>OZ005609.1:3148333-5749166 GCA_963930655.1 Myrica gale | reverse complement strand
CTAGTGTTTTAGAATTGGATGAATGCCGCTTCAACTTAGAGAAAAAAAAGGACGAATGCCGATTCATTCAACATTGATTAAGGTCCCGTTCGGTTGGCTCCCAAAAAAAATTTTTACACGTAAATTTTATTTTTATTTTTTAAGGCTTGCCCACTTAATGCCCACTGAATTTCAGACCGCTCCCTTAAGCACAAGCAGCCCACCCCAATCCCTTTGAATTTTCTTAGGAGTTTGCCCTCCATTGATTGTAATGCTGGCTCCGCCACTGACCAGCTGTACCGAACTTCGGACTAAACAAAAGCTACTAGCACTTCTTTTACGAAACTTCTGAAATTTTAATTAGGATATTGCCTGAACCAGTCCGCAGTACACCTCTTCGAAGCCGAAGCGACCGGAGGGGGATTCTGAGCCAAGCCAACTGTTGAAAGTAGGACTTCAAATACGGAATATTGGACCAGCGAGACCTAATTACATGGAATTGATCCCTCTTTCGCTTGGGCTTTGTTTGCAGCACAACTAGACCACTCCATTGCAACTTTTGTCAAGGGGCCAGGGCCATTGCAACACGGAGCAAGAGATGGATGTTGTAATACTCCGTCCCAAAAAAGGTGTAAGTGAGTAATTCGAATTTTAAATGAAGAGATAGAGTTCAATCCTATGTTTGATTTTTGAATAGAGGTTGAATCGTATTTTTGAATTTAAAGGTGTTGATATGGAAATGTGATCTATATTTGAATTTAAAAGTTTGAATAGAGATTTGATCTTGAGTTTGAATTTAAAGATTTAGATATGATAAACATTATTCTTATATTTGAATTTGAAAGATATGGATAAAGATCTTATGTTTGAATTTAAAAGTTGAAAAGATCAAGGTCTATAAATGGTCGCAGAGAATGTTTATTAGAGACCAAAATTTAGATTGAGGTGGTGCTACTATTTTTGAGAGATTGTTCGACAATTATTGGAGAAGCTTTAAAGATTGGTTAAACGTTCGATGTAAGTGGTTCTCCAATGAGATTTTGAACGTGCACCGTATTTTATGTGGTTTTGATGTATTATTCGGGGAACTGAACAAATTTTGGGTAAAATGAGATTGTTAAGATTTTCGTGCAACTCAATTGAAATATTTATAACTTGAGCATACTGTGAAAATTGTCATTGCTCTGGTGATATATCTCTGTGGTCTTTGTGGCCAATTTATTCTTGTGGTCTGTGTGGCCAATTTGATACCCCTCATGGTATTTGGAGGTCTTTGTGGCCTGGAGGTCTGTGTGGCCTATTATTTGGAGGTATTTGTGGCCTGGAGGTCTGTGTGGCCTATTATTTGGAGGTCTTTGTGGCTTGGAAGTTTGTACGACCATTGGTGATTTCCCTATATTGTGCGGCCTTGGATATTTTGTTACAAACTTATATTTTAGATTCGGTATGGCTCACGGTGTTTTATTTTGGATTTTGGTTATTGTGATAAAATTGTCTTTTCCCCCAACCCTCATTGACTTACTACTTACTGAGCTAGTCGTAGCTCACCCCTTATTCTCATATTTTTTTTAGAGTTGACGGAATTATAGAAGTTCGAGGAGCTTCAGATAGATTTGTATTTCGAAGGCGAGTTTTGCAAGAGTACTTTTGGAGATTAATGTTGATTGGGCCCGGGGCGTTACAGATGGTATCAGAGCATAGGTTTATGATTTTGTAGACTATTAGGAAGATTTTGATTGAAGTATGAGCATAGGTTGTGATATGTGACAATTCTAGTGATTTTTTTGAAGAATTTCGATTGAAGTCGGATTATAGCTTTAAATTTGGAAGATATTTAAATCTTGATCATTCTATTACGGATAATAGCTAAAGTTATGGGCTTGTTTTGAGTAGGGTTGTCCAAGATTCGGTCCGGGCCGGTTCGATTCGGTTTGGCCGGCCAAACCGAAAATTTTGTAGAGCATATGACCGGTTCGGTCCGGTCCCCGGTTTAGCCGGTCCGGTTTGGGTCATGTCATTTTGGGTCGGTTTTGGGTTGGGTCATGCTATTTTGGGCCGGTTTTGGGGTTGGGCCTTGCCATTTTGAGCCAATTTCCGGTTTGGGCCGGTTTGGAGAGGTATACTCCGGTTCGGTCCCGGGTTTTCATGAGGGTAACCCGGAACGGAATACACCGGTTTACCGGTCCGGTCAACCCGATTTCAAAAAAGTCAACCAGTTTTGGTCAAAACCGGTCCGGTCCGGCCGGTTTTTTGGACAGCCCTAGTTTTGAGGATATTGATGTTGATTTTAGTTTAGGCTTGGATATTGTATGAGTTTGGGTTTTAGGCTTGAATTGTGTTAATGAAAAAATTGTAAGGTGAGTTTGTATGATCAGAGTGTGCAGCAGAAGCATGAATGATTTGTGATTTAATTTGTTAATGGATTTATTTTTTGTGAAAGGTGCCGCAAATTTCATGGACTAAATTTCTTTTAAGGGGGGAGATTGTAATACCCCGTCCCGAAAAAGGTGTAAGTGAGTAATTCGAATTTTAAACGAAGAGATAGAGTTCAATCCTATGTTTGATTTTTGAATAGAGGTTGAATCGTATTTTTGAATTTAAAAGTGTTGATATGGAGATGTGATCTATATTTGAATTTAAAAGTTTGAATAGAGATTTAATCTTGAGTTTGAATTTAAAGGTTTAGATATGGATAAAGATTATTATTATATTTGAATTTGAAAGATATGGATAAAGATCTTATGTTTGAATTTAAAAGTGATGGATAGAGGTACGTTTGAATTTTAAAAGTTGAAGAGATCAAGGTCTATAAATGGTTGCAGAGAATGTTTATTAGTGACCAAAATTTAGATTGAGGTGGTGCTATTATTTTTCGAGAGATTGTTCAACAATTATTGGAGAAGCTTTAAAGATTGGTTAAGCGTTCGATGTAAGTGGTTCTTTAATGAGATTTTGAACGTGCACCGTATTTTATATGGTTTTGATGTATTATTTGGGGAATTGAACAAATTTTGGGTAAAATGAGATTGTTGAGATTTTTGTAAAACTCAATTGAAATATTTATAACTTGAACATACTGTGAAAATTTTCATTGCGCTGGTGATAATGTGATATATCTATGTGGTCTTTGTGGTCAATTTATTCTTGTGGTTTGTGTGGCCAATTTGATACCCCTCGTGGTATTTGGAGGTTTTTGTGGCCTGAAAGTCTGTGTGGCCAAATATTTGGAGTTCTTTGTGGCCTGGAGGTCTGTGTGACCATTGGTGATTTCCCTATATTGCGCAGCCTTGGATATTTTGTTACAAACTTGTATTTTGGATTCAGTATGACTCACAGTGTTTTATTTTGGATTTTGGTTATTGTGATAAAATTGTTTTTTCTCCAAACCCTCATTGACTTACTACTTACTGAGCTAGTCGTAGCTCACCCCTTATTCTCATATTTTTCAGAGTTGACAAAATTAGAGAAGTTCGAGGAGCTTCAGATAAATTTGTATTTCGAATGCGTGTTTTGCAAGAGTACTTTTGTATTATTTTGGGAGATCGTCATCAATATTGGAAATATCGGATATGCTAATGTAAATTTTAGGGTTCGGATTGATATTTTTTTGGGTCTTTTACGGTTTATGAATATTTTGCTGAGGTTGTACAAAATTAATTTTAAAATATTGAGGTCTAGATAAATGATTATCCATAATGAAAAACTTTATTTTATACGAAAATCTTTCCGTTTGAAATTTGAGCCTGGGCGATGTACTCGCTCAAATCTCCTTCAATGAAATCAAGAACAAAGGTCAAAACTAAACCAAGCGTAAATCAAGCCCAGAACCCAGATGGCACTGTAACAAATGAGAAATACCAACAGTACCCATGCATCTTCATGAACCCGCGGTATGTCAGCTCGAAATTTGTTTCTGATGAATAGTCCCGCGTAAAGGCAATTAAATTTCCACGCAGTTCCTAATAATGCATGGCATGCAATTAATATTGTAATAGAAGAAGAGGAAAAATAGTTTCTTTTAAGCTATTTGAGGTCGTATAATGTCGGCAGAGGAATATACAATATCTATTTATATATACGAACATAACAAAATATATCTATTTTGGGGAATACAAAATTGCATGTACACACATATATATAGTCCTAGCGGCCTGGAACATTGAAAACTAATTCTACATGTTCTCTTACCTAACATAATATAAGAGCGAGGTCCCACAACCCAAACCTATATATTATTCGACTAATGACACGAAATTTAGTTTAAGCCAGCTTTCATGTGACCCAGATGGTCTGTTCTTTGCTTTGCTCCATTATTGTTTGAAAATTTGAGCCACCTTCTCTGACAAAAGTTTTGTTGAATTTAATTATTCTCAAGTTATTGTCATCATATATTGATATTGTCACCAAAAACAAATCCGAATATGAATTCTTGGATCTTTTGAAATGGTTAATCAGCCTCCAAATCTGCTCCTAAGAAGTTGGCTGAGACCTAGTGTTATTTTTCCTAAACTATAAAAATTACCCTTTACTTTAGAAAAACGTATATATGTACGCCCCCCAAGACGGAAGAAAAATGCATGAGCCTTTTAATAATATCTCGAATCTTTTGATATAATTTTTTTTCTTTTCAGGTTTTGTCCTTAATTCAAGTGGATTAATTTGTTAGTCAAAGCTTAATTAAACCGGCACAACCGGTTAGAGATAAGATATGATATTATCACGATATTAAAAATTTAAGATAATATCATAATCAATTTATAAGATTTGATACGATGTAATAATATTTTCCTATCGTATTTTGTATTGTCTCTATAAATAGAGATCTTTACCTTCTAATTTGCATGGACTCATAATACTACTTGCAATCTGCATGGACTCGTTATATATTACGAGAGTACATAAGTTTGTATTTTATTCACTTTAACCTTTTTTTTCTTCTCAACCTACGCACCCCTTCCTTTTTAGCCAAACAGGACTACTAACATCAAGCTTACCTACACTTGATGGATATATTATATATATTATGTTAGTAATTCAGCATATTAAAGTAGATGTTCGAAGCACATGTTCCTATTGAAAAATGGCAACAAGCGAGAGTTGCGTGCAGTGCATGTGTACCATTTTCTTGTACTTGTTTCGTGCCATTTTATATGTCCACTAAGCAGTCAACAGCTAGCTTATATCAAAGAAATCTAATCAAGTTGGAACGTAGTGTGTTTCACGACTTGTGACCATTAAGGCAGCTAATCATGCGCAAAATTAAGTACCGTCTTCATGAGGTACAAAACAACTGAGATAGTGAGAGAAGTCCGAGGGAGACAATAAGGTAATTAAGAGATAATGCAGAAAAAAAAAAAGAGATATAAAGAAGCCGCAAAAGGTTCACTGAATTACCTGATGGAAAAAGCTGCTTACTGGAATGTACCTTTTTTTTGTATGTACGAAAGGTATATGCGAATCAAATATATATAACCACTTAAATGAAATACCTGATTGACTATTGAGTGCCTTCAAAAACACATTTATAGAAAAACTGAATCGAGTCGTGTCAGATTGATCCATCAATTATCAGTCCTTGTTCTCGGATTAATATGCCGCGTGCCCATGGACCCCTTGACCTAGAATAATATATAGTCCTCCTCGGCATACGCATATATAAGCCATCAGCTGTTGACTACCATGCAAGCCATCTAATTATCATACATTTATAATTTGTACCTCAATATACTAAACTTGACAAATTACATTCATACTACCTCTAAGTTTAAACTTAATCTCTCATATCAAAATCTCACTATATATTAAAGTAAAAAAAAGTGTTAAGTGTCACGATCTTAGCTAGTGTTGAGATTTTAATTAATACTTCCCTAGCATATATTCATGAGCAAATACTTCCCGCCTCTTAACTTAGAGGCATGCCATATTAGCTAGGAAAGTTTCAGAACATAATTAATGTTGGGGGAGGTTTTTGGAGTACTAGCTAGCTTTGTAATTGATATAAAAACTAATTCCTACAATTTCCTTCTTTGGGGTCTTTCGTGATTGTTTGAGAGTATTAATAAGGCTCCTTCAGTATCGTGTAGCATATGGTCATTGCAAATCATAGTTGTACGTAGGCAATTGATCAAGCCTAACTTCAACTCAACTGTCATAAACTGTTGTATTGAAATTAATTTGCAATAGAGGTCTAGGCTAGGCTCCTCGTAATTGGACTCCTTTTGCTGCCTAAAGAGGCATAGCTGAAGCTTGATTTCTGCACAATTACCGCTTAAATAAGCCGACGAGCTTCAATATCTAGCTAGCTAAGGTAGATCGTGCCAATTGCTTGCCTGACAAGCCAGATCGGGCAAAAGTACCGTACGTCTTGAGGTACAAAACAACTGAGATAATGAGAGAAGTCCGAGGGAGACAAGGTTAAGAGATATAGATCAGAAGCCGCAAAAATTTCACTGAAACCTGATGGAAAAAGCTGCTTAATTAATGGAATGTTAGCGGAATCCTTCAGCAATATCACTAAGTCTTCCGCATGCATATATAAATGCATGTATGCATAAATGTACGTACACTAGAAGGCGTGATCTATGTTACATACGTACATATACGTACAATACCAATTTGGATTAATTAGGTAAATTACAAAACCCTTTCTGATACCAATACAAGCTTATTTACAAATTAATTCCAAATATTATATAACCCTCATAAGTTTCGTGTAAGGATTAAATTTGGAAAGGCCTACAAAATCCAGTAAATGTGACTTCTCACATGTACGTTTGACAAATATGGATCAACAATGATAGTCCGGTTGCCTCCCTTCACCCGCTTATAATTGTATATTGTAGCATTTTGTATTACATCAGTATACTAGGAATACAAGCTATTAGCAGCAGGATTTAGTTGACTGCATGCGCCTTCAGGAAATTGTTTTTAAATCACACAAGTTGGTATTTCTAGAGTGAAGTGATATATATATATATATATATATATATGGAGGACACAACTATTAAATATTGCCAAACTAATTAAGGAAGTAATTAATTTCTTCCATCTATATATATATATATAGATGGAGGACACAACTATTAATTATTGCCAAACTAATAAGGAAGTAATTAATTTCTTCCATCTATATATATATATATATATATGGAGGACACAACTATTAGTCTATTAGTTATTGCCAAACTAATTAAGGAAGTAATTAATTTCTTCCATCTAGATCTCTAGGAGGGAATTACGACGAAAACTTAAACCACATATATAATAGTACTATTATACATACATTTGACGTAGTAGTACTATTGTGTCAGATTGAGAATTTGAGGGGAGGGGGGGGGGAATATATCGGATCCGACGCTAATCAATATCAAACGGTTCGAACGTCAGCTAATTGCGCTTTTCTTCGCCATTTTGAAGAACCTTATTGATTGTACTGCTGGATCCTGCCTTCCCTCATCGAGTTTATTGGTTTTGCACTGTTAATTAATAATATCCTAATTAATTGCTTATGAAAACATTTAAATAATTATATGATGATGTACATGTTTTGGAAATTTATTGCGAAACGAATTCGATTGCCACCGTCGTAAGTCCGAGGTTATAATATATAGTATGACGATGTTTTCAATCATCTAATTAATTATAACACATTACTCGTCTTAGTCGCCTGGGTCCCGTACGGTACGCTTTTTTCTAATGCGTGAATCTAATTTAAATAAAATTGAAATGAGCGCATATAACATGATGAAGTCCGCAACTATTTTAAACTAATTGATTTTTTTTAATCAATAATTCGGTTTGTACTCCCAAACACCATGCAAGATGCATGTCCAAGAGATTGTGCCAGCTGTCATATAATTTAGGGGCATTGATCTTGGCTCCGTTAATCATCATACGATCTGGTTCACGTCTGATGGGGGATTCAGAACGCCTCCTTAATTTGACCGGGGCCGGTGTACGTAATAACGGAGGATAATTGTCTTTTACGGGCTAATTTGCCTCGACGAACTGCCATTAATGGGCTTGTATACGAAGATGCATTGGGCCTGGCTCGTCAGGTATGGGTTTCGTTATTTGTAGGATATTTTTCTATTTGGGCTCAGAAAGTGGTGTTTGGTAATTTGGGTCTGGGTTCAGGCGTATGAAAGATCGCTTTCGCTTCTCCCGGCTAGATACGGGCTTTCCCTTTTCCTTTATTCTCACTACTGATTGGGGGGGGGGGGGTGGTGAAAGGGTTGGGGCTTTTTCTGATGGGTTCAAACTTCAAAGTGCACGTTGTTTTTGTCTTTTGTAAAACGCAACTCTCTTCGGCATATTAGGAGTTACATATCTTTTATGTAAAATGCAACTTTGTTTGGCAAATTGGGAGGAACTCCAATATATAATCCAAAGTTCTTCAGTTATCAAGTAAGAGGAATGATAAAATCGAGTTTTTTTAGAAGCTTCACCACCTTGACAGTCAAAGTATATCATAGTTTACAACATATATCTATATATATATATATATATATATATATAACTAGAATACGAGAAATACGTTCAATAAAGTGATCACTGGTCTAACACGGATCATATTGAAACACTCATGATCCCATGAACATACTACAATTAAATTTCTGAAAATTGTGTTGAAAGTGATGTAGTCCCATATTGCTTAGGGTGTATGAGTTTTTAGGCTTATATATAGAAGCTCTATTGTAATGTTTTAAATCATAAGTAAGTTAACACAATTAATCCAATTGGGTATTCCCCTAATGGATGTCTCACTTATCAAGTATAATTTTTTTTTTTTCTAACAAATTGAGAACACCAAGCAGGCAGCTGCAGGATGGATGGATGGATGGATGAGAGAGAGAGAGAAGTGGAATTGACGGATCCCTGATTCCCTGGCTCAAGTCAATGGGTGCATGTATCACAGTAGCCGTACGGGCATCAACTGGTCTGAAACGAATTGTCCAAATAATCGTACACAAAATTATGACCCATCACAGCTAATTGGCATTGTAGACCACAAAAAGGATTCCCAAAATTTGACCGGTCGTGACCAAATTTAAGCAACAAGCTTGTGTGCAATGCATTCATCCATCTATGATATAACCTGTCTAGGTTAAGTCCTACATGTCGAACGTTTGGCATGCATGCCAATTCTTCTTGGAAGATATAACTTGTAGTTGTGGACATCTTGTAATTACGTACTGAACGCAAGCCACATGTTTCAAAGGCTTGGACTCTATTTACTCTACAGATCCTTTTTAGGGCATTATTTCTTCCACATTTCGCTGTCAATATCTGTCATCTTGAATGTGGTTGTTCTTTGATCTCGATCGCATCGGTTTGATATTATACCAAATGTAGCGTCCACTAGATTACCCGATTAATATATATAGTATTTTTTTTAGTAACCGATAAGTATATAGATTCTTAAAATGCTTTACACGATGGGCCTAACCCATAAATAATAAAAATCTAATGCTAAAAATTAGAACAAATTAAAGACCTCACAACTAACTCATCCAAAAAAAAAACCTACCGAAACAACTAAAATCTTCGCTCTCCTTGTTCTATTTGATATAATTGGTCTCTGAAGTATGGAACGGCAGATGGACTCGATATCTGCATTTACCTTCCACGTGTTGTGGATGGGATTGACCACGACCGACGGGACTAAAGGTTGCGTTTGCAACCATAATTTTTTTCAAAATTTTATCTCACTCCTAATAAAATACTTCAATATAATCTCTCTCTCTTCCATCAAAAAATTATAAAAAATATAAAAAATTACCTCTCTCTTCACCTTTTCACTAAACTCAATATCAACATATATTTTCATACCAAAAATATTACAACACAAACACAACCTAAAGCGATTCCATTACGAGGAGGAAATGCGGTGAGAATTGTGTGGAGATTTATATATAAATATTGCGTTGTCAAACGGAGAAAAGATAATAATGCCTGGAGAGGAAGGTTGGCTTCAGCTGTCCTACTAGCTAGTGAGAAGCGAGATTGTCAAAACACGGTTTATGTATTTCAAACGTGTAGGGTCCATAATTCACACCAGGATGAATATAGTAAAATTTATTTTTTCGAGAGAGAGAGAGCTAGAGACCATTTGGTCGTGGCCAACTCTGCAACAAACCTTGTCCTTTCTGCATTTTTTTCAAATTAAAAAGATCTAACTTTTGTATATTTTATTCGTATCTTTGTACGGAGCTGTTTTCAGAATGTGTTTTTTATTGGCAATTTCATTGTTTTCCGGTAATTAAACTATGATTTTCCTAAATTTATTTGTAATCAGTTTCAACTACTTAAGCTACTCCCACTAGTCAGGAATATCATTCATCGGCCCAATATTTGCCTGGAAACAATTTGTTACTTACAGTAGGGGTGAGCAAAATTTTGAAAACAATCAAAATTTTCGGTTTCACTTTCAGTTTCAATTTTGGTATATATCGAAATCGAAATCGAAATTGGAAGTCATTTTTTACAATTTTCAGAACCAAAATTAGAAATTTCAACGGAATTATCGGAATTACCAATTCCTTTTTTAAAAAAATAAAATAAAAATATAACTTAAAATAAAGTATACCATATGAAATTTAGTTAAATATTTATTTTAGAATCTAGATTTTGAATGAATGTTTTATATTTATTGTTAATTTATGATGAATAACTAAAATGTATCAAAATTTTCGGTTCCTTTCTTTAAAAAAAATGGTTCAAAAAAAGTATAACATATAAAATTTGCTTGAATGTTTATTTTAAAATTTAGATTTTAGATAAATTTTTACATTTATTGTTAATTTATGATGAATAATTGAAAATTATTCCAAAAATTCGGCTCAAAAAAAGCTACATGTCGCATCGGAATTTTCGATTTGGTTCCTATAACAAAATCAGAACTAAAAAATTGAATTCCGATAAGTACCAGAACGGAACAGAAATTGATCATTTCGATTCTATCTATTTCGGTACTTAACCCTAACTTGTCGTACATTATTTCATGAGGTCGAGATCTTAAGTAGTCAATATCTATATAACAATACAATAGCGCATGGGTTAAAATGAGAAAGAATTTGTATTAAGAGTTGAATTCGGAGAAAGAAATATGTTATGTTGGGCTTACGAGATGTAATATTACTCGTAAAATTTAGACCTTACAAAATTCAGCTCTCTTCAAATTAGAACATATATATATATATCACCTGCGAAGTGTGATGTGTTCGAATTCAACCATTGATAGAGATGAACAACAAAGGCGGGCTAAGTGAGTGACGCTAGCTCTTTAGCTGTGATTGGTCATGTCTCCGCTAGCGCCCAACAACGTATGTCACGCAAAACGGAGGCCGGAAGGAATAACACTGTGTTTTGTGTTTGCACCAAATATTTCACAGAATATTTCATCAATTCTCAATAAAATACTACAATATAATCTCTCTCTGCCATCAAAAAATATAAAAAATTACAAAAAATATAAAAATTACAAAAAATATAAAAAAATTTCTCTCTTTACTTTTTCACTAAACTCAATACCAAAAATTTTACCATACAAACGTAACCTAAGTGTGTGACGCTTCTTTGATGTGACACTCGGCCGTCGCCCCCAACCAAATACGTTGCACCTTCGTTACTTCTTTAATGCACGGTCAATTCTATACACGTGATAAATCATCCAAATTTCATATAACCTTCCAAAATAATTAAAAGCGCTGATTAGTCTTAATACACGTCGCCACTAGCTAGCTCCTCGAATCGAGGACACACAGATAACATAACTTCCTTAATAATAGAAGACTGGACGTCCCCTTCTTAGTTCCTCTCTCACTTGAAAGGATCGAAGACTAGAGGTACGTACCACTTCACGTGTTAAGAGTGAAATATATATAAATCAAATACAACTTTCAGTAGTTTGCATTGGGTAAGTCAAAGGATCGAGTTCATCCAAAAAAGAATATCATTTGGGTACGTATATATCAAAATGTACGATTGAAGAGACTATCATGCTTTGAATTTATCATAATAATATTGCTTGATGCTCGAGTAGAAGAAATTAATACTAACGACAGCTCGCGTCGCACGTGATTTGTGCTTTTTTGAGTTGGTGTTTATTGTCATTTGTCTTTTTAACTAACACCTAGGGCTGCACAAACCTAGCGTTGACGACGGTTTTGGTCAAAATCGGCATCTCTATCGGGTAGGGCGGTTTTTAAATAATTGTCATCTACACCTACACCGTTAAGGGCAAAAATCAGTCATTAGCGGTGGCGGTTTCCGGTTATCCTACATTAATCTTCATAATAATAAAATGCGACAAAATGAATGAATTGTCCTTTGACAAAAGAAAATTGTTTTAGCTTCCAATTTGGAATGTGTGATCGTGGGAACTTTAAGAATTGCAAGCCTAATATTATGCAAACATCAAGAAATAGTTCATTGTTGAGTACAATCTAATATTTGCTTCAAAGTACCCGTCAAGACAACTTGATGAGTAACCTTTAAGACACTGACAAGTTGAATAATTCAGTGAGCTACGTACATTAGGAGTGAATTATTGCAAATTCGAGTGTAGATATGTAGATTTAAGCAACTTACATTGGCCTCTGCTGCTGGAATCACATTTCCATTTACTGCAAAACTACCACCAAGAACAACAATCTGCCCAATGTTCTTCGAAAATACTGGATCTTGTTGGATAGTCTACACCAAAATATCGCCTGATTTAGAACAAAATGGGTATTCAGAATAAAGAACACACAAAGGATGAGGATTGGTTTCAGCAACTATAACAAACTATAACAAAAGAATACAGTACGATACTATAAGGAGTACACAGGGAGAAAGAATCGAATATTGTTGTCTGTTAAAAGAGGAGTGGTTAGATCCATCTATGTGTATTTAAGCACAGATTAATTATATGTTTCTAATCTGATTTATTCGTCTAATTTCACCAACAAATGGGTTAGTGACCTCCTAGTGTACAATTGGCTTTGATTTCACCAACAAATGTCCTAGTTAATGTGGCTTTGATTTTTCTTCTAGTGTACAATTGGCTCTTTGCCTCACATTCCAGAGAGAGAGAAATAGAAGTAAGAAAAATTCTGCTCTGAGAGAAGCTAATTATAAATTGAGAAGGAAATATAGCTACCTCCAACTCCACTTTCTCACTGCTGCCGGGAAGAATAATAGTGTCTGCTCATTTAACATAAAGGACTCTACACAAAAAGGAACCAATTACTACAATACCAAAGGATTCAAAATTGAGTTTCATTTAAGAAAATTTTGCAAACACTAAAGCCCCAAGCCACTAATTTTCATAGAGCCTATAAGCATTTCTGACCATAGTAAAAGACAATCCTTGCCCCCATTTAATTTCCAGATAACATTTGGACAGCTGCTATGATCGTCAAAAGGTGACTGCAGGCTAGCAAAGCAAGTCCACATAATTGTCATCTAATCAAACACCACCAGGCCCTCTAAATTTCAGGATCAAGAAAACTGATCAACCAACTAATTAATGATGCTTTCATTCATTGCCCAAACCATCCAGGGAAAGTTGCAGTTGATCTTATCCGGGGATCCAGAAATTTTGAGAGGTATAGACATGCAGTATAGTACTAAATTTTCTCCATCCAACAGTAACGCTACCAAGACTCTTTTAGGCCTTCCAAGCTTAGATGCCAATTCAGCAGTATTAAGATCACATTTATGAACCATAATGTCCAAAATCCCGGTCATTACAATCATATTCAAAAGCATTATAAGAGAGTTCAGCATCTAAATAGACGTCCATGCCTTAATAAAATTAGAAGCAACATAAAGCAAATGACAACCAAAAGCTAAATAATAGGACAGAGAGTATAAAGCAAGCTGACCTTCCAGTGAATATGACCCGAAATTGCTCTCAAAAGACTTCTCCTGATTTTTTTGTCTAATTTCACCAACAAATGGGTTAGTGTGAGCAAATAATCAATCAGGCATTACCAAACTGTGACAGATACCTCTCCACATTTCACCTCTTCCAAGCATAAACCACTAAAGAAAACCCAGATGGACCGTCTAACTTGCTCTCCTCCGTGGTCGCCCACTCCATCACAGAACTTCCTCAGATGACCTAGCGGACGACATGGAAATCGAAGACGAAGACAAGCTCTTCCTCATTTTCCTCAACTCGACCCTATTCAACCCATAACTCCAGCTCTGTTGCGCACAAAATGGACAAGCTCTTCCTCATTTTTCTCCAGCTCTGTTGCGCGCAAAATGGGTATGCACCTGGGGAGGGAGAGAGAGGTTGTCGACTGGGGGGTGAATTGAAGCTCGACGATGAGGGGGAGGAGTTTTAGTTAACGACGAAACGACGTCGTTTTAATATAAAATAAAATCCGATTTCCCGGCACTCGGGAACCTGGTGCCGGGTAAACCGAGAACCGGGAAAACCTCCGAGTTTTCCTAAAAACAAGCCACCGGTACTGGCACCGGTGAGGCCGGGTACCGGCAACCCGGTGCCTGTGCCGGTGCCACCGGATTTTACCGGTGGGGTTGTGCAGCCCTACTAACACGTAGTTTCAAGGGGAAAAAAATTTTAAAAAAATCGTAACTACATGTATTCTTCCCCTATTCTCATGGCATTAATTAATCTGCTTGTCCTGTCGTTCATTTGGTCACCTACCCGAAAACAAAAGCCCTGCCCTTAATTTCGACATTATATATCCGGTAGTCGTCTCTTGTCTGTGTAGCTTAACTCTGCGCAAGTTCCCATCAACATGACGGACTTCATGATGCCCTTGTAAAGTTTGACGTTATATTAATTCCATCCAAGCTTGATGATATTGCACTTAATTTCTCAATTGGCAGTAGTTTCTCAATTATATACAAATATAGATAGATAGATATTATGTGTACAGTACCGACCTAAGCATGCTTAGTTGGACGGTGTAAAAAATTGTAAACTAGATGTACGAACATCGATCTCACCCTTATGATGTTGTCCTCATCTTATAACAAGTAATGTCGATGATATGATCGATGTAATATCGTCGTCATATATACGAGACTTGAGAGTCATCGTTATGGCGTATCACCGAGGTAGAATACCATTCCACGGAAATGAACAGTCCCGATATTATTATCTTAGTTGATTCTGGGCAGAGAAAGACAAGAAGAAAAACGCTGCTCTCCTAATCTGGCATGCTTAATTCCTTAAAAAAATCAAATGGCTGTTCCGGAAATCATGTCTAGCTTTCATCTTTTTTAATTCTTCCTCTCTACCTGTCTCCCCTGCCGAGTCTCTCTCTCTCTCCTATAATTCTCTTCTTGGCCAGATTGTGCAGAGAGAAGCCATAGCATCAGGCTCAAAGCAAAGCATCACCGAGGGAAGATGGGGAGAGCTCCTTGCTGTGACAAAGCGAACGTAAAGAAAGGCCCATGGTCCCCTGAAGAAGATGCTAAGCTCAAGTCCTATATAGAACAGCACGGCACCGGTGGTAACTGGATCGCTTTACCACAGAAGATTGGTAATTCATGGTTACTTCTTTCATTCTGTTCTTTTCTTTGTCAGAATCAAATCTAATTAAACGGAAGCGAACCTGTTAATATTTGACATCATACGTGAGCTTTAATTAATTTGTTTCTGAATTAGGCCTTAAGAGATGCGGCAAGAGTTGCCGTCTTAGATGGTTAAACTATCTCCGCCCAAATATCAAGCACGGAGGATTTTCGGAAGAGGAGGATAACATAATTTGCAGCCTCTATATTAGCATCGGAAGCAGGTTTTTATGCCCAAACCATGTTAAATGGATCATTTAACAGTTATAAGTTGTAAGAGAGATCTTATACCCTCTTGAACTATTTTCCCCATGAGCATTTTTGTTTGCACGAACAGGTGGTCTATTATTGCTGCACAATTACCCGGAAGAACGGACAACGATATAAAGAACTATTGGAACACAAGGCTGAAGAAGAAGCTTCTTGGCAAGCAGAGAAAAGAACAGGCTCGTAGAGGTAGCAGCTTAAAGCATGAGATGAAGAGAGGGAGTGGGAATTCCATTTCTCCTGATAACAATAACCAACACCCTTACTGGCCAGAGCTGCCCGTGCAGGCACCCATACCATACTCAAGCCAAGAACCTCGTTTTAACGACCATGCTTGTATCCGGAAGTTGCTTATGAAACTTGGGGGAAGATTTTCTCAGGCTGATCTGCCAATCCATCATGGCACAAGTCTTCAATTCACAAATGATACTTCCACCACTGAAAAAATTTATCACTCTGTCAATATGGCTACTTCTACTCCCATAGAGGCACTAAACAGCAGTGGCATTCAATTTTCAGAAGTCCAGTCCTACCCGAATGGGGCAGAATTAAACATGCTGCAAGGGCAAAGCAGTTTTCCAGCGGAGCTTGAGGAAATCATGTACAACAATCCACATGGACTAGACGGGCTGGAATTCTTATGTGGAGACGACATGGTTGGAACTACTTCTGGTGGAAGTACTGTTTTTGGAGAGGTGAGCTCTCTGGTTTATACTCCTGTAGCTTCCAACTATGAAGTTGTGCAACAAGGGACACTAGAAGAATTTGCTTTTGAAGAGCTGAGGTACCCCGGAGCAAATTAATTAACTTGATGTACATTAAGTATAATTTGTAGCAATAGGTAATTAAGCATTAATGTTGAATTCTCAGAGGAAACCCTAGCTAATAAACTCAATTGTCATATGTTGCTTTTTCATACTTGCTCTATCCAAGGTGACCACAGTTTGTCTACAATTTTGTGCTTGACAAGCTCTTTTTTAGAGTATTTTCCTGTCTAAATTTCTTGGGTTACTACATAATGGGGGATTTTGCAGCTTGTGCTAGCTCCATGCATATCCATTGGGAATTGGGATCCTGAACACATGCTTTTAAAATAATAAGGCGTGATTGTGTTTGTGGTTACACTAGATGGTTTAAAAAAACATTTTCTTTTGGGCAAATTTACCAGCAGTTGTGTGTTTTCTTATTCGTAACTAACAAATATGTTATCGGGAATTGCCATGATAATTTTGTTTCCATCCAAGCAGCTTTAAGTTCGTTTGTTGTACCATAATATGACTGCATTATAACAGTAGCATATACATTAAATCAGACGCACGAGAACATGTAAATATTCCCAGGTACTGTGCATTCCATGATGATCAGTTCGTTCAGGCCGTTAGTGGTATAATTATAGTGCATTTCCGGGGTATCTATGCCGAGGTTATAGCTAGACAGCTGGTTTCTAGTGGATGAAAGCGATAAGTAGTACATTAGCGAAATTGTGCTCCTTTTTTCTATGTTTTCCTTTGGACATTTTAGACAAATATATATATATATATGATCTTCATTACCTCGCTATGCCAGTCTAGATAGCTAGCTACTTGATTATTTTCTCATAAGCTAAGTTATACGTGTATATATGGCCATATGGGTACAGCTAGCTCTACAGAACTCTTAGGGAATTTTCTCTCTTAGCTTTCCTACTTGGTTTTCTCAAAGAGTTTGCAAAGATCACCGAGATTTAGGTCTTCGGTTGATTTGTAAGTGTTTTGTGATTTGGCCGACTTGGCTGCATCATTGTCATCGGAATTGCATTCCTTGCTAAAGACCAAGACTAAGAAGTACTACTGCACTGCATCATTGTCATCTTTCCAACGCATTGAAGAAGCTGAAGTATTAATTGTTCCGTTCACGTGGTCATGAATCAAGCTTAATCTTAGAACAAGTCACTCTCAAGTTTATAGATCGATCAAATTATCGATCTGCTTTATTACGATTATCAGGCACATGAGTTGCTTGCTTTCATCCACGGTTGAACTTTCTATTATCCGAATTTAGATTCTTTTAATCCTTCTCTTTTTCCACTTTGTTTTGAACGAATCCTCCATCTTTAGTACTCTTCCTAACTTATATGTTCAATCAACCAAAAGAATCTGATATCAAGCTTTAAATATATATCAAGCTCTAACATCGATATATATAATGTAGACCTCATTCAGCTTTTGGGTAACTAACAACACTCCCGATGCTTGTTTATGGTGATCTAGGTTGACCATTAAAGCTTGCAACAAAGACCATACTACCCTACCTTTCCGATGGCAAACTCAGAAGTCAAGTTTGTTTTTCGTAAAATGGATTAATTTCTAAGTAATTATTGCCTTGTGTAGCAGTTCATAAACCATGCATGTATGTACATATTTTATAGAACCAAACACAAGTATAATATGATCAATTAATTCTCAGGAGTTTAGGCAGTATATTTTTCCCTCCAAATTAAAGATGGAGAAACAGCCACAGACTAGCTACTAGCTAGCACAAACCTCTGAAAAACATAAACAGTACAAGACTGCAATCTGCGATTCGCACTATAGGCTTTTGGAATGAAGAATTTGATAGATTTACGAAGGTTATATAAATTAGTACTGTCTATATATGGGGTGATCGTAGTTATATATAAGGCCGAGAAAGAAAGAAAAAAGGTGTAATTTTCAATCATAGCCGGATTCACATTTTTCTTGTTTAATTTACTAGACCCATGCAATATAGCATCTATATTGTCTATTATTGATCATAGTTTATACACTAAACTCAATGAAGGGCACCAGAGAGAGCTTGCCCAGGCATGGCGATACCATAAAATCTGAGGGACCGGAAAGCGAAAAAGAAAAACAAATGGAGCACGTTTCGTTGGCGTAGCTGTACATGCAGCAGTGGTATATATATTTACGCAACGTTTTCATCACCTTGCCAGTATACTGTATGATACTCGAGATTTCATTGATTAAAGCTCTCTCAGATGTGATATATGTGCTTGTAACTCGTTTCAAGTCCGGGGGTGAGGAAAAAAGAAAAGGAATTACCCAAAAATTGGTCTGAAATTTCTCAAATAAGCATGCAATTTTGGCAATAATATCAAAAAGAAAAAAAACCATCAAAATGCTTGATATTGATTGCTACCTAACTAGCTCTAATTATTTAACTAGCAATTAATTGTCAACGCAGTTGCATGTGCTCATAAGTAGCTGGGTTTCTGCAACAATCACGTTTGGTTTCAATCAACATCACGGCCAAGAAGCTAGATGTCTCGGCCCTTTATCTTTGTCTAGATTGCTGTTTAATCACATCAATTTTGACTCTGTCCACTTTCCTCATCTAAGCCTTCGTAAGCTTCCAACTCTAAACTCCACCAAGTCACGAATTTCTCGTCTCTGTCTTTCAGCTTGTTTGATGTAATTACAACAAGCAGTCTTAAAAGATGCTTGCTAATCACATTCAAATCTACCTCTTAAATTATGCTTGGTTTATATATAGCTGCTGATAAAACAAAAGAATTCGAAGAAATGGGTTACATACCAGTAATATTGATCATAGGTTCCTGCTACCCATGATAACTTGTGAAATCAATGCTTCGTTTCAGAACGAAAACGAAATATATTGCATATATCACAGCCCGTGTATATACATATATACACTTACCAAATTAGTGAATAATGAGACCTAATTGAATAAAATACACTCACCAAAAAATAACCAGAGAAGATTTTTTGTTAACGCATCTGCCAATTAGTCCATTCAAATCTTGTCTGCACTCAAATTGTCTCGACTTGCTTCAGATCTCTATCTCGCTCTCGCTCTCTCTCTCGCTGTCAATTTCCTCACTCAGAGTGAGGAAACTCTCCCGATCATGATCTGTGTTTGGTCGTGGAAAATTAGTCGGAGACAAGTAATGAGTCTTGGTTTGTCTGTTTACTTTAAAGCAACGAAAAGCCGCGTCTCTAGTTTTAGGACCCCGTTTGATTGGCAATAAATGGAGGAAATTTTTTTTGGTTCATGACTTCTAGACCACCGGAATCTTACTCTCCCAGCTTGCCGCGCGCCTTCGACTCACATTGTAATTGGAAAGCGTCGATCGGTAGGAAGCCTTTAGCTAGCTAGGGTAAAATAATTTTCATTACGTTCAGGCTACTTTTAATTTTTAATTTCTTTATTTTCCTCGGGGCGGGGGTGCGGCATTAGGCATTCACCATGGTCATGTAGATACATATATACATATATATCAGTCCGTAGGGCAGATACTTTGGAACCTATTCATAATATCCCAAGGGGAACCAAACGTTGTCTCTGACTTCTTTTCTTTTGCGGGTCATGTACGCATCCATCCAGCTGCTTCTTTGTTCTTTTTATTATATTTATTTATTTCTAAGTGAAACTCCTTCGGCCGACAAATGACTGAAAACTGCTGAAACAAGCTGTAATTAGTTTGGATTTTCAACCTTTTTCACAATGCAAAAAGTATGTATAACAGCTAGCAGATTGTATGAGATTGCAGAATTTCCACAAATCATTACAAAGTTGAGTTATAGACATTATAGGACAAAAGGGTCATGAAGTTGAAAGTGATATATGAGTTACAAAATCCAAAACTGCTGTTAACCACTTGGTTGCTGAGGTCTTTTAGGAATGTCAAAGAAGATATATATGTAGATATAGATATAGATATTACGTGCATGGACTCATCCCTAGGCGGCTAACAACAAGTACAATGGTTGATTACAGTTGTAAGATTGCTATAGATATCAAAAGATGTCCTTTTTGTTGACTACATATTGTTTGGTAAGTTATGGTCATGATTGGTTGGAATTGGTTGACATATTTTGAAATTGGAAGGTGTTTTTGTAAAATGATTCAAAAGGTCGGTCCCATAGCTAAACCTACTCTCAGATCGAGTCATGAAATTAAGACTAACTCTAAAGATTTATCAATAAGTGTACACCAATATGGCATGTTGTTTCTCGCGCATACTTCGTGAACAATTAATTACGGGTGGAAGACAAATGTGCACACATGTGTTTTTGTGTTTTCTAGAAGGATTAATTCAAAAACCATAGCAGAAACTCGTCTCTGTACTCGGATGCATGCAGGCAATTAATGTGTTCTTGAAACACATTCATCGATTGTGTGAGATGAGTATAAATGATCCTATTTAAGAGCTTCATGGAATTGCTTAGTGGTGATTCTTTAGGAAATTAGAATGATAATTCATGCATGGAGCTGCCATACGATACGTGACCTCATACGAACCATTCATTTATTCTTGATCTTTTCCCTCCTTTTTATTTTTGTATAACACCTTAACTAATCGTGTTAATTACCGCAAACCATCATGTTCTAGAGGAAAGGTGTAAATTCAGGAATTGCCATCCAGTTGGTGATATCAAAGAGGTATGCATGCATCACACAAACGTAAGTGCCTACGTCTATTTCTTTTTAGTACTTTATCGAGGGAAAATCAAGAGAAGGGAATGCAAGTAAAACATATAGTAATAAAAGTAAGCCACGTTTCCTTGTGTTGCATTATGGCACATCCTAGTGAAAGGGAAGTAAAAAGAACCCGAGGCTCTTGGGAGCTTTGAGATGCTACTGAAGAAAAGGTTGAAAAAATAAAGCAGTGCTATAGTAGCTAAACAATAGCACAACTTATAACGAGTTGTAGAAAAAGAAGCACAACAACGCAGTACAATGGAAAATACATTAAATATAGAAAATAGACATCCCTACCTAGGAGGGATCGGACAAGTGAAAGGGACGAGAAAATATTGCTTGATGAAAGATATATATATATATATATATACTGGTTCTTTGGTATCATCTTCAAGAGCTAGAATTTCAGTGCATAGGTTTTAGGGTTCTGAGACTTCTTCATTTCGAGTCAGTACTTGAACAGATCTATACCAAAAGTTGCTGCCAAATCAGTAAGATGCCTGAAAATTAGTGGTTCTTACTAGTAGAAGGGGACCTATAAACTATGCTGCTGGTTATTGATACAAAGCTTAAAATATTAGCTAGAATTGTTTATTGAGCAGTACTATTTCCCCCTGATCTCATCCCAAACGCCCAAAAACTGTGTAGGTAGCTAGCAACCTATTTTAACTATAGATGGGGGAAACTGCAGTCTGCATGCGTAGTTAGTCAGAAGGCGTCCCAATACACAGATGCCTGTGATAGTCTATTCACTAGTAATGTCTGGGATATATATCTCATATCTGTGTAGGATATGCACACACGCTCCAGCTGTCCAGCCAATGAAGGAGACACTATAGTTCTGAGGTTACATATATTAACGATTCTCTAATAAAAAATAAAAAGCATCCTGATCATCATAAGTCACGACTCTAATCTCTCCCTGTAAAGTTGGTCAGGAATATCCCTCTCGAAGAAGAAGAAGAACAGAAAAGGCTCTCGGCAAAAAACCAAGAATATTTCGAATTTGACTTGGCAAGGCACATTCCGTCAACTTGGTGACGATAGTAAGCACCAAAAAGCATCCGTAATTGAGGCTTAGGGCAGTGAGACGGCCCTGGCCCTGACAAAGGCCAAACGACGACTTCATCCCCTACTTTTTCATATTATATTAATCCTCTTCAATTTTAAATCAAGGCCCCCGTGATCTGTTCTGTGGATATTCTTCCGTTGCTTATTAAACGACAGTGACACTTTGTTTTTAACACAGAAATTCTTGTAGTTTTGTCCTGCTTTTATACCCTTCCAAAACTCTTTAACGGATCGTAAAACGCATGGGAAAGCATGCTAGGAATGTACTGTACATGAGTTTTAATATTTGTGAATTATTCCGCTCCTGAGAACAAACAAGATGGCAGTCGGTGGCCGTGGCCTTGTATTATGCTGTCAAGATATAAGAGAAGGGATAACTACAATTCCTGGAATGTGTCTCGTTTGTCTCATTGATTTGGCTTGTTTGGTTGCATTTTTTTTAACTTGTATTTTGCTTGGGTGGTAAGGATGTGGAGTATGGGTATGATTCTTTTGAGATCCCCCGTTCAAATCCTTCGAGTACAAATAATTATTTGAAGTCATTCTCGTAGTAAAATTAAATTTATCTAACATGTATACATAGTTTGGAAGAGCTGCATAACCCGAAGTTTACCAACTTGTTATGTAGGTTCCACTTCAGTGGATCTGCTGAGTTAGGTGTATACTCGTCACCCAAAAAAAATATACCCAAAGATGATACCTCTAAATCATTTAGAAACTTCATAGGGATAATATGGCAAACTTGGTTCATGATAGGTCACCTGAGTTTTATAAGGAAAGCCGGCCCATTGGTGGGCCACTTCGTCTAAGCAGGCCTATGTACCCAGTTCGATGTTTTTATGAGAATGATTGGATAAGCTGGGTTGGTAGTAGCAAGGCCTATGTACCCAGTTCGATGTCCTGCCGCATCTCATATAGTGAAAGATGTCACGTGTCTTTTGTTCGATCTTTCCACGCCGCATTACCTTCACAATGAGGCCTTCTCTGAATGAGCCTCTTTACGCACAACATTGTTCAGGGCCTCATGCGTTTCGGTGTCCTTATCATCAGACTCGGACGATACGTTGGGGCTAATTTCCTTATAAGAACTAATCCTGCCGACCCAAAGTGCTTGCTGAATGGGCCTCTTGACAAACATCAGTCCTCTGGGCCTCATAGTTTTCAGAGTTCTAATGATGAGGCCCACTTCCTCGAGTTGGGCCTAATTTCCTGAAAAAGAGAATCCTATACTGACCCAAAGCGAGTGTTTTGTTTTTTTGTAATCTACCCTAAGTCTTTGTTGCTAAACCCTAGAGAGAGAGAGAGAGACAGTGATGAGTAAGAAGCTGAGGTGAAAAGAAAGCAATGGGATCAATGGCGCTTCCAGCTTCGACGTTATTGCCTTCAACTTCGAAATTCCGGGTCCGTCCTCTTTGCTTGTTCTTGCGGGAGACTTTTTTTTTTGGGGGGGGGGGGGGGGGGGGAGGCTTCCACTTGTGCAATTTGAGCAACTTTCTGTCTTCGCATCCTATAAGTATGAAATGCCCATTTTATTCAGGTCTTTGAAATATTGAAATTCGAGTCTCGGTTTTGAGCTGGGAGTTGCCACTTCTCACACATTTTCATTTTTGTTCGTTTTGGTCGAGACGTTTAGTGCTGTATTCCAACTTTAATGTGTACTTTTAATAGCATATTCAAGCTCATAGATCTTGACCGTCAGCTATGTTGGAAATGGGGTTCTGAATCTCAGCTACTGAGCTTTGTGCTTATAGTAAACTGGCTTTTGTTCTGGCTTTCTACGATACTGGAACAGCGGAACGTGCAAATGAATAATTTACTTCACAGATTTGAAAATTATAATAGATAAGTTGTAATTAGCTGCAAAATGCCTCAATGGTCATAGTTTAAACGTTTAATGAGTTCAATTGTCACTTATAAAAAAAATAAGTTCAATTGTCTTACTTCCATTGTTACCTTGCTGTTATTGTCATGAAGTGTTCTTCTGTTTCGGAATAATAGGGGTTATTTCTTTTTTTCTTTCTTTATTCCCGTCAACTCATCAATAGCTTATCCAGAAGACCTGGAAAGCTTCCAGAATAATAACAAAAATATATGGAATGTGGTGTACTAAAACTTCTTAGTGAAAAAAGACGCATACCATAACGTGCTTTTAGTTCCTAGTTAATATGTAACCACTGAAAAATACCAACTAATGAAACAGCAAGGTGTTAAGCTGCTTGAGTAGACTTAATACTCAAACCACTTGAAAAAATAGATGCAACATGACTCTCCTTTTGGAGCAGTGTTTTAACATACATCACAGTTAACATAGTACATGAGTCCTAGATAATTGCAACATGATGAATTGATTGAGGTCAAAAGTTTCCTTTGGTGAACTTGCATATGTTGTCTTCGCATTCATTGTTACTTTCTTGGGTTTCAGTTGCTCTTTGTTTCTTGAAAGTTGCAAAGGGATGATCTTCATTTATCATAAGTCTTTCATGCATGCACTGTAAGGTGACTGCATGCTTTCCTTTTGATAGTTGGTTACAGTTTCCTTTTTGATCTTTCCCACTTGATCTTGAGTTGCGATATTATGATTTCTGGATCTATTAGGTAGGTCCGTAGGTGCCTGTGATTTGCCGTTCTTTCTCACTCTAAACATTTAGCACTGGAATCTATTTTCCGTTCAGATTTGACTCAGGATATGCTCACATTACATGATTTGGAACTTCCTGTCTATGTTCCAAAAAAGTTCTTACCCTTAAAAGATTAGTGTATTTTGCATAGTTGTCCATCAAGTTATTAACGAATAGTTCAGATGAAGTTTAAATTATGGGAACTTGTATTATTTCTTGGGAAGTTTCATTCACTGTCATTTATTTCACCCTTGGTACAGACTAAGCATTGTCTAGACCAGCCCTGTCAACTACAGAGCTGCTTCAGATCGTGTGTACGTCGCCAACCGGCCCCAACATGTTCTATGAAAGCATCCATGGCAGAGTTTGGTGAACCAAACAAGGTCAAGATCAGATCAGTACTGTGAAGGAGAAGTTATGGGAAGCCATCCCTGACGCAGTTAAAGAAGTTCCGTGGAAGGAAGCTGACAAACTACTGCTAGAACGATTGCTTTTTCTGGGACAGAAGGCATTGAAGTGGACTCTTATTATTTTATTTATTTTCAGCTTCTTCTCAAATATCATATTTTCCATCTCAAGAAACCAAGAACTGATTATCCCATTCGGTCTCTTTGTTGGCTGCTTGATGACTGACTTCTTGAAAGAGATATCAGATGAGCTGTTTCAAAACTCAGAGGTATATTTTGCTCTGCATTCTTCTTGTCTGTTTATGCTTCCCTTTATCTGTGTTTGATTGCAGTAAGTTTCCCTCTCGTTATTTTTTGGTTCGTGTTTTGCTGAATGTGTTGGTTGCTGGAACAGGGAAAAAGTTTGAACTGGCACCTAGTGGGGATTGGTTGCTTCTTTGTTTTTATTATGTTTCTCTCTGCAAATTTCATGATTCAAACAAGGGTGTTTCTTTTGCATTTTGCCAATGGTGGATTACTGCAACTTTTGTGGCTGTGGAGAAGCTTATTGGAAGAGAGATAAAGCTAGAGAGAGAGAGAATTACGCGGACACAATATGCTTCACTAGCCAGGGATGCAAGTGATTGAGCTAATTACACAGACGATTTGCACATTTATCGGTTGGGACTGTACAGTAAGTGCCGCGTCACAGAACAAGAAAAAGCATGTTAAGTTGCACCATTTTCAGTTTCCCTCTAATTATTGAAAGAATATCACCATAATGAATGACCCCCCGCACTTTCTTTTGTGTTGCCATTTCTCTATTTATCTATCTTCATTTGTCCCCTCCCTGTCCCTTTTTCCCCCCGGCATTTTGCATGGCCGGTCCATTTAGCTTTTCCCTAATCTTACTAGCTTCTGTGGGTTATTTTAAATAAAAAATGGAGAAATTTCATTTTGAAACCTTAAATTAAGAGGTCAATGTCACTTTAGAAGTTTGAACTACCGCATTCGTCACATTGAATTTTCAAACTATTAAAATTTATGAATGTGAGCCTTCAAATAAAATTTGATAACACGTAGCATGCTTTTGACTATTGGATCTTGTTTGAAGGTATACATTGATGAATTTTAGTAATTCAAAGGTTTAATATGACAAACTTGATAATTAGGACCTCGAAATAACATTGACGCCATAATTCGAAGGCTTAAAAGTAAATTGTTTTTTCAAAAATGTATTTGGAAGAACCTTACAGCACTTGCCTTGCATATAAAGAAGTTATGGTGAGAGCTATGGAGTTAGATAGGCTCTTCAACTTCCACGGGTTATGATCAAGGCAGTGAGTTATTTAGCAACATCGTCCTTCCTGACTTTCAATGCCTTACCAGCCAAAGCTACCAATAAAGGACAGACTGCGAAAAGGGTGTGTTCTGAGAAGTCTGCAAAATCCCAAAGCAGAATAAGAAAGCCACCCAAACCAAGAAACCGCGCTGCGATATTTAACGAAGCGTCTAGTAAAAAGGCCCATCAAATTTCAACAAGGTCACCATTTGACTTTTGGAACAAAATATAAAGAGAAGGGATAGCTCAAGACGAGGAAAATGAAACCGCCCCCACAAATGGCTTACTTGGAAATAACAAATGAACAAAAACACTCACACCACGAGGTTTCTTTGTTTTTTGGGTAATTATCTACAGCCTTCATTGATCAATGAAATCTAAAAGAATACATGGTCTAGCAGCATGCAAAACTCTAGCTAGTAAAATCTCTTTTGATTATCGAACAATGCAGACAAATTGTTCCAAGATGCGATGGCAACAGTTCATGGACTACTTTTTGTATAATCATGACTATAGAGTTCAATTTCTTTTCCCCTATCTTCCTCACCCTACAGAAAATTTGGATGAAGAAACAAAAAACGATTTCTATGCTTGTCAAACTATCATTTCATAGGTAAAACCCCAGCACTACCGTTCCTGTACATCGTTTCCCAGAATATATTTACTTCGGCGCTTGTTCATCAACAGCTGGACTATGTACAGAGGAATAAACCAGTTCTACTTCTTGCTGGTTTCTGCTGCATCTGAATTGTCATGAACAGACAATAACTCCATTTGTCGGCCTGGTTCCTTTCCTGAAAAGAAAGACGCAAAGACAACAACCAATTACTTCGATTCCAGGTAGTGGATGCCTCCAGGACTTGAGTGAATCAAACCTGAGTTTAACTTTTCTGGATCTGGAATGCTGTCCCCGTTCATGTGATCATCCAAGCATCCTGATCTACACGATTCATGAGACTGTACCATGAACTGGCAATAAGCTGAACGTAGCTGTTGATAAATCTCTTCCATCCGCCCATCCTGCTCATCTTTGCGATCCATATCAATAAGAACCTGTAACCAATCCAATCATTAAGCTTGGAAGAGTAGGGGATGGAGGAAAGGAGGAGAGGGGGGGGGGCAGTTTGAGGGAGAGTCCATTTTGAATCACTACCTCTGCAGCATTGTTCTTGAATATCGGAAGAAACCGCTGCCTACAGTACTCGTGAAATAGGAGAGTGCAGATAATCAGCGGAATGGTGAAACCCGAAGCCACTGATGACTGTTTGATTCCGAATACCCCAAGAGCGATTATTTGTGTCAATACCAATGAAAAGATGGTTGTGTTGTGGACAATAGGCCAGAATTGTCCGCCACTTTCATACTTCGGAACATATACATTGAGAATCTGTACGATATATTCAAAACTTTTAAGATGCAGTAGTCAATAATGGCATTCCTGTCCACGCATACGAGCCAAGTGTGTGTGAGAGAGAGAGAGAGAGAGCAAATCACAACATTTCAGTTGATGGAAACATATCGATTCTCCAGTCTAACGGGGAAAATGAGACAGAATAAAGTATGAAACATAACACTTTCTGGCTTGGAGCAGAGACCCAAGACCTAAATGAAATACAGGGATGCGACATTACAGCCAGTCCATGACATATATAATATCAGTCATCCGTGTCCTACAAGTACTTTGAATCTCTTGACTAACTAATAATTTTGTCAGAATAAGTCTACAAGATGCTTGCCCTTCCTGGGATCAATTATAAAGAATCAACCCTATTATATGGATTCCAGTGCGTCGTTTACATATGGATGAAACAAAGGTATGCGTCTCCCAAAAATTATAACAAAAAGCATGGGTTAATTCCTTAGCCCAAAATAAAAGGGCATCCTTCTTCTCATTATATACCTTCAAATTTTCCAATGTACCACTGCTTTCAGGTTAAACCTTTGGCAAATTCTCTGTATGCGTTTACACACAAAGCAAAATCCACTTGCTGTGGAGGCACAGAAAAATAACTAAATTTGGATTCTCATATTGCTCCTTAAATTCCCTTGTATTATAGTGAATCACTTTAACTAAACCGTTTTCACCCTCTTAATTTTCATTGAGCAGGTGCTACCAAATAATTCCACAATGCATTGTAATTGTAAAAGGCGATTTTTTTTGTTTCTTAAGGTGTGTGCAAACACAAGCCAAGGGGGCAACAGGTACATTTTGTAGCAATAAACCTAAGATTTACTTGAGAGAAGAAATTAGGTACCAAAAGAGGCATGGGTGTAATACCAAAGTCTGTTTGGAGATCTAATAACAAGAAAAAATAAGGTTACAACTCTGCTGAATACCCCCATTCAAACACATTTCTGTGAACTACGTGGAGAATAGAAGAACAAGCTCTGCATCATGACCAAAATACCATTGATGAATAATGAAAAGCCTTACTGAAAATTACAGACATTCAAGCAGCATATACAAGCAGAAAGTGCAAGCAATATCACTGAAGGTAAAAGAGAAGACAAAGCACTCACCTGGTTTTTATAAACAAGGTAAGCAAGTGAAAAGTACATTAGCAAGGGAGGCAATATTAGGGGTGCCAAGATGGAACATGTAAAGCCAAGGAATCCAAAGAGGAGGACTCGTGGCACTTCTGTATGGTATGGAAAAGAGAAAGAGGCACTGGGTGAATCATCCTTGCTTCTGAGTATGAATTTTTTTACCAAGTTGCACAAAAGAGGAAAAGGTTGCATCAATTCACAAGACAAACTTGCCCAACCAGATGTTAAGGCATAAGTGATGAAGAAACTAGCCTGCAAAAATAAAACACCAAAATCACAAAGAAAGGTTTAAGTCAAAACTATGACATTTGCCAGAAGAGAAAAGAGAAAGTTCGGAAATCCTTTCTTTTTATGACAATGTAGTAAATGAAGAAAGTACTTCGAACAGGAAAGAATCTATCGCAAGGGACTTTTCCTCTAGCAAAAATCTTAGTTGTATAAACCTATTACAGTCAAGAACTGGAAATCAATATAGCTCAAAACTCACAACAAATAATAAATCCAGGGACATGAGTGCAGACTCGTGATTAGCAAAACACAATAACACTCAATAAACGAAACAATCTGCATAGAGGAGCATAATAAAGGAAGGTAATTAACAACTAGTGAAGGAGTCAAGGAATACTACCTGTCTCGGCACCGCTTTGGCAAGTTGTGCAGGTATGTCTTTTACACTAGAAAAGACACTCAATTGGCTGATAACAGACCCAGTAAAAACATTAACAAAAAAAACATTCCAGATTGTGAAGTACAAGACTTTGCAGCATGCACTCTTTTTCCTCCCACTACGGGAAATAGAGCCCTCCACCGAGGAAAATAGCATCATGGTTGGTGGAACAATATACAAAGCTAAAATCAAAATCACACTTGGAAGGTAACCTGTTACCAGCTGGTTCATATATTTCCTGCACGGGAGCAAGGAGTAAGATTATTCAAAAGTGCATTTTCATTTGAGGGGAATATAAAAATCTAATCAGCAAAAACTCTGTTAGGAGGGTGCCATCAACAGTAACTTTGGATTAAGTAGTTTCTCAAGTATAGACATTGCTCCTCTAGATCTCATCAAACAAGAAAACTATTAAGAACTCAAAATTTAGGAGCATGAGACTCGTCGGAAAAGGAGCTGAATGGTTGATAACTACATGCCATTTCTTATTATTGCAAAACTATTGTATTCAAATATTCAGTTATTAATAACAATCGGAGATCACTGAATATCATTATATACCGAAATATTGTAACTCTACTACTAATACTATATTATATAAGTAACATGACCAGTTTTAACAAAGACCTTCATTTATATAACGACCTATGTGAACCACCCAAGGGAAACAACTTGGACCAGCCATTCAGTCTTTTCATTCGTATCTCAACATGCTGCATAGCATGACTTCAAGTCAAAGACTGTATCACATTAAACCATCAATCCTAGGCCACTAAAGTTCAATTTACCCACAGTAAATTATAGTTCATGGTTATATTCTCAATTATCTTGGTTATGTCATGCTGATGCATTGGAAATACAAAACAAACTTATTTATACATGAAACTAAATACTCTTATCATGAATCAAAATGCAAGAGTGTGTCATGTATCCTCCAATAAATGAAGCCCACAAAACAGAACTATCCTTATCATAACTTTTGCCGCTTTCTCAGAGCTATCGCTGTGTTCACTTACTTCTTTAGAAGTCCTCTCAAAAATGGAAATGTTTGTTGAAGCTGATCTAGCTGAGTCAAGCCTTGTACGAAAGTTACAGGAATAAGAAACACAAATACAAAGGCAATGGAAGCCACAAGTGTTCCAATCTTACGGATCCAGAGTTGTCTATATGGTATACAAAGGTTTGACCAATAAACATCATGTGGTTCTGGAGCCAAGTCTGTAACCCATAACATCGGATTTGGAGACTGAAGAACCTGAGCGACAACATGAGCAGCATAACGAGTCTTGAAAAAAACAAAAGCAGCTGCACACTCCTGTATGCAAGGCCAAAAATGCTTCAGGCTACTAGTAACTTACAGATAAATTGGGAAATCTTAACAAGCAACAAAAACGACATGAGAAAAAAAAAGGTGGAGAAGAACAACCTACGACAATAAATAAATATGTGAACAAGGTAACAACGAGAAATGCAAAAACTGATATCAATGTCTGCAGAGATATCATTTAGAACATTTGCAGTTGATATCATTCATTATGATAATCACTTAAACTATGTAATGCGAAAATTTCTCAATAATACATACTGGTATACTAGTTTCTCAGACAAATCAATGGCCTAGCATTGAATTTAAAGCAAACAGAGCTGCCATAAAACATCTACTCTGAAGAGTACCAGTACAAACTATGTACTGCATGTCAAACCTGGAAAATGTGTGCGCTATTTCCATGTATTCTGAATGTTTAAGAGAGCAATTTCACAACACTGCCTCGACACCACCCCATCACTCCCCCGCACCCAAAAAGGCATGTGCCGCAGTCTTTATTTTATTCTTAGACAATATTTACCCCCGGTAAGACTGAAGAGCAAGTAAACATCGGTTGCAACAATCTTTGAATGGTTGAATGGGAAAAAAAAAAAAAAAAGGAAAAAACCCATTACCAGAAAAGCAGGATCATGGGAGGAGAGATCTGGATGGATTCTTAACCCAAAGTATTTCTTTTTAAGTGTGGGCCACTGAAAAGAAAGTACAATTCAAAATTAACACTCTAAGATGAATTCATCGGACAATGCCAGAGGGTTGCAACCATGGACACAATGCATACTTAGAAAAAAGGACAAAAAAATGGGAATTAAAATAAACATTAGTATTGTGGAAAATATGTACATTCATGAGCAATATTTCAAAGAAGTGATCGACTCAGGCATTCACATAAACCTTAAGCTCGAGGACAGAGCAAGCAACCTCTTCCAAAAGTCAAGCTATTCCACTGTCCATAGGCAACAAAAAAGCACAAGAGAACAAGTTCTGGACTTGCTCAGGGGGAAATGGAAGAGCGGAAAGCAGGAACATTTTCCAGACCTAAACGACAGGTGGTAAAGACTGGAGACTGGGGGAAAACCTCATAACCCGAAGAAAATGTTCAAAAGCCACCAACACAAAAAATGTAGTTCACTGACTGACACAGCAACATTTGACAGTAGTACTATTCTCCTTAGTGAATATCACTGGCGAAATTCTTAGTGGTGCAGCAGGCCACGTTTATAAAAAGACACAGTACACCAGATTTCCTTCCAACAAAGAGAACCTTCGAACTAAAGCACTTACAGCTATATAAAATGAGCTAACCTCAAATACGTAGCATCTAGGTAATTCACACCCAGCAACATCCTCCTCCCCATCTAGATCTTGCTGTATACAACCTAAAAAAACTAACCCTAATTACTATAATGCATACAGGAAGAAGTAGTTGCATTTAACAACATTATAAAAACTGTTTCCAAGAAAGAAATCCCTGCAAGCAACTTTTCCATTATTAAAAACCACATGTAAATAAGTAGAGCAGCTTCATAGCAAAACTGGTGATTATGTACTTAAAAAGACAGACAGAAAGAAGCAGCCAAACATAGCCAGTTTTATGTACATAAATACAAGATAATCCAGAGATCAGAAGTATTTAAATCAATCATGCCAGGTTTGTGACCTTTCTTATTACAGCCAAATCCGTAACACTGAAGCCAGTCTTATCGCAACCACCGTTTGTCTTGCTAGAAAGGATCTCAAAAGAATTTGTAGGTCCTCCACACAGACCACATTGCATCAAACTTGGGGTGCAGTTCTGCTCAAGAGAAACAGCCTTAAAAGTCATGTACACCTTTTCTGCATCATTCTGCAAATATAAAAACACAAATTACAGTTCCAAAAAAGAAAGAGACAATAAAACACTCACTCACACCTTGTTTAACTCAAATCAACACAAACAAAGAACAACTTTCAGAGTATAAATTTGAATAAAGCCCAACTACGAGTAGTACATAGCTATGTAGAGCCACCAACCATATGAGGCATCTCCATCAAAATTAGGTAATCTAAGTAGAATGTAGGTGCTCATCAAAAGCATCGTACAGTTTTGTCATAACTTAATAAACCCTCAAATATACACACGAAACAAACAGATCAAAGTCTTTATTTAAGAATTTCAATGTTTCCTTTAAACTATTGTCAACTTAACATATTAAAAGAAGGATGCCAAAGGCGATGATGGTCAAAGTCTATAAAGAACAAACATCTTGCACAGTTAGCTTGTCCTCGGATGGAAGCGTCCCAAATAAGAATGCTACAGCTAAGGCCCGGTAAGAGTAGAGAATAGGACAAGAAAACTAACCACATTCATGAAATGGTCATGCAGAAGCAATATACAAAAATGTTTAAAGTCTGGTTTAGTCCAGTGTAACAATGCAAGTACAGAGCTATATGTTAAGAAGATGTCCCTAAAGGCCAGGATAAAGGAATGGATACAGATTGCAAGAAGCAGCTTCAATTTCATATACTATGGCCCAAATGAAATAGAATTACTGACAAATGCAAAAAGTTGAGATAAACATTCGTTAGTCACTTCTAAGACAGTAACAGTAACTGAAACCATTAGTGCCCTTATACCAAAAGAAGGGCACAGTGCTTATTACAGAAAAAAGAGGAAGTGCACTCCCTCAGATTTGCAGCAAATTTGTTCTTCCTAAAGATACAAAAGGAAACTCGCTAACGAATGCTCAGGAAAGTGACCATTCAAATTTCTAACTTTTTATAAGACCCAACAGGTACTATGTTTATATGCATCTCAAACCACATAAGAGTCTAAACTCAAGCATATGATATAGAGATGTTAGCATGTATTACAGAATGCAAATCTAATAAGCAAGAAGCAACATAATTGACAGACATGAAAATTTTGGAAGTGTATGGCTGAATATAAATAACAACTGCCTCAATTAAAACAGAAGCGCACCATCAGTTTCTGAACTCTACCAGACCGATAAACCATTTGGTGTGATAAGTAGCTTAAGCCATGATAATTAGTGAAATATTTTTTCACTGAATCACTGCATGATTCGTGCGAAGACAGGGGAATAGAACGGACAAGAACCGTAAAATGACTGGGATTTGGAGGAGAACTGGCAAAATGTGCTAGCCTCATCTTGTTGATGCTCTTGAACTCCTAGAATACATAAACACAATTTACCCAAAAGATTAAAAGAAAGTTGCTAGAACCTTTGCATGAAAGACAAGCCATACATAATAGAAAAGAGAGATGATGACATCCTTACAAAGTAAAGGAGAATGGAAGCAGAGCAGGTTATAACATATAAAGCAAGACAATGAGTCCAAAGCCTGAAAAAACACAAATGAGTAACCAGTTTTACAGCTGAGATATATGATAACGGCAGTTAAATATGTAACCACTGAAAAATAGCAACTAATGAAACGGCAAGGTGTTAAGCTGCTTGAATAGGTTTAATACTCAAACCACTTGAAAAAATAGATGCAACATGACTCTCCTTCTGGAGCATTGTTTAAACATACATCACAGCTAAGCATCTAAACACTTGTTGGGAAAAAATAAGGGTTAAATACACTTTACACTCTCCAACTATGGGGATCTTGACACTTGGCACCCCCAACTATTATTTTTGTCACGTTGCACTCACCAACTATTAATTTTGGACATTTTGCACCCTCACCTAAAATTCTGTCAATTTTTAACAAAAATAAATTTTGAGCATCTAAAATTACTATTTTACCCTCACAAAATGGCCATTATAAAAAACTTTATGGGGATAAAAGAGTCATTTTGGCATACCAAAAAATCACTTTTAGTTCAAATTGATGAAAAATTTTAATTGAAGGTACAAAATATCTTAAATCAATAATTCATGGGTGCAATGTGACAAAAATAAAGTTGGGGGTGCAAAATGTCAAGATCTCCATAGTTGGAGGGTGCAAAGTATATTTATCACAAAAAATAATTATAATAGAGAGCTATTTCAGTCAACAAGGGTCTAATTCATCACAAAGGTAGATCATACCACTTTGAACCTGCTTTGACATTCTCTATCGTAAACACATCTAGTGACTCTGAAGGGATCTGCTTGTGCCGCATTTCCTGCCCATAATAATTCACCGGAAGTACTAGGAAAAGGCAAATGACGGAAGCGATGGAAAAGATCCTAATACTGCAGAAAAGTTAGTTAGCACCAGTAGCTTCTGTGAATATAGGAGGAGACTGAAAACAAACTATAGAACACGGATTAAATTCAGACAAACTTCAGAGCAGGTAGTTATGGATACCAATTAGAAGACATAGAGCACAAAATATCTACTCATATGTGTACTTAAATGAGAAGTTTGTTACAAGATAAGCTAGAGTGATAAGAGCTGCTACGGGTAAAACTTGCACAACAACTAAAATATGAACATGACCCATTAAAGAATAGAGTAAAATAAAACATTTTTAAAAAAAAAACGAAGAACATGTGGACATTTTTCTTAGATGGCAATATGATATATAGTTTTGACTGTGTGAATTCTAGGTAGATGCTAAGGTTTGCCCTTGTTCCCAGCACTTTGACAAAGTCTATTCCAGAGTATGCTTCCCACATTTATAACAAAAAGGACAAACTCCAACTACAACTATCCTTTCAAGACATCCACCGGAAAAAAACTGGTAGAAGCTTCATCACATTAGCAACTATTAAAGTTTTGAGTTCCACATTGCTAAAGCAATGTGGGCTATTGTATTCAATGGCTTATAAATAAAGTATTTATGTAACATCATAAACATAAGTGAGAAAATTAATAAATCCAATTGGGCATTCCCATAATGGATGTCTCACTTATCAGTATAAATAATTTTTCTTTAGTTTAAATTTTTTATTTCTAACATGGTATCAGAGCAAGGTTCCCAGCTTCAGTCAGGCATTCGTCCAGCGACCATCCAACATCAGTTCCGGCGATCTCCTGACATCAGACCAGTGACCTTCCAGCATTCTTCCGGCGTTATCTTTTTCCCTTGAATTATTTTTGTAACTCCAAACTCAAGGTGTGTCCACCTTGAATTTGCAGGGGAGTATTAAAGTTTAGAGTCCCACATTGCTAAGCAATGTGGGCTATTGTATTCAATGGCTTATAAATAAAGCATTTACGTAACCTCATAAACATAAGTGAGAAAATTAATAAATCTAATTGGGCATTCTCATAGTGGATGTCTCACTTATCAGTATAAATAATTTTTCTTTAGTTTAAATTTTTTATTTCTAACAGCAACCAAACGTATTCTAAGCCACAAAGCTATCACACTTAGTTTTCTACAATTTTTGGATAGGAAGTAATCACCTGAAAACAACTGTTCTGAGAAAAACCACAGAATCCATGCCACCATTGGCCAATGTTTCTTCTTCAGTTGTTTTCCATGCTGTCACCATCCAATGAGGGGAAGGAACGAACCTCTCAAAGCAGAAAGGATTGCTACGTCTCGAGCACAATGAAGCAAGCCTTCGTCGAAAGTACACAATTACATTGCTTGGTTGTTTTCTCAATATGGAATATAGTGATATAAGTACCACACAAACGCCTGTATTAATTCCTACAGAAGTTAAAAGAGCAGAAATGTTCATCTTCGTCCACTGTATCTGCGAGCTTCAAGCATCCCACTACATGAGAAGACACGCAGGATGTCCAGATTATTTCCATGAGCTGAAAGAATGCAATTGTTTAAAAAGAACAATATAGCATGGAGAAGCATCTTTCTACTCGACTCCGGTTTTTGTGCTGCAAAAATTATATGCCAAGAGTGTATTTTGTATTTATGTTTAACAAAAACTCTACATCTATGACCCCAAAGGTTGATATATTGGTTAAGACTTGGATATTATTAGTTTGTTCCTTCCAAGGTCCCAAGACCAATCCTTTGGAATCACTCTAAGGCTTTTACTCTAGTAATTTTCAGCTTTGTGTGGGAGGAAGGGCTGTTCGGGACACTTGGTTACAAAAAAAAACTGTACATCTATTGAATTCTGTGGCATGGCACACATATTGAATTCAGGTTAGTCACCCACTAGAAACAGCATATAAAAATGTTGAAAAAATCGTAACATCGCTTCAACTTGACAACTTCAAACATACGCAAGTGCACGACGAAGCAGCATATTGAATTGAAGGCAAGCACAACTGTTACATTCATAAACTGCCAGGTAAAAAAGACAAAAAACAGTAGCTTGAGCTTGATATATGAAGGAAGCAGTGCAACTGCACAAAGCAAAACAATACTGCCCAATTTCAGCTTCTGAGTGCCTGTAATCTACGTTCTCATTACTACTCAAAACGAACAGAAAATCTCTTAATGTAGTTTGGTGTCTGGCCATTATTTGGATTCTTTTTTCCTTTTCTCTGATGGAGTCACATCAAGTAGTAAAACCAAAGAGGAACAAGAAAAAAAGACTTGAAACAGAAACTTAAAGGGAAAAATATATACGAAAAACAATTTCTCAAAAAAAAATGAAGGGCGCAGTAAATCAAAGAAACAATCGATGACAGAGTACCTGCACAAATCTTTCATTGACAAACAGAAATAAGAACTCGTCGGTTAGTCGATTATAACGCGAGCAGGTTAAAACTCGAACGCCATTGCGCGTTTTGCTTTGACGTCACGGAAACGAAAGTTGCATTTGGTTGGGAGACAAGAAAGGAAAAAAAGAAGCTCTCGGCAAAAGAGAATTAAAAAGGGAACTCGGAGATCGGTTGATGCTTGGAAGCAATACGCAATTGCATACAGTGCCTCTCTCTGTGTGTTTTTCCGGAGAATCCGCAACAGATCGAGTGGACCCACGTTCTGTACGGGTGATTTATTACGAAAGGGTTGCCGATACCCTTTACCCTAAAAGAAAAAATAAAAATAAAGGATTGTGGGATCAAAACGGCCACGTGGCCAACAGCGTGTGGAACCGTCCAAATGGGAAATCCGAAACCGCCTAAACTCCTCTTCTTTTCTGGAAAACAGAGTGTGACAGGTGTAACTGCCACTTTTTTTTCTTTTTTTTTTTTCTAAGCAGGTGTAACTGCTACTTACCCCAACTTTTGAGTTGAATAATGTCGCTATAGAAACGAAAGCTGGGCCATATGGGCCTACAGGATGCTAAATTGTCTAGGTCAGTCCGCCAGGGCAATTGTGGAATATGGGCTGGGTCCATGTAGGACTCTGAACAATTAGGCTTTTTTTTTTGGGGGGGGGGGGGGGTTTCCTGTGCAAACGAAATGACTGGTCTTTCTTCGATTTATTAATTTACTCCACGCTTAGAAAAAAAAATATTAATTTACTCCACGGTAATTTCTTTTGAAATTGTAGTGCTTCAAACTGATTTTGAAGTTTCGATTTCTATCATTTTTGGTATTTATCGGAGTTTCCTTTTCTCATTATTAATTAAGTTGAGAAGCATGAAGAAGTTATAAATAATTATTTTTTAAAGATAATTTCTTATGAATGAAATAAAAATTAAATAACAATCCAGCTAACCCGTGCATGCTTCAAGGCTTCTCCTTTTTTTACTTCCTTGTCTCGTATTTTATTTTCTTGATATGCACAAACAACTTAACACGTAGTTTCAGAAGTCTGGTTATTGAGCTGAGCATGCTAAGCGACGACTGAGATTAAAAGTTTTAAAATCAAAGGGATCAGATCGCTTCATATCAATTAAAATATTTTAAATATTTTAAATGATATATTTAACTACAACGGTCAGATCTCTAGCTTCTAATCTCAGCCGATGCTTAGCATAGTCAGTACCCTAGAAAAATTTAAAGATGGTAGAATGTTTTCCGACCAAATATGGTTATATTAGCCTATATCCAGTCAGAATTGTTATGTCTATTTCGTTAACAGCTCTCTCTCTCTCGTTGCAGAGGATCCCAATTACCGCTAATACCAGAATTTTATGCAGTCATCGTAATGAAAGGACCAAATAACTCTACTGGAACAAAACGAACATTACAGTAGGCTTTTTGTAAGTCGTGGCAAAGGAACTCAGAACGGCCATTAAAGTGATCTCTCCTTCGTAGGAGGAAACTAATGAATTGTTAACGGTCGGCTTCTTCATGATCATCATATGACGATAAAGGTAAAATCCATCTGGGAAGCGAGCTTCTTTTTGAATTACGACCAGCAGCTCGCTGGTGGTTGCAGTTATCCAAGGCAGCTGCTGTACATCTGCTACTGGATTCTACGAAGGCCTCGATACGACGCATTGCAACCTTCAATGTTTCCTGGGACATGTTGGCAAAACACATCCGGAACCAGCCAGGCTCGGAGCAGTGGCAAGAAGACCCAGGAGAGATGTTTAACCCAACTTCAAAAATAATTCTCTTCCAAAGTTCTTTTTCCGCTTCAAATGTATCGGAGCTCAGCAGGTGCCTCATATCCACCCAACAAAACAAGCCGGCATTGCTGTTTAAACAACCAATACCAGCACCTCGAAGGCCGGCAACAAGCATTTCCTTTCTCCTTTTGAGTCTCCGCTGATTCTCCTCTATGTAATTGCTGGTGAATTTCTTGTCGGAGAGCATGTTGGAGAGTAAATACTGAGTTTGAGAAGAAACTAGCCCAAAGCTAGACATTTTGGTAGCTGCGGCCACAACAGTTCGATTGTCGGAGTAGATCATGCCCACTCGAAACCCTGGCAAACCAAGATCTTTTGAGAGACTGTAAACAATGTGAATGTGGTTCCATAAATCAGTGTCATCGATGCTTCTCTCCGTTACAGCTTCTGTGAGGCTTATAAAAGAGGGAGAGTCGAAGACAGTTCCTGAATAGATTTCGTCGCTTACTACATGGACCTTTTTCGAGACAGCAAAATCAATGAGAAGGTTAAGTTCATCCTTGTTCATTGTTGAGCCCAAAGGGTTTGAAGGATTTGTCACCAACACTCCTTTAACTTTTAAATTAAGTTTCTCAGCTTGTTGATAGGCTTCCTCCAGTGCACGCCCAGTAATTTTGAAGTCATTTGAACTCGAGCAGTGTATTGGGACAATTTCCACTCCGGTCCGCCATTTAAGATCTCTGTCAAACCTGCCCAAAAAGAGGTGGAAAATACAATAAGTCGAGCACATTTGAGAAAAATGCAGTAGGAGTCTTTGGAGAATAACAGAAAAATTAGTATTGTTACCCTGGGTAGTATGGAGTAGGAAGAAGGAAAGCTTCACCAGGTTGAGCAAGGCAAAACATTAGAGTCTCATTCGCAGAAGTTGAACCGGCAGTAAGCACGAGATTGTTGGGATCAAACGCTACCTTGTTCCCTCTTAATTTTGCCATGAAGTCTACCATTTCCTGTACAAGTACTCAAGTCGTCAGAAATCAATATAACCCGAATCTTACAGTACTCCATTCATCTAGGTCAGCAAAGAGAGGGAGTATTATTGTAGAAATTTACATTCTTAAAAGCAGGAAAGCCATGATAGTCTTGGAAGAGAGCCAGTTCTCTGAATACTGATATTCCGTTTCGCTTCAAACCCAGCACATCTGAATTGTTTCCAAGCCATGACTCCAGGAGATCAAATGAAAGCTGCATGAAATGGTGGTAGTCGGTGGACATGAGAGAATATAAGATTTGCAAGCTGTTTATATACGTAATTGTGTGATATGGAAAGTGGACTCTGAATACTGATCATGTGTCCCGGCCTGATGTCACAATGTGACAAAAACATGTTCTACTATAAGGGACAAAGTAGCTGAAGATAAGAAAACAATTTGTTATCCTAGAGATTTTCTCTTGGAAATAATGTGAGACTCAAATTAAACACAATAACAGACTTGCGCGCAGTTACCGAGTATTTCTTACCTGATTTTCTGCTAGTCCCATTTGAATGATTCCGGCAGGATTTTGAACTTCGTGATAAGGATTCTTCTCATATTCCTCCCACCCTAGGAAGTAGAAAGAGTCTTGGCCATGCGAATCACAGCTAGCTTTTGCAGACAACATTGTCAATCAGGCTACTCCGCCTACTACTAGTTGGTTAATAAATCTATCTGAAAGCTGGTTAAGAGAGAGAAAAGGAGGCCGAGTCTCTAGCTAGCTAGCTTAGTGCCTTGGTAGTTGGCAGTGCACTGAGGATGTGTACATGAGGTTGCATTTATATAGCCCGCGAGGGGGAACTATCAACATAATGACTGGTGTTGACTCGCTTGGGCAAAAAAAGTTAAGGATGTATACTTTTGATTGACCGGGGCGGAAGAAACATGTCGGAAACCAGCTAAAGTTTCTTTCCTTTTATTTCAGCTATTTAAGTTCAAAGCAACCGTTGCCACCTTGAGAGAGACGCGAAGATAGTTCAAAGAGCGGGATAAATCAAAAGGCGCAAACACGTACACTCGCATAATCAGCACTCAGCAGCGAGCTAAGAAAAAGGTGTAAGACAAAAGTTCCAGCTGAATAGTACTATAGATGTAATCTTGCTTGAGACTCGAGAGTTAGAGACGACAAAACCCAAAGTCCCAAACGACAAAGGTAATCAGCCTAAATGGGGGTGCATGGTGCGCTCAAACGTACTCGCATTTATCCGAACTGGGTTGTCCAGTAGAGATATTGGATCAAAGAGGGAGGCCATTGCCAGAAGTTCCTGAACATTACACGCAGTTTGTTGGGCCAATAAAAGAAGATGTCACTTGCATAATTGGTAGGTGTAACCCCTGTAAGCTTGCCTGTAGGGTTAGTTTCAACTCAGTAATGGGATGTGATAGAGGAACTGACATCGCAAGCCTCGAACAAAATACTCACAGAAAAGCATCGAAATTGCAGATTAAGATATTCTGCAATTTTTTGTCCAGCTCATTGCAATTCGGATAAAGATAAACGTATGTTCCACAGTATTTAATACTATCAATATAAAATTTCGAACAGCCTGGACCCTATATTAATAGGGTCCCCTTGCTCAGTTTATCTCTCTCATCATTACATATTACAATTCCAACGTGAATTTACAAAGTATCTCCATCCCATAATTGTCGATCTCAATACTGTAGGTATTACTACGTAGCGTACTAATGCGTCTTTTGCAATCTGCCACATGGTAGGATACTCTGTGCGGCCTAGAATATAGCAAGAGAGAGGATTACATGACCATATGTCACGATCATGACCGTGGAAAACGTATGGTTTGAAAATCGCTAATCCATTCCATGTAAAAAAGAGTTCGCTATGCAGATTTAAACCATCTGGCTGCATCCAAATAAGGTCATTGATTAGGACATAACTCTTTACAACGTTCTACAAACTGGTCCGAGTGTTGAAATTATCCGGATTTTATGCTGAAAGGGCAATATTCGTGCTAGTACTTAATGGATATGTATTCTAAAGAAAAGACACAGTTTATACGGACTTTGAGGGAAGCTGTTAAGGGGGCCATGAAGGATATGCTCTTTGCTGACAGAGAGAGCCTATGTTGGGGTAGAGGGCAGTACTAAAAGCACAATTTTCTCCCTTTAAAAAACCAAACCCATTGACTTCTTTTAATTTGTGTAACCTTTTCCTCCTCAAATGGAAACTCGTGGCCCTTCAAAACAGTGCAAGCGCCAAGCGTATTACCATCAAAAGCCGCTTGATGGAGGTGCCGGCGTGGCCGCGTGGAGAACGATAGAGTGGAGACGGATTCATACCGTTAATTGTATTAAGACAACGTTGTTTGGATACGGTGGGACGTACACCGTACTCCCTCAAAGCTCTCCTTTTCCTTTTTTTTTTTTTCTCTTCCTGGCCACTTCTTTTCCTAATTGGTGAACTTTGGTGGGACTTCATGAATGCTTCTCTGAATCTCTTCTACGGTCTACCCCCAAAGAATCTTCGTTGGTGTTTTCATTCATGTAAGGCCACATTTTCAACCACTATAAGCTGACAATAAAAGACAAATTCCATATGCAGTGTCATAACAACGCCACTTGTCATCATAGGAGTTTGAGGCATATTATAGCAGAGCCGCCCATGATTCTTTGCCGCACATAAAGCATTTCTTCTCTCGTATGGATTGTCGTTAATTGTCTATAAACAACCTTAACCTCCAAACAAACAAAAAAACTCTCATAAGTTTCATTCTCTTTCCTATTAATAATTAATTTTTGTAAATATTGGTATTATATATCTTATAGATTCTATCCACATGAAATATTATCAAATAATCCCTGCGTGAAGCATTAAATTTTTCTCTTCAAGCATTAAAAAAAACAAATATACTACTTCTTTCTCCTTTCAAGATAAATAGTAGCAGCTAAGTCATGTTTACGTGAAGCATTTTTCTTGAGATATTATTATCTCATCGCCAAAGGTACTCCAAAGCCTGTAATTGTTGGCCATGTGAATCATTATTGGTTGCATGGTTTTGCAGGCCACTTCTGATTAAGAATGAGTACTAGTACGTACCAGACAACGCCGAACCATTAATGGCTAGCTTCGGAAGTGTACGTCTCTCTTAGGTATATATATGATACCTTCGTTGTCTTCGGCGTTTCTATGTCGACAAAGTTCAACCAATCCTTTGACCGCACTACGTACGCTCAACAAATTTTACATGTCGTTTGTTAAATAAAACTTTTAATAAAATTTTATTTTTATTAAACATATTTTAAAATTTTACTTTTATTTTTATAACTCATTCACTAATTTTAATACCATTTTTTTATTAATATCAATACAAAAATTAAATTTTAAAAGCAAACTCATTGTTAGCTCATAAAATACGTCACATATACTTTATAACCGTTAGGCAGCTAAATTTGAACGGATATAAAAGATCATATATTCTACAAACCCATAAATTACAGACAATAATATATTTATTTGGAATTTATATATAAATTATTCATATTTTTTTATAACGACATAAATCTAACTAAGTTACAGAATACAATCTGACATATTACACTAAAAACACAAGGATTAAATATACTTTGTACTTTTTAACTATGGAGTCTTGAAATTTGATACTCTAATTTATTATTTTTATTATATTACATTAACTAACTATTCATTTCAGACACTTTGCACATTCTTTTAAAAATTTTTACTAAGGAAAATATTTTTTTTACCGGAGGAATGACAATTTTGTACTCTTAATTTTTTGGCAATTAGTATTTTATGATGATTAAAATCGTAATTTTAAAGATTAAAAAACAAATTCTCTTTAACAGTAAAATTTAACTAATGCGTAAAGCGTCTAAAATCAATAATTTATAGATGTAATATGATAAAAATAATAATTTAAAATACAAAAATAACAAGAGTACAAAAATTAGAAGTGTACAATTATATTTATCCCAAAATCTAACTATAAAATTCTGAAAATTCATGTATGGGGAGTTTGAATAAAAAAAATAAAGTTAGCAAGGCTTTGTTCTCTCTTCCGTGATTGGAGAATAAAAGTTGCACCAATAAATGCGGAATGCCGTGGGAATATTCTCATTTGTTGGCTCGCATTTGTTGGCTGTCATGCAACGTGGACTGATTTGGGCATTAAAGAAGGGTGGTCCATGCCCCCATGCCATGGAGTACCTCATTAACTCTGTTGAGACTTGAGTGAGACTCGTGAATCCTCTAACTCTGTTGAGACTTGAGTTGAGACTCGTGAATCCTCTCAAACTAGAACGTGCCATGGGCGCAGGGCGCATATCTTATATCTGTGGTCCTGCAGATTATATGGGTCCCATTTACGCACTCCAATTCGTGTCGGCCATCATCTCTGTTTCCTGTCAGTGCAATGCCAGTACAAAACCAATGAAAAAGGCTCCTGATATTTTTGTTGGGAAAAAAGAGGGAGTTCATTCTCAAAGGGTGATGATCTACGGGTGGGTTTGTGTGTTAAAATTTTTGGTATTGGGTTTAGTGTTGGTATTGGGTTTAGTGAAAAAGTGAAGAGAGAGGTAATATTTTATAGTTTTTGTAATATTTTATATTTTTTAATGGAAGAGAAAGAGATTATATTTGAGTATTTTATTAAGAGAGAGATAAAATTTTGGGTAAAATTTTAGTGACAAACGCAGCCTACATCAATCAGCTCAATATCAGCCTAAGAAAAATCAGAAAAAAAATTATGAGAAGAGTTTTTATGAATTTTTTAGTTTTTTTATAGAAATTGAGAATAATAATTAAATTTAAAATATTTTTTAGTGTAAAAAAATCATGTTAGTGTTTTCGTTTATATTTCCTTTCCTATATATTTAAGCTGGTCGTTCACGTTATTTTGAGTTCATGTTGTAAGTGGTATACTGGCCGGCTTATGGTGCGTTTGCACCAAAAATTTCACAAAATATTTTACAAACTCACAATAAAATAGTACAATATAATCTCTCTTTCTCCCATAAAAAAATATAAAAAATTATCTCTCTTCACTTTTTCACTAAACTCAATACCAAAACTAAATCTAATACCAAAAATTTTTCAACACAAACATAACCTTAATTATGTTCAAAGCTTATGGTTTACGATGGTTAAGTAACTTTTGACAGTTACCCCACCTTGTTAGTTGATACTATGGATGTCGACGGACGTGACCAATAAAGATCGGTCTATGCACAACGCATTTTCATTCTGATCAAGATATATAATATTTTTGTTTAAATTGTATTCTCTAATTCGTAGAGATATACTCAACAATCAACTATACACTATTTAATTAATATTATTTATATAAAATTTCTGAAAATAAAAATCTTACAAAATGATCTAATTAGTACCTTCAAATAGAATGAAGCAATTAGTACAAAAATAATTTCATTTATGTCAGCAAAATTCAATTTTATCTATATTAATTATCTGCACCAAAATCCCTGTTAAAATAAATATATTTCAAAATTTTAAATTTTTATTTATACATTTTAAATTTTTTACAAATTCCAACAAATTTTAATATTCAAAAGATTCTTAAAATTTTAATAATATTTTTCAAAATTTCAGTAAATAAATATACCCTATAATCCCTCTCGACATTTTTTTGGCGTTCAACTAGCTGCAAGAAGTTTTTCCTTTTTCTTTGTTTTTTTTTTGGCTTGGTACAATAAGTTTCTCCACTAAGCCGGAACATATGATGTAGAGCACTTTCACCGCTGTTCGCAATTCAACTTATAAAGAGAAAAAAAAAATTGTGGACTGCATGCGCAATCAAGAGTGATAAATAGCTCTATGTAGTTCTGCGCTCTTAGAACAGGTCTATTAGATACAAAGTCGAATATCATAAAAGATTTAAGTGACATTCTTTTTACACCAATAGATCAACCGTCTCACAAGCTCAACCTTGATTTGGTGATTTAGTTTTAAAAGGCTTTTTCTAAAACTGTCGGAAGACTTAAAAGTTATATTTTAGTTAAGTCATGATATGTGATACTCTAAACCACACTTGAAGTGGAAGAAGAGATGGAACCAGAGATGATGATCAAGTCTAGGGGTGAACAGAACCGGACCGCAGACCGAACCGGACCAGAAAACCGGACCGAATTTCCGGTCCGGTCCGGTCTTCCTTTTTAATAAATGCGGTCCGGACCGGACCGGACCGCATTTATTAAAAAAATAAAATATATATATTTTATTATTTTTAATACAAATTATAAACATAAAACGTTTAATTTTAATCTAAACTAAAACTTAACATTTTTATATACACTTCCCATTTGAAATTAACATAAAAGAAATTTTGAAAAAATTTTAAAAAATTAAAAAAATTAAAAAAAAATCAAAACCGGTCCGGACCGCATTCCGGTTGTGCAGCCCTAATCAAGTCTGACATTGAGACCTTACTAGATTGAATTAGACTTCATAATAATCTAAGCAATCTTGGCTAATTTTTAAAGTCAAAGCACACATGTGATTAATATTTTTTTAGGTCATTACAAATGGTACTTTAACTAGTCAAAACACAGATTATATGGCTGTTTTCTTTAGGTAATTACATGATCAATATTAAGTTGTACTTTAATTATACTCACAACGTATTTTGGACAGATTTTTTTGGTTCTTTGTGAGATTGCGATGCGGAATGAAAGTTAAAGGGGATGACGTAGAACTTTGTACTTCCGCACAGAGCTCACTCCATTTGCAGTCGTAAACTTATTGATGGAAGAGAAGCATCCACCAAACCAGGGAACAAAAATGGCGAAGTGGGGCCACCGAAAAAGTCTCGGATAAGACTGCAAGAATGTCGGGTAGGACACTTACATAATGCCCCGAGGACACAAGAGTTCCTTCGTGCAACATTATTCGCATTGTGGAAAATGTTATCGTGGTTGCAGTCTTCTCGTGAATGGACCTACCAAACTTTAAATAGCAGAACTTTCAAGTCGATCACCGCATGGGCGGCGGCCCCTTCTATAGAACCTCGCTTTCGTAGGAGCATTCCACGTGTGTTTTTGACCAACAAGGAAATGTAGGGAGGCCAGAAATACATGATAAAAGGAAATCTCCTCCTGCTTTCTAGTAACTGGAGATCATTATGGTTGTGGTTCAGTACTCCTGTTCCCCTCAGCACAGTTTGATCTGGAAAATGACTTCTTACCACAAAATTTTCCTTTCAGTTGTGTGTGTATATATATATGTTTGTTAGTTGTGGATGTGTAAGAGACAGAGCTGAGAGTGAGAGTGAGAGGGGTTGTAATAATTTCAGTAGGGGCACGTGGTCTGCAGTAGAAGGTCTAATTATGTCATGAGGGAGGGTCCTCAGTAACGCACTGAAGATCCCCTTTTTGGTGTGGTTTCTCTTGGACCTGAGGAAAACTTAGTGCATTGTGACAACCAACAAGGCACCCATGTTAGGCCATGCTTCATGGGTTGTAGTACGAGAACATTGGAGTGTATTGTGTATTCTTTTCTCCCTCGCGCGAGAACATGGGGCCCTTTCTCTCTCTCTGAATTCAAAGACAAAACTCTGTCAAGGCTTGCTCTGTTTTCACATCAACATGAGTACTGAGCTGTTCTTCTACTGGATGGTTTCATTGTGCGTTTTATCTGATGAAAAAAGGATGGCCTGCAGAAACTAACTATAATCATAGTCTGAAATTTCCAACTAAAGAATTGTAAGATCGATGTTCACGAAAGCTTCAACTACCAGCCCAGGACAAACGACGACTCATAGAAACAGAGTGCTTCCTTAATAGAGAAACTGTTAAAACATGAGTTTGAATGACGCCTACAAGTCGATCTCCCGAGTCCTTTTAACTTACCTATCTGTAAGACGCTGAAGCTTCGTGTGGAACACTCTGTACATCAAGAAGCTGTTCACTGGCTACATTTCAGAAGTAGATCAAGTGTCTGCATTACAATCTTGTAAAGTTTCTTTGGTCAATAATGTGAACAACTTACTACATTCAAGCTCGTGAACGACGAATAATTGGTCAACTTTTCCATTGTCCAAATTTCACTCGACGCTCGTTGTGACTTTTACTGCGGGAAGAAATAGCAGTAGGAGCGAAAGTCAAAAGATTGGACAAGTGCATCGACAAAGCACTTTAAAGATCGTTTAAGTTGTCTATTTCCAGTCCATTAAACGTTTTAGGCTTTTAACTATTTATGGGCCTGCATGGGCTTTCCCTGAAGGACTAAGAAATAATAAAATTATTTTGTATCCTTCATTTTTCTTCCAAAGCAGGCTTTGTTGAAAATTGAATCTGCCAAGAGGTGGCGTGGATTTCGTACTACTGCAGTCATTAATGCCATGAGCACCGCCGCCCCCCACCAAAAATGTGAAAACAATAGTACTTAAGGGTCCATTTGGCAAACACCTAAAAAGTTTTCAACTAAAGAGTAAAACATTTATTATTTTTTTAAAATAAACTAATTTTAATTTCGTAAATTTAAAGAAAAAGCCCAAAAATATGGGCAAAAATCAATAACTTTGCTATATATGTTTCAAAAACAAGTAATTCTGTTCTTCCCTTTGATTTGGCCTTTAACTCACATATGAAATGGTCAACAAATTCTCTGGAAAAATTATTATAAAAAATAAAAATAATATATATATATAAGTAATTTTTTAAAATAAAAATAAAAATTGAATTTAAATGATACATATGATAATTTTATATTCTTTTTTTTCCAAATCAAGTGGATACTTATCCGTTAGTTGGCTAACAACAACTGAACTTTATGAACAAATTTTATCACAAAAATATACCTAACGAAACTGCAAGTTGAAATCAGTAACTTAGTGACTAAAATATTAAAATTTTGAGAAAAAATTTCATATGACGCAGCAACTTACCATTGGCGCTAAAATGATATTTAAAATTCACGTGAACGTCATCCCGTCCGTTGAAATCAAAGGAGCTGCCTTTGGACATCTACGCCTGAAATGAAATATTCGAAGTTCGAAAGGGCAATGTCAATTTTCTCGAAGAGAAAGAGATCAACCTCAACCAGCAGGTTCATCATTGGCTTTCTAACTAATGCATCGGGAATATAGTTGGCCTAGTTCTTACAAAAGCGCTCGTCCAAAACGTCTCCGGGGAAATATTTCCCGAAATTTCAGAAATGATACCCACTGACACGTCAACGTTTTATAAAATAATTAAATTGACCCTCGAAGATCATAAGCGGTTCTTATCATCTCAGTAAAGGATTGGACTAAGGTAGTGGCCAGTGGGTATATACCTCTCAGACAGACAATGCAATCGCTTGGCTTTTGATGCTTTTATTCTCTTTTTCTTCTTCTTTTTAATCGGTTTGCTCATTTTCTTTTTCGTTCATATGATTATGCAATCAATGCAATGGTAAGTTATCATAAGATTAACAGTCTAACCAAAACTCTGTTTCTGAGTTACAATAATCGCTGAGGTAGGAAAGAGCATATACGTTTTTATTCATGCTTCACCTCAAAATAATAATTTAATTTAAAGAATATAGAACACGATGTTGTAGCATCATATGAAGCTGAACACTTCCCATACAAATTTTCACAGAGGAGAACCCAAGTTAAATTTGACCTTTCAACGGTACTGGCAGAAGAATGTCGTGTCAATCAAATGACCAGATAATCGAGGCACTTAAGATATCAATTGGAAAGACTTCAGGTGGAATATCTGGCAGCTCGGGACGAATGACCTCTTTGTTGCAGCCTGTTCAAACTTCTTACCTGCTGCTTCATTCTCTTTTAAGTTAGCCTGAACAAAATATCGTGCCCACCAAAAAGAGCTCCTCAATTTGGCCTTCAAAAGAAAAACTCAGCATGTTATTCTTATAAGCATCAAATCAATGATATAGAACTTAACAAGATTCAGTTAAGCAGCAACATCAACTTGAAGGAAGAAGTGTAAACGTTCTCGAGATAAGGTTTAAGAGATTTCATGGGCCTCAATGTCAAGCACATTTGAAGCAGGTTCATCATTGATGGAAATGCGAGTTTTAGAAAGCCACATTGACATAGGACCAGAGTGCCTAAAGTCGGAGGCTCTTATAAAAATACTTGGAAATAGAGGATTTTCTGGTGATAAAAGGGAAGAGTAGGATTTTCAGACCAAAAACAGGAGAGAGAAAAAAAACTAGAATTTGCATGGCTGCTCCTCGATTGTAAATAGTGACCCATGAATAGCATTGGACTTTGTTGGATTATTTGGGAGCTATTTGATGGATGGGTGACTTGAGGTTTGAAGATTTGGATTCGGGGCGGAATAGGTACACATTTGGATAAAAATCTTCACTAGAATTTGACGAGCTGTCACTAAAATACTCAAAGTATCTCCCTGAGTAAAATCGAGAATATTAATTTGAAACCGGAAACTGGAGGACAAGTTTAAAGCAAGTAGAGGGTACTGACAGAGATGATATAAATGTTACTGGACGTACCATTACTTTCATGATGTTGAGAATTTTCTAGCTTAGCACTTTATTTCCGTGTTTTTTGAGAACTTTAATAAGTTTTCTATTAACTTAGGTTAGTCTTCATAGTATATCGATCAGGCTCTTTTATTTTTTCCTCAAAAACCAAGTATTTTGAAGCCTTTAATTAGCAGGACTGTTAGAGGAAAATTATCTAATAAACTATTAGCAGAATTTCAGACTCTTTGTTTCCACACCATTACGTTGGGTCACTATCACCTAAAACTAATAGGACTATAATTCCTCGAGGAATACTAGCCTCTACATACTAGGAGTGTTATTGTTAAACTTCTTAATTTTTGACCATTCAATCCAAACTAAATAACTAGTAAACCCTGAAATAAAATACCAAGGAACATACTAAAACCAAAAGTAAGACCTATCAAACTAAAAATATTACTCACCCAAAGATCTATAGATCGTAGAAATATCTTTGACACTTATAGTTAAAGACCTAAACAAAAACTAAACCCGCAACTTCGTTAATGACAGTATTAATCTTTTTCAAAGTGGCATGTTGAGAACTGCAAACGTAGAAAAAGATAAATGGTCATATTCATTTGTTTGTGAGGCTCCCCTCTCTCTAAATAGCAGCTCCGTCATATAATCAGACTTCCCTACACATAAGTAGTTCAATCCAAAAAGGTCACTACAGAATAACAACAGTGGTTAGAGATCCATGTAAGGGGTACTATTTGTCATCTGACATCAAAGATCAAGGTCTCACAAACAAATGACTTGACAATTGGGGAAAATAGTATGATTCTACAAGTAACAACCACTTACCGCTCTTCCATATTTGGATGCATCAGAAACTTTAGCTCTCTGACGACCAGGATATCCTACTTGGTACACATTGAAAAACAATCACCAAAGCATCATAATAATTATATATTGCTCGACCAGAGCAAGAAATTAGTCCTATCACTAGAATCAAAGTCTTTAAAGCTTAGGTCACTGAGAATAAATAACACATTTAGGAAAAACCAAGAGAAAAAATGGCAGCTGTGGAGACTTTTAATCTCAAGTACGGGGAAATGAGTGTACAAATGCAGAGACTTTTAGTCAATTAAATTTATCAATATAAGAGATCAATATGAACCTTGAGAGTGGATGGTTAACTGCCGCCCCCTTGTCCTGGAGGCTCTCCGGCCGAGGAGGGGACTTCATAAGTATAAATATGGAACTTGCTTTTTAGTTTGAGAGAGAGAATATTATCCCTCTAGAGTTTTACCTGTAAATATCACAACACCATCAGCTGATACTCTTGCCAGATCAGGAAGGGTTTTGTTGAGGTATCTTGGAGATAAGTAATCCAAAGCATCAGAAACAACTACAAGGGAAAACGATTTTGGCCTATATGGAAGAGGAAACTTGATATCAGTTACACGCACAATGCCTTTGCGAACAAGAGCTTTGCAGTTACTGTCTGCATCCTCTATATCATATGGTTCCACACCCCAGACTTCAGTTTCATCCTCTTTAAGCAATTCAGAAACCACTGAACAGGTGTCTGGGCCAACATGCAAAACTCTATGCATGCTGTCGCCATAAGCTTTCTTCAAAATAGGAATTGCTCGATGGACCTCTGCCGTGCATGAGTTATCACCTGCATAAATGGGGAAAGTTGGAATCTTCAAATGATGCTGGATTGTTACATGATGACAAATTCACAAACCAACTTAAGCATGCATGCACACGCAATCGCAGACACGCCAAAGAATCTAGACTTAAAACCACTTGACTGAGCTCCCAGATGTGAATCAATTTGCAAATATCCCAACAGTCAATTTCACTACAGGTAGTTCAATAGGACAAACAACATCCGGAGGCCCCATATCAAAATTCCCTTAAAACAACTCCACTTAGATTCCAAATTACGCAACGGCTGTACTAACTATCCCTTTATCAGAAACAGCATCTCCAATAAAATTTCTCCCGGATATTGTACTCTAGTAACCAGAGTGGCTAGTTTTGGTTGCGGCATGTAGAACCAAGTAGATTGTTACTATTGTTCTCACCGTTGATAAAGCGAGCAAAATGTTCATCAAGCCAAACAAGGAAACCAACGGACCGCGACCATCATAAATCAAACCATCTAAAATAAACAGTGTACGACCATAACACCACAATGTTGAGAACTCAAATAAATGGTAAAAGCCACTATCACCTTCAACCCTGCTAAGAGCCTGTTTGTTGTTGCCAAATCCACCTATCACGGTGCAAAAATTGAACTTCAGTCAATGTCTGGCACAAGTGCGTAATCAGAAGTACGCACGCATAAATTACAATCGACATAAGACATAGTTGTTAAAAAGATTTGTATGCCACTTCATCACTGGAAGAAACCACACACGTGAGGTACATCGAGACAGAGAGAGATTTGGGAAAATTGGATATCGAGGTCCATCGACGTGTTCCTAGGCTACTCTAGATATTTAAACAGACTAGCAACGAGTCTCGTCCTTAATTACCTGAGTTGCTGTGGAAATAGGCAATAAAAAGCAGTGCTCCCTGAATGTTCCCCAAAGAAGAGGGAAAAAAAACTTTAGACAGTTAAACCCCAAGAAGAAGAATAACAGAAGATGAAATATATATTTTTGATAAAGGACAGGTAAAATCTATTCTCTGTTCATACCAATACGATAAGCCCAACATATAGAATCGGCGAAGTCCGTGATTTCGAATTGGCAAATAAACCGCCTCCTCCGCTGTCACCGAATCGTCGTGAGGGATTCGCTAGTCTTCTCGACATGGGCTCGAATTTGACAAATCGACTATGCGCCAAGAAGCGTCTTTTTCGCTAGTTAAAAAAAAAGAAACAATAGGAATTAGACTTACAAGAACTGGTGCGGATAAAGAAGACTGAATGACGAGAATAACATCTAATAGTTGATAATAAAGCATAATAGCTCATTCACGTTGAGACGAAGCTGGAGATCGATGCAGAGAACTTACTGGGATTCTCTTAAGTGAGAATTTCCTAATGATGAGACGCTAAAGAGCCTGCATTATTGGTTATCGTAATTGAGGGATTGGATCGGAATTATCTGTGCTCTGAGAAATAAATGAGTAGGCACTTTATGGAATGCGAGATAAGTCAGTGTCGGCTGTGAATCCGGTTTTTTTCTACGGTTGCCTGAATCCGGTTTACTTTTGGAAGTTTGAACAGTATGCTCTCGCGGTTAAAAGTTTGAGTATGAAAATTATAAAAAAAAAATTAAGAGAAATTATTTGAATGAATTTTTTATATTTAGTATAATAAAAATAGGTAATTTAATTAGAAAGATATTATTTTAAAATTATTTTATTAAATCAAAATTTTGACAGACAGACGTCAAATGCTGCAAAACTCGATAAAGATCCCCAATAGAGGTGGCAGACGTCATTTGCTAGTCTGTTTTATTAAAATGGTAGGATTTTCTAGAGGAGTATGGAGACTGCCAATTTTATTATTTCCAATCCTGAACAAATAAAAAGCTATTAATTGTGGATTTGTGTTGTAAAATTTTTGTGTTGTTAAAATTTTAAGTATTGAATTTAGTAAAAAAGTGAAGAGAGAGGTAATTTTTTATATTTTTTATAATAAAAAGTTATGATTGGATGGGAGAAAGAGAAATTATATTGTAATATTTTATTGTGAGAGGGTGTAAAATTTTGTAAAATTTTACTTGGTAAACAGATCCTTAAAGTTGGGTGAATCATGAGTTTACATGTGACGAATCACAAGTTAACTTGATTTTCATGTCCATATAGAAAGACAAAAATATATTTTAAAAATTTTATCTTTCTAAACATCTTTCATATGGATTTTCCTACTTTAACAAAAACTTTAAAAAAAATCATCTTAAAAAATATTCAGTAAACGATCAATCACATGTTAACCTCCTTCTGCTTGCATTTCATAAGATTCACCAGAACTGACAATGAAGCTTGTTTCGTTTTTTACCTTCTATCAAGGCTTAATATCTTCGTTGATCCCTGTGCTATGACTCATTCCTAAACTAGTTCTTATGGAATTTTTTTTGTCCTAAATTGGTCCCTACAATTCGTTTTTAAGCATTTCCATCCACTCCAGAGATCATTTTGATGGAAAATTTCTACTTGGCAAATGGAGGACAGCTAAGCACTATTGGGAGACCAACACTTGTCCTTACCGCTACTGTGCTCAATGTTAGACCACAACTTGGCACCCTTAGCTTGTCCCAAGCGTGTTAGGTGGTGGTCTGAGCAATGCAGCATCTAATTTGGATAAAAGTGGAGGTGTCAAGTGGTGGTCTGAACACTTGTTGGTCTCTCATTGGTGCTTAGCTGTCTTCTGTCTGCCATATAAGAATTTTCTCTCCAATTGAACTCTGGAGTGGACAGAAATACTATATCAGAAATTGTGGGTTACTCTAGAGTGGACAGAAATACCAGAACAGAAATTGTGGGTTACTTTCAGGATCAGTTTGAGACAAAAAATTCAATAAGGATTAGTTAAGAAAGGATCATAACACAAAGACCAACGAAGATATTAAAAGCCTTTTATTAAAGGAAGCTCCACAGCAGGGGAGGGGATAAAATACTCCAATTAGAGGCATTAGAAAACGTGATGTATTTTTCAGCACAATGCGTGCGAACAAGGCCAGAAGATGGCATGGGCTATACATTATACCCCTGCCTACTTTCTGGATCTCCTTTTGTAATGGTTGTTTTTCAATTATGGATATATGTTTGAGAAGAAAAAATCATCATTTTGAGTGAATATTTTAAATGGTTATATACTTGTTTGATCATTAGATTTTCACTCATTTTAATAAATAGTCTACGAGTTTTCAAATTGATCATAATGTTTAAATTTGAAATTTGTATCAAACAAATCATTTTGTTAAATTTTTATCTTTAAAGTTAATTATTCACACTTATGTTCCAATACGTGTTAATCAAAATTAAAATTATGTAATTTATAATTTTTTCTATTTTTTTAAAATAAAACAAAGTAAATTAATTTAGAAACATAAAGAAAAAAAGGAAGAAATTTTTAAAAAAATTACGAGTCACATTATTTTAGTTATAGGTGACCGTATAAATTATTAATTTTTAGTTTTGGATAATACGTGTGAACTTATAATTAAAATTGATGTGTTAATTATTAATTTTGATAATGAAATTTCAAGAGAATGACTGATACACCCCCGCTTTTATTAACGATACGGTAGTCCGCTCGTTCGCGTCTATCCCTGAAAGACACGTGTGCAAAGGACGATACAGTCTTCTACTTGGGCTAATAAAACATTGCCATGCGTCCTAATTACTGGGACTGTTCCGGAGACATTTCGCACCGCACCGTGTTCTCTCACATATTCAAGTAGCCAGAACTCCTGTTTCACCTCAGAATATTTGACATCGCACATCACAGGCAGGGAGAGGTAGAGAAACTAATTCAATGGCGGTGTGAAGAAGAATTCATGTCAATTTGAAAGCGAAAAAGAACATAGAGCAAGAAGGAATCCTAGCCATGTGTTTAGGGTTTACATTCGAATCATCTGATAAGAGGAATCGCTGTGCATAGAAATCTATAAATTTCGATGAAAATGAAACGCGACGATGGCGATGGGAACAAGGAGAATTCGTGGCCTTCGCCAAACACACCCTATCAAGAAAAAGCGGAAGACATGAAGATTTGGGGAATTTTACTTTTCGGTCTAATTGGCGTCACTGCCACAACTTTCGCCGTGAGTTTTATATGATCCCGTCTCTTTTGTCTTGTTGAATTTTCCTTCCTATTTCATTTGCTTGTTGTTTTGAGGTTTTCCTTTTCGAATGTCTATAACGTTTTTGTTGGGAATCGAAGGCTCCCAATCTAACATACACAATAGGCTTAGTTAATATGTATGCTTTAAAATTAGCGAAACTCTAATCCTGTTTTGAAATGTTAGTGAACCTGACTACAATCTACAACATTCCGTGCTTAGTTGTGAAATTGATCGCTGTCTGCACTATGACACTTAAAAACATTTAGGATTTTGTTTTTTTAAGAGAATAATAATTTCAGTTCGAAACCATTACTGATAGACCTACTGCTACTGTTAGAGTTTGCTAATTTTTCGTGTTTAATAAATCAGAAATTAGTTCTTCAGATAGGAGAGTTGATGTTCGGTGTAGATGCAAGCCGTTAATAGATCAAAATTTGTCAAGTTGCAGTTGCAATCGTTGTTAACGCAGAGAACGAGGCTGTTAGAAGTTGAATATGTTGTTAAGTTTCAGGAAGATATTTCCGTTCATTCAACATATAAAACATTCTGCGTTCTATCTGACAGATAAGGCTGAGCCCTTATGAAAAATTTATGGTTTTGAGCATTCATTTGCTACTGTCCTGTTGAATGACAGTTTATTTGTTCTGTTTTTTTTGCCATGCAATTCGCAAGCTATGTAATATTACCAAATATTTCCTTCTTGCCACAGCCTAAATATTTTCTGATTGCTATAAGTTATTGCAAATGCTTGAGATGGCTACTTGAACAGTAGTTAAGGTCATGATCTCCTGTTCCATTTACAATTTCTACCAGGGGGAGGGCAAGGGCTGATGTTTAATTATTAGGAGCAGTCTCATTGCTATCTTTCTTCACTGTTTCTGCTTCTGATTGGGCTGCAATTATTTTTTCGTTAAGGCCATAGCATCCTTGCATTGCTTGCCTACCATTTTATTATCCCAGAACAAAGGCTAACCCCTTGGGTACACGACTGCAATTTCAATCTGAAAACTGTTATTGCTTTAGTATGTGATCCCATCATTCTAAAGAAAGAGAGTAGTTACTAAGAATCCTAGAAGCTCTCTGAATTTACTGACTGAGGCTTCTTTGCTATGGTAGAACTTTGTCTTTTTGGTACTACTGGCTCCTAACATTCTGTTTGATAATGCTTTTGACAATTCAAGCAATTTGGCAGGTTGGCCAACTGCGGAGAACTGTTGATTGGTTCTATGTTCAGGTAGTACAAATTCTATGCTTCACAATACTCTAGTACCCCAGGCCTTTGCTTGTGTTTCTTAGTCCAAAATCCTGACAATTCAGTCCTCCTGCTCACTCCTCAATGTCGAAGTGAACTCTTCCATTCTCAATCCCAGTGATTCTTAACTTTATGTTCTGGTTCATTCAAGAAAAAAAAACAATCTATAAGTTTTTTTTTTGTTGGGGGGCGCGGGGGGTTATATATTAATTCCAGTGAGACTTTAATTTATCAGCTCTATGTTGATTTGGTGCTAATAACAGTCTGCCCCGTAGTAAATGTAGCACTACCAGCATTTTGAGATAAATTAGCATGTTTTGGTCAAATAAGTAGTTAATGTCAGCGAGAGAAATGCTCTATATATTGAGTGACGTATGCTATTTGTTGAAGTAAATTGTGTCTGTATTTTAGTTAGCATAATAGAACATTTGTCAAAGAGATGTCTTGTTATTCGTGTCTCCCTGTGTTAGCCAGGGTCTATTTCACCCCACCTGCCTTCCACACCTTGTTTTTTGGGGTGATATATTGTTATCATACATGCTATTTGTTCTCGAAGGACCTGTCAATATCTTGTTTGTATAAGTCTGGTGCTTAATGCTGAGGTAAAAATTGGAAATTTGTTTAGGGAAGTAATATTTTCAAGTTGCATTCTGATTATGCTGATGTTTACAAGATAATATCGATATTAATGAGCTATGAAGCTGATTGTATGTAATTGCACCACGAAAGTTATCCAGGTCACAATCATCATGGAAAGGAGCACGTGGCAGTTCTTTCCGGACAAGCTTTCAGGAGGAAGCATGGAAAAGGTATAATCGCCGGATGCAAGAGGAGTGTGAAGAAGAAATGGAGAGAGTTGTAAGTTCTCTCAACCATTTTGTCACATTTTCTTGTTGCAAAAAATTTATTTAGGTTAACTGTGATGATAAATCTGATTGAAGTTATCTCGTCAAATATCTACCATATTCTAAATTTTGCAAAAATTCTTTTTATAAAAGAAATGTGATGATAAACCTCCTAGAATTTATCTTTTTGAATATTTTGAAGGAGGTTAATTTTTTTTCTACCTAGAAGAGTAGAGACTTACTTTGGTGTTCCCATTAAATCTTATGTGACCAACTATTAAAGAGAGACTTGCAGAATACAAGATTCCAGTATTAAGAAGTAGTGGCAGTCCGTTAAAATTTTCTAGTTGTAATGTGGTGATTTGGCCGAAGATGAGATTTCTTGTAGTGGAAGATCAGAACACTAATGCCGCATATATCTTCTTCTTTCATCAATTTATAGATTGAAGTTATTTTAAGATCTGAGATTCCTTGTTCAAAGATTATCCTGAGCTGAGTATTAGGCTTTTGCACATTAGATGCTACTAATGTTAGGCTAAAATTTTGGTTTGTAATTCTGTGCTTGGATTGTTAGCTAGTGCCACAGTAATCATCTTGATTATATGTTTGCTCTTTTGGTATATTTTTTTCTTTTAAATCTTTTTTGTTGATCTTATTATTGTATTATTCGTCTGCTCTTATAGGAACGTATAAGGCGAATGCAAAGTGTGTTCAACAGAGAGAGGAACAATACAAAAGGAGCTATGAGAGCTGGAAAGAAAGTGGTCCAGGTGCATATCATCAACATTTTCAGCGAGAAGATTGGTATTGGAAGACCGATACATCTCATAGAGATCAGAGAACCAATTACAGGGAAACTCCAAGAGCAAGTGCTAGTTATTCATTATCACATCATTATTCAGTTTTAGGCCTTGACAGGTGAGGATAAGTGATACATAAACTTTGTTGCAATGGATACAGGACATGATATCAACTGTCTTTATCTTCCTGTGGTTATAATCAAAGGTGTAAATATCACACCTAACTAGCTGTCCCTAATGACAGTGGAGATAGTTGGCTTATTGCATGCACAATGTGATGTTTCTTAGGCCTTTCATGCTGTTATGTTCTGTTCCAATTAACATATCTTCTTTTGTATACTAAATCTAGTCAATCGACAGCCCATACATTTCTAGTGCGTTCCTTTTTTCTTTCTTGAAAACATGGGATAAGTGCACATTTAGTGTCCTTGCATCTGAACAGAGTGCACGCCAATAGTCATATATTCGTCAACTTTGAGGCATGTAATACTCTTTAGCAGACCAAACATATTCCTAAAGCTAACATCCAATCTATTTCCATGTATTTAACCGAAATTATCTAGTAACAAGAAACCTCCATTGAAACATTGGATGTGCGGTTTTCACCATATTGCCATATTATGAATATAATATTAATAATCCGTTTGTAGAGAGTTGCATGGATGTTGCTGATGTATCAACTTGACCCTCCATTCATTTAAGCTGATTGAAAGTCATGTTTGATGCACTTCATGAATCATTTATGGACCATATGAGAAAAAAAAAAGAGTGGGTCAACATTCTTGCAGTTGGAAAAGAAATTTAATTTTTCGCTTGTCCCTGGTTGGAGCAGGTCCAGGACTACACCATATACGGAAGCTGAGATTAAGGTAATTTTTGAAATTTGAAATGAGCTCTTTGGCATCTCTTTTATACAACACTCGAGCTCTTATTTTTTTAATTGTTTGGTTTGAAGGGGTCATTTGACTAATATTAATTGCAAATACTATTTATATTTGCCATTGAGTATGATCTTAGTCGGTTAGGATTCGTTTATGTATTGTGGTTGTTGTCGTTGCTTTCTTTCTTCTTTGTGAATGGTGTAATGAAACATTCACATGTAAAACGTTAGTGATGCTTTGCAAGCCAAATGCTTTTTCTTGATTTTGTCATCCAACAATAGTTTAGTCGTTTATCTTGAGGAGGTTTAATGTATGTTAACTCGTGGTAACGTTCACGATCCCCATTGGATTTTTCTTCTAAGTTGTAATTCCTTTGCTGGATTTGAGGGTTCTTTAGGTGATAGTATAATGCCAAGTAAAGCCCAATTTTGGAAAAAATGGTTCGAATTATAGTTGGAAAGTAAAGTGAGTATTTAAGCACGTGTTAGTTGATTTTATATTTATTGTTAGTTAGTCTGGAGCAGTCTGCTATAATATTGCTTATTGGACATTGTAGCATTATTTGCCAGCCACAAATTCTATCTACATTTGGCGCTCTTGGTAGTTAGCCACATATTCTATCTGCATAGTCCTCTTTTGGTAGTTATTAATTAAACAAACCGGATAACACAGCTCTATAAGATCTTTGAGAAAACAGAGCGCTGGTTTATGATAATATTTGGTAGTTTATGCAGAAAGCCCCATTTATATGTTGATTTCAACTGAGAACTTGATGGAATCACTGGCGTTTCCCTGTTTGGTTGTTTCTTTATTCCAATTTCACATGTGCAATGATTGAAACAGGCTTTTTTATCTGTGCAGACAGCATTTAGGGTTAAAGCAAAGGAGTTTCACCCAGATCAAAACCAGGATAATAAAGGTAGGGCGTGGCTGTCCATTGCTCAATGTCACTAGTAACCCGATGCCAGCGTGTTTTCTTAATTTGGTTTAATTCTGTTGCAGTGGCTGCTGAGGCAAAGTTCAAGGAGGTTATGATGTCCTATGAGGCCATAAAGCAAGAAAGAAAGAACACGAATGTGTAATTTTGCCCAACACGGCCACAGAGATTGTGAAGAATTGGAAGATTGCATGGTGGTTTTGTATACAGATGCCCGATACAAGCATCTGTTGCCAGTATTGGCTGTCACCAAAAAGAAGAGTTGGTTGGAATTTGTTTGAGAGATTTTTTTTTTCTACTACCAGGCTATAAGGCTAGAATGGTGGTTTCTGAGCTGCACATATATGTATTTATAGAGCTTACCAACATGTGTCTCCCTTGCAATATGTGGCGCAACCAACCTCCAGGGGTTCTGTAATAAAGTAACGATTAAATACTGATACAACTGTCTTGTTGATAACTCATCAATTAGATAATGAATGATAGTTCCTTTCAAGTGTAATTGCCAATTTCTTGTTGATATTTACGTGTTGGGGCACTAAGCATGTCGGTTTAAATGCTTAGGAGATTGCATGAGTTAATTGGGCTTTTGAGAAAGTATGATTTTTATAACCTTATGCTTTTTTCGGTCTAATGAAAACCAACTTCATTTTGTTTTGAACAAGCCCCAAGCTTTTGTTTTCCTAGGAAAATATAGGAATGGGGGGTTTGACTTTGAGAGAGGTGGGAGATTATAACTATCTTTACGTTCTTGGGGCGAGTTTTAGTTGAGAAAAATAAATAAATAAACTTTATTCCAATTCCGAAGTGTTGGATGGTATATTTTAGTCCAACTGTCCGGCCTATTTTTTTCTTCGCAACTGTCCGGCTAATTACTTGCATTTAGAGACCAAGAAGTAACTGTCATAGTCAAAGAATCCGCTGACGACAATGCCTGTAGTTAGGTGTGATTGACAAGAACCCCACTAGAGGTCCAAGAAAATTGAGGGCTTACAAAGAGAGATGGGCAAAATCATGGCATGCCTAGGAGCAAAAGGGCATGGCCAACACCTATGGCTGTCAACAACCAAGGGCACAAGCCTCGAGTTAGTATAGGATGGTTGTATGAGAAGACGTTTCTCAATGACTTGGGAGGACCCAAGGAGTACAAGGGTGGCACTACCATACGGTTATCGGTCACGGCAGTGCAAGAAAGAGTACATAGAGGGTTGATTCTCATAGGTTCTGAATGCTTATTATGGTAGCACCACCACAAGGTTAAAGGACACGATGGCGGATGGTCATGTGAGGTGGCTTCCATATGATCCAGGAGGTTCAATAGAGCGGAATGACATCACCATCTCCACAAGTTGGTGGAGCAACGGTCACACTTCGGCAAGAGGAGGCAACATAGTACAAAACCGCATATGGGATCCCTATGTGGCCGAATCACTTGATTAAAGGGAATTATCTTTAGTTATTTTAGAGTCAAAACATTTCATTTTGTGTGAGTTAATTAAGGAAACAATCTTAATCTTTATTTAGGAAGATTTGATCCTTGATTGACATTAATGTGTTCTATGTGGCAATTAGGATTTTGCTCTATATATATAAACTTATGACTTGCCACGTGTGCTAAATTAGGAGTCAAATCAATTTTGATTGATTGGTTCCCTCTTTAGCAAGTTTTGGGGTACAAGGACAGGATCTTTACAAGATCAACCCTTTAGCCTAAATTAGGTTTAGGATAATTCTAGCTTGTGCAACCAGAGCTTTCCTTGTGAGGAAAGCCCTTACTGCCCATGGTCATAGGAGGTGTATAAATACTCCCTTATGGCACTAGTATATGCATCTTCTGAAATATTTATCAAATTGGTCTCTATATGAGCATTCGGTTGCCTTCTTATCTTCAGTGTTTAAGTTGGTGCCTAATTCACTTGGGCTAGTTTCAGTAGTTTGGGTGGTGGTCCCTCAAATATATTGACTTGGGCTAGTGGAGTTGATGTTCCTCAACTAGAGATGCTTCTACAAAGTAGGAGATCTTGGTGCAAGCGTGATTCTCTCAATCCTTCTCAAACCTTGTTCTTTGGGAACGTCTAAGTATCACATATTCTCTACTCATCCATATTTACTTTTCATTTTCTTTAATTTCTCTCTTTATTGTCTTTTGGTTCAATATTTGGGCTATATTGCTCGAGTGCCTCAAAAGGCCGACCATTTAGAATATCAATCAAGGTGTGAACTAAACACGAGTGCTTGCAATTACAAACAAGTCGTACTTGCAAGAGAGATAGGCATTGATTAGGGCCTAAGTCAAGGTCCCTATCAGTGATACCGCGGGTTCAGTCTGTCCGTTACTCCATTTAAATCACTGGTCTTTAATGCATCTCATAACAGTGACCAATTCAGTGGGTTGTGCAGATTAATAGGTCACCCGTTGAGCGGTGACGGGTAATTAAGCGGAGAGGAAGCCACCGAGTGAAATAAGTATGAAGAAAGCCTTTACAATTCGAAACAAATTTTTATACACTTGAAGAATAGAAGTCATTCGTTGACAAAATAGAAGGATCAAGTCTTAACGACCAAAACGTGGACGGATTCACACCTCATTTTCGATTTATCCCTCCCCTCAACTTTGAACTGGGGAAGGCGCATACCAGTACAACTTGGCTTTGTATTGACATCGTTTTTTTAGCAGCCAATTTCAGGCTAGAGTTTCTTTCTTAATAGGTGGAGCTCTGTAATAAGCTGGAACAGTTGCAGGGAAGAACATCTGCCTAACTCCTTCTGCTTTGATTATGGGGAAGATTATTGCAGATGCACCCTACAAGAGAGGACCCGAAATATCAGAACCAAGAAGACTATCCTGGTCACTTGTAGGTAAACATCTACAGAGAGGAAATATCAGAAAGAGCGAAACTCATACTTACCGAAATTAATCTGGCTCCAATCCACATGCGCCAAGGCGAAGGAAAGGGCACCAATAAACGGCCAACACCATAAACTGCAACGGCAAAAAAATGGAGAACCAAGCTCAATGGGCGAGGGTTCAACCCTGAGAGTAGAGAAACTGGTCCTGTTGAGAATACACCTCCAAGGCTTAAATAATCAAAGCAAGCCTGTTGCATTTCCTTCCTTGCTCTATCAGGTGAAGCACAGAAAACCTTGTACAAGGCCCCCGCTAAAGTATTAATAGTGGATGCCACAGGCTGCAGATTGAGACATTAAGAGACTTGAGTAAATTTCAAGTGCATGTGTTTTCTTATTGGTTGTAACTACTGATTGGCAAAAGCACTAAACAGAATGACCTGGCACCACTACAGCTGCCATGGTATCAACAGCAGCATATCGCACAACTAACCTTACGCAAGGTGTAAAAGGATTCAAGATACTTGCAGAGTGTAGAAGCATCCTTCAGGTCTGACAAGGGCCTGAGGAGATCCCGCAAGACAACAATATCAGACAATGCCACAGTCATTCCTCCCCCGGTTAAAGGGTGGCGCATGTTGAATGCATCTCCCATTAACAAGGCTCCAGGAGTAGGATGGGGAGCAGCTGGCATGCTTCGGTTGGGCATGGTCCTAATGTTACCACTATCAACAGCAGCTACAAAAGAATCGTATATTTCAGGGGGAACCTGCAGTATAAATGTCTCTCGGTCAATCAGATCAATGTAATTTTGAAACATGTACCAAAAACAAGGACGAGGAATCTCCCATAATACATGATATGAAAGCTAAAAAAACCACAGAAACATGTTGAGCACATTTATACCTGAGGTGCCACCTTGGTCTTCAAATACTCTGTCATTTCACCATTTGCGATGGATGGTACTTTCTGTCCAGGTACATCAACCAGACAACGAACCTCTGTGCTACTGATAGGATAAAACAAAATGGGAGAAGGGTCTGCCAGAACGACATGCCCGTGATTTGCATAAGGAAGTTCGCAATTCTCTAGAACCAGACCAACAAAACACGAGGGCACATCAACCTGCAGAAGATGAGATAAAAACATCCCTTAAATGTCCAGAAGCTACTTGTTACAAATGGGATGATGAGGATTCTCAACAATGCAGAATATGATAGTTAAAACTAAATTCTACAATGTCAGATATATTTTTTGCTCTACAGGTGAGACTGAGATGGAACCATACCTTAGGATTGCAAAGTGAGCGACGCAAGTTTGAGAAACAGCCATCACAAACAATCGTGAGTGGTGCATATGCTGTCAGTTCTTTGCCATCTTTACTCTTGAACTGGACGCCTTTAATTGTTCCATTTTCTTCAAGTAGAGAAGTAACAGTTCCTTGCTCCAGTCGTACACTGGAGAAAGCCCCAAAAGTAAGGCATAACTATCAGTGAACAGAATTCGAGAGAAAAAAAAACAAAGACATGAACGATCCTCTAACAAAAAGACATATTAGAATGCTGCTATATTATGACACAGGCAGCACCGGTAAATGTGACTGCCAATCAGACAGCAAAATGAATTCATGGCACAAAGTCAGTGCAGAAATATGACTGTGAAACATCAAATCCAAAAGGCGAACACCAGAAACCCTCACAATTATTTGGAAACCCTCAAAGCATATACATGCAGAACTCTTTTTTTCCGGGAAATATGCATGCATGACCTCTTAGAATCTAATTCTTAGAAACAATGTGCTCAGAAAAATGAGACACCAACAATGCACACTAACATCTGGAAAAAAAAAAAGCATATTTTGCACAATTATAAAGGAAGGTAAGTAATACTTTGGAAGGGATGCAGCCTTTTCCCGCATCCTCTGTATGAAGCGGCCGTTGTGAAAGCTCCTTCCAGACACATCTGAGTGAAATTTCTCCAAGGGATAAGAGAGTCGAGTGTTTTTCCCATCCTTAAAAAGAGCATAACCGAATACTCTCTGTGCATCAATCTCCTCCACACAGTCTGCAGTTACAAATTATAGATATTCCATTTAGCAACTTACTTCCTCTGTAATTGATGTATGCAACCTAGTTGTCACCATCAAATACAAAGATGCAGCACAACAAAGTATCTGTTTGTAGATAATATGGTCGAATTAAACCTACCTTCAAGCCCCAACTCAATTAATTTGAGGTAGCCTCCAGGTTGTAGCAATTCACCAACAATTCGGTCAGGCTCTGTTAAATCTCTTTCAATCACATGAACTCTACGTCCATCCTGCAACTTTCAAGTACACAATCAATACGTGAAAAAAAATATATTGTTTTTCTTTCTTCTTCTTTTTTCAATCAAACAAAAGGTTGCCCTGTGAAGATTTTTTAGTCCTAATGAGATATTGTGCACCATGGAATTGACAATGCAATATGAGATATTTTGCACTTACACACGGATCAAACTAATGGCCAAAGTCAACAAAGGATCTAAATCCAAAAATTTGAGGATCCATCAAACATTGCAACATGAAATAGGATAGATATTTTTTCATAAGGAAGATATAACGCTTAGCTTGCCAACATTACTAGTCCATAATTCTAAGGAACCTAAAAATACTATCTTGATTTATCTTTGTTCAGAAACATTAAAAACTTTTTTTCAATTTAACCAGTGCAAAGTTGAATTCAAATTGGAATTATTAACACGAATGTCAAATAACAGATGAAGAAACTGATGGGCTACGGATGACACAACAGATCTTGATTTCAAAGCATGATGCACGCTGTCTAAACGTCTATTGACCTAAAGTCAACATCACAAATAATAGCAGACACCCATTACTGTAGGAGCGAGACAAAAAGATGGCTACTTTAAAAGTTGTCATTAATTCGAATTCCTGGTTAAAGTCCACTTTGTCCAACACCAAATGACGTATTACACAAGCATGAAATTTTGTTATGCAAGTATTCAACGATCTAGTATGAAAAATTCAAACCCCCAACTAGGAGTAATGTCACAATCACTCGTACAAGTCAGTCACCCCTCCCGCCACCAAAAAAAAAAATGTTTTTCTGATAGCCGACAGATTTTACCGCCCTACGTAAATGAAGCAAAAATTAAGTCTGAAGTGGACTTCGTCTGGGTAAAGGTCGCACTCAAAGATTCTCTCTTTTCAAGGTTTAACAACGTCAATTATAATAAAACCGTGGAATTGATCATCAATAAGGGAAGGCTTTAGCTTACTACCAATGGAGCAATAATGTAAAATGGTTGCGTCTATAGTCGTGCGATTCAAAGATTTTGCCATATCCTTCAGATTTGAATTTTGTCAACCACAAGAAAAAGACCAAGGTTATGTTCGTTTTGAGTAAAAATGTAGGATTTTAGAGAAGTTGTGAATTTTTATGTTGAATAGTGTTTTATTGGTGTTTGTGAAAAGTGGAGAGAGAAATGATTTGATGTAATTGTTTAATAAAAAAATATTAGAGTTATGTGAAAAAATATAGAGAGAGAAAATTTATGTTGAATAAAAAATTTAAAAATTGTTGGAGATTGTGTAAAATGTATTGGTGTTTGTGTTTGAATTCTGAATATGTTCGGTGGTAGATTTGTGAATATACTTAAAATCCTGAGAAAATAGTGAAAACGAACATGACCCAAGCTAGCAACACAACTCTATTAAAATATATGTGATGTAGACTCAACTATCGAACCAAATCTTCAGATAACAAACAGGAAATCACGACACAGACAACGTGTTTGCAACAACTAATTCCTTCTGTTGATAAATGCGTTACAGGACATATAACCTAAATTTTGAGATTTCCCTCCTCAAAACGAAATACAGAGTATAAGAGAACTCCAAGGTGTAACTTCTCTTAAAAGCTACGTCTCAAAAATAGTAGCGAAATATATAGTTCAAGCAGTGTGCACGCATGTCGCACAAAGACTAACTACTTAGTTCAGGATATTGTTTCTGAAAATTCATAAAAGATGGGTATGAAACAAATTTCAACATGCCAAAATCTCAATAAACCTTGGAAAAGAAAAACCCAAAGATACGACTTTAGCATCGAAGATTAAAACACACAGCAGGCAAGAAATTTTATTTTATTTTAAAAAAGTAAGCCGTCAGAAATCAAGCAAATTCAAGTTCATCAGTACATTTCAAGGGCAAGTTTCCTCGTGAATAGCCAGAAGAACTGCAAAATTTTCCCAAATTCTTCAAAGTTAGATGCTCTGTTTGGTGGTCGAGAAACTACAGGATACTAAAAGAAAAACAAAACGAGAAAAGAAAGAAAAGAAGATCTGATAATTAAAAACTATCGTAATCACCTTGGCCAGAGTGAGAGCGAGAGCAGAGCCGGCGACGCCAGCTCCAACGATGATAACGTCGACGTCTCCGCTAGTGGATCTGCATTCACAACTGGTGGTCGTGGTGACGTTTTTCACGCTCTCTCTCCTCGCCTCCGAAGCAACGCTGCTGCAGTTCTTCTTGGCCACCAGATTGTAAAGCGCGACGAGCCCCAACACCGAGGCGAATATCCACCCAAGAGCGTACGAATCCACCATTTTCAAAATGCTAAACCGGGCGAGCACACAGAAAGCAGCACGAGTCTCAGACGCACTCTCTCACGCTCTACTTCCTCTCTCTATCTCTGTCCGTGTTGGTAATGGTAATGGTGCTCTAAGCTCTTTATGCTAGGCCTCTCTCTCCTCGCTGGCCGTACTATTGTTTCTCTTCCCCAGCGAATCTGCGGTTAATCAACAGAAAGCGAGAATTTTCTGGACAAATGTGCGTTTAAATAGGCCTCGCGATTGTCGAGGACACCTTACAGCTCAACATCTATGCACCAGTCTAACGTGCCCCTTGGCCAGCTACTGGCTTAAGCTACGCACCTCAATTTTTTGTGGTTTTTGGTGTTTTGACTGCCCGGCCCAAAAATTGTACAAGATTTGGTCGTTGACTATTAAAATGTTAAGTAGTTAAAATTTTGGTTATTTAATAAATATAATTTGAATGAATGTTTTTAAAAAGATTACGAATATGGGTTTCACATAATTTTGATGAGATAACTTGTGTAATCATGACTTTGGGACTAATACTAGGGGTGCAAGTTTAATCCGACCTCTAGCGTAGTTCCGACTCCAATTTTGTCACCGATTTCGGGAAGCTGAAGTTTGTAGCTTCCAATCTCCTCTCCCTCCCCGAAGTTTCCTCATTTCCTTCGACCTTCACATAGTGATTCATCTCTTTCTCGCTCTCTTCTCTTACTCTTAGTCTCTCTCTATGTGATACCCCAAATCCCACATGGAGTGGGAGAAGATAATGAATGAGTAATTGGTTCTATAAGGACCAAGTCCCACAATGAGACCTTACTATATTGAACTGAGTTTTATAATGACTCAAGGGACTTCAAGAGCAACATTGACTAGTCCTTTTGAAGTTAAAGTACAGATGTGACTAGTGCATGTTCTTGGGTCGTTACAAATGGTATCAGAGCGATCCTAGTAACCACCAATGTGGGCTTGGTGGGCCTTGACGAAGACGTCAAGGGTTTATGGGGGGAGATTGTGATACCCTGAATCCCACATGGAGTGGGAGAAGATAATGGATGAGTGATTGGTTCTATAAAGACCAAGTCTCACATTGGGACCTTACTAGGTTGAACTGAGTTTTATAATGACTCAAGGGGCTTCAAGAGCAACATTGACTAGTCATTTTGAAGTCAAAGCACATATGTGGCTAGTGCTTGTCCTTGGGTCGTTACACTCTATCTCTTTGTCTCTCTATCTCTCTCTATTTTAGTTTTTAACATATTTGGTCTAGGCTTCTTACAAAGATCTTGAATTATTGTAAATATGTTATATTGCATGCAAATGATTATGTAAATGTGTTAGATACTTAGTCCAAGTTGTGATTTGTGAATAGGATGTTTTGTGAATTTGTTGCGAAAGCGGAAGGGTTTTGTGAATATGTTGTGAAAATAATATTGCTAATTGTGATTTTTCTAAATCTATTGTGAATCTCTATTTTATACATGCATGACATTTTGGAACTCGCATTACATTAGTTAGTTTAATCTATATTGTGAATATATTTTTTCAAATGGATCATCAGTATCGGAATTCCGCTAGCCGCTTCTGCTAAATCAGACAAGAGTCAGAAGCGGAATCAATTTTGGTCATCCACTAATTAGTGGTCGGATGTTGAAATGTTAAATTTTGCTTCCAACATATTCGTTATTCACTCTTACCTAAAAGTGTGCTACCCATGAGATTTTTTGAATTTCTCTAAACAATTTATTGTGATTACTTTGTGTAAAACTGAACTTACTTGATCTATCTGGTTTAGAATAATGCAATAACTTCGAGGAGTTGGCTTATGTGATCAGGACTTGGGACTTATGAGTGTGTTACCAATGATATTTTTTTGAATCTCTCTGAACAATTTCTTGAGATTACTCTAAGAATAAAACTGAACTTATTTGAATTATGTGGTTTAGAAGAATTGTATTGACCTTGAGATTTATCAGCTTTAGATGTATTTCACGCCAGTGAACTTTCCAAACTAGGCAAGTTATATGAATATTTGTTTAACTTTATAAGAATAGGCAAGATTTTTTTTTTCTTTCTATCTATTTTGGATATAAAATTTCTAGTTGTTGAAAGTATAACCGTAGATTCTATTAATATAGAATGAAAAAGTTAGTTGAAGTTTATAAAAAAATTATTATAATTTATTAAAAAGTATTAGAATTGATGAAAAAGTAATTGTACACTTAACATCTAATTGGCTAATAACTTATAATTAATTTTTGAAAAATATTTGAAAAATGTATTACTATATTGTTAATCAATTGATGCGCTACACATGTGACAGCATGTCAAATATTAGATTAAACGTAATTCGATTAACCATTTAATGTGATCTCGCATTGCTTGCTGTCGAGAATTTAAGATTCTGTTCACATTGGATAAAAAAATCCTCGCTTTTATATACGTACCAAAATAGAATTTGGACATTCTGTCAGTCAAACATCGTGGCCCGGTCTCACGAGAAGTTGCATAGTCCCTATAAATAATATAGATAAAATACTGGTGGGTGACTTAATTATAATAACCAATTTGTTTCTCATCGAATTTCAAGAAACCGCGGGTGCTTAATCAAGAGGCCCAACATACAAATTCGAACCTCTTGAAGCTGTTAGGTGATAATGTATTTTGAGAATTTTTTATTTAGAAAAAAAAAAAAGTATTTTGAGAATTTTTAGGTAATGTTAACTTTATCGGTATGTGTGTAGTAGTTATTTTTAAGTGATGTTAAAAAATATGTTCGGTTTGTATATTCTCAGGATTCAAAAAATTTTGAGAATTTAAAAAAACCGAACAAACCCCTTGTTTCTCTCACGACGTACAAATTATTGGACAACTTGGACGGCAAGCTCCTGCTTAGCTGTAGCATGTATTTGTATTTGTATTTTTATTTTGTTATGAAATTCGCTTGCTGAAGTATTTACTAATTATGCATTTGACTGAAAAGGGTCAAGTGACATAAGAATTAGGATACCGTTGCTTTTAAGTGATAAACACAGCTTCTACTTATTAATTATAAGAGTTTTGATACATTATATTTTAAACATTTTTTTTACTTAAAATGACAATATTACCTTCAGTGAAGTAATATAACAATACTCTTTCCATAGGTAAGTGGGTAAATAAACATAATATTTTTTTTCGACTAATTTGAGAGAGAACAGAACTTAATAATTAGATAGTGCAAGGTGTGAAATATCCTACTAGATAAAATGAGTATTTATCTCTAACTTTAACTTGGTAAGCCATTTGCTTTCTCTTGGAGGCCTAAATATAATAGGACATGCAGACTTCATTGTTTAAGGTAATTACACATATCGGATTTAGCCTTAATACATAATTTACACGTGTGGCCTGACTCAAGGAAATTTCTTGAAAATTAAGTATGTGTTTGGATGAGTAAAACGGATGTTAGTATAAATTTAAATTTTCTTAGAATTAGTAAAAAGATATTAGAGTGGATGAAAAATAATTATGAAATTTTTTTAATAAAAAGTTTGGTCCCATCCAAACAGGGCTAAAGGGTCAGGTTTTATATTTGAGATGAGTTTTAATATTTATTATTGTGAAAAGTAATGATGTGATAAAGAGAAATTATATTGTATTTTTTTTATTGTGTTAAAATTTTAAGAAACGCAAAATTTTGGATAACAAACGTAGCTTCAAAAGAGAGTGTGTAATGTGTAATTTGGAGACATTGCTTGTACCATTAATTTGTCAGTTGTTTTTATCGGTTGGTTATTGTGTTTTTACTTTCATGTGCGACGATTTGCAGTTGTATGACGACAAGCGTTTAACGTAAGCACTGCACGAGTTGGGGTGTTAAAAACCAAATAAGGAAATAAATAACACTGGTCATTTATATTTGGAAATAATGCACTTAGCAGGCCGAAAAGAATATTGTAGAAATTATAATTCTTATGCTACGTAGTGGAGTCGTGGTCTTTATTTTTTATTTGTTTTTATTTTGAGTTGAGTTGAGTGAATAAATTGACGTGTAGATTATATTTTAATGGAAGAAATTAAGGACGTAGCAGAAAAGATTTTTATAAAGTACTCGAAACAATTGACTCCGTGACAACGGACCTTATAGGACGACAATTAATCCATATTCTCATAACATATTTATTGTCAGTAGAAAATTATAAATCATCTTGGTAAGATTGACAGAAGATATTCTATTATTTTACCAAATATTGACGGCCAGCGTGACGTGTACGTAATTTGTATTTTGCGAATACAGAGAGACTTATTACTTGTTAAATCAGTAACTTAAGATTTTCCTTGGATTTTGCTGCGAAATAGATCGAGGAGATATATGAATACACACGATCGAGGATTTTCAGGTTCACAGAGTTGACTACTGATCAGGGCAATCAAGTCATCGTCATGGTAGGTAGAGCTCTGACCTTCGATAATGGAATATGTACCGCGTTTTCTCATTGTTTCCCGAATACACAGAAATCTTCGTAAAGCTGAAGATTTCCGCGGTGGTGTCGTAGATTCTTTGAAAGCAGCATTGTCAAGAATATCTCCCCAGAGGGAAAATCTGGTGGTAGGTGGGGATGACAAGCGTTAGTCAGCTGCCCGACATTTATTAAGGTTGTTTTTGTTTAGTTTTGTTAAAATTTTAGATATTGGGTTTAGTGAAAAGGTGAAGAAATATGTAATTTTTTATATTTTTTGTAGTAAATAATAATGATTTGATGGGGAGAGAGAGATTATATTGTAATATTTAATTGTGTTAAAATTTTAGAGGGGATAAAATTTTGGTACACAAACGCACCCTAAGTCTAAGTAATTTCTCAAGAGAAAAAGGATGCACAAAGGGCACCCGCCAATATGGATTAAGCTTGACTGGAACCGAGCTCAACGTTTTCACACGCCAAGCTCAACGTTTTCACACATGCTCGGTGCGTTCCCCGCGGACTGATCCCAGTTTATGTTTCGTGTAATTGGGCACTTTGATAATAATTGAAGCTTAAGAAATTAGATATGATTTTGATCCCCACATAATTACAAATGATGTTATTACTCATGCGTATAGTTTAAGCAACGCGCTCAATGCAACGGCTTTAAGAAATCTCCACACGTTTTGCGAGAAGTGACGCGCCTTTTGTCCACATCCCTTTTGAAGAAAAGGTACTAAGAGAGGCAAACTCATAAGTCAATTTCTCATACCTTTCGTATCAGGCAAATTAAGGCTGCGTTTGCTAATAATATTTTACAAAATATTCACCAACTCATAATAAAATACTATAATATAATCTCTCTTTCTCCTATTAAAAAATATAAAAAATTACCTCTATCTTCACTTTTTCACTAAATTCAATACCAACACTAAACCCAATACCAAAAATTTTACAACACAAACATAACCTAAATGATTCAAACTTCCATTAATAACGTGGAAAAATAGTAAGAGAAAAAAAGACATTTGCACAAAAATTATTTTATGGGCTACAAAGCACTTCAAAAAAGCTGTTAAGTCAGAAATATGTGTCGTATATAACCTATATATTGTGAATTAAGGAGACGTTTTTTATCGAAATTTTGATAATCTTTTAAATGTTTAAGTTTATTGGAGTTTGTGAAAAGTTTGAAGTGTATGTGTAAAAGTTAGAAATTTCGAAATGTGTTTGTTTTGTTAGAAATTTTAGACCCTACAATTTTAGACAAACAAACGCAACCTTAATAGACCATCTTCACAGGTAGGGGCATGTTTACAAACGAGAACTTAAGATTCCTTCGGTTCCAAAATTCGGTTTGCAATTAAAACTAACTCAAAAGGTTGGTCAAATAAATAATAATAATAATAAAATTTTAAAATCACACATCTCTTAAATAAAATTAAATATTTTATTATCATAAATTTTAAATCTCTAAGCTATCTTAGGTTATGTTTGTGTTGCAAAATTTTTGGTATTGAGTTTAGTGAAAAAATGAAGAGGTAATTTTTTATATTTTTTGTAATTATTTTATAGGAGAAAAATTATATTGTAAAATTTTATTGCGAGTTTGTAAAATTTTATTAACAAACACACCCTTAATTTTTACGGCGTTAAAAAATTTTAGTTTGACATGTCCTTGGAATGAGTTTCACTTAACCTGTTCGGAATTTACTTGAATGTTAAGTGGGCCCACCCGGCCACCCGTAAGGGACAAATCACTAGAAGAATGACTTCCTCTCGGCCAGATCTGACCGTCCATCCATTGGGAAATTTGTCACCCACGGGAATTTTCATGTTCTGTTGTTCATTACAATCTACTTACACGTTTCTTCATACTTGGGGAGGGACGCAACATGCAAGGTTGTTCCCTTACAATCTACTTACACGTTGCTATTGATGACCGGCTCATTTCCACGTCGACTCCAGCTGTTTTTTGTGTTCAAATCTTTGTACTATTTGCAGGCGACACGAGCGTGACTCACTCCGTGACAAAAGGAACTTCTCTACCAAATAATCTTGTCAACTGATTTCTTCAATGAGTTTTATGGAAGACAGCAGGTTTTTTCTTCTTTCGGGGCATGTCACGGATCTGGCCCGCGGTCCAGGGATTCTAACGCGTAATTAACAATGAGGTAGAGTACTTGAGTCACTATTTGCAGCTGGATCCGGCCCGTGGGACCAGCATTCATGTGGTTTGTCGTCACGCTCCATTTGTCTTAAATCTTAATAAGACAAACGACAAGCAAACAAAAGGACTGCAGTGACAGCGAGTTTCAACAAATTGAAAAAGGCTTTGATTCACCAAAAACAAAGAATCCGACGTATTGATGCCAACTTCTGCACTAAAAATGTTAACTTGGACGGAATCTTGAACTTTAACCTGACGCTTTACTGAGATTCTGAGCTCCCTCGACCCTGGAAACCTTCCCTTGATCCTTATTGGAGCAAATCCACCATCGTGTGAGGCCTTTTTTTTTTTTCTTGTAACTTCCCCTGGGCTCTTATCTTGGGCACTGTTTTTCAGCTTAACAAAGCCTATATTGACAAACGGGCCGTGTCGATTACCGTTTTCTGGCCTTGAAAGCTAGAGCTTAGCTCAACAATAGATGGGCATGGGCCAACATACCATCGAATCGCTATCCAAGAGCTGCAAATTTTACCTTGCCGGGAACCCGCTGAGAAGCAGATTGCAGGGGAGAGGGAGAGAGAGAGAGCGGTGGGTTCAAAAGAAGCAGAAATGAATTTCGAATGCTCCGACCTTAGTCTCTGGAAAGTGGCTCTCTCTTCCTACTCATCTCGCGTAGAATCCCTCAACAAACCCAATTTGATTTCCCTGGATAACTTTTACCGCAACCAACTCCCTCAAATCCTCCGCCGGCGAAACCCTAACCCCTACATCACAACCACTGAGCTCTCCGAGCTCATGCAATGGAAGCTCACCCGTGGAAAATGGAGGTTCTCTCTCTCTCTGAGTAGATACGCACATGTAACTGCTGGAATGAGAGTTACTGATCAGAATATATGATTTCAGGCCTCGTTTGTTGGATTTCGTTTCGTCTTTGGACGAGGCCCTGGTTATAGCGTCATCTCAAAAGGCGTTTCAATCTCTTCCTGATGTTTCCAAGGCCATTTCCGAGCTTACTGTGCTCAAAGGCGTCGGTCCCGCCACCGCCTCCGCCGTTTTGGCCGCTTACGCGCCAGACTTGGCTCCGTTCATGTCCGATGAGGTATTATTGGAAATTCGATTTTTGCCACGTTATTAAGGTACAGTGTGTGTGAGTGGGCGAGTAAGTTTTAGCTATTGATTTGTAATAATGTTGCTGAAAAGGGCTATGGTGGCGGCTCTCGGCAACTCAAAAGATTATTCACTGAAGCAGTACCTGTTATTTGCTGATAAACTCCAGACTAAAGCAAAGGTCAGTAAATGCTTCCTACTTCTCTAACCATATATTCACGTGTGATTTAAGTCAATGAAAGACTGGAATGGCTTCCGTGCTGTAATAGATGACAGAGTAGTTGCATCACTTAGCAAAGTTTTTTTTTTCTAAATAAATTCCATTACCAAAGAGACAACAATTCAAGGAGGATTCCAAGGATTGTCGCTCGACAAAAGGTTTGGAGGAATACAAGATAGAGGAATGTTTCCTTCTAAAGATATTGAAGCCGCCCATTGAACAACATTGTGGGCAAGGCCATTTGCTGGCCGCTTTACACGTGCAAATTTCCACACTGCTCTACAACTAGCCAAGTTACGAATATCAGCAACAATAGGGGAAATTTGCCATTCTCCTCTATAATCTTCCGAGTTGATTGCCTCCATCACTATTCGGGAATCACCTTCCAAAATGAGGGATTGGTAAGGAAGAAGGAATGCCTCCTGGGCAGCAAACAAGGCTGCCCTTGCCTCGCCCACAAGAGGGCCGCATGGAGGTAGCCTCTTTGTGCGAACAAAGAGGATTTGACCATCTGAATTTCTGGAAACAGCTGCAGCAAAAGCCCATGATTTCCGTATAGCCACATCGAAATTTAACTTCGAGGAGTTCGAAGGGGGAGCCTTCCAAGCCGGAGTAGAAGGAGGTATTTTCTCCTGCCAAGCTAAGATTAGTTCATTGTACCGGGAGTGAATTGAAGAAAAGAGTTGTTCAATATTCAGATTACCCCCTTTGTGGATAAGCTGGTTTCTTGCAAACCAAATGGAATCCACTAATATAGCAGCAAACCGAGAGAAGTTAGTATGTTGAGGAATAGGTAGATTCAAGACAACAACCGGATTAATGATCATCCTTATCCATTCTGCAATATTCATGGTAGGAATATTTGTGATAATGATTGGCCAAGGACCTCTCCATGCAATTTGAGCCACTGGGCATTCAAAGAACAGATGGACAAGAAATTCAATTCTTAGTCCACAAAACACACATAGGGAATCATCTGCATTCTCTTGCATAAACCGAGTGACAGTAGCTTTGCAAGGAAGACAATTTCATGCTATTTTCCACATAAGTAACTTTAAACGATCCGGCATAGGAAGATGCCAAATCAATTTCCATTCCTCTGCCACTAGAACGTGTGTCAGCTGCGCCGGCTCACATAGAATAGAATGGACAGATTTAAGGGAGAAGGATCCAAGAGGATCAGCTGTCCAGATGATTTTATCTGCTACAAAGGCTCTCGGTACATGCATACTCAAGATCATATCAACATCATCTTGGATAAAAAGATGTCGAATAAGAGACTCGTTCCAAATATGAGAAGAAGGTAAGAGCAGATCTGTCACCTTGGTGTCCACATCCTGGATGATAGATGATACTCGGGGAGCATGAGAGTGGGGCGCTGGAAATGGCAGCCATGGATCTTTCCACATCCGAACGTTCTCACCAGAGCCTATCTGATAGCAAGTTGCTCTTTTTAGAATATTAGGTTGTGTTTGTGTTGAAATATTTTTGGTATTGAGTTTTGTGTTGGTATTGGGTTTAGTGAAAAAGTGAAGAGAGAGGTAATTTTTTATATTTTTTGATGGGAGAGAAATTATATTGTAGTATTTTATTAGGAGAGAGAAAAATATTGGTAATATTTTGGGTGCAAACGCACCCTTAGTCACTCTATGAATTCCACGCCAAAACCAAGAAGCACCAGTTGAAACTGGATTATCCCAGAGGAGCTTAGATTTTACATATTTGGAACGAATTATCTGAACCCAAAGCTTCTCTGGATTATTGATGAGTTGCCACCCCATTTTCGCAATCAATGCCTTATTATGATTTTCCATTAGATTCAAACCAAGTCCTCCTTCATACTTAGGTCGACATTCGATGCCCATGACTTTAAACAAAGATGGTGACGATTATCATCTGGAACTCACCACCAAGGGTTTGGTGTGGTGGTAAGGCTTCGCCTTGGGTTCTAACATGTCCCAAGTTCGAGCCCCAACACCCCCATTATCGCCCTTGACTTACCTGTCCCTGGGTTGTGGGGTCGGTCCAGGGGGCCGGGGTTTGTATTTCAGGGTTGGGCCAAAAGTATCCGACTTTGGAGAATTTCCTCGTCATAAAAAAAAAACTCCCCACCAAAACCTCATCATCATAGAGTCCAATTTTGTGCAAATGGACTTTGGGAGGATATAATTTGCCATTGTATAGGACGGCAAAGTTGCTGCAACAGAGCGAATCAAAACAAGCCCACCTGCTTGTTAAAGAGTTTTCATTTGCCACCCCTCTAGTCGATTTTTAATTCTTTCACAAATGAATTTGAACTGATGATGTTTATTCATGGCCACCACCGTCGGGATCCCCAAGTGCTTTCCAATGTTATCTTTATGAGGAAGTTGAAAAAGAGAGCAAATAGCTTGGCTTGAGGCACTATTGACATTCCGGCTAAAGGAGATGGATGATTTACGAGAGTTTAAACGTTGCCCAGACCAAATTCCATATTTATGCAAGCACTCCGAAATAACATTAGCTTCCTCTCGGGTAGCACGAGTAAAGATGAGAAGATCATCCGCAAAAAGATGTGATATAGATGGAACATTGCGACCTTGGTGAATGCCATGGATCCTACCCATTTGTTCCTCACGAATGAGCATTCGTGAGAAGATTTCAAAGCCAATAATAAAAAGAAGCGGTGATAACGGATCGCCTTGGCGAAGCCCACGGGTCGGTTTGAAGAAACCATAAGGTGATCCATTCAACAAAATGGAGTACGAAACTGTTGAAATGCATTGACTGATCCAGTTGATGAAAACATCATTAAACCCGAAACATTTAAGGGCTTTCAAGATTAAGGCCCATTCCATACGGTCATAGGCCTTTTCTATATCAGCTTTAATCGCCATATATTTCCTCCTTGTACGTTTCTGACGAAGCATATGAAAAACTTCATGAGTAAGCACCGAATTATCTTGGATTAATCTCCCTTGAACAAAGGCGGACTGAAAAGGGGAAATGATGTGAGTCATTCCCAAACACATTCTCTTTGCTAAAATTTTTGCAATCAGCTTGTACGTGACATTGCAGAGGCTAATGGGTCGGTAATGAGTAATCAAGCAAGGGCTATCAATCTTTGGAATCAAAATGATATAGGAGTGATTAGTTTCAGAAGACATGAAACCATTGAGAAAAAAACCCTTCACCATAGCACAAACCTCTGGGCCAACGATGCTCCAATAATATTTGAAGAAGAGTGACGTCATACCATCCGGGCCTGGGCTTTTATGGGAATCCATATCTTGCATGCCTTCAAAAATTTCCAAATCTGAAGGAAGAGAACTCAACATCTCATTCTGGTCCTGCGAGATAAGCGACTCAATCAAATTATCAAGATCATCAGGAGGGTTCGGGTTTGAAGTAGTAAAGATATTCTGAAAATAGTTAATGATATGATCCCCAATCTGTGGCCTTGCCGAAAGCCAACCACCATCTTCAGATTTAATAAATTCAATTGCATTCCGACGTCTGCGAATAATAGTGGAAATATGGAAGTGTTTCGTGTTCAGATCATGAGTTGTAAGCCACTCCTTTCGAGCCTTCAGCTTCCATAAAGTCTCCTCCGCTCTAAGTTCTTCAGAGAGCCACCTTCAAGTGTCTTTCCATAACATTGTTAGCCAGAGTGGGCCCTTTGACTGGATAGACTCTAGATGCAATTGAATGGACCGAATTCGATCTTGCAGAAGCCCAAAGTGGGTTTTATTCCAAACTTTCAAAGCCCGCTTAACTTCTTTAATCCGCTTACAAACTCTGAATGCAGGTGATCCTTTGACTGGAATTGACCAACTATCATAGATCACTTGCTCACAAGAAATATCCCGAATCCACATATATTCGAACCGAAATGGCTTCGAATAAGCAAAAGCTTCGCCATCAGTTTCCAACAAAAGTGGAACGTGATCAAATGAAGAACGGATAAGATGAGTGATACGACTCCGGGGAAAAAGCGATTGCCAAGCCATATTTACAAGAGCCCTATCAAGTCTTTCACAAATATTTGCAAGTTCGTCCCGATTATTGGACCAAGTGAATTTTTGCCCTTTGAACCCAAGATCAATCAATCCACAAGAATCCATAAATTGAATAAGAGGATTTGAAGAACTGGAAGCCATCGGTCTTCCACCCCTTTTCTCCGAACTGTTCATGACACAATTGAAGTCCCTAATGCAAATCCAAGGGCCCGCAAAAGCATTTGCAGTAGCATTAAGTAGGGTCGTATATGCCAGAAAGCAACCAAGGAGTATTTGGAGGGTCAAAATAAATCAAAGCATGGATGACATTCTCATTAATATTAATAACTTCAACATCAAGACCAATACACCAGGCAAAAAGAAGACCACCCTTCCTACCAACAGGAGGGTTCATAACAAAATGAAAAAAACCAATGCGATGCATAGAATCAGTAACAGAAGTAGATTTGGTCTCAGCCAAGAACAAAAAATCTAGATTGTGATTCCTCACAAAACTCCGGAGAGTGCGGACTGCCGCGACCCTACATAGCCCACGAGAGTTCCAATATCCACCAATCATGGCGACGGAGGGGGCATGGATAGGCCCACCTCCTCAGCCAATTTGGATTCCTCAAGGGATTGAACATCTAGCTCCGTATCAGTAGATTGAATTAGTCTAAGGAGCGCCTTCCTCATGTCAGCAAGGGTTTTATGTTTACTATCGTACACCTTTCGCCTTTGAGCTTTCAGGTCTACTATCGCTACTTCAGATGCTAGAGAGGAGTCAAAAGAAATATCTTGCAGGTCAGGGGAATAGAATGAAGTAGGCTTCGGCTTACCAGAAGCATCTACAGCTTTTTTCAAGCATGGGCTATCTTCCGAAGAGAAAACCAACTTGCGCTTTCCCTTGTCCATACTTGAGGCCGAGTCCTTGGGAGAACGGCTGCCGACAGAAAATGCTGAGGCTCATCCGTGCTAGCCTCTATGGGCCCTGAGGAGGCTTGGTGCATGCTTACATCTGGGCCTTCATTTAAAGTCTTCAATGGGGCCTCCCGAGATGAAATGGGCCCAGAGATACCCCGAAGTGCAGCCTTTGATTTGTGAGCCCATTTTTTCTTTTTAGATCCAAAAAGTTGAGATAACGGGGGCTGGCAAATTCCACCTCAGCTGGGATAGCACTCTCCATAATAGCCGTTGGAGGATCATTTTCCAAGAGGGAAGGCTGCCGTTGCAGTTTTGCCAAGACGTCTGCAGCATATTCATAGTACACTTGGGGCATTAAATTTTGGTTGGCCGACCGAAGGGGCTCAGGACTCTCTGTACAAGCTTGGGCAGTCCACCCTTAATAAATGATTGTTCAGCTGTCAACCCCTGAGAGGTAGGTCGACTGCCTAGAATAGAGGGCCCACCAGCGTTTACCTTTGGCCGGTTCAGAGAGACTAACAACTGGTTCGGAGAAGCAGAGGTTTCCTCCATGGCAGAAGTAGAAAAATCATGCACCATAGTATTAACACTAGATGCCAAAGAAGCCTCATGTGATAAATGCTCTTTAAGGCTAGACGAGAAACCAGAAAAAACATGCTTCCTTATGTCGGATGATGGGGTACTAGAGGACAACACCGGTGACCCATGCATTTTATTATGAACTAGTAAAGCTTTCGAGAAGGTTGTTTTCCTCATGGTGGCTGGATCCGCACGCATGAGAGGACCCACTCCCATTAACTCCAGATTAGCAACAACATTACGACAGAATTTTTGAATGTGCCCTATAAAACCACATCTATAGCAAAAGTCAGCCAATTTTTCATACCTGAAATGGACCCATAAGGGTTGGAATTGTCTCCTTGGTATAGGGAAGCCTCCCACAAGCGGCTTACGCAGATTGAGCTCCACACGTAAGCGAAGGAAAGGCTTGCTGTCCTGGTCCTTATATTCAAGTTTATCGAGCTCCAGGAGTTTCCCAAGCTTGACTCCAATGAGCTGCACCGTCCGTTCCTCAATTCTATTCCATGGAAGACCATGGACTTGGATCCACATAGCTTCCGAATAAAAATCAACCTCAGCCAGAGTAACCTCCGAGTGCCACACTTTTATGACCATGAGATGGCCACGAATATTCCAAGGAGTCTGTGCAAGCACTTTCTCCTGGTCTTCTTGGGTCACAAACCAAAACAGAAAAGTATTGGAGTCCATCTCCGCCATTGAAAACTCTTTCATAAAGTTCCAAGCTGCTTTTAAGGTAGCAGCGACCACATTTGAAGAGAACGGCCGATTTGCAAGAACTTTTCCCACTAAGGCTGGGGAATCCAGATCATCGTCAGCATTGGCCGGGCCGACGAGAGTGTGAAACTCATCCCAGCCCAGGTTGCTTATTTTTTATGAGAGATCTTCAACTTCTTGATTTTTGGAATCCATAGCAAAGAACACCGGTGAACACAGAAAAACTAGAGAATGGGATGGGAGCCACAAGAGAAACCCGAGATAACAGGATACAATGAGCAGGAAGATAACCAAAACTTCACAAGGAAGTACAAGAAATGCAGAACTTAGAAAAAAAAAAAAAAGTACAAGAAATGCAGAACGGACGATAAAAGTAGGGAGAGAAAAAGTCTATCTCAATCGTCTTTGCGTAAGCACTAGATAAGCCGTTCATAGTTGACCTCCAAACCATACACAAATTTAGCAAAGTTAATTGCATTTGAATAAATGAAGCAAAAACCTCAAAATCTCTTATTTGGAGGAGTAAGTGGCAGTTTAGTAAATTTAGACATACAGTATGAGATGATTAAAAGGATGAAAGTCACAGGTTTTGCCAATGCAGCACAATGCATATCAACTATGCACTCCCTCCGTGCGGGTGTCTTCCTGTCAACTAAATGGTAATCAAAGTTGGAATGTTCCCCAGTTTTATGGACCATGTCTGTCTTTTGAATATCTGTTGTTCGCGAGATGTGCAGGAATTAAGTTCAGAAGGGGAAACCTTCACGCCATCAGGTGTAGAAAGGGCTCTGTGGAGTTCTGCTGTTGGGGTCAAGTTGCTAGCTTCACATTCAGATTCAGTTTCAGAAATAAATCCAAGTAAAAGCTCCAAGAAAAACTGAAAAGAGAGAACGTTGATTTACAGTGATGAGAAAGTTGACAGCATGCTTGTAAGGGTGGGTTTGTTTTGTAAAATTTTAGTGTTGTTAAAATTGTAGGTATTGAGTTTAGTGAAAAAGTGAAGAGAGGTAATTTTTTATATTTTTTGTAGTGAAAAATAATGATTTGATAGGGAGAGAGATATTATATTGTAATATTTAATTGTGTTAAAATTTTAGAGAGGGTGAATTTTTTTAACACAAACGCACCCTAAGTTTTGACTGTGTTCTCTGTAAGTTGCACGTTTCCTTACAGCTTGCTCAAGGACTTTCCATCTGACTATATAGAAGATTTTCAACTCCTTAATGGCAACTCTTCACTTTCAACCTCGAGTCCCTTGGTTCAGGGAAAAAAAAGCCTCAAGTCCCTTGAACGCGGTAAGACCTGCGTCTCTTATCTAGATTGTATGTGGTGACTGGGGCCAGTTTATTTAGTTTAGGCCTCACCTGCTCTACCAAAGTCGGTGACCTGATTCAATAGGGCTAGTTTTGTTGCACAAGAACTGAAGAACATTTGGGAGACATTGCTGCATTTTCCCTTTGATCCCTGATTGAAGAAGCGTTGTATTACAAAGAACATTCATTTTGGACTAGACCCGAAAGATATTTTTTTAAGTGCAGATTTCAGGGTCTGGAAGAAATGTTTCCAAGGGTGTCCACGGTGCATCTTTTATTTTCTTCCAAGGGAAACATTATAGTTTGCTCTCTATTGATAAGCAAAAGTTAAATTGAACTTTATAATTTATAATTTTTTAAAAATCTCATAAATTTGAAAATATATCAATCCTCGTTTTTTTTTTTAAATTTAGCCATTAAATCAAACGAAAAATTAACCGAATGATCCTTTAAGATAAAATTATTAAAAAAATTAAAAAAGAAAAATAATAATATAGAAATTTTATTTTTCTTGGAGGCGTATTTCAGTTAATCTACTCACTTTTAGTTGGGTTTTACTGATCAATTGGACCGAGTATTAAGTAAAAATAAATTCGATTTTTCCCATGGTCCCCCTGTTTTTGTATTATGTGATTGTGAGGTGTTTTTGGTTCTATTTATTTATGCTGTTAGAAAAATAAAATTAGTAAAAGGTCCCTCCCGAACTTTTGGTGAGGAATAGGAAACCAGTGCGGTGGAAGGTTCAGTCAACTAGTTGATGTTTGGGATTGAAAGTCAGAGATGGACATATTCATGGTTTGAACAGAACGTGGAGGTTGTAACCTGAAAGGGGCAACGCGGTGCGGATTCAAGGTGAAGGTGGCACTCAACTCACATCTACCTACCTCGAATTAGCTGTAGTCTTTGCAACCTGCATAGTTGGCTCAAAAAGTTTTGAGGTAGGTGCCCCATCCCTATTTGGCTTCCTTGTGCCTCCAGTAGCGTTAAATTCCGTTCCAAGTATACTCGTTGCTCCTCCACCTTCTCTTTCCCTCGCTTAACGCCTACTTCCGATAAAATGACGATTATGTCCTCCTCAGACCGGAAGTACCGCCGTAGCCCTCGAGCCCCGCTGCTCACCCCGCAGAAATATGATGACCACGAGTTCAGCTTTGGTGGCGCATCGTTCTCCGGCGCCGTCTTCAACCTCTCCACCACCGTCGTCGGCGCGGGGATCATGGCTCTCCCGGCAGCCGTCAAGCAATTAGGACTGGTTCCGGGCATGGTCATGATCGTCTTGGGCGCGATCCTGACCGGGTCGTCCATCGACATGATGCTCAGGCTCACTCGAGCCTCCAAGCTCGCCACGTATTCGGCTCTTGTCGGCGACGCATTCGGTCGGGCCGGGCGGACCTTCTTGCAGGTCGCAATTGTAATTAATAATTTGGGCATGCTCGTTGTCTACATGATCATTATCGGTACGGAGCTGGTTTTTCTCTTCTATATATGTATATATACTCTATACACACAACGTTCTCTAGTGAATAGGTTTATGTATATTCTTTTTCTGGCTACTTTTGTTGAATTTCCTGCTAGGGTGTCGAAGTCCTTGACCTCCTTGTTGGAAAAGAGCTACATTTTTTTAAAAACTAGAGTCTAAAGAACCTGCAGGTTAAGCTTCGTAGTATCGGTGCTAAATTAAATCGGAATTAATTAGCTCAGACAGTCAGCAGACGAGCACCAACCACTTAAGTGAACCGCACCGCCTGTAAGGGCTTTAGCAAGCATAGGGAGTGACCGAGGAATATGAAGATATCGAATAGAGTAAATTGCGTTGTGGACGGGATTAAATAAAAAAGGGTTGGCTGGTGGACGAATGAGCATCTGCATGTTGAGATTTGAGAACCCAGAGAAAGGGGATGTCGCAAGGTCTGTGAAATAAAGTTGAAGGTTATTACGGGATGTAACTTCGTGGATCTTAATCTTTTATTTGATAAATGTCTTGTTGCTGTCAAGAGTTCTCTGGTTTAGGAGAAGTCCTCATTCCGTATTTTGTAAGTGTCCATCTGTCGATGCAAGAGAGCTAAACAAGTTCTCAATCCTTTACAGGTAATTGCAACGAATGCCATGATTTGACATTTCTAGTAAATGGGATTGTACGTATCACTCAAAGAGTGCAAAGCTGCTGATATCAGTGTATGAAAGATCACAACTAAGATATTAGGCATTGGCCTCACTCAAACCACGCAAGCTATAATCCTTAAATGCATCCTTGGCTTATAACACCATCGGCATCCTCCAGTTCGTAGGCCGGGAAAACTTGTCCTAGAGCAGCTTGAATTCTGTCGTGCTCATCTACGATGCCTTTGCAGCATTATTATATGATACACCTTTGTGCCTGTTGGATGCCTTGGCCAAAGCGTGTTCATGACTAAAGGCATCTTGGTCACATGTTTTAACTTGTCCATCGAAACCATGTGTAATTTTCTGGTGTCAACAGATGGTAAAAGTTGGGTTTTGTAATTTAAGCTTCTGGAGGTTACTGCTATCTTATGTCAGGTGCAACATCCAATCCAATTAGCATGTTTCAAAGAGCTGCATAAAGTCCCGCCTAGGACATTATGTTAACAGTTTCATTGGTAGAATCACCTTTGAATGTGATCACCAAGAAGATACCATTGCAGAAAATGGGTTATTTAATACAATTAAGAATATGCATTTATGTGCAGGTGATGTGTTATCAGGAACATGGTCAGACGGGGTGTGGCATTCGGGTGTGGTGGAGGAATGGTTTGGTCAGCATTGGTGGACAACACGCTCCTCGTTACTGCTTCTCACTACGCTCTTTGTTTTTGCTCCTCTCATTTCATTCAAGCGTGTTGGTGGGTCTCCTCTGTTCAGCTTAGCTATTCATGTGTTTGATTACATTTTCTCATACGTGGCACGTTATACTCTGTACCTTTAGTGTTCTATGCCTCGTATGATTCCTAGGTTGTTCCCCCGAGCAGCTTTTCTCCTTTAAGCGGCATTTCCTAATTTTGGAATCGAGGGAGCATGCCTTCTTCCTCTCTCAAGTGTGTGTGTTTACCTGGCCATTCCTAACCATACAGGAAACTTTAGACACTACAGTAGTGGCTGAGATCTCAAGTAATGGCTGTTGCTGGATGCTACTTTTGCCCTCCTTTCTAAAACTAAAACAGCTGAGTTAGACATTGGGTAGTTGGTCTTTGGCTTCCTAGTCTTATCATTTACAGGAAAATCTTTTCACATCAGTTATGTAGTTCTGATAGCCTTTTGATTGCAATCAAGGTATACATAGATTTGCAAATAGAGTTCCTTTACTACTCTACTAACATGACGGGGTAGACAAGTAAAGGCAGTTACATCAGTTTGTTCCCCTGTTCCTACAATATGATATCTGATTGAAGGACGCCCACATATAGACTTGCAGAACTTTGTCTGTTTGCAGAGTGCATTCGCCATTCTGATTTTAGTAAGGGGTTAAGTGCATTTTTCGCAAACCGACTATTGGGATTTTGACACTTTGAACCCGAACTATCGATTTTCGTTACATTTTGCCCCTCGACTACGGACTACCAGCTGTTTACGTTTTGCGCCCCCACCGTTAATTTGGACAAAAATTGATATTTGATACAGTGATGGGCGGAAAAATGTATTTTTCCCTTTTAATAATTAACTGGACTACCAATTTCAAAAAATGCTGATTGGTTTTTGTGCCTTTGTCATATTGGTGATGTTAGATTCCTTGAGATACACTTCAGCATTGTCAGTGGGTTTGGCCATTGTATTTGTGGCAATCACAGCAGGAGTGGCCATTGTTAAATTGATGGAGGGGAGCATTAGAATGCCTCGCTTGATGCCTGAACTTGTTGATCAGGCGTCATTTTGGAAGCTTTTCACAACTATTCCAGTTCTAGTCACTGCCTATATCTGCCACCATAACAGTAAGTTTTGAAATCTAACCCAACATGGCCTTAAAAGTTCAATCCATTATACCAGATGTTGCTTTTCCACTCCATTCTTTTCTTTTTCTCGTAAATTGGGCCAGCCCTGCTTATTTATTATGTTCTTATGACCCCATGATATACAAAATTTGAGTTATTTTTCTAATAGAGATATCACTAATGCAATGTATCGTTTGGAAGGATTTTTAAAAGTATCTATATGTTGGGGTCTGTTTGTAAATTTCTTGGTTTAAGACATGTCAACAATGTTGGCGGCAAACAGGCTCATGTTAGTAACTAGTTTATATTTTTCTGACCATGGAAGGATATAAAAAAGAACAAAAGACTTTTCAAGATACTGTTGTTACAGGGAAAAATGGTCTTCAAATATCAGAATATGTGGCTACCTACTGTGCCATTCCAACAAAACTTCCACAATCACGGCCACTTATCTCTCTATGATCTGCAACTCGACTTGCCAACCATATTTCCATGCAAAGGCCTCAATGGGCGGTCATTACTCTATTTTTCTTCTTTTTCAAGAAATAACACACACAAAGGTGGTGAAAACTATATAGGCTTTTGTTGCGAATCAGTATTTATAATTTATGTTTATTTCTTTCTTGAACTTGTAACCTTTTGGTTGTTCACTTACTCAAAATTGCATTTGACAGTTCATCCCATAGAGAATGAACTGAAAGATCCCTCCCAAATGAAGTCCATAGTCCAAACTTCACTTGTACTATGCTCATCTGTCTACATTGCTACCAGCTTCTTTGGATTTCTCCTTTTTGGGGATCACACACTAGACGATATCCTCGCCAATTTTGATGGTGATCTTGGAATTCCATATAGCTCATTGCTTGATGATGTGGTCAGGGTCAGCTATGGCATCCACCTGATGCTTGTTTTTCCGATTGTGTTTTTCTCACTTCGCCTGAACCTAGACGGTCTTCTTTTTCCCTATGCAATTCCCATTGCATTTGACAGTCGGAGATTCTTCTCAGTAACTGCATCTCTTATGAGTTTTATCTTTGTGGGAGCCAACTTTGTTCCTAGTATTTGGGATGCCTTTCAATTTACTGGTGCCACTGCCGCCATCTCTGTTGGATTCATCTTTCCAGCTGCAGTCACTCTAAGGTACGCAAGTGACCATGCCGGTTTACTTGTTATGAAATATGTTGTAGTAGTTGATCTGATATCATCAGAATCCTTGTTGCCTTTCAGCTATAGGTGGGCTGAAACTTGAAGACTAGCTGACTTATTAGTGCCACTAAGTTTCAACAAATATTTATGTTTTTGCTTATTTTCACTATCATGTAAATAACCGGAGAGAAGTATCTGGTTAAAATTCATGGCCATGCTGTGAGTTTTTTCCATGTGGCTGTTTTCTCTTTTGCTAGCTAGGTGGCTGTCAAGGATAGGAGCCAGGTTATAGGATTTTTTTAAAAACTATAAAAACTAGCAGGTGTATGGCAGGTCGTAAAATAGTTTTACTTTGCATCTTGAACTAGGAACAGTCCGTTTATGGTCCAAACATCAATTTTCTGTTCTTCGCCAAAAGGCAAAGGAAAGAAAAATGATACGCATTCTTAAGTTTCTTCATTTCGAACTCAAGTTCAAGACGATTTAAGGGAGTGAAAGAAAACGCAATGGCCTGTTTTGACATGTTTAAAGATATAGGCGTATATAGAAATGATGGTGTAAATGTATCTGTGAACTTATTCTGGGAAGAGTTCAGGCTTTGCTGATTCAAGTGCATTTATTTGTCCGAATTCTACTGAAGTTAGGTTGCTTAAAGGGGTCTTGGCCCTTATAGTCAAGATATCTGCACAGGGAATCTTATTTCTTGAAATAGGAGGACAATCTGCAGGAAAATTGATCTAAAACACCTTATTGTTCTGCCATAAGCGATGCTTTCTTCTTCTTTTAACATATTAATTGTGAGTACTTGTATCCATTGTTATGCAGGGACACTCATGGAATTGCGACAAAGAATGACAGACTAGTATCATGGGTGATGATCATTTTAGCTGTCTCATCCAGCACAGCAGCCATTTGTAGTGACATTTATAGCATTTTCACTGGCGAGAAAGGAGTTGGAAGCTAACCTAATAAGGAGGACGACTATGCAGTCCATGCAAATTCCCTTCCTGAAACGCATGCTGATTTTCCTTGATTTATCAAAAGAGAAGCACGGTACTTATGAGGAGCAATGCTCCTGTCCCACACCTGACTGCTGGTGCTCCTCTGTTTTGTGAAGTAATGCAGGTGGCCATGATATTCACACGATTGTAATACTTTATATATACAATGAAATTGCAATCTTGACCACCCCCGACCTGGCATATACGTCTTGGGTACTTTTCAGAAGCCTTGTTACTTCGGATTATAGAATTTGTTAGAGTCTCACATTGATTAGGGACTATTTAATTTTGTGTGTCATATACCTGTTGGGACACCTCTTCCATGCCAATTGGTTTTGGAATGAAACTTGATATGATATCAAAGCCAGGTTTTTGGCTTGGCCCACTTTTTTGTGTTCTTCATTTGTTGTCCATGTGCATGGATCATGTTCATTCGGCCTGTACGTGAGAGGAAGTGTTAGAGTCTCACATTGATTAGGGATCATTTAATTTCGCGCTTCATATACCTGTTGGACCACCTCTTCTATTTGTCAATTAGTTTGGGATAAAACTTGATAGAATCCTACCAGCAAAGTTGCGTTTTACTTTAGAGTAGTTTGTAGTTTTTAGCAAACAATGATGGATAAACATTGAAGAGACCATATGGTTGGAGGATGTATGCAGAGTAACAGAAAATCACCTGGAGATCTCTTCAATATTTTAATATTTACAATTGAGCTCTGAGACTTTGATGTAGTCCACTCTCGGCTTACTGTCTTAAATTCATTTTTTAATTTCACTTTCTTAATTCAACCATTTCTGTAAAGTTTTGTAGTTCTTCACCCCCGTTGATAAAAAGCTCTACTGATTTTGTCATGGTCTTTTTTCGGCCCCTTCATAATTGAAAGACTTCCATGTGGAATCCACGTATGGCTAATGTTGTTCTTTGTAGATTATTGCCATTATTGACATCGTCAGCAGGATAGTGCTGATGATGACAAGAAACTGTCCATGTGGATGATGTTAAGATTTCACGTGGGAAGGCCATAATTAATTTCAACCTAGATGGTACTGAGGCTTTTTCAGATTCACATCGACCAGAATCATGTAAAATCTTTTGGACCTCAGGCTTTTTCAGGTGATTGCTTAACTGATGCCTACGAAATTTGATAACTGAATGCGAGGTGTCTCAATGTCTCATTGTATGTCCTACACTAGTCATATAGCCTGATAAAACCTATCTACTTTTTTTTTCTAGATAAAACCTATCTACTTCACATATGTCATGTTTACAACGCTCCTGGCCTCCTGAAAGCGGACCCGGCTCCTCTGTAATACCTAGAGTGTGGGTCCCACGGACCTAAACCCTTGTGTCTCTCTCCTATTGGACTCCTGTAATATCTTAGGTATTGCAGAAGATTCTGGTCCTGAAAGCCTCTATTTCTCCCATCCTCTCCATTCTATTTATATGCACGGGTGACTCGGGTGAGTGAGCCTTTTGTTTCTTTCTGATTGATCCTAGTGAATGGATTGCCTACTTTACTCAGATATGGTTCAAGTTGCAACCCCTAATACTATGCAGAAGGGAAAAAAAAATCGCTGGCACATGGTACTCTCATCAGATGTCGGTATCTATGAGAGTTATGATAGCATATAGGTTCACGGAATCGGAGTTAATTTATTGAAGCTGTTCTTCAGTAGTATATATATTATATTTTACCTAACTACATAATTTATTCTTCACATTGTTTGAAGACATCATAATGCTGCTGCAGCAGCAGTTGCTATTCTCGTCTTCAACTTGGATTTTGTTTTTTTCTTTTTAACGTTGAATGATACTTACCGACAGGGACGGAGCTAGAATCCAGCCCCCCAAAATTTGTCCTTTTGGAAATATTTCTTTAGCAAGAAAAAAATTTATTATTTATCAATTTTGCATTTTGGTCCCCCAAAAAGCTCCCCCGTAAGGTGCTCACCGGAGATTGCTTTTACCGTTTTACGGAACAAAGATGTGGGATTTAGAATTCATGGATTCCGGAACACGGGCTGTTTTGCCACAAATATAGAGGATGAGAGCAGAAAATAGCAGGAATTCTTATTCGTATAGGATTTTTTTTTTCCGTCTCATGTTTGAAATTAAAAAAATTCACAATTATTTTTTCTCAAACTCCAACAGCTTTCTACAAATTTCAACACTTTTTTTTATAAACTTCAACAATTTTTTTCCTAAATTTTAATAAAATCTGCATTATCTTCTATAAAAAAATAATTAGATAAAATTGTTTTATTTTGTCGGCGGCTAGGAAAATTAATTGTTTTGATTAAAAAAAATGAGTGTCATAGCAAAACAGGGTTAGGCGCGTAGGTGTGGATGAGTCTGCGCTAGTTTTTCCGAATTTACCTGTGTATTATATGTGTATACTTATTGGCCTACAACACTGAGTTTTTTCTCATTATCCAAAAAAATTGGGATCTCTCACTCTAAAATTTTAGCATAATAAAATAATTACAATATAATATATATCCATATTAAATCATTATTTTTTACTACAATAAATATAAAAAGTCATTCAAATCATCTTTATCTTCAATTTTTTTTACTAATTTCAATAGTCTAAATACTCTAAAATTTTAGTATTGAAACAAACCAACTTGTGAGTGACATGAAGGGGATGTATGGAAGACTAATTACTGGCTGTCCATTGAGCTCGCGTTCTCTCCTTCCGCGCAAACGTTGGATTTGCTAACGCCGTATTGGAATTGCAGTTGAAAAAAGGAGTATTCTCCCGAAGCTTCGTTTGATTGAATCAACATATGATTCTGTTTGATAGTTGAAAGTTCAAATTCTTCCCGCCGTTGCCCACACGTTAGACGATTAAGCAGGTGCTGCCCACAGTCGCATCAGGGAAAGGAAAAGGAAAAGATTAGCAAACAGAAGACTTTAACATCCGGTGCGAAAATATTATAGGCTTCTTAACACGTGTGAAAATATATAACAACTGGAGTGGGACCTGGAGCTTGGGCACCGCCAAAAGTAGAGAAGAAAATTTCACAATAAAACAGAGCGCGGGGGATTTCTCGCGACTCGGTCTTGTCGCAATAAATTATCTAGTGGGAGGAAATTTCTGCATTTCATTGTGAATCGAGAATACTTTCCTGTATTTACTTAGAAGAAAAAGGAGAATACTTCACTGTATCTATGTTTGGTTAGTGTGTTTTTTTTTAAAAAAAATTTAGTGTTTTGAGAATTTTTAAGTGATGTTAATATTATTAGTATGCGTGCTGCAGTTGTTTTTAAGTGGCAGTTGTTTTTAAGTGATGTTAAAAAACATGTTCGATTTGTGTATTCTCATAATTTAAAAAATTCTTAGAATGCTACTAAGGAAACAAACAAACTCTACCCTTCGAGAAAAATGTTACATGCATGTTCGTTTTGGTGAAATTTTTAGGATTCTAAATGTTTTGAGAATTTTTAGGTGATGTGTTAAGCTTTATTGACATGCGTGCAGAAGATATTGACTTTGTATTTATTTGTGTAAAAAAAGTAATAATGAGTAATATTGGAAGACATGTTTTTGTGATGTTGAGATTATAATGTTAAAAAGTATTATGCAAATCTTAAAAAAATGTTGAAAACGAACATGCCCGTACTGTTCCTTACCTAAACGTTGGGAAATGCTATTTTAGGTCATATTTGTGAATTAATATATTTTTTGAAATTTTTGGAAATGTAGTAGAAATTGATGATCATTATAATTTTATACAAATTAGCGAAAAAAGTGAATAGAGAGAATTTGAGTAAATTCTTTATATTTAGTGTAATGGAAAAATATTATTTGACAGTAAAAGGATGATTTTTTTTAAATATGCATATATTTTTAACAAAAATTTGAGTTCATTTGTTTTTACAAATAAAAAATTGGTATAGAGATAATTTTAGCACAAATTTTAATTTACAAACATGTACTTAACCTCATGAAACTTGTATGGTTAATGCAAATTATTTTCAAATAAAAATGTAAATTGAGTCTCGAAGTGACACCAAAATACAAAGATTCGTTTTTTTTTTGTCGATACTGTTATTTATTTATTGGATTACATGTTCTTTTAAAATTAAACTAGTTCAAAAGCATATGAACTTATTTTTCTTTGATAACAAAAAATTAATTAATTTTATTTTTTAGGATTTTTCTAAGGTATTCTGTTTTCGCCTGTTACGAAAAATGTGTCCCATGTAAACTTTTTCCCCCCAAGTTATTCCAATATTCCATACAGCAACTATTAAAGATTCCAAAAGCGTAGTGTCGATCGGTTCCAATCACTGACGTGACCTGAACGAGTGGAACCAAAAAAGAAGTTAGATGTCACCTATAATTGGATAACTAATTAAAGTCATTAATTCCTCATTTAATTACAAAAATTAAATTAACCATCCACCTGTACAAGCACTATTGTCCCGAAGATTAATTATGATCAAAGACCACTACTAACCCTTTATTCACACCTAACCCTTTGATTAGACAATAAAGATGCCAAATGGGCCTGCGTGTCCTCTTACTCTTTTTATGCTATTGCACACGAAACCTCGACATTTCTCAATGTCCTTTTCGAAAAGGTACAACCCAAAAAGCAATCATATGGAGACCTGTCATCCATTAATCCACCGTAACCACTATTCCCGGTCTAAGTCCACTTGGTTTAGACCACGCTACTTTTTAGATCTGGTGTTATTTGTGGTAAAATGTTACCCGGCACACCGAAAAGAGAAAAAACGAGGTTTAACTCACTTTCATTGTCTTTTGGTAAATAGCTTACACTTTCATTGTCTTTAGTGTTTTTTTTTTGTTTTAGTAGGTGTCTGGGTCAATTTATGTTAAAGCTGTGCAAATGTGCCGGTTCCCGTACCAGTTTCCGCGTTTCGGTACCGGATTTTATTTTAGAGAAATTTTAAAACTAGAATCGAAAATTTTGTACGAATCGGATTTTCTCTTTCAATTTAGATTTTTGATGAATTTTAATTGTTTACTTATTTGTATGGTTAATTGTTTGTTTAATAATTTTTTTATAAATTTAATTTAGAATTTATTTTGTTTTGAAATTTTAGTTGTTTAATTGTAATTTTAATTTATAGTTATTTGGCTTACAAAACATAACTTGCAAAATTTATTTCTGGGTCAATGAGCCCAAACTACATATATTTTTTTAGGCCCATATAAGGAACCAGAATGTGGCCAATTCTGATTCCGTCCGTTCCGGTATCCACCCTTAATTTATGTATATTTAATTAGTTGTAGGGTACATACAGTTTCACACAAACCGGACAGTTACTAGACCAATAATTTTAGAGTGGCCCCAAAGAGTTGGTAGTATAATTTTAGAGTGACTAATCTGTTGAAGTTAATTGTCTTAGTTATTAAGGTGCACTTATAATGGTTAGGTGTTCGATCTCGGAGTTTGATCGCAAAGTTTAGATTTTGCAATGTAATGAAAATTAAATTAGTTCAATTCGAACTCAATGGACCAGATTAAGAAATTTATTTCCTTACCCAAAAGAAAAAACAATAGTATGTATTATTAGTAAACTATTGGGTTACTAGCTACACCAATTAAAAAATTAAAAAAAGAAGAGATTGAGCTGATTACGGAAGTATAGGCCAAAAGTCAAATGAAGGAAGATACATGGTAAAATGTATCGGCTACTCTGCAATAGGTATTGCAGTGGTGGCAATAGAGAAAGGAGAGAGAGAGAGACAGATTGTGGATCTTACATTGGGACTCACACTGTCGAGTCCCGAACAGTATTTTCAAACAGTATTAATTTTACCGTGTGACCCACACCCTTATATCTCTCCCATTGGACCCCTGAAATACTCTAAATATTGCAGAGTATCCTCTCCCGGTAAAATAGACTTTACACATAAGTCCATCTACACACGTTTGTCCAAAATAGGGGCATAAACGTAATTGGTAAATAATTGATTGCCTGTGTATAAGAGGAAGATTTGATTTAAATTAATTATTGTTTATCAATATCAATGTCTGAAAATATCTATAGCAATCTGTTGTCGTGTCAAAGGTTCTGATGGGTTCAGATTTTGTTTTTTTCTTTTCTCAAATATTATCTCATCACATATTCAGAAAGTAGAGTTAGGTGATGAGGTGGGGCGGAGATTGCGCGCAATTACCTTCGGGCACGACATGGGATTGCCGGCTGTGCCGCTGTAGTGGCCAGCCTGTTAGTCAGTGTTTGACCTGGACCACCTCTCTCACCACGTGTCTCAACTTCCCCCTCATCGTCGCACACTGTTGCATATACACGTTGTAATAAATAGTAATTATTTGATGAGGAGAGAGATTATATTGTAATATTTAATTGTGTTAAAATTTTAGAGGGGATAAATTTTGGTACACAAACGCACCCTAGTTTCACTCTCACCCACGGCCCACCTCCCAGTGTGGACGGTCCATTTGACTCCTCCGAGGAATCCAATCATCCATAACCTGGTTAGTCAGCGAAATTCCCTTCAATCCCTGCAATTCTCGTAAAATCCGAGAATACCCCCACCGTATTCACCAGTAAGTGCGTTCTTTTAAAATGCCGGTTTTACCCCTTATCCAGTGCGCCCTTTTGCAGTAGAGCTTTGCCCCCCCACGTTTTTTTTTTCGTTTTGAATTTTGAAACGGCGCTCAGTGTCGTCACGTGACTACTACAACTCATTACTGCAGGGAGCGAGGTTATGATACAGCTCATCCCTATGGAGAATCATGAGCTAACAGTTTCCTGACCGCAAATCAATTCGCGTTCAGAATAGAGCTTCGTGCTTACGCAACGTGAAAGATAGCAGAGGTGCTACCGTGTAATATCTAGGGCGGTGGGGGCAGGGGGCTTTTTACTGTCTCCTGAAGTCCGCCAGCTATTTTTCACGTGAACTGGCCACAATGCCCTCCGACTGAAAAGCTGTCGGTGGCTTAGGTGAAGGCAAGGTTAATTTAGACAATTCGTATCTTACCCTACGAGTTCGAACGATAAATGGGGCAGCACCGTTAATCGCAACCGCAACTGGAGCGCGTATGAGCGCCTCCTAGGCGTCGGCGAGGATTCTGGATGCAAAAACAAATATACTAATAATTAACCATGGAATAGACATGACCATGAGTAAAAATGGTAAGATTTTAAAGAATTTGTGAATATTTATGTGAATAGTATTTTATTGGTATTTATGTAAAATAAAGAGAGAAATGATTTGATGTAATTGTTTAATAAAAAAATATTGGAGTTATGTGAAAAAATATAAAGAGAAAATTTATGTTGAATAAAAAATTAAAAAATTGTTAGAGATTGTGTAAAATATATTAGTGTTTGTGTTTGAATTCTGAATATGTTCGGTGATAATTTTGTGAATATAATTAGAATCATGAAAAAAGTGTGAAAACAAAAATATCTCAATAATAACCTCCTAGGCGTTGGCGAGGATTCTGGATTGTGTTTTAAGTTGAATACGAATTCTTTGATTATCAAGAACACGACACATGTCCTAGGTTGTGTTTGAGAAGTAAAATTTTAGGGTTGTTAAAATTTTAAGTATTGTGGTTGATAAAAAAGTGAGGAGAGAGAATGAAACAGTTGGTAAAAATTTAAAAAAGTTTGAAAAAAAATGTATGGATTGATGAAAAAGTGAGGAGAGAGAGTATTTTGTAATGATTATAAAATTTTAGGTGGTTAAAATTTTGTCATGCAAATAGAGCCCTAGTCTATCTTTATTGGTTCTCTTCATAAACATAAGTATGAATATAAACATTGTTTTTCACCTCAATGGTTGAGACCGTGTTGCTATTTTTGCCTCTTTTTTTTCTATTGAATTTAGGTGGCGTTTGTTTGTGAAAATTTTCACTCCTCAAAATTTTCAAATAATCATAAAATAATCTCTCTCCTCATTAAATTATAAAATAATATGATACTATTTAATTAAATCTTCTCTCTCCTCACTTTTACATAAAATATCTATAATTTTCACAAACCCCAATACCCAAAATTTCCAAAACACCAAAATTTCCACAAACAAACGCCCCCTTAATATTGTTACGTTCTCTCAGTGATTAGCAACAAGAAGATAAATTTAATGGGACTAATAATAATTAATATATATTTTTACAAATTCAATAAACCCATTAAAATAATCCTAAATGAGAATCAAAGAAACTCTTGGTATTATTTTACGATTGGATCTATAAATAGGTAATAATTGGTGAATCAAGCAACCAATTATTAAGGTGAAATCCTATTTCCACGCCAAAATGTCCGTTTCATTTGCATTTCAAAATTTTGATTAAAAAAATAATAACTACTTTTGTTACGAACTTTCATGAATTAAAATTTTTATTCGCAAACACCACCTAATCATTGGTTGACTGTGTGCAGGACGCTCTCCGCTGGAGCGTGGGGGCAAGGCTAATAACAATATAAACAATCCGACCGGAAGCCAGTTATTCTGCTTGTACTACGGTGACTTGGGTCTATGTTCTCTCCATGAATAAAATGCTTTTCAAGTTTTAACCCGTGGGTGACCCCATTAATGATTAAGCTCTTCTCCGCGACCGCACCCAAGCGAAAAACGAAACTATAGATTAGTCGAAAACGCACACAATGATTAGACTATCTTTCGCCCTCTTCTCTTTCCGCATTATTTCTAATTTTTTATTTATTATAAAATTAACGTATCCAAAATATCCAGCGAGAAGAAAGTATCTTCCCCCATCTGGAAGGCAGGAGAGAAAAATCAAGAATACCATTTACGCTCACAAAAGTCTCTGTATACAATTTTTCTTCCGGAATCCGCACTTTAATAAAAAGACCAATATAGAAAAAGGAATTTTGAAGGCCTAGGGCTTACGTTGCTGTTTGTCCGTGGTTTTATTAGAGTTTTAACAGGAGTAGGTGGCGTAAGAGGCAATGAGAAGAAAAATAAAAATAAAAAAGCTGTCTTTGTCGGAATTCTGTCGTTTATTATGAACAAGTACAGGTTTCAATTTATTGACGTTTTTAATTCCGTACCAATGTTAGCTCGAGTCCATGAATCATGATTGATTTTAATCTTTCCATTCAGACAGTTATTCTGGGTGCGTTTGTTAATTGGCTTAAGATTTTGGTAAGAAATCTGTCCAGATTTTGAAAGTGGTAAAAAAGAGATTTGGGAGCGAGTCCTTGGAACATGCTCTGTGTGTATATATATATATATATTTTTTTTTTTTTTCTTAGCACTCTCGGTGTAGCTATTTTCCATTGAATATTCGGTATCAAAACTCAAAGACGTGTTGAGCTGTTACCACATCTTCTCTCTGTATATCAATCGCTGTCCCTCTGTCTCTCACGAACCAAAAACATACACCCACACCCACACGCTCACATCTATTCCGCTTCTTAAGAAGTTTCAGAGCTTTCGTTGCAAGCTGTAATTGAATGGGAGCTGGTTTGGACTTATTCCTCTAACAACACGAGTTATATTAGCTTTCTGTGTTCTCTCTTTTTATCTAAAATTCGTTCTGGTATAAGTTCTCTCCCAATGTCACCCATGATTTAGAGACGCCTCGCTTTGCCTCCTACTTTCTCGTTCTCCACACGTCTGCATTTCGTCTCTTTCCCGTTTCCTCTGCCTTTGGTCTTTCTGACAATGAGATCCAAGTCATAGCCTTTTCATTTGGGGTTTTGTTTTTTGGTTTTTCGTGTTCAATAGTTTTGTTATTAGCCTAGGCTTCAAATCAGGGGGTATCGTCCTGAAACTCTGAGAATGGCCCCCTCGTTCGATTGGTGGGCGAAGCAGAGCCACCGGGGCACGCCGGTGGTGGTGAAGATGGAGAACCCCAATTGGTCCATGGTTGAGCTAGAGGGTCCATCGGAAGACGACTTCCTCCTCACGGCCGAGTCTTCGGGCTCGGTTCGCGCCAGGGACAAATCCTACCGAGGCAAGAACGCCAAGCAACTCACCTGGGTCCTCCTACTCAAGGCCCACCGGGCCGCTGGTTGCCTTACCTCCATTGGCTCCGCAATGTTCGGCGTCGCCGCCGCGATCCGACGTCGGGTCGCCTCTGGCCGAACCGACTCAGACGAAGCCGACAACGACGACGAAATAGACGCCGCTCGAGCCGCCGGAGTAGGCAGAGAAAAAGAGAACCCAACCATAAAGACCAGGTTCTACCTCTGCATCAAAATGTTCCTCTGGCTGTCGGTGCTTTTGCTGGGATTTGAGGTCGTTGCCTTCTATAAGGGTTGGCATCTCGGTACTCCACATTTCGAATTCCAGTTGCAGGGTCTGTGGGCAACCCCATTGGGGGTCAAGGGAATGTTCGATTGGATTTATTCTCGGTGGGTATTTGTTCGGGTGGAGTACCTCGCTCCTCCTCTTCAGTTCCTTGCCAATGCGTGTATTGTACTCTTCTTAATCCAGAGTCTCGATAGGCTAATTCTGTGTCTGGGATGTTTCTGGATACGGTTTAAGAAGATTAAACCGGTTCCCAAACAAGGATACCCCAGTAAAGATCTGGAATCGGGCGAGGATAATGACGACTTCCCTATGGTCCTTGTTCAGATCCCCATGTGCAATGAAAAAGAGGTAAAATAAAACTTTGAAACTGAAAATCCCCGCGTTCGTTCTTCCAATTCTGATTGTTAAACACTACTTAAAGATTAGTCTTTTATTTTTAGCCAGCTTTCGATATCTGTTTAAATAAATTTTGGCGTTCCTTGCAATCAGGTATATCAACAATCAATTGCTGCAGTATGTAATTTGGACTGGCCGAAGTCGAAGATCCTGATTCAAGTTCTCGATGATTCGGACGATCCAACAACCCAATTGCTTATCAAAGATGAGGTCCATAAATGGCAGGAAGAGGGTGCCCACATTGTGTACCGGCATCGGGTGATTAGAGATGGGTACAAGGCCGGTAACCTCAAGTCCGCCATGAATTGTAGTTACGTCAGAGACTATGAGTTTGTTGCCATTTTCGATGCTGATTTCCAGCCTGTCCCTGATTTCCTCAAACGAACAGTTCCTCATTTTAAGGTACAAATGAATTACTGTTACACTTTCTGGACTTGTATGAGAATTCAAAAGGAGAAAATGAATCCAATGCTCTTAAGTTTATCTGCATTATTCATGGAGAGTAAACTGAATCGAAGTCCCTTATTGTGGCATAACAGGACAATGAGGAATTAGGATTGGTTCAGGCGAGGTGGTCCTTTGTGAACAAGGACGAGAATTTGTTGACCAGGCTACAGAACATTAACTTAGCCTTTCATTTTGAGGTAGAGCAGCAAGTGAATGGTGTTTTTATTAATTTCTTTGGGTTCAATGGGACTGCGGGTGTATGGAGGATAAAAGCTCTGGAGGATGCTGGTGGGTGGTTGGAGAGGACCACCGTGGAGGATATGGACATTGCTGTCCGTGCTCATCTTAGAGGATGGAAATTCATTTTCCTCAATGATGTAGAAGTACTACTTCCCCCTCGCTCATCTAATATTGAATTGTATCAGTTGTCAAATGGTTCCTCATATTTATGGTTATTGTTTTGTGTTTTGCTTCAGTGCCAGTGCGAATTACCGGAATCTTATGAAGCTTACAGGAAACAACAGCATAGATGGCATTCTGGACCTATGCAGTTGTTTAGACTTTGTTTGCCTGATGTTATCAAAGCCAAGGTATATTCAGTACTAGATAGTTGTTGCCTTTAAGCGTTATCAGAACGTAATTGCTGATACAAATCTGTAATAATTTTGGTTCATGCAGATAAGTTTGTGGAAGAAATTCAACATGATCTTTCTCTTCTTTCTTCTTAGAAAACTGATTCTGCCCTTCTATTCTTTTACCCTTTTCTGCATAATACTCCCCATGACAATGTTCATACCAGAGGCTCAGCTTCCTTCATGGGTCGTATGTTATATCCCAGCCACTATGTCTTTTCTTAATATCCTTCCAGCCCCAAAATCTTTCCCATTTATTGTCCCTTACCTTCTTTTCGAGAACACCATGTCGGTGACCAAGTTCAATGCCATGATTTCCGGCCTATTCCAGCTTGGAAGTGCATACGAGTGGGTTGTCACTAAGAAATCTGGGCGTTCATCAGAGGGTGATCTGGTCTCCTTGGTGGTTGAGAAGGAGCCCAAACATCAACGTGGGGGCTCAGTTCCCAATCTTAAGGAAATGAAGGAGGAAATCCAACAACAAGAGCAAAAGGCTGCTCGGAAGAAGAAGCATAACAGGATATATACGAAGGAGCTAGCATTGGCTTTCCTTCTTCTAACAGCTTCAGCAAGGAGTCTACTGTCGGCTCAGGGAATCCATTTCTACTTCTTGCTGTTTCAGGGGATGTCATTCCTGCTGGTTGGTTTAGATCTGATTGGCGAACAAGTTCAGTGACCAAAAAGACAAGACCGTGGTTCCATATACGGCCACATGGGTGAACATCGTATCTGAGTACCACTGAAAGAAAACAGCTAAGGGGACATTGTAGAGGCTGAGAGTGGTTCGATTATTGCTTGTCCTCCACCCTCAAAATCCCCGGTCAGAATCCACCCAATACAAGAAGAATTGTCTTACATGCACAGAAGAACGACTTTCATGTAGAGAGACGCACTTGAAAACGGTGAAGCTCTTCATATATGTAAGGTTTCGAATTTTGCTATTTTGTAATTTTTTTTTTGTTTTGATTCTTTTGTATGAAAAATCGTCGTTCAAACATCAAACTGAGATTTTAGTTAAAGTTAAAGTCAGGATAGTGGCACTCTTGGTGCTTACTTCGCTCAATTACGTAAGAATGTTGTTAAAACTGTCGATTTCCAGTCACAGAAACAGGAATTTGTTCGCTTTGTAGACTTGGGGGTTCTTAGATGCTAAACGTTAAATCAATCCTTGTCTGAAGGAAGATGGGACTGCAGTGGCCAGAAAACCCCCATCTATTCAGTCTTCTTGTTCTGGTCCTCCGGGGACAAGTAAAAGGTCGCTGTTAATGGTCAGGAGTTACTAATATTGTTGGAAGATCGAAATTTAAGTTGCATTTCAACCATTTTCTTATTAAACCCACTTGACTTCTTTGGAGCTAGAAGGAAAACATTGTGGGAGAATCCAGAAACAATATGATGTTATATAGAGTTACACGAGTGATTAGTTCTGGATACACCCAGAACCATGAAGTCAAAGAAGCAAATCGCATGATGGGATGTTGTCTGTTTTGAGGGCTGTGGTCCAATGAAGAATTGGCTAAACGTATTCTGGTTTGTTGGCAGCTGGACACCACAATAACATTGTTTGTCCCCTTGAACCCCCCCACTTTCCCCCACTAACATTCAAGATATTTCCATATGAAAGTTTGGCTTGTTTTCCTCTCTGTAAGTCGTAAAAAACAAAAACACTACTGTCCCATAGAAAACGATCGCACATGTTCATCTCTAATACTGGAAGGGGTAAATATCTAATCAACAAAAAGGGCAAAAAAAAAAGAATCTCTTCTTCTGAGCGGGAAATTTGGGTCCCATAGAAAACCGATGGAATCCATCCATTTCCAAGTAGACTCCAAATTCTGTGGGAGATGTAAAGATGTTGCGGCTAATTAACATTCGCCTCGAGAATGTTTTCACTTTTTAGTCTTTCTGTTGGGGCTTCGGCTTCATGTGAGGTCAAAAGGTGTTGCTCTTACTTCTTTGGATTGTCTTTAGCCCATTTCTGAATACATGGACGTCTGTCATGTGGCAGTGAAACTACGTTGAGACGGCAGGTTGTAGTTGCAGTGTGATGTGGGTTTCATTATGCTTTATCCACCGTCATCAAGGCAACAACTCCCCCGTTGGCCATTTTCTTATACACCTTGGCCGGCCGTGGACTATATTTGTCTTCGTCAAGCCATTTCGCATCGGAGGTTCCTCCAATGGGGGGGGGGGGGGGGAATGCCTCTGTTAGCGAGGGGGGATGTAAGAACAATAATACTAATACTACTACGGTGTTTATTTGGCAGATTAATAGGCTGAATTTCTCAACTTGTCTAATTAATAAATCAAATTTTCCACAGGCATACCACTCATGGCGTGGATCTTGTAAATTTTTCTATAAACAAAAGCAAAACCTGGGTACGTATCCTAATTAAGAAGGGTTGACTTTTAACCCGAAGACCCATCTGTATAATTCAAACGAAACAGAAACCCAAGTGAGAAAAACACTATTCGCCAATGTATCGTGGGTCGGGACTTTCTAGCAGGCCCACGTTTAAATTTTAGGCAGAATCTTCAGAGCTACATCTCTGAAGAAAAAAGAATAAAACCTTCAAAAGAGAAGGGCTGTAGACATACCAACTTATCTTTTAAGTTTTGGGGACTCGAGCAAGTAGAGAAACACGTCTGAATTTTATTACAAGGAAGGTGGCTAGTGCTTGAGAGGAATGACATACAAACCAAAACAACCCCTGGCTTAATGCCAAGCTGTATTCTCATGATGGTGAGCTGCTATCAGAACCATCGGCCTATAGGAGTATGTATGGTGGGTGGTCTCCAGTACTTCACTCTGTCCTATCTCTTCTTTTCCCCAGGGGTACTCTGTAAAGAAAACTTTTCTTCCATGATTTCCCCAAAGCTATCACAAAGCTTCACACATAATCATCCTAATCTACACCAACAATTGAAAAACAATAATATTAATCTTCACCAATCAAAGTCCCCTTCTTTTTTTCTCTCTCTTCAGAATATACATGGTTTCTAATTCTAACAGGTCATCTTCTTCTGCTAAAAATTAGAAGAACACACATTCAGGAAATGACAGCCTATACAACTGATTTCTCTTTCCCCTTTGTAATTTGAGTTAAATGTGCAGTCAACTTGAAATGTTTGTTTTCTTTGTTAGGAGGAAATCAACACTTCCCTCTTCCAAACATTAAAGCTCCGGTTTCAAGTGCCCTGCCAAACGTGAAATGTGTCAAGGTTAGAAGAATGCCAAACAACACCCTGCATTGATCTCAATCAACCTCCCGCATATTACCATTTGGTCCCAAATTGTCCATGGCTGAACAAGAATCAAATCCCATCTGGAAAAGACCATGGAGTTCATTGTCTAGGACAGTCTGCATGTACAAAAAGATGCTAAATATCAGTGTTAACATCAGAAAAGGGATGAGCATAATCATTTGGATAAGCCAAACTTACCTGAGGCAGCGAAGGAAATTTTGGGGTTGTACTGGGGATACTGGGCAATGCCCCTTGGAAAATGCCATGTGGGTAACGGTGAGAGGAGCTCATTCCAGGACCAAATCCGAGAAGAGCATCAGTGCTGCTCCTTGAATGAATTATCTACACAGGAGGAACTCTAAGATGAAGTTAATTTCATTCAAAAGGGGAAATAGGCATAATGGATTGAATCATCAACCAAGCTCAGCAATGGGACTCACATCTTTTGACAGAATCTGTTCTATATCAATGTTTAGTTCTGGATTGACAGTGGCTAGCTTCATCGATAAGAACTGCAATATGAGATTAGCATATTATTACTGAGTACTAAAACCCTTGAGAGCCAGACCATCGTTGTGGAATTGAGTTACATTTTCCATTGTGTAGGAATTCCAAATAAGGAAATATCCTGTAACCTAGAACAAAAATTTCAACAATAATAATAGTTAAAAGTACAATGTAACAGTTGATCCCTCGTAACATCGTGTGCACTGAGTCAGAGCTACTTTCTGAAAGTGAGGATCTAAGTCACCAAAACCATAGAACATCATCTTCTGGTAATGGATAAGGAATATATATATGATCAATAGCCACAATCTTATCCAGAAATGATGATTGTTTATACGATTCCATGGAGCTCATATTGGAGGATCTCGATTTTATACATGATCAACTATACTCTTATCAAGACTTGTCACAAAAGGGTTTTGAGCTTTGAACTCTTATTTAGAGAGCTATCAAAAGAAGATAAGGAGTCCTAACCTTAAAATTGGGAAATATCTCATACCTCGACTTGCTGTTGCAGCGACTGCACATAGTTGATAATCTCATCAAGCATTACCGCCTTGCCAGTAATCTAAAACAGTAAATAGCTTTAAATCAACCAATACACGAACGAGAGATAAGAGATCTCTCAAAAGCTTAAATCGATCCAATACCTTATTGCATCCGGGAACAAGCTCTTGAAGCAATCTCATCCTTTCACTAATCTTTTCTCTTCTCACCTGCAAGCAGAGAATTCAACCGTTTCAAGCAAATAACAAAGCAAGTACTTTTCTCAGAATTATTAAACATTGGTGATAAGAAGGTACCCTTTCTGCAAGGCTATGACTGTTTGTTGCCTGGCCCCTTCGGGCTCTTACATGAATGTAATTATCTTTAGAAGCATCTCCACTAGAAGTATCTTTAGCTTGTTTACTCGTTTGTTTACCACGCAAATTCGAACCTGTGTTTTGTTCAATTTTTGGTTTCTTCTCATCCCGTTCTTTTAGGGCATCGGAGCTCTCCCCAGAAAGATCCTTCTGCACCTCCCCCTCGGCATTCTGCCACAAACGAAAACAATTACAACTTGTGATGATTATAAAAAAGGGGAAAGGAAATATTCCAGATCCTAATCCATACACTATTATAACTCCACCGACCTGATGTGGGCTGACAGGTGAGTTGCTGGAATCAGACGCTCGTTTCCTTATCTTTGCATTGGTTGAAGACGCTATAGGACCCTCTCCAGAAATTTGGTGATTATCCTGCGACTGTACAACAGTTGTTGAAGTCCTTTGAGCACCACCCTCCTTGTTTGTGGCGTAATTTTGAGGACACCCGGAATTAGCAATCTGGCTACACTCGGGGAGGCCAAAGGAATTTACCATTTCCGAGAAGCTCCCACTTCCAAAGCATGGCAGCTTTGGCACAAGTTCTACAAAGCTGGAACCGGATGGGTATTGTACCAGATGGGATGTGCTATTAATTCCCTGATTTCCCATTAGAACTGGGTAAGGAGGATTGGCAAATTCACTGTGAGAAACCATGGAAGAACCTCCAAAATTCTCAGTTTGACTCAATGAAACAAGAGAATCCCAACCAGAATTAAAGAAAGGATCAGCGCCATTTGAAGGTTTATAAATGGAGATAGGGCTCATAGTCATTCCCGAAACCTTTCCAGGCAGTAGATTTGTGCTCATTCCTGACGACGGACAATGCAGGATACTCTCACTTCCATGTCGGAAACCTACATCCTCATTTTCATGACCATCCATCTCCCAAATTCAACAGCTAGACTTCAGAACTGGGAAACTCGATTGTATACTTAGGAAATGAATTCCCAACAAAACAGTTGCTACAGAACAGGACTTCAAATGGGTACGAACAGAAGAAATCTAAAGGTAAAGTGAGTTTGACCAAAACTGACTGGTGATATCTTGCAGGACTCAACAAGGAACAAGTAAATTTGGCAGCTTTATAGAACTCAGAGGGGTGTAAAGCAAAAGAAGGCTCTTATTTCAGCATCCCATGGGCACAAAGTAAAAGCACAAATCCAAATCTATCAGGCATAAAATCTGAACGGCACCAACAAATTACCTCTTTCTCTGGATGACCTAAGGATCCAGCTTACTCCAATGCCAAGGATAAAAAAGGGAAATGCTTCCCACAGACAGGAAAGTGAACCTTTCAGAGTATAAAGTAGACTTGGACAAACAATGCCATCAGCTAGATAACATTCTCACTAAACAACCGAAAAGAAAGCAGATTCCCTTTTCCTGTTTTGTTTAAGGGAATCCGGAGAACAGAATTTTTCATGTCCTCCACTCAATCAAACACCAATGCGATTGATTTTAAGCAAGTTATGATCTTTCCAAGCAAGACTTGATTGAGAAGGATCACACCAAGCTTCAAGCAATGAATATGGAATGAAGAACTGGCTAGTGAAGTTCTAATGAAGGTACAGACAGGTTTTGAAGTTTTGAATCAAAGGCCCAACAGCTCCAAGAACCAAGAAATGGGAGTTTCAGAAACCCTTCTGAGATATTCTCAGATGGGTACCGAAAGTAGAAAAGAAAGCATCAAATTTTCAGTTCAATTGTGCAAGAAAGGAAATGAGACAGAGTTTGGCACTGTATTCTGAATTGGGTATTTAATAGTACCTTCAAGAGCATATACTTTATACCATTTTAATATAATAAAAATTTACGTAATCTTTTCGTACTAAATAATTATTTTTTATTATAATAAATATTAAAAAAATTTATTTTTATTTTTTCATTAAAATTAATATCTTAAAATTTTAATTTCTCCAAAATTTCCGACCATTATAAATCACAGACTAAAGTAAAGAGCTATCGGCCGAGAGAGAGGAAACCCAGAGCGATAGAAGAGGCTTTTGCTTACCTGCCCAAGCTGACGAGTGACATGTAAGATTTTAAAAGAAACAAACTTACCTTCCACACTTTACTATTGAGTCTTGTAATTTATCTCTTTTGTTTTCATCGATTCTAATATTATTACTTTTGAGTTTTTTCCATTTTTATAAGTTTTCCTTGTCAGAGGAGATTGGAGTCTTTGGAGAGGTACTCCTCTTCAAGACCAAGCTTTGCTCGCTTGCTTCTTCGACATGGTACTTTTTTTACTGACACACTTGCCAACTATTACAACAGATCTCTCTCTTTTTTTTTTTTCTTTTCTTTCTACTGAGTATTCTAAACAGACCTCTCTCTTTGCTGTTACACACTCATTTTTCTCAGTGCCAACTAACCCCACCCCCACCCCTCCCCCTTTTTTTTTTTTTTTTGTATACACCCCCTCCCCTTTTTATCGGGAACACGCATTTTCACCTGACCTCCATCATCCTCCATAAGGACCACTACCCATCACCGGAATTCAAAGTTGTTTTTCTTTAACATCTATGTTTATATATTAAAAAAAATATACAAACAAAAATTACAAATTAGAAAAATAAAAAAACCCCAAGAGACTTTACAAGCGGCGAGTTGAGGGACCAACAATAAAGTGGTTCTTTGCTGTTACACACTCATTTTTCTCAGTGCCAACTAACCCCACCCCCACCCCTCCCCCTTTTTTTTTTTTTTTTGTATACACCCCCTCCCCTTTTTATCGGGAACACGCATTTTCACCTGACCTCCATCATCCTCCATAAGGACCACTACCCATCACCGGAATTCAAAGTTGTTTTTCTTTAACATCTATGTTTATATATTAAAAAAAATATACAAACAAAAATTACAAATTAGAAAAATAAAAAAAAACCCCAAGAGACTTTACAAGCGGCGAGTTGAGGGACCAACAATAAAATGGCTTGGAAAGAGTATACAAGATCTTCGGATGTGTCGGACTCAAAGCCCAAATCGAGAGGACCCGAGGGTCCTAGAAAGCACGGAAAACCCGTGAAAGTAACAAACCAGCCGCTGAAGGCCCTTCGACGGAGTCGATGGACCGACGCCCTTATAGAACTAACCATGTAGTCTCAACTGTAATTACAAACAATGGAAAACACAAATAGGCAAGCCGAAACAAGCCCTAAACATAGGGGCTGACCCAAACGGACCAAAATCTAACATAAAATATGCCCTAAACAGAGGGCAGGCCCAAACGAGTTTATTTCTGGGCGGACTGGGAGGTGGTGGCGCTTGATAGCGGGAAGAAGAAATCCACAGCTCAAGAGAGAGGGAACGAGCCACAGAAGCCAGTCAACATGTGAGACTACAAAGCACACCTCTATCTATCTCTTGTATTTTTGCAAATAGTTTCTCTATTTTTTTTTCTTCTTCTTCTATTTTTCTTCTTAAATAAAAGAGACTTATTTTTCTCTTCACTTCCACTTAATCAATTTAGAGCAATATTCCCTTCCTGTAAAAAGAAAAAAAAAACAGAGACAATTCTATGAGCAAAAGCGATGGTCTGAATTTTGATGAGCTATTTGGACAGCTGTATGGTTGTGATTGGACAGGTCGGAGTGAAAAATGAGGTGCGGGACAGGATATGACTTCCTCTTGGTTTTGTAGATATATATAAAATATCGAGTGCCAGCAATCTTTCTATTTTTACTTTGCGGGGAGCTTTGGGTCTCAGGAACATAAGGAATAATGGAATCTAATCATCAAATTTACCTCCTTGTCATTGTACGGGTTCCAGCTGTATCTGAGCGTTGCCTGTTCAAAGCCTCCAGCCAACAAACCCAGTCAAACCAAATTATCGTCAACCTCTGGTCCGGTTGTGATCTCGCTGGAAAAAATCAAACTATTCCGAAATTAACGGCTAATTTTCTCCCAACTCCGGGTTATTATCCAGTGCACGACACCACACTGTAGAAATTATTCAATCTTTCGAAAAAGTAAATGACAGTCACGTTTACCATTTTTTTTACAGTATACATTCTACTTTTATACCATTCAAACATCACAAAATACACATATTTTAATACAATATATTTTTTTATTATAAATATTAATTTTTTTAACAAATTCTGCACGCATACCAATACAACTTTAACATCATCTAAATATTCATAATTTTATCAGAATCTTACACATTTTGAATTAGTATTATTTTTTCTCTTATTTTGATTTGACATTGATCCGTATACCAATGACATCTCATGGTATTAAACATTAATTATCAAGTAATTAAGGTCATATTTGAGCCCCAATAATTTGTGCCCAAAAATTTAGGTTTAATAATAAAAAATTCATCACATAATTTTTATTATTATAATATTTATTAAAAATCTTTTCTCTATTCACTTTTTCACCAACCCCCATAACATATCTATACTTTATAATATTTCTCAAACCTCAATACCCAAAATTTTTACCCTCAAACATCCCCTAAGTTAATAAAACTTCCTGTTAGGATTTTAAAAATTTACACTATGTAATATTATTTATATAAAATTTCTGACCTTATAATAAACTCGAGAAGATCACAATCTGATATTGTAATACTTTCATTGATCTTCACTCAATTTTGGGCATTCTATGGCTGCGTTTGCATGTAAAATTTTCCCCAAAATTTTATCTCTCTCCTAATAAAATACTCCAATATAATCTCTCTCTCTTCCATAAAAAAATATAAAAAATTACAAAAACTATAAACTATTACCTCTCTCTTCACTTTTTCACTAAACCCAATACCAACACTAAACCCAATACCAAAAATTTTACCACACAAACCCACCCTATATTGTTAAACCGTAAAAATGATTTTGGATTTCATAAATAAAAAACACAAGTACTTCTGGAAAAAAAAAACTTCGATAGAGATGGAAATGATGTTTGATTTGTTTGATGTAGAAGGGACCCACGTGAAGTCCTGCATAGTCAAGGAGAATCTCTGGAAATGATGATTGAGATGGTACACCAAACTCATCAATGTGGGTGCTCGAGCCAAATCATTCTTCTGGGTACGTTCCAAAGCGAAGGGGCTGGGGTAACTACGGCCTAATCATGGAAATGGGAAAATCTACGAAATCTGTGAGTTCAGTTGGGTAATATTTTTCTACTAGTCCTGACCTTTGGCTATCTGTGTGCTAGCTGCCACGCGCAGATCCCACCCTTTCCAGATGGTTGCAAAGACCACACAGCTCGTAGTCAATGAGATCCCACACGTATGGGCAAATTTTTATGTATGCAGTGGTGTCTGTGGCACTAAATTCTATTTCCCATGGGAGGCAATTTTGATTTCTTGCTTGTTCACGTCGAGAACCATAAATGGTTCCCCACTTCCCTGATCTCCAAAATGGGGTAAAAGAAAACAAAACAAATTAATGTAATGGTTTGGTTGAAGTTTTGAATTTTGTTCATTTGGTGTTATTTTGACCTAATCAACTAGTCGTTATCTTTTACCACCTGCTCCTTCGAGGAAAGAAGATAACTATCTAGATTGGTGGAGCCCAAGAAACCGGATCATAGGAGGTTATACTATCAGGAAGTGAATGATTTTGCTTGGAATACTTGCTTCAAAACTCTAATCCTTTTGTTTGAATCCGTCATGATATCTAAGAAGTTTAAAACAAGGCAAATTGGGACAAGAAAGAGCCCCCAAAAGAGGGAAAGATAAAACCCCACAGGCCACAACAAAACCATAAAACAATCCCAAGTCCAAAAAGGAAAAAAAAGGATCAAAAATTAAAATCCCTCCGAAATAGAAACCCTCCCAAATCTAGGATTTTATCATGATCCAATCACAAATACATTCAATTATTCATGTTTTCTCATGAGGATTAATATTCAAAGAAGATATGACCAAAAATAGAGCTCGGCATAATATAGAATGACCATTGACCCACCAACATCGGTGAGCTCAGACAGTGGGCAATGGCCAGGTTAGACCTGAGCAAATTTGTTGCATGTGTTAAACATCAGTGAAACTGTACCCGAAATTGTTTATCAGCAACCAAACAGTATTATAATAAAGCAGAACCAAAAGAGGGCCCCCTGATCACGCGTGCAGCGTGCATGGAGCTTGCGGTGGGGCTAATCCTCCCTGTGGTCCTGCCTAAACCCTAATTAGCAATGATGGGTTTGATACCTAAGAGGAGAATCTCATAAGATATTGCCTCATGAGATTTTTTTTTCTCCCCAGCCCAATTTTTCTGCATAATAATATCACTTGGTCCTTTTATGGGTTAAACTAATCACTTTGGTCTTTGCTTTACAAAGTTGACAGCCCATGCTCGATGCTCACTTACACACTCTTTTTGGCCTGAAGGTGTATACTTTTAATGAAACTTTTCCTTTACAAAAAGTTGCCAACCCTCCTTTTTCCAGTCACACAAAGCTCGACTTCTTGAAGTGGAAAACCAAAAACCTTCTATATTTATTAATGGGCCATTGCACTACTGTAGCCTGAATACAAAGAACGATTCACCAAGCGTACACTAAACTTTATATTAGAAAAGTTGAGCCCCATAGTGGATATTTGGGGGTACCGGTAGTATTATATCAGATACATAGAATCTCAAACCCCGTATCCTCCAATGGAAAAGATCGAAGCATGCGCGGAACAGATTAATCATCATCCAGTCTTTTAAACTTTAAAGCAGGAAGGCTGCTGTTAATGAAGCTGAAAACCATGGATGAGTAAAAATATAGGATTTTAAATGATTTAATGTAATTGTTTAATAAAAAAGTATTGTAGTTATGTGAAAAAGTATAGAGAGAAAATTTATGTTGAATAAAAAAGTAAAAACTTGTTGGAGATTGTGTAAAATGTATTGATGTTCGTGTTTGATTTCTGAATATGTCCGGTAATAGTTTTGTGAATGTATTTGAATCCTGAAAAAATTTGAGAAACTAACATAACACAGGATTCTTACTATTTGATGCAACTCATCAAACCCATGACGGCTCAGAGCAAATAATCATTATAAACCCTCTGTTTACCCACATCAAGAAGCTCCTGCAGCGTCGACTGTGAAAAATAAGTACCCTGTTGTATCTAAAACAACCCAGAATAAGGTAAAAATAAAACAAAATATTGCGGCTTTAGTCGATGTCAGCTATCAATTTGCTGAAACATCAATGTCGACGACTAAGAAAAAGGTGGCTTCTGAAACTACAAGAACCTAACAAGGTACCAATATATTTGCATTATGCTTGAGAGTAATGATTGGTTCAGAAACCGAACACAACTCAGGGACCTCACGACCCCCCTGCATGTCAAAAAGGAATAAGCCCCTGTGCAGATTTTTTCATCCCTAGGCTTTGCAACAGACAATAGTATCCCGGCGACATATTTAAAACCATGTTCGGGTGAAAAACATGTTTTGAAACGAATACATTATACAGCCATAAAACTCTAGTGGACTTAATCAATGGTCACAATCTTGTAACATCTAGTCCAATCCTTTGCTACTCATTTTTGGCATCTAAGGATGTTGATATCCACCAAGGCTGAGGGGAAAATCTCTAACCAATTAGATCTTTCTATCCCCCACATCTCATGTGATCGATATAGTTAGAACTTCTTGCCATGATGTTGGGGAATATATCCTGCCTGACCGCCTGCTAATAATGCAATAAATGTCCCACCTGTCCATGCAGATAGAAAGTGAGCCAGGTTTCTCAGTGAAAGCGATTTTTTTCTTCTTTCGAATATTCTATGTTCATCTGTGTATGGCCGTTACACCAATGACTTGAAGACTTCTGCGCATAGAGTGACCCACTCTTTAGCTGCAAGGTAATTTGGCAATCAGATACCAAAAGCAGCTACGTTGTATTATCCTTAATTCTCAAGATCTATAGGGGATGCATCAGCAATCTCCAATACACGATGCAATAATGTAGAAAGAGAAGATTGGGGCGTCCAGAGGGGCTTCGAATGACTAACAATAATATCAATAATTGTTCTTCTGTTCTACATCAGTTTTTTGTGTCTCAAGTCTACTACTAAATGTGACTCTCAAACTTCTGGAGATACTGTAGCCTTGAATTGTGAGGTCATCCTGAATCGATAGGTTTGCATGTAAAGCAACAAGGATAGGCGTCCCCTACCCAGGCATTATAAGCTCCATTTTATGAGGTCGGCGTTAATAAGGTGGTCCATCTCTGCAAATTGCAATTTGTGCAAATGGTCAGTAGAAGGAAGCGGTTAACCAAAGAGCAGAATTTATTTCGGTAGATGATCCAATTTATTCAACCAAAACACAACAATTTCCCCTCAGAACCAGCAGATCTGAGCAATTCCCCTTAACTCCACCAAATCCGATCTACCCCTTTACCAGTTAAAATGGTTCCTTCGGTTACATAAGTTGCAGTCAAGTTGGTCTACTAAACCAAGAGAATAAATAAACCCCTAGCGCCGTTGTCTTCTTCGAACTCAGATTACAAAAGTTTCTTGCAGAATATTTTACAGCTTGGAAAAACTCATCGTACTCTTGGGAAGGAGTTCCAAGAACAGAGGCATCTAGATGCCTACAATACGTGTATGTTACACTACCATGACTATATATCTTAGATATCCGTCTGTATAAAGGCATACATATTCTATTTTCGGATTATGTTTCTTCCAGAGCATGATATTTATGGACAAATCGCTTTTGCATTTACACAGTCGAGAGATGAAGGAGTTTGAGTATGTGAATTGGTTCATATCTGACACTTAGATTGAATTTATTCCTCTCTCATGTATGTTAGTGGCTAATCAATCGAACACCACGTTCTCCTGGATGTGCGCACCGATAACTCCGAGGGTCTTCTACGTCGTTGGGAAGGATCCAACAAGATAAAGGGGGCCCCCTTTTGAGGGGTAGAAGCACTCTAAACAAGTTCTCGAAGGAAAAAAGGACCATCTGAACTCCATTTGTGAAACTCGAGGAAGTTCCCTAGATTAAAAGCTTGTATTTTTAACTGATCTAGATGAACGCAGAAGGTATATATACGACAAAATAGGTATCACATAAACATAAACGACATGCATTATTTTTTGTTATATAAATAAACGACATGCATTACATACCGCCAACTTCTCCCCGAACCGATTCCTCAACGACAACAAGATTCGACCGAAGCAGGAAGATCATCTAGGATGAGACAAAAAAGAAAATACAATAACTCGACTCCGTCTAGCAAACTATCGTAGACCTTTTCCCTTTTCTTTTCTTCCCTAAAACATTTTCACGAAGAAACTTGACCAAGGAAAACCTTTATTCAAACAGATTTTTACAATAACTATCGATTAGTTTTAGTTAAATATCAGTTCATTGAGTTAGTTTGATTTGTTATTAAAACAGTTGTAGAAACTGTTATAGAAGCTGTTAGACAGCTCTGTATATATTAACGATCGACTCATCTCAATAACACTACTTGAATATTTTTCACATTCTCTATTCTGAAACATATGAACAGCAAAACAGGGAAATTCATCGAGCTTTCTTTTTTTTTTTAAAAAACTGTAGGTGTGTCAATGAGGTCATGGTCCAGCAGTATTAAAAATAAGGGGTAAAATCATAGTTAGCCCAGTAAGTATGAGCAAGAATTAAATTGGTACTTGCAACTATCAAAAAGATGATTTAAGACCCTTGACTTTTGAAAATCATCAATTCACGTCCCTCTTCAAATTTAGGCGTTAAGTCAAACGAAAAATCATACAAAATGAATGAAATGCCCATTTAAGACTAAAATTTAAAAATAAATCAAAATAATAAAAATTTAAGAAATAAATTAAAAATAAATAGATTATTGAAATAGATTTTCAATAGTTTTATTTTAAAAATATAATTTTTTACTTTTTAATGAATTTTGTAATATGATTAGAAATTTTATCTTGAAGGGTATTTTAGTTATTTTTCATACTTTTCCATCTGACTAATGCCTGATTTGGACGAAGGACGTGAATATATGATTTTCAAAACTTAAGGGTCTTAAATATTCGTTTTAAAAATAATAAGTATTAATTTGATTTTTAATCATACTTACCAGACTAATTATAACTTTACCCCTAAAAACAAATACGGCAAACGAATCCGATTCCGTCAATTTCATAGGCCCAATTCAAATCAAGCTTTCGACCTAATCAAATTCGGTGAGTATTTCCGTTTGTGGACCTAATAAGAGAAGGACTAGGGTCCAACGACGAACCAGGGGTTTTGAAGGTCCGGGCTGATGGTTTCTAGAAAACGAATATAAATGCGTCTCAGGCTGGTCCAAGTCTTAGAGTGGAGCCGTACTGAGGACCACGTTTCCCAGACTCTGACTGCCACTAACTTGTAAGCCCAAGAACGAAGCCCAAAAGTTTTAAATTGTATGGGCCTGCATTGGGTTTTCTCCACTTTTTTTTTCCTAAATGGGTTTTCTCCACTTATCTCACGCCTACGATTGTTTTCAATCAGGGGATCAAAAAATAAAGCCCAATAGTCTTGGGCAAGTAGGAGCTTTGTAGGTGGGAAGAATTCAACAAAACTACAACCTTTCTGTTTGCCTAAATCATTGGTAGATAGTCTTCTAGTTTTAATGACAATTTCGCAATGAACCGCCAAAAAAATGCGCAACGAAATCTGCGACTGCGCCCACGCTAACTTGCATGCCCAAATTAAAAGTATAAAACATCATTATAATGGGCAAAAACGTAAGGAATCCCAAATAACGTTACTACCATATCGCGATCAGATTATCCAAGGGGAAGCAGGTTGCGTTGAGGTTAATCTATTCGGATCCGCTAACAAGCAGCCCCATGACACATTTTACTAAAAAAAAAAAATACATTTTTCACCCACAAACTACCATAAGTTTTACGTTTTGCACCTTAAACTACCAATTTTGATACATTGCATCATCTAACTACCAATTTTTTACACTTTGCAGCCTATGTCAATTTTGTATACTAAAATGAAGATAATATACCCTTGATTCATTTTGCATATATTAAAGATATTATTGTTAATTCATTAATTTATTAAGGGTATTATTGTCAAATAGAGGGTTCAAAATGTTTAATATTATTAGTTGGATGGTGCAATGTGTCAAAGTAGTTAGTTTAGGGTGTAAAGTATCTAACATTAGTAATTTGAGGGTATAATATTTTAAAGATGATAATTTATGTTGCAATCTGTCACTGATCCGGTAGTACGCAGGTGAAAAATTGTATTTAAAAAAAAACACCCAACGTGATGAACGAGGTTGAGAGAAAATAGCGTGGACTACAACAGAGACAAAAATATACAATGCAGAGGTAGACGGCTGTTTTTATGATGTAGCAGTGGATTCTCCTGCTAAAGATTCTGTGATCTCTCTCTACGGGCCTACGGCGACACTCTTTGTGAAAAGATTTAAGGCTCTTACGGCGGAGCTGTAAAATAGAGACCAGAGAAATGGGCCTATAAAATGCTATGTGGGACAACCGCCAAGTAATGGACTGATCACGAGGCGAAATGTCAGGGGCCAAAGATCCTGAGTTAGATTTGGGACGTTGACAGGTCCCTACATTTTCACGCTCTCTCTCCCTCTACACATAGGTCCTTAGGTTCCAGCCCATAAACTCAGTACGGACGCCTCTTCCTCCGTCTTGTCAGCTTCTCAGGTCAGAGATAATGTCCCTAAACCCGTTCTTATCCCCGTGCCTTTCCCTACTCCCTCTCCTTAGTTTCAACAAGCAATTTTGTTTCCTTCGATAAGAGCCATTACACTTTTCTGAGCCTCACCCAAAAGAAAAGTTCTTCACTGTTACGTACCGTATGAGTGTTAAGACATGTATATAATGCGAGGTATTCAGAAAGAGTCTCAACTGTTCGATATGTTTCAATGTTTTTCTGTACTTCCAAGCCCTTTGGATCGGAACAGCTTCAAAAATGCGACGATCATATTTTGTTCGCATAAATTGTCGTTTAAAAGAGAAAACTATGCACCTGCTCCATTAAAGATGTAAAAAAGTACAAAATCAGTTTGTTTCAATTTTCGAGTGCTTTTCAATTTGATGACAAATTAAATGGAATTAAAGCTGTCCTCTAAAGATCACGGCAAGATCTACGATCAATGACGCTTTCTGCTATGTCGCACCGAGAACATTGTACGACGGCAGTGCATTCATGCTTGGGTAGAACACTGATACAGAAAAATTGGAAGAGACAAAACTAAAAGCAAGCACCGAATTCACTAACAAAACGATTCTGACGAATAGACAAAAAAAAAAAAAGACAACTAATGCCAGGGTGCCAAGAAGCACACATGTCTGATCGACGGGACCCCTTTGCAGATGCTTTTAATTGTTCTTGTCATCGTCGCATCTCTATCTCCTTTAAAATGTTCACGCCGTAGTCACATCTGTTTCTCAAATTTGACTCAGAACAGTTTATCGCTCTCGTCTGCGGTGGAGATATGGGTACGTTTTGGTGAAAATTTCGGTTATTTAGAATTGGAAAATATTATAGAATCGGTGAAAAATAGAGAGAATAAATATTATATTAATAAAAAATTACGTGGTTATTGTAGTGACGAGTGTGTCTTTGATTATCTCTGGTGCCTGATATCTGTCATTTCCTTCCTCTTTTTCTTCCCTGCTGATTGGATGCGGTAGATTCAACAAGAAGCCACACAAATATCGTGTGTAGTGGGCACACAGGACATTCTCTTATTCTTTTACGTACCTAAAGTCATACACGTCTTATATTATTGCTTTACAGATAAACACAGGGTGGACCACTCCGAACACACTACCACATTCATAGGCTTCAATCTTCGTCCACCCCCCTAAAATTTGTAAGAATCGGTTTGTGCACCAGACATAAAGTTAAGAGTTTTCCACGTACTATATACTATATATGCTCCTGTAGAAAATAAAAAATGCTCGCTGCTGGGGTTCGTCGATCGGCAATCGAACCATGCGTTTCATGTGGTTTGATCTGTTTGTATGTAGGTCCGGAGATATCAAATCATCAACCTTAATGAGGGTGGAAAACCTAATTCAGGGATAAAAAATACAACCAATAATTCAACAAGTTCGTCTTTGCGCCTGCCAAAGCCTGCAACATGTACTCGATCGTGAATGGACAGTAATTGTGCACCTAACAAAAAAGAAGAGTAATATCGTGAACAAAAGTTATTTTGGGGGAATTATTTGCAAAATTTTGAAGTCATCTTGGATCCCCTTCAAGTTTTATTCAGTTTTGGGTAATCCTGAAAATGACCCACCATGCATGCTCTGTCTGCATGATGCTGAAAGAGTCTTGCATAAAATGCCTATGAACTTGACATGTCTTGGTTACTAGCAAGCCTCTGCTTAGAAAAAATAAAAGTAGACATCTTCTCGGTGTTTTTGTTTTTCCTCTTTTGTTTGCTGAGCTGGAAAAGCACCGTCCCTGTCATGTCCATAAATTCACCTGAAAATTTTTCAGAGGGACTGGTCCTATCGAGAGTAAGGCTGATTCAAGGGCTGCAAGCTGGAGGTCTCCTTGGACGAAACAGGGCCCCTCCACGGGAAACATCCACCATCCTTTCCAGGACTGAATCAATTACGAGCAATCCGCGTCCACAAGGTCCTTCCACCACACTTTTGGACACGACGACAGAGTTGGATAATTGGATTAGCTCCAACAGCATTTCGCTAGTACCGCGGCAAGAAGACAAGGCCCTGAAGATATTGGGGCCATCTCGGCTGAAAAATTCAATTTGCTTGTAATGTGTGTTTAGGACTAGTGCCCGAGTCCACATGCGTGAGATTCAAACAATCAAGGGCATCTTTGGCAAAAAAAAAAAGAGGCATCTTTGGCAAATGAGAATATTCAGAAATTTCTCATTTCTAAAAATTTCACTTGCCAAGCTTAGAGCATATTTTCATAAATATTTTGAAGTTAAAGATAATTTTATCCCTAACTTGTACCTATGTTTTAACTATGTTACCACATCTTTTTAATTTCAAAATATTACAGAATTTTAAAATCATCTCTATGGAATAATCCCTCTCTATTAAAATACATAGAAAAAAATCATTCAATAATTTATTGAGTTAAATACACTTTGCACCCTTAATATTTGGGTTTGTTGACACATTGCACCCCAATTTTTTTATTTTTGAAACATTTAGCTCATTATGTTACCTCCTACAATGATTTGTACCCCGGAGTGAAATTTGACGTCAACTTAGACGGTAATCGTTTACACGTGCTTCCCACGTGACCTTAATTCATATTTGATTATCGCATTGCCCTTGAATCTTAAACAAATCACCATTAAATGAGCTTCAAACAAGTCATGATTTTTACTTATTTGGTTTTGAAGCCCAACAATTACTACTTTGGCTTCAAATTCCAATCCGGGGTGCAAATCATTGGGGGATAATAACATAATGAGCTCAATATTTTTTTAAAAAAAATATTGGGATGCAATGTGTCATTACCTTTAAACTTAAAGGTTGCAAAGTGCATTTAACCCTAATATATTTCTTCACTTTTTCACGAACGCCTATCAAAATTCAAAATTTTCTAACACCTGGGCAAACATACTACACACATTTTTCACTACATTTTAAAACTTCCATAAAACTCTCTCTCTCTCTATATATATATATTTTCACATCACTTCCTAAAATTTTCATTTGCCAAAATAATAAAGGGTTAAATGCACTTTGCACCCCCTATGTTTGAAGTGTTAACACATTGCACCCTAATATTTGATTTTTGAGACATTGTATCGGCTATTATGTTATCTTCCCCAACGACTTGCACCCAGAGTGAAATTAGGCGTTAAATTAGACGGTAACTGTTTACATGTGTCTCTCGGGTGACCTCGATCCCTGTTAGATTATCGTATCGCCCTTGAATTTCAAACAATGTTTGCCTACAAGTCACCTGAATTTGTACAATACTAGCATATATCTCCGAATGCAAACGTTTATTGCTTTGGAATCTTCATTATCGAAGTCCTTACTGGAAAATTCTCCTCTCAATATCATAGCAATGACAAGAACGGTACGATTACTGTCTAATTTGACGGCTAATTTTACTATGAGGTGCAAATACTTAAGAGAAATAATATAATAAGTTCAATATCTTAAAAATAAAATATTGAAATGCAATATGTCAATACCTTCAAATATAGGGCGTGAAAAGTGTATTTAACTCATAGTAAGTTTTAGCCAAGTAATTTCCCCCAATTTTTTTCCCGATCATGGACAAGATTGCAAATGCGATCAACAGAAATTCCTAATTTAAAAGAAGTATGGGTTGCTTTTGTTTGGGTGCCCCCTTCTTTTTGGACCAAAGATAACTAAGCCCATGAAGTACTTCAGATATTAGGTTCCTAAAACTCTAATAGTATGTCATTAAAATACTCTTTAATTTTATGTTCAATGTTATTAGGTTAGAGATAGATATATTACGCGGATCATATACCATTCAACTTTATTCATGTAAAGTTTGGATAGCATTGACTACATAATAGAATCTACCGATTGTCTCTCTATAATCTAATTGAAGTAGAAAATTACATAAAAGATGATGTTCGGTTGGAAGAAATTTGTAGGATTATAATAAAATTGTAAATATTTAGGTGATGTTAAAGTTGTATTGACATGCGTGCATAAATTGTTAAAAAAGATTGATGTTTGTAAAAAAAAAATATTATATTAAAGTACGTATATTTTACAATATTTAACATGTAAATATAAAAATAAGATAAAAATCCTTAAAAACCACTCAACCGAACGTACCATCTTTATCCAATACCATCCGCACGTTGGTACAGTTTCCGCGTGTAAACAAGCAATAGTGGCATCTTCCAACTAAACTGCAGATTATCATAAGCCACTTTGTATCAGTGATCCAGCTCGTGCCCACCCAACTTAATGAATCCACCACATTTACAACTCCATCTGTCTTTACGTGAACTTTGTTTTCGTCGTCCAACCTGTCAATCATCGGGTTGTAATCATATTTGTTGACTAATCTCAAAGAGTTGGAAGAAAATTCAGACCAGTGATTCTTACTTTTTGGTTAAAAATGTGAAGTACCCTATTTGCTTTGTAATCTTTTTCCGCGAGGCTCGCAAACTTTTTGACCATCAATCTCGTTACTCTGTGGCCTTTTCGTGGTTGGGTTGTTTCCCTTTACGTTCTTTTCCTTTGTCCATCAAGGCGGAGTTTTCTTTTTCTTTTTCTTCCCCCTCCCCCCCACCCGGTCGACTTTTCACCATCACAATTAACAGCTGCAATCGCCAGTGCATTTTACCATCTCATACCTTGACCAAATCAAAATATCTTATCGCAATCAAGTGGGAAACAACTCTAAACGCCTGTTCTTCTCCGTGCGGTACCAGTTTGTTTGCAAAAGGTGTTTCTGCACATTCGCAACATACAAGGTAATGTGTCTGCCAGGAAAAAAACGAAAACCATGAGGAACTTTATAAATGAAACTATTGAATCCATTTCCCCCCTCCAGGCTCCAGTTGCGCGCTACAGTGTTGGGGATGACCCCTTTCTCAATCCTCGAACGCATTTACAGATCTCTATTTGAAACCTCTACTTTTTAGTTTTAAGTACAATAATGCATACAGAGCTTGTTCCAACTTTATTTTGGTCCAGTTTTCCTGCTTTTCCGGCGTTATGGTCCTCGTTGTCGTCTTACCATTTAAGTACATAGTGGTCGAGTTTGAAATCGAGCTGAAACGTACATGCAAGCGTTGTTACATGTGGGAAACCTCCACTTAAGCGGGCGGCATTGAAGTAGTTTTAAGCATCCACACCAGGACATGGAATCGCTTTTACATCCCAAATCTCTGAGGATTCCATCCAAGCAAGTGGAACTAGAAAAGCTAAAGAATTTTTTTACCATCACGGCTTTAGAAAAACGGGGGACAAAGTCCTAACAAATTATGACCGTTCATCCTTCAAGTATTCTAAGTAAGGTCTTCATCTGAGAATCTCTCGTCACCTTTTTTGAATAATGAAGTGGAATGTTTGTTGCCTTTGAGTAAAGCACAGATAAGAAAGGAGGAATTTGCAATGATGGTGTATTGCAGATTGAGGAACAGATTGGAGGGGATAAAACCAGATAATTGGGGTCAAGGCAAGCTCCTTTGCATTATTGGGAAACATTGAGCTGGTTTCGTACTTTGGTAGAAAAGTTGGAAAAAGCACATTCAATAATGTAATGGCCACTTTCATATTGCAAACATCATTTCATGGAATTTAATCATTAGGACCTTCCCTAATACCTTCCCTCCATTTTGCAAAATCTTCATTCCAATATGAGCCAAAAGGCTCAGTATCCAAAAAGTTCCTTACACTTTGGTTAAGAGGCAGATAGCTGGCCCCCCACCTTGTCTTTTGATTAACCTCCCATTTCCTCCACTAGCCACTTGTAGAAAAGAAAAATCAAAATCTTACATAGCCACCCACCCACCGCCAAACATCAATTTCTTCCTGTTTACTTGTCCATGCAAAAGTTCACATGAAACAAACGCAGGTGACTTTTAGGTATCATTCCAAGCAGCAAAAAATGGCAGGTGCGCCATGGAGACCGCAGTAGGCCTCAACTGAGCTGATGAGAACCAAGAACTAACACCAGTGGTGGCAGGGGTTACGAACTTGGAAGCTAAAGGGGGTTTCGCAAAGAGCATTGTAGCGCCGGTTTTGTCGGGGCTAGCTTCTCTTGAGCTGCTCAAACTGGTAACCAGAGAAGAAGGATTCGAAAAGTGGGTGCTAAGTTTTCCCGAGTCATCCACCATCGCCTGGCCTGAGTTCGCCGAATCTATGCCGATCAGATCTTGCAGGGCCATTGAGAAAGATGCATTTCGATAGTTAACAGGACTCATATTTCTCTGATTATCAAGTGACTCGACAAAGGCGTTTGGTGTTTGCTGAGGGGACGGGTACAAAGCCATCTTCCACTCTGAGCCATTCCCATTGCTATTTTCAGGTTGATTTATCTCCCCACCGTTCTGCATTGATGGGTTACAATCAATGGCTTCAGTTCTTGACTCTGCAACTTTGTTTCGCCTAGCCAGTTCCCCAGCAAGTAGAGTATTGCTGGCCATGATCCTTTCCACGTCGTATCTGGTTATGTCAAAATTGGTGACAGCATTTACCCCGCGAAACTTGATGGCAGCTATATCATAAGCTTCGGCTGCTTCCTCTTGGGTGCCTAAAATTAGGTTTAGGCAGGAAATTAATTATATAAAACCACATTGTGAAGAAAATAGAATGTAGCCTTTAATCATGCAATTCAGTTGGAAATCCTTTGGTGTCTTTCTACCATACCTAAGAGGAACAGCCTTAAAAAAGTTAATTCTTAAAGCCTAAAAGTAGAAATTCAGCCTTAAAAAAGCATCACTATTCACTATATGGCTGGAAAAAGAGATGTCATAGACGAGTACTTTCAGATTTCTTTAAAGAACTAGCTACGGTCAAACAAATAACCAACCCACAGAGGAAAATTAGTACCCACAAGAAATATCGGGTAGAAACAATCTATAAAAAAAAAAAAAAAGCCTTGAACTTACTGAATGTGCCGAGATAAAGGTCCTTGTTCCCTGCAACTCTGCCAATCCGAGCCTGCCATCTACCATGCTGGTGATGCCTGCAAAAGAACTAATAATGAGAAAGGCAACACAAACCCGAATACTAGATGTAACGAGCTATTTTTCTATTCACAACCAAAACCAAACCTTGTCACTCCTCGGTACATTGAAGCACCCCGCGAAAACCCACTGCTTTTCCTGCAAAGGAAAGGAACAAACAAAGTGGGAAACCTTACATGATAAACGAGTAAGCATAGGTAACAGTACACGGAAATAACACAGCATCTTACCTCCTCAAGTGAGCAACATACTCCTGCCGGCTCATGTTTTTCATTTCTTCCAGTTCTACCCGGTAGTTTTCTAACTGCAAAAAAGCAAGAGAGGGGATTTCAGCATTCGGAAGCCCCCAAAACAATGAGAGACATAAGGGTTGAGTATTACCGGAAAGTTAATGTGGGTTGATGGTCCCCAGTACTTAAGGGCCGCAAGATCATAAGCCCTTGCGGCTTTCTCTTCCATGTCATAACCCCCTGAGTTCTCATGTGAAATTCAAATAAGTAAACATAATAACAAGATATGCAAATATTAACATTACTATATTTCTTTATTTTTTTCTAGGCATTTTCGTTACTTTCTTTTCACGAGGAAAACTAGCTTACCCAGATAAACTGAAATTGATATCATTCGATTGAGATGGCATCCACCACAGGGACCGACATAGCAAGCATCAATTAATTACACAAGTCAGAACGTCAACAGGAAGGACGAAGAATCGCAGCCAGAAAAAGATACTACCAAACAAATACTATGAATGGCGGTAGTTTTATTGCACTAACCTTGCCTTCCTTTCCTGGTTTGACCTTCCTTCTTGCAACTGTTATCCCACAGATGGGCCTCATATCTACCGGTCCACCTGTGTCTGGTGGAGGTAAATTGGCAAGGGGTTACTTGGACATTCAAAGAAGCAAAACAAACTAACACTCCCAAAATACATGACAACCACCGCGCCAGATTGAGGAACAAGAAATGCTACGACAGAAGAGAATCTCACAAAAGATTCGAGAAAAAAACATATCCACTGTAAACCAAATGCTATCATAGAGGAGACCTTAAAGTAAACTGAAGGGGAAGGGAATAGTATCGACCAACCTTGTAACGCCTCTATACTGTGATGTTCTCTGACCAAATGTGTCAATGGACTTCCTATGTACAGGCTGCTTCTGAGCGACTTTTCCAGGACCTCTTTTTTTTGTTTCCATGGCGCCACATTCTGTTCCTGTAGGCGATATCTGCCTCGTAGCGGTAACACAGCTAGACTGAGACCCCGGACTCATGGACAAGGTGAGAGACTGTAAATCACCACAACCGATTGCTCTGACAGACCCAGAAGCTCCACCATCATCAACCACGTTGCTATTCACATGCTGTGCCAGGGCATGATGAGCAGAGTACTGCCTAGCCACCCAGTTTTTCAGGCAAGGGATCACATCATCTTCCATTTGAGGGACTTCGGAATTGCTCTCTGCAATATGGGTCTCCTTGGATTCTTCTTCCAATGGTGGTTGATAAATCCCGTGGCAGGGAAGCCCGCCATAGTATGGGTGGCTTTGAACTGGAATCTGTTGTTGCTGCCTAAAGGGCTGTTGAAGAAAGTCCATGGAATGCTCCCTGGTGGTTTCGGCCCCAGAATTTTGGTCATAATAGATGCTGTCTAAGCTAAGAGCCATTGCTTCTCTTTCATGGCTTCCGTACTCGTGGGTTCCCATACTTGCACCACCCAAAAAGTCCTCCAGCTTTGGAGAGGAACATGGCACCATCCCTTGACACAATAAGATGAACATATAGGAATCTTAGATTTTAAAGAAACACTTTTGGAAGCAAGCAACGAAGTAAATAACAAAATACACCAAAGCAAACCTTCTTGTTGTGATCTACTCAGAGCTTCCATCATACAAAGAGACCCATCTGACTTTAGTGGCATGACCGACAAGGGAGAGGAAAAACCACTATTATCTCCAACCGTGTAACAGATTCCAGAGCTGTTGAGGTGTGGAGAAAGGTAGAAGCTGGTAGGAACAGCACTGGAAACAGAAGCAGAAGAAGCCTGGCCTGTATGATGGTACTGATGTTGATGATGCTGAGGGTCGGAAGTGACCTCCATTTTCATGTGGGGAGAGAGCGAGAACCCCAACCAGTTATTATTGGTTCCGTTATTATCATTCATGGACTTCATCTTCTTCCGCCTCTCCCTCTCTCTCTCTTCCTTCTTTTTTCACTTCCAAAGGTTCTTCTTAGTTGTATCCCTCCTGCTGGAAGGCAGCTCAATCATTGGGAAACACATAAGCTAATCATAACAAAATCTCCTGCCTCAGTGCCTCCCTTCATCTGAAGACTTGGGTTTTGTTCTCTAGCTACAGAAATCGTATGCAAAGAGCTTTATCCACCAGCGAAACTCTTCCTTCTATGCAATCCCCACAAACTCTCTCTCTCTGAGAACACCACTACTGCCTACTGGTCTCTTTAAACTAAACAAAAAGAACGAATTTTAGCAAAGCAATGCCGGGGAGCACCCCTGCATTCCATAGGGATCTGTGAACATGAGAAAGACCGCGTCTTTTGCTATTCCTCTCACCTCCCTCTTCCCCCTTTGCCCTTTTCTTAAACCCTACGAAAAACCCGGATTCAATATAGAACCAAAACTCTTCTCCAACTCATAAAATCCACCCCCAGTGTCCTAAATGCACCCGCAAGTCCTCTTATTACCCAGAAAAGACCGGAAATTATTATCAACTCCTCTCCCTCTCCCTCTCCCTCTCTGTGTTTCTCAACACGGTCGTCAGTTGAATCTAGTGGATGCGCAATGGCCAATAGGGTGAGAGTGAGCTAAAGTGGTCAATTGGCCGAAACCTATTTGCTTTTTTTTTTTCACAGTTTTTCACGGTCACAGGCCTTAGATAGATTTGACGAGCAGGACATCTGCCCTATCCAGTCAATTCATACGGTACAGCCTTCTGTGCAACTCTGCCACTGAAAAAAATGATCCAATTTAAATTCTAATGTTTACTTTTGCTTCCATCTTAAATACACCAAGAATTTGGTTCCCAGCTTTCAATTTGAAAAACCAACAAAGGCAAACCTCTAACGTCACAACCCACTGCGACTTTAAATGGGTCACGGCTAGGGGTGTAAATCCGGTCCGGCCTCCGGCGGAGGTCCGGTTCCGTTTCCGGCACCGGTTCCGGGAAGAGAAGCTCCGCCTCTTCCAGGAACCGGAGCCGGAGGTAATTTTGGGCCACTAACGGAAGCGGAACCGGAAGCGGAATTTTCCGCCGGTTCGGCGGAAAATCCGGTTCCGGTGTTTTTTATTTTTTTTCTCCCTTGACTTAAAACGACGTCGTCCCATTTTACATAGGACGACGTCGTTTATTTGTTTATTTGTTTAAAACGACGCAGCCCTAACTTCCCTTTCCCCTTCCCCTCCCACGAGTCCCCCCCAGCCGCAGCCCTAATTTACACTTCCCTCCCCCGACCCTCAGCCCAGCCCTCTGCCTCCTGGGGTTATCTTCTCGTTCTTTGATCTCGTGCCGGGACCCTCAGCCCATACGCACCCATTCTCTCTCCCTCTCCCTCTCTCTATGCAGATGATCTGCAAGGCCTCCTCTGCCATGGCTGCCTTTCCTTGCTCAAGGGTGGGTTCGTCTCTCTCTGTCTTTCTTTTTCACTCTGTACTTCTCTGTGATTTTTTGGCCTGTCATTTACGTATAATAGAAGCTATCATTTTCTCGCAATTTTTTCGTTTTTTTCCTTTCTGTTTCCTTTTGGTTTCGATTAACTGTGAGTTTGGGGTCTTTGTTCTGATCATTTCTGTTCAAATGTTTTGATTTTACCTGTGGGTTTTCCTTTCTGTTGGTGAACTTTGTACCCACTTTTGAGAAAATTACAATCTGGCGTGGAATTCATGGAGTTAATTTGATTTTTTTTTCTCGAGAAAATTTAATACAAGTCTAATTACTTTTTTCTGTCAGAATGTCTTGACGAATCGGTGTTTGCTCTTGGAAATAGAATCAATGATTTTGGAATTCATGTTTGTTATAGTGCTTTCCTATATGTTTATTTACGTGACTGATTTTGTTCGTTAGAATCTGTGATCTAGCCCAGCATTCAATTAGGTAGACTTGCGTTGATTTTGTAATGTCATGTAGTACTTCAGAAGCTTGACGGAGGATAGTGCTTGATCAGGAAGTTGGATTTACACTATAAATAATAAACCGGGACCTTTTGAGTGTTTTGGCAAAGGATGGGTATAGTTTGGGTCTTAATAGCACTTTTGGTATGGTCCAGGCAAATGGGTTCTCAGTGTGCAGTATCTTTCTCCAAGTCTACTTGGATCTGCAGTAAGAATTGTCCTTGAGGTCCGTAACTTTTATAAGGTTTTGGCGCTGTTAGAAAGATAGAGTTTGTTACAATTTTCCCCTTCCTGTTAATTATATGCTTAAAGGTAATGCAACAGTATGCTGCCATTATCATTTGAGATAATGGAGGGTGAATCGATGTGTAATCCTCAAGTCCACTTATACTCTCTTCACTCTGTTTTTTTGTCTAATGGAGGGTGAATGGATAGTCTAATCTCTAAAGATGTAAGTATGGTTCTAAAGGTCATAGCCTTCCCTTTTCCTACATTCCAATTTCCTACATGGATTTTTTTTGTATTGGCAAGTGATAGTGCATGAAAGATGCCAATAACGGGGGTTGTCATCTATATAAGAAAAATAGATTGGTAAACCAACTATGTACATATCTGTCTGTCTCTGGGTTTATATGGGTGTCATCTGTGTCCAGTTTTGTGTATTATTATGTTAGATAGTCACACCATGGAACTCCTTGACTTTCAACTTAATTGTGAGGATGTTGATCAATGATTTGCCGCTAAGATGCTTTTGCAATTGGTGCATTTTGTTCACCAAAGATGGATTGGTATGAGCGGGCAAGTATCTAATGATGGAATGTTTTTTTTCATGGATCATAGGTGCAATACCCCGGGTTAGAATACCAGATGAAATTGGACATGGGTACGATGTATTTCTTGGGTATGCACTAAATTTCTTAATACTTTGATTTTCATTTGTTGTGTTAAAATAATACCTCGGGTTAAAATAATATTTGTGCATTGATTTAGAACTCCACCTAAATATATATTGCTTTAAATCTTTTTATGACATTATGGTTTATGTAAACTTGCTGGATATCATTGTGTTGACTCATTGTCATGGTAAGGTCATATGCTAGCAATTGAGACTCATTGTGTTGGTAATTAGATGCTAACAAATATCCCTGAGAGCTTGGAAGACTGCATTGTTTGTTATTGAGTATTAATGATTGTTTAGTTTTAATCATAACATGGTTTATACTATATGGCATTACAATTTCTTTTTAATGCTGCTGTAGGACAACCTGAACCACCCAAAAAATAGATAATACTTGGGCAAAAATCAACAGGAAAACCAAAGGAGTTATCGGTGCACATCTAAGACTGAAGAGTCATAACTCAAACTCAACTCTACTTAAGTATTAGTCTCAACTAAACTTTCATACATCTCTTTTTCATTGCTGATCACTTTATTTAGAGACTATCTGCATTTGCTGCACTTTAATTTGCTGAATGTTAGTTTGTTTTTCTTCCTTGTACTTGGTAGAACATGCTTGTTGAGTTAGCAAGTGTATGTGCTTGTTATGTTGTCATATTGGTGTTCTGACTATGTTGTGCTTGACTATTTTGTGCTTGAATATGCGTTGGTTGAATTTTTAGATTTATTTTTACATTTCTTTGTCAATTACATGTTTTAGGATTTTATTTTGTGAATTACATCTTAGCGGACTTAGCGGAATTCCGCTATCCGCTTCCGCTAGCGGACTTAGCGGAAGCGGACTCTATTTTGGTCATCCGCTAGTTAGCGGACCGGATGTCGGAATGTTAAATTCCGCTTCCGACTAGTCCGCTATTCACCCCTAGTCACGGCCCATCATCTAACGTTTATTTGGATAAAGCAACGATGTGCTCTGTGGGTCATCTCATTCTCATCTGACCTCTACTGATCTTGAGCTTTAATTTTCTGACAGTGGGCTGTGACCGTCATTTTTTTTATATGAACTCATCGACTATAATGTTACTGATTGGGAAAAAGACTGAATGATTGTAATAGTTCTCAAGATGCCATAGCCACTATTTTCGTTCAGTTTATTGGTTCCTTTCTCGTTATGCAGGTACTTAATATATGGTTGTTTGTAGGAACCAGGAAAATCCTATGCCCAAAAAATATTGGATATGCTTCGCTAAAAGGAAGCGGAGAAGAAAATAAAGCTATTGGACGTTAATAAAAATAAAGAATGTATCCAGTTAAGCAATATGAGAAAAACATACATAACGTGGGAATTAACTATAGCCATTAATGTATTTGCTCTTTCCAGGGCCATTTTTAGCAATTATCTAGACAGATTGTTAAATTCATATTTGCAGAGTTACTCGCATAAATTCTGTTATATGAGAAATATTACAATTTTTTTTCTGTGACGAAGAAACACATGAGAAATATAAGAGAACATCTTAGGAGTTTTCCTTAATTTAGATAGTCATGCGAGTCTGTAACACGAGGAATAATACAAAAACTAAAGCTATATTTGGTTTAAATCTCGGAGGATTTCAACTTTGGCTAACAAGATAAAAAGCATCTATTTAGGTGCCCAAGGCCTCTAGTTAGTGATGCATAATCTTCATTATTTTTTTTCTACGTATGCATAATCTTCATTAACTTTATATAAAAGTAAGGGGAGGTAGTCAACAACTGCTTCCAGACAAAAAGCGTGTAGTGGGTCTGTGACAAACTTGATATATTCCAAGTGATCGATGAGCAAAGGGCCCCGGCCGGAGACAACTTCTCTTATCCATCTTTTGAGTCTTCTTCTTCTTCTTCTATCTATTTTTTAAAAAATCTCCTAAATGTATTTGAGTAGAGGAGACGGAGGAATACCGCGATATTAACAAATAAAAACAACCTATAAAAATCTTCCAACCATGATAAAAAAAATCCAAAACATAACGATGAATACTAGCAATAGCAAGTTTATCAAGATCAAACCTCACAAACGACGAGATATTTGTTCAACTCTCTCAAACCTTTTTTTGACTCCAACTGACCCTTGGCTTGCCAAAAAATTTACTACTTGATTATCTTCTCGATATTGATGAGAAATGATGAAAGATAGACCACTAAATTTCAATACTAAGTCTTCCCAATAGTCCCAAAGATACCAAACCGTGCAACAATGATTGGATATCCAATTCACCGCCAAGGAAGAATCGTATTCGATTTCAACTTGAGAAAAACCCATCTTTTTACATAAATCAACACCCATAATGACTCCCCGCAACTGTCTCATTATTTGTTCTCATGCCAAGTTCTTTCTGAGAACGCAACCTGCACATCCCCCAAAGAGTTACGGATCACTCCCCCACTCCCAAAAATACCAGAATTACCAATACACCTACCATCAACGTTCAACTTCATCCACCGCTCATTTGGTTTCTGCCATGTAACTGCTTGATAAGGCCTTACCATAACCGAACTAATTGGCACCTCCATAGCTTTAAGCAAATTTTGACATGTTTTTGAAAGTCTAGTAGCCTGCGAAATGTTCTCAGATATCTGTCTCATCAATGCTCTCACTGAGGACCAAATTGTTGCTGCATTCCTTAATTCCCTCAATCCATCTACTTGTTCCATGTTATATCTATTGGTTTAGACTCCATGTCGTTCATAAATTTTCTTCATCTATTTGGAGGTAAAACGATATTTGGGTGCAGAATTGTTATGGCTTTTCGGCAGGCGTTGTTTTGATTTGTACAGTGTCGGGGGGCCAAACAAGGACTTAACCTCCACCAGTTCATCTATGCTCCCATTTTCTGCGTCTGGAGCACTGCTAGTTGTCCATATATATCACTCAAATCAGGAATTAACGATGAATGGAGAATCCGTGTTTTATCATTGCTTACTCCCGATTGTGTTCTTTTTTGTGTGGTCAAAATCTGCCTTTTGCTATTCCTTTCCCCTTTTTGCTGGACGTTGCAGGGAGTCGGTAACATTATTCCCGAGTCTTGTAACTTATTGAGGTTTCTTTTTCCAGTGGAAATGTTGCATGCAAATGTGCATGGAAGTGGATCGTGGAGACAGAATTTCTAATGTGAATCATAATGTTTTGAACCTTGACACGAAGACTGAGTTCAGGAGGGAAAAGAAAGTACTGAAGCGTGTGGGTGCATACTGCATAGAGATCGGAAGATTTTATTAATACAGCAATGATGAGTGAATCCATCATCACTAGTAGAGACCCCACAAAGTTTTTATTTGCTTTTTTTCTGCCCTTTTTGTGAGGGAAGGGTGGGACTTGGGACTTGGGAGGATAAAATGCATGCACTCAGTAAAGAGCTCCGCTCTGCCTCTCAACAGTCCACTTTCATCCTTTCATTTTCACTAGCCTTTTAGGGAAGAACTAAGAAGCTAATGACCGAATGGGTTGCTTCTTTCCTTCTACCTCCTTTGTCTCCTTTTGATTTCTTTTGAGAGACTCAGACCTCACCACAGCCTCGTGTCCCAGGCCGCTTGCTAAGTTGCTAACACGTATCGAGATGGAGGGCCAAGCGGTTTTACTTTGGACTTCGGTTGTCCCAATTTGCGGGTGGGTAGCAGAGAGAATGCCAATAGCGGTAGCTGTCTGCCTGTCCACCTCACGTATCAAACCTTACATCAAGTTTTTTTTTTTCTCGGCAAACCTTACATCAAGTTGTGTTGATGAAGAGACTAATAATTCAAGCATTTACCAGCAGTGAATAAATGATCTATTCTAGCCATAACGAAAGAAAATAAATGCTGTCCCCAAACGAGTCAAAATTTGCAGTTTGAGAATTCAATAGATTGCCAGCCAAAGTGGGTAAAAGATAGTTTACAGCTTCCCCTATCCATTGACTCTTTTGAGCGCGGTGTTGGAGAGGCCATAATGCGAGCCCCGCTTCCATTTTCTTTCATTGTGGCGCCAATTTACATCGGACAAACCGTTTGGCCCTGAGGCCCAGCCCGCAGAGGCATACAGAGAAAATTTAATGAGGGAAGAAGTTATGAGAATCACGTGGGAACACAAAATCTAGAGAAAGATCACGGAATTTGGCCATAATAATGTCAGGCCAACAGAAAGAAAACGGATTAGAAGATCGCTGGATGATGGCTACCCAACTGAGAAGGACAAACTAGCTGTGAGCCTCTCTCAGTGTTCAGCGTGCGCTGTTGAAAAATGCCTCTCAAGCCCCATTTTGCTTTATGAACCACCTCCCTCCCTCTCTCTTTCTTCATTAAGGTTCCCTAAGCCTTTCAACCCCCATGCACTCCGCTAGGGGTGTTCAGTGCCACCGGAAAAATCCGGTGGCACCGACACCGGCACCTCACCGGCAACCCGGTGCCGGTGCCGGTTTGCGTTTTATGTAAAATCCCGGGGTTCCCGGGTTACCCGGAACCGGGAACCCGGACCCCGGGAAACCGGGTTTAAAAAAAAAAAAAAAAAAACAAAGTTGAAAGCCTAGTCGAGAACCCCAGCTCTGGACATTCCCAAATTCCCCCCCCCCCCCCCGCCTTTGCCATTCCCAAATTTCCCAAATCCCAGCCCCTAACCTAAGTCTAAAATCACCGCCCGGCGCCCACTGCCTTCGCCCTTCACCGCCCGGCGCCCACTGCCTTCGCCCTTCACCGCCCGGCGTACTTCCTGTCTCTTCACTCAAAATCCTTGATTTCTCTTGTAAGCTAGATATTTATCTTACAAACATGCAGATGCTGCCACAGGCGTGTATGCAGAACTGATGCAAAGGTATCGACGTACTGATTATGTGTCTCCTCCTCCTTTTGCAAGAGGAACCTGCAATCTCATTCGTCAGAGTATTTTTTCATGTGCCTGAAAATTTTACATTCCATTTTTTATGCACCATTTTTAATGTCTTTAGAAGTGGAACCAACAACCAATATCTATTTTCTCCTCAACCCGTATTCAGCATTATAGCTGACGCAGAATTTACTACTTGGTAAAATTATTTAGAAGATGTCAAAAAATTTGCACTCGGTCACATGTGAGATCTTACATGTATTTTTCAGGTTTCTAGGCACGAAAATAGAGATGATAAACTTTCCCAATCCTGTATTTACTTTGTAGCTATGTTTACGTATTCATTCAAGAAGTGCAGCTAGACAAGCACTCGTTCATAAGATATATCGCATCAAAGTTAGTAATCGAGTTTTGACTGCAGCCTCCGGTCACTTTTGAGACAATGGGAGAAATGTGGTCAGCCTCCGGTCACTTTATAGCTAAGAATTTATGATGACGATGATATGTTGATGATGATGGCTGGTTTTGGAAGGGCTACTAAACACTTTACTGTGTGATGGCTAGGTAATCTGGTCGATTGCACTGATATATGAGTGTCAAGTGTTTACTGTGTGATGGCTGAAATACTTTGCATGAATAAAATGATTTACACTTTCTTGCAATGTTCTCCTCCCTTCTGGTTATTAGACTGTTGTGATGTAATGGCATATTATTCTCTAGGTTGCAGAGGATGATAAATATATCTTCATGTCTTCCATGCTCGGGTTATTAATGCTGCTGTAACTGAAAGAGAAATTTCTGATCAGATCTCTGCAATTCATCATCATCAAGAATGCTATGAACCTATTGCTGATTTTTCATCACTTCATCTCTGTTATAATCCTCACATGGCACCTCCACTTCCATCTTCTGCCCACTATTCATTTTCATGACAGATGTCCTTTTTTCAATTCGTCTATCATGTGAAGCAAGGTTGACAGTAGATGGAACAAAACATCCAGTACTCAGGCCTGAGACCTTCACATTCTTGATTTCATATTTTCATGTGTTTTCACATTCTCAAGGCCATTACTAACCAGAGGATGTTGTAAATTGGTTTATGGCTGTTTTTCTGATGTTGAAGTGACCTATTGTTATTTCATTAACACAATAATGAATATATGATCGCTAGTAAATAAAAATCTGCCGATAGGGTTCAAGAAATTATTAGCCTAGTCCTACAAGTTTCTAATACAATGAACACAAATGCTGCTGCTTCTAACAGCTTCAAGTTCTCACCACATTCCTTCTAGATCGTCTAACAGATATTCCAGTAGTTAAAAGTTTGTTAGCAGGACCAGCTTTTGGTATATTTTGTGCACTTCTAAGATTATCCAAGGCCTTCGATCCATTCTTCCTCTGAACATTAACTGCAGCATCAGACAAGGAACAAACCAAAACAAAACAGTTGAACATTACATCTTATATGAAAAGTATGAGAAACCTAATCAACAGGGGGGTTGATGTTGTTTACAGGAGTACCTTGTTGAGCAATCTGATTCCTCTTTGAGTCACTTGCAGCTAGTGTAGCACCCTTTCTAGTCCTAGAAGGCAGACATGAATCTGGCTTTGAAACAGAGACAATGACCCTTAAAGTTTCCAGAATGTGTGTGTGTGTGTGTTTTTAAGTATAAATGGTCGAGACTTGTATTATTGATTTTGGATTGGATTGGATTGTATTAGTGTAGAGTTTATATTTTTTATGTGCGTAATATGTTAAAAAATTAGCTCAATATGAATATAGGATTACCGGAAACCGCCACCTACACCGGCCGGTTTTTGCCCTTAACAGTGTAGGTGTAGGTGGCAATTTTTCAAAACCGGCCTACCCGGTGTACAGCCCTACACTCCGCATACATACTCATCATTTTCTACTTGTGACAATCCTCTCTGTTTCACTCTCAGCCGGAGGTGACATGTCAAAATCTCAGCCGATTTGTCATGTCACTGTCACCTTAGATTCTTTCCCTCTCTCTCTCCGCTTTTATTTCTTCAATATACCTTCCTTTTGCTTTCAATTAGTGACTTACTTCGGCACTGTCGAACTAGCTTCCTTTGTCACAGAAGAAGTAAGACCTATAAGAGAAACAGAAATAAGTATAAGTTGCAACTCTTAAAGAGCATTCAAACCTTAAGCAAAACAATAGAACTGGCAACATCCTAAGACACCGCCCTATGGTCATTTAGTTCCCAAAAGAATGGTAGATATTAAAGCATATAGTTGGAAGAATTGAAAACATTAGATCTTCCTCCTTAAAGGGGTAGGGCCGGTTGGAGAGCTCTTCGCTCCATAATAATTCACAAACTTGTCACCATTCGCTTAGTACGAGAGGTGCTGTCAATTGTCATTGTGAAATCCTACATTAGCCTAAAATGTTAAATCTGTTTTCGTTCCTATTTCAACGTTAATGGAACCAAGCTGTGAATAGGATGTTTCTATTCATGGTGTTGTGAGTTTTTAGGAGCAAACATGTTCTGACTTTACCAGAATGTCACGAAAAAGAAAGGGAAAGCCATTCCCACACTCTTTGAATCTTCTTTCACAGTGGTGGACGAGGGCATATCTTAGCCCGAAGAGTAACAATGTTGCCCAGCATACATTAGTTGAAAGCTCGACCTAATGAGAAGAACGCTGCTTCAATAACGCAGTTAAAGCAGCATATATGCAGCAGTCTAAAGCAAAAGCCAGATTGTACCATTTTGAGCAGTATCTGCCAAATCAGAAAAAAAAAAACCTGTCTATACAGAGACTACGTTGTTTACACTAAATTTCTAGAATCTACCTCCTATTTTCATATTTACAACCCAAACATCACAAAAAAGATATTTTTTAGTATAATGTTTTATTACATTTTTACCAACATTAATAACTTTTAAAAAAATTACACGCATGACAATACAATTTTAACATTAACTAAATATTCACAATTTTATTGTAATAATACAATTTTTTAACGTCTTAAATTTCAGAGATGGTCCAGAAAAAGTAAAGATATCCAATACTTTTTTTCTGAAGATATCCAATACTTGATGTGGGACTGCGGAGGTCCTAAACATCATTGCAGAGAGATAATGCTGTTATTAGGTGATGATAGCCCTGCTGTATGGACGACTGATGGTCAATCATGGCTTTAATTAGCTGCGCAAAACCTCCTCGTCCGCAGCACATTTCTGGCTCGTCGGACGCTTAGGTAGAGCTAATCGGTCTTTGTTGTGACGGCGATAGGTAGTGAAGACTGACCATTCTAATCTGGTTGTCCGCCTAGAGCAGGACGTCCAATCAGTTAGCATGGCAGATGATGTAAGAAACGTTATTCACCTTCTTTTTTTTTCCTGAGCAGAAAGTTATCCACTCGGGCCTTGAGCTACGATTACTACTCCTTTTTCTTCTAAACATACTAGTCCCTGGTTTTGTAAGACCCCCGATATGGAACACATTTCTGGCTGGCTTATCTGTTCATTCTTCTCAAAAAAGTTTTTGGCCTTTTAGTGTGAAGTTCGAGTAGAGCCCAGATAGGACACTCCCTCAGCTTATTACGCCCGTGGACTCAACAGACCCATAGAAAACGCTTGGCCCATTACATGTGATAATGATTCCTTGTTCACTTCCCCATGGGACGATGGCCCAACATCGAAGTATCCATTGCGTTGTTCGGCCCTGAAAGCGGAGACTTCCTACCTGAGGAATCGCCAAGGTGCTCCTCATATCAGCCGTAGTTAAAGAGCTGCTGCTGGGGTAGGAAGTCAGGAGCATGGCATGCTTGGATTCTGCTCATCCATCTCACGTTACCCATTGAATTATCTTTAACCTTATACGAATCCAACAATCCACCACCCGCTGTAAATGCATGGTTGTTTGATTCTCTCGACCTAGTAAGGAGAATATGCATGCAGACAGTTTCTCGACGCACTCATATTTCAACTATTATTCTCTAGCATACCTTAAAACAATTCCCATCCTCTGTATCGCGATTTCATCTGTCGGAAACGTTACAGCAATGGCTCTAAAAGTCTACCATCCCCACCAGAATTGTTCGCGAAGTGAGCTTCTTCACACATTCTTATTCCTCCAAGAGCCATCTATGGCCATAACGATTAAACTAAGATGTAGACGACTCATTTATACGAGTTTCCCAAACCTGGAAGGCCAATGGCTGCCTATATATCTCGCCATGCTCCACTCTTACTGTAGAAAGAAACAGCTCGCCACCATAGCACTCATTCACCCCCCTTCAACTTCTTAAATTCAAACTTCCAATTTTCATACTTATTACTCGATTTTGACATCTGAGGTGAAACAAATGTTACAATACAGCACATAACTACAAGAAATGAGAAAACTGAGGTCTAGGTTGAGGATCAGATGGTACAACAAAGACAATTGCTTTCATCATTACCATCTGCGTACCAAAGACGAAAGTAACTGCAATAACAAAAAAAAATAGCTTTCTATTAGGAATCAGTACAACACAGAGAAGGACAGACCAATTCCTAAGAAATGAGCAAAGAGGCAACATCGCCTAGATCTACTTTAATAAAAACTGCACAAACAGCCATAGCATAGAAAAGATTGGGGGAAAACTGATGGATTTACTTGACTGTCAAAATATAGAGTGGGAAAGTAAAGAACAACAGGTAAAGCTTAATCATATCCCTTCAAGAGTCTTCCATTTCCCAGAACCCATGCTTAGAGAGCATGAGGACGGGGTATTTTTTGTGCTCAGAACCCAATTGTCATTGGAAGGGTCATTATCTAAGCACAAAAATACTCTGTTCCCCGTGCTATCTCATCAACTAACCAGGACAAGGTGTCAACCCCCCAGCAAAATTTCCCTCAAATAAATTCAGCTTACGGAGTACCAAGCATACAGACAACCAAATTAGAGCCCTAGACAAAAACATATACAAACTCTACAAAGCAATTCGTTTGTATATACAACTCACCCAATCTATCCTGCATTGATCGTTTACAATCTACTGTAACATTAGCAAACGGATTATGCAGAAAGTCTTTCAATGGACATAGCAAAAAGCTATTACACAAATTTCAATATGCTGTTTAAGCAGAAAGCGACTTCCGTACCTCAAATAGTTCAAATGGGCTGCCACGGCGATATACATCATTCTTCTTGCTCTTATCATTGGGAAAAATGTTGTACAATAAAGCTCTCCATCCAATGAGTAAAACAGCAGTACTCCCCATTGTTACTATTACAAAGTTATATGGTGGGAAATGGCCCGATGTTGCTGCCCTTATGACTAATCCTAGCTGACATTAATGTCCAACAGGAACAGGGTTTTAACAGGTGCTTTGTTCGCTTAATAACAAAAGAAGAAAGCCTATGAAGAAGTATATATGGATCGTGTGCTACAAAGAACAAGGACAATACTAACAATATCTTCAAGAATATATGAACCTCTAGGGGTCCAAATACTGAATGCAACTAGTATGAATGGTAATAATCTAAGTAGACCTATGAAACATAGCAATACGAACTTGTACTCTCTCTAAACAGCAAAAGGGACACTTCATCCTAAAAACAAACATCATAACAAACAGCCAATCAATTTTACTGGGTCTCCAAGAATGAACATGATCACCAATGCCACAGACAATAAACTCTAGTTGGACTTCTACATAAGGAAGATCAAGATAAGTGGGATGTCACAAATGAAATGGAGTAAGACACGATGAGTGGGACGGCATGAATAGCCTTGGATTTCTACATCTAGAAAATCACGATAAGAGGGATGTCATGAATGCCACGATGAAGTTGCAGACACGAAAAGCCCATATGCTCCATAATTCAACTCTTCCCTTCTAGCACTCGCTTGTTGAACCTTAATCCTCTATACAAAGATGTCCCTACAGCATCCACTAAGTTCTTTCTAGTCTGTTATCCTTCTTTGGCATTATCTATCCATAATTCATGACGATTCGTGGAAAAATTTAGAAAGTAAAGACTAATAACATATGAACATTACCGGAATTCCCAGAGCCCACGACTTGGCAGCGGCAATGACGGCCTTCGAAAGACCATTCATTCCACGGCCATCCTCCGCGTAACCTCCAAGGAAGTAAGCACCCAAAAACCACCCTGATAAACCAATTAATTTCTTTAGTTTGATAACAATTCAGTAGTAGATATAACCTTCGTAGAAATTCAAGTCAATCTGACAATAACAAAACGCACCGGCAACAAAGGGGTCGGCTGTGCGCAGCGTCTCAGTGTCAAAAGCAGGGAAGCCGTGACTGAACCTCCCAATCGCAGCGAACAAAAGCAGAGCCAGAACATCCCCACCCGCAAGTAAAGCCACCCGACTGATAAACATGACAAAACCCAATTCTTTCAAATAAATTCGCAACGAGAAAACACCAAAAGAATGAAAAAGAAACAGAGCTTTGAAATTACGGTACCCCCATTTTTTTAAGCGAGAAGAAGTGGGTTTCTCGAACTGGATGACGCCCTCCAAAGGAACATTTTCCTCACCAACAAAAACGGTTTGTTGGTCATCCGAAAAGGGAGGAGGGGTGGTGGTCGGGGAGGAGCTGGAAATATCTTGCTTGGTTACGAGAGTGAGATTTAAGAGGGGTCTGGAGCAGAATTTGGGCTTCCGTTTGGAGAAGAGGAGAGGATTTGGATTATTGAATTTGGGAACAGGAGGGGAGGTGAGGGAACATCTCTTGGCCGATAGAGCTCCCCTGGGAGCTTGGCTTAGCACGAGCATTTCTTATTATTTTTGCGTCTTTTCATTTTTGTGCTCAGGTTTGGTGTTTTATGCTTACATGCCCACGGGCTCATTTATTACGCCTCAATTTTCCCTTTTTCTTTTATTTATAGAAAACTGAAAAAGGGAAGCCACTCTTTTGGGTAATTAATTTCGAGTCAGATCTCTTATCTTTATCTTCTTTTCGGATAAAGTGAAGTTGTGTTTTTTCCCTGGCTGCAAGTTAATTTAAATTTTCTTCTATGTACAAGCATTGCGATAAAAAAAAAAAAAAAGTGAATCTGCCAAAGGCTTCACCATTCTAGCGTGCAAGTAGTGCAATAAGGGTGACTCTGTGTTGGAAAATTTTTAGGTTGTTAAAATTTTTAGTATTGGGTTTAGTGAAAAAGTGAAGAGAGATAATTTTTTATATTTTTTGTTGTAAAAAGTTATGATTTGATGGGAGAGAGATTATATTGTAATATTTTATTGTGAGAGAGTGAAAAATTTTGTGAAATTTTTGGGTGCAAACACAACCTAAATTGACTTTTGAACACCCTTATATTACAGAAGACGCAATCCTGTAGCAATGAATCACTAAGGCTAAAGGCTGGGCAGAAAGCGGCATGTAAGTAAACAATGATGTTGGTCTATCTTCAATGAAAATGAGGATGACTTAGGGGTTGTTCGGCCAAACAAAATCCTCAGTATTTTTTTGAATTCTCAGAATACAAAATATTCTACAACCAAACATCATTTTAACACTACATAAAAATAACTACAACACGCATACCAATAAAGTTAACCTCGCATAAAAATTCTCAAAACACAAAAAATCTTCAAAATACAACATAACCGAACAATACCTTAATGTCTAGCTAAACCATCAAACAAGTTTACTAACCATACCCACCTAGACGATGCTCTGCATCCAATGAGTGTAAGGCTCAAATCATCCATCCCAACTCCTTTAGTTCTCTGCACCCTTCAAACATAAAGAGAACATCAAAACTTTACCCCTACAACCAAGGTGGTGTTTTCTCGACAACACATGTTTACTGCCGCCGAGAACCTGATTCAGTTTCCAATTCACCTATTCGACCGTAACCCCCTGCAGCCATGTCCATGACTCCAACCCACCACTCGAGTATGTAGAGTGAATACAAGCACTTCCATGAGGCAATGAGAATGCCCTTGCACCAGGGCCATACCAAGCACTTCTCAGGGCAAGAGGAGCAACACCAGAACCAACACCAACGGATCCTCCTGGAGAATACCCACCACCATAAACACTTCCTCCATAAGGAAAACATCCACCACCACTAAAACCATTAAAAGGTGCATAACCAGATAGAATCCAGTATCCAAAACTATAAAGAGGGTAAAATCCAGGAGATCCTCTTTTGCCCTCAACTCTGGTGGTAAAACCAGTGTCACTACTGTTATTTGCCTCTTTTGGCACGGCCCTCTTAACCTCCACAAGCCTTCCATTCAGCTCATGAAAGCTATTCAGTATAACCTTCTCCACAGACTCCTCTGAATCAAAGGTGACAAAGCCAAAGCCCCTAGGCCGTTGGGTTGTGCTGTCATGCATCACCACTACGTCTGTTACCATACCAAACCTTTCAAAGTAATTCTTAAACTCTGCCTCAGTGAGACCTGCGGATAAAACCCCCACAAAAATCTTCTTGGTCCTACACTGATTATCCCCATTGTCAGAACCACTGCTCTTAGGCAATGCCCTATTCTGTAGTTGGTTTTGATGTTGGTGGCGTTCACTTCTGGGTATTGCTTTTTTCACTTCTACCTATATAATCAGGGAAATTTAGTCGTCAATTCAGCAACCGAGAAAATATATACACATATCGAAATTCTGTTTGGTTTCTGGGAAAATGTTTTGCAATAAAGGTTATTGGCAATTTGAATCTCAAGATGCGAAGTATTGACGAACATTGAAACAAGGAAAGATAAAAAAAAAAAAACGACTCGTTTCACTCAATGGGACTCAGTCATCCCAACGAATTGGGGCCTAACGCGAGCGTATCTTCAAGAACAAACCAAATCAGGGAATTCAGTTTTGCGTCCTCTTTGCTCGATTTAAGCACCAAAAATATTGTTTTGTACACGTGAAACAAGAAAAAACAAAATGCCAACGAACTAACCGTTTTTCCCAGTATGGCATGCGAGTCTTGTAGGGCTTTATCTGCAGCAGACGAGTCAAAGAACCAAACGAATCCAAACCCTCTGGGATTCTTGGTGATCCGGTCTTTTGCAATCAGTGACCCCAATACTGTTCCGTACTTTTCAAAATGTTTCTTCAGAGTGTCTTCACTAGTCATGCGAGAGATCCCTCCAACTAGGCCTGTCCAAAAAACCGGCCGGACCGAACCGGACCGGTTTTGACCCAAACCGGTTGACTTTTAGTCAACCGGGTTGACCGAACCGGTAAACCGGTGTATTCCGGTCCGGTTCCGGGTTACCCTCATGAAAACCCGGGACCGGACCGGAGTATACCTCTCCAAACCGGCCCAAACCGGAAATTGGCCCAAAATGGTAAGGCCCAACCCAAAAACCGGCCCAAAATGGCATGGCCCAACCCAAAACCGGCCCAAAACGGCATGGCCCAAACCGACCCAGACCGGACCGGTTAAACCGGAAACCGGACCGGTCCGGTCCGGTCTATATACTTTGAAAAAGTTCCGGTTTGGCCGGCCAAACCGGACCGAACCGGACCGGACCGGCTGTTGGACACCCCTACCTCCAACAAAGAGTTTGGCTTCGTCAAAGTCCATTGTGCGGCACCTTAGAAAAACTCTAAAACCCTAGAACAGATACAAAGACTTAGAACAGAAAAACCCTAAGCCTATGTTTGGTTTATGTTTTGATATATGTTTTTGTATTTGTGTTTTCTTGAAAGTACTGTAGATTCTCTTGGGATTGGTGAAAAGTGTGTTAAAAGTTTTTTGAATTTGTAAAAAGTTATTAAGATTGGTGAAAAAGTATTGGAATTGATGAAAAAGTGAGAAAAAAACGTTTAGAAAACGTGAAACAAACATAGCCTAAGTCTCCAGAGTTTCTGCCGTCAGCATATACTAGTTTCTGCCGTCAGCATATACTCAGGTGAATATTTTGGTGGGGTTGAAATTGTATTGACTTGTACAAATTGTCAGAAGAGATTGATATGTTTGGTAGAAATTGTCCAGATCCATATTTATAACAAAATATATATTAAAATATTGTAATAAAATAAATGTATTTTATGATATTTGACATATAAAATTAATAATAATAGGTAAATCTTATAAAAATCAATCAACCGAACATGTCTTTGATCAAGATCAAGAGACTCAATACAAACATTTAAAAGTTCAATTAGGTAAGTTAAAAGGAGCGGACGGGAAGAAACCCCCTTTTCTCTAAAAAAAAACCTCTCATTTTTTCCCAAACCTCCAGCATCCATACGGAGGAGCTCATCTCTTTCCTCCTTTTTTCTTTTCCTTTTCTCCTCCTTCATCTTCTCTCTCTCTTTCTTTTCTCTTTGGTTCGGTTGGTACCGGATGATGGTTGGTTTTGAGATTTTTTTTTATTTTCTTTACAAGTGGCTTCTCCTTAGTGTTCGGCGGTTTCCGCTCCTTTGTCGCTTCGCGTTCCCAGTCGCCCTTCGTTCCTTCTAGTGAACACGCGTCGTCTGGTGGTCTTTAGGCAGGTGTCGATCTCCGCAACCAGGGTCTTCCGATGCTCCAACGACAACGCGTGTTGATCACGAGCCTACCACTCTTGGAGCGCGTACGACCTCCTCCGCCCTCCACCCCCTTCCCCTCTTCGCCGGACAAGCCTCTGTTGCTTCTGTCCTCCATTTTTCGCTTTGGATCTCCTCCGCCCACCACCGGCCGCCACTGCCGCCCCTAATTCCGATCTCGTTCCGTCCAGCGTCTCCACGGATCTTACCGTGGCCTATGTTCTGTTTTCGCCTGTCTGAGCTTGTCTTATTGTTTCAGGCTTGCTTTGTTTTAGTTATGTACTTTTATGTTGTTTGTAATTACAGTTGGAATTGCATGTCTAGTGTTCTAGGGGAGCCATCCTGTCGACTATGTTGTAGGACTTTCAGCGGTTGGTTTATTTCTTCCACATGTTTCTCGTGTTTCTTAGGACTCTCGGGTCCTCTTGTTTCGGGCCCGCTACAACTGAGGATCTTGTGTCCTCCTTTATAACTAATTTACTGTTGGCCCCTCAGCTCGCTGTTTGTAAAGCCCATTTAAGTTCTTTTCCTTATTTTTCTAGCTTGTAATTTTTGTTTGGTTGTTTTTTTAAATATATAAACCTAGTTTAAAAAAAATAGGTATGTCAAAAGGAATATTAAGTGGCAGCCGATTTACGGCACTTCTCGTTAATTGAGTGTTTATATGGGCCAGGCCCATCCTACTTCTCACGTGTATTGATTATCCAGCCTTGAACTGAAAAGAAAAGTTCATATTTCTGTCGTCAGTCGTCAGTCGTCACAAGCGCCTACAAGTATAAATAAAACAAGTCCAACTAATTAGGGACTCCAACCTTGCTTTTTGATATGGCCCTACTTCTGAGAATTTAAAGCCTTATGGGCCTTTACATGTTACTTTCTGGCTATTTTCTCCAACAAGGGCTAGGGCTCCTTCTCTGACAAGGAAAAACTAAAAAGAAAAAAATTCCTTTGTTATTTTTGTGTGCAGTCAAGTCTAATGGCAGGTTATGGAATTTAACACCAGAGGCACTGTCAAAACGGGGAATAAAGGCGGAATTGTAGGTAGTAAGGGCTGCTCGTGAGATAAGTAGGCAGGTGAGGTAATAGTTTCTTAATTATGATGATTCTTATTATAGTAAAACTAAAATTAAGAAGAAAAAAACTAATTTTTTGAAATTAAACTTAATAAAAGCCTACAAAATATGAGTATTTTAAAATTAGTATACAACATTGAAATTTAAAATAAAAAAATTGGATATTCGATAAACTAACACTACTAAGTACTATCTAATAAAAGTCCGACTATCTTTTTATATCTATTTTCAAATAATAGTATCATTCTTAATAAATTATTCTCTTAAAACTTATCATCACAACTGCCTACTTTTGCTAATTAACTTAACTTAAGTACTCAAAAAATTACATTCTGATATAATTTTTCTAACTATACCTTATACTAGTTACTGTGTCTTTTCTATTTATTAAAACTAATATATTGGCTAAACTTGAATACAAAAGTTTAATTATTAATTTTGCATCGCAAGAAGTAAATTTATAGTTTAATTTATTATTTTCAAAATTAAAAATGCCTCATTTTTATGACTTGCTTAAAGCCCTCAAACACGTTGAGCCGACCTGAATTGTATCAAAATGTATAGGCCAGCAAATACCATGACACCAAACCCTTCTTGCCATTTTTTGTTTTCTTTGGTTGTTATTGTTATTGTTGTAATTCAAAAATTGTTTGGGAAAGAATAAAACGAAACTATTATAACCTATTTATCATTGGTTGGACTGATCTCTTCCTTCCCTGAGAGCAGTCGATTCTATTAAAAATAACTATATTTCGGTAATGTTATCAGAGGTTGATCCTCTTAATTCTTTTTTTAAAAATAAAATTGATAGTAACACATCCGAATCTTATTAGAATACCCTTGTTTATAGCGGATAAATAGTCCTTCAATCCAAATCTAGTGTGACTAATACATACACACAACATGTTTTCTTACTGTTTTTTTTCCCCTTTCTTTAAACCACTGAAAACGAATGCCTCGATAATACCTGCATGTAAACGAGCTGCTGTACTTTGCTAAACTTCTCTGGAGTAAGATTGGATCAGGGAGGAAGGAAAGAAACCAACCTGTCGCATAGGTTGTGCAGAGGGATTCAATCCCAAGATCTCCTCACATGCTGGGGTGCAGCTCAATGCTTTAAAAATGAAAACGAGTCGTTAATATAATTTGTAAGACCGGTCTTATGCGTGCGAATATTCGATAATCGCGCTCAAACTATTATTTTATGGGATATGTGAACATTAGAATCCCCGTTAATCATTTAACTAATCAATCTTTTCCTCTTTTTATATCTCTGACGTGACATGGAGTTTTCAATATCCCCAAGTTGGTCAAGTGTTTTGAATTATCACAATTCACGTAGAATCACGTGCCAGTAGCCTAATTGCTACGAGCTTTTGTTTTTTCTATTGGCGTTTCACCTTGTTAATTCAAGATAAAACTCGCACGTTAACAGACAGTCAGGCGCAGCCAAAAAAAGAACACAGTCAAGCAGCAAGCTTTGTGCCACAAGACAAAACTTGCATTTCACTGCCTCGAGGGCATTTAAAAGTATGTTAGGTTATCCTGTCTTTCGAGAATTTTGAAATTTTTTTGTGTTCTGAGAATTTTTAAGTGATGTCTATTTTATTAATATGCGTCTATAGTTATTTTTAAGTGATATTAAAAAAAATATTAAAAAAATATTAAAAATATAAAAATAACCCTCTTAGAGTAAAGTGAGGGCCCCCCGGATTCGAGGCATTCTGATTCCATTAAGCAAGAGGGTGATGCGAGGGAAGCATCTTTCGGGGTTTTAGGTTTTAGTAGGATAAAACCCTTCTGGGTTTCCAACCACGTTGCAAAAACATCATGACATAAAATACTCAAAGGTCTTCCGTCACAAAAGCGTTTCTTTTTGTTGGGTTCTGGGCCGTCACTATGGCCGAAGACAATGCTAATGGATGCTATGAGTGGAGCTCAAAGTCCAACCAGTTAATTTTACTACTACCTATGATAAAGATGGCTCTAGTCTGTACTGTCTGTGCCAAAAATATGCATTGATTTGTTGGAGTTTGATCCGAGGCCGAGGGTTACCTGCATCCTCTGACCTAGCAACTAGGTTAAAGTTTGTACTTCTTTTTTAGCGGGTGTGGAAAGAAATTCTTAACAGCCTTGCCACATTACAACCCACAGTAATGCCACGTAGAACCCACGGGAAGACTTGACATGTGTAACCTAAATTATTAATACTACCGGTTTGAGCTAAATTCGTCAAACAAACCTAGAAAAAAAATCGTCAAACAAACCTAGAAAAAAAATCGTCAAACAAAATTTCGATATTCCGCTGGTTTCAAGTTTCTTCTACGAATTAGGATAAGACATAGTGGAAGGAGGTTTTAATATGTCTAAATGCGGGATTATGTCAAAAGCCACTTTCAACAAATTAAACCGAAACAGAACGTCATTTTCCTAATGCGAACTTGGGGAACACAGGGAAACGTCATTCGGTTATTTGGCACAAGTATGGCTTCTGTACATTCGTAAAGTTAAGACACTAAATATGGCCAGGAAAGGAACCTTTTTCGGGCTAATAAAACAGGCAGCCTCTTTTAAATCAAACAGGAAAAAAGAATGAGACATGCTTTATTTAATGAGAGATATCATTATACCATGTTGCCCACTTGGTTCTAAATAAACACTTGGACAAAAAACAGAATATAAAATATGCAAATCGATGGTCATTTTTAACATGCTTATCAAAGTATTTACTGGACCAAAAGTCTTAAGGGAGTTAATATTGACGTTTAACACCCGGGATGAATTGAAATGTTCGAACTCTCATTCCTTCTACTTACCTGCAAAATAAACAAATTAAAACTTAGGATCCTCTCCGTATAGATAGATTTTTTTGATGTCATTGGTAGTTACCATATTTCTTTCTCTTATTTATTGGTTCGGTTATTAGTGAGAGTGAGTATGAGGGACCGCGTGCGTACTTTCTGTAACTCTATTTATCCTGCATTTTTTGCCGTCTGGGTCGCAGGCTTGCTGAGCCTCAGCCTCATTTTCCCTCAAAGCATTATCATTCTTTGACCATTTCTGTCTCATCCACTTTTCACTAAGCATTGTCAAAATTAATCCTCTCTCGGATGGCTTGAGTTGACTAGTCAGGTGAATTGAGAATAATCATAATTTATTAGGTGAGTTTATTTATTGATAAAGTATAGATTCCACTCTTTTATCGACTTTATGAAGGGCATACCACATCAGATGAGCTCATCCTTGTTTCACTATTTTAGACCTCAGATTCCTCCTCCAACGACAACTTTGAGTTCCAAGCAGATTATTGCTTCATGATTTTAGCTCAGATTATGCTGGAATCCCGACTGTTTTTAGTTCTATTTCTATACCTGTTCATAAGAAAAATAGTAGTCTGAATGCCTGCCCAGTTCTTGGTTGAAACGATCCAATTATAAGGTACAATATTGTTTAAACGAGAGAGCACTATACGCTCGAAGAAATAGGAGTTATGGTGGCTACGACTTCCAACCATCAATTTCTTAATAAGAGGCCAAGCAGAGAGAGAGAGAGTGAATGATGGGGGATGAACTGGATTATATAAGGAAAGACGGCCCTATCTAAAAAGCCAGCTTGGAGGTCGGAGGTGGCCTAGCTGGGTAGGTTTCTCGAGGAGACACCCAAATTGATGCCCTTCAGACCAGGGCAAGGACAGGACAGACAGATATGGTGGTTCTTGAATATTTTAATTATTTCCCTATCTTGACCGAGAACAAAAAGGTAATAAGACATGCCTGTGGGATTACACATTCTTCGGATTTGAAAACCCTACAGAATTTTTTTAAAAAAAAAACCTATAGAAAATAGTCTTGTTTTTTTATGCAGCTTAATAGCTCATGCCTTATGCATCGACACCCGTACTTTAATATTGTTCTCTATAGACATTTTTTGAATGATTCGAGGTTGCAGCCCAATAAATTAAGCTATCCCTACACGATACGTTTCTGACCCAGTGTCCGCAAGCAAAACCATAACAACCCAGCATAAATTAAACAAAACCAAAACACACTAATTAGCGAAAGCTTATTTGTGTATTTCGGGTACTTGTTTTCTAGGTAACGGGGTGGGGGAGCAGATTAAACCTGCATCTAGCGGGGTACGGGGGTAGATTCTGGAATCGTGGTGTCTTTTCGGGTACTTCCCAATGCCATTGATGTCTTCCTTTTCCTGAAAACTAATGTCGCTGGTTTCTTCCTTTCCCCGGACTCCGAGAGCGAGACGGCTGTATTTGTATTGCAAAATTTTAATTTTATTAAAATTTTAACACATAAAATATTATAATATAATATTTTTTCTATTAAATTATTATTTTGTACTACAAAAAATATAAAAAATTAACTATCTCTTTATTTTTTCACTAAACCCAATAACTAAAATTTTACCAAACGAATCAATCCTGTTTTTTTTTTCCATGTTTTGTTTTTCTTTTCCGATTTACAAACCCTGACGTACTTAAAGTTCATTGGAGGAACCAAGTCATCTTCTCGGTCAGCTCTACATAAGCACATGGTGGTTGGACATCTTCGAGCGGAATTTATAAGCAAAAAGAAAGTATTGAAAAAAAGCCATTACTCACGTGAGCTTCATGAAGCCCAACCGTGTGAACCTATGAATTGGTCGCCACCCTTCTAATTATTATGTTCCCAGTTCCGTTGGGCTTACGAGATATGCAGTAGTTTTCCTTGTCTAGCTGATATAAGTCTTAAACGACGAAATTAGGCAGTCAAATATATGCTTAGAAAAAAAAAGCAGTCAAGACTCAAATATATATAGGGGTACCGGTTTTCCCTAGTGCACCCATGTGTAGTAGGACTGCGGGACCAAGGCTGAAGTTACACGCCTCCATATCATAGTCTGCAAAGCCTGGACCAATGTGTGGTGTCGTAGCGCTAGGTAGAGGCGAGAGGTCGTGCAGCTGGCAGTAGAGGTTGGCCCTATGCGTTATTCTGTTTTTTCCGCTTATTTACTCGTTCTGATCGGGCATAGAAACGAACCAGGTCAAAGGATGTTCAACCATTACTTTTTTGTAGCTCCAGAGAGAGAAAAAAAAAAAGCACGACTAACTGTGCTTAGGACCCTATCATCGTCCAGGAGCCGCCGGCTATTCCTTATGCTCCAGCTTTTAAGAGAAACATAATGGTTGGAAAAAGAATTCCAATTTCCACGAACACCGGACACAAACGGAACAGCTAGTTATTTGAGCCGAGATTGTTACTCGGTTGAGGTTGGGACTAAATGGATCAGAAAAAAAAAGAGGTTGGGACTAAATGAGAATATAATGTCGGATTTCGACTCGGAGAGTGTACCGTTTTTTTTCCCTCAGCTTTGTCTAGCTCGTCCAGAAATATCGACTTTCCCCTCTCTTTTGGTTTTCTAGCATGTAAGGGTGATCAATTAATTCGGTTTCCACCGGAAATTCCGGTTCCGGTTCCGGTACCGGAATTCCGGTACCGGTTCCGGCCAATTCCGGAACCGGAACCGGAACCCTTTTTAGGGAATTTCCGGAACCGGAATCGGAACCGGAATTTCCGGCGGAAACCCGGAATTTTCCGGTTCCGGAAATTTTTTTAAAAAAACAAATTCAAAATCAAGGTATGCTGGGTTTGCTGATTGTTGATTGTTGATTGTTTGCTGATTGTACATAAAAATGGAGATGCAAATTACAAATTAGTAGCATTCACTTCATTAATTCAGGCCAAATTACAAATTAGTTCATTTTACAGGATAGAGTTTTAGAATTCAAATTTCAAGTTCTTACGTTTAAAATTGGTTTGAAACCAAAACTAATTTGGTTATAATTGTTCATCATATATCTAGGGTGTAGGCTATGGGAGATTGTTGATTGTTTGCTGATTGTTTGATTGCTCATGAGAATAATTTGTGAAGTTTGGCCACACACCAGAAGACATAAATGTAAAATTTTCAGTCTAAGTGTCGATAGTGTCGACACATAATACCATGGTGTCGACACATTGGTCACACACCAGAAGACATGTCCCAGGCCAATATGATGGTGTCGACACATTGGACAAAGGTGTCGACACCATCAGCTTGGCCTGGAAACCTGCTTTCAGTTGATAGTGCAATGTGTCGACACATTTGTACAATGTGTCGACACCATCATATTGGCCTGGGACATGTCTTCTGGTGTGTGACCAATGTGTCGACACCATGGTATTATGTGTCGACACTATAGATACTTAGACTGAAAATTTTACATTTATTTTTACATTTAGATAGATTGAGTCATTTTACATTTATTTTTTGTTAAATTTTTTGCTTTGTTAATTGATTATTTGGTTCTCTTAGTATTTCTCTTATAATTGTTTTGTTTTTCTTTTGTAGAGATGGAGAACTTGAGGATATTAGTTGGACAAGCACAATGATCTATTTAGTATTTTAGTGGCTGGTATCCTATTTCAATTAACTCTAGCTTCGTTTATACATGATTGTATTTATATATTTTGGAAAAAATAATTAAAGAGACATTTGTTAAGGAAAAAAAACAGCCAAATTTTGGCTTTGGGCTTTTAAAAAAAGTTGGGCCTAAACTAAATATATTTTTTTTAGGCCCATATAAGGAACCGGAATTTCCGGTTCCGGTTCCGGAAATTCCGGTTACAATTCCGGTTCCGTTCCGGTAAATTCCGGAATGGAACCGGAATGGAAAATCCCATTCCGGTGAGTACCGGAACCGGAACCGGAATGACCCATTCCGGTTCCATCCGGTTCCGGTTTCACCCTTACTAGCATGCGCAGACCTAAGAAATTCCTCTGCGAACTCTTCATGGATCCAGCAAATATATGTGCTGGGAGAGTTTGGTGACTGCAAAACACATGTTCCTTCCCAAAGATGAAATGCGGCTGTCACACCCCAGGTCCAACGGTCAACTTTTTCGTTTAACAAAATTTTAAATAACTTAAAATATAAAATTTATTTATTTCAAATAAACTTAAATATAGTACTCACTTTTCAAATCATAAACTTAAATAAAAGTCTTTCAATAAAACAAAGTGCAATGTAAAATAAAACTTCATTCTCATCTATCCCAGCCCGTATGACATCTAAACTTGTTCCTCGACATGCTCTCCATACTTTTCTGGAAATGAAAACATATTAACGGAACGAGTTCGATAACACAGTAAGTGAAGAATAAAATATATTAATAATTTTTTTAAAATAAATTTCCAAATGATTTTTCAGTAGTTCAGAAATTTCCCTTAGGCAATATCAGTAATCCATATTTACCCGATGACAGGGTTGTGTCATCACTCCGAAGAATAGATGCACCAATAATCAGTAATCAATGAGTTGGTACCAACAGAGTCAGTAATAACAGTAATCAGTAATAAATATTGCCACCGGGATTTCGAAACATAAAACAGTAATTAACAACATAAAATCATATTTCAGTATAACCAGTAATTGAATAACAGTGAATCCAAGAATTCAAACAAAACTTCAGTATAATTTTCAAAACCCGTCATTTCATATTATCGAGGAAAAATCTATCGTTACCCCGCTTGCTTGACTCGCTTGAAAATTAGATATCCCCGCTATTAGCACAACCTAACAGTAATCCGGAAAAATAATTAGGGATCAAAATGATGTTTGAAACTTGAATTTCACAATGTATAATTCGTTCAACTATTTGAAACGAATTACACACGTGATCGAAGTAGAGAAAGAACAGAGCATACCGTCACCGAAAAAACTTCAAGAATTCGCAGCAGAGAGGGAGAGAGAGACAGAGAAAAATTGCTCAAAAATGATGTGTGAGGTCAGATTTGAGAGATGTGCTCAACCTCTGAACGAGCTCCCCTTTTATAGGTGACATGAACTTGAATTTTAGTCGAAAAAAAACGTTGAATCTCATCTAAAACTGATGGCTTTTCGAAATCCATCATTAAACACGATAAATGGCATGGTTACTGAGAAACTTCGAGCTCTTTATGTTGGAGTTGAAAAGACTACTCAAATCAGGCGAAAATGGGTGTAACGGTTGAAGAAATGAAGTGAGAGAGAAATTTAGGAGAGAGAACTTCGAAAGTCGACGAAACTGCAGCTGAACCGAAGAGAAATCGAAGAGTTTTAGGGTTGAGAGGAATAAGACAATCAAAACGCATCGTTTAACTAAAAATCAAACCGGGCGAAAAAAAGTTTAAGTATGAATTAATTTCACCATTAAAACCACGCGAGCGCATGGATCCAGTGGCTTGCTTGCCCTTTACCTCACACGGCACCGGGGTTCGAATCCTCGCGCTGTCTCTTTTCTCATTTAAACGTATAAACATAATAAATATAATGCGCGTCCTATGAAAACGTGCAAACATTTGCAGTTCAGTGGTTAAGGCCTCTTTATGTACAGACTTTATTTAAGGCCTCTCAGTACTACTGGCTTTCAGCTATCTAAGGGTTGCTTCTTTGTGATTCAATTAGCTGCCAAGCAGATCTGAGTGCAATCTTACTTGTTGTTGTTGTGGTTGTCCCATATTGGTTGTGGAATGAGTTGATTGTCAGTTTATAAGTGTGAGGGAAAACCTCACCTCTTGAGCTAGCTCTTGGGGTTGAGAAGGCCCAAGACTATCTAACACTGATATCAGAGCCCAGGTTTACCAACAAGTCTCGGACCCAACAGTTCATGGGAGAAACAGATTGTTTTCACCCAACCCAAGGCCCGATATGTGAGGGAGAGATTGTTGGGGTTGTCCCACATCAGTTGTGGAAAGGGTTGATAATCAATTTATAAGTGTGAGGGAAAATCTCACCTCTAGAGCGTTTTGGGGTTAAAAATGTCCAAAACCACCTACCAGTTGTAATGCAGACACGTACATTCGTAGTACCCTTTACGTCAGCATGAATGAGATTAATATAGGTTTATTTAGGAGGTCAAATCCATAATTTTGGTGTTTACATGCAGAAATTCCTAATTGAAAAAAGAAAAGAAAAGTTGACTCAAAAGTACTTAATTATTTTTGATAAATTATCAAATTACAACTTATGTTTCAAATAAGAAAAAAAAATACTCCTTCAATCACATCGAGCTTACTAACCAGAGTGATATTAAATAAATACAAAAAGCTCATAATGCAAAAAATACTTGTTCTCTTTCCTTTTCAACACGTTACCTCTCTTCTCTTCAGAGCGACGTCGTAACTCGTACGTTGATCAATGATTTGATCTTTACAACTTCGAATTCACACTGCGCGGTGTGGTTTGACATATTTCGCCGATCAGTGGATCAGGATCCTCGTAAGCCCTCTTTATTCTTTAAACTGAGATGCCCTAAAAGATAAATGAAAAGAATATGAGAACTGGAAAAGGAAGGTAAAAACTGAATCGGGAGGGAAGCGATGGACGCAGATGAAATCCGCAGTGCTGGATAGCAATGAACCAAAAATATCAGTGGTTGGTGGACCCGCCAGTTAGGAAGATGGCCACTGAAGGTGACGCGCGAATGGGGACATAGCACAAAAGGTAGGGCCCTGCCAACCCCCTGTCGGTAAAGAGGAAGCGAACCTCTTCTATCTACGTCTCGCTCTCTTTAAGCGCAACACCTAATCGTGGCGGTGAGGAACCCCATAACTTGTGTCAGTTGTACGATTCTCCCGAGTATATATATATATATTTTTTTTGTAGCGTGGAGAATTATTATTTGCTAAGGAGATAATACTAACGGCCCCCTGCTGTGGGTCCACGTGGCACTATCACCACCACGACACCCGCTCTCGACACGTCAACGTCGCTGCGCACAGTGTCTAATGTCTATCCGACTCTCTCTCTGCGGTGGTGTACGTGTATCCTCCTCTTTCTCTCTCTAGAAAAATAAAAATATCTGTTTTGGCGTGAGCGATGCGAATCCGTGACGACATCATGGGAATGACTCCTGCTTTTGGCAAGGATATCTAGGTCACGGAGTTCTGTGAGTATTTTTTGTATTTTGAGAATTTTTAATTTATGTTAACTGTATTGATATGTGTGTTATAGTTATTTTTATGTAGTACTAAAAATTATATTTAATTGTAAAATTGTGAAAATTTAATTCTTTTTTGGGGGTTATAATTTTTTTTAACCCTGTTTGTTTTGTTTGGTTTGTTCGCTCTACTACGGTTTGCCTCATTCTTTTATTGGCTTTCCAACATACAATTTATTTGACTTTTTTTAAATAGTCCATTTCCATTTGAAAAAATATATATAATTTTTCACAAACAAACTATCAAGATAGTAAAATATTACGTCTTAAACTACCATATTTAAGATATTACATCTTTAAACTATCAATATTAGATATTTTGCACCCTTAACTACTCATTTTGACACATTACACTCTCTAACTACTAATATTAAACATTTTGCACCCTTCATGTGACAATAATACACTTGATAAATTAATAAACTTACAACAATATCTTCAATATATATAAAATGGGTCAAAAACATTATCGTCATTTTAGTATAAAAATTTGACAAATAGTGCAAAGTGTAAAAAATTAGTAGTTTGATGATGTCATGTAATAAATTAGTAGTTTAAGGTACAAATTGCAAAAACTTATTGTATTTTGTGGGTAAAAAATATATTTAAAAAAAAACGTGTCAAAAAAACCAACACTACTTACTTTCCCAGTCTGAGAAATTGTGTGAATTTATAGTGCAACAACTTGGGTCTTATCAAAACATTAAATTTGATGTGCTATATCGATCAGGCATACCAGATTTTCATTGCTACTATCACCGTGTGGAGTCTTATCACTCAGCATTTAGCATGTTGTACCTTGGAGGCAGCATTTTTTATGGGTTTTTAGATTATATAATTTTAAATAGTAAAATTTATTTTTTTTAATAAATAATAATACATAGTAGTAGAATCAAAATTTTAAGTCCGCAATCATAATTTCACATTTCAATTCTTATATTAATTAAAATATACAATTAAAGAGTTTAATCTATCTGTGATGAAAATTTACGTAAATATAATTTAAATAATAAAATTTATATTCGACCGACAGGTTATATTACTGTACGAAATTATCACACTTCGAGATAGGAAACAAAAAACCTCCTTCATCACATATGCTAACGCTGAGAGTTTCAGGCTGAGGACACAGATGCGAAGGCTATGTTTGTTTCATGTCTCAAAACGTTTTCAAATCGTTTTTTACTCACTTTTTCATCAATTTTAATACATTTTCAGCAATCCCAATAAATTTTTACAAATTCCAACAATTTTTAACACACTTTTCACCGATCTCAAGAAAATTTACACTACTTTCAAAAAAACAAAAACACAAAATTATTTATCAAGACATAAACCAAACATAGCCGAAGCTTCTATCGTCCAACTTCACACACGCCGCACCAGGTAGATTTATGTCCCCTAGATAGTGGAAGCAGCTCAGTTGCTTGATAAGAACAGATATATCTCGCGAACTTGAATTCCCGCTTTTAAGAAAAATTCCACTGAAACATAGCACTGAACCATCTACCGCTTTGGCCCAGCGACATAAAGGTCGAGCTTAGAAACTGAAGTGACCAAGTTCGACGAGGACGAATAAATTCCAAGTTCAATCATCAATGAGACTGGTCGGGTGTTCCCCGGCCAGAATTTATTTGGAAGGAAACCAACCCCACAAGCCAGCCACCACAATAATAAAGCAAAATGAAACACGTACACAATGTCATTAAAGTTACCGGAACAACCCCTGTATTTATCCATAATTGTGTGACAAATGCTTCTTTTGCAAGATGCAAACAATGGACCTAATTGAGGTATTTGCCCCTAAAGCCCGAGCTCGTACACGGCTTTGCTTTTGGGATACGGAATTAATGCGAATCTTCGTTAGGCTTCTTCAATAAATGGGAAAATAGGAGGCTGTCGAGGAGCTCATCGGTCAATGCAAGGACAATAGGCCAATAACCAGACACCGTGTGTTCACACTGGTATCAGAAAAGAGACGAGGGAAAATGGGTGTACGTTGCCTCATGGACACGAACAAAATCATTATGTTAAAAACATGTTTCGTCTGTTCATTTCCATTTTTCATTCCAGCAAAATAAAATCAAGTACAATTTTACTTAGTTTTGATTAAAACCTCACCTCAGGTAAAAACTTGACCGTATTTTGATTTCAAAATGACTAATTCAACTAATTAATGTTTCAGTGTATGACGTAACTCTTATATGACTCATCTCTCATTAATTTTATTTTTCTTATGGCTATCTAAAGTATAATTCGGTATATCACAATCTTCCTCATTTTAAATACTTGTCGTCCTCATCGAGATCCATCAAGCCCACGTTAGTGACTACTAAGACTGCTCTAATATCATTTGTAGCGACTTAAATAAAGCACTAACAATACCTGTACGTTGACTTCAAAGAAACTAGTTAAGATTGTTCTTGAAGCTTTTTTTATCATTAAAAAGTCTAGCTCAAACTAAATAAGATTTCAATATACGACTTTAATCTTATGGGCCACATATCTCATTTATTATTTTATCTCACGCATTCAGAATATCACAAGACCTACTAAATGGATATTAATGGTTACTCCACCCACGGTAATACCATTTCAAGGGATTATGGTCTCACACCCACCCAGAGCACTATTTAAAAGCATTCGAGTGTAATAGAGTTTAATTTAGGAAAAATAAAGAAAGTAATATAGTTTAAGGAAGGCCTACTTAGAGGATATAAAGATCAGGGAAGACCTAAGAATGCATTGTTATTTTCGTTTTGAGTAAAAATGTAGGATTTTAGAGAAGTTGTGAATATTTATGTTGAATAGTGTTTTATTGGTGTCTGTGTAAAGTGGAGAGAAAAATAATTTGATGTAATTGTTTAATAAAAAAGTATTGGAGTTATGTGAAAAAATATAGAGAGAGAAAATTTATGTTGAATAAAAAATTAAAAAGTTGTTGGAGATTGTGTAAAATGTATTGGTGTTTATGTTTGAATTCTGAATATGTTCGATGGCGGTAGTGTAAATATACTCAGAATCTTGAAAAAAAGTGTGAAAACCAACTTATCCCAGATTTAAAGCCACTTGAAGGATAGCGTTGTTTTTGGCACAATCATCTAAAGACATTTTTTAAAAAAACTACATCGAATCAGTCGAGGAAGAATTAGAAAAATAAAAAAAAGGAAGATAGGGGAGGGGGCTAACGGTTTAGTACAAGTTGTGGGGGGGAAACAACTCGCTCGAGGTGGGAAAAAAAACAAGCTTGTTGCGTACGTGGAAGTCATGTGCTTTGGAATTTTATTAGTATTATCTATGACTCTTTGTAACACATGCAATACAATATGCAAGAGATATATAACATTATTTTATATAAAATCATCACTCTCTTTAAACATTATAAAGTTCGAGCTAAATTTAGTTTGACAAGTTTTTTTCATTATTTTTGTTAGGATAAGTTTTTTTTTTCATTCACACAGTTGAAATGGGTGATACCTACTTTATTGAAAATAATGGCTTGTGAATGAATTGCTTTCTCGTTCGGTTACGGTGATGGTCTGCTCTCTTTTTAAGTTATAAGTGAATAAGTTATATTTTTACTTAAAAAATAGAAAAAAAACTACTCATAAATTAATATAAATATTACATTTTGTATCATAAACTATGAGATATTTTACATATAAATTATTTAGAGTTTCTCTAACATATTGAATCCTCCTTTTATTTTTTCGTCAAAATAAAAGGAAATTAATTTTTTTACGATTTTACCCTTAAACATAACTTGATATTCACATTATTTTGAATTTTTAAGGGTATAATTGTTATTTTATTAAAAAAATTTTTTAAAAAAAAATAGACAAAAATGAAATGGGTTAGAGATGAATAATTTTGTAGTAAAATATTTCAAGAAAATTTAAGATGCAAAAGGTAAAACTAGTAATAATTCGGTGAAAGTTGTTTTTTATTTTTTAATAAAAAAAACACCCTTGTTGGTCACAGATTCACAGGGTCAGTGCACCTTCGGCCACAAGTTATGCCCCATTCAACGGTAATGTATAGAGAGGCCTAAGGAGAATATCCAAATCCATTCCGCAAGAGGGAGAGTATGAAATAGGCGAAGGAAGTGGGTGAGAGTAGGGACAAATGAGATGGGGGTAGAATTTTTTGAGTGGCGTCTGTGGTCACGTGGCCGGTGCATCTTTGTTCATGCTGCCCACCACTTGTTTGGCGCTTTTACTTTAAAGATGAGTGAGAAACCTAGCTATGAAACCGCTAGCGGACTTTGCAAGGCAAAACCCCTCCCTCTCAAAAAATGTCCCTATCCCATGCCATTTAGAAGTAAATGCAGGGATTTACAAAAAATGAGAAATCTTGCAGTTATGGACTTGAAGGAAAAGACAGAGACCCTCGCGCCTGCCTTTCCAGTTTCCGCCATGGTTTAAAATCCATCAGCTAATTGTCTCACTTCCGCCTTCCGGAGGAGATGCTGGTAAATTGGTAATTTCGAAATGCACAATAGCTCTAATACGGAGGTCTCACAATGGACGTCCTTTTGAGAAGATTCTGAGTTCTAACGTTGTTGGTTTTGATTTTCCTAATTTATTGTCTTCTTCATTTAAAAGCTGGTTTTATCTGTCGTGGACTTTTTGTGTAAATAGATTTTCTTATTATACAGTCTTTTGTAATATCATTCTAAAATCAGGTATTTTGTTAGCATGCACGAGATATAAAGATAAGTACTTAGCATGAACTTTGTCCGGTCAGTTTCTTTGCCCACTCCCCCCCCCCCTCCTCTCTCTCTCTCTCTCCAATTATTTTATCTTTCTCAAAACATCAACTCCTAAATAAAAACCAGTGTGGTTTTCAGTTTCAGCTTAAGCTTATCACCGAGCCCTTAAAATGCGTCTCCACCCCAACCCCTCAAGTCTCCGTCTCTCTTGCCACTGATCCAATGTTTCATGGCTTCAGCTTAGTTGGTTTGTAAGTTGTGGTGGGCTTTCCCAGATGGATTTTGGGTTGGTGGGTTTCGATGGGTTCATGGGTTCAGACACTGGCTTTTCTTCTCTTGCTTCAGATCCTGAGACAAAGCAGAGGTGGTACGGAGCAGGGTTCCTCAAGCAGGAGAGATCTGTCACCTCTGAAGATGACTGGAGGATCTCAAAGCTGGCTAAGAGTGATGACTTCTCAACCTCCAAGGTGATGCTGCTTCAACAAAAAAACGCTTTGCTAAGATCTAATAACAGTCTCTTCTCTGATGGTCAGCAACAACAGCAAATGTTGAGCTTTTCTTCTCCCAAATCAGAACCTCTCGTAGGGGAAAAGAACTCTCAGAATGCCACATTACCTTACTTTCACCACGCATTATCTGCTTATAGTAGAAATACAGGTACATATTCAGAACTTTTAAGGTTGTATTTATGGAGGGTCTGGAGCATCATACGGGGGAACTGAAAGTGAAGCGTCATTGTATTATGTATATCACTTGGACAGTTAAGTGGGGAAGCAGGCACTTGCATGGATCTTTAGATTTATCAGATGGGTTTCGGTGTTTGTTTTTGGCTTAATGTTTGATTCGGGGGATGGAACGTGGGGTGTGTATGTTAGCTAAAGATGGTTGTTATTGGTTGCTTGGGTTTTGGTTCCCATCCTCCGGTGTAGCGTCTTTTCAAGGAAATCTTCGAGTGGTCTCTGCTTTGGGTCTTGTCGAGAAAAAAAAAAGAGTACAACTTTTATTCTTCTATCTTAAAATTTATGTCACCTGTTGTTGGGGGATGGGTTTTTGTAATATACTGACACAGTGGACTAGTGGGCACAAAGAAGTAAATATACAGGAACCCAGGCAAGAAAGAACTATGAGAGCAAGAAAAGCCCCATTTTTCGGTTCAGATTCCTTTTATCCTGCGATTTTTCGTTTCTTTTTTAAGTTTCTCTTATTTTTTTTGGATCCTATCAATTTTGTTCTTTCCAGTTATCACGGACACTAGTTTTGGATCGCCGTAGCCTCCTGAGAAAATTGCGGTTTTATTTTTCAACCCCTTTCTGCGCTTTTTTTTTTCCTTCTTCGACTATGGCTACAGATTTTGTTGACTCCTTGCTATGAATGGCCTGCAGATCTTGGCTCCTATCCCGTCTTAATCTTGCTTTCTTACAATGATTTGTCTGACCTTGTCTGTTTTTTTTAGGCTCTGACTCCGGGAGCTTGAATGGTGCAAGTATGCATGGTGTTTTAGGTGGAGCCCACGGGCCATTCACTCCATCTCAATGGATGGAGCTTGAACAACAGGCTTTGATCTACAAATACATAACTGCAAATATGCCTGTACCATCTAACCTGCTTATCCCCATTAGAAAAGCCCTTGATTCCGCTGGGTTCTCTAGTTTTCCAGGGGGCCTTCTGAGACCCAATACATGTAAGCTTTGTCTGTTCCGTTTAGCAAATTACAAAGCAATGTTCTGTCTGTTCCGTCAAGCAAATTGACAAAAACAAGATTTGCGAAGTTTTTCTCAAATCGCGTTTGATAAATAATTGCTGTATGTGCCCCCCCCCCCCCCCCCCCCCCCCGCCTCTTCCCACAACCTCATTCTCTGAGCACGCGCGTGTTTATGACTACTGCAGAGGGGTTTAACTATTGTAGCACTGTTTTCTAATTCCTACTACTGTGAGGATGAATATCCATAGTTTCACACTGTTACTTGGCCCTAGATGCCACCGATCACTGTTCATTTAAGCTGAAGTCTGAGCACTAATAGATCTTAGTCCGGGAATAAAAGAAACTTCTGAATATCTTCTGAACATTGAGTTACTTGATTGTTTTAAGTGGTTTTACTAATATTCGTATGACTTTTTATCTCTCCCTTGATTTCGAATGCTTTTGTATATTTTGTGTATGAAGTGGGATGGGGTTCTTTCCATCTGGGATTCTCCAACAACACCGATCCTGAACCCGGTAGGTGTCGAAGGACTGATGGGAAGAAATGGCGGTGCTCTAGAGATGCTGTTGCTGATCAGAAATATTGTGAGAAGCACATGAACAGGGGCCGTCATCGTTCAAGAAAGCCTGTGGAAGGCCAAAGTGGCCATGCCAGCACCGGTACCAGCACCAGCGGCGGCAATACCTCAAAGCTGATAAATATTGCTTCATCCCAATCAGCACCGGCGGTGGTGGTGCCTAGTGGGGCTGGCGGCGTGTCGAACAGCCTCACCACTGCGCACCAGCCACTCAACTTGAAGCCTGGTGCATCTAATCCTCCTGTAGCCACCTCCATCAACAGGTGAGAATATTTGCAGTCTCAAATGCCATCTAAATCGCTTGCCCTTTTGGCATCTATTCCGTGAAAGAGTTCTCCTCCATCATCTAAATTGGTGTGTTAGATGAATAAATCAAGGGTATGACGGTTTGGTAAATGGTAATTTCTCGTGCAGGATGTTTTTTGGGAAAGAGAATATGGGTGAAAGAACTCAAGATACACCCAGTCTCTCCATGGTCTCGCCCTCCATCGACCATAAACCAAGAGAGAACTCGTTCGTGATTCAAAAACAGCAAATCTCATACGAAGAATCCTCTAGAACGATGTTTGGGCTAGTCCCTTCTGATTCCCTCCTCAACCCTTCACATAAAAGCTCTAGTATAATAAGCTGTGCTTCGCAGGAGCTGCGCGATAGAGGAACCGAATCACAACAATCTCTTCACCACTTCATTAATGACTGGCCGAAAACCCAATCTGATCGTTCGACCATCTCCTGGCCTGAGCTTGACTTGCAATCAGACAGGACCCAGCTATCAATTTCAATCCCCTTGGCGTCCTCAGATTTCATCTCATCCACTTCCTCTTCCTCCAATGAGAAACTCACACTATCGCCACTCAGACTGTCTCGTGAGTTGGACCCTGTAAGGATGGGTTTGGGAGTTGGTGATGTCCTTGATGAACCCAAGCAAAGGCAAGCAAATTGGATTCCGATCTCTTGGGAAACTTCCATGGGTGGTCCTCTCGGAGAGGTTTTGCATAGTAGTAACAGTGCAGGAGACTGCAAGAATGCATCCGCGCTTAACCTTATGACTACGGGCTGGGACAGTAGCCCTCCTGTAGGATCATCACCAACTGGGGTCCTGCAGAAGACCACTTTCGGGTCTCTTTCTAACAGCAGTGCAGGGAGCAGCCCGAGAGCTGACAACCACAAGACGCTTGAAGGTGCTAGCCAGTAAGGTCCACTTGGTCTGTGAACTTGGAAACTGTTCGGCGATGCTTAGAAAAAATGAATTCAATCTGTGTGCTGAGGAAACGTGGTGAGTGAAATTTTCGGAGTTTCAGTTTGTCTGTAAACCTTTTTAATTTCCGTATCTTTTCTATCTTTTGGCTCAACAATTTGGTTTTGTGGGTGTTACTTGATAATATGACTTCTCCACCATTCAGATTTCGGTGCACATATTTGGTAAGATATGTTGTTTTCCAATCTGGTTGGTCGGACACTGTTGAATGGACGGTAAGGTCCAAGTCCAATCAGGGTTCTGATGTCTACTACATATCTGACATCCACGAAGTAGGAACATTTTTGCTCTGGTTAAATTGGTCATCTAACATGACCTTAAGTTTTGGAAACGGAAGCAGTGCCTGCCCCAGGCTAGTTTCACTCTCGAGTTAGGCCAGTAAGGCAATATGAATTTGGGTAGCTTCGTAACCTTCGTTATCTTGGAAGTACCCAAGAATGGAGTCTCAATGGTCAAATATTTTTTTTCTTAGCAATAGTCAAATATTATTGATCAAAGAAGAAAGCAAATAAAAAGTCTCCTCACTGAGACTAGGTAGTCATTTTTCTGATGTACAACAGAGCTTGGACGTTGTAGAAATTATTCGGTGTAATTTGCTAAAAGGGAACCTGTTTAAGATTTGATCAGTTCGCAACGATTAGAACTGGCGAGTCACCACGGAAACCATTGAAATTGAATCAATCACTAACCAGCTTACAAAACAGGCCAGAGTAATAAGACACGAGACGCAACAATGTTTCGTAAGCACATCAGCGAGTTGGTCTTTGCTGAAGATGAAAGCAACAGTCAAGGTTTTGGCAGCCACACGGTCACGCACAAAATGAAAATCAATCTCGACCTGTTTGGTTCGAGAGTGAAAAACCGGATTAGCTGAGAGATAGGTGGCCCCAAGGTTATCACACCAAAGAGTCGGGGCAGTAGGAAGAAAAACACGGAGCTCACGTAAGAGAGATTGGACCCACAGGAGTTCAGCAGTAGTGTTTGCCAAGGACTTGTACTCGGCTTCAGTGCTGGAGCGAGCCACAGTTTGTTGTTTGCGAGAATTCCAGCAAATGAGGTTGGAGCCGAAGAAGATACAGAAGCCACCAGTGGACCGTCTGTCATCAGGACAACCGGCCCAATCAGCATCTGAAAATGCACTTAGATGAGGCTGAGGCGAGCGACGAAGCTGAAGACCAAATGAGGCAGTGTGCTTGAGGTACCGAAGGATTCGTTTAACCGCCTGCCAGTGAGGATCCCTGGGAGCATGCATAAACTGGCAGACCTTGTTGACAACAAAGGAAACATCCGGTCTGGTGAAGGAGAGGTACTGCAGATTACCGACAATGCTGCGGTACAAGGTAGGGTCAGCAAATAGGGACCCATCATAGGCAGAGAGCTTAACAGAGGAGGCCATAGGGGACGTGACAGGTTTTGCAAGAAGCATATTAGTCTTGTGTAGGAGATCAAAAATGTACTTGTGCTGAGTAAGACAGAGCCCAGTAGATGTGCGATGCACCTCAACGCCCAAAAAATAAGACAGAGAACCGAGGTCCTTGATAGGGAAGGTAGTGGAAAGCTGTCGAATAAAATGTTGCACCAAGGAATAAGTGGTCCCTGTAATAATTAAGTCGTCAACATAAACCAAAATATAGACAAGTTGTGAGCCGGAATGATAGACAAACAGTCTAGCGTCAGCCCGGGAGGAAGTAAAATCAAGTTCCAGCAGCTTGGACCTCAGCCGGGAGAACCATGCGCGGGGAGCCTGTTTAAGGCCATACAAAGCCTTGTGCAGTCGACAAATGTGATGAGGAAAGTCAGGGTGAACAAACGTCGGGGGCTGCTGCATGTAGACCACCTCTTGAAGCTCACCGTGGAGGAATGCGTTTTGTACATCTAACTGCCGAATGGGCCAACCTGCAGAAACAACTAGGGCAAGAACCAAACAAATGGTGGTGGTCTTAACAACGGGACTGAAAATGTCACAGTATTCGATACCAGCCTGTTGGTGGAATCCCTTAGCGACGAGGCTGGCCTTGTAGCGTTCGAGAGAACCATTAGAAGTGCGTTTGGTTTTAAAAATCCAACAACAACCGATAACATTGGAAGAGCTGGTGGGAGGGACCAAGGACCAAATGCTGTTTGGCAGAAGGGCTTGGAACTCAGCATCCATAGCACGATGCCATTCAGGAAATTTGGAAGCCTCTGTAACACAAGTGGGGTCATTCGGAATAGCAGAGAGGGAAGTAGAGTGAGCCTGAGGAGGGGGCCAGCAGATAGAGCCGTCATGGTACTGACTAGGTCTCAAGGAGTGAGTTTGAGAGCGAGTGATCATGGGGTGACGGGGAGGAGGAGGAGGACTGGGCTCAGGATGAGGAGACGCAGGTGGTTGAGAAGAGATAGACAAAGGGAGGGGAGTAGAGGGCAAAGGAAACTGAAGAGGAGGCAGCGAGGTGATAGGGGTAGGAGCCACTGGGGGAGAGGTGGCTAATGGAAAAACATGTTCGTCGAAGCGAACATCTCGGGAGATATAGGTACGACCTGTAGGGCGATGGAGACAGAGGTAACCTTGATGATCTGGGCTGTAGCCCATAAACACACAGAGAGTGGACCGGTAGTCAAGTTTGTGGCGGTTAAAAGGACGAAGGTTAGGCCAACAAGTCGAACCAAAAACCTTTAAAAATTTATAATTGGGAGGTTTACGAAACAAACTTTCAAAAGGGCTCTTGCCATGAAGAACCGGACTGGGTAGTCTATTAATCAAATAGACAGCAGTCCGAAATGCCTCAGGCCAATGAACGAGAGGAACAGATGCATGGGCAAGTAAAGCAAGACCAGTTTAACCAACATGGCGATGCTTGAGTCAATAGAGCCCATCTGTTGATGAGCATGGGGACAAGAAACACGGTGCTGAATCCCGGAGATATGAAACAAAGGGCGCAAGGCCTGGAACTCGCCCCCTCCATCGGATTGAAATTTTTTAATTTTAGTGGAGAATTGACGTTCAACATAGCGTTGGAAAGCAGTAAAAATAGCAAACACATCATATTGTATGACATAGGAAAAAGCCACGTAAACGACTAAAGTCGTCCACAAAAGATACATAATAACGAAAACCAAGTTTGGAAGCCGTAAGGGAAGGACCCCATACATCGGAGAAGATTAAATCCAAAGGAGCAGTAAAACAACACTGAGCAGGAGAATAGGGAAGCTGGTGTGTCTTGGCTTAAGCACAGGCCGGACAGACAACAGGTGGTCTAGTAGAGATTGAAGGGAGCTGCTGAGTGGACAAAATATGACGAACAACACGGAAGGCTGGATGTCCAAGGCGAGCATGCTAGTCGGTTGTGGAGGTATGAAAAGCCTGAGGAGGAGTGGACTGTGGAAACACGTAGAGTCCATTGCTAGTGGTTCCGCGGAGAAGTGTTGTCCCCGACGGGGCATCCTTCACAAAAAACTCACGTGAGTGAAACTAGAAAAACACATTATTGTCGTCACTAAACTGCTTAACAGACACGAGATTTTTTTGTAATATTGGGAACTTGTAAGAGATGATGGAGTAGAAATTGGGACTGAGAAGAGGAGGGAACAAAAGACCCAATATGAGAAATAGGAAGAATGTTACCATCACCAACACGAAGTTGGGCATCACCTGTATAGTCAGAGGCTTGGAGATTCAACTGGGAGAAGTCAGAGGTTACGTGGTTTGTAGCAGCAGTGTCTGGGTACCAAGCTTGATCCGAAGGAGCAGTAGAGGAGCTGTAGTACGCCATGTGAGCAGGTGGTTCACTCTGAAAAGCTTGGTTGAAACGGTTGTAGCAATTTAAGGCAATGTGGCCCACTTTGAAACAGACCTGGCATACAGGACGTGTAGCAAGACTATGCAGAGAGTTGGAATGTGGACCACGACCATTGCCACGACCGCTTCGAGAACCCCCACTGCTACGACCAGTGTTGCGACCACTATTGCGGCTAGGGAAGTGGCTACCGCTACCACCACGACCACCATTGGGAGAAGAGGGTGAGAACTTGGTGGTGATATTGGCTGATATATCAGAGGACCCAGAGGCATGTTGTCGAAGACGACTTTCATGAGAGAGCAAGTCTCCATAAAGCTGCTCAAAGGGGAGCGGTTCGAGTCGGGTAGTGATAGAGGACACAAAAGAGTCATATTCAAGACCCAAACCAGCAAGGAGATATGTTACGAGCTCAGTTGAGGACAAAACCTTGCCAGCAGCGGCAAGAGTATCACTGATATTTTTGAGCTTGCAAAAATAGTCAGTAGCATAATCAGTCCCTTTTTTAAGAGTAGCTAGTTGATACTGGAGGTGTACCAAACGAGCTTGAGACTGAGACTGAAACAAAATCTCAAGAGCAGTCCAAACAGCACGAGAAGTAGAGTAACCGACAACCTGAGAGATGAGAGGCTCTGTAAGAGAGGAGATAAGGGCACTAAGGATCATCTGATCCTGTTGAACCCACTGGGTATAATCCGGGTTGAGGGAGGTAGTGGTGATGGTAGCTGTAGTGGTGGAAATAAACTCAGCCGGCTGAGGAGAAGAACCATCGACAAAACCAAAAGGACGTTGGCCCTTGAGATAGGGAATCATCTGGGCGCGCCAGAAAAGGTAGTTTGCATGGGAGAGTTTAACGGTGACAAGGTGGGGAAGAGAGGAGACGAAGGTAGGGACAAAGGTGGAGCTGGAAAGGGCAGAGGAGGTCGGTGGGGTGCTCATGTCGGAGGGCTGTGGGGTGCTCATGTCAGACGATAGTGTCTGTTATGCAGAAAAGACGTTGGTCATAAAAAGCTCTGATACCATAATAAGATACGTTTGTGAAATATTCAGTATATTCATTTATACGAGTGCTACACTTTATATAGAGCACAATACCGCGAATCACGGTAACAAGAATAGCAGGGGAATATTTCTACGTAAAGAATATGCTAACAACCTATACAGCTCAGCTATTCTAGAACATTCGTAGAAGAGGTGGGTGACGTGGAGCGGTGTGGCTCTGTTTCTGAGGTGGGTGCATGAGCTGGAGCTGGTGTGTTGACACAGAGCAGGTTCTAAAGAACTCATACCGTTTAATATATGCTTTTGCAGAGGCGACTCACCCGTAAATGGGATATTCCGTAGTTGGGGAAAGCTAAGGCTATATTTGGTTTATGTCTTGAGATATATTTTTGTGTTTTTATTTTTTTGAAAGTAGTGTAAATTTTCTTGAGATCGGTGAAAAGTGTGTTAAAAGTTGTTGGAATTTGTAAAAAGTTATTGGGATTGATGAAAATGTATTAGAATTGATGAAAAAGTGAGTAAAAAACGATTTGAAAACGTTTTGAGACATGAAACAAACATAGCCTAAGTGTCGAGTAATCGGAATGAGCGTCCTTGTCACGACTGATATCCCATTATTTAGAACCTTAAATCAATTTTTTTTGTCAAATCTCCTCATGTCTCACTCTTGAAATGTCCTTTTCAATGTCGCTTATCTTTTGCTTATATGTATTATGGTCAATAGAAGCCCATCTTAATATCCCCTCTTCTCCCAGAGTACCATTTTCTATTTTCTTGTTTTATCTTTATTTATTTTTACTTATTCATGCTTCAATGCCGGTTAACCGATGCAAGGGAAATTCCATGTCCAAGTGTGGTTCTGTGGCGCCATTCTGCTGATGGATGAAGCTTCATACCAGGATTACTCTGGTCTCTGATCTTTGAAATTTGAAAAGCCTTTGGTTTAAAGGTTGATCAAACATCCTCTAAAAAACCATCAATAGGAAAGAAGTTGAAACCAAGAACATATATCATGAAGCCACATTGGCCAACTGACACCTTCAACCCATAGATCTCATCTCAATTAAAGTTCAGAGAGAACAAACGCTTGTGAAAATTCGGATTCAAAGATCCAAATCAACAAGAAACCAGTGAAATACACTTGAAAGTCACAAAACACAGTGTTGCACAAAAATTGGAAGAATATGGAGGCGTGCGTAACCCTGACTTATGGGATCATCCACTCAAATCAGGGCTTTAAACGCCACCCTTATCAATATAAGGAGATGGCAGAGCACAAGGCAATACTAGTTAAGTGAACTGCCCTGTGAATATCAAATTCAACTCCTGTAAAATGTTCAGCAAGAACACTAAATTAGGCGTCTTTGAAACACAAATCATTCGCCCCTCTATTTAATTTCGATTTGAAAAAAAAACTCAACCCGAATAATCGACAAACTTCAGAATCTAATTACTAATGAACGATCAAAGAAAAACGTATCATTCTGAAAGTTCAGAGACCGGGTGGTGCTCATTTTCTATGGGTGTAAACGTGTCTGTCATGCCATGGCAGTAGCATTCAGAACGAGGAATTTTTTATAATCATCGCAACCGACCCGAATAATTGCATATAAGGAAAGAGAATCGAGAATTGTGAAAAACCCCTAAATTCGTAGAACTGGAACTGAGAGGGAATAAAGAGGAAGAACCGGTTCTCTGGTGCGCCGCGCAGAGCATTTGCTTGTACTTTGAAACTAACTGGACTCGCTTATATATAAAGAAAAGGAAATAAGCTAGATTCGCAAACCCTAGCCGCACGCTTGCCTGAATGAGTGAATTCACGCTGAGCTCGACTTGCGTTGAGTTGAGTTGTTGCGGACTTACACATGATAAGTGGGTTCGGTTAAATAGGCTCGACCCGATTTGTTACTGTTAGGCCCATTTCTCGGCCACGTCCAGTTTCTTTGAAAACAAATTTTGTAGCGTGATCTCTAATCAACAGAAATGTTTGATATTTAAAAATCGAGCCAGATAATTGGGCCAACCAAGGATTGGGCCTGGTTGATTAAACTTGAATGATGACATTGTCCAGCTTTGACCAAACATCTGGCCCACCCAACTATTACACCTTAGCCGAAATTGTTAATGATGACATTGCCCAGCTTTAACCAAACATCTGGCCCACCCAACTATTACACCTCGCTATAATTTTATTGAATTTGTGAGAAAATAGTAAAAAGTGAAATTTTATATCGGTGAAATTTTTTTTAGGAGATTTGATTTGAATAAATATTTTATGTTAATTATAATGGAAATTGATGATTTTGAAATTTATTATTATTATTTTATCCATTAGTTATTTATGATCACAAATGAGAATTTTGAGATGGCATGGCCAAAATTCTCAAAATTCCTTTTAAGTTCCGAAACAAATCATTACGAGGACGTGTTCCGAAAATTGAGATATATCCGTTTCAGGCTTCTAGATAGATGTGAATTCAGGATTATGTTCGTTTTCAAGATTTTTGTAGGATTTTGAGTGTTTTGATGATTTTTAGGTGACGTTAAAGTTGTGCAGAAGTTGTTTTATATTTTGAGTTTATTTATTTTTTTATATTAAAATAGAGTATTTAAAAGGTATTTTTTAAAAATAAAATAATCCAAAGTGAGAGGCACAAGGACAGGCAGAGGACATAGGCGCAAGTGGCTGCAGGAGGAGGGGGATTTGAATCCTCCCTTCCCTTTGATTTTTGCCGAACATAATGAAGTGAGCATTAAAATCCACTTTTTTTCATAAACCGAACATGCTCCAGGTTTAAACAACAAGCTTTGGTCGATGCAACAGCAATCATGATGAAGCTAAGAGTAGTATTTATACTGTTAAATCCGAAGCTGATAGGCATATTAATGCTGCCTAGCTAGATTTTCCATGAAGGGTGGGCACAGGAACAATCTAATGTTCACTCTTGTTTATCTACCGGTCAATTGCTTGAGAAAGCAGCACTACTCCATACGTATCGTTTTCCTAATTTGCTGTCTTCGGTTCGCTAGGCGATGAAGGATATTCTTCTGGATTTAAATTTTCAGATAGGACGATTGATCACCTGATTCGTGTGTTAAGTACTATATCAAAGGGAAAACTTTATACAAAAGCTTTTAATTTGTGTCCAAGGTGAGTAGGCTACTGGGTGTTTAAGATCTTACGCTTTCTTTCTAGCTAGGGGCTAAGGTTTTTTATTGGTTGCACGACAAAACTCCTTACCAAACCTAATCCAGATCGCTGCATATCTAAGCTTCTATTTTTATTGCCCATAAAGAAAAAGAAAAACTTCTATAATTATCATTATCGTTAGTCTCTTATAAATCTAGGAGTTTTTAATATATTATTTTTTGAAGAAAGTACGCCGCCACCCCTGGTGGGTGTGTTTGTGTTGTAAAATTTTAGTGTTGTTAAAATTTTAGGTATTGGGTTTAGTGAAAAAGTGAAGAGAGAGGTAATTTTTTATATTTTTTGTAGTGAATAGTAGTGATTTGATGGGGGAGAGAGAGATTATATTGTAATTTTTTATTGTGTTAAAATTTTAGAATGTGTAAAATTTTAGGACGCAAACACAGCCGTAGTCTGATACGTATTCAATTAATCTTATTTTATTTACACATTTTTCATACAATTTTTGGTTCAGCCTGCATATCGGTGCACGTCCATCTGTCAAATATAAGTAATATATTCGTGTATTATCGTAATTCCGGCAGTTTTTGTAGGACCAATCTACTGTTGAAGTCCCTTAATTTCTAAGACCAATTAAACGAGTATATATATGTGTGTGTGTGAGATATAGATCTGGGTAAGCCCAAATTTTGGCTTGACCGGCTTTACTTAATTATTTATCTTAATCCAGCGGATCTGGACCAAATATCCGCTTTAATTTTAACCAAAATTAGCTAGAAGCCATCCCTCAGATGGCCGGTCTGGTATCTCATAACGAAATTGCTGAAATTGGCACGACATGGTTGATTAATGACTCCTTGACAATCCTGGCTACCTTAACTATATACGTGAAATTGGTTCACGCTGCAGACACATCTCAAGCTTAAATACGTCCAATGCCAATGGGAGTTGGCATATTATATTTTAATGCTACGTACGTACAAGCTTAAATAAAATATTGGTGAGGGATCATTGTCTGGAAAATTCAAGAGTAGACGAAATCCACTACCAGATTTATATATGAAAATAAAGGATCATTTACCATGAAGAGAGAGGCCTTCGAATGAAAGGTACAAGGTACCTTGTAAAATCCAAGGTATATTTTTGGGTCGGAATCCTCTCATCAATCTCTTACTTAATTAGGTATTATAATTTAAACAGAAAGAAAAATTGCATAGAATGAGCATATAATATTGACATTTTCTAACTGATCGCCATATTCCACGATATATATGGTCTACATTTCCTTATTTCCTTGTTGGTAATTGTTGACTGATGACTAGATTGGTGCAGCCTTTTAGGAACTGGTTTGAATAATACATCTATAGAAAGACGCGTCCAATTCATATAAGAGCTACAAATTACAATGAAATAGCAAGTTATGTCGACCAGTGTTTTGATCCATTTTTTCGGTAGCCAGATCCGAGCAAGAATTTCAAATCTTGACAGGTACGTTGTTGAATCATGTGAAATATAATTAATATGGTCCATCAGTATCTAAGTACTACCTTTCATACTGGAGGCCCAGAATAATTCATCGACCAGAAACTGGTCAACAGTAATATGCCTCAATCTCCGGCCTGAACAGCGACCTGCAAATATTTTCTTTTGCCCTTGCGGATGTCTAGCGTGACCGCATGCATGAAGTCTGCCAGTGCCAGTGGCTAGGCTAATTAATGCCAGGATCTAACATTCGTCTGATGTATTTTTAGCAACATTTAGCTATTCCCTGAACTTCTTTGGCAACTTTTGTACGTTTCTCGTGACGTAAAATGCGTAAGAAGATGGTGTCATTTTCCCCCATTATTTTATTGTCTAGTCCCGTATTTTTTGTTTGTAAGCTAACAATAATAAGCTATAGTAGCCGTTGCAAAGCGTAAAAGCAAATTCTCATGCAGCTCTATTTATAAGATTTAACATTTAACAAGCAAAATTGTCTTTGTATACATCCGGCTGCCACCCGCCATGCTGCAGAGGGAATTTGACCAGAGTGAGGTTTGCACTAAACCGACAGTACCATTCTCATGGGAGGTCAAACCTGGTGTCTGCAAGTTCACAGATGAAGCCTCTAGATCCGTTAAAGAGCACCTTACATCAGCTAAGCTACGACCTCCTCCTTCCTCGTTAACCACTACCAGCATGGATGATTCGCATGTCCCTAGCTCGTGTCTGTCATGCGCGCCGCAGCCTTCGATGAGAAGTGCTTCTTTCAGAATAATGGGGGTTAGGAAGGAGGACGACCCTTTTCTGGCAGCTTACAAGAGCTGCACAGCGAGCCCTGCTACTCATAGATCATCTGTTATCAAAGAAAGAAATGTTGGGTTTGGGAAGAGGAAGAGCATGCACTTTCTGCCGGGCATGCCCGGTTAGTGAAGGTAATCCAGTGAAAGTACTCTCTTGGCTTGCGAGATCAATTAAGAGAAAATGAGCGATGGCTTCAATATCTGTGAAGCTCGACTAAGTTTGAAATGTATCGAGGGCCCGAGGCTTCAATATCTGTGAAGCTCGACTAAGTTTGAAATGTATCGAGGGCCCGAGGCTTGATATCGCTCATTTTCTCTTAATTGATCTCGCAAGCCAAGAGAGTACTTTCACTGGATTACCTTCACTAACCGGGCATGAGTATTACCCGGCAGAAAGTGCATGCTCTTCCTCTTCCCAAACCCAACATTTCTTTCTTTGATAACAGATGATCTATGAGTAGCAGGGCTCGCCTCGACTAAGTTTGAAATGTATCGAGGGCCCGAGGTTTGATATATATATATATATCTATATATATCGTTTGATTTCCTAATGATTCGTTCTTGTGATATTACATTGAGTTGCGAGTTTTTATTTTTCGATCGATATTGAGATCAGTGAGAATTACTAACTCTGCATACGACAAACTATCGGACTAATCAAACTCTGCTTAACAGCAGCTCAATCAACACGTATCTGCAAGTACTTTGTACAATATCGCATGAAACCCTCAAACTCCACCAACGAGAAGGCCGGCCACTGCTGCCACTGCATCTCTCCATTTGTATTATAATGTCCTTTCTCTCCTTCACGTTTTGCCCCTAAAGAGCCTTCATGAGTTATCTTCTGCGAATGGGTTTAATTATAAGAAAAAGAAACACTAACAACGTGGGCCGTGGCCTATCAGTAGATTAATTAATATAGGAATTATATCGTGATGGCGGGACGTGAGCTTGCCGACAGACAACCATATATCTTTGGTGCATCTGTATACTAAAATTTTAGTCCTCTTAAAATTTTAACACAATAAAAAATTATAATATATTATATCTTTTTCTATCACATCATTATTTTTTATTATAATAAATATTAAAAATTACTATCTCTAAAATTTTAACACTTGAATACCATCATTAAATTGCTATTGGAATTGAATTCTGTATGTTTAATGAGTCAAGTGGGTTAAAACACGATACATGCCAAGCCTGAAAGGTGACAGTCGAACCGATCGGAAGAAATGCATGGGCCCTTCCAAAAAAGTTAGTTCTCCATCAAAATTTTCTTCTTCCACGTCGTCTCTTGGAATCCGTAAAGTAGGTCTTTTTTCACATTAATTGCTGCTTCCTTACATATTTTAATTTTTAGACATATAAGTACAACCTTTTCCGATGGTTATAATATTTCAACCGTTAAAAAGCATGTTATCAACAGCTCTTTTGCAAGATCTCGTGACATCATTATGCGGCCGTTATTTATGCCTGTTTTATATAGGAAAGATTAATGATTAATTAAGGAAGCCTCGACCTTCATAGAATATGTCGAGAAACCAAAAAACTGATGTCATTACTCTTTAGACTCATTGTTTTGTATCAATCCCTCGGTCCGTTCTGTGAATCTGGAGTTAATTACACACACCTGAATATTTAATTAACTAACCCAGATATTTTTTTATACGTGGCTTTAATTACATGCCTTCTGTCAAAATCATTTGCCGTCTTTATAAGCTTTATCCATGTTATTATTATTTTTTCTCTGCCTATGGAAAGGAGCTGCCATCATCTATATTGACGTCCCAGTTAGCTGTAATCAGCTCTCTAGAAATCTCTTTCTTTTCATTTCTTCTGTGCGAATATTACGTAAATCAGAAGGCCAGGTTACAGAGAAAATCCTCCCTAGGAAGGATCTTCTTGAGTTATGTTACTGGCAGCCACAGCATGCACAACGCTAGCTAGCTAAGTACACATGATAAATAAAGCGTTAGTATGCATGCATCACATGGTAGCTAGCTGGATGCTTCTATAATTACAGAACGTATGAAAAATATATATATATACATAGGAGGAGAATTGTAAGGATTTCCTTCTCACGTCAGATTGACCAAAGACACATAATAAGACCAGTATCAGGGCGAGGATTAGAGATAAATTTCTAGATAAATCAATGCATGTGTAAGTTTATGCTTAGGCAAAAAGGTATACGTAATTACCTAAAAAAAAGGTATAGTTCAAGAAAAATCTGGTGCTAAATCCAATATTTTATTCGGATTAATTAAATCGCTGTACTCAATTTAATATAACGCTCATTTTCTTGGGGATCGAGGCTCGTACTGATGTTCCGCAGAAGTACGTCTTCGACACTTCTAGACTCGTCGAATCCAATACGGAGCTGCCGATCGAGCTGCGCGACAATGAGGAGTGGGTATACGTCCATTTCAACACCAGTAGTTGAACGAATAGGGGTTGGGGGGTAGAAATTCCGGTACCTGTAGATGGACATCAGTCGGTCATCTTAAGTACTGTTTAAGTAATTAACCCTGAATTTCAGCCAAAAAAAAATCAGAAAAAAATAAAAATAAAAAACTAATTAACCCAGTACTTCGACAATGACTTGATTGTCGTACAGCCCTTGAACTTATTTCCCAGCTTTTTCTACTATTCAACCATATATTACAAATATTCTGTCAACTAGCTCTTCGTTTTCTTGGCTATCTTGTCTATATCCGATGCAGTCAAACAAGCACTTGGTCTTTGTAATGCACCTTCGTTGTCTTTTCGCTTAGTTTTTGTTTAAAAGCCGATCCCCACCTCGCAAGCTTCACGTTTTACCTGCTTGGCTTTAACTTTAAGGATATTCTGCCTCCAAGCACTTTGTAGCCCGCAAGTAGGGCCTTGATCTATAAGAGCCTACACCTCATAATTCTCGTACTTCCACCACAAACTAAAAATTAGATGATGAATCGCTCAAAGACTCGGGCTCCAGGGACCATACCCTTCTCTTGGGAAGACAAGCCCGGTGTCTCCAAGGTTACACAACGAGAGTTCCTCGGTGAAGAGGACTTCGTGCTTAAGCTACCACCACCTCCTTGTCCATCAGAAGTTGCCAGGTTTTCGGTCCATGATTCCCAAATCCAGATCCCCCTTCCTCCTTGTGCTTTTCAGCCTCCTTCAAGAAGTACTTCCAAAAAGGGTATCAGAAAGCACGAGGATCCTTTTCTGGCAGCCTACAAGAAGTGTACCAAGAGCGTTAATGGAAGCAGCGAGTCGTTTAAAAATGGTGTTAAAGATAGGTTCAGGAAGAGTATGCTTGCGTTCTCGTGTAAGCGCTCATGCAGTATTCGGGATGATAATTTACCGAGCATCTCTCAGCTTCCATACGAGAGATCAGAGACAGAAAGAGATCAGACAATTTGACCGAGTTTGTGTTTAATTTGGTCGTTTCTTATCTGTCTGCGCTTTGATGTGTTATCTTCTTCAAGTTATAATATTCCATCGGAGCACATGCACCAAAAAGCTGTGTCTTTGTTAGATTTTCATATTGATAGATTATTTTATCATCCAAGAAGCAATAGATCGACGAGTACGTACTTAGCTAATATCTTATGAAACAAAAAAAATGGTTTTGGATTCCTTGAATTCTATCCCACCAGGCCACAAAATCTCCTCCGCGCGTCTAGCTTGGCCATTAATCTTCAGACTTGGGATGTCTTCTAGTCAACTCTTCAACCCTTATAATTCAACGGAATTTTTATTTTCCGTTAACAAATTAAATTGCTAGGGCCATAAGAATATAAATACACTTAAATAACAAGAAAATATTTTTATTCTGCTACTAAGAAAATCAATTTAAAATAGGATTTGAAGCTCTTCTACTCGAATTACGTTAGGTCTTCGAACTTTAAGGTTTGCCGTCATAACTCAGCTCACGTTGAGCACTTGAATTCCCTCGGACTCGAGACGGATAATGGAAGATAAATTTTCTTTACCTCTGATGATCTCTTGTTTCTATATATCTATATATATTTGTAGAGTCGAATAAAAGAGGACAACCAAGATAGCATAACTATTAGAATTTACATAATATGTGAAAGGTGAGCCTAACTCAACTCCAAAAGACGACTTGAGGAGTGAGGAATGCCACAACCTTATAAGGAGTACATTGACTAGTTTATCTAGCAATGTGGGACTTCCAACACGCCCCTCACGTGTGGCGGAAGGACATCCAAGCCAACACGTGGAAACGGGTGACGGTGGACCACAAACTAGGAACCTTGCTCTGATACCATATTAGAATTTACATAATATGTAAAATGTGAGCCTAACTCAACTCCAAAAGACGCCTTGAGGAGTGAGGGATGCCACAACCTTATAAGGAGCACGTTGACTAGTTTCTCTAGTAATGTGGGACTTCCAACACAACGACCATTAAGTTTTAGCCGACCTTCCAATTAATTCAATCCCATATATGCACTATCATATAATTCAAGTCACCGAAACACACAAAAAAAAAAAAACGGCGCGTTTCGTCGTTCGTAAAGGAAAAAAGAAGAAGACAATTACGATGTAAGAGATTAGACGTGAATCCAGTCTTCTCTTAAAGATTAATGTATCGGCTATGTTTAGTTGCTTGTTTTCAAAACATTCTTTTTTTTCGTAGTAAAGAATTTTTGATAGTTTGTAAAAGTGATGGAATCCGGACATGCATGTTCAAAACTAGTTGGATGTACGTAATCAAGGCTTCAATTTATATATATTTTTGTCACAGAAAACAGGGTTAGTGATGAGAATAAAAATGTTCTAGGGAATTTAAAAAGATTTTTAAGGGAAATTATGTTTAGATGTACGTGAAATTAATTTTGAGACATGCATGTCGAGCTTTTTTATTTCCTGAATTATCTCAAAACTAGTTGGATGTAAGTAACTAACGAGACGCACTCAGACTAACTGCACCTAGCCCAACTAATAAATAATGCTTTATGAGCCTAATGGCTACATCAAAAGTAAGTTTTCAAAAAGACGAAGGAGGTAGTGTCCAAAACATACCCGGAGAGGGAGGTACAAAAAAGAAGAAGAAGCCAAGTTGTACAGTGCTCCTTATGTAAAACGACATACGCCTAGCTGCTAGCTGCAAGTACAAAAACATATACAGTCACAAACTACACCTGCACTCAAAAGAAGAAATTTTGCGTCAGATTAATTAGTAGAAAAAAATATTTAACAGGATCTAGAAGTAATCTAATTTCACCCAAAATTGGACCATAATTGAAATCTGTTACCTTTTCTCTCCAGCGCCTCCCCCTTTCGTCGTGTTCTCAGGGGAAGGGAGATGGAGCCTCCCTCGTCTTCCTCCTCATTTCTTATTTTCTTCTCCTTGTCCATTCCCTCGATTTGTTATCTTCCCTTTTATGTATAAATTTCTTTTGTAGTGGGTTTTTCGTTTTGATAGAAGACTTAAAGATGTTCGTTTTTATAAAAAATAGTAAGATTTATAGGATTTTGATAGAATTGTGAATATTTATGTAGATTGAAATTTTATATGTTTTTGTGTAAAATTTGGTAAAAAAGTGTTAAAGATATTTAATTTTTATTGGAATCTGTGAAAAGGTGTAGAGAGATATTTGATGTAATTGTTTAATAAGAAAATATTGGAGTTATGTGCAAAAATATGGAGATGTAAGATTTGTTATAATTTTTTTTGAAAATGTATTTGAGTTTGTGTGAAAAGTTATTGGAGATTGTGTAAAAGATATTTGTGTTTTTGTATAAATTTTTGAGATCTTGGATGTTCGTTTTGCAAATTTTGAATTTTGTTGAATACATTAGTATTCTAGAATACTTTTATAAATGAACATGATTTCTCCCTTTTTACACGAGCAAGTGCACACACCCTCGCCACCTCCTCCTAGTTCTTCGATCTTCCATCTCATTTTTGTTCGGTGGCTTGTCCTCAAGCAAATGCTCCTCATGCACCTTTCCTATTTCGGCTCATTTTGAGCTTTCTTCTGACTTTTGCTCAGAGCCTGCTAGTGCTCCAACTCTTTAGTCAACGGATGTCGGTGTAACGCTCTACTCACCTGCCTCCAGATTTTTCACTATTCCCTTATGTGCAGCAATTTCGTTCCTGATTTGTGATTGTTGTAAATGACTCCAAGGCCACTTGGAGTGCTTTAGTCAACTGACTCATGACGGCCCTGTCTTGACTTTCGTTTCTAACCATGACCAAGCTCTTATTTTTCTTTTCTATTATTTTTTGTGTTAGTGCAGTGGATTTTTGAGAGTGTTTGTAGGGTTACCTGACTTTTGGTTTTGTTATATTATGCTTGCTTACAAAAAAGAAAAAAAATCACCCAAAATTGAATAGATTAAAGCGCCAACGGCCAAGGTGAGAGTCGACAATGGAGGAACAAGACAAGAGAAAATCCCGTGAAACACAGTTTCAGGCTCAGAATAACATTTCTTCAAAAATAAGAAGCTGTTCGTTTAAAAAAAATCCTCAAGATTTTCTTGAATTCTCACAATACAAAATATTCTACAACCAAACATCATTTTTAACACCACATAAAAATAACTACAACACGCATACCAATAAAATTAATATCACTTAAAAATTTCCAAAACACAAAAAATCCTCACAAAATACTTAACCGAACAACCTCTGAGAATGTCGTTGAAATTCCTAATCATAATTGCCAATATTTTATATATAAAAAGAAAACAGAAACGGTCGTGGTCAAAGGTTAACGGTGACTCGTTTTTTTCTTCTTAAAGTTAACGGTGACTCACGACTCATGGTATCGTCAAACCTGAAATTTTCAAAATACTCGGGGTTATTTTTGGAAAATGGTAAATGTAAAAGACTACGATTATCTCACCTTATATGGTATTTATTTTGTTTTTTTTCCCTTTCTCTTCTGCTACTCTCTTAAACAAACCCTAAACGTGAGGCCGAGACGGAGAGATCTAAGCCTTTTCATTTTTCGCCTGCGACGAGCACTCGTCAGAAGTCATTGCCAACTTGCATCTTCGCCTCTGCCGTGGCGGTAAGCTCACGTTCGTTTATTTTTCCTTTTCTTTTCTAGACAAAATTTGTATTGTAAACGTTTTTCTTTTGTTCGGTTTCTGTGAAAGTAGAGGAAAATATATGGGGACGAACAATTTTGGTGTCGTAAATACTAAAGAAAGTAAGAAAAAAATAAGGATTCAGGAATTGGATGACTTATTTCCTTGTTGTGACACGAGGTAGGAATTCTAGCTCTTCCATGTTGATCTTACCTATGAATTTGCTATGAAATCTTACTTTAGTTTCCGAATTTTTCAAAAGAAGCAGATATAGACAGACCACTTCAAGTATTTTCAAATTGATACATGCCGCTTTGGCTTATTGTAGAGAAAGCTCGCGTAGCACTAATGCACATTAGATGTAAAATAAATAAAAAATTGGAAATCTCCAACTACTCATTCTAGCGGACGGGGTACATGTGACACTTGCCATTAGATTTATGCACGAGGCCTTGACCTAATTAAGTTAATAAGCTGGAGGGGGACAATGTGATATAGACAGAATTTGGTATCAAATCTTACTTTAGTTTCCGAATTTTTCAAAAGAAGCAGATATAGACAGACCACTTCAAGTATTTTCAAATTGATACATGCCGCTTTGGCTTATTGTAGAGAAAGCTCGCGTAACACTAATGCACATTAGATGTAAAATAAATAAAAAATTGGAAATCTCCAACTACTCATTCTAGCGGACGGGGTACATGTGACACTTGCCATTAGATTTATGCACGAGGCCTTGACCTAATTAAGTTAATAAGCTGGAGGGGGACAATGTGATAGCAAGGGAATACTGGATACTGTGGCTTTCATTGGCTGGAGAACTTTATGCTATGACAACTAGTGGCTGGAGTTAGAAAGAATTAGGAAGTTTAAGTCCAGCAGAGTGGGAAATAAAGAATGGTGACATCAAACAAATTGTCCATCTATAAAGAGCTAATGTTCTATTAGTCATAGGCATTCAATTCCTCTTCTTGTTATTCATATGGCTGCAAACATTTGAAACCACCTAATTAAGTTAATAAGCTGGAGGGGGACAATGTGATAGCAAGGGAATACTGGATACTGTGGCTTTCATTGGCTGGAGAACTTTATGCTATGACAACTAGTGGCTGGAGTTAGAAAGAATTAGGAAGTTTAAGTCCAGCAGAGTGGGAAATAAAGAATGGTGACATCAAACAAATTGTCCATCTATAAAGAGCTAATGTTCTATTAGTCATAGGCATTCAATTCCTCTTCTTGTTATTCATATGGCTGCAAACATTTGAAACCTATTGGTAGATTTCATGACCACAACGAAAAAGTAAGAGGTGGCTGTATTAGCCTGATCCGTTATTTTCTTCTGTTGTTAGTTTGAAAGGAATCAATTCATCATCTGTGGTATATACCTATCCCGTGATTCCGGATCAATGCATGATAGGTGCAGGCTTGTTGGAATTACTGCTACACTAGTCTGAGTCAAACTTTTGGCCAGCTAACTTGACTTCGTTGGAGCAGATGGATGTGGATTTGTGACTGAGTTTTCTTATTGGTCTTTGATATGTTATTGTTCCCGACTTATTGACTTTGCAGCTGTTTATGGAGGCTTGCTTATGAGCTGAAATGGCCAGTAATCCTCAGTCCTCTGGTTCACAGGTAGCGTGCTTCTAGCTTTTGGCTTTATAACTTTTTTTTGATAAGCAAGCCAATTTTATTAGAAAAAATGATAGTAGTACAAGGAACTATACCAAAATCACTAGTACAAACACGCAACAAAGCTAAGAAAATCCTGAAAATCAACAAAGGGACTCCCTAACATCGCATCAGCCCAACAAAAAAGAGAAAATAACACAAAACCCTGCAGCTTAGCCAAGGATAAAGAGCATCCTTCAAAACATCTATTGTTGCACTTCCTCCAAAGGCTCCACCAAACACACAAGGGAATCATTCTCCAAATAGCCTCAGGGAAAGGGTTCGAAAACTTCCTCTCCCAACTCCGCAGCACATTCACCACCTTCTCTGGCATAAGCCAATGAAAATTCACAATACTAAAGACATGATTCCAAAGGGGCCCAAAACGTTAACTTCTGTGAGGCCAAAAAAAAGAAGTAGTAGTGATAATACTCGTTATCTCAGATGTATTTCACTATTTTGTACGGATCTCTTGTAAACCCTCACACGAACAGAAAAAAAAGTGTTTTCTAATTTCTCCTGTCATGTGTATTTCCTACAACAAGTTAATTCTGGCAAAGGTTTCATGGACAAAGGTTACATTCTGGTACTTTGTGCTGACTATCTAGGTATCCCTGTCAATTTTATTAGCCTCCCCAGGTTATGAAATTAATGTGAATTATCATGCTTTCATTTTTTCTTGAGATCATAGTCAGCTGTATTGTTTGTAAAACATCATTCTATCTGTTGAATTAATGTGAAGGTGAACATGATGCTTTGACCTTTTCTTGAGATCGCGGTCTTCTGAATTGTTTCCAAACATCATTTTTTTCAAGACAGAAAAGAAGGCTGCTAGGCTCCTTTTTTGATCTGTTGAATTACTTAATCATTTCAAATGAGTATTTGCTTTAAGAATCATTTTTACCTATCCTTCTCGCTTTATTTTAATTTTGTCCCAAGGTTTTGTGAAATTTATTTTTGCTGTATTAAATTGTTTCGTCCTTGTCTTTTGTCTCTCTCTGGATTAGCCACTTCGTCCTCCTGCAGTTGGATCGTTGGGTCCTCAAAGTTTTGGTTCATCATTATCTATGCAGGTAATTGCTTCTCATGTTCATATTTGAGGACATATATTGTCCATTCTTTTCTAAGAATTTTGAGTACCGTGTCATGGGACATTTTTCTGCTGCAGTTTCGTCCAGTTGTTCCAACACAGCAAGGACAGCCGTTTCTTCCATCAGCATCCCAGCAGTTTCGGCCTGTAGGTCAGGGTTTCCCCTCAAATGCTGGGATACCTGCTGGTCAAAGCCAGCAGCTACAGTTTTCTCAACCAATTCAGCAATTACATTCAAGGCCAAATCAGCCTAGTCATGCTACACCACCGTCACAGTCTGTACAAATGCAGTATGTGCAGACAAACAGGCAGCATGCATCCATCCAACATAGTGCTTCTCCTTTAACTAATCATATGCCTGGCTTAGCTGGCTCTGGAATACCTATCTCTTCGTCATATACTGTAAGAAATACCTATCCCTGCTTTATGCATTTGGGTGGATATTTTGGGCTACCTTTTGCTCTTATTTACATGATTCTGCATTCTTCAGTTTGCTCCGTCTTCTTTTAGCCAGCCGCCAAATAGTGTTAGTGTATCATCCCAATTCCAGCCAATGCCTCAGATGCATGCACCTCCTCTACCTGTTGCTGGGCAACCTTGGATGTCATCTGGAAGTCAGAGTCCAGCACTTGTTACACCAGCACAGCAGACTGGCCAACAACCTTCAGTCATTCCTTCTCCAGATTCTGTAAGTGCTTGTTATTATTATTAATATTATTATTATATGTTTTGGGGGAGGGCGGAGGGTTCAACCAAATTCCTTCTAATCTTTTTTCTTTCTTGACAATTCCTTCTAATCATATGAATACAAAAATTACTAAGTTATGTTTCTTCATTTTTCTTTTTTATATCTCTTTTTTTGCACTTTTATGATGTGTTATGCTTTTTCAAGATGCTTGAAGAAAATAATTTCTTCCCAAAAAATTGTTTTGAGACGTTCATCAATGTTAAAATAATTTTTACATCATGGAAATTTTTGTGACATTTCTTGCATCACAAGCTTACTAGCTACAGAGATTTTCTTTTCATTTTATTTGTTTCTTTTAGTTTTAAGATTAAATGTTGAAGCTTTGCTTCCCCTAATTCCAAAGCAACACATTAGACTTGCTCCTTTTGGCAGCCTTCTTCAAGTAGGCTTCTCATTGGTTGGAGGTCCAAGGGGTCCATAGGAAAACTCTATTTTTAGTACAAGGAATCAACAACCTTAAGGGAAACTCAGCCGGTAAAATTTGAAGGGTGGATGACGTGAGAGTGGGGTGGAGCAAGTGATATTTTGCGGTAATCTTACAGGAAATTCAGCAGTAACATGAGAATCTTTCAGATAGGATTCTGATACTTGCTCGGTTGTAACTTTAATGAGTGTTTGTCACCTGCATCATTCTTGATCCATTCATTTATTTGCGTCTGTTTTGTGAAACCTATCTAATTATGGTCTTGGAATTTTCTATTCTGAAATTTCAGGCAACAAGTGTGCCTAGCTCTAGTCAACATTCCTCTTCTGACTGGCAAGAGCATGCATCTGCTGATGGGAAAAGGTAATTTCCTTTTAGCTTGTCTCCGTAATATGATCCAGAATGTTGAACTGATCCTTTGTCATAATAGTTCAACATTTTGTTTGGCGTTATTGTCTATCTTTGAAATTGTTGATGGCTTTCTGTGTTCTTTTCTTGTTTGCTAAACCTCATTGATTCTTACATTTTCCCAGATATTATTACAACAAGAGAACAAAACAGTCTGTTTGGGAGAAGCCGGCAGAATTGATGACTCCAGTTGAGGTGATTCATATTGCTGATTGGTTGCCATTACTGTATTTGGAAGGCTCATCTCCTGTAAACATGCTGTTGAAATGCCTTTCTAAACAATATATTATGGATGCTGATAATTGGATTCGCATTAATCATATTTGTTTTATGCAAATTCTCCTTTTATTTGCATGTGCTTCCACTGGTTTGTAGATGTCATGGCAAGTATGGAGAAATATAACGACTGCTCTATATGCTCACTGTGAAGGCGGCGTTTCACTTTCTCAAGGCAGGCAACAATTTGTAATTTATATCTTATTTTTCGTTTAGGGACAACTTTAATCCGGAAAGTGGTTGGATGTTTTGACCCGTCAAAAATTATTTTTGCCACCCCATCCCCGTTCTTCCTTGTTTCTCCTTAGTTGTGTCATAGGATAAGGAGTCAACTTCAAATCTTCTATGGCCAGTAGTTTGCTACTATTGTCTGCATTGTATGGTTTTGATTTTGATTTTGTTTTATAGTTTTCTAGAATTGTCTTCTTTTGTTTATAGTTGCCTTTTCCTCACTTATGGTGCAATTGTGTTTCAGCGAAATGTTGTTTGCATGTTTCATCTATGTGCTCCATATAATATCAGTATATATGCTGCCCAAGATTTTGGGATATCGAAACATTTATGCATCCATCTTTTATGTTCATTTTTTATTGATTTTTTATATGCTTTTTTCTCTCCTTTTTAACATCATTCCTGCATGCTTTTGGCTGTTTATAACTCGTTCGGGATCTGGTTTCTGAAGGGTGGCTCAACAGGTACACTTAGGTGCTACCGATGTTAGAGGTATCATATGCTGGGTCAATGACACTTGCTGTTCCCCATTTTTTTGTGTTGGTGGATTCTTCTTGTGTCAAATTGTTGAGATTTTCCTAAGGCTCTCATGGGTTTCTTTGTGATGGAGTTGATTGTAATTCGAGTTCTGCACATACAAACCGATGAGCCTGCTCTTTTGTGTTTCTTTCTGTCCCCTAAGTGGGATGGTAGGTGCTGAAAAAGTTAAGAACCTAATAGTTACTACGAAATACAATTCAGTTCCTTTGTAGCATTAAAGAATTAGATGTTAGACTTGAAAAACAAGTTTTAAGGGAGAAATAGTTTTATAGGGGATATGACATAATAGCATAGTGAATCGATTATATGCATGTTTTTTTTATAAGTTCGATTATATGCATGTTTATGATGCCTATATAATTTGGCCTATCGAAACTCTGCCATGTCAAGGTATTCATCTTTTTCTTCTTCATTCTTGTCTTGTACTCGACTCTTTAGTTATCCCAGACAGGTCAAATATGGAAATGGGTGATTTCTGTTCTTTCTAACTACGTAGATAGCTAAAGATGGTCCAATTTGGGAGTTTAACCATGGGAATCTCTGAACTTTTGAAATTTTCCCATACCTTGGGAAAGTTGGTTTGAGTCGTTGTCATGGTCTGAATAATTTGAATGGTTTGAAAGGTCAATGCAGGACTAATGCATATCAAATACTTATATGAATTTTTGGCATGTCACTATATGTATTTTCCTCTTAAATACTAATATGCATTGTTGGAATGTCGCGATATGTATTTTCCTCTTAATGCGCAACATATTCCCATGCTGGAGGCTGCGTCTTATACTAACCAGAAAAAAAGGGTTGTTGTCTGTTAATTTCTCTTGCAATATGTGAGACATGGTTTCTGGATGGAAATTTGCTATTTTATTTGCCAGTTTGTAGCTTACCTGAAGGTGCTGTTATTTTGCCTTAAATAAGCTTTGGGTTGTGAAGAATATGTTGTTTTTATTGATAGTTTCTCCTCTTAGGATCTGAATTTTTTTGAAGGAGCTCTATCCTAAAAATAATCCTTCTTATAGTAGTAGGAAACCAAACCGTATTTGCGTTCTCCATGCTAAAATTTTGTGCGCCATGATATGTCAATCCGTTTCCCCTTCTTTTAACATATGGAGTTCATCATAAATAATCTTGGTTGGGTTTGTAGCACATAACTTTTCAGAGATCATTCATTCAACCATAGATTGGATGACCCAGTCTTTATAGCAAAGCATACCCTTTTGATTGGTAGTTCATGAAGTTCAAAATTTAAGTATGTTCTTTTTGACCATGTCTCTCTCGATGAGAACATTCTTGATGTTTCTGCTTTGATGCTGCTGTCTTCTAACATGGTGCTGTTGCCCTGTGAATCTGTCAGCAATCTTTTTGCTTATGTATATATTGTAGTGGTATAAGCCTTGCTATAATTGAGGAATTAAGACATATGCACTTTGGGTTTTGTTCTGTCACCCTGGTTTTTCATTCTTCTACCCGCTGGACACTAGCCTACTTGCTCTATGTCTATTCTGGCATGACTTGTGCTTCAAAATTGACATGTGCTATTTATATTAAAGATCTGTGATTAATTTAGAACTTACTGCTGGAATTAAGTGTCATTTTTAGCTGATGGCATCATCAAATCTGATGATGTTCCGCTGAACGTTCACAGGAGTTATATTAGGGTTATAGTAGAGTGAACCTCAGATATGGGCAAAGCATGATGAACCAAGAAGTCGCGAGGCGTATTGTTAAGAGTAGTGAATTTCTATTATCATAAATAGCATTCAACCAACCGTGCAACCATATGCTTTGACCCGCATTGAACGCCAGACCGTTTGAAGATAAACGTACATTGAACCCATATAAGCTTTACCGTGAGCAGATTCTATACATTATGCACATGTAGGTTCGATATGGGGAGTCTTTAGGGTCACATGATCTCGTCCCTTCAAATGCAAAAGATAGGCCATTTACTGAAACTGGAATTCAGCAAGTATAGTATGAAAGGAAGGTAACAGGTGGGCACATAGGATTATGTAGTGGCAGATTGAAGTTGAAGGTTTCATCTGACCACAATGTTGCCTATGTGTGCCGTTACCTGTTCTTGTTTCTTGCATATAGCCTCAAGGGATTCTATGCTTTCTTTTAGAGGTTATTCAAGAATATATGTTGATGGAGTTGCCAGCAGGATTGGTTAGTTTAATGTACTGCAACCATCTTTGAATGCACAGGCATTTTGGATGAATAGCTTTGATGTACTGTGACAGCCGGTTGTTTGGAAGCCAATTGTGGCTGGTGTCGGGTAGTTTGAGCTAATATTGGATGGAAATAATATGTGGTGATCCTTGCTGAAAATAGGGTGATGTCATTTGCATTGATATAAGAATTAAGGTTGATGTTTTGTTTTTCTAGTTCTTTATGTTATATATTGTGTTGCAAAATGCATCTATTTGTTGTCTAAAATTAAGTGTACAGGTAAGTCTTGTATTGTTATTAATTCTCTTATTTGTTAGTATGTTCCCTTTGTTTCTGCCTTAGCATGTGAACATGTGTTTAACTGAACACCTTGTTTAACCCCCTTTTTTTCTGCAAAAAATAACACTTACCTATGCTCTGTTGGATTTATCTACTCCTATCAATATCACTTACTCACTCAGTTAACATTGCCCTTGTAACAGAAGGCTGATGCATCGACTGTTTGGAAGGAATATACTTCTCCAGAGGGAAGAAAGTGCGTTCTGTCTCTCTTTCTGTGATTAATTTTCATTTGTTATGTTGTTTCATGGTATAAGCCTTCTTGGGATCAGTTTCTATAATCCTTTTCTGTCTTACTGTTAAATCGATAATTCTTTTGAGCCATAATTGGAGTGCTTTCACAGGTATTATTTCAACAAGGTTACAAAGGAGTCTAAATGGACAATTCCAGAGGAATTGAAGGTTTGCAATAAGTTAGATCTTTCCTTTTCTCTTTTGTGTTTTCTTTTGGGGGTGGGGGTTTGTATCTAGCATGGTTCTAACTTTGAGATGCTTGCTTTCAGTTGGCTCGTGAACAGGCTCAAAAATCAGTTAGCCAGGGAACACAATCAGAAACAAGTACGAGTTCTCATGCTCCAGATGTTGTTGCTGTCTCCTCAGTTGAAGCCTTTGGGTCAACTGTCTCAGTAAGCTCCTCCACTACTTCAACAGTAACTGGGGTGGCTTCAAGCCCAGTTCCTGTGACACCTGTTGTTGCGGTTTCTAACCCTACTCCGATGCCGGTTTCGGGATCATTAGCCATTTCTGGTGCACAGTCTGCTGTGTTATCAAGTGCACCTGGTATTCCACATCATGCTCTAGCTGCTGCTTCTCCACCTTCATCTGTTTCAGGAAATACTGGAGTTCCTGCTGCTTCATCGAATGCCAACCCGGCATCAATGTATGGACTTACTTTGTTCCTTTACATTGTCAAATTATGTTGGATTTTTTTATTAATTCTACTTTTATTGATGTGGAGAGATGCATTTGGTTTGAATTCTGCCTTTTGTGTCTTCAACTATCGCAGGAGCCACTCTGAAAACATTGTATCTCAAGACTTTCAAGGTTCTACAGATGGAGCTTCATTACAGGATATTGAGGTATGGCTAGTGTCTTCAGCAGATGTTTCTGGAAGTCTTTGATAGGGCTAGTAATTTCAATAATGGCCAGGATTCCCCTGCATGCAGCTTGCATATTTATTAGGAGAAAAGCAAGATTTCATTTTCACACGAAATTCTGGTCATCTGAAATTTGTGCACAACAATATTTTTCTAGGCTCAGGTTACCGTTTAAAACTGGGTCACTCTTGGCTAGCCCATCTACAAAACACATTTACAACCTTGTCAAAGTTAGGTGCAACAACAGATACTCGTTTGCTTTCTTGTCATGTTTCTGTGGTGTCCCTGACAGGAAGCGAAGAAAGGGATGGCAGTTACTGGGAAAATTAATGCGACTTCTTTAGAGGAAAAAACTCTTGATGATGAACCTTTGATATATGCCAATAAACTGGTATTGACCTATAATTTTACGCATGATTAAATTTAGTTATGGAGAACTGCAAAGCTGTGGTGTTATCATCATCATCCTAATCCTTCAACCATCATCTGTCTCCATTGAATTATTTTCATTTTCTCTTGCGCTCAGGAGGCTAAAAATGCATTCAAAGATCTGCTGGAATCTGTTAATGTGCAGTCCGATTGGACTTGGGAACAGGTTGTGTGGCTATGCCTTTCCTGTTTTGATCTGTTCTCACTTGTTTCTTAATTCTTATTAATGATGTTCAAAACTTTAACTGCAGGCAATGAGAGAGATAATTAATGACAAAAGATATGGGGCTTTGAAAACACTTGGTGAGCGGAAGCAAGCATTTAATGAGGTAAGCCTTGTGTACTGCTTCTGTGGATTTGTATATCGATTTTTTTTTGGGTTGCATAAATGGATTTGTTTTCACATTCACTCGGGCATAAATGATTTTATCTTTACTTGCTTTTTAATTTCTGTTTATACATTACGCAATCTTCCATCTTTTTGTGACACAAAATTGGCTTTATTGGTTATTTTCAGTACTTAGGTCAAAGGAAGAAACTGGAAGCTGAGGACAGGCGCATGAGGCAGATAAAGGCTCGGGAAGAATTCAAGAAGATGTTGGAAGTATGTTATGTGAAGTCCATAATGTCTTTTGCACTATTCCTTTACATATGGTTGGTTGATGTGATGTTTTTATTCCCTCCCTTAACATACATTTTTTTTGGTTCCCGTGTGATGTCTTCGCAGGAGTCCAAGGAACTCACATCATCTACCAGATGGAGGTTCATGCCTCTCCCTGTACTATAAAAATGTTGACTTGAAGTGTTGCCTCTACATATTGTAGCTTTTTTCCCCTCATCTTAGGCTGCAAGCAAAATTTCTAAGATTTTCTAACTGAAGCGTTCTCCCTGATCAGCAAAGCAGTTAGTATGTTCGAAAATGATGAACGATTCAAGGCAGTTGAACGAACTAGAGACCGGGAGGATCTTTTCGAAAGCTACAAGGTGGAACTTGAGAGGACGGTAAGAAATTGCTATGTCATTTGTTCCTTATTTGGCTCTCATACTTAGTTCCAGATCTTTGATGACCAAGTAGTTCCAAAGGAGGGAAACAATCTTGTATGACTATGTTGAAGTTGCATAAATGGGCAAGTGGTCTTTGTTTCCTAGTTATTTTTCTTACTGTTGGATTGGGTTCAAAATCCAACTATTTTCCATATGCTTGCTAGTTAATGAATTTGTGAACCACATGCAAAACTCCAAAATTTTATCACCCTGCTGGCTCCCCTTCCCTCCTCAGGATGGGGGGTTGAGTGGTGTAGGCTGAATATGCTGGCTTTGTAAATTGTATCGTAATGTGAACCTACTCTTCTCTGTGCAAACCTCCAAACAGTAATCTTTTTACTCTGCAGGCCTATTATTACTTGGCTTTGTTAATTCTGTTATAATTTGGAACTTCTTTTCTTTCGTACTATATGTCAATATTAGCTCCATGTTTATCTCTTTTACCAAACTCCTAGTAATTCATTTGTTTTAGCAGTCGCATATAGTTAAGGGACTCCTACTAAGAGCTAGGATGTTCTGAAAACAGCGTTAGAACCAGATAGAGACGTAAGGAGTTCTGGGTTACGTCTTTTGGGTTGACTAATGCCCCAGTTGCATATGGATTTCCTAAATTAGGTATTTCGAGAATAATTGAATTACCTTGTGATAGTGTTCATATATTAAACCTTGATTACTCCAAAGAAGAGCATTATTTGAGTTGTTTTGGTGGACCTTAAGATCTGATTTCTTCTGGATTGAGGTTTTTATTTGTGCGTGGTTTTGCCTGGATAATAGACTGAGTTGTTACCATGAGGAATCTATTCACAACCATTCAATCTTTTTTAACAAATAGCCTCCTTCAGATTGTATAATATTGGTTTCCACTGATATGATGAACACTTAAGATTTTACCTGAAACTCTATGCCTTTTTGGAAGCAATCTTATTAATTGATTGTCACTAGCTTTAAACATCTTTCTAGGAGCAATTTTCCCTTTAGCTCAGAGTTACTAAGAAGGAACTTGCCTGCTACATGTTTGCTTCTGCCTTTCAAACTATTTGATCATCTTCCAACGTGCCATGACAGAGCTGGCTACAAGTTTACCAGCTCTCTGCCAGCATCAAGTGCCATTAGTTCATAGTTCTATCTAAGCTATGTCCAAGTCTATCTCATTATTTTTTTCCAGCTTGCCAGTCGTTTCTTGAACTTTTCATGCCTATAGCAGACAAGAACTGTGCTTGGACGTCCAGAACTCTTGTTTTGTGTCATAGGGCTTGTAAAGTTTGAAAAATTGAATAAGAAACCAGCATTGAATGCACATCAGTAAGATATATAATTGTTTTCTAAAATCATAGGTAATGCATACACCCCATAAACGTGTATGTGAAATTTTCTCTTGATGAACATTCTTTTAGTTCACGATGGTGTGAACTGGTCAAATGAGAAGGTGAGTCAATGAAAACTCATTCCCAACCACAAGTGTTATCAATCCTTAAGAATTCTGGTATGGAAGCTATGGGATAACAATGCTTTCTGGGTAATGCAATTATCTAGATGAAACTGACGTATCTAAATGCTGGTTTTGTGGATTGATAAAGATGCTTTTTCCGAACTTCCTGCTTATGCTTTGGGTCATGAAGATGCTGTCTTGGTTGTGCATCATAAGTCTTCCGGTCATATCACCATGTTGGGTTATTCTCACTTAAGGTTTGGTGGATGGGAGCTCACAGTTTTGAGCATCAGGGCATGGTGCTAAGGGGAAGAGACTCATGTCGATGTCTTCCTAACTCTATCCTCGGTGGGAGTGGGAATAGGCTGTGGCTCGGACTATCTTAGGGGAATGCTTGCAGTTACCTCATCTAACCCCCTTGTCCTTTTTCCCAAAAGGAAAAACACCACTAATGACTATTTTACTGAACCCATATTCTGGTAAAAAAGGGAACAATCTGTTTAAGGATTGAGTTGAAGACCTTATTTGTCAGCATTTCTGTGCCATTCCCTTCTCATGTGCATATTTGGGCTGGTGTATTATATGGCCCTGAACAAAAGTTCTTTCTATGTTTGCCATGATGTGTGAATGCAGGAGAAAGAGAAGGCTGCAGTGGAGCACAGAATGAATATAGCAGAATACAGGAAATTTTTGGAATCCTGCGATTTCATTAAGGTATATTATGAATAATGTGATATACACGAACAAGTTATGTTGATTTTTCTTTTCTCGACATGATTTGTTTTTTGTTGTAGGCGCATAGCCACTGGAGAAAAGTTCAAGATCGCTTAGAAGATGATGAAAGATGCTCACGTCTTGAAAAATTGGACCGTTTGCTTATTTTCCAGGTATTTTTTTTTTCTCATTTTTGCTTCATCAGATCTACTGGACGTATATGTTGATATATGTTATGGCAGGACTATATGCATGAGCTGGAGAAGGAAGAAGAGGAGCAAAAGAAGTTACAGAAGGTAGAATCCATCTTGATGATCATTAAGTTTCTTATAGTAGAAGTTCTCATTTTTATTTGTGTCCACATATAAGGAGCAATTGAGGCGGGCTGATCGGAAGAATCGTGATGAGTTTCGCAAGCTGATGGAAGAACATGTTGCTGCTGGCATTCTCACGGCTAAAACCTACTGGCGTGATTATTGCTTAAAGGTATCCTACCTGGTTCCTTAAGTTATGAAACAAATCTGTAAAAGAGTTCCTTAAAGACAAAAAGGGGTGAACAAAAACTGTCTCTGGACTAGACATTGGTTCTTTTGTTTAGTGATTTTTCTATGTGCATAGGTTAAGGATTTGCCTCAATATCAAGCAGTTGCATTAAACATCTCTGGTTCCACACCAAAGGATTTATTTGAGGATGTTACTGAAGAATTAGAGAAACAGGTAAAATTCTCGTTTTTAATTTTGAATGTCTTGTTGATTTGTGCTTTCTCTTTGTTGGAAAATGAAAATTAAGTATCCAGGGAGATTGTGACCTCATATGTTCCAAGCGAGATTGCCAGATCAGCTCTTTTAAGTTATAATCCTGCATCTGAAAGTTACAAGAGTCTTCTCGCCAATAACTATAGTACTTTCTTGAGCTACAACATTGACTAGGGTATGATAACTTGCAAAACTACCTCTAGATGTGGGTAATCCTATTCAATGTCCTTCAGTTAGTTAAATTTTGTGCTTTTTTGTTAATGATAAAATATTATTATAATATGGACTTTTTTTTGGCATTTATATTCATTTAGTTCATTGGTGTTTGGGGTTTTGGGATAGTGGCGGTAGGTTCAGTTTTGTGCCCTTTGGTTAACTGTTCTTGTTGGTTGTGTAGTCATGGTTTATCACTACTGCTACTTTTACTACTATTACTACTGCCATTATCAATTTTCTATCGATCACATCCGGAGATTTGATCATCCATGCTTGTTGTTGTTATATTGATAAATATTATAGTGGATGTTTTAGATGCATTCTTAAAAAATAAAAGGGGAATTCGCATGATTCCTTTTATTTGTGGCTGATTAAATTATGTAGTACTTGTTGTTTTGCCTGAGCTTATTAAAAGCCGTGTGGATTATCTATAGATATCTCTAACATTGATCATTTAACATGTTGTCAGTATCACGATGACAAAACATGTGTGAAGGATGCAATGAAATTGGGGAAGGTAGGATGTTATAGACTTGTTATTTATGGTGTACTCCCTTTGCATGTTTAATTCTGACTGCATTTTCTGCAGTTTACCCTGATGTCAACATCAACATTTGAAGACTTTAAGGCAGCTATTCTTGAAGATGTTGGTTCCCCTCTGATATCAGATATCAACTTAAAGGTACCTACCAACGAAAAGAAAAAAGTTTGGTGTTGTTAATATTGTTCTTTGTGATGTCTGTCGCCTTTGAAAATCTGGAATATTAGTTGGTCAATTAAGAGGTGTGGTTCGACAGTGTTGGATCTCTGTCATTTTGATGGACTATAATATTGAATGAAATAGATTCACATTTAGAGGAGATTTTCAAGTTCCCTGAAAATGATGTCCTCCTTGTGCTGGAATTTTTTCCCGGATGGACGTTGTTCCTGTGACAGCTTTTATTTTATTTTCTTCTACCCGTCTAACCAGAAGCTGGCTATTGTTCCTGTGACAGCTTTTATTTTATTTTCTTCTACTCGTCTAACTAGAAGCTGGCTACCCTAGGTTTAATTGGAAAAGTCACATTTCTGCAAAGATGCAAAGATAAAAAAGATCCTTGGCTTTTTTTGGAGAAATAATTGTCTCTAATCAAGGTTACAGATGACGCTGTCTCTCTGTCTTCCTAGATTAGTCAGTTTAAAAAAACAAAAAACACTTTTGTTGTTGAAGGCTTTTGAGTTATAAATCCCGGCTCAAAGATATTGTTTCATGCTACCATCATGGTGTTTAAATCATCTGTTGCTCTTTGGCGTCCAACTGACTTTTAAGTTCTTTGGTTCATGAGACATGGGACCCCTATGGTGCCAAATGTGCTGACCGCTGACAAAATACATGCAATGTTGTCTTTTTGGTTAGTCCTAAGTGATTTTGTTGAAGATTAGTAAATGCAGGAAGACGTGCAATTTCGTGCTAGATACAGAACTTAATGGCTCTTTATTGACTACTCTTGTGCGTAAAAGATAAGTAGGAACACCGAATGCAAAAACATGGTATAATTAAGCCTGTGTTTGCTGTCACGTAAAATAAGAAAAAAAAGAATATTTTCACCTGTAAATATTTTCCTAGAAAATGATCAATTTTCAGTGTTTGGCTGATGTCTTGAGACAGGTATGATTTTTTTTTGGTGTTTGGTCTTATTTGTCACCAAGTGTCTTATTTTTTCCTGCCATATGTCACTAAGAATCTGTTTTTCAGTTGTTTGACAATTTTCATGAATGCTTTACATGGAACCTTTGCTTCTACTTTAGCACCAATTCCGTCCATCCATTGTGGGAGTGACTGATGTGGAGAGGGCCATTTATCGTTCTGTTGACTCTGCCCAAAAATCCTTGCAATTGTCATCTTGTCAAGTTGAATCCTTATTGTGATTATTAAGCATGCCTGATATGTAGTCTATGGATGAAGCTTGAGTGCACAATGTGTTGAATTAAAATTTAATCCTACTTCGCTTCTTTGAAGTTTGTGTTTGAGGAATTATTGGAGAGGGCCAAGGAGAAGGAGGAGAAGGAAGCTAGAAAGCGTCAACGTCTTGCAGATGACTTCACTAAGCTATTGCAAACATTCAAGGTATTTTGAGACCATTGTTCAATGCGACATAGATTTATTTTCATTTATAGCTTTGGTGGATTGCTTTAACCATCCGAACTAAGTTCTGATTGCTGTGCTGCTTTATAGGAAATTGCTGCATCTTCTAATTGGGAGGATTGCAGACCGCTTTTTGAAGAGTGCCAAGAATATAGGTACAGCAACCCCCCCCCCCCCCTTTTTTCTCTTTACTTTTCCGGAACATGTTTTCAGTTTTTGGATATCTTCTGCTCCAATCCTAGCATTTTTTGTCTTCCCATTTTTGGACTTACTTTGATCTTTGTTCAGATCAATTGGGGAGGAAAGCTTTCGGAGGGAGATATTCGAGGAATACATTGTGCAGTTACAGGAAAAGGTGAAGGAGAAGGAGCGCAAGCGTGAGGAGGAGAAGGTATGCAGTTCGTGTCAACATGTGTAGGTCATTGGAGTCCTGGCACATGTGCTTTTGAAACAGGATAATTAGAATGTCTAGGATGATCTTTATTTCAAAATTTTGCCTGCTTTGTAGCATCTCTGCCCTATGTACGTGGGTGTTATTTTCCATTCCAAACACTTTGTAAATAAAACTACCAAACTCATGACCAGCTCGAATGTATGATACTAGCATTATAAGGTGTGAAAACTCTTGAATAATGTCCATTTATCTCTTTCTAGTGCCTAATTTAAGAGAAGAATCTTACAGTGTTACAGAAAACGGTATTATGAAGTGCCTGCAAGTCATTGCTGGGTTTCTTTATCTCTGGTTACTTTTATTTCTTGCTCTAAGTCATCTTCTGTTTTTGTAAAAATCTGTGCTGTTGTGTTTGTTTTTACATTGAACGTTGTTGTGCTGATCAATAAAATGACATAAATAAGGATCAAGGTTGAGCACCATTTTCACCTCTTACTCTTAAGATATCTAGGAATCAGAGCCCTGATGCTCACTAGAGAATGTGTAGTTGTTCAGCTATTTGAAGCACTAATAGAAAGATCAAAATCCTCCTTTACAGGCCAAAAAAGAGAAAGAGAGAGAGGAGAAAGAGAAGCGGAAAGAGAAGGAAAGAAAGGAGAAGGAGAAGGAAAAGGAAAAGGTACGTGAAAGAGAGAAGGGAAAGGATCGATCTAAGAAGGATGAAACAGATAGTGAGAATGTAGATGCAACTGACAGTCATGGCCATAAAGAGGACAAGAAAAGAGAAAAGGACAGAGATCGGAAACACCGCAAGAGACATCAAAGTGCCACAGATGATGTGAGTTCTGATAAGGATGAGATAGAAGAGTCAAAGAAACCACGTAGACACGGCAGTGACCGCAAAAGGTCGCGAAAGGTAGGTCTTTTTTTTCTTTTGATTTGTTAACTATTTACTCTATAAACTTGCTTGAAGAAGGTTTTTACTGTTCGTGATGTGCCTTTGCAGCATGCATATTCACCTGACTCAGAGAGTGAAATCCGGCACAAAAGACACAAAAGAGAGCACAGGGATGGTTCCCGTAGAAGTGGTGGATATGAGGAACTTGAAGATGGCGAGCTTGGTGAGGATGGGGAAATCGAGTAGCTTGTATGTTTCATTCCGGAACTGCTAGTCTTCACTCAGTTCATTATGAATGCTAGTTAAGCCCTTCGTGATAATTTTCCGCACAAAGTCCCCCCTCGTTCTGTTTTCATTCTGCTCAATAGTGACAGCAAGCTCCCCCTCCCCAGACATGGAAACATCTACGCCTGTCAAAGCAAGGACTTAAGTATTGCTAATTGATAAGCTGAAAAAAGGATAAATGTTAAGTTGGAGATGAGATGAGCTTCTTGTGCGCCAAAATTTTGGATAGAGGGAATTCCATTGTATGCAGATGTCTTGATCCATTCTTTGTACAAGAATGGCTATCAGTTTGTTATATTCATTTCAGATTAGAAAAAAAAAGAGTTTTGAATCTGGTTCTTTCTTGCATAGACTAATTGCCCGCATTTGATTCGAGTTGTTGATCTAAAGCGCTGACATAAAGTCATGTTCTGGCCCATTAACTGGGTGGAATAAATGGAGTAATGGTTCATGGTAGTCTTTCATGCAGAGGGGAACTATTACAATTTGGAAGATAATGTAATCATTCCCCTATGCATGAATGATATGAAGTGTTTGTGGATTAAAATTTTATTTAATAAAATAGTTATAAAATTATTATTTTTTACTATAATACTTATAAAAATATTATACAAACGTCAAGTCATGAAATATTAATCACTCAGCTCGAATAAAACATAGGCTGCTGTTGTAAAACTCGATTATTTGTCTTTGACTTTAAATTTGAGACAATTTGGTGGGAATACATTCAAGTGGAGGAACTTATTAGAGGAGTTGACATGAGGTAAAGAAAGTGGGAATTTTTCTTTTCGCGAAGGGTAAATCTTCTGAATTGTTAAAAGATCTGTTAGCTGCTATGGAGAAAAGAATTCTGAAAAAAAGAAAAGAAATGGGAAGCTTATAGTTTGATTTCCGCGTTATCAGATTCACGGGCGTCACTGATTTCTATAGTTAGGTAACAGCCGAATCTCTCAAGGCCTGCAGATATGTCATCGTTTTTTGGTTTACGTACGACGTAAACTGATTGAACACCCGTTTATCACAATCATGCCGGGTCGGGTGCGGGCCTTGTGTCCGTGCCCACATTTGCGTGTGTACTGTGTAGAGCCTACTTTTTTTTTTAACATGTGTATAGCCTACCTAGTTATGTGAAAGAAGCCCATACTGGAAAAGGCGGCTCGCCGAGAATTCGTTCGCATGCTCTCTCTCTCTCTCTTAAATTGACGCAGAAAGTTGTAATCTTTCGCATTTGAAGAAATTGTTTCGTAGATAGGCAGGTTGGCTTTTGGAATTAGTGAAGATGGGGAAAAAAAGAGGGTAGAGATAACACAGGAGATCATAATTAAGTGTAAGTTATTAAATCCGGAATAAGCTGATCAGCGTCTTGGCGGTGCCAGAAAGCCAATCATTTCGGTGACAATTTCATCCTTGATGTCTTCCAAAACGGCATCTCCAATCTCCAACTCAATTTCCCTCTTCTGCTGTTCAAAAGAACACCATTCTTTCACCGAATCCAAAAAATCCAAACCCAAGAAATAAACTATGTTTGTCTCGTCCCCAGCTTGTTTTCCCCATAACTTCATTCTTTCACAGATGAGCTTCCCAAGCTCTTCAGGTCCCAAGAACTGTCGCTGCCCTCTCTCCTTCTTCGCATGGGTCTGTACCACCTCCCTCACGCAGTCAAATAGAAGCTGCTTTGTTTGCTTCAAGGACTGCGGGGAAGGGTTAGAGTACTCTCCAAGCCCTTGCGACTCTGCAACTCCTTTACCATGTGCTTTCGGTAAAGGAGTTTGTCGCAGAAAGAGAAAGTTATGAAGAGGGAGACCTTCATGGGAGCGTAGTTGTTCTAGTACTGACATAGGGTTGAGCTTACTGTCTTCCATGCATATCCGCCGAAACTTTCTACCTGTTGCAGCCTGTTAAGTTTGTGAGTAACTATTTGGAAATCAATTATGCAGATGGGATATTCTAAGAGGTATTAAAAGTAAAAACTTAGAAAAGAGATTGGACACATAGTGTTCCCACCTCTTCCGCTCTTATATTGCTGCGGCTCAAAGCTCGGAAAGTTTCTCCATCAAAGGTGTGATATTTACACGGTGAAGTTGATATTTCTTCTTCTTCAGTCTCAGAGCATGAATGGAACACTGTTGTGCTGCTAGCGGAGGAAAATCTATCTGATTCCTTAACTTCTTTGTCATCTTCGACCATTGCAGTGACATGATATTCTTCCTTTATGTTCTCAGAAATCTTCGTTCTCTGGTCTTCTTTAGTGGAGTCTAACATCTTATATACAGCTTTCAGTAGTTTGGACCAGCGTTGAATACCATTGTTTTCCTTGTTTAGGCCACAACTGACCGACCTCTTTAGAAACTTTGTTGAATTGCGGTGGCGGCAGCTGAAGTTAGCTTCTGAATTTAGCCTCTTCTTCAGACACCCTCTTTCTAAAAGATAATCCTCCAGGATGAAAGGTTCTTGTTGCTCCTGTAGGAATTCTCCAAGCTGTTTCAATGGTTTGGGTGGTGCGGAAGCCATTCCAGTAGGTCTGGGTTGAAGGATTTGGAGGGCAGAAAATTGAAACGCCTTAGTAGTTTTACTTGTAGGAAGACGGGGTGATGAACTGCAGGTGACTTTATTATTAGGACAGAATGCATACCTGTCTGTTTAGACTGAAAAGGAGCAGATACTATAGGATTTGGGTATTTATTGAATTTGAGTATGCGGAGAGAGAGAGAGAGAGAGTCCAGACACTCTAGGTTTTTTGTCTTTAACCGCTGGGTGTAACCTATGAGTTCTCAAGATTGCCTGAGCTAAAAGCTTGGCTCTAGGTGTACTTCTAATCACTGTCCATTATTTTGGGGGGCTCTGGCCGTCCATATTATTGCCTTGTCTTTATTTGCAGCCATAACCCTCCTTGTGAAGGGTACACATAGCTATCACCCTCCTTGAATTATCTGATGGTCCCAGAAAGTTTTGTCATACATGTGAAGGGTACCCATAACCACAAAGCTGATGTAAACAGAGACATGTATGTTGGGGTTAGTCCTATATCTTTTGTGGAAGAGATTGATGATCAGTTTATAAGTGTGAGAAAAAACTTCACCTCTTGAGCTAGCTTTTGGAGTTGAGAAGGCCCAAGACCACCTAACACTGACATAAAAAATACTAACTAATTTGCGATTACTGTTCACGCGTAAAAACACAATGAGGGGCATGTGGCGGCCGAACGACGACAGGATGGTGCAGAAGGGATCGGCCGGAGGAGCTGGTGATGCATGGGCTGATGCGTGGGAGGAGAACATGCACTAAGGAAGGTGTCAGGGAAGAAGGAAGGAACTGGAGCTCCTTCCGCCGTTAGAGATCAGAGAAGAGGAGGTGGTTGGGCTGCTAGGGTTTGGGGTGTTTTAGAGAGAAGGAAGAGCCTCTCTCTCTAGAACATATTCTGTTCTTTTTTCCCATCATATCTTTATTCGGCTTGTTAATCTCATGTCCAAAAGAGAGACCAATTTCCTTTCTAGTTTTGTTTTGCAAGCATAGTATTGGAAAGACAAAAATTACCCAAAAGTAGTACGAGGGAAAGTGAATACTACATATAGTTTTAAAGGCATAATGGATGAAGATCTTCTGTAAAGTGCAATTCGACTAGATAGTCATAATAGGTGAACCTTATTATAGGGTCTATAATGACTGAAACTTTATAGAGACACCATTAAATAGTGTAGGGTCAATCTGATGTATATATATCTAGAAAATTGTAGAAGATTAATTTCTAGGCACATCCAGTTATTCCTCGTCACCGTGAATTTTGTAGAATCACATACGATATTAAAAAGGACTTTCCTGAACATAACAGCCACACCTAAATATCAATATGTTTGTCCATGAAAAAGAAAAACCGAAAAAAATCAATACGTATTTGGACCTACATAACGTGTGTTAATGCACATGCTGGTGGGGTATTGAATGGGCATGCATCAATTCCCATCACAATCTGGTCAAGTCGATAGCTCGATCGTATCAATCCAACCACGCATTATTAGTGTTCACATTTGATGAGAAAAGCATCTACACCTGTTGGTGGTATGAAAGTTATACCTCTCAAGATGACATGACATTTAATTCGGAGAACCCCCAGTTTGAAAAACTTTAAAGTTGTACAGAAATTGACTTTTGCTTTCATTGTTCTCATGTTCGCTAACAGCCATCAATTTCTGGTTGTACATGATCTATGAGCATTTAATTAAACTCGTGATCTTATCTTAACATGCGGTTGTGGGCTGGACACGTGCTTCAAACCCAATTGACTGGAAGATTAAGATTTGTGTATCAAGTGGTGAACCACTAAATTCCTAAGAGATCCAATCATATCAAGTGGTGAAGCACATGATCAAAGACTACCTTCTGGACGGAGCACAGAAGGCTAATTTTCTAGCACACATCCATAAAATATCCAACCCCTTTGCAAAAGCTCAACTAGATCTCTCATTTTCTTCGATTCATGATGAGGACTCCAAATAATTAATAAAACATGAAAAAAATGGGAAAACCTGTAAAATATGTGCAACATTTTACATTGACTTAGATGAGATAATAGACTAATAACCAGAATGAAATTGTATGTTTCGTTTCTCTGAGTAACACGATGGTTTCCTTAAATGTATCGACAACTACCATTTTAAGAACCAAAATGCAACTAAATATAAGATTCCACAAATAAATAAAATTGCCACCGAAAGAATTAGTGCCCTTTCCCTTGCCTTCGAACTACTTATATACAGACCAAGTTGGATGAAATCCAAAAGTTCCAAACGTAGCTGATAAACCAGCATGTCAAGGACATACCATCCTGGACATATTGTATGGAATCTCCTTTGAATAACATTCATATTTTTGTGCCACTGAAGCATGTAGCAAGTAGAAGAGCAATTTTCTATATTAGATGTAAGAGAAGATATCCACATACAAGAATAAATAAATAAATAAAGCCTGGGACCAATATATAGAACCGTGAATCGGTTTCAAAGCCATCGTTAGTATGAAATACCTAGTCAATTAGGATTGAAAAAAAAGTTTTCTGTTCTCTTTTCTGTATACATACCGCATAAGAGATTATAGAGATCAGATCAGGAAACGATTTTTAAGGTAGCTGAGCCTTTTGAGGATGTTGACGCATGATATCTCCGCGTTGCATAATCGAATTGGACTTGGCTCTCCCAGGCTGATGTCTTCCTTCCCTTCTGGCACACTCCGACTCCTCAGTGATTTGGCTCTCGCAGGATGATATCTTCTTCCTTTTGTAGCGTACGGAATAATCGGTACTATTGGCTTTGCTCGTATTACCAAAACCGGCTGCTTCATCCAAACACTCGGAATTGAATTTGACATGGTACACAGCACTAGTATCCAGTCCTCGGTTCACATTTTCTGCCTTCGGGTTCTTTCTTAAAAGCTTTTGACACATAATGGCATCTTGGAAATCCAGGAAAGTATAATCTATAAACTGTGACCTCTCAAAATCTGTCATCTCTGAGAACCCAAATGAAGTTGTCCATGTCTTTAGCACAGTTGGAGCAGCAGGCAAAACTAGTCTCTCCACTCCGAGTGCCATCAGCTGCTTTTCAAGCTAATCCATCAATATCCGGCACATTCCACATCCACGATATTGAAACTTGGTGCACACAAGAGGTACTTCTGCCACCTTTTCTCCAAAAATCCTTACAGTAGCCACACCAATAACAGAAGAAAAAAGGTGAAAATGAAGAGGGAGAGAAATGGTAACAAGAGATCGGATCTTGAAATCATATCATAGGCACACGACCTTGAATACAGGCTGAAAGTGATCGGACCTTGAAATCATAGGCACACGACCCTTGCCGAACATATGTCTGCTCTGTCTTTTTTCTCTCTCTTTCACTCACCTATTTTTTACCTATTTTTATTTTTTTTCTCTCAAATGGAGATTTGTTGTAAGTAGAGCGGAGGTGAAATTCACCAACTTTTAAGGATGCGGAATTTTGTTGCTCTGATACCAAAAAGAAAAAAGGTGAAAATGAAGAGGGAGAGAAATGGTAACAAGAGACAAGAGATTTTAAGTGGTTCAGTCTAGAAGACCTACATCCACTGTGAATGTCCGAATGTCCTCTCTGTATTTTGTACTATGAGTCCATTCAGATTACAGTTGAAGAACTTTATTTATAGAGATATACAAAACATAATAGGAGAATATCCTATATTTAAATTTGAATCTCTACATTTAAATTTGAATCTTCATAATAATATCAAAAATTTAATATCGTGATAACCATAATATCATGATAACTTCATCGTGATTTCTTTCCAAAAGGACAGTATAGAATCCGCTGAAGTTCGATCGATTAAGCTCTGACCCTGTACTGAATATTACATCTTCAACAAGGTCTCCGTTAGTATGAGGTTCTTTAACAGGCTCAAAACATTCATGCATCAGATTCAGACCAGCACTGAGCCTTCTGTGATTCGCTGCCAAGTTGTCATTATCATTTATCAGCAGCATCAAGATTGCAACTTTCAGAAGATGGAGACTTCAATAATGTCCAAGTCAAATTATTTTCCCCCACTTTAATTGATTTTCCTAAAAGCTTGCAGAGGTCCAAAGACATGTATTCACACTTTCTGCCACAAAACCAATTTTCTTTATCAACCAACTCAACTCTTTACTCTTTAGACATCCAATATGAAATCTATGCTCGCATTGCTTGCAAGTAATGAAACTATCATCCATAGAATGTTCAATTTTCTCCTGAAACCTGCTCTGACCACACATTCCGCAGGTACATGATAGTCAAAACCAATCTCCATTTGGAACATCCTTCAAGCCAATGCTACTCATATGGAATGAGGATGGACACCGATCACATAGAACTAACTCCCCCCCATACCGACAAACAGAACAGATGACATCGTTGTCTAGTATTTTTGTTGCGAAGCTCTTGTTCTGATTACAATCAATCGCCTGCCTTTGGCAATCTTGTAGAGACCTCCCGTCTTCAAGTAGAATATTAGCAGCCGGTCTCCGATTTGAAAATATAAACTATCATAACAACTACGACCAGATATTAAGTTATGTACTTTAATTGTATAAGCTAATTAATTTCTCAATATCTTTTTTTTGAAATTAAATAATATGTCATAATTAAATATTATTATATTACTAATTATTACAAGTATATATGCTCATTATAAGCATATGATAATATATGTCTAAACTACTTAGATTTAGTCAATAAAAATACAATTATAACAATCATAGATATAACTTTCATAACATTATTTCTAATTCCATATAACAACTTTAATTTTTATTAAACTCCTTTTAATTCCATATTTTATTATGTAGGTCTCCTAAAATGTTTTTTAAACACGTGACAAAATAAAATTATGTATTAAAATGAATAAAATAGTCTATAAATAATTATTAACATTAAATAAAATATATTTTTTAATTTTTTTTCAAATTATACCTATAGTAGCGGTTTTTTCAAAAACCGCTGCTAAAGGTGAACTCTACAGCGGCGGTCAGTAAAGTATGACTGCCGCTGTAGATACCTGATTTCTAGCAGCGTTTTTTGCTCGCTGCTAAAAAGACCGCCGCTGAAGGTAATACCTGTAGCGGCGTTTTAAAATAAACGCTGCTAAAAGGGGTCGATAGCGGCGGTCAGTGACCGCTGCTAAAAAGACCGCGCTAAAGGTAATACCTTTAGCGGGGTTTTGCAAAAAACGCTGCTAAAGGGGGGGTTTGCTAAAAAGACCGCCGCCATAGGTAATAACTTTAGCGGCGTTTTGCAAAAAACGTTGTTAGAGGGAGTATATAGCGGCGGTCTTTAGCAGCGTTTTTTGCAAAACGCCGCAAAAAAACTCTTTAGCAACGTTGTTAGCGACCGCCGCTATAGACCTATTTTTTTGTAGTGAAGGATTGTAAGAAAAAAAATTTGGAAAGACTATTACTTATATATATATATAGCCTGCCTGTATCTGGTGAAAGTTCACGATTACTCCAACATGACGGCACCTACCTCATTTGAAGCCTCCTACAGAAGCGCACAAACTTTTCTTGTTTTCTCCTTTGACAAATGGAAGTAGGGCTTCATTGCTTGCGTTAATGGCGTGTTGAATCGTGCAAGTAGCTTCAGTGTATTAGGAAAAACGAGTAGGCTGCTGCAAGCAAACGCTCATTGGCTGAACCGCTGACTTCAGTGTTAAATGACTTCGACGCTCTTGCTTCTGCCTAAAAAAATATATCAAGCAATAAAATGACCAGGATAGTATGACTTTCAAAAGTCAAAACAACGGCAGTCGCGGGGGGGGGGGGGGGGGGGATATCATAGAATGGTAGGGCCGGCATTATTTTCCGATGTGCAACTTTTCAAATGTTGAACAGAAAGTTTTCTTATGTTGAAGTCAATGGCTACGAATAAGGACTTGTTCATGATTCTCAGAGGAAATTACTACCAACGTGAGATCTGCATTATTATATATGCAAATTAATTATTACTACCAACGTTCAGCATCGGCTTAAATTGCTTGTATGGAAGCTGGCTGCCTCTGCTCTTCCTCTTAGAAACTGCTTCACATGAAACCTTTGGCTCACTGACTTAAATTTATCTTGGACCCTGGTAATATTCCAGTGCATGATCGGGGAAGATGGACAGATTTTATGTTGGTTGTGGTTATCACTGTGGACACTATATGGAACCATCGTAATAATATTATTCACGAGCAGAGAGGAATGGATATTCTGATGAGTATTCAGTCTGTCAAGAATAGAGTTATTGCCCATAAGGAAGCTTGGGGCACTCTCAATGATCTCGAAATGATCTCTTAGCACTCACCACGGGAGGGCTCTATCAAGATCAATTTTGATACTGCTGTAGGGAAGAATGTGTTGTGGGCTGCTGCAGTTTGCAGGAACCATAAAGATGAGATAATCCGAATTAGGATGAGCAAATCAGTGGGTTTGAACCCTCTGAAAGGAGAAGCAACTGCTGCTCGTCTGGCTTTCAATATGGCAGCCTCTGTTGAGAGTTCGATTACTGTGCTAAGTACTATTGTGCTGAGTATGCTAAACGAAGACTGAGATTAAAAGCTGGAGATCCGACTGCTGTGGTTAAACATATCATTTAAAACATTCAAAACATTTTAATTGATGTGGTGCAATCTGAACTCTTGAATTTTGAAGTTTTTAATTTCAGCCCTCGCTCAACATGCTCAACACAATAATGCTTAGCACATTAACCAGACTCCCTTTGTTGATGTCCCTGCTATCACGATAGAAGGCGATTCCTTAGTGCTGGTGAATCAAGTTTTGAATAAGGAGGTGTTGCCCTACTGGTGTATTGAGGGTGAAGTTTCTACGCTGCATAAGATGCTTGAGCGACAGGGTGAATGGCACATAGCTTGGACACTTCGGGATGGAAATGTGTTGGCGCATAATCTTGCAAAATGGGGTTTATATAATGATAAAAAAAAAGCATTGGGGGATATTCCTTTAGATGTTATACCGAGTTATGTTGTAGCTTGCAAGGACTGTCGACGAATTGAACAGAGTTGCCCTCAATGATATTAATCACATGTTGTGTAGAAAAAAAAATTACCACCAACATGGACTGCACAGGGCTTGATCGTGCATGGGGTACAGTAGACGTCTTTCTAGCTTATTCCAAACGCCAAGTTATTGCATTTGACCGTCGTCCTGTTTCTCGGAGATTTCGTCTGACACTTCTAACAGGTGCATGTGCGCAGAGCTTACCAGTTATAGCTAGAGCTGGGTACCTGCAGTTCACGTCTATTCTAATATCCGTCTTCTTTATTAATGTAAGCCCATTTGCGACGAAAAAATAGTAAAAAAATTAGAGCCTAATAACCAAACGCATTAGACCTCCTATATAACAACTGCAACAACCAACCCATAAGACTGGAAAACCAAGGGAATTGACCTACAGAAACTGATTATATATATATATATATATAAACTCATCAAAAGACGGCTTGATTAGCAACGGTCTCATGCGCGTGTATTTTGTGTTATACTATATTAATGGCAGATGACTTAACATAAGCAGGCTGTGCATTACCCTACAAACCAGAAAATATATGGTTCTTGTAAGGCTATTTTCACAACATGTCAACATGAGTGTGGTTGGTTTGTAGATGCCTTAAAAAGTAGGATTAAAGAACTATATTTGGTCCTTGGATTGAGTTTTGCAGCCATATAATAATTAAAGGTCTTTTTTTTTTGTTATCACTTTTAACAAACTTACCTTGAATATTCAGAATGATTACTATAGTCCTGAGAATTGATGTTGTGCGATCTGGGTCCTTAAATTTTATATATTTTCATTTCAACCGATACTCAGTATGCTCAACACAATAATATTTAACACAGTAACCAGACTCAGTATTACAAGACCATAAGGGATGAAATTAATTAATTAAAAAGGACTGCAAAAAGTAAACGGCGGTGATTTTGTCTTCTCAAAATCAATTAAGAAATTTCTCGCCGCATTGTCGTGTGAATTACAGGAAAGGAAGAACGAAAGAGTGTTTATGAACCTTACTTAATGGAGCCTGAACCATCACACTCTCTACACCAACACGAGCGGGCCATGGGATCATCAAGTACCTTTGAGAAAGTATGCTCTCCGATGTACATTCTTTTCGTTGTTCTATTGGTTTCATCACCAAATGTTGCTTCTTCCCCTGCTTCTAATGAAGAAGCAGAGGCTCTTCTCACATGGAAAGCCAACCTCCAAAACAAAGGCCAGACTACACAGCTATCTTCATGGAATTTCTTCCCAAGTAACTCCACTAATTCTTCTAGCAACCGCAATTCAAGCACAAGCCCGTGTTCTTGGTTTGGCATTTATTGCAATCCCGCTGGAAGTGTCATCGGAATAAATCTTACCGATTCAAGCTTAACAGGTTCACTCAATGGGTTTTCATTCTCCTCTTTCCCTAATCTCCTCTATATTAATCTCAGTAGGAACTCTCTCTTTGGTTCCATCCCGCCACAGATCCGTTACCTCTCCAAACTCCACTATCTTGACCTGTCCATCAATCAGTTCTCAGGAAAAATCCCACCAGAAATCGGTCTGCTCACAAACGTCATTGCCTTGCGCTTGTTTAAAAATCAGTTGAATGACTCAATTCCTCAAGAAATAGGTCAGATGAGTTCTCTTATTGAGCTTGCCTTGTATAGCAACTCTTTAAACGGCCCCCTTCCCTTTTCCTTGGGAAACTTGAGCAAATTGGCTTACTTTCATCTCTATGACAATCAACTCTACGGTACAATTCCTCTTGAAATTGGAAATCTTTCCAACGTGGTTGAACTTTGCATATATGAGAATAGATTAACTGGTTCCATCCCTCCAACTATTGGAAACTTGAAAAGATTAACAGTGTTCGACTTATCTGCCAACCAACTGTCCGGTCCCATCCCTGCAGAAATAGGGAACGTGGAATCTTTGAGGAATCTCAGCCTTGCAACAAATAGCCTTGTTGGTTCTATCCCGGCATCATTATATGGACTAGGTAATCTGACCTTTCTGTATCTATTCCAGAATCAACTTTCTGGTCCCATTCTAGAAGAGATAGCAAATTTGAAGTCTCTGGTTAGTCTCACGGCGAGCGAGAATCGGCTCAGTGGTTCTCTTCCAGCTTCAATAGGCAACATGAGCAAACTAGAGATTTTATACATTCGCGACAACTGGCTATCTGGGTCCATACCTCGAGAGGTAGAAAATCTCATGAGGTTAACTGTATTTCGAGTGGCCAGAAACCAATTCACTGGGTATTTGCCACAGAATATTTGCCGAGGTGGATTGCTTCAATACTTCACCGCAAATGGCAATCACCTCATAGGTCCGATTCCAACAAGCTTGAGAAATTGCTCGAGTTTAATCAGAATTCGTCTGGACGGAAACCGACTGACTGGAAATATATCCGAAGTTTTTGGGGAATATCCGCACCTGGATTACATAAACGTCAGCAACAATAGCCTTTACGGTGAACTTTCACCTAAGTGGGAAAAGAGCACACGGCTTACAGACCTAGAGATCTGGGGCAATAACATCACTGGCAGCATTCCAACAGAGATTGGAAACTTAACTCAACTACATGTTCTTGATCTTTCTTCAAATCGCTTAGTTGGTGAAATCCCCAAGGAATTTAGTAGGTTGACTTCTTTGGTCAAGCTTTTATTGAGCAACAATCAACTCTCTGGCGGTATGCCTTCAAATCTTGGATCCCTTACAAACCTCGAGAACCTTGACCTGTCCATAAACAAATTGGCGAAGTCAGTTCCAGGATGCATAGGGAACTTGTCACAACTGCACTACCTGAATCTGAGCTACAACGAGTTCTGCAGGGGAATTCCGACTCAAATAGGCCAGCTAGTTCATCTTTCCGAGCTAGATCTCAGCCATAACCAGCTCACAGGAGAGATTCCAACGGAGTTCGGGAACTTGCAAAGCTTGCTGACAATGAATATCTCCCACAACAACCTCTCTGGCATTCTTCCAGGGGCCTTTGAGGAACTGCCCGGCTTGCTGAATGTCAACATAGCCTACAATCAATTCTGTGGTCCTCTTCCCAACAACAAAGCATTTCAAGATGCTCCCATAGAAGCATTGAAGGGGAACGAAGGATTGTGTGGCGAAGTCAAAGGATTACAACCTTGCCAAGCGCTCTCTAAATGCCAACCTATCCGGCGACGGGGCCACAGGAATATCGTGCTCATGATAATCATATTTCCTATTCTGGGAGTACCGGTGCTTTTATTTGCCTTGAAGGGAACAAGCTTGATAAGAAATTGGAGAAAGTCAGGAAAAATAGAAGATGAGAACATGATATCAACCTTCGATGGGACAAAAATGTATGAAGAAATCATAGCAGCCACGGAGGATTTTGATGACAGGTATTGCATTGGGAGCGGTGAATATGGAAGTGTCTATAAAGCAAAGCTGCCTGATGATAGTATCATCGCTGTGAAGAAGATCCACACCTTATGTGATGGAAATCCAGTCACAAATCGGAAAGAGTTTTTCAATGAGGTATTAGCTTTAACAGGAATACGACACCGAAACATTGTGAAACTGCTTGGATTTTGTTCAAACACTAGGCACTCCTTTTTGCTCTACGAGTACCTTGAGAAGGGAAGCTTGGTTGCTATCCTCAGCAAAGATGAAGAAGCTAAAGAATTGGATTGGAGGAGAAGGGTGAATATTGTTAAAGGGGTGGCGCATGCCTTATCATACATGCATCACGATTGCTCACCGCCAATTGTTCACAGGGACATATCCAGCAAGAACATTTTGCTGGATTCTGATTATGTAGCTCATGTTTCGGACTTTGGCACCGCTAAGTTTCTGAAGCTAGACTCCTCCAACTGGACTGACTTTGCAGGCACATACGGTTATGCAGCACCAGGTAAAAATCCGTTCTCCACTTTACAGTTATAGATCTCCATCAATACTTACTTAATTACAAACTTTCCACCCCAACCCAAAATTAACCCGCTTTCAAATTCCTGCAGAACTTGCTTACACTATGAGGGTGACCGAGAAATGCGACGTGTACAGCTTTGGAGTGTTGGCACTTGAAGTTATGAAAGGAACTCACTTGGGCGATTTCCTCTCTTTTATCTCTCCATATGCTGACATACACCGGAGGGATGTGTTGGACCACCGCCTTCCACCTCCCACAGCTGATCTTGAGGATGAAGTGACGAAGATTATAACTGTCGCAACTGCTTGCTTGGATGCATGTCCCCAATCCAGGCCAACTATGCACCAGATTTCTCAGATGTTGTCGTCCTCAAATATCCATATCCAGATTCCTGGCACAGTTCAACTTGGAGAAAGGGTAAATGATCAATAACCTCGGGCATTTGCATTTGCATTTGCTCACATCACCCAATTATTGGAGCTCTTGTTATCCAAAAGTACGATATAGATTATGGGTAATATATTATAGGCCTCATCTGCCAGGTTCTGATCTGAAAGGGTTGGGCCTGCCAGATAACTCATCAAGTAGTTTATGGACGGCGCCCGAGTTCCTGACACGTGCGTGCATGTCATCTTTGTCATGCATGTGATCATGGGCCCATAGGTGATAGCAAAATAGATTATGTTTTTTTTCCTTTAATTCTATAGTTAGGATCTCAAGGCCATCTACATTGCTAGAAAGATTGTTTGAAAATGGGAAAATAGTTTGTTATTTCTTGATTTTATTGAATTCCATGTATTTTGGATTTATTTTTTTCCCGCATGCATGACGCATGTATTCAATTGTGATAAATTATAATGCATGGTGACCTCCCTCAAATGATTCGCCAGCTGGACAGGTTCTTTTTTAGAAAGAAACTTTTTACAAAATTATATATATAGAAAGTAGTGCCTAAGCGGTAGTAAATTAAGGGGTCACTGAGCTGGCAAATTCATGTAAAAGCATTTCTTTATCGATCGCAAAAGGATAAATTAAATTGCAAATCGGTGGGGAACAATCTTGTCAATATATTGTTGTTGTTCTGGATCATCAACATTTCCAGGTGATTCACGTCATGATTATCCTGTATATCTATAAATTTCTAGGTCAAAAAGAAACATTTCTAACTTTTAAGAACTTTTGTCTACCTCTGGTATGATCTCATGGGTAGCTTCTTGGGTTGTGTTTGAGAAGTAAAATTTTAGAGTGGTTAAAATTTAGGTATTGGAGTTGATGAAAAAGTGAGGAGAGAGTGAAAAAATGAAAAAGTTGGTGAAAAGGTGAAAAAGTATATAAAAATTGATGAAAAAGTGAAGAAATAGAGTGTTTTTATAAAAGATGATAAAATTTTGTTACGCAAACAAAGCCTTAGAAAAACTTAGGCTGCGTTTGAAATACTTTTAAAATTTTAACCTAATTAAATAATTATAATATAATTTCTCTTCTCATTATATCATTATTTTTTATTATAATAATTATAAAAAATTATTTTTTCACCTTTTTTATCAATTATAATATTCTAAAATATGTAACTTTAACATTAAGAAATAATAGATCAGAACAAAAATAAATAAATAAAATGAAAATCAAAGAAGAACGGGAAGAGACGAGGAGGAAGCAACGAGAAATCTGGCCGACAAACGGATAGGAGTAGTTTGAATAAGAATAGCTAGCACGACAAGGCATGCTAGGGACGGGTAATGGGATGATTCGAAGGAAACTTGACGTGTACTGATAGAGACTTGCATGATTACTTCCCTAAGATATTGATGAAGTTTTGTGGCCAATTAATGATGCGATATTGCATTCTTCTTTTCTTTTTTTTCTAAGTGATGCGATATTGCGCTCGTGGGTGAAGAAGAGAGTACCTGCTTTCTTTCTCTTGGGTTCTCTTTTATGGTCGGATAGTCAAGTCTCCTTTTCCTTTCGTTCGATTTGATGGGGGCTACAGATCCGAATTCTAATCAATATTCTTTGCACCTGGATCAAAGGATTCCCTCCATTAATACATTTTTAAGGCATCTATAGTCTTTTTTCTTCTAGATAATTAAGACATCCATAGTCGATTCACTTTCCATTTGCATGCCATGCATCTCCTTTATTCGTCCATTATTCTTCCTTCCTACCAAACACGTAACTGATAATAAAATTCATTTGAGGTACTAATGCATGCTTGCTTCAACTTCCAGCTTTCATGGGTTGAAGAATCCTGACACGATCAAATCATCAAGTTCCCGGTTCCTACAAAACTTTGATCAAACTCCTAAAGAGGTAAAAACTTCTTTTTATACATGTTTCAGATGAATTAAACTTTTTTTCTATTTTTTCCTAATTTCTTGTTGGCGTCCGAGTAAATGCAAAAATCCTAGCCTTGTCCTCTTGCATCTTAAATAGGATTAAGGAAATTCTCACTTTTAGCTTCCAAATTATCATTTCACACCAACTTTTAGTTTCATCAAATTATATCCCGGTCCCAAAATTTTATAATTTATCAATTTCGTTCATCCTTCCAATTTTTCTCACTAAAAGCCTACAAAAAAAAAGTAGATAAACACGAAAATGCCCCCACTTAATTAGCTGGTCTCTTCGTGAGTATTTTCCTCTTTCTGAGCTTTTTTTCGTCACATTTAATGGAGAGAAATGGAAAAGGAGCTGAAATTGATAAATTGTGTAATTTTGGAGGCATAATGTGATGAAATTAGAAGTTTAAAGTGGTATATGATATTTAAATAATAGTTTCAAGATTGAAAGTGATTGGAGTTAACAATCTCAGTCTTGTTTATAAGAGTTCACTACTATGACTAATAATTAGTTAGACTTAATTATCGCTACAGTCTTTGTGGTATTGACTTTTAACAAATCAGTCCGTGTGATATAACTTTAAACGATACAGTCTCTATGGTCTATTTTTTTATACATATAGGTCCTTCTGTCTACCAAAAGTTAACCGATTAATGAAAAACTAACATGGATTAGTGGTCGAGATATATATTTTCAAGGTTGTATGGCCTATCTTTGAACCCTTTTTTATTTTTTTTGGCGAACTTTTGATGGAGAAATGACCTTTATGTCTAAAAAATGGACCACATGGACTTTCAAAATTGTACCCTAAGGATTAATTTGTTAAAAGTAAATACCACAAGGACTATATCAGTAATTAAGCAAATTAATTATAAGTGGATAAAGCCTAGACAGCAAGTTGATTTAGCATCCTTGGATAGTGTTGAGATTGTTCACATTCTTTCCTATATATTTGATTGTTTTTCTATAGAATTTCCCCCCAATTGCGAATCCATGGTACATTCTGCCTCGACTGGTTGGTATATAACATGACCGAATTAGATTTATTGTCACATGACTCCCATAGGAGCTAAGCGAAAAAAGAAAGAAACAAAAGACACTCCTGAATCTTTTAGGTCCAACTTTTAAATCTTTGGTCTCCAAATAATAACATCCATGAAGCATGCATGTCCTCCCAAACACTAGCTAGTGTCTTCTTTTTTTCTCCTCTCTTCTCCGTCCATTAAAGCTTTTGATCGATGTTAGATGGAGATAAAGATATCGAGAGCTATTAAAAGTCTAAAAATGCTGTGGTCAGACAAACTCGCAAGAAAGGTCTCTCCTGATTGACGAAAAACGCATATTTACATTGGTGCATGGCTGCAGCCTGCTCTAGACCACATATATATGATACTGGTAAGCCATAGAGCTTCGTACATATAATATCAGTGGCCCTACTATGGCATCACCAGAGTACTAAAAGAAAGAAAAGGAAAAGCAGAGCCTCCAATCTTTTCATCGTCCAACAACGTGGGGGTTCTTTAAAAGTTAAAACAGAGACTTTTTTTGCCTCGAAACAAGAGCCGATGTTTTCTCTGAGCAGCCAAATGTATTTAGCTTCAGTTCCTATGATCTAAGAGAGACGGGAAGAGAGAAAAGACAAAGGTCTGATCTCGCCGTTTAGAGCTTTACAGTTCGTGAAAATAGAGGAAGTTCAATTGCTATACGACTTGATGCTTATGCCTTATTGTGATTGGATGGTAAGTAGAATCCCGTAAAGATCCGAAAGTCTGGTGCATAGAGCTATGGATTCGGATCTTAACCGCTGGTTATCCAGCCATGCTACTTGACTCTGACGTAAAGTTATGCCCAACAGGTTCTTCAGTTCTTGGTTCTCCATTTGCAACCGGTTCACTTGGTGCTTGAGGTCCTCTATATACCTCTTCTTTCGCATGCGGGACCGCCGAGCCGACTCCCGGTTCGATTTCATGCGCCTGATCTTCCTCTCGCCATTCTTAAAAACAGCCCGGCTGGAGCCCTCCGAACCGGAGTTTGAACTGACCGAATCACCTGACCGAAAGAGAGACAAGAGTTCTTGGAGTTCCTCCGCTGTGAGCCCGGATTCTTCGGAAACCGGGCATTGGAAGTCTGTCGTCTCTCCGGATAAAAACATTCCGAAAAGGAGCGAATCGGAGGAAGGAAGGGGAAAAGGGAAGGAACGAAGAGGAGGGGTTGGGTATTTATGGAGGAGGGGAAGAGCAAATGCGGGGTCCACCTAAACAAAAGATTTTGGAGGATTGAGGGCAGTTTTGTCCAATAAAAGCACACGTCTTCTTTTATTTGCTTTTGTTTTTAATTTTACTAGGGGCGTTTATGGCAAGTGAAGCTTTTTGTTTTCAGGTGGCATTTGTGGTGGGGGCAATTGTGCTTTTGAGAAGATTGGGTTAGCTTAACCACGAAGAATAGCCACAGCCCCACGAAACAACAGCTAGAGGTAATTTTCAACCAATCAAATACATCCTAAAATTTTTAACATTTATACAAACTTCAAACCTTTCACAAATCTCAATAAATTTCAATATACAAAAAATTCTCAAAATTTTGAGGAAAATTGAATTTTTGGACACTAAGTTTTAGTACCGCTGACAAAATGCTCATTTTTTTTTACTTTTTGGTCACTAAGAACATGTAGTGGTGATTTCCCATTTCATCCGTCAAACTTCCGTTAATTTTTAACGAGAATAGCGGTCGACCAGTTTTGTTTACCGTTGCGGCAACGACAACTTGAAGCGGTCGACCGCTAAATGAAGCCGTCGACTGCGTTCTATTCAGTTAAAAATTAATGGAAGTTTGACGGATAGAGTGAAAAGTCACCACTACATGTTCTCAGTGACAAAAAAGTAAAAAAAAAGTTAAGTGACCATTTTATCAGCGGTACTAAAATCTAGTGACCAAATTTTTAATTTCTCAAATTTTAAAAATATTACCCGCAATATTGACAAACAAACATCCCGAATATAAGAAATAAAAAAAAAAAGCGACAACAAAAAAAACTGTGGATCAGAAAAGCTGTCCTGGCTAAACCCTTCTTTTAACACCGATTTAATCGTAAGCTTCATCCTCAACTTCAAGTTGAAGCTCAGTTCTTTTGCGGCCAAATAAGCTTCATGGCGGCCAGTTAAAATACCAGTGATTCTCGCATGAGACCTAACACAGAATATAAGGATCGAAATTACAGTTTAACCTTAAAGAAAAAAAAAAAGGAGAAAAAGGAATGGAAAGTTAAAGTTCACTTTACCATACAAATTAAACCTGACTTTGGTTGAGCTGTTTGGTTGTCTTTGTTCCCCAAAGCAGGTTGGTCTACTTTCAGTCTCTTTTTGGTCTACTTTCATTCACTATATTTAATTTTAGACCAAAACTATGGGGAAACTGAAGGCTCTTCCTTTCTCAAAACATGGGATATACCCATGTTGTCGTATATATTTTATTCTGTTTAATAGTAAGGAATATTCGTGGTTTGGAGGGCAGTTTTATTAGTCAACGTTTTGGTTATTTTTCTCAGTCGGCAGTTAGTCTGTGTCTCGACACGTTCGCATGCCTAAAAGCCTGAGTAAGTGGGAACTAACGTGGACGTGTTTTATTGTTATTGTAACTCTGACCTGTGAAATTAAAGTGTAGGTTAGACAGTGCCACTTTCTGCCGATTCGAGGTGGGCTATATGTGCCGCAAGTAGTTTCAAAATTAATTACCCTCTGATGCCACGTTGCCGATTTATCAACTGCCATTAACATGCTTTTGCAGCTGCCCCCTGTTTTGTTTCTTTGGTCTCTCCTCCAATCCTGAACCACCATTTCCCGTCCAATTCCAATTTCCACCCCCTCCTTGGAAGGGATAGAATAAAGAGTCTATTTCAATCACTCGACCATGTTAAATGTCGCCTAGTATACAACCTAACTAAATTTGTCTACCGAGTTGGAATGAGCTTATTGGTTTAAAAAAATACGTCCAACGTACTTAAATAATCATGTCCCATCTGTCTCTCTTCTTTTTGGCTTTCAGTTGTTCTTTGCTTCATGTTTTATTTTTGCAGCATTCGTAGCAATAAGTTAGGCTCTAATAGATTAAGGTAGTAACTTTTATGCCACTCGGAAAAGATTTATGCCATACTTAACTAGAATGAGGAAGACTAGTGTGGAATATATTGACTTCATGTTCAAGAGTTAAAAATATTGAAATATTTGTAGTCTCACATCGCCTAAAAATGGATAGAACACTAGGCTAATGAAGCAGTATCGAAGCTTCCCGTCAAAAAATAAAATAAAATAAACACATCAGCGATCGTGGACATGGGCAAGGTCCAAGCCCAAGGAGCCTTCCACTTAAAGAGATAGATGGGGAAAAGCGCATGAAAAAGTAATTCAGAGCCGTTATAGTAACGAAGCCTTTACAGGGCTACTGAACTACGAACCTGGTAGTTAGGAGGAGTAGATAATAAAACATCAAAACATGAACTTATATCAAAATGTTATTAAAAAAAATTCAACCTACAAAAGTTTACATTTAACACCAAAATTATCAAAATACATCACCATTTATCCTATTATAAGATCCAATGGTTGAAATATATTGAAATAGACTACTTGACACAATATTAACGGTTATATCCTATAACAGGACAAACGCTGATAAATTTTTATAGTTTTAGAACGGTTATATCCTATAACAGGACAAACGCTGATAAATTTTGATAGTTTTAGAGTTAGTTAAATGTGATAACTTTAGTAATTTAAAATTCTTTTTGACATTTTGATGTAAATTTATAAACGAAACGTGAAGATACCCCTAATAGATTTGTTCTTTTCTCTCCACTTTTGCTTCAGATGAAGAGATCTACAATATATAGGCAAATTAATTAATTATATATATAAGTGACCTACAATCTATCACTCAAGCATGAAGCCGTCACTTTCCGCTGATACTACCTTTGTCAACTTCAAATGAAATGATATACAATATCTTTTACCCAACCCAGCAACACGTATGCACAAGGAAACGAGAGAGATATCATGTACAAATTACATTACAAGAAAATCTCCTTTCGTGTTTGAAAAATCTCCTTTAAAGTTTGGGCGGGGCGTAACTCGACGCTGGCATGCCAGGCTTTACCTCCACGTCCATTCGGAATTTTCACCAACGGGTAAAATGCTAGGCACTTACAAATTCACAGGAGGAGTTCCCTGAGTTTGCAATCACGGAGTGAAATTAGAAATCCTTCCAGGAATGCAAGATGATAACGCTTTTAAATAATTGCATGAAAAAGGTCAAGATCAAACAATGTTCCATGGGTATGATATTTCCAGTAACAAAGCAAGGTTGAAAACCTATCCAACTAATGCTTCATGACAGGATGAAGGTCAGTTGGTTAACACACAGGATCATAGGTAAAAAGTGCCCCTACAAGGCACATGAAGAGTAATTGAAAGCAAATTGAGAAATCAAGACTTCACCTTAAACAACAGGTCATGAGCAATGTTCTCCCAAGGCAATGAAATGGACATCAAGCAACATTTCAGAGGCAGCATTTCTTCATCAGAACTCGTGGGTGTGGCTGCAGCAGCTGCTGCTCGGCGAAAAATGGAGCCTATCCCAAATCCTCTCCTTGATGTAACAGGTGAAAAGGGGCCCGAGTCCGGCTGGCTTTGATCTGATACAGTACTTCATGATTCAGAATTTCCCACAATCTTTGCATACATCATTGACTTCATAAATATTTGACTAATAAAATATCTACTTCAGAAAACTAGTTAGCAGACCCAAAACAAGAAGTGTGGGGATCCTAACGGGCTGGTTTTGGAAGGGGAAGCCCTTCAGCCTGAACCATTTTAAAATATCTCATCCAGAATCTGAACTTGAGTTGGTGTTCAGAGCATGAAACCCACCACGATCAATTGCAGATAACTGAATACCCAAAACCGCATAACCAATTGTGGTGCAGAATAAAAAAGAAAAAAAATGATCAGACGTTAACATTCCACTATGAAAAATAAAGTGAAGAACTTTTGATTGCCTTTTGTGCCGCCCATGCCTAATGATGAGTGTGGTCACCAGTGAGAAGAAAAATCCCTTCTGCAGAAAAGCTATTAATACTAGGCCAAGAAGGTTGAGAACGTAAACCAAATTCACTTTGTGAAACATTTTACCATCTTGCAAGCTAAATTATTCACGCCTTCTACTCCCATTGACTCCCATTATTGTGGAGGCTGGATAGCAACTTACTTCCTCTAATCTGAGATGGAGAGATTTGATTGCATAGCAGGCAAGATGCAGAGAAAAAGAGAAGTCTGATGCTCAATTCATGAAAAAGGGCAAGAAATTAGAACCTATGGGCTGTTACTCATTCTCTTTTGCTCTATCCAATTTACTATCCGTAGAATCTGATGACCAATGTAATTGAAATAATAATCGTACACTGAGAATCTTAAGATAAACATGTGCTCCTGCCAAAGAATGCCAATTGTTCTTTCTTAGGAAGAAAAAAGAGGGTTGGGGTGATTGCTATTGGTTTACATTCTGAGAAAACAACAAATCCACAAAAATTAAATGAGAGAAACTAAATGGAGAAAGGTTTCATGACATTATTAGATGTATACAAAGACAGCAGGTCCTTACCTGTGACACCAGAAACAGCAACTTCAACTTCCCCTCGTCCACCAGGACCTCTCATGTATAGTCGATCCGTTTTTCCAGGGGAATGTCCAAGCGATAGAAGGCTCCCAAGTCGAAACTTTCCAGCTGCAAATGAGTGAAAGAAAATGTCAAAATCAAAGGTTAGGCTGAACGTGTGAAAACTTTTTAGTTAAAATCAACAGAGTTGACATCAATAAATAGCCCCCTCAAAAGAGGTCCAGCCGCATAATTCAGAAAAGACTTTTAAACTGAAATATTGCCCAAAGAATCAGCCTTGCACCAAAGCTTGAAATACTTTGAGACAGAACTTCAGTCTATGCAGCAGAACCATAGTTGGGAAACAATTAATTCCTTCCATCTGTTCCCAGGTTGCTTGGATTATCTTCAATCTTAATAGATTTTATTTATTGATATATATTATTTAACCCAAATTTTAAGCAATGAAAGTTGACATAGTTCAAACATAAACAGCAGGCCAAAGTTGATTCCAACTCTGACATACCATCATATGCATCTCGAACCATTTGATAGCTGACAAATCCTGAGAAAAGAGTAATCTGCAACCACAGTGAAGAAGTCAATGATCTTCCAAGCATGAGTTGCTGCTATCTAACAAGAAAATACAATCAAGTCCAACTTTTCTCCATGAGCAACCAGTTCTGGGTTCCGTCCTACTCAAGGAAGGCACCATACAGAACTCCCTATAACTTGGGAGACCAATTCCTTGCCCTCAATGGTTAGGGGGACATCAACATTACTGACAAATGTAAATCAAAGAAAAGATAATAACAGGGAGCAATCAGATACGTCATAGGCAGGAAAAGCATTAGCGTAGCAATGGAGACTCTAGGGTTCAAAGACCAAATAATTATGTGAATAACTCTCGTGTGTAGTGAGAAATCAACCCAAACCTTATTACTTTTGGCTGGATTCGTGTCAACTCTCAAGGATGAATTATTGCTGGAACTTGGCTCCGTGTCAATAGAAGATGCTGCTCCATGATTAGCATCATCACTAGGAAATGCTGCCCCATCATTTGCATTGAGAAGTACACAAAAGCAGTGATCTGTTTCTGTCAAGACCTGCATAGATAGTCAAGATAAATCCAATGATAGAGTATTGTAGTGGCATGAAAGTCGATCACAACAATATAGCAAAAAAATTGCCAGCATCGAAGAACTCAAAATGTAATACATTCTTTCATTTCTCAATACAAGGACATTAAGAAGATAAGTCAACAGTTAAGTGAAATGATGAGAACAGATGAAAAATACATGGAGGGATTTGAAAATTCTAGCAGAGTCAAACTCTTAAAAGGCAAAACAGGATACACTTCAAAATATCCTTTCTACAGAACTAGGCAGACGGACTAGTTTACTGTTTGTGATTCACTCTTTAAGGGAGAAAGCAATTTCCATAGATGGCTCTTATTTCATAGAAGTAAAAGGAGATGTCTCAAAATTGGAATTCCGTACCCTTCTACACTACCAATACCTTCTACTATGGTCTTGCCCCAACAGGCATGCCCAACATCTGACTCTAGCAAGAGAACATTGTTACAGCTGCTTGCTATAGATGACACGAACAAGCATTTTTGAATGCAGCATGCAAGATTATAGGGAGACAGAAAAAACACCGTTATTAAGAAGAGAAGATATATCTCATCACGAAAAGTGGGAGTTTGTCGATATGTTCTACTCAAAAACAAGCATCCCAAGCTCTCTTCAATTCAACATATTAATAGTGCGGTTATATCAAAGTAGGAAGACAATTGCAACAGCTAGTACAACATCCTAAATAATCTTCCAGTAAATAGAACTAATACAAAAAAAAAAAATTAACGGAAGTTCACTAAATCAGCACAACAATGTGTGCATTTCAACAAACTCATTACCACCGCGTCAAAAGTAGAATCGAAGTCATCAACCGCAAAACAGATATCCGGATAGGCAGGTGTTGTCTCTACTTCCTATGCACCAATTCGCAATGGTTCAGATATTGAAGATAGAGTGCAACTCAAGAAAATAACAATTTTCACGTATAGATAACTCACCTTTCTGGAATCCAACTGAAAGTTGACACGACTTGGAGATGCATAAACAGTTTTTACAACCTGAATAGATGTCATAGGCCAGACTTCAAGATTAGATCAGTATGCATCCATAGACTTGAGAACAAACTGTGGAAGCTTGCAAGACACTGCAGTTGAACTAGCATAATCTACATATTAGAATTCATCCAGCAAAATGTCATACTGCAGTAGCCTTCTTGTTTTGCATGGGAAGAATCCTAAATTCCTATATCATGGAAGCCACACCTAGTGCATCACTGTAGCCAACCAGGGCTGGTTAGGGGCGGACAGGCTAACCGTATACATAACATAACCGCAACATAATTCTTCTAGCAAGATTCCTCAGCTCCAAAAAAATGATATATAAGTGAACAAATAAATAACTTCCATTGTAACCTCATAAAAAGCAAAAGAACATGCTAATTTGCGCATGAATGGCACCTATACAGATGCTTCAGCGTGCAATTGTCATTCCCGAGTCCAGTTCAAGCAATAACATCAAAAAGAATTTTACCTTCTTGGGCAAAAAAAGTTTAAGAAAATTGTGCTTCTGACAACAAAGACACTTAATTCTCTGAAGTTAAAAATCCTTCTAATACTGGAAAGGAGAATAACTACCCCACAGAAACTACCTCCTCTTGATAAAAGATACAACATATCTGTCACTTAATGAAGATCATGAATACCTTATATATCGGTAGCAATGGTTTATCTTGACCAGCTTGATAACTCCGAAGATCCTGATGACTGAAAAAACAAGTTTCAGATTCTACCATAAATTTCACGCAGAACAAAAAGAAACAAGAATTGTAGCAGCAAGGTCCATAAAGAATGGACGAAAAAACGCTGGCATGACAACATTCAAAATAAAGAACTAGAAAGTGACTATTATATCTAGGAAGCAGCAATTCGATTCTGAGAGGACAGTAGGATCACTGCAACTCAAATTTGTTTTCACTATCAGATTAGCAGGTGAGCATGAGACTCTATGAGTAATTTAACACCATTGAAATAGGAAGACTCATAGAGATTCCTTTTTGTAAGTACAGGCATTTTCCAAGAAGGTGGAAAGTAACTATTGTTAGCAGCAGTATCATACAGCACCAACATGGAACTGTGCAAATCAATTGTATGACATTAAGTAGATACAATATTAACTGTGTTCCAAACCAAAAGTAAGAAAGAAGCATGGGACCTACAGTCATGGAATCCAGAAAACCTCAACTATTTATCCTAAGAAATGCATTTCTAAATCCAAACAAAAAAAGAAGCAGAATTCGTAAAAAATTCTGATAGGGTATTCGTCTCTATTGTTGGATGTGAAAGACATCTATTCTTAAAAAAAATTGTTCAGTACTATATAATTCCCTCTTTATTGTCTAATTTCATCTCTCTTCATGAAAAAGTAAAAATACAAACCAAAGCAGTTGCCCCTTTATATTATTTATTTCTGTCTTCCTATATTTGTACATGTGATGAAATACATCCAAAAGTTAAGATACCAACCCACAATTTTATTGTTGAATTTAATAAAAAAATCATAATAATTTTTCTAAATTACATGTGCAGATATTCTGGAAACTCTATATAACACCGGAATAAGAGCCTGAAAAGACACAGCAAAGATTTTTTATGACTCTCAGCCAAGTAGAATGAGAGTATCTCAGTCATAATTGGAAGATGGCAACTCATAAATGCATATGACCTTACTTGCCAGAGAAAAACCACACATACAAGCCATACAGAACTTCAAAGCAAAGGTGTTCAATACAACTTAAAGGACCACAGTATCATGCAAAACAAACAAAAAAAGAAAGAGTACCTGCAAATTGCTACTGTCACACTGAACGAAGTGTGAGCAGTCAAGTTCAAGTAAAATGAACGCCTCCAATCCACTTCAACAGAACTTTCTCCTACTAGTGCATCCAACTGGTTCACAGAAGTGAAGAGAGTTACTTTTATCAACCAAAAAACACCATATCATTATTAATTGCAAATTTGGTGACAACAAGTGACTAAACTAAAGCAGTAATAAGTAACACAATTGCCTAATGGCTTAACCCTCTTACATGTTACAGCCTCGTTGACAGCCCAAAAAAAAAAGCACTAGGCCCAAAAGAGGATGATTCAGGCATTTCGACAGGAAATCAATGTCAATGATTCCACATAGGATAGAGCAGAGTTGCAAGAAAGATCTACATATTTAAAATCCCAAAGCCGAGAATATGGTGATGATATAGTTGAGTTCAATTCCATTATGCATTACTTGCACACTTTTCTTGCCTAAACCTCTATTCCACTGTGTTTTTTCACATATCCACCTTTGATATCAGATTTTATCTCTTGCATTAACTATGATTCCAAGTTATTTCTGGCTTTTGAGGCTCAGAAATTCTCTATTGATTGCTTCAAATGTCTCATAATTTTGGAGTGCAAGCACATTTCATCAACTGTACACTAAGTACCTCAATATAAACAAGCGCTATTGATGTGATATCACTTAATCTGACACTTAAAAAACGAAAAAGGAAAGGAAAGGGAAAGTCCAGATGAGACATTTCGGCTACACTTATCATCTTCGTGTGCAATAATCCTTATAACGATAAGATGATTCTGGCATCTATCAGGAACTCTGCGGAAACATTTCAACTTCAAAGCAAGTGCTATTAGCTAGGCTAGCAATAAAGAAGATCAACAATGTGCATGTGAAATCATCGTAAAGGAACTAAGATTAGCACACCTACGCAGAGGCAAAAAGCTCAAACTGATTTTCATGCCACTTTTACCTTAGGCGCCCACCTGCGTACAAAGTAAGGAGCAACACCTTCCAAATTGTCATTGAAACCATATCCTCGCGAGCTCTAGAGCAACAAAAATTGAGCGCATGAAGAAATGCAGTCAACAAACGGAAAGGATATTGCTGAATTCTATTTGTTTAGAGGAAAATGAAAACGAAAACGAAAACACTAAAAGGCGTACATATTTTCTGACAAAAAATATGAGATCGTCGTCCTGGCGTCCCCTTGACTCCTTGCCACGAACAAAATACAAATCGAATACATCGTGCCAAAAGTGCGAATCCAATTCGACGTCGTCGTAACCATCACTGTCCTGATGCTCTTTCACTACGGTTTTCCCTAACGAGTTGGAGTGCTTCTTCACCATGCTCAACAATTCGTACCTACCAAACAAAAAATTAAAAAATTCATTTATATCCACGGCATTTTGGCCTCGGCATCGGCCTCAGAAGAAATCAACATATACGATTTGCGCGAGCTGTATGCAAATCGAACCGGAGTGAATTGTGATTGGGAGATAGAATGGATCAAATAACAAAATATCCTACAAAACGCGAGGAGGGATATGGTCAAGCTTTATCGCTTAGAGTACCTGGAAGGGATCTCTCCGCCATCTCTGAACATTTTCATATAGCTGCCTGACCGGTCGTGTTAATTTGGGGAAGGAACTATATTTCTTCCCTAGATCAGTCTCGGGGTTTTGGAGAACATAAATTCAGGGTTCAAGCTTGAATACGTTAAGACTAGCTGGCTCGAGAACCGGGGCCATGACGCGACGGAGCTGTAAATTTGTCTACCGTGCCGAAACTCTGTGCGAGACGGACAGAAGCTGCGCTGTCGGCGAGGCTGGTCCAGAGGAATGATTCCATGTGTCGCGGCGCAGAACGAACATTTTTATTTTTGACATTGCTTCTAGTAGAGGAAATGTAATAGTATCTTATAATACCACACAAACCCATCCTTAATTTTAGACCAAAACTATGGGGAAACTGAAGGCTCTTCCTTTCTCAAAACATGGGATATACCCATGTTGTCGTATATATTTTATTCTGTTTAATAGTAAGGAATATTCGTGGTTTGGAGGGCAGTTTTATTAGTCAACGTTTTGGTTAGTTTTCTCAGTCGGCAGTTAGTCTGTGTCTCGACACGTTAGCATGCCTAAAAGCCTGAGTAAGTGGGAACTAACGTGGACGTGTTTTATTGTTATTGTAACTCTGACCTGTGAAATTAAAGTGTAGGTTAGACAGTGCCACTTTCTGCCGATTCGAGGTGGGCTATATGTGCCGCAAGTAGTTTCAAAATTAATTACCCTCTGATGCCACGTTGCCGATTTATCAACTGCCATTAACATGCTTTTGCAGCTGCCCCCTGTTTTGTTTCTTTGGTCTCTCCTCCAATCCTGAACCACCATTTCCCGTCCAATTCCAATTTCCACCCCCTCCTTGGAAGGGATAGAATAAAGAGTCTATTTCAATCACTCGACCATGTTAAATGTCGCCTAGTATACAACCTAACTAAATTTGTCTACCGAGTTGGAATGAGCTTATTGGTTTAAAAAAATACGTCCAACGTACTTAAATAATCATGTCCCATCTGTCTCTCTTCTTTTTGGCTTTCAGTTGTTCTTTGCTTCATGTTTTATTTTTGCAGCATTCGTAGCAATAAGTTAGGCTCTAATAGATTAAGGTAGTAACTTTTATGCCACTCGGAAAAGATTTATGCCATACTTAACTAGAATGAGGAAGACTAGTGTGGAATATATTGACTTCATGTTCAAGAGTTAAAAATATTGAAATATTTGTAGTCCCACATCGCCTAAAAATGGATAGAACACTAGGCTAATGAAGCAGTATCGAAGCTTCCCGTCAAAAAATAAAATAAAATAAACACATCAGCGATCGTGGACATGGGCAAGGTCCAAGCCCAAGGAGCCTTCCACTTAAAGAGATAGATGGGGAAAAGCGCATGAAAAAGTAATTCAGAGCCGTTATAGTAACGAAGCCTTTACAGGGCTACTGAACTACGAACCTGGTAGTTAGGAGGAGTAGATAATAAAACATCAAAACATGAACTTATATCAAAATGTTATTAAAAAAAATTCAACCTACAAAAGTTTACATTTAACACCAAAATTATCAAAATACATCACCATTTATCCTATTATAAGATCCAATGGTTGAAATATATTGAAATAGACTACTTGACACAATATTAACGGTTATATCCTATAACAGGACAAACGCTGATAAATTTTTATAGTTTTAGAACGGTTATATCCTATAACAGGACAAACGCTGATAAATTTTGATAGTTTTAGAGTTAGTTAAATGTGATAACTTTAGTAATTTAAAATTCTTTTTGACATTTTGATGTAAATTTATAAACGAAACGTGAAGATACCCCTAATAGATTTGTTCTTTTCTCTCCACTTTTGCTTCAGATGAAGAGATCTACAATATATAGGCAAATTAATTAATTATATATATAAGTGACCTACAATCTATCACTCAAGCATGAAGCCGTCACTTTCCGCTGATACTACCTTTGTCAACTTCAAATGAAATGATATACAATATCTTTTACCCAACCCAGCAACACGTATGCACAAGGAAACGAGAGAGATATCATGTACAAATTACATTACAAGAAAATCTCCTTTCGTGTTTGAAAAATCTCCTTTAAAGTTTGGGCGGGGCGTAACTCGACGCTGGCATGCCAGGCTTTACCTCCACGTCCATTCGGAATTTTCACCAACGGGTAAAATGCTAGGCACTTACAAATTCACAGGAGGAGTTCCCTGAGTTTGCAATCACGGAGTGAAATTAGAAATCCTTCCAGGAATGCAAGATGATAACGCTTTTAAATAATTGCATGAAAAAGGTCAAGATCAAACAATGTTCCATGGGTATGATATTTCCAGTAACAAAGCAAGGTTGAAAACCTATCCAACTAATGCTTCATGACAGGATGAAGGTCAGTTGGTTAACACACAGGATCATAGGTAAAAAGTGCCCCTACAAGGCACATGAAGAGTAATTGAAAGCAAATTGAGAAATCAAGACTTCACCTTAAACAACAGGTCATGAGCAATGTTCTCCCAAGGCAATGAAATGGACATCAAGCAACATTTCAGAGGCAGCATTTCTTCATCAGAACTCGTGGGTGTGGCTGCAGCAGCTGCTGCTCGGCGAAAAATGGAGCCTATCCCAAATCCTCTCCTTGATGTAACAGGTGAAAAGGGGCCCGAGTCCGGCTGGCTTTGATCTGATACAGTACTTCATGATTCAGAATTTCCCACAATCTTTGCATACATCATTGACTTCATAAATATTTGACTAATAAAATATCTACTTCAGAAAACTAGTTAGCAGACCCAAAACAAGAAGTGTGGGGATCCTAACGGGCTGGTTTTGGAAGGGGAAGCCCTTCAGCCTGAACCATTTTAAAATATCTCATCCAGAATCTGAACTTGAGTTGGTGTTCAGAGCATGAAACCCACCACGATCAATTGCAGATAACTGAATACCCAAAACCGCATAACCAATTGTGGTGCAGAATAAAAAAGAAAAAAAATGATCAGACGTTAACATTCCACTATGAAAAATAAAGTGAAGAACTTTTGATTGCCTTTTGTGCCGCCCATGCCTAATGATGAGTGTGGTCACCAGTGAGAAGAAAAATCCCTTCTGCAGAAAAGCTATTAATACTAGGCCAAGAAGGTTGAGAACGTAAACCAAATTCACTTTGTGAAACATTTTACCATCTTGCAAGCTAAATTATTCACGCCTTCTACTCCCATTGACTCCCATTATTGTGGAGGCTGGATAGCAACTTACTTCCTCTAATCTGAGATGGAGAGATTTGATTGCATAGCAGGCAAGATGCAGAGAAAAAGAGAAGTCTGATGCTCAATTCATGAAAAAGGGCAAGAAATTAGAACCTATGGGCTGTTACTCATTCTCTTTTGCTCTATCCAATTTACTATCCGTAGAATCTGATGACCAATGTAATTGAAATAATAATCGTACACTGAGAATCTTAAGATAAACATGTGCTCCTGCCAAAGAATGCCAATTGTTCTTTCTTAGGAAGAAAAAAGAGGGTTGGGGTGATTGCTATTGGTTTACATTCTGAGAAAACAACAAATCCACAAAAATTAAATGAGAGAAACTAAATGGAGAAAGGTTTCATGACATTATTAGATGTATACAAAGACAGCAGGTCCTTACCTGTGACACCAGAAACAGCAACTTCAACTTCCCCTCGTCCACCAGGACCTCTCATGTATAGTCGATCCGTTTTTCCAGGGGAATGTCCAAGCGATAGAAGGCTCCCAAGTCGAAACTTTCCAGCTGCAAATGAGTGAAAGAAAATGTCAAAATCAAAGGTTAGGCTGAACGTGTGAAAACTTTTTAGTTAAAATCAACAGAGTTGACATCAATAAATAGCCCCCTCAAAAGAGGTCCAGCCGCATAATTCAGAAAAGACTTTTAAACTGAAATATTGCCCAAAGAATCAGCCTTGCACCAAAGCTTGAAATACTTTGAGACAGAACTTCAGTCTATGCAGCAGAACCATAGTTGGGAAACAATTAATTCCTTCCATCTGTTCCCAGGTTGCTTGGATTATCTTCAATCTTAATAGATTTTATTTATTGATATATATTATTTAACCCAAATTTTAAGCAATGAAAGTTGACATAGTTCAAACATAAACAGCAGGCCAAAGTTGATTCCAACTCTGACATACCATCATATGCATCTCGAACCATTTGATAGCTGACAAATCCTGAGAAAAGAGTAATCTGCAACCACAGTGAAGAAGTCAATGATCTTCCAAGCATGAGTTGCTGCTATCTAACAAGAAAATACAATCAAGTCCAACTTTTCTCCATGAGCAACCAGTTCTGGGTTCCGTCCTACTCAAGGAAGGCACCATACAGAACTCCCTATAACTTGGGAGACCAATTCCTTGCCCTCAATGGTTAGGGGGACATCAACATTACTGACAAATGTAAATCAAAGAAAAGATAATAACAGGGAGCAATCAGATACGTCATAGGCAGGAAAAGCATTAGCGTAGCAATGGAGACTCTAGGGTTCAAAGACCAAATAATTATGTGAATAACTCTCGTGTGTAGTGAGAAATCAACCCAAACCTTATTACTTTTGGCTGGATTCGTGTCAACTCTCAAGGATGAATTATTGCTGGAACTTGGCTCCGTGTCAATAGAAGATGCTGCTCCATGATTAGCATCATCACTAGGAAATGCTGCCCCATCATTTGCATTGAGAAGTACACAAAAGCAGTGATCTGTTTCTGTCAAGACCTGCATAGATAGTCAAGATAAATCCAATGATAGAGTATTGTAGTGGCATGAAAGTCGATCACAACAATATAGCAAAAAAATTGCCAGCATCGAAGAACTCAAAATGTAATACATTCTTTCATTTCTCAATACAAGGACATTAAGAAGATAAGTCAACAGTTAAGTGAAATGATGAGAACAGATGAAAAATACATGGAGGGATTTGAAAATTCTAGCAGAGTCAAACTCTTAAAAGGCAAAACAGGATACACTTCAAAATATCCTTTCTACAGAACTAGGCAGACGGACTAGTTTACTGTTTGTGATTCACTCTTTAAGGGAGAAAGCAATTTCCATAGATGGCTCTTATTTCATAGAAGTAAAAGGAGATGTCTCAAAATTGGAATTCCGTACCCTTCTACACTACCAATACCTTCTACTATGGTCTTGCCCCAACAGGCATGCCCAACATCTGACTCTAGCAAGAGAACATTGTTACAGCTGCTTGCTATAGATGACACGAACAAGCATTTTTGAATGCAGCATGCAAGATTATAGGGAGACAGAAAAAACACCGTTATTAAGAAGAGAAGATATATCTCATCACGAAAAGTGGGAGTTTGTCGATATGTTCTACTCAAAAACAAGCATCCCAAGCTCTCTTCAATTCAACATATTAATAGTGCGGTTATATCAAAGTAGGAAGACAATTGCAACAGCTAGTACAACATCCTAAATAATCTTCCAGTAAATAGAACTAATACAAAAAAAAAAAATTAACGGAAGTTCACTAAATCAGCACAACAATGTGTGCATTTCAACAAACTCATTACCACCGCGTCAAAAGTAGAATCGAAGTCATCAACCGCAAAACAGATATCCGGATAGGCAGGTGTTGTCTCTACTTCCTATGCACCAATTCGCAATGGTTCAGATATTGAAGATAGAGTGCAACTCAAGAAAATAACAATTTTCACGTATAGATAACTCACCTTTCTGGAATCCAACTGAAAGTTGACACGACTTGGAGATGCATAAACAGTTTTTACAACCTGAATAGATGTCATAGGCCAGACTTCAAGATTAGATCAGTATGCATCCATAGACTTGAGAACAAACTGTGGAAGCTTGCAAGACACTGCAGTTGAACTAGCATAATCTACATATTAGAATTCATCCAGCAAAATGTCATACTGCAGTAGCCTTCTTGTTTTGCATGGGAAGAATCCTAAATTCCTATATCATGGAAGCCACACCTAGTGCATCACTGTAGCCAACCAGGGCTGGTTAGGGGCGGACAGGCTAACCGTATACATAACATAACCGCAACATAATTCTTCTAGCAAGATTCCTCAGCTCCAAAAAAATGATATATAAGTGAACAAATAAATAACTTCCATTGTAACCTCATAAAAAGCAAAAGAACATGCTAATTTGCGCATGAATGGCACCTATACAGATGCTTCAGCGTGCAATTGTCATTCCCGAGTCCAGTTCAAGCAATAACATCAAAAAGAATTTTACCTTCTTGGGCAAAAAAAGTTTAAGAAAATTGTGCTTCTGACAACAAAGACACTTAATTCTCTGAAGTTAAAAATCCTTCTAATACTGGAAAGGAGAATAACTACCCCACAGAAACTACCTCCTCTTGATAAAAGATACAACATATCTGTCACTTAATGAAGATCATGAATACCTTATATATCGGTAGCAATGGTTTATCTTGACCAGCTTGATAACTCCGAAGATCCTGATGACTGAAAAAACAAGTTTCAGATTCTACCATAAATTTCACGCAGAACAAAAAGAAACAAGAATTGTAGCAGCAAGGTCCATAAAGAATGGACGAAAAAACGCTGGCATGACAACATTCAAAATAAAGAACTAGAAAGTGACTATTATATCTAGGAAGCAGCAATTCGATTCTGAGAGGACAGTAGGATCACTGCAACTCAAATTTGTTTTCACTATCAGATTAGCAGGTGAGCATGAGACTCTATGAGTAATTTAACACCATTGAAATAGGAAGACTCATAGAGATTCCTTTTTGTAAGTACAGGCATTTTCCAAGAAGGTGGAAAGTAACTATTGTTAGCAGCAGTATCATACAGCACCAACATGGAACTGTGCAAATCAATTGTATGACATTAAGTAGATACAATATTAACTGTGTTCCAAACCAAAAGTAAGAAAGAAGCATGGGACCTACAGTCATGGAATCCAGAAAACCTCAACTATTTATCCTAAGAAATGCATTTCTAAATCCAAACAAAAAAAGAAGCAGAATTCGTAAAAAATTCTGATAGGGTATTCGTCTCTATTGTTGGATGTGAAAGACATCTATTCTTAAAAAAAATTGTTCAGTACTATATAATTCCCTCTTTATTGTCTAATTTCATCTCTCTTCATGAAAAAGTAAAAATACAAACCAAAGCAGTTGCCCCTTTATATTATTTATTTCTGTCTTCCTATATTTGTACATGTGATGAAATACATCCAAAAGTTAAGATACCAACCCACAATTTTATTGTTGAATTTAATAAAAAAATCATAATAATTTTTCTAAATTACATGTGCAGATATTCTGGAAACTCTATATAACACCGGAATAAGAGCCTGAAAAGACACAGCAAAGATTTTTTATGACTCTCAGCCAAGTAGAATGAGAGTATCTCAGTCATAATTGGAAGATGGCAACTCATAAATGCATATGACCTTACTTGCCAGAGAAAAACCACACATACAAGCCATACAGAACTTCAAAGCAAAGGTGTTCAATACAACTTAAAGGACCACAGTATCATGCAAAACAAACAAAAAAAGAAAGAGTACCTGCAAATTGCTACTGTCACACTGAACGAAGTGTGAGCAGTCAAGTTCAAGTAAAATGAACGCCTCCAATCCACTTCAACAGAACTTTCTCCTACTAGTGCATCCAACTGGTTCACAGAAGTGAAGAGAGTTACTTTTATCAACCAAAAAACACCATATCATTATTAATTGCAAATTTGGTGACAACAAGTGACTAAACTAAAGCAGTAATAAGTAACACAATTGCCTAATGGCTTAACCCTCTTACATGTTACAGCCTCGTTGACAGCCCAAAAAAAAAAGCACTAGGCCCAAAAGAGGATGATTCAGGCATTTCGACAGGAAATCAATGTCAATGATTCCACATAGGATAGAGCAGAGTTGCAAGAAAGATCTACATATTTAAAATCCCAAAGCCGAGAATATGGTGATGATATAGTTGAGTTCAATTCCATTATGCATTACTTGCACACTTTTCTTGCCTAAACCTCTATTCCACTGTGTTTTTTCACATATCCACCTTTGATATCAGATTTTATCTCTTGCATTAACTATGATTCCAAGTTATTTCTGGCTTTTGAGGCTCAGAAATTCTCTATTGATTGCTTCAAATGTCTCATAATTTTGGAGTGCAAGCACATTTCATCAACTGTACACTAAGTACCTCAATATAAACAAGCGCTATTGATGTGATATCACTTAATCTGACACTTAAAAAACGAAAAAGGAAAGGAAAGGGAAAGTCCAGATGAGACATTTCGGCTACACTTATCATCTTCGTGTGCAATAATCCTTATAACGATAAGATGATTCTGGCATCTATCAGGAACTCTGCGGAAACATTTCAACTTCAAAGCAAGTGCTATTAGCTAGGCTAGCAATAAAGAAGATCAACAATGTGCATGTGAAATCATCGTAAAGGAACTAAGATTAGCACACCTACGCAGAGGCATAAAGCTCAAACTGATTTTCATGCCACTTTTACCTTAGGCGCCCACCTGCGTACAAAGTAAGGAGCAACACCTTCCAAATTGTCATTGAAACCATATCCTCGCGAGCTCTAGAGCAACAAAAATTGAGCGCATGAAGAAATGCAGTCAACAAACGGAAAGGATATTGCTGAATTCTATTTGTTTAGAGGAAAATGAAAACGAAAACGAAAACACTAAAAGGCGTACATATTTTCTGACAAAAAATATGAGATCGTCGTCCTGGCGTCCCCTTGACTCCTTGCCACGAACAAAATACAAATCGAATACATCGTGCCAAAAGTGCGAATCCAATTCGACGTCGTCGTAACCATCACTGTCCTGATGCTCTTTCACTACGGTTTTCCCTAACGAGTTGGAGTGCTTCTTCACCATGCTCAACAATTCGTACCTACCAAACAAAAAATTAAAAAATTCATTTATATCCACGGCATTTTGGCCTCGGCATCGGCCTCAGAAGAAATCAACATATACGATTTGCGCGAGCTGTATGCAAATCGAACCGGAGTGAATTGTGATTGGGAGATAGAATGGATCAAATAACAAAATATCCTACAAAACGCGAGGAGGGATATGGTCAAGCTTTATCGCTTAGAGTACCTGGAAGGGATCTCTCCGCCATCTCTGAACATTTTCATATAGCTGCCTGACCGGTCGTGTTAATTTGGGGAAGGAACTATATTTCTTCCCTAGATCAGTCTCGGGGTTTTGGAGAACATAAATTCAGGGTTCAAGCTTGAATACGTTAAGACTAGCTGGCTCGAGAACCGGGGCCATGACGCGACGGAGCTGTAAATTTGTCTACCGTGCCGAAACTCTGTGCGAGACGGACAGAAGCTGCGCTGTCGGCGAGGCTGGTCCAGAGGAATGATTCCATGTGTCGCGGCGCAGAACGAACATTTTTATTTTTGACATTGCTTCTAGTAGAGGAAATGTAATAGTATCTTATAATACCGTAGAATAACAAGGTCGTTGTAGTATAGTGGTAAGTATTCCCGCCTGTCACGCGGGTGACCCGGGTTCGATCCCCGGCAACGGCGCTCCTTTTTTTTTATATTACCAATCACAATCTTTTTTAGGCCCTTTCCTCCCGGCCGAAAGTTTGCTGAAATGCTACGACACTGGCCATTCGGCCACTCCGGGGCCCACGACTTATCCATTCTCGTTCGTTTGGTGGGTCCACTCAAAATGCGATCCGCCAGGCGCCAACCACAAGTCATGGGCCCTGGGAGTTGCTATTTATTTATTATTACCATTTCGGCTGTGGGCTATAATCCAAATACGAAAAGTAGAACCAATCGGAAGTTCACTTACAAGACAAAAGGCTTGTGCGGACCAATACAGCCCAGTATATTTTTAGCGGCGAGCGAACAGAGCTTTTGACGTAATACAAACAAGAGTTTATTTTGTTTTCTAACTTAACTCAGACGGCCGGTGCGGTCAGATTTTACTTTCCACAAATGCTTTTCCAATTACCCTTATGCCTATAATAATTCCAATATTAAGGTGCCTAATGTTTGCGATTTGAGCAATAATAGTAGTATTGGGGCACCAATTAGATCTTAGGCATAAAGGCACCAATAGAATCATAGAGGAATTACAAGTGGCATTATCATAGGCTAATACAGGGCCCCAGTAGGACAATTAAAGATTCTGATCTTCTCTCCCCACTAATCTCTCTCTCTCTCTCTCAAATGCTTCTTTGTTGCCATGTTACACTTAATATGACCTTTTCTGATAGGAGGCATATAGGTATAGCTTTCTTCCTTTTTTAGCCATCACGTACGAGTAGAGGAATTCTTTTTTTCTGCAAGTTATCTTAAGATATCTAGCTTTGGATTCCCCGCTGATGACGGTCCGGAAAAAATGATTAACAAAAGCAAAAGAAACTTTGGCGAGGGAAACAACATGATGATGACCAAAATGGCAGCATCATTCAAAATCATGGAGAAAAGCTTTCACGAACATCTTAAACTTTAAAGTGCCTTTACCGGTGGGGTTTTTGCTTTGGCTACAAATTGCCTTCAAATAAGATACAGATCAGAGAATGAACAGTGTAATCTGCCGAAAATGTTGAAAAGCTTAATGGAAGAGAGAACGCAGCAACCTGGAGATCCCAGTAGATTGCCAACTCCGCGTTGAGCACCCAAATCAGTAACCCACAAAATGGAAAGACGTTTGGTTTAGGTGATCATCGTGAATGATGGAGATCCAGCACAAAGATAGCTGAGAAATTAAACTTTCATGGCAACAGAGCTTACCCCATTAGTTTGTGCAGCTATTTAGTCATCGGCGCAAAAAAGAATGGAATTGAGATAAAACAATTGAGCCAGAAACGGCACTATAGCATGCGATTGCTACCGTTAATGCTAGTGTATACAAGTAGAGCAGTACCAGTATAGCAAGAAAAACCATTACGTATACTCTTCCCGAAAGCCACAATGAAAACTGGGATCTTGAGCTTAAACTCGCACAAGCTTAGAATTGAGTAAACAAGTCACAAATGGACGTTTTCTCAAGATTTATAAGACAGGAAAATATATTCCGTAATTATTGCATTTATCATATTCATCGCAGGTTCAAATGCTACTGAGACAACTCCTTTTCTTCATGGTTTCCTTCCCTTACAGAACCACGTATACATAAGAAACAAATCCAACTGCAAGAAACCTCACAAAACACTTACCAAAAGAGAAAACTTGGATTTTTCGCTGATCATAATATTCTTTTCAGTCCTCAATAAAGTTCTGATCCACCCTTCTTGCCTTTACCGGCCCTCCTCCGGATACTGGTACCACCGCCACCGTCGTGCCTAAGATTTCCGTCATGGGAAATCAGAGGCAAGTCATTGGCTTCGTCGCTATCATCTACAGTGGCAATACGGATGCAAGAACATCGCTCCAAAGAAGCGAAAAAGGCGGTCGTAACACCGTTGATGAGCCACATAGCCACCCCATCAAGCTTGACGCAGGCTGGTGAGCCATGGGTCGACGTGGTCCGAGGCCTAGGCTCAACGGGTTTGGATTCAAAATTGAAGCAGGTGGAACAGCTCGTTGAGGTAGTGGCGGCCATGAAGTGGATAGCCAAATTAAGCTGTGTAGTTGGCCAGGATTAGAAGAGAAAGGTAGAGAAGCTTCAGGCTCAACTTAAGGACCTCTATTAATTAATGGTTTATAATAAGATTTCCAACGGATGCCCTTGAAAAATTCTGGAATTACAATAGCGTATTATTTTACATAACATAAAGCATAAGGAAAAGATGACGTTTAATGGAGCTGATAGAAGGGGGATGATCAGGAGACTGAATAAAATTAAAAAAGAAAGAAACGTAGGGAGGAGGACAATGATGAGACCCAAAGGTGAAAGTGCGTCTCATCATATAGGTCATCCACCCGGGCCACCAGGTCTCCTTACCAGCATTAGCAAGCAAACAAACCTACTCTACACAGGGAGAAAAGTTTCTCTAACCAGGGAAATGTGGTTTTGGCAACTGAAGAATCAGTTGCAACTGTGCTTGCTTGGCAATTATGGACCCGCATATGCATGGATTACAATCAGAAGGGGAATTTCTGAGCAACATGAGTGGGCATAGCTCAAGTAGTACATAGGAAATTTAAAGGTTTGTAGCCTATATATTAATCACGATCTTATGGACATTTTATTTTAGTTCAACCCGCCTCTTAAATTTTGCTCTTAACTTTGCCCATGGCTTACCATTAGTCCCTCTCTACTTTCCGAAAAGGAAAAAGGCAAAAACTTGCAACCTCTGGCCATTACGCGTTAGGGAAATGAGTATGGTTAAAAGCGTGCAGAAAGCCTGTTTTACCCAAACTTCTGAGCATACGTGGTCAGTGATTCAATAGCAGGCCCAACGATTTGGTGTCCGATTTCTGGGTGGAAAAGGCCGAGCGTACACTTAACATGGGTTTGTCATATTTTGAGAGAGGGAGAGGGAGTTTGCTGCCCGTTTCAATAATTTCGAGATAAACTCTGAGGACGATCATGTGAGACAGAGAGATTGCTCTTTGGCTTTAGAAGCTTATCATTATCATACAAGTTTCGTGGACAGAGACGTTAACATGAATACATCACCATTCAATCATCAGGAGGGGCTGAACTATCAGCAACTTTTTCCTCTTCCATGGCAAGGGCCTCTTCATCTTTTTGATCATCCTGTGCTTTCTCAACCTTCAATTTCTGCCATCATACAGACAACAGTGAGCTGTAAGACTAATTATTGTTCTTGAACCGATAATGATGTTGAGAGGACTACAGGCTATTGTCATGGTGAAGACTTTTATGGTAGCCAAGTAGCAGCCCTAATGTAGAGCTGCCTTAAATTGTGTCCAGGACAATGAATGTGGTAACGTGATTGCAGTGGTAGCGATAGAGTTGATTTCATTTTCAACAACGCAGAACCAAACTTAAATCATTTAGCACCTGGAAAACACACTCAGGTTCCGTATCAACAAACATATGCTTTACCTCCTTTTAGTTTCTTTCTTCCAAAAGTAAGCCATAAATTGCACAAAATTTCCAATCATATAACCATTAAAAAAGACTACTAAAACGAGAGAAACACCACTCACCTTCGTTACGACAGTTGTGTCCCTTGTCATACGTGCAAACATGTTTATGTAGAGCTTTGAGTCTCTCTTGTTACACTCATCTTGACGCTGTTTCAAATCCTTCTGAATCAACTTGAACTCCCTGGAGGAAAAATCATTGGACATTTGGTGGAGGGCATAAAAAAATTAATTCTAATTGCACATCGAGCAGATTGTGAAGCCTTCAGTTACCTGTTATGGGGATCAGTTTCAAGAGCTTTCTTTATGTCTAATTCTGCAGATAACAAATCTGCAGTTTCCATAAAGGCCTGTGCCCGCCTGTACAAAGCTTTCACATTATAGCACTCAACATCTAGCACCTGGTCGAAATCAGAACTTATAACATGAAAGAACATTTACCTGACATTCTATCCCTCTACACAACGAATTTGATGCATTTCCTCTTTTCCAATTTCACACTACGAAAGTCTAGAGGTTCCACAGTCTATATGCAATAATTCCAGTGGGTCTCCTTTAGGTTAAATTTTTTCTTTTAAGGTTGCCACATTTATCGGTCATCAGTAGTAATGTGCACATCGAAGTACTAATGTAGAGAGGCATTGCAATCAGTTTACTGGAAAACCGAAGAGTAAAATTGAGCTCTTAACCCCTTCTCAGTGAAATTTCAACTGTAAAAATAACACCTTCTCAGTGAAATTTTGACAATATATTTTAACATTATCTAGCATACTGTGGGCCTGTAGCCAATTGGTCATTATGACGGTGGCAGAACAATTTCAGACGAACTGTAACCAAGCTGGACAGAGCCCACAAGGCAAAATAAGTAGTCAGATAAGGAAACTATTAATCACCAATATATTGTTTCCAGAAGACTATTTGTAACCCATGGATCAAAATATTTTGAATCGCACGACTCCAGAGTTCTCACTTGTTGGATCTCAATGACTGTGGATTTAGACATAAACTACTGCACAGGCAAGGACCAAGCAGTGTCGCTTTGCTTAATCATTTTTCAGATTTTGTTTTTTATTGTTAATTCTTCGACCAGTTCATAGTTCTCTCTATTTGGCAACAAGTTTTCATGTGACCCACTGCTTTACTTCTCAATAAGAATATTGGTGGGCATGTTTTTTCTTCTGTGGCCTACATTTCTTTTTGTTTAGAAACTACCTTTGAACATAACTTGATTGCTCCCTGAAAATCATTTAGTTTGAGGCTACATGCTGCACCATTCAACCAGCAAGAGACTTGCAACTGCTTCACAAGCTTTTGCTCGTCATCCCCGAAGAATTCATCTTCACTAATGTAGTCTGCAGCCTGACAAAACCAAACATAGCTATTTACAAAATAGGAACTAATCAAAATGACCAACTGCTTTAGGACACACATAGCCACATAGGCATGTGCAAATATTGAGTTACCTTGTCATATTTTTTCCCTGCACGTTGATACTTGTCATTTTTAAATAATAGATTTCCTTCTTCTTTCCTCCTCCTAGCTTCCTCAATCTTCTGGCTGTTGCTCATTTCCCATGGTGCTTTTTCCTTTTAACAAAAGAGAAGTATAAACTAACAAGTAGGAAACATGATAGATACTTGGAACGATCCGGATATTCAATCTAGCAAAATAAACTCCCCCATGGGGGGAATCAATATATCAGGAGCTTCCAAAGAAAAACATTGATAAATGTTTCCAGAAATTTTTTTGTTTCTTTATGGGTCTAAATTCCTATATGTTAACAGAGAAAAATAATTGTTTCAAGAACATCTCATTTACGAAACTATAAGCCCATCACGATGATTATTACCGTAATTACATCCAACACTTCAACTTCATAGATTAAATTTGAAGATGGTGGAACTACAGCAAGATCCTGCCTAACTTCACTGCTCCCAAATCCAAAATCAGGATGTATCACCACTACTGCCCTCTCTCCCTTCTTCATTGTTGCCACTGCTCGGTCTAGACCAGCAATTACTTGTTCTACAGACAGCATAAGGCAAAGTCTACTCAAACATGATTCCGATTTCTCCAAATGATAATCGAAAAAAAAAAGTGCATAAAGTAAAGAACATATAACAAGAGTTAAAGAATAAACCGACCTTCATCGGTGATAAATTCCAAAGGCAGCAGTCCATCAATTCCCTTTTTCTCAAACACAGTGTCATCTTCTAGCCTAGCAATGTAGCTAACTGCAAAAGGTGGGAATTAAATACTTAAATACATAAAATCATGGGAACTTACAGGTGCATGTATGTTCTAAACTCATTTTTTTTTATGCGCAATTTACAACATACAAGATCTTGTTTTCCCCTGAAAACTTTTGTAATGCTATTGTTCATGCAACGTTAAGGATAAGTTTTGCATTCAAGTAAAAGATTTTACTATTTTGTATCTTTGGTTCCTGACTCTGGAACATATGGCTTTAATCTTCTCCCTTCTTCTTGTTAGGTGGTCTTGGGCCTTCTCAACCCCAAAAGCTAGCTCAAGAGGTGAGGTTTTCCCTCACACTTATAAACTGACCACCAACCCCTTCCACAACCGATGTGGGACAACCCCAACAATCTCCCCCTCACACATCGGGCTCTGGGTTGGATGCAGACAACCCGTTTCTCTCATGGACTATTGGGTCTGAGACTTGTTGGTAAACCTGGGCTCTGATACCAGTGTTAAATGGTCTTGGACCTTCTCAACCCCAAAAGCTAGCTCAAGAGGTGAGGTTTTCCCTCACACTTATAAACTGACCACCAACCCCTTCCACAACCGATGTGGGACAACCCCAACACTTCTTAACTAATAAAGTTTCCAAAAAGAACTAATGAAATACAGCGGATCATACCCAGCAGTTAATATAACTAATAAAAATTCTTGACACCGATTGCACACAAAATGGCATTAAGCAAATTATTCCTCTGTATAGACATTTGAATTCCCTGCTTAAGTTAAAGTTGCATATCGAATTTAGAGCCCTCATTCTAATTTCGGTTCAGACCCAGGTCACTACCATACTTCAGACTTTTCCAACACAATTCAATCTGGGCAATAGTTCCAAAACAAAATGATGTACACGTCAGTCTACTTACTAGAAACAGTTGCACCTTCATTAGCAACAACAGCACCTTCACCTTCTTTACAAATTTTCTTAAATACTTTGGAATCACCAGTGATATCAATGACAGGCTTGAAGGACACCAACTCTAAATCAATGTTCAGAAAAGAACTTGGGAGGATTGATTGAACACCATCACTTGCATCCTTCCTCTCCTCTCTGAAGGCGTCTGCAAAAATTTCAGGACTAAAACCATTAACCTTCAACAGGATCTCCAAATCTTCGAGGTTAGAAAACAAAAAAGTTACAGAAAAAACCTTGATAACTTATCTAGCTATCATGTAAAGCAGGAAGAGAGAGAGAGAATTAAAAGAATTGAAGCTTAAGAAATTGAAAAGATCGTTAATTTATAGAAGATACATTAGAAGGATAGTAGAACTCAACCTCACAATAAAGATATCACAGCCACCCAGGTCAAAAGTGGATGTATCTTTGAAGCATTTCATTAATTCCTCACCTCAGTTACTGTACTATGAAGACCTCGTCATGGCCTACACTCCACTATAGAAAATGACAAAGTGGGCAATTTTTCGATTTAGTTTGACGACTAGAGGTTCACACTTTACACTCCGTTGAAGGGAATATTGAGTGACACTGCTCTCAATTATACCAATTCAAAACTTGACACCAGGTACAGCACCAAATTTAAATGTAAATAGTTGCACAAATCTCGCCATCGATGATTTATCTATATAATCAATCTTAGTTCATTATCTCAAGCCTCTCGACATAATTACAACATTAAAAGAGCACCCATTGTCTCTGCATCTCTCAAAAAGAATACCATAAGTGTTAACACAGCTTTTTGATACCATAGACGGAGAGACATACACTGAGGTTGAACAATTAATTTGGCTTTCTCTCCCATCTTCATGGTCTTTATTGCTATTGGTAATGCTGGACAAAGATGACCTGAAATAAGAAAAATAGTCACTCAATACGAATTGGTATGATAGAACAATTTCAACCATTTGTTGGTACCAAAAAGATTACCATCTTTCACATAAAATTCAATTCCTTCTTCTGGTGTTTCTGCGACAATAGTACCATCATCCAGCACCATTCGGTACTTCACTGGCATCAATAACCAAAAGAATATCTTTAAAAAAATCAATATCATATGCAGACCCCTCAAACATAACCAAAACACGATGCTTGACATTGACACAATTCTCATATCATTTGAAATGGTGACAATAAACAACAAAATAATTACATAACAAGCCCTTGGCGTACCGAGAACTTCGTCCAAATCTCCGGGTGTCTCAGTCCCCTTTCCCTTCTCCATTATTTTCTTGAGAATTCCAGAGTCTCTGCTAACATCAACCACCGTGATCCATGAAACAAGTTCGACTTCAAATTGAACAACTGAGTTGGGGGGAATGGTGTTGCCGCGGCCCGCGGCTCCGTAGCCTAATTCAGGAGGCAATGTGAACAACCCGGTCTCTCCCTTCTTCATTGTGATTATCGCATGGTCCAGTCCACTAACCACTTGACCTATCAAACCCCTTCATTTGCTAGTAAAATTGACCTCAAATGGAACGGCAAATCAAATATCAGAAAAACAAAAATTAAAAATCAGAAACTGACCTTTGCCAAGCTTTATAGGCAACGGCTCGTCCTTATCTCTAGTGGAATCGAACTTTGTACCGTCAAGCAAAGTACCAACGTAATGAACTGCATTTAATCATTTTATTAGAATTTACACATATTGGTCTAACTCAACTCCAAAAGACGTCTTGAGTAGTGATGGATGACACAATCTTATAAGGAGCACGTTGACTAGTTTCTCTAGCAACGTGAGACTTCCAACACGCCTCTCACGTGTGGCGGGAAGACATTCAAGTCAACAAGTGGAAATGGGTGACGGTAGGACCATAAACTATGAACTTCCCTCTGATACCATATTAGAATTTACGTGAAAAGTAGGTCTAACTCAACTCCAAAAGACGCCTTGAAGAGTGAAGAATGATGAGTGCATTGACTAGTTTCTCTAGCAACGTGAACTTCCAATAATTTTCATAAACAAATACAAAATATGAAAAAGAAAAACAGAAATTCAAATTCTGAATAGTGTACCAATGACTTCGTCACCGAGCTCAGGGGTCTCCCATCCTTGGCCGCGCTTGAGGAGCCTCTTCTTGATACCGGAGTTACTGAGCTGGCGCTCTTCGCCGACCTTGAGAGGGGGCGCCGATTCGATCACCTCCCCCGGCTCTTCATCCAGGTCGTCCTCGCCCTCGATGTCCGAGACGTTCCTCGCTTTCTCTGCCTTCATGTTGGGATCTTCCAATCGATCGATCGGACCTCTGTCAGACTGCGATGCACAGAAGCGCAAGTATTGTTCTTGCTGGAGAGATTATCAAATTAAGGGAAAGTTTTAGTAAAGCTGTGAGAGATTGATACGAAATAGATCGCTGGCGGGAGTGGTAATTTGATAGTGACAGTGGCCACGTCGTCGTAATCAAGGTGGCAGTCTAGCAGAGCATTTTTGTTATTTCCACGACGTCGTAACATGGAGTTCCTAGAACATTCCTTGTAGGTTCTCTATTTTAACATTTTGGTTAGAATAGAGAACCAATTTAATAAAAAAAATCAAAAAAAACTCTTTAACAGCTTATCTATTTTAACATTTTTTAGCTAAAAATTTTAACATGTAAACAGTGGTTCTCTATATTTAGATAATTACTGTTCACTTCTCTATAATAAAATATTAATATTTTTTTTTTTCTCTTTTCTTAATACATTTTAGATTAAATAAAGACTAACTTAATACATTTTAAACTAAATAAAGACTAACTTAATACATTTTTAAAAATATGATCGTTAAAATAAGACGACTATTTATAAATATGACCGTTAGGATAAAAAAAAATTTAAAAATCTAATCGTTGAGATAAGATAAATGTTATAAATGTTAGAGAAATAATAAAGAAATCTTTGAATAATAATATTTAAATAGAATAGTAAAAGTAGATGGTTAAAATAGAGAAGCTGCTGTGGGTGTTTTTAAAAAGTTGATAGTTAAAATAGAGAAGTGTACTTTTTGATTAAAATAGAGAGCCAAATTTGAATAAACTATTAAGAATGCTCTAAGAAGTGCATGTCTTGGATAATGTTGAAAGCTTCTGGATAATTACGAGTCTAATCGATTCAAGATAATTTGGACCGAGGAGTCGAGGACTCACGACTCGAAAACTCTTGGGCCAATGGCCTATTAACGGTTTTGTACCTCTTTTAGTATTATTTGTAGTCACTAATTTTTGTTTCTTTTTACGAATTAGTGATTATTTTTAATTTTCAATCACTGAATTTATACTTACAAATAAGTGTTCTTTCTATCAATTTACCGTTACTTACTACCATAACCCTATCCATGTCGCTGTGTTGCCTTGTCACCGAATGATTTTTTCCACCTCACTTTCTCCCTCAGCACCCAAAACGACGACCGGATTTTCAAAGCCTGCCTAAGCTACACCAATGTTCACATTCAAAACACTGTGAAAACTTCCAAACCGCACCGTTTTGACAGCTGCCCAAAATTTTGCCCCCGTACATCACACCCTTCCTCTCCCCAGGGCACAACTACCCCAGGGCCTATGTTCACATTCAAAACGTTGGGTTTGGTAACTTTGGTTCTTGTTCGCATAACGAAGCTCCCATCTGCTTTAATATTTGTGGAGAAGCAAATGCCACAACACAAGCTCGCCCATATGAAAATATGATCATTCATTCCCTCTTTGCATGCAGCTGCAGCAGCTCCCTCGTAGAATTCAACCTGACAATAGCCCTTGGATTTACCACAGCTAGCTCTCTCATAAAAAAAAAAAAAACTTAATTTCCTTGACCCTTCCATATAGAGATAAAGCACTTTCAAGCTCCGCATCAGTCGTCCACCAATGTAGTTCTCCCACAATTGCCAGATTTCAGCGCAGGTAAGGGTCGATTATTAATTTTTCCAGGCATGTCAGATGGATTAACCCCAGAACTGGGAGGCACAGGTGTGGATCCTTGAAACCCCATAGCCATGTCCACAACCTTTCCTCTGTGAGAGACCGAGGACCCATCTGTGTAGCTAACAGATATCAGTTCTAGGCCCTTAATAGCAGAGGGACCCTCCTTTTACTTAGGATAATGAGCACCAGCACTAGAATACTTACCTTCAGATGAAACCCGAGGAATGCTCAGCTCTTGTGAGCCTCCAGCCTCCACTCTTTATTCAAGAACATCAGTTTTCTGAGTTTGAAATCCACCATTGCCAACAGCACAAGGGGGAGTTGGTACCTCAGATCGATGCAACTGAAGAAAACCCTCGCCAACATTGTCGAAGCTTGCACAGTTTTGAACGTTAACATAAGGAGGGTCTAGGAGGACGTTGGTTTTGATAAGTATTATAGGATATACTTAAATCTAATAAATTGACCATTCGAATATGCTTTTATCTTCTACGTGCATTTATAAAAATGATCTATAAACAACAATTTTAAAAATTATCAATATTTTTTTTATACTCACTAATACAAGTCAAATATTTCTACACAAACACCAATAAAACTCAAATATCATCTAAAAATTCTTAAAACACTTTAAATTTTAAAAATCTCACCAAAAGTCTCGTAAAAAAAATTAAGTGACAATGCAACACAGCTTACGTAGATAAAGTTTTCATTATTCAAAATAATGGTCAACTGATAGAAATATTAATTATTTTTATGGGCATAAATTCAGTGATTAAAAAATCAAAAAAATTAAATCTAGTGACTAATTCATAAAAGTGAACAAAATCGGTAACAAAAATTTGAATTTCTCTTTTTTCAAAGATAAATATAATTTTTCACTCATCTATCAAATTTTTATTTGCATTGCACCTTAAATTATTAATTTTATACATTATACCTTCTAATTATTAATATTAAATATTTTATACCGATCTAACAATTAAATTGACAATAATATCTTCAATTTGTGTAAAATAGGTTAAAAATATTACCCTTATTTTAGTCTTAAAAATTTAATAATCCGATAAATGTATTTTTGTTACCAAACTGCAGACAAATCCTAAACAGTAAATTGGTCCCATCAAATCTTGGGTCGTGAGAATTCTCACGAAGGAGGAAGCAGCTATCCTTCAGCAGTTTTCAATCAAGTTTATCTTTATTCTGCTCAGAAAAAAATAAACAAACAAATCCATCTTTGGGGAGCTCTCAAATCTACTACTGTTGAGATCACACAGAATCAGATCCAACTTCTGAAACTTGAAACTTGAAACCTCCACAAACCAAATTTGGGACCCTAAGACTCTATGAGGTAGATTGAAATTGAAAGCAACGCTCCCGAGTTTTTTCTTCCCAAAATTTCCATCTGCAGATTCATTGCTTTCCAAATTTAAGGGCATTTTGTGGTAGGCCGCTCACCCTTTACCGGTTGAAAGTTTCTCAGGGAAACGAGAGAAAACGAGGGGGGGGGGGGGGGGGGGGGGGTTACGGGTAATCCTATTTGCTAACAAACTGTGCAAAAACACGAAACAGAGTACCAAACGATCTCAAATTATTTCATTGACTTCTACACAAGTGATTCGAACAACAAAAGAAATCAAATTACCCAAGAGGGAAGTCTCTCACTCAACGGATGTCTGCAAAAGGTGCTCAGAACATAGCCTCTCCATTTGGGACAGCATAGCTTCTGCTTCTGGGGTACAACAAATTTGCTTTCATATCAGCACCTACTTCCTCAAAATCACAAGGCCCGTCTTCGTCAATCCTACCCATTCCGACGCTAGTGCACTTGGGCAATCCCTTCGATCCCGCCATCGAGGTGGGTTGAGTCCCCTGCTGCTTTAGAATCATATCCATATCAATCCTCTCAACCAAAGTCCTGGCAGAGGCAGCTCTGATAAGCTCTCTCATATCTTCACTACCATTGGACCTCGACGAGCTGACGCTGAAGCTCTTAGGCAACATGGCCGGGCAGCCCGTCGTCTGGGTGTAGCTGACAGTTGCGGCGCAGTCTGTCACGCTTCGGACGTAAAAGTCTCTCGCTTTGCCCAGAATTCTGAGGGGAATTGTTATGAACCGCACGAACTTGTTTTGCTGGTGTCCCTTGCTTCTCATTTTGCTCATTCTTCGTGACAAACGATGAAAGAAGAAGAATTAAAGATTCACGGCAGAAGAATACTTAAGCTCGACTGAAAGAAAGACTATAAATAAATGAAAGAAGCTGGTTGCAGAATGAAGATTCAGGAAGCGACAAAAATTCTTGACGCGTGGTTTGAACCGGTGGTGTTTTTTTTATCTAAGTGAACTGGTGTTGTTGGGACAGAAAACCTTCACGTTCGCTACAAACAGGGGTTGGAGTGGATGTGAGAACTGGTTTTTGTAGATACAAGGAAGAAGCAGCGTGAGATTGAACAGAAGGTAGCTGCGAACACATGTAGATGGTGTGATTGGACTTTTTATTCAAAGCACGCTGTATTAGAAAACCGCAGGTAATAACAAGATGACTGGTTAACGCCTGCCAGATATTCTCGACCATTTTACTTACAAAGTGGGCCAAATTTGAAAAAAGATAGGTTGAGTTGACTGCTGGCCTTTTCCACCATTTTTACAGGCTCGCACTATCTCATTAGCTGACTCACCATGAAACCTATCTCTTGGGGTGCATAGCTATCCCAATTTCCTGTTTCCCGAAAGGGACTTCGTTATTTTGGGACCATAGGGAGATTTAGGTTGTGTTTGTATTGTAAAATGTTGGGTATGGGAATATGTGTTGGTATTGGGTTTAGTGAAAAAGCGAAGAGATGTAATTTTTTATAATTTTTGTAATTTTTTATATTTTTTTATGGGAGAGAGAGAAATTATATTGGAGTATTTTATTAGGAGAGAGATAAAATATTGGGGATAATTGGGTTTGCAAACACTAGAGAAAAACAAAAAACAAAGCCCATCAGAAAAGTCTTGTTCTTTCGAGGACAAAGGGATTATTTGCGGAGGAAAAGTAATTATTTGGTTAGTTTGTCTGTCGCGATGTAATAAGACGCTACTGGCAGGAATTGGGACACTGCCTGGCTATGTGGTCCACGATCTCGTAGCATATTTTAGTCTTCGTGGGCCTCGGACAACTGAGTAGCTTTCATAGGGCGGCTCATCGTTTTGGTAGCCTGGAGGCGCCCCTCGTATGGGTTCTCCTTTTACTGCATATGTTTCTGGTTTCGGCCGAATGCAGAATATCAATTTGTTTTCAATTGCTTATTAGAAAGTCACTTTTCAATTTGGCTGCAATTAGCAATGACACGTGAAATACACGACACGAAAGAGAAGAAAAATATGGAAGAGGGGGAGGAATAAAGCAAGGTTAATGGAGTACTACTTGCTTACAAACACTTATGTTCATCAAAATGAAAATTATATAATAATTGGAGGCAAATGTGATGTTTAATGGTAAATTTTTGGGAATTTTGAATTGGTGAAAAAGTGAAGAGAGATCATTTGAATAAATTTTTTATATTTATTTTGAGTGAAAATGATAATTTGATAGAGATAGATTATTTTAAAAAATTATTTTATTGAGGTAAAAATTTTGAGAATCGGAGATTTTTGATCTCAATATCTTCTTTTACGATGAAAATATAAGGAAATTCAAGACATTAATTTTTAAAAAAACTTTTTTGTACACCTAACTTTTAGGAACATATCTATATTTATAAAAATGAGGGTAACGATAATCCCGAAATTTCAAACTGGTCACACAATTTAAGTATTAATTAGATTAATAATTTAAAGGTAAAGTCATAATTAGCTCCATAAGTATGAAGAAAAATCAAATTAGTACCCGTAACTTTCAAAAATTCGATTTAAGACCTTTAATTTTTGAAACTCATCAATTTATGTCCATGTCCAAATCTGACTTTAAATTAGACGAAAATCATGAAAAATGACCAAAATTCCCTCCAAGATAAAATAACTACAAATATTAAAAAAATTATTAAAAATAAAAGATTATATTAAAAAATTAAATTTATCTATTGGAACTCTATTTCAATAATCTATTTGTTTTTAATTAATTAATTTATTATTTATTATTTTTATGTATTGTTTAAAATTTAGTCTTAGATGGGCATTTCGGTCATTTTGCATGACTTTTCGTCGAACTTAATGCCTAATTTGGACATAAGCGTGAATTGATGAGTTTCAAAAGTTAAGGGTCTTAAATCGACGTTTTGAAAGTTACAGACACCAATTTGATTTTTACTTATACTTAAAGAGTTAACTATGACTTTACCCCAAGAATTTACTTAGATAGTAAACATAATTTTCTTCGCTGATTATTTTTGACAGAGGGTCATAGCCCGAGCTCGCGACATCATGTGGGCATCACCAGGGGCGGCTCTAAGGTAATTGAGGCTTTAGACGAAACACAAAGTGAGGACTTTTATAATAATTTATAAACTATTAATGAAATTTAGTTAAAACATATTTTAGCTTTTTAAGATGCAGAGTTACTTATTGAAGTTTTATATTATAAATTTGTTAATATATCATTTTCAATTGATAACATAGTCAATTCATTTACTATTTCTTAAGTGACAGTTGATCTTAAGTAGGATTTTATTAGTTTTAATTTTGAAAAACCTCTTTTTCAAAAGCAATAACTATTGTCAATAATATTCTATAAGCAATACTTGCATTTGGACAATTCCAAACTATCAATATCAATATGATCTTCCTGTTTTAAAATATTTTTAAGTACAAGCTTGAACAATATTTTGTCAAGTCATCCTCATCCAAAGATTTCAACTTTTTCAAATTAAATAAAAAACTAAAAACACAATACAAATAATGATAACTACAACAAATAAAAAATTTTAAATAATAGCACCTGAACTTTAGTGATGATCTTACAAAGTTTTAAGAAGTTTTCGTACTTAACAACCAGTAGAAATATTGTCTCACTTAATTGTGAAATAGTTTATAGATTAAGTCATTTTAAAGATAGATTTTTAGTTGTTAATTAATGCATACAAATAAATAGATTAGATGGTATAAACAACTAGGAATTATTTTTACTTCTCAAGTAACAGTAAAAAATTTAGGGTTAATGTCCTTTTTAGTCCCTAGGTTTTGGGGCGGTGTTCTTTTTAATCCCTAGGTTTTATTTTTGTTCAAAACAGTCCCTAGGTTATTTACGTTTGTCTTTTTACTCCTTCCGTCCAATTTCGTCACTCCCGAGCCCAGTCAGCTAACGGCGGGACACGTCACACCCAATAGAATATTGCCACGTGTACTAATTTTTTTAAAAATAATAAAAATGTCCACATGGGCAAAACGTTAAAAAAAAACCAAACGGGGAGCACAAACCCGTGGCCACCACCGAACGGGGAGCCCAGATCTGGGCTCCCCGTCGCCGGGGTGGCTCCCGCCGAGAGCGGTGGAGGCGAGCCACCCCATTTCAGGGGGAGGGGTGGCTCGCCTCCACCCCTCTCGGCGGGAGCCACCCCGGCTACGGGGAGGTGGCCACGGGTACCCCCCTTGGTTTTTTTTTTTTTAAACGTTTTGCCCATGTGGACATTTTTATTATTTAAAAAAAAAATTAGTACACGTGGCAATATTCTATTGGGTGTGACGTGTCCCGCCGTTAGCTAACTGGGCTCGGGAGTGACGGAATTGGACGGAAGGAGTAAAAATACAAACGTAAATAACCTAGGGACTGTTTTGAACAAAAATAAAACCTAGGGATTAAAAAGAACACCGCCCCAAAACCTAGGGACTAAAAAGGACATTAACCCAAAAAATTAATGAATTAAGTGTAAGATTTCTCTAATCAATTGTCAACTAAAATTTAGGAGATTTTATAGGATATTGATTTTAGGGATAAGTACACTTTACCCCCTTATCTTTGGGGTCATTTACACTTTGCACCCCGATGTTTTATTTTTGATACATTGGACCTATTATCTTTCACATTTTTGCAATATGGACCCCGTACCCAATTTAGTCGTCAAATTGACAGATTTCGTCAACACATGCACCGGTCGACCGCTACATGCGTCGGTCGACCGGCTCATCATACCTCTCACGTTACCTTTGTAGCGGTCGACCGGTTCACGTGTTGACGAAATCCGTCCATTTAGACGGTCAAATCGGATACGGGGTCCACATTGCAAAAATGTGGAAGATAATGGGTCCAATGTATCAAAAATAAAATATCGGGGTGCAAAGTGTAAATGACCCCAAAGATAAGGGGGCAAAATGTATTTATCCCTTGATTTTATGAAGTTTCTTTTGAATCAATTTGTAATTAATATCTTTTAAATAAATAGACCTTATAGATTGATCCATGCAAGATACTTTATAAAAAAAGGTGAAGAGTTAATGGTTTCTTCAATTTAAGGAGATTTAATATGCCTCCTTATAGAATAAAAATTAATTACCTAAAATTCTATACCAATATTTTTAACGTTAACTTTTTGAGGTCTAATCATTAAATTTGTTTTAAATATATTTATTAAAAAAATTATTAATTGAATGCCTCCTTAATTTGGGGCCGTAGTCAACCGCCTACTATGCCTATAGTTGTAGCTGGACCTGAGCCGCATCACCATTGTTGAGTGTCCATAGGGAAGTATACTTGCTAAAGTTCACATCAAATGCTGTTAAAAACAGAAGTCCATGATTCACTTTTGAGATATAAAATAATGTAATGCCTTTTAACTTATAGGCTTCAAGATAAAATACCTTTTTAATTAGTCAGGCTCTTCCTTAACTGCTTGGCATTGACTGCTCCATTTCGCAGTCGTAAGACGTAAGAGGTTTTGGTATAGTACTTAGCAGTATAATTTTTGTTGCTTCATTTGGTTCCCCTCCCCTTCAAATGCGGGTCCAATTTATTTTTCGCTTGAGTTTGAATGCCACGTAGTTACTCTCGTAGTGGGACACTGTCCTTGCAAATTTCGAACCTTCATTTCACACTGAAGTTTCTCATAGATGTTCTCCAGCTTCAGCTTCAGCTTCGTACCAGCAGCTTCATCGTGACTTTCAACGCACTTCCTTTTTCTGCAACGTGCTCATATTCCATATAATACCGCTAGTTGGGTTGACCTGTCGACGACCCCATGGTTAAGTTTGGTTCGGCTGATGTATTGTCGACCCGGATGGCGGATATGTGTATCTTTTCGGATCAAACGGGTCACGTGGTCACCCTCTTGCCTGAGCTGCATTCACATTGTTAATTTTATACCGATCCGTGGATGGCAAGAGTTATTATGTGAGTGAAGCTATTGTGTGAGTGGACGAGTGAGATTAGAAATCTAACGGCTGACAAAATGCCATGTCAATTAATGAACCCGACCCGCATAACCGACCCGGTTTCATTAATTGACGTGACATTTTGTCGGCCGTTAGATTTCTCAACTTCTAATATCACTCGTCCACTCACACACTCACACAATAGCTTCACTCACACAATAACCGGCCTCATCCGCGGATGGGCAAACAAAGGTAACACTAATCCTAACGGATAGATTTGAGTAGTCGAGACTTGTGAATTAGGACGGTATTCCTTTTGATATCTCAAGTTTTAATATTTTTGCAAATAATTCGTTGGGTTGCTTCTACGATAAAATTATACTTTTTTGATATGTGTCATTTGATAATTGTATCAATCTATAATTTATTAACTCGTTAGGTGGATTCCATTATGATAAATCTGTTGGGTTAAAAAATAATAAAAAAAACCACCGTAACACTCGTATAGTTTAGTCGGGAGAAAAGACAAGTCGGGGGCGTTTGTTTCCCAATATTTCCAACCCTCAAAATTTCTAAACAATCATAAAATAATCTCTCTCCTCATTAAATTATAAAATAATTATTATATTATTCAATTAAATCTTCTCTCTCCCAACTTTTCTATAAAATACTATATTTTTTTTACAAAACTCAATACCCAAAATTTCCAAAACTCCAATATTTCCACAAACAAACACCACATACATGAACTACTTATCTTTTGAGAGCTCTATAAGATTAAAAAAAATTTGGAAAATCTAATTGCATAGTTACTTCCACTAACTATTACGGAGCTCTTCCTGTCGGGCCAAGTTACGGATCGGGTTGGATTAGCAGGTTATCTGACAACAAGGCCCACCTATTTGTGACAGACCGATGAGTATCTCAACGGATAACACGTTGAGTCGCAAGTTTTATATCGACTTTATAACTTAAAATTTTAACAAAATTTATTTTAATATCACCTCGTTATAAATCAACACAAAATTTTGATTAAATTTTAAAAACAAACGCATTGTTCGTCTTAACAACCTTGACGCTCCTACTAGTCCAGTACGTTGATATTTCTTCTTTGTTATTTTGTTGATATTGGGAACGTTAAACGACGACGCTCCCTCGTTATTCCTGGAAGGCGTTTTCCACCGCACACTGCATCTAGCGTGGCACAACTCCTATCACTTTTAGTAGAGGGAGCAAATCCGAAAGTCTTGTCTTATCTCCGCTCCACTCTCCCACAGTTGTGGACAATCGGGACGTCAAGAACAATCGAGTTGGGACAGGTTAATGGGCATCGGATTGACACTGATTTCACTGGCTCTGATGTTGTACACGAGTCAAGCAGGAAGCAACATCCACCCTCTGGTCCTAATTCCTGGGAGCGGTGGGAACCAGCTCGAAGCGCGGCTAACTGCTGACTACAAGCCCTCGACGTTATTCTGCAACCGGTGGTACCCAGCGCGGAAGAACAAGGATGGTTGGTTCAGGCTATGGTTCGACCTCAGCGTCCTTCTATCTCCCTTCACCAGGTGCTTTGCTGAGCGCATGATGCTTCACTACGACCCTGATTTGGACGACTACCGTAATTTCCCTGGGATCGAAACAAGGGTCCCAAAATTTGGTTCCACTCAGTCCCTTCTGTACCTTGACCCTTATCTCAAGTATGCTCTTGACCTCTCCCATCTCCTCTTCACATTTTGCAGAAAATTAACCTATTTGATCAACGAGGTTATCGTAGGGATCGTTTTCTGTTAAACAGTCAAAAATTGCATAGAAACTGTTAATCTGTTACCAGATCTTATCTACGACCAAGACGAAGCCTGCTGCAATTTCTTGAATATTCTCCTTCGGGAATCGGGATTGGACTTCAGCTCGGCCCAGTCCACTAGGGTGTGTATCAAAATTTCGAATTCACAGAACCCGTTAACCACTGTTGTTGGGTCCTGTATTGGCATTGTGTACTCGGTCGGCCCATAATCATAGATGGTTCAGTCTAATTTGGGGAGGGTTGGGCACAATTACTAGGAGGCCTTATCGCTACGTCAACCTATAAAAAACTGAGTAATTCGGGATATAACGGTCGGTACACGTCAAACTCAGGACGAGAGCCACCTGTCGAAACCTGATTGATTGAGGTGTATCAACTTAAAACTAACATAAGGGCTTTTTTGATTAAAAAAAAATCCAAAAACTTCTAGTGATCATCTTGAAAACTTAGGGACCATTTTTAAGTAAAATTAAAGGTTGAAAAATGTCTTTAACCCAAAAATAAACCATCTAAAATGATGCTAAAGAAAATCACATGCATGGTAGCCTAACCTCAAGAATTTGACAGATTTGTAATCGATGCATGAGACGAACTATTTCAATCTGGCTATTCAGAGTGGTTTAACCATGCCTTTATGCTAATTGGCTTCGAAGTTAATGCTATATATTTCTCGTTAATGTTATCCTTGTGGTGGGGCTGCTGTTGCTATTAATATATCATGTTTATGCCTAAAAAAGTTCTTACGCAACTCTATGATCATATGCTCTTGCCTAAGAAATTATACTTTTGAAGAATTGAATTCTTCTTTTTCGTTTTATAATGTTCACCCAGCTCAGGTTTTAACACACATTGGTCACGTCTCCAGGCACATTACAGCATACATGGCACCTCTGGTGGAATATTTGGAACAAATTGGATATGTCGATGGCCAAACCCTCTTTGGAGCTCCCTACGATTTTAGATATGGTTTAGCTGCAGAGGGTCATCCATCCAAAGAGGGTTCGAAGTTCCTACAAGACCTAAAGGATTTGATAGAAAAAGCGAGCAATTCTAATGGAGGGAACCCGGTAATACTTCTCTCCCACAGCTTAGGAGGCCTCTTTGTCCTCCAACTTCTCAACCGAAACCCACCCTCTTGGCGCCGGAAGTACATCAAACACTTCGTTGCACTCTCAGCGCCATGGGGCGGCACTGTGCAGGAAATGTTCACCTTTGCTTCTGGGAATTCACTTGGAGTGCCCCTGGTGGAACCATTGCTAGTGCGGGAAGAACAAAGGAGCTCCGAAAGCAACCTATGGCTTATGCCTAATCCCAGACTATTCGGAGGTCAAAAACCACTTGTCATAACTCCAAATGCAACATACTCGGCTGGTGACATCCCGCAATTTCTCAACTACATTGGCTTTCCACAAGGTGTTCATCCTTACAAGTCCCGCATCTTGCCTTTGACAGAAAGATTAGTGGCTCCCGGTGTGCCTGTTACCTGTATAACTGGGAGTGGTGTAAGGACACCGGAGACTCTGTTCTATGGGGAAAATGGTTTCGATGAGCAACCGGAGGTTGTTTATGGTGATGGAGATGGGACAGTGAACATGGTGAGCTTGTTGGCACTCGAGACGCTATGGTCGGACAAGCAAAACCAAACCCTAAAGGTGATTCCAATTCGTGGGGTTTCTCATACATCAATACTCAGAAATGATGCTGCACTTGATGAAATAATGGCAGAAATTTCACTTATCAACTCATGCGTAGAGCATTCTGCTGTGTAGAGAATCAAATAGACTGCAATGCTTCTTCATGTGGTGGGCAACACCACAAGAACACTCAAGAATTGGTTGGTTTATTTTTGGTGATTGCCAAAGGGACTACTTAATGATTCCACTATAAAAGAAATGCAACGAAACACTCTGGGCTGTTTGTATATGACTTTACGAGTTCCTTCTCTTCTGTGAACCATTTCTTTATGTTTAATCTACGACCAAGTACACACCCTATGTGCTAGATTTTCATCATCTATCTGCTATAGGTGAAGCATTCGCGGGTCTCCTGGCTGTCCAGGAAGCATTTAAAACAAAAGAGCTCATCTAGGACTCCAGAATATAACCCATCATCCAAGACATTCATCATGAACTCTCAACCATTCCACATTGGAAAGCTTCTAAATTAATCAACTGGGTACCTCTGTTGTTTTTTCGTTTATTGCATTAAAAAGATCAACTGAGGGCTTGAGACTTTCAAAGACTCCAGTTCTTACTAAAGGATCAATATGAGGAAGCAATGGAAACAGCAGCCTGAGATAAAGCCGGAATGGATCATTCATCAACGGGTCAGAAGAAGGTGAGTGCTTTGGAGGCCGAAGGAGGACAGACCAACACGTGAAGGTTCACTTTTGTCTTTCTACAGCTAGCTTATTGGTTTGAGGCTTGGAACATGAGACCTGAGGTTGGTTAAAACCTTAAAGGGGATCCAAACTCAACCTAAGATCTAATAATATTTTACAATTGCCAAAACGCATCTTTTGGTTTAAAATAAAAAGCTTCCTACAGGATGCATTGACTGGTCAATGGCGTGAAGCCGTGAACCCATGTCTGGAAATCATTTGAAAAACCAATCAGATTCAATTAGGGATCTCATCTGCTATTTGTGATACGGATTACATATATGCCTTCGAATTATGGCTTATTTAAATGCTACCAATCACCAGCTTCGATTCAGGTCTGAGTAAAATCCACTGGACCTTTTCTTTTTGGTTATTTCTTTTAAGCATTATTGGATTCAAGAAAATGATTTCTTGTATATTGAATAACGTGAAAAATAGAGTGAATACATGATGACTTATATACACAACTAAACTGAACTTTAACTCTGTAACTAATCAACTAATTTAGCTAACTAACTGCTGACTGGACTTAACCATCATAACAATCTAACTAATAGCCCCCCTCAAACTGGACTGTGGATGTTCAACAGACCGAGCTTGATAGCTAAAGAATGAAATAAGTCTTTGGATAAGGGCTTAGTTAGTAAATCAGCTAGCTGATGAGCAGAGTTTACATGAAAAGTTTTAATCAATTTTTGTTGAACCATGTCTCGAACCAAGTGGCAGTCGATCTCTATATGTTTGGTACGTTCATGGAAGACGGGATTGGCGGCAATATGAAGAGCTGCCTTGCTGTCGCAGAAAATAAGTGCAGGTTTGTCATGAACAATGTGAAAATCATGAAGAAGAGACATCAACCACTTTAATTCACAGCATGTCATAGCCATGGATCTATCTATACTCCGCTTCGGCAGAAGAACGACTGACAGTAGCTTGTTTCTTCGATTTCCATGAAATCAAGGAATCGCCCAAGAAAATAGTGAAGCATCACAAAAAGCCTTTAATTGGACAGAAGATGAACTAGATAAAAATATGCCCTGACCTGGAGAACCCTTTAAGTACTTCAAAACTTTGAGGGCTGCAGTATGATGAGGTTGCCGAGGTTGAGACAAGAATTGACTCAAGGTATTGACTGCAAAACAAATTTCAGGCTGAGTGATTGTCAAGTTCAAAAGTCTGCCAATTAATCTTCTGTAAGAGCTTGGATCATCAAATAACTCTCCATCTGTCTTGGTAAGCCGCAGGGTAGCATCCATGGGAATGGAGGTAGGCTTTGCTGCCAGGAGACCAGCATCTTCAAGAACTTCCAAATTATATTTACGTTGACACAAAGAGATTCCTGTTGTGGATCTTGCCACCTCAAGACCAAGAAAAAACTTTAAAGGACCTAAATCCTTTAACTTAAAACAAGAATCTAACCAAGACTTTAATGCAGCAACAGAAATAGAGGAGTTGCTGGCAATTGCAATATCATCAACGTAAACTAAAAGAGCTAAAAAAATAGAGGAATCAGATTTGATAAAAAGAGAGTAATCAGAAGTGGATTGGGTGAATCCATAAGTCAGCAATGTGGTGGAAAATTTATGGAACCATTGACGACTGGCCTGTTTAAGGCCATACAAGGATTTTGTTAACCGACAAACTCTTCTGTCATCAACATGTGAAAAACCCGGGGGTAACTTCATGAAAACTTCTTCATCAAGTTCTCCATGAAGAAATGCATTGTTGACATCCAATTGATGCAACTCCCAATTATATATGGCAGCTAATGATAACAAACAACGAACTGTAGTAAGTTTGGCAACGGGGGAAAAAGTATCAAAATAATCAATACCCTCTTGTTGCGTATACCCCTTTACAACTAAGCGTGCTTTATATCGCTCAAGGGTGCCATCAACTCGAAATTTGCACTTGTAGACCCATTTACAGCCGATTGCTGTTTTGTTAGGAGGAAGATCAGTCACAACCCAAGTGTTATTCAGTTCAAGAGCATTAATTTCATCTTGCATTGCCTCTCTCCATTCAGGAACCTTAACAGCCTCATGGAAAAATTTGGGTTCGGAATGACCAGAAACAGCCAAGGTGAAAGCTCTATGTGAGGGTGACAAATGAGAATATGAAAGAAATGAAGACAAAGGATAAAGAGGGGTAGAAATAGGGCTTGTAACCGAGACTGAATTGGAGTTGCTGTCAGATGGTTGGACTTGATAACAATGATAATTCTGCAAGTATGAAGGAGTGTGAAAAACTCGTGGACCGTTGGATTGAGTAAATCTCTCGCGCAGTTCATTCCAGACATGGCGAGCTGAATCAACATACATGACAGAAGAGCCAATTTCCTTGGAGACGGAATTGAGAAGCCACGATGTGACCATCAAATTGCATCGTTCCGAGGCGAAAAAGAAAGGATCATCTGGAGGAGGTTTAGAGATGCTGCCATTAACAAAGCCGAGTTTGTTTTTGATTGTAAGAGCCATACTCATGGATCGATGCCAGGAAGAGTAGTTCTGAGCACCAAGGAGAAGTTGAGAAACAAGAATAGCACCAGGATTCTCAGCTTGATGAAGGAAAAAAGATTGGTAGGGTTATCTTCCATGATGGAAGGATGAGGTGAAAATTGAGGAGAAGAAGAATGGATTGGTGTAGGAAATTGAACTGGTATGAGAGATGAAGGTTGAACGGGAGAAGAAGATTGAGGTGAATTGGGGATGGATGTGGTCATAAGTTGTTTGAAGAAAGGAGAAACAAAGTATTATGTGAAAAAAAATGTGATAGTCGCGGAAGTAAAAAAATGCTCTCATACCATATTGGATTCAAGAAAATAATTTCTAGTATATTGAATAACGTGAAAAATAGAGTGAATACATGATGACTTATATACACAACTAAACTGAACTTTAACTATGTAACTAATCAACTAATTTAGCTAACTAACTGCTGACTGGACTTAACCATCATAACAATCTAACTAATAAGCATCCACTCGATCTTCTCGTTTTGGTGATTTTTGTGTTTCTCTGTCCATTAACTTCATAGATAGGGCGCTGCTGGTTGACTGGTCCAAACTTTGGGTGATTTTTATAAACTATATATATATTCACAAATTGCCTTTCAATTGCTTGCTTCAGACAAGTAAACTGTAAATTCTCCATGTTTATATATATATATTTCCCGGAAAAAAAAAATATATTTTCCGGGAAATTGGACAGATAACTCGGGAAAATTATATATAAGAATGTATAAAAAGAAGTGTGATGAGACTCGTGGGGGTGGGGTCCACTGGGAGCGTGCCATTCATAAAGTGCCAGCTCATCGTTTGACTGGATTTGTTTGGTATGAAAGACTCGCATGTACGCCTCGATTGTCTTCCCGATCTCAGGTTTGACCACTTTGATGGTGTTTAGGTGCGTCCTCTCATGCAATTTTGGTTGCTTTTTCATTTTTGAGCCATCACCCACACTTGGGCTGTGTTTGTATGGTTAAAATTTTAGTAACACAATAAAATATAATTTCTATCTTTCATTAAATTATTATTTTTTATTATAAAAAATTATCTATCTCTTCATTTTTTTATTAAAATTAATACCTAAAATTTTACAAAACAAGGTAACAAAAAATAAATAAATACGCAAAATCATAATCGACTTCACACTTAAGTTTGAGCAGTACTGTCGTAATTTGGAAGATAGGAAAAAGGAAAAATTGGGGATAATTTTTTTCGTACTATGTGATTATTTCGAATGGGGAACATCGTTCTCCACTTTTGATCTGTCCAGACGATCCTCCCGGTAAAGGAAGAAGCTTTTCATCAAATTTAACCCCCTAAATTTTATGAAATTTACAGAGTATAAGAAATTAATTTAATTAAATAAGAAGCCGGATATCAGGTGACGGAGGATATGAATGCACGTGTGGGGCGCTGTATTCTGAGGTCGAACCACCGGTTAAAACCTGTTAGTCCCAGTAATCATTTACTTCTCCCGAGAAAATTGTAGGGAAAGAGTAAAAAAAGAAAAAGAAAGGCATTTTATGGGGTTCTCATTACCTTCTTCAAAAGAAGACCTGGAGTGGAGGAGTCTGTGCAGAAGATAGCTTTTTCTTCTGCTTTCTCCACTCTCTTTCTCTCTTTCTCCCTTCTGGCTCTTGGTGAGTTGGGTATGTCTGTGCAGGTTCCGAATATTTAATGTTTACACTGTTCAAAATCCCTTTGCCAATTTGTCATTTTTGTTGACTATTTATTGGCAGTGAGGTGTGGATACTGTTTTTGTATGAGTGGATTTTCCAGCCCTTTTTACCACTTTCGATAGCTTCTTTTTCACTGATCTTGTTTTTGATGATTTCGCACTTTTCTTTGGGCTTGAGGAGGAAGTGAGCTTTGGTATTAGGGAAGAAGATTACAACTCCATCATTCCCTTCTTGAGGATGGCGATGATGGTAGCGAAGAAGAATGTGACCCTTTTGACCAGAGAAAGAAAAAGAGAGAGCAGCTAAAGAAAGCAGAAAAGAAAGAGAGAGAGAGAGAACCAAGGATGGAGAAAAGATGTCCCCTTTGACGGGCATTGTTGCTTGTGGATTGTGAATGAGGGAGATAACGAAAGAGAGACAAAGTGAGTGAGTGAGAGATAGAGAGAGAGAGAGAGAGAAAACACCACTCTCTTCCTTTCTCTTTACCACACGCTTCTTGTCTTCCGGATGTGATGGCTCTCTTGGAATTTTAGGTGTCTGTCTCTCTTCATCTCTCTCTCATACCAATAATCTCTTTAAATTATCTTTGAGCATTTTGGGAAGCGGTGTTCGTCAAGATGCCGATGTACCAGCCATCTAGCCGGAGAAGGGATGGAGGTGATGCGCAGCTCGATGTGGCCGGTGGGGGGCAAGTATTGGATCTAGAGACTGCCGTGAAAGATGGTATTTTGGGCGGGGGCGGTGTGTGCTTCAATGGCGGTGTTGCAGAGAAATTCGATTTGAAGAAGATGGTTGCAGAGCTCGAACCCATTGATATTCCCTCGGTGTTCATCTGCCCGATCTCTTTGGAGACGATGCATGACCCGGTCACCCTTTGCACGGGCCAGACCTATGAGAGATCCAACATTCTCAGATGGTTTTCTTTGGGACACTTCACTTGCCCCACGACGATGCAGGAGTTGTGGGACTGTTCGGTTACGCCGAATAAGACTCTGCACCAGCTGATTTACAGTTGGTTTTCGCAGAAGTACTTGGCAATGAAGAAGAGGTCGGAGGATGTGCAAGGCAGGGCTTTGGAGTTGTTAGAGACGCTGAAGAAGGTTAAGGGTCAAGCTAGAGTTCAAGCTCTTAAAGATTTGAGTCAGGTCGTGGTTGCTCATGCTTCGGCGAAGAAGACGGTGATGGATACTAACGGTGTTGCTTTGGTTTCTTCTCTGCTGGGTCATTTCACTTCGCACGCTGTTGGCTCGGAGGCAATTGGCATTCTTGTGAAGTTAGATCTCGACTCGCAGGCCAAGGCCAATTTGTTGCAACCAGCGAAGATATCGCTAATGGTGGACATTTTGAATGAGGGATCTATAGAGACGAAGATCAATTGCACGAAATTGATGGAAATGTTGATGGTTGGGAAGGATTTTGGGTCTGAGATTGTCTCAAGCTTGAGTCTTTTGGTGGGGTTATTGAGGTTGGCGAAAGATAAAAGACATCCAAATGGGGTATTGGCAGGTCTTAGTTTGCTCAAAACAGTTTGTTCCCATGAACCAGCCAGGAGCTCTGTTGTAAGCATAGGTTCAGTTCCCCAATTGGTTGAGCTTCTACCCAGTTTGAGTAGGGAGTGTTTGGAATTGGCCCTCTATGTGCTAGAAGTCTTGTCCACTATTCCAGAAGGAAGACGGGCTTTGAAGGATTGCCCGAACACTATACCGAATGTGGTGAGGTTAATGATGAAGGTTTCGGAGAGCTGTACACAGTTTGCATTGTCGATCTTGTCCGCTGTCTGCAAGCTTGCCCCAGAAGAATGCGCTTCACTTGCTGTGGAGGCAGGTTTGGCGGCTAAGCTGCTTCTTGTAATTCAGAGTGGTTGCAATCCGGTTATGAAGCAACGGTCTGCTGAGCTCTTGAAATTGTGTAGTCTAAATTACACAACTACTATCTTCATTTCCAAGTGTAAGCTCACAAGAACAATACAGTGAAAAGACAATGACAATTTGTTGATATACGTCTCAATTTTTTTACCCTTTGACCCGAGGGACCAAGGAGCCAAAGAACTTGTGGGGTGCGGCAGAATTTGACATAGGAGATTCATTGGGTTTCTGAGGTACCTTTTCCTCTCGTGAATACTATGATAGTACGGATTCCTTTGTGCATAACCCGGCAGTTTTCACCAAATATTTCCAAGCCCCAGAGAGAAATTTCATTCAATTGGGCAGTTTTTGTTTGACTGCTGAAGCCAATCCTTTAAGCGTTTGTTGATTGTTGCATTGTTTGACTGCTGAAGCCAATCCTTTGTGCATAACCCGGCAATTCTCGCTTTGGGTGCGAGAGGTCCCGAGTTCGATTCTCGGAATGCCCCACAAGGTAACAGTTTACTTTTGCTTATAAAAAAAAACAATAGAGCAGCGTCTACTATGTGAATGTGACGCTGTTGGGTTGGTTTAGTGTGTGAGAATCTAGGAAAGGCCCTGTGTTCCACCGACTCTCCCTAGAATTTGCAGAGTTTCTCTGGCTCTACCCACAAAAAATGTACGCCCCCATGTCTATCCTGATTAGTTATTTGAATTGCTTACTGTATATATTAGAGTTAGTCCCACATTGCTTTAGCAATGTCTTGAAGTTTTATCGAAAACAAAAGATTTAAAGAAGAAACCTGCTCGAGCTTGTTCATGGAGCTCCCATCCTACTTTTGTTCTCTCTCTCTCTCTCTCTGTGTTTTTTGGAGCGCCATTTCATGTATGAGATGTGACCAAAGTTGAGACAGAGTGGTGGTGGGGGCGTCTCTACTTCGATCGTCAAGGTTCACACCACTATAGATGTGCTTTCGTGGAAAAACATGAGGGACAGCTCTTGTACTACGTTTAGTTTGTTTATTCATGAGTATCGTACAGCAACAGATCTATCAGAGTTTTCGCTCATTACTAGTCTGAACCGTAATGGTAAGCAGTTGCACCAAAACAAACAAGCAGTCCTATCACAGTTGTATGCACCATGTAATTGCTCCAAAACAAACCTGCCCATCCAACACAGGTAAACCAGAACTCAACCTGCCCACCGGCTTGTCAGAAGAATGATTCAAAACAAAGACAACGAGGATACGTGGGTATTATAGAGAAAGGTTTGAGTAGTTCTTGGTTCTAAGCTGAAGGTTAATTAAATGCAAGAGTTATTGGACACTCTGCACTCCTCTTCTTGTTCCAACCTGTAATGAAAGAATATTCAGAGAGAGAAAAAAAAATATAAAAAGTTTCGTGCTTGGTGAGAAGGGGGTTCATCTTCGAGCATATCTTGCGTTTATCCCAAGTGTGTCCAAGGGCCCTCAAGGCCACTTTTGTCGTCACGAACGTTTGCACACGGACACCCCCCTTGACCACGGAAAGGGAAAGGGCCTTGAAATCTTGTCTACCCGAAAAGATGAGCAGCCGAGACAGCTTAGGACGGGGCGGCAATAAGGCATCTTTGAATCAACACAATTTACGAAAATTTTCTACCATATCTCGAGCCAAATATCATTCAAAGTTCGTTGAAGATCCCAATTCAGAGGGTTTTGGTTCTTTTCTCATCACTTCTTTATTATTATCTTCAACCCCTCTTCCTTTGTTTCCCAGCAACATATATCTCATCAGAAAAACCAGAAGTGGTTGAGGCTCGGTTAAATGTAGACCAACCTCCATAGTCAAAGTGAAGTTAGATCGCCCAACCAAAGAGTGTGACCTGTATTTGAATGCTCGACTGGTTTGGCACATCCACCTACCAATATAAAACCACTTAATGGTGGTTAAAATGGCAGACCCGGCATCAAAACAGAAGTAGCTACCAGTGGCATGAAGCATGAACTGCCCCTGTAAAGAATTACCTCTTTCTTTTTGGGGCATCTTTTGGGTTAGGTGCAAAATTTATGATATATTCATAATCAATCTCATCTTTTACAATTTTTTATTCGAATTACACAGTGCAATTAGAAAATAGATAAACACAATAGGTAAACTCATGACTCTTGTTATTCTATAATATCATTTAGCTGTGTAAAGAAAAGTTAAAACGAAAAGAAAATGATATAATATATAATATAAAATGTTTGAGACTGTTTCCTATCTAATCAATTTAATTGGGTGTCTAAATCAGTTGTTCAAAGATCGGGTATAACATATTTTTCACGTTACAAAAAAATAAAATAAAGAGAAAAATTGGAGAAAATATTGAAGAGAAGCAGAAATCATGTTCATTAAAGATGATAAATATCCTTAAAAAATAAAGAAAAACCAGTACAATTGAGGAGAAGATAGTCGCCTCCAGACATGAGAAACATGTTTTGTTTGCATTCCAACGAGCTGCTCGGCCTAACTTTCATGGGCTCAGCTTAGCTCTAGAAATGTTAAAATGGGCTTGGCATTTGGCACTGTGTCGGGAACTTGGAACTTTGGGGTGGGGTGTTCGGACCACGCTTTTTGTTTTGTTTTTCGAACATATTAAACGTTAGTTTAACAAGATCATAAGCGACTTTTAAACCTCCGCTTTTCCTTCAATCAATTTCTCCTCCCCAAATCCAAACGAAATTACAAAAAATGTCATGGTTTGCTCGTTCTCTGGCCAACTCCCTCCGACTCGACGACGACGACGTCTTAACCTACCGCGATCACGATCCAGACCCTGTACCATCTTCATCCAGCGAACAAGAACACTGCCAGCAAAACGAACGACAGCAATACGAAGCCGAAGACAATGACAGCCAATCAGAAGAGGCACAAGCTCGAGGTGTCCAAGAAGACCTCTCCGATCTCAAACAGACCCTAACGCGCCAACTCAGGGGCGTGGCCTCCTTCCTCGCGGCCCCTCCCTCCCAATCCTCCACGCCCTCTCATTTCCGTCAATCCGATCCTTACGATCAGTCCGAGTCCGGCGGCGAAGAGGAGCCGTCGGATGAAGAGGTCTCCGGGATCCGAAGCGATTTTCCGGAGATCGAGAGGAGGTCCAGGAGCGGCTTCTCGGATATCTCGAAGATGGCGTCGAACCTTCTTCCCTCCGGATCGGGGCGAAATGAGGAACTACCGGAGGAACGTTGTTGCCTAGGAGAAGCCGTGGGGATTACCGAGGAGGTTTTGGCGTTCGCGAGGAATATCGCGATGCACCCCGAGACGTGGTTGGATTTTCCGCTTGATGAGGAGGAAGACTTGGATGGTATGTGCGTCGTCTGTGACCCTCACTTGGTCTGTGGTATTCTTTTTGTCGTTTTGTACTGTGGATTTTGATGCATTTACTTTCTTCGAATATAAATGAGGTCTTTGAATATTTTGTAGTAGAGCTGCACCTCAAATTTTGATCTGTACTTATACGTAATTCATGGTTTTGTAGCTCAAATTAAAATTTCAAATTACCTTATAGAATGTTAATGTGTGCCCCGAGAATTATTCTCAGTTTTAGAATCGTAACATTGAAGAGCTTTGATACTCGGAGGAGTTCTTTATTTTCAATTCAAATCGTATATGTTTCTTTTCCTAGTGTATAATCCTATTGCAAGTCTAACGTGCTTGTTGTTAGCAAGCCGCATTGTGTTACCATTGGCCATGAAAAGGAGATTGGGCCTTTGAGATGAAATAGATGGCTGGAAACACATTTATGTAATGGATGGCTGGCTAGTTGCATTAGGGCTTCAGCCATTGTGATTACTGCCTGTAAGTTCTGTGTGAGTAGTGCTCTAACAAGGATAAAAGCACAGTGAAATTCGTATTCTTGAAGTACGCTATGATATTTGCTTGTTTTTCATCTCATCTAGCATTGTGTAAAGCTTTTGCTGTAATCGGAGAATAGAAGGTGCACTTCTTGCTTTATTGTAAGAAACCTATTTGTATTTGGATATATTAGGTACTTCCAGTTGTTTTGCGGGGGAGTATAGTACACTAGGTGGTTAAAGATCATCATTACATATAGCGACCATGTTGTTTTAACTTATCGGGGCATTCCCCAATGCTTGGATATTGTATTTTCACAGGGGCCGGCCGTGGATATCTAAGATTAGAATTCGATGAGGATGCTAGTTTTATTAATTGTTACACTCAGTCAATGGGATTTCTTATAAAAATTAGTTAGAATGACATAGCTTGGTCCTCTTTTGTGTTTTCCGTTAACATTTGAAGTTTGTTGGGAGTATTTTCATTCATGTCTGGGCGCATTGACCAGCTACCATTTGTGGCATCAACTATACTTCGAAAAGGATAAAGTGTGGCTGTGCCTGTCAAATTTCTTAGTTCATTAGAAAAACTGTTGACCTCTTGATTTTTAGAATGATACAGGTTTAGGGAGGGGGGGGGGGGCAATGTTATATTTTGAGGGGGAAGAATCATTCTCATTACCACTGCAAGAAAATCTGTGGGTTTAAACGGACTAATGATATGGGGAGTTAAATATTTAAATGCTTCTATTTTTGGAAATTCACATATATTGCTGGACTGCCCAAAAAATAAAGCATACCGCCTTTTTTGGGATGGAGTGATAATATCCTGGTTAAGTGGCCAATAATCTGTGAACATATCCTTTGTTGAGAGGGGAGGAGATCATGAGCAATGCAGTTGACAATGCTAACAAAAATTTAAAATAATGCGTGGTGAAGTATCTGCTTTGATGATTCATCCTACACTTTTATAGCCTTATTTTCCTGTTATAGATTTTGAAATGTCTGATGCCCAACACGAGCATGCTTTGGCCATCCAACATCTTACACCCAGATTAGCTGCCCTGAGAATTGAACTTTGTCCTTGCCATATGAATGAAAGCTACTTCTGGAAGGTCTACTTCGTGCTTCTGCACTCTAGAATCAGTAAACATGATGCGGATATCTTGTCTACGTCCCAGGTAATTTTATTTTTTCTTTCTTTCTTTCTTTCTGATCTAGTAATTTAGCATCGCGGTTGACTCCCTAGTAAGTTTGAAAAGGGTATATTAGTATGATTTAAACCAGCTATTCAATTGATTGATACCTATGGTATCTTTTTCATTTTATTTGTGTCAATTGTTGTCAACGAAGATGTGCATTCTCCACTTCAAAATAGGAATAAGTTGATGGCATTTTGTAATTTTACATTGTTTACTTCATAGCAGACAATAGAATGTTTAGTTTGTAAATCTTAAATTGTTTCAATTAAGGTTGAGCATGGATTAGAAAGAGGGAAAAGAAAAGCAAGGTCGAACTTCGGTATAATATCTTGTCCTTATACTTTTCTGAACCGGACTCACTACCATTTCTTCTCACATTTCTAAATGTTATATTCATGGGCATTGCATATGCAACCTCCAGTTTTAAGTTTTAAGGCCTTGTTGGATTGTCTGTAAATAAATGAATAATTTCTGATTGGTCTTAAGAAGAAAACGATGATACAGTATTGAGGGACTTTAGCCTATTTTCCTGTGTTTGTGTAGGTTGGTATTTGCATGTATTTACGAATACATGGGTTTTGTAAAAGGCTTATAAATGCTCTCCTGTTATATCAATATTTAATGGAATGTTAGTACAAAATCGTTACATAAGTACTTAATTGGCTGTGCAGAAGAAGAAACTGGTTTTGTTTTGCTGTTTGCTTCTTATGTTTGGAGCTCCCCCCCCCCCCCCCCCCCCCCTTAGATTTTATAGCAAGCAATCTTTGAGATGTTTGAGCAAGCTCCGCATGATAATTGTTTGCTTTTGCAGGCGTTAGCATAATGATTTTAATTAACTATGGTTTAACCCATTTCTTGCAGGTAGTGGTTGCCAGAGCAATGTGGATGCAGGAGCTACAAAAGCAAACAAAGGCCGATACTGAGTGGTTTGCAAGAAGCACTTCCTATTCGAAAGATGGTGCTAGTGCTAGCATACATGACGAAGATTTTGATCCTATACCATCCGGTTCATTTTCGGTTGAACCTACTAGCTCCTCTGTGGCTCAAGATTTTGAGACTGAGAAGCACCCAGTTGAAAGTACCGAGTTGCAATTTATTGATAAGTCTGTGATTGAAGAGAAGCCAGAAATTAAGACTGAGAATAAGGATTTAGTAGTTGGTCAGCCGTCTAAACTAGTGGTTCAGAATTATGAAGACGACGAGGATGACTGGCCCGAGGAAGATTATGAATTTGGTAGTTATAGTGGAACTGCCATCTATATGGGGAATGAGGATGATATATCCTTCAGTGATCTTGAGGATGATGAGGATTGCACTCTACCGCTAAAATCCAAAACGGCAGTTTCAAAGGGCTAGGAATCTTCGAGGAAAGTCCACGATTGCAAACAAAAAAGATGGGCAGCTGTTTGGGGGCGGGGGGGGGGGGGGGGGGGGGAGCATTTAAGAACTCGTACTAGTTCCTTGGCTGTCCTGGGACTTACCCTGGTTCGAGCGTGTACGAGTCTTTTTTGTACCTAATGAATGGTAATCTGTTTGATCGGTTGTGTGCGAGATGAAACAAAAGCATGCGAGTGTGTCAGCAAAGAATGGACGCTCCTGTCGTAGAGGACCCACTTTCCGAAGACGAAACGTGTGAGGACTCCACTTAGATAACCGTCGAAGCAATTGAATATATATTCTTTGGTTTGTTGTTGCACATCTGTCGTGATGTATAAAAAGCCTTGTTGTTTTTTATTTTTTGAAATAACCAGGCGGTGGCTTTTGTTTCTCTGTATTCTTTATATAATTTCTGAAACGTGATTCGGCTACAAGCCTACAACTACAAATTTTGTGAATTTTATTGTTTATCTGTAACCATCGTACAGTCATATATATTATTTCAGACAATAAGAAGTACTATATCTCTCTCTTCCTACATGGCTACATGTCTGAGTGGACAGATTATACATATTTCTGAAATCATTCAAATACGTAATAATTCCTTTTGTTAAATGCTGTAGAATAATTTTTGAGAAAAAAAAATATATTTTTCACTTACTTGCTAATGTGATTTTGTACTCTTTAATTACTAATTTTAGACACAAATTTTTTATCTAGAAACTGTAATGACTTACCCACTTTGCATATATATTGAAATATTATTATCAATTCATTAAATTCTTAAGAGTATTATTGTCCGAGAGTGTTAAAGTATCTAACATGGAGGGTGCAGATTATATAAAAATTTTACAGTTTTTTCAAAATGTTCCGGATTGATTTTTAAGAGTAATATTTCAAAATTGACAATTTAGTGTTCAAAATGCAAAATTTATGGTAATTCTTGAGTATAAGTGTATTTTTTAAATTATATTTCAAACTATTTTAGGAGCATGTTTCAAAAGACTACTAATTCTATGCCGTTTTGGGAGGTTGTTTAGGATCATCATAAACTCAATCTTCATTGTTAATATATTACAATTTTCATTTATAGAAAAATAGATAGATAGCGCAATATGTTAGAGATTGATAGTTTATGGATGTAAATGTTTTAAATGTAGTAGTTTAGAGGGTTAAACGTAAATTTTATAATAATTTATAGGTGAAATATATATATTTTTTAATTTAAATTGGAGAAGAATATATTTAAATGGCAGGCGTGGACAAATTTAAAGATATATATATTTTTGATACGGAAAAAATAAATATTTTTAAAAAATGTTTTTTGCGGTTAGAAGATCCCCAAAAATTCTAGCATAAAAATTGACGAAGTTTCACGATTTCTTTAATATTTCGCGCTGGCGGTATTATACGGCCACGGGATCTGTTTACGCACGCTCGGAGTAGGCTAGGCTATATTGGGCGGTGATTTGCAACTTGCAAAGCTGATTTTCTTTCTCCCTCCTCTCCAACGTCTTTTTCGGCCCTCTCTCGGCACAGCACAGGTTCGTCCTCTCGACATCCTCTGCATTTGGTTTCACCCAGTTCTTACAGTTATCTATCTATAGTTCTGGCATTTTATTATCGTCGAATTGACTTACCAGAAAATGATAAACTCTGTTGGTTTGTCTGCATACTCAATCGCTCTGTAGCCGTCAGAAACCGAAACCCTAGATTTCTTGATCCTCGAAACCCGTCACTGTAAACCTAACAATCTAATAAACACTTTTTGTTCTTTGGGTTCTCTCGAAACTTAGGGTTGCAAAATTTGTAAGCTTTGGGTTTGGTTGGTCTCTGTGCTGCGTATGGATCTCGAATTGGTGAAGAAGGGCTTGAATTTCTCTCAGAGGAGAAAGAAATGGCTTATTCTGCTTGCGGTTTTTGGCGTATCTGGTTACGGGGCTTACAGGGTCTATCATTTTCCCGCTGTTGTCAAGAAGAGGAGGAGGTTGATGAAGCTCTTTGGAGCTATAATTTCCATGGCTGAAATGGTTGCGGATTCTGCGGAGACGATTGGTGTCGTCTCCAAGGACTTGAAGGAGTTTATCCAATCTGATTCAGACCAAATTCCCAATAGTCTGAAGCAGATTTCGAAAATCGTGCGGTCGGAGGAGTTGTCGGGGTCGTTGGTTGGGGTTACAGAGGCTTTGACCGTTGGTATTTTGCGGGGATCTAAATGTCAAGCGATGATTGAAAAAGAGTCCGACAACAGTTCTGCGAATTCAAGCTTTTCTGACAAGGTCTTGGAAAAGCTTTTTTCTACTGCCGGGACTGGTTTTGTTTCGGTTGTGGTTGGAAGTTTTGCGAGAAACTTGGTTTTGGGATTTTACTCCAGTGGTGCATCTGTGGATGGTACGAAAGTTTCCGAATCCCAATGTGGTTTGAGTTTTTCGGATGAGCCTCGTTGGCTAAATATGGTTTATTCTGAAAAATCCAAAGAGCTTATAGCTAATTGCATTCAAGTTTTTGTAAGCACAGCAGTTGGGGTTTATCTAGACAGAACGATGGGCATTAATTTGTACGATGAGTTGTTTAGTGGATTGACTAACCCCAAGCATGAAGAAAAAGTGAGGGAAGTTCTGGTTACTGTCTGTAATGGTGCCATGGAAACACTTGTAAGAACATCTCACCAAGTATTAACAAGTTCAAATTCGTGTTCCAAATCCCGTTCAAATTCTTCTTGTGCAATTGTTGATCATAGTGAGGATCCAAGTGGCCTCAAGAATGAGTATATTGAGCGGGAAGTGTCTTCAAAGCAGCTGAAGGAGGGGAATTCATTTGATGGAATTCGTGATATTGGGTGGGTTGACAAGGTTTTGGCAGTGCCGAGCAACAGAAAGTTTGTGCTTGATGTGACTGGGAGGGTGACATTTGAAACAGTGAGATCCTTCATGGAGGTTCTTTTCTGGAAGCTATTAAATGGCTTGAAAAAGAGTCTTGATTCAGCTCGTATGGAGGTTGTAGACAGAGGATTGGAAGTCATCAGATATTTTGGTGCAAAGTCTTCTGTTATTGTTACCATCTGTCTTGCTTTGTATCTACACATTCTTGGCGGTACCAGGCTTCTCTTGCCTGCTTAATTTGATGGGATTCTCCTTCCTCATCAGTTATTGTCAAGAAGATGTCTATGGCTTGATTCTAAAAATTGATCCTCATCACAGATAGGTTTTGTATGTATGTCTTTACACTCTTAATAGAAATGCAAAAGTGATTCCATTTTATGTCATTTTGTAGACAGAGGATTGGAAGTCATCAGATATTTGGTGCAAAGTCTTCTGTTATTGTTACCATCTGTCTTGCTTTGTATCTACACGTTCTTGGTGGTACCAGGCTTCTCTTGCCTGCTTAATTTGATGGGATTCTCCTTCCTTATCAGTTATTGTCAAGAAGATGTCTATGGCTTGATTCTAAAAATTGATCGTCATCACAGATAGGTTTTGTATGTATGTCTTTCCACTCTTAATAGAAATGCAAAAGTGATTCCATTTTATGTCATTTTGCTTGATAGATTCGCTTTAGGAAATTATGTGCCTTCCTCTCTTTTTACCTCTTGGAAACACATATATTTGCGAAAAGTGCATTGAAACTAAAAGGAAATTGGAATACTTCCACGACATTGGTTTCATTTTGGGGCCAAAGAACCAGAGCTCTGTTGTTGGTTGTTAAGGAAGTGGGGGAGGGGAACAGGAATTCATGAAGTTGTTCTTGGGTTAGCAATTAGGATAAATTCTATAGATCGATCAACATAGATGGCGCCCCCTCCAAGATTCCCCTTATTTCTGTCTTTCCCCAATACTATTTACAAAATAGTTACTTCTAATTCTGTGCATATTAATTTCGTACTTCTGGTTCTTTCTCGTGTAGTTAGCGAGATTGATGGTGTCAGAATTTCTAATGACTTATTTTTTGAAGAAAGGCCACTCATCGGCCTTGCCTCCTAGCCTGATTTGCCAAAAGTTTTCTTCAGCATCATTCTACTACAGAATGCCTTATAATCTTAGTTGCAGGATGACCTTCCATCTCTCTCTCTCTCTGTCTGTAAACAGGTTTTCTTGCTGGACAACTTTTCTGAACTAATAGTGGCAGGGTGGTTGGTTTTGCAATTTTTTTTAATTGCATTGGTGGAACAAAAATGGGATGTATTAGTGGTGTCTGGCTCCCAAAAATTTGGTGGTTTAAAAATTGTGGCGTATGAGAATTGGTGAAAAAGTGAAGGAGAGATGATTTGAGTGTATTTTTTCTGTTTATTTTGATAAAATTACACACACACACACACACACACACACACGTGTGATGTTGATACTGTCTTCCTCTCCAAAAAAATAGAATTTGTGGTGGAGGTGGCTACTTATTTTGGAAATTGTTTACTGCCATGATTAATTAAAAGTAGAGTACTCTTACATCAATCTGGAGTTTTTCTGTCATCTTTTTATTTTGAATTTTTGTAGATTAAGCATGTGTATTCAGTTGGCTCCTTGTCTGCTGTTTGCATTTGATTTATGTGATTGTCTCTTGTTTACCTCCTTTGAGCACATTTTTCTTTTGCTTGATGATTTGTAGAGCTAATTTTTTGCTTGACTTATTAACATTTTTCCATATATGGTGGTGTTAGCGAGTCAGCTTTTCTTGTCCCTCTTGGAATAACCATGCTTGGAATCTTGTAAATTTTGCTTCATTTCTAGTATTACTATGTTGAGGACCTTGATCAAAGCCCAACAACAAGTGGCCAACCCCATGCACTAGTGATCCCCAATTTGAGTACAAGACTTCCACATGTCTCCAATTGTCTCCAAGCCGTGATCACCATAAGATGAAGTTGGGAATTAAGGATTTGGCTGTAGGGTGAATCTAGGGTTTATAGGATTTGGGAATTGAGTTCAATTTGAGCTTATGGTTTTTTTTGTTATGGAGTAATTAGATTTCAAAGCTTATAATTTAGTCAACTCAATGGAATCTAACCAAATTAGGGTTTGCGAATGGGGAATAGAGGAATTGCCAAAATTCAAAGAAAGATAAGAGATAGATTGAATCAACTCTATTAAATGAATTGAAAGAGTATGATTCTCCAACTTCGATCCAATGAATTACTACAAGTTTTTCAAGAGTGATGAACCCTAGAAAACCGAAGTTCAAGAGTCCCCTTGACCAAACAAGCTGCCACGGCCCACAATTAAGTCTAAAGCATGAATACTAATACCCTAGGGGTTTCGGCCACTAAGCCTAACCTAGCCGAAACCCTAATGCTATGTGATCGGTAGGCCCTCAATTACCGTTATTTGGAATTATAACGGTTCACAATTAAACTACATTTTACCAAAATGCCATTGAGGCCCTCACATGCGAAGCTATGCTAGGCGCCTGTTTGTCCAGCCCTAGCTCTCTTGCTATCTCTACTTTGGACTTCTATCATACTATAGCACTTTTTGACAGATTTTGTAGTAAGAACAGTATGAAATATTCGATATATTATGCGACTCATGCAACTAGTTACTAGTTGGGATCACAAATTATGCAATGCTCTTCTGTGTTTTGGTTGCTGTCCCGGCTGCTGTTTCTGGTCTGATCATTATTGTCTCACTTTAGATCGGTCAAGGATGATGTGGCACTTACAGCTGTTTTTTTTCTTTCTTTTTATTTCTCGGGGCTATGACGGCTCTTGCTACCGGCTCCCTGTTTATTTACAGAGTTAACCTTCTACCTTGGACTTAAAGCACAACTATGCTGACTTACTAGCTAATTGTTAGTTTTGTTTTCCAATTTGTTTCTATTATTTTGGATTTAGGTTCAGTGGTAATATCTACACGTCCTTATTGGAAATGCTTGTCTGATGTTGATGTGATCTGTTGATTGTATAAAGGTGTTGTAAAACATGCTGGCCTCATGATCTTAGTCATGCAAGGTAGACCTTGAATACACTTTTCCGATTCTCTTCACAGACGCATAGGGAAACACGTTTGCTTGCCCTGCGGTGGGCCAAAAACAGGTCTTGAAATGTGTAACGGGAAAAGGGGTATACCCCGAGAAGTTGGGAAAGGATGTCTTCTATTTTTCGTCTGTCTCACAGAGAGGATTTTTAGATCTTCTATTTAAGCATTTTCAGGATCCAGGAGTGTCTGGTGCTGGACAGGGGTGCAAAGCTGGGAGCTTTGAGTTTTGAGGCCTGCTGCTAGTTTTGGTTGTGAAGTGCTATCAGGGGCTGTGATGCTTGTTATATTTTGGGCTGACATTTTTTTGTTTTTTCAACCAGTATATTCTGCAGGCAAGATCTGGAGTCCTTTCTGCAAGATATTCCCCTGCGGTTATATGGGTTGCCTGTTGACGTTGTGTTATGTTGATAGCTGCCAATAATGTGTATCTTTCCTTGCTTTGAAGTCAGTCTACGCAAGAAATTGAATAACCACAGTAGGTTCTCTTGTTGTTGCTTCTAAGCTTGTAATTGTTGATGATAGACGTAGGCTTTCAAAAAGGAATCATTGTTTGAAGCATTGAGAAAAATTTAAGGTGATTGCTGGTTATGCAGTGTAGGTGGAAAATCAATGGATGGTGGATCCTACCAATTTGCTTACATATTGTTATTCATGGTTTCCAAAAAGTGGAGTGCACTTTTGTTTGATCGTGGAGACCATTTTTAAGTATTTTAGAAAATGGGCCTGCTGCAATCATAAGTAATCTGAAATCATGTCCAGGGATGTTATGGTGAGGCTTTTAACAGTTTTCACTGTTCGTAATTGCATTCCTGGAATCCGCGGAGAGATTTGATATAGATGTCTTGTTGCTGAGATTCTTCTGCTGCCTTGAGACTAGTGGGAGAGGCCTCTATCAACATCCTAGGTGTTTTTTTTTTTAAATTCGCACATGTTATTAAATTATGAGATATAGCATAATCATATTCTAGATACTACCTTACACGTATTGATGATCCTTTACCATCTTGGGCTTCAAAAAGAGAATTTTCCAGCCTGTCTCCATTCTTATCTGGCTATCTCATGGATTTAAAGCAAGTGCTTCTATTTTGGCTTTTGTTGCGTTGATTAGTTTTTGTCCCTAGATATACCAATTGTTTAGTTGCACTTTGAAGTGAATTGTTTTTAGTGGTGACACCGAGTAGCCTTATCACTGAGGTAATTGTAAGGAGCTGAAACTAGGCCTAAATTATTGGCTGGTGGACAATTTACAGTGACAGAATAAGAAATGACTCAGAATATTCATGCCTCGAAAAGGTTTGCCCTGGGCTTTGCCGGCTCACGGTATGACTGTCCTCCTTTCTGAGGTTGGATCCCCCGATTCAGTATTTTAGGAGAAAGGGATATGAAAGTTGTCCTTGTACCAGTTTTTCGCTTTTGTCGTTTGAAAGAATGAAGAATGGATTACCCTTTACGGTAAATAACATCATGCCACCCAGAGCAGCACAGATTTTTGATGCAGGAAAATGAGTTTGGTTGTGCAGTCTGAGTGGGAAGGTCCTGACTCCTGAATGGATTAAATGAGCTACTTTAACTACCATGATGCGCACACAGTTGCGTTGTATAGGACTTCTAGTAGTGAGTGTTTCTGTTCCTGTTCCTCTTACTTGAGCTGAGAATGTAGTCTAGAGATCAGGATCCCTTTATCAGTGCTAAATTCTGCGTATCTTGGCAGTTCATGCTTGCACCCCTTGACCCCACCCGAAAAGCATACCAACTTGTGGATACGTTTTAGGTACGAACCGCGCAGTCTGAGTGGGAAGGCCCCCCCGATTGCTGCAAGGTCTGGAGGAACTGCCGGGAGTTGACCTACCATTTTGCGCACTTGTTTAGTGCGCGCAAACTGTGCATGCCATCAAGGTCTCCTGATAGTGATCCTTCCTGTTCCTATTCTTGAGCTGCTAGGGGATTCAACGATCGGTTTATCGATGCAATAAAAACCATTATGCTTTTATACACAATTGCCCTTTATCTGCAGTGCTGCTGGGCGAGTAATTGGCTAATGTCACATGAAACAATAAAATTTATGCGAGTACATGGTTCATGGTTGGAGGCTTTGAGTCGCCAGGACGCGATTAGATGTTTGTATTGGTAATCTGGGTCCTGAGGATTGAAGTCAATCTACTGGTACGGCATCTCATTTTAAGTAACTTCCCCATAAAAAAAGGATATTCTGTCGCGGCCGTCACTACGGCCAAGTTATTCTCGAGTCCACTGAGTTTCTACGCAATGCGAAATAGGAACTATTGTCAATTACTTTATGGTTAAATTGAAGTCCTTTTATTTGTTTTCTAAGAGATCCGTTCAATTATCTCTAATAGTCTTTGGCGATGTGAGTTTCGAATTCCTTGGGTTATCTGCTTCCTGCCTCAGGCGAAAACAGATGGGTTGCTCTGGGATAAACTAAACTGTTTTAACATTTTTTGATTAATTTGTCTTTGCTGCTTAGAAGCTACCGAGGAAGAAACCATGGAATCCCATGACAGTTTGAAGATCGCGCGGTAAGCGAGCAAGTCAGGACCCGCACGTCAATAATGGTCGTTACAAACTGCTTAGAAGCTACCGAGGAAGAAACCATGGAATCCCAAGACAGTTTGAAGATCGCGCGGCAAGCGAGCAAGTCAGACCCGCACGTCAATAATGGTCGTTACAAATGCAATGCGATTTAAACCACTAGTCGCGACTCATATTAGTTGTCACCAACTCAAGAAAATGACACGATGACAACTTGTAACAGCCATCTTTGACACTGCTTTTGGCAACAAGAAAAATTGCAATTTGACTCTTAAAAAGATTTGAATTATGGGGTAATTGAAGTACAACCTTCAAGCAATGACGTTAATTGTAATGATTGCTTTTGCAGACCTGAATTGACCAGAACAGAAGCGTGTTAGTGGAGTTCCCTTTCACAGTCCACCAAACTGAAATCTCATTCGCCTCTGACTCGAACCATTATTTAAGGGATTGAAAATTAGGAGCTCGACTTTGGGCATTCTCAACCATTTTTCTGCATCTTTGCTTGTCCTATTTTACGCAGGATAATTGTGGTCAAAGAATGTTGAGGTTGTCGAATACCTCGGGAAAATTTTAAACGTGAAATAAAATTCATAGATATATAGTTTGCGGCAGAAATTTTTTGTTATCCCTATATATTTTTCCTGGGTCTTAGGGTTCGAATTCTAATACCTATGCTCATATATATGAGACTCCTAAGATGAACTATATATTGTGGTTGATTGGGTTCATAATCGTAATTGTCCCGCGTTTTAGAGATTAGGCGATAAATGCGAGCTTCTTTTGGAATTTCTGTCGGATATTGTTTACTCTTATCAATCACAATTTTACACTTAGATCATTTTGGAGTGCCTAATTTGAGATAAATGCAATCAGTTTGTTTTGTCTTCCATTTTTTGCTTGGTGTCTGTTTGTCTTGATTGTTTTTCTGGTGTGATAGTTACTTTTAGTTTTGTTTTTGTAACCTCATTTTTTCAGTATAAAATAAGTTTGGGAGGTACCGTCTCTTTTCTAAAGCCTCGAGCCATCTAAAAGAAGTTAACAAGTCGATTGTTATCTGATGGATCCTAACTCCTAAGCATAGTAATGGAATAGCTGGATGGATATCAAAGACTCGATAAAGTTGAAGGGTTCCAATTCATATGACGTGCCCCGGCGAATAATTCATAGCTTTTGGTATTAAACATGTCCCCGGATAAACTCGTATTTATAGTGTGTGGGATTCTCAACGTGCTGGAATGGCCTCATTGATCCGAAAGCATCATACTGCTCAAAATATGTGTTTTACAAGAAGACGAAAGGTGGTAACCCACTGGTCGTCGTGGGGGCAAAGGGTCCAGATCGAAGATATGTAGCTGGGAATGGGGGCGAGTAACCATATCCTATGACTTTCTCCTTGTTCATCAAGCAGAATCGATCTGAGGCAGCAGCATTAAGAAAGGAAGCCACACTCCCTTATAGGAAAGCTTTTAATAATATGTAGCATCGAACAACCCAAGAAAACAACCCATCCCGGGCCTGCTTCAGTGGTGAGGGCTAATTTGTACTTGGTAGGCACTCATTGAATGATTCGATTCCTCGTTAAGTGAATATCGTAACCAATTTAAATGGAAGTCACAGTAGTGTGATGGGATTTCGCTAGCTCTCTGAAGTTTACTTGTGCGTTAGGTGAGTTTACTCCATGGCCTGCCGCACAAGTTCCTCCTCATTACCCATAAAAAGAAAACCCAAGAAAACTACCTTATATAATTTCCTGACTAAATGAATCCAGATCCTCCACAGTATCGATCTAACTCGTAATACGATCAAAACCTAACTCTTGTGTTAGCAGAAGCAGCCCCATTTGTTCGTCCTACGCGTGCCACCCTTGAAAAGGTTCATCACAATGTTCGCAATATTAGAGCATCCATAAAACGGGTAATTAAAAACTAAAGGGGAGACAACCAAACCCATTAAGCACACAAAATCCACGACGGGAATATAATTTCAACATACATTTAAACCAAGTCATTCCATTTATGATATACTGATAATACCAAAGGATTGCAATTCAAATATTATTATTTCTAGCTAATGACTGGGTACAGAATACAGTTGAGAAGTTCGAGGCTAGTTGTGCTTCTGCGTATAGATGTAATCAATATGAGCTGCGAGGGTCCTTCTCATCAGGCACTCTTCTTTCCCTTCCAGTAATTCTTCGCAGCTCTCTTCAACCTTAGAGTTCTCTGCTTTAACAACCTGTATCCCCCAAGAGAAAAGTTAAAAGAACGAAGATATATCTCCAATGAAGATGAGATTGTTGCAAAACAGAGGACATACGTACCCCATCTTGAGTTCTGACCAGAGCTTCTTCTGCCAGGGTAGGCTCGGGATGAGCGGCGTATGTCAGAGCCAAGGAAAGGAGAAGAGCAAATACCAAGAGGGTGCCGAGCTTAGACATGTTTTCGGCTTCACAAAACGGGGGGTGGGGGGTTGTATTAGAAACTAGCGCTGCTGCCAACTGCTGAATTTATAGCTGAATAAGCTAACCACAGAAAAGTTGATTACGTACTTTCCAACTCACGGCTTTATAGTGGGATAAGCTTGAACTCATGGACCTGATTCATCCCAAGTGAAAAACATCTTCTCTCTTCAGCGCGTTATTTATTGGGTAAAACCAATAGGTTCCTATTCAGCAAAAAAAAAAAAGCCAATAGGTTCCTGACATGTAATAATCTCTCTCTCTCTCTCTCTCTCGTAGTAGTAGTTTCTAGATCTGATCAGGTGTGAAAATAAGTCTATAATGGTTTGGATAATCTGATCAGTTTTTGAGTTAAACCGGGACAAAGAACGAGTATAATTAACGGATACAATCTCAAAGTACTACGAGCATTCTAGATGATTAATTAAAGCACGGCTGTCATTCGTATCTTAAAATCTAGAAGGGGATTCATGCATGCAGTCTAGCTAGGCTGGATGGTTGTTTTTGAAGCTTGACTAAATCAAAGTTACCAAACAAGTAAAAGGAGACAGCAATAATAGCTCGTATTTGTCGCCATCTCCTTTCTTTCTCAAGAACATGCAATTAATGAATTAATGGAGCCTCATAACGGAGCAATTTCACATTGATTGAGATATGCCTATCCTTCTTTATTTAGACGTAACGCTTATTATGTATAGTTAATGATATTACTTGATTATTTTGTTTCTTGGACAGATATATAATTCGACCCATATGGAATTGAATGAGCCATGCATTTTAGAAAACTATCGAAGACTTCATACCGGGGAGTTGAGAGAAATGAATGAATTGGGACTCACATATTTCTCTAATTAATTATATTTGGTGTTCTTTCCCCTTTTCCGCAGTATATATTTTACGTTTAGATAAATGGAAATTGCATAAATATATATCAGGTTTTAATTCTTATTTGGTTATCTTTCTCCGTCACAATGCAAGTAAATCATGAAGGCTTTTTAGGAATAATGAATAATGCAATACATTTTCTTTTCCTTTTTAGGACCGCAGGCCCAATAAATGAGTGATGAATAAGCACAATACGATGATGATCTTCCTCGCTTACACAATAAATGGGTTATGTTTTGGTTGAAGCTGTGGCTTAATTAGGCTGTGTAGGTAGCCAGAGATGATTACAAAGGTTGGTGTGACATCCACCTTTGGAGCATAGCAAAACATTCTTCGGGCTTGTACTCTGGTGCTGTGTGACCTCCGCCCTGCAGAGTACACATGACCAAACTAGAAAATTGAACAATGAAGTCCCAATTAAGCAGCTAGCGCATATATATTAAAGCTTTTTCTTGCCTTCAGTCGCAACTAGGCCTTGGACGATCTACGACCTCCAGTCATCAACAATGGAAATATGGAATAGTTCAAGGATCTAATCCAAGCTTGAGTCCCCAAGAACGGCACCGTAATGCCATGATCACCACTATTTAAAATTCCAGAAACAATTACCTCTTATAAGTTATAGATTATTGACTTTCAGTCCTTGTGGTTAGGCTTTTTTCTCAATTTGATCTCTCAGTTAGATAATTATTTCTCTGCAAGTCTCTATGGTTAGCTACTTGTATCAAAAAGGTCATTCCATCCAATCTCAACACTGACTATATTTGTATGCTTAGTTAACAGAAAACACATCACAACTAATTATCAGTTGAAATCTAAATGCGCACAGCCCAAATCTTTTAATAGCGACATATTTTTCGTTAAGAAAATATGAGTATGTACGTTGTTTGTGGTCCGTTTTTGGGCCGAGGAACTTTTTTAAGACAAATAATTAAACCATGAACTATATGGAAAATAATATAGTTCCAACAGGCGAGTCCACAAATATTACGCTAGATGCCTGCCACGTACTTAATCATCTCCGTCAAAGTGTAAAGCCGTATGTGGAAGAAAATAATAGCTAGTAGAAAATATTTTCTCCTCTGTCCATGAGTATGGATTTACGACCAATTCAGGCAGGCTCCCCATTGTACTCCTGTACCTTATAATTCAATGGACCTACAAAATCCATGGATCAATACCGTTGTGTTCTATTCAACGGTCCCGATCAACTGTGGATTTCAAAGGGATGGCCCAGTTTTCGTTACGCTTTTATTAGGTGGGACTTAAAAGTAATTGTTAATTTGTTTGCCTCTACCCTGCAGCTCTCACCTATTTCATACACAAGACCTGACCAGGCAGAGCAACCAGGGCCACCAGTTAGCCAGAGCAGGAGAGGATCCTCTTTAGAATTCCTCTCCGACTTGACAAAGTAGTAGAAGAGCTGCACATCCTCTTATTCATCCACTCTCACATACCTGTTATGCATAGAATTCTCTTAACATCCTTCAAAATATATTTATCTTTTGGTTTCAAATAAGATGAAAAAAAGAAGAATAAAGTAGTAAAGTACTCAATGAAGAACTGATTAAACGACGAAAACGCTCCCTCAACCCTCTCTGGTTTCCCCACCCACACAGCACCCCTACGGAGGAGGGGGGGAGCTCCGGCTCTCTCATCCCCCCTCCTCCTTTTCCCCTTTCTTTTCCCCTCCTCCGTCTTCTCTCTCCCTTTCTCTTTTCTGGTCCGGTTGGTTTCTTGTTGTGGTTAGTTTTGGCCTTTTTTGGTGTTTTTTTTGCAGGTCCCTTCTCTTTGCTTTTCGGTGCTTTCCGCTCCTTCCAAGGGGACACGTGCCGTCTGGCGGGCTTAAGCAGGTGCCGCGCATGGAAACCATGGCCGCCCGCCGCTCTCAAGCCGGCGCGTGTTGGTCCACGCGCCCCACGCAGTGCGCGTGGATCTCACGTGCCGACCACTCTTGGCGCGCGTGCGGCCTCCTCCGTCCTCTCCCCCTTTTCGCTGGCTAGGACTCAGCGGATCATGACCTCCATTTTCCGCTGTTTCGTCTTCCTTCGGCCACCGCCCGCCACCGCCGCCTGACCGACCGGAAATAACCCTGTTTGGGGCAGCCCATATGTTTAGGGCTTGGTTTATGTTCAGCTTTAACCTGTTAGGGCCTGCCTCAATGTTTAAGGCTGGTTTTGTTTTAATTATGTGTTTTATGCTTGCAGATGTGTTTACTGCTTGTGTTGGTTTTTTTATTGTCTCTTTTATCTGTTTAGGCATATTAGCTTGTGTTTGCTGGCCTTTGTGGCTTGTCCGTCCCTTCGGGGAATTTGTAGGACCTTTGGGTCCGTTTGTTCGTTGGCTCGCCGGCTCTTCGGAGTGTCTGGTACGCCTTTTAGAGCCTCCTGAGGTGTTAAAATCTCCTTGATTTTATCTCAATACATATGCTATTTATGCCAAAAAAAAAAAAGATGAAAAAAAAACATATAGATATTGACGCTATAGATACCAGACGCTGCCTTAAACTCACCCGGTTTCAAGCTCGAATGGAAGAGGTCCCTGGAACCCAGGAAGAAACTTAACCATTAAGCGAGAGACTGCATGCTGCGAGCAAACTTGTAGAAGAAGAAGAAGGGTGACAACCAACTTGCGGAAGCAAAGAGAAAGCCTGAAAAGCGAACCTGCCATCGTTATTGCAGTTGGTTTACATTCCATGGCTTTACTCCAAGCTTAATGTCTCGGAAGATGTTGGATAAGACTTGAAGAGAATGGGAGGATAAATGGGTGGTCCAGGGCAATTTTTCTGTGTAATGTATACTCGGACAACTCCATGACGGAGGCAAGTGCAAAACACTGGCCATACAAATCATGTTGAATGTAGACTGAGAGGGAAAGACTGAAACAGGGACAAAACGACATCACTCGATAAAGATAATTACAATATCCGCGTGAATAAATTAGGCATATAAAATTGGTGTCCAAAAAATCAAAATTTTTTTAGCAAAAAGCTTATGGATACAACTTTCCATCAAGCTATCAAAATATTTATCCAAATCAAGATAACTTTTAATTGGCTGCGGCTAATCATTTCTCTGGATTTTGTAATTAATTTGATCTTCTAATGGAATGATCCTTCTTGCCCCGATGATTTTTTTTTTTTACACCTCAGTTTTGTATTGCAGCACGAAGTATTCCGGTTGAAATTTTAGTGAACAACAAGGGACAAGATAGGAATTTCGATTTAGGAGGCTAGGAGCCATACGTAGAATTCTGATCACGATTTTTTTATGCTGCAATTCGCCATGTCCCGCTAAGACATCAAGGAGCTATTTGATCTCTTATCTCAACCATATAAAATGGCACTTCACTCATTCCCAAGGAGTTTATAAATACGTCGATAGGTCGAAAATTACCATGTTTCAAAATAAATCACATTAGTTTGACTAGATAAACCCATGAAAAGAATATTTATAACATGAAGAGATACGATCGAATAAGTGTTCATTACTATTTAGAAAATGCAGAAAAGCATTTTAAGCAGCTAGACTGAAAAGCTATAATCAAATATTGCATGTGAACCAAGACAAAACTGAGGGGTAAAATGCCCAAGATCAAAGGACACTCCTATTTCTCATATGGTACAACATATTGTGACATCCTGTGGACAAGATTCCATTTCACCCAAATTTAAAGAGATGGGGATATTCAGGACATGCAGGGTACCTCCTCTTGTAACTCCATCCTTTTAGTGCGAGTAAATACAGGAGAGATCGATGAATAAAGCATGCTTCTTCACCTTGTCGGGGACGGTAGGGTGCAGGCATGAAAAGGATTTCATTTCGATTTTGAGGAGTTATTGAACGAAACTTGGGAATAAAGATCCAACATCTTACTTATCACGCAATTCCCTTTTTGGAAGTAAATCATGCCTTCTAAATCTGAAACCGAACCTTCTACCTACAAGTTACAACAATAGAGACAACCATCAATAAAATTATCTGTGTACGTACAGAATTGAGCACACATAGAAGCGCATATAAAAACGCAATACTCGACTTGGATGCTAATCGAAAAGCTTCGATCTAGACCATTCTTACATATGCTTTCATAAGTCTAATCTCTATAATTAAGGAAACTCAGGGGTCGCTATAATAATCCATTTTGCCACCAACTATTCCTCAAGACCCTTCAGTAACACCTTTCTCCTTATAATAACTTGCTAATTTAGATAGAAATATTATTTCTTTCAGTTCTACGATCTGGCTATCTCCACAATTCTTCTTCAGTTTCACCACCATATCCACCTTTTCTTTCTCCACTTTCACCGATCTATCTCTCACCTCCTCTGGCTGTCTCCACTAGTATTCTTTTTTGTTAGTTCAAAATAAATTACAAATTCCAGTTCTAGAAAATAACTTCAATTCTATCTCTGCTCGTGCGATGCATGCGCACACAGGCTAGTTCCACATAAAACCAGCTGGAGGCATTTGGTGAACTAACCCACAGCTACAATTTTTTAAAAGATGACTACGGATCGAGATAAAACAATCCAGTAAATAGACATCGCATATTCTGTCAACAGCATTAACCATAAGAGGATGACTGCAGGAGACGCAGAAACTTGTGCCTTAGGCAAGATAAAAATAGTGAAGGCCAGACAGAAGAACAAACATTACCATTGGAATTTCTTGAGAACAACTTGAGCACCTCATCAATGATAATAACCTACAGCAGATTGGTAGTGAAGCTTTAATCTGAGAGGGAAAAATGCATATTGGGAAAAGAATTGCTGCATTGCACCTATGGAGCCTTTTCAATGATATGTAAAAAACAAATGATTCAATCAAAAGATTCTTTTAGGATACATGTGAGATGATTCCCTTCATGAATACAGGAACATTTTGTACTTCAAGAATATTTAAGTGGGCTTTGTTTTAACAGGTTTATTCTGGAACAGGCAAAATTAGTTTTGTCTTGTGACCTTGCCATAAATGGTTTACTTTTTAACATTTCCCATTCAACTGCTATAGCAATCCTGATCAGCCCTATCTAAAAGCCTGACCAAGGTATTCAAGTGGTTCAATAAGAACTAAAGGTACTTCATGAATAACTATCACATATAGAAAAATGAACAGTATATTTTGTGACCCCACAATCTAGAAACTATCACGGTAAACCATATGAAGTACAAGGCCTTATGTTTTATTCTTCAAGTACTCGGATTCATGTTCATCACAAGTTAGAAATGCATAAAAGTTGCGTTTGAAAAACTAAGCAATCAATGTTCTCAGGTTAACAGAATCAACTGAATAAAGGCTTAAACGACTGCTTGATGGAGCATTACAATTTCAATTCTTGGCTGTCTCAAATCATTGCGTTTTTTCTTCTTTTCTGGAAAGTCGCAAAGAATTATTGGTTTAAGGTATTTCGGAAGGAAGGCCCATCAAGAGAGCTACAAATAGAAGTTTTTTTTGATAAGCAAGCTACAAATAGAAGTTAATAATTCCAAACTTAATTATGGACCACAAAGAAAGTTACTTATTTTGACTATGCAAGGGAAACCAAGCAACTTGAGTAGACAAGGTTTCAGCTAAATATATTATATTGCTAGAGTTTTGAAGCAGTTAATGCATCACCATAATAGCTTAAGGAAGGAAAATTCGTCAGCCAATCTGGGTAAAAATACTTAACAAACAGGGAATGCGGAAATACGTCACATACAGGAAATGAGAGATATAGTACAACCCTCCATTCAGCCCAAGATAAGGGTGTTACCTGCAACAGAGAATATTGTTGTCATTATGAACTTACGAAAGGGGAAAAAAACAGGAAACTTCATAAGTGGATTGCAAAGAAAGGAAACAACTTACAGAGAAAAGAACTGAGAGTGGATGCACATACAAAATTAGTATGTGCAGGAGCATGGTTAGGATGATCGAGCCAACAAGCCATAAATTACTCCAGGGAGGAATAACACTAGAGTCGAGAATAGTTCAAAAAAAGTGTCAGTTCTACTGCCTTTTCTTTGCTAGCTAAAATAACAGAGCAGACAATCTATTGATGCCAGCTAGAGGATGTGAGATCACCATTTCTTTGCAAGCATGAAAGCAACAAAGCTAGCACAAGTGTGCTTAAAAAATATAGATCAATTACTTGTTCTAATTGAAGGATTTAACCTGGTAGAAAATTGATTTAATTTGGTATAAAATATTGCAAGTAAAAAGAACAAGGGATAAATACACTTTGTACCATCCGTTAAATTTTTGGTGTGTGAAATGACAATTTTGTCCCCATAATTTTTTTTAACAGTCACTATTTTATGAGGGTAAAATCATAATTTTGAGGCAAAACTAAATTGTTGTCTAACAAAGGGTGCAAAGTGTCAAGACCCCCGTAATTGGAAGGCGCAAAATGTATTTATCCTAAAAAACAGCTATTGGACAAAGATAAGCACCAAGAGTAAATATTGAAAAAAGATTAATGGAAGGCCATCTAACCAGGTGTGGATGAGGATATACAACCTAGGAGTTTTCATTTTCTACTGTCACAGCCATCTCTGAAACCCTCTTCCAAAACTACTCCCATAGTCCCCTCACCTCCACCAAGATATACAAGAAATAAATATTAGAGAAAAGAAAATGGAACAAGACAACAGAAAGGATCCTCTTGCAGTAACCTAAGCCGGGCCACGGACTCCAAGCTTCATACTTCCCTGGAACTCAGAAAGCTAAAGCTTGCCTAATAAAAGACTCACTAAACTCACCCCCAACACAGTATTAATTCCAACCACGTCCATGACACATCTTAGATGATCACATCCTCAGAACTTTACATAAGTCATTCTGGTTAAAAGTAGTTGAGGAATGAGGAACAGAAAAAGGAACTACAGTCCCAAAAAGGCCTTGCAAACAAGTCAAAAAATTTCACCTAAGAAAATTAAAGTTGAACCAATACCAAATAAAACAAGTAGAATACCAGAGCCAGAGGATTAATCAAGGGGAAACAACACGGAGATGCATTTTCTCAGCATTTTTTTTCCACTCAATCAATTACACGTTCTCAACATTCATATTAATTGCATGCGGCCAAGAAACAGAAAAAGTAAGTAGAAAACCAGAAATTATATACTCACAGAAGAGATTGATTTTCACTAAGATTATTCAAAGCATTGAACATCTCAACAACAACTAGCACAGTCATCGAAACAGTTGATGGATGTTGGTCATCAAATATACTGCATGGATATGTAGTCTCCCTTGTTGCACAAGTGTCAAAATTCATCTGGAAAAACAGATATTAAGGCAATTTCAATGACAAGTACAATGGTTCTTAAGAATGAATGTAATCCCCAACCAGTAAAAGAGATAAAACTCAAACTCTTAGAAAATTTACAGGGCATCCCTCATCAGAGGAAGCAGGAAACATCACGTACGAGGGAAATTCCTCCAATATGAATTTGGAGGATCCATCACTAAGGTTATATCTAGATTCCTAAAATTCCAGTTTCAAAAGACAGCTTGCCACAAATCTAGCCACTTCGCAAAACCATATAGGTCCACTTATGCCATTACAATAACCTCAATTATCCAAGAACTATAATCCCAAGCTATAACAAATTCTTACCAGTTCACTATATGGTAGTTTGGGTCCGCTATCAGCATAAACAAACCACCATATGAATCCCGCAATAGTAGCATGACCAACATAAGCTGCATCAACCAGATGGTAATTCAGACACGGAGACACCTTCATCAGGTGATACTCGGGTAGAATATATTAAGAATCTCCAATGCTAAACCATATATAAAAAAAAAAACTCAGTCTTAATCTGGGATTGCTTTCAGAGCTTCAAGAGCATACTCGGTAGGATTAAAGATGGTTGTATCTTACCAAATTGTCAGCTTGGTTCTAGATTGCAACAAATGAGATACCATTAGGAACTATTATCTGCACAAGGTACAATATTTGATAATCTCTAATGTGGCAAAGTTACCTCAACCTACAGAGCCCAACATGACATTTTTACAGGGAACAATTCAACAAAGAAATGAAGCAGATCAAAATGTTGAAAAGTTCCTTGTAGCCCTTTCAGCTTACCATAATAAATAATGAATGAACAAAACAACTCGGGTAACAACAGCACAGGAAAAAAAGAATAAGTGAGCAGAGTGTATCGGTAGAGGGGGGTCAGCCTGAAGACAAGGAAAATGGGAGTTGTTTTTTGGGTAAACAAGAAAACTGTAAGTTGATTATAGAGGACAAATAATATATACATGCATTTGTATAATATAATGCCCCATCCTAGAATAATCAACGGCAGCAGTACAGTGCAAAGTGGCATGCCACTTAAAAATCTTTATTGTATAAGAGAAAGCAGCACATGTAATCAGAGTAGAGGTGGTTTCATACAAACAGAATGCTACAACAAGCAGGGTGTTCAGTTATTCATGGCTACCTCCAATTACCAAATAACGGAAGAACAACCATCCAGTGACAACAGCTTCGTTCACCTGCACATTTGTTTTGAACAAACTGTGTTACACCCTGAGAAAATATTCATTACTTTACAATGAAGCTGCCAATCATGTATGGAAAGAACTTAAAAATATTAATCTTCATAACTAAAAAAACACATCAAATCAGAAACAGTCTGTTACAGAACTAATCTCCCATCACATCTTGCTGTAAATTGAATGAACAAAGCCTTAACCAACTCCCCCAAAATGAACCGACAAACACAGACAAAGAAAAACCTGTTAGGAATAAAGATAAAGGTAAGTGCCTGATTGCATGGCTAGGAGGATAGGCAAGAAGAAATGGAGTTTTACCACTGATATTGCACCCTCAAGTACATATTATTAAATAAGCACTTGCCCTAAAAGCTTAAAATGATAGAAAAAGGTGAATCCACTCGCTTTTAATTTATCTTTCAACACTCCTTACATTTGGGACAAACACCCTTTTAATAAATACGCATAACATGTGGAGCATTCAATTGAAATGAGGACAAACACCGTATTAAATCACCATTTGTCTCAAAAACTTAAACTGATAAGAAGAGATCAACTTAATCATTTCATTTGTATTTTAATCCATATATAGTTCAAAGCCACTTTTTGCCTTTTTTATCATCTTCTTAGCAACCAAATGGAGGTTAGGAACAACTTTAAAAAAAAAATTCCAGAAGCGAAGAACACATAAACATTAACCTGCCCAACAATAAAGAAAGAATGCAATACCTTACGAGGTTTAGCCTTCATCACATCAGAATCTTGCTTATTAAATCCGATAGCGGTGGCTGGCAGTCCATCAGTTACCAAATTGACCCAGAGCAGCTGGACCTGAATATAGTTATAGGAGAAAAGAAGTTCATATTTCCAAACCTAATTCTTTGCTTCTGGTCTAAAGATAGCCACATGAAAATTACAAAGGAAATGACAGTTTCAAGAGATTGATTCCAACAAGGTCAAAATTAGTCATAATTTTACTCTCCTAATTTACATAGCACACTAATTCTCAGAAACAAGCAGTGATACTAAGCACGGTTCCTACATTTAATTTGATGAAGTCAATACTCTTTTATGCATGTGTAATGGTTGGGGTGTCGTGTGGTGGTCAAGAGGACAATACTCTTGTACTATTGACCCCGTCTTTGTGTGTTCCTCGTTTTCTTCTTTTTTAATAATATTGGCTTACTTATCAAAAAAAAATATGTAGTGTCTACTTTTGAGTGAAATGCAGTACAATGATAATATCATATTTAAAAGTACATACATACGCATTTTCATATTCTTTCCTGATTTGGCAATAACATATGTAATTCTGAAATCAATAATAAAACCCACAGGAGCAAGAGTATCTGGTATTCCAAGTACAGCTGCCAAAAATATGCAGACTACTTCGCCGATATTTGAAGAAATCATGTATCTGATGAACTGCTTTGTGTTATTGTAAATGGCCCTTCCCTCGGCAACAGCCTGTGCATAATAAAACCATCAAAACTTCAAATGGCAGAAAGATACTTTTTCCTGTAAAATAGAGAAACTATAAAGCAAATATCCCAGCTGTTGACTATAAAGGTTGAAAGAATAAAATGCTCAACAGAAGGAAAAAGATAAACACAAAGGAAGAAGGAAAAATATATAGAAGACAACGCCGATCCCACAGATAAAGAAAGATACTGACCGCCACAATAGTAGCAAAATTATCATCAGCCAAAACCATATCTGCAGCACTCTGAAAACCAACAGCAAGGCTAATCAGGGAAAATATAACTATGTAAACTTTTTTTTTTTGATGAATAAGCCAATCTCATTAGAAATAGTAGAAACAGTACAAAAGACTATGGGTAAAATATAACTATGTAAACTTCCTAAAGGAAGAAATGTGTAGATACTGAGCTTCGAACGTCTACGCCCATAAAGCAAGATGGTGGAGACTAAATCTTCTGGAAAACAAGAATAACATAATAGTATGTATTATGGACTATGAATGACTACTACAGCATCAAATTAGAAGAAATTCAATCTCGAATTACATTCCTGGTTTAGTCTGCCCATCAATATAACAAGGACAAAATTAAGAGTTAGGACACTATCTGACCTACATGATGTTGTCTTTATGCCCTTAAATAGATATCAAATTCGTACTCAACATCACAAAAGTTATGAGACTGAACTGGTTCATCATCCTGGAAAACATGCTTTCAGGGAGTGCTCCCCAAGAAAGGCCACTTACTAAAAGGCCTTTATGGCATGCAGAATAACACAGGCAATGAGAGACTTCAGTTGGAAAATTTTCAAATTTCAAAACACTGAGAATTAATACCACCGGGAGCATGGCACTCCTCCACCGTAGGTCTGGGTATTTCTATCACATTGGACAGTGAGTGAGAGAGCAAGAGCAGGAGCAAGAGAAAGAGAGAGAAAGAAGAGAAATGCCTATTAATACCTTGGCAACAGCTGTTCCTGAACCCATGGCAATTCCTATATCTGCTTTTTTCAATGCAGGTGCATCATTGACGCCATCACCAGTCATTGCAACCTGACAGATTCAAGTAACTGAGTCCAACATTTGAAGGGAACTTCTTCAAGTGTATCACAGAGGACTATTGACATAGAATGCAAAATGAATCAATAAATATTGATACAAATAGCCACAAGATATACCACTTCAAGTACAAGAAAACCCTATCCAGTCAATTTGGGTCAGTTACAAGAACCCAGTTCCACCAGTTGCATCACTCTACAAGAAATTTTGACCTATTAAGGACAAAGCAAAAAAAAGTGCAAGCAATCTACTATATCATTTCAATCAGCACTCCCTCCTTTTTGTCTTCTCAACTAATCAACAACCTTAAGAAGCTTTTCTTATGTGCCTTTAAAGGCCATGCAACACATCCTAACTACTGTTAGTAGATAGTTTCCTAAACATGGCCAAATAATTTCACTTATCCAAATAATTTCATATGGAAGATGTTGAATGGCATATATTGGGCGCAGAAAAGAAAATAAAGAAAGAGTCATCTCAAGACAAAAGAACACTAGAGTTATCCCAAGACAAAAGAATCCCAACGTCTATGGAGATTCAACAAATTGTAGCACCTAGACTGTAAATGCCTAAGCACCAGCAAGCAGCCAAACCAAGAAGTATTGCACCAATCCCTTGAACACTAATCTCTACATCTCAACTAAACAAAATAAATCAGGTACCCACAATTAAAAGTGCATGCCCAACTGACAACTGACAAGGTATTACATACTCATAATCCTACAAACCATCCTGATGATAGACCTACCACTTCGTTCTGGTGCTGTAGCGCCTCAACCAGCATCCTTTTATGAGAAGGTTCAACCCTGAGAAGATTAAAGGGAGATGCATATTGAATATCATATATTTCTCTCTGGGATTGCTAATATACAGAGGATGTGGTTACCTGGTGAAGAGTGCCATACGTTGCAATGCTAGTGTTTGCTGCAACGCTGGAAGTTCTTCAAACTCTGTCGCAGTGAAGGAGTGTCCAGCAAAATCTACTAGGTGATCAAAAGCACCTATCTTATGGCAAAGTGATTCGGCTGTAGACTGAATTGTTTTACAAATTAATGAGAAGAGAATAAATATGAAAAGAATAACACCCTCACACAAGAAATAACCAAAAACAACAGCATTTACTGGTTTCTGAGTTACCTTGTTATCCCCAGTGACAACTATAACGCGTATGCCAGCAGTCATGCAAGAAAGCATGGCATTTCTCACTTCCTCTCTTGGTGGATCAAGCATTCCAACCTTCAAAAAAGGGAGACAAGGGGGAAAATCATAACAGACACCAAAATTGGAAAAAACTAAAAGTCCATTCAATACATTTCAAGATGATAAGTTGATAAGAGAATCCATAATCTTCAAAGAAAAAAGAAAAGACATCAAGTAGTCCGGCAGGAAACAGACTGCTACCAAAAGACCCAACAAAAAAGAGTACATTTAAATATACACAGAAGAAATGTAATTGGGAGATATGGTTAAGATGTTGACAATGGAGCAGAAGAAAATAGGTCCAGTTTTGTATCCAACACCACAATGGGGACTCAGAAGCAAATAAACAATTTTCCTGAAAAAAAAAATTCTACCAGTCAGATTAGGGTTACACAGACCAAAACCTATCAACAGTTTGATTTGATTCTATACACACCTTAATATTTGTCATCCATGTTACAGTATGTATTTGACCCTATTACGTCCATGAACCTCAGAGAGAACAACTAGGATGCTCACAACTATAGTCTTTCACAAGTTACCCCCATAACAGACCGATTTACAGGAATGAAAAATTGAAAAATAAATGCATGCTAATCCCGGACATCCCTTCTTTTACATAATTTTTCATCAACTACTGCTCTCGGGTAAATAACTTCGAGCAATATTGATCTAGGTAAGCTCTCCCCATTTAAACTAATACAAAAAATAGCCTCAAGTAGCAATTGCAATATTATCTATTCCTAATGCATAGATTAAAACTAGCATAATTTCCAACATCAAAAGAAAGGGGCAGGGCAAATGGACATCAGATGCCTGACACAATAATGATCCTGAATGTACTGAACCATGATAAGGCCTACAATAACTGTCATACTTACTAGCAAATTCATTCAAAAAGCTATTGTGGGACCACTGATAAAATAATGGATAAAAGACGATTAACGCTTTAGAAATGAGGTAAACTCTCTCTATCAACTCTTTTCCCAGCAAAGAAGCCCTTGTGGCCAAAATTAAACAGCTCTGTTCAGCAGTAACATACTATCAGTCAGCATACAGCCCAGAATAGGGAACCAAATAAGTACACCCATCAGACTTTACTGGATTAAGCATCATGGCCATATATAGTTACCATAATTAAGTATTCTCTTAGAACACAGTATTTTGAGATCGTGTGATCCAAAATGTAGTTCACACAAATAAACTAACTGCAATTATTAAAAATTTACCATTTCTTCACCTATCCTTTTGAGATGTATCACAGAGAACAAAGTAAATGGTACAACTATAAGTTTTTGGGACAGACATGCTAGAACATAAAGATTCCATAAAATATGTTACCACATACTAACTTACAGTGGAACTATCTATATGTGCTGTACGGAAATCTAACACTTATATGCTTTAGATATTTTAGTGCAAATGGCATGCCACGTCCACATTCCATTTCCACGTGCTAAAATTATTCATGATATAGGTAGCTTAGCTCAAGTACTTGAAATGAATACAAGATGTCATTTTGTTTTGAAAAGAAAGCATACCAACCCAATAAATGTAAGATCCTTCTCATCATCAAAGGAAAGAGTCTGCTGACCCATGGGCATCCATTTAAAAGCGAGAGCTAGGCATCTCAATGTCTCTTTTCCTGCAAAACTGACCAACAAATGCATGTTCGTAGCACGAAAACTTTCAAAAAGTTCTCAAACTTGGCCAAATCAAAGTAGTAACATTTAGGCATAAACTAATGTGATCTTAGAAATTTTAGCCATAGTTACCGAGCTGACAAATAATTCGTACAAAATCAATATTCAGAATCAACAATTGTGTGCCTTATAGGGAAGTACAAATTGATAAAGTTAATGAGATCCCCATATATGCAATAGTTCGATGTCACTTTTGTTTTTCTAATCTCGTGTAAAACTATCTTATGTAGATCAAAGGCAGTCTCACATAAAGATAATAGGGGTAATATCATAGTTCACCCCTAAGTATGGGACAAAATCAATCTCACCCCCCCTAACTATGAAAATGGCAATTACATCCTCTTAACTTTCAAAAATCATCAATGTAAGCCCTCCGTCCAAATCAGCCGTTAAGTAAAACGGAAAAATATTAAAAATGACCAAAATGCCCCTCCAAGACAAAATTACTAAAAATATTAAAAATTTCATTAAAATAAAAAATGTTAAAAGAAAAGGTAATATTTTTTAAATAAAACTATTGAAACTCTATCTCAGTAATCTATTTATTTTTAGTTGATTTCTCGAATTTTTATTTATTTTTTAAAATTGTCTTGGAGGGGCATTTTGGTCATTTTACATATTTTCCGTCTTAATGGCTAATTTGGACGGAGGGTGTACATTGATGATTTTTTTAAGTTAGAGGACGTAAATCATTGTTTTCATAATTAGAGGGGCGAGATTGATTTTGCCCCATACTTAGGGGGCAAATTATGACTACCTCAAGATAATAAAAGTTAAAAAAGGATGAAAACAACAATCCAGGAAAAGATAGGTGTTGTAAGAGTAGCACACAGAATTAATCTAACCTGTGGAACCTTGACTCCAGCTCAGCTCGGATATCAACTGTTAGTGGAACAGTGTGATCATTCTCGTTGCAAAGAACATTTGTGCATCTAGAAATGATACTTTCTGGAGCACCTTTAGAAAACAAAATTTGCTTCTGCTTTCGGCTACAAAGGACACTCATCATTTTGCGATCGCGAGAAAAATCCAAAACAGAGATCTGTAAAAATCATAATCTCAAGGTTACACTATAAGCAACTAGGAAACTATTACCACTACCCGTGAATGCTTTGTTACAAATCATTCTATCTTGCACAGCTCATGTCATGTGAAGTACTATTGGATTAATTGAATCCCCACCATTAAAGACCTCAACTCTTATACCAACAACACCATTGTATAAACTAATAACAAAGACAAACAGACAACCAGTTGTTCATATGTAAACAATATGTCAAACAAAACCAACAATGATCATCCATGGCAGTCCACTGACATGACTCAAAATAAACTCAACCATATCCACTAATGATTAAACTCAGCTTGGTCAATATACATATATATAGGTACACGTCTATATAGATATAACATGTTGGAGGCAGTTATAAAGCAAACCTTTTTATATTGGCTCTCCCAATAGTGATTACAGTAGGATGCACGCTCATGCCTGGACAGCATATTGAGAGCAGAAGGCATAGAGTCAAAACCAGGTAGGCCAACCTGAAGACACAAAGCGAACGAAAACAAATTTGCACCTTAAATAAACAAGTGCATCCCACAAAGGTATACAGAAGGAAAGTAAGAAAAAGAAGAAGAAAAGTAACAACCATAGTACTTAGGCCAGCCAGATAACAACCTTTTCTGCCAGGACACGGAGGGCTACTTCAGTTGACTCGCCAATTTTTTCATAGTTCTCCTTGTCAGGATTATATTGTAAGACAGACTCATTGCAAAGGGCTGAAGTCATTGCTATGTGAAGAAGACAAGGTAATTGAGCTGGAAATTGAAGCTGCAAAACAACCCAACATCCCAATGAGGTAGTCCTAAATCAGAGATCCTGAATGAAGATGAACTACTGAATTCTACACTCGTTCTAAAAACTCCAGCAGCATCATAGTTGTTACTCCCTCCTGCAATGAGTGGGCCAACTTGAAGTGGCAGAATGTTGAAGGCCAAAGGTGTGCATGCCTTTAGTGAGCCTTTAGTTATTCTTTTCTGAGTATGTAAAGCAAAAATGGTAAATGTGGCTCCTAATATTATCACTTTGGAAGTGTACACTTCTTTTTGGGACATCCCAAAAAGAATACTCACATTTTGGGATAGAGGAACTACTTCTTTAGTTGCAAATAGAGGCCGATTATATATACCAATTTCGAATTAGATATCTTTACTTCCAATAAAAAGGGCAGATCCACGTAATTGCCCTATATCTCATTTAAGCCAGAGATATTTGCGAGGCACTTAGGCTTGCGCATCCAAAAAGCTGAACCTGCTGGACTTAAAAAATTTTGCTCCTGTAAAGTTTGCTAGGTTTTCCAAATATGACCATGGAAATGTGTAAAATGAAGAAAAGGACAAGGGGATGACTTTCACACATCTATGGCTCTATTTTGATAATAGATGGATAGATAGATTGATAGAGAGAGATAGAAAGAGCTACTCAAGTTGACGATCTAAGCATCCTCTTCGCACAATCTTTATGATTCTTTCTGAAAGAGACTCTAGAATGTCTTAAGAAACATCAGAGTCCAGCTGACAAACAACTATAGAAGCTCAACTGATTTAGAGCCAAAAACATTTCCCCACATACTGTGCGGCATTAGATTTATAAGTTCTAACATGAGCTTGACCACTCTCAAGTGGACATTTGCCAGTATTCTCCAATTCAGCTGACAAACAACTATAGAAGCTCAACTGATTTAGAGCCAAAAACATTTCCCCACATACTGTGTGGCATTAGATTTATAAGTTCTAACATGAGCTTGACCACTCTCAAGTGGACATTTGCCAGTATTCTCCAATTCAACGACTAGAGTCTGTCATGCTTTTATAAAGGGTTAATTAATATGTCAGCCCCTTTGGTTTAACTTTTTTCCAATTTGGTCTCTCAATTTTAATTCTTCCCCTTAGAGTCCCTAAGATAAATTACTTGTCCCAAGAAGGTCCTACCGTCCAGACAAGGACCACACACAAGGCACATAGGCATCTACTGTTGATGGAAAACGTGTCACTATTAAGCGGTCTGAGTTGAGCGAATCCATATGTTGATGGTGACATGTTTTTCGTTAGCCACGTAGGCATATTTTGTCTCTCGTAGCACTAGGATTGGACAAAATGACTTTTTTGAGATAAGAAGTTAACCCCAGGGACTTGTAGGGGAAGAATAAAAATTGAGGAACCAAGTTAGAAAAAAAGATAAATCACAGGGTCTAACAGATTAATCAAGCCTTTTATAAAAGTGGTGTGGAAAAAACCACCATTTTATGGGTGCCACAACCAACTTTCTGATATAGAGGGATCAACAATACAGAAATTAATCTAACATTAAAAACATTTTCCACTTCACCTGGATTTTGTGTCATGAAAGTAAATAAACGGAGTAATCACAACATGAAGGAAGTTGCTTCTCCAGACAGAAATAAATGTTCCTAGTAATTGAAGTACCATGATCGTGTATATGTACTGCAAGGATATACAAAAACTAAAAGTACCTGAGTCCCACTGCTGTCGAAAATAATGCCACTTGGTGCATATGTGGTTCCACTGACACTGTATTCAGAAATTACAGGACCATGCTCTACAGAATGAACCACACATACCTGGCCAGACAGTGTAGCACGGAGAAAAAATTTATTTGAAAGGACAGGACAAGAAACCAATGAAATATTCCGCACAAGCAATCCACGTAATTGAAAGAAGCTGTCAGGAAAGAACCATACTAGGGCATACTACCTGTCCTTTCACTTTTTATCATGAGAAGTTTTTTATTACAGTAAGTTACACCAACCCCATCTGAGGTTACTGGAAACACTAAGTACTCTCCTATTTTCAGAAATGACAATTTACACAGTGAAGGAGTAACATTTTTTTTCCAGATTTTCCCAATGTATAAATTAGTCCAGTTTTTTTTTATAAGTGTATAATTAGTCCAGTTATTAATCATATATGAGATTACAGAGCATCAGAATAAAATACAAAAGAACACAAAAGGTTGAGTGTCCTTTCTGAAACAGGAGATGACTTCCCAACATTTTACCAAAGCCCCAAGGAAATTGGTGTAATTACCTTTCTCATAGGGAAAAAAACACGCAAAACATTCAAGGATATTTTTTCTAAAATGCAGTTTTCAAAACAAGGGAATACTTTGCCACCATCTCGCAAAGTGACAAGTATTTCTTGTGATGAATTTCAGAGAGACCTACTTAAGTACTGATGTGCACATAGATACACACAGCTATACAGAGGTTCATAAGTATGTCCATGAATGTGCATGTGTGTGTAGGTAGAACAATTTGTGATTCAAATCTTCAAGCAAAAAGATGCCAGACAGAGATCCTAGGTCTAAAACAAATACTAATGAGAGTGAACATAGATGATCGAGAATAAAAGCTTAGTGATGGACAAGATATACGAACATGATAATCGTATCCTCTGAAATAGATCACCATGCCTTTATTCAAACAATAATCTAAGTAATGCACATACTATCCTTGATAAACGCGTCAATGTAATCCCCAAATATAAGATTTTATCCTTGTGGAACGGACACAATTTTGCATAGATTATCAAGAAATCTCTTCTCGAATCTAATAGCCTATAAGACATTGAAATCCGGCACTTGTGAATGTAAATATGATCGTATCAATAATACTTGTCCACGGTAATTGCAGATTACAGAAAATTTTAATAAGACCTCCTGTTTTTTGGTTTGGCTCAAGGCATTTTAAAAGGCAATAGTCATTTCTCTGAACCTCTCAACCAAACATTTCACACGCAACATACTCAGCAAATCCAACTTCCATACATTAAAAATCATTCTGCCCAGAAAACAAAATATACATTTTCTTTAAATTATTAACAGATGATAAAATATTATCAATAAGTTTATATTTAGTCCAACATGGTATAAAAAAAGGAACAAAAATAATGTGCAAGGAGACAAAACCAAACCTGCCTAGGTTTGAGCAATCCTAAGCCTTACGCAAGCTCGGAAGTTGTAGAGATTAGAAAAAAAATTATTGGTCAACTTATCATGTCTGGTAGAATTACCTTTGAGACAGACATCATATTGGTAGTCAGGGTTCCAGTCTTGTCACTGCAAATCACCGTAGTGCAGCCTAAGGTCTCAACACAAGGTAAAGACCGCACAATAGCATTCAACCGAGCCATTCGCTTGGTACCAAGGGCCAAACAACTAAAATATGAGTTGAAAAAAGAACAACAATATCAGTATTGTTAGATTGGATGCATAACCGATGCGAAAAAGAAAGACGCCCTCCAATCAAAGTATGTTCACAGCTATATGGAAAATGTCTCAAAGCGGGAAAAAAATTGTAAGATTTAGACATATAACTCAACATATTACAGAACAACAAGTACTTCACTATTTCAAAAGGAAGAAGTTAAGCTAAAGCATTCGGACCTCCTATCAAAGAACTACAAAAAATATTTTTATATCTTTATTAATTAAGAAACATATGAAACAACTACCAGTAAATACACAATAAGAATTCTCAAAAGGTACACATTGATCTTTGGAATTAGGGCTGAACAAAACAGGACCGCAGACCGGACCGGATTTGCTGTCCGGTCCGGTCCTAACCTTTTGACAATCCAGTCCGGACCAGACCGGATTTATTAATATAAATAAAAAATATTTTTTATATTTTTTTAATACAAATTACAAACTTAAAAAGTTTAGTTTTAACTTAAACTAAAACTCTACATTTTTATATGTCATTCCCCCCTTCGAAATTAACCTAAAAAAATTTTAAAAAAATGAAACCGATCCGGACCGCATTAGACTGGACCGGACTGGACCACTTCCGGTCCTCCATATAAGCACAACCGAAAATCCGATCGGACCGGATTTCCGGTCCTAAAACTGGACCGGAGTTCCAGTTGTGCAGCCCTATTTGGAATGCCCAAACTACATGAAAAGGAGTTTTAGTGACAGTTTCGACTCTCATATTCACATAAGATGGCCAACGCTCTCATCTCAGTGTCTTTCTCACATATGTTTAAATTAATAGATTTTTTTCTAAGCACGTTTAAATTAATGCATTACTATAACAATTTCTTGTGATTTCTTACGTGAACCAAGTAAAAGTGAAGGCACTCACGTTGTAACAACAGCAGGAAGCCCTTCAGGAATTGCTGCAACTGCAAGAGCAACTGCAATCTAGACAGGCCCACAAACCAATGTTTTTTAAATGGAGAAAAATGTGGCGGGGGGGATAAAGAAATAGGAACTTAACGTGCAAAACTAGAAAGCAAAATGACAAAAGATGAATTTATAAGGATAAACGGGTGGATAAAACACCAAAGCATTGAACACATAACAGTAAGCATCCATGGCATCAACAAAATCAAGGAAGCCAGAAAATAATGCCCAAAGATGTGTAATAGAAAATCAAAAGCATATGGTTCCACATGATACCAACACATTTACACACAAATATAAGACTGTTTTCTTGCTTTAACATAACTTTTATATACAGCTGTAAAAGCTTGTCTACAACTAAACTCGGCAGAGCTTTAATCCCAACTTGCTGTGGTTGGCTTCGTTGAGTCTGTTCACCTCAATCAATCCTATCTAAGGCCACATTCCAGAGTAAGAGGGATCCACTCAGATCCATTCAAATTGGAAAAACAAGACCTCAATTTGATCATGCTGTATACAGGCAAGATGTAGGTACTGTGGGTACAAAGGCCATAGTCCAGATTAAAATGTTAGCAATCAAAATTTTCTAATTACTTCAACTCAGGTCATTTTTTGTTTTTGCTTGATAGCTTTTACTTGTTCAACTTAAATCAAACCTCTCTTTCACAATGCTGATTTTAAGGTATTCCGTATACATGACGAAACCATCTTAAAGATTTGCCTTGAGATATTATTATCAATGAACACCACTCCCTGCATAATACAAATATCTTTATAGCTTTATTCTGTCTTTTCCTGAACTTTAGCCAATCAATAAACTTACCTAAATATCCACATCAACTATACTCTGTTTATTAACATGTTTCAACATGAAGCATTTCCACTGAGATATGAAATCCTGGAAATAGTAACTGGAGAATACAATGCTATGACTATTTGGTGCGGTCATCCCTCAGCTTAAGAACTCCTGTCCATTAACGTAAATGCTTGTACCACAATTTAGCGTACTAAATTTGCATACAATCATCAGAACCCATTGTTTTATACTGTGGCAGCACGGAATGACCGCGTATCCAGTTTCCTTCAAGTCTGATGTAGTTTTTACTCAATTAAAAGATCTAGTATCATCACTGTTCTATTTCCAGCTCCTGAATATCCACGGTAGAATCTTGCAATTGTCCATGCATTCTCATACGAGAAACAGGAAGTACATACTTTTTACTCTAAGCATCCATTGAACAACATGCACTATAGGAACTTGGGACCCCACTCTTATCAAGCTTCGTCAATAATCCAAAAAACCAAGGTTTTAGTCTGCACTTTATCTATAGTGTCAACGATTTATATAGTTTAGTCTTAAGCTCAAAAATATCATCCATTTTAAGAGACTCAAGTGTTTCTTTCTGCCAAAAGAAACCAGTGTTAAGCATTTGATTTGAATGAAGGGATTGCTGAGAATCAGCACAAACAAAGAATTTTTCGAAAACCAGAGAACAAATGCAGGTCATCACATCCACCATCTCTGACACCAATTGAGAAACAACTATGTAATTCTTTTTTTTTCGATAAGTAACAACTATGTACTTCTTACGAAGGAAAACTTTCGCACAAGGTAAAATATGTTTCACTAAGAGATCCTGGACCAAATTGACACCTCACCCCAGAGTTGAACTATAGAGTCCAAACCACAGATTAAAATTATCGCAGGGAAAATTTGAGAAGACTATAGTTGAGTAAACAGAAAAGAATTGAAACAACATAAAGAACTTTCACCGTGAAGGCAACCAAAGGATAGGAAACTCATTAATGAAGAAATTACCTTGAAGTAATGAATAGCACCACGCAAGAACCCACCATGAGCAGGGTCACGAAAGTGACCGATATTTACGATCCATACGAGTACACAAATTCCTGCAATAACCTAATAACAACCATTGGTAAGATTTCATGGAAATACGAACTAATGACTAAACCTTAACCTGAAGTAATATTTGAAGATTTGTAAGGGAAATGCTAGAAAATGAGGGCAAAACTCCTTTTATATGTGAAACACATGATGCTGGTAAGAAAGAATAAGTAAAAAGCAGCATAAATCACAATCAGAGAAGAAACACTACCCTCAATAAATTCCTGCAATAACCTAATAACAACCATTGGTAAGATTTCATGGAAATACGAACTAATGACTAAACCTTAACCTGAAGTAATATTTGAAGATTTGTAAGGGAAATACTAGAAAATGAGGGCAAAACTCCTTTTATATGTGAAACACATGATGCTGGTAAGAAAGAATAAGTAAAAAGCAGCATAAATCACAATCAGAGAAGAAACACTACCCTCAATAAATTTTGCCACTAAATAACATAAATAGAGTGAAAGCCTGATACTGGTCCAAGAAGACATGGATGATTAGGACAGTTTCAGGTCAGAGATAAGAGAAGCAATTTGCTGGTTGACTATATTCAGATCAACCAGGACCCAGCTTTTTGACAGAATCTATCTGTCCAATACAAACTCATCCCTGCTAATAACAAGAACATGAAAGAATAACAGAACATCTTTAATTTTCCCCATAAATCAATTTTAGCAGTGGGTATAATTTTTTTCGGGGTAATAGAAATTCTTATAATTCCCGCAACAGAAACAATAATCATTGAAAATCCAAGCAAAAGCCTAACAAATGTCACACAACTTAAAATATCTCAGCCCCAAAATGGATGAAAACTGAAGGTTGAAGACCATTTGTAATCACCTTGGCCAGAAAAGTACCAAATTCATCCAGCTTCTTTTTCAATGGTGTCGCTTCCTGCAATTTTAATACGAAAACACTTACAATGTAAACTGCTTATCTTCTGGTTAGAGTGCAATGATATCAGTAGCCACAAAACAGTACAAAGATCAAATGCATTGCAGAAAAATAATGAAACAAAAAGTCTACACCAAAAAAATCGATCACCTATGAGGTCAAGCTACCAATTCAAACATCAACAGCTACTTCACAGTTCATACTGCCAAGAAACCACAATAGAGACAACTGATGCCTATCCCGGATAGTAGCACTTCATAAGTATTGACATTACGTAAATTTGCTAGAAGCATTCTATCATTGTCAAAATTTTGTACACTGCCCTTTTACTTGCAAAGAAATAACTGAGAACCATATCTCTACAGGTCCCAGCTTTGCGCCTCTGGAGGCAAAATGGCAGTAGGAATATTACTGGAAATATTCGAGATACAGTATTATGTAAGAACGAGAAGAAATAACTAATACAAGTTAAAACAAAATAAACTAGCAATAAACAAACTCTTCAGATACAAATTACCAGCCAAATCTCAACATATATAATGCTTACATCTTCTGTTTGCAACATGGAATCACGTATGCTGCCCATGGCAGTGTTAGCACCAACTCCTACCACCACAGCTCTTGCCCTACCGGCAACCACAACTGTACCCTGGCAGTCACAATACACACAAACTTGTTTGTTGCTAGCAATTTTTTACATACAGAGCTTTTCTATGTGAACTTCCAACAAATGATAATATGCATCCCCCAATGCATGTCAAGCTATAGAGAGTCGTTAAAGGTCTCATATTTATAATACTCATAGCAAGGACATTTCAATCTGGGGCAAGGAAACAATAGTCCATAGAACAATGATATGGCAAAAGGATATCAGGTAGCTTGAAGTCCCCTACAAAGCACTTGGTTTGATTCTTCTTATCCCCTTTAAATGTGATGTTATTGCAGGTTAAAGACTATTGGCATTATTACATAATATCAATATATGGGTGCAATACTGGATCATAAATGTGCCAGACCAGCATTTTCTACGCAATAGATAGGTAAAAAAGACAGATCATCCAGAATCCAACCTCCAGCCAAATTCAGTCCGGAATTGTCAATGAATGATGACATGTCAATTCAGAGTGTTAGACCTGAATCTGATAACAATTTTGAACCCTTTACTTCTCTCCTGAGTGGATCGAAATCTATTTGTCTAATAAGCAGGACACACACAACCAGAAAGCTAATTAGTGCAACGAAATCTTAATTTCCAACTTTTTGTTAGTATTTTTCATTCCAACCTGTAAAGTGTCAATATCTCATCCTGTCACTACCCCAAAAGTTTATAACCGGGCAAAAGTCAAGTACACTGTGACCAGCTAATAATGTCAGTTCCTTGCTGCCTCAATGTTTTAAATATTTACCGAGAAAAGAATACTTGTCTTGTCTTGGTATACAGCATTTGTTGCTCTTGTGGACTCGAGCTCTTTTTCCACAGAGCAGCTCTCACCTGTCACCATTTTTTCAGATAAATCAGACAGTACATGCATATAAAGAAAATTCAAACGAGAGAAATTGAATAATCAAGAGAAGCAGACCTGCAAGTAAAGGCCAATTTTAGCATAATTCACAAACACAAATACAAAGAAACAAGATGTGCCTAGTCTTAGTAACAATGAACCTTCATGATCAAAACTCAAAATGTGACCATTCAAACATAATTCCAGAAGCTTTGAATTCCTAAATTTCAAAGCATAGTGTAACTAGCCTCAACCAGGCACGTTATAATAATCGAACTCATCCATGTGAGATTGAATGAAGTAACATTTACTCGAGGTACAGCTTCAAAATGTACATGTTCCATTACCCAGTCAAGAAGCATATTCACTTCATTTCATAGTTCACTTTGCATAAAACAACAAGATCACTCAATTAATCCATGAAAGTTTGACATGTAAAGCAGAAATACCTGTAAGAATAGCCTGATCTACACGCAGTTGATTGCTTAGCAATTCAATCATTCTCATATCGGCGGGAACTTTGCATCCCACTACTCAGTTTACAAAATACAAAAGAAAAGTGAACTCCATCAAGGTCTCACTGAATTACAAGCTGACATAAAACTTTGATGCATGTTTACAGCATGAGACTTACCACTAACTTCTACAATATCCCCTGGAACAAGCTCTGTTGCTGGAAGTATGGAGAAGCAACCTGCAACAGAAATATTTTACATGAGGATGGCGTGAATACCATTTATTATTGGTCAAAATGACTGGCTTCAAGCAATTCCATAAAAGATACATGAGATATCCCCAGCATGAATGATTAAACAAGCAAGGTAGTAAAGGTTGAAGTACAATATCCATGAAATATCCTTAAGTGCTTAGGAAAAAAAAGTAATATCCTTAAGTCCAAGTCAGTCTGTCTAACCACAAGAGGTCTTCCCAGTTTAAGGCAACGAACATTGCAACAAACATTTACTCCAAAAGAAACACAATCCAAATCAGAAACATCAACAGCTAATCACAACAAAAAGGCTCACAACCGTATTCACTAATGAAATGGGATTATATCATGCTCCTCATAGGAAAACATCAACAAACAGAAAAATCCTACGTATCAACTCCACCAAGTAAGTCATTCTATTGAAGTATAACCAGAATTAACATTCATAGTGTTGCTTCTCCTGTTGTTTGCTTTACCATTTCGGAACACTGTTGCAATATCAGCTTGGTAGGCACGTAGCTCCTGCAATAAAAGACACAACTGGGCTGGTTAGAGTGAGCTTAAGTTGCATGGGCTTAAATAACTCGAACCAGAAAGCTGCCAGGAGTGAATTTGTAGTTGGCGATGTAAACACCATTAAAGTCAATGAGTTCACAAAGTTCAACTTGCTAAAGAACCATCGTATTGGGACCTTGACACTTCCAGCACATTGAATATCTTCTTTTGATTAGTGAACAGCCAGTAGCAGGAATTGATTAGATTTGAATTCAAAGACAACGTGAAAAGACTTCTTGACTGGCTCTCTCTCTCTCTCTCTCTACACACACAAACAACATTATTGAGTTGAAGGTCAATAACAGATATATTAAGTTCAGGGCCGATTATCTCCATCCCCAATAGACAACATGCACTTTTTCCCCATTCCATCAACTAAATGATCAAATATAAGCTACCCATAACCACAAAGGCCCTTAGGCGATAGCCATGCCTCCACAAACACTTCTGCTTCAGACAAGAGAGGCAGTTATGTCAGAATGACCAATATGGGGTCTAGATAGTCGAGAGTAATAATTTTAGTCTAAATTTCCAATATGCGATAAAATTTCAACAGGAACAGCTCATACAAGTCTTGCTAAACAAGCAAAGAAAATATTTTGTGTAACTTCAAGTGAAATTACAAGTGAACTTATAAAAGGAAGCTTAAATTTTTGTCTCAACAGGTAGTCTAATATTTGTCAGCATTATACTAAATATTAACGTGAATGTCATAGATTTATCATGCCACAATTTACCTCAAGGGCCTTTTCAGCATTAGTCTCGGTTATTACTCCTACCGCCGCATTTGCAGCCAATATCATCAGGATAACCTGCATATGTGACAAAACCCAAAAATATTACAACCATGGATCCTCTAATTTTAGATGTAAAAAGTCTTGAGTGAATGTACATGTGTAGTTCATGACTTATGATATAGCCAGACAACAGAGTTTCCCATCCTCAATCTCAATAATATATCTTTGTCCAGGAAAAGCAACTTTAAAAGTATGGACAAAGATGAATGCAAGATCACAATATATTAAATCATGTTGCTATTGAAAAAGAGTTCAAATCAATCAAGAAAAAATGTGTCAAAAGCTGAAGTAGTTGGGTGAAAAAGGTGACCACAAATCAAAGTACTTACCACACAACGGAATATTGACAATTAGGTTTGGCTAACAAAATATAATGCTTAAATGGTAATAAGAAATCAGCTAACCAAAGTAGAAGGACGAAATATCTTACAGAAGGCTCCAAGAATGCTGTTAACCCTGTCTCTCCATTAATCAGAGCCAAAGCAAATGAAACAAGTGCAGCAGCAATCAGTATTTTAACAAGCAAATCATCAAACTGCTTCAAAACCAACTTCCAAAAGGGAGACCCTGCATGTGCATAATAGATATAAGATTTAGCTCAGTCTAAGAGTTTCTGTCTCAGATAACGATCACCCAATCCCAAAATGAATAAGAGTTAGCAAATGTGTGTGCCAAGAAAGGTGGGTTCGAATCTAAACCTACTATGACAAAAAGTGTTGGCCAAGAAATGAGGGAGCAACAGTCAAAATGGCTGGGGAGAGGACATCCCCTCTAACCGTCAAATTGGCAAGTGCGTCCCCAATCATTTTTGTCTCTGGGAATAGTGCCTCCCTCTAAATAAACACCAAGAAGTTGTCATCACTATAGCAGAAAATTCAAACAATTTGTAGGTATGAGGAGTATCAGCTAGTCGGTTGGTTGTCTATGGCCATAGAGGAAATCGTGTGAGGCCATTAATATTCTCACTTTTGCTCATGCTTCCCCATTCAACCGACTTCCCATACTTTAACTTTCATGGTTTAACTTTGTTTTGTAAAGCGTACTAATTGATAATGAATCAAGTTTGATATTTGGGGGGATTAAAAGATCTAGGGAAATAGAACTGCATACTATCTGTTCTCCAATATCTCTCGCGACAAAAAAGGAGGACCGAATCAATAAGTCCTAAGCCTAATGAAATTGTACCAACAATACAAGAACCATAAATAACTTCAATTTATTAAAAGAGAGGTCGTAGTCGAAGAAGGACAAGCCTAATGCACTTACTTCTCTCTTCAGGCAGCACTGTGGGCGATGTGCAAATCATGCAACCAATTAGACAAAAAAATTACATCAGAGGTGAGATAAAGAACCATGATATATCACGCTTGACATGACTGATAAAGCAACTGCAAACAAAATTAGCACATGTGAAGATATAACCCATTAAGTTCCTGGAGCAATATAAAATTTTTGAACATCTTATTGTCTATTTTAGGACAACTACAAATTAGGAATATTATACAAGAACATGTTCCATAGATTACTAGTCGAATTCTTATGACAAACCATACCACGCCAAGAGAACAAATATACTGAAGTGATCAGTTAATGTTTTCCTATTGGGTTTTGTGCTGAAAATGTCAGAATGGCGCTTTAGGATGACACACGTACCATTTTTCCCGTAAATTCTAGCATGTCGCACAACCTGCAAACAAGAGAATTATTTTAATATGGTAAAGCTGCCTATACGTTAAATACAAAGCCAATCTGGACAAAATTGCAACTAAACCAGTAAAGGTTGAGCTACAACCATTAAACATAACTTTCAGATTGTACTTTGGTTCATTTCAGATTGTACTTTGGTTCACGATTAAAAAATATATCTACGCACCTGATCATCGCGAAGACCTTTCGCCGGCTCCACCCCAAAGAAATCCAAGACCTGACGCAGAAAGCGAAAAAAAAAACGGAAAGGAGAATCAGAGGAGTCCACGATAACTATTGGAACAGTAACACTGTAACAGGCTAGCTTCCATTCTGGCAATTTAAGTCGCATGTTTTCGTTTCAACGAGACTGAATTTCCATACTCCACACTATTCGAAACCGGCAAGAAAATCAATGAGAAACAGAATTTCGAATCCAAAATGCACATTGTCGCATCTTCTTAGAAGAAAAACGGTTCGCTGGGGCAACCATTTTCCAGGTAAAAAGGGAGCAAGGGACGTGAGTTACCTCAGCGACAGATCTGGCGTAGGCGTCCTCCATTGATGGAGGAGGTTCCGATCGGAAAAATAATTCCTCGTTGATTTTACCAGAGCGATAGACACCCGAGCCTTATGGCTTCCTTTGCGTACGAATTGTCTTTCTTCCGTATGTTCTATAAGTTCCGTCTGGTTCAGTTTTCTATCGACTCTCCTGATCTATTTGTGTTTTTTTTTTTTAGGATAGAGCGTGCCAAATATCTAAAAACAAAATAGTTTCGCCTTTGGGTTCGTGCGCAGACGTTACGTTTGGATAGGGGCTGCTTCTTTTTTTTTTTCTTCCTAATTTGGGTATGTAATTGCTAGGGCCTTAATAAAATAACGCGTGAAGCTTGCTTTCTATGTGGCAAAGAGCTGCCCATTTCTGTTTGGGCCCGTGGAAGAGTGAAAATAACATGAGATATACTTAGTACATTGGGTTGGGCCTGTTTATATAAATAAAGCATTAAAGCATTAAAGAATTTGATTTATTTTTTGTTCTAAACATTAAAGAATTAGACCGTCAGGGGTAATAGCCTTTCTTTATTGTAACGTGTTAGGTGTTGTCACTTGTCACCGTCCTACTTGTCGTATAATCTGACAGAAAAAAATATCAACCAAGTGAGATGGCTGAACTTTTATTAGTAATAGGAAATTTGACAACTTGGTCCTTAGATTTATATTTCTTTGGTAAATGGGTCATTGAGTTTCAAATTTCAAAATTTTAGTCATTGAGTTTTCGTTGTTTTACAAAATGGTCCTTCCGTTAGTTTGTCGTCCATATACTTAACGGATTTGAAGCGGTCGACCGCTACACGTCAACAAATTTGTGCGATCGACCGCTTCATTGCAGCGGTCGACCCCTTCATATAGCGGTCGATTACTCACTTTTTACACATATATCCGGTCGACCGTTTCAAATCAGTCAAGCATATTGACGGCATACTAACAGAAGAATCATTTTGTCAAACAACGAAAATCCAAAGGCTAAAATTTTGAAATTTGAAACTCAATGACCCATTTGCCAAATGAGTATAAACCCAAATACTGAAATGTCAAATTCCCTTAGTAATATTGTTGGAAGAGAGAGAGAGGAAAAAAAAGAGTAGTGGGAAATTGTCCCTCTCCCACTGGTTATTAGCCCCTTGCTCCTGACAAGTTCAAAGGAATTAAATACCAGAGCATTGGGACTAATTACGAACCAATTACCGTGGCAATTCCAAGACAAGGGATATGTTCGTTTTCACATTTTTTTCAAGATTCTATGTATATTCATAAAACTACCACCGAACATATTCAGAATTCAAATACAAACACCAATACATTTTACACAATCTTCAACAATTTTTTAATTTTTTATTCGACGTAAATTTTCTATTTTTATACTTTTTCACATAACTCTAATACTTTTTTATTAAACAATTACATCAAATCATTTCTCTCTTTACTTTACATAATACCAATAAAATATTATTCAATATAAATATTCACAACTTCTCTAAAATCCTACATTCATACCGAAAACATAACCAAGGACTTTTTCAAGATGGATATTTCGAGGGTTACTCGTGTTTCTTCTTGTTCGTTCACTTCTTTATTAAAAAAAAAAATCACATGTATCTCTCTTTGAGTAAACATAATTAACTTTGTCTGGTTAGACGTAAAAGAAAAATAATGAATTTGTTTGGACTGCGAAAAAAAAAACCTTGAGAATAGTGCTCCTCGTGACTTAGCGGATTGTCCTAAGAAACTCTCTTATTACCAATTTACCATTAGACTAATATAGGATTTATCTAAAAAAAAAAAGACTAATATAGGGTGACGTTCGTTTTGAGAAAAAAATGTAGGATTTTAAAGAAGTTGTGAATTTTTATGTTGAATAGTGTTTTATTGGTGTTTGTGTAAAGTGGAGAGAGAAATGATTTGATGTAATTGTTTAATAAAAAAATATTGGAGTTATGTGAAAAAGTATAGAGAGAGAAAATTTATGTTGAATAAAAAATTAAAAAGTTGTTGGAGATTGTATAAAATGTATTGATTTTTGTGTTTGAATTTTGAATATGTTCGGTGGTAGAATTGTGAATATACTTAGAATCCTGAAAAAATGGTGAAAACGAACATACCCTATGATTCAGTGCATGAACAAAAGAATGACAGAGGTTGACTATCTTGCTTTTAGGGTGAGTTTATTTTGTAAAATTTTAGTGTTGTTAAAATTTTAGATATTAAGTTTAATGAAAAAGTAAAGAGATGTAATTTTTTATATTTTTGTAGTGAAAAATTATGATTTGATGGAGAAGAGATATTATATTATAATAGTTTATTGTGTTAAAATTTTAAAGAGGATAAAATTTTACGTTACAGACACTCTTAAACCAATTGACAAGCCAGTATAGTTTGCTACTTGGGCATCACATCACGCCACGTAACATGCCAATCAAGTTGAGTAGCTGGCACTTAACTATTAAAACAAGAGCATTTTTTTCTTATTACGAGGGAGAAGAGATTAATATGTCTACTCCACCGCTTACGATTTGTTTGTTCCGTTTAAACTTAATCGAGAATGGGAGTGAATTAGAAAAGATAGATCTTTTTAGGTTGTGTTTGAGTGTTAAAATTTTAAGGTATTGATTTTTGTGAAAAAGTGAAAAGTGAAATGATTTTTAATATTTATTAGGGTTAATGACAAAAATAGTCCCTGAGTTTTATACCTTTTATCGATTTGGTCCCTGGATAAATATAAAAAAAATACACGTGTCGCGATTTTATTGGTGGTGACGTGGTTCACCGTTAGCTGACTGTGCACGGAGTAGACGAAATTGGACGGAATGACCAAATCGATAAATTAGGTTAAACTAAGGACTTATATAACCAAAATGAAAATATAGGGACCAAATCGATAAAAGGGTATAAAACTCAGAGACTATTTTTGCCATTAACCCTATTTATTATAAAGAAAAATAATGATGTGATAGAGAGAGAGATTATATTATAATTTTTTATTATGTTAAAATTTTAAAAATTAAATAACAAACATAGCCTAAAATAGCACACCTGTAGCCATAAATGTAACAAGAGAGATTAATTTGAGAAGGAAGAGAGACATTATTTTATATATTTTTTTAATATAGTTCAAAATTTGAGTTGCACTCGAACATTACTTCACTCAGCTGAACGAGGAAAAAAAAGAAGAAGGAAAAGGAAAAAGTCGAATTGATATTATGGTCTTCAGACGTCATGGGAACAGATGGGCTCTGACCGACCCGATAATATCATAAACAAGTCCAACCCGGTCCGAGAATCGTCCGGGTCCATTTACAGGAACGCCACGTTTTTTTGTCGCCTTAAACCCTCAAAAACCTAAACACTCCCTTTGCAACGCCTTCCCTTCCCACTCTTTCCCTGTGTGATGCACTCTCTCTCATCTCTTCCGTCCTTCACTTCTGTCAGTCACTCGCAGGCATAAACGGGCGTATACGTAGCTCCCGATTTCTTTCTGCGGCTTCATCTAAGCCACGGAAATGCTCGAGGCTTACAAGAACAGCTCAATCGACTGGAAGCCATCTCCTGTAGTTGCCCTAGCCACCAGCGCCGACAACTCCCAGGTTGCCGCAGCTCGTGAAGACGGCACGCTCGAGATTTGGCTCGTGTCTCCTGGCTCCGTCGGCTGGCACTGTCAGCTGGTACTCTTCATTCTCTTTCCCCCTTTGGGTGATAGCATATTCTTAAAAACTTAACTGCTTATTCATACGTTTTGTGTGCAGACGATCCATGGAGACCCTAATTCGAGGGTTTCGTCGCTCGTGTGGTGTCGAGCTGGTTCGAAAGGTTTGCCCTGTGGTCGGTTATTCTCGTCTAGTATCGACGGTTCGGTTTCGGAGTGGGATCTTTTTGACTTGAAGCAGAAGGTATAGTTGTTATCGTTAAAATAATTCGCGTTCTTTTGAATTTGTTTTTGTATTAAAAGTCACATGCATTCTGTTGCTTTTATCAAAAACATTTCACTACTTAGCAAAACAAGCCGAATGCTACTATTTGAAACAAAAGCCACGACTATAGCTTTGACCCCTGAAATAGGTGAAGATATTCTACCCAAAAGTAGATTCGTAAAGCACCTGAATCATGGGCGATACCACGGGGGCAGGTCCAGTGATGGTAATGTTGGAATAAACTAGTAAATTGCAAGGCATACTGGCATGGGCTCTCCCTCTCTCCCTCTCTCTCATTTTTTTAAGGGGAAATCTCTGCTAGCTATAATCTTTAAGTAAAATAATTATTGTGGCAAAAAGACTTTTGTTGGTCATTTGGTACTGATTCATGTGCTTTATTTGCAGATTGTCTTAGATTCAATCGGAGTCTCAATCTGGCATATGGCTGTAGCACCGTCTAGTACTCATTTACTTGATACAGAGCCTAAGTCCGAGCATATTGAAAATGGGTATTTAGATGAAAAATTAAACATGGATGATCATGAAACGAGTGAAAGCGAAGATGATTCTGACTCAGTTGAGCTTCATGAGTATCCTGTAATTGAGCTTCCACGTGTAGCAATCGGTTGTGATGAGGGGTCTGTGCGAATATACAGCATCTCCGACTCAGATCAATTCATTTACACTAAATCATTGTCTAGGGTCAGTGGTGAGATATCCTGTCCTCGCCATATATGCTCAATGTCTCATTGTTTTTCTCTTATGTTATTTTTTTTTTGGGGGAGGGGGATTTCCCCATTCTAATTGTTGATATTGTTTCCTGAATTATTGTTTGTAGGCCGAGTTTTAAGCGTGACATGGAGCCCTGATGCGAATAAGATATATTCAGGGAGTAGTGATGGGTATGTGTGCGCTCTTCAGCAGGTTTGATTGCTAGAGTTCTAGCACATAACTGTTGATCATTCTTTCAGTTTTACTGAACTTGGATAAGTTTATTTATTTTGTTTGTGTTTATAGGAGTCTATCGTGTTATAATGTCTTTCCTTCCCTTTCTCAGGTTTATAAGATGCTGGGATGCTAGAGTTGGTCATGAGATCTACAGGATTTCAGTTGGACTTGGAGGTTCAGGTAGTGGACCTGAACTTTGTGTATGGTCGCTACTCTCTTTGAGGTAAAAATGGACATCTTCCTATGTTTATTTTTTGTCTGTATGTGGCTTCTGGAGATCTGTTTTGTTTTGTTTGCTGCTAAGGCATTAGAATAGTTACATTATTGATAATGAGTGATTTTCATTTTAGGTGTGGGACCCTTGTTAGTGCAGACAGTACAGGTAGTGTTCAGTTCTGGGACAGCCAGCATGGTACCCTTTTGCAGGCGCATTCTCTTCACAAAGGTGATGTGAATGCTCTGGCAGCTGCTCCAAGCCATAATAGGGTGTTTTCTGCCGGTTCTGATGGTCAGGTAATGGGTGCTGGTACTATTCGGGTTGTAAATTATAAACATCTATTCCTCCAGATCAACTGGAGATGTAGAATTGCTAGCAGATTTTATATCAAAATCTTCTTTATGTAGGTACATTGCAAACAAACAGTCTCCAGCAATATTTTATTACTTGATACTTTCCTGTCAAATGTGCTGGTAGTTTCAGACAAATTTGGGCCGATTTTTGTAGTCCATCTCAGTTTGCTGCCAAGCAAGTGAAAAATGAATCATTTTTTAGACTGTTGTGCATTATGAGGAGCCACTTGTCAGTTTTTTTGACAGGATGATGTGCTGCATCTTCCTGAGCTATATTTGTTGATAAAATTTGGAAACAGGGAAGATGTTTTGAAACAGCTAGATGAGATCGCATTAAAAAAATGGAGACATTTTTGGATGTGTTGAATTTTTCTTTTTGTTCTTATTATCGTTATTTGGCTTGGTTTAGATTTAGGTTGGTTAGAAAAATATATATATTCTGCGTATTTTGAACGTGAATAAGAAATCCCTGGTTTGGAGGAAAACTAAGGCTCTTATTTTTCTGTTTTCTTGGGTCATCCCTAACTTTTAACATGAGGCATTCCATGCCAAGGAAGTTCCTGTTCCTAAAATTGTTGCATCAGCTTAGAATCCCGTACGATTTTAGCATCAATTTTTTTTCTTTATGCAGCTCTTTTTGGCCCCTACACTCTCATCCAACTATTCTGCCTTGGTATACTCGGGTGGTCATCTAATCTTCACTGATGTTGTTTGTTTATAGGTTATTATGTATAAGCTCTCTAGTGAGACAACTGAACCCAGTGATTACAGGACTTCTTCGGTTGTGATGAAAAAATGGACCTATGTTGGTTATGTAAGAGCTCATACACATGATGTCAGGGCTTTGACACTGGCTGTTCCGATCAGTAGCGAAGGTCTGTATGTGACGGTTTCATAGATGTTGTTGGTGTTGTACTTATTTGGTTTATGCTATAATCATCAGTATTTTTCACTTGTGTCATGCATATACATCCTAGGTGCATATGTATGTATGCATGTGACTTTTACTCGTTTATTATTCTCGATAGATTTTTGGGCTGTTTCTTTGTTCTTAATTTTGTCGTTATTCTAATTGGCAGATCTTTTGCCGGATGAAAAGGTAAAAAAAATACGTCGTAAAGAGAAGCCCATTGAATTTAGTTATCATAAATGGGCCCACATGGGAGTTCCGATGCTTATCTCAGCAGGTGACGACACAAAGCTTTTTGCGTATTCTGTGAAGGAGTTCACCAAGTTCTCTCCTCATGATATCTGCCCTGCACCTCAGAGGGTACCCATTCAGCTGGTGCATAATACAGTTTTTAATCAAACACCATTGCTTCTAGTCCAGGCTTCCCATTGGCTAGATATTCTCTGTGTACGTACAAAAAATGTTGCATTCCCTGAAATGGCTTGTGGTCCTTCTGGTGGCCTTGCAACGACAGATCTCCTTGCTCGAATCAAGGCTAAGGCATCTCGGAAGATCATTTGCAGTTGTATTTCTAGTTCAGGGGAACTTTTTGCATATTCTGATCATGTGAGACCCAGTCTATTTAATTTGAAGATGCGTGGAGCGGGGAACAGTACATGGACCGTTAATAAAAGGCAACTCCCTCAGAAACTACCATTTGCCCATTCAATGGTTTTTAGTTTTGATTCTTCTCGCTTGATGATAGCTGGGCATGATAGAAGGATATATGTAAGCTTTCCTCTGGCTTACTGCCTTTGTATGCTGCTAGTTTGTTTTGCTGTAATTTTTATTTCCAGATTTCCTTATTCTCAAGGCAGGAGGTTTATGCTTTCGAATATGTATACAGTTTTTGTATGGGTGCATATGAATTGTTACTTTGCTTTTGGTTCGCGAACAGTTACTCATGTAATCTAACTTATTTCAATTTGTGGCTTAGTTTATGCTTCTAACTTAACACATACCTTCATACCTCATGCCCTGTCTATTTCAAATTCTCCTTCCTTTTTACTCTTTTTTCTACGTAGAAAAATTACTGAACTTCTGTAAACCAAGTGGTTGTTTTTAAAGTTTTGTAAGGTGCATCTCCAGACTCATTTCTCTATTTAACGAGGAAAAGGGTACACCTCAAAAGTCCTGAGTAAGCTCATGGATGGAGTTTGATGCAAAACCCCTGGGATTAACTTTTTTAATGCATGATCTTTTCATCATGTGCGGTAACTGGGGGAAAATTTAATCCTTATGAATCCCTTTTTTCTGCAACTTCCTTGCAATTGATTGGCTTAATGGGCATTCATACAATTAGTGGATCATAGTTCAAGCATGTCTCTTTCTTTTTTGATTTGTTTGTTTTCCTGGTAGGAGTGAGTCATTTTGCCAGTACATTAGTGTAGGTAAGTGCTTGCTAGTATTTAGCATAGGTGATTGTTCATTGTTAAATTGACGATTGTAAATTGGAGCAGTTCTCATTTGTGATGCCTTTATGAAAGATTTCCCAGATTGATTGCCCCTTGTTGAATTCAAGACGAAGCTAAAAGCCATAATAATCACACCCCTGAGATTTAACCTCCCTAGCCCTAGTTTACTCTGGAAAGCTTAGATGGATATGTCTGAAAACTTTTCATCTTCTTATTCTACAGATTGTGGATGTGGGTAGCTCAGAACTAGTACATACCTTCTTGCCATGCCGCAAGTTGCATGATGAGCAATCACCACCTTGTGAGCCTCCTATCACAAGAATGTTTACAAGTTCTGATGGGCAGTGGCTAGCTGCTGTCAACTGCTTTGGAGATGTATACGTATTTAACCTGGAGACTTTAAGGTTTGGAACAACACTTTGTGGAGCGTTTGATTACTGATGCTACTTTTGCTTCTTGTCTATTCACGAAATCTAGACATCATTAGAGTCATGCCTTAGCAGTTAGCATAACAGGCGCATAAGTAGATGCATTTATAAAGCGTCTTAGAACTTATTCTGTAACTAATTATATTTTGATTGCCACTATGTTATGTTTTCTTATTATGTGAAAATTGGAGTTTGACACGTATATGCTTTTATGTTTAATGGCAGACTCTTAACTGGTATGATATAACGGTCTCTCTCTTGATGGTTTATTGCTATGGCTGAATACTTATTGGGTAGGATCTTTTGGAATCAGGCAGAAGTCAGAAGTGTTGAAGTCTGATTGTGTTAGGTCACAAACTATATGATCGTTTACCCATAGAATTATACTCTTATAGAATGCCTTGCATGCCTTGACGTTACCTTGTTATAAACTTTTTTTGGTTCTGTGGAGCAGGCAGCACTGGTTCATTTCAAGATTAGATGGCGCCTCCATTACAGCTGGTGGTTTCCCTCCAAGGAACAACAATGTCCTTATAGTTACCACCTCTTCAAATCAAGTCTATGCATTTGATGTAGAGGCCAAACAATTGGGAGAATGGTCGATGCAACACACATTTGTTCTGCCAAAGAGATACCAGGAGTTTCCTGGGGAAGTCATAGGGCTTTCTTTCTTGCCCTCAACGAACTCGTCATCGGTTATTGTTTACAGTGCCAGGTGCTTCTCTCTTCTCTTATATTTGCCAAGCAGTTACAAGAACTTACCTAGGCAAAAAGTAAAGTAACTAGACATCATTGAAATTGATTGATCACCATTGATTTTCATGTCCTATAACATAATTATATGCTATATCTGTAGCCTATGATATAAACACTGGTACTCCTTTTCTATAAGTTAGAAGTAAGTCTAGACTGAGTAAACCTTAAGATTGATTCTTAAGAAGCTGCTCTAGTCTTTCTCATTTTTTGAGTGAGAACTCCAGAATCTAGAGATTTTTTGGTTTAAAGGTACAATTGACACATCCTGCAGTTCTATATTCCCAAAATTGGCCTCACAAATATGCGATGTATTGATAATTATGAGTGCGCAGATCAAACTCTTCTGACAGGGAATGTTTTGACTTCTCAGTTGTATTGGGCATCAATAAATTAGAAAGTATTATTTTGAGTTTAAGGTATGCTGTCCTTTCCACAAGTTGGCATAACAATAATAGAACGGGTTTCAGGAACCTGATATTTAGTTTCTAAAATCTCTATGGATTTGCTCAATACAACGTACAATCTGCTGGTTGACATCAGCTTATCTGCTTGGTTGATATCAGAATCATGCTATGGTAGTCAGCAATGTTGAATGTAAGCTCTCATTTTGAGTTATATGACTGACGTTTACAATTTCGTTTATGCTTTAGGGCCATGTGCTTGATTGACTTCAGGATGCCCATAGATCGAGATGAAAGTGAGTTGGTAAATGGTCAAGATACAGCATTTAGGAACTTTCAAAGTACTCCTATCAAAGGGAGACTCAAACGTAGATTGAAAGATGGTCAAACAGAGACTAAACACAGTAGTCGAAAAAATTTTGAATTTTTTTCTTTCAGAAACCCAGTTTTGTTTATCGGACACCTTTCCAAAAATTCCCTTTTGATCATAGACAAACCATGGATGGAAGTGGTTAAAACTTTCGATACTGCACCTGTTCACAGACATATATTTGGGACATGATTGCTTGTCAAAAGGCTTTAGAGGGAGAATTTTTGTTCTAGTGACACTTCTGTTCTCCGTGGTCGGCGAGGCTGTGAAGCATGTTTGTAATGTATGCCTTGAATAATTCTTGTTAACCTGTTAAAGTAGTAATTCTAGTCTTCCATAATTCTTTTTAGTTTATTAGATCCTTCCCAGGATTGATGTACATGTTCGTTCTGAACATTGAAGTCTGGGTTTTGTATTTATTTCTTCTTACATTCGCCAATCAGTTGTTGACACAAGTAAATTCTTTTTGAGAGGAAATAGGAAATTTTGGGATCGTAGTAATGGTTAACACAAGTGCTTTGATTGTTCATTTCACTATGATTCAGTTTTCATGCCACGTCAAATGTAATTTCTCTCCCCTCAACGGCTCATCTATTGACCTCGGCAGGCTTAACAAGCCCCCCATTCTTTGTGGCAAGAATCATCAAGCCCGGCGAATTAATTCTCAAGCCTGGGCTACCCCGATCCCTCTACTATCTATCCACCTTGCATTATAGCCCAAATGCCCTCTAACCATTCGGAGTAACGTTTTATAGGGAGCATGCATTTTTTGTTTCTTTTTTTTCTGATTGGGGCATGCTTTCTTTTCAACTCTGTAAGGAGTTTCTTTATATGCATCAACGAGGATGATAAACCAAACACAAACCGCGCGATTATACATCGATGGAATCTTTAAGTATTTGTGGTAATGGGTTAATCAGCTATATTGTCTCCATGGATTGCTCAGTGGAGCCAGGTATTGGATTGGATCGAAGTAGTGAGATTCTTGTTTTTTCCTCTCAACGAGACATCAAGTGGAGTCAAGTTTGAACTTACTGATAGGAGAAGGTTTAATATTAATCCATGAGCAGGAGATCTCACTGCAATACTGGTATAAAACGTGCAAATTGCATGAACTTTGATCCCAACATTTTCTATTAAGTCTGTTATGTCACTTGTGTGGGTGTTGTTTTCCGTATGCCAAGCATTAGCTGCTACCTATCCACCAGTCCATAGGTACTGGAATTTACAACGGGACATTTTTTTTTCTATACATCTGAAATATAATATTAATAATCGAGAAATACAGTCAGAAGGCCAGCAGAAAAACTTAAATAGACCAAAAGGGCTTATAATAAGGTGAAGAGGTCCACAAACCAGCCGAAGGACCGGAACACGATACAATAGTCTTGTATCTTCCTTGTGTGGGTGCTGTTTTCCGTGTGCCAAGCATTAGCCGCTACCTGTCCACCCGTTCATAGGTACAGGAATCCACACGGGGCATTTACTTGAAATATTACCGCCGTTGTTATTTTATTTTTCCATGATTAAAAAGTACGAGAAAGGAAGATTGACATGACACGGAGGTGGAGGTCTGTTTCCAAGATATGGGTGCTAATTCTGAGGATGGGAACCGGTTCTTTGAGATTTCGAAGGAAACCCGCCAAAAGAAATTCAATAATTGCGCTGGTGCGTTGCATGGATCATATTCTTAGTGGGTAGCTAGCAAAGGGTGGTGGGGCAACTGCTTTCGGTCCCTTTTGGTGGAAAATGAGGCTTGGCTTTTGGTTCCTGCCATCAGAAAAATTGTCCGTTCTCGACTCTAGGATGACTTGCACAGTTGCCTTTCCCAAATTCACCCACCCAAAGTTGTTGCAAGCTAGGCTGGCAATAGCTGAGGGAGAACAGTGAGGCACTGATTGGCCTTCGGCCTTGGTATGCTTAATGATGATAGCCCATCTTTCTGTCCCTCTTCCTTCAAGGCGCGTGCGTGAGCGTTCAACAGTGCAAATGGGTGTCCAGTTCATCAGAAGGAAATGCGGACTCTGTTCTTCGAAGGGCCACAACTCTTCAGTGATGAGCTTTCTTTGTTTTCTACAGCCTTCGTGGAGCAGATTTTGGCATTTTTAGTTAGATTTCTCGCCGTCGCCAGCACTTCGCAACATGGTTAAGCCGGTGTCCACTCTTCCTATTATGTCTTCGAGTTTCCTGGTTAATCATTGGTACCTAATGGTTGGTAGGTTAATGAGGTTTCGTCGCTTGTTTATGTCCACTGTTAAATATTTCTGTTTTCTTCCTGCTAATCTAAGATCAGATCCTGTTGTAGCATTAGAAAAAGAGCATGAGGTACCATTTCAAGGGATGGGTTGTGCGTGGCAGGACTATAAAGAAGCTCCGCAGGTATCATGTATGACAACTATTGGTGTCAAAGAAAGAAATTGGAGACAAGAACTTTGTTTATTTTTTAGCTTCTCGGGTTGTTTCCCACTGCATTGACAATCTCAGATAAAAAGCAAAAGACTTCAACCAAAAACAACGAGAGAAGGAGAACAATGTCCTTCTGAGATCTAATTCCATATTTTAGAGCGCTCTCGTCTCTTTCTCCCTAGCAACTGCAGCAGCAAAGACAAAAGATGTCATTTCCAGTTCCTTCCATGAAAACCACCTGCTCAGAGAAAACCAAAATGTTTCTACTGTCAGCATCACATCCTTGAAACATTACTATTTTCTATTGAGGACTCAACCCAAAATACATATGGTGTACCACCTGGTTCTTCTGAAGTCGGTTCCTCAGCGAAGTGTGAGTTAAAGAAACCGAAATGATTCTGGTATTCATATTTTCCCTGCAGATAGTCAGAAGTAGCGCTGCTTAGTTGCAAGAAAATATTATTAATGGAGGAAATGTGTCAAGAGGAGAAGGTACCTTAAAATGTGTCGGAGAAAAATCCCGAGAGAAATTTAACAAATTCTCCACTTGATCTTCATTCCTTGTATCAACCTGCAATTATAACAGAGCAACTCACTGAAGCTTGTTACAAGTACAATGCTAAACACGTATATTAGAAATTTAGAATATACTAACTGCATATATCCTATAACATGCCTTGGTAGAGCTCAATGCAGGGGAGCTAGCAGTGTCATCGAGATTTGAATGCCGTCGGTGTCTTCCAGGTGCTTTGGCCTTCTTTTTCTTTTTGCTTTTACCTGCAAACTCAGAAACTGGAGAAGAATAGAAAGGACTCCCATTGTCACGAATGCAATCTTCATAATCTTCATGGTAATGTGAAGGCCCAGAAGAAGCATCAGAGACCAAGGACAAATCCACTTCTTTCTCCTGATCCACTTTTGCTCCTTTTCCTTTATATTCGTCCATGGTCTCAACTCGGTGGAATTGATTTTCTGCAAGAGAAGATTGGTCCAAGTACCGAGTCCAACCTGATTCGCACCCACTACTACATTGTGAAGCTGAGATATCCATTCTCAGTTTCTCAGGCTCCCTTACCACTTAAAACTCCAATTTTATTCTCAATACATAGGCCTCTTTACTACAGAACTTTGGTGTATAAGAAGAATGAGCTGGTAAGGCCTCTCTCTCTCTCTGATGCTGTTCTCTATATATAAGCAGAAGAGGAGAAGAACGGAGGCAGAAAAAACAAATGAATCAAACTCAAATCCTAGGCTACGTTTGTCCTTTGTTCTACATTTTCGCCTTCTTATTTTATCAGTATGTGCATGAATCAAAATTGCCAGTTGGCGCGTGTGTGTATGTATTTATGTATATGTGGGACAGAGAGAAACAATGGTGATGATAAGGGAAGAAACAATGGCAATTGGTGGCAGCGGTGATAAGGGAGGTGGTCTCATTCGTTCACATATAAATCTCGTGAGAATCCCCTTCTACACTACGATTTTGCTGTTCTTCCAATCAAAGGCAGAAATATGTTATTATTTTTACTTCTTCAATTTTTTTTTCCCAAAGTCTTTGTCAGAAGTCCCTAATGGACAACACAATCGCACAACGCCGCTTGCCCCCTAGCTGGCAATTTTGCCCTTTCATTTTTCCTAGGCTAAAATCTTTCTCTGGGCACTGCAAATGAGTTGGAAGAATTTGGGATGTTGAATAAGCCGCCATTAAAATGTTGAGGATTGAAATATATCTAGTTTCTTTTACTGGGGTAAAGAAGCATGACACCAGTGGTAGATGAAGAAGTGCACTCTTTGCTAGTGGTGCCTCCAGCAATGAAAATTTCAGCAAGCAATATATATGCCAATACGCAAAATCGTCCTAGTTTCAGCAAGCCAGATATATACAGATAATGCTTGTATTGTGAATGTTGGGACAAAATCCTGTCATTAGAAGGTAGAAAATCACACTAGCTAGCACGTCCAAGATGGGCCAAGCTAATGGTGGCCAAAATCTTCCTAGTTTGTCTTTTGCTCTGGCCGTATTTTGACTTGAGTCTTACAGAGCTACTTTCTTGACTTAAAAGTTCTTGAAGCCAGAGGTTTTAATATTCCCATGGAAGTGTCAATGTTAACCATCTTTCACTTGTCTATGAAATTGCCTTCTGCATTGACCTACCAAACACATCTCATCACAGAAAAATCCAACTTAAAGCATCATCCAAAAGTAACAAAAACCACCCGTAATATGCGCTGGACTAACAACTGGACGAACGAGGAGCTGCAGTACCCAAAACAATAATGAACAACTGAAGATCCCTGGGATTTATTTTTGGAGGTGCTTTTATGATTCATCAGTTGACATAAATCACCCACCCCCCTTTCGTTCTAAAAGCCATTGCTGGCTACTTTGCCGAATTGATTATTTCCACTTGGGGACTGGTTAAATAGATTTCTGGACCGAGGTTGCATCTCCGACAGAGACTTGAGACAAATTTGTTCTAGTCCATGATCCAAAAATTGGGGCAGTTAGCTTGTTAGTTTCTACTAGTCTACTCTTTAGTGTTGGGGGCCCGGGGAAGCAGCTTTCCTCGAGCAAAATCTTCATTCGTTCTGTGATTACGAATGTTTTACCTTATAACTAGGCTAGGAGTTTGCTGGTATGCCAATGAAGAAGAAGAAGAAGAAAAGAGCCTTTAATAGATTTGTGAACTCGTCCGGCGAAAAGAAAATAGAAGAAGAATAAAGAAGACTTGCGGCCGCGCTTAACGCGAATCCACTCTTGCTATCAAGCATATCTCTGACGCTGACTGTTGGAAATTTTTCTAATCTGCTTTCTCCTGTGAACTTTTGTTAAGGTATATTGTAGTGGAATCAATTTTGCCAGCTCCAATTTGCAATCTCCTTGTCTTATAACTAGTACAGCTAATATAATCAATTGCACTGTTGCGCATGGGCTTCGCCTGCCCATGAGCTTTCTAACTTGGTCCCCTACAATGGCGAAGGTCAAACATGGCAAGTGGTCGCTACAGCACCGTCTCTTAAATTTCAAACCCTTCCAAGACCTGTTAACTTTTCTGTCTCCATAGACAAACAACAGAAAGTCCATATCACCCAATGAATCGCTTCTGTTTCCCAAAGAAAAATAAGAATGCTTACAGAACAAGGCCCTTTCCTTTACAAACCGTGAATTTTCCATTATTTCCTTGGGGTATGTTCTTTTTTACCATTTTTTCAGGATTCTAAATATATTCACAATTCTACCACCGAACACATTCAGAATTCAAACACAAAAACCAATACATTTTACACAATCTCCAACAAATTTTTAATTTTTTATTCAACATAAATTTTCTCTCTCTATACTTTTTCACATAACTCCAATATTTTTTTATTAAACAATTACATCAAATCATTTCTCTCTCCACTTTACACAAACACCAATAAAACACTATTCAACATAAAAATTCACAACTTCTCTAAAATCCTACATTTTTTCTCAAAACGAACATCACCCAAGTCTTTGTCCGTTGAAAGCTATGTTCATATACACCCACGTAGATCACATCGTTGAAAGTTGAAATTTTGTAAGTGGGACCCTTGGAAAGCTTCGTGCCACAGTAATCTGCTTCATGTGCAATTACATGTTGACAGTCTTAATTGGAATGACGACTTATAGAAGTCCTTCTAACCATGACCGTCCCTGCAAGAGAGGCTCTTGGCTCTCATTGCTTGGTCGGTTTCCCAAACGGATTACATTGGAAGTGAGCTGATTCTGCTTTGGTACTATGATCATGATATACAGCAAGCAAACACAGTTAATGACTTTCTATGTCTGGCATTGATTGGAATTTTCCATTCCCCATCAATCCCAATCACAAAGCAGGCCCAGAAATATGCCTACGACCGGCCTCTGTTTTCAATTTCTTGGTTCTGCTGCGCATCAGCATAGTTAAATTGGCAACTGACAACATCAATAGCTCCGCTGTACCCAAGTTGGATTGCCTAATTTACCTTTCTCAAATTAAAAAATAAAAAAAGAGAAACAAAAACGACATATGCAGAATCAAAACAATATATTGCTGAGATGCTGGCGGCAACGTCTGCTACTGCAGCAGCACAGTAGAAACCAGTCCTGAAATAGCGATGTGCTCACATATGGGTGAAGGAAGGTACAGTGAGTGCTTTATGTCGATTTCACGTCGGTGCGGATGCTATTCTACTGCTATCAAGCAGACCGTCACATAGGTCAGCAGGAATCAAAAAGGTAATGGGTGCCTGTCTGTCCAAAGATATTCAGGGTTTTGATCTGCTTACGTGATTGGTTGTGAATGAGAATGGTTTTATCTGGAAAAATTCCCCGTGATGTACAGTTCTAGAGTTTGCACAGAAGTTAGATGCATGTGAAGTTGTGAACCCACCGCGGAACACTATGGAAACAGGGGGGGAAAAAGTCGTAAAAGCCGCCGTGGCTACCAGGCTATAGTATTCCTTGAGTTTTGTTTTCTTTTTTTTGCCTGGGCATTTTTTAAAGTATATCTGAATCTGATTGCGTTTTAATATTTATAAGATGTCGTTTTGGCGTTCATTATTTCAGGGCTTTGTTGGCTAGCGAGATCAGAATCTTCTTTGGTCTCTCGTTCGAAGTTTTAATAAAAGGTTTATATATATATATGGAACGGGATCAAAAGTTTTTGAAGTCAGGAATTGAGAAAAATTATGCACGCTGTAGCCCAAATGTGTAAACTTTTTTTAACAATTCTAAACACGTGCAATCTTGTCCATAAGGAACAGTAGAACAGCAAAATAACAGTAACTAAATTCAGACTGTAGTTTCCTACTGGGGATGTTTTTCTTTTTCAAATGTTCTTTGCTTCTTCGATCCTGGACTTTTCGAAGTTTCAGTTGGCTCATGAGAATCTGGTGTAAGAATGCAGGGGAATTCCATTCTCCACCAATAAAGTTCCTGAATTTTGACTGAAAGCAAAAACAAATAAATAAAGAACCCTACCCTTGCAAAAGAAGCAAGTTCATTTGAAAGTGGTTTTTATTTATGATCAGTAATATGGGAAGAGCTCCCAGTTCATTACAACCCCATTGTGATTGCCTGATAAAGGCGCACAAGTAGAAAATGCAAGGGCCTGGCTTGCACCAAACTAGGCTGTGTTTGCAAAACTCAACATTTCCAACATTTTATCTCTCTCCTAATAAAATACTCCAATATAATCTCTCTCCCATAAAAAAATATAAAAAATTACAAAAACTATAAAAAATTACACCTCTTCACCTTTTCACTAAACTCAATACCAACACATATTCTCATACCCAACATTTTACAACACAAACACAACCCTAGTTTCTTAACATAGGATAAGAGTGACTGAAGATCCAACTACATGATACAAATAAACGCTCAATATTTGCGAACAATACTGTGCAACTTCACTCAATTCTGAAGTTTAACAGCAAAGCAAAAACTTCTTCGCTGATTCAGGGTGAAGACAGCAGTCGAAGACCCCTATATGGGCGCCTTAGTTTCAAATCTAACAACCTCTCAAGTCCCTCCATCTTAGGTAGACAAGACCGGCCTGATAGTGAGTGAGTGCCCCAGCCACAACCAAGACATGAAAAAGCTGGTGGCTGTGTCCAGCAATATCAAACCTGCCAGGCTTCCACCGTTCTGGTATCCTTTGGGCATAAATCAATGCTCCTAATCCATACAAAGTACCCATTAATATCTCGTAACCAGTAGTCTGGAGGGCCTCCGGCTCGTGCTTGTATATTATTAGCTTGTGAAGTATAGGTGCCGCACCAGAGACGCCCATCCCGAAGAAGAGAGAAGCTCGGAAGGTCCGGAAACTGGGCTTTTGGAAAGCTGGGAGGAGAGAGAAAAGAATAGTGGCAATCCCAAAAATTGTTATGAAGCTCAAGTAGAGCATGCAGAAGAGGGGGTTGCACATAAAGGAGTAGTAGACAGGAGGATAAAAGGAAGTTGCGATGAGAGCCGCGATGCCTGCATAGTCAAGTCTTAGCATTATGTAAGAAACCCGCTCTGAATGGCAACAGAGAAGGTGGCACGAGCTGCTGGCTAGCAAGCAGAACATGGCCCCACCTAAGAAGGCGAAAAAGGGCCATCTTGTGATTGGCCGGACCGTTAGAGGTGCTAACATGTTCATCACATCATCTTTCATGCCATGCTGCATTAAAGAAACCAGGCATTACTTTCCAAGGAGATGGAACAAGCCAAAGCTGGGGTATAAGTAGCATTGCCAAAAAGTGTTCTACATTATACTACCAGAAAGGCTCAATTGAGCAACACAACAGGACCTCCAAATAATGCATATTTGAATCTACCTGAACGTTTATTTAACTGTTGCTTTTGATGACTATATTATTTGGTAATGACTATATTATTTGGTAGACCAAATGCTTAATAGGCAAACCTCCACAGCAGAGAGAGAGAGAGAGAGAGAGAGCCAGAGAAGAAAAAATTCCAAATTAGTTTGAAGAGACAGGTTCACATAGTTTCTTAACCAGATTAAACACAATCTGCTGAGAAGCATCAAAGCAAAAATGCACAGAGATGTTGACGATGGATACCCAAACTAGCAGCCCAAAAAATTGCCAAATTCTTATTAGTTGGGTGAACTTACAAAAAGTTAGTGAACTAATCATTACGATTGTTGAAGAAGCACAAAGAGTACTCTACAATGGCCATACAATGTTGCAACTCTAACAGTTCACCATGCAATTAATTAAGCATTCCTCTAGCCTCAGAATGCCACTTGCAGACTTCTTTCTTTACAATTCGTGCAGACCAAAAGCAAATGTAAAGTACTGTCCAGTATACATCGCACTCACATAAGTAAACAAGAAATGAAGCAGTCTTCAGGCAGTTGAGCTCTCTACTAAGCCCTAAATACCGTAAAAGTATGTTTAATATTATAAGAAGCAACTTCATTGCTACCCATTCAATTTCTTCAGTTTAACACCAATGTCAGACACTTAAGACTAAGTTAAAAAGAACCAAACTGGAATTCCTATTCTTTCTCATAGTTTCACAAACTACCAAAAGATTGTCATAATTATACTCTACATAACGAATAAATAAAGCTAAGAAGCCACACATTACCAGAAAAACATCATCTGTCCGATTGACCAGGGAGAACCGCTCAGGCAAGCATTTGGCAAGGAGTTGCCCTATATGTGAACTTGAGAGTGTGGCGAGAAAATCCATAGATGGCAAAGGTGTCGTTTGTTGATCTTTTAATTTGTGGAAATCAGGCATGCTAGGTAGTGAAGGAAGGCAATTCAAGAGTGAGTGAATCTTTTGTAAATCAGCATGTTTGACCATTTCAGGCAAACGTTGGAGGGCACTAAGATCCATGACACTTGGAGCTTTCATTGGTGTGTAGATGGTCAGAAAGAGGAAAAGGAAGAACCCAATCAAATGCCTGAAAAGTTAATCAGCAATGTTTGAGATTAAATTAGAGAGGAGGATCAAGATAATACAACAGAATATATAAAAAAATGTAGAACAAAAATAGGTGTTAACTGCATAGTAAGTGAAAGGAAGGAAGAATGTTAGAAAGGCTTGGAAGCGCTTTTGAAGATGCATAGAGTTGACACAAAAAGACACCTAATCCAATTATCGGTATATCAGTACACAATACCTAGACCTCATTACAAACAGCCTAGAGAAGAAAAATTATAGAGCATACTATCGCATGGATAAAATCATCAGATGTAGCTGATTCTTTGCATGGGAGCATGTAACTCCCATAGAATAAACTGAAAAGATTGTAATCGGTCCATCGGATACTTGACTGAAAAGAATTATGATATGTACGAAGCCAGATCCAGGTAACATCTTTAATAAGCATGAATCTGACTACAAAGACAAAAACACACAAAAAGGAGAACTAAATGTTTTGACGAAAATAAGGAAAAAAAAACACAATATCAAATTACTACACATCTGCTAATTTTTCTTACACCACCCTCATCAAAGATCAAAATGCAACAACAGAAGATAGAAGAACAACATCCAAAGAAATAACTTTTTAAGTCAAAACATAGTGTGCAGAAAACTATTACAAGCTTTTATATTTTTTCAGATAAAGTACTTACGTCCAGACATTAAGAGTTTCATTATGAATGGAGAAGATGCTGAGGAGGACCTGCTTCAAGGGCCACTCTGATCGGTAATGACCAACAATAAACTCATTGTCCCTTAAAAACCCTGGCAATGAGTGGTACTCAATGAGCTGATACTTGACTTTCTTCCACAGTTTCTTTCCTTTCCCATCCTCCAAAACAACTCTGCTCCTGTCCTCACATCCTAATGAATGCTCGGCTGAGGCAATCAACTCCTCATATCGTTTACCCATCATCGCTGCAACCCAGAAGATGCAATGAGAAACATTCTCAAAAGTTCATAAAAGAAAAGTTACCTGATAAATGAAACTCGACTTCAAATTCTTGACTGCATATAGAATATAGATGTTATATATATACACTCGAAAGACTCATAGAGGTCGGCTCCCGAGATTCTTCAACGGTACAGACGTGGAAGATTTAAAAAATACTTTATTATATGCATTTAACTGGCTATATCTATCAAAATCACTATCACCAAGACAAGCTGACTGCATTAAACGAGGTTCCATGCAGGTTAAGTTAATGTCAGTGGCCCGTGATAACATTAATCATCTATCTGCATCAAAATTAAAGGATATACGGAATGACAAGCTCTGTCAACTAAAGGGTACACTTGACCAAGATGACTGAGATGCCGGTAATTCAGACAAAGTTTACTCTTAAAAAAACACAAAAGTGGAGGAAGTTGGAGTTGAGCTAGTGTTAAGATGACTCAAAATGGGTTTAATTGAAAAAAAAACGCTAAAATAGATGCGCTGCATCTCAACGATACATCTGGCGACCTTAATTTTTTTAATAGAGATTATCCAGCTTCTGGGGTTCCACCTTGACATTTCTAGTATTTTTAATGACAATCATGACTTCTCATCTGAAATAGTAACAAATTTATTAAAAAAAGTCACATACTTACCCCAATTGTACTTGTCACAATTAATCGAAGTCACTTCATGACCCGAATGTATATTTAGCTATGTAATAATAAACCAGTCTCCAGCAACCAAATTCTAATATACAAGGAGCATAAGCCGACTACGCCATTCACACACACAAAAAATTAAGTATCTTTGAAATTGTCCGTAGCTAATTAACATGCCTGAGAAAAATAGAACAGACACCAAGAAAATTGAATCAACATAAATCTTTCTGTACGCTGTCTAGAGAAACTAAATCGTTCCCGTTGTTTAGCCAGTAATTCTGCACAGCCTGATGCCATAGTATCAAAGCATTAACCATTAACCAAGGAAAGAAAATCTTCGATGACATACACAAACTCTAAATTGCAAGAGCGCCACCTACGAACAAAACCAAGAAGAGATTTCGACCTTACCCGGGCCTCTTCAAAGGAAAATGCCAAGCGAAGTCTCGATAATAACGATGACACTCAAAATTTCTTCGGGAGAACAAGCTGGCGTGGACGACTCTTCTTATGCAGAGAGAGAGAGGTGGCAGATATTTTTCACGAGAAAGACTATAGACTGGTACATCATACATGTGTCATGTAAGACGATCGTGGCAGTTTTTCGGATGTCATGTTCGGAAGAGGAGGGTGAAATCGGAATTTCGTGCGTTTGAGGACGATATTAAAGTTTTTTTTCTTGATAGCAGGTGATATTATTCAGGAGTGATATTCCGGAATTATAAAAGGAAGTCGGTCAAGTTCGTAAATGTTACGATTACGAAATAGCTTGCAAAAATCCCAAACCTTTCTCAAGTATCTTGCGACATCACTCGAGCATCAGAAGAAAGTTTTTTTGGGGTTTTGATTTATTTTTTATTTTTTATATTTGCACTTCTTCTAAATTACGGGAATTAGAAAAAGAAATAATACGTAAGTAAGGATAATATTTTTACTTTACCATTCGAAACTGTAATCTTATTAAATAAGATGTATCCTTTCTTTCTATTAACTGAATCCCTTAAAAATATTAATTTTTCTGGTAAAATATCCTCCAGTAATTGACCCCCAAGCTATTATTCTTCTTTCTTTCTTTCTTTTTTCCAACATCGTCTCCTTGTTAATATTTGACCCGTAGGATAAACACCTATGTACCTTTTAGCATAACATAGTACTTGGTACCTGGAAAAAATACCTATGACTTCATATATATTATCCGGTTTTGCTTAATTTGTAAGGTAATAATAAACCCCACAAGCGGAGGAGAAAGCAAAGGCAGGCATTAAAGGCGGAACATATGACAAAATTATGTCAAATGCCAATGGGGGTAACGTCGACATATATTATATATATTGGACGACGGTTGAAAGGGTGAGATATGATAGCAGTTTAGTTCAAGACTCTCACCCATCCAGTGCTGTACTGAATGTGTCCCGTACTTTTTTTTTTTTTTTATGACGAGGAAATCTCTCAAAATCGGACACTTTTTGCCCAACCCTGAAGTACAAACTCCGGCCCCTGGGACCGACCACCACACCAAACCCTTGGAGTAGTCTGAAGTATTTGTGTGATAGCATTCTCTGAAGTATTGCGGAATTGAAAGTCCCATGACGAAAGAAATTCCCAATATAAAATTTGTTCTGAAACTGTTCAGGTTACAGAATTGGAGAAAACAAAGACCTGCAGAAGCCGAATGCAACAGTCTTGACGAACGTTAATATAATTCATTGTTTAGTGTCAGGTTCTAATTACTGAAGAAGCAACAATGAGCACAATGTCCTCCTGTCAATGAGAAATATATACAGACATAGCCGAAGAACACAGTATGTTAATTGTAGAAGTTGGAGGTTTGAGAGAAAACAGAGCACTTAGATGATGGTGTATAATGCGTAAGTCTTATTACGTATAAACTGATACTTATACATGAGAAGTGATGAGCTGATCACGTAACAATTATTCTAACAGCTTAACAATTATTCTAACAGCATAACAGCTACTCTGCCACGTCATTACAGATAGTTAAAACTACATCGTTTAATACTCCCCCTCAAGATGGAGTGTGTATGTTAAGCACACCCATCTTGGAGAGTAAGTATCGAAGTTGAACAGAGCCAAGAGCCTTAGTTAACAAATCTGTAATTTGATGTTTGGAGGCAACATGAAAAGTCTGAATGACACCAGCAAGAAGTTTTTCCCGGATAAAGTGGCAGTCAAGCTCAATATGTTTGGTGCGCTCATGGAAGATAGACAATATGCAGTACCGGTCATAGTAGGCAGAGTAGATTCATGGCCTGTAACTTGTAAAGCAGAGGACTGTGGTGGTGTGGGAGGAGTTGGATCAACAGAAGGCTTAAGGAGAGACATAAGCTGACGATACTGATCTTGAATCAAAGAGAAAGAAGAATCATCAGTTGTAGGTTTATTAAAATCAAATTCAGAATCAGAAGATACTTGATTTGCATAAGCTTTTGCTTTGGGATTTTTGTAACCGGGTGGATAACCATGGAGCTTGAAACATTTATCCACTGTGTGTCCTGTATATCCACAATGACTACACACAGGTCGATCTCTCTTGGACTGCTGATGAGCTCCAAACCGAGGCATAAAACCAGAATGAGTATTAGTTGCTCGAGTAAAGAAAGCAACTGAATCAGAATTTGGAAGTGTAGCAGATGTAATCTCTCGCTGCTTCTCTTCTTGTGAAATGAGTGAGAACACCTTGTTGATAGGAGGCAATGGATCACTGAGAAGGATTTGGCCTCGAATGTGTGAATAAGACTCATTAAGTCCCATTAAAAACTTCATCACATATTCTTGCTGTTGTAATTCTAATAGAACCTTCATCGCACCACAAGAACAAGAAGGAACTGGTCTGTAATTCATCAATTCATCCCATAGCCCTTTTAGCTTGGTAAAATAAGTACTGACATTCATGTTGTCTTGAATAAGACTGGAAATAGCCTTTTGTAATTGAAAAATATGAGGTCCATTCCTTTGAGAGAAACGAGTTTTCAAATCAGACCAGATTTCTTCAGCTGTGTCAATGTATATCACACTGGCAGCAAGATCTTTCGAAATAGAGTTGAGAATCCAAGAAATCACTAGATTGTTGCAACGGAACCAGATTGGAAAAAGAGAATTATTCGTGTCTGGCCTAGTAATGGAGCCATCTACGAATCCTTTCTTGTTTTTCGCACTCAATGCCATCTCCATTGAGCGGGACCATGTAGGAAAATTATCACCTACAAGCAATTGAGAAACTAACATCGTTCCAGGATTGTCTCCATGATGGAGATAATACGGACTTGAGATATCATCATTCATATTGCGAACTTCAGGAACAACAGGACGAGAGATAGGAGGGATGAAATGAGAGATTTCGGGAGAAGAAGAATTTGCGGAAGTCATGAATCAGAAATGCTCTGATACCATGTTAATTGTAGAAGTTGGAGGTTTGAGAGAAAACAGAGCACTTAGATGATGGTGTATAATGCGTAAGTCTTATTACATATAAACTGATACTTATACATGAGAAGTGATGAGCTGATCACGTAACAATTATTCTGACAGCTTAACAATTATTCTAACAGCATAACAGCTACTCTGCCACGTCATTACAGATAGTTAAAACTACATCGTTTAATACAGTACAAAGCTGCTACGATCGGTAGAGGTATAGAAGCAAAAAGTGCTCCAAATTTTCCTGGTCAAGGACGTCGGTTACCCACATTAGAGCCACAATTAAAAGAAAACCTTGACTATAATGCAATTTGCATGACAAAATTTCCACATTTCAGATCTATTCTGAGCTCAACAGCACCAAGAAAACAGTAATCACTGGACGGTGATTTGGATGTCATTTATTCTACATCCTAAGAAGAGCATGATATGCTGCTCTCAAATGCATGGTTTAGAGCCTTAGCTGTGGTTCAGACTTAACACTTACAACTCAGGCCCTCACCAACGAATTTTGTTCTATTTTACGATTGAATGCCACCTAGTGCTTTGTCGACAAGCCAAAAAGCATGAATTGATACAGTTCACTGAGCTAGCATACCAAAAACAGAGAAGAAAATCATATAACCCTGCTGATATTTGGATGACTCTTCGACTTCCAACTCTGGTCAATGCCAATAGACCTGCATTTTCCCTGAAGGCAAAGCATAATAGGGAAACATAATTAGGGAATATGAATTTGAAACATGCTTGGGTTGGATGTCTTCCTTCATCTGGAGATCAATTCGCAGTCCATGTGAGCGACTCTTGCCATTAGACTCAAAATAGTCCTCCATTTTCTTCCAACTCCCCTCCCCCCACAAAAGGAGTCCGAGGAGGATATGACATTTTAGATGGTATGTATCATCAGATTGGACTATCTTTTATCAGCTGTGTCAGATTGAATCACTATTCATTGATGACATCCAAAATAAACCCACTACACAACAAACTAGACTTAGAAGTGGAGCTAGAAGACCTGGTTCTCCAAGACTTGATACTAGTTTGTGCGTGAAAAAAAGTGAAAAAGGTTTGAGATTCTTACACATGCAGAAGCACAAGTTACACAGTCAAACACGCCATTGATCAAAACTCCTATTCCCTGAAAATCCATCAAATATTTAAAAGTGACGAAGCAACAAATATTTATTCTAGGACTAAGAAAGAAGCACAATGCGGAAATGAGCCATCATATAAGCATGTCCTACCAGCCAGCCAGCACCACGGCCAATAACGGAAGGTGGCAGGTGCAATTATCAAGAATATTGAGTTGGAGAGGTGTTCTCAGACCTGCATATTTTGACCCTTGTTAACAAGTCAAGTATTTAGTTGATATACTGCAGCTGACATAAACCAGGTTTCTGTAAAAAGTCCTAAGTTATTCTAGAAATCACAATAAGATGTGATAAATGCATGGAAACAGGCAAAATATAAATTGTTGAACTTGGTGGTTTTAGATTTTTGGAGAGGTGTTCTCAGACCTTCATATTTTCACCCCTGTTAACATGTCAAGTATTTAGTTGACATACTGCAGCTGACATAAACCAGGTTTCTGTAAAAAATCCTTAAGTTATTCTAGAAATCACAATAAGATGTGTTCAATGCATGGAAACAGGCAAAATATAAATTGTTGAATTTGTTGATCAATCACGTAACTGTTACCGGTGGTATATTTTTTAATAAATGCATGTAGGACTTTCCAGAACACCACAGAATCAAATCAACTCTGGGTGCTGCTCATTCTGGCATCCACAAAGGAATCATACTAAGGCCACCCTTATTTCAAATTTTCAATCCATCTTTTGTTATGATAGGTATTTCTTTTAATTCTGAACTATTATTTTCAATTGTTTTAATTCTGAACTACTCTTTTCAATAGTTTTCTACCAAATTGTTGGATCTTCACATTAGATGTGATGCAGAATAATCTGCCACTTGCCAGGAGCATGATGATGTGCCTAGCAACTTTACAGCGTCACCTAATTACAAAACCAACAAAGAAAAACGTCCAATTAGTATAATTTGATAATTACAGTAGTCTGGAAGCTAACTGATCCTTTAATCCTCCCCACCTCTGACTCTATTTTCCTTTTTATCCTTATTTTCCACTATAATCTGTATTCATACCCACCATAAATTTAATGACAGAGCAGAGTAGTTTCCTTTATTCTGTTGTGTAAGGTAGTTCGGATTGACACTTGTGAACATACAAGAGGCCTCAAAGAACCTAAGGTCTGTTAAGGATTCTCAAAGTATCAAATGCTGGACATCCAGGCCACTGATTTATCTGCACATGGAGCCTGCAGAGCATAAATCAGACCCTGTTTGCATAGCTACATGTCTACATCCAAACTTGTGCTGGTACAATGTTTGTATATGTATTTACATTTGATATTTATGCAACCCCATGTTCTAATATCTTGATTTGGTTAATTTAGACATTCATGTCAAATCCTAAAATCCCCAAATCAAAGCAGAGTATCCTAAACTCAAGAATGGCTTATTAAGGATAACAAACACGGTGTTAAAAGCAGTATTAATGAATAATAGCATATGCTATTTCACTAACACTGTTTCCAAAATCTATGATGCATCTCAATACTCTCGTCAAGAATGCTAATCTTTACACCTTTTAGTTTAACTTTTTAGGATTCAATTTCCAAAATAAACTTTCATTGAGAGATCACCGACTGCATTTGTGAATTCTAGGCTCTCACTACAGTAAAACTTAAAACAGATAAAAAGGTTTCGGCTGTTTGGTTTGGTCTCAAAAAAATTTCAAAAATTTTATACAATCATTTTTTCATCAATTTCAATAATTTTTCACCTATTCCAATAACTTTTTACAAATTCCAACAACTTTTAACAAACTTTTTACAAACTCCAACAACTTTTAACAAAATTTTCACCTATCCCAATAGAATCTACACTACCTTTAAAAAAAACACAAAAAATGTTTTCCAAACCAAACCAAACATAGCCGAAGCGCATTGTATAACTAGTTCCTGACCTATTACCTGAATTCACTTTCTCCATTTCAGTTCCACACCTAGATTGCTTCATGTAACAACTGTCCCCTAGACATCCTACAAACTCGGTAGCTGAAACTATATTTTAAAAACAACATCTTGCAAATTTCAAACTTATAGCATACCATCTTGGAATAGTCTCCAACAGACATCCAATCCAACATCCACCTTATTCAATAAATCATTATGAGAAAAAGACACAAGAGAACAATGCACAAAAAGCTTAATATTTTACACACTTACGTAACCAAACTCCAATTTTCCCTGAACAAGTTTTTCAACTCCCAGTTGACATACATCCTTATGTTGTGGATTTACCACTATGGTTAATCATACACAGAAATCAGTTCTGTAATCCGCAGGTATCTTTCAAACCAAGTACATAACAGCCACACATATTTCTTTCCCAAGAACCTAAAAATTTACTCAATATCTATGCTTCTCGTAATTTGAGCCATGTTTAAAACAAATGCTTTTAAATTATTTTTTGAAGATATTTGATTGGCCAGTTGATGATATATGATTAGCTATCTTCGAGTATTTACATGACAAAACAAAATAACTTCACTCTATATTGGAAAATATTGTTATTTAATGGAAAGTAAAACAAAGTACTCATATGTTTCTAGATAATGCTTTACTCAATAGTCTTCTTTCCTGAGATAAAGATTATCATCTTTCGTTTGAGACGGCAGGACTCAAGTATATAGAACTTGCAATGTTAGAGATGGATGAATGATGTAAAGCACCAATAACCAGCACTTAGATTACCGGCACATGATAGGTTTATACCTCGGTGCAGCATATGACAGCAGTTACACTGATATGCTTGTTTCTTGATTTTCTTAAACCATAAAAATCAATCTGTATCATCGAACTATAAGCATGATCAAATTAAGAGATAATTTCTCCTTTTGTCCTCAAGTTTTAATATACAACATTCACATTCATTACACTCCAACAAACTAAACACATAGTTCAAGCGTCACATACATATTGCATTGATCATAAATGAATATCAAATATTGCTCATCTTTCCAGTGTAATCAACATAACATTTTACTACATAAATAAACTATATGAGCAATATGCTACTCAAACTCTAACCATTCATATTCAACAACACAAGAAGGCCTTGTTGATTATAGGATCAGCATTTTCAAGCATATTGAAGCAAGGAATATATTATCACCAGACTCAGCAGCACAGCACAAAACCGCAAAGCAATGAATTAATTCAAATTTCAATTCCATGGGCTCGGCAATCGAGCTCTGAACCCCACCGACATTACCATTCGAAAGGTCTCATTTTCTAACCCAAACCATTGCAGCACCACTTTGCTTCACTACATCCCGGCGACCACTGAACCCCCCATAACACAGGTACTCTCTGTTACCACCATGCATACCCGTCCTCGGCCTCGCCACTCTCTCATTAACTTTCTCATTCCCACCAATCATTGAGAAGTCCCCAAATTCCTGTTCAATCTCCGCCGTCTGTTCCGCGTTCTCTCTCCTCGGCCTATATTCGCTCCTCCTTCCCTCCGATTCACCTTTCCTTCTCACCGGAGCATTCTCCTCCTCGCTAATCACATGTGGCGCTTGTGCCGTACTGTCTGACACCTCCTTCTCCATCTTTTCCCTTTGTTTCATCTTCTTCTTCTTCTTCTTCTTCTTCTTCTCCTTCGGCTCCTCGCTCTTTTGCTCCGGCTCAATTGTCCTATTCCCCGTATCAACAGCGACGGGATTCGCAATGCTCATCCCAACCTCCCGGCCACTTCGCTTCACTACTTCCCAGCGATCACCGAACCTCCCACAACCCCGGTATTCCCGAATACCGCCATGCATACGCGTTCTCGGCCTCGTGGCTCTCTCATTAACTTTCTCGTTCCCACCGTTCATTGAGAATTCCCCAAATTTCTGTTCAATCTCCGCCGTCCGATCCGCGTTCTCTCTCCTCGGCCTGTATTCGCTCCTCCTTCCCTCCGATTCACCGTTCCTTCTCACCGGCACATTCTCCTCCTCTCTAATCACATGTGGCGCTTGAGCCGTATCGTCCGACACCTCCTTCTCCTTCTTCCGCGTCCTTTTCTTTTTCTTCTTCTCCTTCGGCTCCTTGCTCTTTTGCTCCGGCTCAGTTGTCCTATTCCCTGTATCAACAGCGACGGGATTCGCAATGCTCATCTCGACCGCCCGGCCACTTCGCTTCACAACTTGCCGGCGATCACCGAACCTCCCACAAACACGGTACTCCCGGTTACCTCCATGCATACCTGTTCTCGGCCTCGTCGCTCTCTCATTAACTTTCTCAGTCCCACCATTCATTGAGGATTCCCCAAATTTCTGTTCAATCACCGCCGTCCGTTCCGCGTTCTCTCTCCTCGGCCTGAATTCGCTTCTCCTTCCCTCCGATTCACCGTTCCTTCTCGCCCGAGCATTCTCCTCCTCTTTAGTCACTTGTGGTGCTTGTGCCGTGCCGTCCGACACCTCCTTCTCCTTCTCCTCGCTAGGTTTCTTCTTCTGCTTCTCCTTTGGCTCCTCGCTCTTTTGTTCCGGCTCAGTTTTCAAATTACCCATACCAACAGCGATGGGATTCGCAATGTTCATCTTGACCGCGCGGCCACTTCGCCGCTGATTCCAACGCGTTGGCTGCTGATCGATTCCATCCACTTCTTTCAGACCCTGGCGCTCAAGCTTTCGCTTATGTTCTTCTTCTTCTTCCTCGAGCTTTTGCAGCTGAAGCTTTCGTTGACGCTCTTCTTCTGCTTCTTTATCTTCCTTCTCTTTCTGTTTCCGCTTTTTCTCATTGAGCCAGCGTTCCTGGAGCTGAACGAGCGTAACGTAGTTAGAAGGCAGAGACGGGTACTTCTTCTTCTCCTTTTTGTCGTCGTCCTCCATCGGAACAACCACCACGAAGAGTGACACGGAGAGACGCTTAACAAACCCCCGGCGTCATTACTTCAGCGGAAATGCAGGATCGAAGATTAATTAACTAACTCGAAGTCCTCGGTATCCCAATTGTAAATTACAATGTAAAATGAGAGCCCTTTTTCCTTCTCCCTTCTCTCCCTGGGAGCTCTCGAAAACCATCAAAGGTCCATGACCCTTTTTCTTTTGCTTTCTTGACGAAGAAGGTAGTGCGGTGCTCCTCACAAAACGACAGGAGCAGTCCAGGTTGCCATGGACTCCAACTGGCAGATTTCTTCCTCGCTTTCGATTCAATTGCTTTAGTATTTTTTAATTATCTTTTTTTTTTTCATCTTTATTTTATTTTATTTTTTTCGTTTTCAAAGCCCGGAGCAAAATAATAGTCTACAATAAACAGAGGATTCAAATGTGCCTTTCACAAAGTATACCTACTTCTGATGCCAAGAAAGCCTAATGAACTTGTAAGAATTACTGAGAAGTGGTCTCAGATCAAGTCTCCGACGGTCAAATTAGTGTTTAGAGAAAAAGTTTAGTATTAGGTAGGTAAAACTTGAGGATTAAGAAGAAGAATATCTAGTTATTTATATTGGGAGGTAGGAGAGTCTCAAAAGGAGTCTAACAGCCTATGACTTAGGACTACTACGTCGAAGCTGCTTCTGAAAGAGTTAAGTTGTAGAGTTGCATTAGGAAAGCGCCATCGGCTATTCAAATATCAATGAGGAGTCCTCGGATGGTCAAGCCTTTATTGACACGCGGTCGGCCATTCGGGGTTACTAACCGGCTAATGAGCCCGAGCGCAAATGGTATGATCGGGCCGCGTATTTCACGGCTCATCACCTACTTACTTTTGATTAATTTAAATACGTGTTTGGTATTTTAAAATTTTATTAAAAAATTTCTTTTATAAACTCAAAATTTTATTTTTACTTATATAATTCGTTCACTAATTTTAATATCATATTTATTTTAACACTAAAACAAAATTTTAATACAATTTTGAAAATAAAACACATTGTTATATACTACAAGTAGATTAGAGGAAATTCTTATTTATCTTTATCATCCATTCATCAATTTCAATACCATCTTTTTTCTTAACACTAACACGAATTTCTAATAAAATTTTGTAACCAAATCAATTTTATAAATCAATGTCATGTACGGAGAGAATTCGAGGAAACTTTGACTTTTAATTGGGAATATTATATTAATTTATACAAAAAATATTAATGTTAAATTACATAATAGACATAAATTGGGATGATATTGACGGTGATGACTGATGACTATTTTGCTGCTTATAACACCACACACATGCGACAGTGCATAAGAGTACTTCTAACATGCAGGGACATTAACATAGAACTCATGGAAGTAAAATACTAAATTATACGCATGCATAGAGTACTATAAAATGTAAATAGAAGTATAAATAAATAATATATATATATATATCATAGCTCATTTCACCATTAAGATGCCTAACCAAAAGGTTTGCAAGCCATCTAAACTCATACATGCCTGATTTTTTTTTGTTAATATGTGATCCTAATAAAAAAACGACGGAGTATTACCATTTATGCCATTGTTGACTCACTAAAAGTCGTCCGGTAAGTAGCTAAAGAAGAAGAAAAAGAAAGTTTTTTTCCAATAGTCGTCGTACGGGTTCAGACACATCGCTCCAGGGTCAAAGGTCGGTAAAAGAGATGGCTCGTGGCAAAAAACACCGACGAACAGCCACGTTTGGAAGGGTAAGGTGGTGTTTTGGCTGATATTTAACTTAATAAAATAATTATAAAATTTGTTCTTCTCGTTAAATTATTATTTTATAAAATTACATATAAATATAAATTTTGTTAAAGAATCATTTTTTTTTTTCATTTTTAAATGATTTTTAGATATAAATATAAATTTGTTACAGAGAATTCATAATAATAATATTTTTTTAATATTATTATGAACTCATGATTAATGTTCAGAATGCTAAAAAAAATTCAAAATCATTTATCTTTTTTTTAATCAAATTAAGTATTTTAATCTTGTAAAAAATTAATTCAAATTATTTTTTTTATTTTTTTTATAAATTTCAATCTAATACATTTTTACAATATTTTTAAATTTTTTCAAGATTTTTAAGATTTACTAACTCGCCATTAGGTGATTACGACTTGGGCCACTAATTTTGTATTGTATGCTTTTTCTCATTCAACAGTGACAGTTGGGCCCGCCAGTTCGCTTTATGCATCCTTCGTTGAGAAGAAACACTAATCTTTTATTAAGGATCTGGAAGTGCGGAAATAAATATTAAATTATTTCGGGCAGAACATTTTACAGCTTTAATTCTTTTTTCATGCTCGGATATAGATAGAAAGTTCAAAATTCAAATGCCGTTGCCAGTAAGAGGGTGAGATAATACAACCCATTAATCATAATTAATTCTCTAATTACGTATCCTAAAGTTGTCATAATTTCATTAACAAGGAAGGATTATTAATCCAATTACCCTAATATGCATGAATATGAAGTAGGAGTGACTCAGCGAGTTGGTTCTCTTTCTGGGTACATTTATTGCCCATTCCACATTAGGAATCGTGCTTTAAATGTATGTGAACCAATAATTCTGTGCAATGCATTATGAATTTATGATTTATTATCACCCCCATTTAAAAAGCTTAATCGTAATTCCTATATATACAAGAAGAGACTCCATTATCTTTGATCTCTTGCTCTTCTATTTCGTTCTTTGGGGGGGGTTTTTCTTTTTTGAATTTGCAGGATTAGTGAACAAATATGAGTCACTACTCTCAACCACCACCTATGGCGGCTCCCCCTCCTCAAGGTATACTTTTGGCTTTGTCTGTCTTGATGAATTAATGCATTAGGTTTACTCTATACGTGAAGCAATATTATGGTTATTATAAGGGATTTGCTTTCGATTTTGAGTTCTCTCTTATACTCTTATGGGTTCGTGTGTATCATATAATGGTAGGTGAAGGGTATGTAGGGTACCCTCCACCTGGGTATGCGCAGGGCTATCCTCAAGCCCCATCTCAGCCTCCATTTGCCCCATCTCAACCTCCATTTGCGTATGGACAGCCGCAGCAGCCTCCGCCGCCGCCACAATCAGGATCAGTTGGCTGCTTGGAAGCATGGTTAGTCTGTCTCCCTTGTTTATTCACTGGATCACGTGGAATCTACCAATATTAGTGCAGTCATTTGATTTGTTTGTATCTATATATATTTCCACATCCTTAAAATGCCAAGAGTGACTAAAGCTATGCTTTTGCCATTATTCTCTTCTCTGCAGTTTGGGCGGTTTGATCTGCTGTTGCTGTTTGGAGTACTGCTGCTGCACCTGAACAAAGAATTCTCATGTGATCAGACATATGACCCTTGTGAGGCCGAGATTTTAACTGCTTTATTATAATCCGAAACAAGCGAATAATCTAGAAAGATGTCGTGTGAACATTTAGTGCCCAAAACGAGAAGATAGAGGCGACAAGACATTACATTACTGCTTTTGTTCGAGTAATTTATGGGGTGTTTGCTTTCTTTATGTCCCAAGCAGTAAAGATAGAGAACTGGGATCGAAGAAATGGATGACAGTAAACTTTAAATTAAAATAAAAAAAAATTCTTATATATGTTTCAGTATAGATAAGAAAAAAAACTAATCTTAATGTCATTCTTGAGTAGCTAATTGGAGAGCAGATGCGCGTTAAGTCCGTGGGACGCACGCGATCAAATCTAATTGGGATTCGGGAAGCAGCAACCCAATTAGCAACTAGCTCAACTGCAGTCACTCTAGTTTCTAACGCAGAAAAAATAGAGAATCTTGTTGTCGTTTCTAAAGTTTCACCCAAACAGCAGCCTAAGGTGGTAATAGGGAAAACGGGGGCGCGACAAACAAGGCTAAAGACCACGTTTTAGCAACCTGCTTTGCACGGCCGACGTGTACCCATCTCTTTTTGTGAATGTTTAACCCCCAAGACTCACCCTCCAATCAGATTCTACCTCATCCCGTTGCATGTAGAGAACGACAATTTAGCTGACACGTGGAGAACCACCAAATGTAACCGACCCAGAGAAAGGGGTTCATCGTAAGCGGAAGTAAAAGCCAAGAAACGATCGAACGGTCCAAGTCAATCCTGATAGGTGTACCCACGCATGGCCTCCTAGTTCACACGCGTTAATTCAAAGGGCGCCACCGCGCCACACAAAGGCCCCGATTGGAGTGAAGAGACCGAGGCAGGGGCTCCAGAGTCCAGTCCAGAGGGCAGAGAGTCCGCCAGCGGGTGGTGGAAACAGCTGTCGAAACTGAACACCCATCTATTCGTTTGTGTAAGCATGCATGGACCCACTCACCATGCTCTATTCCTAATATGTCCTGCTTTTCAAGACTCGCAAACACGTAACCACAGTACCACGCCAAATGTCACTTCCTCCTGCCTCCTTATTTCATGTTGCCCACCGCTCATTGGCCAATCCCCACCCTTTAAAAACTCCTATCATCATGCATTCCAGACAGCCCTGCCTCTCCCACCTTCTCCCTCTCCTTACACTCTCCCTCTTTCCAACGGAGAACTTCTCTTTTTAAAGACTCGAGCCTATTATTTGAAGGGCGGACGGGGGCTAAGTCAAGAAGGCAGAAGTAGTTTCAACCGGCCACCATGATAAAGACGCTGAATCCCTACACCACAGCAAAAACTGCTGAGATTATGTCTAGGTACAGGCCCATAGCTCCAAAGCCCGAGTCTCCCACTGATCCCAGCAGCGAGGGCCCGACCATCTCTCAAAAGATCAGGCCATCTCCATACCTTCGGAATCTCTGGACACATTTGCAGGACAGGCCCACTCGCACAAGAAAACGAGGTCGGACTGCTATATCACCACCTTACCTCAAAAGACCAAGGACGACCCATGTCTTCGCGTTCTCTTCTCCTTGCCATTTGACATCCCCTGGTAAGAATCTACCTTTACAGGGTTTTGCTCCTGTGCTTCCTCAACTTCCTCTTCCAAACCTGGCCGCGGTAAACACCAGCTTGGAACAGCCAGCCACAACTCCTAGTTTGGTGACACTTCCTCTTCTTCCGTGTCCTACGTCGGTCCCCGCCGCCACCAACCAAGCAGCAGGGCCGGAGCTTGATTTGGTGAAATCTTGTGTAGAAGAAAAGCTAATCGACTTGAACGTTGCAGCTGAAATTCCAGAGGAAAAGGATTTACTGCAGCAACTGCAAGGACCCACTGGCATTAATCTCGTTGCACCTCAGCCTCTCCGACCGGTTGGATCCAGCATCTGTGTTGGCTGCATCAGTGAAGACCCAAGTTTGGCCCCAACGGTTCAATCTCCTACTAAGAAACCGGAAGAGGTCGAAAAAGAAGTCGAGTCCGAGGCTTTACCAGCAGTGATATCAGACTCAAACAACAAAGTAAGGTTGGCAAATTCGGCATACAAGGAGATGGTGGGCCAGCCAGTGTGTACCTGGCTTGATTCGATGGAGACCAGCGATGGGCAATCGGGAGGCAGCTCTAGCAAAAGGATCGGTGGGGAGGTGATGCTTCATCTTTCTGATTCGAGGGTGCTAGTTTCGTCGAATGGGTTTTCTTGTTGGGTGAGAATAGAGTGGGAAACTGAGGGTAAGAAGAGCTCCGTCACTGTTTTTTGTGACGTGATTAGACTCTGCTGCGAATCCAAGGATTACCTCTTCACATGGAGGTTCCACACCCGTCCCAGAGAGGCTTCTCAGTCCAGCTGTAATGTTTGAATACTGTACTGTATATATAAGCTTAACTATCACTAGATGGACCTTATCTACTGTAAAAATCATGTATCCAAGAGTCCCAAGTATATAGTTTTGTCAGGTTTTATATTTGCTTCTGTTTAACTCTTTTGCCTTTTGAAGTGGGTGAATCATGAATTGGAGCTAAGTTGTAAGGGAATTATCCAAAAAAAGGTGTTCATTACAATTCTTTGCCGAAAAGCGAAATACACAACTAACATACAGATCACACCAAGGGTAAGAAGCTTTAAGAAACCAACTTGCTTCTCACAAACACCAAAAAAGGACCTCGGAACCAAATTAATCCTCCTCCGTCTTTGGTGGCCCTTTCCATTTGAAGTTGTCAGCGTATGACTTCACCTGCGCAATAATATATAATGTGTTCAAATAACACACAACTAGAGCCACACCCGAGGCTCCATTTCGAAAAAGTAGGGGGAAAATGATGAAGACGGTGTTACTGAGTCATAGGCTTTTATTTCTACTGTATTTTTGACAACTTACTTGGTGTCGTTTATTTGTAAAGAGAACGGGCTAGAATATTTGGGTAGATGAAGCGAAGTCTATAATTCAATGTAAACTCCTTATTTCGTTTCACAAAGTCGGCAGGTAAGCGCAAGGAATATCCCAAACCTTTAAAAGAGGCGTATGACGCTTCTTGACCTGCACAGAAGAAAGAGAAATTCAGTCCATGATGTGTTATATGACAGATTAGCCAAATATAATGTTGGGGTGTCTCCCACATGATTGTGGAAGGGGTTAGTGGTCAGTTTATAAGTGTGAGATAAAACCTCATCTCTTGAGCTAGCTTTTGGGGTTGAGAAAATCCAAGACCACCCAACACTAGTGTCGGAGTCCAAGTTTACCAACAAGTCTCGGACCAAATAGTCTATGGGAGAAACGTGTTGTCTGCACCCAACCCAGGGCCTGATGTGTGAGGGAGATTGTTGGGGTTTGTCCCACAGGGAAGGGACTGACTTTTAGGGTTGAGAAGGCCCAAGGCCACCCAACATATAACAACTCAAAATCTAGTCAGTAGAACGTAATCTGATATAGTGATTATTTTTTAATCCCCGAGCCATATCCATATGCTTATTGCAAGAGTTAATTTTATACCTCAATTTCTACTCTACAACTTTCCTTTACAACATTAAGATTGTGTACTAGGCGGTTGTTGCACTCGTATGAGGTTTTGGAAGAATTTAATTTCGGCTCTGATAAACAAATGTCAAAAGAAATATGAGAGGGGGTAAATTGAACTATCCTATAGACCAGCTCACATCCATTTATAGAAATTGACACTGTTCTCAACTTCTGAAAAAGCAGAGGTGCTATTACGTCAGTTTGTGAACGGATTCTATCATCTTTTCCTTGATGTACCGTATAAAATATATTATATTGGAAAGCAGAGATTATGATATTCGAACAGAAAAATGATGGGAAACAAAATCTGTTACCAGACTAGCTACTGGATATGGTCCATTGCTGATCACGGTTAAACTGGGATTAAGGTGTAGTTAAGATGAGTTGACTTGAGTTCTTACTTTCTGTAATGTGTTTTTCATCTAAGCTTTTCCAACTTTCTCGACCGACAGAATTTAACAATACCATCTCAAAGACATGTTAAGATCTTTCCTAGTAAACAACCACACCGAAACAGGACACTTGGGATTCAAATACTATTTATCCGCATCCTTAAATTACTAACTGAAGAGGCACATACCGTGTAATCCCAACCATGTTTCTCTGCAAATGCTTTTGCGGCTTCTTCACTATCAAAACAGAGTCCTGCCTCACCAACATTGGCATATGGGTCACCTGTTGATGTCCAACCCATCAAAGGATTTTCCCACCTGTACCAATGTTGACAGGGATTAATGGCACTGATGGTATTCTATATAATGAACAAAAGGCAAGGCTCGTAACATCATACAATCGGTTTTCTCGAATACTAAGGACAAATTTCTTCAGCTTGTCCTTGAACCATGGACCTTTTAGCCTTGTGATTCAGACGCAAAGCCAAGAGGTCTCACGTAAATCTATTTTCTTCACGTGTTTGGATGTTTGTAACTCATTCACACACATATTCAAGCAATGTGAGTTTTGAGAACAATATTCGACAGGAGACAAGCAGAAGGTAGCAATTGTCATACTATAACTTCTACGTTCACATAGTCTCAAAACACAGGGAAAAACTGCTCGACACAGTCTAAAAACATTGAATTACAGAGAATAAATGTCGTTAGTGTGAAGTTGAGCTGACTATTGCTACAGATAAATATTATTCATGTTCATGTCCACAAGTATTACATGACACTTATTCAAGACAGCCAATGCAGCGACTAATTTTTGGCGTGAATGGACAGAACATACTTGTGAGTAGATTGAAAATTAATTTTCCATCTCCCAACTTTCCCAGAGCCTTGTTGTGAGGCAGTTCGAGCGGGTGAGTAAATTATAACCTGGCATCCATAAACATAAACAATGTGATCTCTAAAATTTTGAACTTTGAAAATTCAAGAATGCCTTACGAAAGAAGCAGCAAAATGTCATAAAAACTATCTTGCATCGTGACGAGGGTGCTCAATTATAGGACAAACAATGCAGCTAGCTCGCAATCATGAATGGTTCTCGTACCAATACCAGAACTAAAAAGCACATTATTTTAACTGAAATTTAATAGCAGCACATTTTTCACTCCAATTTAGTAGCTCAACACAGTTACTGGCCCATATTTTTTGACCAACTCAGGCACCAAGAGCAAGAAGTTTGATTTCAAGGAAAGCTCAAATGAAACCATACCGTAGAAAATATATTTCCCCAGTCAAATAGCAAAGAATTCTGGTTAAGCAATACAAACCGAAGCTCAATCACCAAGTTCAACCAAAGCAAAAATTATCAGCCTACGTCATCGTTAGTTCTGAAAAATTACTGGTAACAAGATAAGTCTTCACAATGTCGAGGTCTTTCTCAGGCAAGCAAACGACTGAAAGAATGAATCAGAACACCAAGATGGCAAGAAGCTGACTGATAAGAATAACGGAAGCACATAGACTAGTCCAAAGGAAGATAGAAAAGCGCACTCTTCTTCGAAGATGCTCTTCCGGAATTCCAGAAACAATGCCGACCTCACCGGGCTTGAGCTCCACCAAGGCGTCCGAAGAAAATAATCTCGTGGCGGATGCAAAGGCCAAGCGATGAGCGAGAGCGAGATTCAGGCCCCGTTGCAGAGAGATCGCCATTTCTGCCTAAGCAAGTTCCGTCCGAGCCTTAGAGCACACGCCTTCTCCGACTACTCTATTATCTTTAGTGACTACGCAGGTTCCAGAGGACTAGAAGGAGAAGGAGGAAAAAAAAAAGTGGCGTTGCACGAATCGTCGAGGAAATTACCAGAAGAATCGTACGTGGCTCTATTCGGTTCCTTCCAACTGATTCAAATCTATGGGGTTTCTAGCCCAACTTGTTTCGGTTTTGGGCGAACAACAAATCGTAAACTTACTGATCACAACAGATTGGAATTCTGGACAGATCAAGAGAAAAAAAGCCCAAAACCACAATTGATTGAGCCCAAGCCAAACATGCTCATCGGTTCTCCGTTAAATGGAAAACTCGGTAAGGACCCGGGAATAAGAATTTGATATCCGAAAAAAGAAAAGAAAAAGAAATTGATAAATTATCGTCCATTGCACCGAGTAGGCGAGAATCTACTTCTAATTTCACATTCCACGTCTCTGCTCCTTGTCCCACACCTCTATAACTCCCCGTCTCTGTTGTCTTTGCCCAGAAGATTTTCGTTTTCTTCAACCTCCAGAGCATAGTCAACCTTTTCCGAGAAAATCTTTCCAAGTCCAACATAGAAAATGGCTAATCCGACGATCGACGAAGCGGTAGGCGATTCCATGTCCTTCACTGATTTCCCAGAGGACGTCCAGCTCTGCATCCTCTCCTTCCTGAAACCCTCCGAGATCGCCACCTTCGCCTGCACCTCGAAGCGGTTCGTTTCGCTCTGCCAAAACGACGCCAAGCTCTGGTTTACCTTGTGCGACCGGAGGTGGGGCTCCGAGACCCAAATCAAGAGATGGGGCAAGGGGAAGATCGCCTACAGGCTCCTCTACAAGACCCTTGACGAATGGGAGAACCTCATCGGTTTCTGGCGCCGTAGCGGTCCCGGAAGCATTGGCTTCTCGTCGCCGCCGTTGGTTTTCTTCGAGTGGGGCCCGTCGTTCCTCACGGGTTCCAGGGTTTCCCCGTCGAAAACCGGTAACTATGAGGTTATCAAGTCGCCTTTTTTGTGGATGAACCTCTCGCCCGAGGGTCAGCTCCAGACTTTCCTCGATCCCGATGGTCGGGCGGACGTATTAGATAATTTCGTGGACCAATTTGATATCTCCGATAATGATTTGGTCCCCGTCAATGTTAGTTTCATGGGGAAGACCCATTTCGTGATGGAGGAAAATATGAACTTTGCGATTTCGAGGTCGAATCCTCTGGAGCAAAGACAAAATGGGTTTCGTAGAAGTTCGAGCTCGACAAACCTGCTTGGGGACGATGATATTGAGGATGTGGTTGGAGTGGAGAGTGGGTCTCCTGGGAGCTTGCCAGACCGGTTGATGTCGGAAATGTATCAGTATTTCGCGAACCGGACTAGTCCCGGTAGTGCGGATAAGAGGAGGCAGAGGAGGAGGGAGAAGGAATGGCATGGGAGGAGGAAGTGGGACCCTGAGCATTTTGTCAAGATTGTTAATTGCTCGCCAACGGCGTCACGGCCTTTGCAGGGCCTCTGGAAGGTGTTGGTCAGCGCTTCCTATTCTTTTCATCCTTTTATTTCTCGTATAATCAGCTTGTCTTTTATAAGAATCCGTTTTGGAGTTGATGTTATCTGCCAAATGGAACAGTTTTGTAGATGAGATTGGTAAAAGCTGTTGTTCTGGTCCGTTTCAACTAGAATGTAGAACGAGTGTTGGAGAGAGTATCCCTGGAGGGAGTACTGGTACAGAAATACTGATAGATATTATGACTTCAAAAGTTTTCTAACGGCTGTATACTTGAATACTTAAGGACGAAAGGAATACGTGGGTGTGTGCTTTGGCACCCTTCAAATGTTATGAAACAGAGGATCAGATAAAACTTAGCTTCACCTCCTATTCTTTTTCTTCTCCTGGATGAATGAACCCCCAAATCCTTCTATTGTTGGAAGTAATTATAGTGATCATTAACTAATCAAGCCTTTCTCAATGAATTGTCTGGTAGTTTGAGGGCCCGAGTTTAAATATCTTAAAGGTATTTTTTTTTAACTGCTGATATATTGGTTAGTTCTAGATACCATTATCTGGAAATTAAAGACGACCACTCTGGATCATTGGTTTTTTATGCCTCTGCAAAAGTCATGAACACCAAAGTCTGAATCTGATTCCTCTTCTGAATGAGTTGACAAAACTTGGGTCAATCTGGCTAAGAAACATCTTTAGTTGAAGAAATTATGGGCGCATGCACTGCTGTGATTGTCAGAAAACTGATTTTTTTTACTCCTTTTGGTTGCTCACATTGTACGTGTATTTCGTGTCATGGTTAGAAGATGGTTAATGCATGTGAGATCTTCACCAACGCTTAACTGATCCCTTCCTCCATTCCATTATAGGGAATTTGTGATGACGTGACCTTGGATTTCTATCTTGTGGTGTATGATGACGTTGGGGGCATTGCCTGCCGAAGGGTTGGAGACTCAAATGAACAATTTCCTGGCTACTCTCCTGTATTTTGGACGTCTAACACGAGATTTATTGAGTCTCCGCTGTCCCCAGAGGAAGAATATTTGTATGATACTCGCATTCATGTTCGACCAGTTGCAGAAGCAAATGGCATTCATGAGGAGCTCATTTCAGCAGAAAATGAGATTGTGTCTCGGATTCTTTGCATCAACTCAAGGTACGATTTAGTTATACCAGACTTGGCAGGAAGTACTACAAATCCTCGGCATGTGGAGGGAAGGATTTGGCAGTATAACAACGGAAAGTTTGGGTTTGGGTTTCTTCGGGACAATTTTATTATAGACATGAAGCAAATTGCCCAAAATGGTTGTATTCTTGATAGAATGGAACGTTGTGGTGATTAGTTTTCTTGCTTGGGATCGCTCTTGTACAGATCAGTTATGTAGCTGATGCCATTTGTGCAATGTGTACTATATTTATGGTGGAAATATTAATATCAATTCCTTTGATAATGTCCTTTTGTCTTGCTGCTCCACTCTTTCTGATCTTTGCGCGCGGGTGTATAGTGCAAGTTCTACCTGTGGTTAGATTCCTGCGTATCAGTGTCTGTTTTCAGTCCAATGGCATGACTATTCTCTCTTTCTCTCTCTCTCTCTCTCTTCTATGGGAAGTCCATCCAAGTTATGTAGGCGATTGTGTTATTGAGCGGTAATTTATGGACCAAACTACGAAACCAGCTACTTTTTTAATTGTTAGCCAATCTTCCAAAGTAGCTCTGAGACTAATATATATCTACACACAACGATAATATTTATATGCATACGGGGAGTTACATCCTTCATCTTTCTGGTTCAACTCATAACGCTTTAAGAACTTATCCTTGTTGCACTCTGATTTTAAAATTTATATGTCGAGCAAACCGCACGTACTAATATATATGGATCCATCCTGGAGATGGACGAAGGAAAGCGCTATCAGAAGCAAGGAGAAATTCAGGAATGTAGAACGGAAAGAAATGGATAATCAACCGTCATTGAAAATTCATGACTGCAAAGAGGTCACACAACAGGACATGTGCTTGTCAGTTGTCACTATATGACATGGAGAGAATTGAATAGATCTTGGCATCCACTTGAGTACCCACCATCTTGCAACAAACCCGGAAAAAACAAATGAAGGTAAACACAGTTCAACGGAAAACTATTAAGCACTCCTCTTAGTCCTCTACTCTGAGCATACAGCCTTAAGTGGTACACTAATAGGGATGGCTGTAGCAAGGAGGGCGGATAGAAACCATGATGGAAAGGGAAAAATAGAGTAATATGTCAAGCAAATCATGTCTCGGCAGCAACTTCTATGGCATTCATTTTCTCATTCACTGCGTCATTGTCCTTCTCATGTTCACCTTCAAGCTGGCTTAAGTTCCCTTTTTCCTTGATGAGTTGAATATGGTGGTGTTTGCAGTAGAGTCGGCCCTCGTGCGCAATATAGTTGGATGGGCTGATAACACACCCTCCATGGCAGCATTTGAAACAGCTCTTGTGATATGGAGTTCCATTTACAGTAACCTTAAAAAGGGAGCACATACTTAGTAGCATTTCCAACTGTTATATATTGAGTCCCTGAATCATGTTTTGGTGTGGCACTCCTATACAGATGTGCCTTAGTGGCTTTTGAAACATAAATGCAAGATGTTAAGAATAGATTCTGGAATGTTTAGACTGCCTGCTTTATGTTTTTGAATTACTGATAATTGTTGCAAATTATTACCTTCTCAGTTGGATAGACAGTTTTTTTGCAGCCAACGCATTTCTCCCTGGTTCCACCAAACATACTTGAAACCTTATTTGCTGTAGGTCTCTGAGAAGGAAGCTCATAGTCAAAGTTAGTAATAGGTAGTAGGAACTCATTATGATGCAAGGGGGAGCACCTAGCTTTAGGGATATTACCTCACCATCAACAGGTTTCTCTGGCTTTGCAATTTTCGGTGTCCCTGAGAACATCATTTGAAACTGTATAAATTACCTTGATCAACTTAGACAAGTTCAACATACTGGAAGCACGAGTCTAGCTGAACTCATATCAGTTACCTTCAAAGCTTTTCTCAAGACTGCCAGTTCTTTTGAAGAGCTGATCAAAGTGGGGCCGGCAATATAGTACTCCCTCGAAGGAATTGTAATTGCCGAGCTGCAAATTAATCTATAGGTCAGTAGCTTGTAGTCAAAACACTAATCGCGTAAGCTTGCAATAGATACCCTCTGACATGGGGTTGGCCAATTGGTCTGATTGGAGTTCCAAATCTACAATAGCAATTAGCAAGTTCATGATGGGAGCCTGGGACATGGTACATCAAAAGAGCAATACATGAACCTAATCTCGTCTGTCAGAGGCATCGGTTGTGCCATGGGAAGCTAAACAAGTTAAACATATTGGATCCTTACAAATCTTCGAGGTAAACCAAAAGCACTGTATGTGGAAACCCACTATAACTAATGAATTTACTGTTATAGTGTTAAAGTCTCACATTGATTAGGAATCATTTAATCTTGTGTTTCATATACCGGTTGGGCCACCTCTTCTCATTGTCAATTGGTTTTAGGATGAAACTTGACATGTATCAGAGCAAGGTTTTCGACATTAGTCCGGTTACCTTCTGGCACTTCCCGGCATCAGTCTGGCGACCTCCCGGCTTCAGACTGGCGACCTTCCGGCATTATTTTTTATTTTGTTTCCTTGAATTATTGTTGTAACTCCAAACTCAAGGTGTGTCGGGGAGTATTAAAATTGTTAGAGTCCCACATTGCTATGTGGGCTATTGTTTCCAAAGTCTTATAAATAAAGCTTCATGTAATCTCATCAATTCATAAGTGAGAAAACAAATAAATTCAATTGAGCATTCTCATAGTGGATGTCTCATTTATCAGTATAAATAATTTTTCTTCAGTTAAAATTTTTTATTTCTAACATGTTGGGTCATCTCTTCCTATTGCCAATTGGTTTTGGGATGAAACTTGATATGGTATCAGAGTCAACTATTTCTGGGCTTGACCAACTTGTTTGTGTTCCCCATTGTTGTCCACGTGCATGGACCGTGTTCATTCGGCCTGCACGTGAGGGGGAGTGTTAGAGTCCCACATTGATTAAAGATAATTTAATCTTGTACTTCATATACCGGTTGAGCCACCTCTTCTCATTGTTAATTGGTTTTGAGATGAAACTTGACATTTACTAAATAGCTGTCAAAGTAAGGACTTGTTGCTGAGCTCAAGTAAGAACTTCTTACTGAATTCAAAGGCAGAAGGAAAAAATAACTTAGGCTAATCAGATCAATGCAGAGTTTGAGTTAAGAGCATCAGAATGACTTTCTTGCAACACCTCTCAACAACTACTAGATTGTTGAAAAAGTAACGCCTTAAAGGACCAAAGATCGGAACAGAATGGATCCAAGTGAAACCACTTGACAAAAACCAAGAGAGTCGAACCACATCGAAACAGTGGGAAATTATGCTAAATTCGCGAACTTTTCATTGCTAGAAGCCTGAATCTTACCTCGGGATTACTGAATTAACAAGGAGCATGTATGAACAATCATGAGATCAATGACCTGGAAGTTCACTAAAGTACTTCGTGTAAGAGATATGAAGATCTCTAATACGCTCTTACCTTGAGAGTTCCTTTGCAATGATGGCATCGGAAGCAGGCTCTGTGGTAGACACGGTTATCCGCAGTTAACTTATCAACCAGATACACAGTCTTGTCACAGGCCATGCACTTCTGGGTTGTTCCTGCAAATGCCATCCTTTCAAATTCTCCGTCCTAGACAAATGTAGAAGAATTCCTTTTCCTGTATTAGAAAGAGTTTTGGAGTTTTTGTCCAAAAGGGACTAAATGGGAGGAGAAAACTGGTGGGGGTGGATAAGAAGGGGAGAGGATAGTGACGTGTGTAGCCAGAACAATGGGTTATTACAGAGACCAAAAGCGGACTTTTAGATGATTATCGGTAGTGGCAGGCGGCAATCATTCGTCCAAATTTGAAGCACCTAACCACCTTTCTCTAGGATATTTTCAAGTTTGTCTGTCCTCTATAACGTTGCAAATAAATGAACCAAAGTAAAAAAAAAAAACTTAACTGTAGTTGTATAATCTGGTGGAATTTGTCAAAAAAAATGTTAAGCACTGTTCAGATTATTTAATAGCTCATTTTCTTCCACTTGAGTGCAGGTATTCGAAGAGACTGTAGAAACCTTGTGATAAAATACAAAATTCATTTGCTTCAGAGATACATAACATTTTCTATCAATCATCCTCCCACTCACTAGCTAGTTTTTCTCTCCAATAATTTAAATGGTCCATGCTAAAAATTTGAGCATTTTAGTGTTCCTAAGAGGTGAAATCCTCAAAGACTGCCCCATTACAGATTAATCCCGAAGTGGTAATCTGGAAGACAAATGATGAGTTACGTTTTCTTAATGATCATTAAAATTGAGCTTCAACCTTGATCTCTTTCTCATTGAAAATAATAATCCCCCCCCCCTTTTTCATAGGTTGTGGACCCATGAACTTCCTACCGCCAGCAATTCATCACTCAACTCCTAGCTGGCCTGCTTTCATTATCAAATAATTTCTTCCTCATATTCTCTTCATTTTTTTTTTTATCATATTCTCTTCATTTGCAAGCAAGGAGAGTCCTCTGAAGTGTGTGTGTGTTGCGCACCAACAAAGAGCATCTTTTACAGTAATGGAATGGCATTATGTTTGGACACCTACACCTCGTAGCTGTCCTACAGAAAGACCATGTGAAGGTAATCAAGCTTTTACCAAATTGCCAAGCATGGTCACAATGCAGGGCCAGGATGACAGCAGTAGCAGGTGAGCCTGAAATGATGGAGTTAGCTGCTTTTTGAAATTCTCCACCATACTCAATAATGATGGAAGGAAATGAATAGCTGACAGCTCTGATTTTTTTCTCCCAGTGTATCCCACACAGCAAATGAAGCTTCTCTGATGGAATTGACCGGACCAAGGAACTCAATATTAGAACATTTTGTTTGACAAATGTTTATGTTTTTTTTTTGGGTAAGTTACAAATGTTCATGTTAATTTCTCAGAAGAAGATAAAATTGAATGTTTAAGTTGTTTGACGGGAACTTTAAAGGGGAAAAAATATTGACTTTCATCAAAGATGGGTGGTTTAGAAGATGTGATATATTTTTATTTTTTTAACTCGTATATTAAATGAAAGAAATCTTTTTAAAACTCTGTATGAAATATAATTATTTCAATAAAAAACTATGTTAAATTATAGAAAACGTTTCATGCCAGGGTGTAGGAGGAATGTGGAAACGTAGACCCCAACCCATGGATTTTTATTTTCAACAGAAACAAGCTCAACCCGAAACAACTAACCAAGATCATATGCGACTCCCAAGTCTCCAACTATTGGGTGGACTACAATATATGAACTTTGGACCAGGCAGGCTGGTCCATGGACTACTTGCACAAAGCCCACGGGTAAGAATCCAAGTGGCCGAACCCCACTCCATTTCCAGCCAGGAAGGCTGGTCCAGCACACGAAGACCTAAGTAAGTACCCAACCCCCACTCCCTCTCCCCCAAAACAGAAAAACAGAAGAGGCCTCGCAGGAAACTGCGAGAAAGTAATTACTGTTATGACAATTATTGACATGTGCATAAAAATGGGATACACGCCGCCAAAGCTTAAAACCCTTGCTTTTGTTGGACTTGTCCCTCCGAAATCGAACCCCTTAAAAGTGTAAACCCCTGTTATACGGCAATCGAATCAGTTCCGATTAGTTTCTTTTCAAGTATGGGGTCTCTTGCATCTCTTGCACCCTCACTCAATACTTAAGGCGTCCCTGAGGGAGAAAACGTGCAAGAAAGAAAGGAGGGAACTCTTTTCCGAAGAAGATAGAGGATAGGGGGAGATGGTGTTCGGGCAGGTGGTGATTGGGCCGCCAGGATCAGGGAAGACCACTTACTGCAACGGCATGTCTCAGTTCCTCAAACTAATCGGAAGGTCTCTCTCTCTCTCTCTCCCCCTCCCCCCAAAAGCCTTCATTTTCCCATTTTTTCTGTTTTTAACAGAAAATAAAGCCCCAGTGTTGGCGTATTTTACGTAGGACCCAGAATTTTAGAACATATGTGCATTGGCCGAGAATTCGGTGCTAGCAAAGCAGACGCTTTTTTTCCCCTCCATTTCAGTAATGCTAAAGCACAGGATTATTAGGTCGTGGTACCGAGGGCTATTTATCAAGACTATAATCCAAATATCTCGACTTAGAACAATGCTCTAATGCTGTTTTTTATACCATCTTTATATGATGGAAATAATTATGTTTTTGTTTGTCTCGGGCAGGAGGAGGTACTAGAACGATACTTATGGGTTAATCCTAGAAAAGCATATATCTTATTCGTTTTGAATTATTGGTATGCAGGAAGGCTGCTGTTATCAATTTGGATCCTGCAAATGATGCATTGCCGTATCCTTTTTACTATTATTTCTAGAAGTTTACAGTTCGTTTGCTTGGACTACGTCGATATAATGTTTCCTTTGACACAAGTATAGATACGAATGTGCTGTGAATATTGAGGATCTTGTTAAACTAGATGATGTAATGATGGAACATTCTCTTGGTCCAAATGGAGGTGAGCCCGCGTCATTATTAATTTGCTTCTGGATAGTGTTCTTCAATCTACTATTGAACGAAGGTTATGCAATGCTCATCGACGGTATGGCAACTGTAGTTGGCCAATGCATTTGGTAGTTGCAGCCACCATTTTCTAGGTCCTTCCTGGATTGTTTCTAGCTGCAAAACCTGTGTCCTTATTTCTCCAGAATCACCCATGGGAAGAGGACAAAAAGAGAGAAAGGAAGTCATTTGCATAGATTAGACGGCTTCTGTTCTTTTCTGGTCTCTAGAGTTCTATGAGTTCCAACTAACCAAGTGGTGGGTACTTGGGTGTGTGCTTTTGGTGGACTGAGTGTGACTTTGTAAACGGGAATATTGCAAGCACCTTCAGTTTAAATCTAAGTCATTCATCTAACTGGGGATGTAGTTTCTGAAGTTTTTTTGTTATGTTCAACCAGGCCTTGTGTATTGTATGGATTATCTAGAGAAGAATATTGATTGGTTGCAATCAAGATTGGAACCTCTCCTGAAAGGTTGGTGTATTATGCCTTAACTTATTAAAAAATTTGTAAGCTCTACAAATGATCATTTTGCGCTATCTTTTGTTTTGGTATCAGTACAAAATAATATGTAGTCTCTCAAAATCAGACAAACCCCCCCTTCCTTCTTCCTTTTCTTTTTTACTGTCAACTATGTGCTTTCATTCTCGTGGTTGGTTTCAATGTTTGCTAACAATGGTAGTAGCTTTGCAGATCACTATCTTCTCTTTGATTTCCCGGGCCAGGTGGAACTGTTTTTCCTTCACTCTAATGCCAAGAATGTTATCATGAAACTCATAAAGAAGTTGAATCTCAGGGTATGGTTATGTCTTTTGTTGTGATATGGTATTTTTTACCTTTCGCATGACCCTGATCCGATGAAGAGACTTTGACTTTTTACGCTGATGTTCTAATTGTAAAAATCTCATCGGGTTCATTTTATGCAGTTGACTGCAGTGCATCTAGTTGATGCCCATCTTTGCAGTGACCCTGGGAAGTATGTCAGTGCATTGCTTCTCTCTTTGTCAACCATGCTGCATCTGGAACTGCCACATGTTAATGTGTTGTCCAAGATTGATTTAATTGAGAGCTATGGAAGGCTAGGTGTGGTTATATGTTTTCTTCCTTAGACTTGAAGTGTCGGATGTATCATGTCATCAGACTTGCTACTAATTGCTTTTTCTTGTGTTGCAGCTTTCAATCTCGACTTTTATACCGATGTGCAAGATTTATCTTATTTACAGCATCATCTTGATCAGGATCCTCGATCTGCCAAGTACAGGTGTGTTTGATAGTAGAGTTAATTATGCATAGTTATATTAATAAGTCTTTGCATTTTAAACTGTTATCGTGCTATATTATGCTGCTTGGTTGTTGTCTTTTACATTTCCAAATTGCTTTCTTCATTAGAATATTGCAATCATGCCAATCATTTACTGCTTGAATATACTGGCATGCCATGGTGTAGGGTGTTAATACAATACTCATTCTTGCTAGTACATCCTGCTTTTGTTTATGCTTGTTTCTTCATAAGGGGCACCTAATATGTTGCCTGATCTGTTGATATCTTCTAAGTGCTACTGCCTACTTTTGGTACTTTGTTTCCCAGCCATTATTATTGGACTTCTTACCTTTGTAGCTTTAGATGGGAGGTCTCAAACTCCAATATAAAGTAAATCAATTTTCTTGTAAAGTTGAAACTCAGGTAATTGCATGTCCATGGAGGCCTTGCTTTTACCAGCATTTCAACCCTGTTTACAAATAAGAAATTGAATGATACTCTAGTGCGATCATTTGCTTCACTATGTCTTTGGGGGATATAAGCTGATTTACTCTATCCAAATTTGTGTTTACTGGTGAGCATCTTTTTGTTTAGCCGCTTGTGATTCTTGTTTCAGAAAACTCACTAAGGAGCTATGCGATGTAATAGAAGACTACAGTCTTGTCAATTTTACAACCTTAGATATTCAGGCATGCTATCTCTCTTCTTCCTTGTGTTTGCTTGAATTGTTCAGTAAAGTTTGTTCTTAGTTAGATGATGGTTTTCAGGATAAAGAGAGTGTAGGTAATCTGGTGAAGCTAATAGACAAGACCAACGGGTACATTTTTGCTGGCATAGACGCAAGTGCAGCTGAATTCAGCAAGATTGCAGTTGGTCCTCTTGATTGGGATTATTTCAGATATCCTTTTTTTATTATTATTCTTGATATCATTTTTACTGTTATTCATATATTTGTTCCAAGATTAATGCGAGCAATATGATTTATTTTGGCAAAATCTGACTGAAGAAATAAATCATATTGCTTACATTATTCATGTTTGCTAACCAACTTTCTGTGAAGATTTTGAACTACATGACTAGGAGTTTTGTTCTGGCAAATCATCGTTTGGCCAAAAAATTGGGTGGTTATGAGTTAGACTATGCATGTATTTTTTGTACTAGTAACGACTCCAACAAGTCGACTAGTTGATCAACTTTTTTGCATTAGGCATACCATATTTGAACTAAAATACGGGGCGGGAATGATACACTACTGACGTGTTCCTTGGAATGGAATTTCATTAGTTTTGCTTGACAAAGAAGTTCACAGTTGCAGCAGTGCAAGAAAAATACATGAAGGATGATGAAAATTTTGACCACGGTGATTGAAATAAAAGCTGTTTATGGTAAGCAAGCCGCTTCAATATGCATGGCCTTGTCTGGAGGCATGTTCAGGAAGCAGTGAAGTAGCCATTGTTCAGTTTTGAGAAGCTTGAAGCAAAGGTTCTGAGCAACTGGTTTGTGAACGTTGGATAAGTAATTCATGTGTGGAAGATCCGGGGAACACAGATCGAAGTAGCAGACGCTTGCATCTATCTACTTCCTCTCTCATCAGCTGACCAAGTCTTATGTGGCTGTGCTCTGTAAATTTAAGTTGAATTGAAGTCGTACATGAGGTGCATAAATTTGGAGAAAATGTAGGAGCAGATTGAATAGATTTTGAGATGGCTTTGAAATCTTGGGCTTTTGCAGTATCTAGATGGGTTTGTAGGGTCTGTTAAAAGTAGTCAAATCATTCAGTATAGCGTGTTTGGGTTAACTGATGGCGATTGGGATCCATCTTGCTGGTGAAAAGAAATAAAATATAAGATCCACTCAAATCTTGGCATCAGGAAATATATTATAGAATGAAAAATAAGCAATAAAACTTCACTTGGAATGGTAGGTAAATATCTGATTGACTTCTTACAGCACTTGACTGAAGAAGTTGGTGGGATTTTGATTGATGGGGGTACTATGTAAATAATGAAGGATGATGTTCAGGAAATTTTCTTCAATGTTCGGCAAGGATTGAATCTTAGAGAAGCCAGTTTTAGGAATATAAATTTTTGGAGGGCCAAACTACAAAATTATAAGAAAATTAGTTTTTGCTAAAGGAAATTGTTTTTTTCTTTATGATTCTTTGGGGGCGGAAAAAAAAGTTGAGATTACTACAAACTTATGATATGTTTGATGTGATTGTTAATTGTTAAGACCCTCACGGGAAAAAAGTTTAGATTATTACAAATTTATAATATGTTTGATTTGATTGTTAATTGTTAAGACCCCCCTCCCCGGGAAAAGAGTTTAGATTACTACAAATTTATAATATGTATGATGTGATTGTTAATTGTTAAGACCACTAACATGATTTTATTGTATTATGAAAAAAGTTTATTAATTGTGGGCTAAAATTTGATGAGATTTGTTGTTTGGTGGCACAATACCGAAAAAAATAATAATTTAAAAGTTGTAGAAAGCAAAATTAGGCTGCGTTTGTGTTCTAAAATTTTACACCCTTTAAAATTTTAATATAATAAAATATTACAATTTAATCTCTCTCTATCAAATCATTACTTTTCATTAAAAAAAATAAAAAAATTACCTCTCTTCACTTTTTCACTAAATCCAATATCTAAAATTTTAACAACACTAAAATTTTACAAAAACACACCCTCACATAGCAATTGATCTCCTTTAATTGTTTGGACCAACAAAGCATCTAATAGAACCTAGCTTACATGTAGGATAGGGATTTGGTGGCGTATGGCAGTCAAATCTCTTCGTTCGAAGACAAGCATGTTTTGTTTTTCTACGTATGAAGACAAAACAGACAAGAACAAAAACAAAAAGGGAAGAAAAAACAGATACGTGGTTTGCGGATGGAACCCCAATGTATTATTTCGTGAATTATTAAATATCTTTTAATTATTTACATAGATTTTACTATATAACCTACGTGTTATGTTTATTTTAATTTTTTTTACAAAATTACAGAAAATTTCGATCCAATAGTATAAGCCCCAAACAAACACAGTAAATCAAGCGGTAATATCAGAGATGAAAAGCGTTGACTTTTGAATGTGTTCACGTTTATGTCCCTGCACTCTTCCATGTCTCCAGCCCAAACGACTCCCCGGGGAAACACGCAAAGTGCTTCCTTCACGAAAACAGCAATATTTTGATTCTCTGCCGGAAAAAGAAAATGCAAAATTAGTTTATATGCTATAAGTAAAAATTGATTTTAAAAATATAAATTTAATTTTTATGATTCTATTTTTATTTATTATTAATTTTTTATTAAATATTAATTTTATCATTTTCTAAAATTACAGAAATTAAATTTATACTTTTCATATCACAACAATTAAATATAATATAATATAGGAACTGATTTTATATTTATTAAAAAAAAGCATTTTAACTTGAGCCCTGAATCCAATCCAGGTGTCCTCTCCGAATTCTGATAGACTCATTCCACGTGGTCCTCAAAGCGCGTGGACTCTTTCTTCTTTTGGTGATTTGGTTCACTTGCGCGGTGGTTAATCACGCGGGACATTTGACTCGTAACGGGTTGTTCTTTTACGTGGAAAACTAGAACGTACGAAAAAACAAAACGTTCACTCGTTTGTTATGGAAATCTAAAGACGTTTTTCTGGAGGGATTAGAGTGAAAGAAAAGAATATCGGGAAGAGTAATCCTTTGGTTGTTGGGTTGTGCATCCTAGGGACTAAGTCAGAGACAAGTGAAATTAGTGAGGCAGATATGCTGTAATTTGAATGACATCACGGCCTCCTCGCCTATAGAAAATAAAAGAACATTCCAATAGTTATCCTTCCAACAGATAAGAGGGTTAGATTGTGTGGTTATTCCTCTTTCTCGTCTTATAAAATAATAAGGTTGAATATGTTTTGCCCCTTTATTTTTGGGTATTTATACATTACACTTCGATATTTTATTTTTAAAATATTGAACCTATAAAGTTATACTTTTTTTTCGATTTAGACCATGTACCGTAATTGGACATCAATTTAGACGAATTTCGTCAAAACGTGACTCTCATGTGACTGCCACATAAGTGAGATTACAAATATGCCCTCGACGTTAAATTGACGCCCAATTACAGTACAAGGTCTAAATCGAAAAAATGTGTAACTTTATGAGTCCAATGTCTCAAAAATAATACATCGGGGTGCAATGTGTAAATATCTCAAAGATAAGGAGGGAAAAATGTATTTAACCAAAAAAAAAAGAAAAATTACCTTAAGTTTTACACTTTGCAGTTTGCACCATAAACTATAATATTTGAGACATTGCACCCTCTAACTATCAATCTTAAACATTTTGCACACTATCAAAATTATAGACTAAGATGATGATAATACCCTTAACCCACTTTGAATATATTGAGGATATTGTTATTAATTAATTAAATTTTAGAGGTATTATTGTCAGAAGAAGGGTGCAAAGTGTCTAACATTGATAGTTGAAGAATGTAATGTGTCAAAGTGAGTTATTTAGGATGAAAATTGTCTAACATTGATAATTGGAGGATGCAATGTATTACATATCCGGTAGTTTACGGGTGAAAACCGTATTTAAAAAAAAGATAAAAGGGTTATAGATTGAAATGGACAGTCATTCAGTCAGGCATGTGGCCGAGAACGTGTTAAGTGGACTAGGTGCTTTTAATGTGAAACAATCCAATTAATATGAGAGTAGAGCCATTTTTGTTTCCAGATCAATGGTGAATCTCTTTGGGTTTTTTGTCGTCTTTCAAAGATGAAAATTGACAGTCATGTCCTTTACCAGAAGAGCCTAATTCCAATGCAGATAAACTTTGGGAGCGGCCAACGTGGGCTGGATAAATATAGAGCTGAGCTTCCTCCGCTATTAAGAAGATAATTAATTAGCCCATTTCATGCTTCTGCTACAAAGGTTACTGGATGAATAAACATATAGTCTCATTCAAATTTTTAAATAATCTACTAGAAAAACATCACATTGCATCCCTCAATCAAATGACATTTTGAGCTTTTAAATTATCCCTTTCGTTGCATTAAACCTTTCAAATTCTTAAAATTTATCGTTGTTTGCTGTCATATGATTCAGTTGTGATATTATGTCACATAACCTTTTTTTTTGCATGTTTTATCCTAATTAATTTGGATATTATTAAAGGACAAATAGTGATGCATTTTAGTAATTTGAGGATCAATTAATGTAATAAAATTCATTATTTATACCCGCAAATGACATTTAAATTATAGTAATTAGAAGGCTCAAACCAAACTGAAGTTTCAAGTTCAACTGTTTAACGGGTCAAGGTTTAACAAACCCAAATTTAGTTCCATATATTCACAAAATATATATTAACTCATGACTAACATTTTTGCAATTAATAAAACCATTTTTTCTCTTTAAATTTTGAAAGGATTTTTTTTTTGGCAGAATTAGCAGTGAGTTCATTGAATGATTTGAATGGAAATATTTATGAGTACATGGTTGAAGACAAGTTTATTGCTAAGAGTTCTACAGGTTAATTAATTGAATCAACTCCATAAGACTCATTAAGCAAGATCGATCCCGTGCAGGAAATTATTAACAAAAAAAAGTTTGAAACGTGGAGATTATACTTGCTTTTAAGCTCAAATTGGTATTAAATATTTTAACCACAGAATAAATCAACCAATTAGCTTAAGAACAAAACCCATTCGTTCTTTTCCTTTATTTTTTTTTCAAAAATACAAAACCTTGGTACGCATGTTGTTACGTGAGCATACAGTTGAGATGGAATTAACATATATATTTAGCTACTTAATTGAGTAGGAAGAAAAAAAAAGTTAATTACAAAAACTCCCACGAATTTATATGGCAATCTCAAATATCCCCTGCACTTTAACTTGTTACAACCCACCGTCATGGATTACATGGCACGTTGCAATTTTCCTTTTGACCCAGATTTAGAGTTACACGTGCAGGGCACGTGATACCTAGATTACGCGAAAAGACCAGATTGCCCCTCCCGTGCCCTAACTGTTCAACTAAACATCAAACGCACCTCTGGTTCTAGACCTACGGTTGAGATGAAATTAACATATATATTTAGCTACTTAATTGAGTAAGAAGAAAAAAAGGATTAATTACAAAAACCCCCACTAACTGCGCTTCTACACATATTTTGAAGAAACTGCACTAATAAGCACAAGCTTACACATAAAAAGAGAAAATTAAGGGCAAAAGGAGAGGCTGGAGTAATAGGTGTTGTGGTTGAAGAGGGAGAAGATGCCGAAGGCGAAGGTACAGAGGAGGAAGAGGAGGAGTAATCTGGTCTTTTCACGTGATATGGGTGTCACGTGTCCTACACGTGTGACGGAAAAATATTTATTTTAACGCTAAATTTGGATCAAAAGGCGAATTGCAACATGTCATGTAATTCATGAGAGTGGATTGTAACAAGTTCGAGTACAAGTGGGTATATGAGATTGCTATGTAAGTTCGTAAGGAGGATTGTAATTAGCCAAAAAACAAACAACATACAAAAATAGACCCTGTCGTTCTTAATTAATTTTCATGTTTTTTTAAAAATACAAGTTTTAGTTCGTTTGTTTTTAAAATTTTATTAACATTTTGTATCTTAAAAAAAAGTGGTACTGAAATTGATGAAAGAATGATAAAAATAAAAATAAAATTTTAAAGTGTATTCGATAAAAATAAAATTTTTATTTAACAAACGCATTGAAAACCTTGCTACGCGTGTGGCGTTACGTGAGCATACGGATGAGATGAAATTAACATATATATATATATATATATATATATATATATATATATTTAGCTACTTATAAATTGAGTACGAAGAACAAAATTAGAAAATTAAATAGACCCTATCATAGTTAGTAGACGATATGCATGTGGAACTTTCCAAAAAGAAAACGTAGAGAATAAATAAATATACATAGTTCTAAGTATATACCAGCAGCAAACATAAATTTAAACTCTTGGGCTATGTTTGTTTCATATCTCAAAACGTTTTCAAAACGTTTTTTACTCACTTTTTCATCAATTTTAATACATTTTCACCAATCCCAATAACTTTTTACTAATTCCAACAACTTTTCACCAATTCCAAGAGAATTTACACTACTTTCAAAAAACAAAAACACAAAAACATATCTCAAAACCTAAACCAAACCTAGCCTTGGGTTTCGTAAGCCAGGTTATGATCTGGGTGGTATAAGGTACTTATAATCCAACGTGTGTCCCGGGGACATAGCTAGTCGCTCATATGACTTGTCTGTTACGGAAAAATGAATGCTTCAGAAATTTCTGTGGAAAATATATATTTGTCGAGCGTTGTTGTGCGGCCAAGCAATCTGTCTGCGAATGCATTGATGTCATACACCCCATGCCCAATAAATAAGAAATGATAGCTGTTTAACAACTTCCTCACCAAGTAAAACATATTTAATTCACTAACTAATTAACAAAAAAATAGCACAGAAAATAAATAAATATTTATACAGATACAGTACTACAACTTCTATTCAAACATACGTACGTGGTTACATGTTTAAATCAGCGAAGCCCAAAAAAAACAAAAAACAAAAAACAGAGAAACCTAATTAAATATCGATGCCCTAAGAGAGGAGGTGGATGGTTTTGCTCATTTACTAAAAGTAATCAAGATTATTTGATCTAGACCAACTAACCAGTGCGAGCGGCTCTTCAACTAATTACAGTTGATATCGAGTGCTTCTTCTAGAAGATGTTTACTTCTGTGGTTTTTATATGGGGAATATAATGAAAATCAATTGAGGTCGCTATAATTGATGGTGGACAATTTGAATAATCATTTTTCTAAGTCCTGATAATCTTAGTCTTTGGTTCATATCTATTACCTCATCTTTTTCTAGAGAAATAGTTTGGGAAGCATAAACTCAGTGGGGTACTTTCTTCCTCTCCAAGAAGTCAAACAAGGCCGGGATCCTGTGGGGGTGGGGGAAGGTTCTATTGGGCTATGTTTTCAAACCTCTAATTTGACAAAGCTCGCTTGGATCTGGTCCTCCAAGCATACCTCTTGAATAAATACTTGCGGTTCTCTCTTTCTATTCCGTCAATCAATTACCAAACCAGCTCCAATTAAGTTCCTCAGAAGCAAACCTAACACCCATTTTCCGGATGTTCATCTGTGGCGGCGGCAGTTTTCATCATGAAGAAGAAGATGCTCAATGGAGTAGTAGTCCTGGTTCATCGCCAAGAAAATCAAAGAAACGGAGTCATAATAAGGACTGCAAGAACCCCTATTCCACGCGTGGGCTCGATAAGTTTTCTGCACTTTTAGCTGATCTTGAAGAGAAGAAGAAGAAGATTTACTCGCAAGTGGATTCCGAAGATATCTCGCTCATACGCTTTGTCTACAACTCCAATGATTTGGTTCCCATCGTGGTGAAGTCCAAGGACAAAAACGAAGACAAACCGAAGATCGGGGATGTCAAAGACAACCGTGAGGCAGCAGTTGAGACCCCGCGGGTTATTTCGAAAGAAGTCAAGCAGTCAATATTGGAATCACATGAAAAGCCAAAGGGGAGCAGCTTCTCGTGGATGATCAAGCTGAAGGAGTGGAAGCGGCCATCTTATTATCTACCAGTTGTCGTAGTGTTGATTTTGTTGCTCCTGGCCGTGTTTGGGCGATCTTTCGCAATACTCTGTACCTCTCTTGGGTGGTACGTAATCCCTACCTTGAAGGAGAGCTCAAACTCAAAGAGGTCAACAAAGAAGACAGATCATGGAGGATTGAGCGACAAGAAGCTGGCGGCGATAGCTGAGAACAATACGATAAAAGAAGGAAAAAGGTCACCGAAGAAGAAAGATTATGTAAGAGGAATAAGCGACAATAAGATGGTGGTCGGTGAGAACGTGAAAGTTTATTCCAGAAGCTGTTCTGAGATCGGGGAAGACATGTCACCACGAGTGCGCGGCCACCGGAAAAGTTGGTGATCTTACTCCCTCCTTCCAGGCTCCAGCTCTTCTGAAGGCGCTAATGGCAATTCCTGATACGTAATGTTCCTGTACCCAAAATTGTTTGGTTTTTTTTTTTCCTTCTGTTCGTTTTTTCCTCCCCATGTTGGGTTGGATTGGAAATTCAATCCCTCTTCGACATGCCCACAAATGTATATTACTACGAGTAGTATATGTTAAAGACTAACGGTAGAAAGCAAAAGGCCATGCCATGTATGCCTTAGTACGGCTTTTGATGTGGCTCACAAATTGTATATTACTTTGAGCGTGATTGTAAGAGTACTTAACTGAAAAAAAGAGTGGTGATCCCTCGATTGAGGATTCATTATTTCTACACGAAGTAGTTTTTGGTGATGGAGGTGAATGGTGATCAACGAGTACTGGGAATGAAATTGCTCATCAGACGGGACAAAATATTGCATACCGCGGAGGCGTAGATGCCGTGAAGTTTGACACAAAAGGGTTAATTTCTACCATGAGCTGCTGGGTCAATCTGTGATGCTATACAATAAGGTAGGCGTGGCAACCAGTCAGCGGAGCGATGTTGCAGAAATTTCTGATTGAACATGAGCGAATATTTATGCGAGTTTTTGAATTTTTCACGTTGTATTTCCTAAAGATGGCGGCTAGGCTAGGCGTCCATCCGTCTCTTGAAAGGAAGAGGCATAGAAGCGGAGAGCCACGCAACCCGGCTATTTCATCGGGCATATAAACCTTGGCGTCACATTACATTACTATCGAAATCTCTTTGCTGTCAAAGTCGTATCTCGAATTTGGAAGCTTACCCTCTCGGCAGCGGTTCATGCAATTTGGAGGGAGCGTAACCGAAGATTGTATTGCAGAAAGCAGTGGATGTGTTCAATGAGATTGTTTGCAATGTTGAAGGATAGAGCTGGTTCTTTTCGGTTTCCTCCTACCCATCCTAATTTGAAACTAGCTAGCAACAGGAACATATATGTAATTTCTTGAGATTTTGTGTGCGGCTATACACTGCTTTTGTTTGTTCTGGTCTTTTGTGACTGATGTTCTATTTGTAACTAAGCGACACTCTTTTGTAATATTATTTGGGAATATACTTACCATTTACCAAAAAAAAGTAGTACTCTCAAACCTGCTACTTATCTCAAAAGGTTAAGCCATTACAATACTCTTTAAATCTCTTTTATTTTTCTAAGTCTCTTGAAATCTCTTTGCTTCAACTTGATATGAACAATGTCGTTTATATCTTCCCATATATCTAGAAAGGGTAACCAAGTAACTCATAGGGGTGCCATTTTACCATATTTTTGCCCTGAAAATGGGATTTTTTTTTCTTGGATTAATCTCATTACACGAAACAAATACTTTAGGACAGGCAGAGAGGCCCAACAATAATCTCAAAAAATGTGAATATAAATTAAATAATTGGTCCGGATGTTTTCTTAACTCAAGGCCAAGGCCCAAAAAAAGGACCGTCAGAAGATGTGGTTGCAGTGAGACGTTGGAATGTAGGATTCGAAAAAGAGATTAAACAAGAGTTTCGCGGACTGCCCGATTTATTTCCTTCAAGTACTTATGTGTGAAAACCTCGACGAGCGGGGTTACAGTCTACTGATTTTTTGAGAAGACTTCCCCCATGCAACACAAATGGCTTCCGTACCTTCAAGGGGAGGATTTAGCTCGTTCAGAGGTCAGTGAAATTCGTCTCGTCCATTTCCATTGGTACAAAGATTTTACAAGGCATATAGAGGTAGCTCTTGCTGAGGTCTTAGTCGAATTAACTTCTTTGCTAGGAAGAAAAGGTGTATAATACATCTATGCATTTGATTATGAATGTGCTTAGAAAAAAAATTGATTATGAATGATCCACTTTAAGGTAGCAGATAATGGTGGTTCTTTCTGTCTCTCTCCCTTCAGTACCCTTTTTTGAACACTACCACCATGACGCGAAGTCGCCCAGCACAGATATTTCAGTTTCGCACGAGAATAAGCAAAAAAGAATAAAATAACAGCCATATTAGTAGTTTTAATTTACTGAAACTTTGTAACGGTATCAGAATATCGGATAATCATGTATTGTTGTACAAACATACTGAGGAGAATCAGCAACATGAATTCGCTTCTCAGACTCTAAACTATCCATGAAGCATCATCAAAATGTGCATTAAAAGTCGCTAATCCTGCAACACGATAAAAGTATTTTTGTTCCATCGTGAGAAAACTATGGACAGAAGGTAAAAAAACGTATAAAAAACCAAAAAAACAAAGAAACAAAATTGACTTGGACGTATGTTACAAGTCAAATACAGGTTTTTGAGAGTGAAGCACATATATTTAGGTGCCGGAAGAGAATGATTGCAAAGCAAACGAGGCATCTATAAACAGCCAACTGAGTTGATTGCTACTAAAAGTACACGGTTCCTCACCTTAAACCTCTTGCGCCGCGCATCATCAGGACTGATGCGAGAAATTTGTTGTTGATGCCGAGGAGCTTCACTTCTGTAATTTCCTGCTGGCATTCTACTTGTCCTTTCCTGTGTTTGACTTCTTGAATTCCGGAAAAAGTTATCCTTGTCCCAAGTAACCTCATAATTGGCCTTCAATCGAGATCCTTGCTGCACAACAGCAACCCGTGTTCAGTTATCAATAAGAAAAAATAGTCGCAGTTAACTACTAAAACGAAAGAAACAACTTAGTATGTCTTGTCCCAGTGTCCCAGCTGATGCTTTATGACTGCATCTTATGTCACAACTAAAGACTCGAACTTATCTGGATCTGTTCTAGTTTTCCTAAGTCCAATTATTGAGTTCTGACTCAGTCATGTATAGTTTTTCTCACCTTCATTTAGGAGGTGATACTCACTCTGCCTTTTACCATTTCCTCCTAGATCCGTGTTAGAATATAAGCATCTGCATAGTTCTTGGTTCTCTTTCAAAGTCTCATTCAGTTTATCGAAAAATAGGAGCCAATAGGCTTACAGAAACTTTTTGAAAGACTTGCCCGAACAGACACTATCTGGAAACAATAATGGATGGTTCTATAGATCTCTAAACTAAAGGTATTCGTATCAGAGTCCATGGAACAAGGGCCAACAGTTTGTGGATAGCCTATCACAGCAATCAAACATCCATAAGTATCTTATCTTCTGCTCCATTGGATAAGAGATCAACATGCTTAAAAAGGAGCACTGGAGTCATTTAGGATAATCCAATTCCATCTCATTCCTCATGATGAGAAGAGCAGGAAAGATACTTGGTGTTCCAAGAGTTTCTTTTGCCGGTCAGCCATGCTTCAGAACAAGTTAATCCGGATTAACATTCAGAAGCAAGAGGCTTCCAGGTATTTACATAAAATCATGACATGGTAGATAAAATTAAAAGAATACTGTAGAGAGAAACCTATTTCCCACCTTTTGCATTGACCGGCCACATAACACCTTCAGAGCATTATAGAAGTCCTTGTATTTCTCGAACTGGACTACAATCTTACAATTAAGGCCTGAAACTAGGTTCATAACTTCCTCTGCTTCCTTACCTAGGTCAATGTCTGCAGCAACATTAAGATTCCTACAGAGTGCGAGTCAAAGAAGAAACAAGAATGACAATGCATAATCAATTTAATGCCTTATTGCTACCAATAAATATGATTGATTGGTCGTGAACGAAACATTTCATACGAATAATGAACAGTATCAAAACGTTACAACTCATAGGCCACAAAGGGAAGTTTTGAAATGTAACATACAAGCACTTTAAGCTTCAATCCTTTTTCACCTTCCTTTACTAGTAAAAGCAAGAAATTTAATAGGAAGGGTCAAAGGCATTCAATCCCGTTTACAGGAACCTAGAAAGACAACTCTATAGTTTTCAATATCACCTTCTCCTTGGGTCAATTCCAAGCTGTAAAGAGCTGAACCATATCGTGTCCATTGTTCTTTTTTCCGTTATAATATCAATGTCATTAAGCAATTCATACCACTTCAACTGTAAAGGTCCAATAGAAAACCTTCCAATATATCCAAGAGAGCAATAACGACTAAGAAATCCTTTCGCAGAACACAAAATAGAAGATAAAAGGTTTACGAGGTACAGCAAATAAGCAGAAGCAGAGTTACAGGGCAACATAATCACCCACCTTATATTCCCAAGTCTAGAAAAAATCGAGTGTGTAACCAACAACGAAGGCTTTGATGATACTAGAGGCTCCGCAAACCACCGCGACGGAACCCCCCTCAATACAATCGTATCAGGCTCTTGATGCCCACTTCTTGAATTTCCTGCTGAAAGAAAATACACAGATTCAAGAATTACGTACATAGCGAACTTATATCAATCTCAAACTTGTCCAAACACATTCCAATCCACAAACCTCTAGTTCCAAAAGCGTAAAACTCCTCCCAAGCTTTCTTCATTGCCTCGAAGTCGTCGGACGCCGGGACGGCGACGTTTAGCCTGAACTTAACCCCTTCAAGATTCAACTCCATACCGTCCATTTTCTCCACGATAGACTTTCTCCAATCCAAGTACTTCTTCTCCAATACCTTCACGTCCTCTTCTTCTCCTCCCTCCACATCGCTCTTGTTTGTGGTCTTGTTGAGAAACCCTAGGTCGCGAATGAAGAGGGTGCCGTCGGCTACTGGATCCTCGCGCTTGCGCTTCTTGAGGTCTCCAAGCCGTTGGATCTCAAGGTCCTCTTCGGGGACGGTGATCGGGGGGTAGAGCGAGGTCTGGAGGAAGTCTATGAGAGTAAGCTTTAGCTTCCACTCGTCGACCGGCTTGGTCACGGAGGGGTTGGTGGGGTAGATCGTGAGGCTGAACTTCACGCGAGGCACGAGCGTGAGCCCGTTCTCTAGTTCTAGAGTTCCCGTCGGAGGAAGAGACTCTAACGGTTGGTTGCTCATTACTCTGGTCCTCTGCTGTCCCTCTCTCCTTTCACCACTCTGTGACTCAGGGTTTTGCACTTCCGCTCAGGGCAAAGGTTACCGAAAACGGCGCCGTTAATTCCTCTCAAGCGGTAGACGACACGTCGTTCCACTTGCTTAAAACTCAATAGTATTGCCCGGCTGTAGAAAGACGAGAATCCCTCGTCTATTGGCGTGGCATACTTCAATTGGAGTAGGCAGTTCATTCCTTTGGCATAGGAACTAAACGAAGTCAACGGGCAAAACCAAATTGCATATTGACGTGGGGGATTAGAAACAGAGAGATGGGATGCTTCGCTTGCTTCGACGGGGGCAACAAGCAACGGAGAAGGGAAGAAGAAAGGCTGGCTTCTGAAGAAGCTCGGGCTAAAGCCGCCGAAGCGGCGGAGAGAAGGCAATTTCTTCTCTCTTTTTAACCTCTTTACTGTAAATTCTTTTGTCGTTACTTTTGCCGATTATTCATTTCTCGGAGTCCTGTCGAATTGAACTCATTTTCAGCTACCTCATAATCAGGATCATCAGAATGCTGTATCGTTGCTGTCGGTTTCTCGAAAGTGGGAAACAACCTTGTGCTTTCCAGTTCTTTAGATCATGACTCGAGTGCAAGGACATTTCAAGAATAATTCAATTCTTTGATTAAAAACTGACTCGTAGGCCCATACTGCCATTCAATTATAAGCATGTCGTGACAGATTCATTAGTTTTACTCGGAAAAAAAAAAAACCATACCTCCACTAGGTAAACTTAATCTGGAATGGCAGTTATTCTTCGTAGGCTTTTGTTTAGGAAATTAAATTTATGAATTTGATTTCCAAAAGTTCACAATTGTATCCGACTGGCCACAAGCATGGAAAATCCTGCATATGATGCATGCTATATTCTTTTTTTTTCACCCTTTGAATGTCTTGCTTCATGCTCAAACAGTTGGTATATGTAATTTCATGCGCCAAATACAACTGATGACCCTATTTGGAGATTAGACATGCCATATCATTGTTGGGATCAAAGTATTCCAATAAAATCTATCCATTCTCCTCTTCCCTTTTAACAAAAACATTTACTACACATGCTCAAGTATAGTCATAAGTAATTTGCATCACATGATACTTGGTGCCAGCAGGATTCTGAGTACTTGGAACCAATGGTAATATGTAACCCTGGAGTAAATTTGTACTCGTGGTACCAAATGCAAAGGACCTGCATTGGCCAAGTGCATACATGTTTGCACCCCATGAGGCTTATTATATAAGGTGTCACTTGGGCAAGAGGCAAGCACTTAGGTAGGTAGCTTTTGGGTTATAGCAATCGTAATAGGAATGAAGCATGATAAACAAATTGATATGCATAATGGTTTCTTTACCATCTCAAGCAACTTCTATGTGGTGGTCATATTTGCAGGCAAGAGCAATTTGAAAAGTCTGCTGCTGGAAGAGCTGCACGTGCACAGCTACAGGGAATTGCAAAGCAAACTGCAAACTCTAACAAAGGCGAACCAGGACTAAAGGTTTTTGTTTTTGAGATGCTAATTTTATTGCATTTTCGTTATGTATAGTACAGTCAATTTGATTGAGGATTTTTGTGCCTTCTGTCGAGGCTGTCATTCTCCACCAAATCTTAATGTGGATTCTTTGACCAGTGTGCACGTTTATCTGAAATGAATGGTAAGACACAAATCTGACCTTCCATTCATTTGGTCTTGTGGATGCAGTGGCAGATGGGTTGAGCCGTTGAGGTGAAGTTTTTTTCTATTACAACTTAACAGTCTAGGTACGTTGGTCAATATTCGGCCAGGTAGATGTAGTTAGCCTTTCATTTTACATTATGTAGATGGCATGGATCCTTCACGAAGATCAATGAAGTCTTTTTTTCTCTGCATGCATCATGCCTGCATAAGAAAGTTGAATTTTAAGAGCAATGCTATTATGATATCTTTGTCATTCAAGTTAGACTGTCTGTGACCATTCACCTTACACTGGGACTAATGTTTTTAGCAGATTAGAATTCAATTCTGCTCTAGATGCTGATTTTAGAAGTTCAATGATAACAAACTTTATCCATGCATGCTAAGCAGCTATCTTCGGTCCCTCACTTGTGTGCATCGTGGGAAGGGAGGAGATGTAACTTTATAGTCCCTTTACTTAATTACATTGGTTTCTGTCTTGCAGTGTTTATAATAAGATCCAACTGTCTCTATTGCCAGTTTCTTTCCTTGAACAGCCAACAGTCAATGACACCAGAGCAAACACATCATGAAGGTTACTTCTAATGTTTTAATTATGATGTAGCTAGCGCTATAATAAGCTTGTAATCTAAGGTTGTGTTTCTCCTGTAATATTCAACAAGTTTTTTGGTGTTTTCAACTCGTAATCTCTGAGAAGCAACTGTTTAGTCCCTTTAGCTTGTATATTAACTCCAGCTTTATGAAGTGCAAATATGTGTATAATTAGATTTCTTCTTATTCAAGATAGTTTCATGTCGCTCTATCGGGGGAGTTTTTTTTACCCAAATTTCGACACAATTATATATGTTGTTTGCAATTGCTGATGGAGGGTATTTAGCTGGTCAGGACCACGCTACCAGCTCGGATCAATGGCTTTCAGCTTTGCCAAAAGCATATAAGTACTACCTCTAGGTGGAGAGCTCCAACATGCTGCACTGCAACTTCCTGTTTTCCCAGCGCAGTTCATTAGTTGTTTTGAACCAGTTGGACGAGCGGGGCAATTTCTATTATTATTTTTTTATTTGGTGGTAATCCCTTAAATGCTGCTTAAACACGTAAAAATGTACAATGGGTCGTTTCATGAATTACAGCCTGATAAGTAAAGTACTTTATTATTGCCATCCCGGCGGCAATTTAGCACAAACTTCGAAAATGTGCTCAGGTCATGGTTGATTCGCTTGCGGCTACTAAAGGGAATCCTATTATATGATTATTAGGATTACCGTTATTGTCGAATTCAGTACAACGTTGCGCATTTAGCCTGAAACTAAATCGTCCCCCACCTTTTTCAATCTCTCAAATGATTCACTGGGAAACCCTGACCTTGGAAAGAAATTATATGATTCTTAGGATTACCGTTATGTAGCACATTTTGCCTGCAACGAGAAGATTGAGCTTCTATTCGCTATATCAAGGAGCCAAACAAGAGTTGAACAAGAAGTAATCATTAGATGTACTCAAGAAACCAATCGAACTAATTGGCCATTGGGTCCTGCAGATGAGATGTGGCGGTCCCTGTTCTTGGAGTTGTCTGGTTAAAATACGCAAAAACCAATGTCACATGAAGCTTTGAATAGGAGCTGACAGTTCAAGCTCATATGCAGCTTGAAAATAGTCTGCTGCTTGTTGAAAGGAGCCCTCCATTTTCGAAAGGAATCCAAGCCTCAACCATGCTCGATGGTTTGTGGGTTCTAATCGTAAAGCATTCATTAAAAAACTTCGTGCAATTGGTAATTGTTGGCTACCAAGTTTCATCAGTACTTCTGCAGTAGCGACAATACTTGGAACATAATCCGGTTCTATTGACAAAGAGACTGAGAAGGAAACTAATGCTTCCTTGTGCAGAGATTGAGCTTCAAACAACATGCCTGCAGAATTTTTGAGAAAAGAAAATATTAGTTTAAGTGTTTGACAATGATGTACAACCAAGGATTATCTGGAGAATTAGAACTATATACTTACGATCACCCATAAAAACATGATTCGAAGATCACATGTTTCTGCGAATGTGTGTGCATGTGGATGAATAGAAGCACACATATTTACATTTTCAGTAAATCCGCAAAGGACCCCATAAAGAAAATTTATTCCAACCTGTTGCATGCCAACACCCCGGGGTCAAAAGATCAATTGACTTGGCTTTGTCCACACAAATTTCTGCATCATGCCATGAACCAAGTCCAGTATAAATAGAAGCCAAATCCTGCCAGGCTGTAATCTCCATTTCTCTTTCTGCTGATGCCTGCCAAATCACAAAATTTTGAGGAAGACCTTACCTTGTTTAATCAACAAGTGAAGGATGAGAATCGTTTTTTAATAGAACATGCATATGTATTATCATGTTTATTCCATATCCACAAGATGTGAGAGGCTCAGCCGCATGCCCTGGGTCATAAACTTAAGAGGACACCGTCTACATCAGCTTAAAGGAAATATGCCACCTAATGGCTTGTTCCTTTAGTCTGTCATCAGTCCATGAGTAAATGTGTTTGCATGTTTGTATCGACTCCAAAACTAAAGCTGGAAACGCATTGACTTCACATAGAGCTTTCCACTTGTAACAAAGAGCAAAAGTCACAGAACTACCTTGGAAAGTGGAAATGAAATTTGTGGCAATTACAGTATCTTCAAGAACGCTTGCTTTAAACTACATAGTCACAACTAGGGGTGTACACACTCAGTTTGTTATAAGATAGTCATAATCAGGGGTTCAAGTGCATGTACAGTATAAGATCTAAGAATACTCACCTTGGAGACCAAATTCTTTTCTTGATCTAAATTCTTAGACTGAAGCTCCCTTTGCGCTTGAATCAGAGCTAGCAAGATTCTGTATGTTTCTATTGCTTGCTTGGGATGTTCCTGAGCAATCTGAAGCACAGCTTTCAATCGAAGAAGTCCTAGTTGATCCATCATCCCGGTCTCATCCAAAGCAAAATCCACAAGGGTTTCAGCATCATTGAATCGCTGCTCTGCAGATAATATAAGAGCTAAAAGCTTCCAACCTCTTCCTGAGCTCCCAGCCACCATATCAGAATACATCATTGCATTGCTAAAAGCTTCACCGAGATTCCTTTGCAGTGCATTTTCTAGACCAAGGCTATACATCACTTCTGGGTCCTCCTTCCCAGTAACGGCAGCATGGTTTAAAGAGTTCAAAGATTCTTTTTGAAAGAGAATTCTATCAGAATCCAAAGCAGAAACTCTTGCAGCATTCCCATAGCAAACACCAAGGAATCTATGGGCTTGACCCATGAAATGCTCATTCTGATGATCAGCCAACTCGATAACTTTACGAGCGAAGTTAATCCCTTGGTGAGCATGCTTTGGATCTAGGGAACACAATTTTGCTCCCAGCAAAAAAGAATGAATAGTGCATTTGTGCTTTGTTTCAGAACAACCCGAAACCTTCCTTAAAATGTTCAGAGCTGTTTCATTTTGTCCTGCCGCACTATAGCAAAGAGCAAGAAGGTACCACCTCTCAGTCCGGTTATAGGTACCTGGCAGGACTTGCTCCACATGATCAGCTAGTAATTCATACTGGCCATTAACAGAGAGTGCATAGGTCAAATGGTCCATAATTTCTGCATCCCATATTATTTCCTGCAATGCCACTTTTCTCATGAGTATTAACAACAAGAGGATTGCTTCTTCTGCGTTACTTTTAGGGGTTGGACCCCCTCCTATTGGCTGAGGGGGAAAGCTTGTTTCTACCCCGCCATAGAGTAACGTGGCCGCCAAGTCCTTTTGTACAGCAGCCAACCTCTGGGGGTTCAAGTTCCATGGCTTAACTAGAGCTCGGCGATATGCAGTGATTGCTTCATCGAGAGACCCTCCCTTAGTCCACAGGCAGGGCAGCAACTCAAGTGCTTTGTGAAACATCTCTTGCAACTTGCAGTCTTCACCAATGCCCTCCTGCATTCCGTTAGGTAGTGCTGATTCAACTACATCCAGAATTATTTTGCACTCCGCAGCAGCCTCTGATAAATAAGAAAGTACCAGAATCACTAGAACATGTAAACCATAGACACGGAAAAAACCATCTGATACACCAACCATATTATCAGCCTGCTCATGTTATTCAAAACACCATGTTTAAAGAGTTAGTAATGCATTCTTAGCGCTTGAAGGAACCTTAATTTTCTCAAGATTAAATTAGTCTTCATTTAGAGATAAAGTAAGCTCTCACAAGAAAGAAGAGCCTACATACCTACATATCGCCCAAGTTCCTCCAGTGATTTCGCTTTAAGCAAGATTGCTTCAAGAAGTAAGCTCACAGAGTGCATCGACATCACACCGGGAGGCGCATTATCACCTTTAGCACGCGGTCTCCGAGGCCTAGTTCTATCAACAATGGCTCTGACCATTCTTGGGATTAAACATTTTATGTCAATACCCAGAAATACCTGAAGGGCAGCTTCGAAATTCCTTCTTTGGTACTCAAGCCTCCCCAGCAGAGCCCTAGCTTCCTGATCGAACTCATTCAATCAAAAATCGAAAGTTCAAAACTGGCAAAAAGTGGCGCAGCTAAAAGGCAAAAAACAGGGGACTAGTTTGATCAGCATCGAAAAGAGAAATAAGCGGACCTCATAATTTAAGGAGAGAGCTTCTTTTAGAGTGGATTCGACTTCATCCACCTGGGTATCCCCGAATTTTGACTCCCAGTCACCGGTCCTGGAGGAAATGCCACTTGCCGAGAAATCCCTTGTCGCCAGCGACTCCGGCGACTGCGGTGGCTCTTCGAACTTGAATTGCTCTCCTGAGCAAGCGCACAACATCTTTTCCAGAAAGAAGCGGGAAATGTGGATATTTCTTTGTCAATGAGGTAACAAACTCACTTCTTAGAGATCGCTATCACAGGGATACAGCTGAAAGTAAGTGAAAACCGACTTTGTCAAAGCCCAAACATGCAAAAAAAGGAACTAAACAAAATCGAGCGTTTCCAGAAATACATTGACTTAAAGCCATGGCCATTAAAAAGTTTCCACTTAAAAATCATCAACGTAATTGCAGAATCAGCTACTATTACCCCCAAAGATCCATAGAAGTTATTTTCATCAGCTATCATTTGGAAAGAAGTGGTACATTTTCGTTACTAAACAGTGGAGCAAAGAGCAACGCGAACAACAAAAAGAGCACACAAGTCAGAGTTTCGTAACGACCCTAGTAACCTTTCGAATGGAAAAACAATCCCACCAAAAGGAATCAGAGACAAGGAGTGAACATTGCATACGACGAAGAAGACGACGACAATGAGGCTGAAAAGAACAAAACGGGAGGTGGAAAGGGCGAGAGAAACGAAGAGAAGCAGAGCCTTGAACTTTACCTACCAAACCACAATACAAAATCCTGAGTTGAAGCAGTCCTCGAAGCCATGAAAGCTACCTCTCTGCTCAAGTCTTCTTCATTCCTGGTTTGGGGTTTTTTGGGGCCTCGTTCCTCCTTTTGTTTTTTTCGGTTTCTAAACGAATCTGTGAACTGGATTCAATGATCTGATTTGAAATGGGGTTTTGTTGTTTTCATTCTTTTTCCTGATTAGCGCTGAGTACGCAAAAAAGAAGTTCGCGTGCGCTGTGTGGGTACAGGTCTCTGTAGGGGCAAAGGTGGTTGCAGGGTCACCTGGCTCTTTGCGCTGTTTCGGTTTGAATTTTGATATCTGTGCTGCTCTTAGTTGAAGAGGAAAACGATTTGGGCACCCCTATTATAAAGTTATATCTCACTAAACTGGTGGTATGATCCTAACTAAACACCCACATGCAATGTGGTTATACTTTGGGCTTGTTCGGTTTATTTGAATTCTCAAGATTTTTTGAATCATGAGAATACACAAACCGAACATATTTTTAACATCACTTAAAAATAACTACTGCATACATGCCAATAAAGTTAAGATCACCTAAAAATTCTCAAAACACAAAAAAATTCTCAAAATATTTCATAACCGAAGAGACTCTTTGTCTCCTTTTTTACGTTTATTTATAATTTATTTAATTTTACTATAAATAAATAATATTTTTCAAGCAAAGCTAAAATATACCAATTACTTAAAATATTTTGTGCTCATGTTTTTAAGAGGTGCCTTTTGCTGACTTAATTTAATTATATATATTTTTTATTTCTGAGCAGGTGAATTGCTGACTCGACTTCGTGGCATGTTCAGACCTCAGACCAGAAAAAGGAAACGAAGTCCATTGCTTTCGTTTTTTTCAAATGCCCTTGATTTCCATAAAATGTTTTTTTATGACATATTCTCCCTGTAAATCCCAAAATAGTTTTTGTTGACAAATTTTAATGTTAAATTAAGATAATGAATTACTTGGAAGTTGGGAACTACATGTTCCGATGAGAGGGAGTGTCACAGTAAACAAGAAAAAGCAAACGACTTTGTATTTGATAAAGTGGCCAACCCATGCTAATCCGACACATCGTTTTGGGTTCCCGAATTAATCAACGCAGGCCCAGGCCGAGCCGAGAGGACAAAAATACTGCTGGAGGAACTTACGCAAATGGGGTAATAATCTATTAAGGCAGGTGCATCATGGTAACATCATTAGAGGTAGCCTTTTTTTTGACCGAGTAGCTAACTTGGTAGACCTTTTCGCCTGCTTTTTAGCTTTTGCCATCTTTCGCGTCGTTCAGAAACGGCGCTCAACGACGAATTGACGCTAAATCGGAAAAAAAAAAAAAAAAAAAAATATCCCAACGACCTGCGAAGGGCCAACGAGATTAGCGGGGTTCCATTATTGTCGCTGCGTGCTTACATTATCTGTGACGTATCGATCGCCGATATATAGCAATCGTTACAAGAAGAAGAGTCGACGTAACAACACCCATTTACTGAAGTCAGTCGGTAGTAATCAGCATTTGCCTAGAAAAAAACAAAAAAAAAATCAGTAATTATTGGAATTTTACAAAAATTAAAAACATTTTTAAAGGTCTAAATAATATGTACAAAAATGTGTCCATGTGAGGCGGGACAGATAACTTTTCGGGACCCAGTCACGAGAAAGCGGAGTTGAAAAGTTTTTTTTAACTTCTAGAAGATAAAGCTTGTAGATTCATCTGGCAAGTGATGGAGACCTGTTCATCCGGCCTATAGTTGTTAAAGCAGAGAAGCCTCTCCGATTAAGGAGTTGGACAGCTGCCTGCCCCCATAACAAATATCCACCCTTCAAGCAAAAGCTGGAGACTGGAGTCATCCTTAAAATTAACCTAAGGAAAAAAAAAACAATGCCCATTTTAATATTTCATTTAAACCTCCAACTTCCTTCCCTACCCTCGAGTCAAAAGCCTTCTGAATTAAATATTCTTCCGAGAAAGCCAGCAACCATTTTGGAAAAGAAAAGAAAAGCAATTGCTGGCTAAGTGTAACATTGCTGCTTTGTGTCATCATTTGGTCGGCACCATCGGCAGTTATATAGGCCTGTCAGGGCGGGCCAACCATTCCCCAATATTGATGGCCTAATAAAACTTAAGTGGACATCTCACAGTTGACACTACCAAATTCAGCTACTCAGACCAAAAAACTTTTTTTAAACAAAAAATCACCTTGTGTTGGAGGTTTGGCGTCTCTGTATATTTGGTCCCAGACTAAAGAGTATGTATTAATGGATCATAGACCATCAATGAGCTGGGCTCCAGCTAAGGCACTCTCAGATGTTAACAATAGTAGGCCCAGATTGTCTAATAACTATTCAATTGGGCCTAATTAGACCATTGTTGGGCCTTAAATTAGGCCGGATTATGTCCAATCTAATGGGCCAAGACTGAACGATCTCCACGCTTTTCTTCTACTGCATCGGTGGAAACAAGGAGCATCAAGAAAGAAAAGGATTAGCGTCAAAATGATGGTAAATAGCAGGCGTAAAGACGCTGTCGGTCAGTCGGAGCGTGATTTGTTTTTTCTTTTTCATATTATTTTATCAGCAAGTTTGAATTTCAACGAGTACGAGTAAAGATTTGACGGTCAGTCAGTGAAAGAGAAAGTGGATCAGGTGTTCGTGTACGACCGCGAGGTGGAAGAAGAAGCTTAAGATGCTTGGGAAATGTGGAAGGAGATCGGGGACAGAGAAGCGGGCAAACTACGCCCAAAATCGTTTGCCAATAGCATTAAGTCCAATCGAATCCGCACTCTCCAACTTTCCAATCACAAAGACATCGTCTCCCCTCACCGAGGTGCCATCAACTCTCTTCAGGTACACTTATCTTTTTCTTTTCTTTTTTCTCGTATCAAATCATGAAGAGTGCGAAGAGGATAAACATGACTGTTTCTTTTTCTATTTTTGTCTCTGTTATTATTGCTCTTGCAGTTTACTTGTGGATCGATTCGATTGAATTAGGTGTTCTACTTTTGGAAATATAAAGCCTTCCAGGTGACGGGTAATTCGCGGTCTTTAGTCGTTTATTAAAAAGTTACTATTTACAGCTTTCTACATCAGCAATTGATTCTTGGCCTGGTGTTCATTCAATATGTTTCTAAACTAGTGATTAGCTTACTGGTTAGGCTATCTACAAAATTAATCAAATCGAGGTTAAAGGTTGTGCCATGTTACCTTGTACGTTGTAAACTTTAAGAAGGTTGTGCCATGTTACCTTGTACAGTTGTACGTTAAAGGTTGCGCCTGCCATTCGAACAAAAGAAGATATAGACATTGTAGCGGACGCCAAGTATTGGAAGATAAGGATTGTCTAGTTAGTCTCAGTTTTTGTTAGTTACCAAAAATATTGTTTTGAAAGAAAAAAGGTGGCTTTGAGTGGGAAGATGATGTTCCCGGTATTAGTTTTCAGAAGTTATTGGATTTGGTAATATATTTCTTAACCTCTAATGGTAATCTCTTAATTGGAGTATCTGTGGTTTTAATGAAGAATCGAAGAGAGTAATATTGAGCCTCAGCTTGTGTCATGTGCATTTACCTTGATGACATATTGACATGTCATGTCATCTTGTCCGATGAGAACAACTTTATGATCGGTAGGTTCAGTTATGGTGTTTATCCCAACTACCTCATCTAATTTTCAATTGCACAGACTCAAAATTGGTCCACGATCTCATGCGACTGCTCATTATGGTGCTGTTACAGGGTTAAAATTAACCGAAGATGGCATGTATCTTCTAAGTGCAGGTTGGTTTTGTTTAGGTTAGATTCTTATCCAGTAATCATGCTGTTAACATGCTTCATGCAAGTAGTCTTAAAAAGTTGTCCAGGGTGACTTATGGCAGTTTGATTAACAGATGTAGAGATGCAGTCATGCAGCGTGGCATGAGCTGTATGTTTCTTTCTATGTGTGTGTGTATGTGAGAACATATATGTATTACAAGAGGCTGTGTGTGTATGTGAGAACATATATGTATTACAAGAAGCATATGAACAGTCTGAGAATTGACCTCGGAACTGTATCACAGATGCTCTGTACATGGTGTTGCAACTAGGAGGTCAATGGCTATATCTCTATGGATCAATTCTATGTATAAAACTCTCTTGATTTGAATCAAGAAGTATGTGTTGGCCTATTGGTGGGTTGTCCATAAAGTGTCCACAAGATCACAAGGATATAGACCTTAATATACTTGTTCTGATTCAACCTATTTAATACTTGGAGGTGGTAGATAAAGAAGGTGTGTGTAGTGACTCTGTATGCAATAGTTGTGGGCACCTTCTTGAAAATCATTACGAATATTGTAAAGAGACACTTGCATCATGCTTAGAAATTAGTAAAAACTTGTAAAGAGGCACTTGTGTGATATCTCTTCACTTTGAGCAGTTTCCCCTAATCAGTAATTGGTGTCCATAAAATGTGGACCTTATGACTGCACTTTGTCTCTACTTCGCTGCCCTTTTTTATCTCATGAAGTATAACGAATAAAACACACCTAAAGCAAAATGTAATATCTCTCTCTCTCTCTCTATGTTTTTGGCTTGCAGGTTCTGATTCAAGATTAAAGTAGTGGGATGTTGAATCAGGCTGCAATACTCTTGTGAACTTTGAGACTGTACGCCTCCAAACCAGTAAGCCGATACAGTTAGCAACAACTCAGGATTCATCCCTGGTTTTTGTTCCATGCATGACAGCTGTAAAGGTAATTTCCCTTTAAAATCTTTAACCTGTTTAACATACTTTTGAATGGAAAAACAAGTAGAGTAGTTAGGTGCACACCTTAAGTTGAATTATTGGCTTTTCAGGCATTTGATGTATGGTCGGGTAAGATGTCCTCGACATTTCGTGGACACTACGAATATGTGAACTGTTGCTGATTTAGTTTGCAAGATCAGGTACGATTCTCTTTCTCTTCTTACGTATCAGTACCTAACAAACTAGACCAGGCACTGTACTGATCATTTAGTCCGGCGGTGATTCCCTCCAATTTCAGTTGTGAATCCTCTTTCTTACTTCCATGGAATCCAATTTATGGAGTGCGAAAGTGTGAAATAGTTATTTATGTACACAAAACTTGGCAGAATTACTTTTCGAGTTTCCAGAAGGGGGAAAAGAAAAAAGATGAAGAGCGAGTAAAACTTGTGTTTCTGGTAGTACTGCAATTGTTTAAGAGTTTCTTAAGAAAGGGAGGATAAACTTCCACCTGGATTGGAGAAAAAAAGAAGCAAGAATTGATCCTGGATAGGAACAAACTGACGACAGTATTTTCTAAGGTTGACTTTTATTCGCGCATATAATCCGCAACAAAAGTTTGACTGATTTGTCCAATGTTGCAGGAGTTATACACAGGCGGAAATGACAAACAAATTCTTGTGTGGTCACCATCCAGGTTGATTGGTGATGACTTGGTATTAACCCTTCAACTTATTATTTTCATCCTTAAAATTGTGCATATTTTCACCACAATAGGTGCTCCATATAGTCAGTATCTCATGTGGAATGGGTGAACTTACAGGATGAAGGACCAACTCAGGATCAGGACAATTGGAGTGATTAATATTGGCAGGTGTTGCATCCTGGCATATGATCTCCGACTTCTAGATGACGAGCTTTCTGATATATTCCTCTTAGCCCAGTGGATTAACCCTCTAAGTGCCTAAGCTATTATCCGTTGCATGTGTACATATTAATCATCTCTTTCGTGGTCACCGATGTTTGGTTTGTAAATATATTGTGACAGATTTCTTTGTTGATCTCCATGTTATGTTTGTCATTTAATCTGCATGAGATCTATTTCAGATACGTTGCAGAGGTGGTTCTAGATAATTCTAAACCAACTGTGGATCACAACCGTTTACAACTGCATATAAATATTTGTTTTAAGTTTATTGAAGAAGAAGTTCCCCCATAGAGATCTGAAAAGCACTGCAAGTAAATAAAGAATAATAATTCAACAAAGAAGATAACGATGTAAAAGGAAACTTCAAGATATAATTGAAAAGAACGGACCTTGCCATAATAAAATGAACTAAAATTAAAATTTCCTTCTGGGAAGATAAGAAAGGCATGGAATAGGAAAAACGTGCAGAGCTAAAAAAACGTCTGACCTTTTTTTATTTGAAAAAAAAACTTTCTAGAATACTTTTTTTAAAACCTATTTGAGGAATATATATTTAGGAAGTTCACATTGCATTTATCAGTGTAATTATTATCCTTATTTTACACTGCAATAGCGGTCCCAAACATCCCTAGCTAGACTAATCGTGGTAAATGCAATCACCAACTTCAATTAGGCATTAATAATACCGGGCATTTTCTTTTGTTATTGAGCAGTCACCAAACGTGGGAAAATTGGATCCAAATTGGTTAGTCCTTTCTTGTAGGAGAGGGTTAGGTTATTTCTTCTTGCAGCTTCCAAGTAAAAAATCTGATCCACTTCTGATATAAAACATGTACTTTTAGCAGATATAATCACAAACTGCCTTCACTTTTATTCCTTTCCTTTTAAAAACTTTCAACCAGGTAGGGAGGAATATCTTGCTAACCCAAATGGGGAAGAAAATTATGGTGTGAAATTTGCCGGGAGAAAACATCGAGTACAAGACACGTGGGGACAACTCGATGCACCCCCGCGATGCGCGGTCAATGTTCTCCTCGAGTGTACTGCGGGATATGTCAGCAGCTGCACTTCGGAAGCCAACTATAAATATAATTTCTCTCTGGGATTAACCACTGCTTCAGATGAGGGACTCACTCGTTCTTTCTCGCTACGGAAACAAAGACCGGTCCCTCATCGTCCAGGGTAGGTCTACGACCACTTTCCCGGCCATGGATCCCGAAATCTGGAGTCAGCTGCCAAAGGAACTCCTCGAGCAAATCCTCTCTTTTCTCCCTTTTAGAAGCATGTGGAAGCTCAGATCAACCTGTAAGCACTTCAAGTCCCTTTTGTTCTCTCCCCAATTCATGTACCAACGTTCATCTTCCTCTTTGCCTTCGCCTTTCCCTTCATTTCTCTTGCTGCATCACCCCCAGTGTTACCAGCGCTTTGCTTTGTATGACTCTGCCCGTTATACCTGGCGCAACTTAGATTTCTCTCTCTCTGATTTGATACCAACTACAGAGCCATCTTTCACTCTTCTCTCCGTCTCCAAGGGACTGTTTTGCTTCTCTCTGCCCAGATCATCCTCCTTTCTTGTGTGCAACCTCTTGGCCGGAACCTCAACACTCGTCAAGTTCCCAACCTACCCTTTCGCTTTTGAGCAGCTCACTTTGGTTTCTACCCCTGTTGGGTACAAACTTTTCGTGCTCTGTACCGAGTCCTCTTCGACTTCCGGTTTCCTGTACGATTCTAGGATCCTCTCTTGGAGACAATTCCAAGGTTTCGACCGGATTTTGAGCCACAATTATCACGGGGAGGGTGTCTACTTTGATGGTTGCTTGTACTTTCTCACCCCAGAGCCATTTTCTGTAGTGTGCTTTGATTTGGAGAGTGGGAAATGGAAGAGGTCAGATACTGAATTGCCGGGGGAGCTAATGTTTGTGCGGCTTTTGAGTGGTGAAGAAGGGAAATTGTATATGGTTGGTGGAGTTGGGAGTAATGGGATTTCAAGGAGCCTGAGGTTGTGGGAATTGGATGGAGCAAGGGAGTGGGTGCAGGTGGAGAGCTTGCCAGAGATGATGTGCAGGAAATTGGTGTCGGTGTGTTACCACAATTACGAGCATGTCTATTGCTTTAGGCATCAGGGGATGATCTGTATCTGCTGCTATACATGGCCAGAGATTCTGTATTTCAAGGTGTCAAACAGGACTTGGCATTGGCTGCCCAAATGCCCTTTTGTTCCTGAAAGATGTAGCTCTGGATTCAGATGGTTCTCTTTTGTTCCAGAGTTGTATGCTCCTGTTTAAAAGTCCGTCCCTACTCCCTTAATTTCTGGGTGTTTGTGATATTTGTGTTCCTGAAAAGACACTGTTTTCTAAACTTGTGCTTAAAATTGAGAGGAATTTATCGAGTTTGCTGTATGCTTTTTATGTCATTTCTGATTAGGCCTATCGTTTGCAAAACTCAATCCGCGATGCTATTCTCTCTCTCAAACAATGTATCAAAGTCGAAAATGCAACGTCAGGGAGAGGATCATATTTCTGATTGGGCCTATCGTTTGGGTGGACTTGGACTCGAACACTCCATTCCATCAAAATCTCGATTCTGATTTGAACACCCAATAAAGGACGCCACTTATAAACTATAAAAGATCCATTCCTTCAGAACTAGAAAACTGCAATCGTCATTATCTTGACTATTCTAAAGAGACGACTTTTTAAGCGTCGTCTTGGACTTTTGGACAAAGAGGAAGCTTATCGTCGCTGACCTATTAAAAAACAAAATAAAGAATGTCACCCCAAAAAAAATTACATTCCACTCGTTAATTCATGCCATCCTCAACGGTTGATTCTTTCTCTTTACACATTGCAACCAAGTGGACGATTTTTGTTTTTTTTGAAAGCTAGTGGTCAGTGGACAATTATATATCTAAGACGTAAGAAAAACACCTATGAATGGGATGATATTTCCGTGACTTCCTTTTCATCTTCATTTACAATGATTATGAGATGAGAGATGTTTTTTCCATGCCGCAACTTGACATCACGCAATCAAATCCCCATCCTCAAACCCTCCAAAAACCCAAGAGAAAATCTTAGGTATGGCGCAATTTATAGTTCCTAACACGACTTTTCTATTGTCCTCTTCGGGGTTGTGCATGCGGGATATTCTGCGCGGACTCCAGACAACATAAACCTTCAAATCCTAATCTGAAGATCCAAGAAACCACTCTCATCCAAAGCCCAAACCAGTGTACTCTCTTTTGTCAAGTTGGGTCTGGGCATGAAACAGAGAATCGTGAAGGCCCAAACTGTCGAAGAATCACATTCTCTTAATCTACTAGCAACTGAGTGGTCCTCATTCTAAACCACGAAGAAATGTAAGCAGTGCGAATTTAACCAATTTGCATTTCCCCATCTCCAATCAATATATCTTCAAGGCTTCAGAGAGAGTGCTAACCCAAACTTTGGACTCTTCTCTAAGGTCGTCTAAGGCTCCAGAAATTGTTAGGAAGGACTTCCGTGTAAGCTTATGCTGTAAAAGAGCCCCAAGATTCCCATGGTTGTTGAGCTTTGCCTTCACTACTGTGAGAGGATCAACCACATATGAACATCCTACTGTTAAGAGTGTTTTCATTTGTGGAGAACCTTCTACTGACCTCTCCAACTACAGCTCCTCCATTAAGCCGACTTAGATGGTGTAAGTAAGAAACCCGTAGCGAGTCCCCTTTGTCGGCCCTACAAAAAGAAATTCAAGTAACAGAAATGACAGAAACCTGACACGTTCCTATGTTTTGCTCCAATACATTCCACATATACTACAAGAACAGAAAGTCCTGTTTGGTACCACTATAGAATAACTTGCTCATTAAATCTGGCGGGAGATTACTTACAAAATGACAGAAGCACTAGAATCTGGCTTTGTCAAGCTCACACCAGCATTATACTTTGCATACTTGCCAGAACCTGTCAAGTAACTAGATTCTGCTCCAAAGGCAATGCTGGGGGTGCCAATGGTTGCTGAAAAATCAAGAGCAGGGGACTTGTTCAGACCAACAGCTGTGGTGAAAGTTGCATGTTCATGGCAATACTGAACCTCCAACTGCAACATGGAGAATGTGTAGCAGTAAAACAATTAAAGTTAACGTGACTGCGGATGCACATTAAATCCATCTGCCAAGAAAATTGGTACCTTGCCAGACTTGTAATCGGGTAGTTTGAATGACAGGACGGTTTTTGTGGATGGCAGGATATCTGTGATACAGAAGGTTGTCAAGACCTGCTAAACAAAGAAACAATTACTAGAAAGAACAAGGACTATAATTTAGATTTTGAAAAGAGAAAGAATGAAAGAAATTACATTTGATTCTGTGTCAACTTTGACATCAAACACAGCATTCTTGTGCTTGTACTGTGCTGCCACATCACCTGAAGAAAGACCCCTCTTATTCACCACTGTTGAACTAAGGGTCTGAAATAAAAGAAATAAAAAGAATCATTCTCAACCGAAATCTCGCATATGGTGTCACATGACACATGATATGACTCGGGTTAGTGTAACAAAATCTTTTTTTTTCTGTAAGTAGTTCAGATAATGGAAGCTCATGGGAAATACGGTGAGAACCGGCACTTTGCAAATAGCCACTCACTAAAATTCATCATCTTAATTCAAGATCTTTTAGTGCATAAATAGCCATTATTCAAATTAAAAGTTAGGTGAATCCACAACCAGATAATGTTTGCTAAGGACATTGTTTTGACCAACAATTTAATGATCACATGATTTTTGGACGTGTAACTTTCCAGAACCAGCCGATTAACATTTTTACGACAACATCACTTGTAACAAAAAGAAAAAGGAAATGGACCTTTAGCTCCTCTATTCCCTCCAAAAGCAGGTTATTTTAAATAAATTTGAATGAAACAAACGCAAAGAAACTGGCCCATCAACTTCTTTGCTGCTTGACCAACAAGGGTTGGCAGCAGAAATTCTATTAATCACAGTCTTGTCAGCAGAAATTCTATTATCCACATAGACCAGACTAACGTTAAACTCAACCATTTTTTGTTCTTCCTTTCCAACTTGATTTCACTATATCAAAGATTAACCCCACTGCTGGTGAAGACCCAATTATTATATGCACAGAAGCAAACCAACTGCGAGCACATCCTTCAGTTTCATTTTCACAAATCTTGCAGAAAAAAGCAAAAAGTGAACCATCAACTTGTTAATCAATAACCAACTCCACCCTCTTCGTGAAGCCCTGCTAGCTATTTGATGCAAGGGATATGTCCCAAATATGAAAGGATGGTGATATACTTAAGTTCCTCATGTGCCTAGGAAGCCGAAGCAATCTCCATTGAAGCCCATTCAAGTTTTTCCTACTCAAATCTTTTTTTTTTCATTCTCGGAGCATCAATTTGTTCATCTCTTTTCACCTGCATCTTATCCCAACTGGACGTGAAGTCTAAGATAAACAATTCCTCTATAGTTGTCCACTATGTTGTTCCTAAGGGGCTAGACCATAAGAATGTATTTCCTTTCTGAACTTAGGACTGATTAACCGAAATATCCTAAACCTCTGCAAGGAATGTCATATGGCCGATTTTAAATTTAGAAACACACCAGTTAGATTTCATAATGTAAATGCTGAACTTTGTGCGTTTTTCTGTTTGCATTAGAGACTCATAACTACTACTGTTAACCTAGTTACACTTAGTCTTTTGAGTCAGAGCACTGTATATTACTATCTAAAATATCCACCATGCGTATGAAGCGCTAGTCACAGTTAGAAGCCAAATACTTTACAATTGAGTAAGCAACCTGAATGAAACAAAATATATAGATCCAATTAGAGTTAGAATAGTTATTGAATTCTACAATGCAATGGAAACATATCAGGGCTGTTGCATGAAACAAACAACCATGCGCATAATCAAAGCAACAATTTCGGGAGAAACACAACAGATAAATCAAAGAGGCGACACTCGAAATGATGTGACGATAATACGGCTAAGTCTCCTATTCTAATCCGGAAAATTTACATAACCGCTAATAAGAAACCAAAAAATTGATGGAGACCAAGAACAATAGGAGTTCTTATAAGAAACACTAACAGGGACTTTTTATTAGGAAGAAGAAAAGAACTTAAAGGAACAGGGGAAGCAACCATGCTACTCCCGTCTCACTGTTGGTGGTGATACTGAACTTCTGTCGCAATTGTAGTCCTTGGTGAGCAAGTCTGTAAATCGAAGCAAATTTCCCAAGACTCGTAAACACCATAATCTTTTAAGGAAAAAGCCATGACTGAGGCTCTTGAGAGAGAGAGAGATTAACCTTTGGCTTTCTTGCTAATGTCCGAGAATAGTCCGGGTCCACCACTCGTCATTCTGCCGCGAGAGTATAAGAAGTCCGGAGACCTAAGAAATGGAGCGTTTTGTAAGACAGGAAAAAAGTGAGGGCTGGGGTTTATCCCTTGCCTTTAATTTTGCGCTTCGCTCGGGTTTTGACCAAAAAGAAAGCTTCTTTCTTCCGGGGCAAGAACGCTTGCGAAGAAAACGACGTCACGTCCGGATGACTTGTAGCTTGTTGTCCAACCGAGCGCGGCGCCGTGTTTCGGGAGGTACAGCTGTGCGGGTGACGAATGGCAAAAATACACAGAATTTGCTCTCGTTGAGAGTCGAACTCAAGACCTCCCGCTTACTAAACGGGTGCTCTAACCAACTGAGCTACGAGAGCCCTGCCGTAGAAGGGGCTCGTAAATTTAAATTAATCAATAGAATTCCCGTAAACTCGTGTAAAACAAGATGATTTGTTGGTAGTTGTCCTTTTCCATACATCTCACTTAGCCACTATAGTCCACTTCAGCAAAGAAGACCTTGTATATAAAGCATATGGTGATTATCGATTCCTACCTTGACAAACATTTCTAAGAGATGTCTTGATAGATTTGGAAAGATCCGACCCATTGAGACCAGACAAAGGGAACTTTGCAGTGGTTAGAATTTTAACAATGTTTTCATAGCAACAGATAGACCTTGCCTAAATCACATTCTCCACATGAAAATGACTTAGCTTTACGGGTAGCAAGCAAGCTCCATTTTGGACGGCACTTTTATTTCAACATACCAAAAAAAAAAAACATCTTTCAAGGGGCTTGGCTCCAAGCATTTCCCCCCATTTATGTAACCAGCAAACTTTTTCTATTGATTTTCCAATTCTTATGTTTAGCACCATAATCGTCCATGAAGTAATGTTTTAGTCCCCACTTTACATATGCCAATAAACTATTTATTGTGACGAAATGTTGCCTAGGGACAACAAGATATCGCAGTTCATTATTCAACTTCCAGTCTTCCACCAAGTGCTTACGACCGCATCTGAGGTTCGATACCAATGCAAACAACAGTTTTTAAACGAAAGAAGCTGTCTCGTGGGTTTCGTCCAAGTGTCCATTACTAATGGTTTATACGCTGCATTATCGCACCAAAGTGGACGCTAAGCAAGTTTAATTAATACTCACTTGTTGGCCAATCAAGTGCGGATTAGCCTTTAACTTCACAATTACATTTGCAATACATTCAGAACAGTGGCGTCTCTAAGCACAGGCAGCCTAAGGGGTTGCCTTGCCTAAGACCTCCAACTTTTTTATTTTATTTAATATTTAATAGGTCTAATTTATGTTCAATTTTTAAGTTCACAAAAAAAAAATCTCAAAATATCTTTTAAACTTTTTAAAATTCTCATTAAATGCAAAGAAATGCATAATTCAAAATTTCAACAGAATCTTCTGGACTTAAAGAAGATCGTTGAACTTGGAACTTTTAGACTTTTAATTTAAAATTATTATTTTATATTTGTTATAATTATTATTTTTTATCTGAAGATAATTAAGAATTTGAAATTAAGTTATGTACCATATATAGTTTTATTTTTAATTTTTATTTGTGTTGATTGTAATTATCATTTTCTTGTTTGGGATACTTTTGAGATATCTAAAAGTTTTTAAAAAAATAAAAAAAAAAAACTGAAAAATTAATTCAATAACTATTGAGTACAATATTTTGATAAGTAATTTTGCATCTTACAAATATATGAAGAAGAAATTTTAATTAATACAACTCGGGCCTTTGGTGAAATTATAAATAGAAGCCTTTTATAATAAATTATGAATTATTATATTAAAATTCTTCTTCATATATTTTAATATAAAAGGCTTCTATTTATAATTTCACCAAAGGCCCGAGTTGTATTAGAGACAGCCCTGATAAGTTTTTCTCTCAAAGCCCAGGAATCATTCCCACCGTCTTCTCGGCGACGTAGGATTTGATAACGTACAAGAAAATGATCTAAAGGCACTACCATAATTAGGACCTAATAGCACCGCCGTTTCCAGTCTTCTTCTGCCCTTTAACTTTTAGCTTTCTTCTTAGCGTATAAATAAGGCAGTGGACAGTGGCGGATCCAGGATCCAATTTGAAGGGGGTCGAACACATAAGGCGAAATGACAAAAAAAAAAATTTCAACGTACAAAGTGTTTTAGAGTTAAAATATCGAAAATTAAGGATTAAAAATTTAAAAATACACATACATACTAAGTGGAATGTCATCTGCCTGAGTACTGTACACATACCTTCTCATGTTGCTTCATTCGCCAACTAAGTGGAATGTCATCCGCCTTTGTATAGCCTCCTAATGGATGAAGCAAGAGTATAGGGTTCTTGTATCCCATCTCAAGAAGTCTACGGCGGGTATCAGTCATCAGCAAAGCATGGCCATTGTGCACAGGATTCCGAAGCTGGAAAGCAAATACTGCATCTGCATTCCGCTTTGTGAATTCCTCACGGAGTTCTACAGGAGACAATCGAAAACAATCGAGACCGTCATGGTACTTGATCGGCTCTATAACCTCCAAGTCACCTCCAATGAGCCAGTCCCCATCATGGGTTATAGCATCATCAGCATAAGGTAGGCCAGGGGCAGTGGTTCCCATGTTCTGGCAATCCTTTCTTCTTTAGGGTGCTTGTAGATCTCAATGCTGACATAAAAAATATTATGAAGACTTTAATAAACTATGGAAAGTTATATACCCGCTTACGAAACCAATCAAATCATTCATGTTGATGGAGAAACCTTGGAGGAAATTACAAAGACGCCGAAAAGAGGATATTACATTTGCGGACGATGCAAGTCAATGTTCCCCGCCAGACAATCCCGTGGAGAAGAGGGGTTTGTCTGGCGGGGAACATTGACAATCCCGTGGGACCTCAGAAAGCAATTTAAAAGCAAAAAAGATCAGCATATATCCAATTACCATTATATTTTCCGACACTTTACCTGTTAGACCATAGTATATGAAACAGAATTTAAATATGTAGTTTGGATTTTTCCCAGTTTGAGTAAACTAATAATGAGACGATAGGATCACCACAGTTAATGATGTAATGAAAGAAATTGTGCCGGGGAGGAGAGGGGTTTTGGGGGGGGGTGGGGGTGCTGGTGCAGTGGAAAACCATCAATGTGCCATCAGAAACATGGTCATCCGACTGTCATACTGATCACAGCACCACCACCGATCCCTGGCTTTTGGGACTAGACAAAAGGGCAAAGATAGAGGCAATACAAGTCTATGATTTGTCTTTCTCTTAAGTATGATTTTATTACCTTATTTTTGTCTAGTAAATAATGCTTTTGCAGGAAAAACTGAGCACCAATACATTTTAAGCTTCACGAATCTGGTTTCTTCTATCCAAAATAAATAAAAAATTAATCCAACAACTATTGGTAAAAAAACAGCAGACCTCCATACTCGACCAAAACCAAAATCTATGTTCTTTAACTCAAACAAAAATCCAACAGATATTAAAAAGCTTCGCACCATCCGGACTTAAAACGGAGCAAAACTACAGGAAAAAGCATATAATCAAGAAAACCGAAAATCAATTACCTCCAGAGGCGGATCCGGGGCGGCCCTGGGCGGATAGCAAGCCACACAACTACAACCTCATACTTCAATTTAAACATAGAAACGAAAAATGGAGCTCGAAATAACAAAAACTAGTAAAGTAGATAAAAATAGAGTCTTTACTCTCTGAGAATAGCGACCGGATTGTTGTCCGAGTCAAATAGAGCGACTTCGGTCGTCCGATGTTTCTGCGAGTCGTCGATGGCCAAAATGATCGGCACAGTCTTCGGTGGCCGGTGGGGAGCGGCTGAACTAGCGTCGGCGGTGGCCGGTGGGCAACGGGCAGAGAGAATTAAGAAACGAGAGAGAGATAGAGAGAGAGAATGGTCAGGCTTAAAGGCTGTGTTTTACGCTTCGAAGATGGCAGGTGCGGCGTGCGGCGGTGGCTGAGTTAGACGAGAGTGAGAGTGAGAAAGTCATAGGCCGGAGTGAGTGGCGAAGTCTTCAGATGCAGAAAAGAGAAAGGAGGGGGAGAGGAGGAAAGGCCCGAAAGGGAGGGGGGGCGCGGAGTGAGTGACGGAGTCTTCAAATTCTGTTGAGTTTTTTTTAAAAAAATTCTGCAGAGGGTGAAACGACGTCGTTTCACCCTCTGCTGTTTAAAAAAAATAAAAAGGTCTGGGCCAAGGGGATCGGGCCCAGGCTTTATGTAGAAAATATGGTTTTAGTTGGCCTGGGCCTGAGCTGATGGGTGTCGGCCCAGGCCAACTTATAAAAAAAAATAAAAAAAAAGGTAAATTACAAGTAAATTTTTTTTTTTGGGGAGGTGAAGGGTATCGGCTGATACCCTTCGCCCCCCCCCCCTCCATCCGCCTCTGGCAGTGGAGGAGTTATTTTTTGTCCTATTATAATTATTCGTTTCAAATAATTTTCTTCGGTCGCTAGCAAAGATGGAAAGGCGAGAAGTTTGAAGAGGCACAGTACCTTGATTGTTGTCTCGCAGCGTTATTTCAACAGCTTAGGAGCTTTTTCTAGAGAGACTCATTCCTTTTTTGTAACCCTTCCTGGCTCCATTTTGTCCAAAAGCACCCTCCTCTCTCTTGCTCTGGTAGAGGAGGAGTTCTCGCTCCTTCCCCCTTCCTTTCCTTTCCTTTCCTCCGGCCGGTAGTCGGAGTCTGTATTTTTAGCTTTTTGTTTTATTTTTGGCGGTTAGATTACGACCTTTTTTCCGGTAGTCATCGGTGTACACGGCACCTATGGTGGAACTCCTCTCTTTCCGGCGATCAGATCTGGCTTAGAGCGGAGGCAAGTAGTCGGAGCACGCATGCTTCTCTCTTGGCGATTTTGAACATTTTTTGGAGGACTCGACCTACTCTGTCGTGCTCAGCTCCCCATGGGGTCTGCTCTGTCTCTATCCTGCATCTCATTGCAGGCGTGTGTGACGCCTATGCGCACACCGTTTTTTTTTTTTTTGCCACTTCTAGTTCCTGCCATTTTTGTGCCGGCTTGTATCCGTCTCTCCTCCTCCTCTTAGTGCAACCGGTTTCAGCATGCAGATTATCTTGAAGGAGTTAGATCGTTGCTTTGCTCCCCTTTCCTCCAGCGGAAGCTGCCATCGCTGTGTGCGATTGGTCGTGTTGTGTCTCAGTCCCAGTGATCTGTTTGTGTTTGTTCTGTGTGATGGCCCTTTTAGCAAACTTGTTGTTTTAGTCTGTTTTACAACCCTTGCTGTTATTGGTGGTTTCGACTTTTTAGTCCAGTTTTAATTCCAGATCTTTGGATTCGGCTTATTGTAAGACGTTTATATTAGTATACTATTTATTTTGCATATATAAAATATATATACTGCGACATCTTAGAGTCGTGTCCACACAATTAAGCATAAGTTCGAACGCTTCGAGTGTTTTTTAACGGAAACGACGCAATACATTTCAACAGAATGAAACCTACGCCGTGGGAAGGGAAAACAAACCAACCGACATCAATTCCCACATTTAATTTATTTTCTACCAACCCCATCTACTTTCCCACCTGCACCCACTGAAAAAATATTATTTTTTTGGGTAAGTAAAATTATTTATTTCGTTCATTTAAGCTGGCGACTGGCGTAAACAATGTGAACGCGCGTTATGGGTATTTAAAAAATTGTGGTATTTTTTTAAAAAAATAAATAAACAAATTTACAAAAGGTAGATGTAACGGATTTATCTCCTTACAAGAAACAAGATGCTTAAACATCTCTCAATAATTGTCTCTTTACAAGAAACAAGATGCTTAGAAATTATCATCAGTCAATAATTGTTGTTATGGATTACAGCAAAAGAAGTTCTCAAAGAAACAATATTTGTTCGGATAATTAACATCACAAACAATATTTGCAAAAAAACAAAGACACTTCCGAATTATTGAATTGGCTTAATTTTGTATGAACCCCTGCCTGCACGGGCGTGGCCTGCCCTGTATAGATGCTCTTGATTGATCCAAAACATGCGCAGCGGAGTCAGCAAAACAAACAAAGAGCAACGTATTTGCAGGAACACATGGCAGATGGCACCATAACTAGTACGCGGGAGTACCATAAGTGTACCACATCACGGTACCGAATCCGACCTTCCGGTCAAAAACCAAAAGCCTTCGGCTGTAAGCACGAGAGAGAGGAATTAAAAGACCAACACAACTTCGAAAAAACTTTTTTTTATCGTATGACGAACCTTCTGTGCACGCATTTAAAGAGACCTTCGCACGTGCTCCCACGACTGGGATCCGGTATAAAGACTAACGTTGCACGTGTCAGCCCAAGGCCCGACGCCTAATCCAGGTGTTCTCTCTCTCTCTCTCCTTACTTCCCCTCATATTATCACCTCTTTTTGTCTGTGTCTCGCTCTCACGGCCCCCAGCCACAAAACCAACTCGATTCAGCTTATTTCTGGATAATCTGTCCGAATCTCCCTTTCGACAGAATTCTCGTATCCGACTGGTCTTTCGGAGAGATTCCGATTTTGTAAGGGGAGGAACTTCCGAGTATGGAGACAGATAATCTGGCGAATTACTCATACATGGGGAGGAACTTCAGTGATCTGAGTATCAACGACAACTCATCAGCTTTCAGCGATTGTAACAGCGATAGATCCAGTGAGTTTCCGACGAATTCTTCGGAGAGCCGGCGACTCCTCATCTCCTGTGCCTCGGATAATTCAGACGAGCTGATCCGTCAACTTGTCTCTGCCCTGGAGTCATGTTCGATTGAAGAGCAAAAGCAAGCGGCCATGGAGATCAGACTCCTCGCCAAGAACAAGCCAGAAAATAGGCTCAAAATCGCCAAAGCCGGTGCGGTGAAGCCGTTAATTTCATTGCTTTCTTCCGCTGATCCTCAGCTTCAAGAATACGGTGTCACTGCGATTTTGAATCTCTCGCTTTGCGACGAAAACAAGGAATTCATAGCTTCTTCCGGAGCGATAAGACCTCTGGTTCGAGCCCTCAAGACGGGGACTCCGACGGCCAAAGAGAACGCAGCATGTGCTCTGCTTCGACTCTCGCAAGTAGAGGAGAATAAGACTGCAATTGGAAGGTCTGGGGCGATTCCGCTCCTAGTGAATCTCCTGAAGAACGGAAGTATCCGCGGGAAGAAGGACGCCTCAACGACTCTATACTCGCTGTGCTCCGTGAAGGAGAATAAAATGAGAGCCCTCCAAGCGGGGATCATGAAGCCCTTGGTGGAATTAATGGCGGATTTCGGGTCAAACATGGTGGATAAGTCAGCTTACGTGCTGAGCCTGCTGGTGTCGATACCGGACGCGAGAACAGCGTTGGTGGACGATGGGGGTATCCCGGTTCTGGTGGAGATAATTGAGGTGGGGTCGCTAAGGCAGAAGGAGATCGCGGTGGCAATCATGTTGCAGATTTGCGAGGATAGCGTGGCCTACCGTACTATGGTGGCCCGCGAAGGAGCAATTCCCCCCTTGGTGGCCTTTTCTCAGTCTGGCACCAATCGCGCCAGGCAAAAGGTGAGAGAGATGAAAACTCCGGGTGGTCTGGGAATGGCGGCTGACGTGGCTGTACATTTTTTTAAAAAAATCCTACCATGTCAATGGCTCTTTTGCAAAGGTCATGGAAGAGAGCGGCGTTTGGCCACGTCAGTCGCCTCCGCGCGTGACTCCTCATTTGGTTTTTTTATAATTCCCTCTTTGGTATACAAATATTTTAGTGATTTTGAAAGCGCAGAATCTTTTTAAAATATAAAAATAAAAAATAAACCAATTTTGTTTATAAAGCATAAACGACTCTTGATTTTTTTTTATCATCCGTTTTCTTTACAAGTATTCCTGTATTTAGCAATCGATAAGGAATATAGTTTTTCTTTAATAAGCCAATTGAGAAGGAGTATGATAGTGCCACGTTAGTGTTAGAAATATCTTACAGACTTACAGTGCACTATTTCTATTAGTCCGCTCGCCCGAACATCCACTCTGTAAAAAGCTGAATTTATTTAAATCTTTGTTTTTTTTAATCGATTTTAAAAAATGTTTGGTATCTGATGGGGACTGGCTTTTTGTCGCTTTGTGGTGCTTTATGGGGACAGGCGGAGACACTGATAGAGCTGCTACGGCAACCAAGATCCGGCAACGTCGCTGCTAGAACGTCAGAGGTGTCAGCATAATATACCCCACCCCACCCCACCTAGCATGCGCGTGTAATCTACTCAGCAATCACACTGTGAGAGAGAGAGACCAAAAAAAAAAAGAAAAGAAAAGAATAGAGAGAAGATTTGTAAATATTGGAGCTTTGGAAAACAGTAGTTGAAAAAGTGATGAGTTTGTTTAATTTCTGTCCTGTGTTCCCATTTTTGCCTGTATAAAAGGATAATATATTGGGGAGTAGTACATATTATTTTTAACTCGAATTTGAGGAGGAGGAGGAGAAGAAATCAAACGGAAAGGTAATTATTACTTGTCCGGAGACCAAAATGATTATTAGTATTAGTTTAATCATGTGGAGGAGAGGAGGAGGAAAAAGGATTAAAATTATTTCTGGAAGGGTCTGGTGGAGTGTTCCACTTCTTAATTTTCTTTTAAAAAAATTGTACTAATTAGATACGGAATATTTATTGTAAGCAATGTTTCTATGTGATTTGTAATTGAAAAAATAAAATAAAAACCAGTTGATTGGTACGCGAAGCATATATTCGACCTGACCAAACAAATCTGTTAGAGCATTCTTAGTAGGTTTTTTATTCTAATATTTTGGTTAGAATAGAGAACCAATTTAACAAAAAAAACTCAAAAAAACTACTCTTTAATAGTTTATCTATTTTAACAATTTTTAGTAAAAAATTTTAACATATGAACAATATTTCTCTATTTTTAGATAATTACTGTTCACTTCTCTATAATAAAATATTAATTTTTTTCTTTTTTTTTTCTTTTCTTCTACCACGTTCTTCTTCTCTTTTCTTTTTTTCTTTTTTTCTTTTCTTCCTCCCAGCCCTCACGTTCTCCCTATCTTTTACTATATTTTTTCTTCCTCCCAAATCCTTAAAAATAAATATATAAAATTATAAATATTAGAGAAATAATAAAAAAAAATTTTTGAAAAATAATATTTAAATAGAATAATAAAAAATAGATAGTTAAAATAAAGAAGTTGTGAACCAAATTTAAACAATCTACTTGGAATGCTTTTATAGATTGAGGTTAGCAACTGAGTAGTGCATCAGAACCCCAAACGCATCTCTTTCTGGGTCCCTTTCTTAACTGATAATGTGCTATCTTTTTATTTTTTTATCTTTTTATTTTTTATATGTACGTAGAGAGCACAACAGGGCAATAAATATCTATAATCTGTTTTTGCTTAAAAGAGAAGAATCGCACCTTTCTTGTCTATATGAGTTTGAAAGTACGTAGAGATAGATGGACTTCATCATAAATTCCTTAATTTACTCGTTCCGTTTCATCTGGTAATCATTCAATCTTCTCTTTCCAGGGCTCGTCGACACGTAAGCAACATATCAAAGGCAGCGTACAATTTTGGAATGTAAAAGTCAATGTTTGTGACCAAATTTAGAGGATAGAGATTATTCCCACCCAACTTTACGTCAGAATCTCACTTACTTTAGAGCTTCGTTTCTAAGCTCCCTCGCTTAATCGCTTTAGCCTTGAGCACTTTTCCAACCCCGTATTTCTCATGTTCTTCCAAACCGACATGGATCAGGTTAATTGTGCTTGTTTCCCCGAGATATTATGTGCGTGTGTCAATGTCTTTAGTTATCTTCATGCGTAAAGCAAAGATAATTTTTCTTTAATGTTGCTTCCCAGTAATTGGGTCGAGAGTTTCCTCCTATGCCTTATTCACTGCACACCTTTAGACCTTTCTTCCAACCGTGCCGAGAAAAAGCTTCTCGACAACCTAACTTGAGAACAAAGTTGTGGACCAGGAAGGATTAGTCGGTTACATCATCAACTGCTTGGTGCTCGTAACCAAAGTAAAAGACGACCCAGTCTTCATCGAGCGCGCGCACCTAGGGCCACGACCATGGCCGCATCAGGAAAAACGCTAAGCCGTCACTGGCCAGGAGACTTTCTATATTTTTCGCACGCAATCTCTTCCACGTTCACACCTGGAGGAGGAAATCTTTCTCGTCTCTGGTAATTAGTTGGAGCACTGACAAAATTATGGATAACGAAAAACGGCCCACCGGCAGTGAAGTACTCGTCACAGAGTATCCTATAGATCATGAGGTTCAGCGGCGGAGCATTACAATTAATGGGGCAAACTCTTAACAAAATTCAAAGGAATTAGGGTGGACTGGTTGGGTTTAAGGGGGCGATCTGAAATTAGTGGGCATTAAGGGAACAAGCCTTAAAAAATAAAAATAAAATACGTGTAAAAATTTTTTTGGGGGAGGTCCATGAGAGATTCAGAGAACCGGCAAAATCTGTCTTGTTCATAATGGCGAAGAGGTTACAGCCCTTGGTCCCGGTACACTGGTGTTGAGGTAGTTGCTCATCAATCTTCCTATTTGGATAACGACCCACGAACGGTTAACTTGCAAGCGTTTAATTTGCGAATCAAATCCTGTGTCGAACGTGGCCCAAAAATACACACTATCCTACTCAGATCGGACTACGGATTACCAATTTCTTTATATTTAGTCTCAAAACTATCAATTATTTACATTTTACACTTCATATAGTTATATTTCATCCCTTAATTATCAATTATTTACACTTTGCACACCAAATTGTTAATTTTCATAGAACAAATTTTATCCTCACAGCTTTTTTATAATTATATTTTGTATGAGGATAAATTCGTCATTTCCTAAAATCAAAATAACAATTTTCATCTAAATAAATATTTAGAAGTACAAAGTACAAAGTGTAAACACTTCATATTATCAATTTAGTTACATTTCATCCATCAATTACTAATTGTTTATATTTTGCATACCAAATTATTAATTAGGATGAAAATTGCTATTTTTTATTAAGTAAAATGATGAATTTTATCCTCTAATTTTATTTTGTAAGGAAATAAATTTATCATTTCATAGAACCAACATAAAAATTTCCGTATAAATAAATATTTATAAGTACAAACTGTAAACGGTTAATAGTTGATGAGCGAAATGTAATAAAATCAATAGCCTGAGATGCAAAATGTCAGAACCTCAATAATCACGAGGCAAAAAAAATTTTATCCCAAATTTATTTTTTCTCTAACCTTCTTAAGAAATATGAAATGCAATTAAGAAATTGAACAAAGTTCGTAGAGATATGATATCCCTCCTTCATGACAAGTAAAAGATTTTATGAGGTATGCAACTTGCAATACAAAAGCGAATTGGATTGAACCAGTCAAATTCAATATAATTCATATTCTCAATAATTTTTTATTCGAACTATATTATTTAATTTAATAGTGGAGTCTAGATATTGTGTCTATCTGTCTCCAAAATTTATAGCTAGAACCAGTCAAATTCAATATAATTCATATTCTCAATAATTTTTTATTCGAACTATATTATTTAATTTAATAGTGGAGTCTAGATATTGTGTCTATCTGTCTCCAAAATTTATAGCTAGAAGATGAGAATCAACAAAACAAAACAAATTTGCTTTGGTGTAAAAAGAAAACCAACACTAAAATGTCCGAAAGAAAGTTTCAACATATTTTGTTTTGGGGACAGACTTTAACTACACTTTTGCGGCCCTTGGGGTGCGCTATGGGCCGACCAGTGGGAGTACTGGTCCACCCCTTCCATTATTAGACCACGTCTTGCAGGCTTGAACACGCGTTTCTTTTCTTTTTCTAACTGGCTCTACGTTTGGAGTTAGAGAGCCAGTATAACTGCGACAGTGTAGAGGTAGAACGAAAAGAAAGATTCCGAGATTTACGAAAAGTGATTCTGGGCCTTGTTCATGCTTGGAGCATAGAAGCTAATTATGAAGTATTTGGTTCTTTTTTAGTTCTTATCAAATTATTAAGGGTGGAATAGGTCAAAAGAGGGAAAGATAATAACTTCTGAGCAGCATTAATGATAGTGGACCAACTCTGTCCTCGAGAGTCGAGTGCCAAGAAAATCAATGCGTTTTTGGCATGTTTGGGACTTATGAGATATTGCTTAAACTCCACCGTCTATCTTTTTCCTTTCGGAAGTAAAAGGATGTCTAATTGCTAAGCGTGAAAACCCGCCTGAGATGGAAAGGCAAAGCAAGAAGAATTATTATTTTTATTCTATTTTTCGAATGTGAATGATTTTGTTTTATCTTCAGGGGTGGACGTTGAAAACAAATTGGAGGATCGGAAAATTCGTTAGAACAGTGCCGAGGACGGAGAATATCTGGCCCTGGCTAAGGCCCATCAAGTGGTGGGTCACACTCATATTATGGATGTTAGCTATAAGACACGAAAAAACTTCAATCCCCCCAGTCAGAAAACATAATGATATCGTGACATATGAGGCAATTGGAGTTTTGTTGAAGGACAAATTGTGCAAAATTGGAAACAAGGGTACCACAAAAGTAAAAGCATTTTCATTTCTTTCGCTGGTATGCCAATTAAAGATAAAGAAGGAACACCCCAAAAACTTAACAAAAGGCAAAAGAAGAACAAGGACGAGAACAAAAAAGAAGGATACGTCATCACGTGATTATCACGTGGATTATCACGTGGATATTCTTATCCTATGAAAGATTATATGATCCGAAGTCCAAGGATTAACGTCCACAAATTATTCGCCATGTGCTAAGATCTCCACCGTTATTACATCTTTCTTCAGGACCCCACTTAGTTAGTACTTAGCATCTAATCCAGGGATTCGCCGCCTGCCTGCCGAACCAGTACTTCAGCGAGAGAGGGCTCGGCGGAGTTTGGGAGCCAAAAGGGCTGGTGCACTCAAATGGGGCAAGTGACCTTCCGTTTCCAGCATCTCCACCGTGTTGCGCCCGCCCAAATGGTCCTTCAGATAGGTGGCCACGGAGGTCGGGACCGACATGTCCTTGCTGGTCTGGATTATGCAGCACGGTACCTTGACTAGGCCCAAGACACCCCTCAGATCGCTGTTGAAAATGGAGCGCGAGACAAACAAGGATATGTCGGGCCTCATGTTGAATAGGGTCCGACTGAATTCTCGGACGGCGTCCGGGACATCGGCCCCCACGGCCAAAGGTGCGAAACCGTTGACCCATGCCTCGTAATTAGCCTCCATTGCGTACAGAACTTTCTCGATTTCGCCTCGCTCGAATCCTCCGTGATAATCTTTGTCGTTCAAGAATCTGAAAGTGCACAAAAATTCCAGGACCCATTGCGATTTCGTAGTGGCAGTCAACGCAGGTAAGACACAGAAAATTAACCTAATAATTAAGCTCAGTTTAAATTGATACGCATACTTCTGTACGATCACATAATCATATTTCTTTTACCGTGGAGAAGCGCCGAGAAAAATGAGCTTGGTGAAGAGTTCGGGGCGACGAATGGAAGCTAAAATCCCAATCATGGCGGAGACTGAGTGGCCCACATAGGCGCAGCGATCGACTCTGAGGGCGTCAAGGATGTTAAGCAGGTCGTCGACATAGGCGTCGAGGGTGGTGTAGCGGCGAAAGTCGAAGTAATCGGGGTTGACACTTCCAGCACAGACAAGGTCGTAGAGGATGACGCGGTAGTAGGGTGTGAAGGAGGGGAGAATGCCCTTCCAGACAGACTGGTCGGTGCCGAAACCGTGGGCGAGGACCAGGATCTTCTGCCCTGAGCCTTCCACACGGACGTTGAGAGCTTCTAAGAGGGTGTTGCCCATGAGGTAGATACTGTTGGAACAGGGAAATGAGATTTGAGGTTGGTGTTTTTGATGGATTTAAGAAGAGCTGGCAAAATAGGTGGGTAGCTGTTTATATTATCCGTGTGAGTCGTGACCTTCCTTCGACGAGCCTTACTTGGGGTCCTATTTATACTGCTGCAAGGGCTGTATATATGCTTTTTCTTCGGCTGTGTAGTTCTCTATTGTCACGGAGGTGTTTGTTCTTTTGGGTGACAGTCGTACTTGGGGTTCTATTTAACAGACAGGCTCTACTTGGTACGTTCTGTGGAGCTGCTATCATCATTCACTGTGAATGTCCCCAGACAAAGCCTACTGTCAGTATAGCTTCAGTCTTTCTAAGCCCAAGATTGTTTGGTAACTGTTGTTGGGTGTGTGAAATTGGGCCATATCATGTAAAGATAGAGATAGAAGATGCTCGATCCTCCAGTAATTTTCTGTTCGGATTAAAGCAGTATTTTATAACATCCCTAACTGTTGCAGCATTTATTTGTTGTCTTTATTTTTTAAAAATTATATCATGTAATTCAGATTAAAAAAAATCTCTATTTTTAGAAGATATGCTAAAAGTTCTTCACGAGCAGTGCTTCAGTTCCGCTTGATGATCTATTCGACACTTTTCTATCTCTTTGCCAATTGCCAGTGCCTCGAACGTACTTCACGAGCCTCCAAAGTATTAAAAATAAAGGCATCCTTAAGATAGAACTGGTCCAATGAATTCTCTGTATGACCTGGAACCAGCTAATTCCTTCAATATTGGACGATATGATCACCAGGCCATATATATATCTGTTAACATTTAATGCATATACTAAATACACTGGACGTGAAACGGATGCCACGGTACGACAGTGGCCATCTAATAAAAGAAAAACCTTGGGCATATAATAAAAGTTGGTCTTGCATGGTTGGATTAGGTACACTACCAACCCAAACGAAAGGGTTTTAAAGGCTATGAATTCTTTCTTTCCCCTCAGTAATGCTGTGGATGTTTCTCCAGCCGGAACCTGTGTAGACAAGGCCGAAGGAACAAAAGTAAAAAGCAGCTACGACAATGTAATCAATCCTAAGGGTGCTAGGTTTTCGTAAGAGGACTCACATATGTGTTTTTTTATGACATTTATAATTAGCTTCAGAGAGTTTTCCTTAATTTAAACAAATGTTCTGGTCGCTATGGGGATCACATCCCGATAGTGATTGCATTTGTTTTACTCGTTCAAAGAAAGAATAAATAGATTTCTTTTACCTTTTTCTTTTTGGTGGTAGCAAAAGGAATAACTTGACTGACTTCCCCAAACAAAAACCGACATTGAAAAATTTATCAGCAATCCCATGGATATGAAAATTTAATTTGTCCTGAATACTTCCTTGTCGTGACTTAAGAGAAGAAGACTGTCCAAGCTTTTCTTTTGGTTTTGAAGGAATATTGTAAAAACATCACATGTTTTGACCATTTTTCGTTTTTTGCGCCTCTCTTCCAGTATACAGTATTAACAGTTTAGATAAAATAATTTATAAGGATGTGTAGAATAATGATATTATGTCGAAAACACCATAAATGCATTACTGATGCCTATCATTATTTTCTTCCGAAAACCCTGGACGATAGGAAAGTTCAGTACTGTTTGTTGATATGCAATGAGCGACGGTACTTATCCAAAAAGTAAAAGGAATGGATGACGCCACGTCGCCACTGTTGGCTATGATAGCTAGCACCACTCAACATGAAGATGATGGTTCAGGAATGACGTGTGGAAACCTAAATTAAATGACCCTATAAAAATAGAAGAGTATGGGAGATAAGGGAGATGGACGCCATGCATCGCGATTCAAGGAAAGAATCATATTGATGCAATAATGTACTATATATTCAAGCTCTTCATCAAATTGTGGTTGGCGATCGATGTCATAGCTAGCTCGATAATGTAGCTCGATAGGCGTGAACTTTTCTCGTGGAATCTCCATCAGCTGCTAATTGAGTAGTCAGTAGGGTCGTAGAAGAATCTGATTCAATGAGGGGTAGCCTTCACTCCAAAAAAATATACTGCGTGGCCATCTTTTTTCTTGTTGCCGCATTTTTACAATACCGAGAGATTAGTTATAATATCTGTTAGATTTGTTATTCATATGGTTACTTAGACAGCTGTACAAACTGTTATAAGTTGTTCAACAGTTCTGTATATATGTAAGATCAGTTCATTCAATAAGAGATAACTCGAATATTTTTTACTCTCTCTATTCTGAAATAGTATCAGAGCATTAGAAAGAGCTTCCGCAATACACATTCTGTTTCTTCATACTTGTAACAGAGTATGGCTTCTCCTTCTAAATGTTCAACTGATGATCATTCTTCTCAACCTCATTCTCCAATTCCCACCCCAAAACATACTCACAATTTCAATCCTATTCACAATAATTCTTCCTTCATGTACATGGAAGAACCATCATCCAATCCTTTTTACCTTCACCATGCAGAGAACCCCGGTGCTGTTCTAGTTTCACAAAATCTTCTTGGAGCACAGAATTATTCCTCATGGAATAGATCAATCACCATGGCTCTTACTATCAAGAATAAGCTTGGCTTTGTTGATGGTAGCATCAACAAACCGAATCCAGGTCATTCTTCATTATATGCCTGGACCAAATGCAATATGATGGTAACCTCTTGGCTTCTCAATTCTGTTTCTAAGGAGATTGCATCATCCATCATGTATGTTGATTCTGCCTATCACATCTGGAATGAACTTCGTGAAAGATTCACACAATCGAATGGACCACGAATCTTTCATATTAGAAAGAATTTTGCTACTCTTTCTCAAGAGTCTTCCTCAGTCAGTTCTTATTTCACAAGATTAAAGGCATATTGGGATGAATTACAGTCTCTGTCCCCTCTCGATGCTTGCATTTGTGGATCTGATTGTAGAGCAACTAGGTCAATCATTGCTGGACAAGAAAGAGAATTTATTTTACAATTCTTGATGGGGCTGAGTGACAAATTTACTCACATCAGGGGTCAAATTCTTCTATCCGATCCTTTACCTGCTGTCAACAAAGTATTTTCACTCATTGTTCAAGAAGAAGAACAACTTGGAACCAGTTCCAGTTTAATAGCAGAACCTGCTGCTATGGTCCTCAAATCTGATCACACACGGTCTCATGGTGGCAACAAACCTCTCAATAAACCAATCTGTACTCATTGTGGCAAGGTTGGACACACTGTTGAAAAGTGCTACCGACTTCATGGCTTTCCACCAGGCTTTAAATTTACTAAAGGCAAATCCACTTCGGTTAACAATGTTAATGTTGATCAAACTTTCAGTCCAACACCTGGTTTATCTCTTATACAAGAGCAATGTCAAAGCCTAATTTCATCTCTCCAACAGCAAAATTTGATTTCATCCACATCATCTCCTCCATCAGTAAATCATGTTTCTGTTTCTCACACTTCAGATTCTCCTCTTATGCCTCATTTTTCAGGTAATACTTCTTTACATTCTTATCAAAATCCATCTGTTTCATGGATTCTTGATACGGGTGCCACTGACCATATGGTCAGTTCCTTAGCTCTCTTGACTTCTATCACTTCTACAGTTCATATAAAGGTTAATCTACCTAATCACCAATCTGTTATAGCAACACATATTGGTACAGTTCATTTTAGTTCGACCCTTGTTCTTAAAAATGTTCTGTTCATACCTTCTTTTTCAGTTAATCTCATTTCAGCAAGTAAGCTTACTTCTGAAAATTCTTGTTGTCTCATTTTTCTCAATAAATTTTGCTATGTACAGGACCTTATGCCATGGAGGACGATTGGAGTTGCTAGGCTTTTTCATGGCCTTTATCAATTACTGCAATATCCATATGCTACTCTTGATTCTTCATTTCCTACTTCCTGCAACTTTGCTTTACCTAAGTCTCATTTTCTTTGGCACTGTAGAATGGGACACCTTTCTGATTCAAGATTGCAATTAATAAAGCATCTCTTACCTTCTTCTGATTTTTCTTCTAACACTTCTTCTATGCCATGTTCTATTTGTCATCTCAGCAAGCAAAAACGACTTCCTTTCTCTTCTAGTGACAGTCAATCTCAGCATTCATTTCAACTTGTTCACTGTGATATATGGGGCCCGTTTTCTGTTTCATCTTATAATGGTTTTACATATTTTTTAACCATTGTAGATGATTATTCTAAATGCACATGGATCTATTTGTTAAAAACCAAATCAGAAGCTCGTAAATATCTTCAATCTTTCTGTTTTTTAGTCAAAAATCAATTTAATTCCTCTGTCAAAACCATTAGGTCAGATAATGGTTTAGAATTTGACATGGTTGATTTTTTCCAACTTCATGGGATTTTACATCAAAAGAGTTGTGCTTATACCCCTCAACAAAATTCTATTATTGAGAGGAAGCATCAACATATATTAAATGTGGCAAGATCTTTAAGGTTTCAAGCTCATTTGCCTCTCCAATTTTGGAGTGATTGTGTGCTTACTGCCATATACATCATAAATCGTACTCCAACTCCTTTACTTCAAAATCAATCCCCTTTTGAAGTTTTATTCAACCAACAGCCCAATTATAAACATATGCGAGTCTTTGGTTGTTTAGCATATGCTTCCACCAATCAACATACTAGACATAAATTTTCTCCTAGATCCATCCCTTGTATTTTTCTTGGATACCCCACTGGTATTAAGGGATACAAGTTATTGGACCTTTCTACTCATAAAGTCATTATATCTCGACATGTTATTTTTCATGAAACAGAATTTCCTTTTTCCACATTATCTTCTGATTTGCAATTTTCTGATTCATCTCATCTTACAGATCTTGTGTTACCTGCACCTTGTTCTGAAATCAGTGCTGATATTTCTTCTTTTCCCTCTCCTTTAGTTCCTGTTATTTCTTCATCACCTCCATTATCTGTTTTACCTTCTTCTGACCATCCATTATCATTTGACATTTCAGTTCCCATTATTCCTTCCCATACCGTGTCTTCCTCTCATTCTCCTGATATTACTTCCTCCATTTCTCCACCTGTTTCCTCTTCTTTACCAGCTTCTAATCCTATTACTCGCAGGTCTTCTAGAATCAAGAGAAAGCCTGCTTACTTGCAAGACTATCATTGTGCTCTGGCTAAATCTTTTACTAGCAACACTACATCTGTCCCTGCTATGGATAATGGTTCTGTTTTGTATCCACTTTCTTCTTATCTTTCATATTCTCATTTGTCTTCTTCACATCGTGCTTATTCTCTTGCTATTTCAAGTCATATTGAACCTAAATCATATCATGAGGCTGTTAAATTTTCTGAGTGGAGAGATGCTATGAAGGCTGAAATTTCAGCTCTTGAAACTAATAAAACATGGGTCTTAACTGAACTTCCTCCCAACAAAATTGCTATTGGCTGTAAGTGGGTGTTTAAATATAAATTTAGAGCTGATGGAAGCCTTGAAAGATACAAGGCTAGACTTGTAGCCAAGGGATATACTCAACAAGAAGGTGTAGATTTTTTTGATACCTTCTCCCCGGTAGCTAAGCTCACCACAGTAAGATGTTTACTTGCTTTAGCTGCTATTCATCATTGGGAACTTCACCAATTAGATGTGAATAATGCTTTTTTGCATGGTGAGTTAGAAGAGGAAGTTTACATGAAGTTACCTCCTGGTTTTTCTTCTCCTCATGACCCTCGGGTGTGTAAGTTACAAAAGTCATTATATGGTCTCAAACAAGCAAGCCGGCAGTGGTTTCACAAGTTTTCGGCCACACTATTACAATTTGGATTTCAACAATCCAAGGCTGACTATTCTCTGTTTACTAAGGTCCAGGGTTCTTCTTTTCTTGCCCTCTTAGTTTATGTGGATGATATCATCATTGCAAGTAACTCAAGTGTTTTGGTTCTTGAGTTAAAGACTTGGCTAGCTTCTTGTTTCAAGCTTAAGGATTTAGGCAACCTTAAGTTTTTCCTTGGTCTTGAAGTAGCTAGATCCACTTCTGGGATTTCTCTTTGTCAAAGAAAATACACCCTTGAGTTGATCACTGAAGCTGGTTTATTGGCAGCCAAACCAGCAAAGACCCCAATGGACTGTAACCTTCGATTGACTAGTTCTGATGGTGACTTACTCCCTGATCCAACTTCTTATCGTAGATTAGTGGGACGATTATTATATCTCACCATTACAAGACCTGATATCAGTTTTGCAGTCAATTGTCTTAGCCAATTCTTATCTCAGCCACGCACTTGTCACCATGAAGCTGCTGTTCGAATTTTAAAATATCTTAAAGGCAGCATTGGTCAAGGCATTTTTTTGTCTAGTTCTTCATCTCTTCAACTCAAGGCCTTTTGTGATTCTGACTGGGCTGCATGCCCTGAAACTAGGAGATCTGTCACTGGTTTTGTTGTATTTCTTGGTGATTCTTTGATTTCATGGAAATCAAAGAAACAAGTGACTATTAGCCGATCCTCTGCTGAAGCCGAATACAGATCCATGGCTGCTGTTTGTTGTGAATTGAAATGGCTAATTACTTTGCTGAAAGATTTTATGATTCTTCCTTTACAACCGGCTTTACTCTATTGTGACAGCAAGGCTGCAATTCATATAGCAGCAAACCCTGTTTTCCATGAGAGGACTAAACATATTGATATAGATTGTCACTTGGTGCGTGACATGGTTCAGCTCAAAGTCATCAAGACATTACACATTACTACTGATCATCAATTGGCTGATTTGCTTACAAAGCCTTTGTCTATTGATAAGTTTTCTCTTTTGGTAGCCAAGCTTGGACTTTTAGATATACACAGTCCAGCTTGAGGGGGGCTTTTACAATACCGAGAGATTAGTTATAATATCTGTTAGATTTGTTATTCATATGGTTACTTAGACAGCTGTACAAACTGTTATAAGTTGTTCAACAGTTCTGTATATATGTAAGATCAGTTCATTCAATAAGAGATAACTCGAATATTTTTTACTCTCTCTATTCTGAAATCCATGCCCATTGGCCACAGGATTGACCACCCCGTCATCGCTTCTCATCTCTTTTGAACTTTTCCCACGTCTCTGACAAGGATTGGCCACGCCAAGCACTAGCAGTATTAACCCGTTGTTTCGCGAGTCCAAGATTTTAACCTTTTTAATTAAAGCCACTGGGACAAATGAATATAGGTTCATCATCGAGCTACAAAACATGCTTTCGTGAAATTATTTTGTGGAGCATATTCATAATATATATAGCCTATACCGCTATACGCATTCGCAAGCCAGGGTAATAACAACATTGGGAAAGAAGCCTTCCTAATTGCCTGTAACTCAGAGGCTTGGTCGCTCTCTGGGAAGTCGAAAGGGTAAAAGTTGCAGAATATATATACATACATATGTATAACCAGAAGGATGGAGAACGCAGTCATGGATTCAGACTCGTAGGGCGACGGACAACGGATCGAGTGGCAGTCTGGCAGATCGTAAGAGATCAGAGATATCAGTGGATTTAGTGAATGTAATTTTTTGCCAAGGAATGTCCTTCTCACTGGGCAATGCCCATCCAGTGTTGCTGTCAGAATTGCTTCGCTTCGTATGTAACGAAGATAACTTACTAAGGGACGTATCTTTTGCAACCCTTCATAAGTGCCACAAATATCTACATGCATCGTCTAAAGAAAAAAGATTCAGTCAAATTCAGTCAAAAGCTTTCGGTCCAAAAGATTATATAAGAGATAGTCGATATTTTTATATAAATTTAAAAGATAGAAACGCACCACCTAACTTTAATTCATTAAATGAGGTTGTACAATTTTTATTGGCATAATTTTTTTTATAAAAAAGATTTAAGGGTAAAAAATGTTAAGAAGACTCTCCTACGGCAAGGGAATGGTTGAAGGTGGAAATTTTAGGTATTGTAGTTTGGAAAATATTATAAAGTAAAGATATATTATGAGAGTTGGTGAAAAAGTGAAGGGAGAGGATTTTTAATAAATATTATAATGATAAAAAATTATTTAATGAATTTTTTATTATTAAACCTAAATTTTTAGACTCAAATTATTGGGGCTCAATCAAGACCTTAAATAAGATAACATGGTTTCTGTTTCTTAAATTTTAAAAAATAAGTCTACGTAGCTGGTTATAACAGCTTTGGACTGAAAGCTTTGAAATAATTTGTTTTTCCCCCATCCAAGGGGCAAATATATTGCCTTTTGCTTTTTTAAGCAAATTTTGGAGCAGAAAAGGTTAAGGAATAATCTGACTAATATTTAAAATATTCACACGGGCCACGGACTATGAAACACCACTATTATTATTTGATGTCAAAATTCTCGATATAAATATTAGTAAAAACGTGAAGATAAAAAATACTTAAATAAAATTTATAATAATAATAATAATTCAGTAGACAAGAAAACAATTATTTTATAAACTTTTTAATTAAACTAAAATTTTGAGACTTAAACATAAACATAAAAGCAGAGCAAAGTACAGAGTACTTGCATTCCTCTTATCAAAATAATGTTGGTGCATAAAGGACTTGGATTCCTCTTATGCTACGCCATCCTTTTTGCGTTTTCTGGGTAAGTACTTGCGCCCCTCTTAATGCTGTGCGATCCTTTTAGCTGATCTTACTTCTCTCCTTTAAAAAAAAAAACAGAGAGAGAGAGAATTATTTTTGTTTTTCGCAGTTTTCTCCTTTTGTTTTTGTTTTTCGCACTTGTCTCCTTGGTTCGTTTTTCCTGATCACTTATATCCTTCGAATTGTTTTCCCATTATTTTGGTGAACCAATAACAGAACCTTTGTGCCGGGACAGCAGGGAAGTGACTGACGAGCTGACTGGACAAAATAGGCATCAAAATAGAGAGAAACGAACCCCGTTTCTTTGTCGTCCAACGCCTGTAGCTAGTAGGGCTCCATTAATGAGAGATAAAAAGGGGTGCGAGGATGCGACTTTTAGACAGTTTTCAGATAAGTCGTGGTTTGGCCCACCCCCCTCTGCCGAGCACTGGCGTGTATTCATTTCCGAAACAATTGACGTGGAGAGAGAGGGAGGGACAGACAGACGTGTGGAGAGGTTTTATATGCGATTCGTACGACCATATTGAGGCAAAGGTCGCCCTAGGGTTTTAATTGGTTTGATGACTCATTCGGCTTATCTTATCTAGACTTACTTTGTTTTCTTTTTGTTTCTGCTGCATGTAACTTGCACCTACTATACTCAACGTTGTCAGAATTCAATTCGTATTTGTAATAAGCTCAGAGAGAGGCCGGTAGAACTAGTCTCACCTTTTTTTTTGGTAGCATTTATGCAGAATTCAGTATTTAAAAACAGATTTTTTACTAGTGAATCTAGAGTAGCTAGCTAGCATCCAGTCATGCATTTCATGTGATGCATGGGCCGGAATACTTACAAATTGATTATCTATGCCCTCAAGTACAACGTTTGAATTTCTTCCAAGATTTGCAGATTATAATCAAACATATATATATACATAATTGATGTGTTCGCGAAAAGATGGGGATTATTTAAAGGGTTTGCTTACCTTTTTTTTTGATTTCTTCTGTCTCCAATATATATATATGGGTCACCTCATGCTTCTTTAAGTTTAATTACTACATTAATTTCATTGTCTTGTGTGTATGGGTGCGTTTGTTGCTTAATATTTCGGGTTATCAATTTTGAGCAAGTCAAATACGCTTTAAAATTTTCAACATTTATACACTTTCCAAACTTTTCACACACTAATAAATTTTAATATCTAAAAAATTTCTAAAATTTTGATAAACAAACGTCTCTATATATACATGCATGCAAAATATATATATATATATATACACATCATTTCAGTACTTTTTCCTGCACAATCATGGCATATATGGTAAAAGAAACAATAGATTATAATATATTCAGCATGATAGCGTTCAAAGTATACATATATAGTTTTTTTCTTTCTAAGCACCCACATACATATATAGTTGGTACCTGAGAAAAGAAAGATAACAACAAAAGAAGAAAAAGAAGTTGGCCAAAAAAAATAGTCAGTTATAGTATTAAAGTATTGTTTTCATGAAATACCCACGACACTTGAGAACTGGAGAAAGGGACTAGAGGCTGAAATGACTGTCCCTGTAACATTACCTCGTAGATTATTTCAAGTGTTTCTCAACATAATCATCTCCACCACAAGTTCTCGCACGTCCATTAGCTTTTGTCTGGATCATATGCTGCCCTCTATCCCCCATTATCCTTTCTTCCTTTACATCGCAAGAAAAACATTTAGATAATTAAAGGTGAAAAGACTATGTTTTCCTTTTCCATGCACGCGCGTAGAATTAAGCTCCACTTCCCCACTTCAAGGCGGGGGTCCCATGTTAGCAGGAGACTTTCTGGCATATATTCGATTTTACTCGGGTTAGCTGAACTTGGATAACGTGGGATAGTGACCAGCTTCTTCTCCCACATGACTTAACCTATCTTTGTTGGGCTATAAATTTTAAAATTTGAATTTATATTTTTAATATTATTTATACCCTACATTAATATAATTTAATATTATTTTTTATACACGATAGTACCATTCAATAATTTTTACACATACGTCAATTAAGTTGAAATATCATCTAAATATAAATATTATTTTAAAAATTAAATACAATTTTTTAAAATAAACATATACTAAAACTCCCTGGTGCGTTCCACGGATCCAACGAGGAATATATGCTTGCTCAGATTTTTGCAGTAAATTTAGGTCGCGCCTGTCTATTATATATATTGTTTTCGCAAAACGCTTTATGCCGCGTGATTTTATTGGCGTTTTTGTTGCAGCGAGAGGGGAGACGTGACACCATAATTGCACCTTACAAGAAAATTCGTTTATATCGTTGGTCTTGACGTCCTAGCTAGTAAGATGGGAAAGAAGGCGAAGATAAAGTTTTATATTGATAGACTAATTAAAAGGGAATTAAAGATTAGATTTGCTGCTATCCATTGTTAATGATCGTGATTACTGTGATGTAAACTTCAGATAGTGGGGCGCACAACATTGGGCGTACGTCTTTTCAATCCAATCTTGGAACTACGTACAAAACCTTTGCAGATAGTGAGGAGAAAAAGGAACATAACTGTGATCTTCTATGCAGTCTCCCATTTTAGGTGAGGATGTCTCGTTGATCGATATCTGGAACGCTGGAGCTGTTAATTGGATACCAATTTGAGTAACGGGAAAGCGGTACACAAACAGATCGGATAAGACGACCCAGACAGTCAATCAATAATTCTCAAAGGAATTTGATGTGATTAGACTGCGCCTGCACGCGTGCATTGACGTAGTGAAGTCCACAGATCCGTCCGGGATGATGGGGACGTTCCCATCATGTCGTTTTAGGTTTGTTTTACTCATAATTTCGGCATATAAAAATTTTAACCGTTTCAAAGTTTTCATAAAATTCAATAAAATTTTAATATTTATTTTTTAAAAAATAAAAATATTTTTCAAAATTTTGACCAACAAACGTCTCAAAAATCTCACTTTCTTTTCCGTTTAATCGCGTGTATTAATGTAGTGAAGTCCGCAGATTGTCCGAGATGGTGGGGGGGCATTCCCATCATGTCGTTTTACGGAGTTTGTTTGCTAATGGTGGGGGGCATTCTCAATATTTAATTTTTTTTTTTCAAAATTTTATGAATATTTTATGAAATTTTGACAAACAAACGCCCCAAAATCTCACTTTCTTTACCGTTTAATGATTATTAAAAAAAAATTTAAATTTAAATTTTTTAAATATATATATAATTTTAAAAAATCTTATAAAAAATTATTCAGTAATTTTTAAATTTCCCAACTTTAAATCCCTACTGTTTGCTAAGTTTGGACGTACAAGCTTGGCCATTTCCTTGTGTTAGGCTCAGATGGGCTAATTTACAAGCCCAAATTGAGTGCTCCATATTATCCAGATTTTCGTCCAATAAAGCAAGAAAGTTTGCCCATCAGCCTGAAAGCCCAAGCATGACTTTAGTTTTTTATATTCTAGACTTTAAATGGGCCTCAACTACTCGACAGAGGTCTAGTTTGTGGGCCTAACGTTCGCATTTTTCTCTCCCAATTGAGTACTCAACAGAATCTTTGTTCGTCAGGAGGTCCGCGCAGCCTTAAATGGGCTGAACTGACCAGGACAAGGTTCTTTCAGCACGTGAAAATTAGCAGCGACTGCCAGCGATCACGAAGGAGTTGAAACGGGACAAACCAAATATGGCAGCTTTTTATAGTGTTTTTCATCGCCATCATCTATATTATTTTTTGTTTCAAATTATATTATTTATTCTAGTATACATAATAAATATTAAATATATTTAAATTCACACTTTCTGAAATATAGTTATAAAATTATATTAAATAGCAAAAAATTCAAATATTGTGTCAGAACTCTTCCTATAACTCAATCATTCAATTAACTAAGAAATTATAGAATGTTAGGCTATGCTTGGCTAATTCTTAAAAAAAATTCAAAATATTTTCACAAATATTTTTTCATCAATTATAATACATTTTCATTAATTTTAGTACTTTTTTTATAAATTCTAATAACTTTTAATAAACTTAAACAATTTTCAATAATGTCAAAATAATCTACGATACCTCAAATAAAAATAAACTAAAAAAGGCTGACAAGATAGTTTTACTGTAAAGAAAAAGGTTGGGGAGTAGTTAGGCATGACATTAATGAAGGGTGGGTTCGTTTTGTAAAATTTTTAGTGTTGTAAAATTTTAATTATTGGATTTAGTGAAAAAGTGAAGAGAGGTAATTTTTTATATTTTTTTTAGTAAAAAGTTATGTTTTGATGATGGAGAGATATATTATATTGTAATAGTTTATTGTGTTAAAATTTTAGGTTGCAAACACAACGGAAGAGGACCTTATTTGTGACGTCGACGCCTTGGTCTTGTCAGAAATCGAAAGGGGTACAAGAATTTTTGTTAAATATACGTAAAAATGTAAAATGTGAACTTTATTAAAATTTGTAAAATATATTTAATAAGTTAAAATTTTTGGACTCAAAATAATTGGTCAAACGAGCGGCCTCTTTTGTATCAGACAGTTTTGTGAAGGAGGAGGACACGATTACGCCACGCCGTCCCATGTGATCCCCATGATGACTTTGCATTACATGATAGATCGAAGTACAAAGAGTCGGGCCCATTTTAACACATCAGATCACACACCCAATATCTTCATTTTAATACACAGCACTTCTTTCCAGGGGAAAATTTCATTTTAAATCGTTATAATTTATATATTTATCCCTTATTTGCATTTTAATTTACTTCAATACTTTTTTACAAACACCTATAATTTTCATACAAATTTTCAATTTAGTTTTTTTTTTTATAAATTTCAGCAACTTTTTTTTTATGATACTAAGAAAATCTAAACAACTTCTAATAAAAAAACACCATTATTCGCTCATCAAGACTCCTCCTCGACGGAGGACATGTCTTTGCTAGCTGCCAAGGGCTCGTTGACCGCACTGGTATACATCACTACGGGCATAACGGTGTCAAGGCTTTTTGTGTTAGCTTCTCAACTACTGTCGAGGGTCAACCATGGGTAAGAACAAGCTCTGGACCCGCTTAGTATCTTGGTGCGAGACGTTTTTTTTTTTGGATAATCCGGGTATCTGTGTTAGCCTGCAAGGCTGCATGCGTTTTGACTAATTTTAACAGTTTTTAAATTAATGATTATGTAAACTTCTAATCATCTCAGGGGCCTGAAACTAATGAAGGGTGTGTCTGAAAACTCTAAAAAAACTTCAAAAAAAAATAGAAAAATATTATGTAAATTAAGGAGATTAGAGTTCTATTGTATTTTGTGAGAAAAATAGTGTAAAATATTGTGTTAGGTGGGTGTATACATTATAGACTAATGATTGAAATGTTAAATAATGATTAGAGTTATTGAACAAATAGAAGGAATTATTAATTGTGTGTTTTAAATTTGAAAGTAAAATGATTGTTATGGATATATGAATAAGGATAAAAGAATCTTGGAAAATTAACGACACTTCTATACTTGAACGTGAAATTTGTGACATTTTTTACTTCGGGAGTAGGACTGTTCAAACTCGATAACGGTGCCAACTACGACAATAACCTTGTCGCCACCGGATGAGCCGATTTTCAAATTTTGACCATTGCGATCATTACCGTTAAGTGCGGTAATCGGTCTTTGACGGCGACGATTTTAGCGGTAGTGGTTTTCGGTTAACAACATTTTATATTATGGTATTTTTTTAACCTTTTATGTACTTGGGCCATTTTTTTTTATCCATTGAGCCTATATTAATAAAATACAAAATCAATAAAATTAGAGAACATATTAAAAGATAGCATAATAAATCTAAATCAATACAATTCATAATCAATACAATTAGAGAACATCTTAAAATATCATCACTTATTTGCTATCAACGTTAATATTTATTTGCATATTAATAGCGCCAAATATTGTATAAAACTACTTAATTGCTATATCTCTAGTTATTAAAAAACACCAGCTGAGTTGCGATTTAATTAATTTATAGACTTCATCAAAGCAGTTTTTTATCATTCAAAATATGTAGTTTTATAGCCGTAGAGTGTTTCTTAGACATTTAATTTTTTTAATAAGATTTGATAAAATAAAAGGTTAGAGATTTATATTTACTTAGCTTTCGTGTTAAATAAATAAAACTCATGACTATTATTTATGTTAAACTATTCAAATTTGGAAACGATATCAATTATAGCAATAATATGTTCTGATGATGTCAAGAATCACCACAATGCTCGGAAGCCAAGTAATCCTGCAAGAATCATCGAGGGGGGTGGCCTCGAGTCCGGAGACTCCGACGGTCAAGTCAGTGTTTAAGAGAGAAGATGTTGAGTGCCAAGAGAATGAAATTAAGCATGTCTAATGAGGAGATTACTTGAGTTTTTATAGTTGTACCGGCGTCGTAGTTCTATTAGGAGATTACCTCTTAAGATAGTAGAGTTGTATTAAGAGAGTGCCCCGACCATTCGAATTTTCATGATGAGTCTTCTGGTGGCTAGACTTATATGTGAGATCGGATGCCAGATTCTTATACGAGGTCGGATAGTCAGGACTGACCAACACGCTAATGAACCCGAGCCAAAGTGGTCTTGTCAGACCGAGTATTTCATGGGTCATTAGGTTCTGATATTGAATGAGCTGATTTTTAAATATTAACTAACGCTGCGACTATATTAACATATCGTTTTGCATTTTTTATCAACACACATTGCAATATTTTATTTTTGCTTGTATCACTCATCCAATAATTTTAATAATACTTTATTTAATATCTTAACAAAATTTTAAAACCAAACACTGTTAAACGTGGGAATCGATTTTTCGAAACCAGTGGCGGGAGAAACCCGGTCCCCCATGGCTCGCCAGCTGAGCTACCCCCGAGGGTTAGATGCATTTTGACTTTGCAACCGAGCGGGAGGCTGCAAGAATCAACATCAACGCCGTCTCTACTATCGCCGAACGTTCTTTTGTTTTGTTTTTGTAGTTGCTTAAAGTTATCTATATAAAAAAGAATCCCACTTTAAGCCCCACGAGGTACAAGTGCGACTGGCTGACAACCCCCACATGGGTTCCACGCGTGTTCGTCTCGCAGCCAATCAGGGAAGTCGGAGATATATTCGGAAACGCGTTACGCGGTTTTGAGAAAGATATTTTGTTTGCCCTTTCCTTTCCTTTTCGGAACCCCTCCCAAAATACTCACTATGAGCCGCTACAGTTCGCCGAGGTGTCGCCACAGCCCCGCAGGACTCCCCGTCTAACACTGTTCTCTCACTCTATCAAATACTTTGACCTTCTCTCAGGTACGACTCTTACATACGGACGACATAGATTATCAACAGAGACAAATTTGAAACTTTTTGAAATCCAAAGCCCTGCTGGTCACTCCAGTTATATCTTTCTTTTCTCGTAAGCCTTTTGGCACAAACTACTCCGGAATACCTAACGCTTTGATTTAACATTAGATCAAAGGTGACCTCGGAGAATATGGGTTCTCGATGGCACTGTTACTATTTTCTCTAACATCGACGAGATTCCTTACATCTGTCGCAGGACATGTTTTCCACGCACTCGTCTAAGCTTAATCTGCAGTCCTTTCACTGTGCTTGAATTAGGCGAAGGCTAGGATTTTGTGCATAAATAAGTGTTTTCTTGCTTGTTCGGAAGCCGGAGGTTCTGAGATGGAGAGCTACTTGAACGAGAACTTTGGGGACGTGAAGGCCAAGAACTCGTCCGACGAGGCGCTTCAGAGGTGGAGGAAGCTCTGCTGGCTGGTGAAGAACCGTAAACGGAGGTTCCGATTCACCGCTAATCTATCCAAGCGGTTCGAGGCTGAGGCCATCCGACGCTCTAATCAGGTTGTAATCCCTGCTATTTATCATTTCTTTTCCACTTGGTCGTTTAAAAGCCTTTTTGGTAAGAAAAGGAATCGCTATGCCTCCTCTACTTATTCGACGGAAGATGGAGCTACACAGGTATTCGACATCAGAGTGCGAGTACGATGTGGAAGAAGATCGATTCCCTTGCTTTTTATGTTTGAGTTACCGCTACATAACGAACGTTCGGAATTTATTTGCCATAAATCCGAGATTTGATTTATTGTGCTTACATTTTGTCAAAGCTTTTTTACTTAAAATAATTCTTTGTAGATAAACTACTGAAGACGTAAATAAAATGACTGCATTATAACCTCATGAGGAAGTGATTAAAATACCGGCATCCTCTTCGGAGTGAGTTTCTTACGGCAATATTAGCGATTACCTTGATCTCCTTTTCTGCCTGGCAATACCGACCTCCAAAATGGAAGGTTCACTAGATGTGGAAACCTGTGTAGATCTTGACCAGCGAGGTGCTTCCGAACTTAAATCCGTTAATTATCATACCTGGATTATACTTGTTGATGGAACTCATCTGCACTGTCTTGGAAATTTTTCTCTTGATCGATATGTTCTATTAGAAGTATATGCTGGATTGAGGATGGTGACGGATTTTGGGCTTTCTGTGATGAGAATCAAACTATGGTTGCAAAGTTACTAAAAGTATGGGCTAAAACACTTAATAATCGCAAATGAAAATGAACTTCATAACTATGGGAGGTACAGGTTTTCCTCACAATTGGAGATAATCTATATCCTACTGGAGTGAGAATTTCCTTCCATGTCCTTACCTTTTATCCTTCTTTTTCCTTGTTTTGGAAATTATAGGAGAAGTTTAGAGTTGCAGTTTTGGTTTCACAAGCTGCACTTCAATTTATCAATGGTAAGTCTTAACCTGCTGAAGTGATTTTTTTTTGTTGTAATAATATGGTTATAGTTTCTCATGTTGACTCCTACTTCAATGGCTATAGGTCTAACTGACTTGTCAAGTGAATACACTGTTCCAGAGGAAGTCGAAGCTGCAGGCTTTAAAATATGTGCCGTTGAGTTAGCATCCATTGCAGAAGGTCGTGAGGTGAAGAAGATGAAAATGCATGGTGGGGCTGAGGGTATTGCAAATAAACTTGCAACATCAATTGATGATGGCATTCCTACTTCTGAGCAATTGCTGAATCAAAGAAGAGAGATTTATGGAATTAATAAATTTACTGAAAGCCCAATGCGAGGTTTTTGGGTCTTTGTGTGGGAAGCCCTTCAAGATACGACCCTTATGATACTTGCTGTTTGCGCTCTTGTCTCTCTTATTGTTGGCATAACGATGGAAGGATGGCCAAAGGGTGCCCATGATGGTCTTGGAATAGTTGCTAGCATTTTGCTTGTTGTAATTGTCACCGCCACGAGTGATTATAAACAATCTCTGCAGTTCAAGGATTTGGACAGGGAGAAGAAAAAAATTACAGTCCAGGTTACCAGAGATGGATCTAGACAAAAGTTATCAATATATGATCTACTCTCTGGGGATATTGTTCATCTTGGAATTGGAGATCAGATCCCAGCGGATGGACTTTTTATTTCTGGATACTCAGTTTTGGTAAATGAATCCAGTTTAACGGGAGAGAGTGAACCGGTTAATGTTAATTATGGTAATCCTTTTCTCCTATCAGGAACTAAAGTTCAGGATGGATCATGTAAGATGCTTGTGACTAGCGTTGGAATGAGAACCCAGTGGGGTAAATTGATGGCTACTCTTAGTGAAGGAGGAGATGATGAGACCCCATTGCAGGTCAAGCTTAATGGTGTGGCAACCATTATAGGGAAAATAGGCCTATTTTTTGCCGTTATTACTTTTGCTGTTTTGGTGCAAGGCCTGTTCAACCGCAAGCTTCAAGAAGGGTCCTACTGGACTTGGTCTGGAGATGATGCAATGGAAATCTTGGAATCCTTTGCTGTTGCTGTTACAATAGTTGTAGTTGCTGTTCCTGAAGGGCTGCCTTTGGCTGTAACGCTGAGCCTTGCATTTGCTATGAAGAAAATGATGAAAGACAAGGCACTTGTCCGTCATTTAGCTGCGTGTGAGACAATGGGATCTGCCACAAATATCTGTAGTGACAAGACTGGGACTTTAACTACTAACCATATGACTCTTGTGAAAGTCTGTATTTGTGGAAAAATTAAGGAAGTAGGTAACCCTAAGGAGACTTCTAATTTTGCTTCTGAAATCCCCAGTTCTTCTTTGAGTCTTCTTCTTCAATCAATATTTAACAACACTGGAGGAGAAATTGTTAAAAACAAAGATGGAAAAGTTGAGATTCTGGGAACACCAACCGAGACAGCTCTTTTGGAATTTGGGCTGTTGGTTGGTGGAGATTTTCAATCAGAACGACAAGCAGTGAAAATTGTGAAAGTTGAGCCCTTCAACTCTATTAAGAAGCGAATGGGGGTAGTATTAGAGGTTCCAAATGGTGGTTTTCAGGTGCACTCTAAAGGCGCTTCTGAAATAATTTTAGCTGCATGTGACAATGTCATAGACTCAAATGGTGAAGTTGTTCCACTTAATGAGGCATCCACTAATACTTTGAAGGATACAATTGAACAGTTTGCTAGTGAAGCTCTTAGAACTCTATGCCTTGCTTATATGGAAATTGGAAATGAATTTTCGGCTGAAAGTCCTTTACCAACTAAAGGGTACACATGTATAGGAATTGTTGGTATTAAAGATCCAGTTCGCCCTGGTGTCAGGGAGTCTGTAGCGATTTGTAGGTCAGCTGGTATAACTGTTAGGATGGTTACTGGAGACAACTTAACCACAGCAAAGGCAATTGCTCAAGAATGTGGAATTTTGACTAGTGAGGGTATAGCAATTGAAGGCCCTGTATTCCGTGAGAAAAGCGAGGAGGAATTGCGTGAAATTATCCCAAAACTTCAGGTGATTTACATGCTTAATGACTTTGATTTGTCAATACAGTGTTCTTGGACTGGAATTCAGGGATAAATGGTTCTTCAATGAGTCATTTGAGTCACTGGCAATCATTTAAAGTATGAAATTGTTCACTTGATAAGCTTTTGCCATGAGAAGAAACTAGTCTGCTGAAGTTGTAATATCTCCTCATCTGCAGGTAATGGCTCGATCTTCCCCTCTGGATAAGCACGCCCTCGTAAGACACTTACGAACCACTTTTGAGGAAGTTGTTGCAGTGACTGGTGATGGCACAAACGACGCTCCAGCACTTCATGAAGCAGATATCGGACTAGCAATGGGCATTGCTGGAACTGAGGTGTTACTTACTATGCTTTTCCTTTATTCTTTGCTTGAAAACTATCTTATCTAACGAATGTAGTTGTGATGTAAGCCCCTGGCAAACTATTTGCTCATTTGTTTCTTGTTTGCATGTGTTTATCCTTGGCAATCATATATAGGCATGGGGTTTCTTTCAAATTTAATGTTTTTCTACAGTATTCACCGGTAAATGGATTGTTCGGCAGAGCACTCTATATGTATTCACACAAAATACATGTAAATGATTTGTTCAATAGAAGACCTTGATTGGCATTGCAAGGCATCCAATGATTATGAAGTACGAGAATCATGGGATTTCATATGAAGATAAGAAATCATGATCCAGACTGCAGTTTCTTATCCTGCTTAATTTTTTGTGATTTGCGTTTTGGTCATCATTTTGCAATGTAAAGCTGTAGTTTTTCTGAAACTAAACCATGAAGAGGAGATTAGGATATGTGTTCTTTACCCTAAAAGAGCTAGTGGAGGAAACATCAGTTACAATTGGCTTTATGCAACCCTTCATATTAGCACGGAGGCTTGAAACTCACAATTCTGATTCTCCTCCTCATCATTTGGAGATGACAATGCTGCATATTCCACCTTCATAACCTGTGGGATATTGCCTACTGATCTGCTAATATTAATCAAGGATCTTCTTGTTCTTGCATCCCAGCCCCTCTTCTTGTATCTTTGGGACAAGTTATTTCTCGTATGGAGTAGTAATTTATGTCATGAAACTTGTACACAATTCTCAGGTGGCAAAAGAGAGTGCTGATGTCATAATCTTGGATGATAACTTCTCCACAATTGTTACTGTGGCTAAGTGGGGACGCTCTGTTTACATGAACATTCAAAAATTTGTTCAGTTCCAGCTCACAGTAAATATGGTTGCCCTAATCGTCAACTTTTCTTCAGCCTGTTTGACAGGTAAGCAGATTCTCATCTTTTCTCTTTCTTCACATAGTGGATTTAGCGCCAAAATTTTTCTCCTAAGATTGGTCCTTCAATCGTTCTTTTGTCCTCCGGTCTGTGCTCTCAGGAAACACTCCCCTGACTGCTGTGCAGCTTCTATGGGTCAACATGATCATGGACACTCTAGGAGCACTTGCCCTAGCTACCGAGCCTCCCAACGATGATTTGATGAAAAGAGCACCGGTTGGAAGGAAAGGAAACTTCATTAGTAATGTGATGTGGAGGAATATTTTGGGGCAGTCTCTCTATCAATTCGTCATAATTTGGTTTCTGCAGACAAGAGGAAAAGAAGCTTTTCATCTTGATGGACCAGACACTAATTTGATATTGAACACAATCATTTTCAACTCTTTTGTCTTTTGTCAGGTAATTTTGAATTCATCATTCTATCAAGACTTTGATGATATAATCGGCATCCAGGAAAATGACCCAGCAAAATTTGTAGTTTGATATAAAGAGCTATATGTGACTGCATGCATGCATTAGTATCGTCGCTAATATTTGGGAAGTAAATTTTGCGCACAAGGCTCTTTATTAATGCTAAATAATAGGAGTCCATACAGGCAGCATCATAATTTCCTCTATATGGAGCAGATGTGAGAGATGTTCCACCTAATTTGCTTTATGTATGACACCACCAATGAAATTGATCATGATGAACTTGTTGAGGTGATACTATAATTTGAACGGAAATCGATGTTGAGGTCCAATGTGGAACTTAATTAACAGTTGGCTGACATGATTACAAGAATGGCCTTAACTAGTCCCTCCACTTCTCACTCCCACATGGCCACATCAACGAAGTTTCATCCTCGAATTTACTTGGATTATGTAACTTACATTGGAATGCTAATGTCTTATTCAGGTTTTCAATGAGATCAGCTCCAGAGACATGGAAAAAATAAATGTGTTCGAAGGTATAATGGAGAACTATGTGTTTATCCTTGTGCTTACTTGTACTGTCCTCTTTCAAATCATCATCATCGAATTCCTGGGTACATTTGCAAGCACAACTCCTCTCAGCTTGCAGCAGTGGTTTGTTACTGTTTTCCTTGGATTTATTGGGATGCCAATAGCAGCTGCTTTAAAAATGATCCCGGTGGGATAAAATGGAGATCAAGGCTAGTCGAATAGGTACTTTCAGACTTGGGTTTCCAAACGCCCAACAATGAATGGAGGTTGTATTTTTTGTCATTCACCCACTATACAGCTTGGAATCACTCGAACCGATGTGGGTTTTCATTTGTGAAGTTTGGAATTCTAGCAAGTTGCTACAAGATCACTTGCGACCCAAGATGGCTATATGTCAAAACTTGAGGCCCTTGTTTGTGTCACACTTAGGTTTGCTATAGATTTCTAGCTCGATCGTTTGGGATATTGATGGAATCATTTTGGTGATCGTATTTTGCTCTTATAATGTTGATCATCCACTATTTTTAGGATTGATCTCGTTAGTGCTGATATCATTTTCCTGCTGGTTCAGGATCCAGATGGATTGGCACCAGTATTATACCCGAGGTTTAAGTAAACATGCTCGGGCGACAAAGTGCTAAATAAATCCTAAGTTTGACTTGTATTGTTTTTAGAAAAGTTTTTCGATATTGGGTGCACGACGAAAGGGTACACCCAAAAATGCTGTTTGGGTTTTGAGAAGAAAAATGGTATTGATTTAGGAATCTTTTCAGCCCAAGCGCCTTGAATTTCTCCTTTCGAATCCCTACAAACCACTGCAATGACAGAAAAAAGAGATCGTAGTCGATTTTCTGTTGTGGATTGGTTTAGTAACTCTAACTTGCAGTGTCAAGAAACAATTTCAACACGAGCCAAACAAGTGAAAACCGTAAAAGCATGGCCATGTATGTAAAAATCTCCACAATGTCCGTAGATTTGTTTATAAGTTACGAGTCTTGAATTGTTCTCTTGAGCTTACCCAAAAAACAATTAAGCACCTCCAAAGATTGTAAGTCAATCATGGCTGACAAATATTAACTAGCCAGCAGTGTAGTAAGTATACCCATTAAAAAGAAGGTTAAAGATAGCAGATAAGACTGTTCTAAATGATAGATAGCCCAAAAACGAATCGACTGCAAGAGGATAACTATAACCGTCTATCCAATCTGCAGTTATCCAGAGGATGAATATGTTTTTTTTTTTAGTTAGCTCGTTTTATGCTAATGCTGTGTATAAGAGCAGAAAATGCCTGTCAAAAGTGTCAGTGTCAGTGTATCTGTATGTCCCGAGAAACATGGTTCCCCACTAAATACTCGGACCAGACTAGCAGCAATGCGGCTTTCAGATGGCAGCTTTTTGCCTGGCAACATTAAAACCTATGCACTACTACAATCCAGCCTCGAGGCCGTAACGTCGTAACCGGTTGTCCAAGTTAATAAATGTACTGATACCGGCTTCAGTCCCGTACAAACTGATTAGTTATCACATTAAAGATTCCGAAGATAACCCAAAAGATTACACCAGTCACCAACCGTAGATATTCATCTCTGTTCCGAGCAGAAAATAATACCTCCACATGCGGATAGAGAGGCATGATAATCACAGCATGAATATCACAACTGGGTGAGCGCAGTATGGTCACCAATAGCTAAGTTACCTTCTAAGGCAGGTGCGCAGGAATCAAATAAGATGCATAGCAAATTTGATGTATAAATAATAGATTTGAAAATAACTCTTTTTGTGGGTAAGTTAAAAAACTCTTTTGTGTATAAAGTTCAGTGTCCACCGTTCGCTAGAGTGGAAGGCCGAAGCGAGCAGGATATGCTACTCAACAATAGGGTGAAGAGTACGCCCAATTGAGTTATTCTGGGACGGTGGCGGAACTAGAATTAAAATTTATGGATGTCGATCTTTAAAGTCGAAATGACAAAAATAAAAATTTCCTTCGTAATGCAAAACATTGTCTTAGAGTTTTTTTTTCTACATCATTGTCTTAGAATTATAATGTCGAAAATTAAAGACTAAAAATATTAAAAATATTGGAATACATGTACCGTAATATATACTGCGACTGAGAGATGACAATTGGATCCTACGAGTTTGCATCTTCTAATGTTGCAAAATGGCTTCGTTCTCAATAGTTTTAAAAACTTCTTGCTCGATGTACACTAACATGCAACTATTCATTCAGTTATCTCTCATCCTATTACGCAAATCACTTTTGATGATCTAATATAAGTTAATTCTCTACTTAATTATAAAACTTTAGAACAAATTACAGATGATTTTGATGGTTGAGGTCTTGATGTCATTAGGGGTTGTCTTCCTTACATTTTTTGTTACTATCACAACTGAAATCTATCATTTTTTTTCCTCTTTTTTCTTTTGACAAAAGGTTACTTGGGATGCATTTGTAATTTACTTTCTCTAGGTTCTATGGATTTTAAATTGAAAGAAATTCACATTCTTCAAAGCAACTTACACACACAAAGTAACAATTGATGGCAAACCATGCTCTGAATAATAAAAATAAAATTTCCAGGATAAACAAGATTTAGTAAAAGAGTTCATTAGATAAACATATATCAAAAGCAATCAAAACTTTGGTTTGACCTATACAAGAATCCTAAACAAACACAACATTTTTCGAGGTCTCTAATAAAAATGAAGAAACAAATCAACATAGGGAGAAAAAAAATGAAGTGATCTTGATTGTGAAAAATTAGGAGCAAAGAGTAAATAATTTTTTACTAATATAAATTTAGCAAGATGACAGGAAGTTACCTCTCGGTTGAAGAACTTGTAATCGATGCAAAACAAAAAATTATAATAACGGTATATTTGCCTCAGTTATTATGTAGCACTAGGAGCAAAATCAATGTATAGAAAAATAATGTTTTAGATCCGATACCTATTAAGTTTATTTGGCTTAAACTTAAATGAGTATCGAAACTAGCTAATTTATAAACTTAAATGGGTATCGGAACTAGCTAATTTATATAAAAAATAATATAAAAAAAATAAGTGTAAATTTTTTTTTTGGAGTGGGATGGGTATGGGGGTATTTCCGCCCCTGACTGGGGATACTAGAATAACGACTTTCCTACAAGGCTTGTCATTGTCTTGGTTTAGTCGGCAGTTGGAACTTTCCTCGACGAGCAATGGGCGACAGGGGCTAACGTTGTACTATGAATCAAAACACATGCAATGTTTCATAAAAACGGTGGCATCATTGCCATCACGGACACCTTACTCTGTATTTGCCTCCCCTTGGAGGACTGGAGGGAGCGAGAGATTCGAGGAGAAGGCTTATGCTATATACGAGCCAAAGACCTAGGGTGACTAGCACTGGTCAAGATGCCCTTTTCTACCCAGCAAAGACGTCTGCTGCTTTGGGTAACGATGTCAGGAAACGTGGATGTGTTCGGTTTAAAATTTGTTACCACTAAAAATCATTTTTAACATCACATATAAATAATTACAACACGCATACTAATAAAATTAACATCATCTAAAAATTTTCAAAACATAAAAAATTCTCAAAATTTACTCTAACCGAACATCCTCGTACCTTCTACTTCGCAAATTTTTGACCGCACAGTAATGTTCTCCTCTGGCCCCCCGAGCAAACACAGATTTATTTGCTAGTGTACCACCTATGAAATGACTCGAAAAAAAATACCAGCTATGTAATGTCATCCCTTGGAACGTCGACCATATGTTCGTTTTCACAGTTTTTCAGAATTCTGAGTATATTCACACTACTACCACCGAACATATTCAGAATTCAAACATAAATACCAATACATTTTACACAATCTTCAACAACTTTTTAATTTTTTATTCAACATAAATTTTCTCTATCTATACTTTTTCGCATAACTCCAATAATTTTTTATTAAACAATTACATCAAATCATTTCTCTCTCCACTTTACACAAACACCAATAAAACACTATTCAACATAAATATTCACAACTTCTCTAAAATCTTACATTTTTACTCAAAACGAACATAACCCTGATCTAGAGGACTAATGTTTTTCTTTAACTAGCGAACTAGTGTTTGTTTTGCTTATATTCTGGACTCAACGTAGGTTTTGTTGTTGTCTGTTTAGTTTAGTGCTTAACCCTACTGTATTTCAGAAAAGGTAGCGTTCATTTTATCTTTTCTGTCTGGGTTCAAGTAATTCTTCCTATTTGCTTAGTGTGGATGGCCAAAAAAAAATTTGTGGAAGAGTTTTTAGTATAGATTTTAGGGAATTATACAAATAACACACTGAGTTTAGCGTCTTTTTAAAAAATTCACTGGGTTTTAAAAACTTTCAAACAACTCACTGGGTTTATCATTTTCGTATCAAAACTCACTTGATCCAACGTTGTTACACATGTTTAACGAAAAATCCATCTCTGTCAATCACAATGTGACACGTGTCATTAAATAAAGAAAAAATAAAAAATATATATTTTTTAAATTTAAAATAAATATTAAATTAACAAAAAACATATTAAAAAAAAGAAGAAGATCGGGGTGTCCCCGATCCTCACAGTGGGGAGGGGAGGATCCCTCTGGCCGCTGGGGGAGGAGAACTCCCCCCTCCACCTTTGGCCGCCCTGCGCCCAGAACTGGGCGGCTAGAGGTGGAGGGGAATCCTCCCTCGGTGGTGGTCTGGGGGACCTCCCCGACTGCCATAGAGCCGGGGGGAGGACACCCTCCACCCAGACCGCCGCTCGGGGTGGAGGAGCCCTCCCTCTAGCCACCCAGAACTGGGCGGCTAGAAGTGGAGGGGAATCCTCTCTCCACTGTGAAAGGATCAGAGTCCCGATCCTTCATTTTTTAAAATTACGTTTTAAAAAAATTGATTAATTTTAGATTTTAAAAAATGTTTTTATTTTTTATTTATTTAATAACACGTGTCACATTGTGATTGACTGAGATGGATTTTCCGTTAAACATGTGTAACGACGTTGGGTCCAGTGAGTTTTTATACCAAAATAACAAACACAGTGAGCGTTTTAAAATTTTTTACAATCGTGTGAGTTTTTTAAAAATTCGGTAAAACCCAGTGTGTTATTTGTTTAGTTCCCTAGATTTTATTAGAATTTGTGAAACAGTAATTGTTCCAACGTCCAAACAGAGGCTAACGGGCAAATGGCAGCAAGCAGATTCTGATGTTTATGACTGGAAACGTATATGGTAAGTACATCTCTTTGGGATCTTACTGAGAGGCTCAAGTCTGGGCACAAACAGAGGAACCCAATGACCTGCACCCGGGTGGTGAAGGGCTGAACCTGAAAGAGATAAATCTTCTAAGATCATAATGTTTATCCAAGTGTCTTTGGCCACAGGGCTAACATTAATATTAGTATTACAATTGAGATCACAGCGCTAAGAGCCATTATCCCACCATGAAATCAACATAGAAACTCAACTGGCTTGGAAAATTGTAGCCGGTGGAAAGAAAAAAATCTATTTCATCAATCAAGTATAATCAACATAGAAAACTCCTCTTGATTCCAACAAACAATGTGTGGGTTTCCTGACCCCTCAACTCAGCCAAGCCAGAGCTTCCCAAGGAAAAAGACAGACCCACCTCAAAAGGCATTCCCCCAAACATTCAAACAAATCCATTCACATTCACCTTTACACAACTTTCTTGGACAGCCAACAAGCAGCATAGATGCATCAAATCACACAAACAGGGCTCTTATCCTTTCTAGCCCTCAGTCTACGTATGCTTTCAGCCTTTTCAAAACTCCACCAAAGCATCCCAAGCATTTCATCAAAAGACAGGCTGCAAGAGACATGACAGACCCGGAAAGAAAACCCAAGAGCAAATTTATCAAAGAAAAAATTGGACAAGATGAGGCGTAAGACTGACTGTTTTACCAGGCCCCCCCCCCCCCCTTCCCCTCTCGCCTGTTTTTCACATTGTGGCGTTGGTCTAATAACAATCAACTTTTATTTGTAGCCCAAAGCTTTGCTTTTTTGTTTACCTTTTCCTCCCTTGTTTCTTCTTTCTAGGGCTGTTCCTAAGAGAGATTTAGCCAATCCCAACCACGTCTATCAAGTTATGATTAAAGAACTCTCATCAGACCAATAATCACTCATGAAAAAGCCACTGTTATATCTTTGGCAAAGGGCTAATAGTCAAATTTCTCTAGCAGAGTTTACGGGTGTTCCACGGCTTTGATCATAGTTACTGAACGTCAGCCTTCTTTTACTGCTGACAGCAGAGTTAACCGAAGAATTTTCTAAAACATCAATCGGCATCAATTGGGTAGGCGAATGGTCCTGCATATTTATAATCTCTGGAATTTCAAGGTTCTCCTTCTCCACGTCTGATCTTCGCAATATATTATAGCATGAAAATGCATCGTCCTGTGGAAAAAGGGCCAGCATAAGTTCCAAGACGCCTTAGTCGAAAATGTACTCATTATTTACGTGATCAATCTATATGCGAGAAAATTGGTTTATGTGATGAACTCACAATATCGAGAAGTCGAATGTGAGAAATGGAATTCATCTTCAACTCCAATGCTCTTCGTGTTAATCTGTCATCCAAAGCCAACAAGACGGAGGCAGCGGCTATGGCAGATGGTCGATGACCCATTAAGTTGACATCTGCATTAGAGAGCATATATCAATAACTAATATGTGAAAACAAAGCAGTGCAATTACGCGAATTTGAAGGGAAATGTTAATGATGTACCTCTCACTATAGCTAAGATGCTTTCCACAGTTCTAGGCACCATTTTTCTCGGTGGAGATTTCTCGCACAACTTTGGAATGAAGAAATAAAGAAAATCAAAAGGAGTGATTGAGCTCATCCGCCATTCCAATGTGCTCAATACCAAAAGCTCCATCCTCTGAATCACTTTGCTGTCGAAATTATAATCGTCTAATAGAAACTCTGGCAACATCGGAACTTTTACCTCCTCCATCTTCGCAGCCAAAGAAAGACACGCGACTGACAGTAATCTAATAGACCACAATTTTTCGCTCTACACAACATTCAAATTCCAAAAGAAGAACAAAGATTGATAATCAACAGATGGGAAAACCAAGCAAAAACTTTGGCATTGGAAAGGAAGTACTTACATCGATGGATCGCCTTGAAAGAAATCGATCAAAGTATGTCATAGACAGATAAACTGTCTGGAAGCGAAATCCGAATGCTACTCTAGTCTGGATTCATGTACAAAATAGAACAGTCAACCCCAGTTAGAACCCGGGAAATCTGGCTCATTGAAAAAAAAAAGAGAAGAAGAAGAAATGGGGTGGGACTAACTTTGAGAATCCATGTGATAGCTTCCGAGCGAGCACATTTGACCCAGTTTCCAAAAACGGAAGATTCATTTCTTTTGAACCCAGCACAGATTTCTCTTTCAAATAGAATCTCCATGTTCTTATCTCCATGGCCATCGTAATTTCTAAAGCTGATGAACGCGTCCTCCTCTACCAGCTCTTTATCAAAACCGCTATTACTTTCCTGACAAAGTAGGCTAGATAGAGAAAGAGAATTGTCCATTTCACCTTCCTCTTTTCTTTTATCTCCCTTCCTCTGTGTCTCTACATCCAACCAGTTCTATGGCACAGTAGAAGTGGGAGAGAGATATAAGCTGCTAAATGCAAGAGTTCGAGAGACGAATCGTGGTTTACCACGATGACCAAAATTTAGAATTGAGGGTAGCTATAATGTAGCAAAAGATGAGACTGTTTAAGCGGTTATAGATTGAAGTGAAACGGCTTTGTTGGCTAAGCTTGAGGGCTGTTCGGTTGTATAGTATTTTGAGGATTTTTTTGTGTTTTGAGAATTTTTATGTGATGTTAATTTTATTGGTATGCGTGTTGTAGTAATTTTTATGTAGGGTTAAAAATTATGTTTGGTTGTGAATATTTTGTATTCAAAAAAATCTTGAGGATTTTTTTTTTGCCGAATCTGCATTGTCTTTAAACGTGGCGAGATTGTAAAAGTTTTTGCTTTTTTAGCAGAGAGAGAGTGGTGAGTGTTAAGTAGAGTTCGAATACTACGGTTGCTGCGTTTGAAAAGGTTATTAAAATTTTAGGTGTCGTGATGAAAAAGTGAGGATAGAGAATGAAAAAGTTGGTAGAAAAATGAAATAGTGTATGCAAATTGATAAAAAAAATAAGAAAAAAGAATATTTTATAATGATAATAAAATTTTAGAGTTTTAAAATTTTGTTACGCATACATACATAGCATATGTTATCGAGAAAACTCGTTTCTTTCTGGAAAAAAAAAAACCTTCTTTCAGGGCACGAATAGTTTGGGCGTAGCCAGGGTGGGTTGGGACCCGGGACTGCGTTCCTAGGACCCCTAGTATTGGGAGCGTGCAGGACACCGTCCATTGGGAAGAGGTTTCTCCGTAGTCAGATCAACTCAGATGGATGCCGTACATGGGGTCGTATGTCTGCTGTGATCGGAGGGAAATGGTATTCAGTGAGGTACGACCCAAATGGGTCCCGTGACCAGTCAAATCTACAATAAAAATAACACCAAGACACACGTACTATTCATATATCTATTATCTACAATAAACTCCCATGGTCCAAACCATTGTTGAACGCACTAGTTCTCTCAAGGAAATCTGCTGGTTTGTGTTCCGTCGAGGGAAAAAAAATTAATAGCATAAATTTTTTTTATTATTGGTCATTTTGGTTTCAGGCTTTTAAATTTCTTATTTTAAAAGTCACCGTTTTGACAAAAATCTAGAGGAACGAAGGGACTGACGTGTATAAACACGTGTCCTCCATATATTATTGGAAACAAATAAGTTGAATATGAAGTGCATGTAACATCTCCCAAAGCCATAGAGCTGTAAACTGAATTTTCGATCCTATTAAAATAGAAGGTCGGACCGGTTCAACAAAATACGGTCCGGTCTAATAAAATGTGGTACGGTCCGGTCCACCAAGTGGTTCGGATCGGTTTTAAATTTTTTTCATTTTTAAAATTTTTTTAGGTTAATTTCGAAGGGGAAAGGACATGTAAATGTAGAGATTTAATTTAGTTTAAAATTAATCTTTTTAAGTTTGTAATTTATATTAAAAAATATATTTTATATTAATAAATGCGGTCCAGTCCAGTCCGGACCGCATTTAAAAAAAAAGGACCGGACTGAATAACCACATTTAAAAAAATAGGACTGAACCGAACCGCAAATCCGATGCGGTCCACGGTCTAATTTTGTTCAGCCAACAAATCTCTTCCTCTTAGAGAAAGTTAGAAGACAACTAATTCAAGGGAAAGTCAAGATTGAACCTAAGGGAGCAAGTTATATAAAAATAAATTTTAGGAGTTAAAACAGAAAAAAGTATAAAAAATAATATTTTTAATGATCTTTTAGGGGTGTAGGTCTGACCCTGAAGAGATCCAAAAAGAAACTTTTAACTCTCGATACTAAAATTATAGCAAGGCAGAGTGCACATCTCACTTCGAACCTTGTGCCGATCAGATTCTGATATGGTCTTTCAACTTCGTTTAAATTAGTATCCAAGTGATAATTTTATCAACTTTGAGGAAAGCAGTACTGTATCTTATCTTATCTTATCTTTCTTTTCAATTTTATTATATCTCTGACAGTACTTTATCTTATCTTTCTAGCCTCTAATATTCCCTGTGGAAGTCGTCTTAAGAGTCTAATTTCATTACTCGTTTAAACCTTGTTGCCAATTTAAAAACATATGGGTACGAGTTTCATGTCTCAAACAGTCACGTGATACTCTTATAGCTTTTTCCTTCATTAGAGGATCGAGTTATTGAAACTCTTAAAAAAGACCGAAATTTCAATTCTAAAAGGTTATTTTTTTCGTGCCAGCCGCTAGCAAACAAGTGCATTTTTATTTCATATACCAATAATAGTTCATGTGTGATGTTTTGGGCACGAGTTGGTTTTGGCCCCCATAATCTGATTGACTGATTGGTTCTTTAATTAACTTGTAACTAAGCCCTCCAGAAAGCCAATCTAAAACTCTTCTAATTATTCAGTTGTTCGTGACATTAATTGTACCCTAATTAATAATGGAGGATCGTGGATTGGCAGGCGAGACAGAGATATTTTTACCCATTATATGATAATATATTGGTTCTTAATTTAACATGTAGCCATAGCTAGGCCCCCCCAGAAAGCCAATCTAAGACTCTTCTAATAATTAGTCGTTGTTCGTCACATTAATTGAACCCTTAATGGAGGATCGTGCGTTGGCAGGCGAGACAGAGAAAACTTAGGCCTTGTGATTAGAGTAGATTATCAACTTGATCTCACGAGTCATAAGTCAGGTCACCTCGCTTTTCTTAGTCGATGATCCATGAAGTTCATCCTATTTCATCCTTGGTTATTGAAAAAAAGAATTTAATTATTTATTTGCATGAAAGGAGAATATGTTAAGTCAAAGTTAAATATCTACAAACAAAGAAAGTCTCAAGTTAAACGTCCCGAGATCCAAGTTTTGGGGCGCTGTGCTCCAACGCGACATTGCGCTAATCTATGTAACTCAAACTTAAAATAGAAGCTATGACGTCACGTACTGATCACATACCAGGAATTATTAACGACAAGCTGTTTCGTTTTGGTTAATGAACTCTTATTTTTTCATACAAAAAATAACTTAAAAGACGTCCATCCATAGGCCGGGGTTTCCGACGACCCACCAAATCGATCTGCTTCTAAATTGGTTACATTAATACGAAACACGAGACCTGGGAATTCACGTGGTGGCGTAAAGTATTCAATACAAACCCTACTTAAGGAATTCTGCAATCAACAAGTTGACAAATGCATATATAATGGATTAGTTTGGGGGGCAGTGCCCCATCTAATTAAATGCCAGTATCCACACTGGCTACCCTTCATGTGGTGTCTACAAATAGCATATATACACTGTCCGACTCTAAGATATTATTATATATAGACTGGCGCGTAGATGAGGAATCAGGATTTCACAGCTAAATGGCCAGTAGTGTGCCCAGACAACAAAATAAAAAACATACAACTATGTATAAGTTACTGTTTGTCGGTCGTCTTTGATGATGCTGCTGCATGTCTTGTGTCTTCGGTTGGGCAGGGGAGAACAGTAAAATTGACAACACCCTGCATGCAGATGAAGTCATGTGAAAAATCTCGTCTATATTCAATGAATCAATCTGAGTACAGTAGCATGAATTTATACAGAAGGCTGTAACAACCTTTCCTATAATCACCTGTAACCACGGTAAAATATTATCTGCGTAATATCAGTACATGTGCGTTCTGTTATAACAGAAGAATCTTCTACAGGGCTATAGATCAGCATTGCGCTGGCGTTGGTGATGTAGAGTGCTGAGGTGTCCTCTTCGTGACAGCTGTAGGTGATTCAACACTGCACACTGGAATTCTTCTTTGAGAAGTAAGAAAACGCGACAGTGATCGAATCACAGACACAGTAATCATAATTATCAAGAAGAAGTCTCGATACCCTTTGGGATTAGTTTTCCTTTTATGCTAATATTTGCCGAGTTTGAAATGGTTTTTCGATTATTCAATTTCTAGGTACATTTTCATTCCAATCCCTTGTCGGGATTTAATCATTAAAGGAAAGAGAAAGTGGCTGGAAAGATGAAAGTTACACAGAATTTTGCTCACCGCACCCAAATTAAACCTTATATGTATCCTACTTCAACTCAGACGTTAAGTCGCATCTAAATTTGACAATGATTGCAGTCGTAAGGAAACATGGTTGGTTCCCATCAGGACCCTGTTAAATGGCAAATAAATCCGGCCCCGGCCCCTGGGAGCTGCAAAGCAGAGGGGGGTAGTATATAACGCAGCAGCTAGCAAAGGTGAATAACTTGTTTGAATATTGCAAGGCTGAAGAACTCCAGGATGCAACTGGCAAACTTGCATGGGGGGCCGGGGTTCGCTAATTGGAAGCGGATGAGCTAAGGCCCTTATATGTATTGCACGGTTGCTTAGATGGGCGGCAAGTTTCCCGTGAAGTGTGAGGTGTGGCCCCCTATATTTGGTCGTACAGAACATCAGCTCTTAAAGGGCCATCGTTAATGTTGCGTGCCATGCATGACCTTACTGTGTTCGCCCAGCATTGTGCGTACAGGGGCCCAAATCTGTTTGCTATATCAAAGTTGCTGATGGATCGGACCCACCCCAATTACTGGTGTTGCCACTACTTTGAGGACTTGATTAACAACACTCTCTTGGAGCCTTAAGAAGGAAATAACAAAAAATATATGGACGTTAGTTCATAACATACAACATGATGAATTTCCTTAAATCCAATCGTTCATTTTAAATTAAATACAAAAAATACTGATATTTGCTTTTCCTTAACAAACCTCGAATGTTGAAGATAGATCTGGAGTTTGGTGGACTGAAGTTAAAGAATTCCAAAACGGGAAAGTTCAGTCAAGCGGGAATTACATCCGATATGATGGTGCCTGGAAGAGAACAGAGCAATGGAGGGTATACCAGCTTGTGGAAGTGGCTGATGCCTTAAAAAAACTCCCGACACACAAAGGGGTTATACCCCACAAACATATCACATACACACACTCCCATAGCATCTCTTTGAACGAAAGTGCCCGCTAATCTTTCGCTTGTATGTCTCAGGGAGTCAGAAGGGAGTAGGAGAGTTTGGATTCCCGATGGTTTGACTGCCCCTGGTTCCCCACCATTGTTCAAACTCGCCACTCCCAAAACCTACCGGGCAGTGTGCTCACATGGCCGGGTACATCCCCATATCCCTTAGCCCCACAGCCACAGGGAGTTGGTCACTTATCAGGTACCAAAAAATGGTGGCCCGAGCTTCTTAATCCAATTCCAACATATGGGCCTCCGAGATTGAATGCGCTTTGGCGTTTTGATACTATAGAACAAGTATTTCGTGACAAGAAGATGTAACATATCCAGAGATAAGAGAGAACTCTCGGGCCCTCGGCTACCACCCATGCCTTATTATTCTGTCATAGCTCATGGGCCCTTCCCTATGTCTGACAGCTTTTTTTTTTTTTTTTGATAAACCATAATTCATTAAGAAACCAAAAGGCATACAGAGTTAAGGGCTCAGCCCTCATATACACCCAACAATAATTAACAAAAAGCTCAATACTATAAGGAAACACTTCCCTAAAAAGAGAGGAGGCGGCCCAACGAGCATATCCTGTACTAAAGAATTCGCACTACGAGAGGATAATAGGCCTATGTCTTTACAGTTTGATTGTCAGTGAGACTGCATTTTTCAGCTTTTGGCTGCAAGAACAGCTCCTACATGCTTGGCGCTTCCTCGATCATTTTATAATAGGCACAACTGTAAACAAACTAAGCTAATTGCCCTCGGGCCAAAAGCAACTCTAAATTATTCAAACAAACGATTGTCTGGATAAGCACATTGACATACCGAACATGAGAAACCTCTACTGTTTATTTTGTACAAAAGAGCAGTCCATTCATTGATATGTTCAATGGTAATGAGTAGTGATGGGGCCGAATTTTCGGTCAGGTCTAACAGGTGAGTAATGAGTTGCGATCAAGCCTTCTTTCAGCTTTGAGTCGGGCAGACCTGCGAGGAAGACAAGATGGAAGGGAGTTTCTCCTTGAGGTGAGCCTCTGATGCGTAAGTTAGCTTTTGAGAAAATTTTTCTTGAGTTGATTTCCGTGTGTAAGATTTCGAGTAGGTCATAGGTGGAGCGTAGTGGCCTATCTCCTGCTTCTCCTTGCATGACCATGGTGCACGACACTTTGATTTTAACGGTTGATAAGACTTATCAGGGTTGAAAAATCTCTACCCAAGCCCCAAGGTGCCTCTCCCTTGTGCCGGTGGGTAAAAGGAGAGCCTCTTACAGTGGCTTTTGGGCAATTTCGAGGTGTGGCGTCAGTCATACCATGGCCTTTGCGAGCAAGGCACGGTCCGGCGGGATCTCTCTCGACCTACTACTAAAAAAATTAAATACGAAACTTCATACACCTTCATAAGATAGGACTGAAATAGAATTTTGTTTTTGAGGTCTAGATACTCATTATGCCTAGCATTGACTTGATGGGATATTCACCTTATCATTATCTCAAATCAATGCATTGTTGGGTTCTATTTATTTTGTAACCCATATGGACACTCGGATTAGACCGAACTTTTTGTCAAGCTATTGTTCTCTTGTTTTGTTCCCGAAACCAAAGCATATTTGGACCTTCTCAAAATTCCATGTCCCCTTTTTGAGTCATGACCCGCTGGATGTATATTTCTTTCGGCATGTAGGTTTTCTAGTGTTTTGCTTGGGGCTTCTGGGCCCATTGGGCCGATATTTACAAGCCATTCAAGTAGGATGTTAGGGACCTGCGACTCATTTTCAGAACTCAAGCTATATAGGTCTTTCATCACAAGGCTTAAGGTGAAATTGATATAACATTATGAATAGACCTGTTTTACCCAGAAAGAAAAAGGAAAAAAGAAACAAAGTCACCCATCACCATCAGTTTAGGAATAACCATCGACTTCTACTTTTTGGTCTTTACCCAGTATCCATTAAACTCCATAGAAATAGATTTTCCCAGGGCGCCATGCACTCGTGGTACGAGTACTTGTAACACAAGGCTCTCAAGCGTAAGCTACACTAGGGATATCGATTTAAATGTTTTAACTGGTCATGTCCGGTATTCTGATACACTATGCTTTCATCTAAGGCTTAAATGTATCTCATGTCCCTGTGGTATGGTCTAATTGCAAATATACCCATGAAGTATACTTAAAGGTCATAATATGACCCTCCGTAGATGTGCCATTTGAAACCCTAACGGCGGGGTGCTGACGTGGCCAAAATGGACACGTCAGCACCATTCAAATGATGACACGTGTTTCGTATACCCACAATTGTCACGCCACAAGCACGGTCACATGCCACGTCATGCATCCTTGACACGTCATTTTTAAATTTTTAAATTTTTTTTTAAAAAACTGGGGCTAAGCTGGAACGACATCGTTCAACTTACCCCATTTTTCTTTTAAAAATAAATTAAAATATATATTATTTTAAAAAATAAATTAAAGGCAAAAACATAAAAAGCACCGTGAAATAAGGCTAAGCTGGACGACACCGTCCAACTTAGCCCCATTTCTTCTTTAAAATATTATAAATAAAAATATATATTAAAAAAATAAAAGAATAAAAGTTTAATTTTATATATAGGAGAACGTGAAATGGATTAAGCTGGGTGTCGTCCAGCTTAGCCTCATTTCACGGTGTTTTTTATGTTTTTGCCTTTAATTTATTTTTTAAAATAATATATATTTTAATTTATTTTTTAAAAGAAAAATGGGGTAAGCTGAACGATGTCGTTCCAGCTTAGCCCCAGTTTTTTTTAAAAAAAAATTAAAAATGACGTGTCGCTGACATGTCAAGGATGCATGACGTGGCATGTGATCGTGCTTGTGACGTGGCAATTGTGGGTATACGAAACACGTGTCATCATTTGAATGGTGCTGACGTGTCCATTTTGGCCACGTTAGCACCCGCCGTTAGGGTTTCAAACGACACATCCACGGAGGGTCATATTATGACCTTTAAGTATACCTCAGGGGTATAAAAATGACTTTGTTTACCTCATGGGTATATTTGCAATTAGATGAAATTAGACCATACCACAGGGTCATGGGATGCATTTAAGCCTTCATCTAAATTCGTAGCACCAAGTGAAAGCAAACCACCATATTCACTTCCATCTTTCAATCTATATATAATATATATACTCTCAACGGGCGCAATACCAACGTGACCTAATTTCCTACTGTGCCAAGGAGGAAGTAGAGGTTGCGGAATCTCTGGGATTCCCCATATAAGTAAGGCAATCACAGACCAACCCACTAGTACTAGGGGTGTGGGTCGGTTAACCGGCACCGACACCGGTACCGGTCATCGCTCCCCGCTTAGTAGCGGGGGCAGAGCCGGTGGCCATTTTCACCAAAAAGCGGTGAAAATGGCGGTGACGGTGAAGGGCGGTTCACCGCCAGAACCGTATTTTTTTATATGGCGTCGTTTGAGTTTTTTTCTCCTCCTCACCCTACTTTTCGAGAATCTTCCCCGACCTATCCCAAAGCTCCTGCCTCTTCAACCTCTCTCTGCCCACTGCTCAGCCGACTCTCTCCTTCAGCCGCGGGCCCGCCACTTTCCTTCAGCCACATCACCCTCATCCAGTTGTCCTTCTTCAGCAAACGGCTACATGCAACTTGGTTGCGTTTTGTTACAATGGTTGTTAAGTTGTGAGGGGATAGACAGAGAGGGTGATAGAGAGGGGTGAAAATTGAAAGAGGCTTTAAGAAGGAGAGGGAGAAGACTGGAGAGGTCGCGCGCGCATGACCTTACACAAGGTCGCGCGCAGGACGCACGCAAGGCGCCTTGCCCGCGATGCGCGAGGCCTTGCGCGCTTGCTCGCGGCACGAGCAGGACGCCTTGGCTGGTTAACCGCCACCGGTTACACCGATAAACCGGTGCCGGGGGCGGTTGGGGTTTTTGAGACACCGCCCAAGGCGGTGGCGGTGACGGTGGGGGGCATAACCGCCACCGCCGATGCACAGCCCTAACTAGTACCTAATGAAACATTATTGTTTTGCAGCAAGCGCAACTGACTATTTAGTGATGATTCCTGGTGGTTGATGCTGGGTATCTTCGATTTGGATATCTACAAACCACATTTTGGGCTCGGGCAGAACAGAGCAAGTGCGAAAAATTGGACCAGTCCTACGCCAAACAAAAACCTTGACATTGGGACTCATAACACGATGGCCCAAGTAAGAGAAGCAAAACATAACGCAAATAACCGACCTGCCCCAGTGGGTCATACACGACTTGCTAGATGTGAGGGGCGGTTTTCTAAGGCCAATCCTAGTTTTTTTTTTTTTTTCTAGGTAAAGCAGGCAAGCCTGCAGGGATTGGGGGACACGGGGATACGAACTCCTGAAAGGACCCTCCCCATAGGGAGGACGTACCACACGAGCTAACGCTCGCTGGTTAAGGCCAATCCTAGTTGAATCAAGCAATGGAAACCCCTTAATCGAGCTCCTATCAAATTACCGACAACTTTTCACAAAACAAGTAGAGGGAGGAGAACACCCCCATACAGAAAGGTATTATTTGTATCAATAATTTGTTTAAACCAGAGAGGCACCGCACAGAGCTCTAATTATGTTTACCACTTGTATCGATTAATGCCTCAAATAAAAATGTGGATAACTATTGTAGAAACTACAGTATGATCTGATGTGTACGTCAATCCACCACCAAGTACACGAATTTCATTGAGGGGAGCGAGTATAAAAGTTGCAGCAGCATATTTATCCAGATGGTAGAAGTCCATGTGATGATTACAGCGAGGTTTTAAAGCGAATTGTCGTAACGGCTTGCCTTTACACCTCTCCCTCACCCACATTGACTGCAAAGTGGCCAACGTTTCTACCCTGTACGTAAAGCAGGAAAGAAGAATGAACCAAACATTTAAATCACAAATGAAGAGCCCTGTGTATACCGCTGAAAAGAAAGAATGGACTACACATAAGATCATTAAATGAAGAGCCCATTTCCAAGGAAACACTTTCTTTAGTTCAGAATAAATAACTCCTTCAGGTTGACCACAGAGCAGGCACATATGCGACAGATCAACAGCTCATATCACCCTCACAGAGAGATCCTTTGTGAGGATCCAAATCCAACCGAACCAGGATTTACCTAATCTCTCAAGATGCATTTGACCATAGGTGAACACAACCAAACGAACTAATCACTGTGGAATAGGAAAGCAAATACATATGTTTAATTAAAGGAAACACTACCTCAGATAACATTCGCTGCTTGTTGAGTAGCTGGGTCCTAGCCTTGTTGTGAACTGAGTTTGGTGACCTATACATCCTCTGTTAAAGGGTGAAAAAGAAAAGTTAAACACGAAAAGACACATAAAATTTGATAAATAACGAATTCAAATGATGAGTACCTCTACCATACTAAAGATAAGCCAAAGCAATAACATATCCAGCAAGGAGAAACCAAAACAGAGGAGAACCAACCTTTTCAGCACCTGATATACGATGTTCATCATCTAGAAGATGCTTCTTCTTTGGTGTGAACCCAAATACATCCTGAAGTAACTCATTTTCCTGTTTCAAAACGTTTTCGCATAATCAGTCAGCCAGCAAAAAGAAAAAAAAAAATTAAGTTGACAACAGATAACAAGAATGTCCACGAAGCCAACCTGCATATGCTTAACAAAGCCTCCCCCAAGAAAGCGCTTCAAAAAATTCAGCTGTTGCAATTTGGAAATATATAAGCATTTAAAGTGTGCCAAATTCACACAACTAGTAATGCAAGCGAAGGCAGTGATGTTAGTGAAAAACCTGTATCAGCTGAGACCATGATGATGTCTGCAAGGCTTCTCCACCAATCTTCATGGATATCTCAGGGCAATAACCACCCTAATAGAGAAAGCGTGATCATTGTTAGATCCCCACAGATATACACAAAAAAAAAACTCCAAAGCACCACAAAATCCAAAGTACCTCAAAGGAGTCCAAAATATCCCGAAACAAGTTCCGCTGGCTGTTGAGATCTTTCTTAGCAGAACCTCTACCGCCTGCCTCCACAGATAGGTTTCTGACTTGATTTATGACTTTCCCCTTCAATCCCTGTATGTGTGAAAATCCTTCCCGAGGTTTGCTTCCTTCTTGAACTGAGCCATCACCTGAACCTTTAACTTCAGCACAAAACTTCTCCACACTTCCAATCTCAAAAATCAGAGCAAGTGCTTCACCAGCAGCAATGCGTACAGAGCGGTCATCCTTGTCTAGCAGACTAGATAAATATGAAATTGACCTGCATCATCACCTAAAGGCATCAATTTTTTTCCCATTTGTTATGTTGCTGCAATAGTATCTACATGGCAGTGTTCTCTCTCTCAAGGCTCCTGGATCAGATAGGTCACAAACATACCCTTCTAATGCACCACCCATCAGATAGTGCGTAGTGCAGACATGAGTAGTGCACATAATCAGTTTCCAGGCACAAATCATGACTATCAACTGAAAGAAAAGGAGCAGATGAAAATGAAGTGCTGGACTGAGTGAAAAACTTACTCCTGCCAATGTTTGGGATTTAGACTTAATCCATCCATAGTTGTCAGAAGAAAGGACCAAGCAGATACCACAGCGCTTATGACAGCTGCTGAGGGTTTGGACACAACAACCTAATCATGAAGTAGCATTAAATCATACAACCAAACTAGCATAGATTCTACTTTCAAGTACGTATAAAATCATACGTTTCAATAATCAAGCCATTACAAACCAAATGCATTAACTGGTCAAATCGATAGCATTAAATAGTTGATTTGCATACTTGTCAAGAACAGCAAAAATTGGTATCATCACACACACTCAGATGTAAATACATTGAGCACAAAGACGTACATTGGAACCCAGTTTTGGATGAACCACTTGCCACATTATTTGCATTGACCTTTCTGTTTCTTCTGTGTCATTTCCACCAACAAAAGTGATGACAGCCAAGCAATCCAGCAACTACAATTAAAATCCATGGAGGCAGAAAACAACAGGTTGAGTAACAAATGACTCCGGACAATTGGGGAGTAGATCAACATAAACTTCAAACATAATGTATACCGAAGATATCTTCAATGAATCAGACCCAGATTTAAGAGCCTGCGAAAGAGGAGTCACTGACTCTTCCAATATTTCACGTGTGTTGTCTCCGGAGCCAACAGTCAAGGCCAACAATCCTACAAAATTGGATTACAATATTGACTATTGTATTTTAACTTGGAAGAAAAAGCAAAAGAGTTAAATAAAGAAGACAAGCGACTAACCAATGGCATGAGAAGCTAAATATATCTCTTTAGGAGACCCACGTTTGACGGAGTTCAGACACTGATGAAGCAAAGTAGCAAATCTGTCGAACACCATTAGATTGTACGACTTCAAAAGAATATACTAGACGAATAGGTTTCTCAGCACCTAAATAAATACATTGGTCACCCACTAAATAGAGAAATAAGAGGTTTGTGGAACATTGCTTCTATCTCTGAATTAAACACATGGTGACATCAGATTTTCTAAAAGCAGAAGTGTAGTTAGAGTGATAAATCAACAAAGTGAATCCCAGTCCTAAGTGGTTGTAATTATATCTCGAGTAAAACTTGGTAAACTAAACAGAACTGGTCTCTTATTAAATGCCACACGCTATCTGACACCCTGCCCCCGGCTCCAAAAAAAAGAAAGTGAAGCTCCTTCCCATCTTTTTCCGAGTTCAAGTTCTAGCCTAAAGCACCTAACAAAGGACTAAAAGAACCAACATTTAATGAAGAACGAAAAACAAGAAAATGGTACGTACTTCTTTTCCAGAAACTGATGCTGCAAACTGCTACTAAAAGCCTCAACAATTGATGCCAGAGCCTTCTCCCTTGTGGAACCCCTTTATCCAAAAATTAAAATAACATCAACAGGACAATATGAAGATATTCGTAAATTCAGTTCTTGAAAAAAGACAAGAACTTAAAGTACCTACCAAATAATTTCCTAACAAAGCAGTAAGCTCAACAAAAAACAAGTCTCGCATACTCTAATATTGGGAAACTATACAGAAAAGAATTCCCATCATTACAGGAGAGCAATTTCAGCTAAAATGTAAATATACCTCTTCTCATATAGAGCATCTAAAGCTTGATCCAGTAGACTATCCTTATCTAATTCGACTTCTTCAGTCCCTGATACGGACATTAGATCCGACCGCGTAGTCGAGGACGAACTCACACTACTATTTTCATCATCGCTCTCCAAGATCGCAGCATTTTTACGACGAGAATTACCTGCAAGTTGCAATAACGTCCCCACAAATGTATACTCGAGAATTCAACTAGTTCAAGCTAGAATTTGAGCACTTTAAAATCCAAACAAGTGACAAGAAAATCATGGCCTGGTCAATCAGAAACCCTATGATTAAATTAAATGGAAAGGAAAAAACAAGTGACAAGAAAAAAGAAAAAGAAAAAAGAGAGGCTTACGCTTTCCCATGGGTGAGGGCTCCTCCTTCTTTCGGTGTCAGAAAGAACTACAAGATTGACTGAGAATCTGATGATGAGAAGGCGTCGAAAATCTGAGATCGACTGAATTAAACCGAATAGAAACGAGCGAAGGAAAAAACAATAACAATAACAGCTGAGGTGATTCGAGGGAAGAATAAGCCATTAAATGTCTACGTAGACAAGAAAATCTCTCCGTAAAAGAAAGTTGGGAATTTATAAGGGTAAATGGGAAACGCAGATGAGGCGAGAGGTGCAGGGGGGATCTTGGGAGGCACCAGAATAAATCAAACTGCGTGGAGTGGAATATTCGGTTAGCTTGTACAGGGATAGATCGGTAATTGTAAGTGAGGGTTATTACGTGGCAGGATTTAGGTCGGTCAAAGCGGCCCCTCTTCTTCCTCTTTTAATTTTTTTTAATAACGTAATTCCGTATGACAAAATAAAAATAAAAATTCACGCTTGCGGTCTTTAGCAAGCCGAATATTCCACACACGTTAAAAAGAAAACTACTTATTCGGGATACACTCAATAATGTGAGATATCTAAAATAGTAGTATTTATTTTCTCAAGAGTTGATTACAGGGTATGTTTTTTTCTTTTTATATTTCGTGAGCGGGTTGACAAGAGGGTATATATATATATATATATATATATATATATATATATATATTTCAGGTAAAGCAGGACCAAACCTGCGGGAATGGGCCAAAGGATAATGTACAAGAGGGTACATAATCTTTGGAATTACGTTGGTGCTACGAGCCAGTTGGTTTCACAGGATCACGTGAGGTCCAGAGGAGTTGAGATTAAGCTGGCACGTGGACCTTGAGAGGTGGTAAGCTCTCCGCGGGCTTCGCCGCTTCGGGGAAAGTGGACGGAGGGCGGTGCTGCTATAATGGAGTCAAGACTGCGTGGTTAAGCGACTTCCACCTCGGACGTTTCCAGGAGGTTGTCGAGGAAGCTGGGGGAATCGGAAAAATAATTCATTTGACTTTTTTCAGGGTGAATGCAAGAAAAGAAAATTGCATTAACTGCACAAACGCAAACTCCCCCCAGTATCAGTAGAAAATGAGATAATGATCCAACACAAAAAGCACGCCATACCCATAGATCGCAATTCTTACGTGAGGAGTCGTTAATCTTAGTCGAATGATTATGACCCATAAGTGCATTACATTTAATTATTAGTCAAAATATCTAAAATAATTCGTTAAAAATATATAGCAAACTTGGACAACCTGGAGGTGAAGAATGTGGACAGGTTTTCCTGGTCTCAGTGTAAGAGAAATTTGAGCAGTATTAATGGCGGTATTCCTGGTCTCGGATATTAGCCAAAGATGTCTGCCCAAACACGCGGCAGGAAGAGCAACGTTTGGGCAATCTCAAACTCCTCGTAGGAGTCTACGCAGCACGTTTAGCGGAGACCAAATGGGAATTGGGGAATCTAGTAATAAAATGAGCACGTGATACAGAGTCATATATATAACTAATTCGAGTTGCAGGTACGTCTCAAAAGATAATCTCAACGAGTGTATATCGATCCAAATTGTTGAGACTCTGGCTGCACATACTCGGTAAAGAACCGAACCAATTTACAGTTGCTGCTTTCAAACAAACAAAGTACTTCCATGATTCTTTCTCCTTTCTTTTTTGTACCCAAAACTTGAAAAGGATAAAGCGTACAACGAAACCTGTATGTAACTAAAAGCCAGTCACGCCAGCAAAGTGCTTATTCATGGCTCGGTCCTTTCTGTAATTATTGCTTCTACCTCCGCCCCTCCTTCCCCTACCTCTTTGATTCCCCAGATTTCCGCTCACTTCCACCTCAGAGGTGTCAGACTGCTTATCTTGCTCCCCATGAAACTCTCTTGGTCTGCCACCTCCCCTTCTTCCCCTGCCCCTCGGATTCCCCACATTTTCTCTGCCTTCTGACTGAGGACCATCAGACCGGTTATCTTGGTCAGAGTATGCCTCCGTCAGCTTCTTCACCGCACCCAGAGGCAAGTTACCGCCTCGTCCAAGGCCATAAATCAATTCCTTCTGAGCCTCAGTCACCAATGACGCTTCACCACTATTTGCAACTGCAATTGAACCTTCAACTTTGTAGCTGTAGTTCTTGCCATCCTTGACATAGAATTGGGGCTTCTTCCTGGAGCCCCATTTGGAATTCGAAGAATTTTGAGTGGGGACTTCAGTCTCTGTTCCCCAAGATTTACCCAAATTTGAGTTCATTTTGTCCCTCAGTATCTCATTTTCCTCCACTCCCGTTTCACCTACGCTTAGACCCAAATCATCAAAAGAGTCATCATATTCATCTTCATACTCGTACTGTGAAATTGTAGCCCCAGCAATTGCTGAATCCTTTTCATTTCTGGTATCAAGGATATTGGATTCAGGCAAGTCACCTTGGGACTTCCTAACATATCTCCCAAGAGTGGACGAGGATGAAAATGAGGGACCCTCAACCGGTTGCCCCCTAACTAAAGGAACCGTATTAGAAGTTGATAGGGTAGTAGGTGACGTAGAATCTACAAGTTTCCCTTTCCCTTTATCATTTGGGGTCACAGACAAAGCTGACTTGGATGTTGGAATTCTATCTAATGAAGTGTCCAAGGAATGCAGATCGTCATGGAGTGTTCCCTCTAGAATCCTCTGAGTCACCTCTTCTGGATTCTGGTTATAGACTTCTAGGCAGGCAGCGAGAAACCCTTTACCATAATCAGGGAAGAGGTCCTTTATCTGACTGATTTTTGATTCCATTATTGCGGTATCTTCATCCATCTGCAATTTGTTGCTAGTCAAAGGGATTTTAGTAGACGGTGGCTCCTTACTTGCTTTCGGAGAATACATCAGTATCCCAGAAAGATAATGGAACTGTTCATCATCTATGAATATCCATCCTACACCAAAGGTAAACACACACAAATTGCTTCAAGGTTGTGGAAAAAAATTGACAATGGCCGAGAAAGAGAGAAAATAGAATTTGTTTCTTCGTCTTTACAAAGAAAATAGCCAATGGTAAGGCACTGGATGTGTAGATAATACGAGCAAAACGGCAGGTTCTTTAGACATGTTAAAAAGTAAACTGGAAAAAAAGTTGTCTAAATTGCAAACAACTTGTATGCATACAAGATCACCTGCAGTATTATATGCACTAAAAATTTTGTTAGGAAATTTGTATTTTGAATTTTCAAACACCAATGAAGAAGCCTGCAACATCAGATGTCAAGTAGAGATGGTCCAGATTATAAACAAAGACTGTAAATTAATAAGAAATAAAGGTCAAAAATATGATTCTGGCACATTAATCCACATGCTAGTATTGCAAAATCAAAACATCCCGAGACATGTCATGCACATAACAGACCACCATATGTTCCTACTTATATAAGTATTCTCTAAACTACAAATTAACGAGACTACACATTTCAATTTTGTAATAGTAATATAAAGACATGCACATTAAGAATGTCTGCAATATAAGCCATTCTCCATTGTTTAGGGATGGTAAAGCAGGGTAAGGACAATGTTAAGAGCCAAAGTCATATTTTAACCTGAACGTAGCTCACAAGTTACAAAGCATGAACAGCACTAACCAGTATTTTGTAAACTCTGAAGTTTGCTCCTTATATTATGAACCTTTTCAAAATTTTGAAGAAATGTTCCCTTTTGATCATTCCCCAGATTTTGTAGGGAAATTCCATTTATCTCCCTCAAAGTTTGCACTAGAATATCTGCCCTTATGACGGGGTCCTCTACATTGGCTGGAAACATCTTTGTGGCAGGTGGAAGCGGGAAACTATCTTCAAACACATCATCGCTTAGATAGCAAATGTCCAGTAAATTCCAACCAAACTGGACTATCCTCCTTGATAACATCTTCAAGCTTAGAGCAATGTCAGATATCATTCCATCTTCTCCTGCTTTGAGGATGAGCCTGAACCCCCGCTGTAGAGATGGTAGCAATGAATCATGCAATCTTGTAAGGGTGTTCAACAATTCCTCATTTCCATAACTGCATGAAGAGACAAACTTCATATCATAATGGACCAAGGCATTCTATTTCTCTCTTTTTATTTCAAAGAAGTACAACTTTCTTGAAAACTATAATCCTCAATGTCAAAGCTATGACCAGAAAGCAGACCACTCAAGGAACTGGTTTAGGAAATAGTTTTGAGCAGTGAAACCGAATCCTAGACCAGATGCCAAACATGCCCTAAATGAAATTAGAAAGGAAAGTAGAAAAAGAATGCCTAGCTGTTATCCTCGAAATAAAAAACACTTTAATGGATTTTCACTTTTTTTCTTTTTGGTAAAAATTCATGACACTATCATTCAAGGCAGAAGCCTACTACATTAAGAACATTCCCCACAAAAATGTCTTGGTAATTCTACATGTCCTCAATGAAATGACTACCAGATGGATTGAAAGGCAGCACAATGTGAGAAGACCATTACAGATTTTGCCTTCCTCTGGCTGGTTTAGTGATTCTACAAACATAGTCTGTGGGGCAACACACAAACAAACCTCACAAATAAGCTGTCGGTTTCATTGTAGAGAATAGAACCTTCTTCATACTTGCAACAGGAAAAAAGACAAATTTCTGTAGTTAAAAAAGGTACCTTAACTCAACAGGGCAAGCGAAATATACAGCGGCTGGTTTGTATGCAGTTACAAAAGCGTCCATGGACACAATTGCATCATTTATGAAGTCCATCACCTATCACGTAAACATATTGATTGAGTAGAATAAATTATGCACCTACGCTTATGCTGCAAAAAGTACAAAGAGATGTATAAATTTAAGGCTCTACTTGCTGCACTGGAATCACTCTGTGACAAGAAAAAAGTGCATCTTCCATCTACTCAAGTAAATGAGCAGCTAAAGCTTGTTCCTTAGAACTTATACTGTGTATTAAGTGGGACAACATTTTTCCTTAAAACTTTCAACGCCAGTTAATTTGAGCCTCAATTGTCTGACATAAAGCACACTGAAAGTTGATAATACGTAATTTCAAGATATCTTCGCATTTTACATCTCCTCAAGGAAACTATTTTGTTCACGACAAAAATTTATATTCCCTTAAGATAGCGTTGAGAACTTGAGAAGAATCACCTGTAAATAATCAGCATGAAGTCGACTGGATCCATGGTCTCTGCTGCTTCCAGAGGATAAGAGGGCCTGCATATATTGTCCGCAGAAACGTTCCATTGTGAGTGACGCACATAAGGAATCACTTTGAAAGACACACTTGCACAACTTCCCTCAAAAGAGACCAGGAAAAATGAAAAGGTCCATCTACATTGGCATAACTGGTCCAGATATAAACTAACATTTGTCATGTAAAAGTATTGAACTAGATCATGGAACACAAAAATCCTTGTTTTCTACTTCGTTTCTAACCTAGCAACAATTAAGAGCACCCAAGAAAGCAGGATGGGATTATGGGCTAGGACTGACAAGCATCTTAAGCGGTAAACTATTCAACTAAATCCAAAATTGACAATGCCTTAAAACTCTTACCCTTATCTGCCTAGAAGGTAACAAGCTTGTAAGAAATTTAATCCAAAAATAATTAAAAAAAGACAACCTCTGACATGGTTTAAAAATGATAAAACCACATGTATTATGCATAAGAGTAATGGTGTTGACAATGCTTTCCATTTCACTAGGGAGTAGGTAGAACATGAATTAAAGAATGCCATGCAGCAGAAGTTAATCACGCCAATGCTCAACCACTTCAATAGCTGTTAGCTCAAATATTTGCATTAATATACCACATGAAAATCCCAGTGCAAGTGAAGAAAAAATGGTGTATTTAAAGATGATATTGCAGGAAAGAATACCTCCAAAGTTGAGCTGCAGCGTTGATACATTGTATTAACAATGCTAAGGAAATGTGACATTGCTGGAGTTAAGTTATCATGGATCCAAGATTGGGCTTTCAAAGCATTCGAAACCTGGAGGACATAATTGAATGAGTCAGAGAGTGTGAGACAGAGAGCAGGTATTCAACTTAAGGAATGATATAATATTCATTTAGTAAAAAGCACACAACAGATAAAGACAAACACATATTATTTGATATCTCCCATGTCACACTCTTGTCCAGTATTACTATTGCTTGATGCCAATATCCCATCTTTCTACATTGACGCTCAATTTCGAGATCAGGAGAGAAGTGGCAGCTCCTCTACTCTAAAGTTCTGCAGTGACTCCCATATTAACTATTTACTTATGAAATGTGTGTCAATATATATATATATATATATATATATATATATATATATATATATACACATACATACATTTTCATATTTACGCATACATATATGCACACTGAAAACCTTTCCAGCTGAGAATTGAAAGCAATTCAGAGATTATTGAAGAAGAATATCTCGTTTTTTCCAAACAAATACTATCTTGAAATGTCTCCATTCAACGAGGATTCTGGAGAGTTCAAATTACCCATTGACAGGTTTAAGGTGATTGGTGTTTAGAGTTTCAAATGACCTTGTTGAGGGTAATCAAGCTAATGAAAATTATAAACATCGAGCCTGGATGCAGGAGACTTGCTCAGGTATGTCCATATGAACTCACCCTCAAGCCCTAGGAAATATCAACACATCCACAAAGATTTCTCAGTAATTTGCATCTTGGAGACTAGTGGTCACACTTCAGTTTACTAACCAACCAACTGAAACCCTATATTGGCCACAAGAGGACTTTTTAGTTATATATTAGTTGTATATAACTCCAACTAGCACCCAGATGTTATTCATGCTGTGATGGCCTTCTTGAACAAATATTGCTGACTTAAGGATCCGGTCCATCTCTCAGACTTTTCTATGTACAAGAAACGGTTGGAAATCAGAAAGCCAAGAGAAAGGAGAAAAAGTAGAGTCTTAACTAAGACCAATGTTCAGGCATAATTCCTCAGATCTCACATTTTCGATCTCAGAAACCTAGAGGACAGGCATTCACAGATCTCACTAAAATTAGTGCCGTAACTTTTGTCAATACTAATTGAAACAAAAATTAAAGTAATAATAATTAAGACTTAGACATTACAATACTTAAGATTACCTAACAGGCAAGACCATACTTGCGAAGGGAGTTTCTGACACAATGAAATAACACGGAAAGGTTAACCAAAAGACCACTTTTAAGGTAGAATAGTTACCAGGATTCTGGTCAAATCTTCATTTTGATAACCATAAGTAGCGCATATATCTAACAACTTAGGCAAGTTCAGCAACTTTTTTTCCTGCAAAATAACTACATGCAGAAATAGTGAACAAAGGCATGTCAAGCCAATGTAGAAAACAAAGATACAAAATGTGTTATCAGCAATAGCATAACTCACCCAAAAGCTTAGCAAAAGCATTGAACCATTCGTCTAATTAGTCCAATGAATGAATGATAGTTTGCAGTTTATTTTGTGGTGATATAACAAAATCGGATGCACCTATAATGTGTTAGAGAGCAATATATGAGGAACTCTCCAGTGATCTTCAGAGGTAATTATGCAATGTATGCACGTAAACTTCGTGCTGGTCAAGATAGTAAAGATCTATAAGAGATCATAAGTAACAAAAAAAGAAAGAGAAAGGGAGGAGGGAGGGGGGTTGGGCTGTCATCTGCATTCTGGTGAAGATGGTTTGATTCGTTTCTGACTCGAAAACTGGCATATGTGTGCACCACATAGGAATCACCTAACAAGCCTTGATCAAATGATTAAAGGGCAACCTAAACCCACCCTCTCTGATACAACTTTCCAGTACTTTGTCAATTACGTAACAGTGCAAGAATTACAGAGTATAAGAGACAGAATCCACCTCCATGATCTTTTGGACTAAGACTATCAGCTGCTCGAGCACCAGGATCTCTATTGGAAGATCTGCACCAAGAATAGACTTAGAACTAGTTATGACAAGAACAAATAATGTGGACAAAAAATTGCAATATTCCCATTTAGATCTCCAGCTTGGGTTTTGGATATGGTGTCCTCTGTGGGTCAGCTGGTTGGGGTGACGTGTGGTGGCCAAGACGATAAGCTGAGGGATCTCTTTGCTGTGTTGGAACGTGACCGACTGCCGCTTAGTTCGAAAAGACTCGGAAATCTGGTGGGAGGTTGCTAAGGGAGCTGAAGGGTTTGCAGTCTTCGGTCATCTATGAAAGGTCTTCTTCGGTCTCTCGGAAGACTAAGAGTTAGGGGCTTCACTGTTAAGGGTATCTTTTGGGTTATCTTGTTGGTTGGGGGTTTTGGGTGAGTTGGGTGGGTTTTCTCTTGGGTTGCGGGTGGGTGGGAGTTTGTGTTTGGGTGGGTGGGTGTTTGGGTTGGTTCTTCAGTATTTTCTCTTGTACTGTTGATCATTTTTTAATAAAATCGGCTTACTTATCAAAAAAAAAAAATTGAAACTTACATGCGATACAATACCATAAAGACGCGGCAGCTTAACTCAAGCTCTCCAACAATGACCCCTGCAACTACTCCCTTGGCTCCATGATGAGGGAAGTCGTACCATCTGCTCCTAAACTGTAGGAAGCTATCAAGGAATCCATGCAAGGAAGTGTCCCTAGCCACTGAGAATATGGGAGAGGGAAAAAGAACAGTGAGATGTAGCCCACAAGATGATAAACACAATCTTCACACTGATAATTAGACAAATACATATTTCTAGCTGAAATAACTAACATCTTTGAGAGTGTGGAGGGAACATTTTATGAAATCTTCACCATGAGACGACCACCAAAATTGCAATGCAAAGGCCCTAGCAGTAGTCCTTACCCTTTACAGGCAGACAATGCCATCTGTTTCTTATTCAGCCATTCCTAAAAGGAAAATGACCCATAGCCCCATTACCAATTTCAGTCCTATAAAACCAGCCAACTACAACCAATTGCCTCTCAGTCTGAGAAGTACCACCCGCACCGAGACTTATATTCAAATCCATTGTGATTCAAATACCCACCATCTAATCAACTGATATGACAAAGCGAATAATTATAGAGGAGAAAAAGATGTAGCACACAACTACTGTAGTTGATAGTTCATAAAAATTAGTGAAACTTAAATGCAATGATAATCTGTGATACCTTCTGTCCAGAAGTTCCTGGGGTTCAACTTGAGCAACCGAGACAACTCTCGGTTCAAAAGATCCACAACTCTCTGAGACTCCACCGAATCCAATCCACCTTCGTCGGCGCTTAGCCCAGCCGCCACAGCCTCGTCCTGGGGCAAATAATTTACGAAATTGCCACCCTGAGTTCCGCTCGACACCCAGTCTCCGTTCTCCCCCATCCGAACCCTGCCAGTCGTCCCCGCGGCACTGCTAGAGCTCGCTGCCGGGGCATCAGATTGCTTGGAGAGCGACTGTCTGAGAGAAGCCGAGAATAAAGGATTGGGATTTGGATTTGGTTCTTTTAGAGTCGAGTTCTGATTTTTGGGTACGAATTTTTTTTGGGTTTTAATGAAACCTTCCTTGTTTCCCTCTTGCCTGATGGTACCGTATCTATTCGACATGTTTGCCAATTGCCCGATCAAATTCAGTGGGAGCGGAGGGGGAGAGTAGAGGTAAGTGCAGAAAGCACAGTAGGGAAAAATAAGCAGAGGGGTTGGTCACCAAAATTTTTTATTTTTTATTTTATAAAAAAAATAAATGTAAAATTAATCATCAAAATTGAATTAATACTCGTAATAAAAAAAAGTAAAAAGAAATAAAATCAGTCATTAAAGACTAACTTAAAATCAGTCCCTAATATTTTTATTATCACGACTAATTCAATTTTGACTTATATCACATGAATGAGCTGCTTTTGCATTTATCTCATTTATAAATTATTACTGATTTTCTGCAATAAAACGCAGCATGGAAAAGGCGATTAGGTTGACACGGTTATTACAGCGGAGGCGACGACTCGATTCATTTTCGTTCTCCAAACGGTCACAAAACTGAATATAATGTAACATCCTGGAAAAAAAATGACATAAACATGTCATGAATATGGACGGTATCGAATGAAAAACCTACGTCCTAAATTCATTTTGTTGAGGTAGCTGGTAGCATCAAAAGAAGGCTCTTCTTTCTTTCACAGCAAAATGGGGTTGTTTATTACACACTCCCTCAACATCTGAAAATCACTCTCGTAGAGTCGTAGTCTGGATATCATCGCCCTAACCACCTTTTGTTCAGGTCCAATAAATAACAATTAAAGCAGAGAAAGAGAGGAATTAAAAAATAATTATTGAAAAAAAGAGGAATTCGTTAAAACAAAGCTAGCATCAGAGTAGATATCAATAGCCAAGCTTGCTTAAAAAAAGAGATACAGAAAGCCATGACTCTTCCAATAGAGAATTATATAGACTCGTTCTGCTTAGCTGAAGAAAATTCCTAACAAAAGATTACTCTGAATAAAGCAGGTGTCCTCCGGATTGCATCAAACATAAACTAGGATCGAAGGGCATCATGATTCATGCCATCGAAGATCGCCAACTGACCCATACAAGTTTCCGATTCTATTTTCTATTGAGAGCAGAATTGTGATTCCCAGAAGCTCTGAAGAGTTCACAGCAGGAGACTGCTGGGATAAGCCAAATTTCATGTTCTAAACTGCAACTACCACCAAACTACTTCCTAAAAAACAAATTAATCTGTTTTCCACTACTTCATTAATAAGGACGTTTCAGTACCATGTAAGGACCATATATTTATAACTAGATTCCTTGAGAAAATTCGTCCAGCCAAGAAAAGCAAGAGTCGGCTTGTAGGTGCGCCAAAAGTGATGAGCAGGGTAAAAGCATCAACTGTATGTTCTTTTTCCATCCCCCTTGTCATTAGGATATGTCAAGTTTCATCCCAATACCAATTGGCTATAAGAAGAGGTGACCCAACAGATATATGAAGCACAAAATTAAATGGTTCATAATCAATGTGGGACTCTAACACTCCTCCTCACGTGCAGGCCGAATGAACATGGTCCATGCACGTGAACAACAAATAGGGAATACAAACAAGTGGGTCAAGCCCAGAAATAGTTGACTCTGATACCATGTCAAGTTTCATCCCAATACCAATTGACAATGAGAAAAGGTGGCCCAACAGGTATAGGAAGCACAAGATTAAATGGTCTCTAATCAATGTGGGACTCTAACACTCCTCACGTGCAGACCGAATGAACATGGTCCATGCACGTGGACAACGAATGGGGAACACAAACAAGTGGGTCAAACCCAGAAATAGTTGGCTCTGATACCATGTCAAGTTTCATCTCAATATCAATTGACTATGAGACGAGGTGACCCAACAGATATATGAAGCACGAGATTAAATGATCCCTAATCAATGTGAGACTCTAACAGGATATAATTCACATGCCCGTATAACTGCTTTTTCTGATTTAGAATATATATATAGCTGTTTTCTGAGCCCGAACACCATTGTCCTAGTGTTTGAGAATACCAGTCTTCGGAGATGAAAGGTTCTGCTCTAAGCTTCCAGTCAGTCAGACTACGAACCTTATCCCCATTCTAAGTTGGTTTCCTTCGGCAAAACCAAAGCAATGAGGCAATCAGATGGATCACGTACAATGGAGAGCATGGAACATGCATCTTGGGAATAGGGACGTATGAAGAGAAGCCTTGCCCATATGGAATTAATAGCTGGAATCTTGATCACTCCTGCACATTCCCTCTGCTTCAAGTATGATATGAAATCCTGAAACTGCAGAGGACATTTTAGGACAAAATTTTTTGCAACTAAGTCTCACAGCGTATCACTGAAACCAGGTTCCCATCATGCTTAAGATTAAACCGCGTAATCAAAAGATTAGCATGCCTTGCAAAGTCAAGGAGTTGCACGAGTGCATGTGTTCAATAGAACTGAACTAGACTAGCCAAAATCAGAAGTAAATTTAGATGCAAAGTACAATTAGGGTTCTGATTAAAATCAAATTAGAGGAGAGATTATAAATTCCTAACGTTGGTCCTACCAAAATTGGTATTGCTCTAACCTCCAGCATTTCTTCATGAACCAGCCACTTTTAACAATTGAATCCTCTCACTTAGGCTTAAGACCTGAAATCTCTAGTATTACACAAAAAAATGGGTGCCCTACCATATTCTGAACATCATATTTGCCAATAGTTTATGATCACATTTAATCGGTCTTAGGTTGATTCACATAGTGGTCTTAGGTTGATTCACATAGTATAAATTTAACTTTACCACAGAACAATAAGAATTGTCTCCATAGCTGTGATACAATTGACCATTACACCAGAGAGAGCGAAATTGCCTTCAATATTCACTTAATTACATGAAATAACTACAGAACCAAGATCAATAATCAGAGAACTTACGCCTTTGCAGTCGCCTGCAGAAGCTGGGATCAGCTGACATACCTCCCTCTGCATTAGCACCAAACCGAAAAAAGGTACAATTGACATTAGAAAAAGAAATTGAAAACAAACACACCAAGTTATATTTCAACAAAAAACTTCAAAGGCTGAGAATGTACAACTACTCACTTTATGAGGAGGGGTACTAGTAAATGTTGATTTCACATGCTGGAAATCTGTTCTTTTGGTAATGTCTAATTTTAGCAGGCCATCTGCACCAAGCATAAGCAAGAAAAAGCTACTGTTTAGAAATAAGTCAAGGTCCAATCAAAATTCATCAGATCGAGGGGTTCACGAGGGGATATGAAATCCTTACTCGGCCGGCTCCGAAAGGGGATTTGAATATTTGAAAACATCAGAGTCTAATCTCTTCGAATAAACTGTGCAGTAATGAACCCCACTTTTACATAATGAGCCTTGCCACTGATATGCTGGAGACTGGCCCGAATTTTCTGTTTCTGATGGTTCTGCAACAGGAGGAGGTGGAGGTGGAGGGGGAGAACTGGGTGGAGGAGGAACTGAAGGTGGCAGCGACTGAGGCAAAGGAGGTGGAGATGGAGGCAATGGAGGTGGCACTTCAGGCTGAGGAGGTGGCAAGGATGATATGGGTGGTGGTACAACAGGCAAAGAAAACATTTGATCAAAATGCTGCATTGGAGCTCCTTGTATTTGTGCAAGCGGAGTCACAGAGGCAGGTATAAAAGGAGCTGCAACAGCATTACCATGAAAAGTATTAGGCATTACAACTGGAGTGACTGGGTTCGAAGGCATATGCTGGTTTAAACCCCGTGAATCCCAGGAACTATTTTGAGAAAGGTAAACAGGTCGCATAAATGGAGAGGACTGAATCTGCTGTGGTGGTGGAATAGGAGGTCCCTGTGTCGCCAATGGTACGCATGGAACGTTCCCTCGAGCAGAATATAGTTCAAGTTCAGGTTTCTTATACATCCACATTTGTTCAGCAGAACCAGAAACACAATGACCACCTAAAATAAAGTGATCCCAAGGATCCTTTAGTTACATGGGGGAAAAAGGAGAAAAACTGATTTTGTTCCTATACATATAAAAAATGACATATAACCTCCTTGTAAAGGGTCTGGCACTACATTCTTCTCATAACCATCAACTTTTCTTGCCCCAACTTCAGGCATCTCTATACAGCCAGGAACTGCCCTATTTGACTGAAATTGAAATCCACCTTGCACTGTATTCGCATGATGATCGGGTCTTATTCTGGGGGACACATGCTCCATTAAGCTGCTCTCATGTTTCATTGAGAAAGGTGCAAGATGGTGCTTTCCCGGTTGACTATTCAAAGGAGGAAAATTAGTATATCACCGAGGGTATTTGACAGCTTAATGAAAGTAGTGTGAAGAAAGAAATTAACTCCCAGTACATCTACATCCTATGCATTGCCTACACAGCCAACAAGTACTGTGCAAGAAAGAAACAATTAAGAGAAACATAAGAACCGTGAATCCTCAACTCAAAATTCAATACAATTTTGAGCTACTGAGCATGCTTCAATTATTTATCCTTGTTAGCTAATCCAAGGAACACATGAAATTCAAATAGAGGAAGACAGCAAAGAAAAAGGCCATTGCAATAAACATGTGAATGAAAGGTCGGGGTGCATATTACACCATAGGTAAAATCTGATAAAACTTCCAGTTGATATCAAAACATGAAGAGAATCTATATCAAACAACATATGCTACCTGTACCTGACGAGAATCAAGATTTGAACAAAAAAAAAGATTCACTGTAACTAGTCCTTAGCATAAAATAGTTTTCTGATTGGTATGCCGGTGATTTATATTGTTTCCATTATACTTTACTACAAACAGGAGAGCCAATATGAAGTATATTACCCTGTCCAAATGCAGTGTCAAAGGAAGAAATAATGGAAATGACTCACTAACATACATAAGAAAACAAACACAACGCAAATAAGGGATAAGAAAAGAAGCCCCAACTTTTAGTTTTGTAATGATGATTACAATTAAAAGAGAGATTTAAATGAAATGGGCTGGTCGACTAGAAAGAACAAAATAACTGAAAACAGCTTCTCAGTGACTTCACACCTGAATTCTATCTGAAAGAACACTCCAGGAGAGCCACGGAGATTCTTCAAAACTGTGAGCGCAGCATCTACACTGCTGCATTCAACAAACCAACCACAACCCGTCTGCATATTTGCTCGGGTTAACCTGACTATAGACCCTACATTGCCCACAGCTAGACTACAAATGGCCATTAGATCATCGTCCATGAGGAATGGAGAGCTAATATTAGGAAGATAAATCCAGAGCGTACTAGATGGAACTTTATCTTCTTCCCTCATCATAGCAGCATGGCTGTTTCCAGATATGTAATTGTCAAAGTAACTTGAGTTTTGATTGATATTATATTTTGAACGTAATGATGAAAGTAAGGAAGATAAATGAGACATCCTCATCCTACAACTGTCAGCCGGGCTCCCTGGTACAGTTCGAGTGTGAGGTGATCCGATACTACTACTAGGCATGTTTCCAAGGTTATTACTGCGGACATCAACATGGATTGGCGCAGATCTTGCACTATCCATGAGAGGAACTGCAACATTAGCTGGCCTCACATTAAGCGGTGCTCGATAATTACTTCTTTCCTTACGATACTGTCTGAGATGGGCCATCACAGAGGCAGCTTCTTCAGGAGATTTTCATATTCCATTAGTAATGCACCTTCACTGCTAAACTCAGTAATCATGTAAGGACCCTTATAAATCACTTTCCTTGACTCGTGCAGAATCTCATCCCTGGCCCATTTGCTTGTAATACTTCCCACATAAACATGAGGACTAGAACCAACTGCAACACCATTCATAGCACCCCTAGTTCCCAATCCTGCATCGATGAACTTGATACGCCACGGAAAATTCCGCCGCATATACTCACGAGCCTTTATCGCATCAATGATGTTTCTTTATTCAACCAAGGCAAATCCTTTTACCGGAAAGAATATAAATTGTTCAACAGGACCAAACCTCTCAATCTGGAACCTAAGATGAGCTTCAGACGTATCAGGTCCCGAAAAACCCACCCAGAGCTCTCTAGAAGCAGAGACAACATCCATGGCTGCAGGGTCCCCATCAGAATAACAGACAATTTGAGGAGTTGTGGAAGCACAGGGTACAGCCAAGGGATGTTTAGGAGATGCCAAAGCATTACTTATGCCCCCAGTGGAAGATCTCATGGTGGGTAAACTGACATCCATATTTGAAGTCTGATTCTTCTCACTGTGAGAAAAATTATTTCTCCCTTCAAAAGAATTACTTCTGAAGTCCAACGGTGTTTTTCTGGCAGGTGAAAATGTATCCCTGGTAAACCTGCCATGTGACAAATCTCCATGCACGCCAGACTCAAAATCCATGGACCTTGAGCCCCCAATATCATGAGCAGAACCTGCATTTGAGTAGTGACCAGTTTCAAGAGGAATTACTGAGGTGCAAAGTTTTTTATATTTACTGGAAGCTCTATCAGATATCAAACTGCTGCCAACAACAAACATTTAAAGTACCTTTTGTTCCAGATAAATCACTGGAGTGGTCAAGTTGATTAGAGATCCTGGGCACCAAAGATTGATTAACATGCTTTGATGGATCAGGAACATCCTCATCGCTATCTACCAGACAGTCTTCCCCAGAAATCACTTCTGTAAATGATTGAATGATTCCTTCAAGAGCTGCTGCAATTTCTGAAACACTGCTAGAAAATGATAAACTACTTAACTTCTTGTACTTGGAGAAAATCCATCTCTGTAGAGATTGGTCTTTTGCAAGAACCTGCTTAAAAGAATCCACAGCAGGAGACACCATTAGTCTTAAGCCTAATTCTAACAGAATATGCACACTAACAAATCCAAAGGGAACTCGGAAAATTATTTAAATTGTCTTACTTTTTAACCCAAATTGAATAAATTCTGAGCTTCTCCTATTAAATCAACCATACAGCAAAAACCAAAAAATATTTGATCGGCACCAAAGCAGGATTGATGTGTTCCTTTTCCCCATGAGAGAGGAAGAAAGAATCATAACGAACAAAGAAGGAAGAGAAAAATTAATAAGTAATGACCTTTTAGAGAAAGAATGCATAAGAGAAGCACTTATAATTTATGCACGTTGGAATTATATAAGCCATATTAGACATATTTCATCAAATAAAAGAGAAACAGAAACGTTAAAACCATCTGAAAGTTGTCCATCTCAGGTAAAAATGGAATTGAAGATTTACTATGCCAAGTTTATACAGCAGCAAGTTCACTTTGTCCATATGATTTACCCTCTACCAACACCGAAATACACATGCTCATCAACTCATAAAAGTCTACATTTGAATCACAGCTCTCAAGAAGGATGGATACAGATTTCTTTCTACACAAAGCCGAAAAGGAAAACTTGACACCAAAAAAAAAAACAGACGCGCACACAAACGTGTCATAATGACAACAAAAAGTAGATAGATAGATAGATAGATAGAGAGAGAGAGAGAGAGAGAGAGCTCAAATGCGACTCATAGGAAATGATTTGTCTTTACCTGCAACAGTGAGCTTAGATTCACCCTTTTTTCCCTTTCACTTAGAAACATTTAAAACTTCCACCAAAAAGATCATGCATGATGCGTATGTGAATAAGCAACAAGAATTAGGTAGCAAATGCATGCTGACTGGAAGTAATGGTATTTAAGACTGTCACTCAGACCTATAATTTGCCCTCAAGTCTTTTTCTTATCCAAAAAAATAAATGATGCGAATGATACTTGAGGCAAGAAAATCAACAGATACATAATGCATCTAATGACAAAAATCCCTAATCTTGCAGCCAATAGAACTTTCAACAACGAACAAGAGTTAAGGTTTACCATAGCCAACAAGCAGCTCTTTGGAACAGATGACGCATCTTCTGAAACATGGTTGCCATCTGATACAAGCTCCTCATTGTAACCCCCACTGCCTGTGCTTCCGAAGACAGAACCTGCACATGACTTAGATGCATCCCTAGCTTTATCCAATACAAGAGTCACATCCTCGACAAGCCTGTTAGTCACCTGCCTTAGAAAATACTGGCCCTCCTTATTCACCCCCTCTGCTACACTGGAGTTTAAGAGCTCAAAAGAGCCCGCAAGCAAGCTTTTAGGACAAAAAAAGAAAATCAAAAGCTTAGAGCGCGGAGCTTCGATAATTTAAGTAACGGAGATACATCTTCATCTGAAAGCTTTTGCTTTAGCTCAGAGAAGATGTCAGTAGAATCTTGCATCTTCAAGATTTCCTGATCGACAATCTGAAAAATATCCTTTCCCTCGAAGGAGGATACAAAGAAGGGAAGCACATTCTGAAAAACTGCAGAGCAAATGCCTCAGATGACAGACAAAGTTGGGGCCACTGCAGAAGCAGTGCTACAGATATTAACTAGGCCAAAAATACATGCTTTGGCTGTCTGAAATGCAACCCCATCAATATGTTCTCCTCTACTTATCAGTGCCAAGCTCCAGCTATGCATGTTGATAAGAACTTTTGCTGCAGCTTCAAGAGCAGTAGGACAATATGATGCATATCGAGGAAGAAGATCAGCCACAATACGCTGTACACTTGTACAACCTGCAAACATAGACGTACAAACTTAAGTGGTCAGTATTTTCTTCTCTCTTCTTACTTTTTTTTTTCTTTTGGGTGGGGGAGGTGGTAGTAATTTATGGGTATTTTGAATCTCCAGGGCAAGCACAAAGATTGCTTCTTATGTCAGCATTGACAGAAGGAAGAATCATTTTACCAAAAAATCTTTTATCCACCCCTGGTTGGCCTAATACCATTAACTATTCCAGTGAAAGCTTGATAGGATAAGAGATGGACTAGGAAATAATATTGACGTTGATAGGTGAAATAGGATATCTAGCACCAATTACTTATAAAAAAAAAGATATCTAGCACCAATTACGGTAACTCATTTGATATCATCTTATGCAATTTCATGCAATAAATCATCTGCAAGTCCAAAAAAAGTCCAAATAGCTAGTGGTGATGGCAGCTGAATGGGCTTGCGCATAGTTGGGCCCAATAAAATAGCTACTGACCAATGTGGAACCATATACCCTTTGGTGAAAGTTGTAAAGTTATAACATTATCTAGAGTTGTTCAGAAAACGAAATACTATAATTGTGCCTTATTGGGTAGGTGTTTGTGGGGTAATTCAGCGTAGAGATGTCGTTTGAAACATTTGGCAAGGATTAAGTACGGGGAAGATATGGGAACATGGACGTCTATATTAGCTAGGGGAACTCGGGGTAAATTATGGAAAGCCATTAGAGGTGGCTGGGAGCAGTTTGCAATGTGAAGGAGGAGTCCATTTCTTGCATGAGGACAGTGTGCAGAATACGCTAATTAAAATTCAAGTAATTCAACTATTTTGTGAGCACTAAGGTTTTCAAATCAGCTGCAGACAAGGAAGATTTTGTCAATGCTCAGATGTTGCTTTCAAAAGTGGATACAGTGGAACCTAATTTTGGAAACAACTCAAGATTAGGAATGTTGGATTCTTTGAATGGACGACAATCTTTGGAAGAATCCTTTTGGATGATTTGATTAAAAGGAATGAGATTTTCATGGATTGGCGTTGCATATGTAAAAGGAAGATGAGTTGGTGGATCATCTATTGCTTCATTTCCAGATTGCGAGCAGGTTCGGCCATTGGTTTTCCATTTTGTTTGGCTTTAAATGAGTGACATGACAAACAGCCTTTCCTCTCAGTAAGCTTATTCAGCAGCGGTTGTCTACTGAAGTTGATATCCCAAATCTCACGTGAAGTGGGAGAGGAAAAGGAATTCATGGCCTTCAACCAAAAACTTAACTTACTCAAAGAATGTCTCATTCACATTTCCTAACCTATGCAAAGCACAAAGTAGAATCGTCCTACTTTCCATCTCTCATAAACAAAATACATTTTTTAGCAGATTACTTTAGAAAGTAAAGATAAAGAAGGGAAGGGGTTACTTTGCATAATTTTATTTTTGAGGGTAATATCCTAGTAGGCTCCCTAACTATGGATCAAAATCAATCATTCCCAAGTTTCAAAATATTTTCTTTCGCCTCTAATGTTTCAAACATGATCAATGCTTGTCTGTCCATTAAACCACATGTAAAATAACGGAAATGCCTATCAAAGACAAAATTACTAAAAAAATAAAATTTTCATTAAAAAATACAAAAATGATATATAAATAAAAGTAATATTTTTTAAATAAAAATATTGAAACTATTTCATTAATCTATTTATTTTTAATTTATTTTTTAAAAAAAATCTTGGAAAGCATTTTGGTCCATTCTATGAAGGCGAGAATTGATTATTTTTGAAACATATGGGCGTAATAAAACCTTTTGGAACTTGATAGAGCTGATTGATTTTTGCCTATCATTAAGGGGCTTACTATGATTGCCCTTTATTTTTTATTTCAAAAAAGCTCCCTCCACACTACCAGAATTTTTCAAATTGAATAACAAAATTAGAGTCTTACCAAATGTAACTGTGAAAAAAAAAATGCCTATTGCCTACCGTATTTTGTGTTCTTAGTTTCTCAGCAACCAAACGGAGCATCAATCGATATTTTTAACATATCTTCCACCATAGTAAGCTACAATGGCGAATTTGATACTTCATCATTTGAAGGTCAATATATATAAAACCAAGGAAGTTTATCACATGTTCTGAGAGGTAAAACCCTAACCTCTGGAAACGGTAATGAGCGAGAGATAAGACTGTTCGATGTCAGGATTGGAACCGGCATCTTTCTGCGAAAGGCCAAACCTGATTCGCTTATAGCACTCGTAAACGCTACGAATCTCGTCTCGGTTTTTCCGTCTCAAGAGAATTTCGTCCTAGGACAATGGCGGTGGCGTTGGCGGTGGGGCTACGGAGCTCTGTTGCTGGTCTAGGGTGTTTGGTGGCGGTGGTGTCCGAGGGGGTTCTGCAACGGATTCGTATAGCCTGCGCTTCTTCGGAGGTTGCTCCACTGACGCCATGGCAACGTAAACAGAGACCCAGGGGTTTTGGGGCAAAGTCTCGAGCTTGGCTTTTGGCAACCAGCTCAGAATTGGTGCCAGTCGAACTCGAAGAGGAAAGGTAAATTACGCGGGTAACCCGGTGCGCTCCGGGTAGCGTGAGATTTCTCGTGGTTAGCGTCTTGTCCCTTCTGTAAAAATACTCCCTACATTTTTTTTCACAAGACTAAACTGTCAATTTCTACTACCACGTCAGCGGCTGAATTGTCAGCTGATGTGACCCTTTTATTAGAGAAACAAACGGATCACTGACGGAAGGATCATTTTGTAAAAAAATGTAAATCCAAGAGCTTTAGATTTAAAAGTTAAAATTCAACGACTAAAATGTAAAAGAGAGTAAAACGTCAATTTCCCTTTTTTTTTCTAAGTAACTATTTATTTTCTTTTTCCTTTCCTTCTTTAATTTAACAAAAATAATAATATAATATAATATAATAGGGTCATACGAACTGGACAAAGGACACGAAAAAAAGTCCAATAATAACTCTATTTTTGCTAAATAGTCCAATGATAACTCTATATTAAAGTGATAGATTGTTGGATCCAACTCCAACTCTTGACCAATCTTCCAGAAAAATAAGGTAATTAAGTCACTCAATTAAAGGATGTTGCGAACATATTTATATGCATGTCAACAATCTAGATTATCTAAAGTGAAACTTTTAATATGTGGGAGGTCACGCAAATTCTGATTTTCTTAAATAATAGAACCATAGAAGTGGAATTTATCGAATTATAAACACTTAATTAATTAATACAAATAATGTAAAATTTTAGAAATTCGTGGAACTTTTTTGTTAAAAGGCCAAAACTCAATAGGTTGGTAACTTGGCCCTAGCCATTTTTCCTTCAGTTAAGACGAGCAACTTGTATTCTAAATTAATGTTTTAAATTAAAGGTGAATATTGAAATAGATAGAATTGAAATGTGTCATTCTGATTTTGTTAGTGGGCCTTTTGGACAGTTTTTTTAATCCAAATGGGCCCAATAGGCGTAAGCAAAATGCACATTTCTGTGTAATTTTTTCACAATATTACAAACATGATTTTGTCACTTAATGTGCAGCATTTTAATTGAGTTGAAAATAAACCAAATTCGCACTAATTACATCTCATCACTTAACATTATTCAGAATTTAGCAATCAAATACTTAAATCCCTATATCCCAAAATAAAAAATCAAACCAATCAAAAATAAAAAATTCATAAATCCTAAATCTGAACCAATGTCACCAATCAATTAGATATGCTTAAGTTAGGTAAAAAATACATAACTTAGGGGTAGGCCGAGATGCTTACTAGAACCTTTCCAACGGCAGAGGTTGAGAGGAGTGGACGAGCGGGGGTGGCTGGCTGCTTAGGGTTGGGGAGTGGGGAACTGAGCGAAGAAGGCAAGGAAAAGGGATTGAGAAAAGTCAGGGACGGAGAAAAAAAATGAAGATAGAAGGCTGATTCACATGAAAGGGTAAAAGGGAATGAGGGATAAGTGATCTAGGTGCGTTTTGACCCAGGTCAAATTATTATTATTATTATTTTAAAAGGGGAACCAGAAATTACCCTTATTCTAGCTGAATTTCTGGTTTCGATTTCCAAAATTCTCTAAACGGATAGCTAGTTTCGCCCGGAACATTTACTCACCCTTAGTCCGAATCTCTTAACTAAAAATTTCTATATTCTCTGAGCGTTAAATTCCAATTCGTGGGAGACACGTATGGCAAGAGAATCCACCAAAAAAATTGAAAATATGCCATAGGATCAGGAGAATCTACGAGAACTACCAGGCTACCAGCAACGTACGTACGTACGTAGACTTTCAATCAAGGGTAATCCGGCCAACAGTACTGTACCATACGCCACCAACTAATTGACGTATAGGTACTCCACCAGACTGCTTATAAAAGTTGAATTTGGCATTCCGGCCTTTTGTTAGAACTGCATGCACGTTCCACGTGCCTAGTGCTGGAATCATGTGTGCTGGAGAGGGCCAAATCTGCAGTTTGGTTCTGCACGTGTAAGCTGGCCTGGTTCTCACGTGTATGATGTCTAATATGTTCCTCATTCGTGTAACGAGACCATGTCCGCACGTGATTAGATTATAATTATTAATTACCATTAGAAAGGTGTTGTGATATAGGTACGTACGTAGCACCTCATGGGTCTTCAAGGTGATGTATTTAATTAATTAAGAAGAAGTAGGCCGATCGAGAAGCTGAGAATATATATATCATTGGTTGGGTTGGAATTAGACGCATCAGCTATGGCGATCGAGAGGGACATTTTTGACTTTCATACAACCCTAACTAGCTAGTCTATCAGTGATCGATCAAAGGGCTTCATTGAAGTTGATAGGGTCCAATGAATTGTTGACAACTGTGTGCAGATCTTTCTCGGATCAAGGGCTTTAGCTATTGGAGATTCGCCATATTAAACTACAAAAGCACACATATACGTGTAATACTATCGTATTGATTTTTGTTTATTTACAATTTCCATGCCAAGTCGGCAAGTCGAGTGTCGGAAGGAAGGTTGAAGCTAATTAAGCATAAATTAACTTAAGGAGCCATTATTGACAATTTTGAGATTCCCCATATATATATCCTACATATATTTACCAATATACGTCCCTATATCCATTTGTGGTGATTGATTTTGTTTATTCATAATTTGCATGCGGGGTTAAGGAGTACTAGTACAGGAAAAAGCTCCTTTTTTTTTTCATTTGAGATAATTAAGATCGAAGTGATCTTAAAAAAGACCATCCTGCTAAGGAACGGGCTAGATTCTCCTCGTGATTGACGAGGGAATTTATTGAAATAAACTTATTAGAAGGAATTTACATATTCGATTCTTCATCATGTTATGGTAATTGTACGTAACATAAACTAAATGAATACAGCAGCGGCCTCCTTAAAGTCATAAAGGTGGAGAGATCTTCCGGTTGATCAGGCCAATATCCATTCCATTGTAAGCGATTGGAGAATACATCCACATATCATCGGAGCTTAGCAGCTACAATTAAGACAATGGGGTATATACGTTTAGGTACTTTTGAGTAATTTAAGAAAATTAATTAGCATTCCTGTGGAAGAAATTAAGGTAATTAATTAATATAATCCACGACATTTGCTAGCTCTTACCTTGATTTGGAGCTGCAAAAACTTCACATAATGGACAGCCTCTTCAAGCATTGTGCTGATATCAACCTGATAAACCATCGATGAAGATATTAACTTTTGGTTTCGTCTACCTCACACTTAAGCAGACACCAAAGACTCGAATCATATTCATATGGACTTGGAAAAAAATATTAGTCACCTTTGTTCCATTGGGGACCAGATTCTGTAAGATTCTCAATCGTTCATTTATCCTTTCCCTCCTTTTCTGCAAGATTTAATAGAAGATCATGAATCAATAAACACTTGATTAGTTTTCCCGAGATTCGAGAATATATTATGTGGCTGAAGAAGTTCTGATCTTACCCTTGCATAGAGGCTTTGTGGATCTGTTGCTGAACCTCTGCTGGCTCTCATCTTCCCACTCAAGTTGAGAGCTGTAGACTTGGGCTCTGATTTACTTGCTCCTCCATTAGTCTCCTCTGAAGCATTATCATCGTCTGAGCTGTAACTACTGGAGCTCTGTCCATCAGGTCCTACATTACTCTCTTCTTCCCGATTGCTGTTTGGGAGCTTCTGTTTCTTATTTGACTGCACATTCTTCTTAATCTTTTGTACCTGCATTTAGAAATGAAAATAATAAACTACATATTCAAGAGAAATCTACTGAATACTGGGAATACATATAGACAAACTATTTCGTTTTCGAGCACTTACATCTCTTGAAACCCGAGGTTTCTTCTTTGCACTCTCAGAGGACTGAGCGTTAAGTTTATCTTCTGCTTTTATATGAGATTCTGGCATCTTAAGCTTCCTTTTGAGCAGCAATTCCTTGCCAGTAATAGCAATAGCTGCTGGCTGGCCATCGTCTAATTTCACCGATCCGTTACGGATCGCATCTTGATTGGTATAGACCGTATCACCCATTACAACGTCAGGAAAAGCCGGGAAAAAAGACCCAATGTTTTTCTCATCCATCAAACAAATATTCATGGACATGCACATATCATTAGCAACTGGAATGTGGTTAGCATCACCAAAGTAATAGTTATCATGGCCCGGAGTGGCAATAAAGATGCTGCTACGGCAGTTACCTTTACTACTATTGCTGCTTTCTTGAGAAATATGTTGCAAATTAGAGTTGAGATTATCTAAAGAATAAAGCAAACTTTCTTTAACTCCGGTCATGCCCAGGTTAGCCTGATCAGAAGTGGGGCCAAAATTCGATGGACCGCGAGAGATCAAACCGTCATCATGCTCGAACAGAAATGAGCATTGACCAAGAAACTGGGGTATGAAATCAGGCTGATCCTCAGCGGAGAACATCTTGCTAAAGGAGTCCCATTCTCCATCAGGAAATGCTCCGATAGGCTCCATTTTACTAGTAGGAACCCGTACGTGGAGAAAGAATAGAGAGAAGTGATTTTGATCTTTTATTTGCTTACTACTGTTAGGAGAGGCTCAACTGAGTTTGGGAGAACTGGCAAAGACTGGAGACATATTTATATCCAACCCTTGTATGTGATGCTATAGTAAGGATTTGACTTCAGTTGCATCCCGAATATTTAATTTCTAATCATTGCTCATGGGGTGAAGTCCTAATTCTATGTAACTAGTTTGAGGAGTCTACGGTGGGACCGAAACCAGGCAAACGACAACTCAGAAGGGACCTAGTTCATGCAATGATGGAATCAAATATTTGGAATGCTTTAATGGCCTTCTAAACTCAGTGGACTTGCTAATTAAGCTTCCATCAGAATGACACGTAGGGTCAAAGAGAAATCATTGAGAAGGATTAATCATGATTAACCGGTTCCCAAATGGCCGATTAGTAAGGTGCTACAGCTCTAATAGCATACATGGTGATGGAGAAAGGCCTCGTGCATTTGACATAGTGAGAACGTGGAAGTTTTCCTGAATAGAATACAGAGCAGGAATTTCTTTTGGAACATTAAAAAGATGCAACAATTGGGCGGCCAGATCGTGGGAAGTGGGAGTCTGACATTCTTTAGGAGTACTGAAAGCCCGACAAGGTAACCCCAGAGCTCGTTCTTTTGTCTCCTCCGTGGATTTAATATAAACAAGTTTCTCTTCGGTTGGAGTCACGGTACTGTCACAGTAATCATCAATTATGCAGTTTCATCTAACATCTTGTAAATAATTCGATGATCCTGATGACTATCTAGGGTTGACCAAAGCAAACACCCTTTTTTAACCATTCTTAAACTTATCTGCTAATAGTCTCGATCATAATAATTAATCATCATGTTCTCTATATATGCTGTTATCGATCGAGGTCGTTTTTTAATTCCTTCTTTATAATTCTGACTACTTTTTAGTCATCCTTTTTTTTCTTCAAAAAACAAGTTGATTAATAGAGTTCTTATAGAAGTATGTTAATGGGATAGGGTTAATTTAATTAGGATGCTTTTTTGGACCTTTGAATCAAACCCTAGACGCTCTAGAAAAAACAAATCAACATTCATTAAGAACCCAGTTTGTGGGTGAACAAACTATATATGCGGCAGTTAAGAGGCTAGTAAATTAATGACAATATATAGAACACATTTTTCAAAAATGACGGAACACCAAATTAATTATTTGATTATCTTCATCCGAATCTTCATATGCCGACATGCAAAATCGCTGTTCTAAACAGATAAAGTATTACTTGTTGGACGGCGTTGATAGAAATGTATGAGCGGTGAGTTGTATATTATAATGGGTTCGCTACATATCAAGATTCCTTTGTCCATATTTGCTGCCCAAATTTTGCTGTTTGACTTCTTCCAAATTTTGCTGTTTGCCCTCCGAAGATTCTGCCGATTCTCACGCTTTGATCCCACGCGTCAGATAGAGACTGTTTCTGGACATTTTAATACGTGTTTCTTCTTCGAGGAAAGTTCGATAAAAGGTCTTCGTTTGAAAAACATGGCACCGGCCCTTGCACGACCTTTGCTGAAACAAAAAACCCTAAATATTCCCAAAAGCTTGACAATTTTTTTTGAAATCCATTAGCAGGATGTAATAAAATCTAAACGTACATTGCAGAATTGAAGACTAAAACCGAATAAATCTGATTTTATTCCTCTGGTACTAGTGGCTAATTTGCTCTTGCCGGGTTGCATGATTAGGTTTGAGGCTGTTGTTCTTCTGGTCTGTCTCGGCCAGTTATCTGCGTCACCAACCCCGGCCTCCAATAGTTTAGGATCCTATTCAGATTTAACAACTAGCAAAAGCTAATAGACAGCTCCTCTGGCCTGTCTTTAGCAAATTAACTACCGCGTTAAAGAAGTATTACATTCTAAGGCACGTACGTACGTCTTTGAATAACATAACCACAAATATCCTATCTTATTGTGCATTTTTTAATGATAATTAGTACTGTTTCGAGACATATAATTAGAATTTTATAAATTTTTAAACTCTCTCTATATGTTTGTTTTCTCTACTTCATGATCATCGCCAAAATACTCGTCATTACCAAATTGGTATAAAAGGGACCAGAATCATATGCAATTCCCTCTCCTCCAAAATGCTTGCCACTGTGTTTTTTTTTTCTCTACTACTCCATGATCTTCACCAAAATGCTCGCCCTTGCCAAATTGGAATTACAATAAAGGACTAGAAAAATCATCTACAATTCCCTACACATGCAATTTGGAGAGATGCTTATACATAAATTATTATATATTGTTGTATAACTTATAATGTTTGACGTTTAACTAGATTTAGCGTACATGATATATCTATTTCTCTTTGAATTGCATAAGAAATTACAGAGAATCGATCTTGATCCTATAAAATAAATAAATAAATCGTTTGGACTATATATGATAGCAACCAAAATGAGGATAATCAATCTCAAGAATGCAAGGCGTGGTTAGTTTCGAGGTAAAATATTTTGCATTAATCTTACAAAATTTCCTATCATATTATTTTTTCCAAGCACAAAAAAAAAATATTCAATACGTACACCACATGAAGCGCGAGGTTGATACTGATACAGTGAAGCATCTATGTGCAAATCATAAGGTTTTTCTAAATTCAAGAGAATCAGACGTTGATTGATGACACTTTTGACTTGGATTAATTCTGACCAAAATCTAATTTGGTTGTCATCTCAGTACATGTTTCTCGATGGTAGGATTTCCAAAAATCAGTTATAAATATATATATATATATTGTGAAAAAGCGTAAATCCCTCATTAATTAAGAAATAAAACAAAGGGAAAATTAAGCTTATATCTGCACATCTTTATTAATTGTGAATTTTGAGCAATATTTATACAAGAGAATTAAGACATTTGCCTAATTAAGTAACACTATCGAAAGCAAATAAATCACGGGTTCTCTAATAATAAAAAAGTCATAGATCAGTTTGGTAGTTCGAAAAAGTAATCAAGTCATAGTCCTTACTCTCGAGCTGTCATAAGGCAAAAAGACATATCTAAGCATCATTGTTGGGTCAGTTCATATATGCTCCAAGCCTCCAACGATTTTCTCATATCGTATCTAAAAGTTCTTAAACTTTGTCTTTTCCGTATTAGGGCATCGTTACATGGGAAAAAAACAAACGAAGAAGCCATTTCCAATGGCTGAAAAGCCTAGCCATATGTATAATTGGAATTCTATAAATTTTTAAAGAGCCTTCTCTCTATTTTATTCCCTCTCTATGTTTTTCTTTCTCTACTCCATAATCTCCACCAAAATACTTGTCTCTCTCTTTTTCTCTACTCCAAGATCTCCGTCAAAATACTCTCCCTTACCAAATTGGTATGAAAAGACCAGAATCATCTATAATTCATTACTTGAATTGTACAGTACAATTTGAAGAGACACATATGTACACGTAAATTATTAGATGTTATAGTGCAATTTGGAGATAGATGTTAATTATATGACTTGTACGCTATCCGAAGTTTAATATGGACAATATTAGATAGTGTAGGGCGCTTCACATGCTATATCTATTTTTCTCTTAATTGCATAACAAAGTGTAGGGATCTTGATCCTATAAAAAAAAGGTTAATTTGGACTATTATATGGTAGCAACCGAATTGAGGATAATTAATTGCAGAACGTGTTAGTTTGAGGGTAAAATATTTTGCAATCTTACAAAATTCCCTAACATATTATTTCTCACACAAAAAAACTTCAATACGTACACACCACATGAAGCGCGAGGTTGATACAGATGAGGCGATGACAGTGATGCCTCTAAGTGCAAATAACATGTTTCTCTAAATTCGAGAGAATCAGTTGATTGATGACACTTTTGACTTGGATTAAGCCTGGCCAAAATCTTTAGTAGTGGTCATCTCAGTAATTAACGTAATCAAGTAACACTATCGAAAGCAAAGAAATCACAGGTTCTCTAATCATCAAAAAGTCATATATAGGTCAGATTGGTACGTGGTTCTAAAAAAAAAACTAACAAAGTCATAGTCCGTATTCTCGAGCTGTCACAAGGCAAAAAGACATATCTAAGCATCCTCGTTGTGGCAGTTTATGCTCCAAGGATTTTCTCATATCATGTCCAAAAGTTCTTAAACTTTTGTCTTTTCCGTAATAGGGCATCGTTAAAAGGGAAAAAAAGGCATTTCCATTGGATAAAAAGGAACCAAGACCGGTTCCAACTATCGACCCAAGTTGCTCATAAACCGAATTATTAAACCAGTCACATTTTCCTGTTTCGGCTGGAAAATTTATACCCACTAATATATATATATCTGATGGCTGCTTGCTTCGAGATAAAAAACCGCACCATCTGGCTCTTTGAACCTGCAAAGAATGCAGACAGAGACCTCTCGATCGGTCTCAAACTTTATAATTATCCACCAAATAAGTCCGTCATGGAGCACGAGTGATGGCCTGAGCCTGACAATGAAGCAGCTCCTTTCTCGTATGGGTGTCTGATATTATATTCTATTAAGAATCTTTTTGGGTTTTTTCAATCACATTTGTGGCAAAAAAACAAAAGAAGAATATTGGGTTGCAGAGTTGGCTGTGGACAAGGAAGAGGAGTGGACTGCCGGCGATTGAGTGGTATTTGGATGAGGAGCGAGGACATTAGTTTATCATGGTACTTTAAGTACTAGTTGGTAATGCGTATGGTATTTTGTGTTACATCATGGTTGTCGTGATTTTGATAACATCACTAAGAAATTGGTCACATTAACCTTTTAAGTACAATTTTTAGTGAAAATTCAGCTAGGAATCGCTTGTTGGTGAAGTCGTGTTTCTCTCATTTGAGCAAATGATTATGACCTGCTAACAAGGAGTCCTGCCATTTTATTAGACCGCAAAATCTAATAAAACTATAATAAAAAGTGTATTTGATGCAAATGTAAACAAAATTAGTTTTTACATTTTTTAAGAGAGGGAAAATGACACGGGATCGCCATTTTGAGCTGAAATTGCCATACAGGACAAAAGAGACTGAAATATATCAGAATCCTGAGGAGATGAAGCAAAGAGTAGGCCCTTCGATTTACTTAGTGGTACAACATGGGATGAAATAGATTGGTTGTCCAGGCTGGAATGGAAAGAAATATCGGATCAGGCCTAAAAGAAGGAAGAGAGAAACGTCTAGATGGTGGTATCCTGTTCTTTGGTAAAATCTTCTCGTAGCTACTTCAATCTGGCGCTCGACCTACTTCACATTTCTACCTCCTTCATGGAAATCAGTTTTATTATATCAAAATGAGAAAAAGAAAGAATCTCCATATTGAACTTGCCCTGCAAACTTCTGAATCGCAACAGCCTGAAGACTGGATGAGGAGTGAACAATATAAACAAAACCTGCTGCTGCAGACGCTATATTACTGCTTATCACAACCACATCGCAACCATATTACTGCTTATCACAGAGGAAGATGGGAGAAAAGAGTAGGACCTCCCCAACAAAAAAAGAAATCACAACAACATTACTGCTCATTATTCACTATTATCTGCCAGCATCTCTTCAACACCAATACAAACAAAACCTTTATTACCCAACCAGGATGTCCCCTTCAAAATGAAAGTAGTCTTCTAAAATAGCAAGAACTCTCAAAGGTATAAAATGGCAAAGAACAAAGCAGTATTGTCTGAGACACTCTAGACCAGGCTCAGTTAACGAGAACGAACAAAGGTTTTTCTCCCATCCGTTCCCGCCCCTGAAACAAGTAAATAACACATATCAGCTAATGCATCAATCGAAGGGGAGAAAATATATGTTCACAGTCAACTAAAGAATGGTTCACAGTCCCGAGTTTGAAGCACAGAGAGAGTTAGTCTATGGAGCTATGTAGCTAGGAGGATCTAGCCATCATCTCAAGAAACTGAAGGAATAGTTTTATTTTATATTTATTTGTGTTTTCACCAAAGAGACATCGATATCAGAAGTAATGTTCTGAGAGTGTGAATTAGAAGCAGTACATGCTAGGGATTTCTAATTCACATCCAGATTCCAATATTTATCAATTCAGCAAACATACAAATAACTCCTCTAGGGGAAAAAACCCCATAAATTTATAACTGCCCAACCCACTTACGCAACACTCACCAAGGTTTTAGTTTTAATAGTCACTGAATTTCAATTTTAGAACATCTTCAGACTCATTGTTCTTATGCATTAATAAGGTACATAGACCCATGCGGTATTGTCTGCAAATAAAAGCTCCAAAGCATCCCAATCACAATGATGAAAAAACTGAAATGGGTGTTTCATCATCCTAACTCTGATAGCATGAAATCAAATACATGAGAGAACAACTCAGGTCCATTTCCTGTACTTTCTTTTCAAAGCAAGGTACCTACAAATAATCATTCTGTAAAGTTACCATCTTGAGGACTTTTAGCAACTTTAAAAATTTTCAAGTATCTTGGGAGTCCTTGTTAATTATTTAGTTATAAGCTGGTTTGAATAATGTAGGAGCAAGGATACCCCATTGCCAAAAAGTCATAATATGGCAGGACATGGATTCATAAATCACTTGTATTATATTAGTATAAACTTGCCAACAATCATAGTAAGATACTTGTGGAAAAGCAAAGATCCTTTTCATACCTTTACTTTGACTTTATAATCAGTGAACTAAATTCCTCCTTTCTAAACCCTGAGTCATTCTTCATGTGCAAGTTATAGGCACTAACTTTGACATTAGATTCTATACCATTTTGGATGAAAAGTCTTCTACTTTCCTAACTCCTAATTTTCTCACATGCTGGGATGCATCTGAAGTTGCAAAAACTGCACTTATGTGCAACTTGGGCTTCTTCATTGCCTCTTGATTGCCTCGCTTTATTCAGTAGGATCAGAATCATAAGCATAACTTAATTAATGTTTGGCTTTTTGTAATAGGAATTTGATTTACTTTAATGCTTGCCAATCAGCTCTACATTTCTTTTATTTTTTCATAACCCAGCAACTTTCTTCAGTTTTGTACATTGAACTTGTTTCTTCCGACCCCTCACCCCCCAAAAACTTAGAAAAAGTTTGGTGTTAAATAGGGAGAAGAGTTTATTTGTAGTAGATGAAAAACTATAATAATATGCTTCAGTCCAGTCGTTAGAACCAACAACATGTTGACTTACTTGGGATGGATAACTTTCAAAATACGGCAGTTTTTACCTGCGTGACTTTTGTTTACAAACTCTAACTCTGTTTTCTCATAAATGCCTCCTTGACCTTTTCTTAAGTTCAACTGAAATTTCTTTGAAGTAGTATATTATTTACTATTGGGCCTTTAAACCTTGACTGTCATGAAAGAACCACTTGAGTTACATCATATTTTTCCCCGTAATGACAGGACATAGATTCAAAATGTTATAACAAAATTGTTCTTGCATACATAAGGCTCAGAACAATTTTGAAGCTTCTAATGTCAAGAAAGAATGTTATAATAAAATTTTTCATGCATACATAAAGGTCAACACAAATTTGAAGCTTCTAATCACAACCTTTCTTGACAGTGAGGTACAAGAATCAAATTTTTTAGTAAGTCATTTGTTGGATAAAAGATTTCCATTTCTAGTAGGGGACATACCTTCAGCTCTGGCAATTCAATGACACAAGCACACTCAACAACATGTGCTCCAACACGCTCTGCAAACAAAAAAGCAAAATGAATTGAACAGTAAGACCTAAAATAACATGGTACTATACAACATTGATATTCATTCTACTGCAGGGACGATACTGTAGGGGAGGTCCTGTGGAAAAATAACTCGACCCCAGGATGATAAAAATAAAAAGCTTAACTTCAAGGCCAAGAATGAATAGCACATACAACAAAACCTGCTTCTTCTACAACATTCTAGTACTTATGAAACCAAAGGTGTCTGCATCAAAAAACCATATTTATCACTATTCACATGCAAGAGAAAATAACAACTATTGCTATCAAGAGGACCTACAGTCTCTTCCACCGGTCCTATTTGAGCCAGTTGACATGTGTGAAGCCCCTGTCATGCAATTGTGAAGCAAATTTCTATGTTGATTGGCTTGCCAATCCAAATAGCCAATATTCCTGTCCTCTACACTTTTATATAAAATTAAGTCAACATTTTCATGTTTAACACATTACCAAGTAGCCTCACTGCAGCACACAAGGTTCCACCAGTTGCAATGAGATCGTCTATTACCAGTGCCCGTTCTCCTGCTTGAACAGCCCCCACATGCATCTCCATTTTGTCTGTTCCATACTCCAAAGAATACTCTTCTGAAATAACCTCCCCTGCCAAACCATCAAACTGTTAACCTTTGGAAACCTTTATTGATTCCCAAAAATTGCTGGCAAGGTAACAAATAAAATGACAACCACACAGGAGAACTAAGATGGTTCAAAACCCTTTCGTGGTGGGTCAGACAGGCATACACAACCACAGAATTTAGTAGACCACCTAAACTCAGAAAAAATAAGGAAAGCTTCCAAAGGGAATCCAGATATTGACATCAATGCCAAAATATATAAACTTGTTCTCAATAGACTAATGGACTGAACCTGAAAGAAAACTCTTTTGCTTTCTCTTTTCTTTGGGGGCTGGGGTGTAGAAGTTTGATGTTTAAGCATCTATACCCAAGTTGGGGGACTCACTTCTGTTTAAGTCTTACATCAGAGTATCAAGTCAGCTAGAAGCAAGACGAGGCAATCCTTGTGGGCTCATAGTTAGATTCCTCTGAGGTGAGGGGACTACTTTCCTCTTTATACCCTTTTATTGTCTTCTATAAATTCCTCGTCCATCAAGCTTTACACATCTTTTCGTTTCAATTCTTTCCCTAAAGAATGATTGATGTCTTATTCAAAGAAAGGAGTCACAGACAAAACAATTAACCTCGTGTTAATTTCAATGAGACTAGTAGAACAGAGGAGGTTTGAAATGGTTGCTAGCAGATGGATATGAGATCCAACAGGTAACATCTAGTGAAGATAAAATATCACTAAAGTGAAAGCTCCAACGTCTACAAATGTACCAAACAAAGCATTTGAAGACTTTCAACTAATCAAAGGTACAACAAACTTCTCACATGCACTGAATCGGGGCAATTCATGTGGACCAAGCAAAATATTTGGCAGAGAAACATACCAGGCAACTTCTTAGGCTTTCTCAGAGGAACAAACTTTACCCCTAGAGCCAATGCAATAGGAGGGCCAAAGATAAAACCTCTAGCTTCAACACCTGCATTGTATAAATTACATTCTTATGTAATGATTAGCACCCCCATTTACCTGACATGCAACAAAACCCAGTCTATTCAAAACTACCAAACAAACAACGAGACACTAAGGCCATTAAGTCGTGAACTTACCAAATTTTGGATTGTACAAGAAAAGTAAAAATAAAAATACGCAAAAATAAAAATAAAAATAAAAATCTTCAGCATATATTTGAAAATTTTGAACGTAGTGTGAAACTTAGCTACCACGAAATCGAAGCAAAAAAAAAAAATCGAATTAAGCAGGAACGAAAAGCCAATTATCAAGGCACTATCCAAAGATGCACTATGTTGACAACCAACACCTCCAGTTTCAATCTTGGAATTAAAATAAATGGAAACAGAAAACAAGATGTCCGAACCGAACGAAATGGCAGAACTTAATGATATGTATCTTTGTTTCGCGAACCACATATGAGGGAATACCTGCAACCACAGAGATATCTTTGTCTTTGTACCTCTCAACAAACAAATCGATAGTGTCCCCGAATGCCCTCGTATCAAGAAGCAAGGTGGTTATATCATGGAACATAATCCCTGCCAAATTGTATGCCCGGTAAACCATCGATGCTCTCAGAAATCAAATAACAAAACTATGATTTAATTAAGCTAAAACTTACCCACTGGCCACTGCCCAGCAGACAAATCGGATACCAAAAATCTTAAAACATTTGTGCAAGAGGAATAAGATAATAACATATGAAATTAGCATAGCACTAATGGGAGAAGAGCACCTGGCTTGGGAAAGTCTGGGATGACTCTTATGGCAGAGGAAATTCTCGCTATGCGAGAGTCTTCGCCCTTCCCAGAAGCCATTTCTTGGGGTTTCACGGAGCCACTCGCTACCCAATAACAGTTCGAATGTAAGAGAGAGAGAGGACAGATACCTACAGTTACTCGTACCACTTTGACGCGTAGACTAGACAAAAGTGATGTTGTATTTTTCAAATTTAGGGTGTATTGATGATTGGATGAAAGAGAGTCAGACATTTCTTAAACGAGTGAAAAGGCGAAGAAAATTGATCAAGGCCTTAAATTATTTTTATGACCAAATTGCCCATTCCGTAAAAAGCTCATGAATATAGTTATAGAGAATCCCATAAAAACTTGGAAGAAAAAAAACTCTCATAAAATCTCATGAACATGCTCTGGTAGTGGTAACAGATCATATGCGCGTATAAAAAAAACAAGTAAATAGATCATATGCCAAATAAAAACAACAACGAGTGATCCAACCTACGTAGGACCAAAATTGGAATTTTACCAGTGCAGTGCAGAGGGGAGTAAGTGGGACGAAGATTTTGGGAGCCATTCAAAAGTGATTGAGCGCAAGAGGAAGCTGAGAACCGTCCAGACGAAGCAGCGAAAGGTCGACGGAAGGCGGTGAGGGTTGGAGAGAAAGAATCGACGCAGGAGAGAAGCGAGGCTCTTTGTACCATTGTTTACTCATGATATGAATGTTCTAACAGGGTAGACAATAGACAGTGTGCAATAGTACAAAACATAGAGCGTTGCTTGCTTCACTTAAAACTGTCGGATCCTACACCATGTGACTTGGGAATAATTATTTAATGACTCAATAGTGGGAGGGTATTTTGGGGAGTAAGCAGGACGGAGATTTTGGGAGCCATTCAAAAGTGATTGAGCGCAAGAGGAAGCTAAGAACCATCCAGAAGAAGCGGCGAATGGTCAACGGAAGGCGGCGGGGGTTGGAGAGAAAGAACCGGCGCAGGAGAGAAGCGAGGCTCTTTGTATCATTGTTTACTCAGGATATGAATGTTTCTAGCAGGGTAGACAGTGTGCAATAGTACAAAACATAGAGCGTCGCTTGCTTCACTTAAAACTGTCGGATCCTACAACCTGCGAACTGGAAATAATTATTTAATGACTTAATAGTGGAGGGTATTTTGGTCAGGCCAGTGGCCGCTCGAGGAAAGCAAGGACCACGCTGTAACCCGCGGCTCTTTTATTATAGTACGCGAGGGTGTCACCTAACAAATTATATTATATTAAAATTAAAATATAAAATTTACGAAATAAAACAGAAAATATAAACACTTACCAATTAGTTTATAAAATAAAATAAAAAAACTAGACATCTTAAAAACTAGTACTATCATCCAATAAATTATTCTCTTAAAATTTATATCACAACTCCATACTTTATTACTAATTAACTTAACTTAAGTTCTAAAAAAAATCCTAACGTCATTTTTCTAAAGGTAGCACACCCATGTGTAAAATGATGAGATGATGAAACCAATCACATTTTCCTGTTTCGGCTGGAAAATTTATACCCACTAATATATATATATCTATCTGATGGCTGCTTGTAACTTCGAGATAAAAAAAAAACCGCACCATCTGGCTCTTTAAAGTTTAAACCTGCAAAGAATGCAGACAGAGACCTCTCGATCGGTCTCAAACTTCATAATTATGTATCCACCAAATAAGTCCGTCATGGAGCACGAGTGATGGCCTGAGCCTGACAATGAAGCAGCTCCTTCTTTCTCGTTTGGGTGTCTGATATCATATTCTATTAAGAATCTTTTGGGGGTTTTTTCAATAACATATGTGGCAAAAAAACAAAAGAAGAATATTGGGTTGCAGAGTTGGCTGTGGACAAGGAAGAGGAGTGGACTGCCGGCTATTGAGTGGTATTTGGATGAGGAGTGAGGACATTAGTTTATCATGGTACTTTAAGTACTAGTTGGTAATGTTTATGGTATTTTGTGTTACATCATGGTTGTCGTGATTTTGATAACATCACTAAGAAATTGGTCACATTAACCTTTTAAGTACAATTTTTAGTGAAAATTCAGCTAGGAATCGCTTGTTGGTGAAGTCGTGTTTCTCTCATTCGAGCAAATGATTATGACCTGCTAACAAGGAATCCTGCCATTTTATTAGACAGCAAAATCTAATAAAACTATAATAAAAAGTGTATTTGAAGCAAATGTAAACAAAATTAGTTTTTACATTTTTTAAGAGAGAGGGAAAATGACACGGGATCACCATTTTGAGCTGAAATTGCCATACAGGACAAAAGAAACTGAAATATATCAGAATCCTGAAGAGATGAAGCAAAGAGTAGGCCCTTCGATTTACCTTTTTTTTTTTCTAGGTCAAGTTCCAAAAAGGAACCGATACAAGACCAGGCGATAAACACCGGCAGGATCCTTAGAACGGATCGGTTGAAGCCACTATCTGCTCCATGCAAAGTAGTGGGAGCGGCGGCCGGACGCGGTAGACAAAGCTACCAAGACCTTTACATGCCAGTAAAGAAAGCACCACAGCCCGGTACAGAAAGCCCATGCAAGGCCAGACAAAATCCACAAGGGATCAGAACAAGCTCACGCAGGAGCCGGACCAAAACAACCTAAACTAACCACAGCCAAACCTAAACTAAACAAAACACAGCAAAACAAAAACCAACAAACAACAAAACACCCAACAGAAAAGACGGATCGTGCTCCACCACAGCAAACAGAGCGGCCACAACACCGGCAACACAAGGAGATGCACCGGCGCGTGACCACCACGCGCCGCCGGAAGGTATCAAAACAGCGGCTGCAAGCATGGCAAAGGAAGGGGGAACCCGCCACGAGGCGCGTAGCAGCACAAAACCGTCGGACAGCAGGCCGGAAGAGAGATCCCAAAGCGAACGCGTGAACCGCCACTCGCCGTCGACTGGTCGCCCTTCGATTTACTTAGTAGTACAACATGGGATGAAATAGATTGGTTGTCCAGGCTGGAATGGAAAGAAATATCGGATCAGGCCTAAAAGAAGGAAGAGAGAAACGTCTAGATGGTGGTATCCTGTTCTTTGGTAAAATCTTCTCGTAGCTACTTCAATCTGGCACTCGACCTACTCTTCACATCTCTACATCCTTCATGGAAATCAGTTTTATTATATCAAAATGAGAAAAAGAAAGAATCTCCATATTGAACTCGCCCTGCAAACTTCTGTATCGCAACAGCCTGAAGACTGGATGGGGAGTGAACAATATAAACAAAACCTGCTACTGCAGACGCTATATTACTGCTTATCACAACCACATCGCAACCATATTACTGCTTATCACAGAGGAAGATGGGAGAAAAGAGTAGGACCTCCCCGACAAAAAAGAAATCACAACAAAATTACTGCTCATCTGCCAGCATCTCTTCAACACCAATACAAACAAAACCTTTATTACCCAACCAGGATTTCCCCTTCAAAATGAAAGTAGTCTTCTAAAATAGCAAGAACTCTCAAAGGTATAAAATGGCAAAGAACAAAGCAGTACTATCTGAGACACTCTAGATCAGGCTCAGTTAACGAGAACGAACAAAGGTTTTTCTCGCATCCGTTCCCGCCCCTGAAACAAGTAACTAACACATATCAGCTAATGCATCAATCGAAGGGGAGAAAATACATGTTCACAGTCAACTAAGTTGTCCCAAGTTTGAAGCACAGAGAGAGTTAGTCTATGGAGCTATGTAGCTAGGAGGCTCTAGCCATCATCTCAAGAAACAGAAGGAATAGTATTATATTATATTTATTTGTGTTTTCACCAAAGAGACATGGATATCAGAAGTAATGTTCTGAGAGTGTGAATTAGAAGCAGTACATGCTAGGGATTTCTAATTCACATCCAGATTCCAATATTTATCAATTCAACAAACATACAAATAAGTCTCTAGGGGAAAAAACCCATAAATTTCTAACTGCCCAACCCACTTATGCAACACTCACCAAGGTTTTAGTTTGTAATAGCCACTGAATTTCAATTTTAGAACATCTTCAGACTCATTGTTCTTATGCATTAATAAGGTACATAGACCCATGCGGTATTGTCTGCAAATAAAAGCTCCAAAGCATCCCAATCACAATGATGAAAAAACTGAAATGGGTGTTTCATCATCCCAACTCTGATAGCTTGAAATCACATACATGAGAGAACAACTCAGGTCCATTTCCTGTACTTTCTTTTCAAAGCAAGGCACCTAGAAATAATCATTCTGTAAAAGCACCATCATGAGGACTTTTAGCAACTTTAGAAATTTTCAAGTATCTTGGGAGTCCTTGTTAATTATTTAGTTATCAGATGGTTTGAATAATGTAGGAGCAAGGATACCCCATTGCCAAAAAGTAATAACATGGCAGGACATGGATTCATAAATCACTTGTATTATATTAGTATAAACTTGCCAACAATCATAGTAAGATACTTGTGGAAAAGCAAAGATCCTTTTCATACCTTTACTTTGACTTTATAATCAGTGAACTAAATTCCTCCTTTCTAAACCCTGAGTCATTCTTCATGTGCAGGTTATAGGCACTAACTTTGACATTAGATTCTATACCATTTTGGTTGAAAAATTCTCTACTTTCCTAACTCTTAATTTTCTCACATGCTGGGATGCATCTGAAGTTGCAAAAAATGCACTTATGTGCAACTTGGGCTTCTTCATTGCCTCTTGATTGCCTCCCTTTATTCAGTAGGATCAGAATCATAAGCATAACTTAATTAATGTTTGGCTTTTTGTAATATGAATTTGATTTACTTTACTGCTTGCCAATCAGCTCTACATTTCTTTTATTTTTTCATAACCCAGCAACTTTCTTCAGTTTTGTACATTGAACTTGTTTCTTCCGACCCCTCACCCCCCAAAAACTTAGAAAAAGTTTTACATACGGTGTTAAATAGGGAGAAGAGTTTATTTGTAGTAGATGAAAAACTATAATAATATCCTTTCAGTCCAATCATTAGAACCAACAACATGCTGACTTACTTGGGATGGATAACTTTCAGAATACGGTAGTTTTGACATGCATGATTTTTGTTTACAAACTGTAACTCTGTTTTCTCATAAATGCCTCCTTGACCTTTTCTTAAGTTCAATTGAGATTTCTTTGAAGTAGTATATTATTTAGTATTGGGCCTTTAAACCTTGACTGTCATGAAAGAACCATTTGAGTTACATCATATTTTTCCCCGTAATGACAGGACATAGATTCAAAATGTTATAACAAAATTGTTCTTGCATACATAAGGCTCAGCACAATTTTGAAGCTTCTAATGTCAAGAAAGAATGTTATAATAAAATTGTTCATGCATACATAAAGGTCAACACAAATTTGAAGCTTCTAATCTCAACCTTTCTTGACAGTGAGGTACAAGAATCAAATTTTGTAGTAAGTCATTTGTTGGATAAAAGATTTCCATTTCTAGTAGGGGACATACCTTCAGCTCTGGCAATTCAATGACACAAGCACACTCAATAACATATGCTCCAACACGCTCTGCCAACAAAAAAGCAAAATGAATTGAACAGTAAGACCTAAAATAACATTGTACTATACAACGCTGATATTCATTCTATTGCGGGGAGGATACTGTAGGAGAGCTCCTGCGGAAAAATAGCTCGACACCAGGATGATAAAAATAAAAGGCTTAACTTCAAGGCCAAGAATGAATAGCACATACAACAAAACCTGCTTCTCCTACAATATTCTAGTACTTATGAAACCAAAGGTCTCTGCATCGAAAAACCATATTTATCACTATTCACATGTAAGAGAAAAGAACAACTATTGCTATCAAGAGGCAGCTACAGTCTCTTCCACCGGTCCTATTTGAGCCAACTGACATGTGCGAAGCCCCTGCCATGCAATTGTGAAGCAAAGTTCTTTGTTGATTGGCTTGCCAATCCAAATAGCCAATATTCCTGTCCTCTACACTTTTATATAAAATTAAGTCAACATTTTCATGTTTAACACATTACCAAGTAGCCTCATTGCGGCACACAAGGTTCCACCAGTTGCAATGAGATCGTCTATTACCAGTGCCCGTTCTCCAGCTTGAACAGCCCCCACATGCATCTCCATTTTGTCTGTTCCATACTCCAAAGAATACTCTTCTGAAATAACCTCCCCTGCCAAACCATCAAACTGTTAACCTTTGGAAACCTTTATTGCTTCCCAAAAATTGCTGGCAAGGTAACAAAAAAAATGACAACCACACAGGAGAACTTAGAAGGTTCAAAACTCCTTCATGGTGGGTCAGAGGGGCACACGTAACCACAGAATTTAGTAGACCTAGACCTCCTAAAACTTAGAAAAAATAAGGAAAGCTTCCATTGGGAATCCAGATATTGACATCAATGCCAAAATATATAAACTTGTTCTCAATAGACTAATGGACTGAACCTGAAAGAAAACTCTTTTGCTTTCTCTTTTCTTTGGGGGCTGGGGTGTAGAAGTTTGATGTTTAAGCATCTATACCCAAGTTGGGGGACTCACTGCTGTTTAAGTCTTACATCAGAGTATCAAGTCGGCTAGAAGCAAGATGAGGCAATCCTTGGGCTCATAGTTAGATTCCTCTGAGGTGAGGGGACTACTTTCCTCTTTATACCCTTTTATTGTCTTCTATAAATTCCTCGTCCATCAAGCTTTACACATCTTTTCTTTTCAATTCTTTCCCTAAAGAATGATTGATGTCTTATTCAAAGAAAGGAATCACAGACTAAATGATTAACCTCGTGTTAATTTCAATGAGACTAGTAGAACAGAGGAGGTTTGAAATGGTTGCTAGCAGATGGATATGAGATCCAACAGGTAACATCTAGAGAAGATAAAATATCACTAAAGTGAAAGCTGCAACATCTACAAACGTATCAATCACAGCAGTGGAAGACATTCAAAATATCACTAAAGTGAAGGCTCCAACGTCTACAAACGTACCAAGCAAAGCATTTGAAGACTTTCGACTAATCAAAGGTACATTAAACTTCTCACATGCACTGAATCGAGGCAATTCATGTGGACCAAGCAAAATATTTGGCAGAGAAACATACCAGGCAACTTCTTAGGCTTTCTCAGAGGAACAAACTTTGCCCCTAGAGCCAATGCAATGGGAGGGCCAAAGATAAAACCTCTAGCTTCAACACCTGCATTGTTTAAATAACATTCTTATGTAATGATTAGCACCCCCATTTACCTGACATGCAACAAAACCCAGTCTATTCAAGACTACCAAACAAACAACGAGACACTAAGGCCATTACGTCATGAACTTACCAAATTTTGGATTGTACAAGACAAGTAAAAATAAAAATCTTCAGCATACATTTGAAAATTTTGAATGTAGTGTGAAACTGAGCTACCACGAAATCGAAGCAAAAAAAAATGGAATTAAGCAGGAACGAAAAGCCAATTATCAAGGCACAATCCAAAGATGCACTATGTTGACAAACACCTCCAGTTTCAATCTTGGAATTAAAATAAATGGAAACCGAAAACAAGATGCCCGAACCGAACGAAATGGCAGAACTTAATGATATGTATCTTTGTTTCGCGAACCACATTTGAGGGAATACCTGCAACCACGGAGATATCTTTGTCTTTGTACCTCTCAACAAACAAATCGATAGTGTCCCTGAATGCCCTCGTATCAAGAAGCAAGGTGGTTATATCATGGAACATAATCCCTGCCAAATTGTATGCCCGGTAAACCACCGATGCTCTCAGAAATCAAATAACAGAACTATGATTTAATTAAGCTAAAACTTACCCACTGACCACTGCCCAGCAGACAAATCGGATACCAAAAAGCTTAAAACATTTGTGCAAGAGGAATAAGATAATAACATATGAAATTAGCATAGCACGAATGGGAGAAGAGCACCTGGCTTGGGAAAGTCTGGGATGACTCTGATGGCAGAGGAAATTCTCCCTATGCGAGAGTCTTCGCCCTTCCCAGAAGCCATTTCTTGGGGTTTCACGGAGCCACTCGCTACCCAATAACAGTCGGAATGTAAGAGAGACAGAGAGGACAGATACCTACTTAGTTACTCATACCACTTTGACGCGTAGATTAGACAAAAGTGATGTTGTATTTTTCAAATTTAGGATTATCAATGAAAATGTTGTATTGGTGATTGGATGAGAGAGAGTCAAAATTGTATCAGACATTTCTTAAACGAGTGATCCAACCTACGTAGGACCAAAATTGGAATTTTACCAGTGCAGCGCAGAGGGGAGTAAGCAGGACGGAGATTTTGGGAGCCATTCAAAAGTGGTTGAGCGCAAGAGGAAGCTGAGAACTGTCCAGACGAAGCGGCGAACGGTCGACGGAATGCGGCGGGGGTTGGAGAGAAAGAACCGGAGCAGGAGAGAAGCGAGGCTCTTTGTATCATTGTTTACTCAGGATATGAATGTTCTAACAAGTTGCCTTCCTTCACTTAAAACTGTCGGATCCTAACACCGTGCGAATAGGGAATAATTATTTAATGACTAATAGTGGAGGGTATTTTGGTCCGGCCAGTGGCCGCCCGAGGAAATCAAGGACCACGCTGTAACCCGCGGCTCTTTTAGATAGGTAAGCCGTAAGCGAGAGCGAGGGGGTCGTGTCGCCTAACACCTTAATTATAAACAACTTATATTATAGTAAAATTAAAATAAAATAAAGTATAAAATTTACGAAATAAAACAGAAAATAGAAACACTTACCAATTAGTTTATAAAATTAAAATTTAAAATAACAAACTAGACATCTTAAAACTAGTACTATCACCCAATAAATTAATCTCATAAAATTTAGTATCACAACTCCATACTTTAGTATTAATTAACTTAACTTGAGTTCAAAAAAAAATCCTAACGTCATTTTTCTATAGGTGGCACACTCATGTGTAAAATGATGAGATGATGAAATCATCATAGGAATCTTTCAAAATTGATTATTTTTATTATAATGTATATTAAGTAATATCTTTCATGCATGATAAATTTGAATTATTTTCAAAATATGGTGACATACTCAATTTTTTGTTTGGTCTTGAAAGATTAATATCTTTTGATGGGTTTAGAAAAAAATATCTTGATCTTGAAAAAATTTACTATATTATTTTCTAAATTGTTTTATTGCATATAGAATACTACTTACCATGCATGTCACACTTGCATCGACAGAAAAGAAGTTCTTCAAAACTAAAGATTATAAAAAATTGTTACAAATAACTATGTCTCAATATAGATTAAAAAGTTCAGCAATTTTATCTATTGAAACTATTTTTTAACTAAACTTAAATATAAAAGTTTCATTAGTGATTTTGCATCAAAAAAGAAAATAAGTAAATTTTATGAATTATTTTTAATTTTTTAAATTAAAATATCTCATTTTTATAACTTTCCCTCCAAAAATGTTGAGCCGCACGCCGCCCTATGGTTGAGCTGACAAAATCTCAAATATTAATTAATCTCAGTTTGGAGGGATTGTAGATGTAACAATCTAAGGATAAGCACTAGGCACATCTGTGCTTTGATTTCAAAAGGACTAGTCAAGGTTGCTCTTGAACCCCTTTGATCATTATAAAGCTCAGTTCAACCTAGTAAGGTCTCAATGTGGGACTTGACCCTTATAGAATCAACCATGCATTCATTCTCTTCTCTCATTCCATGTGAGATTCGGGGTATCATAATCTCCCCCCATAAACCCTCGACGTCATCGTCAAGGCTCACCAAGCCCACATTGGTGGTTACTATGACCACTCTGATACCATTTGTAACGACTCAAAGACAAACACTAGTCACATCTGTGCTTTGACTTCAAAATGACTTATCAAGGTTGCTCTTGAAACCCCTCGGATTATTGTAAAGCTCAGTTCAACCTAGTAAGGTCCCACTGTGTGACGTGACCCTTATATAACCAATCACTCATTCATTCTCTTCTCCCACTTCACGTGGAATTCGGGGTATCACAATCTCCCCCCATAAACCCTTGACGTCCTCGCCAAGGTCCACTAAGCCTACATTGGTGGTTACTAGGATCGCTCTGATACCATTTGTAACGACCCAAGGATAAGCACTAGTCACATCTGTGCTTTGACTTCAAAATGACTAGTCAAGATTGCTCCTAAAGCCTTTTGGATCATTATAAAGCCATGTTCAACCTAGTAATGTCCCAATGTGGGGCTTGGCCCTTATAGAACTAGTTACTCATTCATTCTCTTCTCCCACTTCATATGAAATCGGTGGTATCACAATAGAGCTAGAAAAGGAGAACTGCATTGGAGTCCAGTTTTGTCTCAACGTAGAAATCGAATTTTACAACAAATCAAAATGTCCCTGGAACTCCAATCCCAGTGCAGGCCAGAGGTCTGGAGGCATTTGTTCTCCGCTGGTTTGGTCAAAATAACTTGCGTTTTACACCACAATATTGAAAAAACAGAGATAGAAATTGTGCATCGCTTCGGTTTCATCTGAGAATGGTCATTAGCTTAGGGAATAGATTCCATAATATGAGCTTCAAAAAGATACCAGGCGGAGGTATAAGTTCTTCGGATAATATTAACAGCTGAAACGTTGAAAATAGATAGGATTTTCAAACTGCCACTGGTCTCTCGAAGAGAAACTAGAAATTGCAGTGGCCCAATTAGGCTCCGGGCCTGTTGTCACAAGGTCCTTCCTATGATCTTCAGGAGTATATTTCTGAGGCTCAAGCCCACCCCAAATGGATCTTGGACTTTCCAGATCTTTTAACTTTTGGTCTCTTATCCAGTTTCAGGAACCACCTACTCAAATAACTCCAACAACAAAGCAGGCTGCAACTTTTGTTTTTGTTTTTTTTAATGGGGAACAAACAGTTAAGTATTTTTCTCTCAACTTGAACCTAGAAATACTTTTAATCGTAAAATGTATAGTTTGAGTTATAATTACTGTCTATTAAATAAGTCTGTCACCGCAATACCAACTTGACTACCCATCAATAAATCAAAACTCGATGCTGTCAAACTGCAACGAACCAAGTCCACTTTGGCCCAAGCCGCCCAACCCCACACGCATCGGCAACTTGCTTAATGAAAGAAGTAGACAGCATATGCCGCCTTCTTTTAATTCACACCGACAGGTTGTTTCTTAATTTCTTCCCAATTATAAAAAGGTTGCATCTGATACTCCTTCCTATCTACGCATATCCGGAACCCCATGGTTTTTTATTCTGCATTTCCCCTGAAACTTGCATCCTTTTCCACATCAAAAATATCGAAAAAGGTTTTCTGGGATGAAACTGTGCTGCCTGCCCATCTCGGAAGATCAAAAGCGCACGTGTTTTTCAATCCCCTCAGCTCAAAAGCGGACAAGTGTCTCAGACGTTTACTTTATCCACTTCGGACAATTTAAAAACTAAAACCCATGTGTGTTAGAGAAGCCTGTTTAAAAACCAGGTGCTTGGTTTGGGCTGCGGGATCAAAATAGTTAAAACTTAAAAGGAAATTAACATGTAAGCAATGACTTCACGCACACTTTAGTGTTACCGTTCTTGAGATCCATAGCTTGTCGATTTAAAAAACAGAGAGTTCGAGAATGCTACGGAAGCATTTGTTTTGGGCAGCTTTCGTCAGCTATGGCGGCGGAATTAGTATTAACGAGTTTTAACTGTTTCTCCTATCTTACACTCTTTGATGTAATTTAAAATATTCACGTGCATTTTAATCGCTTTTAGGGACTCCAAAAAGCAAAACTTCCACGGGATAAGAACTCGCTTAATTGTGGTCCTCCATTCAATGTTAGATGCGTTCCGTACACAAGAAACAGCACGTTTTCTACAAGGCAATTACAGCACTTGGATGTCATTGCCAAACACTTAGTTTATGCAAGCGCGACCCAGAATTGATGCTGCGTAGATTCATATTAATCCACTTGAGTTGAGTGCATTGAATAGTCTTCTTGATTACTTAGAAAAAGAAAAGAAAAGAATAGTCTTCTTGATCTTTGGACGGCTTAATCGAACCGGTGGGACCAGCAAAAAGTTGAGTCGAAGGGTGCACGTGTGAACTGTGATTTACCTCTACGCTTCCCGCTCTTTCGTGCAATGTTCTAGAGGACCCGAGCTAGAGAAGAAATCCCATTAGAAGTTTCAAAGTCAAAAATCAAAAAAGAAAAGGAAAAAAAAAAAAGGTCAAAGAGAGGAGGTAGCACCTTAGCAGAGGAAAAAAACGATATTCCAACCGCCTTTCTTGAAGCGTATTAGTATACGATGACTCGTGACTGAGCTCCCAATAAGTATCCAAGTTAAGTGCCGATGCTTTCTATTGGAACATTTTAACGTACATGAGTTTTGTTTAAAACCAGTACTGGTAGATTTATCAAATTTCATCCTAATACCAATTGACAATGAGAAGAGGTGACCCAATAGCAGGAGAAAAAAACGATATTCCAACCGCCTTTCTTGAAGCGTATTAGTATACGATGACTCGTGACTGAGCTCCCAATAAGCATCCAAGTTAAGTGCCGCTGCTTTCTACTGGAACATTTTAACGTACATGGGTTTTGTTTAAAACCAGCACCGGTAGATCTATCAAATTTCATCCTAATACCAATTGACAATGAGAAGAGGTGACCCAATAGGTATATGAAGCACAAGATTAAATGATCCTTAATCAATGTGAGGCTCTAACATTGCCTATGCATTTTATCCCAAGCGTCAGCTGCGTCATCCCATATGCTTCTGATTTTGAATTTTCGCCATAAATATATGAGATTTTTTTCCCGGTGTCTTTAACTTGGAAAGAAAAAAAAGAACGAAGCTAATTCCTTCTCCACCACAACCCGCATCCAACTCGCAACCTCCGTTTGTCCACCAAGCTAAGAAAACCCACCTTCTGATTTGGCATCTAATTATATACCTAATTCCAAATAATAAGTCGGTTTTCTAATACATTGCACCGGTGCCAGCAAAATTGCCAGAACATCATATGAGCCGCTGGTGGCTCGGTGCAATTTCCTGACCGCGTTTTTCCTTTTAGAAAAGTGTTTTAATTTTTTTTTTGAATTGGAAGCATTCCAGTCTTCTACTAACAACTCACTCCCTTGGAGTCTGAAAGGTCCCCACATATTTCCTTACCCCTTCTATCTTTGACTGGCTTCAGTCCTCCTTGGCCACCAAGAAAACTCTTGCTCTAAACGTGCTCCACTCCCTTTTTATTCCACCCTCCTCTGGTTTTAATTTAATATTATAATAGCTTTCGCACCCATCATACTTTCCCACCACTTGTCACGCAACTTCCCTCCCTCCCTCACTCACTCATCCCCCCTTCCCTTATAAACCCATCACACCCCTCCTCACTCTCTCACTCAAAGCCTCACCAATCTCTCTCTCTCTCTCTCTCTCTCTCTCTCTCTCTCTCTCCCTCTGTTTTAGCCGTTAACTCAAAAGACTTTCATTTCCTTTGGTCTAAAGCAAGCTCAGGAAAAGCAAACAGTTGAACAGATGGCTCTGGAAGCTCTCAACTCTCCCACCACGGCCACCCCTTCGTTCCACTTCGAGGAGGCCAACATCCACTCCCTTGAGCCATGGACCAAGCGCAAGCGTTCGAAACGTGGGCGTTTCGATCAGCCACACACAGAGGAAGAGTACCTCGCTCTCTGCCTCATCATGCTCGCTCGTGGAGGCGGCGTTACCACCACCACGACCTCTACCTCATCAAAGCGCTACCTGTCTCCTGCTCCTTCTGTGGCACCAGACGCCGCGGCAGCGGCATCTGTAACGAAGCTTGTCTATAAGTGTTCTGTTTGCGACAAGGCCTTCTCCTCTTACCAGGCTCTGGGTGGACACAAGGCCAGCCACCGAAAACACGCCGCTGCAGGCGAAGAACAATCCGCCTCCTCCACCACCTCTGCCACCGTGACAGCCTCTAACAACAGCAGTGGTAAGTCCCACGAGTGCTCCATCTGCCACAAGTCTTTCCCGACCGGACAGGCCTTGGGTGGACACAAGCGTTGTCACTACGAAGGCGGGAACGGCGGGAACAGCGTCGTAACCACCTCTGAAGGCGTAGGGTCAACCCACAGGCACAACAACCTTCACCAACGTGATTTCGACCTCAACCTCCCCGCCTTGCCGGAGTTCTCACCTAAGTTCTTCATCTCCGGGGAAGACGAGGTGGAAAGCCCTCACCCAGCGAAGAAGCCCCGCGTCTTGATGCCACCAAAAATCGAAGCTTCTCAATACTAGTTAAATTTGGACTTCTCGGAAATTAGGATTCAGCAATTTTTTATTTTAATTAGATTTCTTAGTTTTAATTAATTTGTTCTTCGTTTGTCAGTCTTGGTTCAGATATATTTTTATTGGTACATAGAATTTGAACTCTCTATGTTTGCTCAGCTCAGTTTGTGACTGATAATTCAATTAATTTTTTCCCAATTTAGAATCCAGTTGGTATATTTCTTTTCCTGCTCAGATTTGTCAAATCCTCTTGCAATCACTTTAAAACGCACAGCGTCAAAATTTTCGAACTTTCCCTACGCACAGAATCTCCATCATGAGGTTGGCATCGTATCCGCATGAGAGGCGCTTCAAGGACTGATGCCCGAGTCTGTGGAGTTCAGATGAGGCCAGCTAATTAGTATGTTAGAGAAACAGTGTGAGGGAGTATGCGACGGTTTTTAGCTGATGAGTACACTGGACAGTACCCACTGTGGCACTGTCCATGAGGTTCACGAACAAGTGCATGTAATCCTGCAATGATTTAGCATCTTCTTAAGATTTTTAACTCATGAGTACACTGCACAGTACCCACTGTGGCACTGTCCATGAGGTTCACGCACAAGTGCATGTAATCCTGCAATGATTTAGCATCTTCTTAAGACCTTCCATGTGGGGGACTTGGTTAGGGTGGAGAATGCTGATGAGGCCTAGAGAGAGAGACAGAGAGGGGTGTATTTTTTTTTCTGCAAACGTGAATTTCATTCGCAACCGAATAAGGATGCCGAGTACAGAAAGTCCTCCAATACTATATACAAAGATCAACCCTGTTACAAAGAATCACCCAAAACAGCATCATTAAAAGTCCCCAGGGCTAATCAAGAGAGGGGGTATATTGGTGTGGATAAGAATTAAGAAGAGATGGCTTTGGGCATCGGCAAGCTGTTTCCACCTGGAACTGATTAGGATGACAGGTGGCCTTACTTTTAAAAGCTGGTCTCTCTCTGTTATAACTTATACTAATGTGCCGACTCTCTGTCTTGTGTTCCTGGTTTCAAAATCTTCTTTGGCCACGACACTATACGATACTATTTGGCGTAATTAAAGAATCTAGCATGTTTTACATGCGTCAACGTTGGAAATGCGAGCATACCAAATTCGAAATGGAATCTGTTTTTTCAAAGGTAAAAAATTTGTCCATTTGGCCTCCGAATTGGACAGATGTGCCTTGAACAACCACCCAAGACGATTGAAGATCCAATATAAATGTTATGCAAAGCCTACTCACCACCAAACTTGGCTCATGTTTCTCCGCAATCCGAAACTAATGCTCCTCCCAATGGTGATATGGCCAAGCAAACTAGTTTTTCCATGGGCGGTACCAAACCAATATATAATAACATGTATGCCAAATTTCTGAAGAACGAAAAGTATGAACTTTAGGCTTTGCGTAAGAGAGAGAACTTTGAATACCGTAGTCAGTACAAAACCGCGTGGAATTGTGAAGATCGAGCCTGCAGGTTTGCGATTTAAAATTAGTTTATTATTATTTTTGTGTTCAGACATGTAATTATATATCTCCATTATCATGGAGAGCCTGATTAATTAACATCTATCAACTAACTCGGCTGACGTACCCCAGATTTGATAGCTCATCCTGTGGCTATCATTCTTTCCTTACCGAATGACGGTTGGATCGGCTATTAGAATATTCTAGCTAGTTCGACTTTGTTTTGATATCAATCCATGGGCTACTCAATTAAGCAAAAAATGATTTTATATAAGCTTCACATCCCTATAGTTTATTAGTTGGTCGGCTAATTGGAGAAGTAGATAACCTGGGTTGACATCATGAGATGGCCTACATTGCTTTGGATAGATACTGAAACCATACCCACCTTATGAAGGTAAGTCCCATCAATTAATTATGCCCACAAAAATGAAATAAAAATTACCAAGAGTTTCTTTATTTATCATTTTTCTTTTTAACGAGCACGATAAATTTTTAAGAAACGGGCACTTCATACAAGTGCACTGACTGTTTTCTAATATATATTTGATAAAAGAGTCAGGGCCAACCCAGTCTATCAATATGGATGCATGCCTGGTCTGGATTTTTTGTTTTTGACGTCACAAAAACATGGGGCTTCTTTAGAGTAAAGAGTTGTATGTGTCTCGGGTGGCTTAGGACGCCACCTTAATTACCCAAGGCTCAATGAAGCTGGCTTTGGGAATTGGGAGGAAAGTTTTTAGGTGCCGTACTGATGCATAGGCCGATCACCATGGTCAAGAGTGGAGAAGTTTCTCGGAAGCGGGGAACAGTCGTGGTTAAATATCTCGACATGTAGAGAGAAAGTGCAAGTGGAAGTTCGCCGGCAATATTAGAAAGAGATTTGTTGATCCAAAAGCACGACTTTTGGCAACGCTTGTGCTGGCGTAGAAGATGTTAGCAGCCAGATATTTGTTTCTACATTGATAATATTTCTTGCGTTCAGATACTGATCACAGGTCCATTCTTATAATATAATTTCATCGAAACTTCTGGTTTTCCACGGCAAAGTTTCAGAAAGTGAGCAGATATTAATCCGTGAACTGCCAACTTTCAATGGGTTCTTCCAACTTCCGAGAAGCTTCTCTTGTCTAAGTTTTTTGTACCAGTTGACTGTATTAGGTACGGTTGGGTAGGGCAGAGAGAAATTGACAAAATATACATATAAATTAAAAAACAAAAAAAAAATCAGATCTAAAAATTCATAAACCTTGACAAGTTAAGATCGAATCAAACATTAGCTCTGTTAATTTGTTTGCTGTTTGAATACGTCTAAAGTCAGAAACTAAGTATGGTCCTCTTTATAACCCTCTCCCGCTGTCTCTGGCAATTGGAATTTTGAATATATACCACACTGAACAGGCACAGCCGTCGTGCGTCGACGCATATCGTAGATAGTTTATAAATTAAGTCAATATAATATATTCAAGTTTGACGTTCGAGGGCCGACATGGTTTCAATCAGGAAGCTGCCGATATAGGAGTTTACTACCTGCCCCTTTAAGCACCCACTGCCTGCTCTTTCTCAGTGGAAGCTAGTAGCACTTAAATGATATCTGTTGGGATCACACCATGCCAAATGAGGAAGCACCTGCGTGCTTTTGACGCAGTCTTCTGCTGATGGACCACTGGGCTATCAGCTATGATGACGTCCCAGCGCAAACGGTGCATAGACGAAGACTTTTCATTTGCGCACATTGGCTAGGCTGATCTAATGTGCTACACCGCATACGAAGCTCCAGTTGTATGGATTTCATTTCGTCGTACACCAAATGTGCTACACCGCATACACCATATGTGTAGGTTCGTAATTGTGTTGTATCATTCGAAAATTGAGAATAATAAAAAAAGTGTTGTATCATTCGAAACAAAATCTGTGACATTACGACTGTAGACACAAACAATATTAAGAACTGCTGCAATACATCAATGTTTTATGTTTAATTACAGGTCCAAACGGGAAATCAACTGGGGATCAGGGCCACCTTCAAAAGAGAAAATAAGTTCTTCATTCCAATTTCCCCCAACCTTTTTTTTTTGTTCCCACTGTTTTCGCACGAAGCACCCCATACTAATTGCTCAACATCTGTTGGCTTCCACCACTCGTTATTCAACTGTTACCGTATGACTTCAACCGATCTACAAGACTGCATCAACAGAAAAAAAGTAATAGCAATGGAAGGTTCAATTTGCGGCCTCAAACGAATGTTTAAAGGTCAAAAGATGAGTTCGTTTACCTACACATTGGGCCCCCATCCTCCTTGGGTGGACTGCAACACTGACTATATAGTTTCTGGTACTCAAAGGCCCAAACCAATGGCCTTGTAGCGACCATGGCCTCTCTGTCCGCAATGATCTATGCAATCTGTTTTATTCCTTTTTCCCTTTTGTTGACATATAGGAAATGGAAGTCGAAAAGAAAATTTTAAATATTTATTTTGTGTGTGAAACTTCGTTTGAAAACTCCAGGGCAATGTTCGTTTCCTTCTTTTTTGTTGGATTTGAATCTAAAATGCGTCATGTTCGGCTAAGTTAAGAAAAAAGAAAGGATTCGGAATTTTTTTTACTTTTTTGCCCTGAAAAAGTTGATATTGAATGACTAAAACACCCTCCACCACAACCTAACAACTAAAAACAACAAAGGGAAAATTTGAAATTTTTAAAATTTGTGCCTGCAGCCGGCCTGCCAGGGGCCAGGGGCCTGACATGTCTCCTGAATATTTGCGCCAGGCTTGACGTTGATATGGTCGGTTTATGCTTTATTTTATTTTTTATTTTTTATTATTAAAAATATTATTATTTTAATACAAATAATAATAAATTCGAAAAAAAAAACAAAAAACTATAAACATCATCATTCATTTTTTTACACCTCACCAACTTCTACACAAACACCAACACAACTTTAATATCATCTAAAAATTCACAAAATTCTCCAAATCCTACAAAAACCTTCAAAACGAACATCACCCAGGTTTTCATCGACTATAGTTATTAAAAAAATTGTTCGTAATCAAAAGATTGAGTTTATTTGTGGACACCCCAGATTGAGAATATTAAAGTGTTTTTTTTTTTTCTTGAGCGGAGAATACTACTGCAAAAGGCAATTCCTGGGGAGGTAGATAAGCTGCTTAAGCACCTTAAACCTCTCGTTCCTGCGTTGGAGGTTCTGGCATGTTCTGTTAATAAAGCGCATCAGCAAAAGATTTGGTGGACTACAACTAATAAATCGATGGAACAGAAGAAATGCTATAGCATTAGTTTTGTGTTTCCTGTCTATCAAGTCCGAGGATATTACACCCACCGAAACCAAGACACGCGTCGCATAAAGGCATTCTTGTACTTGCAATATTCTGTTCTCTCTCAGGCAACACAAACGGAACTCGCGAGGCCATTCGTTGGCACCGCGTGCGCCAAGCACGAGGCATAGTACTAGGTGACGCCTCGCATGTGCAAGAGTACATTTGGGCATTTGGCTTCGTCAACGGCGCGCCACACCACCCATAGGGCCATAAGGACCGCCTCCTTAGCAAGCATCCTTATTTTAGTGCTAGAGACATCAAGGTAGGCTACCCAAAGAAGATCCCCGTGATGCCTCTAAAGTTTGGGACTACTGGAACGCTTTTTTGTATGTGCGATCAATATTCACTGAAATATACTAAGCAATCAGATAAAGCCACCCATAAGATTGATGGGTCCAATATCTAGAAAAAAGAATGGGTCCAAGTTCGATAAATGATGGAGGAAGGGAAAATTGTGCGGTGCACGTCAGCCTCCTCCTCTTGAGAAACAGTCGGCTGTCGGGCTCCTCTTGAAGTCGGTTCCACGGCATCCTGCACTGACTTTTCTTTAACAAAAGCTATAAAGGAAGAATAATGAAATAAAAAAAAGTAGCATAGGACAAAGCTCATAGGAAAATAAAAAGTTGGAAAGCGACAAGGACGTACAACTAGCAACAGAATCGGAGCCGGGGTTTACAATCCTTTCGTTTCGCCGCGTCTATCAACAACTCTCAATCGTGTAGAACCTTCCTAATTGGATGCCCACGATTTCTGAGCCAAATAACAAAATTTCATCCGTACCCCCCTCCCCTCCCACTCTTATAAAAGGCCGTAACAATCAAGCATCTCCCATGGAACATATTCAATCTAAATAACGAAGCTACTAATAAAAAGCTACAAATCATATATATTTAAATGCCATTCGTTCTATATTAAAGGGTGGACGAAGATTTCTTAAATTATCCCAACATCATAATAAATTATTTATATATAAAAAAAATGTTCTTATCCCCTCCTCTTCTCTTTTTATTTTTTTCCTTCCTTTTGTCTTCTTTTAGGTAATAAAGTGAAGCCTATGAAATAATACAATCCAATAAGGTAAGGTGAGGTCTCTTTTTGTGGAGAATGGACACTGGCAGAACTAGGATTGAAATCTATGAGCGTCGAACTTTAAAGACAAAATGACAAGAACTTTTTTTTTCTTTCGTAATGCAAAAAATTGTCTTAGAGATGCAATGTCGAAAATTAAGAACTAAAAACATTAAAAATATTAGAATACATGTACCATATTATGTACTGCAACTGAAAGGTGACAATTGTATTCTACGATTTTGCATCTTCTGAAAATGTTGCAAAATGACTTCGTTCTCAATAGTTTTAAAAACTTCTTGCTCGATATACACTACCATGCAATCATTCATCCAGTCATCTCTCATCTTATTACGCAAATCACTCTTGATGATCTTCATCGCAGAAAACTATTTTTCAACGGTTGCAGTTGCAATTGGTAAGACCAATGAAAACTCAATAAGTCAATAAATTAATAGGAACAAAGTATTCTTTTTGGTCTCAACCATCTTCACAACAAGACCTCCAATATCTTGAAGCCCATAAAAAATCATCATTTCTTCTAACATCTCTAATATAGGTTTTAATTAGCTGATTTTTAAGTATCAATTTATAACCCGTTAATTTCTTATTTACCGTTGTAATCAATTTAATTAACTATCTTGTGAGGAATATGGTAGCACTGATCAAGAAAAAATTCGCAGGCAATTGAACAAAAAAAATACCAATTCACCAAGAAAATTTTATGGTGAAAAAATTCACAGCAAAACAATATATTAATAGACAATAAATTGCAGATAAATTGAAATTACAGACTCATCAACCAAATTTCAATAACTCATCAACCAAATTCCAATAACCCAATAAAAATTACAGAAAATCTATTGCCTAAAATCATAAACTACAAAAATAAAATAACCGAAAAAGAGAAAGAACGAAAACTCACTAATTCGGCAATCCGAGATCGAGAGACTATCTTCGATTCCAACAAGTTGATAAGGCTTACCTATTAAAGCTCATAAGGCTTAATTACTGATTAATACTAAGACACAAATTTTTCTTCTAAAGGACTTCATTTCACCAAAAGCGTCACTTCCATTCCTTTAATGGACGGTGGATGTTAGACACCGGTTGGTGCCTAAACGAAGCACGAAGATTATCAAAGCAGCACAATAAAGGAATGTTGAGTATGGAATTTTGAAAAAGTATAAATATTTTATGAAAATAAAATAAAAAAAAAAGAATATTTAATTAAATATTATAATATTATTTTATAATTTATTAAAAATTATTTATAATTATATAAAAATTTCGAAGAGCGAAAATTTTCACGGCAAACACCACATAAATAAATAGATCCGACGGAGAGTTCATCGGAGATCTAAACAAACAAAGCGATATCCGACGGTCGATATACGCGAAGAACGGAGTGCTGCGGAAACACGGAGCCGCTCTTGCGCAGAGTTTGGAAGATATTCTCCTCGATCTCGACAATCGCGCACCCCCCGTGGGTCCCTTACACTGCCTTAGCAACACAACCCGTACAGAAAAGTCCATCTCCGAATTGCACTTTAACTCGACCATAGTTAATTCTTGACCAACCATGACGAATTTGCTTGCTTTCTTCTACATATTTAATTTCTAATGGGGGTAACATCCTCATCCTCACTCTCACTCCTCAGTACCTTGGCTTGATCCTCACGATAAATCTCTGAGAGGACAAAATGAGCTGCAACGGTTGCCGGGTGCTGCGAAAGGGTTGCAGCGAGACGTGCGTTCTGAGATCCTGTCTGCGGTGGATTGAGTCTCCCACAGCCCAAGGCAACGCAGTCCTCTTTCTCGCCAAGTTTTTTGGCCGTAGCGACCTCATTTCCTTCGTTTCCGCCGTCCCCGAATCCCACAGGGCCCGTCGGTTTTCACACTTCACGATTCCATTTTCTCTGTTTTCCTTTTTCTATTAATTCAAATGTGACTTGGATTTGATTTTTTGTGCGTTTTCTTAAATCTCCAGCTCTGTTCCAGTCCTTGTTGTATGAGGCATGTGGCCGTACGGTGAACCCGGTGGACGGTGCGGTGGGGCTTCTATCACGTGGTAAGTGGCATGTGTGCCAGTTGGCGGTTGAGACGGTGCTCGCCGGTGGTACTCTGAGACCTATGACGGATTTCACAAGCGCCGGGATATTCCAGGACGCACTCAGAACGGACAAATCAACGCTGCAGAATCTGTATCGTCCGTCGGCGCCTTACATGCATGAAGCACAGCCGTCCGATCTCCCCCCTCTCGCACTGGCACCTAAGTTTGCCGACGATATCACTAGCGCTATGAGACGACCGGCCGCATCCCCCTGGAGTCATTATCCGAGGGTGGAGCGGTCGATCGATGTGACGGCGTCGCTGAAGTCTGGGGAGTCCGAGATGACGAACTTCGGAAGTTCTGGCGACGATCGGCAGCTGCTAAATTTATTCGTCTGAGAGATGGAGAGATAGATAGAGAAGGAGAGAGTTTTGTCTCTGTAGAAATCCTGCGGTGTAGAGGTGAGAGAGTAATGTAAGAGAGAAATAAGACAAACAAATGACAAGAAAACCTTCAAGTTTCATGTGTCCGAGCTTTCTCCGGCGAGGGTTGGGACGAAGTCTCCGGGAAAGATTTTGGTTGCTTTTTCAAGTATAATGACAGTTTTTATTGGGTTTTTGTTCTTGGGGTTCGTCGAAAATTGTGGCGTGTCGTGTTGTCGAATTGTTAGTAGCGGACAGCGGTGTCTGCTTGCATGGATCCGTAGAAAGTCCACTTGGAGGTATTTAGGCATCTGAGTACTGAGAGGAGATAAAGCTGCTCGTCTTGGCTTAAATGGATTGCATTTGTGGTTCAGTAGTTAAGACAAAAGAATGAGAACTGAGAATTTACTCATAATCAAATTCATGTAGTGATAACCCAGCTATAGACGCTAGCGATGATTAGTGTGCATCTAACACTACGTGGATAAGGCATGCAGATTCGATTTCTTTTAGCATCAGCAGTTTGATTTAAGGCTGATTTAAGTGGGGGATCAGTGAGTTGTTAGGCTAGTCTCTTTAGAAACCCATTCTACTCGTGCCAAAAATAAAATAAAATTATGTAGTAATTCCTTCTGTTGACCGTTTAATTTTATTATGTGGTAGAAAGTTTCTGTTCCTATCATTTTTTTTTTCTTTTTCTATACCGTCCATCCTTCCAACACTTAAAACTACTACTTCAAATTAGTTTCAAGACACCCGAAGTTACAAAATTTCCCCCCTCGATGGTGTTGCAGATTGTTCTCACGGACGAAAATTTGCATAGGACGATTTTCATGGGCCACATAAGGGACTCGCAATAGATATCCTTGTATCTCTGCCTTATGATGTTGTCTCTCAATTATTCCTCTGGGGAGTTGCATTCCTAAACTTACAACACGCATGCGAAAACGTAAATGCAGGTTTGTAACTAATTGTACACCGAACATTAGAGTAACACAGCCGTATACATTGCTGAAAGAGAACTTAAATCAAGAACCATTGAATTGAAGACCACCGGCACGTCAATACACATACTTACAAGCTTACCATATACATTGCTCAGCCTATACGAGAATACATGTATGTATACAATTTAAGAACGTGAGAACTGTATGCCATCTACTCATGAGATAAATCATACATCTAAATCTTGTGTATCCCAATAAAAGCCAAAATCAGCACTCTTGTGATACCACAACCAAACATGACTATCTTTATCTCCTCTGGTTCCAAGGATCCACGGAAAAAGGGTGTAAGTTGATGTTAGCTATGGACGTAGGCAGTCAAATGATATGAGCTCTACACTTTCGTTTGTGTCGGGTTAGGAGGTAAACGCTTTAGCTGTATGATATGTGTTCTCACGCTAGACTCTGTCACCTGGCCATAATTGTGATCTTCATCTGTTATTCAATTGTAAAAGAAGAAGAAGAAGCAGTAGCAAACAGTAGGATGTAAACAGCTAATGGACAAACATTTAGACTTTATATCAGCTTTGTTTCTTGGTAATGGCTACTAGCAGCCATAATGGGCTGCAGACGCGCCACTTTCTCTCACAGCTATAATAGCTATGGGATTTGCTGTGTGAAGAGTCAGTCATCTGCCAGGTTCGAAGGCATTGGGAATATCCATCTTTTTAGCAAAAATTCACACCACTTTCTAATTATTTGGCAACTACCAACCAAAATAAATTACCTGCATGGCTGAGATTGTTGACAGGAGTTCCTTGCACTGATGAAGCATAGCACGCTCTTTTGCACTAGTATCTGCAAGTTCAGCAACTGAAGAGTTTGCATCTGCAACCTATTAAGAAAGAATTGTTTTAGATGTGTATGGACAAACAAGCTAAGGGATAGAATGATTTCGAAAAGCAAGAATCAGAATCCATTGTGCTAGGAATTACTATATGGTCCTTCCCAAAAAGAGTGGCCACTTTATCATGCAGGATGGAAGGAGAAATGAACTTGTGATTGTTCTTTGTCACCTACTAATCAAATGCGACATAAAATTATGTATTTCAAATGTTAAAAATCACACTGCAAGGATAGCCAACCCCAAAAAGGGAAAATAAAAAAAGCAAAAAGATAATTTCTTTGATCACCTATTAGATTCCAAATACACATGGATTGAGCTGAATTGGTCTTTACTTCTAACAAACCAAAGAGAATAAATATTAAGCTTCTTACAGTTTTAACACTCATTGGTTTAGAGTTATCTCTCAGACGGTTTGCTGCATGTTCATTGTACAAACTACCAGATACCCATGTTCGCAGGAAAACAAAAGAGATATTGCTAGAGAAAATGAATACTAAGCCATTTAACTTTTTTAAAAGCAAAATTTGCATAGGTGTGAAGCAATACATTGTGCATGTGTGAGTGCGGCAAGCATAAAACATAACAGTAAGCAAATAATGTGGCCCGCAAAGAAAAGTGACCCATTTGTGGTTGGGTAAAATGCCTCCAATCTGGATGTGAGGGAGAAAGATGGCAAACTCGAGCTTGTCAAATGTTACTCCAGAATGAAATTAAACCTCCTTTGAGGGAGGTAACATGATTGAGGTTACATCAATTACAAGACAAAAAGGCTGAGAAGGCAGACAAGTTGAGTCGTGCACAATAAATACAGAAGATTGGAAGTCAAGTCTCTCGAAGAACTAAAGGGTTATAGCACCCATTCGGGGAAGAAATAGACTCAACATCTGCTGATATATAAATCCAAGTCTAACCAAAAGAGGACGAATCAATAGGAACCAAGTGCATCTCCATGGACAAAATGATCTGTTGCTCACATTTTCATAGCCGAGGCCATGGAGATCTAAGTAATGTCACTAATATGGAAATCAACAGATCATTTTTATAACTTCCTATACACAGCTTATGCTCCATCTGAAATTAATACAGTTTGTCAATTTGTGTAGAGAATATTTTTCCCCTTTAAAAGAAGTTTGATGCAAGCACCATAGAACAACTCCGGGGATTTGGAAATATATTCACCTTTGAAACCAAAAAGCAGATTGAGGATCCCATAGATTGCATTACATCAAGAGCTGAGCAAATAGCATCCTTCACATTTTGGACATCAGCCTGTAGCAACGAAAGCACCAAAACAAGTTTTTACTAGGCCACAAACATGCCTGTTTTTGGGCAGCGGAGATGATAATGCTTACCTTTGCCCCACTGACAACAGGAAGGCGAAGAGTACTGGCCTTCAATGCTTCAATAGCCCCTGACAAAGAATTGGAGTACTCCCGGTCCATAAGAGCCCACTCTTCCAAATGTGTCATCTGCACTCATCAAGCATAATTAGCATGAAATGCAATATTCAGACAGAAACCAGGAAATATTGTTATGCACAAGCATGCATGCAACTCAAATTTTTTGAAATCAAGAAGAGAAAAGGTCTAAAAGAATTTGTCAATATTACAACTTTTCAGCACACGCGATTTACAGAATGGCATTCAAGTTTGACCCATACAGACCATGATGACAGAAGCCACTTACCTAGGTCAGCCAGAAAATATTCAAACATGAGAACCCAGAACCCAGTTCCTCATGGGATATTTTCCAGAAAGTTATGGAAAGTGAGCGGAAAGGAGAGGGGGGCGGGGGCGAGAGGTTTTAGGTAATAACAATGGAGTAAAATGAAGTGCAATACTAGCATTAAAAAACGTTTCAAGATCAGCTGCATATCTAATGACCAAATTATTCATAAATAATAATGCAAAGCATAGATAAACTCAAGTAGAGTTCAACACTTAAAGGAGAAGGAAAATTCTCTCAAACAGTGACCTTTAAGCAAGTCAACTAGTGCACTATAGATAAAAATGTAGCCACAAATCTTACTTGCCCCTTTAGGATGGAAGTTAGCTTCAAGTTTTGCTTCAGCAGTTGCAACTCAGTTCTCTTCGCTCTAACAGATTCCCGTAGTTTTGAGGTAGTCATCCAAGCATTATAAAGGCTTTTCTGATATGAACATACATTCATACAAAAACAAAATGCTGTCAATCACTTGATGTGTTAAACTGAAGATAACTGGATAGCTAAAGTACAAAATCTGAAACCCATAAAAAAGAAGAAAAAATAAATTATCAAAGCAAAAACAAGAAAGAAAAATAAGAGAGCAAAAAAACAAAACGAAAAACGCACTGTGCATGCTCACACATACATTAATGAAAAAAGTGCTGAGAACATTAACAGGCGGATACGTACTAGCCAAGACAACCCTGCCATATTTAGAAATCTTTCTATGGCTTGAACCAAGGGTAGAGATGGGAATTTTTCCCCAAGGTGGCAATGATATAGATATTACAGTGAGGTTTTGAAACAATCCATGTACATGTTGTGTCGAACTTGAAATAATGAGACAATATGTCAAGCTTATTCATCTCATCATGCATTGAACTAGCAAAACTTTGTGGCTTATTGAGTAGTGAGTAACCACCAACATTCGTTTAAATAGTAGTTGTAATTTTATGCATTAGTCATACTACTATCTAATACGGCTTACAAACAAAAATATAACTCATCAATTTTGAAAGAGGTTGTCAAGGAAGGACATACACAATAAAAGCCATTACTGTAGGAAACAATTATCATATAAAGGAGGAGGCCTCCTTCACCATGGGTTTGAACTTTGAGCATCATCCAAATAAGAGGAACACATAATACAGAAGACAAAGTAAGGAGAAATCCCCCAGACCCAGTAGACCAGCAGTTCACTGTGCAGTATGCATCCATTCTGAGGAAAAAAGAATGAATAGCAGGCGTTCTTAGAGACCTAATTTGTACCCAAAAGAGTTGTAGTCATCACAAGAAGATTATGTGGATATAAAGCTTTCCATATTGCTGGTAAGCAGATGATGTAAATTGAGTAGTTCTATCCACCTGGTAGAGCATGAATTTGCAGGAACTACTATTACAGACGCTTCACTGATATCATTTATAATGGTTCCTTACTAATGATTCAAATAGTTGCAAACTGCTTCTTACCTCAGTTCATTCAGTTAATCTTAACAAAGTTCTGGGATTACTGAGTCAACCCACTGTTTATCACCTCTAATCACCCTTAGATGAAACCGCAAAACCAACCTGAGACATGCAAAGGGAAGGGTATCCCCACCCCCACGCCCTGTTATGGGGCCATGACAAAAATAACACCCCAAGACAGCATGAAACATGATGAAGGAAAGTGAAAATCAAAAACCCTCAATGCAAGCATATATTAAACCTGAGAGATGACAAAGTAATGGCTTCAAATGCAAAAAAAAAATGATATCATGCACCTCTCCAAGGCCCATTAAGTAACCCTCAATCTTTCTTAACTTCATCTTCAACCCTGATACTACCTGTAGAAAATACAGCAGCATGTGCGTTCTTTGATTGCTAGAGATGATTGCATTAACGAAGAAAAGCTTCTCTGTGAATGTAATTTTCATTTTCCACAACCAAGTTGAATTTAGAGAGTCTATTCCCAGGAAGAAGTTATAAACCATCCTCTCCTTTCTAGCTCTCAGTCACACACAAAATATTGCATGAGAATACATTCTTTTTTCCCCCTCAACTCACTTTATTCATTGTGAAGTCACAATCTTTTTATGCAACACAAAATGGAATCCGTTCATAATAGTAAGCACTTCGCCTCCTTAAGGGAAATATTTGGACATAAGAAGGAAGAAAAGTTTGTAAGGTGGCCAAATTTGGAAAAAGTCGCACCATTATCTGATCCATCCAGCTTCAATAAGCACAATAGGCAAACTAATCGATTTTTCTCACCTATACCATATTCAATCCATCAGCCCTTAGCATAAATGGTAGGAAACATAAAATGGAACTGCATACTTTCTGTGGGTACCAGAACATGACATCCATACCACTATACATATGCAATTTAAGTAGGTCATTAATGAACTCCAACTTAAATAAATAAATATTGCAACCCAAAGAATTCTGAGGACAGAGTGTAGTGAAAAGCAAAATAAATGTTTATGGAAGAAAAAAAAGAGAGACAGGAATGGAAAACTCCTACCATGCATCAACTGATATTGACCACTACATGAATTACACATTTCACAAAAGTGAATCCTCACAACAAATAAGCCATTGCACCAACAAAGTATGAACGGAGAAAATAGAGGTTATACTACAATCAACACCAAGTCAAGATTAAGTCCAGGACCTATACCTCTGCATTTAACCGCTGAGCGCAGAGAGCAGCATCTGCTCTAGCATTCACAAAACGCCATTGCAAGAACCGGTTATGCAAGAGCCTTAACAGATGTGCATCAACAATACGGTTGTCCCCAATCTTCCCTCTCCTGACATCAGCAGCAAAGCTTAAAATTGAAGGCGTGGTGCTCAAATAACAACTCGGTGTACCAGCCACTGAAGTCCTCATTCGAGACGGGCTCGGTCCCCTCAACGGCGAGGATGTCACTGATGTCCCAAGCTTACTCGGTGATGCAGGCCGAACTGCCCCTCGAATAGGAGACAAGTGTCCCCTGCTATTCACAGCTCCTCGAGGGGACGATACTGGGCCGTCAATTGCGAGTTTTTTCGGTATAAGCTTTGAAGGGACCATAGGTTTCGTCCCAACATTCTTAGCTGATGGCGAGCATGGCTCTGGTTGGCGTCGCAACCCGGTATTAGCCTCCTGCCAGGACCTCGCCAGGACCATTATCGCACGAGGTCCACGCTGCCCTTGTCCTCCACTATCAGCACCACCGCAGTTCTGCGCTCCAGAAGTGCTACCAGAAGACATGCTTTCAGTATCAGAGGCAGGAACTGAATCAGACGAGCGTGCCTCCTCGGACCCAATACCTGAATTCCCCTCAACAGCAAGCTCAACCGCCTTCTCCAATTCCGAACTCAATCTCCCATTAAGCGAAGAAGACCTAACATCCGCCATGGAATTTTGCAATGCCCTCACCACACTGCCGGATCCACTGACCTTATTCCTCTCCTCAATGAAATCAAAGCTCCTACTCCTACAATCCACTGGCCTTAACCTGGCGGGCCATCGCTGATGATCCATCAGCGGCTTCGAATTCTCCGTGTGATCGGCAGCTTTAGCAGGCGTCGTCGCCTTTCTCCTTTCCGGCGTACCCTTCCTCACGTTTGGCGATGGAGATGGCGCAGGCTTCGCCTTGCTGACTTGTAGTGAGAACGACTCCCCCTGAAACGACACCGACAAGCTCCTCGCCGAAGTGAACAACAGCTTCTGAGCCGCTGACACTTCACCATTGCCGCTCCCAGCGCTAAAATCGGAAGACTTAGGCCTAGGGGTGGCCGTCCGCCTACGCTCTACCGACTGAGACCGTTTAGACACCGACGAGACCGAGGGCCCAGGCGTCATCGTAGAGGTCCTCGAAACCAACGGCGATGGACATCGTCGAGAATTCGAAGTTGAAGAAAACGTAGAAGCGGAAGAGGAGGAGGACATGTAACGAGAAGTGACTTCTCGAGCTTTAGGGCGGCGGTGAGCAGCGATGGCATTGTCGGGGTCGGAGGGTAAGAGAGGGGCCCTTGTAGGGTTTTGGCGAGGCCCACCTCGGGTCGCGGTTTTGGGGTTCAACGTAGTCGACACAGCAGCTACCATTTCGTATTTCCCAGAACCAATTCGAATCTCATTGTTTGTAAGTTCCCGCGGAAGCCCTAAACGCTCATTCACTAGGAACCAGCGCCTGCGAGCTCGACTCCGAGAAAAGAGAGAGAGCAAGGAAAACCTGCAGAGAGCTAACTGTAAGAGTGAGCGGGAAATGCGATTAGGTCCTTAGTATATTACTCGAGAAATTATAGAAAGTTAGAGAAATTGGCCGGAGATATGACCGTTACGATTCGCCGGCCACAGGGGGAGAGAGAGACAGAGAGTGGGGAGCGTCTTAGGCGAGATTTGTGAGCATAACTGTCGTGCTGAGGCTTAGTGCTTGGGACCGAAATTTCAACTATCGGTCGAATAATAAACGTGCAATTCCTTACTCGCGCGCTTTATTAGGATTCTCGAACTCGCGTGCTCCAATAGCGACGTGTGTAGGTAAGGGTGTTTTGGTAAATATCAGACAAGAGTGTAATGCTTTTCGTGGACTTACAGTGAGAGCATAACACGTGGAAGCGAGTTCACGGGGCTTTTGCTTGCACGCCACACGAGCAAGTCCGTAGCAAAAGATAGTTGACGAGAGCAGTGGAGGTATAGATGTTTGAGGAGTGAATCTACGGAGCGACGTTACGCAAACGACACCGAAATTTGAATTGGACTTTACTTACGGTGAGTCTTAAGGGGGAAAAAGTAAAAAAACGGCCGTTTTGGTTCTTGCTTTTAAAGTCCGAAGTTCCGAACCCGACCAAAATCACAAATTTGTGGGAGCGGCCCTTTTGAGGCTTCGGGTCATGGAGAAAAATGGCCGTTTAAGGTGATCATTGTCCATTCGGGCATCCAACAACATAAAATCACTAAATCAGACAGTACACGTATTCAATTTTCGATATTTATACCAATTCAGACATTCTAAGTAGAACAGACATGATATTTTTTTTATGACGAGAAAATTCTCCAGTCAGATACTTTTGATCCAACCCTGAAGTACAAATCTCAGCCCCTGGACCGACCCTACAACTCAGGGAGTGGGTAAGTCAAGACGATAACGAGGGTGTTGAAACTTGAACTTTGAACATGTTAAAACTCAAGCAGAAGCCTTACCACCACACCAAATCCTTGGGGGTTGATACTATTTAATCCATATGCAAACTTGGAAATTAATGTTCTTGATTGGTTAAGTATTCTGTCCAATCAACGTGAGTTATATGTTTTAGTAATATCCATTAGGTTCATCTCATTTGCTAAGGAGAGCTGGCTGAGTGTATATATGCATTGAATTTTTTTTTTTAAATAACAAAACTATCTGTCAATGAAGTAAATGAGAAGCCACATTAAAGTTAAAACCAACGATGTGAATAGGTATATAATTACTTGCACGGCTAACATATCTGTTGTTTTGCGTAAGATGGGCTGTGATTATTATATCTCAAGAAACTCATCGTTGTCGTTTAACCGCACATAGAAACAATTATCGCTTTCTAAATCTACGTCGGAAGAAGATGAAGAATGATGTCAGTTGACACCTCCTAAATCAAGGACCCCCAAAGAAGTAGCCAAGCAAAGTCGCTAGCGACTAGCGTCACCGATAACCAAACGCTAACGAACATTTGAATCTTCTAAAAGGTTAAAAGGATAATCATCCTCCCAGCTTAGACTTCTAGCGACTCCATTATCTTTAAGTTGACACCTCCTAATTGCACGCCTTTCTACGCGTTGGGTGTCAAAACCCAACAAACCCCTCTCCAACCACAAAACCCCTACATTCCTAACTTCGATATTAATCCCAACTCCCAAGGATCATCCATACCAAAACTTTTCGTTTACTGAGGAATCTGTTCTGCACTGGACATGTTTTTAGCTTGTGAAATGCTCTGCCATATCCCGTTGAAGGGCCTACAAAGCACAAATGCCCCCCCAACCCAACCAGCACCAGCTAGCTACAAACTTGAAAAAGGTGAGAGGAGTTAAAGCTACGAACCCACTTTCCCCTGTTTATCCACGAGAGTGCATTTCTTCTCTTTCCAGATCGCATACCAACTCCCCATTAACTTCTATCACACTCTATGCTCCAATTGCATGGAAGCCATGGTTTTTTTTCTCACAATCTGAAGATTTTTTTTTTTATGTTTTGGGGTGAAAAGTCCCCCCCCCCCCCCCCCCCCACAGGAAAAAAAGGTACAGGGAACAAAAAGAAACTGACAAAACTGAGAAATCACCATTTGGTGTTGCGAAGGATCCATGGTAAAAACAACAGAAAAAACAGAGAAGTTAGTAGTGTGAGGGCCTAGACAGGCAAATGGCAATGCAGGCGATTAAAGTTAGCCCTGTTATAAAGACTTCCCATGACATTCGCACCAGCTGGCCATATAGTTTTTTTTTTGTTAATCTTTCTTTCTTTTTTCCTCCATAATTCTGCGTGCCCCTTTGATTTACAATTTATCCGATTGGTGGTTGTCTGTGCAATTATCGAGTCTTGAATACTGATGTCCAGACGACTTGAATGCACGGGTGATGTTTCTAAATTGGAAAAAATCATAGAGCGGAGCACATGCTTATCCGACTGCAGGTTTAACGCGTAAAAGGTCCATTCTCAAAGGTGCTTTGCTTCGTTGCCACTCAATTTGTGAAAGTTTGTTCCTTTTCCTTTCATCCATCCGCAAAAGCGAACCCCATTCTCCCTCTGCTAACTGAGGCATGTGAATTCTTCATCACTTTCTTCCGAATCTCATGCATTGTAAAGAATCAATATTGCTGGGTCCTCGTTCCCATCAACCTGGACACAGAATTATACTGCAGTCTGTTTCTAGAGTGATTCTTCACGAATAACGAAAGAAGGTAAACTTAAGGAGTTATTTGAGCTGAAATTTACCTTAGAACTTTAGAAGATCTCAATCCTTATAATCCAGAGAGGTGGTAAGGCGGGGGACTGCAAATCAGTTTTCCCAGTTCAAATCAGGGTGTCGCCTGATCAACAAAAAAATCGGAATACATTTTATGTTTAGCTTAGATAACTTGACAATTTTTTTTTCAGCAGAAGTAAGCAGAGGAGAGGACTTGATATTTCTTTGATTCTATAAACATCTATCCTTTTTGTTCTCTAAAATGAAAATACTTTAAATCCTTGCCTCTAGTCTTCAATTTGAAAAATTGTATTAGTGAATATTGAATAAAAAATAATCGTTAATTGCGGAAAGGACCAATAAGTAAGAAAAAGGGGAGTGGGCATCATTGACAATGATGAAGAAATAACTTTCTCCAAAATACTTAATGGACAGGTATCATTTTGTGGTATGTTTGAGGGTGAAAATTTTGGGTATTGGAGTTTGAAAAATATTATAAAGTAAAGATACGTTGTGGAGTTGGTGAAAAAGTGAAGAGATAGAAGATTTTTAATAAATATTATAATAATAAAAAATTATGTGGTGAATTTTTTATTATTAAACCTAAATTTTTGGCCTAAATTATTGGTGCTCAAACATACCTACATCTGGAGAGAATTATAGGGCATTGAGACATGATCCCGTGACCAAATTGGTGCAATTATACCAATTTCCATTCAATTTGGTGGCCGAGTAGAACACAGAATAAGTACTGTTTTATTGCAAATGGCATAAGTCTAATTGGCTAAGCCCCCACTTTCGAAGTACCTTGATATCTTAGATTACTGTTCTATTGGAAATGCAGTGAGCCTAAAGCCCCCACTTCCCTGCGAAAAGATAGACAACACTTCATGGCTATGATTTTGCAAGCTCAGCGCTTTCTAGGATGCTCAGACCCCTTCTGTCCGTTTCTGTCTCTGCCACGCTCTCTCTTTCCCCTTGCTTTGGAGCGGGTCTTGCTCTTATGGGTCCTACGTCCCTCTCTATATTCGCAGGCAGTGCGCTCCCACATATTCACATGTTATTACTCGAGTAATAGCTTTAAGTGGTCCAATTCATGGCGGTGACCAGAATTTGGACGGTCATAGATCCCCTTATCAGGTTAGAAAGAAATGATTAAATAAAGGGGAAAAAGTTGTTTGCGGAATCATTCAGTATTCCTGAATCCTGGTGCATTTATTTTCTCTTTGTTTTATTTAATTATTTTACCTGACCTTACAATTAAACTAGTAATTTTATAGCATGTCATTGTCAGCCATTCATTAATTATTGCTTAGAGAGTACACAAATTTTCTCTTTACCCATTCATTACATTCCCCTAATATTACGATTAAGTAGTTTTTTTTTCTCTTCTCTCTCAAAATTATTGGCCTTATTCAATCAAAAAGAAAGAAATGAAGTTATTGTTCTTGGATCAGAAATTGAGAACGTTTGAGTTTCCAAGAATAGTACCAGAATGTATCCCGGAACCACTTCAAACAGGAGTTAAAGTGCGTTGGCATATATTTCTTGCTACTATTTTCTCGGCGATCAAACAAAAAAGGAGCCATTCTAGTCAGTGATCAAATCGGATTGGAGTAGTTAGACAAAGATAGCATCCGGGCAGGAGTTGACATCTGCATATATCATCAGAACCTCGTTGCTTATGTTTGTCAGTAATATAAAATAACTTCAAAATAGTCTCTTATTATTAAATATATTTTTTATCAAAATAAAACACACAAAATTCACTCGTATCATCTCATTTCAAATTTTCATTAATTTTTGTACACTTTAGCAGTCAACCCCCACTGGTTGTGAACTGGGTACCCGGCCCAACAATGAAAGTGACTCTTTAGTCTCCGGTGAAATGATGATATATATTATGGCATGGTCCCATTGCTTTAGTTGACCATTTCATGTCCCTCAAAGTTTTATGAAGGGATTAAAAGCAAGCGAAGTAGAAGAAAAGCACTAGGGCATAATGACCTGAATAACTCCTAAAAATTTGGTGGAAAAGGACAGGGTGATGATATCGTAGGAAGAAGGTACCAAAATGGGTAGCTTCAGGCGCAAGAGATTTCCTCATATATATATTGGGTGTAGTCAATGAGGTTGGTGTTATTGTTGAGTGATATTAATGAACTCTCTCTCTCTATGCTCTAGTTTCGATTTGGGTCACCCTCTTGGAAGTTACAAGAATAAATTTTTCCCGTTATTATTCTACATATGTTCCCCAGGCCCCATGGGCCACGGATGACTCAGAAAATTATTATTATCTTCCTCCCCATGATTTACGCTTGTTTCTGCTAGTTGCCTTCTCCAGATCAGACCCAGAAAGATACTGCAGGTATATGAATACACAAATTTTTTTCATATAAGAACGAGTTCTTCGCTTTTGGCCACACGCAAAACATGGCGATAACTTTTTTGAGCATACGTGACTCGTAGGGCCTCACTTTGTATTGGAAAGAGAAGGGCCACGTGCAGTCTAGACGCTTTAGATTTGTGTTGAATTCTCCTGTTTTTTAGTGAAAACGAAACACCAACCAATTGATATTTTGATACAGTTTCAATCAAGGGATCACTCACGCCTGTCTTTGGCAAAAGCAGGTTTGATAAGAAATTAATTTCAAAAGATGGGATTATCGCGCACAAGAATCGGCCGAAAATGATGAGAAAAGACACCCACATTAATAATCACGATGAAACTAGTACACCACAAAGATAAAAGTTGGACGCATAATCATAATACAATTTACAAGCTAGTTAATTTATTGCAGACAGACTGGCTATTGAGTAGGCTAAGTAGAACCTCCATCTTCGGGGTGCTTGGGAGGAGAAGGTTTTGGAATATATGGCATGAGAGGAGTCCCGTGCTGGATAGGTCCCGGTCTTATGGAAGCTTTTGAACTTGGAACTGGATCGATGGGCCGGTAATCATCCAGATTTACATTGCCTACTCGACTCTTCTTGTCAGCCCCCGGAGCATATCCATTTTCCTGCATTATTGAAGAGTAACAGACCCAAATATTCAATGCGAAACACAAAAATACAATCTGTGGCAAATGTTAACTAAGTGTAGCGAAATTGTTCGAGAATGGTGGTTTTTTTGACAGTTTAAGCAGCTGAGACAAGTTGCTGGATCGGCCGAAAGGATTTCTGAGCCCCAAAGCTCATGAGTTAAGAGTGAATTAATGTACCTTCAGTCTCCTGTTTGTTGTGGTCCTTGTCATACCATCACCACGGTGGGTGAAGACCGAAGCTGGAATAAAATCAAAGGATTATGTTGGTAGTTGAAGAAGTTTTGACTTGTGCTATATTTGTGTTAAAAAGTAGAAGAGGAATACAGATACATGATTCGACGACGCGCATCATTTTATAAAAATTTCAACGATAAGAATTTGACCTCTCAGCCTGCCAATCCAGTTCGTCCTTAACAAAAACGTTGGAATGTTTATGTCATCATGCACCAAAATGGATGTATGATCTGGTATGTGGAGCCAAAACCAACACATAACAAATAAATGCACACCCCAAGATTGTAATATGTTAAAGACACAAATGGCCGACGGATTGTATCCGTTCTATCAAGTTTCATCTCAAAATCAATTGGTAATTGAAAGAGGTAGCTCAACAGGTATATGAAGCACAAGATTAAATGATCCATAATCAATGTGAGACTCTAACACTACCCCTCACATGCAGGCCGAATGAATATAGTTCATGCACGTATACAACACTGGGAAACAAAAACAAGTGGGTCAAGCCCAGAAATATTTTACTTTGATATCATATCAAGTTTCATCCTAAAACCAATTGGCAATGAGGAGAGGTGACCCAACATGTATATGAAACACAATATTAAATGATCCCTAATCAATGTGAGACTCTAACACGTTCTATTACTGGTTAACCATACGGTTCTCCAATGTAGGGTGAGGCCAACAGGTTATCATGGTCCTAGATCAAATATAACCAATGGCCGATGATGGAATCAAATGATATCATGCCTCCCTACCAACGATCTATGAAAGAAATTAACCAATGTGAATATCCTCCATATCCGTCATTAACTGGCTAGTATGAATGATGAAAATCCTTCAACGAGTTCAAAAGGCAAAAGACTAAATAGATTCTCCACATGCAGAATTGGACATGCAACCATGGTGGATGAAACAGGAGTCTCGAAAGATGGAGTGAGATGCACCAATCGCTAGCCTGTAAGATAGAGAGAAGACGAACACATCTGGGTCTGGGGTACTTTTAACCAACTATGAAAGGGATTTTTCAAGCGGTAATCAATGATAGTCACTGCAATTTCAAATCAAGTTATGGAAACTACAATTGGCAATGCCTTAATTTTTTATTTTTTTTTCTTATGATATTACACCTCAAATGAGGAAATGATTTACAAGGAACCAACTGCATTGCATTAAATAGTGGCAAGGAAAAAAACATAAACAACAGCAACGAAGAGGAAGTGATACAATCAACCACATCATAAAAGGACATCAAAGTTTCCCGCTGAATCCGCGTATTCCAAACAACATTCCTTCAACAAACAAGGACAGAAAATCTGCAAGAAACTAGGTTAACGCAAGGGAGAGTATGTACCAGTCATGTTGCACGAGATGGTGAGGAACAAGAAAGTTGTCCCAGCCACCAAGAACAATACCCTTAACACAACAACCTTCATAATGTCCAAATATCAATGATCCCACAAAACCAGAAGCTCCCAAATGAGACGGAAGAGGAGTGTGATTGTGCTCGTACACCCCGAAGGACAAGTAACTCAGCCCATTCCAGGAAATAGACTGGAAGTATCGTAGTTCGTCACCGAAGATTGAGAGAACTTCAAAGTCCAAAGTCTACCAGAAAATCTGTGGAGATAAGGAAGACGACTGAACCGCCTAAGGACTAAAAGCCCATACCTTTACAATGTAAACTATGTAGTAATATAGGATTGCTTTCAATGAGAGCGTTAAGTGAGAAATAATGGAGACCATGTGGGTTGTCATTGTCTTTCATTGCCGTGAAGGCTCAGGGTAGTTATTGCCTCTGCTGCATCTGCATAGTGTTGCAGAAACAGTGGGGAATGTAGCTACTTTAATTGCTCAGAGTCGTGGTGGAATGCGAGCCGTTGGGCACGTCTTTGGGTGACAGTAATTAGTTTAAAATACTCCCAATTCCCAAGCTGTGAAACCGACATCATTAGTTAGTTTAATTAATTTTTTCCACTGCAGGGTCCAAGGCTCGGGGGTGTAGCTCATATGGTAGAGCGCTCGCTTCGCATGCGAGAGGCACGGGGTTCGATTCCCCGCACCTCCAACTAAATTTTACAAGGAGCAGCTCATTTTAAATGGGGCCCATTGGCCCAAATCTTGTCAAATTCTAACTCGTGAATAATTTAGAGAATCACTCATCCTCTCGTCAAAGGGGACAAGATGCCGATTTTCCAATTATACGTGTCTTCCCTTTGCCTGGTAGAGAATTATCAGAATTGCTATTCTTCTAACCTTCCTCCGAAAGTCTCTTAGTCAAAACTTGAGGCTATACAAGAGTATGCAAGTCAAGATCATAAAGCGAAACCGCTATAGAGCTGCAGCTATAGCTTAAGCATGCACCATGGGCACCATCCTTGACACTCGTGGCTTTAATTGTGTTTCTGAGGCGAAGCTGCCATGCTAGAGAGTTGTGTATGGATTAAAAATTAGTCTCAATTCTCATGTTTTGTTTGTGATTAAAAGCTCAGCAAGAGAAATGACTTTGGGAAAATCATTGGTAGAGCAGTGGAAAAATGTGCACCAGGAGGCCCTCTAGAAGGAGAAGCAGAAGCAGAAGCAGCTCTGGGAGGTGATGAGCAGCTCTGGGAGGTGATGAACGCAATTCGTCAAATACCCGAAGAGATCTGAATGGAGAGTTCATGACACAGTTGCCGCGATTCATGAATGCCTTAAAGGTGTCTGTAGATGGAAAGTTGTTCACGTGAAAGGTGCCAATAGCTTAGTGCACCACCTAGCTCATTGGGCTGCCTCCAGAATCAGTTCTGGAGGCTACCCCTGAGCAATTGAAAAAACTCACCTGGTTGTACGAGGGATCAAATTCCCCATGATGTATTTCTTTTTTAGACCAGCAATTAAATCCTTTCCTTGTTCTGAATATATATATGAAAAAAAAAAAGCTCAGCAAGAGCTGCTTTTAAAATCATTCACGATTCTAAGTTTTTGTTTTGATCCAAAAATCATTCACGATTCTCAGTTTTTGTTTGGGATTAAAAGCTCAGCACGAGCTGCATTTTGCCAAACTGATCGCCCGCACACCACCCATAACGGGGTGTATGGTACTCTGGCGGTAGAAGCCCCCCGGTTACAGTGCACACCTGCCTATCCTAAGCAACTTGTTGCACCATTTTGCAGGACAGCAGCAGCTTTGTTGCAGATGCGAAAGATTATTGTTCTTACAAGCTTAATCGTAGATTTCTATAAAACTATATTGCAGAGTAGAGAAATCTGGTGTCCAACAGAATTCAGCATTAAGTAAAATTGGCGATTAACCAAATCAAATATCTGATTGATGCAAATAGACTACAGCAAAACTGGAAAAAGCAAACAAAAAGAGAAAAACTGAGAACGCAGGAGGGAGAAGCCGAGCAGAGACCATATTTTTCAGATTAAAACTTTATGAACGTAGCCAGCCTTTAGCGGTACTGCAAACCATAGAACACACGCATGAGTTTCAGAGACCAACGATTAGTAAAACAAACATGAAGACATAAGACAAATGGCATACGACTCTAGCCATGATGATAAACAAAACCAGATCACATTGCTCCGGAGGATATTTCCAAAACAGTCATCTCCAAAACCTATATTGTCTTTTCAAAACGAGAGGATATTTCTACTAGCCATTTTCATGTGGTAGCCAAATGGAGAATTAAAAGTATAACTCTATAAATAATGGTTAGTGAAATTAGTGCAACCAAATTGTCAAGCAATTCTAAGCTTCATGAACTACGAGACTTCGAATTATTAAATCCACCCAAGAAAAAACAAGAAAAATGAATGAGATATCAATCTACCTTGATAAAGCCAATCTCCTTGGCATTGCTACGGAAGCACTGCCTGCAGCACATCAGTCCGTACTTCCGGATCAACCCATGAGGGTTACCGCACACTCGGCTGGCAAAAGTAAAAAAGTTCCCAGAAATCAATGACCATCAAAGCATATAGGGTACCACCTTAAAACTATATACTTTCTTGCATATTAACTAAATCCAAAGCAACAACTCATAAATTCATTCCGAAAAACAATATCCAAATAGCTGGAAATACATGAAGAGGAAATATAGACCGCCCTTCGCAGACGCATGACAAATTAACAAAATAGCACTTCCTAACTCGAAAGATGGAAGGCCACAAAATTTTTTTGGCCCAGCTTTTACACTATAGATTAGTAATAGTCTGAGAACGATGAACGAGAGGTTGTGTGATGCGAGGGAACTATAAAAACTAGGGTTTTCTGACTAACAAGACCAATTATACTACCATTTTCAAACCCCTAATTCGAAATTGAAACCAAAAGAAATAGGACCAAAAAAGAATATAAAGCAGAACACCAGGTTATAAATTAGAGGAAGGGAATTTAGGGATCGAATAGATACCAGGTACGAGAACCAGGGCCGTAATTTTTCGGATGCGAATTCCAAACATTGGAATGACCCATGTTTCCCCGAGCAAATCTAGATCAGTGCGCCGCTTTGCTATGTGCTATAGAATGAAAGATCTGAAAACCCTAATCCTCTTTGGATGCACTTATAAACGGACTTTAGTTTTAGAAAGGTCGGTACTGTTAACAGGTCCAAGGTCGGCGCGGCGCACTCGCAGTCTTTTAAATAAAACGCAACGCTTCAATTTTTCTGGCCGCTATAAAACGCGTCGTCGTGGCATATTCTTCAGCACGTCAGCCAATAGCCATTGTGCCATTTTGCAAAATGGACATTTCTCACAGATATATGGACCGGCCTGGCCCAAAGATTGGGATGAGGATCCCCTGCAATTCGGGCAGGGAATTGCAGGGGAGCCTGGTCCCAAAGATTGCGTCCTTTCCTCTAATGAATTCGATCTGGGCTCTATATTTCCTGATCGCTCGTTTTCGTTTTGCAGAGGCCCTGTCAGGCTCTTTGAAATTAAAAGGCTTCTTGCCGAGTTAGGCGGGTTCTCTAAGAACATAATGTTGAAAATTTGTCATTGGAATCTCTCTTCAAAATCCAATATATCATGAGAAGATATTATAGCCCGCACTGATCGCGTTTGATTGAAATTCCATTCGACCGAGTCTGAAACTAAAACAAACGACATCGTCAACTTAATCGGAGTTGATAACAAAAACCATTCAAACGGTGGTTATTTCTTGTTCATGCTGGACTACTAACTTCGAAAGGTACGTCCGGTTTATGACAATTAAAATAAAGGAAACTATCGACACGTGTACCGACTACCGACAGTTTCCACCACATGCCTTGTCCTAGTACCCATCCGTTAAACGTTATAAATGGTAGGTTTACCGACCACCCAATAGTTTTTTTCAATTCTAAAATTTTAGTTTGTAGACATGATTAATTTAAATTTTTAAAAATATTTTTTTCATTACAATAAACATAAAACATTCACTCAAATGATCACAAAACCAACAAAAAAAAAATCCAATCTCTTCAATTTTTACAATATTCCTTAAATATTTGAAATTTTCAAGATTAATTTTTCACAAATCCCTATAAAATTCTACTTTTTTCACAAATATCCCATAAAACCTAAAAAAAACTTCAATCTCTTCCAATTTTTATTTTACTTTTTCTCTAACTTTTTCATTTTTTCAATTCTCTCTCTTCAACCTTTTTACCAACTCCTAAAATTTTAACCTAACAAACACCATGAAAATGGTCAAGGTTTACAAACGCAAAGATAACTTATAGGAAGAAGAAAGGCACCTTAAATGATGCAAGCGAAGATAATAAGAATAATTAAATATTGCAGGTATACTATCAACTGCTTTCAGTTATATTGGGCCCAATGGCCGGAAAGAGCGTGCAAACTTTAAACTCTTTATACAAAGAAAAATGGAGGCTTCTGGCTTAGTGATAGTCAAGATATTCTAATGGGAAAATTTCATTTTGATTTAGGATTTGATAGCATATGGTCAGCCTTTCTGTCGTTCGCACGATAACCTTTTACGATCAACCATTCATGACTGAGCCAGAGAGCTTTGGCTCAGCTGGCAAGGAAGGGTCCTGAACCGGGAATTCAATTCCCCCACCCCCCAAATTGCCAAGAAAAAAAAAAACCATTCATGACCGAGACTGCTTCATATGACATTTTAATCTTAGTTCGTAGAAGCCACAAAAAACGAATGATTGCCACTCGTCTGCAAAATCTCTGATGCAATCTGTGTGAACAAACACTGTTTGGATCATGCCGCCCCATTCTTAAGAGAATTCAAGATTTGCCTGAATGGTAAAAGTCGACAGAAGACTTTACAGCCAATTAATTTTCTTGCTTAGCATTTACAAGTGATGAGAATTTCCTGCAATTTGCTGTATGAACGGTATATTACAATTCAAAAAAATAGACACAATAAGTAAACTCCATAATAAGACCTATACTGTTCAAAAATTTACATAGACAACATTAAAAAATGTTATCTATCTCTTTTCGAATTACGCAGTATAATCCGGACAACAAATTACAAAGGATCATAATCCGTATAAAAAGCCCCGACATAAATTTGAATTGAGTTGGAGCATCTGATATTTGAAACAAATTGCAGAGAAGAGTTTGTTAGAAGAATATATTAGAATTTACATAATATGTGAAAGGTGGGTCTAATTCAACTCCAAAAGACACCTTGAAAAGTGAGGGATGTCACAACCTTATAAGGAGCACATTGATTAGTTTCTCTAGCAATGTGAGACTTCTAACACGCCTCCTCACCTGTGGCGGGAGGACATTCAAGCCAACACATGGAAACGGGTGACGGTGGGACCACAAATTAAGAATATTGCTCTTATACCATATTAGAATTTACACAATATCTGAAAGGTGAACCTAACTCAACTCCGAAAGATGCATTGAGAAGTGAGGAATGTCACAACCTTATAAGGAGCACATTGACTAGTTTCTCTAGCAATGTGAGACTTCCAACAGAATAGACTACGTCTTTCATTCTTTTCATTCACAACTCTTTTTTTCCCTCTTACCAGTCATGAAGTACTGTTCAAACTTCATATGAGCAAACCATCCAAAATACTAAAAAACACAATGCAAATCACTTCATTTTAGATCCCCACCTCTCAAACAACCTAAATGGTTTTTATCCTCCAAAACAAACGATTTTTTTCAAAAGGTTTCCTAATAGGAAAATCAAGTAGAAGTTCGACTCATAAAGATGAATATGTTCACCAACCAGCTTGATATCAACTTAGGCTCCATTATGGATCAGAGAGAGAGCTCAGTTCTGGTTATTTTTCTATACGTATCATAATCAAGAGTCATGAAATCAGGAGTATTCTTAAGAAGGTATTGTCCCCAATTAATTCTACACTGATCCTATATTCCCCTCGAAAAGGTACTTTGAGGGGCACTATAAAACATTTCTTCTTCTTTTTTTCATTCAAGAAGCATCGAGGACATTATTTGCCTAATTGAAGGAGGATACAATCTTCTCTCTAAAAGTTTTCTCGATGTGCTCTATCATCCATAACTAAGAAACCAAAGAAGATATACACAGACGAATAAGAAGGTACCATTCATAAAGATGCAGGCATAATATGTGAAAGCACATACCTAGAATATGAAACAACAACTCGTATAACACATACTGGTTCATTCTACGGGGATAACGCATGAAAAGTATGGATCATGTCGAATTGGTAGCCAGTTTATATCTACAGACGGCTGACTTGATAAGCAGAAGAGACCATGCTGTACATGGAGTGCTTCCATTGTCTAACTTTTATTTTCTATGGAAGAAAATCCACATCCATACTTTTCAGACAAAGCAAGTGGGAGTATGTGAGCTGAGCAGATTTCACACACGACATGATTGAAAGCTGCGGCAAAGATAGGGAGTACATTGAGCCCACCCAAAGAAATTCAAAAAGGGTCCCTTCTTGCTCTTTTCAGGGTATCTTTCTGTTTCATTTCTCTTCAGCATCTCCCACATGACATGTACATCCTCATACTCACAAGCCCTCACATCATGTCGCAGCTTCAACAACCCTGTTCATGTTCAAGACGCGATCATCGACATTCAGTTTACACAAAAATCACATAAGGGTGATATAAAAAGTAAAAGAGTATTTCGACATCTCCCACTGAATTGAGCATTAGGACTGTTCCAATTAAAAGTTGCACAAAGACAACAAGGGCATCCTACCACAATATGCCATTGTTGTGGATTATACCCATGTCTATCTTACATGACACAACACACTAAAAGGGCCTCCTCCTATCAACTAACCCATTATTGAGGTAGGGTCGAATTATACGCTAGTCCAGCTAAAAGGAGCACTTGCAGACCCCTGCATCTATTCCTGTATACTGGACTGTTCTAGAACCGGCCTAAGCCCTTCCAAATAGATGGCCAACAAGCAAGGGTGCAATCACGGTTATGCACATAACAGGTAGAATATTTAGGGCATGTTCGTTTAGGTAGAATCCTCAGGATTTTTTGAATCCTCAGGATTCTACAACCAAACATAATTTTTCACACCACATAAATATAACTACAACACGCATACCAATAAAGTTAACATCACATAAAAATTCTCAAAACACAAAAAATTCTCACAATACACTTTAACCGAACACACTCTTAGTCTCCTTTTATCAACTGAAGACAAAAAAACAAAACAAAAAAGTCAAAGAATTTCATTGTTGGAAGCAACAAAAAAAAAAAGTTTCTGCTGCACCGACAGTTTCCATATCTCCATCAAGTGAAGCTGAACCGACTTTTTAATCATTATTCCAAAGCTTGCAAATTACATAGTGATCATGACCACAAATTAAGCATATTAAGTATGAAAAATCTGTTTAGACCTTAAACTGGAGGGAGGTGAATATGAGTTGATACTTTCTTTTTCTATGAATAGACAGATTTAGAACAAGTCCTAAAAGAGTCTCATCTAGATCTAAAAAGTATTTAGTAATAAACAAATATGCAGCAGAATATTAAAACAAATATCAATAAAAAATAATAAATCAATCACACACAAAGATATTTGATGACGAAGTGAAAAACTTTACAAAAAAAAAAATCACTCCGGACTAACAGCTACAAAAAATTCACTAGAAGATAAACCTTATACCGATGACTCAGACACGTACTCTGACAACCCTAATAATCTAGGTAATTCATCATAATCTTCTTAGAAGACGTCTTGAACCCTTAAACAAACCATTATCTAAATAATTCAAATTTTAAATCGAAATCTATCATTAACATTAACACAGTAAAGCACCTACACCTATCTCAGCCGTTCAACCACTTTAGCGTAGTCCTAATTCCATGGTTTGTGGATCATACTTCCAATCCCGCAACGAAAACGGAAAAGAACAATCTGTCATAGACTCATAGCAGTTAAATTCAGCAGAGGAATGATTCTGTGCAAAGCGCATGACAAGGATAACTTGTTCGTGAGAATTTCGGTCGAGTATTTGGTGTACCATTCCACGTGTCCCATAAGGCTACAAAAGATTGAGATCAACATTGTTCTCGATCTCACAGTCCCCTCTCTAGTCTCTACATGGGACTATAGATGAGATAGCGGTAATCAATCCGTCACTTCAATAGATGGGACTATCAGGAGGTGTATCTCCGGCCACCCTAAGTAACACTCAAAGTTAGCCTACAGAGTACAGGACGGCAGTTACTTACCGTTTTTGCGAATACCGAGGCGCGTGGAGAAGCCGACCCAGACTCGTCGAATGGGAAACGTCACCGTGTCCCACCACTCCATTCCACCGGAAGTTTGCCGCTGCTGCTCTTCCAGTGCAGGGGAGAGATCTGAGGAGGAATGAAATAACCTGAACAGATCAAAAGTTGACTTCAAAGCCTGAATTTAGAGTAACATTAAAATGTCTATGAAGCCAAAATCAGAAGAGCTCATAAATGGAATATTTATGAAGTAGCAGAGCAACTAACTCGACCACAGTTCGCTCTCTCTCCCTCTCCCTCTCCCTCCCTCCCTCTCGCGGAGAGACCCTCTCTTTCTCTCTCCCTCAGTGGGGATCTGAGTTGCTGAATTAATGGTTGGCTCACGTCCCCCAGATGACACTATCACATCAACCACCTCACCACGTGTCAGCTTCTGCACGTCGTGAGCGTGTCCGTATCGAATACTTTTATCGCGTCGAAGGCGTTGCTTCCTCTCTGCTCACGTAGGGCATACGGATTGGCTGTGACCATCATCCGAGACAGTAATGCCAAAGTGAAGATATTGGAGGCAAAAAAAAAAACGAAGATATTTGTAGGCTTCGAGCCTTCGAGGGCCTCACGAACGTACGTGGGTTCGCCTCCAGTCACTTCAAGGGCCACGTGTTAATGCTGGAAGCGGTAGACCCCACAATCGCGATGCGTCGTTTATTACTTTGTCGTCTTGAACCGGGACCAAAACAATATCCCGTGCAAAAAACGCGCTATCTAGGAGAGTGAATGGGAGTAAAGTTGCTTTTTAGAAAAAAAAAAAAAAGAATGGGAGTAAAGTAGAGGAAACTAAAGACTACTGGCCGGACGATGTCAGTTACCTGTTGATGCCACCAAAGCAGCACACGCTTATATCAAAGACAGGTTGATCGGAGCAAACTAATAAATAAATGACCAATATATGCGCACGCGTGGTGCGGCCAGTTGATAGTCTACGTTGTGGGGCCCCTTGAAGGCGAGCCTAGCCGCAGTCACGCTCCACTTAATCCTCATGTTAGTGTAACTGAATTAAAAGCTTCTGTTTGTTTGTGAATGGTAATTAGGGGGGATCGGCCCAGGTCCATATATCGTTATGTTGTATTAATATTAATTAGTGGACCCCAGGCCCAGGTCCCCAGCCGACGCTACGCCACCTACCAAAGTAAAAACACGCCCTCCCGTAGCAGCCAGTGTTATTATTAATTATTAAAAGGGTATCTTTCCTTTTTTTCTCTCATTTTTTTAGTAATTTGTCATCATAATTTCTTCCCTTTCTCCTTTTTTTTATTTACTAGAAATCCGAATTTCTGTTAAATCTAGGAAAATTAGTTTCTTATTTTTCTGGGTCTTCCTCGAAGGGTTTTCTAAGTAAAATTTTCAACTTTGGACCGAATCAAGAGGTAAGAGATTAATATGCACCTACCGAGGGGCCATTTCAGAAACAGCTTGGGCACCTAACCATTGATGTTGCCTTAAAGTTATTCAACTACTAACAGCCTTATTTATGACAAAGCATAAATATATGACTTCCCTTTCAAATAAACAAAAAAAAATTGTTCAGATTACATAATCCCTCTCGAGTCTAGGAAATTAATAAATCCAAGATAAAAGACCCAACTGTCCATATAACACAAAAGCAAAAAGGCTAAGAAATTAATTTAGTCTTAATAAATCTGTTATCCCTATGATTTAATTTTTTTTTTCATAATTTAGTCTCTCAATTTTAATTATTTTTTTGAGAATTCCCAGAGTTAATCATCTGTCTTCAAAAGATTAAGTGAACCTGGATATAAACAGATAACTGGTGGTAATGTGTTTATTTTAAGCCATGTAGACATATTTTGTGATTCATAATACTAAGATTAGACGACAAATCTTATTCAGATAAATAATTAACACAAGAACTTGCAAAAGAATAATTAAGTGGTCCTCCTTTGAGTTTGGGTTCAGTTGGATGAATCTGTCATATCAAGGATTTGCTTCATACGAAGCTAAAAAACGTGAGAACAATTGAGAGACTAAATTAAGAAAAAGCTAAAACTACATTAATTAACAAATTAATTAAGTCATAATTTTATTAATCCACTACTCTCGCCAGTGACTCTTCCCACCGACGCTAGAAAAACGAACAATCCGACAGGTTCCATCTAAAGAATTGTAGCCCAGACATCAGCTTTGATAATAATATACATCTAAATTCATATCACAATACTCAACTGCCTAAATTATTTGAGGTAACTTTTTGTGTTTTCCCCCAACTCCTGATATTATTTAAGCGCCCAAAACACTATTTATTTCGAAGCTGTCGATTCTCAGGCGAACAAGGAATTCATTATAAAGAAAAAAGAATTTAGCAGTTTAGTTCTTAAGTTTTACACGCTTTTACGTTTTAGTCATTGAGTTTCATTTTTTCAAATATTAGTTAGAGCATTCCTAGCAGCCTCTTTAAATTTGACTCTCTACTTTAACCAAAAAGCACACTTATCAATTTTAACTATCAACTTTTTAAAACACCCCAGCAACTTCTCTATTTTGATCATCTACTTTTACTATTCTATTAAAATATTATTTTTTAAAAAAATTATTTATTCTTTCTCTAAATTTCTAATTTTTGAATATTTGTTTTATTGCAACGGTTATATTTTTAAATATTTGTCTTATCCTAAAAATGTCGGATTTTTTAAATTTTGTCTTTTCCTAAATTTTTTAAATGTCTTATCCCAACTATTAGATTTTTTAGAATTTATCTTATCTTAACAGTCATATTTTTTAAAATTTGTCTTATCCGAACGGTCGTATTTTTAAATATTTGTCTTATTTTAACGGTTATATTTTTAAAAAAAAATTCTTATTCCAACGATCATATTTTTAAAATTATCTTATTTCAACGGTCATATTTTTAAAATTGTCTTATTTCAACGGTCATATTTTTTTAAAAACGCCTTTATGCTTTTAATATAAATAAGATCATTTGCTCTTCAATAGTCATTCACCTCAACCAAGGTTTATTTTCATTCTACCTCTATTTTTCTTTTATGACTCGTTTTTTCTTCAAGAGTCGCTCTTTTCTTCCCAAAATGCTTAATAATGACTCTGATGATGATTTAGAGATAATTAATAGTGCAATGGAAGAAGGATCATCATCGTACCATGGTGGTACCCAACGTCGTGAGTACATCATGCGTAATCGGTTGGAAGGTCACGAAAGGCTTATGCTCGACTATTTTGTTGAAGACCCAGTATACCCTCCCAGACTATTTTGGAGGAGGTTCCGGATGAGGTGTCCTCTTTTTCTACATATTGTATCTGAGGTTGAAGCACATCAGCCATACTTCGCCCAAGAAAGAAATGAAGTTGGAACACTTGGATTTTCTTCTATTCAAAAGATTACTATTGTTTTTAGGATGCTAGCATATGGAGTAACTGATGATTATGTTGACGAATGTCTGAGGATTTCAGAAGCCACAACAATTCAGAGTCTCAAACTATTTGTGAAAGCAGTGGTTTCTCTTTACTCTAATCAATACTTAAGGTCACCAACAACTAATGACATTGCAAGATTGCAGGCGATTGGCGAACGTCGTGGTTTTCCTGGGATGTTGGGGAGCATCGACTGCATGCGCTGGAGGTGGAAGAATTGTCCGACCTCATGGAAAGGTATGTATTCTGGTCATAAACGTGAAGCAACTATAATCTTAGAAGCAGTTGCTTCATATGATCTTTGGATATGACATGCATTTTTTGGGTTACCTGGGTCTAACAATGACATCAATGTGCTAGAAAGATCTTTTTTGTTTACTGAGCTTGCTCAAGAGCGTGCTCCTCGAGCTAATTATTCTATTAATGGTCATGACTACACGATGGGATATTACCTTGCTGATGGTATATATCCGCAATGGTCGACATTTGTAAAAACAATCTCAGCCCCAATAAGAGCCAAAAAGAAACATTTTGCTGCAGCACAAGAGTCTACAAGGAAGGTCGTAGAGCGTGCCTTCGGAGTGTTGCAAGCACGATTTGCAATTGTGCGTCAGTCTGCACGATTTTTCAAAGTCTTTGAGCTCAAAGACATTATGAAAGCATGCATAATTCTCCATAACATGATCATTGAAAATGAACGAGATGAACAAGACACGTTGGACTTCGATTATGAACAACGCAATGCAAATCCTCCCAAATCAGTGTCACGTGATGAACCAGATATGCTTGCAAAGTTTATTCGTAACCATCTGCGAATTAGAGAGAAACAAACTCATTCTGAACTCCAATCGGACCTAGTCGAGCACTTGTGGAAACTACATGGCCAATCATAGAAGCTTCAGACGAATGATTAGTTTTAATATCCATAATTTGTAATATGTTAGTATTTAGTTTAAAATGTATTAAGTTAGTCTTTATTTTCAGTTTAACATGCATTGTTTTCAGTTTAACAAGCTTGTCTAGTATTTTTTTTCTAGAACTTCTTGCCTGCTATTAAAATAAACATTGATTTAGATAACAAATATAACTATTCAAGTAAAGAAAATAAAATCCATTTCAAATCACACGCCTAAAGAGGAGCAAACAACCTATTGTGAAAAATTTAACCACCTGTTCGTTAGAGTCCAAAGAGAATACAAGAGCAGTACCTAATAAAAAATGTATATAAAAGACTAAACATTAAAGTCCAATACTAAACATTAAAGTCCAAAGAGAATACAAGAGCAAATCATGCATACTTCTTCATTTTTTGCTCTTTATGATTTCCTTTTGGCGTGCAATCCAATATTGCTTTTGCAAGTCGGACATCGTAGTTGTATCGATCATCATTATTCTCTCCTCGCGATCTAACTCTTGAAGCTGAAGCTTTCTCTTTTTAATCTCCAATTTCTCTTCCCGATCCAACTCTTGCAAATGAAGCTTTCTCCTTTCAATCTGCACTCTTTCTTGTTCCAAGCGAACTAGTTCTTCTCCTTGGATACGCGCATCCTCAAGACTTTCCATTTTCTTCTTCATCAATTCCACAGCATCTTCGGACAGACTATCTTTTGTCTTTCTTTTTGCTTTCTCGGCTTTCCTGCCTATTGGTCTCTCAAAGTCCACATTGGTACCAAGCGACACATTGTCCCCTTCTCCTTCATTTATTGAATTCGAATCATGACTGATATTAGTAGATGTTGACACATTTGATTTTTTTCTTTGATTCTCCTTGTTGCCATGGTACAACCATTTTTGTTCCTCCTTCAACATATTCCAACAATGTTCAAAAGGAAATCTTACACCTTTATTCTGTGAGCAAAACACAGCCTTTGCCTTTTGAATCTAACAATTAAAGTAAACACAAAAATAATTAGTATCTTAACACTATATAGAAATTTGCAGTATATAGTGTATGATTTTAATACAAGTTTTACCTTGTCATGCTCATTTAAGCACAGAAAGCTCCAAATTTAAGTGATGAGATCAATAATGATTCCAATAACTTTTCCTATACTCTCAACTAATAAGCACAGAAAGCTCCAAACATTCATAGTCAATGGTAATACGGAAGGCATCCTATCATTTAGTTAACTGTGTGCATTAACCTGATTAGAGTGCTTGTCTCTTCATTGTACTTGTTTCAAAATCTATTATGCCAATTCCTTATGAAAGGACGATAGACCTTAGCTTTTATTTTTAAGCATGTTCTGGAAAGAAAACTAGTAATACTATATAATGAGCACCAATAAATAATATCCACAGTTCCATAAAATTGCATGATAAAGAGAATGAATTGTGCCCCCAGGAGATCATTAGTCAGTGAATAGTGATTCCAGTAGAGAAGAATACAAGTCCCCCTAAAATGGCCCCACAGGCCACTCAAAACTCATACTAAAAACATGCATCAAAACTCATTTTTATTGGTATGAAAAAATTTCCTGGTATGCAAGCTAACAGCGGAAAAGAGGACTCCTTTCCACACCCCGAAAAAATCAATCGGTAAAAGGCAAAGCCAAAAAGAAAAAAGAACCTTCTGATAGCGAAAACCTTAGAATTCTATAATTTCAAACTCACTAGCAACTAGAAACAGAAAGCCATGCATATGTGCGCTGAGACTTTTGAAAATAGTGATCATGCTGCCCATGCTATTGCAAGATAAATAACTACGAAAGACATACCCCAAAGAGCAGCACTTTGCACAAGAGGAGGCACAGGTATGTCCTCTTCAGATTTCTTTATATTCCTGGTCCAACACGCAGTTAAGGTGGAGTAAACTATATTTCTTCAACAATGGACCAGGTTTCACTTTAGGATCAGAAAGCATGAAAATCATTCTTTATGACATTTATTCAAACAGAAAACATGCAACTCAAAACACAACTTTCAATTGGACACAAAGTACCATACGAAATAACCAATAGCCATTGCTTATACAAAAAAGACAAAAACAATGAAATTTAAAAGACAAAGAATTAGTAAACAACAAGAATAGAAACCTAAAAGGCATGAACAATAGTTGAACAAAGAAAAAAAACCTACAATACGAGGGAGAGAGAGAGAGACAAACCTGAGATGGTAGACCAGAGAGGGAGAGCGTGAGAGCTGGGAGAAACTCACGAAAAAGAAAGAGAGGGAGAGCTGAGAGCTGGGAGGAAGAAAAGAACGAGAACGAGAGGGAGAGCTGGGAGGAAGAAAAGAAAAAGAAAGAGGGGGGAGAGGGTGAGAACAGGAAGGAAGAAAAGAAAAAGAAAGAGGGAAAAGAAAAAGAAAAAGAGGGAGAGAGGAGTGTTCGGCGGAAGAAAAGATAAAAGAAAAAAAATATTAATATTTTAATATGAAGAAGTGAACCGTACTTCTTTAAAAACAGAGAGTCACTGTTCATATGTCAAACTTTTTTGTTAAAATTTATTAAAATAGAGAGACGGTTAAGGAGTGTTTTTTGATTTTTTGGTTAAATTGACTCTTTATTCTAACCAAAATGTTAGAATAGAGAGCCTGTTAGAAATACTCTTATTGGGTTTACATTTTTTTACAAAACGATCCTTCCATCAGTCTGTCGTCCATATGCTTAACGGAGCTCTCTGACACGTCAGCAATTTGAAGCGGTCGACCGCTACATAGTCTGTTAAGCATATAGACGACAGACTGACGGAAGTACTATTTTGTAAAAAAATGTAAACTCAAAGATTAATATTTGAAAAAGCTAAATATAAGGACTAAAATGTAAAAGTGTGTAAAATTTAAAGACTAAAATGATAAATTCCCTAAAAGAAAATTATACGATAGGCGACTACTGGATGGTCTAATATCGGTGGAGTTTTGCTAGGACTGCTATATCTGAGAGAGGCCTACTACAAACTATCAAACGGGGGAGTAAGTCCAATAATATATATATATTTTTCAGTACACCATGGCTTCTTAGATAGTCTGGAATTCTTTAAATTCTGAACCATTTATTATTTAAAATGAAAGGTGGAGATGACGACATGTCACTCATCTATGTCAAAAAATATATATTAAAAAATCTTTAAGAATTTGAAAGTGAATCCTCACCGACGCCTAACGACGTATAGCTTTTTTTTTTTCTTTTTTTTTTATTAAAAAAAACTATAGTTTCACCTTACCTTCCCTCAATTTCTCAACCAAAACTTCATTCCAGATGTGATTTTGTAGTCTTTTAAAAATGTATCCGAATCTTTTAGAGTTGAATTTTCCTTTTGTATTCTTTTCCTCTGGTAGCATGTTAATATTACACGAGTTTTTAGAATATTGTAGAAAATCCTCTAAAAGATTTATAACAGTTGTTTGAGAAATTAAAAATAAGGGTCAGGAATGAATGACAGGCGAAGACAATGAGCGGCTGTGCTAAGCGACCCTGAAGAAAGAGCTTCTTTAGTAGACTTTACTCGTCCTAATCTACTCCTCAAACCATAGGCTGGTCGTCAGAATTTGAAGAATTGTATCGTGCAAATGCAATGCCCTAAAACTGCGTTCAGGAATGGACCAAGCTGCAAGAGCCTTTTTAAAAATAAAAGCACGCATGCAGCTTTTGCTATTTTTGAGCCTGAACAGCTTTTTCTCCTCTGTCCTTTGGCGCTGCAGTCTGAGACTGAGAGAACGGGTATTCTCCACGCGAGCAAAAGTAAACACTACACCACTAATTGTTGCCTACTTTTTTTAGGCTCGCCATGTATGTCAAATATACAGTCCATGCATACGAGCACGTACTGTTCATCAATGGCTGCAAACACACAAAACAAATGTTAGCTAAATCGGTCGAGTTCAGTTCAAAGTAAAGCTGGTAACTCAAGCGCAATAAGGGAAGAAAAATTGAAAATATTTAACTTTCCTTCATGTTCTTAAAAGGGGGTTAGAAGTACCTGTACATGAACAGGTACAAATTTGAATGTCAAAAAGTCACAGAACGGCCAGTATAAAACACCAGTTTTAAATGTTAGCAGCAAATCGCGCTTCAATCTTGCAACAATCTCTTGAGCACTTTCACCTGAGTTTGGCATCATGGTGGCAACTCTGAGTAAACAAGTATAACCAAAATGTTTACCACGGTAAAACCAGAAATTGGTACTTTGTATGAAAGATATACACGTACACGCTTGTGTGCGTATGTTAATCAGAAGGTTGGTTTTAAAGATTGCCCCGGGTACCCGCTGCTTGAGCCCTAATAAAAGCCTGTCAACCTCGAGCAATTAGCATCAGACACAGGAGAAGGCTTGCTGGTGGGCTAAACAGATCCCACCAGTTGGTAACTATTTCAATCCACGAACAGTCAGATTTAAATACCATCAGGGGAACTGAGACTATAGAACGAGTCCAAATAGACTACACCTCTAGGTAATAAATTAGTAATGATATAAAGTTTGAAAACTGTAATCCATGCAGAATTTTTGTTTACCTTGTAAAATTGCGTTGTAGGAGAAGAAAATAGTGGTAATAGAAGGTCCATAAATAACCTGTCCCACAACAATCATCTTCATGATTGTTACTATGTCTAGCTTCGGTAAAATCTTTGACAAAAAATTAAACCACAAATGTTGGCTTGGCCCTAAAATCAGCAAGCCATATGCAGCCATTCGGAATGTCCTTTTTTTGTCCAAAGAACCCGAAGCTGGAAGCGTGATCATCTGAAATATATATACAGCCGACTATTACAAGATGAACAAAGCAATAGGCTACAGAACACGTGTCTAAAAGCAGTAATTTAGAGCCATAATTAGAACAACATAACTCCAAACTACATTGAATTGAATGGGAAGTAAACAACTTGATAAAGCAAACGACTAAGTTTACCACAGTCGTCTCACATTCTGCTACTACCGGGACTATAGATAAACAGAAGCAATGCAAACTCCAAGAGGACAATTTCTTTAAGGTTTCAAGGCAGCATACTTCGAATAATTGTCCTAAGTCATATATCATAGACTTAAATTAGTGTTCTAGTATGACTAGACTTTGAAACTTCAAGAATACCAACTATCTATTTGCTCCCAAAAGGTACGAGAGCTCCAGAACAAACAAGAACAGTAAAAAGGGCCACTCCCTGAGTTTGTAAAAGCTGGAATGAAAATGCAGGACCTATACTGAGCTGCTGAGCAGACGAAACACAATCCAAGATTGGAGTTTTTGAACGAAACTAAAGGTGGGATGCATGGCAGGAGAGTCAGGATTAGGTAAAATATTCCCAAAGGGAGTAGTACAGTAGAAACCATAGAATGCATTGCTAGTGCACCTCGGTTCCTCTCAAACAAGAGTTACCACCCATTGAAACCATATCTCAATAAGGTTGGTATAATGCTATCCATAGGTTTATTAATTGTTAAAAGAAAATAAAGTCAAAACCAAGTGTTAAATTGGAACAACTAAAAATAGCAACATTTTCCATCAATTATCTGAATTGTCCACATTCGTCAAATTTTAACAATTCTAAGGCCGTTTTTTCCTTTTGCTGGTAAATCTGAAACATGAAGTCTACAATTAATTGCACTACTTCACAAAGTCATTTGCAAATTATCCAACGTAATCTAAAATGTGTTCTGATGCACTAGGTGGTTTCTCTATTCCCTGTTGTATTACTTCGTCCATACCTTAGGACATCTAGCAGGACCTCTATGTCAAATCAACTATCCCCAACACTGCGGCCAATTCACAGTCAGTTAATGTGCAAGCCGTGATCTTGGTTACCTATTCCATGCTAGAGAACCTGATCCTGAGGTGTCCATGAATATCACCAACGATGCATAAATCTCAAAGGCACCGCTTGACGAAAAGGTAAGTTCGTACAAGACCTCGAGTGTCAGAGTTTTTACCTGGGACGTCAAGTCTGCAGCTGCATAGATAAGACAAGATGATACGCTTTTTGTGAAAAGTGGGCGAGATTCGAGCATGCTCAAGTACCATCCCACAAAACCAGCTTTTGAATAAGAAGAAGGCGGCGCTGACGAAGAAAACGGACGTAGAGGAGATGATGGAGTATTGGGACCTCTGTTCTTGCTTAGTTGTCCAGGAAATCGAGCATAGGCTCTCGGCTCTCCCCTGTTGGTGTTTTGTAAGGGATTGAGCTTCGGCGGTGAGAATTCGGACATGGCCACGAACAATCTGGTCCCGCTTCGTCGAAGGCTGCTGCACTTGCTGACTTCCGTGAAGAAATAGCTTCCCATTTCTGCACCAGGAGTTGTAGGAAGTCGCTGCCAGTGGCCTTTGCTTGGGGGTTCGCTCGGCCCTAAATTGCAAAAATTTTATATTCCCAAATATCTTTTTTATGGGTTCATCATGCTTTCAAACACCCAAAAAAAACTATATCTAATTTTTTTTCTTAATCATAAAAAGAAAAAATATTTTAAAAAACGCAAACAAAGGTAACTGTATGTCGGAGGAACCAGTTACCAATTGCAACAGCTCCTATGTTTTTGCGTGGCAGTTCTAAAATCTCAGGCATGCTTCTCTCCAGCAAAGTGACAGCCATCTCTCTTTCTCTTTCATTTTGGAAAGCTACCAAGTAAAACCATTTAACCTATTAATAGCTCTTTTTCGAATCCAACACTCCCCCGCTGCTGCATCAAAACCGCCAAAACAACCCTCTAATCATTGGCAACAACTACTCGAACATATAAATATCCCTCCTCCGTGCAATTGCTTCCAAACCAGCACAATCTGTACCTCTTTGTCTGTCTCTTTTGCGTCTGGTTAGTACGCACGCAACTATGGCTTTCCAAGGAACCCAAATTGCCGTCCTCAGGCGCTTTGTATTGGCTCTTGTCATTTTTATTGTCTTCGCTCCTCAGGGTAGTCTTTCTAAGAGAAGGAAGATCGCTGGGTTGAAAATAAATGTGATCGATCGGTGCTGGAGATGGAACCCCGATTGGCGAAAGAACAGACAACAACTTGCCACATGCTCAGTGGGTTATGCTGGGAAGATGACCAACGTTATTGGGAAGGGTCTTATAAGATACGTAGTCACGGACCCAAGTGACAACCCATTAAACCCCAAGCCGGGAACACTAAGATATGGAGCAACCATGATCAAAGGAAAAAAGTGGATCACATTCAAGAGGAAGATGAGCATCGAACTTGAGAAACCACTACTCATTGGTAGCTTCACAGCCATTGATGGTAGAGGTACTGAGGTTCACATTGCCGGTAACGCATGCCTAATGATCTATAAGGTACGTCGCAATTCACACTTCATTTGTCTCTTGTTCCTTTCTTTATAAGTTAGTAGGCACTTATAATCTTACATTTTTGAGCTGATCCATCACCAAATATACTTCTTCATCAGGCAAGCAACGTAATTATCCATGGACTTAGGATCCACCATTGCCGGTCCCAACCTCCTAGCTTAGTGATGGGCCCAGACTCAAAGATAATGCCACTAGGTCAGGTCGATGGAGATGCAATCAGATTGGTTACCGCATCAAAGGTCTGGCTGGACCATAACACACTGTATGAGTGCCAGGATGGTCTCCTCGATGTCACTCGGGGTTCTACAGATATCACCATCTCCAACAACTGGTTCAGAAACCAGGACAAGGTCATGCTTCTTGGGCACGATGATGGGTACTCGCGGGACAAGAACATGAAGGTTACAGTCATGTACAACCATTTTGGACCAAATTGCAACCAACGGATGCCAAGGTCCGTGATCAATTGTTTCAATATTGTACATCACTCTACTCACGCTGCACTAAATGAACTTTAGACTTAAACCAATCAATCACCCTTCCTTCGATGATTGAGTAATCTTCCTCTGTCCTCGTACAAACCAGCTGCCTAATATATCTAGAACACACTTTTCAGGATCCGCCATGGCTATGCTCATGTAGCGAATAACCTTTACCAAGGATGGGTGCAATACGCCATAGGAGGAAGCACGAGTCCTAGCGTCAAGAGTGAAGCCAACCTCTTCATTGCACCAGATCAGTCAGGGAACAAGGAGGTAATTTCAGGAATTCCCTCCTTATTAATCTATCAAGTAATAAGAATGAATATACTCATCATGTCTATATAAACAACGAAGAAATGACGAGAGAGATCGAAGGATAAAAGGTTAAAAAAAATGGAATAAATTGTATGAAATCTAATTTAAAATTAGGGTTAAATTCATCTCATACTCCGGTGGTATTCGCGAATTGTAAATATACCCTGAGGTAAACAAAGTCATTTTCATACCCCTGAGGTAAACATCAAGGTCACAATATGCTCATCCGTTAATGTGCCGTTTGAAACACTGACGGTAAATGTTGACGTGACAAAAATAGACACGTCAGCACCAATCAGATGATGACACGTCATCGCAAATACCTTAGGGGCATATTTGCAATTTGCGAATACCACAGGGGCATGTGATGCATTTAAGCTTTTTAAAAAAAAAATTAAATTAATTTTTTAAAAAAAAATAGACATGTCAGCACTAATAAAATGATGACACGTCATCATCTTTAATTTTTTTTAAAAAAGACTTAGTCTCATTTTCCTTCAACATATCTCATGTGTTCGTTTTTGTATTTTATATATATATTAAAAAAATATGTGTAGTTCAACTTAGTCACTTTATTCATTTCTGTGTTTTTTATTTAATATAAAAAAAAAACGAACACAAAACGACTTAGCCCAATTTCCCTTCAACTTAGCCCATGTGTTCGTTTCTATCTTCTTTTTTTCCTTTTTCATAATTTTTTTTTAAAAAAATATGCGTAGTTCAAAAAAACACACACATAAACGAATACAGTGGCTAAGTTGAACTACGCAAGTTTTTTTTTAAAAAATTATATATATAAAAAAAAGACAGAAACGAACACATGGGCTATGTTGAAGGAAAATGAGGCTAAGTTTTTTTTTAAGGATTTAATTTTTTTACAAACAAAAATTAAAAAATGATGACGTGTCATCATCTAATTGGTGCTGACGTGTCTATTTTTTTTAAAAATAATTTACAATTTTTTTTTAAAAAAGGCTTAAATGCATCTCATGCCCCTATGGTATTCCCGAATTGCAAATATGTCCCTGAGGTATTCGTGAAGACGTGTCATCATTTGATTGGTGTTGACGTGTCTATTTTTGCCACGTCAGCATTGACCGTTAGTGTTTCAAACGACACATTAACGGGGGGCATATTGTTGCCTTGATATTTACCTTAAGGGTATGAAAATGACTTTGTTTACCTCAAGGGTATATTTACAATTCATGAATACCACAGAGGTGTGGGATGCATTTAACTAGGGGTGGGCAAAAAACTCGAGACCCGACAATCCGAACCGGCCCGACCCGTTTCCGACCCGAACGGGTTTAGGCGGGTTCAGGTTTACATGTAAATAAAAACCAAATTTCGGGTTCGGGTATATGAGCAAACCCGAAATTAAACCCGACCCGACCCGAAAATATAACGCCATCACCCCGTGACCCGCCTTTTCCGAACCGGACCGACCCGTTTCGACCCAATATTTTCGAGTTTTTCGCGTTCGGGTTCGGGTTGAAATTTTCGAACCCGAACCCGGTTTGCCTACCCCTACATTTAACCCTTAAAATTATCTGTGGAGGTTTTTTCATTGCACATTCATTATCCCCATATGGGGCTTAGAAAAAAAAAATCATCCCATATGGGACTAAAAATTTCATTGCACATTTCTTTTCTTTTATCTCAATGCCATGCATTCATTTTCTCATACTTTGTCCAACGTGAATTACTCCAAGTACATAAACTCATGCAACAAAATTGTTGGACCAGATCACCTGGAGAAAGAAGAGCAATGGGGAAAGAGGCTCATCCAGATTCTTCTCTGTGGGTGATGTTTTTGAAAATGGGGCTTCTTTCGTTCAATCAGTTGTTGCTTGGGCAGAGCCACGCTATAACAGTGAACAGGTCTTCACAGCTGCAGATGCCAAATTTGTGAGGTCATTGACAGCATCATCAGGTGCTCTAAGATGCACCCGACAATTTAGATGCTGATCAGTCAATATGTGGGGAGGAGGGAGGATGTTGTAGGGAGTCAATCAGAATTTGAATAAAGTACATAAGAATATAATTTATGCTAGTTTCCAATATTCATCTGTTGTGCAATCCCTGATTGCATGCCCCTGGTTTTTTTTTTGGTTCGTCTTTTCTAAAAGCTTACAGTAGCTGGTAAATGCAATTTTCAAACTCAAGATCCACTCGTCATTTTGATAAAAATAGTAATAATAATAATAATAATTAGGAACCCATCCATCTAATTTGGTGTTCGGATTACACGATATAATTCCGAGAGATAGACCAAACAAGTAGATCTCATTGTAGGACCTATGTTGCCCAAAACTTTACATAGACAAACTTAAGGGTTAAATACACTTTATTCCCTTTATCTTTGGGGTCATTTACACTTTGCACTCCGATGTATATTTTTGACACGTTGGACCTATAAAGTTACACATTTTTTTATAATTTGGACCTCGTATCAAAATTTTCCGTCAATTTAGACGGATTTTGTCAAAATTTTTACGTATTGCACCCTTATCTTTGAGGGTATTTACATATTACTCCTATTATCTTTGGAGATTTTTACATATTGAACCCATGTTTTGACGGAATCCATCTAAATTGATGGACAGTATGGGTACGTGACTCAAATTGAAAAAAACGTATAAGTTAAAGGGTCCAATGTGTCAAAAATAATATATCGGAGTGTAAAGTGTAAATGACCTCAAAGAGAAGGAGACAAAGTGTATTTAATCCCAAACTTAAATGATGTGGATCCACTTACTCGGTCTATCTATTTTGTAATTGCATAGTATAATCTAGACAGAAAATTACAAAGCAATACCTACAGGGACAGCTCAATACAAATGCTTAGGCTATTTAGCTCCTGTTTCCTCTCATCGACAGTCTAAATTATGCCACCTCATTTAAAAAATACTTCGACGGCCTTAGATTAGGCCACACTATTATTTCCCTTACATCCTCTAAGATCGAATTCAGTGACTCGCTCAGTCTCAATTCATTGTTTGTTAAAAAAGATATGGTCCGACGAGGTTGTTCTTCAGTTCTTCTGCTTCTTACGCTCAGTGCAAGATGTCAATAATTAGAGGCGAACCAAGCCCGAGCCAACAGGAGCCACTGCCCCGGTTGGTTCTTTTTTTGGCCCCTTGCGCAAACCGCATCTCTTTTATTTTAATCTCCCTCCCCCTCTCGCATCGCACGACCGTCGACCTCCCTCTCACCTCCTCCTCCACCGACGTCCTGCGACCCCTCAGCTCCTCATCCACCGGCGACCGGCCTCTCCTCTCGGCTCCCTCCCTCTCAGCCTCCCTTTCTCTCTCTCGGGATCTCTCTCTCAGCGCCGACTCCAGTGCACTGCCCACCGTGACACCGTCGATTGCCGCCGGCACGCCGTGATACGGTGCTCGTGCAGGGCAGCCGCTGCCAGCAGGTATCCCTCTCTCACCTCTCTCAGCTAATTATTGATTGTGAATTTGTGATTTGTGAATGTGATTAGGGTTTGAATTTGTGAATTTTTTATTAGTGACTAGTGAATTGTGAATTTTTAATTAGTGATTAGAATTTAGTGAATTAGTGAATTGTCTCTTATGAACATTTTGCTTGGAAATTTGAAGTAGAATACATAATGCTGTTATAGAAATTTCGTCCTTAGCTTGAGAATTGGTTGCTGTATCAAAATGCCTGATATGTATGACTGGGTATGCCAATTTTTCTCGGATTCTCGTACTCAGCAATTGGCATAGTGCTTTTCTTGATGCGTTTTGTCTGACTTTTCAGTTCCATTGCATACTTCTTCTGATTCATTTAATATTTCGTACTGAAGATTTCAACCCCTTTGGTGAATTGGGTTTTGTACTTTGGTTGGAATCGTTGGCATAATTATTACTCATTGATGGGTTTTATGTGAAATCTCACTTCCATTGCTGATTTCTTCTAATTCCTTGAATTATTTCTTATATTTCCCTGTATCAAATTTTAGTATGTTTGTTATGAATTATAAATCTCTGTATTGAGGATAATGGATGTTGCATTCTTGTAATAATTAGAAAGAGGGAAAGATAATTCTATATTCAGGTCAAATAATTTGAATCTCAGATTTAATGCCAATGAAAAGTGTATGCTCTAATACAGAGTTCAGTATGTAGCTGTAGATTCCCTGTATTACTTCTATGTCCGCAGACTTTTTCTCTTTGTTTCTTTTTTTTTTCAAATGCTAATAGTATTTTTGACTAATTACATCCAATTGAAAGATATTACGTGTTGGAATAGGTCAGAGAATTTTCTTTTAATTGCTTTGCCGGTGGATGAACTTTTGGAATTTCTAATCGGAAGTCTCTTAGCTCATCTTGTATCTCGGTCTACTAGTTATTGGTGTTCGACATTTCTAATGAGAGTTCTTTGAAACTTTTTGCTAGATGGTTATGCGGTTCTCATGACTTCCCGTGTATGTTGAACATGTGATATGGGGTGTCATTGCCATATGGCTTTTCCTGAAAGTTAATTTCTAAATAAGGGATATCCTTAATTTTACAGTATGTATGTGTATTTCAATATTCTTAATGTTTTTAGTCCTTAGTTTTTGATATTATAACACTAATACACTTTTTGCATTACGTAGGAATTATTTATTTATTTTTTGTCATTTCGCCTTAGGAGTTTGCCTCCCTTCAAATTCAATCTTGGTTCCGCCACTGAATGTCATATATTTGTTTGTTAAAAGAGACCTCAAAAAGGGGGTACAAATTTTCCCTTTTCACCTACAATCTCTGCAGTTTTATGCAGCGAATCGCTGGATCACCTGCCGGGTATATTAGAATTCCTCCGGGGTGCAAATAGAGAATATCATGGACCCTTCCATAATGAAGCTCCTGGAAGAAGACGAGGTCCTCTCTCTCTCTCTCTCTGGAATTTTGTAAATTAGGGCATAAGTTATAACTTTCGTTGAGTATGGATATGCGCAGGACGAGAGTATGCATTCGGGAGCGGATGTGGAGGCGTTTGAGGCTGCCCTAAACAGAGACATAGGAGGAGATGCCTCTACTTCTCAGCTATCTGATTCGGATAAAGGCATGCCTTTCTATTTCTCAATTTATCCTTTTTGATGTGCAATTCTCTAGCTTTTTAATTCACAGTGTAATCAATGGAATTCCAGGTTAGGAGGCACTATTTACATGTATGCAATCCGTCAATATCTCAAGTTATTTAGTTTAGACAAATCAAAATGAAAATCCATTCTTTGGAGTTGACTCGTAATAGTAGCCAAGAAAAAAGAAAAATGAAGCTTAGAGAATCAAATTAAAGCTCATAGCAGGCTTTGTGTTCCGTGGACTTTTAAATACATGAATATCCTGTTGATTTTGCAGCTGATTTTGAAAATTGGAATTGGTGTAGTGCACGTGAAAGTGCTCTAGCCTTTGGTTAGATTTCGTATGGGAAGAGGCGATATTCAATAATTTTTTTTGGCATTTTTGTTTCCTTTTAAGTTTACGATATAGGGAAATTGGACCCTCTAGAATAATACTTAGTAAGAGATGTACGGAAGCCGAGGATTGGCCTTTTATAGGATTATAATGTATCGTGTGTGTGTGTTTGGATGTGGTTATTGTTTCAAATGGTTTGAACGAGCACTCGATATTGTCATGCTAAATCATTTATTTTCATCCCAAGTTGGGATGAAGATTACTTTTAAGGTAAGCATTGTTACTGAATTAAAATCATCTGAAAATAAAGATCATTTGTCAAATCTATTTGTTGTAATTTTTTGGAATAGGTCTATGACATATTGTTCTTGGCTTGCTGGCCTTGTTGATTTCCTGCAATCAGGAATTTGTATTGTGTTTTTATTGTTGTGCTTTTAAAGCAGAAAAACCTGTTTTCGAATGTTTTTTGAAATAATCTACAGTCTAATTGGAACAAGCAAAGCACACCTTCCGCTGGAAAATAGATGTTAGGGAAGATATTCAGCCTAGCATTTCAATTAATTTTGTTAAACTCTCTTATATCCTATCAACATGTTCAAATGTCCTGCCTAGCAATGCCTTACTATAAATGATGGGCACGATGAATAATGTGGCAGTTTTGGCTCAAGGAAGCAATCCTACTACCAGTCAGTCGCTACCACAGTGGCAAATAGGTAGCCAAGATCAAAGTACTGAATGTCAAATTCAACAGGAGCAAAGAAGTGCCCAGCAGCAAGAACAACCTTTACCTGGAATGGAGTTAAAGCAACAAGAATCTGCCGCTGAAACTCAGCAACAACAGAGTGCTTCTCAGCAGGAACTCAATCACCTCCAAATGCCGGATAAAAGATCCCAAGATGAGTGTCAACAGGGGCAGGCACAAGTTTCCCTGCAGAATCCTCAAACAAGTGAGATGCAGATTCCAGAGAAGACTCCCATCCCAATGCATGGGCTAGAGAGAAGACCTAGTCTGGAAGGCGAATCCCAGTACGTAAAACTACAGCAGATGAGTAATCAACAGGCAACAAACACAGATCAGGCAAGCAACCAAATAAATCGTGGCAGACCAGGGCAAGTACCATTTGGTGTTTTGCTGCCTTTATTACAAGCCCAACTTGATAAAGACAGAGCCATGCAACTTCAAACAATATTTACTAAACTGAAGGTCTGCCCCTTTCACTAGTTTCTGTATATCTTTATTTGAACTGAGTTTCCGGGATGAATCTGATTTCTTAGCTATCATTGTTTTTTCCAGAAAAATGAGATTGCCAAAGATGGGTTTGTCCGGCACATGAGAGGTATCGTGGGAGATCATATGCTCAAATTGGCAGTAATGAAAATACAATCACAAGTAAGTCCAGAGTACTTCTTGTTGACTAGGCAGTGGTGTAATTTTAAAGACCATGGTATACTTTTTTAGTCAGTTATGCAGTGGTGTCTAATGAAGCCAAAACAAGCCTGTTTTATGCTTGCAGCCAAGTTCCAACCAACTCCAGTTGCAATCCCAAGGTTCAGCACGGCAACATCCTCAGCGGATTCCATCTGCTAGTACCAGTTCCACGCAATTTAGTGATCCCCATTCATTTGCGCAACTTCATCAGAAGGGTGCAAACTCTTCTGTAGACCCTCCTCATATTGCCTCCTCTGTTGTCCAAATGCAGGCTGATTCAAGCTATCCAACTGCAGAAATCAATGCTCAGAAATCTCGAGAGGGGAATCACCATTCAGATTCTCATGGAATGCAAGTAGGCCAAGCGTCTTCTTCCAGTGAGAACACTGTCAACCAAGAAAGGGAGAGATCCACAATTCCTTTACAAGGACTCAACAAGCAGCAGCAGCATTTGCACGTTCCACCCATTTATGGAAGTGCTGGTGGAAATTATCTCCCATACTCGGGGACAAATGTCAGCCCTTTGACGTCATCTGTCAAACCACAACCTCATGATGCACAAACAAGGCAAGGTTCACAACATCAGAGCATGAGTTCGACACAGACTAGTGGGACAACCCAAGGGAGCATGATGAACATGCCTCAGTTTGAGAGGCAAAATGCTATCAATGATCCCAAGAAGATTCAGGGTGGTTCTGTTTCTCACTTAGCAAACAATTTAACATCACAACAGAACCCTGTTTCTTGGCCATCTTCAATAAATAAGGACCAGAATTCTGCCCCTTCATTGTCAATGGTTGGTGTAAAACATGAAGCAATTGATCAAGCTACTGAGCAGCAGCACAAACCACATTTTTCTCATCCTCATGGATTGTCTTCATATTCTGCCGCACACATTGAACAAGGAAACACAATTACTGGAAGTGTAAAGAATGAGGCTTTGGAGAAGCAGTCTTCACGTATGGTTCTTTCAACATCCACGAGCATGCCTTCAAATTCCGTTTCTCCTTCCATGACAACACAATTGGATCCCAGTGTTCCAGTATGCTCCAGAATTATTATTTTTTTCTTGGTGCTTTTGGTTGATCATGTTAAGCAAGTTTATGTTGTTTAAACTGATTATGTAAGAGAGAAAGGATATTCTGCTATGTGTGTGAAGTAGAATGAGGAAAGTCTGGAGCCTAAAGAGAGCTAAAGTTGCAAAGCAATTTGTTGTACTTGCCATTTTCAAATATGGTGCTCATAAAAGGATACTGAAAATCTTTTTTTTCTCGTCACTAAGTGTCATTCTTTCTCAGATTTCATGCACATGATAGGACATACTGGGTATTTCTGAGTTTTGTCAGATTATTTTATCAGAAAATGCTGTTTAAGTTGGACTCCTGATTGATGATGGCTTGTTATATCTGGTCACTACTGTATCATGTGCTCACTCATAATTTCAGTGTTAATCCAATAGGTTTTTTCTTTTCCCTCCAAGTCATATGGATTTATGCATACCTCTACTCCAATTTGACATTTTATAGGCATAGTGATATGTGCAATATCTAAAGTATTAGCTTTACATACCTCTTACTGCTTCATATTCCTTTTTATTACTCCTGGCTTCCTATGGAATGGTGTGGCTGAATTACTTGATTAATATATTTACTTTCTTTCGTGTTTACTTTGTGCTGCAAAATATCTCAACACATAGTAAATGCGTGTGAGTGGTAATCGTCTTGTCACATTTATTGTTGGCTAATTTCCTTTTTGCTTCTGCATTTGATCAGATAGGCTCTCGGATCCCATCTGCAGCCTCTTCTGCAGGGGTTAATGCAAGAACACCTTCCAAAAAGCCTTCTATCGGCCAGAAGAAACCACTTGAGGCACTTGGTTCGTCACAACCTCTGCCAAGGTTGATTACTCTTTTCTGTTGTATTACAGCCTGAAGAAGATTGTCATTGGTTTCAAAGTGATTTGGTTCGCCCTTCATATTAACCTTTTGTTGAACTCTTTCATGCCTAATATATTTGATACGCTACAGTAAAAAGCAAAAAGTATCTGGGGCCTTTTCAGATCAAAGCATTGAACAACTTAATGACGTTACTGCTGTCAGTGGAGTTAATCTTAGGGTATGCTATGTTGCCATTTTGTGCTCTGCCTGTTGGACTGCATTACCTAAACATGTAAACAAGTGACTCTTAGTACATAAGCTCAAAACCTCTTACTGACATTCTGCTCCTAAATAGGAAGAGGAAGAACAACTCTTTTCTGGGCCCAAGGAGGACAGTCGAGTTTCAGAAGCATCTCGAAGAGTTGTGCAAGAAGAAGAAGAAAGACTGCTTTTGCAGAAAATTCCGCTCCAGAAAAAACTGGCAGAAATCAGTTAATACACTAGTTAATCTCCTTCTATAGCAAAATGTTCTAATACTATACATATATGCACTTTGTGCTTGATTGCTTGTCACAAAATACAAGGGAGCTTGATATGGGGTCTGTACTATCTGTCTGGCAGTGGCCAAATGTGGTTTGAAGAATATAAGCAATGATGTGGAGCGGTGCTTGTCATTGGTGAGATGCTAATTACTTGGTCCTTTTTCTTTATCGGGGCTTACGCTTGTTCTTATGCACAACTAAATCTTCAGTGTGTGGAGGAAAGAATGCGTGGACTAGTGAGTAATCTAATCAGACTGTCAAAACAGGTCGGTGTTTCTTTTTTCCTTTTGTATGTCTGAGTTAAATTATCTGTCACTTACCAAAAATGAAAATGATGGATCTGTAGCGGGTTGATATTGAGAAACCAAGACACCGTACCCTTATCACCTCAGATGTTAGACAACATATCATGACAATGAACAGGAAGGCTAGGGAGGAATGGGAGAAGAAACAGGCTGAAGCTGAGAGGCTCCGGAGACTTAATGAAGTGAGTGCCTCTGCATTTTATGAATTGAGTTGAGTTATTTGTTTATAATTTAGTGTAAATGCCCCTGTTGTATAAAATACAAGCGATTTGCTTAGTTTGTATTCATGTCGTTCTACTTTTGATCACATACTATATAATTTCCGAATGCAGCCTGAGGGTAATAATGGAGTTGATGGAGATAAGGAGAAAGATGAAGGTCGTGGTAAATCAATCAAGGTATCCAGGATAATTCATTGTGCGTCACTTGGCCAAATATTGGAAGTTCTAATTATGCTATCTGCTTTGGTGCAGGTAAACAAAGAGGAGGATGACAAAATGAGGACAACGGCTGCAAATGTTGCTGCCCGTGCTGCTGTTGGAGGAGATGACATGCTGTCGAAATGGCAACTTATGGCTGAGCAAGCCCGGCAGAAACGTGAAGGAGGGATGGATGCATCTGGCTCTCAGCCAAGTAAAGATGTGAGTCGCAGGCCTTTGTCGACATCTGGAAGAAAAGACAATCAAGATGCAGAGAAAAAGGGCAATGGAGCTTCAGGTAAGTATGCTCTGAAGTGATTTGATTCTGATAGTTATGTACCTGGCAAACTTGTTAAAATTAGATGTCATTATCACTTAGTCCACTGCAGCAAACACCATTGAATCATTCATGTGCCGAGTTCACATGTACCATCCACCTCATAGCAGCATGATGAGCAACTTTTACATATTCTGCTTTATTACTAGTTTAGCAGAGCATTTTTTGAAGAAATGTCTCTGTAGGTTCTGAGTCTGGAAGGTGCGTCTTTTTAATTTGTTAACCAAATACCCTCCTCGTCTCGGCTGTCGTTTCTGCAGGAGTCAGAAAAGTCGGGAGGAACCAAGCCGTGCTGCAAACTAGGGTGGCTCGAAGCATCTCAATCAAGGATGTAATTGCAGTCCTCGAAAGAGAACCCCAGATGTCTCGGTCTAGTCTGATATACCGCTTGTACGAGCGAATTCGCTCTGATGGCACCTCTGAATAAGTGAAGCGTGCATCATCTGGTTTTGAGCCCCATCCTTCTAACGCGGAGGAGGTAGTCTAGCACCTAAAAAAGAAAATGTTGAATTTTATTGTTAATATATATGTGCCTAAATATTTTCCTGAATGCAAATTTCCGTTCCTGCTGAAGTATGCCCAGGATATCTTTTGTTTTGAATTTCACTCCTTTTTCATAATAGGTATATGGGTTTTAGAATTAAAAATTAAAAATTAAAAATTTTGGTCCTTGAATTTCGGACTCTCTTTTTTTTTTTTTTTTTAAAAAAACCCCACTAACTGTGGAATGTTCAACGGGACTTTTTTTGAAGACCTCAAAACTTAAAGTATTAAAAATTTTAATTTTAAAATCCAAGGATTTATTATAAAAATGGTGTAAAACTTAAAGACCAAAAATGATTTTTTTCCCCAATTAATAAAATCATCTTAATAGGAAAGACAACGTTGCCTTGGAATCAGGTATTTGTAACTTGTGGAAATAGTTTAAAGAACTGAAAAAAAAATTCTATGAAATATCTGTCTTACCCTCCCCTCCGTTCAATAAAAACAGAAAATTCCATTAAAAGGGAACTTTCTCTTTTTTATTTTGGAAAATCTGAAGGAGTAGAAAATAATTTTTATCCATCTTTTCTTGGCGACACGTGTATTGGAAAAAAAGGCAAATAATTTTATCCAATCTATATTCTTTCGGTCCTCGGAGATGAAGGGTATCCATAATCCATCTTTTTCCACTTGCTGCCAAACTGACAGATCGACAGTTACAGGAAAGTGTCCCCCGTGTTATTTCCACTGACAATCAAAATCCACCAACAATCTTGCCGTTTGTTTTTCGCTTGGGTGGGGTCCATCTGGGTTCGTCTTGATCATCGTTCGGATTAGCAGAACAAGGTGGTCCTGGTTGTCGTCCGAGTATTCGGGGGCAAGCCATGTCCAGGGCTCGAGTCTACGCCGACGTTAACCTTCATCGCCCTAGAGATTACTGGGACTACGAGGCTCTCATCGTTCAATGGGGGTAACAATTACTCCTCCTTGAATGTGTTCTAGGGTTCTAAGGAATAGGTTTTTAGTTTTTTTATTTGTTTTGGAGCTTCATGTGAATATATGAATTAGGAAGTGATTGGTTTTCTGTTTACCGGGCTTTGGGTAATGTTACCGAGGTTAGAATTGTAGAACAGTTCCATACGTAGATATAGGAGAAAAGTGCATGAACCTAGTTTGTGGTGATGTACCGCGTTGTTCGATTGATGAGTGATGAGGAGATAAATGGCTCTTAAATTGCTCCTAGGAAACGGATTTGACTACACCCTGAACGTTCGGTGAATTGGTAACGAGCTAAAATTTGAGATTGTTGAGTCAGCGTATGACTTATGTAGCTTTAGTTGTCATGTTTGCGATCAAAGCTTATGACTGTGGTTAAGTATATCTTTCTCGGGTACTACGGAATTCCATACTTCTAATGTTTCGTCAGGAACCGGCTCTTGTTCTCTCATTCCGTTGTTTAGTTGAAAACATTGTGAATAGGATAGAATTTAGTTATTAGGATTCCAAAATTTGGGCATGTTCTAACTGCATAAGTAGTGAGGAAAGGGAAAGAGATAGACCATTGTTTTGTGGGATGAATCTCATAAACGGTTGTCAAGGCTAAGTGTAATGTTTTCTGATAAGATATTGTGCTAGCTTGAGATGGCCAAGTCCCCCGGTAAATAAGTAGGAACTCATAGCAAGTTGGGGCACAAGGCAGGACACAAATAAGTGGTGGAATAGCTGCCGAAGCCTTGAGACTAAAATTTTTACACAGATTTTTCTAATTTTTCATTTCGTTGTTTGTGACTCAGTGAGCAGGATGACTATGAGGTTGTCCGGAAAGTCGGAAGGGGAAAATACAGTGAAGTGTTTGAGGGTATAAATGTTGGCAACAATGAGAAATGCGTTATCAAGATCCTTAAACCTGTCAAGAAAAAGAAGGTGAGTAATCTGTGGACCGGGATTTATTTTGAAACAGCTCAGAAAATATCATGCTTCATGTGCATTGGTGGTGCACGAAACTCTAGGCCTTTTGGCTCTCAAACCCCACGCATAGGTGCCCAAACCATACAATTGGTTAAGAGGTCACATACTTGCATTTTTCTTTACACCTGGCAGAACTGATGTCTCATGTTTAACGGTTCTCTATCTTTGTTTACAAAGCATATATAAAATCTAGTCCCTTTGTTTTTAAATTCTGCCTTTTAACTGATTGTTTTGATAAATTAATCAGTCCATGTGTTATAGGAATGTTATGTTGCATAAATTTCTCATCTTGACTGAACTAAACATTATGCACGGGTTATCCTACAATTAGATCAGTTGGGGTAGGAATTACTGGTAAAGCATATTGGAGTCAGAAATGGAAATTACTAATGCTTTTTGAGTAGCTTGTGGTTGTGAACTTTGAATTTGGTTCAGACTGGCTAGTAGTTAAAAAATCAATTCTTTTATGTCATATTCAGAAACTACAGATTAATGTTTTTTTTCCTTCTCTTACAATAATCTGTAATCATTTAAAGTTTAAGTTAGCACCCCAGTGTTCTATTCATATAATTTTTTTAAGGATTTACGCCCCTCTGTTTTATGTATTTTGTAATGTTTAAGCATTTCCGCAATACAAATGTATGAGATGTTACCTGGCATTGATATATGGTTGAACAAGTGGTCACTTTGGCAAGTGGTTTAAAGAAGTCACTCGGTCATCCTTTGACTGATTGATATTACTAGAGGTTTTATTTCTATCTTATGAAGATGCCACCTGGTCAGTGATAAAGCCTTATCATTTGGTATAGGAAACTTGTGCTTAAAGCTCATGCTTGATTCTTAATATTTAGGTATATAGCCATGTCTGGCAACGAGAAAGCATCAAGCTAGTGCAATGTAGAATGCAGCAACCCCTAAGGTAGAAATGGTATTCCATGTGAAGTTTTGTTTTCTGAACAAAAACCCTAATAGGAAGCAGATCATGCTATATTCAACGTTTGTCTATTTCATTTGACTCTATATGTATACAGAATTATGGTGTCCTTGGATTTCTTTTAATTCCTGGGCTAAAGGGTCTAGAAGTTATCCTGTGGGATGTCTAGTTGTTTAATCAAATCGATTTGGTACTCAAATACAGGTGCACCACAAACTTTTCTTGGCATGTAGGTGAATTTGTTGGTGGTTGCCTCGTTATATGTTATGGATTCTTTTTTACACAAATTAATGTGATGTGACTTTGCATTCGTGCAGATCAAGAGAGAGATTAAAATTCTGCAGAACCTTTGTGGAGGCCCAAATATTGTGAAGCTGCTTGATATTGTTAGAGATCAGCACTCAAAGACTCCTAGCTTGGTTTTTGAATATGTCAACAGTACAGACTTCAAAGTTTTGTACCCCACGCTGACTGATTATGACATGAGCTACTATACATACGAGCTTCTCAAGGTTTTAATCTGTCATGTTGCAAATGCTTCCAAAACTGTTTAAGCGGATAAATAGAACTAACAGATTGCTGAGAATGAGCATATAAAAGTTCATAACAGGGAAAATGGTCTGGTACGAAAATAACCTAAATTTCCTCTTCTTGAACACGTTGTGGACTTCTCTTTAAGAAATGGACACCATGCAAGTTTTCTTAAATGCACCATGTGGGTCTTGAACTCGTGACCTCACCATCCAATTTGTTGTTTTTACGAAGGGAAGTTGTGCCATTTGAGTCAGAGCTCATTGGCTGTTACAGGAAACTGATTTGTAACCATAATATATTCGCTAGAACATTATTCCAGCTGGTACTTTCATGCATCTTAGTTGACGCTTTTGTTGCTTTCAATTATGTGTTTAATGCATGAAACCTTTTTTTCTGGCTAATAATATGGCTTGTGATATCACCTCCTTCCCTACTTAGCGAACATCTTTTTGGTTATTATGTCAAAGACTCCAAATTTTAATGAGGTTTAGTAGATGTACTGTTGTTTGAGTAAATAATTCAAGCCGTCTGCAAGTGCAGGCATTGGAATACTGCCATTCACAAGGCATTATGCACAGAGATGTCAAGCCTCACAATGTTATGATTGACCATGAGCTGCGAAAACTTCGCTTGATTGATTGGGGTCTAGCTGAATTCTACCATCCTGGCAAAGAGTACAATGTCCGAGTCGCTTCAAGGTGAGCCTACTTGGATTTGACTAGCTCTTTAATCAGGCCATGTAATTGTTTGTTCGTATGTCTCTCACTCATACAGTCTCTTTTATGCAGCTCTTACAGTCTTACTCGCATATCCACTAACTAGGATTATATTTGTTTAGGTTGATTACATTTATGTGGACTATGATCCAGGACCGCCTTATGATTTCTTTTGTACTTGCAAAGGGAATTGGCGAACAAATACCCAAGAGACTTGTGTAAAAACCTAGATGACATGTCTGACTCTCAGAGTGCCGAGGAAACTCTAGACCAAGCTCAACTACAATAATTAGCCTAGATAGAGCAAAATTCAATATCTGTGTAGGATTTTCGGTAAGTTAAGTATTAGAGGTTTCGATGGTAAGAATGTGCTATTCTTGTTCATTTTTTGGTCAATGAGACCTCCCTAAATTGACCTTTAATCCTTATATTGCCTTACTGCAAGGTAAGATATATCTGAGTTCTTTAGCAGAGCCCCTATTTGTAGCATTGGCAGAAATCAGTTGGAATAGTGAACACTGCTACACCAAGTTCATGCATACTATTCCATTCGGTCTTAAATGAGATGTTCATTATGTGCTAATTAAGCATATCAAACTAGCCACTACATTTTTCACTTTATGACAAAGCAGACATTCATTTATTTTTCTATTGTTTATATCTTGCTTTTCAGTCAAATGTTCATTTTCCCTGGAGTCAAAAGTTTGAAAGAAGTATTCTAGGCATTGTTGCTTTGTTAGAAAACTTGTGAATCATTGTTGTTCAGTGAGAAAGCAGTTGCGTAGGTTGTTTGATTGTTCTCGATTTTGTAAAATTTTGGTATCATGATACGTGAATCGTGCACATTATATATCTATTATGCAGAAAGTTTACAAATTTGGCCATTGTTATTAAGGTATTTTAAGGGGCCTGAACTACTTGTCGACTTACAAGACTACGATTATTCATTGGACATGTGGAGCCTGGGCTGTATGTTTGCAGGAATGGTAAGAGTTATATCAAATTGTGTATCCCTTGCAACTTGTTTAAGTTGCTTCGAAGTGCCATGACATTTCCATGACTATATGTGCAAATGCGGTGGTTCCTTCACCTGCAGATTTTTCGCAAGGAGCCATTCTTTTATGGTCATGACAATCATGACCAGCTTGTCAAAATTGCTAAGGTACTTTTGGTGCTTTACCCTGTATTTTTAGAACTGGAACCAGTCCCTTGCTTATATTTGTCTTTCTACTTTCAAAACCTATTGAAACTTTCAGTTTGTCTGTCATTGTAGCTTACAGAAAGTGTCTGAAAGATTCCTTTCGTTTTACCAGTAATGTCTCCAGGTTGGCCATTCTTACACGTTAATGGAAACAGATGTTTTACATGAGTGGTGCCTTGCTGTTTTGTTGGGCTCTAGGTTTTCCTTCCTAAGAGTTGCTGCAAACCAAGGGGCAGACTTTGAGTGCTATGCTCTTGTGATAGCTTAGCTCTGGCTTACCCCGAGGGGCACCATAAAGAATAACCAAACTTTAATGGTTGTGGCATTATGTTGCAGTCTAGGTTGTTTCTAACGATCCAACATGCCAAACTGTTTCAATTTTTAGATTGAAGCCTAGAAAGGCAGGGATACATACACAGCCAGTAAATTTCCATTGGAGTTAATGTAATTGCCGCAGTCTGTAAGTTCCTTAAAAATATTGAAGCTGTGCTTTGACTTTCCTGGGAGTGCAACTTGCAGCTTAGCTCAAGGATAAGCTGAACCCACGAGTGACCTTAATTACATGTCCGGTCTCATTGTTGACAATTGAGAAGCCCATACAACATAGGGCCTCGGGAATATATTCCTTCTTCATGTTCCTTCCCCTTCACACTTTTTCTGCTCCAGTTTCATAAAGGCTGAAATTCTTCAAGGGCGTTCTTGATTGTAGTTTAGTATATTTCTGCAATAATTCATTGCAAGTTCATGCAAGAACATCCAGGACTATGTCAGTTGTAGTCTGTGTCTATATTTTTTCTCTAGGTGTCCATACGTGCTTACCAGTTTGCTTGGGAGTGTGGAACTTATTCTCGGGTATTAATATTTGGAGTATCAGGTGTTTGTAATCTTCAATTTTTTATGCTATCATGATGTCAGATGCCTGATATTGCAACATGCGGGCCATGAATTACTCTTTTTTGTTCTTCTTGGTGCTGGCCGTGTATTACTTAATCTTCAGTCCACTAGGTAAATCTAACTTTTGAAGCAAGCTAATAAACGATGAGAGCACTATGTATAATAGAATGATGTGCACTAGAACAAGGAGAAGCATTCATGCAAACCTCATTATAGAAGTGATGCTCGTAATAGTTTTATGATGACCGAAAGAGAAAAAAAGAAGCACAGTTCTTAGAAGTACTCAACAAAAAGAAAAAGTAGGACTCGGACAATCAAACAAGAAACATCTGGAATGCTCTTTTGTATGGAATGCTCTTTTAATTCAAAAACCATGATGATTGGAATACCAAGCACATGGTTGGAGTTGTGTTGATTCAGTTTATCATTTTTGATAGTGCAAATTGTTGCAATGCAATGTACACTGACTGGTTAGTGGGTAAAATATGATGTTGGTCCGGATGTGCATGTCTTAAGTCAGTTGACTAAGCAAGCACACATTGAACGGATTAATAACTGTTTTTTCAGCAAGCCTTAGGTTTCATGAATAGTAAAAGAAAGCCCTTGTGATTGTTTGTTTATTGAGTGATTGTTACTGGTAAATGCTTAAAAGATTTGTCGTCTAACGTAGGTAATTTGTTTTTCAGGTTCTTGGGACAGATGAGTTAAATGCTTATTTGAACAAATATCATCTAGTGCTTGATCCTCAGCTTGATACTCTTGTTGGAAGGTATGCCTAACCCAGTTATGATTACTGTGTCGCTCACGTATGCAAATTAATATCGAACTTAACGAGCATTGCGTTGAACAACGAAGATTTTCAATTATGCCATGGTGGCAAAGACGAGCATAGGTGTTAGCCGTGCTTAGGGGTTCTAAATAACCCCTTTTCTCGATTGGATTAAATAATCCTTTTCCTGGCTCTCTTCTTTTTGCATATAACACTTGTGTATGTTATCCTCACTTTCTTTTTGCTCTACTACAGACACAGTAGAAAGCCATGGTCCAGATTTATTAATCCGGACAACCAACATCTAGTTTCCCCTGAGGTAATTTACATTACATTTATAGAACCTTTGGTTTCATGTAGGATTCATCTTTTACTGAGTTGTCTTTTCGAAAGCTAGTTGTAACTCTTTTATCTTTATTTGTGCGACATGCAGGCCATTGATTTCCTAGATAAGCTCCTCCGTTATGATCATCAGGACAGGCTTACAGCAAGAGAAGCAATGGTATACTTTTCTCTTTTTGCTGTGTGACTTGGCGGAGGGGCACCGATTCACCGCTTCCTCTTTTTTTTGGGTTCCTGGTTTAATTTCTTTATCTTATCCCTGTTGCTGGTTACTGTAGTTTTTATCTTCAGCAGGGCTTCATAGACAGTATAAGTTGCTTGGAGATTCTATTATTTGTTGTTGATAGCATCTATTATTCATCACAAGGAGCTGACTTCTGCATTAAGGATATAGGAAATCTTGATGTTGTCTATCATTACCTTCTGACCATGCTTTGATGTTAGTTATCTTTCAGGGCCTAAATATTTGCACCATTTGACTAGAGTTTCCCATATGTCAATCTTTCCTCTTCTTGACTAGGGTTAAATAGCAGGTGCTTTCTGGTGTTACATTCCGGTAATCTAAATTGATTTTTATTTCTGTGTCAGGCTCATCCATATTTCCAGCAGGTGAGAAGTGCAGAGATCAGCAGGATGCGGACCCAGTAATCCTAGCCACATATCGAGTCCGTTTTTCTGCTTTTAGTCATGTTCCTTTGAGGCCGTTTGTATGGGTTTGTAGCTTGTGTAAGGTTGGTGCCTGACGAATATCTACCTAGGTTAGCCGGTTGGTCGATCAAAGATGATTTTGTGCCGATACTTTTCAACTTCCTCTTCTGCCTGTATATTGTTTTATTGGCTCATCAGTGTTGTATTAACTAGATATTGCTGCCATTTGCAATCACTAATAGAAATTGTGGATTTTCTTCTTTTTCTTTCCAGCTGAATGGTGTTTAGTGTTTACAATCGTTAAGGTTTACGGCCTCTGGAATTAATCAATAACTTGGTTTCTTTTTGTTTGTCATATTTGGTGGCCGATAAGAAACCAACACAGCTATGACAGCGAAAAGGAACTTGGAACCCCTAATTGACTAATTCCCATTCTACGGACATCTTTTACTCCTTGGATCAGTGACCTCTCCGTCTCTCAATGCAATTTTGAGACTGTCATTCATTGATTCTTTTGCCAACCCCGGTAAGCAATCCATTAATAATCATCATGTCTGCCCCAATAGGCGCATTGCAACGACCCTCGGTACAGTTGTAGATTAGAATCCGATTAGACGTGAATCATTCAACGACCAGCCTAGGAGTAACTTAAAGTTGAAATAAGGTGGTTTAATTATTAATACACCCTTGTGGTATTTATTTTTAACAAATCAGTTTTTGAGATATAATTTTGAACAGATCAATTTCTATAATCTATTTTTAAAAAATATGGCTGCTTTTTTTGTCCATAAAAATGTAAAAATCAATATGAGTTCGAGCTCAAGATGTCAGGATCGGATAATCGATCTTGAACCTTATTCTTGTTAGTAAACTAACATTTGATAGACAAAGAATCATATGTTTAAAAAACAAATCACATATTCAAAATTATATCCCAGGAAGAACTGATTTGTAACAAAAGTGAATATAATTATTAAGTCAAATAAGAAATGAAGGCAACAACAAACGTTACCTTTTTTTCCGAGAGAGAGAGGGGGGTGGGGATGCTGGTTACTTTCACAATCAAACTAAACTAATAAATAGTGATGGATACAAAGTTCAAAGCTTGTGGAAGGCAATCTTTCCGACTCGTGCCATTTTTGTTCCTCTCACAAGTCTGGAATGATTCTATTGGACATACTTTTAACCTAACATCAAGAAAATGGAAATCTAGCTTTGCACCCATGTGTACGCGTACTCCTAGGTAGTAACCATTTCATTTCTTAAGATGAGGGAAGCATGTATAAACGTCAGACTTCGGGTGTTTCGCTTCTGCATGTTCCCTGCACTTGACTTCTGTTGTGGTGCAGATGAACGTCTGCATGCAGACCTTGCACTGCAATCAGCAGCACCAACAATGCATCAGAAAACTAAAACATAAAATGGGGTGCCAAATGCGTATCATCTGAGAGTAAATCACCTTAAAGGCTTCTTGGCCATCAATGCTACATCAATGAATTCAATACTGTTGTATCAAAATCTTCATGTTGTTAAAGATAGATATCCGCTGATTTGTTGAACAGAATGAGAATATAACACTTCAGAATGCCACTTATAATCACCACGAGACCATCCAAGGAAATTATAATGGATTCCGCACCCAAACTTAAGTTTCTGTTTGAAGCACAAGACTAATTCGGAGAAAAAAATCCTAACAAGTATGCGGATATGGAAGCGAATAAGAACAATACCAACACCAACTCAATGCTGGGCGATCTCTAGTTTGGTCCCATATTTGATGGTGTTTGGGAGAGTTCCGGGAGTGGAAGATAGCTTGGCCCAGTGGCGGGATGACATGGGGGCGCCCTGGGCAGCTACCCCCTAAAGTAGAAATTAAAGGAAATTTATTTATTTATTTACTTTTAAAATGTATTTACCCTTAGGCATGCCAGTGTTTTCTTCGGTGCTAATGTTCTATTCTCCCATATTTATAGGACAGAGAAATTATTGGTACAATTTGAAGAGGTGAATATAATAATTAAATAATAAATAAATAAAAACTAATTTTCAATTTTTCAGTAATAGTAATAATTGCAGCTAACATGTATTGTATAGGCAAAAGTTATTGTGTGAGTGGACGGGTGAGATTAGAAGTTAAGAAATCTAATGGCTGAAAAAATGTCACGTCATTTAATAAACCCAACCCGCGAATCCGACCTGATTTCATTAAATGACGTGACATTTTTCCAGCCATTAGATTTCTTAACTTCTAATCTCACTCGTCCACTACCTCACTCACACAATAACCGACCTCGTACCGTATATATGTTTTAATGTTCAGTATTCTCATTTTAACTCTAAAACACTGCATTAAGTAAAAAAAAATTGAGATGTTATTTTGTCTTAGAATTTGCCCCCTTCAACTAAAATCCTAGTTCCGCCATTGAGCTTGGGTGCAGAGGAGGTGTAGTCGCATGGCTCACAATCTTGTTAAATGGACTGTCAGCTTGGGTAGAGTACGCGTTCTTTTTTTTACATGATAAGCATATCTAGGGTTGTGATATGGTAATTTTAGACTTCTAGCTTTTAATGGTACGAGGTATTATTTAGCCAAAAAGAAAAGGAAAAAAAGAATTAAGAACAATAACAAGTACAACACCAAGTTTACCAGATGAGGAAAATCTTTTTGTTACAAAAGTTCCAGCCGCCAGACAGACTGCGTCCTGAATAAGCAATCTCTCAAAGCAAACAGGATCAAGGGACTGAGGTATCCATTTTACACCCCCAACTCACCCTGCCTGAGAATCTGGACTACGAGAAAGATCTGTGCTACACCTCAGATTAGACTTTGCTCACTCATTTTTAAAGATCGAACATAATTAACTGTTATTGCTTATTCTAATACCTCATTATGTGTGAGATCAAGAATGTCGTTTAAATTGGAGGTCAAGACTAAAAAGGGTTTGAATTCATCAGGCCACACGAGATCCGACTAATTTTTTGTTCTCAGGTCCTTATCGTGCCGGATAAAAATGTAATTTAAGTGAGAATTAATCAAAGACAAAATTGCTACCGGTCCTTCTTGTCTATATGAATTATACCGTACGAAACAGGTAGACAGTAACAAGCGAAAACATGGTCACAACAATCATAAAGTGAAATGTAAGTCCAGGGAGTTTTTACCTGTATCGTCATGGCCTTCTTGTTCGCTTCGATCTGACTTCCTGCACAGAGGTTGGATAGAATTACAAATCAAATTCGAAGGGTTGGATTCCAATGAAAAAGCAATCTTGAAAGAAATAATAGGCAGTCTTGGGGTTTTGGTTGCGTAGAACCTGAGAAAATTAAAACTTCCATTCGATCTGACCTTCCTGAAACTAATAGGACCCGTACCCTTGAAAAAGCTTTAGCGATAACAAGAGATGGAAGCGATTTATGTACCTTTTGAACCTTTTTGCTTCTCCATGTTCCTCTCACGAGCCATCTTGGACTTCTGGCCGTTGCCTCCTCCCATTGTCACTTCCTCTTCTTCTTCTTTGTTTCTTTCTGAGATAGGAAGATATACAGAACAGAAGCTAAGGCACCAAAGGAAAAGGACAGCGTCAAGGACTTGCCAAGAAATTTCGGAGGGGTACACTTATTTATATGAATCCCACAAGACCCACAAGGCCAGACGACAGTGGGAACCAGTAAAGAGCGCAAATAGAGTTGGAAAACAGTTATGCAGAAAGTATGAACAGTGTTGGAAGGGGACAGATACGTATAACGGGATCAATAGAGATTGCGGTAATAAGGCCCTCTCAACTCTCAAATGGTATGTTGTTGGAATGTGTCTAATCTCTACCTTGATCGTATCTTTGGAGAAAGTATGAGGGCGTTAAGGAACTAACTACAAAGGCAAAAAGCATTTTATTCTACAATCTTTCATCAAAATTAAGAAAATGGATTGAAAAACTGTATTATTCTCTTTGCTGTTTTGTTCCGTTCTATTCAAAAGTTTGGCTTTTGGTTTCTTCTTCCCCCCTAGTCAAAAGCAATTGTCATCTTATCCATATACCCTCATAAAAGCCATAATTTTGGTATAAATAAAAGGGAATGCACCTTCAAAAAGCGTAGTTAAGGAATAAAAAAATTGAAATATTGGACTTATGTCCAATCAGGACCGAAACCAGTATAGAATAAGCAAATCTTAAGATATAGCCTACTTTCGGACTCCTTTTTTTTGGGCCATATACAGCCTACCTCTACCCAAATACCAGTATGACCTAGACGTCTCTTAATTCTTTACCTACTACGCCTATGAAACTCTTTTAGATAGGGATAAGGTTGAAAAATTTGTATGCCATACATAGTGCTACGCTACTGCAAGAAACATACAGCTGGAGCTCACTAGAATTTGTGGTGGTGATATTCGTACTTGCAAACTAGCATACAAGTGTGTGTGTGTGTGTGGGTGGGGGGGGGGGGGGGGGGTACAAGTCAGGCGGGGAATCAGAAATAAAATTGTCCCATGGAAAGCAATATCATTACCCTTTGCCACTTTCCCACTTTTATGACGGGTCGTTGTTAGATGGTGGTTTGGGAACTACGCCAATAAATTAACAAACGCAGTGGATACGAGTATGTCCTGAGATGTCTCATTCCTCTTTGGGCTGAAGCCCAGGATTCCCAGGGGCGACAGAATGTGACCTTGAGGCCCAAAACCAAACTACTTCTAAGGGAGCCCAAGCCCAACAAAACCAATATACGCCACGAGTCACGAACGACCACCAACCCCAAGGGGTATTCTTCTTGACACAGGCTATTAATTTTTTTTTTTCATTTTTTTTTATTAAATAAAGCTTCTTATTATTCTCCTCTCAACTACTGAGTCCGTTGTTCACTTATTGCGACTACATTACAGCATTTTGTTTCCCAGATGAAATAAACGGTTCTTTTTCGTTATGCATTACTCTTGAGAAGATTAAAAAAAAACTTATTTTTCTTCTTTTAACGGGTAATAAACTTGACAATGAATGGAAATCATTTATTTCGCCGACTCTTTCTTCAGGTACACTTGTACAGCCTACAACATGCCGTATACTCCACCGACTAAGTGGTTGCCACCTCTATGTAAAGTCATAATTAGGAGTCGGGACGGTAGGCTTGAAGCAAGGCACGTAGAAGCCAACAAGTAATTGAGTAGATTATCTAAGGCGAATATCACAACCTTATTAATTATTCATCATATAATACGGTTTAGATGCCGTGACAGTCAGTCACGTCCTACATGAAAGCTCCGATTCCTTGAGTAGGTAAAACCCAGATCTCTGGCATTAAAAGTTGCTTGAAGGCGACTTATGCTTTTGACGGAGTAAAACCCATAAGGAATGAAAGTAGTATATGGGTATGTTTGTTTTTTTAAAAAATTATAAGATTTTTAGGATTTTAATAGAATTGTAAATATTTATGTAGATTGAAGTTTTATAGGTTATTGTGTAAATATTGATTAAAAGTTTTAAGCATGTAAAAAAATGTAGAGAAATATGATTTGATGTAATTGTTCAATAAAAAATATTAGAGTCGGGTGAAAAATTATAGAGAATATTTTTTATATTTTTTAAAGGCATTGGAGTCTGTGTGAAAAATTGTTAGAGATTGTGTAAAAAATATTGGTATTTGTGTATGAATTTTTGAAATTTTAAATATTCTTTTTACAAATTTTGTTGAATATATTTATATTCTATAATATTTTTACAAACGAACATATTTATATATTTTAGTGTCATTGATGTCACTTTGTATTTAATAACTAGTCTATCCAAAAATAAAATATTAGTCTATCATGAATTGTAGGTTTAATTGAAGATTTCGTACTTATAATATTAATTCTTAATAAATCAGTATTTTCTTTATCCATTTTTTAAAATACTATTTATTTTGTCCACTAAATATTAGCCTATTAATAAGGAGGTTCAAAATAAACTATTATTTGTTCCGTTAAATTTGTACCACACCAGGATTGTAATTATAAATAAACTAAAATTTTATTATATCAAAATAAAATATATTATCTAGAACTAGAAGATCCCAGAGACCCCTTAAACGATGAGATGAGCATCCTTCAAAACTTGAATTTCGGACTATAAATAAGCTCACAATAAGTTACAATTTAAATCAGATTTCACTAATCACTATATACACGCACAAGTAAAAATTGTGAGATTATCGGGTTGGTGCGCGGGTCAAAAGTTTCGGTTCACGGGTTCATGCCCACCCCTACTATTTCTCCGATTAAACATAACATAATTTAAAGGTCAAGAATTTAGGACACCATCATTTGCAAAAGTAGTATAGAATACTATATAATTTAATAAAATTTATAAAATTAATATTTCAAATTTTAAATATTCATATCCAAACATCAATAGTTTTTATATAAATTTTAATAACTTTTAACATAAACTTCAATAATTTTTTTAAAAAAAGTATAACAAATATTCTTTCTATATTTTTCACCTAATTTTAAAAAAAATTTATTAAATAATTATATCTTACAAACTAAAAGAAATTAAATATCTTTAAATTTTTTTATAAAATATTTTATAAACATCTATAAAATTTCAATCCCCATCTATTATATTAAAATAATACAGATCATAAAAAAAAAATTTAACAGAAGGAACAGCCCCGTCACGCTGAAAAGATTGAGGATGTCCGGATTCCGATATTGAGGATTTGAACTGCCAAAAGAAAAGGTAGCACAAGTGCAGCTGGGCACTGGACATGGCTCCAAAGGACTAGACTAGGAGCTGACAGAAGTGTAGGCAAATATGAACGAACCCCTTTAGGCTTTAGCTCACCTGCCATACTCTAAAGTAGATGCTCAACACAGAGAGTCGCAGACTCGCAGCGCCAAAGCCAGCCAGATGAGCGAAATGGAAAAGATGAAGAAGGAAAACCCAGAAAAAAAAGGTATGCATCGCTTTAGCGAACTACTCTTCAAGATTCACTCCATATAACAACAGCTGTTTTGGCTCTTGTTACAAGCAGTCAACTGTGGACACGTGTCTGAATATCACAACGATGACAATTAGCAGAATTGGATAACTTAAAACTGTCGCCAAGTCGGTTCCTAGTTGGAAATGGCCACATGGCCCACATCCACATGTGCGCATTTACGGCCTCAACACCGTAGAGAACAGCTACACACCCCCCGCGGTGACGTCCTAAAAGTAAAAGTCGCCTTGGAGGAAAGATGGAGAGTAGGGGGCCCCACACCGGCATACAATTTCATTTCTTTTTTATGAAACAATTAACAAACAATTTCATTTCATTATACAAGAAAGTAACCCGCAAAGCAAAAGCGAATATGCTTTGCTCTTCAAGTTCATCTGCGGACTGCAGGCCAATTATACTTTACTCTCTTCGATCGACTCCTCTTCGCTTTATCTGTTCTTTCTTTTGATGATCATATTCATATCTACTTAGCTCCACTTTCTACCTTCATTTCTGTTTATCCAACTACTACTGCTATTCGTTTTGGTTCTTGAGATTGAGAGACCAATGGAGCTTTTCCAGGAGCTCTTTCTTACAGCCTCTCTTGCGCTTCTCCTCTCTCTCCTTATCGCTAAGCTCGTTTCCATGGCTTTGGCCGGTGACGGTTGTCACCACGAGTCGCGGTTGAAATCGGGTCGAAATGTTGGTGAAGGGCTAACTATGGAGGAGTTACGATTCGGAGAAAGATTGACCGTTCCAGGTTACGAAAGCGAGAGGAAGGTTCACGAAGTCATCGAGGATGCAGCTACGGGAAAGGTCGATGAATTTAAAGGAGAGTCCGTACAGGCCGAGGAGATCGTCAAAATCACGCACCACGCTGAACTGGGAGAAGAATTACTGGAGGGAGGTTTGAAGGGGGAACCCAAGGACAAGAACTTACAGGAGATCGTTGGATTGGCGGAGGAGTTATCGGGGGAAACTATTGAGGAGTCTGGAACTGTGGAAAAGAGCTTAGAGAGCAGAGTGGACGGGGAATCGTCAGCAGAGAAGGAAGTCGTACCAGAATCTGAGGGGGATTCGGTAAATGTGGAAAAGAGATTGGAGAGCATACTGGATGGGGAATCGTCAACAGAGAAGGAAGTCGTTCCAGAATCCGAGGAGCATTCTGTAATTGTGGAAAAGGGGGTAGAGAGAAGAATGGAAGTTGAATCCGCACCAGAGAAGGAAGTTGTTCCAGAATCTGAGGAGATTAGTAGGGTTGTGGAGAGTGAAGTGAGGGAAAAAGTTGAAGAGAAGGAGGTGAGTTTTGAAAGTGATGAGGATGATTGGGAGGGGATTGAGAGGAGTGAATTGGAGAAGGCTTTCGTGGCGGCTGCCAAGTTCGTTCTTGAGTCGGCATCAGGGGGAAAGGAGGACCATTTGGCAACGGCAGGTGTTGGTAGTGATGTGCAAATGGACTTGTATGGGCTTCACAAGATTGCCACCGAAGGGCCTTGCCGCGACCCTCAGCCTATGGCCCTCAAGCTCTCCGCCCGGGCCAAGTGGTTCTAAACTTTCCTCTGCTTACTTTTCTTCCTTTTTGAAATTGAATTTGGGTTACTTAGATGTTGATTTGTATATATTTTCGTTGAATCGTCTCAACCAATAGAAAATGCTTGACTGAGGCCCAGAATGAGCTGAATTCTTCTCCATCAGCATTGCATTATTTCTATACTCGTTGAATCATCCGAAAACAATAGAAATCAATTAGGTGAAAAGAAACCAATGAAGCTTATTAGGGAGATGAACTAAGTGAATCACCCACTTCAGGTTTTGGAAACACTTATAACAATACTCGAGATGAAAGACTAACAAAATAAGAAACGTTGTAAAGAAGAAGACACCAATTAATCTGCAAGCCTGTGAAGCTACTGGGAAATAAAGCCTTGGTTGATAATACTTCATGCATTCAGCTGTCGAAGTCAATAAAAAATTTTCACCTTCGAGCATTCAAAAGATCAGTTCTATGCATTCCTTTCCAAGAATTCGTGCCTAGTCTGGATCTTCCTACACATTCTTTTCCTGTCATTGAACTTCTTGCACAAAACTACTTACCTTTTCCTCAAGGGCTTAAACATAGTCTGAAACAATAGCACTCGTAAAATCTTTTGGTAGAAAACTTTTTCAAACTCAACAAAAATCTGACTTTGGGGAACACTCAAGGGACTACGTAAACCACATTACACGGTATAGCTTGATTGCTAGTCATAATAACAGGGTTGAAAGCTGCTATGTGTGAGTGATCGAGGACACTGGTTACGTTATGCAAGGAATGCTTGGCAAAGGCTGGGGCAAATGAGTCCAGAGTTGGCAATGGAACAGTATATCAAACTTCTGTCAGATAGAGTCCCTGGGTGGGTCGAAGGCAAATTTGCTGTAAGTATTTTGCTGTTGATTAGTGTGCATGCCTGAATTTTTAAATGTTGCTACTCTGGAGAATGGTTGGCTCAAGTTATCCGCATATAATTCTTTATACAGAGTGATGTTGATGAAGAAGCAGGGATATCCAATACTTTTGCTTCCGACTTAACCCCATTTTCACATCATCAACCAAATAATATTGATGAAAGGTATTCTGACTAAATTATGCCGCCAACCTTTTAAAATGTCCCAACTTTGTTCACCGCCTCAATTCTCTGCATATTCTTCTCCCTCTTGCAGGGAATCAGAGCATAAGACTGAAGCTGAGGGAGGTGATTGGACGGGGGGCTCAAACTTTCAGGAAAGGGTATGATTTAAGGTTCCTATTTCATTTACGTATCCTTGTTTGAAGTATCTATAAGTGTCTCTAAAGCGCATAATTTAGATGAACACATTTTAAAAATTAAAACACACCCAGTGAAGATTGAACAGGGCCCTAATGCTTTTGGTTCTGGAGAGGGACAAAAAAGAGAAAAGGGAGTATGGAAAAAGAACAAGTTTTAGGAGATAACTGTATTATTCTTGAATCAGAATGTACATGACATATGGTATGAATCTCCTAAAATTTGCAGCTGTAGGAACGCAAAGCCACGATTCCAACTTTATTACTCAAGAGCCTTTTTACGGGTAGTAGATTATATTATTACATAATAAAAATTTGGAAAAGAAACATAAGGAGTATGGCTGGTGATTTTGAACTACATGCTGATTGTACCCAACAATGTGTCGTCTGCTTTATCATATTTCCTACCCCGTTTCTGGATCTTGGGAATTCCTTTATGGAAAATGAACTTTCAGGTCTCCATCTCTGAATCAATGATTTCGCAAGTGTTGATTTGTATTGGATTACTGCAAATACCTAGGGATGTGATCTTTTCTGTTTAGCACTAAGCCTTTAAGTTCTGCTCCATTGTTTTGTGGACTTGTGTACTTTTTTTTAGGCTTGCAGTTTTCGCTTCATAATTCATGTCTTTTTTTTTTCTAAATGCTTCATAATTCATGTCTCCTAGCACATAGTTTGCTTTTGTTTTGCCCCCTCGCGTGGGCTCCCAACTGTTCCTACTCTACGTGCCTATCTAATCCAAGTCATGTAACAGACCATATATAACACATTCTAGCTCTTATCTTTCAGGCCAAAGAATGACAGAATTGTACTGTTTATTGATCTCCCCAGCCACAGGGGCCATTCTCCTGGATTTGCATGACTAGATGCAGGACTGATTCTTATCATCACGTCAGAAAATACTCTTCCAAGTCCGAGAGGTTCTTGTGCTATTTACATTATCATTTATTGTCCTAAGATCACCTGATGTTGTGTGGTTTTAAAAACTCGTTGTGTATGTATTGTGCATATTAGTGTGAATTAATAATATACGTAATTATCTGGGAATTCCAATATTCTTTACTTTGCCGATTTTCCCCTCAATCTCTGCCCGTTTTCGTTTTGATTGCTGCTTTTTGAAGTTTTTATAGTGGATTCCGACATTACTTGCACTGATGGGGTAATACGTAATCAAATGTCCAAGGCAAGTTGCAAGATAGAGAATGTGTTTTTCGAACTTGATAGTCTAATTTTTATTCCCATTCAATTGGAAGTGTCCCTCACGTTTTTACACGGTGGAAAGTTTGAATTAGTAATGTGGCAATTTCTGATGTTAGGCTGGAAACGTGCTAAATCCTCTTTGAGTTTTGTCTAAGAACTGACCGAAAGGGTAGCGTGGCTTTCGCAGTTCATTACTCAAGGAGGTAGGACGATCTTTGGCCAAAATAATTTCCACATCTGGTAGGAAATTATCAAGCAATAAATTATTGACTCAAAGTGCTCTGGGAATCAGATTTTCCATTAATAAATATAAAAGCACCTTATATTAGCAAATTGTCACTTACTGGGTTTTATTACATGAAAAGAAAGGAACATGAAACGTTCTGTCTTATTAGTAATCCTCATTAACTTATTTCCATCAAGCAAGATAGTAGAATTCAGTTAGTTTGTTCCAGGAGGACCAAGGTAGGCTCCCCCACCATGACCTCCACCATAACCGGAGCCCGAGCCCGAGCCTGAGCCAAATCCACCTCCTCCACCACTAACACCCCCGGACCCAAAGCCACCACCTCCACCTTCACCCCCTCCTGAGCCAGATCCAGATCCATCATTGCCCCATCCGCCACCAAACCCACCACCACCGCTGTCGCCACCATTACTACCTCCTGAACCATACCCTTCACCTCCCTTGCCTGAGCCCCCGCCATGACCAAACCCTCCACCACCACGACCGTTGCCGACTCCACCCCCAGTGCCAAAACCTCCGCCAGAACCCCACCCAGGTCCACCGCCACTACCATATCCTCCATCATAACCTCCAGCCGTAAACCCTAGATGGCCAGCCTCTTCACTAGTACGTATGCCATTGCTCTGACCGAATCTCACATTGCTCGAGAATGTCCCTCCTCTGGTAGCGTCAACCATGGCGTAGCTTAGGAGTCTCAAAACCAAGAAACAGAGACTCCACAACACCACATTACTTCTTCCCATAGCTTCGGTTGCTTGAAATGCAGCTGCACTCTCACAAAGAAAACAACACTCGTGTAGGCAAGAAAGATATGATAAAAAAGTGCACTAAATTTAGTATTTCTACAAGTGCTACTACTAAAGCTATTGCTATCTTGTAACAGGTAAGAAAAAGATGGTATCAGAGGATAGTGCTTACCACTATCGTCTCTTTGTCTGTGGCCTTCCAACAGCGTACATAAAAGGAGTTGAACGGCTTAGTTAAGATGCAAAAAATTATGGGAGCTGTTACGATTATGGAGTTCCGAGGTCATGCAAGGGAAGAACTTAAGATGGGCACATAAATAGCGTTGGTTGGTGGAACTCCCAATAAAGGACCTCATATGCATACGATAGAAAGTGGGGGTTTGTGTTCGTGGAAGCCGTTGCAGCAGATTCGGAAGCGGGCATGCCACGGAATGCGTGCATGATGAGTCGACGAGTGTGAGCTGATTCTGGTGGTAGGAGCCATTTGCATGATTGCAAGGGCGCGAAGTTTGTGGGCCAGCTTGCTCGCCTACTAGGTTCGGCAATGCCCATAATGCATTCAGCAATGCACAAAGAGATGTTTGAGCCCTTATTAAACTAGTTTATACCGTTGTGCTTATCGGAATTACCACAAACTTTTGAGCTCAATATAGTATTAGTAACTTATTCGGGGCTATTTGTTTCTTCCATCCAAATTCGCTCATCGAATTTTTTTTTAAAAAAGTAACACTTCTGGTTCCAGAAACGCCAGTGAAAGCCTTAATCTAGTCAATTATCAATTGACTCCGGTCAGTAAACTCAAAGGGGGGAGGGGGTGAAGACTGTTCAGACGGTGATTCTAGTAGTCGAGTTGATGGTGATTGGTGAAGAGCTGCCCGGTGGACTATTCGCCTTCGTAATGGGCTTTATCAGAAGGTCTAAACCCACTCCCCACGGTCTATTCGCCTTCGGAAGTAAAGCCCAAAGGAAGAAAATGATTTACTTTTCCAGAGGGATGGAATGAGTGGCATAATTTTATTATAAATAAATACAACATTCCTTTACGTAGTTTAAGTTAAAATTAAGGGAAATTGGCAATTTAGTCTTTGGATTTTGACCATTTTAACAGTTTAGTCCTTTAATTTCAAATTTCAAATTTAAAATCCTTAGGTTTCATACTTTTGACAATGAGGCCCTTCCGTCAGTCTACCGTCCATATGTTTAACGGAGCATATAGCGGTCGACTGGGTATATGTGTAAAATATGAGAGCGGTCGACCTCTACATGAAGCGGTCGACCTCTTCATGTAGCGGTTTACGAGAAACTCATGTTGTATTTCTTTATCTTGTATTTGAGTGATAGCTTCTAATAAAAGTTGATCAGACTTTGTTAAAACAAAAACTTTTTTACAAGTACAATTATCATCTAAACAATTACTTAATTGGACTTCATCATTTTTAGAAGAATAATCATCATTTAAAGAAGAAGAGGAAGAAGAAAGTGGAGTAGGTGATTGATCATTTAAAAATATTTTAAACAGTTTATTTTTTATTTCCTATGGAATTTCTAACTGTTCTATTTTCTTTCTGACATAACATTTATTAGCGAAATGTCCAGTTTTTCCACATTTCCAACAAACAACAATTTTTTCTATTTTTTTGTTTTTTAAATTTCTTAAATTGTTTAGAAGAGGATGGTTTAGGTTTAGAAGAATATTTAGATTTGTTAAACCATTTTTTATACTTGTTATATTTTGTTTTTTTAGATTTATAATATTTATTATATTTTCTTCTTTTAGAAGGAGCAATCGGAATGGAGTAACCATATTGTTCACGGAAATGACCTAATTCTCTATGAGTATATTTTCTTTCTAATTCTATTATTTTCTTTAACTTGATATCATTACAAATAAGTAAACCAGTACGATTGATAATACTAATTATTTCACCATAAGTATAAGAATCATACAAAATAACTCTAAACAATTACATAATTGGACCTTCATCATTTTCAGAAGAATAATCATCGTTTAAAGAAGAAGAGGAAGAAGAAGAAGAAGAAAGTGGAGTAGGTGATTGATCATTTAAAAATATTTTAAATAATTTATTTTTTATTTCCTCTGAAATTTCTAACTGTTATATTTTCTTTCTCACATAACATTTATTAGCGAAGTGTCCTGTTTTTCCACATTTCCAACAAACTTGACAGGAAGAGTTGATATATGAGAAACTGGAAAGATAATAAAGGGAAATGAATTATAGATGGTATATAGAAGATTGAAGGCGTAGAAGTTTTAAGGAAAATGAAGAGATTCGGTTGAAGGTAGGAGAAAGTTGATAAGAAAAGGTTAAGAAGTATTCGATGCGTAAAATGAGAGACAAAATGAACGTCGACCGCTTCAAATTGCTGACGTGTCAGAGAGCTCCGTTAAGCATATGGACGGCAGACTGACGGAAGGACCTCATTGTCAAAAGTATGAAACTTAAGGGCTTTAAAGTTGAAATTTGAAATTCAATGACTAAACTGTTAAAAAGGTCAAAACCGACTAAATTGTTAAATTCCCTAAAATTAAATAAGTTCTTTAATTTTAAAAAATACAAAATTAGTTTTTAAAGTTTTACATCTTTCATGACTTTAGTCCTTTTGGAACCCATGTGAATAATTTTAAATCTTAATGATTAATTTTATGTGTTTTAAAGTTTAAGAGTTTATATAATGTTGATTTAAACCACATGGATGAATATTATATTTATAAAAAGGGGCTAAAAGGTGAACTTAAGTTTCCAAAATTCCCACGCCATGTAGTACAAAAGGCAATTGATATGCGTCACTTCGTCCATGTCACATTTCTTGGCCATTGTTTATATCATTTCATATCTTTTTGCTTTTCTTAGCCCACGCCATGTAGTACAAAAGGCAATTGATATGCGTCACTTCGTCCATGTCACATTTCTTGGCCATTGTTTATATCATTTCATATCTTTTTGCTTTTCTTAGCCGGTGGTTCTGCATCAATTTGAAAGAATAGAAGAGCTTGAGCCAGCAGATGGGAGTGGGGACTACCTCATGTTGACCTACCCCGACCAGAGTGTCCGATGGAAATAACAGCAATAACTTCATCTCGTCTTGTTATTTTTTTTTCTATATCGGCTGCCTCCTTTGATGACGATGAACCACAAATTAGAGCGGAGCCCAGAGCCCACCACTGAGTGTTGAAACAGGACCAAACGCTTTATAATGGAGGGGAAATTTTTAACTTATGCGCCTGCTAACTTGGTTGGTTGCCAGTTCAAATCGGAACAGAATGGTTGACAAATTGACTCGGGCAATCAAACCAGGAACGACTCTTGTGTTCAACATGATTCCACCATCTTCGGGAGTGCGAAAGAGTCACCTTTCTTTTCACTTGTTTTCCACAAATAGAAGGGCGAAAACGACATATCAACAGCTCCAGTAATTAAAAACCCTTCTGGTTCTTAGTCTTCAACTCAAAGATCAATAACCTCAGTGTTTCTGCAGACCTAAACGTCCGCCTATATTTAGGGATCCTATGTTTGATAATTTGTCGTTTTATTTAAGCTTTTGGTTCATATGTGCTGACATTCCAGATCCAGTTCTCTCCATTATGGTTAATTACCAGTGCCGGATCGTGACAAAGACAACTAAACATTGCATAAATGCAGAGGCCCACTAATTAGTATCCAGATTCCACTATAACCCACCCTCCGGCATTGGTCACTTTTTATGCCCTAATTTTTCCTCTTCCTTTGCCTGCTTGTATTGATATTTGATCTACTTGAAACTGATATGATACCCACTCATAAAGAAACATTGTGAATAGCATAGGGTCCAAAGTTCACATTGCTTTCACTTGTTATTGTAAATTATTTTAAGCATGATTTTGATTCAAAACTCACTAATAAGGTTGTAGTTCAATTTGTACCACCCACTAATTTGGGCCTAGTGATTAGTGATAAATGGGACATCCTCCCTTTTTATTTTATTTTTAAAAAAGTTTAATTATTCAATTAGTCCATGGTATAACATTTTGTATAATTAAGCAAAAAAAAAAACATGTTGATCCAAAACGCATAAATAGTCCGACATGCATGGACCCGTGTCAACATCTCAGCGTTCCCAACAATAACACGTTCTCTCTATTAATTAAGATCTGGGTGGCCTTTGGGGTGAGAAATTCAAACCCATCAAGGATCAGGATCAAAAACAATAATATAATGCTTGGTTGAAAGTTGGAACGGGTAAGATTCCATCCAAAATCTTGCGGTCGAGGCAATACTACCTGACAAATTGTTATCAATTCATCGTTTAATTTTTTGGATCTAAACACTTGATCTACTTAATTAATACAAAATAATTATTCGAAGAACTCTTGAGGAATTTTTACCTTTTATATATACCTTAACTAATTTTGAGATACATTAATCTATGCAAGATCCCTGCTAATTAAACATTAACCAACAGAAACCACTACCTCATCTTAATAATCAACCATTATTACTGGCGGGGCCATTCATTCAGTGTGATTTCGATCGGATGTAGTGGGAAAACAGACCCTTAAATTGTCTTCATGACCAAACATTATCATAACCTATTACTTAATCAAAATGCATGTCTCGAATTTAATCATTTATTTGACGGTCCAATAAGAAAACAACTTCCAATTATTGTTAAGTGGGCTGATGCGAAGATACGCACTTCAAGATAATATTATATATATAGAGAGAGAGAGAGCGAGAGAACGAAAAAAGAGAGGAAAGAAAGCACTTCGTAGGTGTGTTTGTGTATGCCGTTTTACGCATGGACCGCCTTTAGGGAGATGGGATTGCAAGCAGGTACAAAGGTAATTGGTTTGTGGAGAAAAATTGTACTAAAAAAAAGGCAGCCAAAAAATTGGGATTACTAGTATGAACGCCACCAATTTAGTGGCCATTCCACTAAGCCTTATGGTTGTTAGTTTACTGTGAGTGGGTCATTGGATGAAAAGATGTAACCATTAATCACTGAAATAGATTGTTTACTCGCCACCTGTGCCGTTTCATTTACTTGTAATACTTTCCTTCCTCTTCCAACTTGAATTCGTTTCCCTTGTGAAACATGATGATTGGGAAGAACATGCCATCTCTGCTGTATGGACAGCCATGTCAACCAAGATTGACATCTCGACTAATTGCTCTTTCTCTCTCTGTTAACCTTTTCCATTCCCAAAGACTCATTTCTCTCTCTCTCTCTATCTTCGGGTAAACATCTACCAGTGTAGCATTCCTGTTAGCTAGTCTTCTAATCTGGCATCACAAGTACCTGAACTTGGTCCTGAAGAGTCAACTACGACCGTTATAGCTTGGCTATCTTTAGCTCCAAAGGCCACGAATCCCGAAATTAACCATTTTAGGAATTATTAAACAGATGATGCTTAAAATGATACAATGGAAATTTCCCTCTACTAGTTTGGTTAGCAGGCACTTAAAAGTATCCGGGTGGAAAGATTTTGCGCAGGTGGGGATCTGACCCTCACGGAATAATCCTACCCAAAAAAAAGTAGATGTGTAAGTGTAAACATAACCAAAGTTGGATGTATTTTCAGGGCATATATACCTACAAAGTAACATGGAATCAGACGATGAACTTTCGGTTGGTCCACATGTTTTCGATTTCACACCGCCTCTGTAACCCTGTTGCTGATGTGAAGTAATGGATGCTATAAAAACAAACCCCACGATACACGGTCCAAAAGATTGGTCAATTGCCATGCTATTATGAACCAACTGAAATATTGGGTGCTCAATTATGGTATTTGAAATGAAAGTAACACAGGCAGATTTAATGTAGAAAGTGACCTGTAAAGAAGTACATAAGCAAGAGTGGCTCGTCTGGAACTGGAAGATTTTTGCCCACTCAATGACCTTTACAAGCGTCTCTCTCACAATGTTTCTATCCAGCCAATAATTAGATTCCAGACATTTTCTGGAGAAAGATTTAATAGAGCAACAGACATGGCATCATATAATTTCCCCGGGTAACACCTACCATATGGATCTTAATCCCATTCAGCACTCAAGTTAGGAACTAATTAGCAGCTACCTATTAAAGCAAGAGAACCCTTCTTACCCCTTTCCTTTCCTATGCTATATTCACTTGGATATTGCATTTCAGAAACAGAATTGCCAAACGCTAGACCTTTGAGTAACCTGAAAATCCCTCTGAGAAGATGAAGATCATAGCTTTCAGAATTCTACAGATGGTTCTACTTGTAATGTTCTTCTGCACCATCGCGGTTGCAGAAGAGCAAAACCAGAAACCAAAACAGACTTACATAGTCCGCACGGACAAGACCCACATGCCGTCAAGTTTCACTGATCACTCCCAGTGGTACGCCGCGTCTTTGAAGTCAGTATCTGACTCAGCGGACATGCTCTACACCTACAACAACGTGATCCACGGCTTCTCCACGAGGTTAACCGCCGAGGAAGCTGAGTCACTTGAAAAGCAATCGGGAATTCTCTCTGTCTTACCTGAAGTGAGATATGAGCTTCATACAACTCGGACGCCAGAGTTCCTTGGATTAGATAAAATCGACGCCCTCTTCCCCGCGTCCAACAAAGTGAGCGAGGTGATTATTGGAGTGTTCGACACAGGTGTATGGCCCGACACAGCGAGCTTTGACGACACTGGGTTTGGTCCTGTACCGAGTGACTGGAAAGGTAAATGTGAAACAGGGACGAACTTTAATGTATCGAGCTGTAACCGCAAACTTATTGGCGCAAGGTTTTTCTCAAATGGATACGAAGCATCAATCGGAGAAATTGACGAAAAGACGGAATCAAAATCACCGAGGGACGATGACGGCCATGGAACTCACACCTCAACCACAGCGGCTGGGTCAGCCGTAGCAGGAGCTAGCCTCCTTGGATATGCTTATGGAACAGCTCGTGGTATGGCTACACATGCCCGAGTCGCCGTGTACAAGGTGTGCTGGCTTGGTGGATGTTTTAGCTCGGATATTGTAGCAGCGATGGACAAGGCCATTGAAGATGGAGTCCATGTTATATCCATGTCTATTGGGGGAGGGATGCCCCAGTACTACAGAGACATTGTTGCCGCTGGAGCTTTCAATGCAACGGCCCGGGGGATTCTTGTGTCGTGCTCTGCGGGAAACGATGGACCCAGCCCTGGAAGTTTAACTAACGTAGCGCCTTGGATAACCACAGTTGGAGCAGGAACTTTAGACCGGGATTTCCCCACTGATGTTAGCCTTGGGAACGGAAATAATTACACTGGTGTGTCACTCTACAACGGGAAGCCTTTATCCGGTTCTCTAGTACCGATTGTATATGCAGGTAATGCGAGTAACACGACAGATGGTACTCTGTGCTTGAGTGGTAGTCTGATTCCAGCAAAAGTTGCTGGGAAAATTGTGATCTGTGATAGGGGATCAAGTGCTCGTGTAGATAAGGGTTTGCAGGTTAAAAATGCTGGTGGCATGGGGATGATATTAGCTAACACAGATTCTTATGGGGAGGAGCTGGTTGCCGATCCACATCTCTTGCCTACAGCAGCTGTAGGGCAGAAAACCGGTGATGCCATTAAGAAGTATGTCCTCTCAGATCCTAATCCCACAGCAACAATTGGTAATGGGGTCACGAAAGTAGGAGTTCAACCATCTCCAGTGGTTGCAGCATTCAGTTCTAGAGGTCCAAATCAGCTCACTCCGGGAATACTCAAGCCAGATATTATAGCACCGGGTGTCAATATCCTAGCTGGGTGGACAGGTGCAGTCGGACCAACAGGGTTAGAGCAAGATACTAGACGTGTAAGCTTCAATATTATTTCAGGTACATCGATGTCATGCCCGCATGTAAGCGGCTTAGCTGCCCTCCTGAAGGCTGCTCACTGGGAGTGGAGCCCCGCAGCGATAAGGTCTGCCCTCATGACCACGGCTTACACAAAGTACCAAAACGGGAAAACCATAATAGATGTTGCTATAGGCAAGCCCTCAACACCTTTTGACTACGGTGCCGGACATGTCAATCTAGTGGCTGCTCTTGATCCTGGCCTCGTATATGATAACACGGTTGAGGACTACCTGGCCTTCCTGTGCGCCATAAACTACACCTCATCTCAGATAAAGCTTGCCACAAGCAAAGACTTCACCTGTGATTCAAGCAAGAAATACAGCATAGGAGACTTTAATTACCCATCTTTTGCTGTTCCCCTGGAGACGGCTTCAGGCATAGGGGGTGGCGTTGATGCGCCGACTACTGTTTTATACACTAGAACTCTGACTAATGTCGGCACTGCGGCAACTTATAAGGTTTTGGTGTCATCATCACAGGCTCCCTCTGTGAATATATCGGTTAAGCCAGAATCACTGGTTTTCAGTGAACAGAACGAGAAGAAGAGTTTCACGGTGACATTCGTTGCCAATTCTAGGCCATCTGGTTCTACCAGCTTCGCTCGTTTGGTATGGTCAGATGGGAAACACTTCGTTGGTAGTCCGGTTGCTTTCACCTGGACATAATTACAGGCTCTGGAGTGCCAAAAGGTCCAAGATGCTCTCTTTATGTATAACGGAATGGTTATCTCGTACTTTTGATTTTCCATTTGTTCCAGCAACTGAACAATTAGGGACATTTCAGTTAACAAAACCAGGGAGGAATAAATCTAGGCCAAATAATTGCACAGAAAGCTATCCAGGGGATTGCCTCGTGATTTTATAATTGACTATTTATATCAACTACCAGAAACGAATTCTCCATATCGCAATATCCTTAGAATTACGGTTCATAGAAAATTAAAATAAATCGGTTTTACAGCTTTTCTTTGATTTTGTCATGAAACAACTTCCCGTGAGAATCAATAACTGGAGTTGCTGCTGTGAACTCCTATGCTAAAATCATTGCCTTCTACGAGCTGCAACGGAATCCACACTGAGAAATTGAATGGTTACTAAGAACACAGAATGAATTTACTAATTATGTGTTTGTGTCCGGTTCGTTGTGTGTCCTTTTTTAAGGCTTATCTGGGGCTGCTGCTTTGGGGCATCAAATTCCTCTTCTTTCTTTTGATGTTGATCTCACATTTGTTTCAGCTGCATTTTCACATCCCTTATATATCCTTGAGCTCGTGGTTTCAAGTTCCATTGATAACATATGCGCAAATCAAGGATGCCATATATAACTGATAATGACGAAAATGTTGGTGATGATTATTTGTTGGATCCTAACCCTTCAAACTCATAAATCACTGGATAATGCAAGCATTAAATGCCACTGACTTTTAACTTCTTAGAAACACTTTTCAAAACATCTTGAAAAAATAAAGTCGAGCATCATTCAGAATCCTGTATTGACTGACAAACAGGCAGGAAATATGTATCAAGTTGCCAATATTTGTGTTTCACAGCTTCCCAAACTTCTCCTAAGCAATCCTTAACCGGCAATGGTATTAACTGTGTGGAATAGCCCAAGTTCTCGAGTTCCAGAGAGACTAGGTTATGTTTGGTTTATGTTTTGAGATATGTTTTGTGTTTGTTTGAAAGTAGTGTAGATTCTCTTGGGATTGGTAAAAAATGTGTTAAAAGTTGTTGAAATTTGTAAAAAGTTATTGAGATTGGTGAAAATGTATTGGAATTGATGAAAAAGTGAGAGAAAAACGTTTTGAAAACTTTTTAAAACATGAAACAAACATAGCCAAAGGTTGTATTTGTACCTAAAAATTTCACAAAATTTTTCACCCTCCCATAATAAAATATTACAATATAATCTCTCTCTCCCCCATCAAATAATAATTTTTCACTATAAAAAATCACTTCTCTCTTCACTTTTTTACTAAACACAATACTAAAAATTTTAACAACCCAAAAATTTTCCAACACAAACCCACCCTAAACGACAGTAGACAACGTGGAAGAAAGCATTACCCCCGCAAAGGCCATTGAAGAATGAGTAGATTCCCCCAGGCTTTAACAATACAGGAAGGAGAAAGGATTGCCTTTCCCTACAGGAAGATGTTGGTGGAACTCTCTCAGGTCTTCATAATACTCTCCATAAGTATCAAAGAAAATACCAGAAACGAATTCTCCATATCGCAATATCCTTAGAATTACGGTTCATAGAAAATTAAAATAAATCGGTTTTACAGCTTTTCTTTGATTTTGTCATGAAACAACTTCCCGTGAGAATCAATAACTGGAGTTGCTGCTGTGAACTCCTATGCTAAAATCATTGCCTTCTACGAGCTGCAACGGAATCCACACTGAGAAATTGAATGGTTACTAAGAACACAGAATGAATTTACTAATTATGTGTTTGTGTCCGGTTCGTTGTGTGTCCTTTTTTAAGGCTTATCTGGGGCTGCTGCTTTGGGGCATCAAATTCCTCTTCTTTCTTTTGATGTTGATCTCACATTTGTTTCAGCTGCATTTTCACATCCCTTATATATCCTTGAGCTCGTGGTTTCAAGTTCCATTGATAACATATGCGCAAATCAAGGATGCCATATATAACTGATAATGACGAAAATGTTGGTGATGATTATTTGTTGGATCCTAACCCTTCAAACTCATAAATCACTGGATAATGCAAGCATTAAATGCCACTGACTTTTAACTTCTTAGAAACACTTTTCAAAACATCTTGAAAAAATAAAGTCGAGCATCATTCAGAATCCTGTATTGACTGACAAACAGGCAGGAAATATGTATCAAGTTGCCAATATTTGTGTTTCACAGCTTCCCAAACTTCTCCTAAGCAATCCTTAACCGGCAATGGTATTAACTGTGTGGAATAGCCCAAGTTCTCGAGTTCCAGAGAGACTAGGTTATGTTTGGTTTATGTTTTGAGATATGTTTTGTGTTTGTTTGAAAGTAGTGTAGATTCTCTTGGGATTGGTAAAAAATGTGTTAAAAGTTGTTGAAATTTGTAAAAAGTTATTGAGATTGGTGAAAATGTATTGGAATTGATGAAAAAGTGAGAGAAAAACGTTTTGAAAACTTTTTAAAACATGAAACAAACATAGCCAAAGGTTGTATTTGTACCTAAAAATTTCACAAAATTTTTCACCCTCCCATAATAAAATATTACAATATAATCTCTCTCTCCCCCATCAAATAATAATTTTTCACTATAAAAAATCACTTCTCTCTTCACTTTTTTACTAAACACAATACTAAAAATTTTAACAACCCAAAAATTTTCCAACACAAACCCACCCTAAACGACAGTAGACAACGTGGAAGAAAGCATTACCCCCGCAAAGGCCATTGAAGAATGAGTAGATTCCCCCAGGCTTTAACAATACAGGAAGGAGAAAGGATTGCCTTTCCCTACAGGAAGATGTTGGTGGAACTCTCTCAGGTCTTCATAATACTCTCCATAAGTATCAAAGAAAATACCTGAAAAGCAACACATCAAAGAATCACTTTTCAACCCCTTCCACCCAATTCTTATTGGTGGATTATGATGTGCGTATGTGGAGCTCAAAGACAGAACATGGAGGAAAAAGGGACTGTGAATAAAGAAACTAAGCAAGAAAAGAGCGTACCAGCGTTGACCGTCGGTAATCTCGTGCGCGAGGTTGGAGGGGGAGAGGGCGTTCCAGGGCGCGCCAGCTTCGAGAAGGTCCTTGACCGCGTGGGCGTGGCCGTGCTTGGCCGCGTGCATTAGCGGAGTGAGGCCTTGACCGTCGAAAAAAGACACGTCTGCACCGGATTCTACCAAAGCTCTGAGCTTGCATAGTTCCTAGCGGCCTCGCATAGTTGCTCGCCTTGGTCCATGTCTGCGCGAGTCGGTAATGGAACCCTTGCTGGAGCCTTGAGGTACAAAAATCTCAGGATTAATTATTAGATTTACCTCCACGGAGGTTTCTCATTATTAAACAGAAGCCCAGAGACGTGTAACAGTTTTGGTTCCGCGTCAAGATACCTTTTCTTCTCCCAGTTTTTTTCTCCCCTCTCTCTCGGCCGCGTGCCTCCTCCCGCAACCCATTCCCCTTACGGAGGAGGGGGAGCTCCGGCTCCTTCTTCCCCCTCCTCCTTTTTCCTTCTCTCCTTCCCCTCTCCCTCTTCCCTCTCCCTTCTCCGGCTCTCTGGTCAGCTCGGGTGGGTTTGGTTTGGGCGGTTTTTTGGTTTTTTGGCAGGTGGGTTTCTCGCGTTTTGCGGTGGTCTCCGCCGTATCTGGAAGGGCACGCGCCGGCTGGGTGGACTCAGCACGAAGAGCGCTTCGTCGGCCTTCTTCGCAGTTCCTCAATGGGTGGCGCGTCGCTATCCACGCGCGGCACGCACCGCGCGTGGATCTGACGCGCTGACCGCCTTAGCGGCGTGTGGCAGCCCTTCCGGCTCCCGGTTCCAGCTCTTCTCCTCCGGCGTGGATAGTGTGGCCTTTGCGCTCCGTTTTCCACTTCGGCTCCCCTCTGTCGGCGCCGCCGCCTGTTTTAGTCCGACCAGTAATAAACTCGTTTGGGTCTGCCCCTTTGTTTAGGGCTAGTCTTTTGTCTTGTTGTCGCCTGTTTGGGTCTGCCTCTCTGTTTAGGGCTTGTGTTTGGTCGTGTTTTCCCCCGTTTGGGTGTGCCCCTCTGTTTAGGGCTTGTTGTCTGTCTAGTTCTGTGGTTGTCTGTCCGCCCCTTCCGTGGGCTTATCCGAGTCCTTGTGGCTCTTTTCCGACCCTTTATTGGGTCTCGCTACGCGTCACTTGTGGCGCTTTTCCGACTTGTCCAGGTCCTAGTAGCTTTGCCTACTATGTCCGGCCATCACTCCCTCTGCCTTGCATGAAGTTTATAGTAGTTCCTCTGATCTGTTTGAGGGTCTTGCTGGTAGGGGTGGACATTTCTACCGCCGGTACCGGAATTCCGGTACCGGGACCGGTTCCAGGTACCGGCTACCGGATACCGTCCGGAACCGGACCCGGAGCCGGTAGAGGATTTTTCAAAATAGCGGAACCGGTACCGGTACCGGTAATTCCACCGGTACATGCCGGAATACCGGTTCCGCTTTAAAAATAAAAAATAAAAACAAAAAAACAAAACGCACAGCTTTGGGCTAGGCCAAAACTGCGCGTTTTGAACCACCAAAACGTGCGTTTTGGTCTAGACCAAAGCTGTGCGTTTTGGACTAGACCAAAACGCATGTTTTGGTCTCTAGGGTTTTCAAAACCCACCATTTTTCGAACTTCTTCAGTTCTTTGAGCCTCCTCCCCCTCTGCCTCTCTCCGTCTCTCATTTCTCCTCCTCTGAGTCCTCTTCGAGTCTTCGACCTCCTCTCACAGTCTCACGGCTGAATTTCTCTCTCTCAAGCTCTCTCTCTCTCTGCTCATCCACTCTCTGCTGACTGCTCAGTGGCCATCCTCTCACGGTGGTCGCCGACTCGCCGTTTGCTTCGAAGTTTGAAGGCTGCCGACAGCCACTCATCTCTCTCTCTCTCTCTCTCTCATCTCACAGATCCGAACCATAATCAGTGAATCACACTGATTATCTCAGATCTGCCGACTGCCAGTGCCAGTGCCGTTTGTTGTTTATTTTTTTTTAATTTCACTTTCATTCATATCATTATCTCAGATCTGTTAATTTCATTTTGTGCAGGTGCGAAGTTTAGATTGTGATTGTGAATTTGTGCTCACTACCGTGTGATTAGTGCACTGTCAGTCTGTCATTGAGGTGAATTTAATTTTTTTATTTATTGAGTAACTGAGTTAATTATTTATAGTAGATTAGTAGTTAGTTGGTTAATTTAGAATTTTAGAATTTAGATTGTAGATTAGGTTGTGAAACTGTGGAGGATGGGCTTGAATGATTGGAGGATTTGGTTGTTAGTTGTTTGTAATTTGTTTGTGAATTTGTGCAATCTGTTTGTGTTCAATAAGTTAATACCATGCTTGGTTAATTAAAGTATTTTATTCATGAGCATTAAGGTTTCCTCTGTGTGAAATAAGAAAATATTGGATGGGACGGTTGGGAGGCATAGGCACGATGCATATCCTGTAATACATGGATATGGTTTTTTGCTTTGTGTTATGAGCTGCTCAAAATATATGCAAAAGATGCTATTGTATGAAACATCATCTTTTCATTTAATATGCATTCTGCAAGTTTGATTACAATGTAACCCCTTGTTTTTACAATATACAATTATACAATTTGAGTATTACGGTATATTTGTATAGCAATATAAGTTTAGATTTAAGTGTTAGAAATTTTTATTTTTTTTAAGGAAAATGCCCATAATATTAGATTAATAAATGTTAAACTTATAATTTCAGATAATTAGATAATAGGATTGACTGACTGGTAATTAGAAACTTAGATTTTGGGTTGTGTTGTGTTATATTTTGTTCTTTTTTAATTATGAATATGCAATAAACATTAATAATTTTGTTTTACATTTGGAATTTTTTTTTCATGATGAACATTGAACAATGAACATTAGACATGGTGATGTGCATATATTCATAATTTTCTTAAATGGCCAACATTGAACAATGGAAGTAATCAATCACGTGTTAGTGAGTTAGTGACCAATCATTTGTAGTTGGTCATTAAATATTATGGGCATAAATAAACAGGCCATACAAAACTAACACTGTCATAACAATATGATAGTGATGTTTTGATTAAATGGCCAACATTTTATTCCATCAATTCAACTATTTAATTTGTAATATTTGTAGTTTATTTTAGAGGATGTAAAATTGTATTATTTGTAGACTTTACTTTATCTATATGTTTATTTGTAATTTGTAAATTTATTTGTTTGGTTTTATTGTATTTAGTATTTGGTTTTATGTGTAAATTTGTAATTTATAAATTTATTTGTATGATTGAATCATTCTTCTTGAGTTCTTTCATTAAGTATATGATTTATTAAGTTAATTAAATTGAAATAACTATTATGTAATTTGTAACATGTAAATTAGAATCTAGATAAACCAAATATTGGATCCAACATCCATGATCCAACAATATAATTATATACCACGTAGTAATAGATTATTATTTTGGATCCAACATCCAAATCTATCTTTAATTTGTAATAATAACATAAGCTCAAATAATATGCAAGATAAAAATATGCAATTATAACTGAAGCCGAAATTAAAAGCCCAAAAATTTAAGATTTTGGGCCCAAATTTCAGCCCATTTAGATTGCCGGAATTCCGGCCACCGGTTCCGGTATCCGGTTCCGGAATTCTGGCACTTACCGGACCGGAACCGGATGCCAAAAATGGCATCCGGCAACTACCGGAGCCGGAATTTCATATTCCGGCTCCGGTACCTCCGTTACTCTCCCCTACTTGCTGGTTGTGTCTGTGTCGGTCTGTCCTGTGGTCGGTCCTGTGGTGTTTGTTTTTTAGTTGTTTTTAATATATTAGTTGTTTTCAAGAAAAAAAAAACAGAAGCCCAGAGGCCAGTAAGCTATAGCGCAGCTGGCGCATCCTCAACTTGGGAAGGAGTCGAAGGACCTGATTCGGAGGTCGAATCTCTCTATCCGCAGTGTAGGTCATGCTTCTCAATTTTACCTAGAGGAAAAAAAAGAAAAAGAAAAAAGAGCGGCCCCTCAGGTAGGGCTGCACACAACTGGACCGGATTTGCGGTCCAGTCCGGTCCTAGTATTTAAAATGCGGTCCGGTCTTCATTTTTAATAAGGTTAATCGCAAAGATAGTCTTTGGGTTTTATACCCTTTATCGATTTGGTCCCTGGGTTTTCATTTTGGTCATATAAGTCCTTAGGTTATCCTAATTTATCGATTTGGTCCTTCCGTCCGATTCCCTCTCCTCCGTGCACAGTCAGCTAACGGTGGGTCAAGTCACCACCAATAAAATCGCGACACGTGTTTTTTTAATAAAAAAAATCACTGTCCACCTGGAATATTCGTAAAAAAAAAACGAACGGGGGATACCCCGTTCGCGCGACAGAGGGAGCCCAGGAAGCCACCCACCCCGGCGACCGGGAGCCTAGATCTGGGCTCCCTCGCGGTGGTGGGGCGAGAGGGAGCCCAGATCTGGGCTCCCCTCGCTGGGGCGGCTTGCGCCGCGAGTGGTTGCCGCAAGCCACCCCCGCCCACCCCTCGCGAGCCCTAGGGCTGAAAAACAGTAATGCGGTCCGGACCGCATTCCGGTCCTAGTATATTAAAGGACCGGACCGCTTTTAATTTTTTCATTTTTTTAGGTTAATTTCAATAGGGGAAGTCCATATAAAAATGTTAAGTTTTAGTTTAGTTTAGATTAAAATTAAACATTTTAAGTTTATAATTTGTATTAAAAATTATAAAAATATATATATTTTTTATTTTTTTAATAAATGCGATCCGGTCCGCGGTCCGGTTGTGTTCACCCCTAGTGAGCCCCACGGCCACCCAGCGTGAGCCCCCCGGTGACGGGGAGCCCAGATCTGGGCTCCCTCTAGCCGGGGTGGGTGGCTCCCGGCCACCCCTCGCGGTGAAGCAGCCCACGCCGGCGACGGGGAGCCCAGATTTGGGCTCCCTCTCGGTTTTTTTTAATATTCCAGGTGGATAGTATTTAAAAAAAACACGCGTCGCGATTTTATTGGTGGTGACGTGGTCCACCGTTAGCTGACTGTGCACAGAGGAGATGAAATTGGACGGAAGGACCAAATCGATAAATTAGGATAACTTAAGGACTTATATGACCAAAATGAAAACTCAGGGTCCAAATCGATAAAGAGTATAAAACCCATGGACTATTTTTGCCATGAACCCTTTTTAATAAATGCGGTCAGGACCGGACCACATTTATTAAAATAAAATAAAAATAAAAATATTTTTTTATAATTTTTAATGCAAATTATAAACTTAAAACGTTTAATTTTAATCTAAACTAAAATTCAACATTTTTATATGCACTTTCCCATTTGAAATTAACCTAAAAAAATTTAATTTTTTTTAAAAAAATTAAAACCGGTCCGGACCGCATTTAGTAGGACAAAATCTGGTTTTCAGCCCTACCCTGAGGTTTCTTCGATTGGAAATTTTCATCCTCAAAATTTCTACACAATTATAAAATTATTTCTCTCCTCATCATACTATAAAATAATATTATAATATCCAATTAAATCTATTCTCTTTGTTTTTTCATCAAATTCCATAAAATATCTTTATTTTTTCACAAATCTCAATACTCCAAAATTTCTAACCTCCAAAATTTTTACTTTCAAACACAACCAAAATTAGGCTACCGTATTGTTTTGTTTCCTGTCTTTGAATCGTGCAGCTCGAGTGTTTTATCTTCTTCTTTTTTAGCAAAAATATATTTCTCAACTATTAAGAAGTTTATTTTCCTGTCAAATTCTCAATCACTAGTGGTCTCTTAGACCCTTTAGGACTTCGTAAAGGGTTGTCTCTAACTTCATTAAAATGACGAGATTACTTTTGATGACTTAATAAATTGACATAAATACTCTTAATTGAATATGAACACGTGCAAAATGGTTTAATGATATTATTATCATTTTGGTCTAATTTAATAAAAAAAAGTGCAAGTTTATATGATTGATAATTTAAAGGTGCATATATCTAAGTTAATAATTTATGATAAAATGTGTCAAATTCTTTATAGTTCAGGATGAAAAGTATATTTAGCATTTTTTTTTTATATTTTTCTCTCTTTTTTGATCTTTTAAAGTACAAGAAAAATTTGTGTATTTGATTGCGTGGAAGCATTTAACGCGGAGAAATTTTTAGTACTTGAATTATCTCATATCTTTTTTAGGGTTAGTCCCAGCATAAACCCAACAAAGATCTGAAAAATGCTCATGAACATCAGGGTGGCCTCCAGATAAAATTACGGAGGCATCCCATCGAGCAAGTAGGTGCGCTTCCTCATTAGCACCACGGTAAACAAAAGAAAAGGAGCAAGAATCAAAAGAGGATGTCATTTGAACAATATCCCCCATACGCCCGTGGCATCTCCAATTCCTCTGTTCTGGAAAATTCTAATAGCTTCAATCACAAGAACCGAGTTTCCACAACTAGCCGAGAAAGACCACATCGAAGAGCCTCATCAATACCTAATTGTACTGCACGAATTTCACCCTCTGCAGGATCTACAGTATAAAATCTTTCAACACATGCACCCACAATCAAACCTTTATGGTTTTTAATCACTGTCGTCCCTACTGAAAAGTCCTCCCTTACAGCAACATCACAATTTACTTTAAAAAGCCCATCTGAGAAATTATCTTCCTATGGTTCCACGCAGCAACATGTTCCCCACAGATTTTATGCACCCTAGAAACAAATTGCATCACATCAAGACTAGCACCTTGATGAATGATCTGGTTTCTAGTCCACCATACAAGGTCCCACGCTATTAGTGCATATAATTGGAATCTATGATGGTCCACAACTGATAAGTCAGGAAGTAAAGAAGGATTCAAAATAATCATCAACCAATCTAAAAGAAGCTTATCAGAAAACACCATGATATCTAATACGCAGGGAGAAATGACGTCAAATAATCCTACTGACCATACATCCTATTAGCAAGTGATGAGATGACTCCACTTCTTCATTACACAATACACACTTCAAGGCAGCATCCTCTCTATGCCTCATACGTGCAGCAATAGTAGCCTTAGTTGGGATAGCATCCCAAAGCAATTTCCACAAACATAATTTCAATCTTTCATGAACCGATAACTTCCAAAGCTTGGCCCACCACTTCGCTCCAATAGGAGACAATGAAGCACTTTTCTACCGTACCACCTCCCTGTACATAGACTTAACAGTGAGTCGTCCAGATTTCTTTAAAGTCCAAATCTGTTTATCAGAACGAGAGTCACTCCCTAGATGGATTTTCAGAGTAGCTTCAGCATGTTTAGTAGAAAAAAGACGCCAAAGGAGACTTCGGTTCCATTGTCCAGATTCCTGATCAATTAGATCGACCACCTTATCAACCTCCACCTCAGCTAACGCCTCACTATTATAGTATGGTTTGAAACCTGGAATGAAAGGAATCCAGTTGTCTCTCCATATTGAAATATTCTCCCCATTACCTACCAACCAACATAAACCCCTCTCTAAATGTGGTCTCATTTTCAATATCCCTTTCCAGAATCAAGAAGCCTGCGGGTTCCAAACAGTTTCCCAAAAACTTCCCTGCTGCAAATATTTCCCTTTCAATGTCCTAACCCATAAGCTCTACTCATTAGTGGCCAAATTCCAGGCTAACTTGGAAAGTAAAGCTTGATTCATATCATAAACAGCCTGAAAACCCATACCACCCTCAGATTTGGGAATACACATTTAGCTCCATGATTTTAAAGAGAGATTGTGGAATTTATCAAGTTTATGACCCCAACAGAATTTCTTCAACCCACAATCAATTTCCAAACACCAGCTTTTAGGTAAATCAAAGAAGCTTAAAGAATAAACTTAAAGGGGAGTCGCCACACTTCTGATTAACATCCCTTTACCGGTTTGGGATAACAACTTCACTCTCCAACCCGAAAGCTTGTCAAATAACCTATCCTTTAAATCTACCAAAGCCATATGTTTCGAACGAGGGAAGATCAATGGAAGGCCTAGATGTTTGGCCTTGCTTGAAATTCTCTTAAGTTGTAACAAATTACAAATGTTCAAAGCAGCATCCCCATTAAATTTCCGGCTGAAATGAATAGACAATTTAGCCTAATTGATTTTTTGCCCTGACCAACCCATATACAAGTCCAAACATCTGTCCAAAGCTTGAGCATCCTTCATACTAGCTTTCGCAAAAACAAGAATGTCATCCGCAAAAAGTAGATGTGAAATAATTGGTGCCTGCCTCCCAATTTTTAAACCTCTTGTATGACCAACCGCCTCCTCTCTAATAATAATCCGAGAAAGGATCTCTGAACATAGCAAAAATAATAGCGGCGAAAGAGGATCTCCTTGAAGTCATCCACGAGAAGGAGAAAAATATCCAAAAGGGCTTCCATTAAGCAATACTGAAAACTTAGAAGTTGAATGCATTGCTTAATCCAATTGATCCAAATAGGATGAAATCCAAACCTCTCCAAAATGATAAGAAGAAAATATCATTCAACACGGTCATAAGCTTTCTCCATATCCACTTTAATTGTCATCCACCCACCATGGCCCCGTTTATGGTTCATACCATTAAAAAATTCCGCATCCACTATATAGTTATCCTGGATCAAAAGACCTTTGACAAAAGCAAGTTGGTAAGGGCAAATGAGCTTAGGCAACACATATTTGAGTCTTTCAGTCAATATCTTAGAGATAATCTTGTAGATAACGTTGCATAAGCTGATTGGTCTAAATTGCCCCACTAAAGAGGGGTTATCCACCTTCGGAATCAAGACTAAATTTGTATGATTGAGTTGACAAAAGAAGAAAACTGTCATCCCATCAAGCCCCGGGGCCTTATCCGGATTCATGCCTTTTAAAATCTCCCAAATTTCCTGTGCATCTGGAAGCTTAATCAGCATATCATTATCCTCTGCAGTAATAACCATATCAACCAAATTATTTAAATCTAAGGGTATAGAGAGCTGCTTAATCGTATAAAGAGATGAGTATAAAGTCACTAAGTCAGCACCAATTAATTGGTGACCAAAAATCCAATCCCTTCCATGATCTTTCAGCTCCAAAATTTTGTTTCTACAATGAAGATCACAGTCGAAGCATGAAAGAATTTTGTAATCAGATCACTAGAAGATAATCAAGACACCCTCAATTTTTGCTTCCATAAAATTTCCTCTCTTTTGAGGTGCTCGTCTATCTCCAACCACAAATTCTGGTCAGTTGGTTCAGCTTGTTGACAGATGTTGAGTTGCTCTTTCACAGATTGTAGAGCAACATGAATGTCTCCAAACACAATTCAATTCCATTGTCTAAGGGCCTCCCTAACAACATGTATTTTAGAAAAAAGCACCCATGCATGATTCCCACTCCTCGGTTTCCTCCATATCTCCGTTATAATCCCAAAACAACTTTCCTCTCCAGCCCATAATTTTTCGAACTTAAAACTCGTAGCCAACCTCATCTCTTTCCTAAAAATATTAAGAATAAGGGGAATATGATCTGAATTAGTCACACTATAATGTCAAACCCCAGCATTAGGAATTTTCCAAACGCCACTGCACATTAGCTATACTTCTATACAATCTCTCTCTAATATGTGTCAATCCCGCTCTCCCATTACTCCAAGTAAAACCTTCTTCCCGAAAATCCTAGGTCCACAAATCCTAAACAATCCATAAAGTGGCTCAGTCCACTAGTACAAGAACTAGACACAACCCACCCACCTTGCTTTTCATGGGGACATAAAACCTCATTAAAGTCACTAACACATACCAACTAACCAAGAGAACACAAATCTTCCCAAAAATCCACCTTATCCTTCCAATAGCAGGACCATGAACAAAAGAGCATAAAAAATCAGACCGATTATTCTCAGGCCTAAACAACAAATGAAAATAGAACCTGTTAGACTTCAGAATGTCAAACTGCAATCCAGGGCGCCAGCAAAAATAAATACCACCCTTACATCCAACCGGAGGAACAGAAATAAAATGCACAAAACCTAAATTACGAAAAATGAACTCAAGCCGATCATCCTTTATTTTTGTTTCCATAAGAAAGATGCCCATAGGATCTACCTCTCTCACAAGTAGCCTAAGAGCTCTTGAAGCCGCAGGTCTACCAAGACCCCGACTGCTCCATGATATTAGACTCATGGTTGAGGTTGGGGCAGATATAGGCCCGCCACGCCAGCCACAGAGTTTTCCACATCATTATCATTAATCAACACCACCCCTGCCGAACCTTCAGCATCCTTCTTCTTTTGGGGACCAAATTTCTTCTTCTTCCTCACACCATCGTCCTTGCTTACCCCTTGATTAAACAACAGCTCCAAAGTTTTTTCCATAGGCAGTTGAAAAGAATCCGGAAGTTCACGTTGTTTCTTTAGTTGAGCTCAGGCTCAAAGACATCTTCCCCTCCTCTTTTTAAATGCAGCACACTGTCTTGGGCTCCAACACTAACAGAGAGTCGGTCCTGCACATGAGAAGAAGCTACATGCCCATCCTTACTAGATCCCACACCAACCAGCCCACTGCATACCTTACAAACACTTTTTGGCCCATCACCCCCAGACTTAGACATCCGCTCCTCATTCAGGCTCAGCTTACTTAATTGGCCCACAGAATAAGCCCCCTGATTCTCATTTTCTATAGCAATTTCCTTCGGCCCTTGATGATACAACTTCCCGGCACTAGCAGATTCCTTCCTGCATATTCCACTCGACGTCCCTGGCCCCCGTGTATATTCTTCTAGTGGTCCCCTATTGCCCATAACCGAATGAGCCAGCATGGACAGATTAGGAAGAACCGTAACCGTTTTCAGAAACGGAGAGTCACTTGGACTATTACTCAGCCTCCTATCACCACCACCCATGGTACGTCCACCCACTCCAAAATTCCCCTACCACCAGCACTTTAACCCACCTTAGTTCGTATGGGAGAAATAAGTTCTAATTCATCAAGAGGTATCATGCCCCGCATCTCATCTCCTAGGGCATATTGATAAGGATGCTCATCATCATTACAAGTACCCACAGTATGAGTAATACACCCATAACTCATGCAAAAACTAGAAATTCTTTCATATTTGAATGATACCCAAACAAGATTATAACCAGCTCTATTCAACATAAATTCAGGATGAAGAGGCGTTTCTAGATCAAAGTGTACCTTCATTCAAAGATACGGCTTGTTTATATCCATCGGATCTAATTGATCAATTATCCTCAACTTACTGCCAATCAACATCACATTTTCTTCATCCAGCCTCTCCAAAGGAAGCCCATGATCTGTACCCAATACCGAGCATGAGATAGCTCAACTTCATTGATGGTCTCTCCACTCCTCCACTCCTTAAGAATCATCAGATAGCCCTTAAAGTTCCAGGGAGCTAACTTCTGTACCCTTTCCTTCTCCTCCAAAGATTGAAATGAGAATAAAAAGCGATTTGAACCAGCATCTTCAATCCTAAGATTAGGAGCAAACCTCCAAACAGCCTTGACCAGAGGAAATATAACTGGCTTCCGGATAGTCTTCCTTGCTGCTAACCTTCCTACAGAGCTTCAAAATCAGACGCTCTTTCAGTATTTACTTTCATCATTCCAGACACATCTTCCCTGGAAAGGTTTTTTGTGCGTTCCATAAGTTCCTCCATATCAGCCAATGGTTTCTTCGAATCTCCCGTGCCTTTTAGCAATCAATATTTACTTTCATCATTCCAGACACATCTTCCTAGGAAAGGTTTTTTGTGCGTTCCATAAGTTCCTCCATATCAGTCAATGGTTTCTTCGAATCTCCCATGCCCTTTTGCTAAAGACAAAATTTCGCTCCACTCACGTAGACCCCACCCACAGCTTATCCTCCAGCAGCTAAATGAGAGAACCACAGGGATAATAAAATCAAGAATAATCGGGCAATAACCAGAAGGCCACAACAAAAGGCTTTGTAGGAAAAGGACAGAATCCTGATCCGTTGCGAAAAAAAGTCGAAGTAAAAGGGACGTAGTAGCAGGGGGAAGAAAAGAGCGAATCGTACCGCGAGGAAATCAATGACTCATTCGGTAAGGGGGTGAAATGGAAGGTATCAGGTGACAGGTGTGCGAGGGCAGGGTCCTTTTCTGAGGCCATGGAAGGGAATGGTCCTGTCAATGTGTACGGGGTAGCAGAGAGGGAAGGTTCCAGAGAGAGTATTTCGCTCAGTGGCTCCAGAGCGGTTACAAAACAGCTATTCGAATTATCTCATATCTAAGAATAAATCAAGACTATTTTGAATCTCATAACTTGAGAGTTTACCCACTTTTCGGGGTGACAGCAAATATAAATTTATATAGATTTAACATTTATTGGTTATCACAAAGAGCTTCCTCTGTTGCATGAACAAAACAACACAACAATGAGGGTGACCCAGCCTAGTGATCCATCCATATAATGCACCGAAGGCTCTTCCCTTCTAGAAGTAGTTCGAATGCTTCGTTGATCTCTGGGAAGCTCACCTCATGTGTTATGAACGCGTCCAAAGCGAGCTCCTGCAACGCAAGCGCAGATCAATGGCACGACATTATAATATTATATTCAAATTCAATAGCATCATAATGGTTGCTGATTTGTGTGAACTTAATTACTTTGTCTAGGTACTTCTTGGCGAGGAGAGGAATGTCAGATTTGGGTTTGAGACCCCCAAACATCGAGCCAGTCATGCGCCTGCCCGACAGAATCTCGTAGGGACTCAGTGTCAATGGCGAGCCATGCATCTCCACTCCAAGGAGCACTGTCTTCCCCCAACCCTGCATCCGTAAATTAACCCTCCGAATCAATAAAATGCTTTCAAGGCCCAAATACAATAATAAACCCTTCAGAAATTAGTAGAGATAGAACCTGTCGGCTGCTTCTAAAGGCATCTTGCATCAATGATGCCAACCCGACACACTCGAAGCAATAGTCAGCACCCCCATCTGTTAACTCCTTAATTACCTGATCTCAATCCACAAAAGGTAGAAACACTTGACGTGAGCATATGCAATCAGACAAGCAACACGGATTGCTCATTAATGATAAAACCAAACAATGTGGGTAAATAAGTTTGTTCCTTGGAAAATCGTTTAAAAATTGAGCATTTGCTACAAACGTTTCGTGAAGTAGAAATTCCAACCTCACTGACTGGCTTTTCTCCGCAGGTGGCTGGGTTAACAAAATCAGTTACTCCAAATTTCTTTCCTGCATAGATGAAATCAAATGGAGAACACGCTGACAGTTAAAAAGGAGAGAAAATGTTTTAACCCAGTAGAGGAAATGTATCCTCTGGTCACTAGACAAAGACAGCTTACCCATCTCGAATTTTTCGGGATTCAGATCGACGCCTATAATCTTCGAAGCTCCACGTAGTCTTGCTCCCTCCGCAACCTGGTACCAAGTTGCGGTTCTAAGATTTCATTTAAACTAACAGTTCCTTTTTCTAAGCTAGTAATTGTGTTTACTTTCATTAGATTTTGTGGCCCATTTTCGCTATATGTTGCTTAATTGAGATATATCTAATAAGTGGATCCAATCCTAATTTTGCTCCTAAAAATGATTTTCGGGATTTTCTAAGCGTCTGAGGGTGTATTTGCAACATAAAATTTTACACCCTCTAAAATTTTACAACAATAAAAAACTATTACAATATAATCTCTCTCTTCTATCAAATCATAACTTTTCACTACAAAAAACATAAAAAATTATCTCTCTTCACTTTTTCACCAAACCCAATACCTAAAATTTTACAAAACAAACCCACGTATAAATTGTCGCTAATTGCGCATTTAGCTCCTTGATCTTGTTGGGACCCATTGTGCCATTTGTCGTTCTTTTCTATTTGTTTTTCTAAGCGAGTTCATTAGGAGCTTACTAAATGGACATTAGTGCCCAAACTGATAAGGCTAGGAGTGGACTGTGGGCTTGAAACGTGAAGCAAGACCCACAGCCCGGCTGGTCGCTGGGTTCAAAATTCACATACCGCGAGCCCAACTGCTCCGAGACCAAAGATAGCCACTGTGGACCCCTCTTCCACCTCAGCCACCTTCCATGCAGCTCCGACCCCTGCAACAATGGGAGAGAGAATTTTTAATCCGTAACCTCTTCCACCTACCAAAATAAAAATATTAAATTGTAAAAAAAACGTTCAAAATATTTGAAACATCATTATTTTGGGAATTGATTGGGCAATGAGAGGACAGTAGGGCCACGTTAAGAGGTTAGGTAGGAGGGAATCAGAAGTGGCTTTGGTTTGGTTGCAGAGCTGACTCATGAATGATGCTTCTGAACCATCATAAATCATATGTACCGCTGCACTGGAAAATGAAAACATAAAAATGACCCGAAAATGGAGGTACAGTGTAACAGCACCGTAGTGACTTGGCCCTATCGTGTGGTTTGAGGTTGCTTTCATCATAGCTAGACTTGATCTATGGAACATGCAGTAAATTAACTCCACCGAAATGGCAAACTAAAGTCAGTAGTGGCTGTGGACCCGTGGCTATAGTTCTTCTGCTCTATATTATGCCGGCCACTTTTTTCCAATCAATGCCTCCTAACAATGATTTTATATAGCCAAAAAAACACACCATGATTTTATATTCGAAATAATGACCAGAAAGTTTACATTATTTGGCCAACTAAAATTTAAATGGACAAATGGAGAAACTGGACGACCAGGAAATGTTCACCTGGTATTGTTTAGTTTCTAGGCATTTGGATACAATTCGATGGTCTACTATCAGATGCATGTAGATTGTAGAGCTTGACAGAGACTAACCTGTTGATACTCCGCAACTAAGCAAGCATGCCTTCTCAACTGGAATCTCAGGGGTAATTTTCACGGCGTGTGTCACATCAACCACGGTATACTCGGAGAAGCTGGACACCCCCAAGAAATGGTGCAAGAATTCCCCTTTCATGTCCTTGAATCTGCTGGTTCCGTCCCTGGGCATGTCGGGGGACCTATTGTTCGAAAACACCGAACAAGAGTTGCTCTTTTGAGACTTGCAATCTCTGCATTCCCTGCAGTTCGGGAGGAACACTGGCAGCACTATATCCCCCTCTGTCAATTCTTCCACATGCTCTCCCACACTTTCAACAACACTATTACTCCAGCAAAAAATACACAATATAAAGACAATAATTAATGCCAATACAAATTGACAATAATGAAACGGAAGGAATTAGAATAGGTGAAGCTGGATCACCCGACAGCTTCATGCCCAAAAATTCTTGGAAATAATGCAAAGGGTCCCTGGAAAGATAACGCAGTTGATTCCAATCAAAAAGAAAAGTTAGGATATATAAACAGGTGCTCCCTTTGTTATTTGTATGGTGGAGACTGGAGAGCTTACTGCATTCATTTTCCAAAAGGTAACATCACTGTGACAAAGGGATGTGCAGATGATTTTGATCCGAACCTCCCAAGCTCTAGGTGGGTCTACTTCAATTTCCTCTATCACTAGAGGCTCCCCTGCGTTTCTGCAGATTGCAGCTGTTTGGATTACGAACAAAGAAACAAGATTCCGTTAGTATGAAATCCAAATAACCATTAAAACGATTAAGAGAAGATTGGATAATTGATACAACAACCTTTGCAATTTATAACTTTCCCCGACGTCTCTGGCGTGATTTTGCTCTCCATTGCAATGGATGAACTGAGATACTGCTCTGATTTCTTGAGCAAAGCTTAAAGAAGAGAGGGTTCTTTCTGCCTTTCTGCTCAAGTTCATCTCGAGTCAAACATCTGGGGACCAAAAAATCATCTAAAATTGCACAAAAAGCAGGAAATAATATACGGGTAGACCAGAGGCGCTTATAGACCCACAAGCACGAAGAGCCAAGCGGGGACGACGCCACCAGAAACAGAACACAAAAGAAGACATTTTCCGAACGTGCAGTGGAGCCCACAAATATACGAAATCATATTTTTTTAAAAAAATACTTTCCTCAGTCCCCACTAAGAAAATTTCACCTGTCATGAAATAGTGGGTCGGTAAGCCCGACCACGTGGGCTTTAATCTATTAGCGCACGCCGTATATTGGTTATTCGATCAAGAATAGGACTCTGTCAGTCTCAGGACTCCTCTTAAACAACCTACTTGTTCGAAACTCTCCTAATGAAACTCTATTACTTTAAGAGGTAGTCTCCTAACAAGACGATGACATCGGTATAGGTATAAAAACTCAGGTATTCTCCTCATTAGGGACGCTCAATTTTGTCTTCAAAATACTCATCTTCTTTCTTAACACACTGACTTGGTCGTCAGCAACTTGATCCAAGACTACCCCCTCAGTGATTTTTGTTGGATTACTTGGCTTCCGAGCACTGTGGTGGTTTTTTACATCATTAGTTGGCGTCATCTGTGAGAACTTTCTCAAACAAAAAGTCATCTTACAGACAACTTCTTATTAGTTGCTGCACTCCAATGGCATCCGCTCCCAAAGATCAAAACGGTGTTGTTCAATCCGGTGTGGTCATCGGCACGCCTTCTGTGGCAGACGCCCTGTTAGCTGCCATGGTTAGGAACGAGGCCAATACTGCCGCATTGGCCAGGAATTTGGAAAGCTTGGCTCGCAGATTGGAGGAGCAGGCTCTGTCCCCTCTTCCTCCACCTCCATCCCCGCCCAGGTCTCGCGCTTCGGCAATTTTGCCTGAAGGCTCAGGGGAGACTCGTCCAAATTTTCAATCATGCACTCGGGCTGATTCTCGATGAACTCACAGCAAAGGATTTGCCCCTCTCCTCGCCTGAGAATTCTTCTTCCTATGCCCATGCTACTTCTTCGACTGCAGGGGTGCCTGGCTCACTCCCAAGTCGTCCCCAGGGTATGGTATTCACTCTTTCGGCCCCCCGAGCAAATATGAGTCTGGTTCAGGTGGACCTCCACTTTTCTCGATTCTTTGATTGCTTTTTTCGAGGTTGAAGAGGGGGAGACTACTGATGGACCATGAAATACTCGGCCCTAGGCAAGCCCGACCACGCGGGCTCGGGCCCATTAGCGCACGCCTAATATTGACTATCCGACCAAGAATAGGACTCTGACAGTCTCATGGCTCCTCCTAAACATTCTACTTGTTCGAGAACTCTCCTAATGAAACTTTACTACCTTAAGAGGTAGTCTCCTAACAGGACTATGACGTCGGTACAGATATAAAAACTCAGATATTCTCCTCATTAGGGACGCTCAATTATGTCTTCAAAATACTTATCTTCTTTCTTAAAACACTGACTTAGTCGTCGGCGACTTGATTCGAAGTCACTCCCTCGGTGATTTTTGCAAGATTATTTTGCTTCCAAACACTGTGGTGATTTTTGACATCATCCATTTCTATTCTTGTTGCAGAAAATCCTGACAATTGAGGGGAAACCACGAGTGCATGCGAGTGCTCCACCACGGAGATAATACCTTCGTTTTTGGTTGACGCCAAGCCAGCAAACTGGTGAGAAACAGAAGGGACGTGACGGAATCTGCACAGAACGGAAGAAGGAAAGTGAGATGGGAACAAGCCCAATAAATGTCCCCAATGGACTGAAATATGGGCTGAGTTTTATTGCTGGCGGACCAGCAATGACTATAAGATTCACCAACTTAAGTCATTAACTAGAGTGTTAGTGTCGGTCCTTCTTATTAATTGACATTACGGGTTGCCCCAATTGAGAACGACGAACATGATACTGGAAGTCTGGAACTAACCCAAATCATTTCTCTTTGACTTTATGTATGTTACTCTTTGAAAGGAATAATTCCATATCAGTCAAAGAGGATCCTCGTTTCTGGTCCGGTTGCCACATTTAATCGATCTCGTAGCTGTTTTTATAAACTCGTTCTTAAACAAATTCTGAAGAAAAAAGATGAACTTGATTGCGTGAATTAGAAGAGTCGAGATTTAATTCGCTATTTTTTGTTTACATTAGTTTGAGTTAGCCTCTCGGAGGTTGAGGAATCCGTACCTATTCCAGAAATAGTACATGAAACAAAAGATGGAAAAAACAAAACAAAAAATGTGTTTAGACAAAGGGAATACTTCTGGCTAGCTTGTCTGCTGGCTGCTGCCAATCACAAACAACAGCATTTTGCAGAAGCTTTAAGATCATTTTCTTTCCTCTTTCGCCATAAAACTTAACAGAGTTTCATTCAGATCAATCATAAGATCTATTCAAAGATCGTCCCAACAATGATTTTTCGCAGAACAAGACCAGGGCTCTGGATATTCATTTGATCGCTAATTTTCTCGAGCTTTTGTCCTAACTTTAAGGATTCCAAAACCCATTTCCTAAATCTCGTCTACTTCAATCGTTTCGCAACTTACGAAATCATTTACATTTTGTTCTGGAGATAAAATACCAGAACTAATTAGAGACTTTTCACTCAAAACAAGGCCGTGACTCTGTTTTGTCTTGTTCTGTTTTTGTTTTTCTCAGAGAGCATTTCGTTGAAGCTATTCGTTAAAACTTAAAACGCGGGGGTCTTACGTAACAGCACAGCGTTATTGATTTTGTTTCTTCTCTTAAGAGCATGTTGACCAGCAGTTTCAACGTTGAATTCTCTGGTAAGCGTTACCCCCATGACAGCATATCTCCTTCGTTCTTTTTCCAGGATTACTTCTGCTCTTTTTCTCAGGGAAGGAGCATAACGTTTCACCTACTGTTACTGTTGAAAGAAAATGCAATATGTTTAAGTTAATTTGAGGACTCTTGTACTGAAAGGAATGCTTGTGGAAGACCCTGGAGAGTTTTCGGTTAAATTTTCAGAATATATAAGAACAGATTATATTTTATTGAGGTTGGTGCGTATCTCTCCCATCATGATGTGGTTCGAGAGTACCTAGTCATATGGCCCATTCGGCCTAATGATTGCCCTGTGAACAATGTCTCCCCACCTTTAGAAAAATACAATCTAACCTCCAATCCCACAACAACCAGTGGACCAAGCAGTCAAAACCCTACAATCATCACATCAATATAGCATCCGCATTGGACCAGGCTCCCCTGCAATTCCCTGCCCGAATTGCAGGGGGCAATTCGGTGAGAGGGAGAGACACCCGGGACCCACACCTGCCCGAACAGTGCCCCCTGCAATTCGGGCAGGGAATTGCAGGGGATCCTCATCCGCATTCAACGAGTGTTGAGTGGTTTGTTCCTCTTTCTAGGCAGCACAAACGTATTGCAATGTTTTAGGAAAGAGCGAGACAAGAACATAACTCATGGGACCCATTAAGAGCAATCTCAGATCCAGATTCCGTCACATTCGCCAACAATGCAACCATCTGCAGATTTGTCAAAAACTGCACCTGATCTACTCGTGGATACCTTGTCCTACACAATGACATGCTTCCCTTATGCCCAGGACTATATAGTCAAGACACAGTCACGAAGCAAGAGGTCAAGCACCACATATGCATTGCAGCATTCCGGAGTCGTTAGGCTAAGGTTCCTAAGTTTGTATCTTGTACAAAGGGCTTCTGTCTTCCTCCTACATATTCACCAATATTTGGGACTAAACAGCGATATAGATAGTGTTTCGGAAAATATTCCAACTCCTAAACTAACATGGGTAGTTAATAAACCTCGATCTTTGTTTCCCCTCAAGAATGTGAGACAATTTGCTGGCGACCAAGATTTTATTTTCTCGGTTGCACATGACTAAGCCCGATTGAGCAAAATCTTAAAGCACCCAGGACTTTTTTTTTTTCTAAATAAAGCACCCAGGACTAAAACCTTAAACTTTGAGGTATCTTTAACTGTTGGGCGGAGACATGTTTCAGTTTGATGGGTAAATAGGGCTCCACCCATAAAAGGAAGATGGTTTAGTAAGACCCGAGAGCTTTGACCCACACCCAAGTCGAGAGGCCCAGCTCGAGAGTCTCCGATCACATTCTTCTTCTTTTTTCTGATTTTTTTTTTATTATGGTTCATTCGCTCTAAAAAAGAGAAAGGGTCCAGTCCCTCTGATATGAAAGGGCAAGTATACATCGAATATTTTTTTAAGCATTATTTAACCTAAAAGGACTCGAAAACACATTTAGGCATGGGGAGCTTTACCCTCGAGATGACTCTATCCCGGTTTGTTATTACTCTGGTTGCTGCCTCGTGCCTGAAGACGATATAGGGTCGACCATCGCTCATCTGATTGATCAGAACATTTTAGTTGAACTGTTTTGTGATTTGTCTTTATCTCTTGCTAGTTTATTTTCACTCACTTTTCGCATCCCCAAAGAAAATCGGTGAATCATAGATACCCCCTTCTTTCTTTCTTTCTTTCTTTCTTGCATTTTAGAGGTGTCCCACATGTTCGTCGTTCCACACTTGCCTTTCTTGCTCTTTTCCCTTTCCGTACAAGTTGCTTGTAGAATATCATGTGGGGATTGTGGTGTAATGCAAAAAGGCAAGATGATCTCCACTGATCTCTCATAGTAATATAGCCATTAGCCCTCGCAACTTGTTGACTGGAATAGTATCTCTAGGAATCTTTTACTTCCTCAATGTTCCTCTCAGCGTCGAGAATTCAATCCATACATTCTTCTTCAGCGTTATTCGTTTGAGACGAACCAAGTTAGTCAAGTCATAGAACAAATACTGCTCAGTTGGCAAGATTTCGTCAAGGGAAGCCATCGCAACTGGCCTTCGCCACAAACTTGAGTCTAGGATGCTATGAACAAAAGTTCCAGACACTTGTCAGCCCAAATGAATTCTCTAAGTCATTTGATCAGGAAAAAACGGGAAAAAAACTCTCTAAAGTCAAAGAATTCTCGTCACGCAACTGAATATTTTCTTATAAATGTTGATGTTTAATAAATCTCAAAAATTCTATCTTATTATATTAAATTATTAATTTTTCATTCTAAATAAATATAAAAAATTCATTTAAATATCTCTCTTCATTTTTTTCCACTAACTCTAATACCTTTTTACCATCAAACATCAAAAAAATTCATAAGTTATGAAGCTCCACAAATTCGATGGAAATTAAAATGTGTCTTTTCTGAATATTTATGCATAATTTTTATGTTTAAAATGAAAGAGTATTAGATGGCTTTAGACAGAGGAGTGCGAGTCACGATTATCCCGGCGAAGAATAAAGAATCTGGGTCATGGACCGCTGAGGACAAAGAATGTGCAACGCTTTTCGTCTTTTTGCAGCTTTTCTCTGATTTTAAGCTTCCGAAGAAGGGTAAAACAAGACAACGAGGTCTGTGCCAGACTGAGTTGGAATTGAAGGTAACGTTTCAGATCAGCCAGTAAATGCAGTTTTGACCAGATCAGCGGCGTTCCAAGAGCAAATATAATTATTGTCCGGTCGGAAGTAGTAGTCTACAACATTAATTGAGAAGAAGAGTCTACAACATTAATTACATAATGTAAACGCATTGGGCATCCGGGTGAATCTGGGTGGGTGGATACTGTTGCCTCCTAGTCAAGCAAGCATCTTTGAGGCGAGACTTTAATTAAGAGCTTCTTTAATCAGACTGGTTGGACATACTAAACACGCCAAAGCTTAGAAGCCTAACATCCAAAAGGCACAAAAAATTGATCCAATCGTGCCCACAAGATGGGTCAATTTGTGAACAGAGAAACAAAGGATATGATTCAAATGTAAAAAAAGTGGGTCCGATAGCAAAGTGATAAAGAAAACTTATTTCGAACTTTGACCAAAAGAGACGAAACGACACGGGTTATTCATGCTTTGATATCTTTTAATCTCAAAGAGATTTAGGGTACGTTTTGACCGATCAGTGGGTATGGTAGTCATGTTCTTAAAAACAGAGCATTTGTTTGTGCTAATATTTATATATAGTCTAATACTTAATAATTTTGACTTTACGTAATTAAAATGAAAGATCTTTGGCCCGTGAGATTGAAGGCAGAAAAGAAGAGAGTTGACGCTACCGAATTTAATTCTGATAGTAGTGACACACCATGAAGATTGGTAAACACTAAACGGGTGGTCGTAATACAGAGAGATATGCTTGCCTTCTTTTACGGGTCATGCCTCTTCTCTTCTCTTCTCTTCATTTAAGCCTCGAGGATTAAAAAACGTAACGAGAGAGAGAGAGGAGACAGAGCCAAAGAGAGACATATTCCCCCTTTTTCCATCTTTTTATATGTCTCTCGTTCTCTGAGTAAATGCTGATAAAGTCCTCGGTGCATCTCTTTGAACTACAAAATATAATTTTCCTATATAGTCCTCCCCGCCCCTACTCGCCCACTGCCATAAGAGATCATCTTATCCCCACCACGCATACTCGATCACAATTCACACACAAGCTCGGAGGATAGATAGATACTGCGATCTAGAGAGAGACAGAGAGAAGGTGTCCCCTCGCGTAGCGGTATGATGGATAAAAGCTGTCAATCCTCTGCAGACTCTACCACCGCGACCACTACTGTTTCTGCGGCTGCTACGACTAGCAGCAGTACTGTCACTACTGCTAATAATATCAGCAGAGACCAGTATCTCAGGCACCTCAACAAGCTCTCCCACAAGATCTCCAAGCCAATCATCAAAAAAACCCCTTTTGATCCTCACAGTCAGAGTCAAAGTCTCAATCATAATCACCCACAATCTCGGCCAGCACCACAGCCACAGGTCCAGCAGCAAGCGCAGGCGCAGCAGCAGCAGCAACAGCAACAGCATCAGCCGCCGGTCTACAATATTAATAAGAACGATTTCAGGGATGTCGTCCAGAAGCTCACTGGCTCGCCTGCCCACGAGCGCTTCTCGACGCCGCCACCTATTCACGCACCCAAGCCTGCCAGCTCCCGACTCCAGCGTATCCGTCCTCCACCCTTGGCGCACGTTTGCAATCGGCCCCCTCCTCTGCTCAACAGCGCCGTTCCCCCACCCGCCAACGCCACTATAAACCCTAACATGTCTATCACATCCGGTGTTGCGCCCAACTTTGGTCCCATAGGACGGCCCGTAACGCCGTTATCGCCTTTGCCGCCATTCCCGTCAATCCACGCGGCGGCCGAATCGCCCGTCTCTGCCTACATGCGTTACCTCCATAACTCGCTGTCCACCGCCGATTTCAACCCGAAGCAATTCTCCGGATTCTCGCCGTTAGCCCCACTAGTCTCTCTCCGCTGGAACAATTCAGCTCCACCGCAGCCGCACCAGCATCAGCTTCCACCGCCGTATCCGGGCATGCTTCCTTCATCGACATCGGCTACGATACCGTCACAGCCACAGTTCCCGATGCCGACCTCACCGCTTCCATTCGGGTGTTTGAATTCACCGAGGTCACCTTACGCTATGCTCTCTCCAGGTCTGCTGTTTTCACCTTCGTCCGGTCAATTAAAGTTTCCGCCGCTCCCGCTCTCCCCCACGGTGCCGGTGCCGAGCCCTAGATGGAGAGCTCTCTGAGTTTGTTCTGCAGGTAATCCCTCCTTTCTGAAGACGACGTCGTTCCGGTTCAATGTTTAGGTTATGGCTTTGTAAATGATTTTGAGGGGAGGGGGGGGGGGGGGGGGGGGTAGGGATTATTCATCACTGGGGGTTGGATGAAAAACATTGTCCGCCGCTGGTTAATTTTAGAGTATCTTGTGTAAATTTCCTAAGAAAGCCATGCGAGAAAGGAAAACTTAGGTTTGTTCTTTTGCATTTTGTTAGATCTTTTGGGTGGGAGAAAAGTTAACAGAAATTATAGAATGATGGATGTTCTTGTTATCAGTTGGTTATTTATTTACTTGTGAAAATTTCTATGCACTAAATTTTCTCTCGAATCTTTGCTGATTAAGTTCTATGCATGTGCGGATTATTTCTTTTTGGCACTTTGGGTTACATCAGCCATACAGCACAAGCTATACTTCACCTAAAAGTACGAGATACTTGAATTAGCCATATTCGCTTAGGAATTGGGCGCACCCCGCCCCCCCTACAATTCAGCTACTTGTATTAGCTTATTGGATTACTATATGTATATCTAGACTTCTCATGTTAACCATGTAGTGTTGATGGTAGTGGCTATGCTCCTCCTGTGGTACACCTTCGACAGTTTGTAGACAGGAGGGTTTATTGATTGGTTGCACTACAAATGGAAATGGGAATGGTCTAAATTAAGGTGATGATGTCAAGTAGCCCTACCAAGCGTGAGTTTGTAGGGATGGATAGTTGGAAGGCTCTTGATGAGAGCTTAGCGCTTTGTAGTTGAATCCCGGCAGACTGGATTTTTTGTTGTTTCTTTAAGGGATACCCTTTTTCGATTAGAACATGGGTTTTGAGAGTTTATTGTGCTAGGTGGGTTCTTGCTCCATTATCATTATTTGTTCCTTTGACTTAGATGCTTAGGGGACTATGGAAATTGTAATTATATGACATTTGACTTACCAATAGTGTTTGAGTTATAGAATTGCATGAGATTACTCGAGTTTGATGAACTTCTGTTACGTGGAGTAGACAGTATCTTCTAGCTGTTTTTTACATGCTCAAACTGTCGTCGTGCTCGACACGCCACGGGTGTAAGTCTTTTGAAAATTAGACATTCTTTTTTTCGTTTGGTTTGGGATAACAGGTTTTTTTTTTTTGGTTTGGGGGTTAGTCTACTTGAGTCTCTCTCACAGAGATGTTGTATGCTGAAATTGCTTGCTTCTGGCCTTCTGAATGGTGGAGGAGATCAAACTCTCATTTCATGATGTGAGATAACAATTTCTATTTCAATTATCAACTAGATTGTATGGTAAGATTTTTCAAGTAACAGTCGAATTATGGATTCATATGTCAACTGGTTTTTGACGTGCTCGATTGGTATAAGATTTCGAACTAGATTTTTCTGCCTTGATATCCGATGATGTTTGTCACAATAGTATCTAGTGGCCATTAATTTTGCAGTCCTGGTTGGATTTGTTATTCCCCACACTCTTTCTTACTGTGGGGGTTTCCAGGAATTGGCTAATACTTGTTGGGAATTTTTTTTTAAGTAATTGCTCCGCTATTGCAATTTCCCGCATGGCGGGGGTTATTCCTCCTGCTGCTTCTCCGTTTGGGTTCAAATGATCTGAACTACCTCCCGACATAGAGTATTTTTGCTTTCTGTTCATTTTCTGAGTGGTGGACAATGGATACTTAGCTAATTGAGGTGAAGAATGATAATAGGGAGAGGTAAATATCAGTCAACCTCATGGGGATATACTCATCAGTAGGTCATCTGAGGGTAGACCTTAAATAGGATTTCCAAGGATAGGCCTTAAAGAATCATCTGTATTACTATGAGAATACATGGCAACAACATTTTTGCTCCAACAGTAAAAAACAATTTGCACCATTTATGCGGAAGTGGAGATCTCATTTATCTGTTTTGATATTTCACTTAGGAACATACCTTGAAAAGCAATAACATTTGTCATCATTGAATTGATTCCTCTAATAAGGATGTATCAGAGTGGGGTTCTCTTGTAGCTGGTGATATCTTTTTTTTTTTTTGTTCTTTCTTTTTCTGGGTAAGTGATGAGATCGCGCCTTATGTGTGTGCGGGGAAAAGGGAAGAATGACTTTACTGTGTGGTAAAACTGTTCTATTACCCAAGCAAAAAGGTTTCAATAAATGTTATCATAAACGAATTTCGTGCATTGGTTTGGACATTTGTAGGTATCTAATGACTAGTTTTATCTTCCTATATGCATAATCTGATCGCTTCCGGCCAGCGTAGTTTCCTCTCTCTTTCAGCATCTGATTCTGATTTTTTATCATTTGGAGTATAGTTACTTCAAAAACCAGGAACTTGGTCATTAGAAAATAGGTCATTTGGTTTTTTCTTATCGGGTCCATGACTGGGGTCCGTCGTTGTGTCAGAAATCTTGGATAGAGATTTCTGCTTTCTACATTCATAGGATCCTAAAATCACCTTGCGAGTCTAGTGGGTTTGAATCTCGGCAAGTCTGAAAGGTCTCGTACGCCTGACTTTGAGTAGATTAGAGCAATGGCATCACTAAAGAGGTTTCTTTTTTATCCAGAAAAATGTTAATATTCGAGACTTGCCTTTTACATAGACTCAAAACATAACAAATTCAAATGGGCTTGGATCACGTTATGGTTTGATTATTCTGGAGGAAGCATCCTTGGATAATGTAAGTTGGTACCTCGAAATAGGCTCTCTGTGGATATATAGACCCTTCCTGTTAACCATCTGCCTCACACGTTTTCAGGGCTTATGTACTCCGAGTCCATCAAGAAAAAGACACCACCCCCTTCATTGTAGCATGGGCTGATGGGCTGCCCTAAAAGGCCCTTTTGATTACAAAAAGAAAAACATATGATCGACCATCTTGCACGAGATTTGACAGGTCAATTTGTGGGTTTTTCGCCCTGTTCCGAAGCTTGGGACAAACAAGACAAGGTAATTGCGTCTTCTTTTTTCGTATTTAAATAAGCAGACAAAGGTAACAATCTATTTCCCCTTTGTCTTCCCTCGTCATGCTTTCCGTCAAACTATGCGGTTCATCAATCATAATCAGCAAACAGCTTGGTAGAACCACAGGAACATTGAAAGCATCGATCACTTTCTGTGATAATTACCAGAACACATGTCAACATGCGTGGGTCCTGTTAGGCGAAGAACAGATGCTAACTGTCCAGCGTTAAAAATAAAAAATAAATCACACAAAACACGTTGTATAACCTCGTGCGTCTTTAGAAAAAAGTGATTCAGCTTCTACCGAACACACGTTCGTGATGATTATGCCTCTTCACAGGCAGACTGACAATAATGAGTCAACGACATTCACAAGCTTCAGTGTCGGACCACATAATCAACAAGTTTCGGTGTCAGACACCAATGAAAATGTCTTGGGATGCCAATAACAGTACCACAAATTATTGTTCCATGCTTTTTCTTTTTTGTGGGCAAGCGGAAGTTTTATCCATTCAAAAGCAAATTAAAGGCTAAGAAGAATTTGTTTAGAGTTTTTTTTCTGAGCAAGAATCTTTTCTAGTTTGCAAGGGAAACACGAGCAATATCCGTAGTGGCACCACCCGAAGTAAATGGCAGCCGTGAAATGGATAGAGAATAGGGTCTCACACGGACGCAACGTTCGGCGGGAAGTTGAGTAAAGAGTCCAAGGAGAGTGGAACCCCCACAATGAGCTAGCTTGTGGGGATATCTGGAAACCAGCTAACATGCCCATGGTGCGTAAATCCGAAGCATTCATACAACAAAATACATCGATGCAGGTTCTGATGTGACAGCATAGAATGCCAATGAAACTATAACTAGAACTGACCATTTGGATGGGTCAATTGATTTCCTCAAGGGGAAAACCAAAAACATTGTGAAGCTAATGACAGAAAATATACTTTTAGAATGCAGGCGCATCCAGATAACGTTAAAGGACAAACTAAAAGGACTCAGAAGGTCCACCAACTTAGTACCAATAAACAAGAATTCCTAAGCACTTGGAAGCAGACAAATTAGTAACAAGCACCTTCTCAACTTCTCCTATTAAAAACACATAAAGAAGAAGTTCAATCCTAATAAATAGTTCAATGAGCTCCTTGCTGTTCGCTGTCACCCTTGGGGGCTGCTTCTTTGATCTCATCCGCCCCGTCATCCTACATCGAAACCAAAAATAATACACAAACACAATCAATATCAACAGATAAAAACAACAGGCAGGCCAGTAAGTAAAAAAAGGGTATAACTGAAAGGATCAAGTTCAAAACCTGCATGTCGGAGCTCCAGAGAGTGAGGTTATCACGGAGGAGTTGCATGATCAGAGTGCTATCCTTGTATGACTCCTCACCCAGGGTATCCAACTCGGCAATTGCTTCATCAAAAGCCTGATTGTAGCAGGAGAAAAACAGTAAAAGCTATCATATACAGTAGAAGAAACTTCCATGATATTACTGATGGAAATCCCAAACACAGCAAGGTCATATCAATATTTTTTGGTTGCTTTGACAAAATATACTAGGCTCTGCAGAGGCAAGAGTATTTTAACATATGGCTGTTAAAACAACCCAAACCACAAGATTCAACGGAATAGATCTTATCATTTATACTGAAACCTAACTAACTTTAGGTAAATAACTTCTCATTTTGATCAACAATTATATTTAATTTTCCTAACTTGACTCGCCCTCATATGGGCCATCTAGAAAAGAATGCAGCTTGCACGAGTGTACGCGTAATACATATGCATGCATATCCAAAGTTCAGGTTCCCCAACCTGTTTAGCAAGGTTGCAAGCACGATCGGGGGAATTCAGAATCTCATAGTGAAACACAGAGAAGTTCAGAGCAAGTCCAAGCCGGATTGGATGCGTAGGAGTCAGTTCAGAGTTTGCAATATCCTGCAGACACAAAACTATACTCAACAAATACATAACACGAGAAACTGTAAGAATGAAAGCGGAATTATAATCACCACCGAACACAAAATCAAGCATGCAATCGAAGGTACAGCCATTTATGTGAAAAGACAATAAAGAACAAAATTCTCGGCACAAAATAAACTTGAACCAAATTATTTTTGGACAGAAAGGAAATGCACAAGAAAAATTCACACTGACACGAAGCATTCCCCTACATAAAAGTAGATTTTATCAAAATGGTGACCTTTCGAACTTCAGGTATTGGCTGTAATGTCTAAATTTAAGACGATGTGAGTAAAATGTCAAGAATTCAGAATTCAGCAACGAATTCTATCTAAACCCTAAGCACAATATCAGATCCGCATTTTCGAAATCACTAACAAAGCCGACTAATCTCCCTAGACATTGAACACAAACTACAGATAGAGCACGTACGGGAGGAATCTGAAAGCCTGAAATAAGAAAAGGCAGTATAAAGATGAGGAGTTGCAGTGACCTGAGCCGCTTTGTAGGCAGTGAGGGTGCTCTCAGCGGCCTCCTTGCGGTCGGCTCCGGTCTTGAACTCGGCCAAGTACCTGTGGTAATCGCCCTTCATCTTGAGGTAGAAGACCTTGGAGTCGCCAGAGGCGGCGGAGGGGATGAGGCGCGTGTCAAGGAGCTTGAGGATGCCGTCGCAGATGGAGGAGAGCTCCGACTCGATCTTGGATCGGTAGTCGCGGATCGTGGCCACGTGTTCCTCGTTGCCGCGGCTCTCCTCCTTCTGCTCGATGGAGGAGATAATCCGCCAGGAGGCTCGGCGGGCACCGATCACGTTCTTGTAGGCCACGGAGAGCAGGTTCCGCTCCTCCACGGTCAGCTCCTCGCTCTCCACCGTGGCCGTGACCTTCTCCATGAACTCCACCATCTCCTCGTAGCGCTCAGCCTGCTCGGCCAGCTTCGCCATGTAGACACTCTCTTCGCGGGCTGCGGGTGCCACCGCCATTCTCTCGATTCAATTACACAAACAGAGAAAGGGAGAGAGTAAAGATAAAGAGAGAACGAGGAAGTACGCACTTTCGAATTTAGATCTGGGTTGGGAAATTGGGACTCGGAGGAAGAGAGCTTTAATACTATAAAACTGGTGAAGGGGTAGCCTTTTTTGGGGGGCTCCTGGGGTCGATAATTGCGATGGGAGATTGATTTTACGGATGGAACGTGGGCCGTTGGATCTGAAGGGAGTTGGGGTTTGATTTGAAGAGCTGGTGGTTTTCAGGTTTTGGTCCTGAAGAGCTTTTTTAATAAGCACCGTTAGATGTTATAACAATAACAATAATATTTATCGAATAAAAAAATTGAAACATACTTCATCATGTATTCGGTTACAGCTGGTAAATATAAGGGCAGGATATATTTAATTCTTATATCCCAAGCACGGGGTTCATATTTTATTTATTCATCCCTTTTCTATTCGAAATTTTATTTGGGCCCGACCTAATGTGAAAATGTCGCAACTTGACAAGCATGACCAGATCAAGATGTTTGATAATTGATTCATCCGGCAAGAGTGAAACGGCAGAAAAGCGTGACAAAGGTTGGATTTTGAATCCAGGCCTGTTTTTTTGTTTTTTTCCCCCTTTTGTAAGACTTTTGGCTCTGACGGGGGATATTTTGAAAAGAGAGAAAAACCGGTTCGTACTTACCAAAAAAACGAAACCCGGATAGTAGTATGAGATTCGGGCCAACTCCGAAGCTAGGCCCATGGATCGAACCGACTTTGAGACTGAACCCTTTTGCGTGATGAGTGGGCCGGGCCGCAAGGGAAAAATGGTTTAGAAAAGGCCTTACTGCTTGAGAAGTAATTTTCGTTTAGCTTTTCTATAACAGGAGGAATTAGATTCAAGAGAGAGTTGGGGGTATCTTAACACCAGTTGCAAACCTGTTGAAATTGTGTTATTTCTCATCTCCAAGCAACGCGTGCACAGCACATGGATGGCAAATTCCCATCCGTTTCTACGTTTGATTTTAAACGGAAATCAAACACTGTAACAAGTTCGTCGGACTAGGGGAACAATAAAGTGAACGAATTAGCCGTTAGCTGATGGAGAAGAATATGACTGGCCCCACAATAAAGCTAACAGCGAAGCTAGTAAAGGATACCATACCTTCCAATTTCCATGAACCTGTTCAGAGCAAACGTTACGTCAGAAGTCCTCTTAATTAGACTCCTAAAAAAGATAACAGACCTCGAATTATTCCAATTACGTTCGTCGGATCATAATCTAAGAAAACCAATAGCGAAACTTTTCAACAAATTCAACGGCTTTAAACATTTCGTGGTTTACAGCCTTACCCGAACCCGTGCTCCGCGTAGTAAGGCAGGTTTGAGAGAAGAGTCTCGTCGATATCGAACACCCACGCGTCCCTCCCGTCACCAAACATCTCCACCGTCTGCGCAAACTCGAACGAGTCCTCGGCCACGAACTCCGAGTCGGACAGATATCGCTCGCCGGTCATTTAGTCCTCCACGAACCCCTCGCACCTAGCTGGAATAGTGGACCAGTATCCGGCGTCGTTGGTCTCCACAGAGAACCTCCAGCTGTCGCAGTATAGATCGTCACCTATCCTAATATCGCGGTGGCCGGAGAAGGTGTTCTCCTGCGTGACTTAGAGGATAGATAGTGAAGCAGTAGTAGAGATAAGGCAGACGATTGCGAGGAGGGATTGGCGCGAGGCCATCGCCGGAAAACCAAGGAAGCTCTGTTGGGGAGAGCTTTCAGTTTCCTTTTCAGATTAGATCGACTCAGACGAGTCGACATAAAGAGAGAATGACAGAGGGGTTGGTTTTTTTTTGGGGTCTGTCATACGGCAAAACGAGCAAAGGACAATAAAAGAGTTTGGCAATTATTATTATGGCTTATATGCATCTCATATCCGTGTGTTATTCAAGAATTGCAAATATACTCTTAAGATAAACAAAGTTATTTTTATACCCCTGAGGTAAACATAAAGGTCACATGTCCCTCCGTTAATGTGTTATTTGAAACACTAACGGTAAATGCTGACGTGACAAAAATAGACACGTCAGCACCAATCAGATGATGACACGTCATCACTCAGGGGCATATTTGCAATTTGCGAATATCACAGGGGCATGTGATGCATTTAAACTTTTTTTTAAAATAGACATGTCAGCACCAATAATATGATGACACATCATCATATTTAATTTTAAAAAAAGACTTAGCCTCATTTTCCTTCAACATATCTTATGTGTTCGTTTCTGTCTTTTTTTATATAATTTTTTAAAAAAAAACACATTTGTAGTTCAACTTACCCACTATATTCGTTTCTGTATGCTTTTTATTTTATATTTTAAATTTAATTTTAATTTTAAAAAAACGAACACAAAACGACTTAGCCCCATTTTCCTTCAACATATCTCATGTGTTCGAACACATGAGATATGTTGAAGGAAAATTGGGCTGTCTTTTTTTAAAATAATTTTTTTGTTTGTAAAATTAAATATGATGACGTGTCATCATCTTATTGGTGCTGACGTGTCTATTTTTTTTTTAAAAAAAATTAATTTTAATTTTGTTTAAAAAAAAACTTAGGGTTAAATGCATGTCATGCCCCTGTGGTATGCGGTAATAGCAAATATGTCTCTGAGGTAAACAAAGTCCTTTTCATACCCCTGAGGTAAACATTTAGGAGCAAATATGTCATTTCATACCCCTGAGGTAAACATAACGGAAGAGCATATTTGCTCCTGAATGTTTACCTCAGGGGTATGAAAAAGACTTTGTTTACCTCAGGGGCATATTTGCTATTATCGCATACCACATGGGCATGACATGCATTTAACCCAAAAACTTAAATGCATCACATGCCCCTGTGATATTCGCAAATTACAAATATGCCCTTGAGCGAGGACGTGTCATCATCTGATTGGTGCTGACGTGTCTATTTTTGTCACGTCAGCATTTACCGTTAGTGTTTCGAACGACATATTAACAGATGAGCATATTGTGACCTTGATGTTTACATCAGGGGTATGAAAATAACTTTGTTTACCTCAGGGTTATATTTGCAATTCGCGAACACCACATGGGTATGAAATGGATTTAACCCTATTATTATTTTATTTATTTTTATAATCCAGATAAAGGGAGTAGGAGACACTGGGGAGGGGGCTTTCAGCAGTGGCCGAAGAAGGTAGGTACTGCAGAGCAGACAGCGATGGAGCGGACCATCCTGGCTACCTACCTACCAATAAACTCATGGGATAAGGACGTGCACGTGAACTTCTACTGATCAGATCGGCCTTTTTGGAGGCCTCGGCAGCGAGCTCCGGATTTCTTGGCCGTCTCGGAGACCAAGTCGGAGATGGTGACAGAGTATGGGATTTCTTTGCCGCTTCTTCTGCGAAACTCTTGGCTCTATTCCATAAGTCTTCCATGCCTCTCCACTCTGTTTATGAACCTCCTTGATCCTATACTTCTAGCTCGTAGTTGTAGGATTTTTTTTTTCTCGAATAGTAGTTGTAGCGGTCGAACGCTATATAAATAAGTTAAATTCGCGGGTCTCAACTGAACGGGTCGAATCCGTATGTTATTTTATTAATTGACGTGTTTTAATCTCAGCCTTTAAATCTTAACAAGTACATACGGGCCGTACATCAGCATGCTCAGCACCCTAAGGTGCTCAGCATAATAACCCATTCCCAAAATAAAGTCTTCTACACCTACTAAAATGTACCCATTTGATTACACACCAGAAACTTATTCCACTCAGTGCATTAATTTTTCTGTGTAGCTTTTATTAGTTTGCCAATTGAATATTTTGGCGTACTCTAATATTAAACGGAATCGATACTATATTTAAAATAGCAATTACTTGGTTAATTTATTGAAATAAGAGTTTTGTACGCTTTAGAAGTTGTCGCTCTCAATTTAGAAAAAACAAAAGTTTGTCACTTTTTTATAGACAAAAATGTTGTTTTTGTAACCCGGTGAAAGAGAGAGTATACATCGCCCTAAGGTGATAGTTTAATGTTGAAAAGATGGACCTCCCCTTAAGGGTGGCATATTTGTAAGTCGAATCGGATTGGAAAATTTCGATTTCGGTACTTATTAAAATATATTAGTTGCAGTATTTTCGTTTTGATAAACTGGAATGGGAGGGAATCGAAAATTTTGGTATTGATTTGTGGGTTTTTTGGCGCTAATTTTTGTACGTGCCAAAAATTTAGATAAATTTGGACTTATGAGTTCTATTTAAACCCTTTTCATTTCGAGTGTATTATGCCTATCATAAATAAATCATTTGATTATTAATACAACCGTTTTTTATATATCTATGTGAAATAACAAGAGTACAAAATTTATTAGTTCTATGGCCATTTTAATTTATACTTCTCGCCCATATGCGTGTGACCAATAAATAATATTAACACAATACAAACTAGAAATTAAATGAAAGGGATAAATGCAAAATCAGTCCCTGTACTATACGTAAAAATCGTTTTAGTATCTGTGATATGAAAAACATCGATTTAGTCTCTGTGATTCTATTTTCGTTTGTTATTGGTTCTCCATCAGGGACTGATTTTATCACTTTCTGAAATCACAGGGACTAAATCGATATTTTTCATATCACAGGGACTAAATCGATTTTTACGTATAGTACAAGAACCAATTTTACATTTATCCCTAAATGAAATTATAATAATTCTTTACAAAGAAAAGATACACAAATGACAAATGTCTAACAAAATATTACTACTATCAAATTAAAAAAGAAGTCTAAACTCTAATGATGAAGCATTAAGAGCACCCATAAATAATTGTATCATATAAATCACATGATCTAAGTAAATAAATAAATATAAATGCCCGAACCGAATATTTTGGTTCCCACCAGAATTTTTGCACACATTACCTCTATTGACTAAACTAACTGTATATAGAGAGACATAAATTAGAATCTTATTATCTGCCAGTAAATCATTTACTTATTTTTGCACATGTTACACCATCAAAGATAGTTTATTTCGATTTATAGTTGAGGATATGATTTTTTTTTTTGTGAGCGAGGATATGATAAGTTGGCAGCGCGCTGGTTGCGCTAAAAACTCTAGCTATAGATGGGACTGAAATTCTTGTGGGCCCGCCGCCGGGATGTGGACGTAGATATTTCTCTCTGTCTCTCTCAGATGGATATCTCATTTAATAGGTAATTTTTAATAACAACTAGGAACAAATAACAGTATGTGATTTTTAAGGTAATCCCAATTGCCAGGTGCCAATTTCCAAAGAAATACACCCGGCTTCTTGGTCAGCACCTAGATATGCACCGTAGTCCAGTATTTCTAAAAGTTACATTTGAAGCAGATAAAGGCTGCGGTGATTTGGAAAATATGGTAATCACATTTCAATTGGCCGCTTCCCACTTTTACTTCTAAACATAGAGCAGATATTGTGTGCACAAACTGTTTGATTGAAGGCTGCCCGTAACGTACAGACTATGGGAAGAATCACTCCCGATTGAGGTAAATTAATAAAGGAACCCACCGTATGGTGGAGGTCAATACACGCCCCCAGGTTTAGTGGACACAGCTTGTTTAGAGCTCCTGTTATCAATCTTCTCACCATATATACAGTCGTAATCACTGTGAAGGGATAGAAATACTCTCGTTCACATCTCTTTAATTCTTCTCCGACCCCTAACAAAAGAAAAAAGTAGTCATGGAGTGTACGACAGAGAAGAGCAAAATACAAGTGATATATGATGCCTGTAATGCTGTGTTTTCTCAAGAGCGTCCGAATTTCAGACAAATTCAATGGCTGAGAAATCTCATAGGTATGGAACTTACTTCATCGGTTAGAGTACTCTGCACCCTTGTTTCTATCTACTACCTCTTAATATAGTATTAAGAAAAGTTTTGGAATCTTTCACGCAGACAAAACTGAAGCCATAGATCTTGGAATCGATGAGTTTGGGATCTGTGGATCGCCATCAAGTAGCTCAAGAATTGACGACGAGGGATTGATTTGTGGGCAAGGCGTCTGTGAAATCACTTACATTCATATTCATGAATGCGACAATTTCTCTGTAAGTAGAATCATGTTTATACCTAGGCAAAAAGTGTTGTCCTTTTTCCCAAATTAATCCCATGCTGCCTATCCATTGGATAAGCAAAGCACTAGACGAACGTTTTCTTTTCGGGATAGATTATGAAAGAATTATTTTGTGTTTATGAGCAGATAGGCGTGTTTTGCTTCCCAGCAGGAACGGTGTTTCCTCTTCATGATCACCCTAGGATGACAGTCTTAAGCAAGCTCCTCTATGGTTCTATGTATGTCAAATCCTACGATTGGGTGAAAGTGGAAAATTCAGGCCGCCAAACATGTGAGAACCCAAGAATGACAAGTCCTGCAATGAAAATAAGATTGTTGATGAGCTTCTTTCTTTTTTGGTGGTTTTTCACCTGCCTAAATGCTTTGTGCATGCATGTGCAGTTGGATTGGCGGCCAGTGTAGTCGATGACATTATCAAGGCGCCGTGTCAACCTTCTGTCCTCTTTCCAAGAAGCGGCGGAAACCTACATTCTTTCACTTCGTTAACTCCGTGTGCTATCTTGGATGTGTTGTCTCCCCCATACTCCGAAGATCTTGGAAGGCCTTCCACTTATTTCTCGGACTTCCCTATCTCTTCTCTTCCTGGTAGCTTATAAAATTAATCAACTGTTTATTTCTTTAGCTTTTTAGTTGTTTGGTTGTTGTTGTGGGGCGTGTAATTGCAATTCATCTAAAACATTTGTCTCCTGCCAGGCTATGCTATGCTCGAGGAAAGGGACCTGCCAGATGATCTAGTTGTTGTTGGAGCACCTTACCTTGGTCCCGAAATTGTCACCGAAGATGATGAGCTTTGTTAAGTTAGCTGGTGTGATATCGTACGCAGTATGCCCTACATCTGTGTTGTGAACGTGTGTGTATATATGTAATACAGTACGGCCCCTAGACGATCCTCGTGGGAGTACACTAGATCTATGTAATCCAGGAATGACCAAGATGGTTTGGTCTGTGAAATACAATTAGGTTCAAATGCAATTACGTAGGTTTCGCCGAAGAATCCTTATTCCGTGGGTGGGCTTTGGATGGATCTCGAAATTTGAACGGATTCAATTTAAAAAAAGATTGTTAAAAAATTAAAATAATTGCTCTGATTTTAAGAATCAAGATTTGACCACTTCATTGAATGAAGTAGGTGAGACAAAATAACTTATAAACTCGATAGCTAAATTTTAATCCTTGAAATATTCATTTTAAAATCACAAAATGGATTCTGGGGGACATGTTGTGCATCATTCCAAGGGGTTTGGTCCCAAAATGCATACGGCACGAGTCAGGCATCCCGTATTCTAGTCCTTTGACTTTGCGCTGTTAGAATCTTCTCGCGTCAATTCAGCTTGTTCCATGTGATCTGATAATACGCATCATTTTAAATATTAAAAACTGCCGTTGGTGTTATTTTTTTCCGAAGCTAATTTGGTTTGCTTTTTGTAGATGAATATAAATTGTGGCAGATTTGCTTGTAAAGAACGACAAGTAGTCTTATAAGTTGGGCTCGGGTGTATCGAGCATCTAGAGGTCACGGCGCCTTGTACGTTTCAAATGCATTGCAAGTAATTAGGACCCTTGGAAATGGTATTAAAAAGTATAGAGGGGTGGAGTGAGATCGTGAAATTCGTACATGTTGCCAACCATACTAATTGTGTGAAATCTGAGTGTTAAAATTTTAGAATATTGGAATAGTTGAAAAGGTAAAAAGATATGATTTGAATGATTTTTTTTTTTACATTTTTTAGAATGAAAATTAATGATTTAATGAGAGATAGATTAAATTATCGAATTTTTCTATGTTAGGGTAAAAACTTAGGTAAATCGAAAAAATATTATCAAGAAAGAGATGTGATTGTGTGTTGATTGTTGTTCGACTAGGTAATAATATATAGATAGATTCTCTTAATTTTTAACAGTCTTTTTTTTTCTAAGTAAACACGTGAAATGTCATTTCACCGAAAGGATTACAAGAGTGCTGGATACAAAGAAGCCTCTGAGGCCAATTACAAAACGCATAAGCATAAAGCCGAGAACAACAATTACAAGGGCCCGAAGGGCCATACATCGAACGGCCACGAAGGCCTTAATCCCTATAGCCATAAAGGCTACATACAGATGGGCTACAAAGCCCGTAAGTTTGAAGCAGGTCCAAAGACCTAATACAAAGACAGCCGCCGACGGAGAGATCGAGCGCCGGAAGAAGAGGTGAGCAAGCACCACAATCTGACTGCCCCAAAGACGCATCCATAACAGCACTACCAAGCGGAAGGAAACCACTAAAAGTCATAAGCTGCTGAGCATCCACTGCAACAAGCCGGCAGGGAGATGCCTTAACAAGGAAGACGCCGGGATATCCTTCCCACAGAAAACCGGAGAAATGACATTAATAAAAACAACAAAGAAAACGCAAAGCACACACCACAAAACACATAAAACCGTGCAACTTTCGGCCATAACACAGGACCGATGAGAACCAGGAACAACACAAACGCACACAACACAAAACCCTTAAACCAATCAACACCAGGACCAAGGGAAACCACGAGCTATACGAACTGAGCAAAAGAGGAACGTGCGCGTGGCGGGCGCGCGTGGACCATCACGCACTGTCGTACTGGCGCTGAAAAAAGCATAAGAGAGGCGCCCGGAGTTGAGGAACTCAACCATGCTGAACGTGTTCATCACAAAAAGGTCAAGCCGCATAGATCTAAGCATGACGAGCTGCAAAACGAAGGAGCACACAGCGGTCGAAAGGGAGGTATAAGGGGACGACAGGGTCAAAGGGAAAGCCCAAAATGAAGAAGGGGAGGGAGAGGGGTGAGACGGGAGGCGCCTCCGGAGACCGAAGACGAGAGGGGGAGCAGACAAAGACGGGAAAAGGCGCTTTCAGACGCCCTCTCTCTTTCCAGCTTCTTAATTTTTAACCGTCAATCGGTAACATCTATTTATAACTTTTTTTTACAAATACTTCGAAAAGTATTGTGATACTCTAAAAAAAATCACATAACTTGGAACCGACAAATCACCTCCAAAGAGTATATTTAAATATGAAGACTATGAGATGATCCCAAAGTACAATATAACTGCTTTTATATTATGTGCCCATTAGGGAAAAAACCACTTAGAAAATTGTGTCAGCAGAACAACCTTACCCTTTATGCATAATGCAGTGTCTCCATCCAATGGGCGTCCAAAGGACTTACCAAAAAGGAGTGAGGCAACCCAAATTCGGCGTGTAGCAATCGTGGTCATTGCGTCACTTTATTTGTGGCTAATTTCAGTTGCGGGGAAATATTTTTCTCCTTCCACGCCGGCTCACATTTTCATTCTAACCTCCGCCATACCTTCCACGTGTCAAATCTCTCTCGCTCTCTCTTCATGGTTCACTGCAGTCAAATTCTGTGGGTCTTGCCTTTGCGTTTTACGACAAAAGATGAGAACCGAACTGGGAATATAAGCCGCTTCAGTACAAGCTACTGATAGGTTAGCTTAGAGAAAAAAGGTGAAGTTATTGGTCCTCGGGTTTTCCTAGAGGTAAACATAGCGAGAGAAGACAGTGGGTAACTGGGAAAAAGATAAGAGATTGCTGTGGCTGGTCTTCTTTGGTATTAGTGAAACGATGGAACGGTATGAGATTTTGAAAGAAATTGGGTCTGGGAATTTTGGCGTAGCCAAGCTCGCTAGAGATAAGTGGACCAGAGAACTCTTTGCTGTTAAGTTTATTGAGAGAGGCCAGAAGGTCTGCTGCTTCTTTTTCCTCGACCTCTTCATTATTTTCAGTTGTTTATTACTATTATTTTTTCAAATGCGGGTTTTGGGTTTCTGGTTGATTGAGGGGCTTTCGCAATGTTGCAGATTGATGAACATGTGCAAAGGGAAATCATGAACCACAGGTCATTGAAGCATCCTAATATTGTTAGATTCAAAGAGGTATGCAGTCTATTATGCAAATATACTTTCAACATAGTACTGGGGGAGAACTTATAAAAAAAAAAACATAGTACTGGGGGAGATTCTTTGTAGTCCTTGTTATTCTTTGTTCGATTAAAGAAAAATACTCGGTAACTGTCAACATAGGGTACTTGTTCTTGCTTCCAGGACTGTTCCCCCCGTCTCCTCAGTTTTTGTCTCTGACAAATGTTCCATTCCAATCTCTATTTTATAGGTTCATCTCCCCATTCATATATAGGGGCTAGAAACGTGGAATGTAGATGTCGGAAATGAAGCTAGTAATACACTTGATGGTAAGATCTGGAAGAAAATATGAGATGATGAATACAAGAAATTAGAGACGCTGCTTTTCTTCCCTCTCGTTATCATTATTCCCGGAACTTGATGTGGGGCTAGGACCGAGAATTGTGTCAGTAACTGATAGACCCAGACCTAGAGGAAGTTTCATCTGTAGATGATTGTTGGGTGTGATTAGAAGGTGCTAGGGTGAAGCATTTGATGCCCCATTGGTGGGCCTTGTGTTAGTTGTTGCCAATTTGCAATTTACGAGCACAGTTGAGGAGGGGGAGGAATAATTTTTTTTTTTTTTCCTTTGGGGGTATCATGACCATTTTCTGATCAGGGGTTCTGTTCGAAGAGCTTACTGGTGATGGTTATTGCAGGTCCTGCTAACACCAACGCATTTAGCTATAGTAATGGAGTATGCTGCTGGAGGTGAACTCTTTGAGAGGATATGCAATGCTGGTAGATTTAGTGAGGATGAGGTATTCTATATTAATTTAATGGATTTGTGGATGTCCCATAAGAATCTAATCATTCGAAGTTCATATAAATTTGCATCTTCCTTTTAGAAGCATTTGAGATTACTGTCAGAATAAAATTTAGTTTGATTTCAGTCTTTGCATTGTTTTTCCCCCTCATTTGGATCAGGCAAGATTTTTCTTTCAGCAACTGATATCAGGGGTCAGTTACTGTCATTCAATGGTAAGAACCCTTCTTTGTGAGTGTGTTGTAACCTTCCATGGGAAATTGTTATTTGTTTAAGATCTTCTGTAATATGTGACATGGGGAAATTCATTTGTTGCAGCAAATCTGTCACAGAGACCTTAAACTTGAAAATACACTTTTAGATGGCAGCACAGCACCACGTGTTAAAATATGTGACTTTGGGTACTCAAAGGTAATCAAATTCACCGATCCTACCAAATCACATCAGACCCTTATGCTCATCAGACTTTGGTAAGTAATCATTTTATCTAATGTTGTAGTCAGCTGTGTTGCATTCACAACCTAAGTCTACCGTAGGGACTCCAGCGTACATTGCACCTGAGGTCCTGTCTAAGAAAGAATATGATGGAAAGGTAATATTCAGCTCTTTCTTTTATTATTTATTGCTAATTTGCTATTACTCTTTTGTTTTCCCAGCTTAACTAACTTGTAGCTTATCTTTATGAACAATAGATTGCAGATGTTTGGTCATGTGGTGTCACCTTATACGTTATGCTAGTGGGGGGTTATCCCTTTGAAGATCCTGATAATCCTAGGAACTTCAGAAAAACAATTGGAGTAAGTATTTGCCGCATAACTTTTCTACCCTGTTTGCCCTTGTCTCGTTTTGTATGATATATTTTTTTTAATCATAATACAAAGTATGTAGGTTTTCTTCTCCATATTAGAGTCTCAGTTTCAATGTTATGGCTTATGGCAGCGGATACTAAGTGTCCACTACTCAATTCCTGATTATGTCCGGGTTTCTGTGGAATGTAGGCATCTTCTATCCTGCATATTTGTGGCAAACCCCGAAAAGGTAAAAAAGGTTTCGATTTGGTTTTGGAATGTTGGTTTTTCAATGCTACTAGGGGTTTGGCTTACCCACCAAATTTGCTGTATTTGGCAAATTTGATCAGAAGATCTGAACTCTTGGAACCTAGACTTATAAGAGTCTCACTAGTCACTTCATTCCTTATACCCAACCAATATTCTTATCCTATTCAATACGCACTAAGCAGACAATGTACATGCTATTTAAGGTCATGAATTTTGCAACTGTTCAAGAGTCAATAGCTACTACTCCCCCTATGGTCTTTAATGAATTTTGAGGTTTTGAATGTTATCAACCCAATAATTTTATGGTGCGACTGTCATTTCAGGCCCAAATCAGCTTTTTATTATTGACTTTTGGCAAGCCCTGCCTCATCTTCTGCTAATGTTTGTAGAAAGTATTTTTTTTCTCTTCATGGTCAGTATTTGTCCTTTTGCAGAGAATAACAATTCCCGAAATTAAAATCCACCCATGGTTCTTGAAGAACTTGCCTATAGAACTGATGGAAGGAGGAAGCTGGCAGAGCAATGATGTAAATACCCCATCCCAGAGCCTTGAGGAAGTACTGTCCATTATACAAGAGGCAAGGACACCTCTTGAGGTCCCCAAGGGGGGTGTGCATATCCTCGGAGGCAGCATGGATCTTGATGACCTGGATGCCGATGCAGATCTTGAAGATATAGAAACAAGTGGTGATTTTGTGTGCCCACTATGAGTGGAAGTGTATATACAGTCGTGCTTAGTTGAAGTATTGTTTCCACCATTCCCTGTTGTACAATCTTTCCTGCAGTTGGGTAGATCAAAGGCCCTTCATTGTGTTTCTTGTATTACCTACTTTTCATAGTTTTCCCATAAAAAATCTCATGTACTTGTTTTTTGTTGCAATGAGTCAATGACGTTGACAGATTCTAATGTGTTTTTCTGGACTATATCCTAGAATTATTGGACAAAATCTTATAATGGTAGGCTCATCCAAATTGTATTGACGTGTATAGGCATGATTCAGAGACCATAGATGCTCTTATACCAGCTAGCTTTATAATTGGTATTCTCTACGCAGAAGAGTTTTAGAATAAGATACGTGCTTAACTTCTTTATTGAGATGGGAATTAGATATAAGTGTAGCTACACTAAAGCAAGAGACAAGCTTTTTTTTTTTATCCCTACTCATTATTTTGTGGAGATGATCTGTAGAGAAGGGAAAGAAAACAACTGCCGTCAACTGGTATGGTTCTCAATATAATATTTCTTACAAGGTGGACGGCACTGTCTCAATTCATGCTGGCTTTGCCACTTGCCGTGATGCACATGATTGAAGCTTTTAATTAGAGACCCGTTTAAGTATTGCGACGATAATCCTTTTACGTCTCCATAATCTTGCGATTATCAAACTTGTGCGCCTATAAAACAAAAAAAGAGTATCAAACTAGTGCTCAATGAAATTGCCTGCATTGATTATGCTCTACTCATCTGCTTGATATTGTGGGACACCCTTCAAATATATGATTGGTTTGTGGGCTTCAAGTCAAGGTTATACATCAACATCTAGGTCTGATTGATTGGAAGGGAATGGTGCATTTTGGCATTGCCCCACCAAATTTTTTTTTCTTTTCCCTCTGCTTGTGGTACAAAAGTTTTGATAAATGTTATAATCTCAGAAAATTAAAAAAAATCTTTTATTTCCGAAGTGACAGCAAAAACTAGTCCTTGCAACGTATCCAAATCTTCTATAGAAAGTCTTTCAGAAATGGAGTTTATCTGTGCAAGTTAATCTTCCACATATTGCGAAGAATATTAAATGAAGAGAATAAATGATACGCCGTTCAATGTAGAAACCAAAGCTTGCCAGTGAGTCCGCTACCGTTCTCTCATCTCCGCTTGTTGCGGATGGGCCTTTGGCCACGTTGGGCCAGGTAATAAAATAATCTTGTACTTGGGCTTTTCAACGGGTTGAGCCCACTGCCATTCTGTAGGCGCGAATTGCGAGAGTCCTTTTGTTGAGTTCAGGGCTTTAGTACTACAGGGACTGGAAAACAAAAAAATCTCCTACTTGGGCCTATATATAGTTTCTCAGAGCACACTTTATTAGAACCCTAAAGGCAGAAGTCTTACTTCGTCGTCGTCGGTGTTCTCCGTTGGCAGCCGCCTCTGCTAGACTCTGCCCCAGCTCTTCAGGCTCTTATCGAAGATGAAGGTTTTCTATCTGAACGGCTAAATCCCCATCACTCTCTATCTCTCTTTATGTCTCCACAAGACACATTATTGACAGTGGCATTCTTTGCGTTTTGCAGTTCAATATAGCAAACCCAACTACTGGGTGCCAAAAGAAACTCGAAATCGACGATGACCAGAAACTGTTAGTTCCTCTCTCTCCCTCTCTCTCTCGAATGTGGCACAGCCGCATCTAACATTATATCTTATCTAGGACTTTTTCTCTTCAATATCAATCCACCGAACACAATACTATTGGTAAACATGTTTGTCTTCGCTGTTAGTATTCTCTAAAGAAATGAATTTGGAACAAATAAAATAAAGGGGGTGTAATTGGAAGATAAGTTAAATGATATTGGAAAACGGGGAGTTACTCGATGAGAGTCAATTTCACACCCAAAGGCAAAGGAGACAGTTTCGCAGCGCTTTTTGCATGTTACCCTGTGCAGTTATCTTCTTCCTATCATTTTGACGCTTAATGAATCAAATTGTCCAATCAAAGAAAACCCACCCAGCATTCCGAGTTTTAGCTATATTTTTTAAGTTCAGTTGACCAGTGTAAATGCCAGGCCGTCCGCTGTTTCCTTACGTATCTCCTTTGCATTGAGCGATTTTTTTGCGTGGCATTTTATGACAAGTGTCCTTATGTACCATTCAAACAAAGAGATGTGCTAACCTGTCTCTAATGCCTATCTCGCATGCTTGTACTCGCAGTTTATTTAATAGAAAAGATCATTTCGAGATCCGATGTATATAATTTCATATCACTAGTACTTATTGAGATATAAGTTAGAGGTTAATGAGTTTTAGTGGAAAGTGACATTGTTTGCGGAGAAACACGCTACTAACCAAGCAGTTTAAGTGTCATTTAGTGGGAGTTGCTAACAAATGGTACTATTAATTAGCACAGGAAAACTTTGGTTTGAAGTTTGAACCATCGCCCTAATTTTTATTAACCATTTTATCATTGATATTTATTGAGTTTTTCATTTTCTGAACTTGTGGCAAATGTTTGCTTGGATTGATAACTTCTTAAAGAGTTTAACCTTGTGATGTCAAGTCGGTATTAATGTGGAGTACCCTGAGATTCTATTTAGTTAATTGAAATGTCAAATTGTTTTCTTTGTGAATTTCTCATATTTAATTCTATTTATTGGGCTGTGTAGCCGAGCATTTTTTGACAAGAGGATTTCCCATGAAGTCAACGCGGATTCTCTTGGAGAGGTATGAACCCACTATCTTTTACATTCCCCAAATCCTTCAACAGCTTCCAAAGTTCTCAAAAATTTTGTTTGACAGGAATTTAAGGGCTATGTTTTCAAAATCATGGGGGGCTGTGACAAGCAAGGATTCCCAATGAAGCAAGGAGTATTAACTTCGGGTCGGGTCCGTCTCTTGCTTCAGAGAGGTTGGCCAAACCTTCTGGTTTGAATGCATATTGTTACTTATCAAAATCCTTGGAAGTATCTTGGTTCATTATTGGGTTGTCTTGGCCACAAATGATGGGACAGTATTTAAATTTGTGTTGCCAGGAACTCCTTGCTTCCGTGGATACGGTAGGCGCAATGGGGAGCGGAGGAGGAAGTCTGTTCGCGGATGCATTGTCAGCCCAGACCTTTCTGTTCTGAACTTGGTTATTGTGAAGAAGGGTGAGAACGATCTTCCAGGTCTGACAGACACTGAGAAACCACGAATGAGAGGTCCGAAGAGGGCATCAAAGATCCGTAAACTTTTCAACCTCTCGAAGGATGATGATGTTCGAAAGTATGTCAACACCTATCGTAGATCATTTACCACAAAGGCTGGTGAGTTTCCTAATTTCCCTAGTGAACTCTGAAGGCAGAAGAGCCTGTGGATATTTTTGTTTGCTTGTTAAGCTTTCAAAAAGTTTGATTGAGAAGGTTCAGTTTTTTTTTTTTTTATTACTGCAATAATTTTATTGGCATTTTTTTTCATTCCTATTAATGCTGCTTGTGCAACCCGCAGGAAAGAAAGTGAGCAAAGCTCCCAAAATTCAGAGGTTGGTCACCCCATTGACTTTGCAAAGGAAGCGAGGAAGGATTTCGGAAAAGAAGAAGAGAATTGCCAAGGCCAAGTCAGAGGCGGCTGAGTACCAGAAGCTCCTTGCCTCAAGATTGAAGGAGCAAAGAGAGCGTCGTAGTGAGAGCTTAGCCAAGAAAAGATCCAGGCTCTCCGCTGCATCTAAGCCATCTATTGTGGCATAAGTTAATGGATCGCCTGGGGCAGGGATAATGCTCTCTCAAGTCATTAAATTTTTGGTTGGAAGAGTAACATTAGAGAAATTTTGTTAGGCTTATAATGTTTTCGAGCTTCTTTATGATGGCTGTGATAGAGGTATCTACCGTATGTTGTTGCCGCCCGCTTAGTTCAATGGATTTTTCTTCCTGATGCATTGACAGCGGTCATCGTTTCTTATAATGGAGTCTTTCCAGATGTTGCATTCTATGTTAGTCATACTATTGTATTTTTAGTCGCCAGATTATAGATACTTGCGAGTTGTTCCTACGTTGTTTTGCAGAATGGTGGTGAACCCGCCTACATCAGTTCGTAAAATGTCTCCTGGGCATCCAAAATATAAGGGAGACAATCTTACAGTGAATCGTGGTTCGTGATTCGCTAAGAATTGATGGGCAGTAAAGAGAAAATTAGTTGAGGACGCCATATTCATTATCAGAGTATTAATCATTCGAGCATTTCAAAGTAGTACATGACAATTTCCCGATGAAAGCAAGAACATGGATCTGGATAAGGAAATAAAGTTACAGCTTCATAATTTTGTTCACGTTTTCGTTTAGAGCAACTAACTCGGAATGTTGTGAATATGTGATCCCATGGACTTAAATGTATGTGGTCCGTTACTACCATTATGCCTTTATTTTATTTTATCAAGCAACGAATGAGAGACTTAGAAGAGAGGAATTAAATTATAAAACATAAAATAGTCACAGAATGCCGATCTAGCCCCAAATTTTCTGCGCGTGCTTGAGAGGACAACGATAAGGGAATAAGAAAGACGCTGACAATGATCAGGAAAAGCCTTTGTAAGCATTCAACGCTCCCCACACAGTCAGCTCAACTTCTTCCCAGGACTTGGCGGTTCTGAGTTCATTCCATATACCAAAGATAGCTCCCAGAACATTCTCCTCATGCAAAATGCAATAGCACCTATATGCATAGAAGCATCCAAATGAGTCCCACCACTGAAAATATGGTGCTATTCAGATAAAGAGAGACCATTTACTCACATGATTACGTACGAAAGTCGTTCATATTTATCATCACCGCCCACAGATTCATGCTGTGGCATTCCTCTGAAAGGAAGCTTGTAGCTTTTCAAAAATTGCTGCAGGAGACTCTGGTCTCCTCTAAATACGTCTAGATATATGGGGATCAAGTCACAAACGGGATCACCTGCAAATGAATGAAACAATCAATATGATACCATTACAATATTCCTGAATACTTCAGTTTGTGCAGGGCATTTTATTTCATTTCTTGTTGGGATGTAACACCTTTTTTTCCCTTCTTTTTTATGAGATAGACCACCTTTGAGGTAATTCAAGTAAATTATTTTTCATAACCCTATGATCTACAGATACTGTGTTCTACCAATATAGACAAGAATATAAAGTTCAATACAGAATGCAGGCCCGTGGCCGTCTCTACAGAAAGGCAACGGATTTCTCATATTTATGTGCCAACCATGTCACTAAATATTTTGCATTGACATGAGCATACGAAACACAAATCTGCAATTGCATGTCAAGATGCACTGAAATAAGTGAAAGTACTAACCTAAAGAAAGATCACTAAAATCAAGAATGTGGCCAGGAAACCATGATTTTCCCTTTCCACCCTCATCATAGCCATTCATCGAACCATCATCTGAGAGGCCAGCATCTTTTCCATCTTCACCCAAGCATGAACAAGCCAACCTTGGCTCCATGTGGATATTATCATCCATAATATCCGAGTGTATCCAAGAGCAAGGTTTACAAACTTTACTTAAGCCATTTTGACCCTGAAATCAAATAAAGTACTACTTATAGGTTTATATGTAGCCGGAAATAAAGACTGATCTATTAGAGGATATCTTCGCTCAAAGAAATAGGCCTTAACAATCAATCAGATGGTGATATGGGCAAGAGACCTCAAATATATTAAGCAACTTGGCAAAATCATCTGGGATGTATTCATGAACTTTCTCTATCAGTGTGTTTGGGATCGGATCTCCCCTACAAAGAGCAACAAAAGATTAAGATGATACCATATCATAAAACGCATAAAATTAGCTTAACTTTCATACTTAACTATGAAATAATATGGGATAAATTTAATTCAACTTTCATACATATCTATGAACCAACAAATCTCAAGCCAAAATTAAAGACCCCTACGGCAAGAAACTATTTAATCAAAAAACCTTTTCCTAAAGAATCCACACTAAAGTTCACTTGCTACCATCGAGCATCTAGCCATTTAATGATATAATGGTCAGAAATGTGTCACGTGTGCCATCCAGATGCCCTGTTTTGACACCTAGATAAATATCCACGTTTATTTCTCCGGTAGATGTGCAAAAGGAAAGACGCCTTTTAGTTGAAGTTAGTAGCAACTAATATTTATTTCTCAATGTACTCTCTGGACTTTTCTGCAAGCATGCACAAAACCTACTTATATAAGCACAAAAAATTAGCTTATTTAACCCACATGCAGACAAGGGCTATCCGGCTATCGCCCAAAAAAAGGTTGTGAGTTTAAAGCACTAGGTCTGACAACATATAGCTAATAGTCTTTGTCTCACAGTTTAAGTATATCTCCATTAGATAACAATGACAGATCGATGTAGTTCTGTGACAGGTAAGGGCGTACCATTTCGACAAGCGGCTTGATACATCCTTCTTCTTCCTGATTAAAGTTCCAACAAAAACTTCCCATTCCACTGGAAGGTCTGATATATGATCCGCCTCCGTAGAGCGATTAGTATACAGAAATTCCAAATTTGTTCCAACATCTGGATATTTTGAATAATTACAAGGAGGAAGAGGTAAGAGATGAAGGTTACGGAGCTGCTCCCCAAGAAAAGAAGCTAAGGTTAATGTATCCTCCCAGGCCAATCTCTCTCTCCTGCAAAAGAGAACATAATGAAGTCAGGCCAATTAGTTGGAACTCAGCTATTAAAAAAAAACGTATAATCCATAGATTCACTGATTTGACTAAAACAGGAAAACTTATATTTGCTCATAGTAGCTTACAATTGAGCGAAAATTTTCCCTTTGCAACGTTTTGTAATAATATATGGCCATATCCTCGTGCATCCAGCTGAAGTCTTTGATTCTATTGGTATTGCAGCTTTTCTATTTTCAAATTGCGTCTTGCCCCACAAACCAAAAGGATATTCATCGTCTTTGCACTTTTCTGGAATCAGATTGCTTTTAGCAATCACATCAGGAACTCCTTTACCATCCCAAGGAACAACAGTATAAGACCCATTTTCAAGGTAAAGAATCCCACTTGCCAAGGCATCAGGAATGTGTTTCTTCAGAGAAGAGTTGACTTCACATAGAAGAATGTAAAACTGAAGCTGGTGACATGCAGGAAAAATATTAGATCTGCAAACAATATGTTATCCCCAAAAGAATATATGTTAGATCATACCTCGGTGCCTAAACCATAAATAGAAGCTTCTAACCCCCCTTCAACGAAAATTTTGACTACTGTGTTTCCCATGAGATAGACCTGTTGAGAAAATTTAGGGACACGATACCAGGTTAGACTTGTAGCAGTGAACTATCAGTTGATTTGATATCAGATGCACTTCTGTCATTTTATTTTTCCCCTTTTTTATTCCAATTTTACTGTTGAAACAGATCCTTTTGATGGCCATCTACTTCCACCAAATTGAGGACATAATGAAGAAGTTTAAAAAGTGCACCCTGGTAATGTAGCTCATACTTATTATTACGGGGAAAATACATTTTTCACCTACGAACTACCATAGGTTTTGCACTTTGCACCCTAAACTACCAATTTTGACACATTGCACCCTCTAACTACCAATTTTAGACACTTTGCACCCTTATCAAATTTTTAGACTAAAATGACAATTATGCCCTTAACCCATTTTGCATATATTGAAGATATTATTGTCAATTCATTAATTTCTCGAGGGTATTATTGTCAAATGGAGGGTGCAAAGTGTTTAATATTAGTCGTTGGAGGGTGTAATGTATCAAAGTAGGTAGTTTAGTGTGCAAAGTGTCTAGCATTGGTAGTTTGAAGGTGCAATGTGTCAAAATTAGTAATTGATGGGTGAAAAGTGTTTTTATCCCTATTATTAAATTTAACAGTCCTAGTTCATCGTGGCTAACACATAATAAAAGACAAACTACTTGCCCAAAAGCATCAGCTTCATTCGATGTTAAAGTGCCACAATCGCCTCCCCATGCATGCAAAGGTCATACTTAAACCCACAAAAAGTAAAGGGTACAAATGCAGCATAAGCTGTGTACTAAATGCTTCGCCTCCAATATGATAAAAACAAGTAGCTGATGTCCCTCATTTGCTGGTCCAATTCTATCATCAAAGACCTCCATCTACTTGTTAAGCTTTTTAACAGCGAAAAATTTTCCACTATACCCTCCCATTTTCCAAAAGTTTGATAGAATAACTTACAGGATTGCTACCCGTGCCAACAGGAAGCCTTTCGTCGTCTGTCAGAGAGGGTAAATCATGGAAGGCACAGATCTCTGCCAAGCATTCTAACCATTTGTCTGCATTCAGTGCAAGACATGCTCCCTAAGACATTTCAGAGCAAAAAATGAAACAATATCGATTAGAAGAAGGAAAAAACCTGCACTTTACTTTTAGCAACAAAGTAAACCTACAAATTAAGCCGACATTTCACACTTGTAAATCAAGAAGTTAGAAAACAAAAAGTATAAATGAATTTGCAACTATGAGAGGCTTGGAAATGCATAAAGAGGCAGCCCCAAACTAGATCTCCTCGGCAAACACACTACCTCATTATTCATAACAAATCCCAAGCAAAAAAGATCAACATTTGAGTCCCATGAGAAGGGTCTTCTGCTCCAGTCTAGGCCAAGGTGATCACTAAGGTCTCCGGGAGAAATGGAACCCACAAGTAATGCAATAGCGCTGGAAGATTGACTATGGTGTACAGAACGGGCACACTAGTTTTGTGACATACTACTACTTTGCTTCCTTACTGAATTAATTAATCCTCGACATGAAAGGCGTAAAGTATAGGCAAACAAGAGAAAGAGATTACCTTCCATACAAGTTCTCTCATCCCAGGTTTTCCAACCCAAAGCTTGGATAACCATTCTCTCATTTCCCGCTGTCCCATGCAATTGCCTGAGCTCCAAGGAGAACTGTAGTGGTCTCTCTCTTTATCCAAAAATGTGGATAAGAAATTTATATCATAGGCAAAACCTTGTTTCCACCTATGATATCTTTTAGACGCACCATTAGTTGTTTCATCACAAGGATCATCTCCAGTTTTCTGCACTCTGACCCTCTTTTCTTTCCTCGTCAGGCTGGAGTAACTGAAATTATCTTCATCATTATCCTCAAAACTGCCTTGATCAAGAGCAAGCAATCCAGCACGGCAAACTCCTTTATGGCAATAACCAGGTGCCATGTCCAAACAAGCAAATTCAAAGTTTTTGGAATTCACAAAATTCTGTGTCACAGCAACAGTGATTTCCAGATTCAGGACACAATGCCACCATCCACTTGGAACAAAAATAGTCTCCCCAGGTAATTGGGTACATTCAATTGGCTTGTCTTCATCAGCAAGTAGTGGGTAAAAATCTAGCCACCACTATACACAAATGAAAAAAGAAAAGATACAATCAAGGCAAGTTGAAAAGACGCAATAGGATATAGAATATATTCTACAGTACTACTGTTTCTGGATTCAATACCTGCAACGATGAGGGACCCTCTACATTGACATCACCATCTTCGTCATTTACATGCACAGTGACTCCCAGGGGTACTCTTCCTGGTGGATACAATGCCCACCTATTCAACATGATTTACGTATTTGCCCAGCCAGTTATTTCAACCACAGGGAAGCAATACAAAAACTTGAAAGATCTCATGCGATCAAAAATATGAGATAAACGTGATTCACGCAGAAAAATCATAAAGGTATGCCTCCATTTAAACATGAATAAGTAACTGAAAATACCCACTATATTACCAAAAGTTGAGCACATAACTTTTGGGAACCTGGACTAGCAAAAATCAACCCAGAGAAGTAGTTTCCCTCTATTCACACAGTTTCATCAACTACCAAGTACACATAAGCACAGGCTGTATCACAGTATGAGTTACATTAACAACCAAGGCTCAGATAGACACTGTTACCAAGCAGTAAGTGTGGGCTTATTACCTTTTACGACCACACAGAAGGGTATTCCAGGCACTGGTCAGGGCTGGATCAACATGCCAAGAGGCGCCAGACCTCTCTGGCCCAATAATAAGCCATCTAAATGGTGGTCGCTGATTTCTGTCTAAGACATCAAAGAAGTCTTCTTGAAACAGATGAGGCACACTGTAATCCTTCAACAAACCAGGTGCAATTTCCCCGAACTGGAAGGAAAAATACAAAAATATTAAGATTTTTCTCAAAATTATGAAATAAACAATGGCGGGAAACAACATAAAAAAAATTGGTTGGGAAAATTACACTTTATCCTTCAGACTACCTCCTTGCAATGTGTTCCCTAAGCTACCGCTTTTAGCAATTGACCACTCCTTAACTACCACCTTTTGTCAATTCCTCTCAAAAGTCAAGATTTCCCCATTAAAATACAAAATAGGCAACGTGGAATTTTAAGAAAGTTAAATCTTAACCGAAAATTGAAAAAAAAAAAGTAGCTTAGGAGGGGTTTAATTTCCAAAAGTGGTAGTTTGAGAAGCACATTGCAAATAGAGCAGTAGTTTGAGGGGGTAAAGTATAATTTTCTTGTTTTGGTACTTTAGCATAAATATATGATCACCTTGTCATCAAAAATGTACAGGGGATCCTCATCACGCTGGAGTTTCATGTAAGAGACATAATCTTCAAGTTTCATTAAAATTTTCTGCGAATAACCTTGAGAAATCCTGAATGATGTATCTCCATATTTCAGCAATAACTGGTCGGTTGTCCATGCATGCCTTGCCGGCCAAGTGTCTGCAAGTCCAGAAAGCAAAACCTGGCACACGTTTCCACAACAATTCAAGTGACTAAGATAATCAACGCACAGAATGATTCAAACCAACAAAAAAATAGTGCAGGATAGCCTATTACAGACAAGAAGCTATGGGGAAAAGTTTCATTATTTCCTCTATTCTATGGTCCCCATATTTTCATCATTATAGAGAGAGAGAGAGAGAGCATGCCAAGCAACAAAAGGAAATTCTAATTAAGACTAGCATAATAGGGCAGTGAAGCAAAAACATGTGCATATCACATAAAACGTAGTGGAATTTATGGAGTCAGTATTTGTAGTTGTAAAAGCAGTGGTATAGGGGGGGATCTATAAAACAGAAATGTTCATTCAATTGGAACAGGTGTTTGTGAACATGGCTATGTAGCAAATGTGGTTGCCATGGCGCCATCGTTGAGCCAAACAGAGGTGGCAGCAATCCAGTGGCACCATGAACTAGTGGTAGCATGTAAATGGTGGTGGAAACTGGAAAGGTGGAGCGTAGGCATTAACAGTGGTTGTGGGGAGTGGCTTCCATGGCAGTAATAACTATCTTGGGGGTCAGAGAGGCACTGATGGAAAAGATCTCAATGGTCCGGTTCAGATGATGGCAATTTCTTTCAGAGTAAAACAACAGTAGCAGCATAGAAACATACAGACAAATCCAGAATATGGATACATGTTAAAAAAAGAGATGTTACAAATGAGTTTTGGGTCCAAAAAGGTGATTGTGTCACAAAAAGGGATCACGGGGCAAAGGATGGCGTGATAAATTTAGAGAAAATGATTGAAAGAGACAATGTTAAAAAAAATCATTCATCAAATATGAACCATTATCACCTTACCGGTTTTTTCCCATCATATTGATGATAGAACTGTTCAAAAGAGACGTCACTCTTTCTTTCCACAGTGCCATTATCAAAAGAAAACCTCTGTAATGAAGTATGGCTCCTGTATAATCTTCTGTATAAGAACAAGGAGTTGAATCCTGTAGGAAAGTATATGAAGGATGACTAAAACACCTCGGATATATTTAGTAAAAGAAATTTAAGAGATCAGTATAATAACTCCAGAAACACTTCTCCACGTACATTAGCAAAATCATGACAAGCAAGGCCAACCCCGGGGCTTACAACACTCCCTCTCTTACAGGCATAATCAATTTCCTAAATTAAGAAAGGCTATTTGTGGAACTGACACCTTTTATCGGTAAGATAATGCCCGAAGTGATCTCTTACAAAGTTTGGATTTTCTACAAAAGATAGACACACTATGACGGATGAAATACTAAAGATATTATGGCAGTAAAACCATTACCATCAAAATGCAGTGGTTTTCCAAGAGGTTCTTCATATTCATTGGGCAGATGCTCCCTGCATCCAAAAAGAACAACCACCCTTTATAATGCACATACGAAAACATTGCCTACTCATTTTTATAGCTCAAGAAGATCCCAAGAATAGAAATGACCTTTTACACCACAAACAGAATATTCTCGAAATACTCAAGCATTAATTCCGAAACATACAAATGCATAGCTGTTTTCTTCCATGAGCCTTTGTACTGAAGTGGACCATTTACTCTTTTAAGGCATAGAGTCATCCATAGTGGTTCTTCATTGCATAGTATGTACATTACACTGCATACCAGAGAGAAAGATGAATGAAGGAATTATAGAAGGCAGAACCAAAATCTGCCGCCAAACTACCATCAATATATTTTTGAAGGTGGTAAGTGACACAAGCCAACATGAACATACACCCAACAAATTCATTACATCGAAAGTTAAGATTTCGATGAGATATTTGTTCTTATCAATAAAGTAACTGAACAATATGAAGCTAACATGTGATTCAAACCTTACTCGATCATATTTATCATTGCTCCTCAGCAGAGATCATTAACACAACTTTTTAGTGACAACTATGAGGTTTAACTTTGGCCAATGGCAACTCTAACCTTACTCGATCATATTTATCTTCCAGAACTAAACAGACAATAGTGCGGCTTACACAAGCAATCAGTACAATGTCTTGCCCAAGTCTAAATCTCTGCAAACCACCAATCATATGTCTTAAAACTTTCTTGGACACACGAAAATTACTCCGAAGTTTCACATCCTATAGTTCACATTCCTAGCTTATTCAAATAGCCCAAATTTCCTGCTCTTGGCGAGGAAAAATATAATTCGAGGTACGTGTTTAGCTATCGGAAAGGAATTGCAAATGGAAGAAATTCGCAAGTCCCTCGAATCATTGAGTAGTGGAACAATTACATGTAATTCATAACTTACAAGCCGGGAAACACGGATTAGAGGACAGGTCAATTAAGAAGAAAAGAACCTGCTGGCGCAAGCAAGACGAGAGATATCTCGAGGACTGAGATATTCTAGGATAGCGCAGAGGGTTTCATCAGGAAGTACCCGAAGCTCTCCGAGAGCATCTGTTCTGCGATCTCTAAGAACCGAAGTCCGGGCCTGAGCATTGTCCATCTGCGGCTTTTGCGAGATTGAAGAAATGAGACGAGGATTGAATCACAAAATTGCCTGTCAGTGTATTGACGTTCGGTCTTCTATTTTCAAGTTCGGTTATTGCTTGGGAAGAACGCGGCGAGTTGGCGGAGAAGTCGGGCGGGCTTTATAAAGCTTGCAGCTGGGTGCGCCCCCAGACCGCGTTTCTTGTCCGCGGTCATACCGTGTGCGCTGAATTTTCACGCCTCTGGCTACCTTTGTCTCTTTCTTACTTGATGTGTTATTTTTTGCGTAGAAAAAAAAAGTTATTTTTCATATAACCTCTACGAAATTATTTCTCGAAATATGTGTGGTGCCAAATTTTTGGTGTAAATAAAATAACTATAAAAAATATTTTTTCATCAAATCATTTATTTTCACTACAAATAGATATAAAAAATTTCATTCAAATAATTTCTCTCTTCACATTTTTACTAACTCTAACACTTCGAAATTTTAACATTCAAACATCACAAATTTAAACAAATAGTTGGTCATAAATTATACATTTAGGACTTGTTTGTAAATGGAGTTAGGTTTTAGTTTTGGATTCAACTTTTAAATTTTGAGATTTGAATATTATTTTGGAACAAAGGCTAGAATTATTCATATTATATTTTATTTAATGATATTAATTTTTTAGTAATCATGATATTAAAAAAATAAATATAATTATAATTATAAATTAAAAAATGTATGAAATTAAAAAAATAGTTACACATAAAAAAATTTATAAAAAATATTTAAAATATCAAAATACGGTGATTGATTGTACAAGTTGAGTTCAAATCTGATATTTTGATTGTATATCAATGAGGTATTATTCCAATTTCCAATGCCTAAATCCCGAAGTATACTAAAGAATTGGATGTAATGGAGGGAGATCTTTGCTGTTCTGCAATTAATTTCGGTTAATATATTTTGAATTTAATAATTGTAAAACAAATAGATGGTATATAAATGGTAATCCTTTTTTTTTTCTTGGCCTATGCAATGCTAATCATCTGTTGGTTTATAGTCACATTTAACTCTCCTGCAAAGAACGAGGGAGTCGCAAGTCCTCCGAGACCAGGCGATCATGCATAAAGAGGGATATTAAAGGCAACAAACATAAAGTTGGATAAGGTTAAATATTGCCCAGACATTTCCTTTGCTATTTTCCTTTGTGTTGAATCTTGTGCACAGTAAAAATTTTGATAATTTCAATAAATGGATGAAGTTTACAAAATGAACATCTTCAAAGACAAAGACAACTTGACGAAAAGAGTCAAACTTGAAGAAAGAAGAACAAGAACATGCAAAGAGCTTAAAGTGAAGATTCAAGACCTTAGGGTATAATCCTTGTAACTCTTTATTTCACATTTGACAATGATTTGAATCACGCACTTGCATATCTTTCAAAACGTGCATAAACCGTTTTAAGTGTTGTTTGAAATATTAAAATATTTTTATAAGTTTCAAAAACACTTCAATCAAACTTCCAAACCTTCATATACTTATGGGAAATATGTCTTCAAAATTGGGTGTTTAAAAGTGGTCAAAAACCTTGTTTTTAAAATAACCGGATCATGCTTAAGTTGAGGAGGTCGACCGGCTGTTCAAGTGGTCGACCGGTACTTCGACCGCCTCGTGTAGCGATCGACCGGTTGGTTTTAAAATAGAACCATTGAGCTTCTGACAATTTGACCATTGGGGTAGCGGTAACTTGAAGCGGTCGACCGGTTCATGTAGCGGTCGACCGACTCGTTTTAGCAGAAAACTCTCAACAACTATAAACGGCTAGTTTTCATATGTGACCTATAAATACACTTTCATTTCGTTTAAAATGCATAACCAACGATCACATATCATTTCTACTACTTGAGAAATATTCTAAACATTCCTATTCTTTCTATTATATTTCTCATAGCATTCACACAAAACAAATTTTTCATATCTTTGTCTTTGTGTGAATAAAGAGATAAAACTTTCCATTTTTATATCTATTCTTTGAGAAAGTCTTGTTCCTCAATCTACCTATCCAAAGAGGTGTTTCCTTTAGTAAGGTTCACTAAAGAAGAAACTTTGAGTGTATATCTCAAGCTTGGTGAGGTTGTGAGTGGTGAGCCAGAAAAACCACTCGGGTGGGTTTGGGTGTTGAGCTCAGGAAAACACTTATACAGTTCACTAACACCCGAAAGCTAGTGTATAAGCTATTGGTTGAAGATAGTAGAAAACCTTAAGGCTCGGTGAAGGAGCTTGAGGGATGGATGTAGACGAGTTTGCCGAACAACCTAAAAATATTGTGTTTGCTTCTCTTACCCTTCTCCTTACTTTATCACTTATTTACAGTTCTACATATTATATACTTGTGTTAAAGTAGTATTTACTTGCAAACACAATTTTGGAAGTTTTAACCGAAAAGTTTAGAAAACCAATTCACCCCCTCTTGGATTGTCTTAATCCTGAAATCTATGACTCACACTTTGAAGACATATTATTGTAATTTTCCTACCTAAAATATTAACATATTTCAAATACTAAGACAATATAGGACCAAAAGCTTTTTAAAATTTTGGATCTTGCTTGGCAAGATCGGTCCGTTAGCCATTCCAATGCAATGATAATGCTCAATTCTTACAGGAAAAAAAGAGACAGCAAGAAGCTGGGCCAAGGTTCAACAAGTTGGGCCATTTATATAGACCCCCATTATGTAGCAGGCATTGGCAACCTCGATTAGAATTTAACACAGCCTCGTATACATACGAACCCACCAATGACCAAACAGGAGCGAGTATAAAACGCTTAATCTTTGGCATTTATTCCGCTTCCTTTTTATAGTCTTAACACAAACACCTCACATCCTTTTAAGTATAGTATATACAATACACAACATAAATAACTAATAAGTTAAAAGAGAGTCGTATAAGGCTAATACAGGCACTAGTGACTTGAAAGAAAAAAAGGAGCAAACATACTGGTGGCCGCTAAAAGCCCCTCTACAACCCAAAGGAGGAGACAACAGCTTGCTGAGTCTTGATCCTCCTCTTTCTAAGGCGCTCGGCAATGATGAAAGCAAGCTCAAGAGATTGTGACGCATTGAGCCTAGGATCACAGTGGGTGTGGTAACGTGAACTTAGATCATCAAAGGTCACGGTTCGAGACCCCCCAATGCACTCTGTCACGTTCTGGCCCGTCATTTCGAGATGAACTCCTCCTGGGTGGCTTCCTTCTTGCTCATGCACGTCAAAGAAAGCCCTCACCTCAGCCTGCCCAAAAAAGAAATTGAACTATTAGTTGCATTTCACTTCGTTGAAACAAGTCATATAAGATAGAAGCCTTGTCCAAACAAAAGGAAGGATTAATGGCATCTTCCTACCTATATTAAGTAGTGCCACAGATTAGTTTATGATTACCCATGAAACATTCGCAGAAAGAGAATGCGAAAGAGAAACGAAAGGACATTAGAAGGGGGAGTTGTCATGATTGCCAGTAACCCAACCTGTCATACGGGTGGGTGGGTTCAATAATAATGGGGGTAGAGGATTACAAAGATTAGGAGATTTGACTTGACTGATTCAGGTCAAATAAACATTGATTCAGAAAAATATAAAGATTTTTATATACTGCAGAACGGATTTCAAGCCTAACTTACGGATGCTGGAATGGAACCACCTACCGCCAAAGAAATCTCTTACGAAACTTTATTAAAAAACCTGAATTGACTGTTTCATCCGAACAGATACAAGTTGTCCCTCTCCCCACCTACTACACGTAATCATATTGCTTCAAATTAGTCTCTATTATTTTACTGATGAAATCATCTTTCCTTCAAGCGACGGAATGCAAGCTATTCAGGACAGTTGACTAGTAGCCCCACCCCATAAGATCCACTACCTAAATCCTCAAGCTATCCACGGGAATGCACCATAAACCAAGCCACCCTATTAAATACAAGGACTGACTAGCGACTATGATACATCTATACATATCAAGCAATCCAAGAGCAGATTGTGACAGAAATCAAATGTGTAAACCACCAAAGAAAATGCGGGAAGACTAGATTAAGTGGTTCATGAACATTAAATTTATTATAATTTGGATGGTGTCTTGAATTATTATAGTTTCTATCCGACTAGAAGAAAAGCTAAATTTGGTGCATTTACATTAGGGAAACGAAGTTCTAATCCACACTGGCTATGATATTCAACTACATTCTACAAGATGATTGTTTCTTCAGTTATGGAAATAGTATCAGGTGGTTCCATTAGACCACTTTGCAGCACTCAAGCAATTCCCAATACACTCAAATACCATTTAGATAGAAGACAATGATGAGTAACATACCCGGATAGAATCGAAGGGGCGAGTTTTGAGACCACATGGAGCCTTTATTGTGTTTCCATGCATAGGATCACTAACCCATGTGACAATTTGTCCAGCTCTGCGGACTGCCCTAATTAGATGAGGAAGCTTGACTCTCATGTTTTCAGCGCCCATTCTTGTGATCACTGTAATTCTCCCTGGCTTGTTCTGAGGATTCAAAATTTCAATGAGTTTGACAAGATTACTTGGATCCATCTTATCGCTCACCTGCAGCAGAAACAGCACCCCTATGTTATTCACCGGAGAAGCTCGTAGTAAAAATTATATAAGAAACTCCCACATTGAAACGAAATACTAGTCGACTTAGAGTAGTGACTAGACTGATGATCCATACTGTTTCCAGTTCAATTACTAGTTCAATCTTTGAACAGAACTGAGTACAAAATAAAAGGCAGGAAAAGTGAGGCCAACCAAACCATATAGGGCCAAGGTGTAAATCAACTTCACAGGGCCATTTACCTCCTAACTTTTCCAGGATTAATTTTTTTTTTTATAACGTGGAAATCCCCCAAAGCCGGATCCGTTTGGCCCAACCCTGAAGTAAAAACCACAACCCGCTAGACCGACCCCACAACCCAGGAGCAAATGAGTCAAGAACTCGCTCAGCAGCAGGAAAATCCATCCCACACTCTTGAGACTCGAACTTGGTACGTCGAGCCCAAGGAGGATGTCCCTCCTAACCACTGAGCTATCGCCCTTGGGAGTACTTTTCCAGGATTAATTCAATTGTTGAAGTTAGTGTTGTTAGGATCAAACGATCAGATAATTGTTGTTTACTACTGAACCAGAAGAGTTGGAGAGCATAGGAACCTTAATGCCTAGGGGATTAGCAACCCCTCTTAGAAACTCGACATGGGCACCATCCAGCTGCCTGGTCCGTTCCCCGACCCATATGAAATGGGCAGAGCAGTCGTAATAAAGGCCTGAAGTTGAATCCATCCTAGTAAGCGACTGCTCATATGGCAAGAGCAAGCATTCATGGGAGGTCCAAAACTCGGTTGTTGTCATGATAGGATGGTCAACAGTGAGTCCAGCTGCAGCCATGAATCCAAGGGCCTCATCAACTCGATGAGCTAGCTCCCGGTACCTGCCAAGCCAAGACAACAATTAACAAATAATGACCTGAAATTATCTTGGAAGATGGAAATCTAGCTTCACAAGATTGAGCTTTGGATCTCTAAACCAACTAAACTCATCACACTTTGAAGTACTTAAGCATATTTTCGGATAAACGGTAGTAATTAGACAAACAAACAAAAAATTTCAAAATAATTTTCGTGGGCAATTCTGTTTGTTCTCTACAATTAATCTACTATAAAGTATTGACGAGATGGTATCGTGGATCTAAATTGCATAATTTCCACACACCTAACCATAGGAAAAGACCCAACAACAAAAGCACTTGAAGCAGATGGATTTTGTCCGTCAAAATTTGCAATTAATAAAATAACTACAAAATAATACCTCTCTAATCAAATCATTCATTTCTACTATAATAAATATAAAAATTTATTAAAATCATCACCCTTCTATTTTTAACCAATTCTCATTCTCATATTTTATCAAAGATACCACAGCTATAATTTTTAAAGGACCAACCCTGGAAAAGCAAGGCAAAAAAAATCTTTTCGGACTCAAAAGGAAGAGTCTCTGGAAGACCTGGAACAAACAACCAAACAAAGTACAAGCGAAAAATGACAAATATATATTTCCTCTGTAAAAATCATTTTTTAATAAGAAAATTCGTTTATTTTTTTTACACCGAATATTTCTAAAAAAGTATATGAAGTATACCAAATCCGAAATGAAACTGAATCCTGAGATGACGCATACCTGTCTCCTTGCTCGCTGTGCTCCGTGAAATCCAAATTCCAATGTGTGACCCTCTGCATCGCAGCATACCCTCCAGTAGCGAACGCCCTGAGAAGGTTCAAGGTGGCTGCAGATTGACAATAGGCCCTAATCAGCCTCTGAGGGTCCGGAGTCCTCGACTTCTCGTCGAAGGCGTCTCCGTTCACATTGTCCCCTCTGTAACTAGGCAGCTTCACACCGTTCTTCTCCTCGAACGGGTCCGATCTCGGCTTCGCAAACTGACCCGCCATTCTCCCCACCTATAAAGCAAAACACCACAAAATGTTAACAAAACAAATCCAATACCAACGATATTCATGCACAAAACAAAATTAACTAGAATATTCAATAATCCGAAAAGTTAACAAGAAAAAATTCGACCTTGATAACGGGCATTTGACCTCCGAACATCAAAACGACACCCATTTGGAGGAGGATTCTGAAAGTGTCACGAATATTGTTGGCATTGAATTCCTTGAAACTCTCAGCGCAATCCCCGCCTTGGAGAAGGAAAGCATTGCCCATGGCGGCATCGGCAAGGCGCTCCTCGAGGCTTCTCGCCTCGCCTGCGAACACGATCGGAGGGAACGCCTCGAGAGTCCCAAGCACTGATTCAAGTGCCTCCTGATCCGGGTAGTCGGGCAGCTGGAGCGCCTTCTTGGTCTTCCAGCTCTCCACGTTCCACGCCCCCGGAACCGCATTGCGAGTCGTCGTCGTCGTCGCTGGTGTTGGCGTTGGTGTTATTTGCTGCTTCGGTGTCTTATCGGGGACGACGGAGTTCTTCGCGGGCTCGGCGGCGTGGACGGCGGAGATCGATGGGAGTGATCTGGGTTTGGCAGGGACGGAGGGTCGGAGGGTTTTGTGGGAGAGTAGCAGAGAAGACTGGGTTTGAATGAAGGATTTGCTGGGAATCAGGGTACTGCTGTTTATTAGGGCCATTCTTTTGCTTCTCTCGCTCTCTCGCCTTCTCTGTACAAACTGGAGACACTAAGATGTCACAGAGATACCTGAAGAGATAGAGAGGGTAATGTGGGTGGGTTTTATAAAGGATTGGCTATTGTGGGTTGGGGAAGAGGGCAAGGTGGGGGATGGTGTCTGGTAGGGGAGAGACGTGGCGGGGTAGTTGAGAGATAGGGATACTACGATACATTCATATATACGAAGGGATATTTCCGGGAGTTAGATAATTTGTATTAGGGCCTACTAATCGCCTATCACCAGTGTAATGATAAGAGATGGCGTGAAGCCGAGTTTTGGACGAGCCGAATGGCTTTTCCTCTCAGCCGAGCTATTTGAAGCTAACAATTTGCAATTCAATCAATAAAATAATCCCCTTAAAAAGAGTATGGCTATCGTCTTTTTATGAAACTAGAAATTAGAAAGCACGTTCCTCTCTCTGAAACTACACTACAAATCCAAAGAATGGTGAGAGCACCAACATCGTAATAAACTATTGATTAATAAATATTAATTTTTATCTATAGATAATATCCAATTACATCTAGTACTTGACTTTCAATTTAAAGTGGCATTTATCTATGGAACGAAATGAGAAAATAAACTATTGTCCCTTTTTTTGTCTGACCAAGTACATTACTGAAACTGAATCTAATTATTATACAAATGGATTCATATTTTCGAGTCTTTCTAGCGCGATCTAACGTACCACTTATATTTGTCCATGAATTGAAGTTGAGCCTACAAGATCAGCTTTGCAATCCCTTCTATGATAAAAGTAAGAAACAAGCCTTGCATAATAACTTCACATTAAAAAAATAATTACAGAAAAAATTTAGCCAAGCCACAAGCTTTCCATACAGCACGTAATTATTATCTCTCTACTTTTTGTTAATCAATTATTATCTCTCTACGCAGTATTGGGTAGCCGGTGATATGACCCGGCAAGAAAAAAAAAGGTACACGCCACACGGTCTTTCTCAAACATCGAGTGGACTTTGGCCTAGGATGACAACACGATGCCAGTGAATGTATTTACGCAAAAGACCCATTCTTAGTAATTGTCCAAAGCACCCTTAGTTCAGACCGACAGAGAACTCACTCACCTACCCACTTCCATTTCATGCACTGACCTCTCTTTCCTACCCCCACCGAGCGGAAGCGTTTCTTCCTCTCATGCACACGCGTCCCTGACGGCGACGCAGCCACCTGTTTTGGTATATTTTCTCTGGTTTTTGCTGCAAGCTTTCAACGAGTTAAGATTTTTCGTCACATATATAGTAATATTAATTTATATTGTATTTTTTCTCTAAATTAGATCGTCTAATTTAAATAATAAATTAGAAAAAAAAATCTTTATAATTAGATTTTCCTTTTGCGTTGAGTGTGCTGCTCCAATATCTTCGTGTTATGCTTATTTTAGCGTTTGGGTTTTTTTATTTATTTTGGAATCTCTCTCACGCAATCGACTTAAGTAGGACATAATTTTTTTTTTTTTAATTCCTCTTCTTTAACTAATTTGTGGGCATACCTCGATATTTATATTACATACTATATAGAGATATTGAGAAAAGTAAAGGGAGTTTATAAGGACCATTCTACTACTAGAGTCTAGAGACAGATGTGAGTACCCCAGAAAACTATCCAATGGGTTCGATAGAGAGATTAGAATAGAATGGAGAGGTTTTATAATAAATTAGAGTAGGGAGGGGGACCTTTTTAGTATTTGAAGACCTATGAGAGTCTTCCTCCAACAAAACTTGGGGGACAAGGGATTTTCATAAGCTGATTATTGGTGGTCTCGGAAACCATTTAAGTAGAAACAAATTAGTTTCAAATTAGATTTGAAAGATTTGGATGCTACAAAAAAAAAAAATCATACATTTGTAAGAACAATCTTTTTTTTTTTTTTTTTGCAACAATTTTGTTAATCTACAAAGCGTGAATTTGATCTCATTTTGCAGTCTCTTGAGGCAATTCCCGTTTTATAAAAAGCAGCAAAAAAAAGTGTTACGGAAAGTGGCTTTTTTGTTGTTGTTGTTGTTGTATGTCAATTGATAAGAAAATTCTAAGAAAAAATAGCAAAACCGCCGCCCCGGGGTTGGTGAAGGTAGGTAGGAGTGGCTGCGAAACTCTCGGATTGATCATTTGATGGGCCGCCCTGAGGCCTGATTGGTTCCATCTCCATTGACTCCTGGCTGTGCCTTGAGCCCAGCAAAATTGAAGACCATAAGTTCCAACACAGCATGACCATGACTGATTGGGTTTCCGTAAGGATTCTCCATTCCTGTTTTACTGCTGGGTGCTCTTTTAACATGCTTCCCCCCGTCTTTTCTCTTGTATTCTTCATGGCCTTCCAATCACCTTTCGGCTCTTGGTTAGATGCACCCTGTGGTTTGGTCATAGTGTGTAAAGAAGGCGGCCCCTTTTGGGCCTTACAAGTTTGTCTAGTCCGTGGCTCTGCTATGCCTCTGTGCCTGTAGTTATTTTGGTACTGTTTGTCTGTTCCTTTCAAACAACAAAGTCAGCATTTTCGCCAAGAAAAAGAAAACCGAAGATAAAATTAGACTTTTCTTCGGGTTTTGGTCGCAGAATAGGTACGTAGGATCAGAAGATAAGATCCACAGATGGGATTTCCCGACGTAAATCATGATAAAGTTCTGCAATCAAATTAATCTTCTGGCTTGTTTTTCGTCTGGAATAATCATAAAAGGAACCGATAGTTTCGGTTACACTGGCACAGTTTGAAAGTCCCTCACCCATGCATATTGTCTTCTTCTTTTTTTACGATTAATTTTATATTGAAAGTACAAAGACAATTATAGAAATTACAAAAGAATGACACAAAAGCCAGTAGCAAGTTGAGAGGACCGAAAGCTTATAATAAAGGACGTAAAATCCTCAATTCTGATGGATACAAAGTCCGAAATGAGAGGACTGTAGGCTCCTTGGAAGACGGGATGCATATGGTTTTCAGTTGGTAACATTCGGCAGGAAATTCAGTGGCAGCCATAGGACGAATGGACGATGTGAGAAATGGGCCCTTGAAATTATGAGTGGAGAGGGCGGTACCGCAGTAGGCCCTTTTGTCATTGAGGCCATGTGCGCCGTGCACCTATCTCGTGCCTCTGCTGTAGCCGACTCGCCGTTTAACAGGAACTTCAACCACCATCACGATGTCTGATCTAACTTCGGTGTCTATGGCTAATTAACAGAAGACGAAAACCCATGCCCCAATCACAAACTCAGATCAAGGGAATTTTCAATTATTATATGTTGTCTGTTGGCCTACTCGTACTGTATCTGTCGATTGTGAATGTACCAGCAGGGTGATTTTCAACACATCATCATTAAGAACGTCTTCCTTAATTAAAACAATGGGTGGCAGTCTTTTCATACTTCTTAGGGCCACTTTTTCACCTCTTTTTCCACCCAAAAGACCGCACCAAATATATTCATCGTACCCCCAACGTAGATACTACGCACTCGCAGGAAAGTTCATTGAACATCAACTTCGGACTATGTTGGGGGGATTTGTGCTGTTTTCCTCTGCAATCTCCAGCCACAAAAGGAGGCAAAGGGGACAAAATAAATGTTCTTCTTAAATAATACCCGAAAGTGACCGAAACCCATCTGCATTTTATCGTGCCAAATTAAGGCCCTGCGTCAAAGCGTAGAACTTTAAGAAAAGTTTCTATACTCTAGCCATTAGGCCTTGGAATAAAACTGTTTTTTTTTCAGGATAAATCATACAGATAGATCCAAAGAAGTACTAAATTAAAGTAGCAACCGTACCATCTTATTTATGAACAGAACAGGCCCATTTTATTTTAGGACCACCACCTCAAATCGTCAAATGTGACCCATATATATGTTAGTAGGGTATTATATATGTGCTCCAGCTTTTCTTACCTAAAAGAGTCCACAGAAAGAAAGGGGAAATTATAAAAATCACTCGAATTAGAGGTCATTTTATAAAATCAATACAAAAACTCAGTTAAACGAGAACACTTGAACCTCATAAATACACAACTTAGTCCAGGTAGCCAAAATGTATATTTTTCCTTCTGTTTTGGGGTGAAATAATTAAGCCAAGAAAACGAATGTGCGTAAGCAAGGAATATAAACACATGTGCATGCTCTTGTTTGTACCCATCTTGGCAAGGTAAAAGTGGGAAGAAGGGGACGTAGGTGGGTCAGGTGACTGAAATATGGGTAGGGGTGTTCACGGAAGTGATAAAGCCGACTCGACCCGACATTCCGAACCGAACCGAACGAAATCGGGTCGGCTTTCCGAATGTTCGGGTCGGGTGTCGGAACAAAATAATTTTTTCCGTGAATATCGGGTCGGGTGTCGGAATAGGCAAAAAATTTCCGAAGTGTTCCGACCCGACCCGTGATATATATAAATAAATAATATATATATATATGTGTGTGTGTGAGTATTTAACACTAGTTTTGATACACATTTTAACACAAAAATTAGATAAAATAGGCTAAAAGTTAGTTGGGCCTAATGAAATAGCCCTTACATTGAGTTGAAAATTGGCATACCTCATAAAAATTGGGTAAAATGGGTTAAAATGAATTGGGCCGAATGAAATAGTCATTAAATTAGCTTTAAAAAATGATTTTGGGCTTTTCGGCCCATTCCGAATTTCGACCCGATGTTCCGACCCGTTTTCCGCCTGGAATCACCCCTTCATTCGGCTCGGGTCGGAAGAATTTTTTCTCTTCCGATTTTACTCGGGTCGGGTGTCGGAAATAAAAATTTCCGACCCGTCGGGTCGGGTGTACAGCCCTAAATATGGGACAGTTTGTCTGATCTAACAGAAGGCATTATGAAGCATCTCACATGTGTATATATTCCCATAGCCAATCCTAGATTCCTACAGTCAGCAACATGCAAACAAATTGTGGAAGTAAATTCAAAGAGTGGTCAGTGCCCCATGGGTCCCATGTCTCCCACTTGATACTAATGGGAGCTGTAAAGTCTGCATGATCACAAGAAGATCCATGCGTGTGAGTTGTGTAATTTACGAGCTCCTCAAAACAATTATCCTCTGTTTTTTTTTTTAACATTGTGGTCTCTCTAGTACTTTCCGATTCATAAGCTTTATATTATATATTTTTTCTGATTTGGTGGGTTTACTTACTTCGAGGGATGAATGGGCTGAGCCATTCGAAGTTTCGAACCCATGGGGTGCGAGATCCAAAGAAATGAATCACACGTAATCGTGTGACCACTAGTTAAGTACCAACAAGGGATCACTGTGGAAACTCTGCACGCAGTTCACGGACGACAAACGTAAGAGAACGGAACTAATTCTATCAAACAAAGACACAAACATCTCGCAATCTCGTAGAGATCTTCCCGCTCTAGCGTTGCCTTCTTATGCGGAACCTTCCAACTAATGGTGCCCGAACCAAGACACCGCGCGTGTTGGCGCTGCAAGTCAGGCTCTCATCCATCTTCTGATCACAGATTCTTCCCCGACTTGAATCAGTTCCATATATACAGTGTCAGGGACTAGTTAGTGGGGCTGTTCACATCTGGAAGCTTACCATACGATCCAATTAAAACAAAGAGCAACGGTTGATTGGACTCTTTGATTAGAGAGTTCACACGGCAAACAAGTCTTTTGTTTATTTGAACATTTATTTTGAGGAGAAGAAGTTTTGATTATTAGGACTCCAAGATTTCCTACTTTCATATATTCTATATCCAAGATATTTGTCCTCGCACAATCAAATCCTCCTCAATTTACTAAGTGAATTGCATCACGTAATTGAAAGAGATATACACAACAAACAAACCATTTGTATGGTTTACATGTTGTGTCTATCTCTTTTAAAATTATATGATGCGATTCGGGGAGAAGTTTACGGAAAATCCTAATCCGTCGTAAGATCCATGTATTGTGTCAATCTCTTATCTCTTTCTGAAATACATGATGCGTTCCAGACATAAATTTACAAAAAGTCCCAGCATGTTGGGTTCTTCATAACAACCTGACTAGGGAAACCTATATAAGCTTGTGATGGTTGATGGGCCATGAAATACTCGACCCGACCAGACCACTTAGGCTTGGGTCCATTAGCTTGTTGGTCAATCCCGACTATCCGACCTCGCATAGAAGTCTGGCATCCGATCTCACATAGAAGTCTAACCACCCAAGGACTTCTCATGGCAATTCGAATAACTGACGACACTCTCCTAATACAAATCTACAACAAGACTCCTGGTAAGATAAGAATTTTAGAGACTTCAGGACTCCAGGTAAGATAAAGAGTCATGAAGCTCATATCTTTAGACTCCCTTTGGGACTCTACAACCTCCCTATATAAATAGTCAGGTATTTTCCTTCATATACTCACGTTGAATCATATGCTCGTGCTTAATTCTGTCTTCATAATACTCATCTTCTCTCTTAAACACTAACTTGACCGTTAGAGTCTCCAGACCCGAGACCACCCCTCGGTGATTCTTTCAAGTTCACTTGGCTTCCGAGCACCGTGGTGATTCTTGACATCATCAGGCTTCCCAGCATTATGGTGATTTTTAACATTATCAGTAGTCATAGCTAGCTAGAAGGTCAAAGCCTTGACCATGGCCTTTCATAGCCTAAAACTGACAAATTCCAACTGAGTGTATCCACTTAGCACCTCCTTTTTACCCAATATGCACTGAAACTCCCATCCGTCGCCATTTTTCTTTCAACAAGCAAGACCATACTTGTTCATAAGCCGAGGTAATCTTGTCGTTAACTTTCACAGGTTTGTTTCTACGTCGAGTTAAGGTATAACCTCTGTTGGAAGTCCCACATTGTTAGAGAAACTAGTCAATGTACTCCTTATAAGGTTGTGGTATCCCTCACTCTTCAAGGCGTCTTTTGGAGTTGAGTTAGGTCCACCTTTTATATATTGTGTAAATTCTAATATGGTATCAGAGCAAAATTCCTAGTTTGTGGTCCACCGTCACCCATTTCCACGTGTTGGCTTAGATGTCCTCCCGCCACACGTGAGGGGGCGTGTTGGAAGTCCCACATTGTTAGAGAAACTAGTCAATGTGCTCCTTATAAGGTTGTGACATCCCTCACTCCTCAAGGCGTCTTTTGGAGTTGAGTTAGACCCACCTTTCACATATTATGTAAATTCTAATAACCTCGATAGAAGAGTTAACGACAAGTGGGTTTGAAGCCGAGGATTCAAGTAGGTTTGTTTCTACGTCGAGATTGGATTAAAACCGAAAATATTGCTCTGATACAATGTTATCAATAAAAATTTTAAATTAAATAAAAAAAAAAAAAAAATATTTACACTGATAAATGAGACATCTAATTATGAGAATATCTAATTAAATTTATTATTTATTATTTTTATTTCAAAAAGTTTACATAAAAAGTTTATTTATAAGCCAGTAATTTTAATCGCCGACGTTACCTTAACAACGCGGGACTAGATAATTTCAACAATGTAAAACGCCCTTTTGATCGAGGATTCATAGGTGATAGTTTATTGACGTGACGCATGCGTCAAAACAGTACCAAAATATGTCATTCTGAAAAGCAGCAAAAGGACCGTGCTAGCTTAAATTGAAAAAGATAAGCAGGTGTATAGGACCCACCGATTCCCGTCCATTGTGGCACGAGTGGTCGAGTGCATGTGTGGGGTTTCATTGTTTAAGAGTCTTCGGTTCGGAAGTTTTTTTTGAGAATTTTTTTGTATTTTAAAAATTTTTAGGTGATGTTAATTTTATTAGTATGCGTGTTTTATTTATTTTTATGTAGTATAAAAAATGATGTTTGGTTGTAAAAAATTTTATATTATGAGAATACAAAAAAATTCTGAAGTTTTTATTTAAACGAACAATGCTCTAAAGTTTTTTCTCCTATTCACCCCTTTTTTTAGTACAAATTTGTTGTTCCTACTTGAATTCTCTGGGTGCGTGTTTAGGACTTGTGTCATTCAGAACGTACTTAAAGTTAGTAATTGTGTTTCATTGTTAAAATTTTAGTGTATTAAATTTGGTGAAAAAGTAAAAAAGAGAGATAATTTTTAATATTTATTATAGTGAAAAGTTATGATGTGATGAGAAGAGGGATATTATATTATAATTTTTTATTGTGTTAAAATTTTAAAAAGAGTAAAATTTTGTGTAACAAACATAGCCCAAGTGTTCTAGACCAAAGCCACGCCGGTTTGTAAAATTATTTTATAATATAAATATATTTAATAAAATTTATAAAAATAATCTCAAAAATTCATACACAAATATCAATATCTTTTACACATTCTCTAACTTCTCACACAAACTCTAATACCTTTTAAAAAAAATTATAATAATTTTTTTCTCTATAAATTTTTTCACCTAACTTTAATATTTTTTATTAAGTAATTACATCAAATTATCTCTCTCCGCACCTTTTTACAAAATATAACAATAAATATTTTTAAAACTTTTCACCAACCATTACACAAAAACTTATACAGCTCAAATCTAAATAAATATTTATAATTCTACCAAAATCTTAAAAATTTTACAATTTTTTTAAAAAAGAACGTCCCCTAAGATCCAAATATTGACCCGAGAACCCATTTTCCACACAAGTTACAAAAAGATTAACGTTACATAATAGCCCAAAGATAAAAATTCCATTCCTAATTTCCTACTATTCTTCTAGAGGCAATTCCCTAACCCAATTACCCAAATAATTCACTTTTCTGTTCCCAAAAGCATCAAGGGGCATTTTCCATTTATCCAAGAAGGCAAAGTTCAATAGAGAATCAGTGGGGATCAAAGAAAGTAGGAAATTTAGATGCTCGTGAAGTGGCTGACGCAGACGATCAGTCTTGACCTCGGCGGACCCACCTCTAAAATATAAGTGCGGGGCATTACCTCTTTTTTCAAAATCTATGGGCGACTTTCGGCTATAAAGTATGTTTTCAAGTAAAAGTATCACTTGGGTTGCTGGCAAAAGGGCGTGTATATTCCTCAAGTTAGCTCGATGGAAGATGGACAGTCATCCTTGAAGATCGCCAACAAGAATCATACTTTCCATTAAGGGTCGATCCAGTTCGCTCTCAACAAACTAGTGTCGGCTGCTCGGCACTCTTCCTTGGCTATATGCCGAAATCTGCAAGCTGATCTCTGTGACTGGTGGGAGTCTTCCTCGAGTCAAAAGAGTATATAGTAATCTAAAATGTGCACAGGAACAAGCACTTCTATACTCAGAGAAGTAGGAAAAACAAAGCAAACCTCCTTATTCCCATTGAGACATTTACATGAATATAGCACATAAAAAGTTCCAAGTTCCAAACCTGAACCGCAAGGTAAATTTCCAGATTTCAGAAAAGGAGAAGAGAAAAAAAAAAACAAACAAACAGAGGATTCACAAGAAGAGAACATTGCTTATGGAGATGGAGGCCAACCATAAAGTCCTGCATCATCATCAATCCCTTCATAGAACCTCAGCTCAAGCTCCTCAAGCCTTCCCTCGTCATCCCACATTGCATAGTAACTACTAGCATCGTCGTCTTCATCAAAATCCTCCATTTCACCAGCCACAAAGTCCCAGGCCAGATACTCGAAAGCATCAGCGGAATCTGAGCAATCATCCCAGTCATTCCATTCGTAATAATCTATGACTAGTGGCCCCAAAACCTTCAATTTTGGCAACTTCTCCTTGAGGAACTTGTCGTCAAGTTTAACATCCCAACAGCCTCTCAAATCCAATAATTCGAGCTCAGGACAGCTTGATATTATCTCAAGAACACTAGCAGTGCTGATAAGATGGTAAGCCATCTCGAGGTGCTTGAGCTTAGGCATTGTGGAGGCAATGGCATATGCCTCATCATCCTGTAAGGGCTTGCCTGCTGTATCCAAGGGGTGCAAGTTGCGGCACAATCCCACGAGCAATTTGCAGTTCTTTCCAATGGCCTCCAATGCTCGAGCACCAATTTTACCACAGTAGCTCACATCCAAGAATGTGATCGTTGAGAGCTTACTAGCAACATGTTCCACTATTGTATCATTCATTTCGGTTCTAGGCAGCCGCAATGTCTGCAGGGAGCCAGCACTTGCAAAAGCAAAAACATGGTACCCATATTATTACAATGCAATCAAAAAATTGTCCTAAATACTACTGTAATTGCAGTGCAAGCGTCAATTGAGATTTTCAAATTCGGTAACATAAGCCGGAGTTGTCAATCCATACTAAGATAGAATTATACTGGACCAATTAGTCGGTATTTCTCTGATTGTAGCAAGGAAGTATACCTAAATCACATTGGACCCAACTACAGATATATGTGGTATCTTCTCAAGAACCAATGAAGTGCAAGGAATACTTATTCTAAAACCTGGAATCCAAACAGGATGTCAATTAAACTGTGCAATTCTTACTTACTTTTCAGCAATGAAAGTGAAAATCATATCACTGTGGATACAAGAAACACAGAGCTTGCGTAGTGATCCACAGCTTCTAGTAATTAGCATCTGAAGCATCCGATCAAGATGGTCAGGCTGGCACCGAAGACTCCATTCCTCGATGTCTATCTCTTGCCAGCAATAAGGTCCCATCACTACCCTGCCCCATGATTTGCAAACCCTGGGAATCACTGTCAGTATCTCCTGGAGAGAGAGATTGCTGAAGATTAGCCCCAGAGCATCAGGTATTAACTCGTCCCAACGCCGAGAATCACTCCCCTCTTCCATCTATTCTCTGCCTTCAGAAAAGGAGAGAGAATAAATTGAGAAAACACATTATTAGTCCCTTTCATTAAGGATGGAAACGGCAATATGAGCCTGCCTAAGGAATGTCAGATGCAAAATAGGCCCCGTTTCTGACTCGCGAGAAACACTGGAAAAATTGGTGATAACTGGTGTTACAATATCTTTCCGATATCATTAAAAACGATGAAGAAAATTCGCAATGAACATTGATGAGTATATACAGTCTTATATAGAGTCCAATACTCGGGGAAGTAAAATCCGCCGAAGAGTACACAGAGGAACAAACATAAACGATCGCGAGTAAAGCACACAGAGGAACAACTCAAAGAAAAAGTAAAAATCTAACAGATTACTACTTGTAGAGCAGCCAGAGAAAGTCTAAGAGAAAAAATGGAGCATCTTTTCGATCAAGACAAAGCAAAAACAACAATTTTTGGGGGGAAATACAAAAGAAATAGCGCAAGTTTACAGATCCATCTACACTAGGATGAGTTAGTCAGCCAGAATTCATTAAAAAAATTGGGGGAAACGTCGCCAGAAGAGAGAAATGCAAAAATAAAAACCACAAATAGAGAGCTGGCTCGAGAAGGAAGACAGAGTGGTAACATAATTCAATTCATTGCATGTCAAGAACATATTCAACGCCCCTCCCAGATTTACCATCATTTCCAGAACTTGGAACCCCTACGGAACCGAGGTTGGTAACGACGACTTCCTTCAGAAATGCGAACTTGAAATTTGGGAAACATCAAGCATGCAGAGCACAGATTCAACTTCATATTCTTTCGCCCAGTTCTTACAGTTACGGAAGCGTGGATAAAATTAAAAGGACAAAAAAAAAGCACTCTAAAATACACCAAAAAGAAGCAAGATTTGATCTTCAAAAATCACTGCAAGTAGGTTGTGGATCACAAAGAACTCACCGGTTTATCCGTCTCAAACGCAGGAGAAAGAAAGAGAGTGAGGCAAAGGCCGAAAGAAACGAAAGCTACAAAGCGTTTAGTCCCATTTGCCCACCTACTCACCGCTTCAATGCAACCATCACACGAGCAAGGAAAAGAACAGGAGTAAAAACACAAAGTAAAAGCAACTGAATACGTATGAAGCCAAAATACCAAGACAAGTTTTTAGATTTAATGCCGCACAGAGAGAGGGCAGAAAGGGGAGAGAGAGAGAGAGCAGAGAATGACAAAACCGGGCAGTGTTACAGTCAGTAAACAATGTAAAAATTGGACCAATGACGCTCTTCTAGTAGCGTCGGTAACATGTATTCGTGTTAGAGATGCTGTGGGATGACTCAGGCAGTAATTAGCCCGTGTGTATCGGTGGTTTTCTGGGTGAAACAGAGAGGCAGGGACTCAGAGAGTGACAGAGAGAGAGAGAGAGAGAGGGGGAGGGGGGAAGGCACCGACGCGGGTGAATGGCACGGATGGAGATGAGATGGGTTTTTTTCTGTTCCGTTTTTATAACAAGAAAAATCGTGACACGGGTACACAGTAGACGATCCACCTTTTAAACTTTTAATTTTTTTTTCTTTCTAAATTTGTAAACTTTTAATTAAGTTACCATCTTATCTTCAAGGATAATAGAAACTGAAGACCCTCCTGTCTTTCATGGATACGGTTCTGATTAGTCCTGAACATTGAGTTAACCCGGATGGGATGGGTTTCCTCTGTTCAGCAGTTGCAACTCAGAAAAATGGATGCCTAAAAGAAAAGAAAAAACCTCAGATAAATGGATGTGTTTAAAGACTGTTGACCGTACTTTTTTTCTTCTCAAATTTTAATATTTATTTATAATAAAAAAATTATATCAAACCACCTTATTCAACACTTTTTCATAAACTCAAATAAAAATGAATTTTAAACTAAACATCCTTCAAATTTTTTTTATAAATCCCATACAAATTAATAAAATCTAACACTACCCCTAAGTCCTAACAAAATTCATTAGAGAAAATGAATTTTATTCATTTTTGAACCATCTAAAGAATAGGTGAAGTACAAGTCCTTCGGCCATGGTGTGGGGGGCAACAACTGGAGACGTGACGTGAACCTGAATAAATAAGGGGGATAAATGATATTTTGGTCCTCTGGTTTGGGAGAAAATCAAATTAGTCACTTATCAATTTTTTTCATCAATTGGGTCCCTGATCTTTACATGTTTTTATATTAAGTTCTTTCGTCCACTGACTTAACGGTAAGTGTCAACCTGATCTGCTCGGGATGGAGAGCTTAGAGGATTCAGAGGCCCGAGCAGGTCGGACTGCTTGTGGTCGGGATGCTCGGACTACTTTTATATAGCCTTTGCAAGAGCAGCCTTGCTGCTCGGGCCTCTCGATCTGCTTATGCTCGGGATGCTCGGGCTGATTGTGCTCGGGATGTCGGGTTGCTTTTGCTCGGAATGCTCGGGCTGCTTTTATATAGCATTTGTGCGCGCGGCCGACCTACTTGGACCTCTCGATCCTCTCAGTTCTCCATCTCGAGCAGATCAGGTTGACACTTTCCGTTAAGTCAGTGAACGAATTAGGAAGGAAAGACTTGATATAAAATCATGTACAGATCAGAGACCCGATTGATGAAAAAAAAAATGATAAGAGACTAATTTGATAGCAGCCCGACCTCGGACCTCTCGATCCTCTCAGCTCCATCCCGAGCAGATCAGGTTGGCACTTACCGTTAAGAGCATGTAAAGATCAGGGACCCGATTGATGAAAAAAATTGTTAAGGGACTAATTTGATTTTCACCCAAACCACAGGGACCAAAATATCATTTATCCCAATAAATAAATTACAAGTGATCCTTAAATAAGTAGCTGCTTTCCTTTTCAATAATAATTCATAAGATGCGAATCCAAGAGATTCTTCATTCAATAATAGTCGTAACCTATCAGGCCGAAAAAACACAGTTTTGGACGGAAAGTAGCGCAGTTAGATTCTACCTTAATATATATTTAAATCCATTGATGCGACACGAAGCATGTTTAAAAAACTTTGTTATTATTCAGAGAAAACCCCTCCCCTTTTGCTTCGTTCCAAAAGCCCAAAGAAAGTGAATTGGGTGATCCATGAAGTAAAATAAATTGACATTCCTCCGTTATCCCTTCATCTTTATTAGTCCCAAGACTCGAAAGAAATTGCCATTCTGCTAGTCTAATTATCTGGGGAAAAAGCATGTTCCCGAATTGAGAATTTAAGACGGAATGAGCCATGACTAAGCGGATGCAGGTACACTCACCCAAGAGGAAAAAGAAAAGCAGATGCAACAGACGACCAGGTTAATTATAGCGAAAAAAGGTGATGACATAAGTTAATTAATTTCGAAGAGGAGCAGTGTGCGTTTTCCCTACCACATCAATGGTATCTCCATTAACAGATATCACATGAACTCATCCTCGCAGGCAACCATAGCTTCACCTTCACAAATCCCTCGTACAGAAATGAAGGATATATATCGCGTTATCTAATCAATAAAAATGCTGCTAAATTACCAAATTATAGCAACCAAAAAAGCATTGAGGTAAAAAATAATAATAATAATAATAATCAAGAAACCACTTAATGGATACATGCGACCTTAAGTATATTTCCAGTTAAATAAGTTTCTATTCTCATATTGCATGAAACGAGGTAAGGAACAACTTTCTCGGTCCCACAGCAAATTTCCCGATGAGCAGCAGGCTGCTACAACATACTAATCCCTGATGGATAAATGAAAAAGAAAAAAGAAAATAGTTATTAGTTTGATATAAATCATATTAAAAGAAACAATAACTACATTATCCTTTTACCAGGAAAATAAGCAAAAGCTTAAATTATCAAACAGAAACCAACTTAGTTGAATGAATCTAAAGCTAAAATTTACACTGGTGTAATAATTTAAATGTGCCAAACATGGTGTATGTAGTTTCCATGTCACTATCTAATATCTAGGTTTAGCAACTAAAGAAGTAAAAAAAATTCGCTCAGAACTTGAAACCTATTACTTCGGGATAGCGATAGCTATGAAAAACTAATAACACAAGCATAAATGCACAAAGAGACTTACAGCTCAAAGTACTAGTTTAACAGGCCGACCTTGGAGTAACCCAGGTTTATGTAGTTTCCAGGAACTTCTTCATTGTAATTCAGCCATATTATCCAAACAGTGTCCAAGGATGATGAAAATTCAGCAAAACCACATAACTTTTAATTGGCCCCGTGTATAATGTGACTACGGATAGTAACTTCTAAAGCTGTGACAACCTCATCTCAGATAGTACATTAGGGCTTTCTTCAGTAATCTCTTTGACTGGCTTTGCGAGCTAAATTCAAACAAGTTCTGTAATAAAGCGGCTGGCGACCGTCACTGAAAAATGAGTTTCATGTGTTGTCCCCATCCTATTACACAATTCCGAACTCAATGAGAGGGACACCTCAGTCAAGAGCATACACTCAGACGATTCATTGTTATTAGTCAATTGGTCCAGTAAATGTTTAACCGAACACAAAAAACCAAGACCAAATAACATTTGCTCCTTTTTCTTTGATAAATTATTTATGCCAACTCATGCACCAGCACTGAATTGAGTTTGTAATGTCGCCCTCACCCTACTTATGGAGGGAGGTGATACCAAAGATGAACATCTAGCTAACGGTACAAGATGCAGTGGCATACATGATGCGACAACATAATGAAAGTTTGGCTCAGTAGAATCTACCACAAGCCTTGAAAACTAGAACTTCATCATCACCATCTAATGAAACATGTGTTAACCTTTAGTAACTATGAACAAGCAAGTCCTCACTATCTTCGGCTTCCAGAATCCAATCCCATAAATTAGTTTGATTCTCTCAAAACATACAAATGGACATTCAATTGTTGTCAAAAACAAAAACAAAAAAGCAATGCAAACAGATACTGACTTAAATTGGCTCAAGACACAAGCTCACCGACAATAGATTGTAATAACGTCGCTGCTCTTTTTTTTTTCTAATTAATAACGTCACTGCTCAATATCACCAAAATGGATGTTCTACTACAACTGATACATGCGACACAGAAATGTAACAGGAACATGTACCTATACAAGTTTTAGGATCAGGAAGTACAACATTGACCAAAATTATACAAGACACGCACACTGAAAAGCCAAAAAACTCACTAAGCGAGCACATCTGGCAAACGCAACCTAGAAAAGTTTGTCATGCCTCCGGGAAGATGGCACCTTTAAAATGTCTATTAGCTTTCATCCTTCGCTAACAGCCGCTTATGTGAAGGACATGGAAATAAAGCTTTCTGTTTCCCTGGTGCTCACAACTTCTTCTAAAGTACCTTAGATTTCAAGCATGTATACATTCTGAAGGATAGATAGGAAAGCAACTTCCAATGAGGGTCACATACTGGCAGGGACAAACAACATGTTAAAGTCCCATTAAGCAAGGTCTGAATGGCTTAGCAAGTGGAACATCAAATCCGATGCCGCTCTCAATGGCAAAGGCTGACATCATTCAGATAGAAAACCAAAAATTCTTTTGCCAGCCTTACACGTGAAGAAATAAGTACTAAGAACCTACTGAGTCCCTTTGATTCCCTCAGCATACCTTTTGTAATACACCGAATAGTATGGTATGAGAATTGGAGAGTACTTAACCACGCATGGGATGCGCACTACTGGGCTTCCAAAAAATTATAAGGAGCCTTAACTAAGATAGCCTTTTTGTATAGTGTACAAACGTAGCTATTGCACTCTTGGGTTGAACCTATGGCATTAGAAGCAACATAACAATGAAAAATGGCTAAATAATGCATGTTTCACTTGACAAGGATGATACTGTTAGAATGGCAAAGATTCTAGAAGAGTAAATTGTGTGAAATGAAAGAATCACGTAAATGTATGTTGAATACCATATTGAGCTTGTATTATGCTAATCTCGGCTATATAAATAAATACGGGGAGCCTTAGATGTAACTATTGGCACCCATCTATAGAGCCAAATTCAACAATTATATTGGCACCCATCTCCCTGTCAGTTTATGCCTATAAATAAATGACTGATTCGAGAACGGACTATCTAGCACTGTTCGACATAACCCGGAACACAAACGAACTCAAATAACCAACCTCAAGTTTGTAAAAAATCTTCATATTTAACCAAGCAAAAAAAGCACAAAGCCCACAATTCGTTGTGTTCCTAACCAACATCCTGATTTTTATACAATGGATGAAAGGCCATACCATTTGATAAGCCATCCAAATAGAAAATGCTGCATGATGGGGACCTTCTCCAGGACCTCGACCTTATACATTTTCAGCAACCCACTATTGACCTTGTTCCAGGTAGGCACTCCGCTTATATCATCCAACAACGGTGAGTGCTCCGCGAACAAACCCTTCTTCACCCTCTTCACAAACGCAATGCAGGATATGTACATATACTCATTCGGAAAATTATCCAGTATATCCTGATTATGAATAGACTTGGGCTTCATATACTTGTGATCGATAAGCTGAGATGACCCGAATATAAACGGCAGGAAATGATAATCGTCGAGGCCCCAAACCCCATGCGAACCCGCGGGCTCCAGGCAATAAACCAATTGCAATTTCCTCATTAGCTCTAAATACTTAACGAAAACCCTAGCCACCACAGCTTGGTAATCCTCCTCTTTGATTAGCCCCAACCGAGTTAAGCAGTACAACCAGGCGGCAAAGTTCGTCTCGTGGCCGGTACCGTAGTCGATGCGGCTCGAGTTCCCGAAGCTATCGGTAAAGTACGGGACGATCTCGATCGTGGCCGACTGGAGACGCTCCGGGAGGAAATTGAGCATCAAGGACTCGCTCGTCTCGGTCAGGCGAGAATGCCAGGTTCGGTAAGAGAGGTTACCGTAGCGAGCCGCTTGTTGGAGAGGAGGGATTTCGTCAACCCACTGGACGAGGGTTTCGAGGATGGAGACGACGTAGCTGATTGTCGGCGAGACATGGCAAGGGTCGGAGATCTTGTGGCAGCGCATGGACTCGGAGAGGGCGACGACGAAACCGAGAAAGTTTTTGCAGGACTCGGACTCGTGGAAGTGGCGGATGTCGTCGGGGGATTGGATTCTCTTGGTGGGCGTCTCGAAATAGTAGGGAGGGGAGGCGAGTGGGACCTTCTGCGACTGCGGAACAGGTGCGAGGATTATGGCCTGTTGGGAATGGTTGTTTGGGGGCAGGTTGATAGCGGGAGCGCGGATGGGCCGGTAGCTCGGAGGCGGACTGATTTCGGACCATGCCGGTGGCGGCGCGAGGGCGGTTGGACCGCCGCATTTGCAGCAGGTTGCAGCGGTGGTGGTGGAGGGCGGAGACGGGATTTGGGGAGATTCGAGGGAGTCCTGGTGGACGTGAGGCTCCATGTTTTGTATAAAGCAAAGACGAGTAGAATCGTATGGACTATGGAGGGACGCTATCAGAAAAAGAAAAGAAAAAGTACGGAGGGACACTAGTAGAGGAGATCAAACCAGTCTTTGGGGATCGGGCTCACCTCCCGTTTGCCTCCTATTTCATATCAGATAAATGACGTACGTGTGAGAGGAAATTTTTTTTTTCCTGCATACGTGTGAGAGGAAATCAAACGGACTAATTCGCCATTTCACGACCACTAAAGTAACCTTAGGGGCGTTTATTTTTTAATATTTTCATTCTTTAAAATTTTTAAATAATCATAAGTAATCTCTATCTTCTCATTAAATTATAAAATAATATTATACTATTCAATTAAATCTTCTCTCTCCTCATTTTTTCATAAAATACTATATTTTTTCACAAACCTCAATACCCAAAATTTTCAAAACCCTAATATTTTCACAAACAAACACCACCTTAACACCGAGATACGAACGTATCGGAGCTAGGGGGAAAAAAAACAACGGGGCAAATTATAATTTCTCCGTGTAAGTTATCACAACATTTTCAAATATTCTTATAAATTTTAATTTGACATAACTTATTTCTTAAATTATATACTTCTCATTATAATTTAATCTCGCAACTCATTAGGGTCGTTATGTAAAATTATTTTTATTTCATGTAACCAACCGACACGTGACTTTCTCCTTTTGTGAAAATACAAATTTACTCTCGATTGAATCCTATATAGTCTTTTATGGTACTTTTAGCAATTCATAAAACCACGAAATAATACGTAGTTAGATGATTTTTTTTAGTATTAAAAAAAATCCTCACTTTAAATCGATATAGTCAAATTTGTCATTTTCAAGTAAAAAAATGTCACATGTTGTTCACGTGTGACAAAAATCGTTCAACATAATGAATCTAGCATGTTGATGGATGAAATTGAGATAATAAATATAGTTTGAGAAATAGTTGTAAGGGTTTAAAATTTGTGGGGGAGTATTTGATAATCTACTGAAAAAATTGAAGGAAAAAATATTTGACAGGAAGAATTGTAAAAAAAAGGCAAGAGAAAATGCAAACTGTGTAGAGAGACCTTAGTGTGAACAAATTCACACTTCTAGAGACGAAGATAGATTATTGGATGTAGAGAAGAAGCCATTCGAGGCAGATCTCGTGTCAAAACAATTTCAAATTGCCCACTTACGGTTGGTTAGCTCACTTGGTCTATTTTTGCCATAAATTCCAATTTCAATATGCCGCGTGTCAAAAAATTCTTATGCCTGCTGCCACGTCATTAAAGAGGCCAAGTAGACGCCATATAACATGGGAAAACAAAATGTTAGCAGCCACGTTGTTTGAAATAAGTCACGTCATCCGATTTTTAAAAATAAATAAATTTAGCCGGAAAATCTTTATATCAGGTTTTGTGAATATGCGTGATTTTCATTAAAGTGGTGTGCCTCTGCAGTCTACGAGCAAAGATCAGAATGTCGTTGATGGAGGGGAACTCGGATGATGCTTTTATGGTGGTCTGAAGTATGACGGAATGCCTGTAAATCCCTCTGTGTCATATATACTTCAGGAACCAAAATGTTAAAAACTTGTACAATACCGTAATTCAACCAAAAAAAGAAACTCGTATCAGCCACTTGGGTTGGGTTTTGGCTGTTTTAGCCCATGTCCAGCCCAAGCTATGCTAATAACGACTATGTATTCTCTCTCCCTAGCTTGGGAGTGAAAAAAATAAGCTATTATCCGTCACTTGGGTTAGCTTTAGGCCTGGTTTAGCCCATTTTGCCAGCCCAACTGCCCAAGCTTCATAGAACGTTAGTTTGCCTAGCCAAAACCCAAGCTGATTAGTTTTTATTCTCAGGTCCTCCATCTTTTTTTGGGGTAAACAATCAAACTGTATCCTTTACCATTCTAAAAAGTTGGATCCCATGAATATGGACTCGGTCTTTACTTGCCATTTTCATTTGCCTACCCATTATCGTGATGAACATGAACAGACAATAAGACAAACTTGTCGCGATGAGTTCGCATAATTATCTTCGGTTTATAACTGCGTGGTTTGCAAATTTTAGAGCAGCTGGTGGTATATTAGAGGGCCACTGAATTGGCTAGCTGCCTTTGGCTTTCTAGTACATGGCATCTAGCTCCAACGAAAACAATCATCACAACAAAGATTTATTGGACCCCTGCATGCAAACTTGATTCAAATGGCTTTCACGAAGAAAAGACGGAATGGATTTAAGTTATTTAGAGAAACAATCAAACAAACACCAAAGAAACAATTGAAATGTTTCGAGTATTTTTTTGTTTCTAGCTTTCACAATTTTTTTCGGTATCATTGAATTTCGGTACAAAACTATTATCCCACATGAATATCACGAAGAACGCAGAGGCCAGAAGTGACAGATACTGCATACAGTATGCCCAATTTTCATTACTATTCGTTCTCTCCCGAGTGTGATTGTTATCCTGAGTATCTCACGCGGGTATTTTGCAATTGGAGGTGTACGGATCCCACATTGCCGGCAGCAAGTACTTGCGACCGTTCACTCCGAACGCATTGTAGCTAGCACCCGTCTTTCTGTCCACCGGTAACTGCCCCGGATACCCCGGAAAAGCCCCGTTCCCAAATATGCCGGTGCACGCCGAGACCGCCTCCAACGACCCCTCCTCTGGACCCTCATAGTACGCGTTATCAAACGGATTCGTTACAGCTCCCGCCAATACCGTGGCCAGATTGATAACCATACCGTCCACACCGACGTCTCGGTTGGGTGCCACCAGAGGCGGGGTCTGTGGGCCGTATAACGGCTTGTGAAACGGCCAGGCGCACAGTCCGGGGCACTGGGTCGCTGGATTACCCACCCAGGCATAAGCGAACTTGACGCTCTTGTTCCTGTTGTCCTGCTTGTAGCCGTGGGTCCCGCACTCATTCACGCAGAAGTCCTCGACCGTCACGTCGGACGAGGTGAAAACGACGTTGATCGCGTCGCTCTTGCCTCCCGGTCTCGAAGCCAAACGTTTGATTTGTTGATTTGTCAGCGACTTTCCGAGCGAGTATTTCTGGTCGAGCATTTGCTTCCCTACGACGATGGCGCATGGGCCTCCTTTGTAGTGTGCGGTGGTGCTCCACCATGATTTGACGGAGGGGTGTGGCGGGGCTTTGGGGGCGTTGAGAGAGAGAAAGAAGTCGACGAGTATGGACCGTTGGGCCGGAGAGAATTTTCCGTACCAGACGAGCTGAACTGTGATATTTCCCTTAAGGAGGGGACCGTTGTGGTACTCGAGGATTACCGGGGCTTGCTTTACGAGAAAGAGCATGCGTGGCGCCGTGGCGATGGCGGGGTTAGGCAGAGAAGAAAAGAAAAGAAGTGAGACGAAAAGAGTAAGAGGGTAAAGAGAAGCCATTGAGAGTGCAGAGAACATGATCAGATAGATTGGCTGGTTAGTGATGGTGGTGGCGAATGTCTGAAGAAGTTTTTATATGTATTTTGATTCAACGTGCGGCTACAGCTGGCTATAGCCGTAGTGATAGGCACGTTGTAGAGAAGTCGCGTTTGACAACTCGGGTGTACCAAATGCGCCCAATGGCTTTTGAAATGCGGGTGTTTTCCGGGAAGAAGTCGTCTCGGCAGGGATTAGATTGCTCTGTTAAAGGGAAACTCATAGGAATGAAAGACATGCATTCCTCGCGGATAGAACCCTCTCTATTTTTAGCAACAACTTAACAGTGTTTCGCACGATAATGGATGTGAAATAGAAAGGAAGATTCGTAAAAGAATAACTCCATTGTCAAAGCAAATCGCACGGCCTGCTGTCAGTTCTGTTGGCCCTGTCATTGAAATAATATAGCCTGCGTAAGTGATGGCAATGTCAACCGTGTTTGCACCATTTTATTTATGCGTTGATTAAGGAAAACATTCTAATAAGGGTTGGAATTTGCATAAAAACTACATTACATATATAGCCTCTCTTCGTATATTTAATTATCTGTAGATAGTGCATGACTCCTAGGTTGTCATGAATTTAGAGAATAAACAGGTTATCAAGATGTCATCATCGCTCGTCCTATTATCCTTTTTAAGAATTTTGTTACATGTGTCTTCGTTCATCTACAATTGAATTCTTCTGATTTCTCACCGAAATAAGAAAAATAAGAATCTTTTTTTTTTGCTGAGGGTATATTTATTCGTATTGCTTTTCCGCGTCACACGTGACAATAGTGGAAAGAAACTTTCTGAGGAGGAGATCACGTTCTCAAGTAAACACTCAGCCTAACCTTATTTATTGGCGCGCCCAATGGGCTGAAAATGAAATGGGGAGCCGGCCCCGAATATTGGGAGAAGCGAGCATGATCAGCAGCGCTTCGACTCCTGTGGTCCATATCAAAGTTTCATAGTGCTCCAAGGCTCCTCATCTTGACTCGAACTCATTCTTTTTCCGACCCTTTTACATTTCTTTCCTGTAGTTGTTTTGTTTGCCTTTTACATTTGCTATGATATATATTCTCAACAAACCTTACAATAACCGAACTGAACTAGCCAACAGAAAACGAGCTTAAGACGCAGAAATAACACCAAACCAAAACGCCCATTGAGACAAAGAGTAGGCGAAGCAGTTCTTTTGCCTGAAATCTAGGGCTTGTTCGGTTTATTTAAATTCTCAGGATTTTTTGAATCCTGAGAATACACAAACCGAACATGTTTTTTAACTTCACTTAAAAATAACTACTGCACGCATACCAATAAAATTAACATCACCTAAAAATTCTCAAAACACAAAAAATTCTCAAAATACTCCATAACCGAACAACCTCCTACTCTAGAGAGCAAGAGTAATGAGCTAAAAAGAAGCCACGTAAGAATCAATTTGATCAAACAAAAAGAGGGCCACAAGGAGTATCCTCATCTAAAACCATCCGAGTGAGGAGTTGACAAGTAGATTCAAAATTCACCCTATCTCAATCCATATTTGATGCAACATTGACAGCTGCTACAAGCGAAGAAGATTCTCTGAACAAAGAATTGATGTTTGAAAATTGTTCTGTGTATAGATGACAGAGAGAGCCTCCCGAGTCTCTAAAGCAAGCAGCCAAAACAGCCACCCTACCTCGTAAGGTCACATCCACATTGCATTTCAACCGCCCACATGAAGGGGAGACACCAAACCTTGCAACCAGACATAGCCGAGATACGCCACGCTTGTGAATGCTCCAAAAACCGTCTATGAACCATTCTAATAAAATCCTGAACATTAACACCCACATCCAGATGCACAACACGATTTCGCCCAAACCATATATTATCCAAAACAGTGATAGCACTCAAAGAAAAGCCACTTTGCATCTCCTCACCTATATGAAGGGACCTATGGGATTGGGATAAAAATCCGAACGATACTATGCACGTTATCACCTATTAAATGATCAGCGTCAAGGGCCAAACCGCCTAGCGCCATACATTTGATATTTTTTGAAAATAAGTGAGCCGGGGAAAAAAACAGACAATCTTTGTGACAACGTCATATGCCGGAAAGATCCGACATTAGCATCGGTATTGAGGTTGTCGGAAAGGTGGGTACAGGTGCAACTCGCGAGTCGATAAAGGTTGGTCGGTGCTTAATACTAAGTTTGGGTGACATTCTGAGCATGTGATTTACCGGTTCACGCGTGGAGTGGGTGCACGAATGGCAATGGCCTACTTGTTATCCAAGTTTTTTTTTTCTTTTGTTTTCATTTGGGGAAAGGAGAAAGGGATGACTTGTTATCCAAGCTATTCGCCTCTTGGTGTGGGCAAGAGAGTCGGCGGCTTAATGCTTAAAATGGGTGGCGTATAGTGCAGAGGTAGCTGGTGGGGTTGCGTTTGAGTATCGTGGTGGTCCAATGACAGCGTTCTAAGGCTGCGTTTGGATGTAAAATTTTCTCCAAAATTTTATCTCTCTCCTAATAAAATATTCCAATATAATCTCTCTCTCTTCCATAAAAAAATATAAAAAATTACAAAAACTATAAACTATTACCTCTCTCTTCACTTTTTCACTAAACCCAATACCAACACTAAACCCAATACCAAAAATTTTACCACACAAACCCACCCTAAGTGTACTAGAAAGGAAGTGCGTTGATCATTGAAAGCAAGTTGTATAATGTAAACGAAGCGTACCCAATGCCCATGGTCTTCCAAAACCAACTAATCTTGACAGCTGCTCAATTATAAAACAAGGCAGATAGTGAGAACCTGTCTCGGATTCAACCTATGCCCACTGTTCGGCACAGATAAATCAAACCAGCTCAGACAAAACTGAAATTAATTAACTCGACAATATAAACATCGCTCTTAAAAGTAACTGTGTGGTAATGGAAGAATATCTCCATTTTTAATACAGCCAAATCTTAGATTTTAGGAAAATATCTTTGCCAGTTACTAGTTATAATTAAGAGCTTCAAAGGCTATTTATGTGAATGCCTAATGGAGCACTAACTATCTTACGTTTGAAACAACCAGTACAGAGGTTTCACAGGAGTATTCTATTCGTGTCGTTAGTATCTCATGAATGTATATAATTAACAATAGTGGAAGATATGTGGGCCAGATTCTCCTTCAATTACAAAGTATGTGCAATATTTAATTGAAATTGGGATGAAGTGCAGAACTCTCAAACTCAGGACCACCTTGACTATGATACCATATTCAAATTAAAATAAAAGAGAAAATAATTTAGACAAAGAGAGAGAAAGAGATAAGTGAGACATAATATTTAAGTGGTTTAGTCCATATACCTTCATCTACTGTGGAAATGCCCAACCCATAGAGCAGACTTGTGTACTCACTAGTGCAAGGATGAGTCTACGCTTTTCAGTTGTTGGTTTTTTTTTTTCGAAATAATCATTTCTAGTGATCCCATATATTTTTGGGCTAGCAAACAAAAATATCTCATATGATAGAGAATATAGTCAAAGTTTCACTCTTCACTCTAATTTCAATTAAATATTACACGTATTGACTCTCTTAAAATATATTTTTTAACACAATATGTCACCAACTAATTTAATTACCTTTGTTGTGTCGAGAACATGTAGTCACAAGCGTAGGTGGATCTAGGGGCCAATCGAGCCCTGACCAATGTATAATGTCTTAACTTTTTTTTAAACTAATCTACCAGGTTGGTCCCCCTTAAAGCCTAGCTCAAAAGTACTGTAAGAGTAGGGAGGGGAATTTGAGCGATTTTGTTTCATTTAAAAGGGAGGAAACATTTTTTTTAAAAAAGGTAAAATGTTTATAAGTTTGCAAATGAAATCGCTACAACTTGTAGTACTTTTATTTCCAAGTGAAAATTTGCTCACTTGATTTATGCTGTCAAGTATCTATCAGCTTCTCTATTCTCTTCAAATTTTATTTTATTTTTATCAAATTTTCATCAATTGTATACAATGTGTATACAATTTTCAATCTCATCAATTATTACGTTACGCGTATTTCAATATTTTTAATTTTTTTAGTCCTTAATTTTCAATATTTTAACTTTAAGATATTTTTTTACATTACGTAAAAAAAAAATTGTCATTTCACCTTAAGATCTTACATCCCTTCAAATTCAATTCTAGTTTCGCCACCTGTGACAAAGAACACATAATGGTTGGCTCCAATTGATTTTTTTATAGTTTTGATTTACTATAGGAGTCCTGTTAATTCACTTGCTAACACTAGATTCTAGTTGAACTAGGAGTATCAACTTGAACTGTGGCTTTCCCTTTGGTAGTAGCTTTTGTATTAATCTAATTGCCTAAAAGAATACAAGATTTGATATTTATCTCCTTCGTGTTTATTTTGTGAGAAATCACTTGGGTGTACCCGTTGGCCGTCGTGGAGTTGGGGGGACAAATTCTCAAGAGAAAAATTATAACTTCCATTAAATAGTTTCTGGCCAAACATCAACTGTACAGATAGATCCGATCTAGACGACATGGATGCAGGAATGCAGTCGCAACCTGCTACTGTTAGGGGGGAATTTCTGCAGTCCTAAATCCTTTTTATTTTATCCTTTCCCTTTGGAGATTATGAGGTATTTTTAGTTGCATAAATACAAAAGTCACCCTATAAATCAAATATTATAAACTTTAAAATCCATAAATCGTCCTAAATTTAAAATCATTCACATTTTAAAGATTGTAAGTGAGTAAAGTCTAAATCTCTTGATTAATTTGATGTCAATCCTCAAATTTAAAATCATTAACATTTAAAGGATTGCAAGAGAGTAGAGTCTAAATCTCTTGACTAATTTGATGATTTTAGCTAAAGATTGAGCAGAGGATATAAATAAATTTTTGAAAGTTCATATTATTTGACCGTAATACAAACAGACAAATCAAAGAATTAATCTCTCTACTGATCCTATCGTCTAATACATTTTTGTACATTAAGATATTGCTTGGTGGAATGTCACATGTTCATCCCTCTCAGACCAGAGTGGAACAAGTACTGGTGGATGGGTCAAAGAGTGCTGGAAGCAGATATTCCCTTCCATTGGCACCATTGGCATTATAGCTTGCACCAGTCGTCGGGTCCACCAAGAGGTCCCCTGCATAGCCAGGGTAAGCCCCTTTGGCATACACACCAGGACAAGCCGATGCAGCTTCGAGTGGCGCCTCCTTTGGACCCTGGAAATAGCCATTTCCAAACGGATTCGTAGCTGTGCCGGCCAAGAGGCTAGCGAGGTTGATGACCATGCCGTCGAGACCCACGTCGTTGTTGGGTGCTACCAGGGGTGGGCTCTGGGGTCCGTAGATGGGCTGGTGGAAAGGCCACGCGCACTGGCCTGGACACTGAGTCTCCGAATTGCCAACCCAAATGTAGGCAAAGCTGTAACTCTTGCCATTAATGGCTGCACCCTTTGAAGATCCATGGGTCCCACATTTGCTCTGGCAGAACCCTTCCACCGTCACGTCAGCCGATGTGAGCACCACATTAATGGCATTTCTCTGGCCTCCCTTCGACGCCAACTCTACAATTTGCTTATTGGAGAGTGATTTGCCCAATGAGTATTTATCATCGACAATCTGGGTACCCAATGAGAGTACGAGACCGGAGTTCTTCTTGGAGTTGATGAAGTGGTAGTATTTCTCGGTGCTTTTCCACCACTCGGCAACCGAGGGTTGGGCCATTTTGGAGTTAGAAGTGGAGAGGGATGTAATGAAATCGGAGACGATAGCTTGTTGGGATGGCTTAAATTTGCCGTACCAGATTAGATTGACGGAAATTTCTCCGGTAAGAAGAGGGCCCTTGTGGTATTGGAAGAGCAGAGGCTGTTGGGTCTCATCTGACCCGGCGAGTCTCCTCGCGGCAAAGCTGCAATGTAGGAGGGAGATTACTAGGAATAGCTGCAGAAATAGGTGTGTGACTAAAGAGGCCATGATAAATTGCAAGATCGAAATCTGAGTGAGGGTTAGTGACCAGAAGGTAGGAAGCAAAGAATGATGTGTCGTAGTTGTGATTGTGGAGAGGAAGAATTGGGATTATATGTAGTGTGGTTAGAAGTGAGGGGAAGAAGCTACGAGGAAGTGAGGCTTTTTGCTTTAGTAATTGGGCAGTCAACTTCCAGCTGTGGCATGTGATAACGCGTCATTTTTAAATCAATTGGTGCGCGGCGTAGCCTTTGGTTACAATCATTTCTTTTTTGCAGCGGTTTCAATCAATATTTGTGTCAAAAATATTATTAAGTTCGTGGACAGCTAAGAAGTATCTGAAGACTGCCCAATTTTAAAGATGGAAGATAATTTCCGTGCTTCTCTTCTACACTTACACAAGAAGATAAGTCCTACTTGTTAAGCCAGATATATATATATATAGTTCTGCTTGAAAGCGTCGGAAAGGTGGGACATTTTTTTTCTAAGTTAAAAAGAGGAGTCATTGTGGAATATTGTGCTCGACTTTTATTAAAAATTATTAAAAGTCGAACCCGGAAATATTTTTCCTACTTTTATCTTACCGAGTTACCACCTTAAGACCGAAAGGTGAGAGTGAGCCGCTGTAGGTTGGACGGTGCTTAGTGGTCGCTTGGATGCCCCCGCACAAGGTCACGGACTGTCACAAGTAGAAGGGGGTGGACCGTTGGGCCGGTGTCCGACTTGTTTTTGCAAGCTATATATCTCTGGATTTGAGCAAGTAATGGGAGGTTAGTGCTTTAATCGGTAGCGTAGGGTGCGGTGGGATATGCATGTGTAAATGTCTGTCTGGCGCTCGAATGACAATGTTGACTGGACTAGTATTTCCAGGATCTGCCGTTGGAATACGAGTAAAAATAAAAATGAATTGATGTGGACCTCAAAAAATAAAAAATAAAAAAGTTAAACAAATAAACTTTCACACACTATCCATTGTTTCAATAATTTGATAATGTACAAATTTATTACAACATTGACTGCCATATGGGGAAAAAATATACTTAGAAGGCCTTTTAATTAGTATTTAATATAATATGTTACACTTTTTATTCAATATAAATTTGATTTTATGGATTTCCATTGAATTAGATTAAATTAATGATTCATTTTCATCTGTCAACCTCACATGTGTCTACTTCAACGTTTAAATAATGTATCACATATTCAATCTATGCCAACTGCACACAACTATGACCAAAACTCATAGGCACAAACAATTATTAACATAATTAGATTCTCCAGTTATTATAAAGACCCAATTACTTCGAAGTTAACTCCCTAAAAATTGCTCTATACCAACTGCACACAACTATGACCAAAACTTATAGAAAAAAAAACAATTATTAACATAATATAGTCTCCATTTATAATCAAGAGTTAGCTCCCAAAAAATCTATGTTTGGTTTGGTTTTGAAAATATTTTTTGTGTTTTTTTGAGGTAATATATATTCTCTTGGTATTGGTAAAAAGTTCGTTAAAAGTTGTTCAAGTTTGTAAAAACTTATTGGAGTTTGTAAAAGGTATTAGAATTGATGAAAAATTGATTATGGAAAATTTTTGAAAATATTTTGAGACTAAACCAAACATAACCTAATCTCTCATTTTCATTTTGGTGAATGGTTTCGGCTCGGGTTCAAGGGTAATTCCATATTTGATCAGGTTTGCTTTCCCTATTGATTCAGGTCAGGGGGAAACCTCACCCGAAACCTAAAAAGCCTAAGTCTTAGCCATATCAATGAGTATACGAATATGTCATATGGGTTAGGCTTTCTTACAATAGATGTTGGTCTACAGACCGAACCTCATTCTTATCTCTTAGTCTAAATTATTTTTTATTTTATCTCAATTTTTTTTAAAGTGGAGCCAAATTTATGTAATTCATATAGCCGTTGTTTATACGGGGTTTAATCACCAAGTGCAAGCATTAACAGTTTTTGGGATGGTAAAAAGAGACATGTTGAAAAGATCCACGCATTGGAGCATAATATATGAATAATGTCGCTTTTCTTTATTAAGAGATAGTACAACGAATAAATCAAAGAATAGATCTACCACTTGATTCTACTGCCTACTATGTTCAATTAACGTGTAACATCATCATCGCTCAGACCAAAGTGGAACAAGTTTGGGTAGACGGGTCGATGAGCGCCGGAAGCAAGAATTTCCTTCCATTCGCACCATTTGCATTGTAGCTAGCACCAGTTGTGCGGTCCACCAAGAGGTCTCCCGCATAGCCAGGGTAAGCCCCCTTCCCATATACACCAGGACAAGCCGATGCAGCTTCTAGTGGAGCATCCTTTGGACCCTGGAAGTAGCCATTTCCGAATGGGTTCGTAGCTGTGCCGGCTAAGAGGCTAGCCAGGTTGATGACCATGCCGTCAAGACCCAGGTCATTGTTGGGTGCAACCAGAGGTGGGCTCTGGGGTCCGTAGATGGGCTGGTGGAAAGGCCACGCGCACTGGCCTGGGCACTGAGTCTCCGAATTGCCAACCCAAATGTAGGCAAAGCTGTAGCTCTTGTCATTAATGGCTGCACCCTTTGAAGATCCATGGGTCCCACATTTGCTCTGGCAGAACCCTTCCACCGTCACGTCAGCCGATGTGAGCACCACATTAATGGCATTTCTCTGGCCTCCCTTCGACGCCAACTCTACAATTTGCTTATTGGAGAGTGATTTGCCCAATGAGTATTTCTCATCAACAATCTGGGTACCCAATGAGAGTACGAGACCGGAGTTCTTCTTAGAGTTGATGAAGTGATAGTATTTCTCGGTGCTTTTCCACCACTCGGCAACCGAGGGTTGGGCCATTTTGGAGTTAGAAGTGGAGAGGGATGTAATGAAATCGGAGACGATAGCTTGTTGGGATGGCTTAAATTTGCCGTACCAGATTAGATTGACGAAAATTTCTCCAGTAAGAAGAGGGCCCTTGTGGTATTGGAAGAGCAGAGGCTGTTGGGTCTCATCTGACCCGGCGAGTCTCCTCGCTGCAGAGCTGAAATGGAGAAGGGAGATTACCAGGAGTAGCTGCAGAAATAGGCGTGGGAATGCTAAAGAGGCCATGATAAATTGCAGGATCGAAATCTCAGTGAGGGTTAGTGACCAGAAGGTAGGAAGAAAAGAATGATGTGTTGAAGTTGTGATTCTGGAGAGGAAGAATTGGGACGATATATATAGTGGTTATGTGCGGCGGGAAGAAGCTACCAGGAAGTGAGGCTTTTTGCTTTAGTAAGGGCAGTCAACTTCCAGCTGTGGCCTGTGATATCGCGTCATTTTTAAATTAATTGGTGCGCGGCGGAGTCTTTGGTTTCAATCAATTTTTTTCTTGCAAGCGGTTTCAATCAATATTTAAGTGCATGATCTTCCAATTGTGTTCAAGTCAAAAGAACTAAGAAGATAAGTCCCGACTTGTTAAGCCAGAGATATATTTAAAGTTCTGCTTGAAAGATTCGGAAAGGTTGGACACCTTTTTTTTCTAAGTTAAAAAGAGAGAGTCATTGTGGAATATTGTGCTCGACTCACTTTGCCTTAAAAAAAATTAATTAAATACAAGCATATAAAGTTTATTAAAATTTGAACCCAGAAATATTTTTCATACTTTCTATCACTGAGTCATCACCTTAAGACCGAAAGGTTAGAGTAGAGAGTTGTAACCCGCGAGCGATGTAGGATGGAAATGAACGGTGCTGAGTGGTCGCTTCGATGACACGCACAATGTCAAGGACTTAGGTCACGTGTGGGCTAGTGGGGGACTTTTTTTTTTTCCTAGATAGTGGGGGACTTGTTTTTCCCAGCTATATCTCTTTCGGGGGCGTTTGATATCTCGAAAATTGATGCTTAAAATTTCGGGCTCTCCGAACGCTGTTAGCCCCTAAAATGTTGAACGTGACTCTTTTTTGTCCATGAAACAATCCATTAAATTTTCAAATATACCCCATCGATAATGGGTTTCTTAACACATTCCAGGATTAAAATGGTCGCTTTATATTTTTATCCGACACTAGACAGAGCAGCAGTGCACTCAAACAGCTGACTCATCACATTAGTTTCTAGAAAACAAACAAAAAGGCAACAAAAATCACATGTTGGGTGCCTCACCAAATAAAGGGCAAAAAAAAGGAAACAACACACGGTGGGCGGCTCAATTTTTTTTTAACATTATTATTTCACACAAAAGTCAAACTATACAACCCAATCATTAACATTAATTACAATTCCAACATTTCTAACATTCATCCAAACACACTTAACCATTTTTACTATTTACACAAACATCAATAAACAAAAGATTCCAAAAATTTTAAGAATATTTCTCAAAATCTTGGCAATCAAACGCCCCCTTGGATTTGAGCAAGTAATAGGTGGTTAGTACTTTAATCGCTAGCGTAGGGTGCACAGGTTGTCTGGTGGGATGTGTATGTGTAAACAGGGTGGTAAACCAGCTTAGGCGAGTCGAGCCGAGTACGAATGTTCTAACTCGGCTCGTCTAACACATATAAGAGTTTGAACTCGACTCACTAAATTTTAAATAAGCTCGAGCTCGACAAAAAATAAACAAACGAGTTCCAACTCGGCTCGAATTCGAGCTCTTTTTTTTAAGTTAGAGATAACATTTTCAATATTTGAGATTACCATACATAATTTTGATTTGTGATCATCACAACAATAATAACTAAATGATTCAATCTACTATTTATTAAACTAAACAATAATATGTACTAATAACCAACAAAAGTGTATTTAAAAATAATAAGGTATTTTCCATTCTATATATTTAGGTTTTCACAAAAAAAAAAATATAGACCGTAAAACATAAATATCATAATTACACGGTAATGAGAACACCATTACCCCCAATTAGGCATTCGAAAATTACTATAAGCCAATAATTTTTCTACCAAGTCATGAGTATGCATCAAACACATAAGTAAATTTTTATGCTTATATATACAAAATTAACACATACATATATACATTTTTTAACATAACAAAACATGATAATATCATAAAAATTTAATATAAACTGATGGAGATAAATTTTTCGGCCTTGAGAAAGGATTCCTATTGCTTAGGCCCAATGAGCAAGGGAACGGGCCCTACAGGATGGAAAATCTGAGGCCCATCTTAAAGACCAATAACCCCTTTAAATGGGAGTCGCGTCAAGCATAAAAATGCGAGGCCTAAGGAATAATTAATCATTTGATTCACTGTAAAAAAACAATGCTAGAAAGAATGATATATGGTCATGAATTGAGCGAATAGAGACTGCCCTCTTAAAGACCAATGAGGAGAATGAGGGAGAAAGTAGGCCCCACTCAATAAATGTTGGGCAGAAGAAGCATAATAGGGGATAGCCGCCATTCTAAAGGAGAGACACGGGGCTGGCATCTCAAAACAAATGGAATGTAAGGATGAAGATGCTAACTTGGGGCCCTCAAGTCCCCGACCTAAGAGGAAAAAAAGAAGGATACATAGAGGGAGAAAGGGGCAAAAAGAGGTACACACTCTCGCATTCATCATTGAACAAGTAAAGAAAGATATATAAAAATTACGATTAACAAAGGCATCGGAGAAATCCCCTTACGGGGAGGATCATAGGTCCTAGTTTGTTTTCTTTGCTTATACGAGGAAGGAAGGAGAGTCTGAGTCTTTCAACCCATCCCAAGCACTAACCCTCAGTCCTAGCTCCGTCGAGCTCTTAGCGCATTGAATTTTGTGATAGGCCGGTTAAAAATGGTTTCATCGTAAACTATAAGACATGCATATACACAGTATATGTAACATAAGTAAATAGGCTCTATAGATATATAAATGTTAATAATTACTAAATATATAGTAATATTGTATACTTAGACATATTCACAGCAATAATAGAGATATACAATATATACAAATATACTATCTATAGGCACAAATATTATAGGTTATATATATAACTGTAAATATATAACTATATTTGTAGATATATATTTTTATTTACATGTACTTGTTTTAAAACGAGTTTTTAAATGAGCTCAAATGAGCCGAATCGAGCTTATACGTGCTTTGTTCACGAGCCTAAACCGAGTTTGAGACGTGCTTAATAGAGTTTGATTCATTTAATAATCGAGTTAAAAATGATGTTCGAACTCAGTTAGTATATTAAAACAATCCGAGTTTGACCCGAGCTTATATGAACCGAGTTCCGGTTGTCAATGAACAACTCGATTCCATTTAGAGCACTATGTGTAAATGTCTGTCTGCCACTCGAATGACAATGTTGACTGGATTAGTATTACCAGGATCTGTCGTTGGAATACGAGTAAAAATGAATGGATGTGGATCTCAAAAATAAAAAATAAAAAAGTGGAAAAAACAAACGTTCACAGACTGTCCATTCTTTCAATAATTTGATAATGTACAAATTTATTACAAAATTGACTGCCATATTGGAAACAAATATACTTAGAAGGACTTCTAATTGGAATTTAATATAATTTGTTGAAAGTTTCAATAAAAATTTGAATTTATGGATTGCAATTGAGTTAGATTAGATTAATGATTCATTTTCATCTGTCAACGTCACGTGTGTCTACTTCAACGTTAAATAAGGGATAAATGTAAAATTCGTCCATGTGCTATACGCAAATCGATTTAGTCCTTGTGATTTCAGAAAGTGATAAAATCAATCCCTGATGGAGGACCAATAACAAACGAAAATAGAATCACAGGGACTAAATCGATGTTTTTCATATCACAGAGACTAAATCGATTTTTGCGTATAACACAGAGACTGATTTTGCATTTATCCCTAAATAATGCATCACATAATCAATACATGACAACTGCACACAACAATGACCAAAACTTATAGGCACAAATAATTATTAACGTAATAGAGTCTCCAGTTACAATAAAGAGCCAATTACTCCGAAGTTAACTCCCTAAAAATTGCTCTATACCAACTGCACACAACTATTCAAAAAATTATAGAAAAAAAAACAATTATTAACATAATAGAGTCTCCAGTTATAATAAAGAGACAAATACTCTGAAGTTGGCTCCCTAAAAATTGCAAGCCTCGTTTTCATCTACTTTTTCAGCCCAGTCAGAATTTTTGAAGTATCACAAGATTTTGGGAAAAACTCTCAACTCTTATATGCCATTTGCAAACTGCTACTAAATGAGTAGATCCGAATTAAAACTCACTAATTTTATTAGAGTCAGTAACTTGTGTTATTATAATGAAAGACATATAAATAAGGTCCTTTTTATAATCTCACCCTTGTATCAATGAGTACACAAATATATCACATGAGCTAGACCTTTCTCACTGTAAATGTATAACCACTTAAATTTTATATCTCCCGTCTCATTTATTTCTCTATTCGATTAAATTATTTTTTCTTAAGTCGAACCACAGCATTTACGGAATTCATATAGCTGTCGTTTATACGGGATATAATCACTACGTGCAACCATTAACAGTTTTTGGGATGGTAAAATGAGACATGTTGAAAAGAACCACGCATTTGCGCAAAATATATGAATAATGTAGCTGTTCTTTATTAAGAGATAGTACAACGAATAAATCAAAGAATAGATCTACCACTTGATTCTACCGCCTAGTATGTATGTTCAATTAACGTGTTACATCATCATTGCTCAGACCAAAGTGGAACAAGTTTGGGTAGACGGGTCGAAGAGCGCCGGAAGCAAGAATTTCCTTCCATTCCCACCATTTGCATTGTAGCTAGCACCAGTTGTGCGGTCCACCAATAGGTCTCCAGCATAGCCAATTAGCCAGGGTAAGCTCCCTTCCCATATACACCAGGACAAGCCGATGCAGCTTCGAGTGGAGCATCTTTTGGACCCTGGAAGTAGCCATTTCCGAATGGGTTCGTAGCTGTGCCGGCTAATAGGCTAGCCAGGTTGATGACCATGCCATCAAGACCCACGTCGTTGTTGGGTGCAACCAGAGGTGGGCTCTGGGGTCCGTAAATGGGCTGGTGGAAAGGCCACGCGCATTGGCCCGGGCACTGAGTCTCCGAGTTGCCGACCCAAATGTAGGCAAAGCTGTAACTCTTGCCATTAATGGCTGCACTCTTTGAAGATCCATGAGTCCCACATTTGCTCTGGCAGAACCCTTCCACCGTCACGTCAGCCGATGTGAGCACCACGTTAATGGCATTTCTCTGGCCTCCCTTCGATGCCAACTCTACTATTTGCTTATTGGAGAGTGATTTGCCCAAATTGTATTTATCATCAACAATCTGGGTACCCAATGAGAGTACGAGACCGGAGTTTTTGGAGTTGATGAAGTGGTAGTATTTCTCGGTGCTTTTCCACCACTCGGCAACCGAGGGTTGGGCCATTTTGGGGTTAGAAGTGGAGAGGGATGTAATGAAATCGGAGACGATAGCTTGTTGGGATGGCTTAAATTTGCCGTACCAGATTAGATTGACGGAAATCTTTCCGGTAAGAAGAGGGCCCTTGTGGTATTGGAAGAGCAGAGGCTGTTGGGTCTCATCTGACCCGGCGAGTCTCCTCGCTGCAGAGCTGAAATGGAGGAGGGAGATTACCAGGAGTAGCTGCAGAAATAGATGTGGGAATACGAAAGAAGACATGATAAATTGGTGGATTGAAATCTCAGAAAGTGTTACTAACTGCTTAGGATGAGAAGAAGCTGTGTGGATTGCGGAGAAGAAGGGTGATGTGTGGGATATATATATAGAGGAGTAAAGTGTGGGTGAGAAGCTACAAGGAAGCTGCGAGTTACAGAAAAGCGAGATGCCAGCCGTGATAACGCGTAGTTCTTTAATCGATTACTCAACTAGGGTATGTTCGTTTTCACCATTTTTTCAGGATTCTAAGTATATTCACAATTCTACCACCGAACATATTCAGAATTCAAACACAAAAACCAATACATTTTACACAATCTCCAACAACTTTTTAATTTTTTATTCAACATAAATTTTCTCTCTCTATACTTTTTCACATAACTCCAATACTTTTTTATTAAACAATTACATCAAATCATTTCTCTCTCCACTTTACACAAACACCAATAAAATACTATTCAACATAAAAATTCACAACTTCTCTAAAATCCTACATTTTTTCTCAAAACGAACATCACCCTAGTCTCGCTTTCAACCCAATCCTCAACCAAAAAAGAATACATCAGTACAGGATTTGCCAGCTAAGGGTAGTTTGCCCACATTTACTCAACCTAACGATCGAGGAAGATTGGCGACAAAATTGAGTTTCTTTCTGGTCTAGTTTTAATTAAGTCCTAAATGATACACGCGTGTACAACTTATTATAATGTCTCGTTCCCATTATCAATAATACCAATCATAAATAAAACTTTATGTCAAATTGGAATCTGTCTTGTTTGTGAATAAAATTTGTAAATATTAATTATTTTAGTGATTATGTCAAACTATTATAGTGACGAAATGGTCATAAAAATTTGAAAACTTTGATTGTATTGAGTAGTAGATTGAATTAGAATTTGCTTGGTTGTACGTATGTTGCCCACAGTCATCTCCGGCTTTTTGTTGCTGTCTCTGGGTTAATTGATTATGTTATTGTCCTTCCGGGAAGCTGTTTGTATTGACTTTGTGCGACATCACACAAAGCCACGTTTCGCTGCAAAAAAATTAAATACTGCTGTCTAAGTTGCTTTAAAATAACACACTGCTAGCGATGTTGAACGGCGACATGATTTACAGGCCAACAATATCCTATGGGCATAATGTTTCCCCCACGCACGGGTTCTCAACTCCATGACCTGTTTTGTTGTTGTTATAATACTAAAAGCTGTCCATGAAGAATCTTACTTCCATAATCCATATTTTTTCAACCAAGATTTGTTGCAGCATCGCAGCCTCATCAATGTCTAATCCAAGATAAACTATGATCGCAAACCTTTGGAGAGAAAAGAGAAGCAAAATCCCAAATGATGCAAAGGGATTGGCCAAAGTTCCGATGCATCTTAAAAACTTATTCCTAAATACCAAAACTGTAGTATATTCTGGAACTTCAACCATAAGGTTTTTTTTGTCTGTACCATGCTAAACGTTTAGGACTCTTTTAACCTCAAGGAACATATACTCATGATCTCAACGCCCTGTGCCCAGAGGGGTACAAGAATTGGTAAATGGGTCAAAGAGTGCTGGAAGCAAGTATTTCCTTCTATTAGCACCATTTGCGTTATAGCTCGCACCACTCCTGGGGTCCACCGAGAGCTGCCCAGCATAGCCAGGGTAAGCCCCCAAGCCATACACCCCGGGACAAGCGGATCCAGCCTCTAGTGGGTCCTCTTTTGGACCATGGAAGTAACCATTTCCGAATGGGTTCGTAGCTGCACCAGCTAAGAGGCTAGCTAGGTTGATGACCATGCCGTCCAGGCCCACATCTTTGTTGGGTGCGACAAGGGGTGGGCTATTGGGTCGGTTCATGGGCTGGTGGAATGGCCACGCACATTGAGCCGGGCACTGAGTCTCCGAGTTGCCAACCCAGATGTACGCAAACTTGTGGCGCTTCCCCTTTATGATTTTACCCTTTGAGAACCCATGTGTCCCGCAGATCGAGCAAAATCCATTGACTGCCACGTCAGCCGATGTCAAAACCACGTTAATGGCATTTTCCTGGCGGCCCTTCGCTGCCAACAGTTCGATTTGCCGGCCGGCGAGTAATTTGCCCATCGAGTAATCCTCGTCCATGATCTGGTTACCCAAAGAAAGTACGAGGCTGCGGAGTTTCCTGGAGTTCAGGAGCTGGTAGTATTTATCGGTGGCTTTCCACCACGTCGCAACAGATGGTTGGGCTGTTTTGGGTGCGGAAGACGAGAGTGAGAGAATGAAATCGGAGATGATAGCTCGCTGGGATGTCGTGAATTTTCCGTACCATATGAGATTGATTGAGACTTTGCCCGCTAGAAGGTGGCCATTATGGTACTGGAAGAAAAACGGTTGCTGCTGTCTTTGGATCGATTCCCCCACTCCTGAAGCCGCTATTGATAAGCTGAAAGGAAACAGCGCGGCGACCAAGATGACCTGAAGAAATGGCTGGGTTGCAAAAGAAGGGACCATGGTGTGCATGTTAAGCGCAATGATTCAATCAGTTTTTCGAAACTAGCAACGAAAGAAAGATGCGGAGATTGTTACGTGGGGTTTGGGGAGGGGATGGTTGGCCAATAAGAATTCGAGGTAGACATACAAGGTAATCAAAAGGTGACACGGAGAAACAAAGTAGGAAGCAGCGGCTTGCTCTTTCTTCAAACCATGGAAATTGCTCTTTCAATTGCAATTAAAATTATCTAAAAAAATTGTATCTACTAAAGAGAGCCGAAAATTTTGCAATGGAAATGAGTGAGCGAGATGCGAGTGCGATTCGTGATAACACATTATTTTCTAGTCGCTTTTTGCGGGATGCAGGTCGCTTAAATGTCCAGCGTTCATTAGAGTTTTCAGCTTGGCTAAGCCTACCCAGGGCCACAAATCAGTAAGCGAAATAGGAAGCTCCCAGATTGGTGGATATTCAAATTGACAGGTAGCATAAATCTTATGAAACACTTGTTAAGCTAAGTGAGCACAAAGCACATTTTTCATCCATGTTTCCTTGACAACAATTACTAGGACATAACGTATATTATATGCATTACAGAGGCCTTGCTTGTTCCTTTACATGTTCTATATGTTCCTCGACAAAACTTTGCGATTAGGCAGTTCAAGATATGGGCAGGGCTCACATCCATGCTTCCTCAAAACACGAAGTCGTTGGACAGAGTTGACCGATACGGGATGTCTCAACTTTTAGGTCACCAAAATTAAAGGAAATAGCCTTAAGTCAGACATGTTTACTATCAATTAGTCGGGCTCAATTATCAGTGTTTTGGATTTGGTTTGTTTCATTAGTTGTCACGGATCAGTTTGTTGTCCATTTCTTTCATACCCTTCCGAACTTCAAACCAGAGCAACCCAATGAAAGGCAAGTGGCCTCATTGTCTTAGACGCGACTTCTATTAATTGATTGGCTTTCATTAAAACCACTTGGTCCTTTAGCAAAAATACCTACTAGTTTCCGGTTAGTGGGTTTGCTTTCATTGATGTTCTTGCACTTGTCGCCTGTCGGTAGCTCTTTATTTTGTACCCTTTCTTTTTGGATAAGATTTTGTTTGATAGCGGCCGTGTTTTATTCATAAAACGCTTATTGAGAGTTGTTTTTAAACAATGACCATGGTCTTGCCATTTTTGTTTCATCGAAAGTTTAAAATTTAAACTAGAAAGATTTTCTTATCAAAGTTGTACCTACTCTGGTCCGTAATTGACTCTCCCAGGCAGTTTTTTTTGCTTTCCTCAGGCAAAATCCAAAAACATGGAGGGTGTACTAATCGGTGGCGGATTATTGACACCCTCCGAAATGTTGGGAATTCACGATTTCACAACTAGTTTATGAGCTCGGTGAAATTAGGACAAGAACAGAGTTTGAATTTGTTCAGATCCTACTCTGCTCTGCTCTTTCATCTTCTTCTACAGCATTTCCAGAAGGAATTGATCAAGTAGATTGAGCTAAAACCCCAACATGCGTCAATTACCAAGTGCCCAAAAAAAAAACGCAGAAACTGCGGGATCTGATCTTGTTAAGAAGCAAACCAATATAGTTTGCCATACTATTATTAATCCGAAAACCAAACAAATTCAATAAATAAATGAATTACGCTGTCTACCTCTCTCTACATAACGTCTACATTCCACTTATCCCATGCTCTGAACATACTAATCTACTTGCCCCTTCATCTCTCAGACCAGCGTCGAACAAGATGATGTAGACGGATCGTACAAGGCAGGAAGCAAAAATTTTCTCCCATTTCCTCCATGTGAATTGTAGCTAGCACCAGTCGCAGAATCCACCAACAAGTTCCCAGCATAACCAGGGTAAGCTCCTTTGCCATATACCCCAGGACAAGCAGATGCAGCCTCTAGGGGAGCATTAGCCGGGCCTTGGAAGTAGCCGTTTCCAAAAGGGTTCGTGGCAGTCCCAGCCAAGAGGCTAGCCAGGTTGATCACCATTCCGTCGATACCCACGTCATTGTTGGGTGCGACCAACGGTGGGCTCTGAGGTCCATAGATGGGCTGGTGGAATGGCCACGCGCATTGGCCTGGGCATTGGGTCTCTGAGTTTCCAACCCAGATATAAGCGAACCTGTAGTTCTTGCCCTTAACGTGACCGCTTTTTGCGCCCTCTGCAGACCCATGAGTCCCGCACCGGCTAAGACAAAAGCTTTCAACAGTCACATCGGAGGAAGTCAGCACGACGTTGACAGCGTTCTTCTGGTCACCCTTTGAAGCCAACTCCACGAGGTGTTTGTTTGTTAGTGACTTACCCAGGGAGTAGCTCTCGTCTAGGATTTGCTTCCCCAAATAGAGAGAGAGGGCAGACTGTTTCCTAGAGGTGAGGTGGTAGTACTTCTCAGTGGTTTTCCACCAGGTGGCAACAGAGGGTTGGGCTTTCGGTGATGAGGAAGATGACAGAGAGGTGATGAAATCGGCGATGATGGCCCTTTGGGAAGGATTGAACTTGCCGTACCAAATGAGGTTAATGGAGATCTTGCCCGAGAGAAGAGGGCCATTGTGGTATCGCAAGAGCTGAGATTGGTCTTGCACAAGCTCATTGAGCTTTCTCGTAGCCAAAGAGATTTGAACTAGAGAGAAAACAAGAAAAAGCTTTAGGAATGTTTTAAGAACAAAAGAAGTCATTTTTTCCAGAACAATAATTCGTTACTGTTCTTCGTCAATTGGGGAGAATAAGGAAGAAGAGAGCTGAGATTGCTTGTGTTTGTGTGTGGATTGAGAACGCAGAACAGATCTTTATATACAGGTCTAGGAAGAAGTCTCTTTATGGGTTAATTAAATCGAATTAAAAGCTGGGATTTAAAAGTTAGGGAAGTTGCTCAGGAAGGGACAGTAAAGACCGAGCTGGCATGTGCTCTGGGCGACTAGCTTCCCGCAACTTGGCCAGTAAGAAAAGAGATCTAACGGTGCTCCCAAGTCCCAACTCCCAAGCGCGTTTTCAATTTCCAGAAAAGAGGACGGCTGATCTCACGCTATGTCCACTCACTTGCCTCCACGCTCCAAGCACACAAGGGATTGTGGTTCCTTGAACAAAGCGTGTGATTCAACCAACGCCTTACGTGGGTTTGGGGCTTCGCCTGTGGAAGAAAAGTGAAACCTTTTTCTCGACACAGAACAATAAGCATTACAGCTTAGCTCCAGATCGCGGGATTTTTTATTGTCGAGATTATCCTCATTCTGAACGTTTGCAACAGATAAAGTTGAGCGGGGGTATTAAAAGAAAAAAGAATGGAAAAGGATAAGGCTAGGAGGACAGGCTGGGCGACGCCTTGCATGAGCGTACTTTATTGGGAAACGTGGACTAATCCCACTGGCCGTCAACGTTTGGCCACAAAAGACAGGGGTATCCAAAGTGAGCACGTGAGAAGACGCGCCCCTTGCTCTGTAGTCTCTTGTACGAAGGTTGGGTTTGCGTCCAAAAATTTTACACACTCTAACATTTTAACACAATAAAAAATTACAATATAATCTATCTCTCCCCCATCAAATCACTACTATTAACTACAAAAAATATAAAAAATTACCTCTCTCTTTACTTTTTCACTAAACTCAATACCTAAAATTTTAACAACACTAAAATTTTACAACACAAACACACCCGAAATCTGCGAAGAGTGAGCTGGCATTCCGCTGTTTGCCAGGAGGGTCACTGATGACTGAACATCCGAGGTGAGCACGTGAGATGACGCGCCCTGTTGTTGCGCTGGTATACGTTCAGAACCCGTGAGCTGGGTATAGAAGTGAGCACCAAGTCCAGTTGGATGAATCTTAACACGTAAAGACACTGTGGCAGCATGCCAGCTAAGCCAGACTTATCACCTCGAACTTATAGTACGGATCCGGATTCCAGATCTCCAATTTACACTGTAAATTCCGACCTTGCAGACCCTTGATTTTAGCCTTCAAAGATTAAGAAAGATTAAAAACTGATAAACTAATGAGCTGATTCGGTGCTCATAAAACAAACACAAATGCGCTAGTTTAGCGGAAGCACTACACGAGACAGCAGACACATGCCCAATTCACTGGGTTCCAGTAAGCATTGCGTCGACTGTTTATTTAAGAATCTTGCTATTTGGAAAACGACATAGGAATTAGGAGGGACTAACGTGGGCTGTTAAGATAAGATCCTCTGTTTTTTTTTCTGTGTAATATAAGATGAGAGTTTAATATCCGAATTAAGTTTCTCAATAGCCAAACTGAATTATTTCCTTCCTTGGATGCTTCTTCGTTCGCTGTACCTTGATTCTCAAAGCCTAGCGACATGCATGGCAGATAGTTTACCAGCAATAGTTAAGTAGAAGTACTGTCGTTTAACTGATCAACAGAGATACTCGGCTCCCACTTTCTGAAGGCGGGAAAAAAATGAACTTATGCTTTGGAAAAAAACAAAGGGTCACTAATAGCTAGATTAAAACCTGTCGTCATCCTATCTACAACTTGAATTCACGAGCTTATGAGTAATAATATTGTAGAAATGTGACATTTAAACGAAGCATTAGCATTACCCTAGGCATATGCACTCCTGATTTATTTAAACCCACGATTCTTTACTTCCTATGCTATATGTTGCAGACACAATGTTTTGCAGTCCGTCCAGTTACAACACCCTATATTCCCGATAGACGCAAAAATATATGGATCTACAGCGTGTCTGATGGGGAATTCCTCACTGGAGATGCCTGCCTTGATTCATATCTGCAAGCATAAACTGACAATTTGAACAGTTTAACACGTTTTGCAGCTTTGCAAACGAGGTCCCCCGAATACAACCCTCCTTAGCTTTACGAGTCATGCTTATGGATGAGAGGTTTGACTAAAATTTCATGCCCATCTAGGATTCTTTTTGTCTCTCTTGTCACAAGTATATTAGCTGTAATTGTCTACTGGTTTTTTTTAGTTGTTTTATTATCTTCAAGTAAGTTGTATTCATATTCCCATTTGAATTTCTGATTGAGACAAATAGATCGATTAATTCGAGTCACTTTCGGTGTGAACCTTTTTTGTGTTTCGCCATTCACTGCATTTTACATGGTGTTACGGATTATATATTTCTTTCATTTTTGTTGCTTATTTTCTATGGGCTTACACTAAGGCAAGTATTAGTTAATTTTTTAAAATAACAACGAAATTTGTTTGGAGGACAGATAAAATATTTTCAATTACCTAGGTTATGTTCGTTTTGAGTAAAAATGTAGGATTTTAGAGAAGTTGTGAATTTTTATGTTGAATAATGTTTTATTGGTGTTTGTGAAAAGTGGAGAGAAAAATGATTTGATGTAATTGTTTAATAAAAAAGTATTAGAGTTATGTGAAAAAGTATAGAGAGAGAAAATTTATGTTGAATAAAAAATTTAAAAATTGTTGGAGATTGTGTAAAATGTATTGGTATTTGTGTTTGAATTCTGAATATGTTCGGTGGTAGATTTGTGAATATACTTAGAATCCTGAGAAAAGAGTGAAAACGAACATGACCCTAATTTTTTTTATTAATGATACAAAATTATAGGTTAAGAAATTCAAATGTCAACCACCAATAAAATAGAAATGGCTGTAATTATAGTTTTATTATAGAACACTGTTGTGAAGGGTTCATCAGCTCATTCGAGACAGATACAAAAGAACGTTTCACCAACTTTGCTTGCCCGAGAGATTTCTAATGTGTGAGGACCCCGCAACCCTCAGATCATATAATATATGGAAAATAATGCATGTACTCCGCGGAGATGTTTAATACAATTATAACAAAATCATGCAATTATGGAGTTGCAGAACCCGTGTGCAGGCAAACAACAGAGCCGCAGAATATTGTTGGCCTTCACTCTACACATCGTGTCAACGTTCAGCCCAGCTGCGTTTTTATTTTAAAGCAACTTGAGGCAATAGTTATTTAGCGTGAGCTAGGAAACAAGCGTGTAGTGTCGCACCAAGTCAATACCAACAGCTTCCCGGAAGGACAATAAGATTGTAAACTATTCTCATATATATACAAGCAGACCAAGATCAGGGATTTATAAACTATATGGGCAAACACCGAAAGGTCATGAACTTTGAAAGTATCTTAATAAACGCTGGGGAGAATTAGGCGCAAGATGTTCCCAATGCTCTACCAGAAGGAAACGAAAGTAGTAAATTTGGTATACTGCAGTAGGTTGTGTTTGGAGCCTATCAATTAGCGATGCCAATATATTCTCGACGACAGAACCAAAAAATGAAGTTTAGTGATCTAAGGAATGTAATTTGATAGAATTTGTGCCCTATCATAGTTCAGGAATACTAATCGGCAATTAGTTTGTTATATAATTTTGGTATAATATAGCAGCTTTATAAGGGCTTATGAATTCGACATTAATGCAGAAGAAGCTTCGAGTATTCTTCAGCTATAACAGCTGTAACATGCTCTTCAGGTTTGCTTTGGATCTTTTATATTCCATCTGCAGCGGATTAGACTCCTTGGACGCGACCACCTTCCAATGAGCACAACCAGATAGCAGCCAGCCTGTGGCCCTGTCTGGAGGTTGATGAGTTAATGCCTGTTCGCAAGCTTGTAAGCATTGCCTTGGCAATAAATGATAATCTGAGTAGTTTAAACGTACACGAGTGGAGTATCCGTAAATTTTTTTTTAATCAAACGGGGGAAATTCCCGGGAATGCATTAAAACAACGAAATACAGAGGATATACAAACATCAACCCCAAATTAAGGGGGATCAAAATCCTCGAAAACCTAAGGAAAACTAGAATGATGGCCACAAAATTCGGGAAAGCATCCTTCCCGAATGGAAGAAGCAGCCCATTAGCCAAGCTGTGAGCAGCATAGTTTCCACCACTGGGAGTATAAGAACGAGAGAAACTGGGTAGCAGAATGTTAAACTCACTCCGTGGAAATGATAATGGAGGGACTGTGCTCAGGTAAAGCCCCTATACCACCATGCTATGTGTGCAATTGGCAAACCAGGCATGGCATCTGACAGACTGACCCCACACCGGCATGAGATGTTTGGTACGGTCCTTATTTTCGGGAAAAGGTAAAGTTTTGGAATCCCATTATGTGTCAGTTCAGTGCACTTGTGCAGGCAAACCAATGAAAGCAAGAACCTACCGCCATCTGGGCATGCAGATAAGCTTTGCGCAGAATTTATTTTTTAGGTAATTAGCTGTGCGCAGATTTCGTGACGCTTTAAGCGAATATAATAAGAATCCCTACTGTTTTGAAAAGGTGAGATCCCTCGGCAGGAAAATGGCTCAAAGATATAAGCATCAGTTCCCGCACATGGACTTTTTATGTTCGTTTTGAGCAAAAAGAATAGTAGTATTTTAGAGAAGTTATGAATTTTTATATTAAATAATATTTTATTGGTGTTTATGTAAAGTAGAGAGATTCTTCGGCAGGAAAATGGCTCAAAGATATAAGCATCAGTTCCCGCCCATGGACTTTTTATGTTCGTTTTGAGCAAAAAGAATAGTAGGATTTTAGAGAAGTTGTGAATTTTTATATTAAATAATATTTTATTGGTGTTTATGTAAAGTGGAGAGAGAAATGATTTGATATAATTGTTTAATAAAAAAATATTAGAGTCATATGAAAAAGTATGGAGAGAAAATTTATGTTGAATAAAAAATTAAAAAAATTGTTAGAGATTATGTAAAATGTATTGATTTTTGTGTTTAAATTCTGAATATGTTCGACAGTAAATTTGTGAATATATTTAGAATCTTGAAAAAATTGTCAAAACGAACGTATCATTCGTTGGACTCAAATACGCTTTTCATTACAGCTTTATCAAATTACTAAAGTCTAGATGGGATCTATTAATTAGTAGGTCTGAGCTCCGCCAACGGCCGAGGTTCGGTGGTGATTTGAACCCTTGCTTTCGAGGATGATTAGAAGACAGAAATCATGCCCAAAAGTGGTGCTGAAACGCTTTTTCACAGCAATTGTTTGGGAAAAGCTGCATACGCCTCACAGAATCCACATACATGGCATAGGTTTTAAATCTCACGATCTAATATTATTAACACTGTTATTTCCCTAACCAAATTTTACAATTGGCGTTGATAAAAAAAAATCCGGAAATCATCTGTACGTGGTATTGGTAATACTAGGGAAGCAGAGGAGACCCGGGGTTGCCAAGGATTGAAGTGGCTTAAGATCTAAGATAACATTATTAAATTGGTAAAATAGAGTGAGAGAACAATGAAAAGGTAGGGGGGGTGGAACTTTGAAAAGGCCGAGTAGCTTCCAAGTTTCGCGGCACGAAGCCCATACCTCCGTGGTCCACTAATATTTCAATCTCCGTATATGCCTCAATGCAGGAAATTCTGCAGGCGGAAAAATAAATGCAAGAGCCTAATCTTTAGATTACAGACTGAAGTTTTAAATAAAGATTCCTGCTAGGTGTCCCCACACAAGTTTATCTTATCTTTGTAGGCTCTCGTGAACCCCAGTTTTATGACCCGAAGTTTCAAGCGAAAGCTACAGATAAACCCCCACTAGCTGAGTGCATGCACCCACCAACCTATATATACTCCTCCGTTCATCCCATCCTTCGCCACTCCAAAGTCAAACCAAAATCTCTCGCAAATCATCTCTCTGCCTAGTGCAAATTCCCTACTCCTCAAATCGCTCAAATGGGTTTCTCCCAAATATCTAGAAGAGCCTCTCTCCTTCTCCTTTTTATACAGTTAAGCTTCGTTAACTTTTGTTTGGGTTCAAGAAAGCTGAATTCACTTTATCAACCACCACCCATGTCCTTGACTTACCATAATGGAGCTTTGCTTGAGGGAGACCTCCCGGTTTCCATTCTTTGGTACGGAGATTTTTCACCTGCTCAGAAATCCGTTGTTTCCGACTTTCTTGTCTCGCTCAACCCAGGAAAAGACCAGAAGCCCTCAGTCTCTCTGTGGTGGAGTACCATCCAAACTTACATGAAAAAGGCTGGAAAGAAAGAAACCCGTGTTGTCTTATCAAACCAAACCTCAGACAAGAACTGCTCCTTCGGCAAGATTTTAAAGAAGCCCCAGATTTCCCAGTTGGCTCGGAGGGCCAACTCAAAACCCGGAGGGTTGACCCTGGTTCTTACAGCCAAAGATGTTGCAGTGGAAGGCTTTTGTATGAACAGCTGTGGGTTTCATGCCTCGGATGACGAGCTTAAATCGGCTTTTATCTGGGTCGGCAACTCGGTAACTCAGTGTCCGGGCCAATGCGCGTGGCCATTCCACCAACCCATCTACGGACCACAAACCGCACCCCTGATTGCACCCAACGGGGACGTGGGGTTGGATGGCATGATCATAAATATTGCAAGTCTTTTCGCCGGAACCGTGACGAACCCATTCGGGAACGGCTATTTCCTGGGCTCGGCTGACGCGCCTCTAGAGGCGGCTTCGGCTTGTCCGGGGGTTTACGGCAAGGGGGCCTATCCAGGTTATGCCGGGGAGCTACTAGTAGATTCGGTTACCGGTGCGAGCTACAATGCCCACGGCGTGAATGGGAGGAAGTATTTGTTGCCAGCAGTGTTTGACCCTTCAACTTCTCAGTGTTCAACGGTTGTGTGAGAGTGTTGGGATGTAGAGACACGTGGCTTCTAGTTATTATATTTGTAATTACATGTGTACAGCATATAAATTATAATAAGATGCAGTAAGTGATATTCTAAAAAATTTGACACGATTGCGACCCTCAAATCTCAATGTCTTCTCACAAATTGAAACTCTACAGCGCCTTAACTTCGAATCTCAGATGAGATGGTATTGCATCCTCCTGGGAGATGAGGACAATTTTGATAGAACATTACTCGAAAGCCCAATTTTGAGAGAATTCCCTTTTTTGGGCCTGAAAGTTTTCAGTTTCAGGCCTAAAGAAAGCCTAATCTGAAGTATTCTAGCTGTGGTTGAAGTGAATTCAAAAGCCCAATCCAGTAAGAAAAAATGAAAAACAAGATACGTAATTATGTGAACAAGTAATACGGTAATTATGAAATCCAGCATATAGAGAAGGGAAATAAAAATGAGAAATTTCATTGATTAAAATCAATTCCGTTTAGATAATAGGCACATTTCGAGGGCCGTAGAAACCTGTATAATAAACTAGAATCCTTGTTTTGAGGGCCTTGTTGGTAGAGAAAATGAAGATTGAAGGATATGGTTTGAGAAACGCAGGAGAAGTTTTCAAATAAAAAAGACCAAAACAACAAAAATAGAGACGGTTTCGGCATGGAGATGGGATCCCGGAGGCGGAGGGTCTTCTACCCAACGTGGCAGCGGGCCACGAGGAGGGAATCCCCTTATCTACTAGGGGCCGTCAAATAAAATCTTTTTCTGCATTTATGACGTGCACAATTCAACCACGTTTGGCAGAAAACAATCACAACATAATACAATCACGGGAAGTTTGGCAAAAAACACCAAACAGTGTCACATGTCAGTTTGGCTGAAAAAAATCACGGCCCACGGGAATGCTCACCTGGTCAATACCTACGTTTTTCTTTTTCATTTTTTCCTTAGCAAAGTGGGGGAGGGGCGGCGGGATTTGATCCCCGGATCAGGACTCTCGACAAAATAGGAGATGAGCCAAAGCTCGCACAAACAATACCCACGTTTTTCTTAGGGTGTGTTTGTGTTGTAAAATTTTAGTGTTGTTAAAATTTTAGGTATTGGGTTTAGTGAAAAAGTGAAGAGAGATGTAATTTTTTATATTTTTGTAGTGAATAGTAGTGATTTGATGGGGGGAGAGAGATTATATTGTAATTTTTTATTGTGTTAAAATTTTAGAGTGTGTAAAATTTTAGAACGCAAACGCAGCCTTAAAATGATATTTACCTTTCTTTGCTTCCACGACATATTACCAAACGCGCCAGCTCATTACTTTAGGATCAGATTTTCAAGCATTTGATCTATTCACGTAGCGTTTGATTATAAAATTTTAGTAACATTTTATTGAAACATAAAAATAAAAGTAAAATTTTAAGGTAAGTTTGATAAAAGTAAAATTTTACTCTCCAAACGTATTGCAAATATTTGAGATTATCTCAAATTACGTATTCGAATTGCATGAGATTTTATTTATAGGACTTATATATGAGTAATCTAAATATCATTAACGGTATAGAGTCAATCTGTTGTGTCTATTTTTCTTTAAATTATATTATACAATTCGGAAATATAATTATATTAGTGGTAGTGTTTGATTGTTAAAATTTTAGTATAGTAACAAATTTGGAGTGTTGGAGTTGGTGAAAAAATGATCAGAGATGATTTGAATGAATTTTTTATATTTATTTAAATAAAAATGATGATTTGATATAAAGAGATATAATTTTGTGTAGTTATTTTATTAGGGATAAAAATTTTTAGACCCAAAAAAAGGTATCTTGATACAAATATTTGAGTGTAGATTAGAATTATGACGATGCTCAATGAATCTCATTCTCCCACGGGACTATAATTATGGGTAGCTTCGGAGTATAACTCCCATCGTGATTGCTTTTTAAGATGAAACCATTTTACGTACGTTTGTTTTGCCAGTACCTTTCTCTTTTTATTCCAAGTTCCAAAAAAAGGTATCTTGATACAAACATTTGAGTGTAGATTAGAATTATGATGACGCTCAATGAATCTCATTCTCCCACGGGACTATAATTATGGGTAGCTTCGGAGTATAACTCCCATCGTGATTACTTTTTAAGATGAAACCATTTTACGTACGTTTGTTTTGCCAGTACCTTTCTCTTTTTATTCCAAGTTTGGTTTTTGGTGTATAGTCCGGCTATAAGTCTGTGCGTACCCAAACTCAATACAAAAGGCGATAAGACATTTATCAAGTTGCTCTCCCGGCTGAGATAAGAGTCTATAGACTCTATACCAAGACAAAATGTTCCTATCGAAATGTAAGGTGCCATAGACGACCCGACTATTCCAGAGACGGAGTCAGTAAGAAAAGATTGCGTATAAATTCCTGCATTTTCTGGGCCACCGGCCGACTGCCTACGTAACAAAACAGTGAGAGCGACGTCAACAATTTGTATTTCGTAACGTAGCACTTGTGGCGGGACATCGCATGTGGAGGTACATACAACCGTTCTCGAGCCGTCTTATTCCAACAGTTTGGCTTCCTTACTTTACTTACTAAAAGGAGAAAAGGTCATCCAAAAAACAAAACAGTTGGAATTCACGCCACCTAACGATCAAAGCAAAGTTAGGAGAGGTTAGAGAAAAGTTATCCAAAATTGGGATGCGGTGGTTATGATAATTAAGATTTTATTAATATCATTTTAACTTTACAGATGCCCAATCAAAATTCAAGAACGAAAATAAACCAATAGATAAACAGTCTTTTCTAAAACATAAGTATGAGAACTTTCAGGTAAGTGAGGTAGGCCACAATGACTCTTTTAGAACCAAGACTTGGCCTTGTCAGAACTTTCTCTAACCTGTATTCTTGGAATATACTACATATTTCCACCAACTTTAAAAGGTTTAGTTAATTATTCTTAGGTCTAGGCATCAAATATTTTATGCATGATCAACATATTTATTTATTTAGATTTACACATAATAAATCAAGCATAGAATGCAAACTTATATATCTAGAATTGAATAATTTAAACAATGAATATCAAAATCATTCTAGAAATTAATGCAACATAAAACATATTTACGGAATATATATATATATATATTTAAAAAATATATATTTAATCTGCCGGACCAGTTGGGTCAAACTGGACTGTGGTCAAAACCTGAGGCTCGCCTGACCTGATCCAGGCGAGTCACTAACAACCGGCCTTCAAGGCCGGTTCCAGTTCCTACAGGCCTTAAGGCCCTTGGGTTGACCATTGGGTAGCCCAGCCTTAACCCAACACGAGTTAAGACTTGTGTAATTGGGCTGGGCCTAAACCAGCCCAATTGCCTAATACCTTTTTTTTTAATGGGACTTTATCTTGGTAGGGACTCCTACCCGGAAAACCGGATCCACGACCTGGCAAACATACACACAAACCCAAAGGTCAATGTTTTACCCCCATCTTGCAGCGTCCCTTGGGATGTTGCCGCCTGCACCGGCGAGGAGAAGGTCGTGACCCTCTCGTTGCACGAGGACAAACTTTAACCCTTGGCAAGGAGGGGAGGTTTCAACCTCCCCTCCGGCCACCTGGTGCCGCATGGATCTCCAATAACCAAAACACAGAATAACTTCCATAGATCAACATAGATGCAAATGGCTTGAGAACTAAAACCCAAAAACTCAAGGAAGAACAAAAAACGAAATAGAGAGACAGAGAGCAAAGGTACGAAACAAAGCACACATATATAGTATGAGTTCATACGACATAGGAAAAAAAAATTGTATAGGCACCCAATATACAAAAGGCTTATACCGAACATAATGATCTCAGAAGCTGGCTCTGATAACACATGATACAGCAAAATCAAAATGAACATGATTTTATACCAGCAAAATTTAAACAATAGCAACGTTTACCTCCTGTCATTAGGCTCAGCACTTGAACAGAATCTTTGCAGAATAATTCTACAAAAGTAAAACAAGGATTATTAGCACAGAGAGAAAAAGAAAATTGAGGCTCTTCCAACCTATGTCTATGCCTCAGAGAGTGTGTATTAGATGATATACACATGCCTCTATAATTTATAGGCTAGGTCAGGGACCCTCAATATAGTTCAAATTTTGATTTGTTCCTTCCATCAAAGAATATATCAAATCATAATCAATCAAATTGCAATCTTTATCGAATCAGAATCAATTATAATAGAATCAAATTGTAATCAAAATCAATTTGCTACTTATTCCATAATTTTACTCATTAAAAGATTATTATGATAAGTGAACTAGGTTACTAAGTAAATATTCTAACTCTCTTTAAAACTCAGCTCTTGTGATAAATATTAGATTTTCGTAAAAGACAGGGATAGCTCATTCTTCGTCTATAAAATGAGCCCAACTCTTTCGGGAAGATCATCTCATCCCATTGCTTTCAGTCGTCGGCTTAGAGAGAGAAGGAGAGAATGGGTTCCACGACCTTAATTGAGAAGTCCCATGCAGTTTGCATCCCGTATCCAGCCCAAGGCCATATAAACCCCATGCTGAAGTTGGCAAAAATCCTCCACTACAAAGGCTTCCATATCACCTTCGTCAACACAGAATTCAACCATAAACGCCTCCTGAAATCCCGTGGTCCTAACTCTTTGGACGGCCTTCCCTCCTTTCAATTCGAAACGATTCCCGATGGCCTTCCTGAGTCCGATGTCGAAGCCACCCAAGATATTCCTTCCCTATGTGAGTCCACAAGAAAACATTGTTTAGCCCCCTTCAGAAACCTTCTTCGGAAACTGAATGACACCTCTTCATCCAATGTTCCTCCAGTGACTTGCGTAGTTTCCGATGGTGCCATGAGCTTCACTCTAGACGCAGCAGCAGAACTGGGCATCCCTGAGGTTCTTTTCTGGACAACCAGTGCGTGTGGGTTTATGGGCTACGCCCAGTATCGCCGTCTCATAGAAAAGGGTCTAACGCCACTCAAAGGTATTAATTATTGATCCATCAAGGATGACTTCGACCATTTAATTATTTTTGCTACTGGTCTTTATTTTTTTATTTTTCGATCTCTGGCTTAACACTAAGAACAATATGCAGTACTGAATATCGGTTAGCACAGTGGTGGCGTTTTCTAGAGGATAAGTCACTTGAAATGCTTACGTGGATATTCAGGTGTAAACTATTAACTGAAAATCTGAAATTGACATTATTTATGGGATGTTGCAATTTCTTTGATGTGCAGATGCGAGCTATTTAACGAATGGGTTTTTGGAGACGGTCATAGATTGGATTCCAGGTATGAAAGGTATACGCCTCAGGGATCTTCCTAGCTTCATTAGAACCACAGATCCAGAGGATATTATGTTGAATTTTGCCATGGTTGAAACTGAGAGAGTTCAAAAGGCTTCTGCTCTCATCCTCAATACTTTTGAAGCCTTAGAGGAAGAAGTGCTAGGCGCACTTTCATCGATGTTTCCTCCGATTTACTCCATCGGTCCCTTACAACTTCTCCTGAACCATATTCCTTATCATGATTATAAATTTATTGGATCAAACCTGTGGAAAGAAGAAGCTTGGTGTCTCGAATGGCTTGACAAAAAAGAGCCCAACTCCGTTGTCTACGTGAATTTCGGAAGCATAACAGTCATGACAAATAATCAACTAATTGAGTTTGCTTGGGGACTCGCAAATAGTAAGCAACCATTCCTGTGGATAATAAGGCCTGATCTTGTGGGGGGCGACTCGGCCATTGTTCCATCTGAGTTCTTGGTAGATACCAAAGAAAGGGGTCTATTAGCGAGTTGGTGTCCTCAAGAAGAAGTTCTGAGTCATCCATCCATTGGAGGATTCCTAACGCACAGCGGATGGAATTCCACGATTGAAAGCGTGTGCAGCGGAGTGCCACTGATCTCTTGGCCGTTCTTTGCTGAGCAACAAACCAATTGTCGCTACTCTTGCAAAGAATGGGGGTTAGGCATGGAGATTGAGGGTGACGTGAACAGGGTAAAAATAGAGAGCCTTCTGAGAGAGCTGATGGTGGGGGAGAAGGGGAGAGAGTTGAAGAAGAAAGCTCAAGAGTGGAAGAAGTTGGCAGAGGAGGCAGCCAGTAAACCTACTGGGTCATCTTACGTGAATCTAGACGAATTGATTAATCGCGTGCTCTTATCAGCAAGAGATTAGCCTAGATAGATTAATTATAGGGTGTTTGTTTGCATTCAATAAGGTTATCGTACGGTCACCGTGCTGTAACTTTGAAATGGGATAAATCTCGTCTCTTCAATTTTCTTTCAAAGGTGTTTTTTTCTTACGGCCGTAGGTTCTTACTGCATAACAGGTTTTTTATGGATGGGTTGCCGCCTGAGGGCATCTAAACGGACCATTTCCTCGGGCTCGATGATTTCGACAATCTCAGGCCTAAACTCGCTGAAGGCTATGCTTTGTAGTGACCTATATCGAACAGAACCCAGTCTCAAATCTTCAAGCCCATTTTCTCCTAGAGGCGTGTTTCTGCGTGTGAGAGAAGTTAGAAGAAAATCTGAAAGGATTTTAATTGGCGCGGAAATTCATTTCATTTTCTGATGTAATGATCTCAAAAGCCGGACACGGAAATGTAAATTCATTCCATTTACATGTGGGAGCATCTTTCCTTGCTATTTAGTTGATACCGCGAACCATATCAATTCTCTACCCAAGGCCGAAAGCCCCAAGTATGGGCCCAGAAGAAATGAAGCGTCCAGTAGATGAGATTAGACACAACTTGGCAACTTTCTTTCTAGTGGGCTTTCTGAGCTACACCACTTCCTCAAAAGCTTTGTCGACTTCATTTCGGAGCTCACATGCTATTGATAAGAGCAACAAAAAAATTCGTCTGAAATGCACGAAGCCTGCAGCCCAGCGTAAAGACAAAAGATCAGCCCATCTTGCAACGAGCAACATCTACTTTAACATATCTTCTATATATTTTTTCACCATAAAAAATCTCTGCTTAAAATAGCTTCTATTTTTTTATAATCAAATACTTACTTTATTTATAGCGAAAGGCTGTATGGGAATCAAGAAAATGCAAGATGTGAACTTGGCTCTCATCTCTAAACTAGGCTGGATGATGCTTTCTCCAACACCTCGGCCATGGGTCAAATATTTAAGTGCTAAGTACCATACACATTCCGAGTTTATGCATGCAGAGCGAATGGCTTCATCTTCTTGGGTGTGGAAAGGTATTCTAAAGTTGCGTCCCTCTATTGCTCAAGGTCGCTGGTTCTTGGTAGGCAATGGTGACACAATTCGTACCTCGATGGATCCAAGAATTCTGTCTCTTACATCCTTTGTTCCACAGCCGAAGAGTGGCCTACATAGGGGCTTAATTCTGCCTCACTTGTGAGCCACTTCATCATTGCTTCTTCTCGATCTTGGGATGTCACTCTTTTACATAACACTTTTGATTGCCCATCTGTTAATTGTATTCTACAAATTCATCTCCCACATGTTGGTGCCATTGATAAAATGGCGTGGACGCCTGATACGCATGGTCTCTTTACTATCAAATTTGCATACCGACAAATATCCTGCAATCGATCTTCAATTTTGGGATCTGGTACATTTATTGATCGGAAGAAATTGTGGCGGCTTAATATGCATGAGTTGATTTCCTCTGACCGCCACCACACGCCACCTCCACCACCCTCGCTATCTCCGGCCAAGTTATGGCCAGCATTGACTATATTTATGATTTTGTCCATTTGGGCTTACCTCTTTGTTTTAGTCATGTTTGGGTTTTTATGTGTATTTCTCTGATACTTGTAATTACAACTGGATTTGCATGATTAATGTTCTAAAGGAGCAGGATTGACGACAATATCGTCGGTCTTTCAGCGGCAGTTACCACTGCCTTGTGCAGTGGTTTTTTCTTTCAATATGCTTTCGGGTGCCCGCCACAATTGAGGACCCTGTGTTCTCCGTTAGGGTCCCCTAAACTCGCTGCTGGCCCTTTGGGTCCTACTTATCGTATTTTCTAGATTGTAATTTTGTTTGTGCTTTCAATATATAAAATTAGTCGGTTTAATAAAAAAATGTTGATTTATGAAGTCCTCGTGCCAAACAAACATTAAGAGACAAGAGTTGAGCGAAGATTCAAACCGACCTTACAGGAAAGTGAAGAGATCCAAGTTTTTCAAACGGGTTGGGTCACCTTCAAAATGCGTCGGATTATTTTAAATGATGTGGTGTGCTCTCACCGTCAGATTGTTTGTGCATTCAATATATAAAATTAGTCGGTTCAATAAAAAAATGTTGATTTATGAAGTCCTCGTGCCAAACAAACACCGAGAGACAAGAGTTGAGCGAAGATTCAAACCTACCTTACAGGAAAGTGAAGAGATCCAAGTGTTTCAAAAGGGTTGGGTCACCTTCCAAATGGGTCGGATTATTTTAAATGACGTGGCGTGCTCTCACCGTCAGATTGCAAACTTCAAATCCTCACCTTCGCTCATCACCTTTCATGATAATAATCGAACCAAAATAAAATAACATGTATCTAAAACAAATCTCGATTATAATTAAATAAAATCACGCTTCCTTGTGAAGTCGGTAACTATAATTCAAAATTGGAAGATTTTTTTTTATGAAGATTGCATATTATATATTGAGAAATAAAACAAAACTACAGCAAGAAAAAAGAAGACAAACAAAGAAAAAACAACGGCAACAGCGAAGTAGACGAGCAGACAAGTCACTAAGAAAAAACAAAAGAACAAGCAGTCAAGTAAAGGGTGTTCGGTGCCGGCGTGCCGTTAAATTGGAAGATTTGTTAAAACAGAGGCGTAGTTGACCATCCTTTCATCTGTACGAGTGGACCGAGTGGTCAGTGAGAAAACCCCTATTTCCATCCCATTTCCAGTTGTGTGATCAGAGAGAGAAAGGATGGGTTCCGCCGCAATAATGGAAAAGCCCCACGTAGTTTGCATCCCCTGCCCAGCTCAAGGCCACATAAACCCCATGCTAAAGTTGTCAAAAATACTCCACTACAGAGGCTTCCATATCACCTTCGTCGACACAGAGTTCAACCATAAACGCCTGCTAAAATCCAGAGGTCCCAACGCTCTAGACGGTCTCGCCTCCTTTCGATTTCAAACTATCCCGGATGGCCTTCCGGAGTCCGACGTCGAAGCCACCCAAGACATTCCGTCCCTGTGCGAATCCACAAGAAAGCATTGCCTAGCACCCTTCAGAAACCTTCTCCGGAAACTGAATGACACTTCTTCATCCAATGTCCCTCCAGTGACTTGCGTAGTTTCCGACAGTCATGAGCTTCACTCTAGACGCAGAAGCAGAACAGGGCATCCCAGAAGTTCTCTTTTGGACAACCAGTGCATGTGGGTTCAGTGGCGGAACCAGGAATAAAAATTAATCCGGGCGAACTTTTAAAATAAAATAACGGAAATTTTTTTATATACGTAATGTAAAAAATTGTCTTAGAGTTACAATATCAAAATATTAAAGACTAAAAACATAAAAAAAAATATTGAATTACACATACCGTACTATGTACTACGACTGAGAGGAGACAATTGGTTCCTACGGTTGTGCATCTTCTGAAAACGTTGCATAATGACTTCATTCTCAATAGTTTCAAAAATTTTCTGCTCGATGTACACTACCATGCAATCATTCATCCAATCATCTTATTACACAAATCAGTCTTGATAATTTTCATCGCATATAACACTCTCTCAACGGTTGCAGTCGTAACCGGTAAGACCAATGCCAACGTAATAAGAAGATAAACTAATAGATATAAAATATTATTTCTGGTTTCAACCATCTTCACAGCAAGAGTTCCAATATCTTGAAGCCCAGAAAAAAAATAGTTCTTCTAACATCTCTAATGCAGGTGTCAAGCTGATCTCTAAGTACCACACGATCAATTGTTGAGAAATCTTCAGGGTAAAATTCAACAAGACGACATAATCTATCAATATCAAGTGCTGAGAATGAGTCCCTTGGATCAAGACATGTTATGCAAAGAAGTAACTTCATACTTGTTTTTGTGAAACGATTATTCATCTCCTGAGCAATCAAATCAATAACCTGACATAAGACTTCCACACGAAAATAATGCAAATAAGTAATTGTTTGAGCTCCACGCCTCGAACGACCGCAAGTTTGTATAATGTTTTCCATATTGGTCACATTGATAAAATTATTCAGACAAAATGTTTTGACTTCTTCCAAAAATTGGGCTCAACTAAGGTTGTCCTAGGCTCAACAACATCACAATCCAACCTAAAAACTACTACACAAATAACATATCTTCCTCCGGTTTCCTTCACAATCCAACCTAGAGTTAAGCAAGAAATGAAAAAAAGTTTTAAAGAAAGGAGATTACCTACCGCAAATGTCCTTCCAGCAAATAAGCAAGTATATTGGCAAAGTTCAAATGTGCTTACAGCAATGGATTTTGATCTTCACTACACAAATCCACATAAAGAACAATAAGTTAACAAGTAAATATTTAATTTGCTGCATAATTTATTTCCCAGCAATGTAGGAACATAATTATCTATAAATAACAATAACTGAGTGCGAGCATAATTATCTACAATAATAAAAAAGTGCAAGCATAATTGAAATAAATAGGAATTTACTATAAGAGAGGGATGAAAGTGACTGATTAAAACACATTCACACTATATGGATGTCATTAGAAGAAACATTGAAAAACTAAACAATCAATGTGATCTACCCAGATATTAGGGAGTTTATATGCATTTTACTGGAAAATGGGGAGGAAAAGAAAGTCATTAGAACTGCATATTAATATAAGGTAGAGTTTCAATTTATATATGATAGATTTACAATAGTACTATGGGTAAATTATTCTTAATTGTACTACATCACCTTCCTCTAAAAAAAAAAGTAAACAAAAAAAAAGATTGCTCCTGTAAAATGGAAGGGAAAAAACTACAGTACCAACAGAAGCAGGAACTGAGAATGCAGAAAGTGCTCATGCAAAGGTATTACGCAATAACAAAAACCCTAAGCTCGTCTCCGTCTCCTCTGGTAATGCGGGTATCTGCATCGAGATACGTGACTTCAAATTCACCACTTCCAGTATTTGATGGAGGCCTTAACACATCTGGAATCCGCGGTATCTCGAATGATGGTAGTTGTGAGTCTGTGACAAGTTTCCACAATTCCACTCGCCTTTACTTTACAAATGTTTTCTCAAATATGATTTTTATCTTTGCAGATCCTATTCCCATTAAAAATGAAAGCTCAATAACGATGTTCGTTTTCTCATTTACTACTCAGAGAGTCACCCGGGCGGGCTTATGTTGGCCTGGGCCAACCAGGGCGGCCCAGGCCAACTTATTTTTTTTTTTAAATACATTAATTTTTATTTTTTTTTTTAAAAAAATACATTAAAAAATTTATTTTTAGCGGCGGACCCCGGACGGCCGCCCAGGTTTGCCCGGGCCTGGGTCCGCCCCTGTGTGGGTTCATGGGCTACGTTCAATGTTGCCGTCTCATTGAGAAGGATCTAACACCACTCAAAGGTACCTTAATCAATGTCGTTTAGTTCAATTTTTGGTTCGTTTTCCGATGTTCGGCCTAACACCAAGGCATGCAGTGCGGGAAAGGGGAAAGGTCATTTAATTATGATATTGGATCGTTTTCCATTAATATTGATTATCCATCTCTTTAATGAACGCAGATGCGAGTTATTTAACGTATGGTTATTTGGATACGGTCATCGATTGGATTCCAGGTATGAAAGATATCCGCCTGAAGGATCTTCCAAGCTTCGTTAGAACCAGACCCAGATGACAATATGCTCGATTTTCTAGTGGTTGAATGGGAGAGAACTCAAAAGGCTTCAGCCGTCATCTTCAATACCTTTGATGCCTTAGAGCAAGAAGTTTTGGACGCACTTTCATCCAAGTTTTTGTTGAGAGAGATAACGACAAACAAACAGTGGAATAATTCTTCTCTCTAGATAAAAGCAAATAGAGTGTAATCTCAACAATTATATGTACTGAAAAATAGTCTCAAGATAATCAATCAAACCAAGTCAGAACGACACAAACAATTTTTACGTGGAAAACTTCCCCAGTGTGAGGAAGAAAAATCACAGGACCTAGTCCAATCAAATCTCCACTATAAACCAAATAATGGGTACACAAAGTCTTCTCTAGTCACAACTCAGATCTTCAAGATGATATCAATCTTGACAAATACAACGAAAAAACAACGTAGAGAAAATACCAACAATTTGCGGTTATTGTTCACGAGTACGAACTACTGTTCCTGAACTCAAAATCTGATCTTCACCGTTCAGATGATAGCCCCTTGTGTCGTGAACATCTCTTCCAAATTTCAGCTCGATCGGACCACAGACGAAGCGGGCTCTAGCCTTTTATGAAATCTGGACGTGAAAGAGAAAAGCTGCATTTTTCTTTTCTTTCTCTTCTTTTAATCCGTACAACTTATTAAAAAACTCATCCTTACCGTTATAAGTTAAAACACTAATGGGTTTTGTGCCATATTAAAGACCCTCGTTAGGCTTTCCTTCACATAGAAGGAATAAACCCAACAGTTTTCCCGTATTTTCTCCATCGGTCCCTTACATCTCATCCTAAATCAGATCCCCGATAACGATTATAAATTAATTGGATCAAACTTATGGAAAGAGGAAGCGGGCTGTCTCGAATGGCTAGGGAAAAAAGAACACGACTCTGTTCTTTATGTGAATTTTGGGAGCATAACAGTCATGACAAGCAATCAATTAATTGAGTTTGCTTGGGGACTGGCACATAGCCACCAAACATTCCTGTGGATAATATGGCCTGATCTCGTGGAGGGTGACTCGGCCATTCTTCCATCCGAGTTCTTGGCAGAGACCAAAGAAAGGGATCTATTAGCAAGTTGGTGTGCTCAAGAACAAGTACTCAGTCATCCATCTATTGGTGGGTTCTTAACACAGTGGATGGAATTCCACGATTGAAAGCATGCGGGGTGGAGTACCATTGATCTCTTGGCCTTTCTTTGCTGAGCAACCAACCAATTGTCGCTACTCTTGCAAAGAATGGGGCTTAGGCATGGAGATAGAGGGTGATGTAAACAGGGCACAGATAGAGAGCCTTGTGAGAGAATTGATGGTTGGAATGAAGGGAAGAGAATTGAAGCAGAAAGCTGCAGAGTGGAAGAAGTTAGCGGAAGAGGCCAATCGTGCATCTACTGGCTCATCATACGTGAACTTAGATAAACTGATTGATCGAGTGCTTCTATCGGGTGATGTAAACAGGGCACAGATAGAGAGCCTTGTGAGAGAATTGATGGTGGGAGTGAAGGGAAGAGAATTGAAGCAAAAAGCTGCAGAGTGGAAGAAGTTAGCGGAAGAGGCCAATCGTGCATCTACTGGCTCATCATACGTGAACTTAGATAAACTGATTGATCGAGTGCTTCTATCTGCAAGGGTTGGTTAAATTGAGCTTGTCAAGTCATGTTATACCTTTCTATCTAATCAATCTCATCTGTTCACTTTTGTTTCCCTCAGTTCTTATCCTTTCTGCAGTGCTGCCTTTTTGTTAGTAAGAGGATGATACACAAAACGAATTTATTTCTCACTTTCTGACAGATGTTAGAAACTTCTGCGCCTGACCCCTCCTCCCCTTCGAAGGAGCGCTCCTTCCGTTGCTCCCTTCCCTCTCCCTCTCCATCCTCTCTAATGGTTCCCTTGGTCTTCCGTTCTCTTTCTCCCTTTTTCTCTTATGCTAGCCTCCTTTTGCCTTTTCTCTTACTTAGATCTCGACGGATTGGAGGCTTTTTGGTGGCCACGCTCAGCTCGGCAATGCTTCGTCTCTCCCGACGCTCATCTGTCCACCTTCCCGGAGCTGGTGTGCCGGCGCGTGATACTCCACGTGCACGTGGATCTCACTCTCCCGCGCTAATCTTGCTTTGTCTGGGCTGTTTGTGGTGTCATTTTTCATGTTTTCTCTGGCCTTCGCTCGATCAAGGGGCTCTTGGTTGTGTGTTTGGTTTTGTTATGTTATGTTCTGTTCTGTTTAGTATTTTCATTCTACTGGTTTTTGGTAGGAAGGATCTCTTGGCAGTTTTGTTGCAGTGGCTGGTCAGTAACGCTAGATCTCTTTTGGATTGGCTTTGTCTTGCTAGATCTATGTTGCACTGTCGGGTCAGTTTATGGTTCCTCCAGATGTCTTCCCTTTTGGCTGTGCTGGTGTGGATGGGTCTTCGGGGAAGTGGGAGCGCGGTGTTTGCTGACTCTTTCCTCCGGTGTTGGGCTCCACCGGTTGTGGCGGAGATTACCTTCGGGCCCTTAAATTTACTGTTTTTGACTATATGCCCATGTGCATTGTAACCGGCCTTGAAGGCTTGTCTATAAGCTCTTGTTGTAGTTTCTCCGGTGGAATGAACATTTCACGTTTATTTAGAAAAAAAGAGAGAGGGTGATATACAAGTAATGTTGTCATTTCTGATCCGTCAAGATTTGTTGATTCTAGAGAATATTGAAGGATCAGAAAGGAGAAGAATTTCTTTAAACGATTACTATTCACGTTGATGTTACTTGACAATACCAATATATATTACGAGACACACACAAATAAGAATAATTTTTAAAATAATTAGCATTAAAAATTCTCAAAACTTTAGTGGGTTTGAAGCGGCCGTAAAACGGGCTTGGAACCATTTTCAAGTCACACTGATTGGGTCTGGAAAAGGGTCATCATCTAAAGGCCTGTATACGAAGCTACACGTACATATCCAAATCTTCACTCAAAGGGCCCTTCACAGCCCAAACTAGCGGGTAAGCAGTCGATGCTCAGCTCTAATTAATTACAATTTTCCAGAATATAAATCCTTTTGCCCGGAGAGCGAAACTTTTGAAACAGAGTAACACGATCTGCTGTTTAAGCGAACATGTGTCCTCTGTATCCCTCAAAGGTTGCCTTGTCCTGCCTTGGCCAACAAGTCAGCCGTTTCACTGCCTTCGTACGAAGTCTGCTGCATGCCCACAAGTGGATCTCGCCATCTCGGTCGGCAAAACCCTGCAATCAACCATTGATAACTACAGCATTTGTAGACGGAAATAAATCTGCATCAGATCCAACCTGCGAGGATTGTAGGTCAAATCACGGCCAAAAAGACAAAAGGACCTAGAAATTAATTAAGCTTCCAACCAATCCGTTTCCTTATCTGGCTAAAACGGAGGAACTCGATCTGACGATGCTACTAAGCTTTGAGTTACAAACTTGCAAGGCCTGTGATGGTTTTAGACGAGTGCTTACATTGATTCTAGCTATCCAAGAAAGGAAGTTTAAGTAGTCCATCGCCCTAGCTCGTTGCTTCAATTCGTGATTTATATTATGACAATCTTATTTGATTGCTTCAGTCTTGAAGGGGTGAAAAAGGAAGAATTAAAAGCATGCCTTAGGGAGACGGTGGGAATCTGAGCTACATTTATGCTCTCAGGTGCAAGCGTGCAATAACTTTTACGTCCATGCCAGATTGAAAGACTAGGCGATATGCGATGATAGTTGTTCAAGGCGTTGAAATCCACCCGCACGGTTAACCCAATATATAAGTGCCGATCAACTACGCGGGTTGTCCTCGATCGGCAATAATATTCTGGGATCCTTTTCAATTACCTCAACACCGTCTAATGTAGTAGGGAACGGGCTGTGACCAGCACCAAAGGATCTAATATGGTCTTTGAGCGATCTCTTGTGCTTGAAGTCAGAACCGCAGATGCAAAGCCAGCGCTTGCCGCAATTCTTTTCGTGGGTTCGCCAGTCACCTTTCACCGCCACGAGCTTCCCGCATTTGCGACACGAAAAGGGCTTCATCCCATGCTTTCTCTTGTAATGGTTTTGCAACGTTCGGAAATCTTTTAGAGGTTTTGCTCTGGGGTCGCTTATGTTGTTCTTGCATCCATCAGCGCAGCAATAGCATGGGATGCCTAACATAGGTCGCAGTTGGATTCCCTTCAGCGACTCTGGCCCTTTGCGATACTGTGGCCCATGCCCCCACATATGCATCTGCCATCGATAATATGATATAAAAATATTTTTAAAATTGTAGCTAGCTTTAATTACCATTGAAGCAAACGATTGTACCTGAAGATTGTTGTAGCGGTTGAAGGATTTGAAGCAGACATGGCAAGAAAAACGAGTGACTCCAATGCGTATTTCTTCGGGAGTCGGTATCCAATAACTGTAATTAGCCGCTTTATTTGCATTTTCCGTTTTAGCTGTATTAATTGAGCACGTCGAATAGTTGGGAAGGCCAATGTTTAAGGCCATAGTGAGATCCTGTTTACCTTCACTCTTTTCGTCTGTTGTTGCAATAGGTGAGCGATGTAAACAGCTTAGCAAGGGTAGAGGATGAAGCGAATTGTGGTCCCTGCTTGGAAAAAGATTTAAGGGCTCAGTTTTTGTATGATTCGAAGTGGAGGCTAGCGCAAGAAAGCTAAATGAAACTTCAAAGGGCTTCATGGTCGAAGAGCTCAGCTAGTGTAAAGGTTTAGACGTTTCAACCGCAACTAGGTTCTTATAATTGTAGCCTTGCTGGTTGGGTGATATTAGGATTTATGGTGCAGCTGACAAGAAACAGAGAGGGAGAAAGGGGGAGAGAGAAAAAAAGATCGCTGGAGAATATTGCAGTTGACCGAAAAGAACCTTTGTTGTGGGGGGTCATAATCCTCTCCTGCGTTTAGTGTTTATATGTTTCCGGTATTAAAGTAAAATGACATAACTCCTGTGGCCCATTGCTTCTGAATTTAGCAAGAATGGCACCGCAGAAGGTATGGAGAATTTATGGAAATGCATAGATTAGCCAGGTTAGCTCTCATCACTCAACTCCATGGTATTTAAATTGCTCTACAAAACAGTTTTAGAAAGAGTGGGAGTCGGATAGATTTCTCAGCAGGGTTAAAATGATTTTCTGTTTGTGAAGTGCATTTGGACCTTTCATCAATATATATCTTCCGTGTACGTTTAATTCTTTTACTTCTTTATCCTGCCCTCAGGATTTTGTGTACTAACACTCCCGGCAGATGGTATTGCATTTTCTCGTCGGAAAGAGGCAATTACTTACGACAGCAGAAGAGGACAAGGATGTGGGTTGCATCGAGGGATTGGCGGTGGTGGGTTTAGCAGGTAGCTAATGATATTGTTCTAGTACTAATTAGATTCAGCCTCACCGATTCTAATCTCACAAGCAGTTCCTGTTTGTTTGGTCCTCGTGTCCAGACACCCGCCTTCATCTACTGATAGAATCCCTCACTAAAGCTCCCTGCACCGTATAAACGGATTTACAAAATTATATCTTCGATTGATTGTAGTTTAGGCAAAGCCGAAACGGGACCCCTTCCACGGAATTGCCGAATTGGTGGTCAACATATCATTACAGACACAATTTGTTCTCTTTCCCATTTGGAGTTTAGCGTTTCTAAGTCCAAATTCCAATTCAGTGGCCCACAATTTCATCGAATGGGCTAGCTTCTTGTTCTTGTAATATTATTTCTCGCTCCGTCACAAAGTCCTCTCTCCGCTCCACCATTGTATTGGCCAGTAACGGGAAGGATTGCCGTCCTTTATAGGTCGTTAGGGCCCATGAGAGCCCAAGAACCCATGGGTTTGTTAGTTTGCAATTTATGAGCCGGGGATTGGGATCTAAGTCTATATTCTCGATCTTTAACGAGAATCAAACACAACTGAATATTTGTCGCAATGTCTGCTTGAACTCTAACCAAACTCCGTACTTTCGCACCTTCCTTTCCTGGTTAATTTCCCCTTAAATAAGCGAAACAAATATTCTGAGATCGGCATGTTCAAATCCAAAACTTCTTATTGAGGGGCTGAATTTCCCTCCTATTGTTCGTACATTTTGTTAAAGATGATCAACGCTAGCTCTTATACTTGAAGAATAAATAATCCAAAGAAAAAAAGATCAGAAAAACAAGAAAATCATTTTTGGGAAAAAAATCTGCAGAATGTTGATGATAGGTTCATCTTTTCCTGCCACAGCCGAGAGAATGAAGGCAGTCACAGCTTCAGACCAAAGAATTAAGTTATTGATCTTTGAGAATTCCAGAAACAATAAAAATACGATAGGCATAAGCTTGTCAGTATCATACAATTGAAAATTGTAGCCAGGCCTTGATATATTGTCGAGTTCTTCTGTTATGTTTGTGAACTCTCTGAAGTAATGACTCCCGCTTCTGTATCAGTGGAGATAATTCGCTGTGACGTCTGTGAATCTGAAGCAAGGGATCCATCACGGTTAAGTAGATTCTGGTCAGTACATGCATTAACAATTGCCCAGCAGTCGTTTCTGTGATATATATATAGACATCTAGATGTATAAAATCTGAATATTTAGGATGAAGACAGAATCTAACATGCAATGTGGGGCCTCTTTTTGTGAATAATACGAGATACTTTAGTTTGTGGTCATTTCTAAAACCAACCAGCACGCATCTTTGATTGTGAAACCAAATGGAGTCAATGTTGGTTTACACCATTCTCCTCTGTCACGAAGTTCCATCGACCCATAGCAAGGGTCATTGCACAAACCTAGACATCTAATATCCGATGCAGCTCTGTCATCTATACTTTTCTTCTGAAAAAAAAAAGTAGTAGTTTTCTTTTGATAATTTGCTCGTACGATAATGACATTTGAACTCGTACCCAGTACCTAGAGATGGATAGATTTATTTGATCCAAGCCTCTATTTGGCACACTCTTTCTTTTTCTTTTTCTTTTTGGTAATCTTGCCACCCTCTTTCTTGTTTTGTGTTTTCTGATGGCGATGGAGGGAGGAGGCTGTGAAAAGAAAGATCATGGGCAGAGTTCCGGGATCAAAGATTGTTGTATACCAGTCTTGGGCCTATTGAGCTTTATAAGGAATTGTTGGAACCATGGGGGAGGATTTGAAAATAAAGATCAGGGGTGGAAGCCGAGAAAAAAAAGATGATAGGTAAGTTTTGGGAGCAAAGTTTCATCAATCACAACCTTAGGTTTCGTTTGGGATTGTTGTGACAAAAAGAGCTTTTATCAATAAAGTTTTTGCTTGTAGAGCTTTTGCCTGTAGAGCTTTATTAAAAATCTATTTAGCTTTTTGACAACTATATGTTTTAAAGTGCTTTGAACCTATTATATATGTTTGAAGCGTCGCGCAGAAGCTGTTTTTCTGTGTTAAAGAAAAAGCTTCAATTTGAAGCTTCTTTTTAATGTGGATTTCTAACTTTTTAGGTATTGAAAAAGTAATTTTTTATTTTTAGCCAAACACATTTTTCTGTGTGAAAAAATATATAATAGATTCAAAGCACTTTAAAACATACAGTTGTCAAACAGCTAAATAAATTTTTAATAAAGCTCTACAGGTAAAAGCTCTATAAGCAAAAGCTTTATCGATAAAAGCTCTTTTTGTCACAACAATCCCAAACGAAACCTAAGGTTGTGATTGATGAAACTTTGCTCCCAAAACTTACCTATCATCTTTTTTTCTGGGCTTCCACCCCTGATCTTTATTTTTAAATCCCCCTCCATGGTTCCAACAATTCCTTATAAGCCCAATAGGCCCAAGACTGGTATACATCAATCTTTGAACTCCCAGACGCAATTTCAAACGGGGCCTTAGACTTGTTGGCTTTTTAGCCGACGTTGGGCCTTAATTTTTTTTTGGGTAAGTAAAGGGCCTTTATTTATTCTGTACGCCGTTAAACAACATAACCATCGAATGGGCTTTTTATCAAGTGTCAGAAAAGTCAGACCGGCTCTCAGATGTGATGTAGAGTGCACGTCCTTTTTTAAAAAAAAAAATAGTTGTGGCCGATTAATAAATGTATATACTTGTGCAGTATTTTTGAATTTGAATTTGGATCTCAATTTGAGGGGTCAAATATGAAAAGTCTTGAGAATTTCTTTTGTTGTTGCTATTTTTGGGGGATGGAGGATAGTCCCCCAAGCTACGTCCCTGGTTGGGGACCTCTCTCATCTGAAGCACACTTCTTGATGCAGAACTCAGAACTGGACTAGTTTGGACAAAATGGGCATTTCTTCCACCACCAATCATAAAATATATACATCCCGTAGGGGATGTTCATTTATCAAAAATGTTAAGATTTGAATTGTGAATATTTGTGTATATTAGAGTTTTATAAGTTGTTGTGTAAAAGTTGATGAAAAGTTCTAAAGATATTTAGGGTCCATTTGTTTGGTTGTAAAATCATTACTTCACGTAAAAAGTTTTTCATTGAAACTTTTTCAAGGCAAAAATTTCATTTTCAGCGTTTGGATATTCTTTTAAAATATTTTCAAGAAAATATTTTTTTATGTCTGACATGCTTAATGATTTACGTATTTTCATTGTTCATTTTTTTTAAAATGCACTTGAACCTGACCCAAAAAAATTTCAAAATGAGCAATTAAAACCTGACCTGACCTAAGCTGACTCGACTAGGTCGGTTCCGGGTCAGACCATCGGGTCTCAGGTTTTTTGAATGGCCATACTTCAAATTCAAAAAAGTTCTTTAATCAGAGATCTATAATTGTTCATGAAAATGACACAATCATCTTCAATGTAAGCTAATTGTCCAAACAAAAATAGAAATAAACCAAATGAAATAAACTTAAATGAAAGACATTACATAACCTAAATCCTAACCAACTACAGATTTCCCCTAGTAGAATAATCTTGTCATATTGCTTGTGCTATCACATCCCGTTTTATGAAAGATCTATAATTGTTGAGTTCTATGATTCTCCTCTCGAGATAGTGCGTCAGAATTTGCTTCTTCCATAATTCCAATATATAAATCCCTTTTCCCTAGCTAGCTTGCTCGATTGCTCTGTACTTTGTTCCCAACTATTCACGCAAAGATACACAAACACACACAAAAACGCTTATAAATCTCTTTCATTCAATAAGTCAAACTCAGATATCTACCTTTAAAGAAAAAAAATGGATGAAACACCTAAGAATCTAGAGATGCTACAGATATGTTGCTTGAAGGAAAAAAAAAGAATTCAAACACAAAAATACTCTAATGTTCTAAAGAGGACCACGAAGACACCAAAAGCATTACAAGGCAAGTGGGCAATTGAGAGCATATGTATGCACAACACATGAAAGATCACGAACGAATATTGAAGAAGATCAAAGATCCTCTGTCCCTATGTATAAAGATATCTCTCACTAACGAAGATTCCATTCATAATGGCAAAAGAGCATGCCGAATAAACCTAACTATTTCAATGACAATGATACTTGAGCAAACCCTGCAACTATAATGGTTCTTGAAGAACCCCATTCATTAAGAGGCTAATTTTAACCATGTCCAAAAAGCATAAGAAGATTAGTAATTTCTAATTGTAATAAAGGAAGTCCCAATTGATCTTATTGAAGTTACTACCAGATATATTTTTGGATTCCACTAAACAGATTGAAGATAACAAGACATAATTTTTTTTATTAAATCTATAAGAAATGCATATCTCAAAATCTCATACTGGAGATATTGAGGCGACAAAAGAAGAATTGTAATCACAAATGACCAGTAAGACCATTGCATCTATGAGAATGGTACTATCATTCCATTATAATATCACATGAGAGAACACTATAAAGCTCCTCATATTTCATTACATTGCATTAGGTTTTGAGACTGAATACAGTTTGTTCAAGAGTCTAAAAGTGCCTGATTATTGGATTCTGTAGCTACAATGGCTTATAGTTGGATAACAATTCTTTGGATAGATCTTCGTTGTTCTCATTTTAATGAAATCAATAGCTAAAAATGATTGTTCCCTGGGGTCATCAATGTTGTTTCCTGAAATCATTTCCTACATTTAGTTTAGGAAAAACAAAATAATGGAAGACTCTTCTTTGTGAGTTTTCTTTCTGTTATCTGAAAACAATTTTTCTTCTTGACTATTATATCCTTTTTCAACAAATTATATAAACCAGGCAACTCAGCTGAGAATCTTAAGAAGACCATAATCCCAATAAAATCTAAGAGCCACATAAAGGGAAACAATCCAAAACAATCCTCTCAAGACATAAATGACTGTCTAGTTGAGCAACAACAAACACATGCATGATTATACAATCCATATATAGATCTTATCATAAACTTGCCGTAACAAAATTAGCAATAACCAGTCGAGCATAGCAAAACACATATCACAGCAAGTCAGCAGGAGCAATACCAAAGCAGAGGTATAACCTGAATCAGAGCATCCAAGCCATAACAAACATATCTCAACAAGCCAGCAGAAGCCACAACTAAGTAGAGGCATAACTAGAACCATTTTTTTACCTGAAAACGCAAGTTGGGCAGATCATTTTTTTTAGTTACTCTATTCGTTCCTAAATCTTTTTAGCAAACAGATGGAGGGCAAAAACATCTGCAGTTTTTAATTGTATTTATATAAAAAAGTAAATAATATACAAAAATAAATACTATAATAATAATATTTATAATAATATAATACGGTCTATGAATTAGGCCTTATAGGTCTTTGATTTTTTTTGTAAAATACGATCTTACTTTCATACGACGAGGCAGGTGCGAGGATCATATTATTATAGTATTTATTTTTGTATATTATTTAATTTTTTATATAAATTAAACTTACAAAAAATAATTTTTTTTGTAAAACACTTTTTCTTGATGGAATGACTATTTAGTCAAAAAATATAAACTGAATGACTAAAATTTTAAAAAATTAAACCTAAGGACTAAAAAATAAAAAGACGTAAAACCTAAGGACTAAAATGTCAATTTCTATTACCACATCAGCTGCTGAGTTGTCAGCTGATATGACCCTTCCGTTAGGGAAATGAACGGATCCTTGACGGAATGATCATTTTGTAAAAAAATGTAAACCTAAGGGCTTTAGATTTGAAATTTGAAATCTAAGGACTAAAACTTAAAAGGGTGTAAAACCTAAAGACTAAAATGCCAATTTCCCATATAAAAATTCCAAACACCTCTTCAACCTCAAAACTACAATCACAATGCACAAGAATTGACAGAGTTTCAAGTTTGTTCGTATTTATAAGAGCGTAAATCTCTCAAACATATATGTAGCTCCACAAAGATTCGTATACCTGACTTCGCAAACATATATATTCTCATTGGTTACTGGTTAGCATATATATCAGTTCTTGAAAATAACTTGCAAACCAGGTGGGTGTATGATCCTTTTAAAGCTAATAGCATTAACAGATGTGAGAGGGCCCCTTTTCCCAAAGTGAAGATGCACTATATCCATATATTCGTTCAATTAAAGATATTCATGGCACTATAAAGCTAGTGGCCCTAAACCTTCCTTATCTCTTGAATTCTTTCATCATGCATACTGCTTCATGTGGTTGGTGCCTATTTAATGACCACCACGTTGCTCTCATGGTTACGAGTGTCTCCGTCAAGTTAATGCTGGTTCTCTTAGTCATTCCATTTCAGCATGTATCACCTCCTCAAATTCCCCCCATTACAAGGAAACTGACCGGAAAAAGTACTGGAAAACAAACCTGAAACTAATATAGTTGCCATGTGACTGAATTTTGTTGATACTTCTCGCGAAACACAAACGCGATATAGTTGACATTTAACACTTAGCAGTACTTTCTGGTCAATTCAAATTAATTATCTGATTTGTAATTTGTGTTAAGAGAAGTGCGCGCCATCCTAATTTTGTAGGCGTAGCGTTTATCTGAGTTGGTGTTGTTGGGCGTAGGGCTGTACAACCCCGGTGTAGGTGCCGGTTTTGGCCAAAACCGGCACCTACACCGGGTAGGCCGGTTTTGAAAAAATGCCACCTACACCTACACCGTTAAGGGCAAAAACCGGCCGGTGTAGGTGGCGGTTTTAGCGGTGGCGGTTTCCGGTAATCCTATATTCATATTGAGCTAATTTTTTAACATATTACGCACATAAAAAAATATAAACTCTACACTAATACAATCCAATCCAAACTAATATAATCCAATCCAAACTAATATAATCCAATCCAATCCAAAATCAATAATACAATTTAAACTAATACAATTCAATCCAAAATGAATAATCTAATCCAAACTAATACAATCAAATCCAAAATCAATAATCAAATCAGTTCAAGGCAAGAAACGGGAACGTATCTCCAACCAGATCAAGGCAAGAAAAACAAAATGTATATGCATAGTTGCAAAAACAAATATAATATCTAATATGAAAAACAAAACCGAAACCAAAACATCAAAGTCGTGTCTAACATAACGAAAAGGTCCAACATAGTTACATTACTTATATAACCCAACAGTTAACATGGAAAACCTTAGGAAAATCAAAGCCCATTAACAATTGTGTGTTATGCTCTCAAACATAATCATAATTATGTGTTATGCTCTCAAACATCAGAATTTCAATCCTTTACAATTATAAAGAAAAACCTTAGGAAAATCAAAGCCCATTAACAGAACTTCAGAATTATGTGTTATGCTCTCAAACATCAGAATTTCAATCCTTTACAATTATAAAGAAAAACCTTAGGAAAATCAAAGCCCATTAACAACCTTATTTTATTACAAACCCTAAGCTATCATTGGGGTATTTCAGCAACCTAAAAATCATCTAATCAACCTCAAAATCAAAGCTTTTACACGGTGCCATCATCAATTTCCAATCCAAAATTTTTCAGCAACCTACTCCTCAAGAAACCCATATTTTCTTTCCAAGGCTCTTGTCACAGTATCTCCCAAATTTTCCATATTTACACCATCACTCAAAGATCCCCTTTTTTGTTTCTCTAAACTTAGTGCTAAAATAATCAAGGAAGCAAGAAAGAGAGAGGAGCAAATCTGATCCTCTAAATGCAAAGTACCCGATTGCTCTAAATGCATTTTAGGGTTCTTTTGCCACCTTGTTTCAAATTGTTCACAACAATATTTAGGACACTAAATTAGATTCTTAAAGCATGGTAATTTTCTTAAAAGAACCCTTCGAAAAGGACTTCAAAAACTAATTAAAGTATGGACAAAACCGGTTCTATATGGTTCATTATTTGACCAATCTATCACATGCATTTGCTAACATTTTAAACACTAATAGCTTGGACATAACAGATCAAATTAACAGCCATGGCCTAAACCAAGGAAATTTAGGTTCCAATCAAAACCGAGTATTCTACTAAAGCAGATGGCATTTACGTTGATGATGCTACTATTTGAAGCATGAACATGCAGCCCTGACTAACAAGAGTGCTGTCCACTATTCTTGTTGGTGCTCTACATCAACCATGGCCTAATCAATGCTCTGATTAAACAGGACCATTTCCAAGCTCACACAATAGAGAAAAGGGAGGTGAGAGAGAGAGAGAGAGAGAGAGAAACGGTAGATTACCTGAAAGATGATGAGACAAATCAGCACGGGCTGTGGGCAGTGGGCACGTCGGCGTGAAGGCAGTGGGCAGGGGGCACGTCGGCGTGAAGGCAGTGGGCAGGGGGCACGTCGGCGGTGAAGGCAGTGGGCAGGGGGCACGTCGGCGGTGAAGGGCGATGGCAGTGGACTAGACGGTGATTTGGGGTCTGATGTTAGGGCTGGGATTTGGGAAATTTAGGATTCGGGAATGGCAAAGGCAGGCCTGCTGAGGGGGGCACTTCGAGTCTTCAACTTTCAGTTTTGCGTTTTTTTTTTTTTTTTTTTTTTTTTTTTTTTTTTAACCCGGTTTCCCGGGGTCCGGGTTCCCGGTTCCGGGTAACCCGGGAACCGGGATTACCCCCGGGATTTTTAAAAAAAGGCAAACCGGCACCGGCACCGGGTTGCCGGTGCCCCGGCAACCCGGTGCCGGTGCCGGTGCCGGTGCCGGTGCCACCGGATTTTCCCGGTGGCACTGAACACCCCTAGTTGGGCGTGAAGCAATAGACAGGCGCTAACGTCTTCAGATTGGCCAACAAAGGGGATTTTCAGTGGCTAAAGCCCCATATCAATCTTAATGGAAGCTAGGAAAGGCGCATAAAGTACCATCAATGTCTTTCTCTTTTATGTTTTCTCAAATATGCTTAAACTTGAATATGGATGCGAATTGTGAAGATTGGAAACTCTTTTGTAGACATGAATGTTTTGGAGCAATCATCACTGCTCGAAGTTAGTCAGTCTCAATGGGCAACTACAAAAGGCAAATCCATTATCCTTTTGCTTCGGCCTTACCTCAATATGAGAGAGAAAGTTGCGAGTCAAAAAGGTAACTTGCTAGGTCCTAGGTGTAAACCTTAGCTTAAGACTACTCGAGAGTCGTCTAGTGCCCGTGCAGAAGCAATGAATCTGCATTTAATTACTTCCCCTCCTTCGCTCATGATATGGTGTTAGTTATGGGGCTCTAAATCACTTCATCCGGTCCCCCGGCCTTATCAAGAAGATCACCTTACCTAGGGAATATAGAAGGCAAGTTTGAGTCAGTCAGGAAAAAAGAGTTGAACGGGGCATGCTTCTATTTGATGATGGAAAAAATTGTGGTGACAAGAAATCATATTAGCTCTCTGCCATTTGATTTTGGCTGATTTTAATGCTGCTGCCTTTCAGCTGTATGGGACCAGGAGTGGTGATGGATTTCACCCATGTGTTGAGCCAGGTTCTGACCAAGAATCTGGTGAAAATTTTGAGGCTTTTGAGCTTTATGTAAACTCTATATGTACCACTCTCTAAATAGCCAGTAAGTCTAATAGATTCACTAAATCAGAATTTGCTTTATAGTTACTCTCCCCAATTGCTTCGTGTGAGGGGCTGCTCCTGGACATTTTTCCATTGATTTATCGCCGGGTAAGGCTCTCAAATCATGCTTGCATGTCATTTTCTGAGGGAATCAATGTTGGAAAAGGTATGGGGCAGAGCCTTCTCGTGAATAACCAAACATGGAAAAGAAGTGCGTGCCCCAAGTTTTAACACGGACACCTCACATGCGACGTAGGGTCCCGAGGCTCTTGCGGGTGAGTGGGGCTTTTCACTTACGTGTAGCAGATGCAAATGGTGCAATTATTATTATGGCATTGAACGTGAGACTTGCAACTTCGTTTTAGTTAGGACACTCGATGGACCACGATTGTCGTAATCAACCTTTGACAACTCGTTGCTGCCGAACCTATATCATAGTCATGGTCATCAGCCAAACCAGGGGTATTTTCCACCCAGTTTGTGGACGGTGGGCTCCATTACTATCTAATTATATTGGGTGGGGAAAAAAAAGTCTCAGTCTGTTCTATTTTAAGTAGAACGATAGCGGCATAGCGCCTCATGGGTTGTCCTGAAGTTGTTCGAGGGCTGATGGTCCCCTCCTTGAGGAATCTGTGGGATTCTAATCAGCTTCACTATATCGATGGGCTAGAAATTAGACTCGGTGGGATTTGATGCTTCTTTCTCGTCCAAAACGACAATTAACTGTGAAGCAAATAGACGGATGAAGTGAAAACAACGGAATTTGAGCCATGTACCAATACAATTTTTACTGGTCTCTGAGGCAAAGGCATTTTATCCGACTAGGCACTAATCACAGAGCATGGGCCAGTTTGCTCTATTTGCGTGGGCTCTTTTACCAAACCCATTCCAGTCAAACCGCGACGTCACCGGAATGAAGACTTCGATTTGTCTTGTTGTGCTTTTCAGGAGAGATGCGCTTCAACCCAATGTGCCAAACGAAAAAAGGTCCGTTTTGCTCCTCAAATAAATCAATATGCATTGCTAACAAGGAAACACACCGACCTCACATGACATGTTTTGACTACAAGCGCGTCCTAAGATCTTATCTTCCATCCAACTTCCTAGATCTCCCACAGCTTATTGATTCTAGTGAGTATAAATATTAAAAAAATAATCGAAGTCAGCCGTGGGATCAAGATCCACTTAGGCCTTAGTTGTTTGGCAATCCCACTAATCTTATTGTATAAAATATTGACACTTGGTATATTTTTACCGCAATTGCTAATTACCCAAGAAAGGACTGAAATAAATAGGAAAACACTTTCTTGATCAACAGATTAAATGGCAGGAAAGCAGCCCCACCAATGCAGCTTTTGTAAGTTCATTCCGGATACTGGCATACTGCGGGTCATGCAAAGTGGGGGATTTCGATGATTTCGGTCGGGGTAGAATTTTGATTTGGTACGGAGGTAATGTTGGCTGCTAAAATACCTGGATGTAAATTGTAAAAGATGGCCCATTTCGGTAATCAATGGAGATATGTGGGCCACGACCCAGATGGGTTGCCGTTCTAGGAATGAACTGTAAATGCATTGCTGCCACGTTGTGCAGTGTGCATGGATAACAGATGGCTTGAGACAATTAGCTCGTGGCTCTGTCAATTCTTTTACCGACAAATATTATAGGAAATGAATAGTGTGCTTTGTAAGAGTAAGATTTTTGGGAAGCAAACGCTATGGAAGTGACTAAAAGAACCCAAAGCATAAAAAAGCGGAAACAACTCAATTCCATCGTCCTTTTTGTTCCCTCCCTTCCTCCGAACAAATCAACCAAGGGTAGAAAGGAATTCATTTTGTGCCTACGAAGTTAATGTTGCTTGCAATATTTGAAAGTATAATAAGATGGGTTCTAGCATCCCCTTTAGCGTTTTGAACCGTCATGTGTTCTCTCGGCTTTTAATTAATGCGATGAGTTTGTTTATTAAAAAAAAGGAAAAAAGAAAAAGTATAATAACTCATACGATTATACAAAAGGTCTATATTTAATCCACTGTTTTTCAATACGGTTCAACCAAATAATTATATTTAACAATAGATTATCTTGAGGAATATTCAAACACGTCGTGTAATATATGGGTTCAACATAATTATGGGGATGTTTGTTTGTGGAAATATTGGGGTTTTTGAAATTTTGGGTATTGAAGTTTGTGAAAAAAGTATAGTATTTTATGAAAAAGTGAGGAGAGAGAAGATTTAATTGAATAGTATAATATTATTTTATAATTTAATGAGGAGAGAATGATTATTTTATGATTGTTTGAAAATATTGAGGGGTGAAAATATTGGGAAACAAACGCCCCCTATGTATAGAATTGCTGGTCTTCTAATAGGTTCAATTAATGTTGACATCGGATTTCAACTTTTTAGCTGGTTCCCAAATCCATAATTTATTTTTTTAAAAAATAAAATTTGACAAAAAAGGTATTTGTGATGCGATTTTAACTGTTGAGGAACTTAATAATTTGAACTGCATTTGTCCCATAATTTAGAGATATTTTAGTAAAATTCCTCTTAGAAATAAAAGGTCAACTCAAGAGTCAACCATCGAAATAGCATCAGTATTTATTTTTCTATATAAAGTAGATGGCAAATTCTGTCTTACAAACCTAATTAGTTGTGTATTGTAGCATATCAACGTATAAATAAAGTTTGCTTAGAAAAAAAAACGTATTAAATACGTAAATTGTCTTGTACTCATGTAGAAATTCAGTTTGGCGGAATATGGTAAAAAACATTATCTATATTTTGTTACTTCTCAATGTGGACAAGACACTAACACGAAATCTTATCGTTTGAAGCGGGACCCAGTTTATATTGTCTTATTACGCCTCGTGACCAAAAGCGCCTCCTGGGCTCCTCCCTCCTCGACCTGAAGGCCGAAGCTCTCATCATTCAAAAACGCGTGAAAGCTCGAATGGGAAGAAGGGCCGCGCTTACGGCAGCACCGTCACAGAAAGGACAAACAAGATGGCGACCAAAAGAGCAGCTGCTCTGAGACACGCACATTCCTCACCGGTCCAAATTGCGCCTACACACGTCGCCAAATTTGCTCACCGACACAACAACGCGTCAATGTGGCCCCCCCCTCGTCACAACCCGGCTTTTAAAATTTTCTCTGTCAAGTTTACGGCAAATTGACTTCCATAATCATCGCTAAGGAAAAAAAAAAGACTTCCATAATCATCGTCGCATGTGACTTCTCTCTCTTGGGAAAAAGATTACTACAATAAAAAAATGTCTCGTATTTTATTTCAAATGGAGAATCTAACGTTATTTTCCTTAAATCTGAAAAATATTACAGGGAGGAAGCGTTTTTGTCAGGTACACTGATGCAGTATATTCTGTATGCAATCGAGACCGTCTACGAAATGTACACCAGAACTAGATAGTAATGGAATCAAAATGTTTTCTCTCTTGAAGGCTGAAAGCTAATGATCTCGTATGGGTCAGATGCCGTGTGCAAAGAACAAAAGCACTGCCCTGTTCTTAACAGGATTCCCTTTATGATTCTCCGAGCACATCATACATTCTCACCCGCTAAAAAGGCCGATTTTGGGGGCTCACACAGAGTCTTTTATTTTCTCTCTTCTCTGCTTCCCTTTCTTCGTTGGAAAGAAAATTCTTCTTTGTTGTTGTTTTTATTATAATATGTTAAAGCAGAATCTCACTATAGTCACGGATAGCTTTTTCTGCTTTGGACGATTTGTACTCCTAAGCCAGGCCTAAACCTTGGAGTGATTACCGCTCATAATTACGGTTGAAAACGTATCTTAGATCATGGTTTTCTCAACCCAAAAGCACATGATTATGTGCGCTTTATCAATTGGGTTTTACAACGGAACCGAGTGAATTCTGAGGCTGAGCTATCTAGGGGGAAATAAATTGGTTATTTTGTAACTTTGTTTCCCCAAATCTGGGTAGGGGAAAAAATAGGGTCTGTTACCGATGCGGAATTGCGTGAAAATATTAAATAAGTGGAGCCACGGACAGCAAGCTCATGCAAGTGTGAAGGAGTGTGCTAATAACCCAGATATAGGGGATGCGCATCAGAATCCGGCAACTCCGGTACAAGTCAAATGTGATCCATATACCAATCTTCTCTATGAATTTCCCATGTCAGGCTGTCTCCCTCTCAATCAGATCTACCTTCTACATAATCACATATTCATGACGGTAGCCGACAAGTGAAAAAAGGTCCCTTTTTTTTCTCCCCCTTCTCTCTGCTTGAGGCTGATGGGGCGCCCGAAATTTTCCAAGAGGGAAAAGCAAAAAACCAAACTGCACATTGTAGTAGGGGGAGTTACTTAATACTTCCGTAGGAGCTTGGTGTCGACGGTCTCTCTCTCTTTCTTTCCAGATAAACCTATGCAATTAATGAGTTGGCAAAAAAGGGTTTTGGGATTTGGTTTTTTTTTTTTCTAAGTGGATTTGGTTTCTTTGGCATAACTAATAAGAGAGGACTATTACAGTTGGGTTCGGAAGTCTACGGGTAGGAGAATAGTGTCTTTAATGAGGGACTCGGAGAGCGTACTTTTTTTTAATATATTAATAATAGTTTGCCTTCAGTGAAGGGGAAGCAATTATTTTATCACGGATTTAGCAGAGTGATGTACAATTTTATTCGTATGGATTCTTAACAGGAATATATATAATTATATATATATATAAAACGGAGAACAAATTGTTTTCACGGGCCCTGTCGCGATTGAATCGGTACAAAAGTCTGCTGCTCTCGCACTGCCCACTGTGCCTTCTCACTCCATCTCTCCCTTTTTTCCCCTCTCCACTGGCATTCAGCCCAGCGAAATTGAGTGAGAGAAAGAGCTAGAGATAAACGACAGAGTAGTTTGTGGCTCAACCAAATCATTCATGAATTCACGCTGATATTCAGTGGATTTTGCTCTCTTTCTTACACTCCCTCCCTTATCCTTCTCTGCAGCTTTACCGCCCATAGCACAAGGTAGTCTTCTTCTCAACTACTGAGTACTGCCTCAACTTTTGGTTGATATCTTGATTACTTCGATTCTATTTTTAATGGCATACTCATAGTTTGTGATATCCACTGAATTGATCTAAGGGGAGTTTTGCTCATGTCGTCTGGGTCTTGTCTGATCTTCGTTTGAGAGAGGGAACCAAAATGAAATTTTTAATGGAAATGGAGTCCCGTTTTGTTACTTCGGGGTTATAGTACTCACTGAAGTCGATTTTTTTATTTGTCATGGTATAGGGAAATGTACCTGCTCTACTTTCCCTTTGTTTTCTGAGAGCCTCAAAATACACTTTTTTTCCTTTTCTGGTTTCATTCCTACATTAATATAAGGAGAGTCTCTTCTTCTTGTGGACCTGGTATCGTAAATAGTGTGCTCATGCAATGATACAATACCATATGCTTAATGATTTAGCTTGTTTGAGTGAAAAACTATCCTGGGTATGCATGTTTCTTTGATATTTGATTTGTTTGAGCGAACAACGTTTCTGGGCATCTTTCTTTGATATGTTTGAACTTCAAGTGGGAGATTTCTCTATGCCTTTTCATTGGGAACTCTGTTAGAGTGGCAGCCTTCCCTGGATTTCTTAGTTTTTTTTAAAAAAAAAATTGTCGTAATTTTTTTCCCTTATCGCAATTTTCATGCGGAAGGGCTTACAGGTCAGAGCATGTCCAGGCCTCTGCATAGAGGTGTATCTGGGTTACGGATCTCTGGGTGCAGCAACGATTTGTGCGATTCTCAAATGAAAGATAAAACAGAAAAGGAAGAGGTGGATAGAAGAGGTTCTGATCAGAGTTATATAGCCCCGAGGTTTCCTTTTCGGTTACTTGTCCCAGATAGTTGTACTCCCAAATATGGTATTGCCGAGAATGGCTTTGCATCTGATGCCTTGGCCATTGTAACTCCCAGGACTCGGCACAAATTAACAATGCTGCTTTTGAAGTTCAGTCTGGTATTGGTTGTAATTCTTGCGCTTATTGGATCCTTTTGGTGGGCACTTTCTATTTCTACGACATCCAGGGGTCACATATTCCATGGTTATAGGCGACTCCAAGAACAACTTGTTTTAGACTTGTGGGATATTGGGGAACTTTCTCTTGGTTCCTCAAGGTTGAAAGAGTTGGAATTCTGTCCTCAGGAGTTTGAAAATCATGTTCCTTGCTTCAATGTCTCGGCAAATCTTGCTTTGGGTTCTTCTAACGGCAATGAATATGACCGGCTTTGTGGGCATGAGCCAAGGCAAAACTGTTTGGTTCTTTCTCCTGTAAATTACAAGATTCCTCTCAGGTGGCCTACTGGCAGAGATGTCATCTGGTTTGCAAACGTCAAAATTACAGCACAGGAAGTAATGTCATCCGGAAGCCTTACCAAGAGGTTAGCAGAGTTTCTTATTAATCGACTCTCTTCTACGAGCTTTACATCCTCATTGATCTTTCCTGAATTCCTGCATTCCATATGGTTGTAGGATGATGATGTTAGAGGAGGAGCAGATCTCCTTCCGTTCAGCCTCTCTTATGTTTGATGGTATTGAAGACTACTCCCATCAAATTGCAGAAATGATTGGGCTGAGAAATGAATCTAACTTCATTCACGCTGGGGTAAGTGGTTATTTGTTTTTTTTTTGTTTTTCAATTGGTGTGTTAGACATGCATTTTTTATTTATTCTTTTGGTTTTCCTTCCCCATCATCTAATGTGCAGCCGCATTCCCGTGTACAATATCTCTGCCATATGTTTGTCAATAGCCTTCTGATGCGTGGTTGTGGTTCCATTCAACCTCCACCTCTTTCAAATACTCGACTTGTCTGAAATGGTGATTGAACGTGATTAACTCATAAATTTTGCAGGTTAGAACCATCCTTGATATAGGCTGTGGTTATGGTAGCTTTGGAGCACATCTCTTTTCCGATCAGCTCTTAACTATGTGCATTGCAAACTATGAGGCTTTGGGCAGTCAAGTTCAACTGACTCTTGAAAGGGGTCTCCCTGCAATGATTGGGTCTTTTATGTCGAACCAGTTACCTTTTCCGTCCCTCTCTTTCGATATGTTGCATTGTGCTCGATGTGGCATTGATTGGGACCAAAAAGGTATCAATACTTGAAACTTGACTGTTAAATGTCAAAGTGATAAAAAATTAAGGAGGAATTGAATAAACATCGATGGAGGATATAATTGACCATACATGAGGATGCTTACCACAAAGGCAAACATGCTACTTCCATAATTTTCCTTCTTTCACATGTTTCCTTCCCTTATCTTGATTCTGTAAATCTTAATTTGGTCCTAATAGATACTAGACTGCTATTGTCCAAGGTACTTGTAAAAGATGTAAAAAACAAACGACTTTCTTTTTTTGTATGGGTACCAATTTGAAGGAGCCACTCCAGTATATACTTTCATGCTCTTCCTAAAAGTAACACAGTTGTGAAATCTTAGGCATAAATGGTGGATCTGAAGTTTTTATGGTCTTAAACTGGTGAATCTCCTAAGGTGTAATATTAAGCTTGGAATTGCTAAATCATTAAGGCTCCATTTGTTTCGATGTGAAACATTTTCTTAAACCAGTACTTTGAATTTATCTTAGAATGTTTAACTCAGACCATAGCTCTTTATGTTCTCTTTTGTATGCTAACAGCTTTTGAGTTGGTTCTGCTAACTGTATACGTTATGTGCTACAGATGGTATGTACTTGATTGAAGTGGATAGAGTACTAAAGCCGGGTGGATACTTCGTCTGGACATCACCACATAACAATTTTCAAGGAGCATCAAAGGACCGTACGAAAGAGCATAAAAAAACGGGGGATTTTGTTCATAGTTTTGCAGAAAATCTGTGCTGGGAAATGTTGTCACAACAAGATGAAACTATCATATGGAAAAAGACTAGTAAAAGGAACTGTTATAGTTCACGGTAAGGTTTCCTGCACAAGATGCCATGCACATCCTCACACACACAAACCTATATGAATATGGGGAGCTGTATATAGGTGTATATAAATATATGATAGTTGCATAGTAGTGTGTGTCATTCTGATCGCCAGAAGATACTCTTGATTCATAGAATGACCTGCTTGTATTTGCAGGAAGCCTGGTTTGGGCCCTTCTACATGCAGCAAAAGCCAGGATGTTGAATCTCCATATTATCGACCACTACAGGCCTGCATAGGGGGAACACAGAGCCACCGATGGATACCTATTGAGGAGAGGACAACCTGGCCATCAAGGGCTCACTTGAACAAGAATGAACTCGCTCTCTATGGTAGTCCCTTTATTCTTGTTCACAGCTTGGAGCAGCATGCTAATAATAATAGAGAGAGAGATATTTTCCTACAATATTCTTTGCCTTATTGTATGGCCATATTTAATTTGTTTTGTCAGGCTTTCACCCAGTAGAATTTGCTGATGATACTGACCACTGGAAGGCAGCAGTCCGTAATTACTGGTCTCTTCTGTCGCCAGTAATATTCTCAGATCATCCGAAGAGACCTGGTGATGAGGATCCTTCACCACCATATAACATGCTTAGAAATGTGCTAGACATGAATGCTAATTTTGGTGGCTTCAATTCTGCATTATTGGAAGCCAGGAAGTCTGTTTGGGTGATGAATGTGGTCCCTACAAATGGGCCTAACCATCTTCCCTTGATCTTGGATAGAGGCTTTGTTGGTGTATTGCATGATTGGTAATGCCACTTTCTACGTATCCTTTTCTCAGTGTATATCATACAAGTTGGTACTATTGCTTGAACTGGAATCTCAACCAAATGTTTACTTATTGCTCCAGAGCTGCTTATACACGCAAGCATGACCTCAATGCTGCTGTTGAACATCCCTTATTTCACATGTTTGGAAATGGAAGTATTGATTTTGAGGAAGGAGTATTTGAATTAATTTATCTGTGGTCACCTGCTAAATTTATAATCCAGACATTTTTTTTTGTGGTGAGAATTACAGCAATGTCTAGTGAAGGAATCAGTATTTAGAGTTGATTAATAGCATACAATTAAGTTGGAGCTTTGTGGTTAGTTTGGTATATTGGTGAACAAGTTTCTGAAAATCATAATGCACACTAATGATTATGCCATTGTACCATAATCATAAAATAAGGTTCCTCGAAAAAGGAAAAAGTCAGCAATCACTTTGGTGTCTTTGTTTCAATAAAAATTCAGCCGCTGTTTTCTAGTTTTATCTAACACTATACATAAGTTGTGCTTTGTTTATAGTATTGTCCTGTATTTTTGAGATAATTCATTTCCCTTTCAGGTGTGAATCCTTTCCAACATATCCTAGAACTTATGACTTGGTCCATGCAGCAGGACTTCTATCCCTTGAGATTGGTCAGCATCGCAGATGCACTATGCTCGATCTGTTCACTGAGATTGATCGATTACTTCGTCCGGAGGTACCAAATCATACAGTTCTGTTTCTATATTGCATCCACAGTTATAATGCAATGATGGCCTTAATCTTGAAATAAATGTTTTTGTTGCCAAGGGCAGAGCAGAAATCTCAATTTGACATGCTTTGAAGCCTTTGATTTTACATAGAATTATAAGAGCGGGCCACAGAGTAAACTTTTTCTGATTGAATTTCCTATACGCCAGTCGTACCATTTTTGTGGCTACATTTTTATAATCTGCACTCTGATGTCATTTGGTATAGATATGGATAATGGCCATGCTTATCAGTATATCTGTAATTTTGTCAAGAACTTATATCTAATGAATTCTGAAATTTATAGGGAACAAAAACTTGAAGCCTTTTTTAGGACCATCTGGTGGTAATCTCATGTTTATATATAAAAGCTGGTTTGATGTTATGAACTTGTCTATGGCACACATTTCAATGTGGCAATAATAGCTTTAAGTTCGGTGGTCACAAGCTGCTGGTGACAGAGAATCTATGACTCCCATCTTATTTGTTCAAACTAATGAGATTTTTGTAATTCCTTCTACAATTGGCTTGAATTACTTAACTGATAGGGAAAAGGCAATATCCAAATCTTTTGATTGATTGGTTTTGGTGAGTCCGGAGGGATTGTCATCCATTTTCTTTTCCTTCCATTTCTGTCCTGCCAATGATCCATCTACCTTGCATTTTCTTTCCTCCTATCATTGTTTCTTTTGCTTATTCCTGAGACATGTCATGAACACATGATGGAACTTTCATGTCCTTTTCACCTTCTTATTCTGTGAAAATCATATTGAAATAGTTTGAGAGGTGCCATATGCACGAGGCTCTGTCGTCAAGAGAGCCTCAAGATTCATATAGTTGGCTCATAATACATCTGTTGGAACTTATGTGTTTGTTATTTTCTATAAGAATAATTGCCAGGCTGGATGCAGTTCCTTACACTATGGGGAAAGTAGACATTGACTAACTTTTTGAAAAAGGACATAATCACTGGCTGCTTATTCCTTTAAACAGTTTTTCGTGTAAGTTGTGATCACTTAGGAGCAGTTCACATCCATTGACAAATGTCAAGATGTTTATTACGAGTCAAATGTGGTTGTGATTCTTCAATAGATTGGGGAATAGCAGGGAAAAGAGGATTCATACATCAGGATTTGGAGATCCCAGACAAGTTGGTTATCTATTTTATTTCCAGGTTCTTTTGAAAACTTTGTGGAAAAAAAGAAATAAGTGGAATTTGTTTCCCAGTACCATTTAACTTTAGAAAGACCATACTTAAGAATACTGTAGCTAGAGGAAATCAAACTCCCAAATCAAAACATAGATGATTATATTTTGGAAACGAGCATTACAAGTTAATTATTTTGAAGTCCACCAAAAGATTATATCTACAGCACGTGCTATCTTGGATGAATTTGCGTTTGCTCTATGATGATACATCTGCTAAGATTAGTGGTTGCTGCAGGGTTGGGTGATAATCCGTGACACATTTCCCCTAATTGAATCATCAAGAGCTCTAACGTCGAGGCTGAAGTGGGATGCACGGGTAGTAGAAATTGAAAGTAACAGCGACGAGAGACTTCTGATTTGCCAGAAACCTTTCTTTAAAAGGCAAGCAAACTGATTGTGACTTCTCAGAAGGAGCCCAAGAAGTTAAATTATAGGATCCATATTTATTTTCTGCAAGTTTATTGATGATCATAAAGCTCCGCCATGAGAGGGGGATTGAGAATTTTTGAACAGAGAAGATGTCAGAAAACAGAGAAGATAGAGAGACACAGAAGAATCTTGGTGGAATTAACCACAACAACTGTGTAGCCGTAAGGCTTACATAGGGCCATGTAAGTAAGCAATTTAGGCGCAGAGCAAGTAAAAAAATATACAGGATGGGATTTGATTTTCGAGATTGTCACATTATAAGTATATGACCACATGATTAAGATTGTGAAGATAATTACAGAATAATCCACTGTTGTTGCTGTGGTATATAAAATGCTCGGCAGTGCATTCTTGTCAATTTAATGAATTTTCTCTACTGTCTCTCTCCACCAGCATTATAACTTATGTTTGCCTGTGATAAGTATTCGTTTTAAAGGTCAATTTTCAGCTCATTTTTTGACATTTGCAAAATTATATTATATTAAAAGCGTCTACGCTTGAAGCCAGCTGTGTGGCCTGGCGTTTATCAGAAAGAAAGATTTTTCTCTATCCTTTCTGGCCTTCAAGTTCGCACCAGTTTCTTGGGTTGGAGTTTTTAGCTTCAGATCTGTATGTGACATGCCTCATGGTGCACACACTGGCCTGAATGGTGTTAGTTCCCACTTGAATGACCGGCTGGGTTCCGTCCTCGGCACTCTTTAAGAATATGGTGTTTGAATACTAAAATTTTGGTCTAATAAAATAATTATAATATGTATTATAAAATTATCTCTTTCTATTACAATAAATATATATAAAATTCATTTCAGTTATTTATTTCTGCACTTTTTTACCTATTTGTCATAAACTAAAATTTTGATAATGACTGAGACTGAGGAATGTTGAACCAGGCAACAATTTTGATGGCAATACTGTCTTGCTCTTGCTGAGGCCTGCTTAGGCATTAATTTGCTCCGAGTACCTACCCTATCTATCTAGGGGGATCGGGTGAGAGAGACTTGAAATCGTGATTGGATTACGCCAAGACCTTTGTACTTCTTTTAAGAATAATTGATGAAAGCTGCCAACCTCTAAAATGCGACTTCAATCTGTAATTCCTTACAGCGTACGTCTTGAAAATGTTGCTCCGGCAATGATAATATAGTTAAATAGAATTGTTTGATGCAACATTGAACGTCCGACCTTAGCTCAGTTGGTAGAGCGGAGGACTGTAGTGGGTATGAAATCCTTCAGATATCCTTATGTCGCTGGTTCGAATCCGGCAGGTCGGATTTTCGTTTTCAAAATTTTTCCTTAACGCTATCTTTTTCTTCGTCTTTCTTACTTCGCGAATCGCGTTTAGTGGCGTTGCTGCTTTTCGTGGATTTTGTTGTTTTTATCTGCGTTGATAGTTCTTAGTTTTTGTGTTAGTTTTTTTTATGGTTTCGGTAGTGTTGTCTGTCGTTTTCGGTCACTCGCTCTCTCTGTCGTTTCCAGCCACTCGCTCTCCCGATCATTTAGGTTATTTGTGGTATACCGATCATTTAGGGATCTTGTTAGCCTCTTTTTTTCAACTTATTCGTGCCTGCATCTTTAGTTCTTGATCTATTTTGTATCTTGTACTCCTGATACGGAAAAGCCTCTCCTCTCGATATTATTCATAAAAAAAAATCGCTTTTAGGGAAACTCAAACTGTAAACCTTTCCCTCTCTAATCAAATTCCATGGCTTGGCGTCTCATCCTGACCAAAACCCGTATGCCCAACTCCTCCACCAAAACCCTAGCTCTTCCCCAAAACCTGACCCGAACTCCTATAAAGCCATTTCCCACGTCCCCTATCTCCACCTAGTTTCTGGTCACCAAAATCCCCAAAAAATTCAAGAAGAAACGCAGAAAGAAGGAAAGCCCCCGAACCAAACTGGTCCTATCGGAGCCTAATCGCATTCCTCACTTCGAGCACATCGTAGAGCGGGACGCCTTCTTCCGATTCGTCACCAAGTCCAAGGACTTCCTCTCCAAGCAACCAGAACACGTCCTCCGCCTCGATGAGGCCGGCAAACTCCACCGCGAGCTTGGCTTCCCCCGCGGCCGCAAGGTCGCTTGCTCCATCGAGCGCCACCCTCTGCTCTTCCAGGCCTACCGCCACACCGACGGAAAAATGTGGTTCGGGTTCACGAATCTCATGGAGGACTTGCTCGAAGAGGAGAGAGTGGTCGCCGACTCGATGGAAGCCGATAGGGTCAATAGGGTGCGGAAGTTGCTCATGAAGTCAGCGAATAAGCGCATTCCGCTGAGCAAGATTTACCATTGCAGATCATTGTTTGGGATACCCGAGGATTTTCGGGACAGGGTCGCTAAGTATCCCACCTATTTCCAGATAGTGATTGAGGACGATGGAAAGAGAGTGCTTGAGTTGTTGAATTGGGATCCATTGCTCGCAGTGAGTGCGTTAGAGAGGGAGTTTATGGTCGATGAGGATAGGGTTAAAAGGGCGTTTAAGAGGACGATACATCATACAAGGAAGCTCAATTTGTTGAACACGCTTCCCTTGGTGTCTCCGTATTCGGACGGGTCGAGACTGGATACTTGGACGTTGGAAGCGGAGAAATATAGGGTCGGGATATTGCACGAGTTTTTGAGCTTGACGTTGGAGAAGAGAGCTTCTATACATCACGTCGTGGAGTTCAAGGTGGAGTTCAGTTTGACTGAGCATACTTACCAGATGCTTTTGAAGCAGCCGAGGACGTTTTATTTGGCGGGGACGGAGATGAACTGGGCTGTTTTCTTGAAAGATGCCTATGATGAAAATGGGATTTTGACAAACAAGGATCCGCAGGTCGTCTTCAATGAGAAGCTGTATAAATTTGCTGAAAAGCGGCAAATGGAGCCGGGTTTCGCGTTGAGATGGACTGATTAAAGAGATGGACTTCACGAGTTTTCGGTTTTTGAGTCGGATCGTAGCGGGGATCGAGGGGATATCACTAATCAGGTCCGTTCTTGTGTGCTTTTACCGGTGTGGTAGCATTTGTACACAAAGGAAAATTGAGGCAGTTTCCCAGTATCATGTTTTTGTGTCAAAAATCTTCGAAAAACACATTATAGGTCTTAGTTTATACACCGCAATTGGAATGCAGCAACTTATTGCATTCTTGGAGCTGAGTTTAATGACTCTTTTTCATGTACAAGTTTTGACTTACTTCAGTATTTGCTCGAGTTCGAGTTCGTTACGTTGCTTATGGGTTGAGGAAGTTCGAGTTCTGCTAAAACCGCCATCTTCATCATCCTCATTGGAGTTATATTTTCTCAACCAGAGCTGCCAAAAATATTAATACTGATGTCTAATTGATATTAGTCTTAATTTCAATAACGGAGGAATCTATTTCCACGATCAAGTGGAAACCTGTTGGAGTTAGTTTCACATTGATTGTGAAAGAGGTTGATGAGAAAGTCTCACCTCTTGAGTTAGCTTTTGGGTTTGAGAAGATCCAATACCACCCATCAAAACCAATATAAGATGACCGAAGAATATCATCTCTTTGGTTATAGTTTCTGTTCCTTATAGTACCAAACGTTCACGCTCTCATATCATGCTCCGGTTGCATATACTTGAACCAGACATTTGAGGGCAAAAGTCTCTACGAGAATATTTTAGTTGCTTCAATTGCCGAACAAAGTACCAATAAAAATTAAAAAAAGAGAGCTCCCAGTAATTTTTGTCTTGGATGAGGATGCTCGTGCTAGTGGACGCCACAAGATACCGTACTCGATATATAACACATTATATTTCGTCCAAATTTTGGTGCTCTAAAGTGAATCAGAGCAAACAAAAAGTGCAAAGACCGCACACTATTGCACTTCTCACTTCTGCAGAACTCACGCTGAACGAACAATGCCACAAGATGCCTGGCCTGCAAACTCATTCAAAGATAATAAGGGAAGAGAGGAAAGGAACAACACTTCAGAAAACTTGAATATAGAGTACACTCATGAAGAAAGCGCGGACATCTAATGGGATGAAGAAGCCTGTGCAGATGGTGCTCTCTTTAGGGACGAATACTGATGAGGTCGGATCTTTGACTTGTTCTTGCCTTTTTGAGAAACACTTGCGCTGCTCTTATGCCCAGCCGCAGAAAGTGATCTGCCCTGACTCACTCTCTTCCCTGATTTTCTAGAAGAGGTCGAACTGCTGTTCCCAAGGGCAGCTTTGGCCACACTATCTGTCAGGACCTCTCTTGCCCTCTGAGGTTTGATTGGCTGCTTGTTCAGGTACACTAGCTTTGGAAGGAGATCACAAACTGATTTGCGCAGCTGATCATCACTGATGTTGGTCTGGATGGAATTCCCTATCAGATTGAGCGCCTGCAGGGTGTGGTAATTGGCTACGAGCTGGCCCAGTGCTTTTATCCCGGTTATTTTGTTGAAGCTCAGGTCCAGGACTGTCAACTTCAATAGCCTATGTAGCCCCTCAACGTCACTAATCTTGTTGCCAGCAAGATAGAGCTCCTTAATCAATGTACAATTGGACAACCCTGAGTATGACACGAGTGGAATTTGATGAGTTCAGAGAGAACCTTTCTAATCGTTTTAAAAATTACCTTCAAATCACATAAGTGCAACTTGTAGAATAACTACCATGTCCGATTCTAGAAAGGCGATTGAAACTGAGATCAAGCACCCGTAGACGTGTCAGTTCTCTGAGTCCTTCAATGGTATGGATCCTGTTTCTTGATAAATTGAGCGTTTGAAGTCCCTTCGGAAGAGATCCTGGAGTAATATGGACTGCAATTTGAAGGAAGCGAACATCCAATCAGCACAATTACGACTTAGAACGTGTAAACTATGAAGAGTTCCCGCTAGGAGCATTACCTATGAAGTTATTTGACAAGTTCACAGATCGAAGACTGCAGAAGCTTGAAATGGAGGGTATAGCTTTTATGCTGATACCCGAGATGTGAGCCACAGTTGATGATGAATTCAGAGACTGGATGAAGCGATTGGCATGTAAAATCTCCTCAGGAAGATTGCTATCAGGCCGCCCACGGGGCAATTGTGTTGTGCTTCTTGCGACTGATCTACCAGTCTCAGGAGAAGGTGGGAAGTGAATGCCCTCATCATTTTCATAATCACCACTCACTGGAACTGGAAATTGAACCTCGAGATCTTTCACCCAGTCATCCACTCTTAAAAAGGGGGATGATTCTGCAGGGAAAGCAACCCATTGGTTCTGGTGCCACGAACCAGAATTCCTATTTTGAAAAGTATCCCATCTTTCATGGCTACTATTATTGTTCTTGTTTGAGGATTCTCCTATAAATGAGCTGGGCGACGCCATCTTGCTCGATTCTATAGCTCGGTTCGGTTCAAGTGTATCTGAAGAGTACCCACCTTGTGGGTTCAATGCAGCACTGGTAGGAAGTGAGCGGGACACGGTCCATGAACTATGCAAGTTTCGATGGCTCCAGAGGAACAATTTCCACCACAATCTTTTGCTCCTAGAGGGGAGAACTTGGCTCGAAGAATGCTTCTTCAACATCACTCTGTCAGCACTGCAGTGGGTCATCTGCGACCTGGGGCTACCAGGATCATCATTCTCCCTCGCCTTTTCAGATAATTCCTGCAACTCTTCAAAAGACTGTGACTTGGAAGGAGGCAACTGATCAGCCATCTTCCTAATCATATTGCTTGTTTCCAAATTGGAACAGGAGCGCTGAAGCTTTGGGGAAGTCCAGAATTCTGCCCTCCCCATCCCAGGATCACTAACATGTCCGCTTTGAATCACCTCAACACCCTTTTCACTATCTTTTTCGGTTTTGAGATCAAAATTTTCTTTCACCTCATTATCAAATGGATGGGAGAAATCAATGTTTTTGTCTCTGGAAGACAAATCTTTGTCACCAGAACTAGCTTCATGAGCTGAGAGATCAAGGTCAGAGAAGTCCCTCTTGATCGAGGAGTTCTCTTCATGCTCATCCTCCCCTTCATAAGCTATTTCTGCTACCTCAACCCCGTCAGGACTCTCATGGCTCAAAACCTTGACGCTGCACTGAGAGTTCCTGTTGATATTATAAGGCACGGCAACACTGAAAGCCATCAATTTCAACTCTTCAGTCTCGGACGATTTCAACGGAGGTTCGATCTTGACTTGCAAGGTTTGCAGGCTCTTGCTTTCACCATTTCCCGGAGATTCCTTTTTCCCCTAGGCAAACAAAGGAACGACGATGAAGTTAGAAAATGACAAAAATACGTAAATCCCACCTATGTTAATCTTATATGATTCTGAATTTGACAGAATCTCACCTTATATTTCTTCTTCCTCCCAACACGTAAATTGAAGCAGTTGAATTTTGCCATACTAGCGGGTGGGCTTGCTCAAAAGTCGAAATCCTAAAGTAAACGGAAGTAACGCACCTTTTCCTTTCTTTTCGTCTTCCTCCTACTTTTCGTTCTTCTCTTCGTCTATGCGATTTTTGCTCACATCTCTAATGCTGATGATTGAGCTATGGCAGGGGTTATCAATTAGATCACATTGGATTTTTCTTTCATTTTTGAATCAAACGTTAGCCATAGTCAATGGGAAGGCGCGAAACTAGTGACAGAGTCCGAATCAAACACGAACGGAGATTGGAAAAGAAAGAACCAGCTATTAGTCTGGATCGAGAAAATATGTCTATCGTGTCGGCCAGAGTTGTATGCACAGCAGCTTCTCTCCAGAAGCTTCGAAGAACAAGTTTCTTCAAAACCTCTCCTGGTCACACACCAATAAAAAAAAGATTCAAAAATCAAAGCCAACCCAATATAAGAAAATTGAAATTTACAAGCGAGCTCGTATCAAGGAAATATCAAATTCACATCAAACCAAAACACCATCCTTATCCCGTTATCCTTTATTCAAATAACATGCATATTGAGATAATTCAAAAACTGACACTGCCCAACAATTATCAATTCGGAACAAACAAGTTTTTGTGTGAACAGTTTGAACGGAACCCATTACGGAGAAAAAGGATTCGACACAAAACTGAAACATTTTCTTTGGACTTCTGCTATAAAATCCAAGAGATCTTTAAAGGACAGAAGATCTGGGCTATAGAGAGGATACAACATCCACAAAAAGCAATATAAACCACGCGTATAGGGTCCAAAAGTGGTACCTTTTGAAGCTGAACTCCACCAGCTTTTCAATGGAACCCTAAATCGAAACAATTTTCTTTCACCGGGGATGTTATTCAGGCGACAGTTTAACCTGTTTCAGCTTTTCAATGGCACCTTTAAATAACGGAGAAGAAGACCCCCGCGGGAGAAAGGTCTTATTTCCATGGGTTTTTTGTTTTTGTTTAATAAGCTTGTCAGGTAAAAAGGTGTGGGAATAGATAGGCCTAGATATAGTAGCAAACCAACGCGCATGCAACACGGTGTCCCGTACCGTGACAACCTTATAGAGCTGCCACAATCAAAACCTTATCATAATGTTTAACAAAAAAAACCTTATCATAATGACATACAAAATCTTTTACATCGTAAAAAACAAAAAGCTTATAACAATTAGGGAAATTTTTTTTAGTTATTGATTTTTACCTATTTTTATTTTTAACTGTGAATGAATCAAAATTTTAGTCATTGAATTTTTATCTTTATAAAATTTAGTCTTTTCGTCAGTCCTGCCGTCAAATTTGTACCGGTCGACCGCTTCAATTTTGCTGACGTGTCAAAGAGGTCCGTTAAGTATATGGACTACAGACTGACGGAATGACCATTTATTCGATAAAAGAAAACTCAAAGACTAAAAAGTAAATTTATCAAAAAATAAAAACTATCTGTAACCTAAAAATTTTGCTAATAATTATAACATTTTTTTTATTGGATTTCAATATTTACATCGTAATATATAATGTAATTTGAAATATTTTACAATGAGAATATAACGTGTCTTAACAGTTTATAATACATATCGTAAATCCAAAAATTATGTGGCAATTTTAAACTGTAAAGTTTAAATTTTAAAAATTATTCACCTCCCACGATGATTTTTTTTTTACAATAAGATATTAAGAATAATCCGTGACCGTCCACCTAATGAGGAGATACGTGTATCGTTTTTTTTTTTGGGTGCAAAAGAAGCCTGCTGTGTTTAAAGTTAAAAAATTCATTGATTTGTCCACGCACTCGAATTTTTAACCACCGCCAGATTCTTTTCGGCCTATCGAGGGGTTACCCACCGTTTGATTGATTTTAGCCTTTGGCCTTAAGTCTTGCACGGAATCACGGATATAGATAGCTAAAAGAACGGTCCCAATCGACGGACGTCGTACGCACGAACAGGAAGCCATGTGTTCTAAAGTAGTTCTAGAAAAGTAGTTCTAGTAAAGCTAGCCTGATTCTAAAATTGTTCCTACTAGATTCTGATTTCCGCGTTTACGGGGGGCTCTTCTAAAACGATATATATATATTCTTCTAAAGAGAAGAAAAATAAAGTTATCGAGAAATTTACTATATGATTATATATAAATATACAAAATAAAATATGTTCTCGCTATTTCATTCTCGTTCTTTGTATTTTATTCACTAACTATTTAATTGTTCTTGAGTGCTTAAAAATAAAGTAGATAAATACTGTGGATTTTATTATAACTAGAAAATCATGTGGAAGCAATCAAATAATTATGTACCATAGTACAACAAATATACGAACATATTTATCATCCTCCTATACTTCAACTATTATATCAACATTAATTTTAAAATATTAATTATACTTTACACCTACTAATTTGCGGTAGCTGCTTTCGTTTTTTTACTCCATTATATATTGTTGCCTGTTCCTTGCTCAACCTGCACGCACGCCTCCATTAATTTGTAGGGGCCCTGCGAATAGGCAAATTAATATATAAGAAAGTATCGACAACGATCAAATGGACCTGCGATGCCAAATAAGAGTAGCCACGTGCGTTCATTTTAAGCCATGCAGTTCATATATATATATAAGTTTGGATTTTTTGAGTGATGGTCGAGGAAGCACATAGAGGATGTACACCTACGGTGTACCTTTGTCATCTTACTGTTTATGGGTACGTCTCTTGTTGACGCTATCCCAAATTTGTGCGGTCCATTCAACGAGCGCAAGTGGAAGCGTACCTTCGACTTGGGCTTAAGGCGGAGGCCTAAAACCTTTTCGCTTCCGTGCCGCTATAGCCGCTATGTACGTCTCTTGTTTACAAATATTTTAGACGCCATAGCCGCTATGTTTTTTTTTCATGTTTTAAAATATTTGTAAAATTATTTTTTCATTAATTTTAATACATTTCATCAATTTTAATAAATTTTTATAAATTCTAACAACTTTTAATATACTTTTCAACTATCTCAATAAAATCTACATTACTTTAAAAAAAATAAAAACACAAAAACATATCTCAAAACCTAAACTAAGCATAACCTTAGAGTTTTAATCGCTCTGGATGTTTTTTTTTTAATCTTAGAAGATTTTTTTTATCCAAACATGATTGTATTGTTATTTTTTTGATATCCAATAAAATTTGTATTTTATCATTAATTTCATTTTCGTTAAAGAATACACAAAAACGTATGAATAGTTTATGTCACGATTTTTTTCCTAAATTTTCTTTTCCTAAACATCATTTTTACAGGTTCCATCACCTTTACAAAAAAAAAAGGACAAAAAATAATGATTACTGAATACAAAAAAAAATTGTAATTCAAAATTTCCAGAGTTGTTTTTCTCTGTTCTTTTGTCTAAGTGGGCTGGATTAAGGGAATGGGCTTTAACGGAAGATACTTTTCATTGTTAGTGCCCACTGACGAGAGTTGACCGAGAGCTCGAATCTAATCGGGTCTGAAAATTGGGCTATTATTAATCTGCACTCTTACCGGAGTAAAGAGAAAGATCCGACATAGGCCACGTGCAGCCGCCTCACCTATATCTCTCATCAACAGACACGTATCCTCAAGGTCACTGAATCACCCCTCAATTCGAAGAACTCGCCCCCTCTACTTGCATCACACAGGTTCAACCACCCCCGTCTGTTCGATTCTTCAACAGAGAGTTGCACATTCTCTCTCTCTCTCTGGGGCACACAACCAATGTCATGGCCTCAGCTTCCGCTACCGTCGCGGACCATCTCCCCCTCGAAGCCCTCCCTCTCATCGACCTCCGCTTCCTGTCTCAGTCCGAGCTCTACTCCCTCGCCCTCTGTTCCTCCTCTTCCTACGCCTCCTCCTCCTACTCCAACTACAACGACGACGTTTTGATCCCCAAAATCGATCGCTCCGTCTTTAACGAGTCTGCTGGAAGCCGAAAACAGACCTTCTCCAGGCTCCGCCTCGCCCCTCGCAAACCCCATTCCCCCTCCACCCATACCACTACCCCCAACCCCATCCGTTCCTCCTTTTCCTCCATTCCCCGCCATATTCCCGAACCCCTCGACGAAGAGAACTCCCAAATCATTTCCCTTCTCAAACAACTCTTCGCTGCAGAAAATCCTGCAGAAACTCCCGCCATTGCCGACCATGATGACCTATTTTCTGTCCGCGTCGATTTCGAGGAGCCCCTGCCCGATTCATTTATTGCGGGCATGCAAGATGTTCCGATTGAAGTTGTGCTTTGTGGTGGCGGTGGAGAGGAGAAGCGGAAGCGGGGCCGCCCTCGGAAGCATGATAATTGCATCGCTGAGCCAAGAGTTCTAGTCAACGTCGCCCTCGGTGAGGGGGAGAAGAAGCGAAAGCGGGGGCGCCCGCGCAAGAACGAGACTCAAGCTATGCAAGGCCGTCAGTCCGAGCGAGAGATGGCTCTGGTGGATAAGAATGTGGAAGAGAAGGAAATGGTAATGGTGAACGAGAAAGGGGAAATGGTGGACGTGGCTGCGCTGGGGAATGTGGAGGATCCGTATGGCGAAGAGTTGAAGAGGAGGACGGAGGGGTTGCAGACCAAGGCGGAGTTGTTAGGGTTTTTGACTGGACTGAGTGGTGAGTGGTGGAGTAAGAGCAGGAAAAAGAGGGTTGTCCTGGCTAGCGATTTCGGCCACGCGTTTCCCAAAGGGTGGAAACTTATGCTTTCTGTCAAGAAGAGAGCCGACCGTGTATGGTTGCATTGCCGCCGATACATAAGGTTTTTATGATGACTTTTCGCAACCTACGAATTTCTCTTTTTTATTCATCTAAACTTTAGTAATGCGTATGTGTTTAGCAGTTTGAACTTTGAAATTGCATTTTTTGATGGGGTATTGAATTTGAACCTCCTGAGTACTAATTTTTTACTGAAAAATGTAAAAATAAAAAAAAATAAAAAAATGCAAAAACAAAAGGTTCTTGTTGATTAATTATTGGTATTAGCTAATGTGAGAGCAAACATTGATAAATTCATACGTTTATCATGCCACATAGATGGGCTGTTGAACCTCCTGAGGAGTACTAGTTTTTTAACTGAAAAATGTTTAAAAAAAAATGCAAAGACAAGGGTTCTTGTTTATTAATTATTGGTATTCGCTAATGTGAGAGCAAACATTGTGAAGAGCACTTTACAAGAGCTAGTCTCGTCCTTCCCATGGATGGATTTATGGAAAGCTGTAGTGTCAATCTTGCCATAAATTGTTGTTTCGTATGCCTTATGGTGTTTCATTAGACTGTAAAAGAGATCATAGTTATGGTGACTGAACTTTGCATTTTTTAGATCTGTAGAGATTTTTTTCATGTTCTATTTTGCTTTTCCTATTTTACGGACTTGCACGGTGCAAAGATACTTTCATTGGTTGTGGTGCTTATTTGTGCATTCTTAGGTTTAATTGTTGTAATTTTCTTACACAATCTCCCCTAACTCGGAACCATCCAGCCCTAATGGACGGCAGTTTGTGTCGTGCAAGGAAGTTTCTTCATACTTGTGCTCCTCTTTTCGGATCCAAGATACGACCCAACCAAGATCTGGTCATGCTGATGACTGTTTTCAGTTGGCCAGTAAAACCGGTTTTGGAGATGTAAGTCAGTGTCTGGGATCATCATCTTACCAATTTTATGTCATTGTATTTTTATTTACAAGGTTTGCAACAGGACGCTGTTCATAACCTTGAAGATGGAAAGAATGCTGAGGGCCTTGTTAGATGTTTGCCACTACCCAGGATTTCTACGTTAACTGATTATGCGAATCAGGACACCTTAAAGTCGGGGACTCCAGGGGTTGAAACAGGGGAAATCTTAAACTGCCATAAATGTACCAGGGTATTTGAAGAGAAGAATGATTTAGTGCACCACCCGGTATCATCTCACAGTAATACTGCAAATAGGTGTAAATGCCTTACATCTACCAGTGATGGTGTAGTAATTAAAGATGGAAAGTATGAATTCCAGCTCTGTGATGAAGTACTTGAGGAGAACCATCATTGCCATGGCCATATTGGCGTCCACATGAGGAGCTATGTGAAAAGTGTTGAGGCTTCAGGAGGATTAATAAGCATGCAGAAGAGTGTTGACCCTTGTCCGACTGGAGTTTTGCCATCAACCTCAAAGGTTCATGAATTAATTGGAATTGACAGGGGAGAAACTTTTGTTGTTGAACCCAGTGATGAGTTGAGTTCTGGTCGTTCTCGTGGTATGATAAAAGCAGATAGTGTCGTCAAAACTTGTGGTGATGTGGATTGTCATGCATTTGTTCTTTCGCCTCGTGATAGGGAAACCAGAAAGGTGGACAGAGATGGCCAGGCTTTAGATGAGAAACTTAGTGATGAGCGGGATAGAATTTGTAACATCAATGATGATAACTTCGGAAAGGTAGATGCTGTTAGCGTTGTTGGCAATAGATGTAAGCCTCGTTCTGAAAATGAAACTGCTTCTAATAAGGGGAATATAAGCATTTGTGAATCTTCTGGTGGAACAAACATCCTCAACTTCTTTGAAACTAATAGCTGTGTTGCAGAAATTAGAAGTTCAGAGAGCTGGTTGATTGATCGACCTGGAAACGAAAGGACTTTTGTTGTTCAGAACAATGTGATCTCGGAATTTTTCCCATCAGTGGAGGAGCTGAAGCTTGAGATTGGGTCTGAAAGTGGTTTGCTTTCTTTGAATGGTAAGCATAAAACACGTAGTGGTGAAGATGGTGAGGATAAATCTTTTAGTGGCACAGCAGAAGATATGAAGGTTGATGGTGGTTATGCATTTGAGAACAATGAGTTAGTATATGGTTTTGGCAGTCATGACAGTGGGCTTAAGGATGTTTGTGCTGATGCCAAGCAGCAATGCAGTACGGAATTTGGTAGTGAAGAAAGATCTACTGATGAGAAAACCTTTGCCATCATAGATAATGTGGACTATATATGTACTAGCACATTGGTGGAGCCTACGTTTGATGGAGTTACTATGCCTGGGAATAGTATGTTGACATCTGGTTCTGGAAGCAGTAATGCTTCACAAGGTGACAAAGGTGGGACCAGTAGAAAGAAAGAAGGGAGTGCAGGAAACTCTTTGCTTCTTTCATCTTGGAATAAGCAATATGTGCTTGAAAATAATTCAAATCTTAATTCCTTTTTCACAATGGAGGGATCCTTTCTGGGGAAATCATTTCAAGCCCATGAATATGTTCCATCTGTTAGTAAGCAGATATCCGGGTTTGACAATAATATGAGTGAGGTTTCAACTGGTGCGGTAGAGGGACTTCATCTTGACAATATCAGAAACTGTATCAATAATGAAATAAATGTTGAAACCGAAGTAGAGGCAGGTATTACGGCTTGCAGTGAGCAGGAAAGACGTTTCAAAGGCTCTTTCCTTGTTTCATCTGCGGATGAGCATAGATGTGTTTTGCAAAGTAACATCTGCAATAGTCCAGTGGAGAGGCTTAAACAGGGGACAGGTTTGTCTGAAATTGGCTTATTTAGACAGTCTGGTTATGAAGATCACTGTGATAATATAAATAATGTGAAAAAAGTTTCCTTCAGCTCAATAGACGTGGAAAATCCGAGGGATGATGGGTCAATGACTACTTTGGGAAATCATGCACAATCAAATGAGGATGTCACGTCAGAGCTAATGTGGAGAACAAAAGAGCAAAACATCAAGCGGAGTGGTTTATATAATACTTCATCTCCACTTGTGCAATCATCTGGTTGTTTTCCGAACTTCGATGTGACATCAAGCAAGGTATGAAGCAAAATATGTTTTTGAAGGTACCTTAGTTGGTAGCAATTGCTTCGGGCGTTTCTGGCACTTGATGAAATTCACTTTTCAGCTTTTCCTTTTCCCATTCAAATGTAGGTTGAAATGTCTGCTTTAGGTCTTCAAAGTTTCTGATAACTTTCAATGGCGTCCCAGGAATTCTGATAGTGTCAATTAGTTAGAATTTCATCTACCTAAACAATTTTGGACATGGTGACCAATATGATGACTTAGAATATAACCAACAAGGAGGTGGGATATGCCAAAGAAGAGTCTTTTCATTTGCCATGTAACCTCCTTAGCAAGGAAAAAAAAACATGATTTCATTTAACCTTGAACTTACACCCGTAAAAGGACCAATAAAAAGAGATGAAAAAGGAAAGAGTTGATGTTGCCATTGACCTCAAGAGTTACTGCTGCCATCACAGACTCACTGATCACCTCTTAATGCCACCAATATACTCACACGCTGTCCCGGATCAATTTTCTCCTTTACAGCAATTCCGCAACCTCATCTTCAATTTAAGAGAGGTAAGAGTGAGGTGCCACACGAGCGTAATTGATCCTCAATCTTCCCAATCTCATCAGTTCCAGTGATTTCAGCTTGTGTTTCTTGCAGTCAACTATGCCATTTCCTATGCTTTCGAGATGCAAGTGAAGACTCGCATGAGAAATCTAATGGTTGGTTTCAGAATAAGCCATCTGGTGATGCAAGTTGATTATGACATTTGCCATGTGACGTTTTGTTGTGTTAGTAGCCACGTCATTGTTGTGTTCTATTCTATCTCGTCATGCTTGTCAAGTTGTGACATCTTCTGTTAGTTGATCTAACATCTGTGTTAATAGAGGAATTGACTTATTTCCAAAAATTATGGACTGAACTGACACAATTGGAATCTTAGGGGTGCAGTTACATCTGTTAGAAATGTTGAGGACGAAAAGCTTATTTTAACCTTCAAAGTTTTGGGGGATCTCTGTTCTACATCAAGCATATGACTGATTCCGTGCAACCTTTTATTGCATGTTGCCACTCCATACCCATACAGACAAACAGATATCTATATGCATATATACGCTCAGACCAAGAACGAATTCTTACTGTCCCCTTTCTTGGTGGTAAAGCTTTAGTGTCACTTATTACCATTCCCTGTACTGTCTGTTAAAGGCTGAACAGGTTCTGTTGTGTTTTGTTAGCATTGTTAGAAAGCAATCATCACATACTACCTTCTAATTTAATGTACAGGGTGGAGACAAAATTTTCAGAGCTAACAAGAGAGTTGACAGCAAATCAAGTTTGAAAGAGCTGAGGTCAATTAGCACTGGAAATTTAGAATACAATTTCCTGACATCAGAGGAAAGCTGTCAACCAGAGGAATCAAAGGGGCTGTCATATGATGCAGAGATGGAGCAAGGGTTTGATTCCTCTTATTGGCTTGAAAAGGAACCTTTGCCTTTGTTGCCACAGTTAGCGAGCAGGCATCAGGTCAGGACTGTGTGTGTCTGGTGCACAAAAGAGTTTTATCTAGAATCTGTCAACTCTGGAATGCAATCAGGTTCAGTAGGTTTTATGTGTGCAACCTGCAATGCCAAGTTTTCTGGGCAAAGTGTCCTCTGACTTCTGCATTTGCTTCTCATATATTCACCTTCCTATCAAGAATGAGTCTGAGGTAATTGCTACATTTAGGGCCCGTGCTGCACCGTATGCTGAGCATTAGACTGGTTTTTTTTGTTTTTTGATTTCTAGCTGAGCGCTCGGGCGAAGTTAGGCGCAATTTGATTAATCTTAGAGTTTGTGCAGTTATCATTTTATAAATTGGGTAATTATCAAATTAAATAGCAAATTTTGGCTATTAAGAAAATAGAACACATGAAAGAGAACTTGGTGGACACCCAGAGTAACAGTTCACGTATTGGGTTCGTGTTTTAGTTGGAACAAAAAAGAAGAAGAGAATTTATAAGTTTTCCTTATGTCCTTAAATATATATTATACTTTAAGATCATACGTGTGAAGTTATTCCTTGGAAAGCGCATAAGAACGACAGCTAGCTAGAGAATAAAAATAAACAAATATTAGCTAGAGAATAAAAAAGATAAACGAATATTTATTGGTTCAAATTCGTACTTTTTATGCAAACCAACAATGGCATATGCCCAATTGGTGTTTTCCCTCTTTAGTTTTTTCTTAATTGATAAATTATAAAAAACTACAAATTAACATCTTCGAGATAATTAAATAGGAAGGGTCAGTAGGTCGTAAATAATTGTGACAAAATTGGGATGGGACTTTTAAGTTGTCACATTTGTGAGGTACAAAATCTTGGGAACTTCCCATCTGCGACGGAATAGCCTGTTCGTTTAACCAGTCTTCTCAGGATTTTTTAGAATCCTCGTAACATAAAAAATTCTACAACTAAACATCATTTTTAACACTACTTAAAAATAGGGTTAATTACAATTTTTCCCCACAAACTTACACCTTATTCTCAATATCCTCCCTAAACAATAAATCGTGACAACCCGCCCCCATTATTTACGTTTTCTGTTTCAACCCCGTTTGGGACCCCGATTCGGCGTTAAGTCTCACGTTATCCGTCACACGTGACCATCACGTGACCCCCATATGTTGCGAAAAGACTTTAATGCCCCTTATCTCTCTCTCTCTCTCTCCCTCTCTGTAACTCTAAGAGGGCAAGAACCTCTAGCTCTCGCAAATCCCCGCCCTTGGCCAGATTCAGATCTCCCGCAGCCCAGTCCATAGTATCCATCTGTTGATGACTCCTACAACCACACGACCACATATTAATCCTCTTCCCCCGCCACCACTACCTCATCCTTAACACAATCCAGTACATAACTCTTTGCCTCGGCATCAGTCTTTAAGAAAAAGATCGAAATTCATCCAAAATAGAAAAAAACCAAACAAATCTAAAGAGTTTCTCATCCTTCCATAGCATTGCCTCACTTCTCCGACGAGTTGGTCCCTTCTTCTTGCCGAATCCAACCACAGCGGTGACGAATCGGCGATTGTATTGCATGCGCTTGTGAGCCCTTCCGCGGGGCTTCTTTTTCTTGTCTTGCTTGGCCACTTTGGGAGTTTGGTCTCTAACTTTACCAGCACGAGCCAGAGATCCGTGTACCTTACCCATTGCTGATTGCTAGAGAACTGGTTCGAGCGTGGAGCACCAGCAAAAGTAAACAAATAACTCCGGTTTTGGGCCTTCACGCGGCTTTGCCACTTCACCACTTCTCTGTCCTCTGGAGGATGGAAGTTTGTTGGGTATGGGACTGCAAAATCATTGTTCCAAGAGTTTGATTCAACCGACAACATGGTCATATTCTTAGATTCAGGCAAAAACCTAAACTTAGTACCGTAGTCGGAAACATTGTCTGTTTGTCTTCTGAAATCCCAAGAAATCCTCCCTGCAACCAAGAAATGGTCCATGCCCAACATTTTCTTCCACTCGGGTCTCTCTGCTAGCCACCTGAGAAGGTCCAGCCCAGGAGAGTCTCTCACAGATAGATTAGAGCTCCAAAGGTACTGACTAATATCTAGATCGGCATAATATGGCACAAAAATTGCAGAGGCTAATGATGAATCATTGGTCAAGCGCTCGTACCGCTTCATCTTGTTGTGGAAAATGACTTCTAATATGCTGTGACTTTGTGTATGTGTTGTGTTGTGACTTTGTGTATGATGAATCATTGGTAAAGCACTCCCTTTTGGGTTTAATTTGAGTGCTGTGACTTTGTGTATGTGTTGTTGATCTTATTTGGGTTTCCTCGACAAGTTTCTCCTCAGTTTCGGGTTTCAAGTTGAATGGGACGAAGCTCAAGATACTTACTTTTCGAACTGCAAAGATTGCAGGGCTAAGGACGGAGTCTGCGGCTTCAATTCGTCTGATCCAGAGAAGCTGACCCAGGTACACAGAACCGAAGCCACCATCGCCGATTTTGCGCTTTGCGTCAAATCCATTGGTGGATGTCTCAAGCTCTTCGTTGGGGCATTAAAGTCTTTTCGCAACATATGGGGGTCACGTGATGGTCACGTGTGACGGATAACGTGAGACTTAACACCGAATCGGGGTCCCAAACGGGGTTGAAACAGAAAACGTAAATAATGGGGGCGGGTTGTCACGAGTTGTAGTTTAGGGGGGATATTGAGAATATGGTGTAAGTTTGTGGGGGAAAATTGTAATTAACCCTTAAAAATAACTACAATACGTATACCAATAAAGTTAACATAACCTAAAAATTCTTAAAACACAAAAAATTTTCGAAGACAACTTAAACGAACACACTCTGACCAATTCTAGTGAGAAGAGAAGCGTCCGGGAAGGAGTGAGAGACTGCGAATATGTATGAATAGAATAGTCAACAATAAGCAAAAGATTCAAAACAGATTCTTGCTTATCCTTGTTGCTAACCAGATCAGAGTTACAGATCAAAAGAAGGAAGAAGAAGTAGAAGAAGAAGAAGTCAACTCCACGAGTAGCGAATCATCATCAGCACGATCCATGTTGTTTTTCTGTTTCCATCTTTATCCTTTTCCATCTACGATTTCTTTGTAGTTTAAATTTGCCCACGCACTCACGGGGCTCTGATCAAAGTCACCGTGCTTACCCTCGTTTTCTCAGACCCAACCAACCTTCTTCTTCTCCTCCTCCCCCGGGCCCCGATTCTTCAAATAAACCGGTTAATTAATTGTGTAATTAATCAGCAGTGCCTAAACCGCTAAACGCATCTAAATCCTCGCAACCTGAAATATCAACTCCCCAATCTTCACTCTCTAAAACAGTTTTAATAACACACTCGTGACCCTCTTTTTCGTTCCTCGGCCTCGCCCAACGCTAAAATGCACCGGCTTCGCTCTCCGCACCCTTGCTCTTCCCTCTCTTCCACACCTTGACGCTTTCTTTTTCTTTTTCTTTTTTCTTCTCTTCTTGAGAATCAATTTTCTCTGTGCGTCCGTGGTGTTCGATTTGGTTGATTATCTTGGGTTATCGTCGTTTATGGGGATGAGGGGTTGGGGAAGGGTGATCTTCGTGTCGTTGGTGGTGTGGGTGAGGCTAACGTGCGCTGCCGAAACATCTAGGTCTTCCTCCTCGAGCACCGTTTGTCCTATGGAGTCCCTACCCGATTCCATCCTAGGGTTTCGAGATTCGAATTGTCCCGTGGACGACGATACTCGATCCCTTGGTCCTGTTGCTGTTATTGAGGTACGTTTCCACCCTTTTTTCCCTTTAATATCCGGTTGTTAATTGTATTGAAATATCTGATTTTGAAATCGTTTCCGCCCCCCCCCATTCTCTCTCTCTCTCTCTCTCTTCACAAACACTTGTTATTTTTTGTTTGGAGAATTTGATCATTTGAGCATCTGATGTGGTTGTGTTCAGTGCATATTTGGAATGCAAGAGTATGTGAAATGTGATTTACGCTATGTTGTGCTAGTTGGGAGATCATATTGGGGTATTCTAATGTCTGGGTTTCAATGAACGAGGCTATTAATAAGTGATTCTGGAGCCAATAACTTAAAAACTAATACTTGAAATTTAGAATGCTAGTGGAAGTCGAAGGATTGCGAAGTCGTGAAGAATTACAATTGTTTTGATCTGCACTTTTGGAAGCATTACTATTGCTTCTTTGAAAATAAATAAATAATTGCTTGGGGTATTGCTCAAGAAACTAAGAAAAAGCTCGCATAGTCCCTCAAAATGATTGGGGAGATGATTGAGAAGATATCAATTTGCCTCTTAAGCTAATTCTATAGTTGGTGATAGGAAGGCCGACAATGACTATTGCAACAAAGGTGGAAAACTGAGTAGCTATCTTTGTTATGTTTATTTCTATTCTTGTTTTTTTGTTTTTTCTGTTTTTTGTTGTTCGGTAATATGTGGCCATGGACATGGAGAGGTATGAAACTCGGTGACATTGTATGATCAAACTAAGAAGTTGCTTTGCATTTATATTCCGCTTAATATAATGCTAAAGGGAATTCTACACTTTTGTTTTCTGAAGGGAGATGAGGTCTCACTGCAAAAGGCATTAAATATGGTTCACTCCAACAGTCATAGATATGTAGCTGTGCTCTTCTATGCATCTGGGTGCCCTTTCTCCAGGAGTTTTAGACCTAGCTTTTCTATCCTGTCTTCTTTGTATCCTTCCATCCCCCATTTTGCAATTGAAGAATCAACCATCAGGCCAAGGTTTGTGTATCACTGACTTCTGTATTGGTTTGCATTTTGCCATTATTATTTCCTGTTGACCGTTGAGAATAACATTGGTTGAGTTACTGCAGCATACTTTCCAAATATGGAGTTCATGGGTTTCCTACCCTTTTCCTTTTAAACTCCACACTGCGGGTTCATTATCATGGCTCTCGTGCCCTTGGTTCTCTTGTTGCCTTTTATAGTGATGTCACTGGTAAGCCATTTCTGGAACTATTTACTATGAGATTCTACCTATCCCCCATCGGTGATGAATTAATAGAGTCAGTTCTAGATAAGAACTAGTTAAAAGAACCAGAAGTATAAGGCCAACTAGGTGTCACATATGTTGTTGTTTATTAGCCGATGACTTCATTGGAAAAAGGTATGTTCACATATATGTCGACTAGTAATGCAAAACTTCCTGAATGTTCTTTTTCTCCTCAGTTTTCTGCTTCAGCATGTAGAATATTGCATCCTGCATCATTTCTTCTGCTGTTCTCTCAGTATCATTTTTTTTCAAGTTGAGCATTTACGGTTCTCTGCATTTTATTGCGTGGTCTTTTATTGAGGTTTCTTCTGTTCAATATTTGTTGCATTTTATGCTTGGTTTAGGCATGAAGACTGCTTCAGTGGATCAAATATCTGTGGACAAAGTTGGATGTCCATCAAATCATGAGAAGCACGATAACATCGACCAAGAAAACTGTCCATTCTCGTGGGCAAGATCTCCGGAGAAATTGCTTCGGCAGGAGACATATTTGGCTTTGGCCACCGCATTTGTGCTGCTAAGGTTGCTGTATTTTTCTTTGCCAGCTGTACTTTTCTGTGCTCGATATGCTTGGAGAAGGCACATTAGAAATGTAAGATTAGGGAGTTTGTGGGAGCATCCTTTGGCCTATCTGAAACGAGCAATACAGTTATTCAATTCTCTTAAGGAGCCTTGCAAGAAAAGCAATTTACAGGAAGGGGCAATGAATGCCAGGGCATGGGCTTCCAAGTCCCTAGCCACAGTCTCTATTGGGGATGCAGGCACTGGCCGTGGTTTGTCTGGAGTCTAATTTCACTGACATTTTGCTTTACCGGATCAGGGACTTAATTTTCCCATAAAACGTTTGGCTGCAGAATCTTAGCCAGGAGCTCCTTTTGTTTCAGAGTTCCATTGGACTGAATGTCTTGTCAGGAAGCTGAAATATGTTATTCTGTCTTGAGGTTGTAGTTATACATTTCTCGTTAGTCTACGAGTTAAGAGTACAATTTCTTTGTTAGTGAAATCAAAATTTAGACTGCAATTTGTGAATAGTACATTTTTAATGGATTGAACTTCTGAATTTGTACTCCATGTGGAAAGCTCCTGTCTATATTTTTTTGACCAAATGTTCATTGTGGTTTACTCTGACCGGATCCCGTCGGAGTTTCAAGATTGATCTGGAAAAAGAGAAGACATTTCGAGGAGATGAGAGTACGTGCAGGATTCCATTGCCGCTTGCTTTTCTTGTACTTTTTACAGAAAAAACTGAAGAGTAGAGAAAGAGACAGATGGGGATTATTTACAGCATAGCATCTTCATATTTACCTCTTAAAAACATTCCCAGCATAGATTTTCTTTATCTTTTCAGACAAGGAAAATAAATAATTAAAAAGTGGAGGAAAAAACAAAGAAAGGAAGCAACGAGAGAAAAGACCTGGGAACACCTAAACATGAAAGTTGGGCATTGATTTATGGTGGTACTCACAATTACATAAGCTTGATAAAAATGAAAGCTGGAATTGATATATCTACTCAGTATACACGAGCAGCACGCAGTCCACCATAGAGTAAAATGACTACCAAACCCACCAAAATCCTAAAACTTCAAAATCCTTCGTCTGCAAATCAAAAGGATATTTCATTAGCTTCATGCTTCCTTTAGAAGCTGAAGGGCAAACGAAATTTGGATAAGCAAACAGAATCTAATTATACCTCAGATGAATTAGTTGGGAGTGGGCGTTAGAACACTAGTCATTAATCAACTCCCACAGTGAGCATCTTTCTTCACAATCTGAATAAATGGAACACCTTTAGAAAGCCATACGACCAAAACATAAAATATATCAGAAGATCTTATTTCCCAAAAGAGGATCATAGGAGAATGATTAATGGGCAGTGTCAGCTTCACAAACATGTGATTGGTAACTTTTCATCAACACCAGTAAAACTTCGTCATGTAGATTATAAGACAACTACCAGCAAACAATAAATAACGATCACAACATCATGGTCACATCACCAACAAATACCACATTGTCATTAACAATCTGACCACGTTTCCTATAAGCATCAGAATAATTTCATACCTAATCTGTGAAATTATGGATTAGTTCCCAATTTTCTATATCTTCTACGCCTAGAGATGCTCAAATTGCAAACTAAAAACCTTGTCCCCTAGAAAGAGAATAATCGAGTGCTAAAAAGCTTCAATTAGAAATTCATCAAGTAAACCAGGTTCTTGTTTGACTCAGAGATACGGATTTCATACATTTCAAATAAAACTGATTAGTAATATTAACCAACTTAATGAAGGATACTCTTGAAAGCTATTATAGTACCTGCGATACGTATTCTTTAATCCTTCCATTAACTGGTTCATCTAAAGCTCTCTCAGCAAGTTCGTAAAATAAGGTATTTCCCTCAGGACCATTAACTTTGTCCTTCTGTAAATATCTGTAAATAAAAGCAAGAGGATAAATCCTACTCTCTCTGCCTTATTTAACAGCATCCTCAATATGACCAATTAAAGGAAACATTGTGAAAAATCCACCCTATTTGAAATTCTAACCTATGCTGGACAAGTGCCTCCAATGCCTGTTTAACATTTCCAAGAACTGGGTGAATTTCATCACTGTCAGACAATCCCATCCGCCTTAAATGATGCCAAAGATTGTCTGCAATGCTTCAACCACACAGATGTAAGTTCCATTCTGTTAGGAAAGTGAAACAAATCAACATAGGGAATTTAGGTGCAACAATAAGCCACCAATAACCTCACAGTCATTGTAGCAATTTGACACGCCAGATTTCACATTTAAATTTGCCTGAAAGATAGGCTGTTTCCCCAATCTGGTCTGGGTTTCTAAAAATCCCAACGTTAGAACAATTTAACCGGAAAGTATACCTTCTGGAAGTTTGCCACCAGCTAGATGTACAATGCTAAGTATGACAAAAGTGAAACCAGTCCGATGCGTCGTATTTACATCCTCAACATACTTCCTATACACATCAGCAGGTAGCTTACTCATGAGGACATAAGATTTTGCATCTGCATTGCCTGGAAGAGTGGATTAGTATCTAAGTTAGAGCAAAATTAAAAAAAGTGAACCAAGGTAAAAGATGTATCAGCCTTCCGCACCAACATTAAAGAAGGCAACTAAAAGAAAAGACATATCAATACCGCGCGCCATCTCAGATGGTGGGGAAAAACAACCCAAACCCCATGCAGTTTGGAGCCTTAAACCCCATGCCTCAAGAAAAAGACATACACAGTCATAAATTTTAGGGTGACAGTTGCTCACTTTGCTGGGAAGCACGCCCTTGATTTGTTGATGAAGGACGGGATCTTAGTAGTTCCCTCAGCTCATAGCCGAAAATATCCGAGAGCTTTTCTTTAGCCTCATTAATCACAAGAGACGGAAGAGCACGCTGACGATAGTTTTTAGTCACCAGTTGAGTAAGCTCCTCCCTCTTAATTGGACACCCTGAATTTTGGTGGGTTTTGAAAAGGACATAGCGGATTACTTCTGCAACAAGCTTGTCCTTTTCCTGCGGAAGAATGTTGTTTACACATTAGAACAAATGTATTTTCTGACTCAGAGACATGAGTATCAGTATATGAAGCTCAAAAACGGAACCAAACCTCTTTTGAAAGATCGAACTGAGAAAAATCTTCTCCACCACTGGCCATCTCCTGCAGTAAAAACATCATGGTACACAAGATTAATCGAACAGACAAAGCCTGATAAAGTAAGAGAACTAATTCCATTGCTTCTTTGCACAGTATATCAAATGGGTAGAGAGATCTTACCAAATTGTGAATGAACCGGAGATGTCAGAAGCAGAGAGCCTTGAGTGCGGGTTTCCAAACTTCAGCGCCTGAGGGAAAAAAAAAAAACCCAATTTTGCTGTTTGATTTGATAACAGAGATGAGGACGAAGGGAAACAAAAAAGTGATCCGAGATTCTGCAGCCCTAATCTCGTATGGCGGGAAAATTCGCCACACGTACGCTCTTGATTATTTCAGATTATTTTTCTCAATAATCCAATACAGGTGTAGGTAATGTATGCACTAGGCCCAATGGAGAATTGGTACACAATCCGGCCTGCCTTTCGATAGCCAGATAGGCCCACAAAACGAAATTAATAAGTTAGCCCATATAATTTAGTTATTCATTCAGGTAAATTCATTTTAGGTCCTCGGTTTTTACCTGCTTTTCAAAACAGGTCCCTGAGTTTGCACTGCCTTTAAAAATTAATCACACCACCAACTCTGCCTTTAGTAATTGTAATTGTCCCAGTCACATGCTGACTGATCTCAAAAATTTTATTATGTTTCTCCCACATTTATCTCATTTTATCGGATCGAAAACAAAAAACAAAGACCGCCGTCGAGACTCCATGCCTAACAAATTGTATTCGGTTTTCCTTTTCATATGTTGTGTGTGCATTTCCTATATCTGACTACAAAAAGGAAATCTCTTTTGCACTCTAGACGTTTGTGCGTTCGAGCAGGCAATTGCTCGTATTTTTTTCTTAATAAAAACCAGAAAGAATTCCGATTTATGTGGGATAAGAGCAAGATTTGACATAACGTACATTTTTTGTCTTCGTTGGAACTTATTCTTCGGAGTGACGCCGATTATGTCACTAGCGATTTCTTCTCCTTTGATCTTCAGTCGATGTAAGCACAAGTTGCATCTGGTATGCGAGGGTGGGGTTCTGAAATCCCCAAATCAAAATGGTGCATTGAGGCCAGTGGGTTTGGGTTAAAACTTAGGGTTAATGACCAAAATAGTCCCTGGGTTTTGTACCCTTTATCGATTTAGTCTCTGGGTTTCTAATTTGGTCACATAAGTCCTTAAATTATCCCCATTTATCAATTTGGTCTCTGAGTTTCCAATTTGGTCACATAAGTCCTTAGGTTATTCTCATTTATCGATTTGGTCCCTGAATTTCCAATTTGGTCACATAAGTCCTTAGGTTATTCTCCTTGATCGATTTGGTCCTTCCGTCCAATTTCTACTTTGACGTCTCATCAAAATGAGCCACTGCCCCCAAATCAATATGCAAACAGAGAGCAACAAATAGAAAATCCACGACACGATTCAAATCTCAAAGATCACCAACGGCTTCAAATTGGATATCTCTTCGCTCCGTGAAAAATAGACGACCAACATGACTGATTTTTGGTAAAACATGGATCTGGACTCCCTTCGTCGATCAAATAGGGGGTCTCCCCCGTTCGATTTTTTTTCTTTTTTACGAATATGTCAGGTGGACGTGAGTTTTTTTTTAAATAATAAAACAAAACATACACGTGTCGCGATGTTATTGGTGGTGACGTGACCCACCGTTAGCTGACTGTGCACGGAGGAGACGAAATTGGATAAAATGATCAAATCGACAGATGAGGATAACCTAAGGACTTATGTGACCAAATTGGAAATCCAGGGACCAAATTGATAAATGAGGATAACCTAAGGACTTATGTGACCAAATTGGAAACTCAAGGACCAAATTGATAAATGAGGATAACCTAAAGACTTATGTGACCAAATTAAAAATTTAGGGACCAAATCGATAAAGGACATAAAACTCATAGACTATTTTGGTCATTAACCCTCGAACTTAAGGAGATGTTGGGACACGAGGTTTTGGCCAACATGTGGCTTCTTTTGTTCTTCTGTGTACGACGTTGTTTTGATGAGACGTTGCCACCAGAATAAATTTTTTGAGATCAGTCAGTATGTGAATGGGATGCTACTGACGGTGCCATTATCTCATAAGACGAAATTGGGACAGAGACCGTAGGATTAATTTGTAAAGATAGTGTAAACTGAGGAATTGATTTTTTTTTTTAAAATGCAAACTCAGGGACCTGTTTTGAAAATTAGAGTTATGGTCGTTTTTTATAATTTTTTTTATGATTCAAATACATTTACAAAATTATTGTCGAACATATTTAAAATTTAAACACAAATACTAATATATTTTACACAATTTTTTTTATTTTTTTATTCGATATAATTTTTTTTTTTATATTTTTTTACATAATTTTTATATTTTTTTATTAAATAATTACATTAAATTATTTTTCTCTTCACTTTACCGACATACTAATTAAATACTATTAAATATAAATATTTATAATTCCTTTAAAATATTACCATTTTTACTCGAACATCTCGAAGTAAAATTTAAGCACTTAAAAATAAATTTATCCTATGCACTGTGGAGCGAACTCTCAATATCTGTGTGGATAATTATGCCACAGCGATATTTGTAGTTGTTGGAAAAAAAAATTTAAAATAGTTTTTCAAACCGCTAACCAAACATGGGCTTTATTTCCTATACAGTTAAATCCTGACAACTGTACGAGATGTGGACAGCACGTTGCAACTTTCAAGTATGGGAAAGTGGCGGGTACAGATGTCAAACTTTGGCCCACGGCAATTGCCTCGAAATTCGCATCGTAGCCGGTAAACCCAAAACTGCGCGTGTTCTTGTCGTACAACTCTGACAAATGGTCTTCCAACGCGAAGGTGGAACAGCCGTCAGTGCCCGTCTCAGTCAACATCACTCCTCCTTACGTGACCACTTTGGCATGTTTGAGACCAAACAAACCTCAGTAAATCTCAATATTCCCCAAAATTTTAACAAACAAACAAAAATCGCGAAATTCAAAGCCCCATTTCTCAGCGTGGATCGTACACTGCACTTCCAAAAATCTCATCAGACGTCATGATCACCTACTACCGCATATCAGAAAGCGGTTTGCAACTTTGCAAAATCAAAGGCGTGAGTGCAAAGCGAGAGGATACCGAGTTGCAGAGAGATAGAGCGAGCTAGCGAGCGAGCGAGAGAGGGTATGGAGAAGGAGAGGGAGCAACTAGTATACTTGGCGAGACTTGCAGAGCAAGCTGAGAGATACGATGGTACAATCTGTCAATCTTTATGGATCATTTTTGTCTTTTGTTTTCTTTCTTGATTAACAATTTGTATTCTTCCTTATTTATTTGATTGGTGCAATTTGATCATGTAAATAGTGCGGATAGTGTTTCACCAAGTGTTTAGCCACTGGATTTTTTGCCACCGAATCGAGCACAAACTCAAATTAAAACTAATTCATTTCCTGAATTATGATGAAAAGTCCATCCGTAAATTTCGCAATAAAGAGGAGCCAATTGGGTGCCATTAGGAAAAGAATTCGTCGCCTACTTTATTGTAGTTCATTTAAAGGTAGACGGACGAGAAAGAAGTTTTTGGTGAAGTGAGCTTAGTGATTTCATTTCCGTTTGGAATACGAGGAACAATTAGTCAGGGTAATAGGTGCTAAAATGTTTGGGAAAAGCTTTTGGAAAGATATTGTTTATCTTGCTAGAACCAGAGGAAACCTTGGTGATGATTTGTTGTTTGTGAGATACACAACGAATTTGGATCCTTATGGTATTTGGGACATGATGTTTGGATACGTCCCATCATCCCTGTAGAGAGGAATAGCATACTTGTGCTGATTCGTTGACTCTTTTTTACGTTGTATGTGATTTGTGTGTGCTGTATTTGCCCGTGGCAGAGATGGTTGAAGCGATGAAGAAAGTTGCTAAATTGGATGTGGAGTTGACAGTGGAGGAGAGGAACCTTGTGTCTGTGGGATATAAGAATGTTATTGGGGCAAGAAGGGCATCCTGGCGGATATTGTCATCGATTGAACAGAAAGAGGGGGCAAAAGGGAATGAACAGAATGTAAAGCGGATAAAGGAGTACAGGCAGAGGGTTGAAGATGAGCTCGCAAAGATCTGCAATGACATATTATCCCTCATTGATAAGCACCTCCTTCCGTCTTCCTCAACAGGGGAATCGACTGTTTTTTACTATAAGATGTGAGAATTCTTTCAGTTTTTCTTCTTCTAGATATTAGGTAGCGAGGTACTTTATGTAAATACCGCTTGAGTATGAAATTAATAACAGTTTTGGCTGGATATTAATAGGATTTAACAATTTAACATGAATTCATGGAGAGAAAAATTTATACAGGATGATTGTTGGGCAATTGGGAGGGAGAAAAACTTCTCATCCTTTTGTCTGTTTGTAGTGCATATCGAAGGGATTTTTATCCCCAGTCATCTTGGGTACATCAGGCATTTAGATTTGATATTAGTGAATAATGGTTTTGGAAATGTTTATCGTGATATATATATTCCTTTCGTTCTTTTGGGAATGGAACCTTTGTGAGTGTTAAGGAGAATTCGTCTGCAAATGCTATCCTTGTTGCAGGAAAGGAGATTACTACCGATATTTGGCCGAGTTTAAAGAGGCTGATGATCGTAAGGAAGCTGCTGATCAGTCACTGAAGGCATACGAGGTGTGTTTAATTTGCTCCTCTGCTGAATCTCCTCATTTTTTCACTTTTTCACCCTTTTGTGCTTCCCGTGAAATCATATGCTGATACATCCCTATTTTGGTGATCTTTTGTGCTGCAGGCTGCTACTAGTACTGCTGCTTCTGATTTGCCCCCAACACATCCAATTAGACTTGGCATGGCCCTGAACTTTTCTGTTTTTTACTACGAAATTTTGAACTGCCCTGAGAGGTTGACATGGATCTCTCTCTCTCTCCCTATCTGAAATTTGTATATGTTTGACTAAGAGATGTAGTATGTCACTTTCAAGTTATCTTAGCTATGTATGGATTGTGCAGGGCTTGCCACCTTGCTAAGCAAGCTTTTGATGAGGCTATAGCTGAACTTGACAGTCTTAATGAAGAATCCTACAAGGACAGTACTCTTATTATGCAGCTACTTAGGGATAATCTCACACTATGGACATCGGATCTGCCAGAAGAGGGAGGTAATTATCATTAATCTCTCTCTCTCTCTCTCTCTCCCTTTGTTGGGGCTCTTGAGCATTGAGTTCGCCTATGTTTGCTTTCAAATTTGTTGATTATTTTAGTCATAGTTTTGGTTGTTAAGGATTTTAAGGTTGACTTGAGGGCACATGAGTTCGACAGGAAGAAAATTTTCCTGACATTTGATGGCCAATTATTAATAATCTGCGTGTGTATTTTTCACTTTCTTGAGTTCCAATTTTAAGCACTGGACAATGGTGATGTTTATGGCCGGCTCAAGCCAGATTAAATCTGAATGTATATAAAAATAACCTCATGACAAAGCATTCAAAGAGAACCAGTTTTCTATGCCTTTGGTGGCTTTGTTTCAACATTTATTCTGTTTGGTGGATGAAGAACCCTAATTGAAGTAATTTGGGGACCTGCACTTCATGCTCTGATTTTCATTGCAAAAAAGGAGGCTTCCATCAAATTCAATAAATCCATTTTGTTTGATATGTCTAAAATGGCCTCTCAGTTTGATTCATTTTCAGTTTACTAATCAAAAAACAAAAAACAAAATTGATTCATTTTCAGTAATAGTGAAATCTTGGTTTATTGACCTGACAACATGATTGTATGTTAGTTGTTTGTGGCTACTTTTCATTTCAACTCCTTGATCTGACTTGGTTGCTCAACTTGTTACAGCATTTTAAATATCGTGTTTTTGTCTGGTTGCTCTACTTCTTTTATTTTGTAACAGTGTATAATCACTTGGTAATATAATATCCTAGAGTCATAGCCTAAGGTTAAATTTCACATTACACAGTTGCTGATTCCTTTTATTTTGATTTCGTAAACTTTTAGGGGAGCAATCTAAAGCTGACGACAAGGCTCAAGCAGAGGTGAGATTTTTTTTAATTAATTCCTGTGCAGTTTAGAGAAGTTGTAACAATTTTTTATCTTTTAGTTCAATGTGAATTTTTGCCATGTCTGAAATATGGATTAGCTCTCTTAGTTGCTGTTTCAGATGGATTATCTTTTTCTTTTCATTTCATTGGTATATATTTTCTTTTTGGTCAGTTACTGATGAGCATTGACTTTGCAGAGTTCGTTGGAAAAGAGTGATTCTTTGAACCTGAGTCGGCCGAGGAAAGAATGATAGGGTGTGCACAGGACTTATTTTCTTACTAGTAGTAGGACCGGGAGTTGTGGCTGTGGCTTGTACTGTTATCTGTGACCTTAAAATTACAATATATGCTACATATATGATTGTCATGGAGATTTCTTACTGTATGATTTTCCTTATGAAATTCCCTGTTATGAACATTGCAACTGATTGCTTCCCTTTCCTAATTGGGTGTTCGTTAGCGGACATGAATCTCTTTAGTGTCTCGAGTTGAAATGGCATGACTTGGTCGCTGATGAACATGTGGATACCCAATTATAAGTATACCAATATAGTTTGCCGTGTTTGGTCCGATAATGGATAAGTGACAAGTATACTTGATATATGGTTTAGTGATAAATTGAGTATAAGGGTTCTAGAATCAGTGGAATAGATCTTGCTTATGGGGAACTGATCATGCTTTATTGTGCTGTTGACTGCAGTATATTTTTTAGTCCGTTCTTACCTACCAGGCTACCCCTTTTTAGTTTTTGGCTAATGGTTAGTTGGGAACCCCCGAGTTGCCTCATTAGACTCGGGTTAATATGGTGTTGATTTCTGCCTCTGATATTATACCACGAGGAATATTTAGGTCTTCAAGTGCGAATATGGTGCTTTGCTGATTTGCTGATTTGCATTGCTGCGGTTTTATCACAAATTGTAAGTTCATTGAGCCGTCCAAGTTGATTATGAGTGGGACAAGATGGCTTTACGGTTTCCGAGTGATTTTCAAGTGCATGTCATATTTGTAAGCACTCCGAATGGTAGCTATAGGCTTATAGGTGAACACAGGTGACAGGTGCTAACATGACTCCGAATGGTAGCCAAGTATATAGGCGAACAAAGGTGACAGGTGCAAACATACGACATTATGTGAAATCTTCCTAATTTCTGATGCTGAAAATGGGGTCCCAAAATGGATACTTTCTGGGAAACGCCTTGTTTCCCCAGAGAACTAGACTTGCAAGTGGAAAATTACATGTTGCGTCTCGACGGGAAAAAATATATCTATCAGGCTGCCTTCTGCGTCGCAAGTCAGTTTTGGCCTTGATACTTGAGAGGTGGACTCGACGGAGGAGGTTGCAAATCTACCAGAAATGATTTCAAGTGCTTGCAGATCTCCTTGGGTTTCTCAACATTGAGGGCGTGCCCGGCATTCTTGATGACTACTAGATGAGCATTATCCCCCAAGTGCCTGTCAGTAATACAAGGTTCGAAATTACTTATATAAAAAAAAAGTAATACAAGGTTCAAAATTTAGTAACTGAAGTAAATACATATATTGGGTCAAAACATAGACATCAACAATTTGGACCAAACGTGGATTGAACCTTTTCAATCTGTTAGCCAGTTCCAATGGGAATACTTGATCGTGGTCTCCCCAGATTACCAACGTTGGCTGCATGGGAAGTGAAAGAAGATAATCTTGTGGTTCGCAATAGGTAAAACCTATGTGGGGAACTGGAAAGAGCGTGAAAATCAAGAACCTGAGAAATCTTGGGTAGGATTGAAATTTTGCGGTCTCTGGGAATAGCTCGGATTAACTCTCTCTTCTCCTTCACATGTTCCGTACACATCACCTGCCCACATCACATCGCTGGGTAAGTTAACTGCATCAAGCCACGAAATCTTAAAGTGCAACCAGAATTCTAGATTCAGCGATTCGCTTCCAACAAAATTCAACGACCGTATTTTGATAATACCCCCACTTCACCATCTCAACATAAAATAATAATGATGCAAATTGACCCAGAAGATATCATTATAACAATGCCTTTTAATGTCACTGGCCCGACAAGATAAGAATATGTTATTTATCTTCTTCGTTTTTTTGTTTTTGTTTTGGTAACTTTTTTTCGAAAAGACAGATAACAGTGGTCTTAGGCAAAAGTGGCTGGCACCATAAGAGGAGAGACAGATTGCGAAATACGCAAGGCACCCTTCAGAAGATGAGAGTAGATGTTAGATAGAGTTCTTACATCAATGAAATCTTTGAGGAAGCAAGAGGGCAACAATCCCAAAGGAGGCGGCCTAAAGAACGTGTAGCCCACCAACTCCCTCAGCCTTTGGGGTGTCTGCGGCAACAAAATCCTGGCCGCCTCCTCCAAGTCCGAGACCCTAAAAACCCCTTCCCTCAAGTCCTTCTCCTCCATGCACACCCCGGCGCAGCACAGAACCACCCTCTCCACCACTTCCTTATTCTGCACTGCCATTCTGTACCCGACGAACCCGCCGTAGCTCAGGCCCACTAGGCTCAGCCTCTGCACAGAGTTGGCCTCCATCACCCGCATGACGCACTGCGCCTGGAACGTCTCCGTTCGGTCCGGCCGGGTAGTGACTGACTCGCCGAAGAAGACGAGGTCAGGGACGTAGACATTAAGTAGGGGAAGACATGCCGGATCACGTCGGCCCATTGCCACAACGCGTTGGCTCCGAGGCCGTGGATGAGGAGAAGGTTGGGCTTGTCCTCGTTGCGGGTCTTGGGGACCCAGCAGTGCATGATGGTTCCGTCTTTCAGGTCTGTGATGGTGGATCGAAGCCCCGATTTGACGAAAGCGGACCGGAAGCAGCGGTTCTTGGACTCGGTGAAGCTGAAACACTTGGACATCTGCAAACTGTTCCGTAGAGTCTCGAAACAAGAAAAACATGCACACAGGTAGGAAGGTCCAGAGAATTAGGCACTGGACTTTGGTCCCTTTTTCTTGAGGTGTCTGATCACCGATGTGATGGGTTTGGACTATCGTTTTACCCCCCGTGCAAATGAAAGGAATAAACAAGATTTTAGGTATAGATAACGAGGATCTGGGCTTCGGTTCAAGGAAGCTGAACTTGGTGGGCATAACTGTGGTGCGCGTGGATAGAGGAGGCTGTGAGTCAGGGCAGCTAAGAAAATTAGAGAAGAAATACAAGAATAATGAATTTGGTCGGACTCGTAGAGCCACATTTCAATGGACTACTCGGGCGAGGAAACCACAACAAGAAAAAATACTTAAATTTGGATCGCATGATGGATGATGAATTAATGATTAATAATTTTTATATGATATAATGGTACGTTCATGTAAGATGGGACACGGGGATTTTCCACTGAAAACTCAGTCTAATTGCTGTGATGTGACAAATTACAATTTTATGAACATGTCCACTGTCCAAGCTTGCCTCCACTCCATACTGAACTAGGGGCATGTTTGCCGATCAAGATTTTCTCTATTCTAAAATTCTATTTATAAATATAATTAATTAATTAATTCTATTTTATTTAATAATTAATTATTTAAATATTTAATAATAGTTACATATTATCTCTTTTTTTATAGATTCCTTATCTTTTCATTACAATAAATATAAAAAAGTATTCAAAATTATTATAATAAATATATATGTATATAAAACTTCACATTTCGCTACTTTTTCTCAAATTTAATAAACTTTATCCACCTCAATTTTCACAACATTCTCAAAATTTCTAAAAATTCTTAGTTTGAAAATATGGCCTTTTTTTAAGAAAGTTCAATTATATAAACAAGTCTGTCCGGAAAATCTTATGGTGTGAATCCCGAATTCATGTCAAAAGCTTGAGGGCAATTATTGTGCTCTATCCACAATGGTAAGGGGCATCTGATTGGAAATGTTGAACTTCGTTCTGAAAGAATCCTCCCGAATTCATGTCAAAAGCTTGAGGGCAATTATTGTGCTCTATCCACAATGGTAAGGGGCATCTGATTGGAAATGTTGAACTTCGTTCTGAAAGAATCCCTTTACCAGCGATGGATACTTGATCTTCAGAACCTCACCAGTGGACCGCATTTGGAATTAGTACTTTGCAGTCTCCCATTGTAGCCTGGGAGAAGCTACGTCCCTGTAAAATCCCACGACGAGTTTCTCGACTTCCTCCTACGTTCAACAGCCTAGTTTTGGATTATAGACCTGGACCTCTAAATTGCTGGATCAAATGGTCGGCAACTAGCTATAGTAGTTTTCTCCAGGCGCTCTATTTGACAATTTTCTTCATCACTTTCCATCATACTAAGAAATGGGCCTCTATTATCCAAGAGAAAAGTAGACAATCAGATAAACCGGACATGTAAAGTGTGGACGAACTTGGAAAACGTGGAATGGTTTTTATCACACATTTTGGCTGACCTTGGGCCCCCACTGTCTTATTTCACCTGCACTTTTTATTCTTCAAGCAATGCATTTTGCTTCACTTTATTCAGATTGGCTCTTTCTTTTGTCTCGCTTCTCATTCAAGCAGTTCCCCTGGTGCTGCTTTTGCTAATATATTTGTAACGATTCCGATGAGCTCTCTTCGAAGACAGGGTTGCTTCGTAGATCAAATAGCTAAGAGAGCTCGTAAATTAAAATTTCAAAGGAAAACATAGTTGCTACTAAACGTGTCAACAGGCTTCCTCAATTTTGTGGATATAGAGTATGTTTTACATCGTCATAAACCTTCCAATGTCTCTTTACAATCCTTACCATTCCTAGGACTTTCTTTATACATTTTCCTCGAGGAACTTCTTTCTGGACCTTTATAGAGGTCCCACTTTAATGGGGACTTCTGCAAGCAACCACAAACTACTTATTGTCCTTAAACTATAAACCATTTAGGCTTGCAGATTCCAAAACCTAATTGCTTCCTAATGAACTGTTCCACCTCTAGCCATCTCGTCAGAGCAGTTGAGAGTCTTGTTAGGGATTCTTATGTCATACTTTATTCATTTTATCAATTTAGACTTCGTAAAAGGCATCCTTGTGATAACCGTGCCGTTCTACTTCTCTAACAATATTTACGTAGATATGTGTCAAACCCTCTACATCAATTTTTTAGGGTCATTGTTCCAAGTTTAACCCATAAGCCAACAACTCCACGCCTCTGAACTCCGATTATCAGTCTATCCCCCTAGTACACTTGCAGCACAAAATCGAAGAGCTAACAACTAAAACAAAAACTCCCAATTTCAGACTACAAAACATCTCTGCAACACAATACTTACTCAAAACGAAATCAATCTTAAGGCTTAAAGGCAGGCACGAATGCAAGCTTGTAACACTCCACTTGTTTGATCTCCCACTTTGACCTCTATTGCTTGGAGAAATCCTAATCAATTGAGGTGAAAACCACCACCTAAAAGACAACCAGAAACGCAGCAAAACAACCCAACATCACACTTCATAGCTAGAATCATCTCACGATTAGTATACCATTTCCTATACAAGGTCTCGAAAATAAATATGAAATCCTTAGAAAATCATGTCAACATCTAAGCTTCAACCTAATTCTTTATTTTTTTCCCATTATTTCAGGAGCCTAGCAGAGCTCTAAGTAATCAGGTTCGTTTGTAAGGATTTTTCAGGAAGTATGAAATAAAGGGGACCCAGAAAGGGAAGAAAGAACATGTCTGGATGAAAAGAAATCAACCCCCAAATAAATTGAATGTAATTCAAGTGTATGCCTCAAGAACAAAACCATCAAGAAATCGATCTTTAGATCTCAGCACTTGTAGCCGAAAGGAGACGCAACAACCACACTACCACCGAACATTGGATATAAGAAGTGCAAAAGATCTTAGGGATTTGTGAGCCAAACAGAGCGTTGTTAGATTAAAAAAATTAAAGGTAAAATGTACCAAAGGCATGGGGAGCCTAGAGAAGTAAGCCGCGACCAATCTGGCTAAAGATAAACCCCCAAGACCTTTGGACATAGAATTGATATATGCCTCCAGAACATAGCCATCAAGAAATCGATCCTAAGATCTCAGTCCTTGATGCCGAAAGGAGAGGCAAAAATACACAATCACTTCACGACCATACAACCTTCATCATTTCACACACGTATAAAAATCTAAGCAGAGGGCGCTAGGGCAGCATTTTCTGAACTACGACCTATTATGCCCACATACGTCTGTATATATAGTGGGCGAGAGACCGCGCTTAAGCTAAACCCTAGAAGGTGATTTCCCTTGTTCGAGACTCGAGTCACTACTGTTGTTGACCATTAATACGGTCTATTAGCTGCTCTTTTATCTTTCTTTCTTTTTTTCCCCTATCTAATGGAAACCACTGATGGCTATTTTTCTCCACAGAGTCTATACTCTATACCTTATATATATCCGAAAATTAAAGATTACTTTTATTAAATAACTCACGTTTTATTAATCAAATATTATTTATCACATGAGTTATTGTTGTCTTGTAATTTTTTAAATTTCCCCAATATCCGAAAATGGAAAAGGCTCCTCTAACAGCCAATTCTAATCAGCCAAAATTGTATTTATAAAATGAGATATTATTGACGTTTAAATTTTGCAGTTTCGTAATTCGAATTAAATCCACTGCATAGTATACAGAATATGGAGCTGATCAAACCATTTAACCAAAGAACCGATAGATTTTGGAATTCTACCTAATAAAGTTGTCGCAGAATTCCGGAGAATGTCAATGGAAATACTGTTCTCTAATTTTTGTCCTTCTCCCTTCTTCCCCCATGAATGTCGTTACTTTCAAGATTTCTGTGGAAAAACGAATTTTGCAGAGTATGTCCAAGTTCTCCGAACCATTATTATCAGTCATGAAGTTCCCTTCAAAGAACACTGCAAAGTGAAACTCTATGGCCGAAAACCAATAGGTTTTACTTTTGCTGCCTTTGAGAAGGATTGGAAGCCCGTCAGGATCCAAGAAGGGTTATGGTGATGAGAGGCAAGACGAGAACTCAAAGTACAAAGTTGATATTTGGAAATCAAAGTTAGATATCAGCCAGTTCCTAAAACTTACAGTAATAAGGCAATAACAAAAGGAAGGACAAATCGGAGCAAAGGCAATTATCCAATCACAACGAAAACATATTCTTCATCTGCACAGCCCCAAGGAAACATATATTGAGAGCAAAAATATATACCACACTCAAGCTCCTAATCCACTTTCGAAAATACATCAAACAATATCAAACACCCATCACAGAAACAAATCTAAATCCGCGGAATCATTCCTTTTTCTTTTTCTTTTTTGCTTCCTTTTTCCTTTGGCAAAAACCATACTTCTGAACATTCAGTGTGCGTTAACCCAACCTGGCATCTCTTTGCTGTCGGTCTGACCATCAACTGGCATTCCTTGTGAAATAACTCTTATTGTAGGTATATACTGCACCCGGTCTTTTATCTCCTAAATCTAACAACAATGCAAGATATATCATCTTTACTGTCTCTTTTCAACGCATCAGCTGTTAGTTGCTTAGCTGCCTTCTGTGGGTCTTTGATCCTTCTCGCAATATCAACCGCTTCTTGATTGGCCATTACCTGATCATGACATGCAAAAGTGAAAATGGTTTTCTAAAAGCTTTCTCTAATGCAAGTGCCGTGTAGACAATCATCATATGGAAGTTGCGTGTGAAGGTCTAACAGTGGTACTAACTATGCAATGAAGAAAAATATCTGGAGAGTAAAACATTACCTTCCAAAGACCATCACTAGCAAGGATTAGCAAATCTGTATCATTATCGATGATAGTACTTTTTATGTCTGGGTCCGATCGCAAGTGTGATTTAAGGCTCTTATCTCCAAAAGCACGAGAAACTGCCAGCTGCCCATTGACTCTAGGTACATCTCCTGATAACAAGGTCGAACAGAGATCAGGATTAACGCTGAAAACATTACCTTACTGCCAAGCTCACAAAATCATAGCACCCAAAGAAGCATACTATCTCCAAAAATTTAACAGAAAAGAATGATATCCACTCTCATTGAGTTAGCACACCAAAGACGCGCGCGCGCGCGCGCACACACACATATATATATATTTATCTTGGTTAATTAGGGAAAAGGGGAAAGGAATCCACACATCATAGGATCATCCAAGATGCAGATGACGTAGAAATAAAAATGTCCCTCTTCTCAATGACTTCAGGGGCAGTTCCTTTTGGTTCTTGCTGCCAGAAATATTATGATGCTTTTAAACAATTTGAACAGCAGAGGATCCGATCATGAACTTCCAACACTTTTCTAAAGTATCCCAGTGGTCTTTAAACTAATTAAGCTTTTCATTGGTTTATTAGATACAGATACACTTGTGCCAAATAGATAAGTTAAGTGATTTTTCCTTCTGGGTTGTCAGTTACCCAAAGTAAGGAGCACTATATCCCACCAAACCTCTCAACATGAGAGACATCTAGATGCTTTAAAGATTCGACATTGAAGCCCTTAAAAAAGTGTCATTAGAATTCCATGAAGTAATCATCAGAAAACCTTAATAGAACAGCCACAAAATGTTTCTTATTTTTTGTTGGTGTTTGCCAATAAAGTTTCATTAGAATTCCAAGTTCTTTTCTCCGAGGAGCTTGTTGGTGATTGCTGCATCTTACTATACTTGTCTATAAAAAAAGAAAAAGAAAAAGTGACTAGCTCCATAAAGCTTTAACTCTGAAAGCAGCTTCTGAATCTCATTCAAAATATCTTATTTAAGAATATCTTGTTAGTTTAGGTCGTGTTTGTTTCCCCAACAATTCGGGGTATGAAAATTTCCACCAAAACAAACACTCTAATATTTTTAACTTTTACACATATACACTTTACTTTTCACAAACCCCAATAAATCTCAATAGAGTAAAGATTCACAAAATTTCGAGAATATTCCCCAAAATTTTTGACAAACAAACATACTCCTAGTTTAATAGTCGTAATTTGCAGTAGCCGCGACAAGGACTGGGCGCGCCGCCACAAAGATTGCATGTTGTAGGAGTTTGTACAGCCTACAGGAATCCCATGAACGCTACTTCTTCTTCTTCTTCTTTTTTCCATCAATCCTTTTCTATATAAATTACCAATTTAAAAATACCACGCCATTGCATTATTTTTAAAACTTCAATTTCACAAAATTTTATATTTAGATTTACTTCATTAAAATTTCAAATTCTTCCACATTTTTTAAAAAATTCTCCCTTCCCCATTTGCGATATGCCAATATGCAAGAAAATATATCCCTTGATCCCCAAAATATTTTAAAAATCCGCTCTCAAATGGAATAACCTTTAGCCTTCTAAAAATTTGAAATACACAATTTTTTTCTTGAATATATAACAATATCCTATAATTTTTATTCAAGAGATATCTAAAAAAAATTCAGATTCGGCCCAAATCTTCAAAAATTGAGATTTGTTCTTAACATTCTAATTTTTTATTAGTGAAAAAGTTCTGAAAGTTCTATTATGTCTATGAACATCTGCATACTTATATACTGGTTGAATAAACATTTTTTTATTACTTATATTTGTATTATAATAAATATAAAAAAATCATTCAAAATCCATTATTTCTTGATATATACCGCATTCACGACTGTTTTTATGCTCTTATGTATAAAGCCTATATGGACAATTTTATTTCAATCCATTATTTATTTATTGCGTCTTTTTATTTTCAGTCATTAGATTACTATACATAAGATGCAGCAAACACCAAAAATACAAAATCCATACCAGAAAATTGAAGCTGCAAACCAGATGCCAAGGATGATTGATAACCAGTGATGCATTAATTACTTCAGATAAATCATCCCTAGTATATTTTAATTTTTGATAATCGACGTTCAAAACAACTCTTTAAAGAAGGGTGAAGGGTCGATGTGAGAAACCTGGCATATTTGAGACAAAACCGCCTTTGTCTTCGATGCAGTCCCTTTCAGTGTTGGGCTCATGATCTGTAGTCATCTGTATTGCCAGTCCCCCTCTTGAAACAACTGCTCGTGAATCTCCAACATTGGCTATCCACAATGTTTGGTTGTTTATCAAAATTGCGGTTACAGCTGTGGACCCCCCTCGCCCCAAGTCAGAACTCTGTGAGAGAATTGCCTGGTCTGTTGTCTCATAGGCTTTCAAGATAGATTGGTTGGGGTCAACCCAAAATTCTTCCTAAAAGGATTAGATTAGAAAGTGCAAGAAGAAAACAGAGAAAATGAATATGCAACTGAGAGATTGAAATTTGAACTGATCTTATAAAATCAGAAATTGACAAACTACCTCCTTTAGAATGTTGGAAAACAAATGTTTCTGTAGGTAGGCAGGAACGGTATCTCCCAAATGACCATCATATACGGCGAACAGCCCTAATTCATGCCCCTTATTATGCGTAAACTTAGCAACGTGATAATCTTCCATTGGATGATTAGCCTTCCCTTTTACTAGGCTGAAACCATACTTTATTAACCCTTCATGGTTTCTTCCTTTACCAGAGCTAGATGAGGAACGCGTTCCTACAAGCTACAGAGCAAAATTATGGATAAGAAAAACTCCAATACAGATTTGCATGGTTTAGAGGCAGTTATAAGGCACACAAGCAAACAAATAGTAGTTACAATTTTGAAACTCACAAGGCAGCAAGAAGAAGATTAAACAATAGATGACTGTTATACTTAATAACATGCACCAATGAAGTATTGAAAGCCATCAAGTTGGGAGTTTGATTTTTTTGTGCTATCAAAAGCTGCTTCTTCCTTTTTCCTCTTCTTCTATGTCAATTCTGTCTTCTACTTCTTTTTCTATCCCTTCCTTTCTGGTCTTCATGACTCTATGTGCATTACTGGTTGAGGGAAGGGAAGGAAGTAAAGCCGGGCTACAGAATCCTACAGAATGCGGACTCCCAAGTAAAAAATCTCGCACTCAACCTTGCTGTTCAGAAAACATGCAGTTGGTTCAGTTCAGAGCATCAGGCCGTCCTAAAATACCCGGCCTAATAGTGGAACAAGTTCAAAATCTCTTACGCCCAATTTCAGGCACCCAGCAAACACGAATCTAACTCTGGGCTAAAAGATCATTAAACTCCCAAAAGAAGAAAGAAGTAATTTGAAGCATTTGAAGACACCAGATATGCCCCTAGCCATAGAAGGATTAACAACAAAGAATGATAAATAATCGTCCTAATAACCTGCCAGAGTCGATTTATTCAGCTCCAAAAAATCACATAATTATGATATACTCCCAGCGTCGACAGCCCTAAATGAACATGGAACACATACAGCTAAGTACCCACATCGATAACACAAATAGGCCCCGCCAACAATCCAATACCATGCCTTTTCAGGCTCTTGGTGAAGTTTTTACACCGCAGAACACAGTGATTAATATTGAAGGATCCATAATAGGTACATGGTGAAAAAATCTTTACCTGAGAGTACGAAGCATTGAAACAACATAACCTATCCATGGAATGGAATTCAACAGTTCCTACCAACTTCTTCAACTAAATACTAACATCCAACTCCTGTAGCCACCTCCAATCCGAATTTCAAACCAACCCACCGCCCCAATTCACAAACCTTCCTCGAAATTCACAAACTGCAAACTGCAACATCAAGAACATACTCTATCATTGGGGAAAATATGAAAGGAAAACCCTGAAAAAGTACAACCTTAAAACCCCATAGAGCCATGGGAGCGGAAAACAAGAAAAAGAGAACTTGGAAATGGAGAATTTCCTCTCACCGATCCAATTGAAACCCAACTGGCTGAGCCTGTGGCTTTGGTCGTTTATGCTGGTTCTTCTTCCTCTTATTAGTTCGCACAAGCAATTGAATAAAAGAATGATAATAGTAGGAATAAAAAGGTACTACTAAAAAAGTAGAGAATATTTGAAACTTTATTTAAAAGAGAAAAATTAAGCGAAAAAACTATTAAGTATAAAATATTTGTGAGAAGAAAAGAGTTGAATAGGTCTTATACGGGCATGATTCCTGCTGATGATTAAAAACCGTGTCCAAAGTCTTTGGCAATGGGAAAAGTTACTGTGATAAAAGAAAAAATGAAAGGCTACCACTAGCGGACTTCTCTGTTGAGGGTTGACTTAGCTGTTCCTATCTCTGCGAGGCTGTTCCTTCTAGACTTCTAAACTTGTTTTTAAGTACTTGAAATGTTTTAGTTTCTTCTGAAAAAAACATTACCATTTAATTTGATTTATGTTTCTTCTGCGCCAAAGAAAAAAAAAGTATGAAAAATATAGGCTATGTTTGGTTTATGTTTTGAGATATGTTTTTGTGTTTGTGTTTTTTTTAAAGTAGTGTAGATTCTATTGAAATTGGTGAAAAGTGTGTTAAAAGTTATTGAAATTTGTAAAAAGTTATTGAGATTGGTGAAAATGTATTGAAATTGTTAAAAAAGAGAGAGAAAAACGTTTTGAAACATTAAACAAACATAGCCATAACATTTCCAATTTTTTGTTTTGTTTTGTTTTAAATATATTATATTGAACAAAAATTATAAGACCATGGCTTTCTAAATGGAATTTCTTTTAATTGGAAACAAGCAATCTTATTACCAACGCTATTTATATAAGTCGCTCCCCAGAAAAAAAAAAATTACAAGTCCTGTGAATTTTGTCAAACTTTCTTGTATGTTATGATTTGGTGTTATATATGTCATACCTCATTTCTTTTAAGTTTAGGAGTGGAATTCAAAAGTTTATGAGCATGTTTGTTTACAAAGAATTCTCAGGATTTTTTGAATCCTCAGGATTCTACAACCAAACATCAATTTTCACACCACATAAATATAAATACAACACGCATACTAATAAAGTTAGCATCACATAAAATTCTCAAAACACAAAAAATCTTCACAAAACACAACACACCTATATGTCTTTTTATTCTCTTGCCTTTTCTTTTTGAATTTCTCATTGTTTGTTGGCCAAATACCAACATTAATTTGTTTCAGAGGAATTCAAAATCAAAAAAAGTATAGCCAAAAAAGAAAAAAAAAAAAGGAAAATGACTCCTCGGCCACCGGAAGAAGCTTCCCAAAGGGTTTGATGGATCATGCTTTTGCTGACCACGACCGACCAAACTTTTTATCGACTCGGCGTTTGAATTTTGTTTTGGACTTCAACACGGTGCATGCAGAATATACATTTGGGAAGCTCTCAAAGATAATACCTGAATTTGTTTCATTTTTTAGTTCTCTCCCTCTTTGTGTTAGTCAATCTCTTACTCTATGACATTCGATCCTACCCACCACCTGATTTTTAGATTATGGTTGACTGAGGCCTTGCTTCAATTTGTTTTTTAAAAGGATTGACGTGGATATTGAACTGAACTTGTAAAAAAAAATATAATATGAGTGATGATCCATGCCTGTTTTTGTTTTATTTTTTTAATATTAACCCCATTAAAATAACATCATATTTTTTTCTCTAATAAAAAAAGGTCCTCAAGAACTAACCACTACTTAAACCCGAGAATTTCACATGACGCGAGACCGAGACATAATGAAACTATCATAAACATAGTCCGTCCTAAACATAGCCCACACACCACTAAACACCACTTGGTGGTAATAACATCCTAATTTTACTCCTACATACTTCTATATTAATATTTTTTACTTATCCAAAAGCTAAAAAGATGTGCAGGATTATAGGTCCTTCATCCTAATACTAAGTTACCTCTTTTTCTTTTTTATTTTACTTTTTTCATTTAATCAGCCAAGTAATTGACGTCTCTCCTTTGAGGGTTGACTTATGAGTTGGTCCGGATTAGAATCTAATGCTTTGGTCTAAAAAAAAAATGCAACCCTTTAATGCTAGGCTAAAGTGAAAATTTCAACCCGAAAAAGAAAAAGAAAAAAGATTTGGCAATAGCTCGACCGGCAATTATGCCTTAAATGCCTGTGGGTTTAGTTTATCCTAGTCTTAGCATCCCATGATTCCATATTCTCTTTATTCTTAGTACGACAACGAAGGACACCAATTAGAAAGGTTCTTTATACCATATCCTTTCCTCCCCAGCTTCCAACTTCCAGATTCAAAATGCTATAAAATCACAGGACAGCATATTTCAAACTGCATGTAGGCGCTGGAAATTCCAACATTATTAGTTGAATCTGAATATGAAATATATATATGTGGGGTTCTGGGCTATACCCTTTTAATGCTGCATGCCGGCCTTCCTCAATATCCGTCCTATCGTTCATATAAAAATTTCAATTTTCTAAATTTTTAAACCTCTTTACATTAAATATTCGTATTTATAGATCACGTTGACCAATCACCACTTCCATTATCGTGATCAGTCTTAACCACCAACTATATATGATTCTCCTCCATCATTAGTTTCGGGTCTCCTATAGCATTGTTGTAACGAATCCTATCGCACCTATTGTGACAAAAAAAACAACTGATCTTCCTACGTTGTTGTTGCCAATGTTACTGTTGTTACCTTCGTTGATAGTCTTCCTTATTACTGTCATATTCTTTTTTTTGTTTTAAGTTTTGTTTGTAGAAGTTTTATTATTGGGGAAAATACATTATTCACCCACAAACTATCATATGTTTTGTACTTTACACCCTAAACTACCAATTTTGATACATTGCACCCTATAACTACCAATTTTTGACACTTTGCACCATATGTCAAATTTGTAGACTAAAATGACGATAATACCCTTAACCCATTTTGCATATATTAAAGATATTGTTGTCAATTCATTAATTTATTAAGGGTATTATTGTCAAATAGAGGGTGCAAAATGTTTAATATTAGTAGTCGGTGGGTGTAATGTGTCAAAGTTGGTAGTTTAGGGTGTAAAGTGTCTAACATTAGTAGTTTGAGAGTGCAGTGTCTTAAAGATTAGTTTGAGGGTGTAAAGTGTCTAACATTAGTAGTTTGGGGTGCAATGTGTCACTACCCTGATAGTTTGTGGGTGAAAAATGTATTTTTCCCTTTATTATTTCAAAGATCAACAGCTAGCTAGGAAGTTGGTTACGCGAAGAATCCTGGAAAGGGAAGTGTTAGGTGGGAGCTTAGAGGAAAAAAAAAAAAGTGTTGGGTGGGATCTTCCACCAAAATTAAGAATGGTTTCTGACTTCTGTTCAAAATGGTTCATTCAGCTTGTTGACTTCTTCAAACCTCTAATTTATTGCCAATGGACATCTTGGTGCAAATAACTATTTCTCGGCAAGTTCTTCCCTGTACCAGGTGTTATCGATTAATTAGGTGCAGTGCAAGCAGACTAAGGAGTTTTATGGTCTTCGATCGAGGCCAGATGGCTTAGGGCTAAAACTTTTCAACTGACCTGAATGCTTGAGTTCTATCTACAGCACCCGCGACTTGATTGATATTTATGTGATGTTTGGGAAGCAAAAATTTTAAGAATCGATAAAATTTTGTAGGAGAAAATTTTAAAAGTTTTACTTTTTATAGAATTTCTAAAATGTTAGTGAAAAAGTTAAAAATAATTAAATTGTAAAATAATTTTTATTGAAGTTTGTTAAATTGTAAGGATAAAATTCAATAGAATTTTTTAATAAGAAAATAATAAATTTGTTAAAAATTAAGGAGAGAAAATTTTGATGTAGTTTTTCTCTTATCAAAAAGTATTGAAGTGTGAAAATGTGTTGGAATTTGAGCAAAAATTTCGAGATTTTGACGTTATTGTAAAAATTGACTTTTTTAAAATTTTATTTTTCCTAACCAAACATCACCTTAGATTAAATGTTGTTTAAAGTATCCAAAGTTAGATTATATGTTATTCAACTATCCAAAGTTTGTCCAAATCTGATGTAAAAATTAGGTGGAAAAAAATAAGTCCTTGAATGCCAGAAGGTGGTCCAAAATTGATTTTGTCTCGAAGTTACCGGCACTTTCCTCACAACAAATGGAATTACCAGTCAAAATGACGATACAACAAGGTGGAGACTAAACCAAGGCCGTGACATTATTAACATAAGAAGCTATTTTATAAGTTCTCAAGCCTAGCACGGTCTGCCTAGTTTTTCATTTACTTCAAGCTAAAGCAGTTTGTGCGGTTGCAAACTCGAGTGATTTATCAATTCAGACGATATTGGTAAAGCCAACATAAATTAGAACTAATTATCTCAGTTTTTTGGAGAGCTACACATCCCTATTATAACTCTCTCCAAAGCTCTTCTCCCCTTACAACGACGACATGTACTGTACAGAGAATAGTTGCGTATAGGGTAGAAATATAAAGCAAAGCGGCACGCAGAAGAACTGCCCATATCAACCAGTAATCTAATAACATTGAAGGGTCAGCAGCTGATGAGGTCAGTCGGGTGAAAAGAGGAGGAGGTGTAAGATACATGTGGGATGCTGGTTCAACGCCCCATTGGCCATACTTATCTCCACCTCCCCGCTATTTGTCTTCTGGTCTGTGTATGTGCTACCTGTTGCCAAAATAAAAGATTTAAATGACTTTGAAAGAAATTTTAAGATAATATTATGTGGAAGAAACACAAATAAATTTGACTTAGATATCAATAACAATTGTTTCAACACAGTACAATGGTAGTATATGAGAGCAGTTGAGCCAATTCCACATTGGCAACAACTTTCTCAGCTCAATAGCGAAGAGGAACTTGTAGACATTCCCATTGTGTTCATCATAACAAGGCTTCAAGAGTTCTCACCCAGTTTGAGATAGCCGCCTCCAATTAATTATTTGGTGAGACTGAGGATGCCTCTGCAAGTATGCCGAAGTAGTCCCAATGCCATTTTCATCACCCACAAACTGCTCTGAGTAGGTAGAATTTGCAGGAGACCATTCTGGAACTAAACCTCCATCCCTCTCTCTCCTGCTACTACTAGAAGATTCTGCTGTGGAATCTTCAGCAGCACCGCGGGGCGCTGTTGCAGAGTTAAAAGGTGGCAGATTGTTGCTTCGGACAGTCTGCAGAGCCACTTGGTTTAATGTATTCTGCATTGCTTGCTGATTTACATTTACATTTACATTTGTTGGCACTTCACCTCTGCTCTCTTCTGTCAAATTTCGAAGATCTGAAGATGGTTCTTCCTCTTCCAATCTCACCAAAGATGAAGTCATGCTTGGGACCATCTGATCCTCATAGCGGCGAACAGTCAAAGGGGGGTGGTTCCTCATGGGTTCATGATTTTCCTCCACTTGCATATCTTGAGGAAAGGCAATCGGGGTTGATTCAGAGGAGTCTCCTAGCCCTTCTTCCGTACCATTTTCAATTGTGGCTCTTGATGCTGCTTCTTGCTGCCACATCACTGATAATGCTTCCTGCAACCTGGCTTTGGCTGCATCAATCTGAACAATGGGAAGAGGATAGTTTGACCCCAGCTCTATTCCAGCAGCTTGGAGTAGAGAACCTGGTGCATTCCACGGATGGTGTATCCATTCAGTTGGTAGCCTGGCAAGTTCAGGAAGCCAACGGCGTACATATTCGCCATCAGGGTCGAACTTATAACCCTGAAACTGCAAGTAAACGATAACTTAGTTGAAACTTGTCCTTATCAAAGTCTTATCATCCGCAGGCAGTTCTGCAGTTAATAGCAAATGCATAAATCAAATGCCAAGGTTTTAAGATAGCATTCTAGGAGTTTTACGTAGATAGGCCTTGGACAAGAAAAATAACTCTTGGAAACTAGATAAAGGTCACAAAGAAAATAAAATTGTTGGGGCTAAAGTCATAAGAAACCTTTCAGTAAACCAAGTTTTGCAATACGAGACTTTGTGATAGTGATAACGCCCATGGAAAAATTCAATTTGTGGATTTCCACTCCAGACAGCAAAGTGCAAAGAAATCCAAAAAAAAAAGCATCGAATAGAACTATCCAACAGAATATAAACCTACTAGGCCATGTTCGTGGTACCCCCTGTGCTTATCTATACTAGAAGGTACACATGGTTCCTGTGAGGGAAATACTGCTAACTTCACGTTAATTGACACAACTCTAAATACAATTTCCAGGGCAGAGATATGTCACTCCTTCAGGCCCTCATCACAGTCGCTAGGTATAATATGGAAAAGGAACTCGGGGGATAAAAATGTTCCTACACTTCTCCACTACTGGTTCTTTCGGACAGTCAGATGCAGTCACTGACAAAGAGTTATACTAGCACTCAATTTATTGCTTCAAAACCTCTGCTAGGAAAACAAGGACGTTGACCTGATATACAGGATAGAGAACAAACAGATGAGCGCATAACAATAACAAATGACACAGATTTAAAGATGCATTTTGCCTGAAAGGTTAAGAAACAGAACGAAGGTGGCCAGAACCATTAAATACATCCATCCGCACCTGTGGATTATCTATACGGTCAAATTCACGCCCATCAGGGATAGTACCAGATATATACTGCCAACCAAGAGCATCACTCTCAAGATCCGCATCTAAGAGCGTATCCCAGAAATACTTCATTCCCCATCTCCAAGGAAGTTGCAGAACCTTCACAAAGAAACTAGAAACAACTACTCGAATCCTATCATGCAACCAACCAGTGGCCCATAACTCTCTCATGCCAGCATCCACCAACGGATAACCGGTCCTACCTTGTCTCCATGCCTTAAAATAACCTTCATCCACGACCCAAGGGAAGTACTTGAGGTGCCCAAGAAGAGGCCTTTCATGGCTGTAAGGATGATTAAAACTCAGGTATCTTGAATATTCTCTCAGGCCAATAGACTTCAGAAATAAGTTGACACTCTCTTCACCAGCCTTGTTTCCTTCATTGGCCCACAGTACCTGCTTGATCCGGACAAGATGAAATAATTTCCGCACACTCACCTCCCCAAAATGCAAGTGGGGAGAGAGAAATGAGGTTGTAGCGCTATCAGCTTTCCTGCGATTTTTGGAATACTCTAGTAATGGTCCATTAATGAATGTAGTCAGAGCCCTATCAGCATTGCTCCACCCTGGTGACCATGCTCGGGCGAGAAGTGCATTGCTTCCCTTCTCTGATTCATCTTCAAACACTAGTGCATCTGACAGGCACCTTGATACATCACCTGAGAAAGTTTGAAGAAATGTCATGGGCATTGGCGACACATACGGTCCTGATTTCATAGTTAGGAATCAAACAGCATGACACCAGAAAAATAATAAGAAGAAAAACACGAATTTTATAACAACTTGTGTTAATGCAAGCTTCCAATGTGGAAATAAAAATCCGCTTTATGACAGAGAATCTTTTGCCCTGTTCTTTTTTCTTCAATCAGTTAAAAGCAGTAAATTCCATTTAGCTGTCCACATGGTCATTTTAGTACCATGGGTTAGTTGCTAAATTTCGGGATCTACTCTGTCTAACTTGCAGGATCCACTCTGTCTATTGCACATTCTGTAGGCTAGGCCCCTTCAGCAACTAAAACAGAGAGACATGAATCACTTGATGGACAGGCTTGGAGCAGTGATCATTTTTATGCTTTCGGTTATCTGCTATTTTCCCTATATGTACTGTAATCTGCCTAGAGCTTTAATACATTAAAAATTTGACACAAGTTTAATAGATCCAAGTGGAAAAAATTAAGGATCAGCAGACCATCTCACATACAAATTAAAGGCTTGATTGTAAATTGCAAATGCTGGGCACCCACTAGAAAGTATTAAGTGCGGTTAACTTCAAACACAAAGCTAGCTTTTTGCACTAAGGTCTTTGAAAGCCTTAAAAATGAATGGTATGCTTTTACCAATGTTTCTCATATTCTGGATAATTTCTCAATCGGAATGAAGAGCAAGCATAAGATTTCCCTTTTCAAGGGTCTTTATACTTCGAATAGACACAGAATTCGACAAGTAGTCCCTTGTTAACCTATCAAATATTCCATCCTTATAAAGATAGAGAATATAGGAGAAAGTTCAAGATAAGATATGCAAGCATTTTAACCTGAAATTATCCTCTTAGGTGGGAGAAGTGGAGCCTCCGGGTCATATGGCATGCTAAGGCATCTTTCCCAAAAGGCAGCGAAAGTTGTGAACGGGCGGCCATGGGCATCATTAACATCCCACGGTTCATAGAGTAAATCCGCGTTAAAGGAACGTACAGCTATACCCTGGGCAGTCAAAACCTCCTTTGCTCGGTGATCCCTAACAAGCGACAGAGGATCTGAAAAACAGAAATTAGCGAGCATATAAAAAATACAAATTGTGACTTTTGTTGACTTGAACCATGTGATTCGAAATTCAAGAGCGAGAGTTAATTAGCAGATTAATATGAATACCTCGAGGGACAATAGAGAAAACCTTTTGAGTTTTCAGTTAATCAAAGAACGTCGCCGAAATTTTAGTTAAGAGAACGGTAGATACTAAAGAAACCGATTAATCCAGCTGCAGGAAGGAGGCAAGATGAACACAAGCAGATAAAGAAAAACCAACAAATCTAAAACCTATGTAGCAATATCTAAATCACTATTTCAAACAGCTAAATTAGCAATAGATAATCCAAAAGGAACAGATAATTAGAACAAAACCACTCCAATTCAGATTCATCGCAATCAAGCAGAGAGCCATAACCGATCGTCCAAATGTTCATTTAGTACTATTAGTATGCAGCAACAATAGGAGAGGAAAACCAGAGAACAGAATAGAAGCAGACCATATAAGTGGTTGAAGAAGAGTTGGGTAGCACCAGTGGACTTGACAACCTCAAGCAGAGAAGAAACACTCTCAGTGGATCTCTTGGTGATGAGAAAAGTGCCAAGGCTCCTCAAAGAGGAATCAAGGTGAGCCAAACTGTGCTTAAGCCACCACCTTGAGACCCTTCCGGGGTAGTAGTGGCCTTCCTCCTCAGGTGCCCATATGAAAACTGCTACCACAGCACCAGCTCTCACTCCAGCAGCCAGTGCTGGGTTATCCTCTACTCTTAGATCTCTCCTGAACCATACTATACTACACCCACCACCTGACATCTCCAAAAACAATTTTACCAACCCCAATCCCAGTACACCAACTCTTCTTTCTCTCCCTCAAAGATATACCATATCCTTTCTCTCTGTATCCTCTCTCTCTGTCCGTTGAGCAGACGAGGGTAACGTAATTAATACTTATTTTCCCTTTTTCCCTGTAGTTTCTGGTACTGTCAGTCTATCAGTATCAGGCGCCAGGCGGAGAATTTAGGCTATAAGCAACATAAAGCGCATTTTCTTTTGGTGTTGATATATTTTGCACTTATCTTTTTACTTATCTTTTCGATATGATCTCATTAATAGAATTTCTTTATTTATTAATTTTCCCACTTTCTTGGGTGTGTTACCTTTTCATGCATATGGGTTTAGTCTCTTTTAGACCAATTGCAACCAAAATACTCTCTGCCAGAGAGGGAGAGGGAGAGGGAGAGATGGGATTGAGCGAGACGATTGGGTAGTGGGGGCTGGGGATGCAAAATGATCGGCAAATTGCAGCCACAACTTTTCTTTTCCAGATTTTTCTTTTTGTTTTTCTTATCCTATGCAACAACAAATCCCACCCACCTCTCCAGTTGCTTCTCTAATCCTCTCCCTTTGACAGGGTGGAAAAGTGCAAAATTGAAAGATGGCTTGTATTTTTATGCATTATCATCGCTGTTTTGAAGCTATGCGGGCGCCCGTATCCTAATTATTTTACCACGCCAATGCCACTGTAGCACCCAGTAGCGAAAAGACATCTATCCTTTATTGTCTAACAATGTTTCTGTCTTAAGGCGAAAGTGCATGTGTGCTTTTTCTTTGGAATAATATTTATATCAATCAAATTTATCCACTCAAACTAATAACTCAGTGTCTTCTAAATTATATTAGTCACTTCCCAAGAATCCTAATACTTTGAAGTGAATTTTTTTCTTTCTCTTCAGTTATGACATTTTGCATATTTCACACCATAATTATTATATGTTTAAACTTTACACTTTCACTATTAATTTAGATAATTTTTTTAAGTGAAATGATAATTTTATCTCATATAAAATATAATTATGAAAGTAAAATCGTCATTTCAATGTCAAAATAATAAGAGAAAAAGTCATAATTAGTTCCTTTTTTATAATAACACGGAATTGATTTTATCTTATAGATACGAGATTAATTATGACTTTTTCCAAATAAGAATTTATATCTAAATTAACGGTGAGAGTACAAAGTGTAAATAATTGATAATTGAATGGTAAAATACAATGAAATTAGTAATATAGGGTGCAAAGTATTAAAATTTTAATAATTAGGGGTTGAAAAATATATTTAAACTGAAGGAAATATTTTCAAAATTAATGATAATTTAGAATAATAAAATAAAATCTTTTTTGTATTAATATTAGATAGAGAGTGCATAAACTTTTGCTGTGAGGGGCGGCACGTAAGATTCATGTGTGCTTGTGACAACACATAGCAGTCGTGCACCATAGAAAGGAGATGGGCGAATGGCGCAGGCGGATTGGGGAGTCAAGAGTGGGGAAGCCCTTGGCGGAGTCTGTGCATGGAGATTGGAGTCAGACTGTCAGAGGGCATGTTTTGATCTTATATACACACACATGCTAATTTACTTTATTTATTTATTTAATGGCTTTTTCTGTGCCTGTTTCGGGGACCATTTTGCTTCTTGGGGATTCTTATTCGTTATAAGTAAATTATTCCAACGTGAACTTGCATAAAAAAAAAACCCTTGGAGTTGCGTTGGCGGCTCCTATATTGGAAGGGGAACAGCAAAGCATGGAAGAGATAGGTATGCTGACTACCTTCGGTTTGGCCTTTTATCTGTTGAAGTGGGCCTTTGCTCCTTTGTTTGGGGATCTTCGTGTAGCCGAGATTTATAGTATGGGTCGCTGTAAAGGTGATTTATGATCTCTTGCCACCTAGGGGACGAAGCTAGAATTAAGGGCCAATTACATAAATTGTGTATTCTAGAAGGGCCAATATTGAAAACACAAACCTGCCAAACAAGGAAGAGGAAAAAAGAAAGCCATTGACAATCATCTTTGTCCCCCTGTGATATCTGATATGCATGCTTGGCAGCTTGGGGATGATCCGATAGAAGAAAAGTCTAGTCTGTATGCCGTCCGTGCAAATTGTAGGTCTTAGGTAGCATCATTCAAGTGATTCGTATATTGTGGACGGCGATTGGAGGAGTTATTGTCTATGTGGGGGATTACCTACGTAGATGGATATGGGAGGCAGTTCTAAGGAGCTGCCCAAGATGGAACCTGAAAGCCTTTCATGGGCGTCCTAATTAGTTGACGGGCAATCCGTGTCCCCTAACTTACGCCCAAAATAATTAAGCTCGAGATGGGCATGTTGTCCCGGAGGAAATCGATGTGGCAGCCATATTATTTTAGTGTCTGTCTGCTTAAAAGAAGCATGCATGTTTTAAATGTCGCCAATTATTGGAAGTCCCGCGTTGCTAGATAAACTAGTCAATGTGCTCCTTATAAGGTTGTGACATCCTTTACTCCTCAAGACATCTTTTGGAGTTGAGTTAGGCCCACCTTTCACATATTGTGTAAATTCTAATATGGTATCAGAGGAATGTTACTAGTTTGTGGCCCCACTGTCACCCGTTTTCACGTGTTGGCTTGGATGTCCTCCCGCCACACGTGAGGGGGCGTGTTGGAAGTCTCACATTGCTAGATAAACTAGTCAATGTGCTCCTTATAAGGTTGTGACATCCTTTACTCCTCAAGACGTCTTTTGGAGTTGAGTTAGATCCACCTTTCACATATTGTGTAAATTCTAATACCAATTACTACCAAACAATTATAAGACTTCGGAATCTTCTTGGTCTATGAGGAAAAGATGGAATTATTATCAGAACTCTTGTAAAATGCAGACATAATATCTCAGCTATTAATTGAAAAATGTTGTATAGATCAGAAACACTAAAAGGATTTTAATTCAACCATAAAAATTGGGCATTTGAAACTGGTTTTTGACCTTTTTAAAACGCGAAATGAGAAAACTCTCTGGCTTGGACAAAGATCAACTCCGTAGTAGATGCAATTATGGGACGTCGAGTGTGTGTGGTTGGGACTGGCAAAATGTTGAGCAAGTGTCATGTGGTGTGGTCCGTCTCCTTTCTTTTGTTTGTACGCTGGCCGCGACTGTTGTCAATGTCTGCTGTGATGGTCATGGGCCTCGGGGACCCCTCCCCAGTCCCCACCCTCTTATTGTCAAAGAACAATCTGTATTCAACCAACGGCAACCGCAGCTATCTAAATTGGCGAACCAGAAACTCCTTCACAGATCACTCCCCCAAAACCCATTACACTCGCAATCAAAGAAGATGAAAATCTGGGATTGGGAAAGGTCAGCAAGGGTTTGCTCCCGGAGAGTTGAGCTATACTGACATAGTTCGAGCGTTGGGTTCCCCACCTGTTCCCAGCCGTATATCTTGATTTTGGGAGGAAATCTGAGAAATACAATACAAATACAAAAATAGGTTAGCTAAAGGATAATCCAACAATGTATAAAAAGAATGATTTGTTGATCTTTCAAATCATAAACAGTAAAGAAACAGGAAAACAAAATAAAAAGAGGAAGAATTGAAGGTGTGCTTCCTGTACATTTCTGGAAACGAAGACACGATCAGGCACACTGACTCCCACGGCCCTACTTTGTTGATGGGCTTAATCATATATCTCTGACTCGTTGGTTTGAAGGGCAGTGGGGATTGGTATTTGTAATTAGTTGAAAAAGCGATAGATTGTCAGCCAATTAAGTCTTGCAGAATGCTAGCTTTTGCCGCAATTTGATCACGACCACAAGTGCTTCTCCGATCTTATATTTTGAATGAAATGCACGCATTGATGATCTGCCCTGAAATTACTAAAAAGCCGAGTCTTAATAGATTGCCCCAGCTCAAAAGGCAAGGGGACCTGGGAGTTCAAGACAATATGTGCCAAGATAGGGCCGTGGGGAAAATTCTATTTTCTTCATGTCGATTTTTTTTTTTGTGGGGAAAATTCTTAACGCAGTTGAGATATAAAATGTTCCGTCTCCTTTTCCACTAAGTTGATGGATCGGCAATCCATGATGACAGTTGATTTTTGCAATTGAATAACCAGCCAGTTTTCTCATGAAGGAAAGTAACCAGTGCCCTACAAGCCTATTATAAGGGATTATTGGAGGATCATTGCCAATGTTTTCCACGAGTGGGTCAGAAAGATGTGCGAGGTTTAATTATCAGGCTGCGTGCGTCATGTTTATTGACCAAACTGGATTAAGCAGCCTTAACAGATGGGCAATCTCTGTAACAAATTATACAGAAGAAGCAGGATGATTGGGCCTATTTTGACATAAAAGGCTTTCAGGGGCAGGATGGACCTGAATTCAGTGGCCCAATTGTGTTCGGGACTCGGAGAAAATAAACCCACACTTAGGGCTGTTGGTACATGCTGGACCAGACTCTAGTCGTTCAGAGGTAGGCCTTTTGTAGTGCTTTATCTTGATGGGCCTCTCTCAACCAGTTGAGCCCAAGAAAAGAGCGTAGACAATTATTCTATGCCCACGTGGAATCCGTATATGCTTTAGCTGGTTGGGTGAATTTGTTTATTCAAAAGAGTGTAGCTCGGCTCAGAAAAACGAGAAAAGCATATATATATATATATATGTAATATGTCAGCGGAGAGTGGCACATATTTTACCTCGTGACTAGCTGATCATCTGATTCGTCCAAAGGAAAAATTAAAAATTAAGGCTTACACCAGATGCCTAAAAAACCTAATGTATTGAATCTGCGTACCACTTGTATGACAAAAATCAACAACGAAGTGCCTTAATTTATCTTGCTCCTATTTACTCGTAAATCCACATTTATCATTCTCTACACACACACACACACACAATATTTATATATATAGACTTCTATTTGTGTTTATGTATGTGGTTATATTTAATCCCTTTATAAACTAAATAATCTTATACGTATCTCTCTATATTACTATAGTTATACACGTATTAATTATATATATATAATCATCGGTGAACAGCTATCACTGTCATATTTAATCGTATCACAAATAAACTTTACTTACTATATAACTAATCCAAACAAGACATCCCTTTCCTGATCATGTTCAACTTGTATCCATCTTTTCTATGTCGTTGACACCAACTCTTTATTCTATCATCACCTGATTGAGTCCAAATTCACACATCACACGGGCTACCTCTAAATATAGAAATGTATAAATTAACCATGAAAATCTTACTTGACATGATTGCAGGCCATGACATAAGAAACTTTTGAGTGCTATATATATCCAACGAATGGTGTAGGATTAGGTGGTGAAAATTTGCCCCTCCTTTTAATAGAAAAAAGTTAGAAGGAGAAGAAACCTAACCATATGCTGTTTTCTAGGCTGCTTTGACAACCACGACCACTTGGTTAAATCAATCAATTTTGTATTCATTACTCTAAGTGCAGCGCTTACTCACAAAAAGATAAAATTAATCGTTGAGTCCATTGGGATATCAACAAGGGTGGGAAATCAGCGTCGTTGTGAAGACTTCCTAGTACATGGTTGAGTATTTAGCTATGAATGTGTAGCAGTCAATTTCTTGAAGGAAAAGAATGAAGTTTTAACTACTCACCAAGGAAATTAACTAAGAACCTCTTGGTGCAATTTACATTTCTTTTATCCTAAGAAATTCTAGGAACTCCTCCATATTCAAAGCATCCTCATCCATTTGATAAGGATTGTCGTAATACAACAATAACAATAAATTTTCTGCTAAAAAACATTTGGAAGCAAACCGATCGAGGGAGTGTCTGCGCACTTGCACACTTAATTGATCTCTCTCTCGCGAGTTGGAAGAAACAGGCAGTAATTCACTGCGCAGCCTCTCTGAAAAGGCTGTAATTAACAGCAGCGATCAATATGTCTTCAGCAGTAGTTCATGTAGAGGCCGGTGATCATATTATAGCGTATATCCAGCTTCGAATATGGACTTAATACGGAAGCGACCAATCTGTGGTGAAAGGCTTGAACAGAAAAGCTAGCTAACTAGCTAGCATCTTCCACAGCCATATATGACTATTGCTCCCGAATTTATAAAGGAAAGAAAGGTTCCACCTCATAACAACCCCAACAGAAGGTTAAAAAGTCAAAATGCACATGTCAGATTGAGGACAAGTCAAAATGCAGCAGCACTAACGAGTTTGATTTTCTTCTACCACTGATATGACGCCCGGCCCTTGTACATTCAATTTTTGCTGAAACAATTAAGCTTAAATTTTGAACTTTTCGGATAGTCTCTCTCTTAGGGAAACATCCTCTGCATATGCTAGGAGCGAGCTCGAGGATATATACATAACGTAGTTAAAAGTAATAATGCCCGATGGGAAAACACCATAATGCTCCAACTTTCCAATTGACTTTTGGCTTTAGTGATCTGACTCCAATGATTTACAACTTAATTATAGTAAGCTTCGTACAAGAGTACTGTTTCTATCAACATCTAGATCATGCTTTGCTTCTTAGTATAAGTACTTAATTACTCTCTCTTTAGATCGATCTTCGATCGGGTGTTCCCAAGTTCAGCCAAGGAGATACAATTACAACGAGATAAAATAGTTAATTTGCGTCATTGAGTAGGTTTTAGTACTTTAATGAGCAAAAAAAAGAGTAGGTTTTAGTACTTCAACCACGCTGCTGATAAAGGAGGCTACGAGGATAGGCTTTCACCCCCGGCCTGTACCGCCTGGCCAGTGAAGACATAGTAGTAAACCGGTAGAGGAATGGAAGAATTCTCGAACTCTTCAAGTGCCCTTTTGTAGGGTTCTCTGCACATAAATCATCCCAGATTTTATAATATTCATTATGACTTTCACAAACTTAATTTTCTTCCCATTTTCCGGAAAATATTACTGAAACTCATTTCTACAGACCGATCGCCGTATCGAACGGTAAATCAAGTACAAATAGCAATATTAACGAAAGAATGAAAGATGAGAAACAAAGGAAAGAGAAGGCAAGCGATAAACATACATAGTACTCTTGTTTGCCAGAGGTCGACATAGTACTGTAGTGTTAGATTGGATGAAATAAACAACTCAGAGTCAAACTAACACAATCATAACTAATCAATATATATGTGAATATATGTATATGTGTCATATACATTCATACATGTACTCGTACACGCATGAAGTTGATGAGCCTATATACATGCAATCCGTGTTTATATAGCGAGAACAAACAATACGTAAGAGCAAACACACAAGCTGATGCAACTCTAAACCTCGTGAAGTAATTAACTAAGCTATCTCATGCATAATAGGATCGTCAAAAAATAGGTCAGGCCAATAAGAAGAAGCTCCTCCTCCATAGCTAGAGGTACTACTACTGGCATCTCCAGGATTGGCTATCGACGTTTCTTCTGTTTTGGTTGAGAAAACAGAGGTGAGAAATGGGAAAGTCCCTGCGGAGTGATTATCAGGTGGGTTTTCTCCTTGGCTGACCATTGTAAAGTCAGAACCTTGGTCCATCTCATTATTGAAAGATGTTTGGAAACTGAAAGGGACTTGTGGGTCTGACAGGTGAGCTAATAAGCTCGGGTGGTGGAGTGGTTGAGAGGTAGCAATTCCAAGAGAAAACGAAGCCGGATTCTCCAGATCATGTGATGAATTTAAAACTAGGTCATCTTGGATAGTATGAATGGAATTCAACAGATTGACAGCCTCCATGTCTGTGACGCCATTTTGGCCATAGGAGTTGGTGGTGGTTATCGAAGCCGAGGATTGGAGAAGATACTGCAAGTATTGAACCTTGGCCAACTGGACAGCTTCTGCTTGTAATCTTACGGCATGCTCATCTAACGGTTGATGCTCCATCAGATCTCTGAGGTTAGCAAGAGCTAAAAGATGGGGCAAGCTGGAGAACAGGTCAGTTCTTGGCTGGTGTGTCATTGGATCAAAGCCCATCTGAATCAGCTTCTTCTTCAAATGCGTGTTCCAAAAGTTCTTGATTTCATTGTCAGTCCGACCAGGTAGGTGCGTCGCAATAGCCGACCATCTTGTAAACGAATGCAGATAAAAGTAATCAGTACTTTTGATTAGGCAGAGTTGAGAGTACTGTCAATATCGTAGAATAAAGTTGAAAGAACTACTTGTTGCCAAGGATGGAATGGAGATGGAGAATTGTCTGCTCCTCTTCTTGAGAAAATTTCCCTCTCTTGATATCCGGCCTCAAGTAATTTGTCCATCGTAACCTACAGCTCTTGCCGCATCTGTTAAGACCTGCAAAGAAAAAATGAAATTATGAAGGAAAGCCTCATAGAGAGAGAGAGAGAGAGAGAGAGAGAGAGAGAGAGAGAGAGCTGGGGGTTTGTAATTTTGTAAACCTGAGAGCTTGGGAAGTGCTCTCCAACTTCCATGGCCATGCTTGTGGATGTACTCGACAAGCTTCTCATCTTCTTCAGGGGTCCAGGGTCCTTTCTTAAGGCCATTCTCATCACAACAAGGAGACCTTCCCATTTTGCTCCTCCTATGTCTAGATTTCCTTTCGTTTGCTGCTTCCCTCTGTTGCAACAGGATCACGGTCTTGCAATTTAAGAGGAATTCCAGTCGTTCCTCAAATTAAATATTGGGTCTCACTTTTTACTTTGTATGTGTATCAAGATTGAAACAGTCCCCCGTCTGCTTACATAAGGAAAGACTGAAGAGGCCCTCTTTCGTGGAATGACAAATGTACCCTTTCAAGTGTTTTCATCAAATTACTCCTAACGAACATGAACAGGTCCCTAAATTTGGGGATATCGAGAGATGCATGACTGCAAATTGATATTGGAGAATAGAAACAGGACTCAGCAAATCCAAATCAAATTGAGACCTAGAGCTGCTGCTAAATTTTGAAAAGAGCGAATCCGTTGTGCATTGATAAAAAAAAAATTCTTGAGCAATAATACTCTGATTGATGCCATGAAATTAAACATGTTTAATGAAATATTTGGTCTTAAGAGGACCAAGGGCACAATGGGTAAAATAGGAGAAAAGGAGGAGACAACTTGGTCTTTATGGGCTAGAACAGCGTTTGGTTTTTTAATTCAGTACCGTGAAGGCCTAAACTTCTTCAAATCCGATTAAAGTAACAACTGTCGCGTCCCTACTTGACAGAGGAACGCATTCCATGCACGCAAGAAGAAGCTATTTCGTCATTGTTTGCATGGCTTCAAAGGAGTTACGTCTCGCATTTTGGATTCACAAGGACCAAAGAGAATCTACGTATTCTGGTTTATTATTATTTTTATTAATATATTCTGGTTTATTATGTTTGGAAATACAACGTCACACACATGGAGTACTTGCATATAAATATAGCTATTATCCGTCCGTCGTCGGCCACGAGGGGCCTTGGGCTTCATGTCTATATAGGGAATCCTAACAGTCTTGATACATATAGATCCCATATATATATATATATCTTACATTAATTATACTAATGTTGTTACTTTCACAAAGATATTGTCGAATCATTCACGTGCTACTGTTGTCTTCAAATACAATATTTTTTGTGCAGTTCAATATTACATATGCAATAATATCCCTTAATTATAGAAGCTTTGAATGAATATTTGAGAACGAAAATTTGCGAAAATGGTCTCGATCGTTAGATTTGTACTTCCATGTTCCCTTTTTAATGCTTTTGGGAACTATAACCGGACGTGCATTCGATCGTGAAAGAAGTCCGGAAAGTACACTATGAAAAATATAGATTCATATATATTAATATTCATTAATCGCATGGGGAAGTGTATTCCTAATTGTCACGCTGCATGGTGGGTACGTCAACGTGGCGTTAAAAACAACGCTTTGACATCCTTAATTAAGCATAAAATTTAGCGAACATTATTTCGGTACGAAAATATATAATTTCCCCTGTACTTAATTTACGTCTAAAATGTCAAACGACGATGATGGAAAACGATCTTAATTAATCTGAAAGGATATCGGAACCCGCACTATATAGTTTATATTTGTCGAGGCTAGCTAGCTAGCTAGATCCTGGTGATAACCCACCTGCCGTGCGTGGTGCTTAAGATTATGCCTTAAGCAATGTTTGCTGCTTCAATTATAACAAAGCAGGTAGAGATGAAATTTAATATATTGTAGCCAAAATCAATAATTGAACCAAACAAAAAGCAAAAACAAAAATAAAGGAAGGAAATAAATGACGGTGGCAGAGATATATTTTGCATTTTTTGTTAGAAAGAGACATAAAAGGATGTGACCACTTGACCCCAGAGGGTAGGGCAGTTAGAGCAGAAGTTGGTGCAGCAAACGCCCAAAGAGACACCATTTGTAACCCATTAGACATTCTGTACACGCTTGATCAGAATGCTTCATGAATGGTATTCAACGACGTCGGTGGCTTGTCCTCATTCTCTTAGTTCTTGCACGAATTTTTCCATGTTATCCGTATCCTTTTGATACTAAAAGGTTATCCTGTAGTCCAAGCCATTGTATTAAGGGCAGCTCAGATTGCGTAGTTACCAACCGCCACCGGTCCGGTCTAGATTTTGGAGCATCTGATATGCCTATCACACCTCAAACGCGTCTAATTATTTTGTCAACCACTGAATCAAACAACAAACCTAAAAAACAAGAAGAGAGGATGGTGTACGATTCGTTTCGATCGGCTGTTAATTTCTGTAAGAAAAAAAGTGGCAGCCATCTGGACTCTGGGTAAGTGAAATATTGCTTCAACATGGGGCTTGCCTTACTTCACAGCGAGCAGATTTCAAACCTAATTTCTTATTTAATTCTCAAACTCAGTCGAGTGTCAGTGTCAACTGCCAACAGAAAGAGGTATGAGAAAGGGCCATTTTATAAGCGTTGCTTCTTCTATTTTTCCTCACAGTCATACACTCAAAACACAAAGATGCTTGGAGATATTTTTGGTCCTTAAGCTGAAAGTTCCTTGTCGGGTGGACCATACATTTGAATAACAGAGTCTGATCTGATGTCAGATAAATTCTACTGTTTATTATCTATTATAAAGTAATCGTTGTTTGTGGTCTCAGCTAAACAACTGTTTTGCTTCCTTCAACGGGTTTCCAACCAATACATCTAAAACCCAGACTTTATGGCCATCTACTCGTTGGCCTAAATTGCCACGTCTGTGTCTCTTTATCTCCATACAGATATCCCCCGCCCCCGCCTGGTCGCCTGCATATGCTGAAGTAAAATTTCCGACTTTGAATTCAGACCCGGGTTTTTAGGTTTTCCTTCTTTCTCCATTAAATTCAACGTAAGACACGTTAGGACCTCTTCAGACAGAATCCAAATACATGACGTTGAAAATCTCATGGATGACAAATCCAAATGCAGGGGACTTAATTTGTAGGGAGTACTGCGCGCTAGGGAGTCCTTTCCGAGAGTAACGTGTGTATACAGTGCCTCATGGGTAACCTAATCAGGACTCTGCAAGATTAAAGAAATCACAAGATAACCTCATTGACTTTGAGGTAGGTAGCTAGGCCTATGATAACTCAGTTGAACAATCGGGTGTTACTCCATTCAACCATGCCCCAGTGCCTGGATTTTTTTCAGAAAGGTATAGGAGCCAACTGGACCTAACTCATCTAATGAAAACAATCAAGGTGATCTATATATATACACAATTCACGAGGTATCGATTTCCTATGTTCATGGATCATGCATGTAGGCCTTCAATTCAACCTATAATTTTTCTAAGTTGAAATGCAGACCAATATTCACTAGCTCGTTAAGTCTCAAATGAAAAGTCCATTCTGTAAATAATTTCTACCCTCATAATTTCACTTTTTTTATTGGGAGGGTAGATTATCGATAATATAATGGCCGCATCTGATCACCAACTCTGGGTGATCAATTTCCTGATCGTGACTGCCAAAGTAGAATTCTTGACCAATGCATGTCATCAACTCACATATTATTAATTATATTCCGTTTTTTCATGTTAATTTCTGCAAAGCGACATGCCTTTAATTAGTTGCTCGTTTATGCCCCATTGGCGTATACGATGGCGGCATGACCGGCCATGGGAATCGAAATATACTTCGAGTGCTTTGTTATATAAAAATGCAAATCATGATATTACACTGTTCCCTCTCGTACTTATAGCTGCAGGCCGGCCGCTCGCTTCCGTACGCGAGTTTCTTCTATTGGCTCGTTAACGCCTGTGAGCAGCAGTCACGCCACAGGGACAGCGGAGATAATTAAGCACAATACCCATTTATGAAAAGGAAAAAGAAACGTCGTTAACGTTTTGAGGAATTATTACACAGCACAAGAATCAAATAAAAGTATATATAGTGATCAAGTTGGTGTTGGCGTAGGGAAAAAACAAAAGAGCAGATCAAGTAATTGATAGTGGTAAAAAAAATTGTCGTTTAAGATTCGATAATTGCAATATTTAGCAGCAAAAATTAATTAACTAATTATATACTAATTTTCTTCTCAGTTTTAGTACAGCTTAGAGTCAACCAGCAAATTCAACCAAGTTGAAGTCGAGATCTGACAATATTGCAGTCTGCTAAGACAATTGCAATGCAAGATCTTTGGTGCTTTGTGAAGAATATTAAAATAACATAAAAAGAAAAGCCAGGCAGAGAGAGAGAGAGACCTTTCTTGTGTTCTAGAATCCTTCTACTAAACCTGGAAGAGGACGGCAAGTGAACCCTCCTAATCTCTTTGACAGTCATGGGTATCCTTCATCCTTTTTTCCAAACAGAATTTGATCCTCAATGACCTTAAGACCATACAATTTTTTAATGTTTCACTTTTAATTAGGCTCCGGCCGGTCCGGTTGTTTAGTCGTAAAATAATTTTTAATTTAAACCTAAAGTAGTTTTGATTGAAATATCTTTTAGGAAATTTAATATACTTTCTTGCATTTGATTGTTAGCATAAATTTTTTCTTTAAATAATTTTTTTTGGTGTCCGTTATACATGTTTCATAATTCAATATGATTAAATAGGGTTATTTTTAATATTAATAACATGATAAATTATAAACTAAAGAAATATAGGGGATTTTTGTTTGCCAATATTTTGAAGAATATTCTCAAAATTTTAATAATCTTTTAGATATTGAAATTTACTAGGGTTTGTGAAAGGTTTGGAATGTGTGTAAATGTTAAATTTCTTGAAATGTGTTTGATTTATTAGAAATTTCAAACATCACCATAATCCATATGATGACACGTAGTTTATTTATTTTTTTCAAAATCAATAAAAAATAACAAAACATCTTAAAATTCAAAGCAATAAAGTATAACCAATTTACTAATATATATATATACCACAAAGGTAATGGCAGGATTAGGCAGTGTCAGCCATCTAGAGCTATTTGGAGAGTAGTTTAGGGTGTTTTGTTTTTTTGAAAACAATTTATTTAAAGTAATGTACTGTTGTTTTACGTACGGTGGTTTAATTTAATTTCGTTGACCGAACCTGAGTAGCCTAAACAGCTCAAATTGAACTAAAAGTTAAAAAAGTATAACCTTAGTGCGCATGTGATCCATTTCTAGATGACTGCAACGAAGGTCATTCGGTTTTAGCCCAAGAGGTTTATAAATGTGCCCAATTTGGATGATTCATCAGCCTAGGCCTGCTTTCGATCGAAAGGTTAGTGCCCCGAAGCCCATATGTATATATACTGTCTGCCCTAAACGCATATATGGGCAAAGCCCAAATAAATTGCTGAAACCACGTTTAACGTGGGAGAGGGTAACTGCCGTTTCGCAATGGGGATGAGATCGGTGGGGTTGTATGTTATAAATCCATAGTAATCCTTGAAATTTAAATTTGATTTAATTAAGCCATTGATATTTGTGCTATTTTGAATTTCAAATTGATCCTTATTTTATTTTCCCTCCTAAATAGTTTTTGTAGAATATTAATTTGTTATCTCATATATGCCACCACGTCAGACTAGAGGTCCTATTTAGGTCAAATATATCACGCATATATGGTACTAATTAATTTTTAACCACCATGAATAGATATGTGAAGTGACCCAATTAGCCACGTAGGAGTTTATCGAAGAAAATAGTTGTATTGTCACATTAATATTTCACAAGGATGAAAAATTACTTAAAAATTAGTAAAGGACATGTTCGACTAATTTAGAATTCTGGGATTTTTTAGAATCTCTTAATTATGAAATTGAACATGTTTTTTAACATAACTTAAAAATATTTTTTTACATGCATATCAATAAAACTTAATATCGAGGTAATCTCAATTTTGTTTAACTTTCTTTCATGAGATGGAAAAAAATTTCTTAAAGCGTTCATCTTTGAGGCGAATTTGAGACCCAAAGAGAACGGTTGCACTAGATCTTTCCCTTGATGTTCAATACACGTCACCCTGAAAATAATGGAGATGTTTGAGGGTGGGAATTTTAGATATTGGGGTTTGAAAAATATTATAAAATAAAAATATGTTATGAGAGTTGGTGAAAAGTGAAGAGAGAAGATTTTTAATAAATATTATAATAATAAAAAATTATATAATTAATTTTTTATTATTAAATCTAAATTTTTGAACATAAATTATTGAGATTCAAACCGGACCAATAAGACCTGAAAGACGAGTACAACGGTTCCTCAGCATTTAAAGCGGCTCCTAAATGCTAACTACTTCAGTGCTGCATCGGGCAAAATCCAGATTGACATGGCCATCATCATCATTACCCTTAACATCTTCGTTAGTTTTTTGGGGATCACGCTTCCATTCGTCGAGCCTCAGCATCTTGAAGTCCATGGCAAACGATACCGCACTCAGGTCCTCTCTGATATGTCTTGCCGCAGTCATAGTGTTCGTTGGGCTGACCACGAGGTCTTTCAAGAAAATGATGGTTACTTACGTCGTGGGTATGCTTGGAATTGCCGGGGTGCTCTTGCCTGACTGGGCTTACTTCGATCGCGATTTCTCTAGGTGGACCTCTGCTGTTACGGGCGAGGAAAGGGCCTCTCATATTGCTCAAAGATCTGGATTAAAAAGGTCATTTGCTAGCCTCCATTCTTTCCGTAACCGAATTTTACCAACTTTTTTATTTTTGAGTTGAACAGTTATTTCGAAATGATATGTTCTGGTTGGTTGCTGAGAAAACACGGCAAAAAGCAAAGAAACTGGGGTATAAGCTATTAGATCCCCTGTCTTGGGTTGTCTTAGTTCTCAACAAATGTCACGAAAACTGTATTGTCTTAGACCCCCTCGCTTTGGTTTAAGTGTACTTTCCCCCCAAACGATTCCCCCACTGATTATTGTGGTACTGTAAATGTACTTACCACTTAAGGTCCTAATTTGAAGAATTTGTCGCAATTTCTCCTGTGAGTAAATCATCCCCATGACAAAATGGTAATTTTACAGAAAAGTACTGCATGTAAATCAAATTCGCCTTGTAGGAATAGAAACTAATGTAGCTATCCTGTGAAATGAATATCACGTATGCTTAGGGGGGAAAAAAAAAGAAGCCTCTATTGGCATAAGCTGCAACCCGATTCATAACTCCCTCATTGGCAAGTAATCGAACCTCCTTGGTTTGATTTGTTTAGCGTTTCTTTGTTTCTTCTTTTATGTCGTTGACTAACTAACCTCCCGTACAATCACCATTGATAATCATCAAAGCACTCAAAAATCCATCACTATCAGCCGCCACCAATGTATCAGTCAAATCCATCAGCCCTGCTAACCAACACGCGACTCAAGTATTCGCCACCGTTCTCATCCGGACCCGTTTTCAAACACTTTACTTGCAACTCACAAGTCCATTCCCTCCATAACCACCAAAACACCATAAGCACAGTTTCACCCGTCCACGGATACCGTCAAGGTGGCGAGCTTACTGACTGTTCTTCACCCTCTACTACCAGATCGGAACCAATCCAGATGATAAACTCTTGGGGAGAACATAACCCGAGTCATAATATTTGGTGCTTTGTTTTGAAGTTTCTCTCGTTCGCTGCAGGGTGAGGATCTATCCTATGAGAGCGGCTATCTATACAACAGTCTATGGCTTAGCTCTGTACAAGTGGTGGATGTTTGTATCAAAGTAGCAAGCTAGTGTTACCAACCGCGTTATAAGAGCAATTTTTTTGGGAGCATTGCTGTTTGTGAGTCATAGTGCTTCCTTATTTTGGTTTGTGCAACTGTAACTTTGGGGTTTGTGTCATTGCATGATGCCCATCTACAAGGGAAAAGGGCTGTTTTTTATTTTATTATAAATTTTCTCCTGCCATCGACACAAATTGTCATCATATCAGATGCTTTATTCTATGATGGCTGATGCTATTCTAATCAGGTTAGGAGAGGCAGATAGAAAGTATATTGATGGTCACAATTTGTATATCCTCTTTGTTCGACGAAAAGAACTCTTATGTGTCTTCCTCCCCTGTTTTATGCATAAGGGCAGTGTAAGTCTTTCAGGAAGTGTTGATATTGTCTTTATCACTCCAGTCAAATTCACTTGGCGGTAATCTTTCCAGGAGTGTTAAGCGCAACATCCTCTACCAGCAGGTAGTTCTTCATGTTTAAGATTCCCCAAATTCCTCCATTGGATATTGCATATCAAGTGGGCATTTCCATCTTCTTCGTGTTAATGGCAGCTTAATGAGATACAGGAGAAACTCAAAATATCTCTTGCATGATCTTTAGGCCCCCTTCAAGCACAATAGATGCTCTTGAGAATTGTAAGTTTGCTCTCAATCTTGGCAGCTGCAACTCAAAACTATTACTAGCCAAGAAAAGTTAGATTTTCATGCACAAATGGAAAAATTGGTATTAAAAAGAATTCTTGTTCCAAATTCTGTTAGTTAAGCAGAAACTCTACGCAAGAAAGAACATGCCTCAATGAGGAATGTTTATCTGAGGAAGCTGTCCTCTTCGCCGATCGATGATTTTTAAGCACTGGATAAACCGACATGGTGATGAACACACGCATCATTATTGCACTGGCATTACATAAACAAACTACTGGCTTCAGCGGCTCAGCCGTCCTGGAAGCAAATTTTTATTTTCGGTCCTTATGGAACTTGAAGAAAGAAATGCCCGCTCATACCTTCATCTTCTATTCGTGAAAACTTTTTGAGGACATAAGGACGATCATCCTCGAAAGTGTCAAGTTAAATGTTCTATACTTTCTGCTTTAACACTGTCCATTGGACTCCGACAGATCTGTCAAAATTTTCTTTTGTTCCTTGTAACACGTGATCATGTGATATGGGCCATATAACGAAGAATAACAACATAAGATTTAAACAATAATTCCCTGACAAAAATATAAAGACAGCCATGTTCCCCAAGATCGAGTGGAAGGCCTTAGTTGAAGTCGCCAGAATCATGGGCTACGCAGAGCTCCCCGAGGAGGTTGACTTGTCCATGCTCGACTTAGATGTAATGACCCAAAGATAAACACTAGACACATCTGTGCTTTGACTTCAAAAAGACTAGTCAAGGTTGTTCTTGAAGTCCATTGGATCATTATAAAGCCCATTTTAACCTAGTAAGGTTCCAATGTGGGACTTGACCCTTATAGAACCAATCACTTATTCATTCTCTTCTCACACTCTATATGGGATTCGGGGTATCACAATCCTCCCATAAACCCTTGACGTCCTCGTCAAGACCCACCAAGCCCACATTGGTGGTTACTAGGACTGCTCTGATACCATTTGTAACGACCCAAGGACAAGCACTAGCCACATTTGTGCTTTAACTTCAAAAGGACTAGTCAATGTTGCTCTTGAAGCCCCTTGGATCATTATAAAGCCCAGTTTAACCTAGCAATGCCCCAATGTAGGACTTGCCCTTATAGAACCAATCACTCTTCATTTTCTTCTCCCAATCCATCTGGGATTCGGGGTATCACATTAGACGACTTCTTGAAAAGTATGGGTCTTTGTACTTAGGGGAGAAGCAGATGCAAATTAGGGTTTGGGGGCTAATGGGGTCAAGTTAGCTATGGAATGTGAAAATTTTGAGGTTTTTGGAATATGCAAAGTAAATATGAGAGTTTTCATTTGAATTGGCTGACGGGAAAGGAGGGTTTTGTTTCTCCAGCTTTTATCAATTATCTATTATTAATTGAAGCATTACCTTTTGGTACCAAACAATCCTTCAATACAACGATGGACGCTAAACAGCTTCCTTTTGCAATTTACAGGAATGAACGCATCGGAATATCTCTTGAAAGAACATTCTGAACCAATGCGTTACAAGTTTGTAGATGTCATGAAAAATGGGATTGCAATTAATTGTCAGCAAAAATAGTTTACGGAATAAGGGCAAAAATTAACCCTGTAGCATTTACCAGCAACTTCTTCCCTGGAATCACTTCGGGAGAAGTTTATACAAAAAAATACCTGAACCTCTCGTCGGTACGAAAGACAAAACTAGAAAAACTACCCTCTAGCTATTTTTGCAGCGTGGGGTTTCACTTGGGGGAGGAGGTACACCGAACACCCAATCAAGAACATTCAAATATTTGGATCGAAATACTTCCCGCTCTTGCAAATAGCAGTGCATTATAATGGCTGTCGATAAACTGAATATCACCACATCAGCTCTCTTCAAATTCTTTGACTGCGGCAGATATCCAGCTTCTGCCATACATGTGAAGAAGCTCTCAATAGCCCGCGCTAGACAATAGAGTGATATCTCAATTCACCTGCTTTTCTTCTCAATGGCCAAAGCTAGGCCAGTTGGGAACTGAGCAAGAACATCAGTGTTAAGGAAACATTAATCTTTTGTTGCTGTTAAATAGTTGAAGTCAGTTCTATACCGTTCCCATTGCCACCATCAGAATGTTACATCTCTTGAAAATCCTGAAGAGCAGGCATGTCCACGCCCTGATGAACAATCAAAATTGGTATCTTTGATCAACACGGGTCATTATTCCCAACAATGAAGAATACAGGTGTAAATAAGCAAGAAAAAAAATCCTCGTCCACTTGGTGTGTAAATGCAAAAGCCTTGCAAAAGTGAGTTTGAAATTCATCCACTATCGTTAGGCTGCCCACTCAGAATGGTCAACTAGAAAAGAAGCATTTCCCAGTTTCTCTAATCACTAGCCCACATTTGAGTAATAGCAGGAAAAATGTTCTATAAGAAGAAGAATCTTTCAGTGGATGAAATGGACATCCAGTCTCGTCACCCTGAATAGGCAACCCCGGTAAGTCATGATCAGTTCATGTGCTCTAAATTCTTTTCTTGTTTTTTTCTCTATTGCACAAAAGAACTCAGAGAACTTCTTCTTTTTTTATAACGTGGAAATCCCCAAAGCCGGACCCGTTTGGCCTAACCCTGAAGTACAAACCACGACCCACTGGACCGACCCCACAACCCAGGGAGTAGATAAGTCAAGAACTCGCCCAGCAGCAGGAAAATTCATCCCACACCCTTGAGACTCGAACATGGTACATCAAGCCCCAAGGAGAATGTCCCTCCTAACCACTGAGCTATCGCCCTTGGGGGTCAAAAGAACTCAGAGAACTTTCCGGTCAATTTAAGCAAAATGCAACACCTTATCAACAAACAGGTGAGAATGCACCATTTTTGTGTTCTCTCTATTTTTGGACAGATGGAGCCTACCATGACTTTTGTCTTTGCCGTGAGAAACCATTAACAGTAAGGATGCTCCTAACAAAAGTTTCTTTTACCTTGGGAAATCCTTCTAACAAAATTACTAACCATGTAACATATTGGAGACACATAATATGCAAGTTAGAACCAGTTTCATTACTTTTCCCATTCACATGGTGTGCACCCTGTAGTATAGAACATATATTTAAATTAATAAGCCACAAAGGCACCAAATAGCTTGTGCACCAAACAAGAAAACACCATAAAAAAATGAGCCATATACAGAAGTATAAAAGAAAACTAATTGTATCATGACTATGAGATAACATCCAAAAAGAGGAAATGATGCTAACCAAGCAGATGAGCAATATGCAGACAGAAACAGGCTTGATCTTGCAGTACCAAGAAGACCCTTTCCGAGGATTGTGTAAGGCCTACATGGAGTCAAAGAATATATCATCCATGAGATATATTACCAACATAACATTAGTTCACTAAGAAAACTCTACTATGTATCTCTATAGAATCTTGAAGCACGAAAACAGATGGGGTTCTTAGCACAATTGTAAAGGACCAAAGGCATCTTCAAACTCGTTGGGTCCTGGGTTCAATTAGACTGTTGATTATGAAAAAGAAAAAGTACAAAGCAGGGGGAAAAAGGGGATGTCCCCAAATTTTTATTACGATGTGGAATGAAGTTTCAGTCCCACAAGAAAGATAACATCTTTATGTAGGACTGCACAGATAAGGGCCTAAGGCCACAAAACAACTCTATAAAAAAATCTGCTTTCGATGCACAGAATGGACCAAACTTTAAAGATAACACCTAGTTATTTCATCAACATAAGCTATAACAAAAGTACGTTTGAAAGCATACCGGTAATTTATAGCAAACTTGCAGCTCTGCAAATCATATCAAGATAAGATGTATCCAAGACAGAATAATCTAAAATTATCAAGGCCAACCACAAAATTATCAACCCCAACATACAGAACATTTTCTAGCAATTACAAGCAAAATTCAATCTAGCTACATTCTCTAGTAGCAACTCAGTAAAAATAACATTAGAAATTCATTGGAAGAAAATAAATGCCTGTCACCTTTTCAGCAGGTCCTGACGATGAACTATCATTGCAGGAATCAAATAAACCGGAAGATACACTGGTACTGCTCTTTTATAGGCTTGAAGGAAAAAAGAAAGAAAATGTGCACTGCATGACTGATTTCCATGTATGATCTGCCAACCAGTTAAATACCTCGTGACTATCAAACCACAAAATGAGAATTTGAACGGTTCAATATAGACATGAGAATCAAACTACAAAGCACTAGCTGGAAAGTAAAAAACTTGATCACACATCGTTCTGGGTTACACACTTTCAAAGAGGAACTGCATGGTTAATTTATAATGCAAACCATCAAAAATACTTTACAAGAATCAAGAAAAAAACAATTGCAAACGCTACCGTATGAGAATGTAAAAGGCTTCATTTGAGAATGTTTTGTCCCCAACAGGTGGTGAGGGAGGGGGGGGGGCATGAAGTATATCTTGCAATTCAAAGATAAAATAAAATTGATATGAAAGACATTTAGAGGACCTGTTGATTATGAAATTCGCTAAATAAAAGTAAACCGTGAATCAGGAGAATAGTATCTCTCCTACGTTGATGATCCTGGCTACTCAATCTATATATTTGAGTATTCAAACCTAACTTAACTGCTGCAATTGCCTCTTGCATAACAAATGACCAATTATCCAATCCTCTCAATAACAGACTTATTGAGAATAAAATCATCAGAATGCTGCAAAGAACTAGACCGGAATACTAAAAATGATAAAAGAGAGGCATTTCAGCTGTAGATAGTATAATCTTAAAAAGCCTGTAGATGGTGTAACCATCGCTGAATGTTGAACACCCAAATTTATCAATTTGTTTGAGATATTCGTGAATGGGGATCTATGTACAAAAATGTAGGATGCCATCACTTACTAAAATGAAAATACAATAAACCAGGGATGCATACCGAGCACAGAACCTTCATCTCTGGATCTAGTTTGATATCCTCGCCCATGCCCTTGTAATATTTCTCAATTTCTTCCGAGTAAGTAAAAGGCATGCCACTTGCAATCTGTTTGACACCTTGCAAGATGATGGAATCCTTTCCACCATGTTTTTTGAGAAAGGACTTGTATGATGGAGGCAGACTCTCTTGCTTCAGTATGTAAGCAGACCTGCAAAAAATGGAATTTGACGTAGAATGTAAAATGGGAAGTGTCAACTGTCTCTTTATAAGAAGGGAAACGTAAACAAATTTTAAATTCAGCTGTTGAACGACAAAATAAAAGGGGATACATTTCTCCAAGTTGGAAGTTCTGAAGCAATGGCAAGACTCATACTCTAATCTGACGACGGTAAAACAGAAACTGCCTTTGTGTGACTAATAATGTAACATCGCGTAGGAAACTTCAATGCCCCTAAATTAAGTATAAAATTCACATGTCGACTCCATGAAGTACAAATTCATACATTATTGATAGTTTTCGTAGCAGAATCAAAAGTCCTTGTTCCACAAAAATTTGAGATTGACATCTACGAACATAGATGTCTTCACCTATGATGTATTCTCCTAATTTTGACATCCAAAAGGCTAGTCGCTAGCTAGAAGTCCCAGCAGGCATTAAAGTTGGTTAAGCTAGAAAGCATGTTACGGTTAAGCTACTTGGAATGTTGAATGCAATATTGCTCAACAGTTGGAGGTATCTGGTAGTACATAACACATTTATGACCAAATCAAATATCTAAGTAGGTATTGTCAGATGGTTGTCGCACATGGCTTGTCACACAAATAAACCTTTTATACCTGTAGAATTGCAGACCATCTCATGGATTTTCTGAAGAGACCAAAGGTCATGAGAAGTCTATACATTTTGTCCTAGCATTATACCTCAAAATACCATAATTTTTAAAAAACAAACTAATATGAATTCATATCAAGACCATAGACGCCAATTAAACTGCATATCGGCAATACACTGAATGAACAAACTATTTTGGCAGGAAGGATGCATACAAAATTTGCGAAGAGGAAAGACACATGAGGAATATGTCACCGTGTGTCCATGTGAGAGGTTTACAAATTCGCCCAAACCGCTTGCTCTTTATCCCGCATCGTGATGCCAAGACTGCAGCGCGCATCAGTATGTATATGGCCAAGCTCATATGCTGTGTGTTTAACCCAGTCAGCAGCATCGACGGCCCTGCTACTGCCCCCACTACCAGAGCCCTCCAATGCGCAGTCCTGAATTATTGTAACAGCGATCCACTCGTCAGATCCAAGCTCCAACAGAACCAAATAATTTACTCCAAGACCTTCACTGCAACCGATGGTTTTACTTAAGACAAACTAGCTCATATTCAAACAATTCAAAAAGTAAAATAGTAATTAGCACATAGAAGATACAGAACATGCCTTCGATGACCGCCCAGAGCACCAATAATCTCATCCACAGAGACAAATGTACCGGAAAAAGTGCCAAGAAATAGACCGTATCTCAAGGTCTCCTTCACAGCCAATACAATTGCTTTACTATTCGTAATCACACCCTCTTTCCTGAACTCAAGTAAAAAAACTATATAAACAGTAAATAAAGAACTGAGAAAAACTCTCCAAGCAATCAAAAGAAGAAATTCAAAAAAGATTTGATAGTCAGCTAATTTCACCTGAGGGAGGTTAGGACCTTTCGTCGCCTCAATCAAGCAAGGATAGAGACGAGAGCAAGTCCGCCTTCGAGGCCAGCTCCAATTGTGAAGCCCTTAACCGAAGCAGTGAAAATTCTCCGCAGATTCTCCGAGTCCTTCAACGGAATTGAATCAAACGCCGCAGAAGAATAAGAATACAAGGAAGAACTATCGCATTTTTCGAAATGCTTGCAGTTCAGATCAGCAGATTCGTCGTGATAGCAGGAAAACCCACCATTCTCCCCAGCAAAGCATGCAGGGCGGCCAGCGGTTCCATCGCCGGACGGTTGCATGAGGGCGCACTAGGGATTTTGAAGGGAATCCCGGGGGCTTAAGGAAATGGTTTCGTAGCAGAGAACAACTTGGTGGGAATTTTTGAAAACGAAACAGAAAAAGGAGAGAGGAAAAAGCGTCTTGCGTCTATCACAAGCCGAACGAGTGACTTACACGTGTGCAGTAACGGCCGTGTGTTATTTGGAGGGCAGACGGATTTTACGCCGCGCTAACGATAGTTTTGCACGGACACGATTAGATTAATATTTGATCCAGTTATTATAGATTGTCGGGTGAAACTGCATTCCGTTCGAAGATTGATGCTAATAATAACTCCATAGTGGCGAGAGAGCGAGAGTATATTCCAGCACATTATACACTTTATTTTATTTTATTTTTAAATTTTGTAGGACTTAAAATCATAAACGATACGAACCCTTAAGTAGAGAGAGAGAGAAAAGTATATTAACGTGGACTAGTAAACCTAAGATTTCCCAAAAGCCTGGAAAATTTTGAAATCCTACTCCATATGATGCAGGAGAAAGCATTTTTCCTCTTCCCTAACCAACAAATTTATCGTTTCTGTGTAAAAATGCGTTTATTTTTGGAAATTATGAAATCAGAGCCTCCAAAAAAGGCTCTCATGGCTTAGGGGCATGTTCAAGAGGCGACACTTTTACCAGTAATTTGGCAACGTGGTTGGAAAGTCAAAAGGTTAATGACCAAACCTGAACATCTTTTACGACCAAACAGCCAGCCGATCTACTACCTTCATTTGATGCTGACGAGGCTACTAGCGATAAATACAAGATGGTTGTTAGTTAGGGGTGGGTGAACAACGCGACCGTCCCCAATCGATGCCTGGTACAAGCACTATGAGTTTCATGCAGCGTGTGTCCATAAGATTCCACACTCGTATTAAATGGTGGATGTTTGGGACCACCCTCTCTACTCTACGTTTTAAAAAGCTTTTAATAGAATTCATGAGATACACCAAACTGAAGGATGGCATGCTTGAATCGTTGACGAGATATATGATCTTTAAAGCACTATGTGATGTCCATTTCCATTTCATAAGCCAAAATCCTAAAAGGAATAACAAACTGAAGCCGCAGATTTAAGCACGAGAGTTTGTAGGATTTGAGCTACCTCTTGTCGCTTCTGCACTTCAATTCTCAAATGAAAGGTCACTGGTTTCTAAGGATAAGCATCAAGGCTTCCACCATGCCTAATCCAGGGCAAGTTAGCCATATCCAGTTACATGCACCTGAACTTCTAAACCTGTCTTTTTCACTTCAAGCATGCATATACAATGGATACGGTGACCTATCAGAACGAGGGGAGCACAACCAAAACTGGCAAAACAGATTAGTCTACAAGTGTAGGGATTAGATCAGAAGACAGTTGATGTGTAATCCTATTTTCATCTTTCACCTTTACTCAAGTGAACATAAATGGTGACTATATGGCTTACCAATCTTGATTTTATACTGCCATCTTCGAATCAATGTACAACCTCCAACACATTCTAATAGAGGATACATCATTTCTTGTTCATTCCACTTTGAGCACAATCTTCATGAATTCATAGACGAAGTAACTTATTGAAGCCGAAGGAAGTACCTGAACACGCATAACATCAAACATAAGAGAAGCAGCAGAACCTTGTTAGCAAAAAAAATTTAAACGAACATTTTACTGAAAAGGAAAAAAAGTAAACCTCGCCAATTATTATTAAAACATGACAATGAAATAAATTTGCTGTGTGAACCAAGCATAAATTGATGCCGAGACAACTGGAGAGTGATCCGCCCAAATAGAGGAAATAATTAAATGATGGTATGTTACAGCATGAAAAAAAATAAAAGGACATGGAAGATAGACCACCGAAAGAAGCAAAGCCAGCATAATTTCTGTGTTCCGTATGATGAAAGAGCATATTGTCGTTTTCAGATCTGAGATCTAAAGATATTATTTCCGGAGCCGTTATCTCTAGAGATTTCAAAAGGCTGTGTAAGGATTACAGTAGTGCAATTTGATTAACAAAATCAAAGACTATGCATGCCTGTTAAGGAGCGCATATGGACTATATAAACATTGCATATAACACCAGCAAAAGTGATTAGAGAAGATAAAGATTTTTGTATTACATGCCTGTAGCAAACTAGGAATAAGTCCCGCATAGAGAGCTGGGATTCCTCCTCGCTCAACTATCTTGGCACAAGTTGCCAAAGCACCCAATTTAGTTGCCCGGACTTGCATTTGAAGCTGCCTCCTCACAACTTCAAATGGATATGTTGCCGCTTCTGCACAAGCACCAGCAACAGCCCCATATAATAATGTCCTCATTGGTCCCAGCTCAAGCTGGTCAAAAGCATTCAGTTCCTGCCCCTGCTGGCTCATTTTTTGTATTCTCTTCCTTCCTTCAGGGGAATGCAGATATGCCGATTTAAGTATATCATACACACTGTAGAAAACTGCACCTGAAGGTGCCATACTAAGGATGGAGGGTACTAAGCCCTTGTAAAGAGAGAAGAATCCTTCAGTTTGGATCATATGGCGGAAAACACCAATAACACCTCCTAAGGCTTCGCCACCAGGTGCCACCATCTTAGTCCTGATCTGAAAGACGAGGCATATCCATTATCTTTTGGAATTTAGGCGTAGCTATAGGCAGAAATCATGTGGGAGAACCTCATTCTCACGCTGCATGTGCAGTGCAGGACATGCAGATACATTAACTATTAATAAAGTGCGGCTGATAATTTTGTAAGATTTAGGAAATTGGCAGGACGAAAAGGAAGAGTAAATCCAAAATTGTCACATACTGTATCAAGTGGTAAACAGAGGACAGTAGCGGTAATTCCAGCAGCAGCACCAGCAATACACCTCTCAAAATTTGTAGTTTCCTCATTTCCACATAGCTTGAGCAATTGTTTTCTATATGTATCATAAGCATAAAAATGGACTGCCTTAAATGGAGCCGTACGAAGAATGTTGACAAGGTTCCCCTTCCAAAATCCTCTCAAGCCCTGAGAAGTTGCAATTGTCTTGACAAGTTCAAAAAGATCTTTTTGTTCACCACGAACTACATACTCCAGCTTCAGTCTCTCGAGTGGGGCAACAAAGGTCCTGATATCAACAACACTCTGGTTAACAGAGAACTCAGCAAATGATAGCAGAAACAACCTCCCATACTCCCAAGATAGCTATGTTCCTTGGTAGAAGATATTCAGTAGTCTTATTCTACAATCTATGGGAGAGCAAAGTAGATACCTCAAAAAAAAAAGTAGATACCTCACCCAAATTACCAAATCAACTAGCACCCATTTTTACGAGTTATCTTAAATGTATCCTATAGAGCCAAAAGTGGGAAAAGCACAAACCTCCAACAGGAAAATCATCAATAGGTGCCATGAAAGCATGGCCGAATCAATAGACCATGTTGCATGAAAAAGGACATGACATAGGATAATGGTGCAATGCTCGTTATCGACCATTTCCAACATAATACATCATTTACAATGGCATAGATGCCATGTGAGGCGAAATGATCAGTATACAAAGATTTTCCCCTCATATCAAGACATTTTAATGGTGTGTGTTAGCATACCGTTTACACATTGCTCACATGCCTAACATGTAAAGCATTCGCAACGCGTTGTTGTATTTTCATATTGAAGTAAATAGCATATAAAGGATTAAAAGCTAGAAGAGATGGTTTGCATAAATTGCTAAGCATCGAGTCAGCCATCCCGGAATGCATGAATAGACGAAAGAAAGGTCCAATTAAACTAATAACTAATCGACCATATAATAGATTTTTTTTTTTAAAAAAAATCAACCTTATAGTAGTTTGATTCTTCAATACCGTCGCAATTAATGGTCATACACCAAAAATAGACTTCAACAGAAACAGCAAACTGGCATACATCAAGTATAATGAACACGGACACAGACCTGGAGACCATTGCGGCAATAGCGCCAGCCCATAGATGCTTAGTTGTGTTCATGGCATAGCCTCCCCGTAACCTGGCCTTCTGTTTCACTTCTTGCTCGACAACCGCATCGGCTCCCTCGTGTGAGGCTGCCCTCTCAGACCCCTCCTCTCTGTTCTTAACCAAATACACTTTCGATTCCCGAACCAAATCATCACTCTTCAAGCTCACCGTCAAAAACGCAACGCTCTTCTCTCGCCCAAAAACCACAGGCTTTCGACCACGGACGCAAGAAGAAACTGAGCCCGCCACACTAATTGAAGAACTTCTAGACGAAATTAAGTTAACGAATGTAGAAGGAATTGTAGGTTCGAGAAACAACCCGCCGGGAAGAAATAAACTCAAATGGGAATCTGTGTAGGAAAACAAATTTGGAGCAAAACCGGATTTTTCCGGTGAGTGGGAGTCGTTAAAGTGGAGGTCCAGTCCTAACGGCATTTTGGGAGTGAAGCAGAGTCGGGTATGACGCTTTGGAAAGCTAGGGTTGTGAACGTGAGCTTTTAAAGCTTCCCTATGAGGGTCGGCCTGGGTATTGGAGGATGCGAAGGGATAAGATAACAGAACTGGGAGTTGGAGCATTGGAGAAAGAAAATGGCGGATTCGATTGCTTTGGTTCCATCGCCGTCCAAAGTACAACTCCCAGTCTCCCTCCTCGACGGACCCAAGAGTAATTCTTTTCTTTTTTTTTCGCTGAATGGACCCAAGAGTAATTCACTTCTTGGGCAAATTTTTTTTTTTCTAAATAACTTCTTGGGCAATCATTACAGGCAACAACTGCCTCACCCGGGTCCGGAAAATGTGACAGATATTTCTCGTGCTAAAACGCTTAAAAAGAGACTGAGGTACAGGCCGCACGCGCTGTACTTGATCAGTTATTTTTCGAATGGCAGCTCTACGGGATATTCACAGTTTTTAGTCCCAGTCCAATCTCCAATAAAATATTCCGAGTAGTTACGCATTTGAGATTGCAAATTCTAGCATGGATCCTCTCCCAGATAACCTTAATTAGGATACTGGATCCTCATCTGAGCTAGCGGCCCAACATCCCTGAAGCCAGCAGTGCGTATATGTAAAAATGCAGCGCAACGGGGGCGGTTGGAGGGGTTATCTCGGATCCAGCCGTATTGGTAAAAATTAGAAGGGATAAATATATTTTGCTTCTTTATTTTTGGATTCATTTATATTTTGCATTCAGATGTTTTATTTTTGATACATTAGACCCATTATTTTTTATATTTTTACAATATAGATCTCGTACCCGATTTGGCCGTTAACTTAGACGGATTCCGTTAAAACGTGGAGTGCAATGTGTAAATGTCTCCAAAGATAAGGGGAGCAATGTATACATACCCCCAAAGATAAGTGGGTAATGTGTAAATTTTTAACGGAATTCGTCAATTTAGACGGCCAAATTGGGTACGGGGTCCAAATTGCAAAAATGTGGAAGATAATGGGTCTGATGTATCAAAAATAAAACATCGGGATACAAAGTGTAAATGACTCAAAAGACAAGAGGGGAAAGTGTATTTATCCCAAATTAAAATTTATCAAAATTCTATAGATATAGTAAAAATTGAGGTAAGTAAGAGTTTTATTGAATTTTTAGTGATAAAATAGAATTTTATAAAAATATGTGAAAAAAGGTGAATAAAGATAATTTGAGTGAACTTTTTATATTTATTGTAAGGAAAATAGATAATTTGATAGGAAGAGAAATGAATTTAAAATTTTATTATTATTTTTAACTAAATTTTGAATTAATTATATTTATAAATAAAAGTTTGAAATAAATAAAATTTTAGCTAAAAATTATATTATAACTTAATATATTTGGGGTTGGAACGTCAATTTAGCATGTGTGCCTACTAAAAAGCGTGTGGAAATAAGTTAGTAATTTTTTTTAGATAACGATCAAATTTGGGTATCTATTCACGTATATCAAGTTCGGATAAATTTGACCCAATATATGCACGAGTTGAGTGTCAATGTCACGATAAACTTCGGGCCGACAGTCTTTACAAGCCACACATGTTAAGTAAGTCCAACTTTGTTATGGAAGTGTCCCAAAATATTATTTTTTTTGTCTAATCTCATACAAGGAAGAAAGAAAAGTCCCAAAATGTTTTTTTTTCTCATTCTTATTCTTCTATCATGCGGACAGAGCTTTTTTAATATGTAACATAGCTTGTTAAGAATCTACGACATAACAGTAAGGAAAAAAAGGAAGTTAATTATTACCATATAGTTAATAAAAATCTCTAGAATTTTCCCGTAGGAATTTTTACGGTTGATACTCATACTCCCAATTGGTCATTGCAGAGCTAGTTCAAGAACCTCCATCCGCACGCAAGAAAACCCTTGCCAGTCCAACTCCCCCATTGCCTCACGCCCACACGTGTCCCAAATCCGGTCGTTATAAGTACGCCTCAGCTTGGCGCCCAATTCATTTCAACTGCACCCCGGAAGGTCATAAAACTCAAAGAGCTCTAGCGCGAGAGAGATATTCGTACTCCAATTTCAAGGTGTTTTTAGGTTCTTTTTTCGGTGCAACGCCTCTTCGAATTCGAAAATGCAGAACCAAAGGTTTCCAAGCATGAGGAGCTTGGATCACTTCAAATCCTTAACGGGATCTGTCTCAGGAACCACAAAGAGCTTCTCATTCTCTTCGCGGGCTGCTTCGGATTCGATCTCATCAGGAAGTTTCGCGAATTTGAAGCTTACGGCGGGTTTGTGATCAGCAAAATTTGCTTTTTTTTAGTCATTATCTCGGAAAAATTGAGTTACAGTTTGTCATCTCTGTATTCCATTTGTTTGTCTATAGAAAAATTGGTAAAAGAGCAAGCTTGTGTGAAGACATTGTTAAGATTTAAACGTTTTATTAAGCTTGACCGAGTCTTTAGGTATTTAGTGGCAGAGAACGTGTCCCATGTGATCCTAGTTTATAGAAGTTGTAGTTAGTGGCTTAGTGCTAGTACGAACTGCTCCGCTGTAAAGCCTATTTATAGGCCCCTTATTGCTTTAATGAATTAATGGTCAGAGCATTACCATTCCAGTACGTCTTCTTCATTTTTCTTAACTTTGTATCAGTGGTATCAGAGCGAAAGTGTAAGAAAAAGCAAAAGTGACAGAGTTCGAAAACAGAATCCATGGCGTCAGATTCAAATTTTGTCCAGGCAGCGATTCCACGCTTTGATGGTCACTATGACCATTGGAGTATGCTGATGGAGAATTTTCTACGGTCAAAAGAGTTTTGGCCGATTGTTGAAACTGTAATTCAAGAACCAGCAACAGGTACAGTCTTGACGGAAGCCCAGAAAACAGACTTGGAAGGGAGAAAGCTAAAAGATTTGAAGGCAAAAAATTATCTTTTTCAGGCCATTAATCGTCCCATCTTGGAAACAATTCTTAGCAAAGAAACTTCCAAGGATATTTGGGATTTGATGAAGAAAAAATATCAAGGCTCTGCTAGAGTGAAGCGTGCACAGCTTCAAGCTTTGAGAAGAGATTTTGAGACTCTACAAATGAAGGATGGGGAATTTGTCACCAACTATTGTGCTAGGACTATGGAGATAAGCAACAAAATGCGATTTCATGGTGAGAAGATGAACGATGTCACCATTGTGGAGAAGATCTTACGTTCCCTGTCACCAACGTTTGATTATGTGGTGTGTTCAATTGAAGAATCAAACGATATAGATGCATTCTCTCTTGATGAACTGCAGAGCTCCTTGCTGGTCCATGAACAGAAAATAAACCGAAGTTCAACTTCAGAGGACCAAGCTTTGAAGGCTTTCACCTCTACTCATTTCTCAAACTCTAGAGGAAGGGGTAGAGGCAGAGGTAGAGGAAGCGGAGATCGCGGCAATAGAAATGGCAGCAGAGGAAGGGGAGATCGAGGCAGCAACAACTATTTCAAAGCCAATGATGATCAATTTCAGGGCAAAGGCAGAGGACGAGATCAACATTGGGACAAATCCAAGGTAGAATGCTTTAGATGTCATAAACTTGGACACTATCGTTTTGAATGTTATACTAAGCTGCCTAATGATAAAGAAAAGCAAGAACAATCAAATTTTGCTGAAAAGAAGGAAGTGGAGACTTTGTTAATGGCTGTTCATGCTAATCAAGAACCTGGGTTTGATGTTTGGTATGTGGATACGGGCTGCAGTAATCACATGTGTGGAAGTAAGTCTTCTTTTTCTTATTTAAACGAAGACTTTCATTCTACAGTAAGTTTTTGGTGATTGTTCCACTGTGAGGGTGCTAGGAAAGGGTGATATTGAGATAAGAACCAAGAATGGTTTTGTAGAAAAAATTTCTAATGTATTTTACGTTCCTGACTTGAAAAGCAATTTGTTAAGTGCTGGTCAATTGCAAGAAAAAGGTTATATAATCAGCATTCAAAAGGGTGCTTGTGAGATTTATGATCCTACTAGAGGAGCAATTGCAGTTGTGCAAATGAGTTCAAACAGGTTGTTTCCATTGAAGATTGAAAGTGTTCACTATTGTTTGGTAGCTGAAGTAAAAGATCCTTCTTGGTTGTGGCATTTTCGTTATGGCCACTTGAGTTTTGGTGGATTGAAGACCCTCCAACATAAAGATATGGTGACAGGTCTTCCTAAGATTAGTATTCCTTCCCAAGTTTGTGAAGAATGTGTTGTTGGCAAACAACATCGTTCTCAATTTCCTCAAGGGAAGTCATGGCGAGCAAAAGGTGTTTTGGAGCTAATCCACTCTGATATTTGTGGCCCAATAACACCATTTTCTAATGGAGGTAAAAGATATTTAATTACCTTCATTGATGATTATACTCGAAAAACTTGGGTTTATTTTTTACAGAAGAAATCAGAAGCTTTTTGTGCATTTAAAAGCTTCAAGGCTCGTGTGGAAAATGAAACAGGAAAGTCCATTAAGACTCTCCGAACAGATCGTGGTGGAGAATATTGTTCAACTGAATTTGATGTTTTTTGTGAAGTTCATGGCATTCGAAGAGAGCTGACAGCTGCTTATACACCACAACAAAATGGTGTATCAGAGAGGAAAAACAGAACCATCCTAAATATGGTGAGAAGCTTGTTGGCAAGAGGGAGAATTCCAAAACCTTTTTGGCCTGAAGCAGTAAATTGGAGTATCCACATCCTGAACAGAAGTCCTACATTTGCTGTTCCTAATATGACACCAGAGGAGGCTTGGAGTGGAAGGAGACCAGCTGTAGATTATTTTAAAATTTTTGGCTGTATTGCTTTTGCACATATCCCGGATGAGAAAAGGAAGAAGCTTGATGATAAGGGCGAAAAGTGTCTTTCTTGGTGTTAGTGAAACATCCAAAGCATATAAATTGTTTAATCCACTAACCAAGAAAATTCTGACCAGCCGAGACGTTGTTTTTGATGAAGAAAGCACTTGGGATTGGAATAGGCAGCAACCTACTCAAGTTCTTTTAGACAATGATTCTGAAATAAAGCCAACTCCAGCAACCTTTATGCCTGAAAATTCATCAGAAGCAACTCCAACAGCTGCTGAAATATTGCCAACAACAGCAGAAGCTACTGATACAGCAGCTCAATCTCTTCGTCGTAGTCGAAAAAGGCCCATATGGATGGAAGACTATGAGGTAACTGACATTGTAGATCCAATCACTCATTTTGCTTTATTTTCAGATTGTGATCCTACAACTTTTGAAAATCCTGTCAAAGAAGAAAAATGGCGAAAGGCGATGAATGATGAAATCGATGCCATTGAAAGAAATGATACTTGGGAACTAACTGATCTTCTGAAAGGGCACAAAACCATCGGTGTAAAGTGGGTCTTCAAAACAAAACTAAAGGAAGATGGTGGAGTTGATAAGTATAAGGCGCGATTGGTAGCTAAGGGATATAAGCAGGAATATGGGATTCGATTATGCAGAAGTTTTTGCTCCCGTCGCAAGACATGATACAATCAGATTGGTGATTGCATTGGCGGCGCAGAATTCGTGGCCTATTTTCCAACTGGATGTCAAATCAGCATTCTTGCATGGAAACTTGGAGGAACAGGTATTTGTAGAACAACCTATTGGTCATATTAAGATTGGCAATGAGCATAAAGTGTATAGATTAAAAAAGGCTCTTTATGGATTAAAACAAGCTCCACGAGCTTGGTATAGTCGTATAGAGACTTATTTTTTAAAGGAAGGCTTTCACAAATGTCCGTATGAGCACACCCTTTTTGTTAAAAGTGGAGATAAGGGGAAACTACTCATGGTTTGCTTATATGTAGACGATCTTATATTTACTGGAAATGATGGTGTCATGTTTAAAGAATTCAAGAAATCTATGATGGTTGAATTTGAAATGTCTGATCTTGGTATGATGCATTACTTCCTTGACATAGAAGTAGTGCAATCAGCTAATGGAATCTTTATTTCTCAAAAGAAGTATGTGCAAGATATTTTGGACAGATTTCAGATGAAGGATTGCAATCCTGTAAGTACTCCAACTGAGTTTGGCTTGAAGCTAAACAAAGATCATGAAGGGAAGAAGGTGGACAACACACTTTACAAGCAAATTGTTGGTAGTTTGATGTATTTAACTGCAACAAGGCCAAACATAATGTATTCTGTGAGTTTAATAAGTAGATATATGGAGAATCCAACAGAAATGCATTTGTTAGCTGCCAAGAGAATCCTTCGTTCTTTGCAAGGAACTAGAGATTTAGGGCTGTTCTACAAGAAGGGTGAAAAATTAGAGTTGTTCGGGTTTACTGACAGTGATTATGCAGGAGATCAAGATGATAGAAGGAGCACTTCAGGTTATGTTTTTATGTTGGGTACAGGGGCTGTTTCGTGGTCTTCTAAGAAGCAACCAATTGTCACCTTGTCAACTACAGAAGCTGAATTTATTGCTGCAACAACTTGTGCCTGTCAAGCTATCTGGTTGAGAAGAATTCTTGAAGAGCTACAGTTCAAGCAAGTTGAAGCTACTACAATTTTTTGTGACAACAACTCAACAATCAGACTCTCTAAGAATCCTGTGCTACACGGAAGAAGTAAGCATATCGACGTGAAATATTATTTTCTAAGAGATCTCAGCAATGATGGAACAATCAAACTGGTTTATTGTCGAAGTGAAGACCAAGTTGCAGATATACAAACCAAGCCTCTCAAGTTGGCTACATTTGTGAAGTTGCGTGGTTTACTTGGAGTTTGTTCACGTGCTGCTATAAAGGACGTTACAGAGGGTTGATTTTCTTTTAAACTGATTTCTGCAGATTTCAGTTTAAGGGAGGGTGTTAAGATTTAAACGTTTTATTAAGCTTGACCGAGTCTTTAGGTATTTAGTTATTTGTTTTTAGTGGCAGAGAACATGTCCCATGTGATCCTAGTTTATAGAAGTTGTAGTTAGTGGCTTAGTGCTAGTACAAACTGCTCCGCTGTAAAGCCTATTTATAGGCCCCTTATTGCTTTAATGAATTAATGGTCAAAGCATTACCATTCCAGTACGTCTTCTTCATTTTTCTTAACTTTGTATCAGACATATCTGGAAATGGCGGTACGATAATCTTTTTTTCTGTGAGAGCGTGTTGTGCTCATGTCTTCTGTCACTCTCACTATACGCGTGTGCGCGTGCTTGTGTTTTCGTTTGTGCCTCAATCTCTGGATCATCGTCCACTTCTTACCGGTTTTCGTTGGATATTTTCTGTTTACTTTGAGCTGAATAGTACCTTGGTAAATTTTTTAACAACTGTAGAACGCCAAGCTGAAAAAATCCACCGAGCATATCCGCGTATTAGAAGAAAAACTGCAGAATGTATTCAACGAAAACGCAAAGCTCAAGGTGAAGCAGAAAGAAGACGAGAAGCTTTGGAAAGGGTTGGAATCTAAGCTTTCTTCAACTAAAACCCTGTGTGACCAACTTACTGAGACTCTACAGCACTTGGCTAGTCAGGTTCAGGATGGTAGGTTTTGTTTCTAGCTCTTCAACCTCTGTCATTTGCTTATGATCACAGCTGTAATAGTGGCTACCTTGATTCGACAGCTGAAAAAGACAAGGAGTTCTTCGAAGAAAAACTATCTGCAGGTTCAATAGCTCTTGATGTTTTGAATCAACAAATGCATGCTCTATCCCTGCAATTAGAGTCTGCAGAAGAAACCACCAGAATTCGTGAGTTCTCTCATGGAAAAATGTTTCCTACAGAAATATTTCCAGTTTCTGATTAAATGAGGATCACTTAAGTTCTATTACTAAAACTGAGGTTAATTATCGAATTGTGGTTCTCCACCCTTATCAATTTTCATCTGGCACTTTTTATTGTGTTTGAATCCTGGTTATAGGTGGAATGGAACTGGAGGAACTCAAAATTGTGAAGGAGGAAAAAGATAAACTCCACAGAGAGGAGCAGAACAGAACTGCCAATCTCATAGAGGAAAAGGGTAAACAGTTTTTTGGACATGATCATTCTTACTGCTACAGGTTGGCAGCTTGCTCCTTATTTGGATTGCTTGTTCACATGAAAAGTATATGAAAATATTGCACCAGAAGGAATTTAGATTACAGCAGGATGTAGAAGAACATCATTAGCTTCAATTAACTTTCTGTTTAGTATTTTGGGAGATAAACTTAAGCATCAGCATAACCTAAACTTGCATATAGAATGGTTCAGTTCACAGTGGCAGAGTCAGAAAATTCATTTGGGGCTACTAATTCATTATTTCTTTACATGTGAGGAATTATAAAAAAATCTTTTGGTTATTAAAACTCAAAATGTTGAGGTCCACTGGGGTACATATAATTTTTTATCGTGGTAGTCACGACCATTGCGTTGTTATTGCTATTAGTACGTCACCTGGTTACACAATCGTTCAGTTAAAATGAGATGAGCTGGGATTATTTTTATTGTTATCGCTGCTTTGTTGCTGTATTAAGTTATTAAGAATTGGTTTGATTGACATAAATCTTCTTTATATAGTTGATTCAAAGAACAGAACAAAGACTATTGACCAAGCTGGTTGGTAGATAAGCTATTGTAACAGGCATGAACAGAAAGATAGGCTTTGCGCAGCAGTATTGTTCCCCCCTGCACATAATTTCTTCCACTAGGCTTCCTAAGCTATGTGAATTGCCTCCCTAGCGTTCTGTTTGCATATGGTATAAGTTTAAGATATCCCTGCTCATGGAATGAGACAAATTGTTGACACTGCCTGAGTTCAAGGATGGATCAGATCCCCTAAAGTAGGGTCATATCCATATGTGACAATCGTTAAAGGGTCTTAAAGATCCTTGTCATTCTGTCTTGCAAAATAAATCCCCTAAAGTATCGCTCTTTGCAAAATAAATCCCAACCTGTTTGAACTGTGACAATTTCTACTTTTTACATTTTTAATGTAAGTCTATTTATAGATCTGAGAGAAATTATTATCTCCATGAGAGGTTCTTGTCATCTTTGCTTGTGATGGAAAAATGACCGATTACATTGTTGAAGGCATACACTGTAAGGTTTATGTCTTAGGTTCTGTCCAACCATTGCTCCTTCGATGATTTTGTGAGAAACTTTGAGTGCCTAGTGACACCAGTGGATTGCTTTGTAACTATCCTAATGTTTTCAATACAGATGCTTTGATCAAGAAATTTGAGGAAACTATAGCAGCAAATAGATTGGTGATGGAGAGTTTGAACTCTAAATTGCAAGAGGCGCACCTTGAGTTGAAACTGAAACAAGATGAAATCAAACAATTGATAATCACTCAGGGGAACTTGGAGAGAGAAAAGAGTGATTTTCAATTGTGCAATGATGACTTGGCAAAAAAAATTAGATATGTCATCTAAGGAGACAAGGAACCTTGAAGGTCTGGTTCAGATGTTTGCTGCACAATTGGTTGAATTAGACAAACAAAGCTTGAAATTTTCAGAGAAGTTTGATCATCTGAGCTCTCTTTATGACTCCTATTTTAAGTTGGTCCAGCAGGAGACAGTCCTAGCTGCAAAGCATGCTAAGAGACAGTATGATCAACTTCATGTGGATTTCTTCTGCATAATGTCAGAGAAAGATGCATTACAACTGGTGAATCAGGAGCTAAACACTAAACATATCGAACTTCAGAAAGTCCAAGAGTCTGCTATGGCACAACTTTCAGAGTGTCATTTAGCAGGAGAGAGAATTCAAAAATTGGAGTCTGAAGCAGAAACTCTGGTCTCGAAGAAGACTGAGACTGAAGTGTTGGTGTCCAAACTAGAGGAGAAAATTGATGCTCTGTCAGAAAGTTCAAGATCATCTGAGAATAAAATGGTTTGCAAGCTTTTCCCTCACACCTATTCCCCAGTTTATGATGCTTGGTAGCTATAATATGTTTGTTTCATGATCTATTGCAGCAAGATTTATTGCTCAAAATTTCAGCATTGGAAGTGGAGAATAAAGATAATTCTGAGAAATTACAGTCAGAAATACAGAAAAAGGTAGAAGAAATAGATAGTCTGCAGAAGGATGACGAGAAACTCAAGGAACATGTAGTTTTGCTGGAGACACAAGTCAGCCAGCTTGATAATCTCATAAAGGAAAAGGAACAGCTTATTTTGCAATGTATGGAGAGAGACAAGAAGCTGGAAGATCAAGTGAAGGAGGTTTTGAAAGCACTAATATCATTTTATTCTACTGAATTCTCCAGAATTTTGAATATTTTTAACACCTTTTTGTTGTTGCAGAATCAGTCGTTGCTAACTGCTGCTGAAAGTAAACTTGCAGAGGCGAAGAAGCAATATGATCAGATGCTAGAGAGTAAACAATTGGAGTTGTCAAGGCACTTGAAAGAGTTATCTCTGAGGAATGATCAGGTCTTTTATGGAACCCGTGAGCTCATGCAAACATTAACCGGTTTGTGCTAGTACTTTTATATTGACATGCTGAAATTGACTAGGCAATTAATGACATTCAGAGGAAGTATGAGATGGAGAAGCTGGAAATTGTTAATATGGAGAAAGAGAAGGTTTACTTATAATTTTCATCAGTTGCAATACATTTATCTGTGAATCATGGTCCTCATCCATTGAAACCATCAGGCGGACAAGTTTGTTGGAGAAATAGAAAGAAAATGTAATCAGGAACTTGCAGAAAGCAGAGAAGAAGCAAGGCAATATTTGATGCGTGTTCAGGAAGAACATGCTGCTTTGGTATGCATGAGAAAGTATCAAGTCTTTAATCATTCTCTTTCTGGATATGATGCATTGGGCACCCAAAATTTTGGCCCTAATAAAACAACTACAAAAAATTCTCTCTTCTCATCAAATCATCCATTTTCACTACAAATAAATATAAGAAATTCATTCAAATCATCTCTCTCTTCACTTTTTCACCAACTCCTACACCTTAAAATTTTAACCACCCCAAAATTTTACACTCAAACACCACCACGTGTGATTTGTCATTTGAGGGGTCTTACAATTCTCCCGTTGAGGCCTTGATACAACCAAAATTTCCTTATGTTAGTAAGTTCTTCTTCTTTATGTTTTAAAAACTTCAAAACCTATATGTTGGACACTGGACTTCAACTCGGTAGCATCTAACTTTTTGATTGTGATACTTAATCCGAAATTTGTACATCTCCAAGGAATTTAGTTTATAACTTCGTCTTTTTTTTTATTGTGAGCCAACCTATAATGTAAGTTTATGTGCAATGTAATAGTGAAGCATAGAATCAAATTAATGAGAGTTTCCTAATTGAAAATTTGAAGCTTCATCCTTGTCACACTAAGGCACTAAATTCAGAAGCACAAGTTTTGCGGGCATCTTACAGTGCCTATTATATTTGTCTGTGTGCATTCCGAGATTTACAAAAGCAGCCTACACAAAAAATTTAAAATCTTCTGTAATGGATGAGCCTTGGTCCTGTTCATTGTAGGTCAGTCGTATTCAGCAGGAGCATGACAGAAAGGAACTGGCCCTTAAAGCTTACCACGTCGAAGAGCTAAAACGTGCCCAACTTCTATCTGAAAATGATTTGAGAGAGGTACTTTGCTTCTGATTAAGTTTCAAGTTAGCAGCCTTTAATACCAAGCTTTTCCTCCAAGGCTAATATTTTGTGCATTTGTAAAGAAAGCGACGTTACTCAGGAATGAACATGAAACTCAGATGAGGGCTCTGAGGTGTGAGCATGAAGATGAGTGTAGGAAGTTGCAAGAGGAGTGGATCTTCAGAAGTCCAAAGTACATATTGTCCTGTTGACCTAATCTGCTTACAGTTTATCCACCTTATTTTAAGTTTGCTTATATTAAACTGCAGGAAGAACGGCAGAGGACTTTGTTGCAATTGCAGTGGAAAGTAATGGGTGACAAGCCACAAGAGTACCAAGAAGTGAACTCAAGAAAGGTTAGCCACTATAGTCAATGCATTTCTCTCATGTTTGCAGGCTAGTCTTGGTGCTAAGATACGCTTGATGTCCATCACATCTCATAGTGGTGCTTCTATAATTAAGGATCACTAGGTTATCATTCGAAGTTAATCCACTCTTTTATTAAGGGAGATGTGGTGGTATGAGAAGAGTCATTGAACTATAACTAATTGCAAACACTCATGTTCAGTATGGCAGATGGTATAACAGCTTTTAAAGAGTTTGCTTTGATTAGGTTTGAGTGTAAAATTTCTTGTATTGCATATTTAATATCTGAATTTTAACTCTACTAAAAGACAAACATACAATACCATAACATCTACAACATGATCATCTTGATATGTTCACTATGTTATAGGATTACTCCATTTCATCAAGCAAGATGAGAGATTCTGGAGGCAGCAAAAGAGGCCAGCACTCTCTGCGAAGATTGGATAAAGAAGAAAAGGTGAAACAAGGAAATGACCAATCATTTTGTCAACCTTCTCAATAAATTAGGCTTTGGCAAAGTTAAGATATCATAGTCACTTTTAGTCCATTTTTTTATGTTGCGTATAGAGTTCTCATTTCCCAGAAGCAACGCAAACACCAGTGTCAAAGTTGCTGAAGAAAGTAGAGGATGTGAACACAGGAAGTGTAATGAGTATTCCTAAACATCATAAGAAGGTTAGTTACAACTGTAAATGATGTAATATACTAGTGTGTGTGGGTGTGTGTGTGTTTGTATGTGCATCTGTCTGAAGCAATTTTGCTTGCAGGAAAGCAGATAGTGAACATTGATTTCTTGTTATTTGATGGGGATATAAGTTTCCTATTTGATATCAGGTAACTCACCATGAATATGAAGTTGAGACTTCTAATGGAAGGACAATAACAAAACGAAGGAAAACAAAAAGTACTGTCATGTTCGAGGTATGTATCTGGCCATCTGCAGAACATTGGAGACTATGTCTATGTTTACTGAATACATATGTATGCAAATAGTTTGAATTCTAGCCTTTCCTATTCCTCTTACATGCATTTTCTACTGCTGAATTTCCGTGTTCTGTGATATCAGGACCCAAGAAAACATAAGAAGATGATTACACCAAAAGCCGATACCCCCAAAAGTATTGTCAACGTAAGTAACATCCAAATTAATCAGTTCTGGACTTCCTTTAGCATCTTTCAGAAAATGTTTTGCACCTTTTTTTTTTAACCAATCCTCTCTGCTGGGAGAATTCATTTTGTTGTGGAGGAAAGGTACTACGATATACAGCCATAACTTATATTCAAGATCTTCCAATTTTCATTTTTGCACTGCTCTAACAGTTTCATTAAACGTGACATTGGCAAGGGGGATTTGACCATGTTTGTTTTGCAATTTTTAATTCTTGAGTTGTTTGTTTCTTCTGAGTGGCTTTTGAAGTTTTGAGAGTAGTCCGAGCCCGTTGGGCCGTTCGACATAGTAAATGAACTCGAGAGCAAAATTTTTAGAGGGGATGCCTTCTTGTTTAAATACAGTGCCATGCAGGGCCGGCTCAAGCCAAATGGAGGCCTAAGGCGCTATATATATAAATTTGTAGGTCTTTTGTATAAATTTTAGGGAATTTGACAATTTGGTCCTTGGGTTTATACCTCTTTGGCAAATGGGTCCTTGAATTTCAAATTTCGAAATTTTAGTCCTTGGATTTTCGTTGTTTGACGAAATGGTCCTTCCGTTAGTCTGCTGTCCATATACTTAACGGATTTGAAGCGGTCGACTGCTACACGTCAGCAATTTGTACCGGACGTCTGCTATATTAAGCGGTCGACCGCTTCATTGTAAAGGTCGACCGCTTCATATAGCGGACGACTGCTCACTTTTTACACATGTATCCGGTCGACCGCTTCAAATCCGTTAAGCATATGGACGACAGACTAACGAAAGGACCATTTCGTTAAACAACGAAAACCCAAGGACTAAAAATTTGAAATTTGAAATCCAATGACCCATTTGCCAAAGGGGTATAAACTCAGGGACCAAGTTGCCAAATTCCCTAAATTTTAATATAAAATATTTACAAATTATTAAATTTAATATATAATATTGAAAGACCCCATTAATTATTTTTCTAAGGCTCATACATATGACATCAAGGCCCCATAACTTGTACAATTAAGAACTTTATAAGACATTCATATAATTTGTTTAATTTATTATAGGGCTTTTTTTCTCTTTTAGCAAAGTTTATAATGTGAAAAATGATTATGAAGCTTGGGAAAAACATATCAATGAGCAAAAAAAAATAGTACACTTATGATAAAAAAATTAAAGGGAAATTTCTTTTTAGTCCTTAGGTTTTGGGCCCTTTTTAATTTTAGTTCCTAACTTTCAACCTTCAAATTTTTAGTCCTTGAGTTTTCTTTTGTCGCATAAATGGTCCTTCGTCAGTCTGTCATCTATATACTTAACGGAACATGAAGCGGTCGACTGAGTATATGTGTTAAAAGTGAGCGGTCGACTGGTACAAATTTGACGGCAAACTGACGGAAGGACTAAATTTTACAAAGATGAAAGTTCAAGGACTAAAATTTTGACCCACTAAATTCATGACTAAAAATGAAAAGGAGGTAAAACTTAAGGACTAAAAAACAAATTTCCCAAAATTAAAAATATTGCATCTTGCAAATTTTTTAGCTCAATTGTTTTTTTTTTACTTCTTGGGTCATCTACAATACAATACAAAAATTATCATTATGGGGCCTTGCTCAGGATGAGGCCTTAGGCTATAGCCTAAGTGACTTTACCCTTGAGCCGGCACTGGTGCCACGGTACTTTGATTCTTCAAGCTCAAAGTTCCTGCATTGTAATTGCTTATACAGGGCGTCAAAGGAGGAGGTCAACCCCATCCATCGAACATAGGAGATTTGTTTTCAGAAGGGTCTCTGAATCCCTATGCAGACGATCCCTATGCATTTGATTAGAGGTATTTCCTATTAATCATTCTGTCTCTATTGTTTGTCGAAAATGCTGTCTCCTTTGTTCTTAACGGTGACAGAGGCCTTGTGTGTGCAAGTACCAGAGGCCCTTCTATCATGACAGACTAGTTATCCTCATCCCAGACATGCTATGGCAACTAAATAATTGCCACTCACAATTATTCGAATTTGACCTGGAATGCTGTTCATAAGAATTTTTCTGTTGCTAGTTATTATGTTATATAGAATCATGTCCTTCAACCTCTGCCTTAAATCGTTAGCTGATACATAATGGAAGTGTCCTAGTGCGTATGACTTGAGTTCTATTGCCCTTGGCGATGAAAAGGAACCATAGTAATATGTACCTCCATGCTTCTGTCCCCATTTGCGTTGTGGTTCAGTTGGAATCACTTTCTTCCCATTGAAATAAAGCGTGTTTTATCTAGAAAACAGAAAAAATAAATAAAGCATGTTTTGAAACTGCCAGCATCTTAAAGGGGGTAGATGGGTGCCTAGTAGCTAGGGCCTGGGTTTGAAAGAGCTTAGTGAAACGAAACGACAATTCCGTCTTTTAATCTGAATTTTAATGGCAACTACTAATGAGGGTCCAGACTCGGCATGTACGATGCATGGCTATTTTAGTTCTGGCATTGCCCGGCTAGTCAGTGTCCTGACACTGCTCCTTTTCGTCACTCCAAAGAAATAGTTGGCAGGCCCTTTTATCTTTGTGCACGTCTCTGATCTTGTCCTTGAACTATCATTACTTCAGAGTCGTTGGCAATTGACGTACGTAGAAATTAATATTATTGTCTTGATGGGCTTCAGGGTTTCAGTATTTTGAAAACTTAGGAACCTGAGCCTAAAGGCTAAACCTCTCGTTCTCGTAAGACAGTAAGAGTATGTATGAAAATGACGATGATTACTCCAACGAAGGTCATCATGTTAGGCTTTGTTGTTTGGATCCGTTTTCTTGAAATAGATCACATTGCAAATTGAAAATGAATCTCACGAAGGAAATTGAATTACCTTTGAGATACAAGTGACCTCAACCTGCATGGCAATGAGGCGTCATAGCTTAAATAAATTGTCTTTGTTTATTCTATTGTCTGGATTGCTTCTTTCGTTTTTGTAAATCTGGATTCCTTCGACCCGTTGTCATTTGGTATGATTTTGAATTGCTCGCTTGCTGGTATTTCTGACTTCGGTTTTCTTTTTGACTGGATTTTTCATCTTGCTGCAAATAGTTATAGAATGTTATTGTAGTACGATGTGTATTGTATCGAAACATGAGAAGATCCTTCTTTTTTTCCTTCCAGATCAGAAAGAACTCTCTTGGGTTCTCTTGAACTGTTCCGTTATAGAAGAACTGCATTATGCGGGCCAGCACAAGGGATTTGGAGCAGTTCTTCTCGTAACACTGTAAATACAAAGAATCTGGCTTTGCTAGTTTTGTTTGGCTCACTGTATAACTTTTTTTGGACGCGAAATACTTGCTCTTTTCTTAAAATAGAGGCCTAGGGAGGTATGAAGATAACATTACCAAATTCTTCACCCAAAAAAGCGGAATGTACCGCGGCCCAGGATTGAAAAAGAAAAGAGAGAGGAATGTACTAGAACGAGGAAACAATGAAAAACACTGTTTTTGCCCTCAACCAAAGTCTCATTTATGCTTTTTGTTGGCTAATTGAAGATAGAAATATCTTGTTGTTTTGTTTGAAGTTAGTTTTAACTGTCATCTTAACAGGAGGGTACAAATTGACGAAATTAGAAAATTTATGGCTCAATATCACAAAAATATGAGCTCGCTATGCTTTATGAGCTTCATTTACATTTATCTTATGGACGATAGCAATACCCTCAAACCCCAGAATTTGGTTAGGAGTTCGGTAACATAGTAATAAGGGCACCAACCACTACATCTGTACAAATTACGAGCAAGGACTTCTATTAATGATAAGCCTTGCGCTGAAGATTCGTATATATGAACTACCAATGAACAGATTCCTGTCTTTATCTTTACCTTGCCTTTCTCCTCCCAACTTAGCATTGGAGTACTGGATTAAGTTTGAATAACCAGAATAAGAGGAAAAGGAAAGAACAGGAAGATGCAGCAGCCACTATTTGTGACAATATTCGAAGGCACAGAAGAAACGAATACAAGAGCTGAAAACCGAAAGCAACCGTTTGAGCTGGTTATCCAGTTAGCGAGTCAAACTGAAACATGTAGCATGTTCGAGTAGCTAATTGCAACAGATTCAAACACCGACGATCACGTAGAGGCGGCCATCGCATCACAGCTCAATGAGATTGAGCGCGAGCGAACATAAAGAAGAACGTAGATAGTGACAGAACCACCGCGACCTGAAGAACCATCTCCATTAAGCCGCATAGCTTCATTTTCTTGTTCTTCAGCCGTTCCCTCGCCAGTTCCATTTTCAGCTCTACGATTTCTCTCCTAACCATCTCCTCTTCCTGCCGCAATTTCCAATCAAAAAAGAACTTCGGATATTATCGAATCAGGAGAGAGGGGGAGGGGGAAGTAAGTTTCTAACCTCGTCTTGGTCGTCGGTTGTGGAATTCATCGAGAGATTCGGGAACGATTTCAGCGCGGATAGCAGGAACGCGGCTTTGGCACAGCGAATCAGCATTTTCGATTTCAGTGCTTCGTGTTTGGTTTCCATATCCAATCCCTCTATTCTCATCTCTCTCTCTCTCATTTGCTTTTGATATTTTTAAATATCAGTATAGCGCGGGACAAAGGCGTTTTTCCTTTTTTTGGGTGAGAGGTGAAGATAAAAGGCGTTTTTTTTTTCTAAGTAATAAAAGGCGTTTTTCAGTAGCAAAGAAAAAAGAACTCTTTTGTGGGGTCAGACTTCAGAGGAAAGAGGATCATATTAGATGAGACCCGCGTAGTGGCAGACGAACCGGCCCGCACTTGGGCCTGCGCCCAGAACCCGAAAACAATTTTGCTCGTAAAAGAGAGAGGGAAGGAGCTGGGAGAGATTTTAGTAATTTTGTTTTATATCTTTTCTGTACAATTCTATATTTTACTATATTTATATAGTAAGCCATTGTCTAGGTCTTTTTTTTCTCTCTCTCTCTCGAATATTAAATTTGCTTAGAAAACACAACAGTTTATCTGGTTAATATTTGTTCAAGCATGAGCCTGTTAAGCTTGAGCTTCTCGTCAAATTAGATCAAATGTTCAGGTTTTAATTCATTAACCTTTTCAACGAGTTCGAGCTGATGTCCGAGACGCTTTATTAATATTATGAATTAATGATTGTTAAGCCTATATCTTTCAAGCGATCGAAGTAGACAAGCTATATATATATATACTTAAAATGTCATGAAAATTGAATTTACCAACCTTATATTTTGTAACAAAATCTTTCATGACCAATTTTGATGACAAAATACATAGTATTTATATTCTGATTGATTTCTTTAAACCTCTTAATTATAATGATCTTTTTGAATACCTATAGCTAAGATGTCCTAATGAAGTAATAGCATGAAAACTAACTTTTTGTTCAAGCTTTGTTTATTTGGTAAAATTTGCAGCCTAGTCATGCATGCTTAGAAGTTAGATCTATAGTTTCTTGATCTTCATTAAAAAAAAACTAGATAGACGCGAGTAGATCAGTTTATACATGTCAAGCTCAAACTGTTTACGGATAAATTGGTTCATTTACTGCTCTAATTAGGGAGCGTTCGAAAGCTGAGCTATTAATCCTTAAAATGGGAAATTGATCAGTTTTCATTTTGTAAAGGTAAAAAGGGGGAGAAACTGAGGTCCGTTACCATGAGTAAATACTTATCTTCTCCATGTTTGGTAATTTTCTCCGAAAGAAATTATCCGCCTTCCAACTTAATTATAAGAGAAACCATGTATATATTTATACATGTACCATGCAATTTATTGTTGGATTCATGCATGCACAAATGAAGTCACCTACTTATAATATCGGGTTCATATACGAGGAAATGCGGAACACCAGTACACCACGATTGTATGGCTCTGATTCGGTGATTCCCACTAATGGTCTTTGGAAAAAGTGTGTGAATCTGAGGCTTTGTGTATTCTCGAGAAGAACGACGTACGTACAACTATTTATCGTCGACGCAAAAACCGACTATATATATATATAGAGAGAGAGATACCTTCTACAGGGAAGGGGGGGTGGAATTTAGTAAGTCGTCACCTTCCGCCGGCCAAGATACCAGCTAGCAAGAAAAATTTATGACGATAGAAACACTTGTATATATACGATCAACTTATAGAGGTCTCTCTCTCTCTCTCTATCTCTGCCTCTTGTCATCCCCTCCTAGAGGCTGGAGCTAGCGGTCGTTTCTTTTCAAGAGAGGTAGAAGAACTGAAGCCAACAAGGCCCCTCTAGCAAGAAAACTTTTCTTGTAGACTGATATATATGCTTATTTTATAACATAGGGCTTTGCAGCAGATGACAAACCCTAAGCTAAACCTAAGCTTTGCAAATTTCTACTAGCTAGCACAAGAGGGTAAACCTTCTTTTGAAAAGGGTTGGTGGGCTCTGCTCTGTTGGGTGCATAAATTTGCAGTTCGGACAAGCGGGAGAGGACTTGCACAGCATGACCAGCATGTGACACTGCGTGCACACAGCTGCTACCATCTCCTGGCGATCCCCTTCAAACGCCAACCACGATGGACTGCGCGCTAATCCTCCGAAGTTTTTCTCTCTCCTGTTGGATTCCATGAGCGGATCACCTGAACCACATGATGAGAGCGTACCCGAACTTGGGCAGGTGAACTTGTCGTCGGCATGGATCTTTTTGAGCTGTGACTCGCATGGTAGGGTCAGCTGGAGGTCTAAGCTCATACGCTCATCAGGACTCGCTGGCTCAGGGCTTCTCCTTGGATCCCTAGATGTCCTCTTTTGGGTCCTTGTGTTGAAAAAGTGTATCTGACCTGTCTGCAGACGCAAGGAATAACAAAATAGCAAAAGCTATGATTGAGTTGTGCTCACGCATAGAGTTTTCATATAACAGGTATATCTGATATTTGAATCTTCCAATATTTTTTCATTGCATCAAAACTAAGATCATGGGTAAGGGTAATACCTGGATGTCGAGGCATCGTTGCCACTCCAAAGGCAATGGAGTCTCTAGGTGTAGCCCGATATCGAGAATGGAATTTGCGCTTTCCACTTTTGATCGCTTCTCGAAAACTTGTTCGGTTTTAGACTCTTCTTCTAACTTCCTCTTCTTTGATAAAATCTGAATCTCCGCGATTGCCTTTCTTGGATTTGGAGAAAGCGGTGGTTGCAAGCTAACCATAGCTTCAATTCGAAGACCCTCTTTCTCACAGACAGAATTATATAGGCTGATCAGTTCAACTATAACTGCAATGGAGAATCTAATATATAGGAGCACGCTTTAAATGAAGGACTAGGACTGTGCCTACCTGTGCATGACGTGCTTCCAAGGTGGCTCTTCTTCAATTACTACGGAGCTCCAAGCCTGCTCTTAAAGTCTAAGATATTGTGAATTCCTAACCAACTTGGAGCTAAGCCCCTCCCCTCCCAGTCAAATTCCCAACCTCTTGCTATTACTAACTGCCACGCCTGATTTTGATGCAAACCAAAGTACGTACACAGTAAGCCAACACGTACCCCCAACCCTATTGATATTAATGTGAATTAATTCAGAGCCATGAGATATTGCATATCATATGTGTACACTGGAAGCTAAGCCAAGCCAAAAGCTAGCCCAAAAAGCCATAAGGCCAAATTTTTGTTTAATGAGAGGCGGTGGGGAGAGGAATAGGTAGAGGCGTACGTAGAAGGTTCATTAAATGTGGCGAGTCTGTATACAGTTGAAGGAAGGCCTTGAATGCTGCATGGATCTTTAATGTAGACAATAACTCCAACTTCTGCAATTGGGTCACTCAAAGAACTACAAATTTAAAGCTCTCAACACCCCCCCTCGGCCATTTAAAACAAAAACCACACCCATGGATGACCTTTTTGTTTCACTCTATAAGAACTGCTATTAAATTTACCAATCAACACTCACGGCTATTAAATCAGCCAAGCCCATCAGTTACCGGCCTAATACCTCCTCTTACCTACTAATTATATCTTCCAGTTAATTATTTCCTGAACTTTGCATTCCCCGGCCTTATTCACCCACTCGATCGGTACTCATTACTGATCGGAGTAGCCTCAGCCATAAATTGACGTCTTAATTTCTAGTTTCCCCTCTAAAAGATTACAAGAAAATTGCTCTAATTACTACAATAGTACCATTTTATATATCAGAATACCAATTTTTTATGATCTCACATTAATAATAAAAACTCAAGCCATTTTTGTCACTTTATGACCTTTCGTGATTGACATTTTTCTTTCCTGATCTCTTCCTTCATGAACTTCACTTTGACAAAGGGGAGTACCATTTTACTTTCACAATGGGGGTACAAGCAGCAAAAGAACTACTATATCGTGGGCTCTTTCGAGTACGTTGCTTATTTTGGCAAAAGATCATGATCCAGCGAATACATCAGGGATTAGGCAAGACTTCCACGAACTACAAATGAATTTGCGAGGGACCTGTAAATGGACTACGGTCCTAATGACATAAATAACAAACCCATTTCATTTCTGGGAGATATAAGACAGAAAGGGTAGATTGGAAAGGTAGCCAAGAAAAATTAAATGGAAAGGAAAATGAGGAAAATTACGTAAGTGAAAGAAATATTGGAAAACAATGGACCCAAGCCATTAAAGGCTTTGAGAAGGAGAGACTGAGGGGTTCAACTTCAAGTAAGTGCACCTGCCTTCATTAACTCATCTTGAATTCACTAAATGCATTCTCAATTCTCAAAGGATAACCATCGAAAGGCCCCCGCTTTTCTTCGACATCTTAATTTATTCGTTACTCCCATCAGTCGTTTCCTTCTGTTTAATGCGCCCAACCCTCCTCTCCCTCTCCTTCCCATCATTTATGCTTTTTCTTCCTCGCTCTGCCTCCAAAACTAGCTCTCATTTTCAACCACTCCCCCACATATATAAAGGAGAATAAATGTTCGAATCTACTAGCGTACTTGCCAAATGTCTAGTAAATCGAACAAATATGAAAAATATATAAATTGCGATTGAGTGTCCCATGAAAAAATCAAGTCAAGAACTGCACTCCTCTGCAGATAAACGGATATTATAAATATAAACATAAAATATCAGAGGTGCAAGAAAGAAAGATGAGAAGAATTGACCAGGTTTGAGCCGACAATTCGGTTGGTGTGTCAATATTTGACCAATTACTAGGGTATGCCGAAACATATAGATCATGAAAGTAGTTGCTTATTCAACTAGCTAGCTAGACCACGCGAGTATTAATTGGAGTTCATTTAGTGAAGATTTTTTTTCTAGAGAAACTAATTACATATTCGGGCAACACACAAGGGTTTATTAATCTGGATTAGCAACGATCTGTAGTACTACAGAATATTCAATGTACGACCTCTGGGGCGTTAAAAGTTGTTGGATTAATGCATGGGCCTTTTATCATTATGGTTTGTATGTAATTAGTCTGCTTCTCTACTCATGTAACTTTGATTCTGAGAGGTAACAAAACCTATTACATATTAAGCGGCCTTCTGAAATCGAAATTCAAAGGCCCATAAAAGAAGCGAAAAATAGAATCGATATAGAACGAGGGAGGAAGTCGCTTTCCAGCAGTTTTATAACATGGCAAGAACATCAGAACATGATTAAATGGAGTGCAGCTAGCAATTTATGAGTTTTTGTTTTTGCTAGCTAGGCCATATGGAGCAATTGTGTAATATATATTAAACCTCTACAGTCTTCCCAAGGGTGTAAACAGAACGCAATGTTCACTAATTTAGTAACTTCGGAATATTCATGATTATCAGCCAAGTGAAGGACTGCAATCATTCTCTTATTTAGAGGCAAGTAGTTGTATTTGATGGGGGAGAGGTCCTATTTGGGGCATAAGATCTATTAGTGCACATGGTTAACTCTGTGGACGTTTGATATGTAGTCAGAGTACTCTGTTAGAGTGCAAGTTCAATTGGTAAGGTTCTGGAGGGGAATTATCTTCAGAAGTTTACCCTTCATTTTATATGTTTGGCGAGTTGAGAAAAAAAAAAGGAAAGCAAGAAAAGCTGGCAAGAAAGAAAGAAAAACTGCATGCCTGTACTGCAGTTAGATTATTATTGCAACTTAAATTTCCTTATATCTTCTTATTGAATGCAGGAATAATTAGACATGAAGGCTGAAGCTAGCCCGTCCTGAAATTCATGGATGCATGTTTGAGCACTTTGAACTATGTAAATTAAAGTATTGGCACGATTTATTGCACTGGGAGCTATGATCCATAACAAATCCAATAAAGAACATCTATGATGGAGCATTTACTCATACCCATTATTTAATAACAAAGACTCAATCAATTCCTCGTCCGGTCGCACGAAAATAAAAACAAATAGGATCTTCATCATCCAGCAAAAATATATGTAGTTTCTCTTAGAAAGAATTGGTACTTGTGACTCTGAACCAAAAGGGGTTTCTTGGTCATTGTAAATAGGCAAACCAAAAAGCTTTACTTTGTCCAAAAAGAAACAATGCCAAAACTCAAAGGGGGGAAATGCTCATCTAGATGGGCTCCAATTTATTAGGAAAATTGACAGCAAGCCAAGTTAGGTTTGGAAGGCCGGCGGTGATATGTTTACTTGCAGGCTTACCTCTTGATCTTGCTGGTTTTTGTAACCATCGTCTTTAAATCTTTCCATCAGTTGAAAATGAAACATTCGTGATTCGTGCGAGATCGGCAACAATGATGTGATTCCTTTCGATCAAAATAACCCCAACCGAATTGCCTGCTCAATTTATTAGAGCCAGCATATAAATCATTCCTAAAACTTAATTTGCAGCTAATTAATGTGTGGCCAGGACTATGCTTTTGGGTGAAAACGAACTAACGAAGAACCCAAGGAATTGGCGTAAGTTGAGGTTGTGGCCTCCAAAATTGTGGATAGCTATGCCGAGACCCTGTCGGTTGTAGAAACTAGAAAGCTTGCCTACAATAAAAATCTAAAGCTCGCATCGAGGGATCCGTCGGCCCGGGCCCTTGAATCTCGGAAAGAGATCAGAGCTAGAGCCCGTTTGCAGTTGACTGAACTGAACCAAACAGTCAAAGGACCAGCCCAAATAAGCCGTCTATCGTTTGCCCGACAGATCACTGGCCCAACTAGGAAATCTCAGCCGGCCCAATTAATTTCCATTAACAGCAACTCCATGTTGGGTGGCAGATATCATGATTAAGCAACCCCTAAATTAAAAAGGAACAAATCGTGCCCACGATTTCTGAAATTTGACCCAAATATTTCTATTGCCAGCTCATAGCTGTATCTCGTTATGAAGCTGTCTTACGTTTGGCATGCGCTGTCTCTTTTTTTCAAAACACATTTTTCTTAAAACTTGTCGGTTCAAAGGATACGGATTTCAACGGGAAAACTAAAATAAATGGATTCCTTTTGTAATTAATATTGTCATTGTAGTCGTGCCTAAATAGTAAAAAATATTTTTTTATTAAGAACCTTGGAAAACCACCCACAAACCCAGCAATTTACTTTAACAAGAAAAAAAGGGAGAGAGACTAATCATAATTAATATTGTCATTGTAGTCACCCCAGAAAAAGGAGAGACGCAGAGTTAAAAAAAAATAAAAAGATTTCTGACCAGAAATACAAAATAAAAACTACGAGAACGTAACAACACTGCCTCACAAGACACAAGCTACGAGATCCATCGTACAACAGATTCGTATGTTGTGTACATATGTAAAGATCAACATTTTCTGTTGCCAAATCCAGGGATTCTGCAAGAGAAAGCCATGTAACTTCTGCCTAGGGCTGGACCTGGACAAACCGGCGCCAGAACCAATGCCGCTCCCACACTGCGTACATTGAATCCAAAGGGATCCCTTTCGTCTCCGGCAAGAAAAAAGCAACAAAAAAGGTCATAATCGCGATCCAGCCGGCATAGAACAGGAAAGTGCCGTATTTGAAGTGGCACAGCATAGTTAAAAATGTTTGAGACAGCACAAAGGTGGTTGCGAAATTCACAGCAACGCTAATGCTTTGCCCCGTGGGCCGGATTTTCATAGGAAATATTTCGCTTGGAATGAGCCAACTTAGAGGGCCCCATGACCAACCAAAACCAGCAGCATACATGCACATTAGAACGAGTACTATTATGGAATGGCCCTTTGAGAGATGCTTTGTGCCAGACACACCTGTTGTAGCTCCCAGTACAGAAGCCACCGCGACCTTCACAAAATATACCACACTCAAGTCAAGTCAATGAGAAAGTAAACCCATAAAGAATGCACATTTTGGTATGGACAAAACTCCCCATTAAAGAGAATGGGGAAAAGTACTAAATAGCAAAAAATTTGAATGATACCTGGCATAAGAACATTTGAATCCCGCCAATCAAGAACAGAAATCTTCGACCATAGCGATCAACGACGAACGTGGACACAAGGATTGAGCACAAGTTGACCAACCCCAGTATAATGGCCGCTATTAAAGCCGAGTCGCTGCCGAAGCCCACCGATTGGAAAAGGACTGGTGCATAGAAAGCAATGATATTGATCCCAGTGACCTGCTGGAAAAATGGTATGGCAATCGACATGACAAGGTGTGGCCGGTATTGCCTCTCAAATATTGTCATGAAAGGCTCCTTACTAGCCGCTTTAGCAACCTCACTTGACTTGATAAGATCAGCCAGCTCTGCTTCCACTTCAGTGTCCTTTCCTCGGACTTTGATGAGGGATTGCTTAGCTTGCGTGAGCTTGCCACGTTCCACAAGGCTGCTGGGCGTGTCCGATATTAGAAGCGCACCTGTTGTCATAATAGCAGCGGGTACAATGGCAAGGCCAAGAGAGAGGCGCCAGCCCCAGCTGTGCTTTGCAGTTGCAAAGTTAATGCAATTGGCCGCAACCACCCCAACTCCTATGAAGAACTGAAAGCCCGAATTGAATGCACCTCGCCATTTGGATGGTGCCACCTCTGAGAGGTACACGGGAGTTGCCTTTTATGGTAAGGCCGTTCAAAGAAGTGTCAGGTTTGAACCACTAAAATACCTAATTCATGAATTTTGTGCAGACTCCTAAGGCTATTACCATTGCAGAAAAAAGACATAGTGAGCTAACCAACATTGTTTTGTCCTCTTGCAGGAAGTTCCATTGGGTTGTTTTGTTGTGCCGTACCGAAGTCGTTGGTATAAGGTCATATATTCAAATAAATATTTCTTTTTCGATTCATCACTTTACAAGGTGCGAGACAACTTTGAGGCAACATGACTTACCTGGTTTGTGAAACCAACACCGAATCCAAGCAAGATACGACCCAAGATGAGCATAGAGATATTGGCAGCCGCACCATTGATGGCAGCGCCTGCAAGAAAGGTGCAGCCACCTAGCACCATGGTGTTCTTGCGGCCAATTACTGCTGCGAGTCGGCCAGCTACTAGTGATGCTGCCAACCCTGCTATGTATAGGGAAGAAGTGAAGGATGTTAAAAGCTGGCTGTCGTACACGCAATACATATTTGTTTTGGCCTCTGATGCCTTTCTTAGTACTGATGGGAAGAATTTGCGAAGAAATGGTACCATTGTCGTGACGCCTCCTGAAAGTCCAATAGCGAAAATTCCCAGGAGAATCGTCAGTCGTAGTGGAAACCAAGAATTTGCAGTGACATTCTCTATAAGCCTTAATTCTATGCAAGCTGATCATTTTAACCACAATCATATTTATGCCAATTAAGTAATTAATTAATTAACACAGCCTCCGCCTCCCTAAATGCTAGCCGGTCTTGGATGAAATCATTGTGATCCATCGCTCAAGAAAATTTCTGCGTCTGTGAGATCCATGGAAAACATGGTTTAGGAAACTTTTATTAAATTTACAAACTTATGATGCATATAATTAATTAGGGGACAAATAGCTATATATATTGGAGAAAATCCATTACAAAGGCTTGTATGTCCTACAGCTGACAAAGTTGTTTTGGGCAAGTACCGATAACAGTACTACCACCACTTCTTCCTTTCTCTCTCTCTCTCTTTTTTTTTTCTTTTCCCTCTTCTTCTGTTCTACTTTGGTGGGTTTAACATCTATTAAGCATAATCATTTAGGAACATCGTCACAAGTTCGGGAGACAAACATTGAAAACCCACCACCATACATATGATCAACTCAAGTTAAAATCCGTGAGTCAACGCCGTACCTGAAATTCCGATGTCATATCCGAAGATAAGGCCACTGGAAGCAGCAACGATGCATGTGATCACCACTGAAACTGTTATCTTGCCATTGAAACCACTCCCCGGTCCGTCAACGGCGAAACCTCCCACGGCCATTCCGTCCTCTCGATCTCTTTCTTCCTCCTGATTGAGACCCAACAAGAACTGAGTCGAAAGGAAGCGGAGCCTCAAGTCCAAGTCCTTTACTGAAAGAACCAACTAATTTATAGCCAATAAAGTTGTGTCTTGCAACTTCTAAAATATTTCCACCAATAGGGAAATAAAAATAATTAAGGTTGTTCTACAAGCTGTCCATCTGTGGTTTCTATACTCTAATCTATTCTCTCTGGATAAACTACAATATGAGATGAGGATCTTGGGGCTACTGACGCTCCCTCTTGGAGGGTATAGCAGACACAATCAAAGTCCTCTGCATTTAACGTAGAAAAGTTCCAACTCTCTCTCTTGTCTGTCTGCTTTATAATAGAGAGAATTTATTTTCCCTCATAAAAAGGAGAGAACAACAAAATGAAGTTTCAGAGCGAGGTTCGTCTGTATAATTGCGTTGACTTAACAGCTCTCGTTGTAGTTTTCAATCAATAAAAGAAAGGCAGTTAGTAGACTGGTAGTTGGGTCACGAGGAGAAAAACTGTACCTTCCTCTCCTACTCAGTTTCAGATGGTCATGAGTGAGATCAGACGCTTATCTACCTAATGTGGGTAAGGCAGTATATTAGTTGAGTATTAGAGCAAATAGCCTATGGAGTTCTTTTAGAGTACTAGGAATGTGTAGCACAAGGCCTTGACTTCAAATTCGTCTTCAAGTTTTTCTTTCCCCCTCTCTCTGTGGTAAGTGTGTTGCCATGTTAATCAAATTAGCTAATATCTAAGTACCTGAAACGAGGCGAAGGGCCTCACTTTAGGGGAAAAGGCTAATTTCATATGTGCAAAAGGCAAATTCATTGTCATTTATTAAATTACTGAAAATTCAAGTGCATACGACCAATGGTTTGGGTTTTTCTGAAAATCGTCATATCATATGGCGCTTTGTGTAAACAAGAGTCACCATTTTATTGAGCGGATTTGACACCTTAACGATAATGGACAAACTAAGCACGTTTTTATACAATGCATGTTTGTTATGTTGCTGTCAACATCGGTGTACATGTTAAGATGACTCTTCGCTGATGCTAAGCCAGGATTTCTCCACCCAGCATGTTAAAGAGCCAGAGCAACAACACAACTCCGTCTATGACTCTGCCCTGGCCTGCCCCTAGACAAACCGGCGCCAAAACCAATGCCGCTCCCACACTCCATACATCGAATCCAATGGTATTCTTTTTGTCTCCGGCAAGAAAAGTGCAACAAAAATGGTCATAATCGCGATCCAGCCTGCATAGAAGATCAGAATCCCGTATTTGAAGTGGCAGAGCATAGATAAGAATGTTTGGGATAGCACAAACGTGGTTGCGAAGTTAACAGCAACATTCATGCTTTGGCCTGTGGTCCGGATTTTCAGAGGAAATATTTCGCTTGGAATGAGCCAGCTTAGAGGGCCCCATGACCAACCAAAACCAGCAGCGTAGGTGCACATTAGAACGAGTACCAATATAGCGTAGCCCTTCGAGATTTGCCTGGTGCTAGAAACACCTGTTGTTGCTGCTAGCACACAAGCCACGGCAACCTTCACAAATGTATATCCCACATTTCAGGCTTTTTATTTTTTCAAAGCAACATTGACTGATTTAAGGTTTGTTATTGTCTAATAATATGAATTAAAATCAATTAGAAAGTGTTAGTAAGAGTGCTCAATGGGCTGGTCCAGGAGGATCAGGGCCTAAATTATCACAACCCCAGTTGAACAGAGTGAGGGAAAAGTGTAGTGCTTCAGCTCCAGTTAGTAGTGTGACATCGCTTAGTTTTAACTAAATACTGTGACAGCTAAATAGCCAGATTTGTTGCATACCTGACATAAGAACATCTGAATCCCACCCATCATGAACAGAAATCTTCGACCATACCGGTCCACGGCAAATGTAGACACGAGGATTGAGCACAAGTTGATCAACCCCAGTATAATGGCTGCTATTAAAGCTGAGTCGTTACCGAATCCCACTGACTGGAAAAAGACGGGAGCATAGAACGCAATGATATTAATCCCTGTCACCTGCTGGAAAAATGGTATAGCAATTGACATCACAAGGTGAGGTCGGTATTGTCTCTCAAGCATAGTCAAGAATGGCTCTCTGTTTTCTGCTTTAGCAACTTCACTTGACCTAATAAGACCAGCCAGCTCAGCTTCCACATCACAGTGGGTGCCTCGGAGTTTGAGAAGTGATATCTTAGCTTGCGCGAGCTTGCCACGTTCCACAAGGCTGCTGGGTGTGTCCGATATCAGAAGTGCACCTATGGTCATTATAACGGCGGGGACGACCGCAAGGCCAAGGGAGAGGCGCCAGCCCCAGGTGGCTTTTGCAGTGCCATAGTTTATGCAATTGGCTGCAACCCCCCCAATTCCAATGAAGTATTGAAAGCCTGTACCGAACGCGCCTCGCCAATTGGGTGGTGCCACCTCTGACAGGTAGACGGGGGCAGCCTTTTTGGTACCATCAGAACACAATGTCAGTGTTTAATTTGATGTCCAGGCCCTCAGGGCGACACCTCTGCTCAAAATATCCATAACACCCTACAGAAAATACCAGTTTTTTTTCCTAATCCAAAGTCAATAGATCAGAGTTAACTACAAATTAAGGTGGCTTGTACAGTCAATCACAGTTTAGAACATAACTCAAACCAACTGATCTTATGGTTCGAGGTAGAACTTAATTGTTCGATTATGGTAGCCAACCCGTTGAGGGATTTGGTGATTTGTTTCTCATATATAGGTTTATACAAGGTGCAACCAACTATTAGCCTACATAACTGACCTGGCTAGTGAAGCCAACCCCAAAGCCGAGAAAGATACGCCCCAAGATGAGTATGGCAATATTGGGTGCCCCGCCATTCAGGGCAGCACCAACAAAGAAAGTGCAGCCACCCAGCACCATGGTATTTTTGCGGCCAATTGCTGCTGTCAGACTGCTAGCTACAAGTGACGCTGCTAACCCTGCAATGTATAGCGAAGACGTGAAGGCTGTTAAAACCCGGCTATCGGACTCGCAATACATATCTCTCTTGGCCTCTGCGGCCTTCCTCAATACTGATGGGAAGAACTTGCTAAGGAATGGCACCATCGTTGTTACGCCTCCTGAAAGTTAATCACACCCCAGGAAAATCGTTAGGTTAGGTCGAACCAGAGCATATCAGTGGGTTTTTATAAGCCTATCACGCAACCGCATTTGCACGACGCTTATGCCAATTAACTTGAGCTCGGCCACTTATTCTCCTTTTCCATCCTCTCGTCGTATTTTGGTGATTTTAGTCTATTACAAGAACTGAAACCTCTCCTGTAGATATAAACCATTTTGGTACCCCCATCCAGAGAGCTGGGGAGGTAACGATCGATATATATGAGCTTGAAATAAAATCAGAGTGAAAACTTACCTGAAATTCCAATGACATATCCAAATATGAGGCCACTGGAGGCAGCAACGATGCAAGTGATTACCAATGACACTGACACTGTAATCTTGACTTCGGAGGAATCGGAGCTGCTGCCGGAGCTGTCAACCGCTAAACCTCCCCTGGCCATTGGGACGTGATCTTTCATTCCGAAAATCTAGACAGAATTGCTTGAGTCGAAGGGTAGCACGGACAATAAACTACAAGGCTCGCCTTTCCTGAGTTTCAGGTAGGGCAGTTCAAAACTAAACTTGTTCGATTTAGTAAACCTTTCAAGAATGAAGAATGTAGACGTGGCTTTGATACTAAGCTAGCTACTAGCTAGTCACAGAATCTGAATTGGTTCCATCCAATAGAGAACTTTGTAAGAGAAAGACTTTCCAAATTCCACCGAGACTTGTCTTAATTATAACTCTTCTTTTGAGTATGATTGGGCCCTTTTTTGGTCATATATTAGAATTAGATTTCTAAAACATTTTATGATGAATTTTAGATCATTTGGCCTTTATTCTTACACATTCCACTGTTTCATATGAAAAAAGAGGGTCTCTATATTAATTATATTGTCCTATTTAATCAAAACAAAGAATAGTTTTTTGGTTCTCATGAATTTAGATTAATTAGAGTTAGGGTTCAAACTCCGAATCAGTATTTTAATATTATATTAAATTCAATAGTTCTTTACAAATCTAAAAAAAATTGATCTTGAGAAAATCTCAAACTATAAATATATATGGTTGATTAAAATCTAGTTATTTAACTAGATGAAAAAAGATTACTTGTCAATTTTAGTGCTCAAAATTAATGGATAATGCCCCGTGGTAAGTAATTTATAGTTCAAGAGTATTAATGCCTATAAGTTGATCATTTGAATTATTATTATTTTGCTTAGAAAATAAGTGTACTTTTTTATCTAATCATTTAACTAGGACTTAATAAAGGTCGAGCAAATAATTAAAACATCTAGTGAAAAAGCATAAAAGGGTCTATTAAATTTATGTATTTTGTTATTTATCATTTGTTACTTCTCTTTGTTGGGAAATTGGCATTTTAATCCCTAGATTTTGTCTCTTTTAGCAGCTTGATCCTTAGAAAATAAACTCTAACAACATAATCTCCAAAACTATCATTTTTTTACAAAATCATCCTTCCGTTAGGGTTCTGTTTGTTTATTTAACGACAGAACGTTCCACGCTGACAAATTTTTCACTTGCACTGCACAAGCCAAGTCATCTTGCACCATCTCAAATCTAGAATATTCAAAGGCATTGTTGGAATTTCGGTGCCAAGTTGAAGACGCGATTCTTGGGATTTATCTTCTAGGGAAACCAGGCAAATAATTTTCAGTGAAAAAACTTAGAAAGGCGAGGGAAAAACTTAAAGATATTGCCCTTTGGGGCGTATCTTGTGCTTTTGAAATTCTTAAGAGCCACAAGTTCAATGCTCAGGACGCCTTTGAGATGCTTCACAAGACGATGATATGGCATAGAGACTACAAGACGGATGAAATACTTTAAGAGCAGTTGGGCTCCGATCTTGAAAATGTAATGCACCAGAAAGGCAAAGACAGGGATGACCATCCTCTGTTTTACATCATCTATGATGTGAACCCCATAAAAAATAACGAGTCCCGGCAACGAAGAGGGAACCCAAGATCGTTCTATGAACAGATTTGAATGGTAGACCTCGACTCATTGTTTATGACAAACAAGAATATCGATATAAGGAAGACGCCACAAACGACGGTGAAAATTCTGTTTTATAAGTCATGATGAACGCCACGGGAAATCCCGATAAGTTCGAATAGTTATTCAAAGAACTGTAGATAAATATTCTCTTAATTTACTGAAATCAAGATTTGCCTCTTTTCATTGCTTAGGTGCCTATTTAAATGGCTAAACATTACAAGAAAAAATTCCCTAACATAATTATCCTATTAAAGCTGAAATCTGGTAAAGGAATAAATCCTACTTGCCTAAAAGAAAACAAGACAACTAAAATAGGAAAGGAAGTGTTGCACGCCTACAAGAGTCAAAAGACAATATAAAAGGAAAGAAAATTGCACCTAAAGTAGCCATACAATCAGATCCTTCTAGAACTTGTTGCTCAAGTGGATCATGCTCAATCAGACCCAAAAAAATATTTTTTGCCAATTTGAAGCTTAGTCTTGACCAAATCCTTCTAGAATTTGAATCATGGTGACAATGCTTTGTTGCTCACGTGAATCATGCTCAATGGGCCTCCACGAATTTGCTTGAGTTCATGTCTCTTGAGTACATCTTTAAATTTATTTGCTCGTGCTCTCGTAACCGGCCTAATTGGGGCTTGAATTAGATCTTTTGAAGTTGTGCTATAATTTGCATCTATCTATGGGCTTTCAAGGACAAGGAATTGTACAAGAACGCATTTGGAACATAAGAGAAGTGCAAGGAGTTTCTAAGGTGGTGGGTGCACTACATGGAGAAGGAATCAAGAAGATGAGCTTCGACAATGGAGGCGTGGACTATGCAGTGCAAATAATTGATTTAAACAACTCTCTAGGACCTGGAATGAAAGATCTTCGTTCTATTAACAAGGAAACGATTATTCTGGTTCAAGACTATTATCCCGAGATCATTCACAAAGTCGTAATTAATTAACTCCAATGATATTGACTTAGCTATAAGAAAATGGCTTCCAAGGATTTCATAAAATGTCGAGTTATTTACTTATCAAGTTGTGTAGATTGTCATAAATGTACCATTTTGGTACTACACATCCCATTCGCTGCTTTCACTGTTCATATATCAGAGACAAGAAAGTGTTGAGCACAGAAAGTACAACACCAAACACAAGGGGTCACTATTTTACGTGGTTTGGCAACTGCTTACGTCCACGGAGGATAGTATTTTGATTTCACTCACGGATCAAAACTTTACAAACTCTCAACTCACAACTCACAATCTCTCTCAACCCACGATGAGTGCTCTTCACAGAGGCACACAGAACTCTCAACCCACAGGTGCTCTACATCAGAGAGTCACACTGAACTTCATTACAAGACTTCGTATTTATAGAGCAAAAACTATCGTGGGAAGTGAGGAAAAACTTCTTCAAGATTTGCGGCTCGCAAATCTTCTCCGGTGCATTTAATTTCTATGTCAGAGGCAGCAGAAAACTACCGAGATTTGAGGCTTGCAAATCCTTTCCTTTCGCTACATAGTACAAAATCAAACATCACCATAGTCGGATGAGAGGTGTCCTACAAGGAGGAGTTCATTCCAGATGACAAAGGCTCGTACAAAATCTTAGTCCCGTTTTCTCTTTCGTTTGTTTCCCGGGAAAGGTTTAAGGAATTGAAGGTGGAGAGGAATGAAGAGGTATGTGGCGTGGAGACGGGTTATGGCTTGTTTTGACCGAGACAGACCTAGGAGAAATAGTTGAAAGGTTGAAGACGTGCAGAGGAAGTAGATAGCTTTTGTTCAAGCTGCTTTTCCTCTGTTATTGGACGAAGAAATTGCGAATCTTTACGAAAGATAAGAGATTGAGAGAGACTCTTAGGAATAAAGTGAACAAGGGTGGAGGGAGGAAAAACAGAGAAATACTACTGCCTATTTAATTAATAGTGTGTTTATTTTATTAAAATGTTAATAAAATATATTTTAAAATTACCAATATATTTATTTTATATTTATTAAATATATTTTAAAATTTTATTTTTATTTTTATTACTCGTTCCCAATTTTCACTGTCAAGTCACTCCGACGGACTGTTTTTTTCGGAGAAAGACAAAAAAAGAAAAGAACAAAAGATAAAAAAAGGACTGTTCTCGAATCCTGAGCAGGAGAGTAAGGGTATATTCGTCCATAAACCGGATACCTCTTTGCTTATTATTTACCAACGGATATGTATAATATTTCTTATAAATCACTCGATAATTTCCTGATCTCAAATTCGAAACCCTAGCGGAGTCCGCTACTTTCTTTCTTCCTCTCACTCTCTCTCGTGCCTGCTCTAGCAGCAGCTAGATGTCGCACTTCGGAAGATCCGGCCCTCCGGACATCAGAGACACCTACTCCCTCCTCGTCCTCAACATCACGTTCCGTATGTATCTTTCTCAGTGTCACAAATCATCTCCCTCTTCGCCGCTTTTTTCGATGCCTAATGCTTCCCTTTTGTTATTTTGCTAGGAACCACCGCCGATGATCTCTTCCCTCTCTTCGACAAGTACGGCAAGGTCGTCGACGTATTTATTCCCAGAGACCGAAGGTACCCCCTCTTTCTCTCGCTCACACACGCACACGCACACGCATAGCTTCTTATTTTAATTTGGTGTTTTCTGATTGATTATAGGACCGGAGAATCGCGAGGTTTCGCATTTGTTCGGTACAAGTACGCGGACGAGGCACATAAGGCGGTGGAGAAGCTTGATGGTTTGTTTTTTGTAGCAAATTCGATAGATACAAGCACATTAGAGGCTTGTCTTATTTTTTTTTTTTTTTAATTTAGTTGTCCTACTTGTTTCTATAGGAAAAATTGTTGATGGCAGAGAGATTATGGTTCAGTTTGCCAAGTATGGCCCAAATGCCGAGCGAATGTAAGTCGGTAACCGTGGGATTCCCATGTACGGGCAATCTGTTGGGAATGCCTTAGTGTTCTGTTACCTATATACTGGATCCTTTCTTTTGCCATTTTTCAAATGTTAAATGCTGCATTTTCAAGTTCAGATTTTGTTATCTGTGTTTTTTTTACATATCCGATACTTGTTTGGCAGAAGAGTGTCCTTAATTTGCTGGGAAAAAATGTTTTTGTTATTATGTCTGACGAGTCATGAACTTTTTGTATTTGGAAAGCCAATTTTATTCATTGGACGGCCTTTTTTGGTCCAAGATTTTACAACAGTAATGTTTTTGTTGGGACCTACATGTTCCCAGTGCTGCTTTTATTTACATATTTGCAGGTTTATCTGATATGGCACCATCTAATCAATTTTATTTTGGCTTGTGTTCTTAGTCACAAGGGTAGGATAATCGAGTCAACTTCAAAGGAAAAAGGCGGGTCAAGAAGCCACAGCCCGCGTCCTAGGTGAAATCCTTCTCTTCGAAGTTGCTGCTAGTTTGGGTGTTATACTGGACTCTTTTATGAGCATTGTAGTCTATATTGAAGTTATTACAAAATATGATAGCAACTAATTTCAGACATGAGGTTATTGCCCTTGTGTAGTTAGTCTGATTTAGTTAATGTTTCTGGTTCTTAGTATTCTCTGAGGCTACTAATGCAACGGGGGAACACACATAGATAGATAGTACTGATACAATGGGGGTTGTTTGTTTGTGTGCGTGCAGGTGTGTGTTTGTTTTTGGGGAGGGTGGTTCCATTGCTCTTTCTTCTTTCTTTCTTTTCGCTTCTGCTTCTCTTCTGCCCCCCCCCTCTCTCCTGCTTTCCCTCTCCTAATAACATTGCCACATGTGATTCTCTTCAATTTGTGAGTAGCCATCCAGTTAGCTTGGCTTTGTTGATTTTCATATTTGTTTTAGAGTGTAGGGAGTCATTGTCTGTATATGTAATACAGTTTGCACCAGATCAATGTAAATTCTTAGTCTGGTGACAGAGTTCTCAGAGGTAGTCAGGTACTGTTTGGTGGCTTAGGAACCAAATGTTTTGTCAGATTGTTTGTGCTTTCATGACCGACAAAGTTTGCTGGCAAAAGCCTCGTTGACTTATAAATGAATCCCACGAATAAAGAGGGAGATGTATCTATTTCCTTGAAATTGGTATTGTCCGAGAAGTTAAATGTATTAGAAATAGTGGCAGAGCAGGCTAGATTCCCAAGTCAGCTTCCTGCATCTTTTACAGGTAGGTTTAGGTCATTTCATGTTTCTAGAGCCTCATGGTAAAGTTTTTCCCCCTTCTATCTGTGAGTATCTGCTTCTTTTTTTCTTCTGTTGCTGCCCTATGTTTTAGATGTTCTTATAAAACATCAACTGAGGAAGCGATAGTGTAATATTCTTTGACCCCATAATCCATTTGGTAGATTATGTCTCTATGGTTTGTTCTACCACTATGGTCCTTGTACTGATAATCTTTATCAAACTGACATAAAATGAGTTTGACACTTGTGTCACTGATATGCTGTTAGTAACTCGTGCTTTTGAAATTGTCGCAGATTTTAGCCATTGTATAGGTGTTGTGACCTGATCCTGCTGACTCCATTTTTGCAATTTAGTGCTTCATTTTCACTATGCAGTGACTGATTGGAGTCCTTTTTTAAGGCACCGGGATGAATACAGGGACAGGGATAATAGAAGGAGAAGTCGCAGCAGAAGTAGGGAGCGATACGATCGTGACAGGCACCGTGGCAAGGAAAGAGATCATCGTCGCCGGAGCAGGAGTCATAGTGCAAGTCCTGATCGTCACAAAGATCGTGGGAGAGGCAGATATGAAGATGAACGGCGTAGTCGAAGCCGGTCCTATGACAGGTATTCAATTACCTCTATAGATGATTTTTTAATCACAAAATTGTTTATTTTTTATTTGTTATGTGGTTGTAAATGGGCTTTTTGTTGAAGTGCCTCCCCTGCGCGGCGCAGTCCCCCTCTGAGGAGCCCATCTCCGCGTAGGTCACCTCCTAGGGTTGATAGTCCTGATGCACACAATGATAATGGAGGCCCTCCTATTCCAATACCCGCTTCGCCCCGTGGTCGGCGTGTTGATTCTCGAAGCCCATCTTCACGTAGATCTGATGCTGATGTGAGTTGTTGCACTGCCCTTTTTTTTCCCTTCTGTTGGGGAGGCATTTTGATTGGACTATGATGTTGAGGCTAAACTGATTGTCGTAATTGTGTTTTGTAGGAATGAAGGGGCACCACATGCTGTGATTGAGAGATCTTGCGCTCAATGCTCTATCTACGTAATTTAGTTTGGAGAGGACATGCTACGTAATACATGCTATGATCAACACCTTGATTGCTAGGTTTTATTGCCGTGGACATTTTGGGAGGTTAACTTTCCTTGTTGAATTCAATGCCTCTTGACTCATGGTTGACGATAGTCCATGTATTCTGATTTCTATAGGTTTGTACCATTTCAAGTGTTTCAGAATAGTTTTTGTCATGTTTAGAGTCCTGGACGTGGTCGCTCCATATGTTTGGTTGACTTGATATTGTTTTACTTTCCTTTTTCTCTCGTCTGTTGCTTTCCTTCCTTCTCTATGATTATTTTCTTAATTTCATACGAATCTGCAGTTTTGCTTATTATTTTCCTCTGGCAATGGAATTTCTCATTGTGGATCATATATTGTCCTATAGTTGTGTACGGGAAGGTTGAATTTTGCTGTTTGCTGTTTGCTGAGATGTGCTAGCTGTGGTGCTGATTATGCTTCACAAATGGTGGATATCATGTTCATGCTGGTTCCAATCTACTGTGTCTTACCATTTTATCTTTGACAATATCCTAATTGGTAAGAGTTAACACTCATATTCTATCAGTCCTATAACCATCAGGATTGTGATTTTGAACCTGACCATACTTCTCAACTTTGCTGATATCAAAAGTCTTGGCCCACCAAGGAGTTTTAGTAGCTGTGGTTTTCCTAAAGATGGGTGCAACTCGCATGCCTTTACATGTAGCTGTTGCAGCTTCATATGAATGTTCCTTGATTCGGTTGGGGGGTCTAAGTTTCAGGTAGCTGTGTGGCAATGTCTGTCAGCAGGGATTGGTCCACGTTGGTGAATGGCAGCCTGTGCTGTAGTAATACGAGAAAAGGATTTAAGACATCTCCATATATGTGAATGGTTTCCTTAGTCCACTTTTTTTTTTGGTTTAATGGTTTTTGAACTCCTAAAATAGCTTGCGGGTGCTCTATTTGAATGCAGTGTACTATTTAATACCCGCCTAAAATTGGTTTCGGTATCACTGCCCAATTTTGGGTTCCGCCCAATTTTTTATTTTGCTTGGTGCTTTGTTCATTATTGGTTTTTCGATTTATGAATCAAACCTTTCACCTGTATGCTCTATAGATGATCACTTCTATGCATTTAGATCAATATACACTAAAATAGATGGAAGTATGTGGAGTGACGAATTCACATGAATTATTAAAATTCTGCAAATTTGCCTTTCCAATTTTTTGGTTCATTCAGCTGTGGCAAGACCTGCGATTACAACTGAATTTGCAGTGTGGTCTCAATTGGCGAATGAAATTGGCCGATGGTTAGGTTAGTGGGAGTGTAAATGCTGCTTCTATAATTTCTAATCTCAAATTTGGATCGTAGAGTGTGATAGGGCCGGTATCAATTTTCATAGTGTAAGACCAGTCAGCTCATTGGGAAGTTTTCCCACCACACCTGTTGAGATTGAACTCTTCATGGGCTACAGATCAAAAGATGTATGGGTGTGGATGACCAACATTCACACGAAATGTTGAGCGGATATGGGTACCATGTGTGACATGACCGAGTGGATGCGAATGGTTCTCAATCCGTCCTGCTTGGAAGCAACCATGTTTACAGTGAACGTTAGTTCATTTTTTAGGCTAAAACAGGATGCTTTGGGGGTCTTTCCCAGAAATCAAACGTCTTTTTCTTGGCACCCATCCTAATGCCCGGTTTACTTGTCCAAATTCTTATCCCCCACGAACTCGGGTCTCAACCAAACAAAGCTCGTCACTTTGCAGGTGGCGGATGTGGGTTTGAAGAGGCCGGACGGTCTTCTATTGTATCGAGGTGGTCTTAAGCCATGGAGGTAATGATGCCCTGGTTGACTTTACGGTGCTCATATGGGCATCAATACATGATGGTTTCAACTTGCACGCCAACTCTTTTTGACTGTTATACGATATTTGCATTCGATGGAAGGTCATCCTACAAAGAGGAAAAAAAGAAGCAAAGCAGTGGTTAACAGCCAAATCAGTGGGAATGGCCGTCCCAGCAAAGTTACTTCGTTGAAAAAACCAAGTGTTATTTCCGTGGCTCATCATTCAGATCTTAGCGGGGATTCACATTTTTGAAGCCCAGCCGACGAATTAGTTTGTGTTCATAGGAGAGGATGCTGTCAAATGAACCAACAGAGTTCCCACACTAAAACAAAGGAGTCCAAGTGGTTCCCCTTTTGCTCACGCCCTGAAAAGACTACACTTGCCCAAGTGCTCCTGTTCATAAGCTCACACATTCTTATTTCCAATTATGGAGCAACTTGAAACTTGTGGTGATACTTGTTGCAAGTACTGCGGAATTTCGTGGATAATGTGTCAGGAGAATAGAGTGGGTTCCAGACTTCCAGTTATAAATATCATATTTTCACCCACATATAGACGAACACGCAAACCATGGCATGGTCCTCTTCCTCCCTCGAGAAAGCACTCTTCTATGTTCTTGTCCAGTTTGTTATGTTATGCTCCTCATTCAGCATAGCGTATGGATCCATTGAAGAAGCAAATGCTCTTCTCGAGTGGAAATCTAGTTTCCAAAATCATACGCTGCCTCAGCTATCTTCATGGACTCTCCTCCCTCAAAATGCTACCAACATGAAACCAAGCACAAGTCCCTGCACTTGGTTTGGTATTTCATGCAATACTGCTGGAAGTGTCGTCAGAGTAAACCTCACAAATTCAGGCTTAAGAGGTACGCTTCACCAGTTTCCATTTTCATCTTTCCCCAATCTTGAATATATTGATCTCATGACAAATGAACTCTTTGGTACCATTCCATTTCAAATTGGTAACCTCTCTAGGCTCAAGTACCTTGATTTGTCATATAATTATTTCTCTGGGAAGATTCCACCGGAAATTGGTCAGCCAACAAATCTGGAGGTATTGCATCTTGTTAAAAACCAATTGAACGGCACAATTCCTGAGGAATTAGGCAAGCTAAAGTCTCTCACTGAGCTTGCTTTGTATGCTAACGAACTAGAAGGTCCCATTCCTGCTGCTTTAGGCAATTTGAGCAATCTGCTTACCTTGCTTCTGTTTGAAAATCAACTTTCTGGTCTTGTTCCTCCGGAAATAGGAAATCTCTCCAATTTGATTCTACTCTATATGGATACCAACCTTCTAATAGGTCCCATCCCTTCAACTTTCGGAAGCTTCAAAAAGCTAACCGAGTTATCCATGTTCAGCAACCAACTTTCTGGTCCCATCCCTTCAGAGTTAGGAAATTTAACCTCCCTCTTGAGCTTAGTCCTAAGTATAAACAATCTTTCTGGATCAATCCCGACATCTTTTGGCAGTCTAAGAAACCTCACCCTTCTTCGACTTTATGATAATAAACTTTCTGGCTGTATCCCGAAAGAAATAGGAAACTTAGAGTCTCTTGTTGGTCTAGAGTTGAGCCAGAACCTATTAACTGGTTCCATTCCCGCTTCAATTGGTAATTTGAGAAGATTACAGACACTATACCTCCGTGACAATCAACTTTCTGGCACTATTCCTCAAGAGACTGAAAATCTCTTGACTTTGCTTGAATTGGAATTGGACACGAACTACTTCTCTGGTGTTTTACCGGAAAATATTTGTCGAGGTGGATTACTTCAAAATTTTACCGTACACAACAACAGTCTCACTGGTTCAATCCCCATCGGCTTGAGAAACTGCAAATCCTTAGTTACAGTCTCTCTAGAATTTAATCAATTAACTGGAAACATATCTGAAGGCTTTGGAGTTTATCCGAACTTGGATTACATAGACCTTAGCAGCAATAACTTCTATGGAGAAGTTTCACGCAACTGGGGAAGGTGCGGAAAACTACAAGCTCTGCTTATGGCGGGCAACAATATCACAGGTAGCATACCACCTGAGATTGGAAGCTTAACTCAATTACATGTCCTTGATCTATCTATGAATCATTTAGTTGGGGAGATCCCGAAGGAACTCACAAGGTTGACTTCTTTGGTAAAGCTGATGTTGAACGGCAACGGACTTTCCGGTGGTATACCTCCAGAAGTGGGGTCATTGACTGATCTTGAGTATCTTGACATATCTAGAAACAGATTGCGCAAGTCACTTCCTGGAAAGCTAGGTGAACTCTTGAAACTGAACTACTTGAATTTGAGTTATAACAAGTTCAGCCAAGAAATTCCAATTCAGTTGGGGAAGTTAGTTCACTTGTCCCGACTAGATTTGAGTCATAACTCATTAACTGGAGAGATACAATCTCAAATGAGCTGTTTGCAGAGTTTGGAGATCCTGAATCTTTCTCATAATAACCTTAGTGGCTTTATTCCGACAACATTTTCGAGGATGCCCGGCTTGTTGTCTGTTGACATATCTTATAATGAGTTGCAGGGTCCCATTCCGTACAGCAAAGCATTTCAAGATGGTCCGATAGATGCATTACAGGGAAACAAAGGCTTGTGTGGTGGTGTTAGAGGACTGCAGTCATGCAGCCGTTCATCTGCAAATAACCATACCTCAAAAGGAGCCCAGAAAATTGTATTTTCAATTGTTTTCCCTCTTCTAGGAGCACTTTCACTTCTATTCGCTTTCTTCGGGATTTTCCTGATCTTGAGAAGGAGAAAGAAAGAGTCGCAAGCAAAACAATGCGATGTGGACTACAAAGAATTTTTTGTGATATCAACTTTCAACGGGAAAATTCTATATGAAGAAATCATTAAAGCAACTAATGCATTCGATGGAGCACATTGTATTGGGGAAGGAGGACATGGAAGAGTTTACAAAGCAAAGCTTCCATCGGGTGAAGTCGTAGTCGTGAAGAAGCTTCACTCACTACACGATGGCGAGGAGACCTATCAGAAGGAATTTTTAAGTGAGATAAGGGCATTAACAGAGATACGACATAGAAATATTGTGAAACTTTATGGCTTCTGTTCGCACCCATGGCACTCATTTCTGATTTATGAGTACCTCGAAAGGGGCAGCTTGGCCGCAAACTTGAGCAACGAAGAAGAAGCCAAAAGATTAGATTGGAGTAAGAGGTCGAACATAATTAAGGGTGTGGCTCATGCCTTAGCTTACATGCACCATGATATCTCCCCTCCAATTATTCATCGAGACATGTCGAGCAACAACATTTTGCTTGATGCTGAATATGAGGCTCACATTTCAGACTTCGGCACTGCAAAGCTCCTGAAGCAAGATTCATCCAATTGGACTGCCGTTGCAGGGACATACGGATATATAGCTCCAGGTATGCGAAAAATAAATGCAGCACAATCCTCCTAACATCCTAGTCCCTAGATCAATTGGCGTAGATTTAAGTTATCTCTTTATCTCTTTTTCACTTTTGTCTTACAGAGCTCGCTTACACCATGAAGGTGACCGAGAAATGTGATGTGTATAGTTTTGGTGTGTTGGCAGTAGAAGTGATAAAAGGAGAGCATCCGGGTGATTTTATCTCCTCTTTGTCGTCCCCATCAGCGATGGAGGACGTGGTGCTCAGTGATGTGTTGGAACAGCGCCTTCCACCTCCCTCGAGTCATTTTCAGGGCGAACTGATGAACATCCTAAAGCTCGCATCCGCATGCTTAAAGGCTAATCCAGAGTCTAGGCCAACCATGCAAGTGATTTCTCAGAAATTGTCAGCCCAAGGTTCACATTCCTAGAGCCTTGCAAACCGCTACCGTACTATCGTAACTAGTAAAAGCCTAAAACTCGGGCCGTTGGTGTGATGTGAATTCTGACAAATAAAACAAGCTTGAGTACGTTATTTACTTCTGCGGATTGGATTCTTCTTTCCTTTTTCCAATAAAATTTCCATAATTGATTCAAAAATAAATAATTTAAAGTAATCCCAGCACGTGAAAAGGAACAGCCTGCTATGAATTCCATACTCATCTGAAATTTTCAAAGAAAGATTCGGGATGGAGTTGGAATGAGGCAATGTTATGAGCTACACAAAAACCCGGTGGATGAAGCGGTGAGTAACGCCTGCAGAGAGCAATATAATACGTGTCGTCGTTCACGGCCTCTCCTCGTACGCACATAATTAATGTTTTCTTGTTTTTGCCTCTCCTCGCGCGTACAAGATTTTAGTAATTCAAAACCTTCTATTTATTGCAGCCCCAACACTAGTGATTATTGACAGGACCGGCTCCAATTACACGCAGCATAGTAGGTTGGATAAGTTCATTAAATTTAAGAGTTCTCTAATTTAATTTTTTTAATGTTATATTTAAAGAAATTTAATATTAAGGCCTAAAAAAACTTAATTTAATTGAAGATGTCTATAAAATCTCCTTGAACGAAGGAGCATTAACTTTTTTCCAAATTTAAGAGACCAAGTTCAAAATTTTCTTTAATGTTATATTTTAAAAAATTTAATATTAAGGCATAAAAACCTTAATTTAAAGAGCATATGGTTTGAACTTTGAAGAGGCCTATTAAATCTCATTAATTGATAGCGTTAACTTTTCACTTTTTGTGGTATTTATAAATTAATTCTCCGTTCAACCCTATAATATCTTCTTGTTTAAATATATTAATTACAATTAATTCAAAAAAACCCTATAAAGTCTGGATTCAATCTCTTTATTTATTTAATTTTTTACCATTAGATATTGCTAGCATTTTAATTCTTAACTAACAACTAAAACTATTTTTAAAAGGACTTAAACTTACTTGAGACAATATCCGTCAAGTACCAAAAATATAGAAAATTTATCTCTCAATCATTATGTTTGTTATTCTTATTATTTATTGAAGCTTCTCAACTCTTATCTTTGTCACTAAAGTCTTAGTACTATTATTCTAAACTTTTTACTTTAATTTATTTTAATTATCATTAAAATTAATAAAATCTTATTTAAAATTAGTATGACTCAAGAAAGATTAAATTATAAGTAATATTATTAATTGAATATGATATATTAATAAATCTAGAATATAACACTTTGATAAGTAATTTTGCATTCCAAAAAGCTATAAAAATATTTTTAACTAATTTTTATTAATTTTTATTTTTTTAATATATTATTTTTATAAATTATTATAGAAGACCTTACTTTTAGAATTTCTTCTATGGCCCCAATTACCTTAGAGCCGCCCCTAATTATTGACTCCATGCAGAAGATATTGCAGCTCAAAAAATGACCACCAATGGCAAATATTTAGGTCTGCCTCTGTGTCTTGGTAAATAAAAAAAAAAAAGCAGCATTTGAAGATGTTAAAAGAAAAGGTCTTGAAAAAACTGGCAGGTGGAAGACGAAAACCCTTTTCTCAAGCAGGGAGAACGACATTAATCAAGGTTGTTGCATCAACACTCCCTCAATATTATATGTCTCTTTTCTTATTACCGGTGTACAGACATTGACAAAATTCTCAAAAGACTTTTGGTGGAGATTTTCAGCACATAAGTCTCACAATTTCACCCCTAGAGGAATCTAATCTGCCTACCTAAAGAGCAAGGGGACTAGGAATGAGGAAATCCTTTGAGGTTAATCAAACCCTTATTGTGAAACTAGCATGGAGTATTTTAACTCAGCCGAATAAAGTTTGGGTTCAATTGCTGAAATCCAAGTATCTTAAGAGATCTCACTTTCTGGGGGTTGATAAGACACCTAATAGTTCGTGGGTCTGGAAGGGCATACTACAAGTTCGTAATATTCAGGAGGGTTGCTGTATTTTACCAAAGAATGGGCAGGAAGTTAGTATTCGCAGTGACCCATGGTTGCCACTCCATCCAAACAAGAGACCTACGTGGCGGGTGGATAATTCTAGCCTACAAGTGGTAGCTGATTTGTTGGCTCCAGCATTAGGACTATGGGACCAACAGCTGATTTGAAGACACTATGATGAATTTTCGGCTAATCTTATTTCACAACTGTCTGCCCCTAGCCCTGATGGCATTGATCAACTTATCTGGGCATTGGATCCACGTAGTTGCTTCACTGTTAAGTCTGTAGTGTAGCTGTTACAGCATAATCGTTGCACTCCCAATATGCAGGAGGATCAGCGCCTATGGAGACACCTATGGAAGTTTGAAATGCAAGATCGCCTTAAACTTCTAATGTGGAAGATAGCTTGCAATGCTATCCCAATGCGTGGCATGTTTGCAGTATCTAATGATCAAACTTTGATTGATCCCTATGTCCTCTGTGTTCAGAAGGTGTAGAAAGCCCAATTCATTTGTTCATGCAATGTTTCATTTACCAAACACTCTGGAGGCTCTCGTTTTCACCACTAGATACCACTCGTCTCCCTGTACACACCATGAAAGATCTAGTGGAGTATTTTATTCTTGACAACAATAGATATTTCCAGAGGCGGAATGATCATAGAGTGGTAGTTATCAATGCTGCAATTATTCTTGATACTGTGTGGCAAGCCCGCAATGATGTAATCCACCATTCTGCTAGTGTGGATTTACAGCATCTCATAAGATTATCTAAAGCTAGATTTGCAAATCATCTGATGGACTGGGCGGCATCAGCGTCTATTTTGAGCCCCATCCAGTTAGATAGAATCTCCTTCTATATTACTCACTGTGATCTGTTGTGAATTTTTGTAATGGCCTGTACTTCTCGGTTTCTTTGGAAACTTGATCTTAAAAAAAAAAAAGAATCCCTGGAGGCTGGAAGAGCAGCCAGCACGCGTTACGTCCCACCTCACGACGTCCGCTGGCTGCCGCTGGTGTAAAAAAGGACAACTTTGGTTGTCATCACTAGTACTGCTTAAGCTGTCCATGATCCTCAAAAATTCAAAATTACAAAAACGACCCTTTTGATAATTGATAGAAATTAAAGAAGAAGGATTTAAACTCTGGAGAAACTATACATGGGAGAAAAGTGATTTAAGAACATGGATTTAGATTCTCTCAATTTGTTAGAAAAATTGAAAAGTAGAATTAGAAAAGAGACACAGTTAGTTGGTATCTATTTGTTGAAACCCCAGTACAATCAATAGACTTAAGTAGAACTATAAAATGGGAAAAGGGCACGTATGTCATTAAAGGTATTTTGGAAATATTTAAGTTAATGACAGTTTTATAATCTCAAATAGGAGTAAATAAAGGCTTAATGATCAATTAAGCATTTTGGTTTCTCTTTATTAAGTTTAATTAACAGTAGACTTCGAAAATTAGTCATTCATGAGACTTATTGGTGATGGCTTATTTTGGTTTTGAGAACTCTTGAACTTTCTGTTTTTTAAGGTTCCTAGTTTTTGAAAGTCTTGGGCTAACTTGTGTTGTCCTTTTATCTATTTCAATTTCCAAACCTTAATTTAAGTAAGGGTGGGTTTGTTTTGTAAAATTTTAGTGTTGTTAAAATTTTAGGTATTGAGTTTAGTGAAAAAGTGAAGAGAGGTAATTTTTTATATTTTTTGCAGTGAAAATTAATGATTTGATGGGGGGAGAGAAATTATATTGTAATATTTTATTGTGTTAAAATTTTAGAGAGTGTAAAATTTTTGAACGCAAACACAGCCTAAATCTCATTAATTTGTTTAGATTAAATTCCTAATTGAACCAAATCCCTAAATCTCATAGAACTTTTAGATTCTCAATTTGGAGCTCATGAATTTGAAGACTGGTCCTCAACACTATCACATAGATTAGCGTGCAAACGAAAACATCCTTGATTGATTGTCTTGAATATGTTTGTACAGGTTTATGAAGAAGGTGAAATGGCTCAGTACCTGTCCAGGAAGCAGGAGCAGCACACAAATTACAACTGTGATTGGAAAAAATGTGGGAGAATAAGGTAATTTTAGTAGTTTAACACTATGAACTTCTGGAAAGACCAAAAGCAATTAGCATGTATTACGTTTCACCCTAATACGTCAGTTTTCTGGCGAGACCCAAAAGTAGGAGTCAACCACTAGGAAGACTCGGAGACGGTCCTAAAGTGCGATGGTTCCGAGCAATTTCTAATACGAAGACTTATAAAGTTACAGTGCACATATGGCGTCAATACATGACGATGGTTTCAACTTGCTCGCCAAAGCTTTTTGACTGCTATACGAGACGCATTCGATGGGAGGTCATCCTCCAAAGAGGAAAAAATGGATTTTTTTTAGCCAAATTTTAGAGGCAGACCAACCCTGCGGCGCATGCTAATACGTCAGTCTTCCGGCGAGAACCCAAAGTCGGAGTCAAGCACTAGGAAGACTTGGAGACGGCCCTAAAGTGCGATGGGTCCGAGCAATTTCTAATACGAAGACTTAGAAAGTTACAGTGCTCGTATTGTTGAAATATGAGTAGTCCCACATTGCTTAGCAATGTGGGGTGTGTATGTGTTTAGGCTTATAAATATAAGTCTCCCTTTATAACTTCATTTTCATAAATGAGATATAAACAAATCCAATTGAGTTTTTCACAATTGGGTGTCTCATTTATCTAAAGTTAAAATTTTTTTATTTCTAACATGGTATCAGAGCAGGTTTTCGGCTTAGTCCGGTTATCCCCTGGCGACCATCCGGCTTAGTACCGGCTTTCTCCCGGCATAGATATTGTTATTTATTGTCACTACCTCCCCGTGTTAGGATTGGGTAATTTGCGCGCCTGCTGCCTTCCTTGGATGTGGTAGCCGTTTCTCAGGCTCCCTCTCCGGAATCGAACCCTAATTCTCTGTCACCCGTCACCACCATTGTAGGCCTCTATCCTACAATCGAAAGTTGATAGGGCAGAAATTTGAATGATGCGTCGCCGGCACGATGGCCTTGCGATCCGTCGAGTTATCATGAATCATCAGAGCAACGGGCAGAACCCGCCCGGCGACTTCCCGGCTTAGTACCGGCTTCTTCCCGGCTTAGTACCGGCAACTTTTCCGGCTCAGTACCGGCGACCTCCCGGCTCAGTATCGGGTGTGTATGTGTTTAGGCTTATAAATATAAGTCTCCCTTTGTAACTTCATTTTCATAAATGAGATGTAAACAAATCTAATTGAGTTTTTCACAATTGGGTGTCTCATTTATCTAAAGTAAAAATTTTTTATTTCTAACACATATGACGTCAATACACGACGATGGTTTCAACTTGCTCACCAAAGCTTTTTGACTGCGATACGAGACGCATTCGATGGGAGGTCATCCAGATCCTCTAAAGAGGAAAAAATGGATTTTTTTTTTTTTGCTTTCTCTGATCGTTGAGGAAGAAAAAGGTTCTCAAATCTCATGACAGACCACTAGTGCGTTTTTTTTTTTGCAACTTCTCCTGAAAGATGGATTGGCTTGGGCTGCTTTCGCTAAACTAACTCGGTACACTTGAACATATTAGGACAAACATAATAGTATGTCGTATATCTATATTTATAGACAAAAATTAATTAACCCCTCAAATTTTAATGTGATTTGAATTTATGGAAATGGGAAATCAAACAGAAAAATGCTAATATTGATTGTTTTTTAAATATAAAGGGCTTAATAAAGCATATTCAAAAAAAATTCAGGTTTTGATTTTTGCTCATATACAGTCGAAATTTGCTCTTACAAATAATCGGCGGGCTCTGTACATAATTTAAGTTTTTTTAAATGAAAAAAATTAGGAAAAAGAGGTAATAATCGTGATTATCGTGTAACTAAATGATGTAGGGAGTCTGTTGATGATATGAGTGGCAGCAAGTATGCAATTACTCCAAAAATGGGTAGGTAAGTGAGCTTGAAAACGTAGTGACCGTGCTACATTTAGAATATGCTGATGTATTCTCTCTACAATGAAATTTTTCTGAGGTGTATACACAGCTCTTTTGATGTAAAATTCATTTGAGATTGAAGAACTCACGCATTTTAAACTCTAAACCCTGATCTGAACGTAAGGTTTTGACAGTAGTGCTAAACTGATTTTCAACCATGTGACAAAATTTTTGAACACATTATCTAGTATCTGATTTGGCCTTAAGAAGATATATCCATGTACATCGTGAAAAATCATCAACAATGGTAAGAAAATATCGAAAATCATCGTAAGATACAACTGGAAAAGGTCCCCAAATATCACAATGTATGAGCTGAAAAAGAGATGTAGATTGAGGAGTGCTAGAGTGAAACAGAAGCTTTTTCTGTTTACTCAAATGACAGATGTAACAATGAGATGCAGTCTGTAAATTGAAAAAGAAGAATCAGGTAAAGCATGTTTTATTAATTGTAATCGAGAGTCAGATAGATGGACCAATCTACAACGGCATAGAAAGCTAGGTTTGGATGAACTCTGATTACACAAAACAGAAGAAACAGTTGAACTAGAATCAAGTAAAGCATCTGTTGGCTGCAGTAAATGATAGAGGCCCTCAAAGATTTTAGCAACTTCAATCGTCCTCCATGGCATAAGGTCCTGAATATAACAACAATTATTGAGGAAAATTAAACAACAAGATATGTCAAATGTCAATCGGCTAACAGAGATGAGATTGACAGAAAACTGAGGAATGTAAAGAACTTTGTGAAAAACAAGACACAAATGAATATAGGCAGTACCAATATGTGTAGCAAAAATATGCATGTTATTTGGTAATCTGATTTTGATATAAACTGGAGAAATTTTTGTGGTTAACAGATGAAAAGAACCGACCATATGATTAGTAGCCCCAGTGTCAAGAATCCATGTATTTGAAGGATTTTGACACTGAGTGGGATGATAAGAAATGAGAGAATGTAAATCTAAAGTAACAGAAGCAATACCTGAAAAATTAGGAATGAAAGAAGATGATTGACCAGGAGAAATTGGAGCAGAAACATGATTAACAAATGGAGAATTGGAGGAGTTTAAGAAGGATTGATTCTGAAGAAAAGAGATGAAAGTCTGATATTGTTCTTGAATAGCAGATAACCCGGGCAATTGACCATGTTCTTGATCAAGACTAGCATTGTGAACTGAAACATGTTTGCTTTTGGTGAACTTAAAACCAGGGGAAATCTATGTAATCGGTAACCATTTGTCTGCCGTATGGCCATTTTTACCATAGTGTGTGTAGACAGGTTTGGACTTTCCTCCAGAGCCCCTTGCAACATCAGTTTTTAAAGCCATCACAGCTGAGTCTGCTGTGGAAACCAAAGTACCGAGTTGCTCTTCCTCTTGGATGATTAGGGAGAAGACTTTGTTAATACTTGGGAGTGGATCCGATAAAAGAATTTGTCCTCTAGCATGAGAAAACTTGTCATTCAACCCCATTAAGAACTGGAGAATGAATTCTCGTTCTTTGCTAGCGATAATGGACATGGTTGCCTCGCACTCAGAACCATAAAACACAAGCATTGATAGGACTATAGGCCTGTAGCTCGTCCCAAAACATCTTGAGCTTTGTAAAATAAGTGCTGACAGAGGCACAATCTTGAGTAAGGGTAGCAAAGTTCTTACGTCGATGGAAAATCCAAGGTCCATTCGATTGTGTGAATCTCTCACGAAGCTCGTTCCAAACATGTCTAGCGGAATCAGTGTACATCACAGAAGCTGCAATTTCCTTCGAGATTGAGTTGAGCAACCAAGAAGTGATCATCATGTCACAGCGCATCCAAGAATAATAAGAAGGGATGTCTTGATCAAGTTTGGGAATGGATCCATTGACAAAACCTAACTTATTTTTTATTGTAAGAGCCATGATCATTGAGCGACTCCAGGTGGAGTAATTTTGTGCTCCAAGAAGTAATTGGGAAACCAAAATCGCACTAAGATTCTCAGCATGGTGGAGGTGCAGTGGATTGGATGAAGGTTCATCCATGGCAGAGAAAGAAGATTGTTGAGGAGGTTGAGAAGATTGAGGAGAAACCTGATCATCAGGTTCTTCCGAGGAAGGCATGATCTGCGTGCAATGTGGAAGCAGATGAAAAAAAAAACAAAGGAAAAATTTTTTAATCGTGCGGAAAGCTAGAATCCCTCTGAAACCATTTCACAAATGAATAAAATAATATTGTGTCTTCTTATTAAGCACTGAAGTATTTATATATACAACAAAACAACAAAATGAAGTAACGCAATAAAGAAAGTTATATAACCAACATAACTATCTTAACGACTTCAGTTTCTATCTCTATTACCTTCTGGAGTCTTAAGTGGAGTGGTTGGCTTCTCGCCCTCACCCTCTTCGGTAGAAATGACTACTAACTGAGGATTATGTAATGGATCGCACTTAGTGAATTTTATCAACACAACTCCAACATCATTCTACACCCAGTCGCCTATTCACAAGATAAGAGACGAAGACTTTGACGAGACTGAGGTAAATTGGTAAACGCATTTGTTTCCCAAAATTCATGTCTTTTTCTTTTGGGTTTTTTCCAGTCTTTCCCAAAAGTGTTTAATGGTGAAACGGTGAATTTTTATTTTTTAGGGTTAATTACACTTTGCACCCCTGTGGTTTAATGACATTTACAAATTGCACCCCAGAAGATCAATTTTAATACATTACATCCATATGGTTTGAACGTTTTACGTTTTGCACCCCACCGTCACATTTTCTGTCAAATTGAACGGAATGAAGGCCCACGTGCATCGCCCGTGCCACTTTTTGACCATTTTACCCTCCATTTTTGAATTAGCTAACGCCCGTGCATACTAAGATGTTTTGAAAATTCCACCCGACATATTTTTATTTTGTCCTAATTGATCCTAACGCTTAAGCCCCAAAAACTTGACTTGAGAGAGGATTAGTTGAAGAAGTTGTATCGCATTTTTTTGCCTATAGGTGTTTAGTTTGAATCAGAGGATTCAGGCTCAGCGGCAATAAGGAAGACGAAAGGAAATTCGTCCAACGCTGGAAATATGGGTTCGTTTAAGGAGGTGGGGAGGCTCCTGAATGGGGGCAAAAGTTATTATGTGAGTGGACGAGTGAGATTAGAAATTGAAAAATCTAACGGCTGACAAAATGCCACGTCAATTAATGAATCCGACCCACGAACCCGACCCGCACAACCGACCCGGTTTCATTAATTGACGTGACATTTTTTCAGCCCTTAGATTTCTCAACTTCTAATCTCACCCGTCCAATAGCTTCACTCACACAATAACCGGCCTCCCTGAATGGGGTATCACTAGTTGCCAAGGAGTTCGTGAAGCGTTCTGAAGCTGTGGAGGTCGCCAAGAATGAAGATCTTCCTAACCTGATCAAGAAAGCCATTGTATCTGCTACAGACATAACAGACCTCTCCTGTCTCACCAAGGGCGAAGTTCGCTGCCTCTCGAACCCAAGCTCCTCCAACTCTGATTCCATCGTTCACTTCGCAACTGATGCAGCTGTCGATTCCTCCTCGTCCTTGGAGGAGGCTGTGCTTGTCGACTTTCAAGAACAACACCTACAACAACCACAAACCTCATCGTCCGACGCTAACAATGATACTAACGGTAATAAAGGAGAAGCGATTGCTTCTTCTACTACTACTACTACTTCTTCATCTGCGGTGGAGAATTTGGATGTTAAAGGCAAGATTGGTTCTGTTAGAGAAGGTGAGCACCAGAGTTTGGTGGACAAGGAGAATACCCAAGTGGCATTCAAGAGGGGGACACCCAAGGAGAACCGTTCAGGAGTCTGCTAGGAGGCTTGTCTCTGGCACCCCACCCTCACAAGGCAAGCAATCTGCGCTCTCCCCATTCCTATCTGAACAAAATGCACAACGTCTGGCCCTTGCATTTTGCAGAATGCGTGGAGCAGCACTCAAATAGGCCAGATGTGGAGTATATAGGTTGAAAATTCCACGCGGCATTCTAAGACAATGGAGGGTAAAATGGTCAAAAAGTGGCACGGGCGATGCACGTGGGCCTTCATTCCGTCCAATTTGACAGAAAATGTGTCGGTGGGGTGCAAAACGTAAAACGTCCAAACCATATGGATGTAATGTGTTAAAATTGATCTTCCGGAGTGCAATGTGTAAATGTCATTAAACCGTATGGATGCAAAGTGTAATTAACCCTATTTTTTATTTTTGGGTAAGAAGAAAAGATGAGTTGGTGGAACGGAAATGTGCTTTTCGAGCTTGGATTGTGGTGGAAGTGGAACAGGGAAGGAGAGAATGATAGATAGGTGGCTATAAATAAAGCCCTTCGCAAGCAGACGTTGTACAACCAACAAGAACAATGGGAACATCAACCAGCTTTAAGGAAGTATGCACCTTTGTCTTCTTTGTCTGGTTTGTTCTGTTGTCTTCACAACCAATTGCCAGTTTTGGTTCTGCTTCTGCCACGGCCGAAGAAGCTGAGGCCCTTGTCAAATGGAAAAACAGCCTTCAAAAGGAAACCCCATCTCAACTATCTTCATGGATTTCCCTTCCCAACGGTCCTACCAATTCTTCCACCAACCCATGCAATAATTGGTTTGGTATTTCTTGCAACCCTGCTGGAAGTATCATCAGAGTGAATCTTACAGAGTCTGGGTTACAAGGTACGCTTCATGGATTTTCTTTTTCCTCTTTCCCAAACCTTGCATTCGTTGATCTCAGTGCGAACACTCTCTTTGATACTATTCCACCTCAAATTAGCTACCTGTCCAAACTCGTATATCTTGATTTGTCCTTTAATCAACTGTCGGGGAGAATCCCGTCAGAAATTGGTTTGCTGATTAATCTTCAGGTCCTCCACCTCAATGAAAATAACTTGAATGGCTCAATTCCTGAAGAAATAGGTCGCCTGAAATCTCTGACTGAGCTTGCTCTTTATACAAACCATTTAGATGGTTCCATTCCTTCTTCTCTAAGCAATTTGAGCAATCTGGTTTCTTTGCTTCTTTATGACACTGAGCTTTCCGGCGTCATTCCTCCAGAAATGGGAAATCTCTCCAAGTTGGTTAGACTATACATGGACACCAACCATCTGACAGGTCCCATTCCTCCAACCTTTGGGAACTTAAAAGAGCTTACCGAGTTGTATATGTACAACAATTCACTTTCAGGTCCTTTTCCTCCAGAACTAGGGAATTTGAAGTCCCTAGTCCAGCTAAGCCTTTATGAAAATCATCTTAACGGTTCCATTCCTGCGACTTTGGGTAATCTGGAAAACCTTACCCTTCTTCATCTCTATGGTAATAACCTTTCTGGCTCCATTCCTGAAGAGATCGGGAACTTGAAGTACATGGAGGATCTAGAGTTGAGCGAAAACCAACTCCAAGGTTCTGTTCCAACATCATTTGCCAATTTGAGCAACTTGGTACTTTTGTTTCTTCGTGACAACCAACTTTCGGGTCCCATTCCTCAGGGAATTGGAGATCTCGTGAACTTGGTTGTACTGCAGCTTGACACAAACCGATTTACTGGTTATCTACCCGAAAATATTTGTCGCGGAGGATCACTTCAAAATTTTTCTGCAAACGACAATCAGTTTAGTGGTCGAGTTCCCAAAGGCTTGAAAAATTGCACAAGCTTAATCAGAGTCCGCTTGGAAGATAATCATCTCACCGGAAATATATCGGAAGATTTTGGTATCTATCCAAAGTTGCAATACATTGGTCTGAGTCGCAATAGATTTTATGGCAGAATCTCGAGTAACTGGGGACAGTGTCCACAATTACAAACATTAAGTATCGGAGGGAACAATATTACCGGTAGCATACCACCTGAGATTATTGGAAACTCCACTCGGCTACATCTACTTGACCTTTCTTCCAATCATATAGTTGGGGAGATTCCAAAAGAACTTGCAAATTTGAAATCTCTAGTGAAGTTAATTTTGAATGGCAATCAACTCTCTGGTGCTTTACCTTTAGAATTGGGATTGTTGACCAATCTTGAATACCTTGACCTATCCTCAAACCAACTGAGCGGGTCAATTCCAGGTAATTTTGGTGACTTCATGAAGTTGAACCACTTGAATTTAAGCCACAACAAGTTTAGCCAAGGGCTTCCAGTCCAGCTACTGAGCTTATTCCAAATCTCTGAACTAGATTTGAGCTGTAACTCTTTAACTGGAGAGATACCATCAGCAATTAGCAAAATGCAGAGCCTGGAGAAGTTAAATGTCTCCCATAATCATCTTTCTGGTCTCATTCCGCCAACTTTCGAAGCAATGCATGGCTTGTTGTCTGTTGATATATCCCACAATGAGTTGCAGGGTCCCATTCCTAATAGCCCAGCATTTTTAGATGCCCCCTTAGAGGCATTGCAAGGGAACAAGGGATTGTGTGGTCATGTTGCAGGACTACAACCTTGCATTCCTTCCGTCATATATAGACATATCTCGAAAAAGTGCCCGAAAGTCGTGTTTCTTGTCATTTTCCCTCTTATGGGAGCACTTCTGGCTCTACTTGTTTGCTTTCGAATTGTTACCATCATGCGAAGAAGAAATAAAGATCCAGAGTCAGTAAACAGTGATAGGCGTGAAGAAGAACTTTTTTCAGTATCAACTTTCGATGGAAAAATAGTGTATGAAGAGATAATAAAAGCAACCGGGGCTTTTGATGCCTTATTTTGCATTGGGAAGGGAGGATATGGAAGCGTCTACAAAGCAGAGTTGCCGTCGGGTGATGTAGTAGCTGTGAAGAAACTCCACCTACAAAGTGATGGTGAGAACAGATTCCGGAAAGATTTCTTGAATGAGATACGGGCATTAACTGAAATACGGCATCGAAACATTGTTAAACTCTATGGCTTTTGTTCGCATCCACAACATTCATTTTTGGTGTACGAGTATCTCGAAAAGGGTAGCTTGGTAACAATCTTGGGGGACGAAGATGCCGCTAAAGAATTGGATTGGAGCAAGAGGTTGAATATCATTAAAGGTGTGGCTTATGCCCTGTCTTACATGCACCATGATTGCTCACCGCCCATTATTCATCGAGATATATCCAGTAGCAACATCTTGCTGGATTCTCGATATGAGGCTCATATTTCAGACTTTGGCACCGCTAAGCTTCTGAAGCTGGACTCATCCAATTGGAGTTCCCTTGCAGGCACATACGGATACGTAGCACCAGGTATACCCTTTCTTTTTTCCTCTCTTAATTTAAGATTGTTATACACGAGGCAGGTTGATTTCATCTTGAAAAAAAATCTTTTTCTGCGCAGAGCTTGCTTATACAATGAAGGTCTCAGAGAAATGCGATGTATATAGTTTTGGAGTGTTGACATTAGAAGTCACAAACGGAAAGCATTCGGGTGATTTCATCTCCACACTATCATCTCCATCAGCTAAGAAAAACATACAGCTGAAGGATGTTTTGGACCCTCGCCTTCCATATCCGAATCTTGAAGTTGAGGATGATCTCAGCAGAGTTATAAAGCTTGCAACTCAATGCTTAAACTTCTACCCGCAGTCTAGGCCAACCATGCACATGATTTCTCAACTCTTATCAGCTAAAACTGCACATTCCTAGAGCCATCAACGAGTGCAGTTGAACCAGGGAGATCATGTGAAGGAAGGATATTGACTATCAAGTTTGTTGAAGTCATCTGTTTCAAAGATGTTTAATTACCGCAGCTAGTTTCCTTTAATTGCAACCATCTACGTGTATTTTGAATTCTGGGAGTCAAGTTTTCTGGTCAATCTTTTAGAGTTGTCGTTTGTAAGCGGGAGCTACTTTTATAGCAAGTCAAATATTGTCCTTCTCAAGTGTTTCTCATGCTTCTGATCGGCGGGACCTGGGGGCGGGACGTGGGGCATTTCCCTTCTGATCGATTTAGTTGGGATGAATTTGGCATTCGGATCCACTGGGTCTTGCTCTAGTAAGTAGTAAAGGCGAACTTGTACCAGTGTATTAACCGGGTTCACTCCTGTGACTTAACACACATGATTTCTCCTCGTCAGTCGTTACCAAATAAAAAAAAATAACATTCGAAATACGAAAATTTTGATACTTCCACGCATAATTGTGTATTCCGAATGCCCACCGTTACGTAGTCCTTGACGTGGCAAAATAAGAAACGGCATCGCCATACGCCTGGTAAGCTACGTCGTTTATTATAAATCGTTATTTTTTTTTGGGCATAAATAGCATATGGATATATCGAAGAATCAAGTAGTTTTAAAATCCTCAAAAAGCTCAAAGGGCGTACCAGACACTCTGAAGAGCCGGCGGGCCAACGAGCAGACGGACCCAAAGGTCCTACAAATTTTCCAAAGGGACAGAAAAGCCAGAGAGGCCAGACAAGCTACAAGGCCAGCAAACACAAGCTAATATGCGTAAACATAGGAAAAAAGACAACAAAAAATCAACCCAAGCCTTAAACAGGCTGGCCAAACGGTCAAAAGCATAACATAAGTCCCTCTCTGGTTCTCGTTTTCGATTCTTTTGCGCACAAAGGACAGAGTAAAAGTTCGAGAAACAGAGAACAAGACGAGAAGAAGAACGCCAACTATATAAAAAGTTTGATAAGATAACATCCAACCCTCACATAAACTGGCGGATGATGCTCCAACCCATACATGTTCCTGGACTCATGCCAGGAGATTTTGTCAATGAGTCTTACAAAACAACAAGACATCCAGGCAACCGACTTAATTAAACAAAAAACTGTTCCTCCAATTGCGTGAAAACAACATACATCACATCTGCTAAGAATAGATCAACAACAAGACAACAGAACAATGCAGAGTACACATCTGCATCATGCGCCAGTCGGAGCAAAACTTGATTTGTACATTTCACAGACTCATGGAGATAACCCACAAATCCTACATTCTGGAGATCAGACTCTGAAGATATTTAATAAACTAGTTCCCGAGATAGACAAGAGTAGTTGTTGCAAGTGGAAATCGGGATAATCTTGAGAGGGGAGCAACAATGTTACCAAAGGCTGATAAAAGTCACTTCTTCAGGAGTTTCCGTGAGAAAATCTTCTTGCAATATGGGCTTGTACGTAAGATTTTGTGAGCCTCCACTTGTTCAACCAGAGAAGCATGAAGAGGGCCCTGAAGTGAACAACAAAAAAGTACGAGAGAGAGAGAGAGAGAGAGAGAGAGAGAGATTAAACAATATAAAATACGTTCAAATTGCTATAGAGATTTTGACGGAGAACCTTAGTTCGCATACCTTGGTAAAAGCTAAAGCACATTGAATGACATAGTTTGCAAAAGGATCTTGCAACAACTGTTCAAAGTGAGACACTGAGAGGAACTCACGTATGATTCTTGACCTGTGTTCTTCAAAATGCTTAAGGCATCTTTCAACCACATGACTGCTAAATTTCTGCATTGAGAGCTGTACGTAGTTCCCTTTAAACTGAGAATTCAATTTGGCACTAGCGGATGGGATCTTTAGCTCTATGATATACTGAACAACATAATTTCTGCATCTCAAAAAGAGCAATATTTTCAGTCTGAATTGATTGGTCCATTTCTGAGAATAAGTATTCACATATATTGTTTTCACTGGGAGGAAGAGAGAGGGGGTGGGTTACAGAAGGATTTGTTTTTCAGGGTAAAGGGGAAAGATAGAGATTTATCCTCAGGATAGAAGAAGAAAACTATATGTTTACACCGCATTATGAAGTCTGAAATCAATAACAGCCTTGTGATTCAATGCCATATTGTTATAGTTAGGAAATGGTTGTTTTTCAGGGTAAAGGGGAAAGATAGAGATTTAGCCTCAAGATAGAAGAAGAAAACTATAGTTCACACAGCATTATGAAGTCTGAAATCAATAACAGCCTCGTGATTCAATGCCATAATGTATAGTTAGGAAATGGTTGTTTTTCAGGGTAAAGGGGAAAGATAGAGATTTAGCCTCAAGATAGAAGAAGAAAACTATAGTTTACACAGCATTATGAAGTCTGAAATCAATAACAGCCTCGTGATTCAATGTCATATTGTTATAATTAGGAAAGGGCATGTGCAGAAACAAATACACTAGTCAAACGGCTATTCGTCATATGTCATGTCAAATACACGTACAAACCATGTAAATGGTACAGTAGGTAGAGAAACTAGACAGCCAAACAATATAACAAAGCGTCATGTCGTATTCCAATTTGGGGAAAATGTGCATAACTGTGCCCACGAGAAAGAATGGTTTACTCAGAAACTCAAGAAGCTGCCAATGCTGACAGGAGAGCCATAGTGACTAGAGCAAGGACAGAATGAGTAAGTGTCCAGTTCATTAAAAACTTTTTAAGGAGTCCTTAGTGAGCAACATTGTGATCTAGCAACGTAATGTAGCCTCAACTAAAACCAACCTATTATGTACTCTCAAACCTTATACTCTTGTGTTAGGCTCAGATGCATATATTCTTACTAATGTCACATATTTTTTTATCATGCTTAAGAAAGAGGTGAGAAGAAAAGATCCCATTGTCTTGGGTGCAAAAGTATAGCAGGGAAATAGAGAGCTCACGAGAGTAATATGTTGCCCACCCCAACCCGATAGTTAGGTAATGCAATATGATTTATCGAAAGCCATGAGTACAATTAAGTTTCATGTCCCCCCTCCCCCCCCGGATTTTTGTTATATGGCAGAAACCAAGCCATGCAGGACTGGATCTCTATCAGAAATAATTCACTGTGGAAGACATGACATTTGGGAGGTACTAAATCTAATTTATTCAATACAATATCAAATATCTGTATAAAAATTGCAAAGTCTTAATCAATAAACAGTTGAACTTAAGTACATGTGTCCTTAAAAGCACTCAAAAAGAAGTTTAGGAGTTGGATTATGGCTTTGAGAACAATTATGCATGAAAACAGGCCAGAAAGTAACACAGAAGATAAAAATTAAACAAATAATTTGTACTCCACTTGAATTTAGTAGATAGACTACTACGTGAAATAATATTTTTGCTTTAGTGTTAGCACATATAGCCACATTACTGTGCAGATACACCATTTCAAGCACCAAAGTGTAAAATATTGGGCGCAGTGTAGCCATGACAGAGGAATACACTTGGTGAATGCAGCTAGCACCCTACTTACAGGAACATAAGTGGATTAAAGGTTCTGTCATTGTAATCAAACAAGTAACAGATAGTTGGAATGATGACAATTAAAGTTTTCATTAAGATAGGTTAAGTGTGCAATAATTTGTAGCATACGAATTATAAGAAATATTTGAACAGCTTCATAATCATGCACCAAGGTTACACTTGCATCTGGAGCTGGATTGAAGGGAAATTTTGGTGACTAAAACTTTAAATTGGTCAAAAACTGCAATCAGAATCCACATTTCAAAAATATCCATATGGGTTATCATTTTAAAGCAGGTTTCTTTTTGGTAGGAAAATAAAGGAGAAACAAACAAATTTTGATTGGGGAGTTTAGAAATGATTACCCATAAGGGTCCTGAGCAAGGAGAATCCCATTTCTAGAAACTTCAGCAACCAAAGTCTCTCTATGTCCTGCAGTTGAACGTGCAATGCAGCGTTGCAGTATACAACATCCATGCTTATGTGTTGCAATGTCAATAGAAAACTTTGCAGCAGCAACAAAAATAAACTGCAAAGATAAAAAGGGATCAAACAAGTTTGGAATCTGTTTCAAAAAAGGGAGAAGAAATGTTAGCAGATCATGCAAGATGATATCCCCGGATTAAGAGCAAATAAAATAAACTGCAAAGACAAAAGAGGGATCAAACAAGATTGGAATCTGTTTCAAATAAGGGAGAAGAACTACTAGTAGATACTACAAGATGATATCCCCGGACTATTAAGAGACGGATATAGAGCAGGTTCTAGTTATACAGGGAAAACTGTTAATAGTCCTACATTAAACAAACATATCTCGATGAAATTTCTAGAATGGTCAATGACATAGCCTACTTCTACATTATAGGTTTTCTATAATGCATGAGGAAAAAAGATGCTAGTGGCCCAACTATCTTTGCTGAACATATATGAACTTGTGAGTTATAACCTAATTCCTAGAATGAGGTTGGCTACCATGGTTGTCCTCAGGTTAAGCTTTCCAATGGTTCATCTTGCTTCTATGTTAGGCCTGTTTGGTCACCCAAAACAATCTGAACGCCCCATTGCTACTTTCCTTCAGTATTTAATGAACAAAATCCGTCAACTTGAAGTTCTAGGACAATCTGGTCTAGCATGCTGAATACCTTGTCCTGTGGCTGTCGGATTGAGAACCATAGCAACAGGGCTTTTGAAAACATCAAGAAATTCTAAAGAACTCATGAACATCAGAATTGAGAAGTAACCAAGAAATGTTTGAAAATGAATGGAACACTGGATGTTCATAAGAAAATGACTAAATTTTCACACTAAAGTATGGCAATCAATACATTAATTTTCACCATTTTAGAAAGTAAGTGACATCCAGATCCTGAGCTTAGTAACCAAGATTCCAGAGTCTAAACGCTGAAAAATTTTCCAGTAGTGTAACGGATTGCAATGAAAACATCAAGACATCTTAGGCATCATCCCCAAGAGGCTAAGAGGGTGACCCAACAATTTTGGTAAAACCACTAACTCGGAACAGTTTGTAGACTCTGAAGATTTATGAAAGAAGAAATTAACTAACAGGTTGAAAACCCAGATAGATTGAGGAAATATGCAGACTAAGTAGTCAGTTGAAGTTAAATAAGTATGAAGTGGTTGCAGAGTATCTGGCCCTCTTCTTTTTTATTCACACATGCCTAAAGCAGAATGTGAGAAGGAAGAATATAACTTGAGACGAGAAATTGGCATGAAGAGGTTGGAATCATTATTTTCATTTGGAAGTGCACAAGATCCAAGATACAACCTTACATCCGCACATGTCCAAATTAACAACTACCAGTATGAAGCACCAGGAATATCAAAAAACCAGTTAGAATGACTTTGCATGGAAATTAGATGGTGTGAATAAAATAAAGAATAAAAAAGTCAAGGAAAGTAAAAGGAACGACATGAAGTACATTGCATTCATGAGATGAGATGAAATATTAAAAGCCACCGCGGACACTGAACATTAAAAGAAAAAGGAGCGAAATGAAAGAGAACAATGAACACTGTACCTTATTGTCTTCATCGCTAAAGCATTGCAAGCAACGTTGGATCACATGGTTGCCATTAAGATCCTTAATAAGATCAAGAAAACCCGGTTCGAGTGCTGACTTAACCAGCGAAATCTGTTTCCGAGTGTTGACGGTCTCGATCAACTTCTGTACCACACGCGTGCTGGTACCAAAACACCAAAACATTCAGAAAAAACAAAAACGGTAGATAAAAAAAAATCAAAATAGCCTTTTTAAAAGTGAAAAATGAGGAACTTACCCATGCGCTTTTCGAGAAATTCTGATTAGTTGTCCTGGTTGGTTGGTCACCATGAGCACAATCTGTGTTCTCTGTTCGTCAGTGCACACATCCAGCAACTTCTGCACAAGGTAATTCCCAAATGGGTCCGTCATAAGCTCGACAGCGTGACCCACTATTTCACTAAATATGATTTGCACGTCTTGACATGTTCCCTTATCAAAAACCCCTTGTAAGAAGCGACAACCGTATTGATTCTTCGCTAAGAAATATATATATTCCTGCACCTCAACCAAAGAATTAAAAGGTGGTTGCAAGAATAATGGACAATCACCACTCGGGCTCCGACCACTTCCACAAACTCTTCCAAACCTAGAGTAATTATCCCATTCAGAGCTTTTCCCTCGTTGGTTTTGTGCTGCCATCTCATTGGGGAAACTGTTCCTTAAAGCCTTGGAGTTATTGATCACGCCATAATTCAAACTTTCCCCTTGGATTATGAAATTATCCTGACAAGTAAAAACTCCAACATCACTTGCACCTCTAATAGAGGTAAGAGATTCAGGAACCATACTGTTTGGTACTTTTCTGGTCCTCTCATTCATCGTAAGACGACTACTAAAGGAATCGTCTACATTCAACGGAAGCGTGGAGGAATACAGCGGTCGAGGGGACGTGAAGGGTTCCATAACACCCTCGTCTCCATTGGGATCTATTGCACAGCGCGGTGAACTAATAACTCCAAGGTAAGGCCTAACAGCAGCTGGGTTCTGTCTTTGAATCCCTCCATAGGTACAGCCGCTTCCACGTTCGTTTCTTTCATCCAATGAAGCGTTCGTTTGGTTTGTATTACCACTTGGGCCAGAATACAAAGCATTAGATTGATTATGAGCGAGGTAAGACCCAGTTAAATCACTCTCTCTATATCCACAGGCTAAACCCAGTAATCTCAACCTCCTATCCTCGTAGAAACTCATCGGGACTCCAAGTTGAGATGATTGAAATCCCTCAAAACCAGAGGCACCACTGCTGAAGCCTTCATATTCACAGTAGTTTACACCATTCTGGGATACAGTCCCACCCAAGTAAGGCCCACCAAACCCAAATTCATCATTGCCCACCTTAAATCCCATCATATTAGTACCATCCCCTTGTCCATCACCGACATGCATTCTTCCAAAGGTCTCAGATAAACTCGTGTTATCCACCGGCTTCCCATTGATACTCGAGCGATGAGTACTGTGTGTTTGCTGTTTAACTTCCTCAAATGAAATTGGACATGGCACACCATCCACAGAGGAACAAAACCCATTAGAGAAAGAACTCGAAGGAGTACACTTTGATCGCAAAAAATCTGAGCTGATAGGTGAACCATTAGCTAACTGGTGGTGGTGACGATGAGAAACATGGAGGTTCGAAGCATTTGGATTTGGGATCTCACTCAAAAACATTTCAAGGCTGTATTGATTAACATTCTACAACATGAAAGAGAAACAGAAACACCAAAAACCTGGGGAAATTCGAGAAACCAAAACCAAACAGAACCAGAGGACTCAAAATCCCATTAGCCACATCAGGAATGGGTCTTGGGATTTTGGTTTATGAAGGGTTTGTTTCGATATGGGGCGTACTGTTCTGTCAACCTTCAGCTCACGCCATAAAAATGAACACTGGAGTGCGGAGAGGGCGTCGCACTCACTACACAGGAAAAGCAAAGAGAGAGAATCGGACTCTAAGAAAATTCTCGTGTTCTTCAATATATATGCAATATTATTATATTTGATTTTTAATATGTGAACTTTATTTGATTGCTTGGCTCGGTTATTTAATTATCTTCTTGCTAACCTCTTCAGCCGAAGTGTAGGGATTCCAAATCTTCAAGTTTTAAACATTATATATTAAGGATGATAAAATATAGGAGATCATTATTTGATAGAAGGGGAACTCCGATAGCTCATAGATAGGTGACTCACTTTCAAATGCGCTTCAGACTATACTTTGAATAGGAGTGATTTACCTTGTTAAAATGTTTATCTTGTCCTTTTCATTCAAATATTTATATGTAAAAATTACACAATCTCTTATATATAAAAGTCATAAATTTTCGGTTCACAAGCTAATCTGAAAATCACAGTATTTTGACTTAGTTTGGTCATTGATAGTATTATTTTAAAAGTATTTGATTTGGAGTCTATTTTATCCTCTTAAAATTGTATCCAGTGTATTATAAATAATGATTTATTTCTTGAAATCGGCATATGAGATTTTAATGTTGACAAGCCTACGAAATATTTTATTGAAAATACTTTCATGTAAAACAAACACATTCGATTAACGAACGGCCTGCAACTGTAAGCGAATTTGGGAACTCGAGCGACTGCCAGTTTAAAAGATATCCCTCGGGTGTTTTTTTTTTCTGGACAGACAGCCAAATAAAAATATGCCATCACTGTCAGACGGCGGAGCAGTGGTGGCTCGAGTAAGGGGACATATGGGCTTTTGGCTCAGTAGCTTTCGCAGGATAATAGGAGTACTGAATTTTGGGTCCTAGGAGAGGAGCCGATGATGGCGTTAATACATGGGTCTGCGTCCATTTGGAAGTGGAATCACATGGCGTGGAGGTTTTGGCTCTTGTAGCCACAGGAAACACTGATACACTGATATTAACCAGTATCCACGTGGGGTTTATATGAGAACGACACGTCGTTTGAGTGTAAAGTCCCTCTGATCCACCTGGTTTGTACGTTTACAGAAGGAATTTAAAACTGTTGACCCCTTGCCGTAGCTCCAATAAATGCAAGAGGGACTCGTTTGTTCCTACTTGCCAGCTCGTACCCTTCAGAATTGTGTACAAGGTAGTACTGATTCACACAGCAGACGGCTCTAACGGTTAAAATTCGCAGCCTTAACAAGTGTACCCCCACCCAATGCCAGTCTGACAGCTAAACCTCAACCGTTTTACGAAAGTCCAGGTCGCTCCCTGTTGGCCCCAGAAATGCCGTCACAATTTGGATCTCTCTCTCTCTCTCTCTCGCTCGCACAGTTGGACTGAAAAATCGAGTGGGGTGCACCCAATCAAAAAATTGAATTAACCATGGAAAAATCCTGCAGAGGCCGCTTTCAAGCTTGATATTCCAGATCTAGGTTATGGCAAGGGTGGTAAATCATAAACAACATACAGGTAAACAATTGAAAATTTAACCTGGTAGCAACAGCCCAAGCACCTCACTAAGTCAAACGCCAAAAGAAACAAAAAAAAAAACACAAGATTATGGACATACACCCATTGGATTAGTACATAGTTCATAGTTCTGGTCGACAAGTTAAAACCTAATACAAGTACACCCGAAACCCAGAAAGCGCGGTCAAATAAAATAATAACACATCTCCATCTAGGACTAAAACAAAACCAAACCCCAAGTAATAAAATAGCCGAGTTAGACCTAACAAGTTAAACCAAGGCAATGCTGCTCTCGCCGCCTGGGGGCTTGCGCACACCGCCTAGATAATCTCGGGACTCTGCCTTCCCATCAGCAAAGATATCATTGCCACTAATCTCTCGCAATTTCGCTGTACTCATTGTTTTATCAGCGGATGATGGTGGAACGTCGCCTTTGAATATGTCATTTCCTGAAAGCTCAGTAAATTTCTGGTTATATATTTTCTTCGCAGTCTTGAGTAGAGGCTCCTCCTTGGACATACTATCTATCTGACCTCCGGCAGGCTATTAATTATATCCAAATTAGGAACCAATTAGATCTTCATACTTAATAAAAAACAAAGAACAGAACAAAAGACATGCTTATAGAGAAGAAAGAAGAATCCTGAAGCGTGAGGAAGACCAAGGGAAGAGAATACTGTAAACAGCAAGCTCCTCTTCTGTGCAGTGCAAAATCTACTTGTGGAATGCATCTCTTAAAGAGCTCATTATATGCTGTCTGGACGTATCTATCACGTTAATTGCAAGTGCATCAAATTTGAGACAATCTCTACCTCCTATTCAGCAATATTTGTGCATAGACATATCATATGCTATACACATTCACACGCATGCATGAACGCACAGACTACACACATATATAAACCTATATGGAGTGTGTGTGTGTGAGAGAGAGAGAGAGAGAGAAGAGATTGTGAAACTTGTGTATGAGTCCATGTAACTCACGTCAGAAACTTTGACAGATGTGCCTATATCACTTGAAGCAGATTCTCCTATCTCAATGCTTCCTTTTAAGTCCAATGTGCGAGCAGTTATCGGCCGAGGTAAAATTTCAGGCGGTGGTGCAAATATGTCGTGTCCAGAAAGCTCCTTGCACTTTGCATCAGAGAGCTGCTTCTGCAGTTTAGCATCATCACTATCCAGGGTACCACTTAGCTCACGTTGTTTCGCAACCTCAGGCAGTGTAGCAGGCTTTTTGGGAGAAACATTTTCTTCCTCACCAAATGAGATATGGCTAATTCCAGCAATTGCTTGCTGGCAAATCCAACCAATTAGACACGTTAATATGGCATACAGAAATGTGCATTTCCTAGAATTCTTCATCTTCAACAAATGGATCAATACCTGGTACATGCGTATTCCTGTTCGGTTAGTTGCAGCAGGGTCGGCACTGTCAGATTCTTCCCTATCACTATCTCCATTAAATATGCCACTACCTGTCATCTCCTTCATTTTATACCCAGAACAAGGTTTCCTGAAATTTGCAAGGTAAATTGCTTCAGAAAACATGGACAAACGGCAAACACACTAATACAACCCTACAACATCTAAGGACACAGAGAATTGGGAAATCAAGTTATCCTTTAAATGCATCATTGTATCGAAAACTTGATGGCAGATTCATTATCTTCTTTTGCATAGAATATTGGAGTCTAAATACAGCAACACAGCATAAGGAAGAGGCCCAGACTATACTGGTAACCAAAATAATCTAATGAGTATTCCGCCTCTTTCTTTCCATTCAACTTAGTCCCCTTGATTTCTTATTGTTTTCTTCTACTAATAAATGGCACAGAAATAGGCTAATGGAAGAATTGATTTGCATAATTGAGAGACACGATTCCATTTTAAAATTGGGGCGGGGGTTGCTGAATGCAGTCTAAAGCAGTCTGGAGAATCAATTTCATAAGGACAAGTCCGATCCAATGCAGCAAAAAAAATTACACTATGAATGTTTTGTCAAACACTGAAAACTAATAGGTATAGCAGATAATTAACCCATACGTCCAAACACATAATTTGCCTGGTTGCAATTTCTTTAAAGCAGTTTTCTTCATTTTCTTAAAAATGTAGTCTTGGGGAGGGATTTTCACAAAATTGCTTGCCTACTACACAGAGCCTATGCACCTGTCTCCAACCAAAAAAAGCATATTCGATCATATGGACACCCAAGATTAATTTCCTTATATCCTAGCCTATTAAGACAAAGATCAGTAGAAAATGCCTTTGATCCGAAAATTCAGGGAAAAAAGATCACGCGTGTTGATTCAAAAGCATTTGGAAAATTCCTAATCTTAAAAGATACGCAACATAATTCAAAGAGAAAGAGAGATTTGAATTAATTTGTTCAAATTCACCCCAGCGAAGAAGTAGATCGTGACAGATCATTAAATAGATGAACCTCCAGCGATAAACTAAAAGTAGGAAAAGAAAATGTTTCTTTGAGGGGGGGGAAGACTCACGTTCACCAGAAAATACAGAGTCAGCCTTACGTAGAAATTCTGAGTCTGTGCATTGCAGATAAAAGAGAGGGACGTGCGCGAACATGTGAACACCATGAATAACGAAGACGAAAAGCAGAGCAAAAACCAAAATCTAATAATTTCACAGAAAATAAAGCAGGACTCTTGTAAGCGCACTTGACTGTGACGCACAAAAGAACTAGAAAAAAAGAATAGTGGGACATTAGACAGAAACGTCAAACTACGTAGAAGAAGAGCACAATTTGTAAATTATGAGAAGAACATCCTGAAGCAGATCTCACCGTTTGTTTAGGCTCTCGAACTCCTCATCCGTCACCTGACCTCCAAAAACCACCTTCCTGATCCCATCCGACGGCTAGAGATTATTTTCAAGAAGAAGAAAAAATTACTTTTTAGTCTCCAAACGAGTAAAATACGATTTTCCAGAGGGGAAAAAATGAACGAATCATCTGAATTGTAACCTGGTTGGAGCGCGCGGCGGACCGAGAAGCAGCGGAACCGACTGCCGGAGAATCAGCTAGGGGATTCTCTGACCAAGTGAGCAGATCTGCGGTGGACGTGTGGGGCTTCCTCACTGGAGTGCTCCTCTCCATTTTAGTTCACTTTTCGCTTCCTTCTTCTGAAGGACAACCACTAGCCCGAATTGGAAAGTAATGCACAAGCACAGCAGTCCGAGTGAGAGAAGGGGGAATTTGTCTTTCTTCTCCTCCCCAAGCTCTCTAAAAAGAACTGTTGCTCCTCGCTCTCAATTCGAGCAGAGACGGGGTCGCTTAGAAATGACTATGATGTCCTCCGCCTGATCTGGAACGTTCCTTACTTTTGTTCTGGCTTTACTTCCTTTTCGCTCTTTGAGTTTGGGAGTGGATTGTAAGGAAGTCATACATTTATAGGAACAGAAGTGGTAGCTACTCTTCCTCTGTTTTTTCTTTTTTCTAAGATATACTCTTTCTCTGTTTCAAAGCAAAGAAATGGATATATTTTAAAACAAAGAAAAAAGACGCAGACATAACCGTCATCTCTCTCTCTATAAATTTGAATCTCCTACCGCCTCTGACGTGTTTTACTTGCTTTTATTGTCTACGTCTACACCCAGCATGTGCACCGGATGTACCGCCACGTGCCGGTTATTCTAATGTGTCCATAATTACAATGATGTCCCTCTTAAGATGTGGCAACTGCACTCGCCTGATTTGCCATTTGCCGCAAAATGACCCTCGAGAAAGCGGAAAGTCATTCTCCTGGCCATGTCGCCCATGTGCGGGTTTGCGAAAGTCCTATACGACGTGATTATGGTTTATCTGCTGCTTCTGAGCAGAACTATGATTGATATACCTTTTTCTTTTCCATTTATTAAAAAAAAAGTACATAGTTCACTGAAGCTAAAATTTACGGACGTACCTCCGGTTGATTCAGTGCCAAATGCGGCTCTAAGCTTCTCTAGATATTTTGCACGTTATGTGTCTATTAGTATAAACCTATTGTTGTGGGCGATTGGTCCAACAACACCTATCATACACGATTTCCCTCCTTACCAAAGACAGATTGTGAGAAAGTCATTAAGGATCAATGCCTGGAATAAGCTCTATTATTTGTACAAACTCAAATTCACGTGATAATTGCAGTATTTTATTCTCTATGCGGTTATAATTGGTAGCTGCTGATATTTTGAAAGAGTAGCTCTTTTATGCTGCAAGCTTCTCCAACAAACGCGTCATCCTCAGCACAGCACTCCACCCCCATGTGACCACTGAGAACCCAATTCCATATGCTTCATTCGTGGGGCATGTCAAAGGAAGAAAGAAAGGTTCACGTGTTGTGAATGGGCATCGATCATGATTTTTTCCGATCCCTTACCATGATTTGTTCACCTTTTACTTATTACCCTTCTAGTTCGAGACTTCTCTTTTCTTCGTCGGGAAAGAAAATTATGGAAAGGAGATAATTTCATTCCCCTTGCTTACTTACCTAAAGCTGGGGTCTATCCTCTGATGTTTTGAAGTAAACGAGGAGTGTCATATGTGTTATAGCAGGCTTTGTGGCTCCTGATCTTTTGACTAATTAATATACCTTCTTACTTATCCCCCCCCCCAACCCAAAAAAAACCCTTGCTTCTTGCTAGCTTCCGCTCTCTTATTAAGAAAAAACCAAATATGTACAATGTAAGGGTAGGACTGTAATCTTCAAATGGGTATTTCTGTCCACTACAGTAAGGCAATAATTTTTTTTTTCCTTTTTTGGGTAAACAGTAAGGAATAATATTTTCGTTGTGAAGATTATATGATATAGTTATGTGTTGCACAAGGGGATCCTCGCAGATGCTTGTACGCAAGGGCGACGCTTGTAAACTGTAATAGCTTATGCGGGGTTAAATATGATAATTTGATTTTTATGGGCCAATGTAAACAAATTTGAGAAAAAAAAAATTATCTACTTTTTGTAGGGTTCGGGGCCCAGGCTTGTAGGCAGCCGTTATGGGAGCTGGCGCATTTTTTGAATTCTAAGATTTTTGTTTGTTTCGTGTACCGAATTTAAGAAAAGGTCTTGGTATCAAATACACGAAAAGAGGAAAACGAGTGATCTTAGGAAATTTCTAACGTATCTCAAATTTTGTAACGTAATAAATTTTTAATTGATTTAAATGGTGGAATCTTAATCTAGCTTGCAAAGTATAAATTTTATTGACATTTTGAAATATAATGTATCGAGATTAGTAGATAATTACAAAAGTCACTAATTAGAGTATGGTTTATTTTTTTAAAAAAATAAAAATAAAAATTCTTAAAGTGTGTAAGTTAAATTTTTAAAGGATGTTCTGTTAGATGATATTTCGAGAATTTTTTTATATTTTAAAAATTTTTAAGTGATGTTAATTTTATTGATATGTTTGTTGAAATGATAATTTGTACATTTAAAAAATTTAAAAAAATTCTTAAAATGGAAAAGAAACTAACATCCCTTACTTTTAATCGTCCTAGCTACGTATAGGCATTTGGAATGAGGTACCAAACTCAATGCACGAATCATTACTATTTTTGTTGTTTGCTCGTGTAGAATTACCATCCGCCAACCAACCCTTCTTGATATAAGCCCTAAATTCTCAGCTACCTCCTGAAAAAGCTCAAGATCTATTTAGGCAGCTAGTGAGCTACACTCTACTAGAAGCCATTAAACGTGCAAGTTAAAGTGAACTTATATCCAAGCGTTTCGACTGCTGTAACCAATCTCAGGTTTGTTTCCTGTTCTTTTGGTCTCCGGCAATTGGTACGGCATTCCTTATTAGCAAATCAGGATGCAGAAACAGGTATTTTAAGTGGATAATACAGACGGACTCCGGAGTGCGACCTGGCTAACTTGGAACATACAGAAGAAAAGGAAAAAAGTTGATTGAAGAAGCTATAACGTCAGTCTTTACTAGGTTTATATGATTCATCTATGTCATCTTCTCAATTAAATAATATTAATATCCACATTTACTACCACTACCATCATGGTCATTAGTTGGCAAGTCACACGCACTCGAAAGAGTAACTATAGCAGTTGTCACTCACCTTTATTTTTTTATTTTTTTGTCGTTTGTTTTAATGTCTTACACTAATCATTGATTAGTGTTAATCAAGGTTTTATCCAATACTATTTAATTAGAGGCTAATCCAAAAGAATTAACCACGTGAGGTCGTTAAGGTAACAGTGTTGGGATTAACACGGGGGTCATTGTCCACTAACAAGCGGAGCCGGAGCCACATCCACTTTTGTGAAAGTAGTTGAAGGGAAGGTAAATGTTTGACAAACTAAACTAAACATCAAGGAATCTGGGTCGTGTTGAGGGAGATATGTCGGCAGGAGGATGAAGATGACACGTAATTTCCAACCAACCTAAAATGGGGTCGAATTTGATTAAACTATCGTGGTGCTAGCTTTTAAGGAAGACTTACTATTGACAAGTCAAACTGTTCATGCGCCATCTTGCCTAACTCACTAAAATATATGAACTAACTTCACAGAGGGAAAGGAAAAAGCACTCCAGAACTAGAAGAGTGCAAAAACAGAGGACAATACTCCTTTTTTAAAAATATATATATATATATATATATATATATATATATATATATATATATATATATATTTTCAAAGATATATTTAATTCATCAAGCGGAGATACAAGCGCATGGCGTAGAAGGTTCAAACTTCAAAGGGCCAGGCAGCTGGACATCGAGACATACAGATTAAAGTCCTAAGGTCTACAACTACACGGGCCGGGAGGCCCATAAGATACAAACTTTGTTTTTTTACAGCCGCTTCGGTATAAGCTTGGAAAAACTAGGTTATGGCAGTTGGGCCGACGATCTGGAACTTCCCGGCATTTACCGGAAAATCAGAAACGTACTAGAAATGACACGCCCACAGAGTGTGGCTCGAAACGCTCCACCGAATGAACTAGACGGAGCTTACGCTGTGTGTGTGTGTGGAATATAATAAGTTTACAAGATAATATACTTTTTAGCTTATTATTGTTATTGATTCTGAGAATATTATTGTCAATTATTAGACTCATGGTATAAGGTGTCTAACCGTGATAGTTAGAAGTAATAAAATTATGATGTAAAGTGTCTAATATTTATAATAAAAAAATGTAATTAGTCAAAGTTATAATGTAATGTGTTAATGTTTTCAGTAATTGATAGGTGAAAAATATATTTATTTTTAAAGTTATTTAAACACATACAATTTGATTCAGGTTGGTGACCGTCAACAAGATGGCTGAAGCTTGGCAAATTTCGTCTTCTTTTTGGAGGCTCTAAATTCTAAGGGCAATAAGAAGAAAATAATTATTATCCTCTGTTCGGCAAAATATTGTGTATGTTGCACAAAATGTTTTGCAGTTAGAAGGAGAAGGCAGACTTAGAGGCACTTTTTGTTGGGATTCCTTTCAGCTCAAAATGTGGGGAGAATTCCCAAATGCAAAACCTATATCATCAACGAGGAACCAAACGCAGGAGTAACAAATATTTTGGGAATAGTTTCCAAACTAGACTAGTAGCGTACTCGGAGTCGGAGAAGGAGACAAGAGGAGCCACCGAGTTGGACTAATACTCTCATTAAATGAGGGGGAGATTTTGAGACCATTCATTCGATTGGATGTATCTCTTTAAATAATGTTTGCACAGCTTTGGACCATGCCTCTTTATCTATATAAAAAAAAGAACCATGCCTCTTTGCACCCGATCTTTTCCCAAGTTTTTTTCTTCTGGCTTCTTCTTCGAAAATTGACAGAAAGTTGAACTTCAAAGAACAAACACAAACAGAGAGAGAGGGCTAATGACAGCCGCAGGGGTTATGAGCAATCTCTCGTCGGTTTTCCTCCCGAGTCAACTCGGTATCTCGAGGTGTCATTTGTTCAAACACTCAGCTGCGCGATTCTTTAATAAACGCGTTTTCGCGGTAAATGTTTGGGCTACTTATTCTTCAACAGCCATCGCGGAAACCAACCCTCAAACGGTAACTGATGCCTCTCATTTGCTTGCGCTTGCGCTTTCGCTTTCGCTTTTCCGCTGTCTTTCAAATCCTTAAAATGAATCCCCGCCCCACCCCAAAATTCGATATAGGATACTAGTTTATCTTATTGTAGATATGATGCTTCCAAACCCACACACGCATTCTTAAAACGTCTTTTTTGTTTGGACAGCCGGTTGGGAGTTTGTCCGATTCTATCGAATTTTTCAGAGTCATGAAGTGCTCAAAAGTTTGATTTATTTATTCAAGTACGTATTTGAGTGCTTCAATCAAATATCATTACTGTAACTGCAAGCAAAAATCCATACCCAGAAGGGAAACGGGCCGGTGTAACCGTGTAGGCATCTGGGAAATAAACCTTGTTGCTTCACAGTTACCATCGATTTCCTCGTTACTTTGGGTCTCTCATTTTCTTATCCATATATGACGCGAGTCCTTAAAGAATTTCTATTTTATCTATTCTCTCGCTTAGTTCTTTCTTTTTTTTAGGATCCCATTGCGGTTGAAAAGAAGGTGAGCGGCAGCAAGAACTTTTTAGCTTGTCCCATATGCTATGAGTCGTTAACGTGGATTGGGAATCCTGGTTTATCTATGTAAGCAGTCTCATCTATGGATTCTTTGTTTGTTGTCTGAAACTGGCTGCAATTTACTCAAATTTGAAGTCTTGCTTCACTAGTTTGTTTCTGTTTGCATAATTACATTGGATAACTTTTCCACAGAGAGTCTGCCGCGGGGTCTATTCTCCAATGTAGCACTTGTAAGAAATCTTACTCCGGCAAGGGAACACATCTGGACCTGATAGCAGCTAGTGGGGCCAAAGACTACAGTGAACTGATGCCAGCTTCCACCGAGCTTTTCAGGTGGGCACATTGTTTGTTAATCACAGCTATATGACCTTCGGAAACATTCCTGTACCTTTGGATTATGTGTTTACTGGGAATGGATAAATAGTTTGAAGAATGTGAAAATGCAAATCCACTCGTGTGTGAACTGCCCATTCTGGAATTAGGCTCCAAATGGGGGTTTATTGAAAAATACATGAGAAATTTCACTGTTTATGTACAGATCCTTCATTATCAGTCTTGTTAATTTTGGCTTCCATGGCATGGATAGTGCATAACATAGCAAATATTGTTGCTGGTTTTGCTTGAGGTTCTTTCATGCATGATCCTTATACTGCATCAGTCTGATTTTCTACAATGAATCAGATGAGGGTATTGACTTGATTTACATCTCTAACTCTGTCTATTGGTTGTTTGCTAGACCAGGTTTCCGTTGGTATCATTTCTATATGAGAGGGGCTGGCGTCAAAGTTTTACTTGGGGTGGTTTCCCAGGACCAGAGAAAGAGGTGAAAATTTTTAGGGCATTTCCTCTCTTGTAGAAAGATTTACCAAGTACTTTTTAGGGCATTTCAACTATTGTTACCTTATGGGTAGCATGTAGAGCTTATACGATCATAGAAAGTAGTTGCAGCTTTGAGCAATGCTGTTGAAAGCATGTTCAACAGATATTTGCATGTGAAGGTGTTCTTGGACAAACTGTGGGAATCAAATCAATCCATTCTGCTTGCTTTGTTACCAAAAAGTAAAAATCTGTATTCTAGAATACGTCATTAAACAAAGTGGAAACCCTGTGGTTATGGTATGAAATGCATTATTAAATGGAAGTGATTGAGGTCAAGATGCCTTGGTCTGAAGTGCTACTAATTGCGAATTGTGTCATCACATTTTTTAATAATACTGAAGAGATGTAAAATATCTAAGAAAAAAAGAAAGAAGAGATGTAAAATAGTTGTAGAAATTAGTCATAGTTTTGGCTAATGCATCCACTTAAGTTTGATTAGGGATTAACTGCATAGTGATCCAACTGCAGTTTGAATTGATGAAGGATTTCTTAAAGCCGGTTTTAGGTGGAAATATTGTTGATGCTAGTTGTGGGAGTGGTCTGTTTTCAAGAATATTTGCCAAGAGCCGATTGTTTTCACTGGTTGTTGCTTTGGATTACTCAGAGAACATGTTGCAGCAATGCTATGAATTCATTAAGGAGGAGAACCTTCTAGAAGGGTACAGAGTTTCAACTTATAAATTTAAATTCATTTCACAAGATGAGTTTACTTTAGTAAGTATAGTTGAGTTTCCAATCTGATTGAGCATGTTTTATGTCAGGGAATTAATCTTGGTCAGAGCTGATATCTCCAGGCTTCCTTTCGTTTCGAGCTCTGTTGATGCTGTGCATGCTGGTGCTGCTCTGCACTGTTGGCCTTCACCATTGGCAGCTGTGAGTATCTCACCTACGTTTGGTGTTTGAAGCTACTTTGTTCCTCTTGCCATGGTTCCCCTATGTGGCATAGGGGCAACTCATGGCAGGACCACTGGTGTTTGTAGCTGATGGTCCCTCCCACCTTTAGAAAAGAGATTTCTCTGAGGCTGAACTGGTGGGAGATTATGGTTTAGCCGGGGCAGAGGGATAACTTCCAATGTGTAACCTATGATGAGCACTTATCAATGTAAATTCACATACCAACGTCAGTTTAAAATGGGAGGGAACACCACGACAAGAAAAAAACTTGAAGTAGTGGCAGCAAAAGCTTCCAATGTCATAATGTTGCTACACAGGATGACAAAATCTATTGAAGTGCCTTCCAAGCCCATGATTCGGTGACCAAAAATAATTGATTGAATACAAATTCCATCTTTCCTCTCTTGTTGCTGGCTGCTTCAATCTCTTTTGTTTGTTCTATGTTTTTAGGAGTATATATTTCCAGTACTGCTACGGGGATAGTTTAGATTAGACAGAGGGAAAGAGAGTCTGTATTCACTATTTTGTTATTTGCACATAAACTTGGAAGCTGTGGTTTTGTAGGTAGCTGAAATAAGTCGAGTTCTTCGACCTGGAGGAGTGTTTGTTGCTACCACATCCCTACTCGATGGGCCTTTTTCTTTTCTCCCATTTTTGAGAAGTCTACGCGAGGTATACTTGCTCTGCTTTGACTTTGAGATGCCACAACTGAAATTTGATTCAAATGCTTCTCTGGAATGGATAGTATGTGATCAGAATTGTGGTTTAGAACTGAGGGACTTCATTCCTGTTTATCATCCGTCATCACTGTTTCTTATATTGTTGCCCGATATAGGATGTAGGGTAGTTTCTAAGCATCTTACAATGTTTCTATAAGAGATTTTTTCAAACAAGAATGGCGTTACATGTGTGCTCCAGTAGCTTCCAGGACTTTCCCAACTTCCTATTTCGAATAATACTTAAAGAAGGCTGCAAAAATTTGTCTAAAGAGAAAACTTTAAGTCATCATTGTATTTGTCGCCGTTGATTTGTTGCTGATGGTAGATAATTTTATCTCTTATTATAGAATGTGAGGCAAATAGGAGGCAACTACATTTTTCTATCGGAACGGGAGCTAGAAGATCTATGCAGAATCTGTGGGCTAGTTGATTTTACATGTATAAGAAATGGGTCTTTTGTGATGATCTCTGCTTCAAAACCCAGCTAAGGCCTTTTGGTAATCTGCAGCTCTCTATCGAGCCCTCTCAGATTATTTTGGTTTGTAAAGCTACAGTTCAAAATCTGTTGAAGAACAGCTGTGTACATAATCTCATATATAATGGGTATGTTTAACATAGCAGGATAGTTTTCTGGTCCTGTAAATGAATTTTTTTACACGATGCAGCTCAGACAAAGTTGGAAGCTTATACTTTGTGGTACTTTTGAATGATCATGAAAAGAGAACCAAATCAAGATCATTTGTCAGACTGTTCTAACATTATATTCTGCTATCAATCACGTTAAAACTCGTTTTATTTATTAAGAAAACACTGACAAAATGATAGTCATTTTTTTATTATTGGCCAGCAAATATTATAAAAGCAAGAAACAATTCGACGGCGGAAAGTTTCCGAGGGATCTACTAATAGAAATATAGGTTATACAATGTGGGCCTGTGCGCGCGCACAAGTACATGTATCTGTCTGGGTTGATGGACGGATGCGCTTAATTTTAACCGACTTTTAAAGGAACTTCCTGAGATAAGCCTAGGCAAATGGAGATAGGACTAGATGGCCGAGGATTAATGAGTAGGGAGTTGGTCTGATCTTCACAAAGATGAATCCTTTTCTTCAGCAAGTTCCACAATTTGAGACTTCATCCAGCAAATCTATAGCTGGGAGACACAAATAATCAGGCTTAAGAACTATCAACCTTTATCATTTATCTTTTGATAAGAGCTGCAATAAAGTCCTTCCCTACTTGATTCTATACAAAAACATGTAGCAATTATTTCACCGCATTGTATTGAGAGAGAGAGAGAGAGATGGGGACTACTTGCCAGATCTATAAATTGTCCGCTGACATTATCTGCTACACACTATACTCTGTAGTTAAACTGCACAAAACTGGGGAATTACACACCCAAAAAAATTGGAACAAATGATGTAGATTGTTCGTATTACCCCAGAATTGGGGTATTTTTAACACATGTACTCATCTAACACAAAAGCTAGCAAACAAAACCGAAGACCTATTCAATAGTCTTATATCCTTCAATTTCTTCTCATCAACTACATTTCTTTCAGGTGCACATTTAAGGCTGAAGAATATAAGAACAAGACTGGCATGTGGCTTCTGTAAATGATCATATCCATGTGCATGAATGGAACATGTATCTTTCATAGAATGCAGAAATGTTTGCTCAGTGATTAATACCGAAGTGCATTGAACTTTACCCACGACGCAAGCTTTCTTCATTGAGGGCAGCTTTGGGAAATTAGACTTGCTTGTGCCTATTGGATTCACTTGAATTCGATAATGTCAACTGGCGGCAAAGCAATGTCCTGTCATCGTCCTCAAGGTCAAAGCCATTCTCTGCTTCATAATCCACATCAATAATACTTCTCTCTTCATCAAATAGCTCACATGACTCGGGAAACCGGGTTTGAGAATATTCTCGACCTGTGGGTGAATTTTCCAACTCTATTTGTTGCATCTCTGATTCTATCAGAGCTTGCATCTTGGCTCGATCCCTGTCTCTCGGGTAAGTGCGATACAGAAATAAATATATAAAACAACAGATTGCCATTGGGATTCCTGTTGCTGTGTATAGTGCCTTGGCCAATGATGCAGCGTTCCCTCTATCTGTGGCAATATCTTCAGATTTGCTGGCTCCGCTCATAACAGGCTTATAGCCATAAACATACTGAGCCAATATCCCAACTACGGGGGGAGCAAATGATGACAGTACAGACTCCAATGATCGATCCAAAGCATAGACACTTGTTCTGGATTTCTCAGGAACAATCTCTGCAAAAATTGGACTGCGTATACCATCCAACCAAAATCAGTAACTTACAATTAAGGGGAACAATCTTTAAATTATCAACTTATTAGAAATGACTTCATATATCATTCTTTCATAAAAACATTATAAGTTTGACCCCACAATATGGACTGGATGTAACATCTAATCAAAATCAGCAACTTATGCATAAGGAAAACTTTTTTGCGATTAAAACTGTCGCTCCTCAATGGTCTCTTTCAAGTCTCATTCCTAAAAAAGAAGCTACTAAATTTTGGCTTCTTTGTGCCGTCTCTCACGATCTCCCCCTCTCACATGCACACGCATGCACACAAAGTTTTATTCCTCTTTTTTGTTGGGCCTTTAAATCATACAAAATCTAAGGGGCCTTATGTGGATCACATGAAAATCAAATAGTTCCATCTGAATCGAGGCTAGGTTGCTAGATCCTCTAGTATTATTCTGGTTCCATTGATTCCATCTCCACGTTATCAACTTGCATGCAAAATGCACGTGTTATCAATGTGAATATTCTATTCACAAGAAATCCAATAGCCCTCACATTTTGGAATAGCTGGATGCATAAATTCCAAACAGTTGAATTGAGTTTAGAAGGCGAAGAGGAAAAAGGGTGAGTTTGAAAGACATTACTTGTTGGTAGCTGGAGCATTCCAGGATATGAAGAAGCCGACAATGAACAAAAAGAAACCATGGACTACTCCTGTAGATGAATCATTGGGTAAAGCCAGGAGAAGTATTGCTGCTAGAGGGATACCTGATGCTGAGCTTATTTGTGATAGAATTATCCTTCCAGAATTCGGAAGACGAGTGGAAAGGACATCTCCCATCTTACCACCAAAAAGGCCTCCAAGTGAACTACCGACCACAAACAGGGCAATGAGCAAAGCAGTTTTCTCATGGGAGAAGCCAGTAAGCTCTAACCACATGGCTGAAAATGACAAAGCTGACCAGGGGAAAGAACCAGTGACACCCTGTGCCACAATTATCTGGAAAGATGAGATCTTAATAACTGACCTTGCTTCCTGAACCAGGTCCTTAATTTCTGACCAGAAAGATTTTCTTGGAACTGGGTCTCTGGCTTCTGTAACACTCTCTGAAAAGTGTGGATCATGAGCAAAAAGAGAAACCAAAACACCCACTATAACGCTGATTATCCCGACTAGATGAAAGGAAATTCTCCAACCAGGGATTCCCATGAACATAATTGGAGCTATCATTACTGAAAAGAGTCCGCCAATAAGTGATCCAAGGTTGCCTGTCAGTTGAAGCCATCCAAAAGCTGTACCACGGCTACTGTCATCAGTTGAGTCAGCAACGAGGGACTGGATTGCAGGTGCCACTAATGCAAGGCCAATCCCATTCAAACCTCTAGATATGGCCACCTGTTTGACAGAAGAAAGTTTCCTTTAAAGTTACTACCCTATTTGTCAAGCCAAAAAATTGATAAACATAACCTTCAAACAATAATTTGGACTTGAAGGTCGGATATGTTTAAGCTTCGAATTCTGGTTTCTAGAACTTGTTGAAGTCCACTTCACAATAAGAATCTGAATACTAGGAAGGAAGACTCAACAGGTATAAAAAGTTCTCAAATTCATGGTTCTGTTGCTGCGATAGATCTTGTTGATTTTGTCATTTTCACAAGCAACCCATCAGAGGCTGGATGGAAGTGAAAACTTCTCAGCAAGGTCAAACTTAAGACAGCAAAATTTTCAGGAAGATTGGAAAAGGTACATATCTTCGGAAGTTTTGCACAGAAGAGGACTATGCCAAAGTCGTGTAGCAAAATGATCGACAGAATCTGTTTCTCCCTACATGTTACTCAAAGTCAGAACTCCTCTTAGTTGACTTCTCCATAGCCAACCTCTTTTGCTTCTTTGCTAGAACATTATCTCCATGAGCTATTTCCACATTCTCATGTCACATATGCATGCTCCTTACCTGTTTAGGCCCATGACTAAAGGGGAAAGGGCTCCGAATTGCCCAAGTTTCTTGGCACTACCTAGTTTCCAAGGCTCTCATTAATCAGATTTTCTAATCTTACAGTTTCCATTATTTCTGACCCAAAAATACGAAGGCCTTATTCGTAGAACTAGATGGCATATGCGATCCAAGTACATCCCTTATACAAAACTGAAATGAAGATTTTAATTTCTTTGTCTATAGACTGATCATCAATCAGAAGTCGCAGAGAAAAAAATAGGAGCACTCTAATAGAGCACAACGCTCACAGCACCAAATCTTCTGCAACAGTACTGCAGCTTCTTCAATTGCTGGTGAAGCAAACCCAATTTTTTCTAGTTGGGCTCAAGCCGGCCATAACAGAAGCGATAGGCTCTGATGGCAATGTGGACCTAGCCAATGCTCTGATGGCTTCTACTGCATCCACTGCAACACCCAAGTCCACGACATAATTGACACCAGTGCCAACAAGCTCGGGTGAACCCTGCAGCTGTGTGGGCCAAGCTGAGGCTTCTTTAACTGCATCCATAGTAATGCAATTGTCCGGGCAGCACCTGAACCGATGACATCATATCACCAGCATTGCCATCAAGGACTTACTCGAAAAAAAGCGGCAACACAGAGTCCGAGGTTGGTCAAAGCCTTTTTCTCTTGTTGGGGTTTCATTTGGGGGGAGGGGTAGCAAGGCCTTGGGAGACAGGCTTCTGATTAGTTTTCCGTTAATTTGTGGAACTGTTTTCTGTAGATAAGGATTAAGCGAAAGCATTTGACGTTGAAAAAAAAAACGCACGCTTGGGCAAAAAAGAGGTGAAAGGTAACCAAACAAGCACAATCCCTTGTCCTCCGTAATATTCGGCATTCACTCTACCAACTAACTAATTGATCACAATGACCTTAACGAAAAAGCTTGATCTCAATGTCTCATAAGTGACTCCAGAAAAGAATCAAATCATTACCATATTTAGCAATGACTCAGGCAAATGGAATATTCTCTCATACGACCAAATCACAGGTAAATTCCCGTTTCCTAAACTCCCAAACCATAGGAAAAAAACTAATTAAAAAACGAAACAAATTGGGAGCCTAAAAATTCTCAGCAACCAAACAACCTCTTGAAATAAAAAGAATAAGAATTTGTGGTTTCTATTCTATACCTGAGAGTAAGTGGAGGAGAAGGCGACGAGGAAAGTAGCGGCGGCCCAGAGGAAGGCCCCGAGAGCGATGACGTGGGCGCGGTTGTGGCGAACCGCCAGGTAGGCGGCGAGTGGGTAGCACGAGGACTGCACTATGGACCTGAACAGAGTAAGGGACCCCAGCCCCGTCGGATCCGTGTGCAACGCAGCACCCACCTCCCTGTAGACGCCCGGCAGCAAAGACTCGTCCGCCCTCTCCATGATCCCAGCAAGATTCACCAGAATCAGAGTCACGGTCTCGGCCTTCATCGTCCACCCGTCCTTCCTTGCTCGTTTCCTTTCTCTGTTCTTTGTGTTTTCAGATTGTCCACGGGAATGGGCCTTTCCCATCTTGCAAGGCCGCGTGCGGTACGTGTAAGATGGGCAGGTGAGAGGTGATGATGATGGTGTAGTATGGTGGGCTTGGCTCTGAATCCGACCGTTAAAAGAAGAGTATTTGCACATTCAACATTCCTGAGGATTGGTATGCGTGGTGTGGGCTTGCAAGGCCGCGTGCGGTACGTGTAAGTAGGTGTTGTTTGGTTACGTTGTATTTTGAAGATTTTTTATGTTTTGAGAATTTTTATGTGAGATTAACTTTATTGGTATGCGTGGTGTAGTTATTTTTATATAGTATTAAAAATACTATTTGATTGTAGAATATTTCATATTCTGAAAATTCAAAAAAATACTGAGAATTTTGTTTAGCCGAACAGCCAGGTTTGCTCGGTCAAGGGGTTAAGAGAGGGCTCCACTATTGACTTCTCACGTGTTTTGAAATTTGTGGCCATCCATGGAATTTGAGGAAGGTGCCTAGTAGGATCTCAATGGGCTTGATTACGGGCCTTCCAGAAGAAAATTATAAAGACGTCCTGGGGTGCCACGTGACTACAAATAAACATGGGCCTGGGCTTGCGGAAGAGAGCCCTCTTCTTGGGTAAACAGCTTATCTTGCGACTCTTTTTTTTTCATTCAAATATCAAGTTGGTTGGGTTGTAGATTTCAACAGTCATGGGGCAAACTCAACACTGACTTAAATGTTGGGCTACTAAGGCTCATAAAGAAGACATGACATAAAAAAAATTTGGTGTACTTATTGGGTTCTTTCCTGTTTCTTCTTGAAAAGAATCTGAAGGCTCGGAATCTCTGCTTCTAGGGTTCACTTTTAAAATGAATTATGAGTCATCAGATTCTTCCCAGAGAATAATCCAGTAAATGCACCAAGCATTTCTATAAAAAAAAATGATCTGTTAGGCATGATTCAGTAGGACCAATGAACAGAAACTCAATGGAAAAATATTATTTCATATCACAAGAATGAAAAAAATCTCCAGATTTTAGTTAACTAATTTTTCAAAAGTAAAATATAGACATTTTACGAAATTGTGCAATTTAGAGTTATAAAATTTTTCGTAATTTTGAGAAAATTTTCCCTTATTGTCTTAAAATCCTAAGGGTGCTCTTAGTTTATTTTACTGATTATTTTGCCGGTCGTCAGACAAAAATCTTCACTCATTATTCCGACAGCCACATCTCCCTTGCATCTAATAATAAATCTCATAAGTGACATTATCATTATTATGATTTTGTACTGATTACATGGAGTTATTTTACTCTCTCTCTTTTTTAATTTTTTTGGGAGTAGATAAAAAGGTTTTTTTTTTCTTCCATTTGAACAACTTTCGGTGGGTGGATAATGCTGAAAGCGATCAAAAGAGAAGACTCAAGAGGTGTGGGCATCATCATATACAGACATAATCACTCTGGGGACTAGAGGAAGTAAGAATATTATTGCCTTCGTACAAACGTTCTCTTAGCTCCCCTCTCTCTATAAATGAGAATCACCGCCCTGATTTGAAGTGGGAAGTGGACCCCACTATCATTGGCCAGCTAGCCATCGCCCCATCGGTGCCTCGCTTCCCACGTGGGAGCCCCATCCCACCGTCCGCGTGGACCACCACTACTAATTTCGCGCCCTTTTTGCCGCTGAGCATGACGCCGTACTGACGTCGTTCTATTCGTCATTGACCATGACTGACAGCCTGTCATTTTAGTGCGTGAGAATGTTAGGTCTCTTCGTTTAACAGTATTCTCAAGATTTTTTAGAATCTTCACAACACAAAAAATTCTATAACCAAACATCATTTTTAACGCTACATAAAAATAACTACAACACACATACCAATAAAGTTAACATCACCTAAAAATTCTCAAAACACAACTCAACCGAACACCTTCTTAGTTTAGGAGGAATTCAAAGAATTAGGATACAACTGTGAATATTTAAGGATGTCTGTTTCCCAAATATTTTACGGCATGATACATTTAATTTTTATATATACCAACTTCACTTTTCACAAACTTCAATAAATCTCAATAAAATAAAGATTCTCAAAATTTCGAGAATATTCTCCAACAATGTGACTTATAAATAATACGTAAGCGATGTTAAAGTTGTATTGATACATGTGTAGAAATTGTTAAAAGTGATTGATATTTGTAAAAAATGTAATAAAGTGTTGTATTGGAATAAATGTGTTTTGTAATGTTTGGATTGTAAAAAAAAAGTAAGATTCAAATCTTAAAAAAAATTAGTAAACCAACGTAACCTTAAGTTTTTTTGGCCCCCAAACTTATAAATTAAAACGGATTCAAATGGTTGTGTACTTTACAATCAAGCGGCAAAAAAAAAAACAAGAAGCAACAGACGACTTTCTTAGTTCTTACGGCCAAGAAAATAGGAGAAAACGCAAGCTTTCAGAAGGTGGTCCTGACTGGTAATTATACCATTCTTCAATAATTTTCTCGAGTACAAGAGTAACATATTATGATATACAAAGTTACATCTGTTTGTCCTTGGCTGCTAGTAACATATTTATCTTGTGACATCATCCATCAAATTAAAGGAAAAAATAAGAGTGGGGGGGGGGGGGGGGACATGTGGGGTTCATGAAAATCACTGAACTTCCGATGAGGCAGACAAAGATAATGTCTCCATGTCCGCACAAAACCCATTTCCGGAATTTTAAAGTATTGGGTGCTGTTTTGCACCGAAAATTGAAAAACAGAATTAACAAGATCAGTAAGAAATGGATTAAGACGATGACCATGTGTATATATATATATATATATATATATATATAAAAGATTCATTCATATGATTTTTTTTGGGGGGGGGGCATAGTAATCAAAACATGCACAGTAGTTAGAAATAAAGTTGAAGTAGTATCTAAAATAGTTTGTAGCACCATTAATTTTGTAGCATCTATAGAAGATCGATCATAGATATTTTTAATAAAAAAAGTGTCTTATTAATAAATGAATTTCGTATAGAAATATTCCATTTTGATCACTTTATCTAACAAAATATAGAAAGAACTTAATCACTAAGTAAGATATTTGTATACAAAGTTTTACCAACCAATGAAACACAATACAAGTACAAAATAATTGGATAACTGCAAGCATAAGCTGCATAATATAAGATAAATCTAAACAAAGCTGCTTCGATAATAGGAAGAAAAAAAACTGAAAGTAAATATATATCACGTTATAATATAATATAATTTAAGAACCTTTTTTGCGTTTTGCTTTAAGAAAAATATAAAAATGACAAAAAGGCAACGTTTTCAATTTGTTTTCACTAGGCAAGTAAATGCCTTACAAAGATATATAGCTATATTGCCTTTAATTCGATCAGGGACAAAACACTGCCGTTATCTTCATTTCTTGGAAAAAAAAATATATGTTTGTTTTTTTTCTTTTTTCTTTTTTTTGGTGAAGGCCTTTAAAAAGCCAAGATTTTAGGGGGTTGGGAGTTGGGAATAAAATTTTTATTAAGGGTTGATTTTTTTTTTGGAGAAGAGGGGGGAAATAGAGGATGGTACACTGCCGTAACTAGATAGAGGATGGTACACGCTACTATGCCTCATATAACCCATTGATTCTTCCCTTAATTCTTTATACTATTTCAGAACTTGGTGTGTACGCAACTCATAGATTAGGTGGCATGGTATTACCTTAGAAAACTCGAGTAAAGCAGCACTGCATCGTGTAAATATATATATAATATGCAGACACGATTCAATGACCGAAGCATCACTACTTTGTGTGACTCGAGTAACATAGAACACGTGGAAACTCGACTCATTAATTCATTCAAGCTGGCACGAGAGACTAAACTATTGTTAAAAAGTGATCATCACAACGAGTTATCCTGGACATCTATCAAACAAAAAAAAAATTCTTCCTTGAAGTGTATTCGTATAAGCATAACAATCACTTTATCTGTAGTTGAAGCCGCGGTCGGCGGAATCGTATGTTGTCTCAACTGTTTTGGATCAGAAGTTTCATGCGTACGAGTCATAACCATTAACGTTTTCTAGGGCTTTTTTTTTCTCTCTCTCTCTCTCGTCTCCCTAGGCTTTTTCCAAGACTATTTGTTTTGCATTATACGCTTGTATTACTTGTTACGTAGGGTTTAACACGAAGCAAATTGAAATCTACACAAGGAAATTCAATTTAATGACTCGGAAGTAGTTTGCATTGAAGACAACCTAAATTAAGCTTTGTATTATAATTAACAAAGAATTTCTGGTTGCGCATTTGGTACTGTTCTTTTCGAGGAAGGGTTCTTCTATAAGCAGCGCCTAATTACTTCCCTAGCTAGGATAGAGACCTGTCCCAGAAACAGTCCCCTTAAAATTATTAGTTAGGTTACGTTGGAATCATTAGCTTCCTTTATTATAAATAAAGACGTCCATTCATTTAGGTATGGCCAGCTAGCTCTGATCTAATGCTTAAGGTCCAAACTCTAGCTGTATTGGTTTTGATGTCTCGTATTCTCCTGTTGATTACCCGCGCGGATATTTTTTTTCTACGCAATTGAAATAATATATTAATATCTAAAAAATTACAATCAATAGAAAATATAAAGATAATGAGAAGGCTAACGAAAAATCTAAACGGACCTAAACAACTATTTGGAGCCAGAGGTAATGGTCTAAGCAGCCTAAGCCACGGGTTTGTAATTGGTTCGTCTTGAAAGACCCACTTGCGTCAGCTTGCAATATACTTTCATCATTGCTTACGTACACAAAATGGTTTTAAACGACGAAAATAAACAAATAGGAAAAGTAGGGAAAAGACAATCCGACGGCCACCGCATAACATGAAAGGAGAAATCGAATATATATATATATATATATATATATATATGCAGATGATTATAACATTACTAGGTTAACGAGGGCCAACCAAATATTAGTTATTTGTTACGTGTTAATCCCTCTCGATCTTCTCTTCTATATATACCCGTGCAAGCTAGCTAGCTAGTTTCAATTAGGTTAATTAGAAGCCATACTTCCCAGTGTTAATTAACGTACTTCAGCTCACTTATCTTTCATCCTAATGTACTATTCTGGCGAGTGGTGACACGTATTGTTTATACTCAACTTCCTTATTTTTTTTTTCAACTATCTTAAAACAAGCGTGCATGGCTTAGTAAGATCCAGCCTCAATATCGAAGGAAAGTAGTAAAATCTAAATACGCATTTACAATTAATAAAACGACCTTTAAAATATGCGCGGGACTACAAAGGAAATAATTAAAATTCTAGTACAAAGAAAACAATGTCATCGTATTTGCGTTCTTTAAGGAAGAGAATGGTTCGATCAACAAAGCCATACCCGTATGTGCTTTCTTTCTGCAAGGGAACAAAAAACCAACAAGGTTAACAAATTTGGGTCGGCTGATCAAGATCTATCGTTCGAACACGCACACGAATTACAGAGAGTCAGGGACACCTTAATTTCCAGTGCAAGAAATTTTGTGGCCAGTGTTTCTCTTGTCCTGAAATGACTCCCAGGACAGGACAAGCGATTGAGAGAAGCAGAGAGAGCGAGATCAGGGAGAGAGAAGAGATCATCATTGCCAAAAACCAGATTATTCTCTGGCACGGGGCCACCACGATTCCAAAGGAAAGAGATTTCTCACATGTTACCACATCCTCTCAATGTTTCCTCATCTTCGAAAATGCCATGGCCAACAGTCTGTTCTCATCGTCATCGTCATCGTAATAATGTTACTTGGACACAGTTAACTTCCTTTCCTTTCATTTTCTTTCCTTTTTTTTCTTTTCTTTTTTTCTGCTCAAATTCTCGTGCGTTAAGCATTCAAGCTATCCAAGTAATATTTGACGAGAGATAACAATCAACAAGATGTACTCTAAGTCCAACCTCCCCCTATTAAAGTTAGAGTCATGTTGCTTTAGGAAGGTGAGATATTGTATTCAAATACTTATAAATAAAGTATCAATGTGATCTTATAAACAATATAAGTGAAAAAAAATCAATAAACTCAGTTGAGTCTTCCACAATGATGTAGGTGAACTATTTAAATTTGCGTCTCATTTATCTCTCATCTCCCTCTCTTAATATAAATAATTTGTTTTATACTAAATTGTTATTTCTAACACCCCGCCTGTGTCTCTCTCACTCTCGCCAATCAATACCTGAAAAATATAAAAAGCAAGTCATGGTCATGGACTTCTAGGTAGATATACCAGCACTAATTGATGTTTTCTCAATTATATATTATATTGAGAAATTAAACAGTGCACTTTGGTTTTAATTATAAATCGCATCTTCAGCTGTTTAAGATAATAATTTGATCTACCAATGACTAGAACCGACTTTGGTTTTAAATATATACATGTTGGTCCCATTAATAGAAGAATTTTATCTGCTCTTTATCTGATTCAATAACTTGAGTGTAGATCACAAAACTTATTGTATTTTAATTAAGGACTCCGTGCGCTTGTACTAGTCTAGTAGTATTCCATTCTTCTGCGCATTGCATTTTTGTATTGTTTGTTTATTGTCTACATACGGTAGGTTGAAGGCACTACCTCTTCTATTCCGACGTAAACAACGGAGAGCTGTGGTTCACAAAGCGGAAGATCAGCATGTACATACGGTCGGTCATATCTACATGTACATAGATCTGTGTGCGTGTATTGTATATGATATGTTGCGGAAGAGCACGGGCAAGTTTATGATGGGTAGTCTTTACTTTAAAATCTCAGAAAATCGTAGACGAGAAAGTGAGAGTTAACTTAAAATTGGAATCAAACTCACCTTAACCGAACACTCCACCTAGCTCCCCCCAAGGAAAAAAAGAAGCAAACAAGCCAGCCTACGGCTCATCAAAACTCACTTGACCCAAAGCTAAAGATAATCAGCAAGTGTGAATTCTTTTGTATCTTGCTGTGGGCATCTCTTCATAAAAAGAATTAGAAAAGTGGGAACGATAACAATGAATAAGCAGAATTGGACACCACGCATACTGGTAGAACATTGAATAATATCGAAGGGATGTTTTATATGTGCGTACGAGAACGACAAACTGATGGGAAAGAGACTTTAGGTTTTAGAATACGAAAACGTTGCACACCATAAGGCTGCGGAATTGATTCTTGTTCTAGGCTCATGGGAAAAGAAAAAAAAAAGAGAGGAGAGAGGCCTGCCAGTAGGGCGTGGGTACATCACTAATAGCCTTCTGCCATAAATCGCACGGCTATACCAAAATTTACGAGTCCTTTTTAATGCACTTCGCCGGCCTATAGCTATTTACTTTATTCCAGTAAGTAAAGTACGATGAAGAAAATTTGCTTATTCTGGTTCTAAATTGCGTACTGTCTTGGTACTGGTAGCCAACAGTAATATAATGTAAAGCCAGGAAAAGTGGGGGAAACGAAGACAGAAACAAAAAGAAGAATATTAGCAAAAGCGAATTACAAACGAAAATTAAATTAAATGATCCTACAGACGTCTATCACAGATGCCGAAAAGAAAGCCGTAATATATATCTTGACCATATCTACATATAATTAAATAACATTCTGCCTGACATCTTTGACTAATTTACTTATTCATTGTTTGATTAGAAAAACGAAGCAATAAAAGAGATAACATGATGTCGCAAATTGGCCAAGGCTTGGTGACTAATCAGGATGATTATACTAAATTATTCACCACCGGCCGCCACCAGCTGCTACCGCCACTATCGGTCTATCTTTAAGCGCTGCAGCAGCGCCCTCTCCACATACTGTTTTGGAAACAGTGATTATTGTGGTATTAATGAATATAACTAATCTGCAGGACAAATCCACGAATCAACCGTACCTTCAGCCCTTGTAGAAGCATTCGCTAAAGCCTTGTCGTGGTTGAAATCAGATGATGAAGGTGCTGAGTTGTTCAACTTACAGACACCAGCACGAGCCGAGTTACCACGATTCCCATGATCCAAAGATCTCAAATGACCTTGACTCCCAATATTCGATCCAGCTAATTCATGATTTGCAACCCCACGAAGGTTCACGTCGACATGTACCCCATGGCTCATACCCAATTCCTCGAGGGACAGTATGCCTAAACTTTCTGGAGACGGTGCACCAAAACCGGACACATTAATTGAAGGGTGAAGAGGTGAATGGGGAAGAGACTGGAATGAGAGGATTGAGCTTTGCACGTTCAGCAAATTTCGAGGCTGTCTCGGAAGGCCTAGATTTGATGGGAGTTGGTGGTAGTTATTTAAGGTTGAATCAAAGTTGTTGTTAACAGCACTACCAGCAATATTAGTAGCACTAAGCACAGTATTGTTCAACAATGAAGGAGGAGGGGAAGAAACAAAGGATACTGATGGCTGGGCCTTTTGGTCAGAAGGACGTAAAGGGTAAAGAACTCCCACTGATTCCAAATTGCTAGACCGCAAGGCTGAGCTATTGCCTAAGAGATCAAGCCGGCGAGAGTAGGGTGAGCCCGAAAAAGGTGGTGAGGGAATCCCAGTGAATTCTTGAACCATTGCCCTGAAATTCGAGGTGTCGGTAGTTAGAACAGTGGTGGGTGCTCGCCTTGTAGCTCGAGCTCGTTTCTTGGAGTTGCGAACTACGTTGGGTTGTGCTGTAGCTCGTGCACCATTGATGTGGACTGGTCTTCCCTGCAACGATGATGGGCTTGAACCCTGCTTGAGTCCATGAGCAGCTAATATGGTTTGGCTTGATGATGATGAGGCTGGTAGGTTTCCAATGTCGGTGCAATTGACTTCGGATCTTAAGCCTCTAGATTGAGCCCCATCAAGATGTAGCATGGAACTAGAATTTGGGTTTGCTTGAGATTGAGAAAAAGCATGGAAATAACCAGATGAGATATCAAACGAATTGGCTTGGTCGTTTTGGTGCTGAGAAAAAAGCAGAGGTTGCGCGATTGACATGGCACCATAGTGGTTAGGAGTATTCAAGAAGGGCGGGGTTGACTCTGCCCGTGAGTCATATTCTTCATCACCACCGCTAGAAGATTGCGAACTTCCGCTGTTACCAGAAATATCCATCGCTAACTAGAAGACGAAGACGAAGGGAAGCAAATAGGGCAGTACAGGAACAGAAAATCACTGAAAGCTAACAAATAAAGGAGCCTGGAAAAGAGATCCAGGCGATCGATGTCGACAAAGTTGTAGAGAGAGAAAACAATTATGAGGGTGCTGCAAAAGAACCCATGAAGTGAATGACTAGAGATATCTTCCAATCCGGCTTTACGAGAAGCTCTATCTTTGAATCCTGGATCTGCAATGGAAGCAAATCTTTTCCTTGTCTTTCAGCTGGAGCAAAAGTTTCTATAAAAAGAAGAGAGAATATGCGCGTAGATCATAATTATGACCACAGCAGGTGAATGGTGAAGGCAATAGAGATATGAGAGGATCTCCTTGTCTTATGGTTCTTTTCCCTTTCTTTTCCTAATGCTCCGAACTAGGTTTCAGAGTAGGAAAGAGAGAAGTGAAAAGGAAAAGGGATGTTATTTAGGGTGCGTTTCTTACGATTTTAACATTATAAAAAATTATAATATAATTTCTTCTTATCATATTATTAATTCTTACTATAATAATTATTAAAAATCACAATTTTCTTTATTTTTTTTACCGAATATAATACCCTCAAGTTTTAATCTCCTCCAAATTTTAACGTACAGACACAAACTTAACCTTTCTGCTGAGATAAAGATGGCTCAACTTTAGAAAGATCATCTAGACAGTGCAGCGTGGGGTCGCCATATTTGAGTAGAGAGAAAATCGCTGCCGGTGGCTGGCAACGGGTCAAACTCAAAGTGAATACGAGAGAAATTAGAAGGTCGGCTTGCTAATAGTATAGGTTTATACTTTATACGAATGTGAAAGGAAGAAAAATAATATGAGATTAGAAAGCTAGCAAATACCTAATTAAAAAAATATAGAGAAGGAAATTACAGAAAAAGATCATCGGAAAGGAGAATAGTATAAAGTGAGAGGGTGCGCTTCGCTGACAGCTAGATTAATGGGCAACAAATTAAAGGATAAATGCAAAATTGGTCTATACGCAAAAATCGATTTAGTCCCTGTGATATGAAAATCATCAATTTAGTCCCTGTAATTTCAGAAAGTGATAAAATCAGTCCCTGATAAAGGACCAATAACAAACGAAAATAGAATCACAGAGACTAAATCGATGTTTTTCATATCATAGGGACTAAAACGATTTTTGCGTATAGCACAAGGATTGATTTTACATTTATCCCCAAATTAAATGACGTAACAAAACGTCTACCACCGCTGATATTATCTTGCCCACTTTAATAATATATACCAATAGTAGTATGTTAATTTGATTAACGAGCAACACAAGGTCGCTATATATATTATATAATATATCCACGTATGAATCCGATGTTTTTTTCTTTCAAAATCCTCGTTACAATTAGATAATACAAATTATTTTTAAGTTCGTTGTATTTTAACACGTGTGGTCCGCTTCCATAATTATTTTTTTGTAGTCCACTGACAATAAATCACTAGCCAAGGCAACAAAGGATCGATAGAATTTTTATAATTTTCTATGCTAAAAGCCTACAACTTTTGGAAAAAGTAAAGAAGCCTTCAAAATAAGGAAATACAACTTGCTGATATTTTTTCTTAAAATTCTTCATATATTACCTCGTACCCCAATTTCTAATATAATTAAATAGCTATTTTTCATTGCAAAATTAACAACTTAAACCGACTATCGGTGGTTAATTAAATCGAGTCTAATTAAATCCTATAAAATGTATAGTTTTCAATTGAAAAAATGTTTTACACCAAATTAAGTTCACTAAACCACGTACCTAACTTTATGTACATCAGATTCTCCATCACAATTGCAATTAATAACTTCAAAATGCTTCCATCTTCCACTCGATATTCACGAGTACTTGGCCAAAAATACATCTAAATGTTAAAGTTTTGTCAAGTCAATAGCTATGTACTCTATAAGTATCAGTGTAACACTATAAAATTCCAGCAAACCATGGCCACCCTAACCAAACTCTTACTCCATTACTTGAAAAGATGGTAATTATTTGCAGCCACCATGCTTATCTTCGCGAGGTACAAAACCTACACTTAATACTGGGCGCTAGCTCTGAATGGGAATATCGGAAAAGGCCGATGATCTGTTTAATCAGATCGGGCTAAATTTTTGGGGACTTTTCGCCTTCCCCTTCTGATCCTTTTGAGATGTACTTGAAGAGAGGTGGGTTAATGGAGGATGGCGAATGGACTTCGGTAGATGTGGCCCCCGAATTACAGGGTTTTGTTTGCAGTGATGAAGGTCAATATGGGAGTTTCCGATTGGAACGTGGATCCTATTAGATCAACATGGTGGTTTACCCTTCTTCTCCATGGATCGACAATCAAATCTTGACGGAATTAATCTAACTTGTCTCATATAAATTTTAAATGACATTATTGTCACTGTTTGCGTTAGGGTTGCAAAATCACGCCCAGCAATTTTTTACCCGTTAATCCAGTACTTCTCCGTTTTGTAAGAGAGCATCAAGTGAAGCCCCGAAGGCATACCTGAGCCCGCGCCGTGTCGACCGCTGTGCTGGGAAGTCTTCACAGTCCCCGAGGTCACCACCATGGCTTCGCAACTGGGATTCATGACAGGTGAGAGCGGAGAATGGAAGACGCGCAGAAATTTCTCGCCGCAGGGCGAAAGGACTCCTTGTTCCTCACATGAGAGGGACTTGGTCTCCTGGAATCCTGGGCACAAGCATCCCCGACACCATTAATACGTACCCAGCTTAGACTGTTGACCATTGTTGAGGATGTTGTGCACAAAACGATCGAATCTTCTATGTTTATCCCCTGACAAACTATAGTACACCTATCTGTTGCAGTCGTAGCCTCCAATTTCCCAGAGGCATCCTGCAAAACCAGGGGACTCATTGGCTTCATACACATCCAGCGCTGATAAAATTCCAGGATCCCATGATTCTAAGTTAATTGCAAAAGGTTGCTCATCTACCTATAAGTCTTAATCTCTTTCGAGTTTCTCCTCTTTTGTGACCGCGTAGCATCAACGATGTCACAGGCAAAACTCCATCAATACGCGTTTTCATTGCTTATAAAAATACTAACAATGGGAAACCCTTTTGCTTTTCAATGCCCACTCAACTAACACCCACATAATCCAGATACGCCCATGGATTTCTCTCTTTTTGACTTGTGCTCTCCTAACCTACTCCTATCTTCAGTGGCCCACCAATATATCCCTTTTTCCATCCTTCTCGACTTCTTCTTCTCAAAATTGTTATCTTATTTGCAGGACTAGAGAATCATATTCCACTAAGCATCCCTTGGTTGGTATCTTCTTCGCATTTCCAGTTTTATTGTGGATTTTTTTCGACTTCTGCTTAATTGCTTATGACCCTTTCTTTTTTCATCCATTTTTTTGACCAAGTTTCGTAGTGATCTGTCTCAAATTCTTTGCTAGTTTGCATTGTACCCATTTGCAGAAGAACTTGCTGATTCTGCATTCCTTCAGTTGAGAAGAGGATGATTCAGTCAAACTGACAGGGACTAGACGGATTATAAGGCCAAAGCTCCATATTGGTATTTGTGAACACAGTTATAATCTGTTAAGAGTTGCAGCTGAAGTCATTATGTTCTCACAATACTTATTGTGATTCCTTGCATTACCTACTTTTTATGATTCCGTAAGCCTATGGCTTAGAGATTAAAACAAAAAAGTTGGAGGTGCACAGCTTACCTAAGCAAAAAAGTAGAAAAAAAAAATGGTTGAAAGAAGATTATAGCTTATTAGAAAAGACCGTTAATATTCTATAAATACTAAAAATAGCACAGGAGAAGCCGAGAAGGGTTGTCTTCCGAACTCATGCATAAATCCGTGAAGTCAAAACGACGTTCTTTATCCTTATCGCTATTGGTATCAAAGCTTACAATCTATACGGGTTCCCCTGCCCTGACCAAAAGAAAGCATTATTCTCTTTTCCGCACAACCAATCCCAATGCAAAGTTGCTAGCTTGGATTTCCGGAGACAAATTTGGCAAAATTTTAACCTCGCAGAATATTTTTATATGCCCTTGTACTTATTAATGAAAGTTGGCTGGGCCTATCGCTCTCCGGTTACATTTTTACAGAGCATCTATTCTCAATAGTGATGGTTATAGTCAGTTCTGCCAGATGGTCCATATTCAATTTCGATGCAACCATCAAATTTTAAAAAATGTGTGTGAACAGTGCGGTAAAGGTCTGTCGTGGATCGTACTGGTTGATTCTCTTTAACGGCTATTGGCCTGCCCTACTACTAACCCAACGGGCGAATCGCAAACCAAAAACATCCGAATGGAACTTTCTCAACGTCTTCCATGCCGCCGAGCTAAATATTTATTTAATTTTTACCTACCCGTGGGTAACATAAAACACTAGCATGCATTATCCTCCCCTTTTCACAACTTTTAGTGCTCTCGATTTCTTTCGACTTTCGACAACATTTAAGTTTTTCTCCTTTGTTTATATATATTATCTGCACAAGCCAATATTCCGTCAATCCACTTTCGGTAATAATCATATTCTCACAAATTCGCTATTGGCCCAGGAAAAGAGATTGGTGTAATTACAGAGCAAGATTGGCAGTTATGAAGAAAGAGATGTATTAATTTTTCTTTTCTGGTTTTAGCTACCATTACTAAGCATTTTATTCACCCAATTCAGCCTTGAACCGGCTCTTGGTATCATTCGTAGGAACTTGTCATCGCAGTCCTTTCTGGGCTCGGGTTTTGACATCGAACCGTCAAGACGTCCCATTCGTCTTGGGCTCGAATCGAATGCCAGCCCAGAGACTTGGCCGTGGGTCTACATTGAGCCATAACCATCTGAAAAAATTATTTGCAGCTTTGCACCTTTTGTTTGAGTTTTAAAATTTTAGAGAAGTTTTAATTTTAAAGTATTGAATTTAGTGAAAAAAATAAGAGAAAAATAATTTTTAATATTTTATTATAGTGAAAATTAATGATGCGATGAGAAGATAGATTATATTGTAATTTTTTATTGTGTTAAAATTCTAAAAATTGTAAAATTTTTATAATGTCTAAATTTTACTAAAGTCGGACTGGAATTCTTTACATGTATATAAATCACTGCATTAGAAAAGGGGGAAAAACAATTTGCAATATTTGCCACTTTAGTTTTTTTTAATGTGTATGATGTACAGTTTTTTTGTTAGAATAATATATCATCTTACTTACTAAGAAAAAAAATATATATCATCTTACTTATCAATTCTTTTTGGGCTTTTATGGTTTTTTGTCCTAATTAGTATTTGAAGCCCACTGGGTTTAGCCCGGTGAATCATGCTGTTCTGGAAGTCTATTTGCTTGCAGCCTTGCAACAACGCCCTAAATTCTCCTCCCTCTAGATATATAGCGGAGACCACTCTAGTCTTGAAACATAGTACGTAGATACCTATTTTTCTAATTACAGCGGGAAACATTTTGTTGCAACGTAGACGTGATACCTATCACTTGTCTTCCTTGTGAGCACCCACACAACTTCACGTGGCTCACTTTGCGCATCCCAGACGTATCGCTTTCCACATTTTATGAGCCTTTTGATCTCAAGCCTGCCCGAACTGTCACTGTAATATCCCGTCCCCAAAAAATTGTAAGTGATTAATTTGAATTTTAAACGAAGAAATAGGGTTTAATCCTATGTTTAAATTTTGGATATAGGTTAAATCATATTTTTGAATTTAAAGGTATTTATATGGAGATGTAATCTATATTTGAATTTAAAGGTTTGAATAGAGATTTGATATTGGGTTTGAATTTAAAGGTGCAGAGATGAATATCATGTGATCTATATTTGAATTTAAAGGTTTAAATAGAGATTTGATCCTAGGTTTGAATTTAAAAGTTAAGATATGGATAAAGATTATTCTTATATTTGAATTTGAAATATATGGATAAAGATCTTATGTATGAATTTAAAAGTGATGGATAAAGTTATGTTTAAATTTTAAAGTTGCAGATTGAGGTTAATAAATAGTTGTAGAGAATGTGTATTGGAGAAAAAAAATTAGATTGAGGTGGTGCTACTAGTTTTCGAGAGATGGTTCGACAATTATTGGAGAAGTTTAAATATTGGTTAAGCGTTCGAGGTAAGTGGTTCTTCAATGAGATTTTGAACGTGCACCGTATTTTTATATGGTTTTGATGTATTATTTGGAGAACTGAACAAATTTTAGGTAAAAAGAGATTGTTGAGATTTTTGTGAAACTAAATTGAAATATTTATAACTTGTGCATACTGTGAAAATTGTCCTTGCGCTGGTGATATATCTCTGTAGTCTTTTTGGCTAATTTATCCTTGTGGTCTGTGTGACCAATTTGATAACCCTCGTGGTATTTAGAGGTCTTTGTGGCCTGGAAGTCTGTGTGACCTAATATTTAGAGGTCTTTGTAGCCTAGAGGTCTGTGTGGCCTAATATTTGGAGGTCTTTGTGGCCTGGAGGTCTGTGTGACCATCAGTAATTTCCCTATATTGCGTGGCCTTGGATATTTTTGTTACAAACTTGTATTTTGAATTCGGTATAGCTCACAATGTTTTATTCTAGATTTTGGTTATTGTGTTAAAATTGTCTTTTCCCCGACCCCCATTGACTTACTACTTACTGAGCTAGTCGTAGCTCACCCCTTATTCTTATATCTTTCAGAGTTGGCAGAATTAGAGAAGTTCGAGGAGCTTCACGTAAATTTGTGTTTCGAAGGCGTATTTTGCAAGAGTACTTTTGGAGATTAATGTTGGAGAATTCGATATTATATTATTTTAAGAGATCTTCATCGATATTGTAAATATCGGATATTCTAATGTAAATTTTAGTGCTCGGATTTATATTTTTGGGTCGTTTTACGGTTTATGAATATTTTGCTGAGGTTGTACAAAATTAGTTTTTAAATATTGGAGCCTAGATAAAATGATTATCCATGATGAAGAAACATTATTTTATACGAAAATCTATTCTCTTTGGAGTTTGGGTCATGGAGTTGGAAGTCTCAAATTGCTAGAGAAACTAGTCAATGAGCTCCTTATAAGGTTGTGACATCCCTCACTCCTCAAGGCATCTTTTGGAGTTGAGTTAGACCCACCTTTCACATATTGTGTAAATTCTAATATGGTATTAGAGCAAGGTTCCTAGTTTGTGGTCCACCGTCACCCGTTTCCACGTGTTGGTTTGAATGTCCTCCCGCCACACGTGAGGGGGCGTGTTGGAAGTCTCACATTGCTAGAGAAACTAGTCAATGTGCTCCTTATAAAGTTGTGACATCTCTCACTCCTCAAGACGTCTTTTAGAGTTGAGTTAGACCCACCTTTCACATATTGTGTAAATTCTAAGGAGCGCTGTTCCTTTTTCCAGATTTCAACGTTGATGTGACGTTCCTTGGATCATAATTTCTAGAGTTTTACTAGCTTACCCCTGCTATGTATCTCAATTGACTGTTATGTATTAGAGCTAGGCTTGTTCAGTTGTGTAGTTTTTTGAGAATTTTTTGTGTTTTGAAAATTTTTAGGTGATGTTAACTTTATTGGTATGCATGCGGTAGTTATTTTTAGGTGATGTTAAAAAACATGTTCGGTTTGTGTATTCTCAAGATTCAAAAAATCCTGAAAATACTTCCCTACCGAACAGCCCCTAATGTCTATGTCTCCACTCCAATAGGGGAAATTACACTTTACCTTGTGCTTATGGCTCGATCTTGTCGGATAGGCTGTGCAGTCAAAGGTTGGTGCGGAACCATGCACTAAACTATGCCCATCCATATAAAGCTTTTGCCCTTTTGGTTCAGGAATTAATTATACTGTCCATGTCAACCTTTTGCGCTTTTTGTGCTCTGCACAGCATACTGTTGGTTGGTGACTGCATAGCTGCAACCTTTTTTGGAGATAAAGCATACATGTGCAGTCACCGTTTTCGGTGGGCAATAGTCTTACTGTTAAATTCTATGTGATTAACAGTGAAATGTTGAAGACTTGCGTGATACCAAGCTTTTGAAGATACAAATATTAGTAGTTCTTGTTATTTGAACGAGGTCAGTATTCACGTGCACTTCTATACAGAGTACAATAGAGAAGACATCTAGGATTTATATATGGTCGACAATATTCATAACACAAGGATGTATTTCCACCTTAACTTATATGCCCAACAAACGGGTTTGTTTGACCTATTGGATTCCAATGAATTAATGGCATTCTATTCATGAAAATGCAAGTAGTTACACAAAATAAATGCAACAGCTTCGGTTTAGATACTGATCGCAATCGGCTTCTACTTTCCTTCTAGACCCATTGATTTCTGCTTGGAGTACAAATGGGAGGTTGGGCTTGTGAATTAGCAAGCACCCGACGATTTGGAGATTCTTGTCGTCACTAGTCCCTCTACCAGACAATCAGAATCGATACTTTCTTTCTTCAAGTCGTAAACTTTGACTACTTCTTTGCTTTTAGCGGCGAGATCAGCAAAAACGTGATTCTCCCGCGCGGCAGTTTTGGTTTATTTGCTATCCCTAGTCCTATCTTTCTCCCCACAACTTAAAAACGAGATCAGGGAATGACAGGCTTTTCTCTTTTGTCGGCAAGTAAAGAATGTAGTGGACACGGGTGTCGAAAAGGAACGAGAAGCACCTTGTTCAAACGTAGTTGTTTGGTTTGATAAATACTTCTGAGTGAAGGGCACTAGGGCAGAGGCCAAATATTAGTTGGGTGGTGCTGATTTTATGAGAGAACCTCTAGTGCCTTGAAACTATCGGTTGGAGGACATAAAATCGAAGGGGCCATCTAGACCTGGGGGTGGTTTGAAAATTGCTTGTTTGTTGTCGAGGGGTACAAGCCGGCACCGACTAATAGTTCTGAACCAGACGTGATGTTGGCAGATCCATAGACAACTAGACTCTTCAAACCTTATTCTGAATCAGTGGTCGTAAGGCATCGTATCTCTTTCTCTACGTTCACAAACCTACAAAGTAACCAACGCATAGATTTATTGCTTTAGGACCAAAAGAATAGATAAACTAAAGTTCTACCAACCCCATAAGAAAGAATGCAGGGGGAGGAGGGGGGAAGGAAAGTTGCCTGGGGCAGAGGGAAGAAACTGGTCCATAATAGCATACAGCTGGCGGTCATTTTCCCGCTGGGGTCCAGGCCAAACAGTCCCTTGATGCCGGTGTCTTAGGGGCTGTTCAATTACCTCTGCTTTGTCCATTGATTCACGTAATTTGAGTAGGGACAGTTGTTATCAGCACACTTCTAAATCATCCCATCCCATCACAGCTTCCCAATTTCCAGTTTCCAAATGCATTTTGCTGATCAGATCATACATGGCAGTAAAATTGGAAGAGATCTTTGTAGCTAGCCTCTTGTTCTATGATTAGGCCAATCATGAGGGTCTGTTGTAACTCTCGCATATTGTGAGTAGACAGGTTGGCTATGTTGGCAACAAATTTTTAAAATTACAACAAATGACAGTCAGATTGTTCTTCCGGACAAAATATTCAACGAAGCCTAATCATATGTTTTAATTATGATGTACTGGCATGGCATGACTGGACAATCTAACCATACTTTTTCCTCGTTAGTAGACTCTTTCTACGTACGTACCATCCTCCGAGTTAAATCCAACGTTTAGCGACCAACATAGAAATGAGATCACATCGTTGAACAGACTTTTAGGCATCTGTATCTTAATGCAGATTTTACTTCTCAATAATTTGTTGTATAAGCCAGCCCAAGAAAAAAATAAAGTTTACCCTTCCTAATGTCCGTCGACCCCAAAATCCCAAAGTTTATAAAGTTGGTTTCTTGGAAGCCACTCTATGGGGTTGTGAGTTTATATATGTATATGTACACGTTATCAGACTTTGCCTTCCATATAGCATCCTTCTTATTCAAGCCTCCTTTTGATGATTTTCTCTCTTTTATCAATCTTTCCAGATCTTATCAATTTGTGGTGCTCAGCCCTTTTTTCTTCATTGTTTGATATTGACACTTTTGATTCCTCGTTTTCAGTTGTTGATAGAATAACTTAAGAGCGCCCATGGCAGAAACGGCGAAGTACAGAGCGGATGGTGTATTTGGCTGTGGTTTTATTGGAGGAATCTTCCAACGCCAGAGCTACTGGCCGAGAAAAATTTCTGTGCATTCACTACCACCAGACAGTAGCAATGATTTATTGAAGGCACCGAGCATCGATAATTCCAGGAGGCAAAGCAGCAGCTCCGTTAAGTCTGCTTGCATAACATCCACTCTAGGCAATAATCCATCAAAACTCAATGAACAACCTGCAAGGAACTCTATCTCCGTTTATCCCAGGACTTCAACTTCTCACAGGAAAGTTGAAGGTCGAAGACTTTCTGATGCTGCAAGAAGCTCAACTTCGTCTTCCACTAGTTCATGCCGAAGAAAGTTGTCACAATACGCGGAGTTGGGCGATGCAAGACAGCCAAAGAGAGAGACCGCCGACAACTGTACAGACCTTACGAGGATGATAATTGATCCCGATAAATTAAATGAAAGCAAAGCCCTCGATCGAGCGGCCACTTCTAGCAATATTGTAGCGCTTTTAGGCCCCCTGGGCAACTTGAGGCAGACAGGGCCTGGGAGATTATTAGGAAATAACAGTACTGGTACCCCTGTTAAGACCGTGGATCACCTTTCTAGAAATCTTAAAGAGAAAAGCTCCATGCTGAACTCCAAAAATGGCTTTGGGAAACTTGGTGGTAGTGTTATTATGGGCAACATTGTCAGGAAGAATAGTGATGACTCGAGGCAGTTTCGAGGTGTGATCAATAAATTGGATCCGGAGACATTTAAGGCTGTGGGAAATGAGGCATATATGCAGGGTAGATTTGAAGAGGCCTTAGTTCTATACGATCAAGCTATAGCTCTCGACTCAAATAACTCTATCAGTCATTGCAATAAAAGTGCCGCTTTGATAGGCCTGGGCCGGCTTGCGGAGGCAATCTTTGAATGCCAGGAAGCCATCCGGATTGAGCCTTCATATCAAAGAGCTCATCACCGCCTGGCAAAGCTTTATCTCAGGTATTCCGTGGAGATCGAAGACAACATTGTATGCCTGCTTGTTTTTTCCCTCTTGAAATTTCCATTAAGAGAGAATGTCAATTGTCCAATCTGCAGAGTAGGAGAATCAGAGAACGCACTATATCACTACAAACACTCAGGCGCCTACGCTGACTCGGAAGACACAGGCCAAGCTCAGGCTTTTGAAAAACACCTCAGCAGGTGTACTGAGACTCGTAAGCTAAAACAGTGGAATACTTTGCTAAAGAACACCCAGCGTGCGATATCATCCGGTGCTGACTCGGCACCTCAGGTTGGTTCCCATATCATATAGAAGCTGGAGGGTATTATTTGCCCCCTTTGGTTATGCTTTTGCTATTATACTATTCGCCACCTTGGGTATTTTAATTTTCTGATTATGATTCGTGAAGGTCTACGCTCTACAAGCCGAGGCTTTACTGAACCTTTGCAGACATGAAGAGGCCTATGCCACTTACCAGAAGGGACAGAACTTCAATATTGATTTTTGTACAAAGACGTTTGGCCCGGCTGGTAGTGCTTATCTAATGATGATTCAGGCACGTATTCTCTTGGCAGCTGGCAGGTTAGTTAAGAGTAACTTGCTCTGATATGTATCAATTTTTCTTTCTCTCATGAGCAGGGTTTTCCATCTTTACACTTGTATAATTAGATGGTGCGACTATTTGCCCGGAAATTATCCGGTTTGTATGGGATGGAAGGACTTTATAAACTACGAGATCAATTAAGGTGTGAGTAAATTGGTTCAGACACCTGGTTATAAACAAAAAGAAAAAATCATATAACTGCATTGTGAAGTTATAGACGTGAGAATTCAACTGTTCAGCCATGGACATGACATAAATCCTAGACCAAATTTTCTCTCCTTTTGTTCTGTCTACTGTTTTCTTGGTATAATCACTATTGTTCACCCAACAGATCATATAAAAAACGATTGATACTAAATAGCTCAGATCCAAATCGGGAGGAAAGCCAATTAGCTAAAGTTGTAGGTACGTGTTTCCACAGGTTTGAGGATGCTGTGGCAGCATCTCAACATGCAGCTAAACTAGATCCAAGCAACAAGGAGGTGAATACGGTGGTAAAGAGGGCTAGAGCGATTGCATCAGCTCGATTGAGCGGTAACCTACTCTTCAGGGCATCAAAATTCTCGGAAGCCTGTGCCGTGTACAGCCAAGGACTAGAAAATGATCCATACAACTCTGTTCTGTTATGCAACCGGGCAGCCTGTCGGTCCAAGCTTGGTCAATTTGAGAAAGCTGTTGAAGATTGCTCTGCAGCTCTTAACTTGCAGCCTTCTTACAGCAAGGCCAGACTACGAAGGGCAGATTGCAATGCCAAGGTAATCTTTTTTTTTTTTTTTATCTTTCTCGCTCACAAGAGAGTGGATCCTGTTTAACCGGGCCAATACTTACAAGCTAAAACTTGTAGTGAGAAGTTGATGTTTTTCTTGTTCTGTTTAAACTAGTTGGAAAGGTGGGAAGCTTCAGTTCAAGACTACGAGATGTTGATAAGAGAGACTCCAGGGGATGAGGAGGTGGGCAGGGCTTTGTTTGAGGCTCAGGTGCAGCTTAAGATGCAACGCGGTGAAGACATTAAAGACCTAAACTTTGGTTCAAATTTGATTCTCATCACTAGCAATGAACGTTTCAGACACTTCATAACCTCACCCGGTAAATCCTCTCATCTCTTTTATTGGCACAGCGCTTGGCTTTATCTGGTTTGGCAGCTAGAAGAGGATCCTAGACACCATAAAATTTAACCTGTTGGTGTAAATGACAGGGATGACCGTAGTGCTCTTTTGTAAGAAAACGAACCACAAGCAGGTTTTGCAAGTTCTGGAGCAAGTTCGCAAGAGATTTCCATCTATCAACTTCCTCAAGGTTTGTACGGGATAACTACCTCCTCTTTTTGGGTTTCTCCGAGTTGGGGCCATGTTAGTGCTATTAGACCCGAGACGCTCATTAAACTTCAGCGATACAAAATGATATGGATGCCATGGTTTTCTAATGGTTTCTGACATTCTAATATATACAACGTATTGATCGATAAATTCAGGTTGAGATCGAAGACCACCCCTTCTTAGCAAAATCAGAGCGTTTGAGCTCCATTCCGGCCTTCAAGATATACAAGAACGGAGCAAGAGTAAAAGAAGTTCCTGGCAACAACTGTGAAATGTTAGAGAGTTCCGTCAAATTGTACAGCAGTTAAAGATCAATAATTGCATAAAAGTGAAAAGAAAAACGGATAATCTGTGCAAAGGAGGCTTCGCAGTTGGCCAAGAAGGGCCCATTGCAATACTTTAAACAGAGTATGATCCATTACTTGGCTGGCATTGCACACAAAGCAGAAAAGTAGAGAGGGAATCCGCTTGGTGAGAAGTTTTTTAGTGTTCTTTATATTACACAATGGGTTTTGTTTCTTTGCTTTTGAATGTGTATGGACACCTTAGCAAATAAGATTCATTTTTTTTTGGGGTTAGTTGAACTTCTATTTTGTGTTAAAAACACAAAAAAAAAATTCTAAGCAAAGGTGAATTCCATTTTATGAAAAATTTACAAGCGTGTTGAATACAAACAGCCTTTCGAGACCTAGTACAAATAACAAGAGCATAAAGGTCATTACAACATTTAAAACCCAAAAGAGTTATACATCAATTAGCTTTAAAGGTCTAGTTCTAAATGGTCACAGAGACCTCAACTAAGCGGATCCAAAGACCCGAAAAATATTTCCATAAAAAATGACGGTCGTCAAGGAAGTGGATAGTCAAACATCTTGCTCCCACTTTCCTAAAAGATCCTCCACACCAACCCAAAAAGATAGCAAGATGCACAACAAAAAGTGGCAAGGGAACGCGCAAAAAACCACCGGAATAGCAGCTGCAGTGAAGATTTGAGCTCAAAAAGTCGACAAACTGGGCAGTCACCATCTGTTCCCTCCCACAGAAAAATTCCATTCAAACAAAATTAAAAAACGCAATAAAAACACATCTAAGGTAAAGGGTAACAACTCTTCTACCGAACAGCTCCCAGATGATGGGCCTAAAACAAAGGCCCACGGTCTCAGCCATAAGCAGCTCTCATTGTGCCACCTGTGCTGGGCTCGAATGGTACTGTCTCTTTACTACTCCCACATAGGCCATAGCAGCCTAGCAGGCTTGAATGATTTCCAGCGGGCTTTTAATGTTTGAATTTGTAGCGTACAGAAAAACAAGAGGTGGAAATTACTAAAAGGGCTCGAACTCAATCATGGATAAATAATGCAATTTCGCCGATACATAACGCTCAGAGAATACCTTTAATTGGATCCTCCTAACCATTCCATATCACTATTTTAAGTTGTTAGAGGAGATTAATTAAGCCATATGTATTGTATATATCTAATAACAATTAAGCTAAGGAAGATAAACGACATCATAGGGATCATTATTAGGACAGTAAATTTTCTGTGGTCGGACAGTTATTTCTCTAACCATTTTAAACAAACTAATAATTAGAAAGCCAAGGCAAAAAGAAGAGATTAGGTATGGTCGACATAGAAAAATGAAGAAATTAGAAGGCTAGGAAATCGCATTAACTTGCCCAGCAGCTTAGAAGGTCCTGAGTTTTGCAGGAAGGCAGTAAGACCACCCCGGAACTATAATTTAAGCAAAATTTTCTATATAATTTTTTCTCACGAATTAGGAAAATGTTTAGGAGCATAAAGTTTATATGACTGCAAATGATATAGAACTTTATTGTTAAGAGAGAGAGAGAGAGAGAGAGAGAGAGAGAGATTGTGAGATAGGGAAAGTGCATGAAGATATTCATGAAATATATTCTGATTTATATGGGAAATTATTACATGGTGGACTTATACATTGATGGAAGCAAAAACCTTCTGTCCAGGCAAAAGAAAGCAAAGCTGTACAAATCTGATACAACTTTTATATCACAGCAGGAAGGAATAAACATAACAAAGGTTATAGTACTATAGTGGGACTAGTTGGATTCTCCAGTTCCACGGAGGATCTCAATAAAAATTTTAACCAAAACAAACCAGAGAAAAAAGGAGAGTGAAATATTACTTGGAAAAGAATTAGAAATTAAGATAGAAAAACCGCTAATTCACCGGGATCATCTTTTCCAACTTCGACTCCTTGAAAATGGATCTCTCATTCCACCAGCAATCCATGTCTCCTTTGCTATATCCGATGAAATCTTGTAGAAATCAGTGTCATATTTCATAACGATCATGTTCTCTCTCTTCGCTCTCTTCTCTTCCTCCATTAAACACTTTAAACTCTTCGTTTTTCTCTTTTCTTTTTCTTTACCTTTTTCATTTTTCTCTTTTTCTTCTACTTCTACTTCTTCTTCTTCCTCCTCCTCATCTTCTTCTTCTTCCAACCAGCCTTTTGCAGGGGCAGATCTACAGCGCATTAGCAGCAATGCGTTTGGCGGAGGCGCAGGAGGTGCAGCAACAGATTCATCATCACACGGCCTATATCTGTCCGTTTTATCTTGTTTGAAGAGCCTATTGTCTTGATTTTCCTGTAATACCATAAACCATTTGGAGAAGGCTGTTCTTGAAGTCTCATTGCCGTCACCTACCTCAGTCCCCAGTTGATTTTCTCGATATTCTTCCTCTTCTTCATCATCCTCATCCTCAATAGTGATATCCGACTCAGGAAAGGCCCCAAAGCAATGAAAATCAAATCTTATGTTTCGTAAACACGTCAAGAACTGCATTATATCTTTCTTGAACCCTAGAGTTTCAGCCCAACCGGGTCTCCTCTTCTGTTGTCTGTTGTTATGAATTCTCTCAATTTCTTCCATGACTGATTGCCAACTCTTGCATGAACTGGTCTTGGGCCTGACCTTGATCTGCCCGGCACAAGTGACTTTTGGGGAGGTCGGTTCGGAGATCTCTGCGCCCATCGACTTGGTTTTAGCCCAAAGGAGGGGGCTGGCTTGACCAGCCCCTCTGGTGCTGGATTTCTTGAGGTGGTGGTGGTGATGGTTGTGGTTGTGGTGGCGCTTGTTCGGTTCTGAAGGCCTCGCTGGGCTGCGTATGGGCTTCGGCATTAGTGTTAGATGGGCCCGAGAAGGAAAACACACCAACAGATCTGCTGAAGGAGCTGCTTTGGCTTCTCTTCCCTTCATGGCGCCCTTCCTTTCCTCCTTTCCCTTCTTTTTTCTCTTTTCTTCCCCACTGTTTCTTTCTTTTTTCAGATCTTCTACCTGATGGATTGCATATGGTTTCTAGGTATCGAGTGTCTTTGGATGGTTTTTAAAAGAGAGCAGGGACTGAGAGAGAGGGTCCGGGACTGACAGTTTTCATCTGCTTTTGCCTTTATGTTACTTCTCTTTACTATCTGTTTGTTCAATTCTCTAGCACTCCTTTTGGCTCCCCTTTGCAACTTTTTTTTTCCCTAATGGTTGCTAAAACACCTTATAAAATATAAAGAAAGGTGAAATACGAAAGTTGAACCACGAGCCTTGTTTTATAATCCAATCATACCCTCAACTTTGTGAGCCCATGCCAGTTAATACTCGGCCCTATTGCTGGTACCCACAAATCCATATACAACTACCAAACCGCCCTTCCTATGGAACCCACGACATTTACGGGAATAAATATTACCTTCCTTTTTTTTGTGGTGGTACTGTTGGTATTTCATTTTCCACTGATTAGTATTGGTGTTTGATGTCTTTCTGATGCTTTTATTATTACGAGTTTTAAAAAGGGAGATTTTTGTGATGGGTAGAATTAATTAAGAATAATAGAAGTCGAAGGCTCCGTAGAAAATGATTTTCTAGTACAAGGAGAGACAAAGCTCACCGAAAGTCCCAAGGGGGGGGGGGGGGGGGGGGGGGCAAAAAGGGGACTAACTAACGTGAGGATGCCGTGATGAAGGGAGTATTAATGCCCCTGAGAGCAAGCGAGGATATGGCACCGTTTGGATTAGACTTCTCTCCCATTTTGTTTGGGGGACCTTCACGAAGAATCTTAGGGTACTCCCTCTCTCTATGATTTATATTCGTTATTGCCATGTTGCGTGTGAGAGAGATAAAGAAAACGAGAGAGGGGTTTGTGGGGACGCCACTTTTCCTTATGGGTTCCTTTTTTTCTCTTGTTTAAATGTGTTAAATAAGAGTTTTGTGCTTTAAAAAAATGTAAATCTTCGTTAGACCTTAAGAAAGAAGGCAGAAAATAAGGTCAAAAAATGACGGCAAAAGGGATTTAGAGCGAAGGGAGACGTGCCGATCTATGCCACTTTGAGCTCAAATTTACAAAAACAGATGATGAGGGGTGGGTAGGGGGGCTTATAAAGTCGTTAAACTTATATTAAACCAATTCCGTAGCAGTGGCGTTCGATGCTTACAAAAACACAACTCCTTTATATATATGTTCAATCTCATGCTAATTAGCTGGAATCACGTTACTGAAATTCTATTGGTTCCTTTTCTAGGAAGCACCAAACTTATTTCTAAGCGTTTTAGCATTTAGATAGGGACTTGAGAAATTCTTTACACGCTTTGAATGCCACGTACGGGTTACCAATTAAAACATGGGGGGCTTTACTAAAACTTTTGAAACCATCGATCTGAAGCCATAACAGTCGCTATATATATACTTTCCATTAATAGCATAGCTAGTACAAGCTGCCAACGACTGTTATTCGCCTCTAATACAGTTCGAGGGTCTAAGTTGTTCGGGCAACCTTTTCGTGGCGGAACAGTTAAGAAAAGGGAATTGATCGCTACAAAAGTAAGCAGGCCGAGCTAGAAATCAGGGTCAGATGTTTAGGTTAATGCAATGTAGTGGGTGCGTGTGTCCCGACCTTTTGTATTATAATTGAGAGGCATGTAGGGTGGGTAGAAGATGCAAAGAATGGAGAAGTTGGGCTTTAAATAAACAACTGTTTCGCCTGTGGGATCCTCATCCGATTACATGATATCAAAGACAAAGCAAAAGGATTCCTTTCGATCATTCCTGGCAGCAACCCTATCCCTAGTCCTCTCATTGTTTAGGTCCACAGGACCAATTTGTCAAAAGTAGGTTCGGCTATATATGTACTCAATGGGCAATGGCACTTAACAAGGCCTAGCTAATTAATTGGGTTCTACCCAAAAGTTCTCCGCCTGAACGTGAAATTAGGGAAATCGATTAGCATACCGGTCCAGAAAACGTGAAGTTGCAGCTAGAAAGTTCTGCGAATAACTTTGAAGCTTTGTAATTGGAATATTAAAGAAACGGCTTATTTCATTGGAAAATCATTGGTGATGCTTAAACTAATAGGGAAAAAAACTTTGGAGTACAAGGTTGGATTGCTTTTCCATGTATGAGCCAATCTTTGTTCCCCGCCCTGCTAATTATGATCATGGAAAGACGGATATATAACAAGGATAGGTGGCCCTTCATAATGGCATCCATTGTTTAACGTACATATGATTTCCAAACTCAGATGCTAAGAGGGTCCATTAATTTTTATCGTAATCACAGAGCGGCTTCATATGATTACAATTTTATTAAGATATATGGTTTTTTTTTTTTAAAATCGAGATTTAAATAATAATTTACACCTGCGGCTGGATACCGTATAAGCAGCTCGTGGAACTACCTCCGTGGGTAAAACTCGGATGCAAGGATGGATGGGCCATTCATAATACAACAATGGGCTGAAATCTGGGCCAACACATGATCTGGTGGAGAATTGGGTAATGTAACCGCAGACTAGGTTTTGAGTTTTGAGGCCCAGTTAGATGTAGGCCCAAATTATATCTCGTTTCGATTTATTGGGCTTAGAGGTAAATTAACGGTTCAACCTGATTCATGTCAAAGCCTTATCTTATGAGAGGTCACGACTGTTTTCAGTTGGGCCTTTGTAAATCCATTACTCTACTGACAGAAACACGAGGTCAAGAAGTTGCATACTACGTACCCTAGAAAGGCATAGATCCAGTATCAAGACGGTAAGATACTAGGCAGCAACAATGGAGGGACGGAGACCTTGTTGGGCCAAGACTTTATCACAGAATCTGTAGTTTCAAATATGCTTCGATCTAGGCCCAGCCCAGCCATCCACAGCTGAACTAATTCATTTATTTTGTACCAAGGGATGCAGAGATATATACTGGCCTACTGGCTACCGAAAAACTGATGTATCTATTTTCATTGAATAATTGTTCTTATTAACCAAGACGCGTTCCGAAAGATATCCAACATAACCGGTTGTAATAAATAGGCTATAACGCGTCCGTGTGGTATGACCTTCTTTTAGAAATGTCTTTGAGGTTCAATTTTTTTCCCCTCTATCCCTGTGGTCATATACATTTTCCACGTGCCCCTCCATCCAATTTTTATCCTTAACTTAACGCAAATTACTGACCTGTTAAACCAGTCCACATCACGACCTATTAAAAGTTGACACCTGTCAAACTCGTTGACTGGATTGTCTTATTGTACATGCCACGCCAGCAAATATGATTGAATTGATGAAATTACCCTTACCACATCGATTATAACTTTTTACAAAGACTAAAATAGCCTTATATTTATTCAACCATGTTCTCCCTTACCCATGCAACATAATTTCCCCCAAATCCCACGAAGAACCTAGCTCCTATATTTTTTTTCCAAATCCCACAACCAACCGTAGCTCCTAAATCCCCCAAGTTCTTTGACCACAAATCTCAGGAACTGTAGCCATTCTTTCCCCAAACCATGTGTGAATACGGGAGAATCAATCTTTGCTAAATCCCCCAAGTCTTCTAGTGATGAAGTATTTCTGGACATACAAAACAGAGGGAGAAATAGGCAGGTATTTATAGTAAGAACAATGGATAAAAGAAAACTCATGTTTCCAACAACCAGGATAAAAAGAGCAGCACTTTGCCTGGTAAGCTCTGTGTTGTGAGAAAGCACCAAATCCAGAAGATTCAAAACTAACCCAAAACAAACCATAGACAATCGACTTCACAAAACCAGGGAATATCAAAGATTCAACACCAATAATTCACTCCACATAGGAAGCCTTTGCAGTCCTCAATCAAAAGTAAAACAAGTAAGTCAATTTCATGAAACCCAATTACGTGACTAGGTAAAACACAGTGTAAGATTTTTGTTTCTGACCTTGTCTTGACTATTAGTCGTTTGCAATGCTGTTGATTCTCACTCAGAACCAGATACAAAAGCCATGAAGATCTTTTAGATTGAGATTCCTTGAATGGTCAAGATTTTTTTGGATTTGGGGAAAAGCAATTTCACGAACAACAAGAGAGTTTCAGGCGAAATCAATTTGGGGGAAAAACAATTTGGATTTTGGACGATGGTCTTCTTCAGCTGATGTGGCAGGGGCAAAATGGTCCATTTTGGCATCTTCATGGGCTTGCATGTGCAGTCAACAACTTTGATAGGTGTCGTGTTTCAATAGGTCGTGACTTTGACTGGTTTAACAGGTCAACAATTTTCGTTGAATTATGCATAAAAATTAGATGGAAAGGAGCATGATGTGGAGGTCTCGGATGCTCACGAACTCGCGAAGGATCCTTCCAGGCAAGTTCAGCACGGAACGAGGGATTCAAATTCGGTGCGAAGTACCGAAGGGATGGCTGAAAATTCAACTTTCATCCATCCAACGGTGGAAAATGCTCGGGCTGTGGGTCCTGCTCGGGACCCATTTCTGCCCTAGCAGCCACACTTGCTCGAGCATCCCGAGCATTTTCCACTGTTGGATAGCTGAAAGTTGAATTTCAGCCATCCCTTCGGTACTTCTCATGTAATGGCCTTCGCACCGAATCCGTTCCTCGGAACGGGTCCGGATCTGGGGGGCATTGAGCGAGAGGAAGCCGTTCAATGATTTAAAGACCGACCTGACTAATGTCAGGACGTCCGAGTTTCAGGATGAGGTATTCGATGTTAGGGACGAGCGAGTTGAATCGCTTGAAGACGGCCTGACAACGGATCAACTTCTAGACGTCGGAAACGGAGTTGAAGATGATGGATTCGGATTCGGTGCGAAGTACCAAAAGGATGTCTGAAAATTCAACTTTCAGTCATCCAACGGTGGAAAATGCTCGGGCTGTGGGTCCCGCCAGGTACCCACACCAGCCCGAGCATCCCGCGCATTTTCTACCATTGGATGGCTGGAAGTTGAATTTTCAGCCTTCTCTTCAGTACTTCGCACGGAATAGCCTTCGCATCAAATCCGTTCCCAAAGATGATGACCATGAGCGCGTCAGGGACACGATCGAAGGCGTTCATTACTTTGCGTCTGAAAGCCTCTTTCAGAGAAACGTAAGTTTTGAGTGTGATATTCAAGGTGCTGCATGTGCCTTTAAATAAAGGTTGTGGATGAGAACCGAAACCGTTGGACCGGTGCCACACTGCCATGAGGAGAGTGGGACCTACACTCTTTCCTCAAAACTTCAAAGCGTACCCACCTTTGCTAATATTTCCTTTTTGATCCCTATGTTCGTTTCGTCCCATGTGGATATGGCCAGATGGCATGGCACCAATATATACTGATAATACATAGTAATACGGTGACGTTAGGACTATGAGAACATGAGATGACACGTATCCTACACTTGGCAAACCCATGTCTTTCTTCTTTAGTCAAGAAAAAGAGAGTGAAACCGAAATCTGAAGTGCCAACTGTTGGGTTTGGTCCGAAGAAAACTAATTCTTGATCCATGTTTTTAATCCCCTATAACAAATAAGCGCTTACTTTATAAAATTTATAAGAATTGTTGGGTTCTCTTATATTAAATGTGGTCCGATTTTGTTCAGCCCTGATATCTCATACAAGACATAAGCACTTCCTTTATAATACGTAAGCGTTTATGTCATTATAAGGAGATATATATAGTGTTTAGTGTGAGCAAGTTGTGTGACACCCGTTTGGCTATCTTAAAATCAAAAATATTTCTTATTTGTTATAATTAATTACAACTGACTGGTTTCTTAAAGTGTGGCATCCACATGTTTAATGTCTTTGTTTTTAAACAATTGAAAATGACCAAATATTGTATATAAAATGTCCGAAGTACTTAATTCAAAGGTCTCAATTTTCCCTTATTAATTTAAACATTCTTTAATGCATGTTATTATCTACATGACTCATACTATCCAGCTTCATTGCTTAAATTAAAATGCAAGATATTAAAGTTGTGACCTTCTTCCTAAACGTTACACTTCGCATTCAATTTCCTCATCACAAAAAAATGTTCAGTGCATACTATCCATCTTGGTCGCTTAAATTAAAACACAAGATATCAAAGTTGTGACTATCTTCTTAAACGTTACATTTGGCACTCAGTGTCCTCATCACAAAAGGATATTTAGTGCATGGAGACCACAAGATCCATGTTTGTATCTCATATAAGACGTAAGTGCTTACTTCTTAATATTTTGTATCTCTAATAATATGTAAGCACTTATGTCATTATAAAGATACATACACACACAGATATATATATATATATATATATATAATGTTTAGTACCGGAAAGTTATGTGTTACACGTCTGTCTATCTTAAAATCAAAAAAAAATTCTTATCTGTTATAATTAATTATAATTGATAGACTTCTTAACGCATGACATCCAAGTGTTTAATGTCTTTGTTTTCGAACAATTGAAAATGACGAAGTATTGTATATAAATTGTCCGAAGTACTTAATTCAAAGGTCCCAATTACCCCTTATTCCTTCCGAAATTACCAAATCATATATCATATACCGCATGTCCGAAATTGTTAGAAATAGCTTGGTAATCTATGCGCAATTTGAGGATGGCCACAAAATGACCAATTCTTATACGCTTTTTTTTTTCTTTATATTCCCGTCCTTGTGTGTTTATTTCGCTTTTATCAACAATCGTGGAACAAAAGGAGCCATTCTCCCCTCACTAAAATCCCATTGGAATAATTGGATAGCCTGGTTGGTTATTTGTAAACTTAAGTGAGAAATATTTGTGTGGACACTATCGCGCGAGTGGACATATCTCCCCTCACAAAAGGAGCTATTGCTTTTTTTTTTTTTCATTCCCTAATTTGTGTGGACACTATCGCGCGAGTGGGAAACTCCAATTGGAATGCAACTAAATCGGGATTTTTTTTTTAATTTACTTGTAGTTAAGGAATCTCATTGTGCTGTCATAATTGGCCGTGCCTGCTTAATGATATACTTTAACTAGTTCCTCTTGTTAAATTGAAATAATTAATAAATAACATGCAATAACTAATTTTCCTATAATAACTTATTTTATAATATTATGTATTCACGTGATCTGCGACTCTATTATTAATATATAAATATATGATCTGTCACATATAAATTCTTAATATTGCATGTTATTACTTGTGTGATTCACATTAACCATCTTCATTTCTTAAATTAAAACGTCGGATATTAAAATTGTGATGGTCTTCCTAATTAACATTACAATTGACATTCAATGTCCTCATCGCAGAATAATGTTTACTGCATGGAAAACTTGTTATCCATGTCTCTATCCCTAGAGTTCGTAATCCGCTTATTTCATAATATTATGTATTTGTGTGACTCACGACTCTGTCAGTGACAGCTAAATATATTATTTGTCACATCGTAATCGTCTTCGTATTCTTTACATGTATTGCATGGAGGTGATTTGGCTTATATTTTCGTTTCTTAAACTGATTCGTCTTAGTACATGAACTTCATGTGACGACATGCAATCATGCTAAAAGTTTTTTGTTTTGTTTACATATATCAATATGTTGCGAACCAGCAGCTTGTGATTAGTATAGATTGGCTTATGCGCCACACGTCTGTCCGTCTTAAAATCAAAAGCGTTTTTTATCTTTTAATTCATTAAAACCGGCTGGCTTCGTAATGCGTGGCATCCACGTGGCTTATGTTTCCGCTTTCTTCATTACAACTGGAATGCTTCTTAACGCGTGGCATCCACGTTGCTTATGTCATCGTTTTCTGGGAGTTGAAATGTCAGGAACATTACGATATGACCACCGGTCCACTATAGGCCAAAAATGTCATTCAAAAGATTTCTTCTTGTCAGTAATTCTTACTGCTTTACAAAAAAAAAAAATCTTACTGCACGGAGATCACTTGGCGGGGCCCACGTCTCTTGTTCCTGAAACTAGTAGTTATTAATAGTCAAGGGCCAGTGCGTTTGTTAAATAAAATTTTATTTTTATTTAATATATTTTAAAATTTTATTTTTACTTTTATCATTCGTTTATTAATCTCAATAGTATTTATTTTTTAACATCAATACAAAATTTTGATAAAATTTTAAAAATAAACACATTGTCAAACATATGGATGTCACGTACGCATATCTTCGTGACCCATATATATGATCCATACATTCTAACTATATATACGTTAACATTGACTAAGAAAGAAATTAAAAACGGTAATCTAAAGTACGTACTGCCTGCATGCACTAAACAAAATATATATTCCAACATTTCTTAAATATAAAATTTATATTCGCAAAATATATAACCTTATAATTCGTTAAAAAAGCGAATTCCTCCAATCCAGCTATATATATTTCTAGCGGACACTGCTACGTAATTATACAATTTCAAGAATACCGATGAAGAAATTACAAGGCGGTGAGCATTCATTTCCTAGCATCATATCGTTTGGCTTTAAATGGGAGCAAGCGAGGAGGAAAGAACAATATATATGTATATACCATATATATGATTTAAAAAGAAAAAAAATCTCGTAATTAGAGGTACTTCTACGACCACCACTATCACCAGCAACTCTTCCTACGTACGTACCATCCTCCGAGTTAGTAGACTCTTTCTACGTACGTACCATCCTCCGAGTTAAATCCAACGTTTAGCGACCAACATAGAAATGAGATCACATCGTTGAACAGACTTTTAGGCATCTGTATCTTAATGCAGATTTTACTTCTCAATAATTTGTTGTATAAGCCAGCCCAAGAAAAAAATAAAGTTTACCCTTCCTAATGTCCGTCGACCCCAAAATCCCAAAGTTTATAAAGTTGGTTTCTTGGAAGCCACTCTATGGGGTTGTGAGTTTATATATGTATATGTACACGTTATCAGACTTTGCCTTCCATATAGCATCCTTCTTATTCAAGCCTCCTTTTGATGATTTTCTCTCTTTTATCAATCTTTCCAGATCTTATCAATTTGTGGTGCTCAGCCCTTTTTTCTTCATTGTTTGATATTGACACTTTTGATTCCTCGTTTTCAGTTGTTGATAGAATAACTTAAGAGCGCCCATGGCAGAAACGGCGAAGTACAGAGCGGATGGTGTATTTGGCTGTGGTTTTATTGGAGGAATCTTCCAACGCCAGAGCTACTGGCCGAGAAAAATTTCTGTGCATTCACTACCACCAGACAGTAGCAATGATTTATTGAAGGCACCGAGCATCGATAATTCCAGGAGGCAAAGCAGCAGCTCCGTTAAGTCTGCTTGCATAACATCCACTCTAGGCAATAATCCATCAAAACTCAATGAACAACCTGCAAGGAACTCTATCTCCGTTTATCCCAGGACTTCAACTTCTCACAGGAAAGTTGAAGGTCGAAGACTTTCTGATGCTGCAAGAAGCTCAACTTCGTCTTCCACTAGTTCATGCCGAAGAAAGTTGTCACAATACGCGGAGTTGGGCGATGCAAGACAGCCAAAGAGAGAGACCGCCGACAACTGTACAGACCTTACGAGGATGATAATTGATCCCGATAAATTAAATGAAAGCAAAGCCCTCGATCGAGCGGCCACTTCTAGCAATATTGTAGCGCTTTTAGGCCCCCTGGGCAACTTGAGGCAGACAGGGCCTGGGAGATTATTAGGAAATAACAGTACTGGTACCCCTGTTAAGACCGTGGATCACCTTTCTAGAAATCTTAAAGAGAAAAGCTCCATGCTGAACTCCAAAAATGGCTTTGGGAAACTTGGTGGTAGTGTTATTATGGGCAACATTGTCAGGAAGAATAGTGATGACTCGAGGCAGTTTCGAGGTGTGATCAATAAATTGGATCCGGAGACATTTAAGGCTGTGGGAAATGAGGCATATATGCAGGGTAGATTTGAAGAGGCCTTAGTTCTATACGATCAAGCTATAGCTCTCGACTCAAATAACTCTATCAGTCATTGCAATAAAAGTGCCGCTTTGATAGGCCTGGGCCGGCTTGCGGAGGCAATCTTTGAATGCCAGGAAGCCATCCGGATTGAGCCTTCATATCAAAGAGCTCATCACCGCCTGGCAAAGCTTTATCTCAGGTATTCCGTGGAGATCGAAGACAACATTGTATGCCTGCTTGTTTTTTCCCTCTTGAAATTTCCATTAAGAGAGAATGTCAATTGTCCAATCTGCAGAGTAGGAGAATCAGAGAACGCACTATATCACTACAAACACTCAGGCGCCTACGCTGACTCGGAAGACACAGGCCAAGCTCAGGCTTTTGAAAAACACCTCAGCAGGTGTACTGAGACTCGTAAGCTAAAACAGTGGAATACTTTGCTAAAGAACACCCAGCGTGCGATATCATCCGGTGCTGACTCGGCACCTCAGGTTGGTTCCCATATCATATAGAAGCTGGAGGGTATTATTTGCCCCCTTTGGTTATGCTTTTGCTATTATACTATTCGCCACCTTGGGTATTTTAATTTTCTGATTATGATTCGTGAAGGTCTACGCTCTACAAGCCGAGGCTTTACTGAACCTTTGCAGACATGAAGAGGCCTATGCCACTTACCAGAAGGGACAGAACTTCAATATTGATTTTTGTACAAAGACGTTTGGCCCGGCTGGTAGTGCTTATCTAATGATGATTCAGGCACGTATTCTCTTGGCAGCTGGCAGGTTAGTTAAGAGTAACTTGCTCTGATATGTATCAATTTTTCTTTCTCTCATGAGCAGGGTTTTCCATCTTTACACTTGTATAATTAGATGGTGCGACTATTTGCCCGGAAATTATCCGGTTTGTATGGGATGGAAGGACTTTATAAACTACGAGATCAATTAAGGTGTGAGTAAATTGGTTCAGACACCTGGTTATAAACAAAAAGAAAAAATCATATAACTGCATTGTGAAGTTATAGACGTGAGAATTCAACTGTTCAGCCATGGACATGACATAAATCCTAGACCAAATTTTCTCTCCTTTTGTTCTGTCTACTGTTTTCTTGGTATAATCACTATTGTTCACCCAACAGATCATATAAAAAACGATTGATACTAAATAGCTCAGATCCAAATCGGGAGGAAAGCCAATTAGCTAAAGTTGTAGGTACGTGTTTCCACAGGTTTGAGGATGCTGTGGCAGCATCTCAACATGCAGCTAAACTAGATCCAAGCAACAAGGAGGTGAATACGGTGGTAAAGAGGGCTAGAGCGATTGCATCAGCTCGATTGAGCGGTAACCTACTCTTCAGGGCATCAAAATTCTCGGAAGCCTGTGCCGTGTACAGCCAAGGACTAGAAAATGATCCATACAACTCTGTTCTGTTATGCAACCGGGCAGCCTGTCGGTCCAAGCTTGGTCAATTTGAGAAAGCTGTTGAAGATTGCTCTGCAGCTCTTAACTTGCAGCCTTCTTACAGCAAGGCCAGACTACGAAGGGCAGATTGCAATGCCAAGGTAATCTTTTTTTTTTTTTTTATCTTTCTCGCTCACAAGAGAGTGGATCCTGTTTAACCGGGCCAATACTTACAAGCTAAAACTTGTAGTGAGAAGTTGATGTTTTTCTTGTTCTGTTTAAACTAGTTGGAAAGGTGGGAAGCTTCAGTTCAAGACTACGAGATGTTGATAAGAGAGACTCCAGGGGATGAGGAGGTGGGCAGGGCTTTGTTTGAGGCTCAGGTGCAGCTTAAGATGCAACGCGGTGAAGACATTAAAGACCTAAACTTTGGTTCAAATTTGATTCTCATCACTAGCAATGAACGTTTCAGACACTTCATAACCTCACCCGGTAAATCCTCTCATCTCTTTTATTGGCACAGCGCTTGGCTTTATCTGGTTTGGCAGCTAGAAGAGGATCCTAGACACCATAAAATTTAACCTGTTGGTGTAAATGACAGGGATGACCGTAGTGCTCTTTTGTAAGAAAACGAACCACAAGCAGGTTTTGCAAGTTCTGGAGCAAGTTCGCAAGAGATTTCCATCTATCAACTTCCTCAAGGTTTGTACGGGATAACTACCTCCTCTTTTTGGGTTTCTCCGAGTTGGGGCCATGTTAGTGCTATTAGACCCGAGACGCTCATTAAACTTCAGCGATACAAAATGATATGGATGCCATGGTTTTCTAATGGTTTCTGACATTCTAATATATACAACGTATTGATCGATAAATTCAGGTTGAGATCGAAGACCACCCCTTCTTAGCAAAATCAGAGCGTTTGAGCTCCATTCCGGCCTTCAAGATATACAAGAACGGAGCAAGAGTAAAAGAAGTTCCTGGCAACAACTGTGAAATGTTAGAGAGTTCCGTCAAATTGTACAGCAGTTAAAGATCAATAATTGCATAAAAGTGAAAAGAAAAACGGATAATCTGTGCAAAGGAGGCTTCGCAGTTGGCCAAGAAGGGCCCATTGCAATACTTTAAACAGAGTATGATCCATTACTTGGCTGGCATTGCACACAAAGCAGAAAAGTAGAGAGGGAATCCGCTTGGTGAGAAGTTTTTTAGTGTTCTTTATATTACACAATGGGTTTTGTTTCTTTGCTTTTGAATGTGTATGGACACCTTAGCAAATAAGATTCATTTTTTTTTGGGGTTAGTTGAACTTCTATTTTGTGTTAAAAACACAAAAAAAAAATTCTAAGCAAAGGTGAATTCCATTTTATGAAAAATTTACAAGCGTGTTGAATACAAACAGCCTTTCGAGACCTAGTACAAATAACAAGAGCATAAAGGTCATTACAACATTTAAAACCCAAAAGAGTTATACATCAATTAGCTTTAAAGGTCTAGTTCTAAATGGTCACAGAGACCTCAACTAAGCGGATCCAAAGACCCGAAAAATATTTCCATAAAAAATGACGGTCGTCAAGGAAGTGGATAGTCAAACATCTTGCTCCCACTTTCCTAAAAGATCCTCCACACCAACCCAAAAAGATAGCAAGATGCACAACAAAAAGTGGCAAGGGAACGCGCAAAAAACCACCGGAATAGCAGCTGCAGTGAAGATTTGAGCTCAAAAAGTCGACAAACTGGGCAGTCACCATCTGTTCCCTCCCACAGAAAAATTCCATTCAAACAAAATTAAAAAACGCAATAAAAACACATCTAAGGTAAAGGGTAACAACTCTTCTACCGAACAGCTCCCAGATGATGGGCCTAAAACAAAGGCCCACGGTCTCAGCCATAAGCAGCTCTCATTGTGCCACCTGTGCTGGGCTCGAATGGTACTGTCTCTTTACTACTCCCACATAGGCCATAGCAGCCTAGCAGGCTTGAATGATTTCCAGCGGGCTTTTAATGTTTGAATTTGTAGCGTACAGAAAAACAAGAGGTGGAAATTACTAAAAGGGCTCGAACTCAATCATGGATAAATAATGCAATTTCGCCGATACATAACGCTCAGAGAATACCTTTAATTGGATCCTCCTAACCATTCCATATCACTATTTTAAGTTGTTAGAGGAGATTAATTAAGCCATATGTATTGTATATATCTAATAACAATTAAGCTAAGGAAGATAAACGACATCATAGGGATCATTATTAGGACAGTAAATTTTCTGTGGTCGGACAGTTATTTCTCTAACCATTTTAAACAAACTAATAATTAGAAAGCCAAGGCAAAAAGAAGAGATTAGGTATGGTCGACATAGAAAAATGAAGAAATTAGAAGGCTAGGAAATCGCATTAACTTGCCCAGCAGCTTAGAAGGTCCTGAGTTTTGCAGGAAGGCAGTAAGACCACCCCGGAACTATAATTTAAGCAAAATTTTCTATATAATTTTTTCTCACGAATTAGGAAAATGTTTAGGAGCATAAAGTTTATATGACTGCAAATGATATAGAACTTTATTGTTAGAGAGAGAGAGAGAGAGAGAGAGAGAGAGAGATTGTGAGATAGGGAAAGTGCATGAAGATATTCATGAAATATATTCTGATTTATATGGGAAATTATTACATGGTGGACTTATACATTGATGGAAGCAAAAACCTTCTGTCCAGGCAAAAGAAAGCAAAGCTGTACAAATCTGATACAACTTTTATATCACAGCAGGAAGGAATAAACATAACAAAGGTTATAGTACTATAGTGGGACTAGTTGGATTCTCCAGTTCCACGGAGGATCTCAATAAAAATTTTAACCAAAACAAACCAGAGAAAAAAGGAGAGTGAAATATTACTTGGAAAAGAATTAGAAATTAAGATAGAAAAACCGCTAATTCACCGGGATCATCTTTTCCAACTTCGACTCCTTGAAAATGGATCTCTCATTCCACCAGCAATCCATGTCTCCTTTGCTATATCCGATGAAATCTTGTAGAAATCAGTGTCATATTTCATAACGATCATGTTCTCTCTCTTCGCTCTCTTCTCTTCCTCCATTAAACACTTTAAACTCTTCGTTTTTCTCTTTTCTTTTTCTTTACCTTTTTCATTTTTCTCTTTTTCTTCTACTTCTACTTCTTCTTCTTCCTCCTCCTCATCTTCTTCTTCTTCCAACCAGCCTTTTGCAGGGGCAGATCTACAGCGCATTAGCAGCAATGCGTTTGGCGGAGGCGCAGGAGGTGCAGCAACAGATTCATCATCACACGGCCTATATCTGTCCGTTTTATCTTGTTTGAAGAGCCTATTGTCTTGATTTTCCTGTAATACCATAAACCATTTGGAGAAGGCTGTTCTTGAAGTCTCATTGCCGTCACCTACCTCAGTCCCCAGTTGATTTTCTCGATATTCTTCCTCTTCTTCATCATCCTCATCCTCAATAGTGATATCCGACTCAGGAAAGGCCCCAAAGCAATGAAAATCAAATCTTATGTTTCGTAAACACGTCAAGAACTGCATTATATCTTTCTTGAACCCTAGAGTTTCAGCCCAACCGGGTCTCCTCTTCTGTTGTCTGTTGTTATGAATTCTCTCAATTTCTTCCATGACTGATTGCCAACTCTTGCATGAACTGGTCTTGGGCCTGACCTTGATCTGCCCGGCACAAGTGACTTTTGGGGAGGTCGGTTCGGAGATCTCTGCGCCCATCGACTTGGTTTTAGCCCAAAGGAGGGGGCTGGCTTGACCAGCCCCTCTGGTGCTGGATTTCTTGAGGTGGTGGTGGTGATGGTTGTGGTTGTGGTGGCGCTTGTTCGGTTCTGAAGGCCTCGCTGGGCTGCGTATGGGCTTCGGCATTAGTGTTAGATGGGCCCGAGAAGGAAAACACACCAACAGATCTGCTGAAGGAGCTGCTTTGGCTTCTCTTCCCTTCATGGCGCCCTTCCTTTCCTCCTTTCCCTTCTTTTTTCTCTTTTCTTCCCCACTGTTTCTTTCTTTTTTCAGATCTTCTACCTGATGGATTGCATATGGTTTCTAGGTATCGAGTGTCTTTGGATGGTTTTTAAAAGAGAGCAGGGACTGAGAGAGAGGGTCCGGGACTGACAGTTTTCATCTGCTTTTGCCTTTATGTTACTTCTCTTTACTATCTGTTTGTTCAATTCTCTAGCACTCCTTTTGGCTCCCCTTTGCAACTTTTTTTTTCCCTAATGGTTGCTAAAACACCTTATAAAATATAAAGAAAGGTGAAATACGAAAGTTGAACCACGAGCCTTGTTTTATAATCCAATCATACCCTCAACTTTGTGAGCCCATGCCAGTTAATACTCGGCCCTATTGCTGGTACCCACAAATCCATATACAACTACCAAACCGCCCTTCCTATGGAACCCACGACATTTACGGGAATAAATATTACCTTCCTTTTTTTTGTGGTGGTACTGTTGGTATTTCATTTTCCACTGATTAGTATTGGTGTTTGATGTCTTTCTGATGCTTTTATTATTACGAGTTTTAAAAAGGGAGATTTTTGTGATGGGTAGAATTAATTAAGAATAATAGAAGTCGAAGGCTCCGTAGAAAATGATTTTCTAGTACAAGGAGAGACAAAGCTCACCGAAAGTCCCAAGGGGGGGGGGGGGGGGGGGGGGGCAAAAAGGGGACTAACTAACGTGAGGATGCCGTGATGAAGGGAGTATTAATGCCCCTGAGAGCAAGCGAGGATATGGCACCGTTTGGATTAGACTTCTCTCCCATTTTGTTTGGGGGACCTTCACGAAGAATCTTAGGGTACTCCCTCTCTCTATGATTTATATTCGTTATTGCCATGTTGCGTGTGAGAGAGATAAAGAAAACGAGAGAGGGGTTTGTGGGGACGCCACTTTTCCTTATGGGTTCCTTTTTTTCTCTTGTTTAAATGTGTTAAATAAGAGTTTTGTGCTTTAAAAAAATGTAAATCTTCGTTAGACCTTAAGAAAGAAGGCAGAAAATAAGGTCAAAAAATGACGGCAAAAGGGATTTAGAGCGAAGGGAGACGTGCCGATCTATGCCACTTTGAGCTCAAATTTACAAAAACAGATGATGAGGGGTGGGTAGGGGGGCTTATAAAGTCGTTAAACTTATATTAAACCAATTCCGTAGCAGTGGCGTTCGATGCTTACAAAAACACAACTCCTTTATATATATGTTCAATCTCATGCTAATTAGCTGGAATCACGTTACTGAAATTCTATTGGTTCCTTTTCTAGGAAGCACCAAACTTATTTCTAAGCGTTTTAGCATTTAGATAGGGACTTGAGAAATTCTTTACACGCTTTGAATGCCACGTACGGGTTACCAATTAAAACATGGGGGGCTTTACTAAAACTTTTGAAACCATCGATCTGAAGCCATAACAGTCGCTATATATATACTTTCCATTAATAGCATAGCTAGTACAAGCTGCCAACGACTGTTATTCGCCTCTAATACAGTTCGAGGGTCTAAGTTGTTCGGGCAACCTTTTCGTGGCGGAACAGTTAAGAAAAGGGAATTGATCGCTACAAAAGTAAGCAGGCCGAGCTAGAAATCAGGGTCAGATGTTTAGGTTAATGCAATGTAGTGGGTGCGTGTGTCCCGACCTTTTGTATTATAATTGAGAGGCATGTAGGGTGGGTAGAAGATGCAAAGAATGGAGAAGTTGGGCTTTAAATAAACAACTGTTTCGCCTGTGGGATCCTCATCCGATTACATGATATCAAAGACAAAGCAAAAGGATTCCTTTCGATCATTCCTGGCAGCAACCCTATCCCTAGTCCTCTCATTGTTTAGGTCCACAGGACCAATTTGTCAAAAGTAGGTTCGGCTATATATGTACTCAATGGGCAATGGCACTTAACAAGGCCTAGCTAATTAATTGGGTTCTACCCAAAAGTTCTCCGCCTGAACGTGAAATTAGGGAAATCGATTAGCATACCGGTCCAGAAAACGTGAAGTTGCAGCTAGAAAGTTCTGCGAATAACTTTGAAGCTTTGTAATTGGAATATTAAAGAAACGGCTTATTTCATTGGAAAATCATTGGTGATGCTTAAACTAATAGGGAAAAAAACTTTGGAGTACAAGGTTGGATTGCTTTTCCATGTATGAGCCAATCTTTGTTCCCCGCCCTGCTAATTATGATCATGGAAAGACGGATATATAACAAGGATAGGTGGCCCTTCATAATGGCATCCATTGTTTAACGTACATATGATTTCCAAACTCAGATGCTAAGAGGGTCCATTAATTTTTATCGTAATCACAGAGCGGCTTCATATGATTACAATTTTATTAAGATATATGGTTTTTTTTTTTTAAAAATCGAGATTTAAATAATAATTTACACCTGCGGCTGGATACCGTATAAGCAGCTCGTGGAACTACCTCCGTGGGTAAAACTCGGATGCAAGGATGGATGGGCCATTCATAATACAACAATGGGCTGAAATCTGGGCCAACACATGATCTGGTGGAGAATTGGGTAATGTAACCGCAGACTAGGTTTTGAGTTTTGAGGCCCAGTTAGATGTAGGCCCAAATTATATCTCGTTTCGATTTATTGGGCTTAGAGGTAAATTAACGGTTCAACCTGATTCATGTCAAAGCCTTATCTTATGAGAGGTCACGACTGTTTTCAGTTGGGCCTTTGTAAATCCATTACTCTACTGACAGAAACACGAGGTCAAGAAGTTGCATACTACGTACCCTAGAAAGGCATAGATCCAGTATCAAGACGGTAAGATACTAGGCAGCAACAATGGAGGGACGGAGACCTTGTTGGGCCAAGACTTTATCACAGAATCTGTAGTTTCAAATATGCTTCGATCTAGGCCCAGCCCAGCCATCCACAGCTGAACTAATTCATTTATTTTGTACCAAGGGATGCAGAGATATATACTGGCCTACTGGCTACCGAAAAACTGATGTATCTATTTTCATTGAATAATTGTTCTTATTAACCAAGACGCGTTCCGAAAGATATCCAACATAACCGGTTGTAATAAATAGGCTATAACGCGTCCGTGTGGTATGACCTTCTTTTAGAAATGTCTTTGAGGTTCAATTTTTTTCCCCTCTATCCCTGTGGTCATATACATTTTCCACGTGCCCCTCCATCCAATTTTTATCCTTAACTTAACGCAAATTACTGACCTGTTAAACCAGTCCACATCACGACCTATTAAAAGTTGACACCTGTCAAACTCGTTGACTGGATTGTCTTATTGTACATGCCACGCCAGCAAATATGATTGAATTGATGAAATTACCCTTACCACATCGATTATAACTTTTTACAAAGACTAAAATAGCCTTATATTTATTCAACCATGTTCTCCCTTACCCATGCAACATAATTTCCCCCAAATCCCACGAAGAACCTAGCTCCTATATTTTTTTTCCAAATCCCACAACCAACCGTAGCTCCTAAATCCCCCAAGTTCTTTGACCACAAATCTCAGGAACTGTAGCCATTCTTTCCCCAAACCAGGTGTGAATACGGGAGAATCAATCTTTACTAAATCCCCCAAGTCTTCTAGTGATGAAGTATTTCTGAACATGCAAAACAGAGGGAGAAATAGGCAGGTATTTATAGTAAGAACAATGGATAAAAGAAAACTCATGTTTCCAACAACCAGGATAAAAAGAGCAGCACTTTGCCTGGTAAGCTTTGTGTGGTGAGAAAGTAACAAATCCAGAAGATTCAAACCTAACCCAAAACAAACCATAGACAATCGACTTCACAAAATCAGGGAATATCAAAGATTCAACACCAATAATTCATTCCACATAGGAAGCCTTTGTAGTCCTCAATCAAAAGTAAAACAAGTAAGTCATTTTCATGAAACCCGACCACGTGAATAGGTAAAACGCAGTGTAAGATTTTTTTTTTTACCTTGTCTCGACTATTAGTCGTTTGCAATGTTGTTGATTCTCACTCAGAACCAAATACAAGAGCCACGAAGGTCTTTTAGATTGAGATTCCTTGAATGGTCAAGATTTTTTTTTATTTGGGGAAAAAAAATTTCACGAACAACAAGAAAGTTTCGAGCGCAATAAATTTGGGGGGAAAATTTTGGATTTTGGACGATGGTCTTTTTCAGCTGATGTGGCAAGGGCAAAATGGTCCATTTCGGCATCTTCATGGGCTTGCAAGTGCAGTCAACGACTTTGATAAGTGTCGTGTTTTAATAGGTCGTGACTTTGACTAGTTTAACAGGTCAACAATTTTCGTTGAGTTATAGATAAAAATTAGATGGGGGGAGCATGATGTGGAGGTCTCAGATGCTCACGAACCCGCGAAGGATCCTTCCAGGCAAGTTCAGCACGGAACGGAGGATTCAGATTCGGTGCGAAGTACGAAGGGATGACTGAAAATTCAACTTTCATCCATCCAACGGTGGAAAATGCTCGGGCTGTGGGTCCCGCTCGGGACCCACACTTGCTCGGGCAGCCACACTTGCCCGAGCATCCCGAGCATTTTCCACCGTTGGATGGCTGAAAATTCAACTTTCAGCCATCCCTTCGGTATTTCTCACCGAATGGCCTTCGCACCGAATTCGTTCCTCGGAACGGGTCCGGATCTGGGGCGCATTGAGCGAGAGGAAGCCGTTCAACGATTTAAAGACCGACCTGACTAATGTCAAGACGACCGAGTTATCGTTGCCTGTTTCGGAAGCGATGACACGATCGAGTTTTAGGATGAGGTATTCGGTGTTAAGGACGAGCGAGTTGAATCGCTTGGAGACGACCCTACAACGGATCAACGTCTTGACGTCGGAAACGGAGTTGAAGATGATGGATTCGGTGCGAAGTACCAAAGGGATGTCTGAAATTCAACTTTCAGTCATCCAACGGTGGAAAATGCTTGGGTTGGGGGTCCCTTCAGGGACCCGCACCTGCCCGAGCATCCCACGCATTTTCTACCGTTGGATGGCTGGAAGTTGAATTTTCAGCCATCCCTTCGGTACTTCGCACGAAATGGCCTTTGCACCGAATCCGTTCCCCAAGATGATGACCATGAGCGCGTCAGGGACACGATCGAAGTCGTCCATTACTTTGCGTCTGAAAGTTTCTTTCAGAGAAACGTAAGTTTTAAGTGTGATATTCGAGATGCTACATGTGCCTTTAAATAGAGGTCGTGGATGAGAACCGAAACCGTTGGACCGGTGCCACACTGCCATGAGGAGAGTGGGACCTACACTTTTTCCTCAAAACTTCAAAGCGTACCCACCTCTGCTAATATTTCCTTTTTGATCCCTGTGTTCGTTTCATCCCATGTGGATATGGCCAGATGGCATGACACCAATATATACTGATAATACATAATAATACGTTGACGTTAGGGTCTATGAGAACATGAGATGACACGTATCCTACACTTGGCAAACCCATGTCTTTCTTCTTTAGTCAGCAAAAAGAGAGTGAAACCGAAATCTGAAGTGCCAACTGTTGGGTTTGGTCCGAAGAAAACTAATTCTTGATCCATGTTTTTAATCCCCTATAACACGTAAACGCTTACTTTATAAAATTTTGTTTTTACGTGATTCGCGACATTGTTATTGACATATATATATATATATATATATACGATCTATCACACAACTTATTAATGCGTGTTATTACCTATGTAACTCATACTATGCATCTTCGTTGCTTAAATTAAGACGCAAGATATTAAAGTTGTGACTGTCTTCCTAAACGTTGTATTTGAAATTCAGTGTCCTAATCACAATAGAATATTTAGTACATGGAGACCATGTGATCCATGTCTATATCCTTATAAGACGTAAGCGTTTACTTCATAATACGTAAGCGCTTACGTTATTATAAGGATATATAAAATGTTTAGTGTGGGTAAGTTTTGTGGCATGTGTCTGTCTGTCTAAAAACCAAAAACATTTCTTATCTGTTATAATTAATTATAACTGACATGCCTCTTAACGCGTGACATCCACATGTTTAATGTCTCTGTTTTCGAACAATCGAAAATGAACAAGTATTCTATATAAATTGTCCGAAGTACTTAATTCAAAGGTCTGAATTTCCCCTTCTTAATTCAAACATCCTTTAATGCATGTTATTATATACGTGGCTCAAACTATCTATCTTCGTCGCTTAAATTAAAATGCAAGAAATTAAAGTTGTGACCGTCTTCCTCAACATTACATTTAGCATTTAATGTCCTCATCACAAAAGGATGTTTAGTGCATGGAGAGCACATGATCCATGTCTGTATCCCATACAAGACATAAGCACTTCCTTTATAATACGTAAGCGCTTATGTCATTATAAGGATATATATAGTGTTTAGTGTGAGCAAGTTGTGTGGCACCCGTTTGTCTATCTTAAAATCAAAAATATTTCTTATTTGTTATAATTAATTACAACTGACTGGTTTCTTAAAGTGTGGCATCCACATGTTTAATGTCTTTGATTTTAGACAATTGAAAATGACCAAATATTGTATATAAAATGTCCGAAGTACTTAATTCAAAGGTCTCAATTTTCCCTTATTAATTCAATCATTCTTTAATGCATGTTATTATCTACATGACTCGTACTATCCATCTTCATCGCTTAAATTAAAACGCAAGATATTAAAGTTGTGACCTTTTTCCTAAACGTTACACTTCGCATTCAATTTCCTCATCACAAAAAAAATGTTCAGTGCATACTATCCATCTTCGTCGCTTAAATTAAAACACAAGTATCAAAGTTGTGACTGTCTTCTTAAACGTTACATTTGGCATTCAGTGTCCTCATCAAAAAAGGATATTTAGTGCATGGAGACCACAAGATCCATGTTTGTATCTCATATAAGACGTAAGTGCTTACTTCTTAATATTTTGTATCTCTAATAATATGTAAGCACTTATGTCATTATAAAGATACATACACACACAGATATATATATATATATATATATATATATATATATATATATATATATATATAATGTTTAGTACCGGAAAGTTATGTGTTACACGTCTGTCTATCTTAAAATCAAAAAAAAAATTCTTATCTGTTATAATTAATTATAATTGATAGACTTCTTAACGCATGACATCCAAGTGTTTAATGTCTTTGTTTTCGAACAATTGAAAATGACGAAGTATTGTATATAAATTGTCCGAAGTACTTAATTCAAAGGTCCCAATTACCCCTTATTCCTTCCGAAATTACCAAATCATATATCATATACCGCATGTCCGAAATTGTTAGAAATAGCTTGGTAATCTATGCGCAATTTGAGGATGGCCACAAAATGACCAATTCTTATACGCTTTTTTTTTTCTTTATATTCCCGTCCTTGTGTGTTTATTTCGCTTTTATCAACAATCGTGGAACAAAAGGAGCCATTCTCCCCTCACTAAAATCCCATTGGAATAATTGGATAGCCTGGTTGGTTATTTGTAAACTTAAGTGAGAAATATTTGTGTGGACACTATCGCGCGAGTGGACATATCTCCCCTCACAAAAGGAGCTATTGCTTTTTTTTTTTTTCATTCCCTAATTTGTGTGGACACTATCGCGCGAGTGGGAAACTCCAATTGGAATGCAACTAAATCGGGATTTTTTTTTTAATTTACTTGTAGTTAAGGAATCTCATTGTGCTGTCATAATTGGCCGTGCCTGCTTAATGATATACTTTAACTAGTTCCTCTTGTTAAATTGAAATAATTAATAAATAACATGCAATAACTAATTTTCCTATAATAACTTATTTTATAATATTATGTATTCACGTGATCTGCGACTCTATTATTAATATATAAATATATGATCTGTCACATATAAATTCTTAATATTGCATGTTATTACTTGTGTGATTCACATTAACCATCTTCATTTCTTAAATTAAAACGTCGGATATTAAAATTGTGATGGTCTTCCTAATTAACATTACAATTGACATTCAATGTCCTCATCGCAGAATAATGTTTACTGCATGGAAAACTTGTTATCCATGTCTCTATCCCTAGAGTTCGTAATCCGCTTATTTCATAATATTATGTATTTGTGTGACTCACGACTCTGTCAGTGACAGCTAAATATATTATTTGTCACATCGTAATCGTCTTCGTATTCTTTACATGTATTGCATGGAGGTGATTTGGCTTATATTTTCGTTTCTTAAACTGATTCGTCTTAGTACATGAACTTCATGTGACGACATGCAATCATGCTAAAAGTTTTTTGTTTTGTTTACATATATCAATATGTTGCGAACCAGCAGCTTGTGATTAGTATAGATTGGCTTATGCGCCACACGTCTGTCCGTCTTAAAATCAAAAGCGTTTTTTATCTTTTAATTCATTAAAACCGGCTGGCTTCGTAATGCGTGGCATCCACGTGGCTTATGTTTCCGCTTTCTTCATTACAACTGGAATGCTTCTTAACGCGTGGCATCCACGTTGCTTATGTCATCGTTTTCTGGGAGTTGAAATGTCAGGAACATTACGATATGACCACCGGTCCACTATAGGCCAAAAATGTCATTCAAAAGATTTCTTCTTGTCAGTAATTCTTACTGCTTTACAAAAAAAAAAAAATCTTACTGCACGGAGATCACTTGGCGGGGCCCACGTCTCTTGTTCCTGAAACTAGTAGTTATTAATAGTCAAGGGCCAGTGCGTTTGTTAAATAAAATTTTATTTTTATTTAATATATTTTAAAATTTTATTTTTACTTTTATCATTCATTTATTAATCTCGATAGTATTTATTTTTTAACATCAATACAAAATTTTGATAAAATTTTAAAAATAAACACATTGTCAAACATATGGATGTCACGTACGCATATCTTCGTGACCCATATATATGATCCATACATTCTAACTATATATACGTTAACATTGACTAAGAAAGAAATTAAAAACGGTAATCTAAAGTACGTACTGCCTGCATGCACTAAACAAAATATATATTCCAACATTTCTTAAATATAAAATTTATATTCGCAAAATATATAACCTTATAATTCGTTAAAAAAGCGAATTCCTCCAATCCAGCTATATATATTTCTAGCGGACACTGCTACGTGATTATACAATTTCAAGAATACCGATGAAGAAATTACAAGGCGGTAAGCATTCATTTCCTAGCATCATATCGTTTGGCTTTAAATGGGATCAAGCGAGGAGGAAAGAACAATATATATATGTATATACCATATATATGATTTAAAAAGAAAAAGAAAAATCTCGGAATTAGAGGTACTTCTACGACCACCACTATCACCAGCAACTCTTCCTCTTTAAACAACGCCCTTTACAGGCGGCGTTTGGTACGACATTTCTGGGATAGAATACGGGTATCCATAGCCAATGTATCCACCGTCACATCGCAGGCAATAACGAATGTGATGCTCCCACTGTTCAATTGGCCAATTCTTAATCGTGCTGGAATATCCATATTTACGGAGAAAGTAACGAGGACTTTTGGAGTGTGGCTTGTCATGCTTTTTTCAATCTCCGTAGGCAACGTCGCAATATCGTTAGAGCCATGAAAAACTATACGAAATTGTTTTGAGTTCTTACTGTCTTGGTAGAAATTGGGATATTTTCCCACAGCAATCTCTCGTTGCCTAAAGGAAAGGGAAGCAACACCACCCTCCTTGTACAAAATGCCTCTTTTCGCATTTGGATTCTTGGCTCTGAACGTAACGTCGTATTCAGGATGCGAATGCAGCTGATTGCGAGAAGGTGAACTACTCTTGACCGCAAGACGTTCAACATAGAATGTAGGATCCTCGAGCTTGAGCAAGACAGAGATAATGCCAACTACCAGGCCAAGAAGTAGCACAACAGCAACCACCAAAAAACAGAAACACAAGTAGCAAGAACGGCACGGCCTCTTTTTGTTTTTGCTGACAGGCGGTTTTCGATGTCGTTCAGCTATAAGGGCATTCTCTGGGGGTGGGACGTGGTAGATTTGGTCCTTGGGGACCTGGACGACGTAGGTGCCGGGGCGGAAGGCAGCTGCAAGTTCGGCTGATTGGCTTTGTTTCGATGGAGCATCTTCATTACCAACTGGTGGGTCCCGCTCCTCCATGGGACAATGGGGAGCGGTGGTGAGGAAATAAAGGGGAAAGCTGTGTATTACGGTGCAATCAATGGAGGATCGAGAAGTTTTGCATGCACGCATGCACTGGAAAGAGGAAGTCCCAGAGAGGGAGAGATCGAGAGAAGAGAGAGAGGGGGGGGGGGGTAAGTTTGGACCTCAAAGACTCCTCAATATTAGTGGAGGTTTACAGGGTCAAAATAGAATCACCTAGCGGTTCTTAGCGACTGATTTTTCGCGCCAAAAACATGTAATGGCACTTTTGAGTCGTCTCCATGCACTAAAAATTCTTTTATCACGAGGACATTGAATGCCAATTGTAATGTTTAGGAAGACCGTCACAATTTTTATATTGTTTTAATTCAAACAATGAAGATGGATAGTGTGAATCACTTAGATAATAACATGAGATTGTCACTGCTTAGCTATTGATTACTCTTTAATTTATTACGAGAAATAAGGCCTTTAACAATTATTGCATGTGGTGATCTCAATGAACTAAGAGACATACTAATTTTGAAAAACAATAATACAAGTCCGATAGCCTTTATACACTAAGACACATACTAGTTTTGAAAAACAACAACACAGGCCAGATGGCCTCCGTGCACTAACACACATACTATATTTGAAAAATAATATTAAGCCTACATGCACTAAGACACATACTAGTTTTGAAAAATAATAACACAAGTAAGAAGTTCTACATGTAGTAAGACATATACCAGTTTTTAAAAATAATAACACAAGGCAATGGCCTTTGTGCACTAAACGCATACTAGTTTTGAAAACAATAACACGACTAGATGGCCTCCGTGTACTAAGATACATACTAGTTTTGAAAAATCACAACACGAGCGAGACGACCTCCGTGCACTTAGACACATAATAGTTTTGAAAAATGATAACACAGGCTAGAAGTCCTCTGTACACTAAGACACATACTATTTTTGAAAAGTAATAACACAAGCCAGATGACCTCAGTGCACTAAGACGCATACTAGTTTTGAAAAACAATAACACATGCGAGATGACCTTTATGCACTACGACACATACTACTTTTGAAAAACATACTACTTTTGAAAAACAAAAACATAGGCCAGATGGCCTCTGTACACTAAGACACATACTAGTTTTGAAAAATAATATAACACGAGCCAAATGACCTCTGTGCACTAAGACACAAACTAGTTGTGAGATGGCCTCCATGCACTAAGATATATACTAGTTTTGAAAAATAATATAATGTGGGTCAAATGGCCTTCATGCCCTAAGACACATACTAGTTCTAAAAAATAATAACAAAGGCTAGATGACATTCGTGCACTAAGACACATACTAATTTTGAAAAACAATAACAGGTGCCAGATGACCTCCTTGCACTAAGAACACAACGCCCCGACCCAAAAGTTCCAACGGACAGGGCTCCATTTTAAAAAAATGAGACTTTCCACCCTGCCTACAAACAATATTCAATATTCCCAATTAAGAAAAAACAAAAAAAAACTTACATTTCATCTCTTAAATATAATAATCCAAACTCAGAATCCAACTGAAACATAAGAAGAACTATAATACCCAAGAGTTTAATTAGAGCACTACTCCAAAAGTTTCAAATCCCACAATTAACAATGGATCCAAATAAATAGTTTTTTCAAATGAAATAAAATTACTAATGTCTCCAAATTAAATGCCACGAGAAAATTACCTATAGCGGCAATCACTGACCGTTGCTATAGATACCAATTTTCTAGCGGCGTTTGTGCATAAATGCCACTAGAAACCACCTATAGCAGGTGGTAGGAATATCTAGCGGCGTTTGTGTACAATTATAAAAGAATGTACATTAATGATAGGAATATAAAGAAAATTAGAAAAGAACGTACAATGGGAGACAGAAATCGAGAGGCTTCTTCCTATATAGTCTGACGTTCCATACAAATATGAGATTAAGGTAATTGGGATTAGTGCCTTAATTCCTTTCTAGGCTTTGGAAGTAAAACCGACAAAACTAATACATTTTGAAATAGATGTTGTAACAATTTAAAAGACAACTGGCTTTGACTTGAAAATAATTAGTCAATGTAATTTTTTTGAATTTTTTAAAAAATAATTATAGAATTTAATTCTATTCAATAAATATCCAATGTGATTCTTGGCCTTTAAATTATTATTTTTATCATCCCTTCTCCCATTTCACGCTATATGGAACACCGCATATAATATATATATATCACACTTTCTTGCACTATGTCATGATCATCGTACGAAAAGTATCGTTTGAGTACAATATATGAATTAGCTGTTGTAATTAATTAGTTAAACGCTGATCAGCTGGCTACTCACGATTGTGCTTCACGATTGCTAAACAAGATAAGATTGAAGACACTTGATTAAATATTGGACTTGGAATTTTCTTCATGGATGATCTTTTGACCCGGCCCAGTAATGGAGTACTGTTAGATCAGAGCAACCACCCTGCAACACAAATCAGAGTTTGATTACTGATATGTCTGCTTCATCCAACATAGATCACCTGCTGAACACAGATTATATAGTATACTACTCTCTATGCCGCTCATAGTACTATTATTGATGGCCGCCTCTCCCTTATTCTCGTTGTCTCTCCCTTCTTCTTCTTTTTCAGGGCACTCTCTCCCTCTTACTCTCTATATGCTGGTCATGATAGTACTATTATTGCTGGCTTCTATTGCCAATTAACTTGCTTAGAGTATGTATGTATTAAGTAGGTCTCTTCCATCCGAGTAATAGTTCCAGTTCATGTGTCCTTTTTCTGATAAATTTTTCATACTTGATCGTTTGCAAACGGCGTTATTTTTTGCTTCCAGGTCTCTGTGACACCACACGTCCTTAAATTTCCTTCTAAAAACACGGCCATATTAATAAGCACCTAATCTTTGGAAGGATCCATGACATGGAATGCACTATTGATTGGACGAAAACCAATATAATGGATGTTCAAGCTTCGAGTCAACGGAATATAAGCGGTGATCCACGAGGGTACGAAACATGTGTCAGTGAAACTTGCAACTGAGTGAAGCATCCGAAAGATATGCATGAGAGATTTAAAGCTAATTTGTAGTTACCTAGAGGATCTGAGAAAAGGAGTCGACTCGCCGGCCTTTTTGGCTCTACCAAACACGTCCCATGAACGAAGGGGACCAAAGCTGCGTGTTACGGAAGGAATATCGATCATATGACAAGTCGGATTAAATCCCTGGCTTCTCTGGCTGAAAACCGGCGAGCAAAAGTATAAGGACCTAGTTTTGCTCTTGATCAGTTTCAGGCAGAGAAGCGATCGATTCGATTTGGATAATGGATAGGCTAGGAAGCTCTCACCGAATCAACCCAGGCACTCTCCCTGGCAACTGCATACATATAGTGGACTTGATGGGATGTCCACTGTACGAACAGCTAGCTTTCTTAGATACTCTTTCCAATTCCTCCTACTTTCTTCCTCCTGTACGGTTGAAACCAGAGGCCAATCCAAGCTCGTGATTGCAATCAGAGAGCCTATAAAAAGTTCAAGTGAAATAGATCCCTTAACAAATAGCTAAAAAGCTTTGACGTAAACTGCAAAATAGCTAAAAGGAATACTTTTGAATTTTTCTCAATTAGAGCTTATATAAAGTTCAACCAAGTGACTTCAATCGGAGAGTTTATTAAGAGTTCAAGTGAAATATATTCTTTAATTAAGAAATAGTTAAAAAGTTTTGACGTAAACTGAAAATAGCTAACAGGATTAGTTTTGAATTTTCCTCAATTTGTTTTAATCATCTCAACCTTAAATTAAGGCATGTTTCTTAATTAGATGTTAACTAGCCCGGCCCCCCTGCCCCACCTTCAACAAATTGTCATTAGATTTGAAGATAGGTCATGTTTGGTTTAGTTTTGAAAATATTTTTTGTATTTGTTTTTGTTGGAGGTGGTAGAGATTCTCTTGTGGATTGATAAAAAGTTTGTTAAAAGTCGTTAGAGTTTATAAAATATTTGTTAAAAGTTGTTGAAATTTGTAAAAAAAAATTAATATAATTAATGAAAAAGTAATGGTCACAAAATTTTGAAATTTTTCTGAGAATTAGCCAACATAGCCTCAGTTCTCTGTACGTACGACTGTACCCTGCATTGGTCTCATCTGTCTCCTCTCCCTCCTAGGCTTATTAATTAATTGCCGCGCGCCCACCTGGCTGCGACTCTGTTCTCGCGTGAGACTAGGGTGAAGGTGCTTGCGTGCCACACATGGAAGGGAGCAAAAAGAGGAGGATGGTACTTCTGTGAATGCATCAGTACTGATGGCGAGAAAAAGAGAGGGGGAGTATATATAGGTCTCAAGAATTTGATCCATTAAAGTCTCTAAACAAGAAAATCCAAATAAAGTACTTAATTGCAGAACTAATACAATGCCGAAATTCCTAAAGCTGAATTTGTGGCTTTAGATTTTTAAGAAATCCACCCAACATAATATATAAATAATCCTAGCGGCTAGAGGAGCCTCATACCCTAAGAGGTATGAGATCCATAATCGCTGCCCTATTGTCCTTGCAGCGGCGACTTCTTCCACTCCACAACCATATGCTGCAAAAATTCTTTAACCTGAAAATTAAACCATCGATATCAACTATCAAGCTCACATGCAAGAATATAGATGAAGTATATCAAACTTGAAGTGCATCGTTTCGATCGATAGTACTCTTGCCTCAGATGGATCTTTCAAAGAATAAGTGGCATTTGTTTCCTTCGCAGCTCTTGAAACAAGGATCCCAACCCCTTGTCCTCTGTCGCGCAAAACCTATCGCATGTCAACTGTTAATGTTAACCTGACTCATCAAAGAAAACGATAGTTCACGAGAATAGATGCACGAAAGAAGATGGGACACCTTGAACGCGTCCTCATCTGTTCGATCATCTCCGATGTAGACCGGAAAAACCTCATTAGAATAGGCATATCCTAAAGAGAGACATTGACAAAGATGATTAGAGTAGGACAAGTAGAACTTCAGGGAAAAAAAATGTTTTCTTTGTTTCTATTGTGACGGCCGGAGGGATTCCAGGCTGATGCAGATTGCCTAAACACTCACCTAGCGACTCCAGCAAGAACTCAAGGGCTTTGCCCTTATTCCATTCGATGGTTGGATGGATCTCTAACACCTGCTTTAAACAAATATGGTCAGAGCAAACGTGGTCAGGCATATTATACTTTGACCAGTACAAAAAGCCAGAGAGCTTTTTCCATGCATTTCTTTCCGCGTCTTGTTCAAATAGACACATTAAAATTAACTAAAATCCAGTGCAAGGGAGTATATACCTTCCTCCCTTGAGTCACTTTAAGTTCTGGATACGCACTGAGCACCAACCTAACTTGCTCTGTTAATGCAGCCCATCTCTGGCGCACAAAAAATAAAGAAAAAGAGGACAACATTAACAGAGATGGACGAATATTACTGATCTTCAGTGATATGTATATTATAGGAGGAAATTAAGACAATTGAGCCAAGAGGCTCCCGTAATTACCTTTTCATCAACACAGCGGAAGTGTACGGATAGGCAAAACTTATTGTTTTCCACCTTCGCTCCCGGGATGGAACTTGTTTTGTTTAGCAAGGCTTCGTACACCTGAAATACATATTCACTGCATTAGTTTCCTACATACATCTGTTTGCTTCTTTTACTAAGAGAGAAGTAGATAATGGAAATAACCTCATTAATCATGGGTAGAAACTCAGAAGCAGCTTGGAAGAAGACTGCTTGATTTCCCTGAACCGTCAGAAATTTAGGATAAAATTATTAACAAATATTGTCAGAGAGAACATTTGTTTTTTGGTCTTTCTCTTCTTTTATCGGACGCGCTAGAACTCACTCTGTTGTATTTTCGGAGTTTGGATGGTCCCTTGATATCCATTCCGTGGCTACCCGCATAGTAAAGTTCATCCAGTCTTACAAAATTATAAACCTGCGAATTATTTGATTTTAGAAAAGGTAACGAACAAAAATTCATCAAGTAGCTATGGATATCAACTACGGTAGTTGCTTGACAAGTAATACAATTTAATAGTTCTGGTTAAAAAAATGCACCTTATCCCTGGACCTCCCACTCACGATGGCTGTGGGGAAGTACAAAGCAACATCCCTTAGAGCTTCTCTCATCTGCTTTAAAGAAGAAAGGAATTAATAATATGAGAATGACATTACGTTTAAAAATTCTGAAGCAAAGACAAAGTGCAGGAACCTCGAAATGGGCTCTAAAAAAAAGGAAAGATAGAAGTCCCTAACCTCTCTGGACATGAATGCTCTATCTGGATCTTCCACAATTGGAGAAAGGGTGCCATCATAATCCAGAAACATCACAATCTGCTTCCCCTTGGAAGCGGATATTATACGCTCGAAATTCTGTAATGCGGATGGATGGCAGAGCTGTAGATACATGTACCAATGGAACAAACTTACATTTAGATAGCAAACTAGCTATTTGATGAGAGAAAATTATAAGGATTGATCAGAAGAAAGAGGTGGACTCTTACAATCCAAGAGTTTTGCTCTTCGGTTTCAGGCACAGTAGCCATGGAGTTGATTCGCGTCGGCGAGGAAGCTCTTATCGCAGCAACCCAAGCACTGACTCTGGATCCTCCAGCAGTACACCCACCAAGTGCACCGAGCCGTTCCAGCTTCGCGGGTAAGATTCTGTGTCTCAAAACAATTAAGAAACAATCACATTCTGATTAGTCGACATTTTGATCTCTATCATCTCAATCCTGCATAGACACCAACGAATTTTTATTTCATCTAAACTACCACTTAACTTTACAAAACAAAGGCAAACTCCATTGAGAAGGTTAATTTAAGCAAACCAATTGAAGGTTTATACCTCACGTCCTCAGGGTTTTGAGGAACGATGGAGTAAAGGATGGAAGCGTAATAGAGAGGATGAAACAGAGGAAAAACAGACAGTGATGCCAATGTGTGAGTTCTCTAAGCTGAAGCAGGGTTCTTATAGACACCTCAGAAGAAAAAATAGCGAAATAAAAAAAAAAAATCGATATCCACGTACGCTCACAACGCGCGCCTGTCTAGTCGATTTACAACAGGTTTTCACGGCACTAACCGACGAAGACAACCACCCTTTCTTTGGCCCACGTGATTTTCGACCACAATATTCAATACGGGTGTACGTAAGGATCAAGCTGACCTTACCACCGAGTATTCCCAATAGGTTGCATGACAACCAACCTATGCAACAAAAATCACACGCACGCGCATATATCTATATCTAGTTTCGTGAACGTTGTTACCAATTTTTATCATTAAACAAAATGGTCACTATTATCTCAATGGGTCGACTAGGATTATGTCTGTAATATTACCCAAAAATTCCTCCATTTTATAAAATATTTTGAGGGGCACTTACTATGTCAGTTAACCGACCACTCACATTATCACACTTGCTGCCCTACTAATTGGAGTTCTAGAAGTGCAACGCAACTGTCTGAAAACACCAATATACTGGGACTTAGCATTACGAAAGTGATCAGAGAGAAAACTGTTTATGGATTTAGGATTCAAGAGTTCGAGAAAGCCCCAATTAATACACATTTGAGTTTGAGAAGATGTTAGAAGGCCAAAGACTTGTCCACAATTAGCAAATCTGTGATAATTAGACTTGAAAGCCCAAATTTAGAAGTAGTTGACATTTACGAAGCCGATGAAGGTAGAAAACTTAGATCCACCGCCCCCTGTAATAAGTTTACTAAACTAGCACCTCCAACCTAACCTTACGTACAACAGCTTCAATCAAAACTAGGAGAGTCAGCTTTTTGTCAAATAGGGATAAAAAATGACTGATTCTATTAATTAATGGGGATAAAAAGAAATACATATAAATTAAGAAGCAAAAACCAGTGGATTAATATCAATATTGAACCGTTATAGCTATATGTGCATTATATTTTAATTTCTTATTTAATCATTTACTAACTCGCTTAACTTCAATGTTCCCTCGTACAATATAACAGCGTTTTGAACGGTCTAATACTCACGAGTCCATATTGTTGAATTTACAATGCATCTAGAGAGGGTGAAAACAATTTATTCTAATTTGGTTTGGAAAAAAAGAAAGAAACCATATATTCTTTAACAATTGAGAGTACTTGTTTAACTTTTCATTCCCCCTTTGTGGCCATGTTCTGCTGTGGGAATAGATGTTCCCGGAACACGTATAAAGATAGCCCAATGTTTCCAAAACAACGTACGTAGTACAACCTTTCTTTTTCTTAAATTTGGTGTGCCTGTTTGGTGTTTTTGGGGTAGATAAATTTTTGGTACAAGATTCCTTGCGCGGAGATTGGACGCCTCCGAGAGAGACCACCGGTTTAGGAGTCCTATATAGCTTAATGACCGACCAAGTTGTATGATGCACTTATTAAGTGTGCCTTATCATTTGGTAAAGCAGATTTCTTTTTTATTCTCTTTGCAATTCCTATTAATATATTTGTTAATGTTAAATACACTTTATACCTTTCAACTATAGAGGAATTGACACTTTAAACTTCAATTTATTATTGTTGTCACTTTGCACCCACCAACTATTGATTTAATTAGATACTTTACACCTTCCCTTAAAAATTTTGGTTAATTTGGACGGAAAATTATTTTTTGACGTGCGGAATTACAATTTTGTTTCCATATTTTTTTGCAATGACCATGTATAAGGGTAAAATTGTAATTTTTTGACTAACAAATAAATTTCTATCTAAATTGATAGAAAAATTTAATAAATAGGGCAAAGTGTTTGAAATTAATAATTGATGAATACAATGTGACAAAACTAACATCTCAAGAGGTAAAGTGTCGAGACTTTTAAAATTACAAGTTACATAGTGTATTTATAATTATTTGTTCAGTCGAGAACGAGGCCTTAGAGATGCTTTGAAGCCAACCCACGTGATATAAAAGGTTTTTCAAAGTTTAGGTAGCCAAAGATCGTGAAAAAAGAGAAGAGTTAGGCTCGCAAAAGGTGGAGGACTGTAGAACTGAATCTTCGAATCAAACCTCCCAAGGCCCAAAGAAATAGGGAATAGCATTCTCAATAAATAAATAAAATTTTTTAACATCTCTGTCATTAGGTCAGGTCAGCGAATCTTTCTTATTCTTCCCCGGAGTTGGTTTTAGGTCGCTCAAGCAACCATTATGAAAGGAATCTGACCAGTTTCTAGTTTCTCGAAGGTGTTTCTGGTAGTAAGATGTTTTTGGAAAGAAAGGGGGGTTGAACTTTGAAGCTGATTTGACCTTTTGGATTTTAATTTGGAGATAAAAGGCGAAGTAGGGAATTTGAGAGATAGGCCGGAGCGGCTTACTCTCTCTGTTAGTGAGTCTCCTGTCTTCGTCGGTTTTAAATATTTATTTTTAAAAAAATAGAAAAAAATAGCTGTATATTTAAATTTTATTAATGTCTTCACTGTGACTAAATACTGTAGTAACATAAAAATTGATTTACTGGATTTATTATTATTATTATTATTTTCGTTTTTGCGTCCCGAAGCAATTGACTTTAATTCAAGAGTATTGTCGTGTTGTAAAAAACTGTATGATTCAAGTAGAATTGTGAATATTTATGTAAAATAATGTTTTATAAGTTTTTGTGTAAATGATATAGAGAGATGATTTGACGTAATTGTTTAATAAAAAATATTGGAATTAGGTGAAAATGTATAGAGAGAGAAAATTTGTTATAATTTTTTTTTGAAAATGTATTGAAGTTTGTATAAAAAGTTGTTGGAGATTGTGTTAAATGTATTGATATTTGTGTTTGAATTATTAAGATGTTTAGTGATAGTTTTGTGAATAGATTTGAATGCTAGAAAAAACTTTAAAACGAGCATGCTCCAAAATCATTCCACTTAAAATCTTATGGTGTACCTGGAATGGGGCTCTCTTTTTCACAGTTGGATGTTCATGACCATCTATATAGGTGAAACAGAGCCTTACTTATAAGAGGTGATAATTGAGGTTTAGGTATCAAGCGGACGATAAAAAGAATAAAATTACTTACTTTTTTTTATTAAAACAGAAAAGTAGAGTGAGAAAAGATTAAAGAATCCATAGTATCCGTAGGAGCGTAGAGACTTGCGGTGAGTGGCCAAGACTCAAGAGAGAAGAGTAATGAGATTCAGATAGCCACGTGTACTTTTCTGGGCTCCAAATTCCAATGACCCGTGATTTTAAACCGGTCGGTAGATTCATGTGGCAGATACTTTCTGGGCCGAGATTGTGTTGTACGGCCAAATATTCTGCGATCTTCTTTTACTTCGCTTGCCTTAAGAGGTCGGAGATTGTGTGGTACGGTCAAATCTTGGACTTTTTTTTTTATGTTTGCTCTTTCTTTCTGCAGGGCACTCGCTGATTAATGATTCCAATCTTCCATTTTGAGGTTGTACTCTTGTCCACACGTCTGAGTTTTCCTTTTTTGGTAATCCCTACCTCGTTGGATCAAAAAGACACATACTCATTTTATTTTTCTTGTCATCTGAGAATCAAAATCAAGGCCAAAAATGAATTTTAACTTATAATAACCAAGGCAAAGTAATTAAGCAAATGGAAAACAAATTACGAGCCCAAATGTCTTGCTTAATATTTCAGCATGATTCGGTCAAAATTTTGAGCCTATAAATCCAATTGATCCTTATTATATATTCCGGTTCTTTTTGTTTTCGGTGATTCTAAAAGGTTTCCACCAATTTCACACCCTTTATCATTCGCCACTTCCGTTACTTTGAATCTCAAGTTTCTGTGACGTACTTGTTATGATACTAAAGTTGCCAAAATGCATGAACCTGATCTCTATATAGCATTTCATTGCCCTACTTTATTCTTCTATATATTCTCTATGGGAAAGAAAAGAACCATGTGGAGAAGTATCTCTGGGTATCAATCAAAATAAATGCATTGAATGGATACAAGAAATATTAAAACTCCCAATGGTCCAACAAGCATGGAATATAATTTTTTTGAACTTCCCGAACAAGAATAATCAAGTTCTATTAATCCGGCCTCCACCAAACTAATTCGAGAGGATTTGAAAAGAATATCTTCCTGTGGTTTTTTAAAAGGAATCTTGCCAAGTCTTCATTGTAACTAATGACTAAATATGTCACTGATAGACATGTGAGTGAAGTACTTGCGGCCATCCTCGTTGTTTCCCAACTCCCAAGTCTGTGGGCTTTACTAAGGTTGTATTTGTGTTGTAATATTTTTGGTATGAGAATATGTGTTGGCATTGGGTTTAGTGAAAAGGTGAAGAGAGGTAATTTTTTATAATTTTTGTCATTTTTTATATTTTTTTATAGGAGAGAGAGAGAGAGATTATATTGGAGTATTTTATTAGGAGAGAGATAAAATGTTATGGATAATTGGGTTTGCAAACGCAGCCTAAGAGATTTTATTTGGAGGAGATTGCTCGCAGGTAAAGTTCACCCAATAGGCAGCCTATGACTCTATGCAAGTTGGCGGATCCAATTTGTTAGTAAGTCTTTAGGCCGTTTTAACCCATTCTATAATTGATGTGGTACTAAACTCAACACAATTTGACATTCTCTCCCCTTTTTATAATTACAATGACCCATCGTTTCCGTTTAATTTAAAGTTTTTTCGTTTATTACATATTTTCTTGTAAATGTACCTTTTCTCATTCGTATAAATATATTCGATTTTGTGCAAAAAAAAAATTATATATTTTGACACTTTTTAATCAAAAGAGAGTATGACTAACGTGTAATGTAAGAACAATATTAAAAATACAATTTAAACTATAAAATATTCTTTTAAACTTTTAAAATAAATAATAAATTAGTATCATTTGATTCATTTGTATGGCGGATGGAGCTTGCCTTGAGGGAGGGAAAACCAGACGCTGTACCGCACGGGCCTTCTCTCTCTGTCAGCCTTATGAGATTCGATGTGTCATGGTTCCATGGCAATGAGTCACCAGGGACCTACAGAGTACAGACTATGCCATTGTACTAAGCCCACTCATGCCACCACCCCAAGCGGTCTCTAATTTTCTGTCCTCATGAATAGCATCTGTCCAATAACCTAAATATGCGGCCCCCCCGCCCGGGCTATTTCTTTTGCAGGCTTTTCGTGCACTTTATATGTTGTGGTGTGGGCCACTGCATAAGTACATCAAAAGTGGTTTATTGTAAATTGACATATTGTGTGTTCGCAGCTAGTGGTGGGGCCGGAATGTAATGGCATCAAGAATTAATTTTTGTTTTTTTAGCGTCTTTGGGAATTACTCAAGGGGATACATGTAAAATTGATCCCTGTGGTATTCGTAAAAATCGATTTAGTTCCTGTGATATAAAAAATATCGATTTAGTCCTTGTGATTTCAGAAAGTGATAAAATCAGTCCCTGATGGAGGACCAATAACAAACGAAAAATAAAATCACAGGGACTAAATCGATGTTTTTTATATCACAGGGACTAAATCGATTTTTACGTATAGCACAGGAACTGATTTTACATTTATCTCTAAAATTGTATTTTATCATCTATCATTACTTCTGATTGGATTGGATTAGGTCTTGTTATTATTATTATTATTTGGCATATGGAATAACAAGTAAACATTTAGTTTGCACTCATCAATTATCAAAATAATCTCAACTAGGATTTCAGCTGTCACCCTTACAACTTGGAGTGGTTAATGATAGTGTATGTGACGGTTTGATATAAATTGTCACCGTCACTGTAATTGATGAAATCACATAATTGACACCGTCCCTGCACCGCTAACGCACAATAATCATCATTGTTGGTGACGGTATTAACGGTAGCAATTATACGGTAACTGCTTAAACCGAATAACCGTTGTGCCAAAAAAAATTAGTTTTCTCCTTGAGTTTTTTCATTTTTTTCACTGTTTTGGGCTGTGTAAATTTCCAACATAATATCATAATCAATAATCATATCAAATGGAAAAATATCATAACATATTCAAATATTATATCATAATCATTAATAATCATAACAAATATAATAAATTGTCCAAAAGCCCAACATAATATCATATTCAAACATAAATACTAAAGTCTAATAAAAGTGTCCAACAATGTTGACATAAATCAACTAACATATTCCAACAAAAATATGTCACATAATCAATAATCATCTAAAGTCTCAACTAGGGTGGTTAACGGTAGTGTAGGTGACGGTTTGACGAAAATCGTCACCGTACCGCTAAAACATAATAACTGTCCTTACCGGTAATGGTGACGGTTTTAGAGGTTAAAACGGTCACCGCCGTTGCAAATGAACACTCATATTCACAACGCATATGATACGATTTTGACAGTTATATCTTTTTTAAAAACATAAAATTGGAGAAATTTGATGATTTACATGCTCAGAATGTCTAAACTGTTAGTTGAGATAGGATTTAAGATTTCTTTAATAATTTGATAGGAGAAAGTGGATTTTTCTCTCAAATAATATAACCACTCAAACAACTGACGACTAATCCACACTTCCGGCATTGCAGTGGTTCAGCAACCATCATTGTCATGGAGGTGAATTTTTAGGGTCCGTTTACATCCTCTCACAGTAAAATACTACAATATAATCTTTCTCTCTCCCATCAAATCATAAATTTTCATTACAAAAAATATAAAAAATTACCTCTCTTCACTTTTTCACTAAACTCACTCAAAATGCACAGCAGATTTCTGACAATGTAACATCTACCCAGACCAAGCCGAATATTTATCCAAGCACTCCTTAAAAAAAACAACCTCGCTCACAGAGGCTCTACCAAACAACAAAATATCATCACCGAAAAATAAATAGGAGATAGTTGGAGCCGAAGAATGAAGCTTCATACCAGAAAGGCGACCCAAAGACTCATCCCGAGAGATCAAACGAGACAAAACATCCGAAACGAAAAAATGAGAGACGTTGTAAGGGATGTTGCTAGATACGTCCCCACGACCATAGTAACTGGGAGGTGCAGGGACAAGGCAACCCATGGGTGGTGATGCTCCTCCGGGTCCTGAGACCTTCCTCTTCCATTCCCCACCTAGTACCGGTAATGTTAGTGGTGCTCCGCCACTAGTGGTGGCTGCTGGTGGTGGTCATCCTGTGTCATGCCACTTCTTTGTTTGCTGGCCTGTTGTGGCTGCATGGCTTGGCTGGTGGCCAAGGACTTGCTGTGGCGTCGTATCGTGGCGAGGCCATGGGCTGGCCATGAGCTTGTCCTGGCATGGCTGTAGCCGGCTGGCTGGCATGCCAAACATGGTTGTTGCTGGGGCGCTGAGCTTGCGCGCGTGGGTGCCATGGCTTGGCTGTGGTGTTGTCACCGCGCGCGTTGTGGGCATGTCATGAGTGTCCATTGGTGTCATTGGTGCCTCATTTAGGCATCTATCCTCCCACGCATGACTATCACCCCCATGTCGTCACTGGGGATCCTTTCAATCCCCCTTCCATAAAGAGTACCCTTAACCCCAAGGGTAACCTTTGACACTCCCAAGGCCATGCCACCATAGTCCTCCCAAAATATCTCCTCTCTAGGTAGCCCACCCGGATTCTGAGTAATAACTCTACTACCTAGAGTGAACTTCATACTCTGCCCACCATATTCAAGTATGGTTTCGTCAATGCACTTCCGCCAGGCATCACAACTAACCACATTCAACTCATCCAAGGAAAGCACATATGAGTTAACAATGATTTGCATACCTTGGACATCAGTAGGGACCTCCTTCTCTATCTTCTCACCTTCCATCACTTCATCATTGGCAAGCTTTTACCTCCAAGGTGTCCACCTCCTCTCCCTATGAACTTGCCTTAGATGCTAGTTGGGTGTTGATGACGTTGTGGGTAGATCTACTATCTACCAACATGTTGATCTCGCACTCGCCCATCGGTGCCACAATTGTCACAGTTGATGAATTCTCAATGCCGGTCATTGCATTAAGACTTAGCTCCATGTCACTACTGCTCTTCTCTTCCTTAGCATCCGTCTTTGCTTGATCAACACCATGGTTAGCCTCCTCACGTAGCCACCTCTTGATTACCTCATGCTTCTTCTCCACATGTCCGCCCATTCTAGGTGGTGGTCGCGGTTTAGGCTATCCACTTGTGGACTCGGATAAGTGAGTTTCTCTCCCGTTCACGAGCTGAACATTCCCCCTCCTACTATCCTTCATCCTTGCGGCTTGTGCACAGTTGCCCTCACTTGTCCCTCCACCAAGTCTAGCCAACGCCGTTTGTAGATTTTGTCTCATTTCATCCACCACTCTCATCTGCTTCTCGGTGGCCGTGGTAACTTTGGCTATGACTCCTTGCATGCGAGCCATGGTTGTGCTTGTCTCCACCATATTATCTTTCAGCCATAGAGTAGATGACTCCAAGGCTTTGAATCGGTCTCGGTTGGAAGTGAGTGAACTCGACGCTGTCTCCATTGCAATATTTGGCTGCAACAACAAGTCCAACCTTGGGTTCTCTCCAAAATGAAGATCGAACCCCTCCCTTCAAAAATCTTGGCACGAACACTTCCGACCTTGGGTTCTCTCCAAAAGAAGATCGAACTCCTCCCTTCACTCATAAACTTGGTAAGAACAAACAAGTTCCAACCTTGGGTTCTCTCCAAAATGAAGATCGAACCCCTCCTCAAGTATGAACTCCAACAACAACAAAACAACCTTTCAAACCAATTCATCCAAAGGAATGAATCAAACAAGTATAGGCTCGTGTTTACCTCCCTTGAAGATCTTCACGTTTCAAGCAACACCTCGATGAAATCTTCAAGCACCTCTCAATGAAAGTACCATTTTGTTAGGGACCCCGGTCTAGGCCACCATAACAACGACAATCCCCGCCAAGTGATTCGAACACGATCACCCCAATCGATCCTCCTAAACCGTTATCTGTAACACACGAGCTGTTTATATAGGATCTAACACTCAAAATGAAGAACACTCGAGATGTTATTGATAAGAACGAAGAACGTGGTCAAGGGTTAATTAGCCCAAGAACCACAAGATACAAGAACAATCCCGATCAAGAGTTAATTAGCCCAAGAACGGGTATCCAAACTAGGTTATTAGCCTAGAATGGATCCCAAGTAACAAGGTTATTAACCTTGAAACCGACTTAGCATATACGTGTCTATGCTTGGCCAAATCCCACCCCAAAAGCTCTCTGGCTCTCCAAGACTCTATTCTTCTCTGAATGAATGCTCTAATGCACCTAAGGGTGTTTATATAGACATCATTAGGTGCTTACAATCCCTAATTGACTCAATCACAATCAAATCTAAATCAAATCCCTTGAATCAAGCAGATTTGATATTACATGCCTAATATAACAAGAACATAAAGGAAAAGAATCTTCTAGAGTTTAGGAAAGGATCCCTAAATCTAGAAGATATGATTTATTCAATCATAACACAAAAGGAAACTAATCTCTAAGATACCTCCCTGATTGTTGGGATCTCGCCGTCGTCCGCCGCCGCTTGCACCACCATGGGTAGTGATGCTCCTCCGGGTCCTGGGACCTTCCTCTTCCATTCCCCACCTAGTACCGGTAGGGTTAGTGGTGTCCGCCACTGGTGGCGGCTGCTGGTGGTGGCCATCCTGTGTCATGCCACTTCTTTGTTTGCTGGCCTGTTGTGGCTGCATGGCTTGGCTAGTGGCCAAGGACTTGTTGTGGCGTCGTATCGTGGCGAGGCCATGGGCTGGTCATGAGCTTGTCCTGGCATAGCTGTAGCCGGCTGGCTGGCATGCCAAGCATGGTTGTTGCTGGGGCGCTATGCCTTGTCAGAGGCGCTGAGCTTGCGCGCGTGGGTGCCTTGGCTTGGCTGTGGTGTTGTCACCGCGCGCGCTGTGGGCATGTCATGGGTGCCCATTGATGCCACTGGTGCCTCATCTCGGCATCTATCCTCCCACGCATGGCTATCACCCCCATGTCGTCATTGGGATCCTTTCAGTATACTTATAGTGGCTGTATATCTAATAACTGTAGTGGCGTTTTTCCGTAAACGGTTATAATGGCTAATTTTCATGAAGTATCCCACGTGCATTACATAATAAATTGAAGCAAAAAAAAAGCTGGATAATTATTTTTTTAATAAATAAATGAAACGTATCCTAACATCTCCATTAATATTTTAGATAATCTTGCCAAAATCATATTCTACTATTAATACACGAAGAAGTAGTGGAGTAGATCCTGAACCCACGACTTAATCATTTATTAAATTATTATAGAAGGGTAAAATGCAATTCATGCCATAACGCATTAGAATCTTAACTAAGTTCGAACCTCTTATCTATATCAACACACTCAAACTTCAGTTCCCAGCAATAAAATATGTCTAAAAGCCACAGTTTCTATAACATAATGCAAAATTTTGTAATTTCAAAATTTGGGCAAACGACCTTTAAAAAAAATATCAGAGAATTTCAATCCAAATCGGAGCTTTTTGTTTTTTTTTTGTTTCAGTCCATATCATAATTGAGTCTTACTTAAAACTTTTTTCTCTTTCCTCAATCAATTTTTTTCAATTGCTCCTACAAAATAGTACTCATAGAAATGCTGGCATTTGTCTTTCTCTACGCTTGAATCGGTTACTACGAGGCCCTAGTCTAATACTCTAATATCACCAGAAAAAAGGTCCAAAAAAATGATTTCGTCAAAAAATGCAACTATTTTGCAGTTAAAATGTGTACCTTTTTCTTCCCATGGCCACTAAAAAGAAAAAAAAAAGTTTACACCAAGTTGAAATGTACCACGACTACTTAAATACCCAAAAAAAAAAAAAAAAAACTGTACCACGACTATGGATATGTAAACCCCAGATGAAATGTTGACACAATTGTAGACTGGTGGGCTTGGGCAACTTAGAAGCCCAAAGATAGGTACCACGACTATGGATATGTATACCCCCAGATGATATGAAAAAACATTTGTTTGTCCAAATAGTTGTATGTTGTTCTGGAATGAGAATGAGAAGGTAAAAGTTTGTTCAAAATGTGGAGCATCAAAATGGAAGGGCAATGGGAGGGAAATAATTTGTCACAGAATGAACGTAGATCATCCAAGAGAAAACCAGCTAAGGTTTTGCGATGGTTTCCTTTAAAGTAGTGATTACAGAGGCTATTCATGTCCTCAAAACCAAGAGATGTGTTTGTTGCCGGTAATGGTGAGATGTTTGATGATGTGGTGGATGACTATTGTGAGAATGAGCCTTACAATTTCAACATTGAGCAAGTCCCTGAGAATGTACAAGATGATTTGACGTGGTTTAAAAATGATATGGAAGGAAAAACGCTAAATATACCTCAGGACGTACCTATGGTACGTGAATTTCACAATCTGTTTAGCAGGTCAATTATCTATTTAGAAAGTCAATTATCTCTCTGTTTAATACATTTCTTTTGGACATGCATTACAATCTGGTTAGAATTATGCTATATTGGTGGTTGTTTTGTTTTGTGGTTGAATTTTACATTGAAATCACTGTCATGCATGACTAAATCAAATATGAAAGTGTTAGTAAGCTAACATAAAAAAATCATCAAAATAAATGCAAAGAAATGAGTCTAGGATATGGTCAGTGGTATTTTGATTTTTGAATATCGATTATTACAGTTTCTTGTGTAGGTACAATGACGAGGAAGAGGTTCAGGACCATCGCATCAAACTACTCCAGCTACGCCACCATCGCAGCAAGCTACGCCACCATCGCATCAAGCTAAGGGACCGCCGCTAAAGGTCGGTTTTTTTGGTAGTGTCATTCGTTATACAAAGAAAAGAAAGTTGGTGGATGCTTTTAGAGTCTTTGAAACAATTTCTTATTGATATTAGTGTGTGTAAAGTACTAAAGAAGATAACTTTTCAACTCAATACTCAACCTCTTTTAATCGAGGACTAACGTTTCTATCGATCGAATCGGTCCCCCCTGTGGTTTAATTTATTCAAAAAAGCAGGCTGCTCTGTTGATCTGATTGGGTTTATATTGGGGATTTAGGAAATCTGACGGCCGGGGAAATTGAGTTTATATCTGATCCTGATTTGATCTTTTAGAGGCACCAATAATGGATCAAATCTAGTGGAAGCTTTCTTTACACGCACGAGAGAGGCAAGGATTTCCCATGACTTGGAAACATGTTGGATGTTCCATTTAAAAATTCCCAGTCTGCTTCAATTCAAGCCGTTTAAGTGGATTCCAACTCCTAGACAACCATCGATTTGTCTGCACGCACTAGTGGGTTTCACTTTCACCACCTAACGCTTTGAAAATAACTCATTCATCTTGAGATTGGTTCGCTTTTTAAAAAGGAAGTCGATTTTTAAAACAAAAATCTTTGTAAGTGGGCTCTCTCAAATCCAGATGTCCAATGGTTTATTGCGCGCGGTATCCTTTTGCGACTGGTGGACGTCGTATTCTCTCTCTCTCTATCTCTCTCTCTGTGGCTGAGTAGCAGTAGTCCTGTTCTCACTCATTCAGAGATTAATATCTTTAATTCGTGAACCCTATAGTTTTGAGGGATATGTCAATCATCATATCACCTAATAAGTGCTTGCTCCCTTCAAAAGCACTCGCTCTTTGCTTTAGTCCAAGTTTTTAGTTAATTCTATATATATTGACAAGTATAGAATTAGCTTAGCAAAAAAAAAAGACGCGCGTAGAACCAAAGACGTTTAATGGTGGCTATTTTAATAATCTCACGTATGTAAAAACAGAGTAACGACTTGTCGTTAAAGCCATATATATAGTCATTTCTTTTGAAGGTTTGGTGGCTTGATCAATTAAAAAATATATATAGGATCTTGAATTCAAATAATTGGTATGTACAAAAAGGAAATTAAGAAAATGTAGAACTCAAAGAAGTGGTAAGATGAAGGACGAATATTTTTGTCTTTGGGGGTGCCAGAATGTTAGTTGTGAAAAGTTATTAAGAATCGTGATTTGGGTGTATTAATTGGGATCCGAATTGGTTTGGTGGTTTGCATTTGTAAATATGAGGTTTATGAGTATTTATTGTCTGTCACTTATATTACCTGTTATTTTCAGGGAATAGCTCTTTGTCGATAGGGCTTCTTCTTCTATTTTTCACCATTTCTGGAAACAAAAAATAAAATAAAATTGATACCCCTCAGAATTCAACAAATTATTGGATCTTTGACTCTTATGACAGGACGAAGCCATGATTAAATTTTAAGGGAGCCAATTATACAAAAATTAAGTTTGGAGGGCTAAATATATATATAAATACAAGAAAAAATAGTTTGCTTGTATGCTAAAAGAAAGGCCAGGGGGGAGGGCCTTGTCATCAGGTTATCAATATTACTACTGTTATAAATTTGTGCCCTATAATATATATCTATATATGGGGCATATATATTCGTCCCTCTCTCTATCTGATATCTCTCTCTCAGGCTAACGATTTGCAGCCCACATGGCCCTTTATCTATTCTTGTTTGGGACTTGGGGCGAAGATACAGAAGAAAAAGGCTAAAATGAAGAGGGAGAGAGAAATAATAACAAGAGACAAAAGTTTCGGTCTAGAAGACATACATCCACTGTGAAAGCCCCCTATGGATGTATTTTGTATTATAAGTCCATATAGATTACAATTGAATATCTCTATTTATAGAGATAATACGAAGCATAATAGGAGAATATCCTATATTTAAATTTGAATCTCTATATTTGAATTTGAATTTTCATAACAATATCAAATTTTTGATATTGTGATAACCATAATATCATATCAAATCTTTAAGATTTGATTATGATATTATCTCTAACATCTTCTCTCAAACACAAGATGGAGAAATCTGAAATCTTGTGTTTGAAAAACGAGATCTGAAGGTGATTGGACCTTGAAGTCATAGATCATTGCTCCCTTGCTGATTTTTGCTCCTTTGCTAAACAATTTTTTTTTTGAATTTGATAGTACCTTGAAATCATATCATAGGCACACGACCTTGAATATATACAAGCGAAAAGTGATCGGACCTTGAAATCATAGGCACACGATCCTTGCCAAACATATCTCTGTCTTGCCTTTTTTTCTCTCTCTCTCTTTCACTCACCTATTTTTTTCTCTCAAACGGATATTTGCTGTAAGTACAACGGAGGTGAAATTCACTAACTTTTAAGGATGCGGAATTTTGTTCCTCTGATACCAAGAAGAAAAAGGCTAAAATGAAGAGGGGAGAGAAATAGTAACAAGAGACAAAAGATTTTAAGTGGTTTGGTCTAGAAGACCTACATCCACTGTGAAAGCCCTTTATGACTGTATTTTGTATTATAAGTTCATACATATTACAATTGAATATCTCTATTTATAGAGATAATACAAAGCATATTAAGAGAATATCCTATATTTAAATTTGAATTTGAATCTTCGTTACAATATCAAATTTTTGATATTGTGATAATCAGATACGTGATACGTATAATGGAGAAGCAAGCACTAAGATGGGGCTAGCTAGGAGTGAGAGAGTCAGGTCCACGTAATGAGGCTATATATGGACTCAAATCACATCGATCAAATTCACTATGTTCTTCACAACAATTATATGGGTTGGAATCTGTGCTGTAAAGGGGTGGTGTTACGGTGGGAATGCGGATAAAATGTTCGGTCAAACATATTGCCGATAGGTTATACATCATGAAGAGGATGCCAGCATACCGTGATCCAGTAGGCTAATTACAAGATATAACGAAGGATCTTCTCTAGGGCTACGAAGATAATAGCAACGCTGGGTACGTAGCCTAAAATAATTTTCTGAAAGAGAACGGGCTTCTATTTACAGAGGTTCATCCATTCGTTTCTTTCTTATAATTTATTCTTTAAAAGAGAAAATCGAATGAAAGTCACCGAAACACAGCGCAAAAGCTTTTAAGATACGGACTAGATTTTGTAGTTATATATGTCAGATCCAGATCATAAGGCCGACAATATATATACATGAAGGCCAAATAAAGGCCGGCTCCATGCAATTACATATATACTTTTCAAAGCAGCTGCGCGCACATGCATGCATAGATCAGTGCTTAAGTTGGAAATAAGATAATCCATAACTAATACAAATGAAGTACTTAAAAAAATATAAAGTGGGCATGAGATATACGTTATTTGCCTTAGATCAGAGTACTTTTGCGTTCTTGCATGAGCATTATCACCAAATCGAGGCCAGCTGTTTTTTCAGAACCAACTACTGGAGGCACTGATTCATGCATTTCCCAAGGGCATCGGTTTGCACCCGAGTCATTTCATCTTAATAAGAGAGAATACACGTAAACATAGGATATATCCCATTTGAGTCATACGGTCCTACGCAGGTGTATGTCCCTTTAGAACTGTTTCAGATGCTCTGCAATCCCATTGGTGAGATTGTAAGTTTTTAAAACACTGCTGGCAGAGCAAGGTTGCGAAACGAACGTACTCGGTCGGAGAATTCTCTCGCTCTTTGTGTTTTGTTTTTCTGTTGTATATATAAGCAAGTCCGAGATTCGCATCTTGTTCTTTGACTGCATAAAAATCCACGTATTTAGTAGCTGTAAAGCAATTTAACAACGTAACTGGCCAATACGCCGATACTAGGGAATTCTTTTTTTTTTTTTTTTTCCTTGGCCGATACTAGGGAATTCACAGATAAAGAAATGTGGTCCTAAGTAACGCACATTAACCTATTTAAGGAGTTTTTTTTTCAGGGTACCCCACTGCAGCACTAGCTCAAATGGGAAGGCTCCCGTTTTGGGACTCTGACCACGTTTTCCCCCAAAAGAAACAGACAAACAAGTAACGGATAATAGTGACTTTCTTTATGCCCCTCTATTGCTTGGGGAATGGTACAACCATAAGATAATGTAAGCTATTATATATGCGCATACATTTGGCAAAAGCAGGCAAGATGTCAAGATGATACTTATCGCTTTTAAGGGGGAGGAAAAAAAATCCGACAGCTCTGGGTGCTGCCCTTAAAATCAAGAAACCTTTTAACATGCGTTACAAGTTAATGCCTTTTCTCACGTCGCTTTCTACAGACCCTGGTACCTGAATCCCATGTTAAGCTCATAACTCAAGTTGTAACATATTCGTTCTAGAGCACCTTTATGCTTTAGCATTAGCTGGTTACGTGATACGTGCAACTCTACAAAACAAATTCTAGCTGGCGGGATATATATTGTGCGCGGTTACGTACATGGTTCATGCTTGCAGTACCGTAAAGAGTTTCAAATATGGGAATGGCATCGCCTGTGTTTATGTGTAAGATATCAGCCTGAGAGTCAAAAGAGGAGAGTATATATTTGACCAGTACTTTTCTAAATTACAGGGAATTTTTTGTGCCTATTTTGGTCAATTGGAACCTCTAAACAAGAAAGCACTTATGTGCTTAATAAACATTGATCTCAAACCCAAAATTATGGGATCAATTATTGCTTCGCATTTTTAGACCCCCTGATCTTGTCCTAGTTGTAGTGACAATCTTTTCCATTCCCCTAACAAGCCTCGTAAAAATTCCTTAACCTGTCAAAGTAAAAGAATGCATATTAATTACCTAAAATACTAAAGAAGTCAAATAAAATTTCCATTCATTTATTGGGATAGTATACCTCAGATGGTTCTTGCAAAGAGTAAGTGGCATTTGTTTCCTTCGCAGCTCCAGAAACAAGGATCCCAAACCCTTGTCCTCTATTGCGCAAAACCTAGCAATTATCGCAAATATATAAACAAACGTCATAATATATACATGATTCGAAAAATCAAAACATCATAACTTATGATGAGAAAAGATGCCATAAAAAAAATAGATACCTTAAATGCATCCTCATCCGTTTGATCGTCTCCAATATAGATTGGGAATATGTCATTAGAGTTCCCGTATCCTATACATATAGAGGTAGACCAAAACGATTAGGTTTACGGAATAAGATTCTTTCTTTTGAAAAAAAATATATTTTCCACCTTACCCAAATAAGTAGTAATTTTACCCTCCTTATAAAACAGTAGCTAGATAATTAAGTTGAATGGTAAATCAGGAGAAAATACTAGATCTCTCTTACGAGAAAAAAATAACCGACGTGATGCGTTTTGGTTGCCATGTTATATATGGGCCAGTCTCATGATCGTGAATCCTCTGGTTTGCAAGCTTTTGGTTTTAGTTTCACGTGCTCTTTCTTTTCAGGAGCAATTATAGTGGTTTCGTATTTTTTTTCTCCCAACTTATGAAGATTACTTTTTAGCAAGGGAGAGCTCGGAACCGGACTTTACTTTATGAGTTGGTTCTAGAAATTCAAGCTTTAATGGTATATTAATTTGAGAATATAATGGGAATCTGAGATGATAATTAAAAAGCCAAGAATACGGTATACCCACCAAGTGACTCCAGCAAGAATTCAAGGGCTTTGCCCTTGTCCCATTTGATTGTTGGACGGATTTCTAGCACCTGTTTTAGACAACATTTGTTCAGGCATATTAGCATATACTTGAAACTCCGAACCTTACAAAAAAGAACGAGATCAAATAATTAATATATCGAGGGGTATACCTTCCTCCCTTGAGTCAGTTTAAGCTTTGGATATGAACTGAGCACCAGCCTAACTTGCTCTGCTAATGCAGCCCATCTCTGACACACAAAAAACCAAACCAAACCAATCCAAGAGAATAAACAACTTATGTTTGTCCTCTGTGATCCGCGAGGAAATAATATTTGACCAAAGGAGTTTTCGTACCTTTTCATCTACACAGCGGAAGTGTACGGATAGGCAAAACTTATTGTTTTCGACCTTTGCCCCTGGGATGGAACTTGTTTTGTATAGCAGGACTTTGTACACCTGAAAAAAAAACAAGGGAGAAAGAAAGAAAGCCATCACTATTAGTCTTTCGTTCACATATCCTAGTTAATTGGAATATCTGGTTGTCTTTTACCTAATTGGAATACAAGCACAAGGAAACAAACCTCATCAATCATGGGAAGGAATTCAGCAGCAGCTTGGAATATTACTGCTTGATTTCCCTGAATCATCCGAAATTTACGACAACAAAGTTTAGAAACAGCGAACAGAACCAGAAATACTAAAGTTTTTTTTTTCAAGTGTATGCAGTGGAACTCACTTCGTGGCATTTTTGGCCTTTGGATGGTCCCTTGATGTCCATTCCATGGCTGCCAGCATAGTAAAGTTCTGCTAATCTCACAAAGTTATAAACCTGAAAATTTGAAGCTCGTCAATTAGTACAAAAAAAAAAATTGACAGTATTTGAATGCTACTGCCATCTTGTTAGTCCAGGAAAATGCACCTTGTCCCTGCACCTCCCAGTTACTATGGCCGTGGGGACGTATCTAGCAACATCCCTTACAACGTCTCTCATCTGCTTTAAAGACGCATGGAAGAAAATGTAAATAAGTTAGCCCTACCAAAAATGAAGTACATGATCTTCGGGAGGAAAATAAAAGGGTTGGAAATGATTCACTAGAATCACTACAAAATAAGACACATATACCTCTCTCGACATGAACGCTCGATCAGGATCTTGGACAATCGGAGAGAGGGTGCCATCGTAATCCAGAAACATAACAATCTGTTTTCCCCTGGAAGCTGATATTATCTGCTCCAGCTTTTGTAACGCTGATGGATGACGGAGCTGTTGCACAATAAATTAATATACACCAATCTTACAATTTCATTTCCGAAATACCACACCACGAGTGAAAGAATCATTCAAGGCTAATCTAGACACAGGCTGGCACTTACTGTCCAAGAGCTTTGCTCTTCGTTTCCGGACAGAGAAGCTGGGGATTTGATTCGTGTAGGCGAAGAAGCTCTCATTGAATCAACCCAGGCGCAGACCCTGGCACCTCCAGTTTCAAGCTTTTTCGTGAGCCTCTTTTGGGGTATGGCGATATGGCCACCAAGTGCAGGCAGCGGCTCCGGCACCGCTGGTGAGAACAGCACTGACTTAGACGAGGCGAGTCTACCCATGCCGATACGAGATGTGCAATCAGAAACCGCCACATTCTGTCTAGTCATTTTCATCAACCCTGCAAAAACACCAATGAACTCTTCAGTTCACGTAAACGTACGTAAATGCTATACGACAACTACAACCTAAGGCAAAGCCCATTGAAGAGTTCTAATCGAACTGATTTAAGAGTAATGTTATACCTCAAGCTTTTGAGAAGTCTTAAGGAATAACAGGGAAGGGATGAAAGAGTTAGAAGAAAGAATGAAACAGAGGAGAAACAGAGATTCCAATGTGTGGGAGTTCCTGAGCTGAGACAGAGGTCTTATATAAACCTCAAAATAAAAAGAACCAAATAAAAAAAATTGAAATCCACACGCGCACTTACTCTCAAATGTCACAACTAAGGCTGTCTAGTCAATTTATAACTGGGTTTCACGGCACTAACCGATTAAGACAACCACCCCTGTTTCTGGCCCTGTACTTTTCCACTACAATAAAATTACGACAGTAGGGACCAGAGTGATCCTCACAGCACCACATATCAACTAACCTAAGTGGAAAACTATTAATTTTTCTTGGAAAATTTACTAACTTTTAATTATAACAAATTCATCAAATATCACCGCCTATAGGCCTAGGATTTCTCTGTTTTATAATTCGTAAAATATTTGAATGACAATGGCAGTGTGAGTGTCCTTTCTCCTTTTCATCCCTATTCTTTTGACACTCAAGCAGTTGCAGCCTCGAATAATTTAGGAAGTGAAAGTGCAACTGGGGCATTGCAGGAAACAAGTACCTACGTTCCGTCTCCGTGTGACTCCACCATTTGAAACTTTGCATGGGTGTGCTACGCAAAGGAGTAACTTTGATAGCAAAGATCCACTCATGGCCCTGCCCGCCCAAGTCCAAGTAAACTTTTCTGATTACTGGGGGAGTACTACAACGTTCTGGCGCTATCTGAGGGTTAGCCAGAAACATGTAGAAGGACCACTTTGAACCCCACTCCTCTGTGGGTTGATTAATCTTATTGGGCTAAAATGAAAAGGCAATAAGAATTGCCAAGTGATCATTATTGTTGCAAGTTGCAATTTGGTTTGTTTACCTGTCGTCACTCATTGCCAGTTCACTGACATGTCAATTCAGCTTTGCTTTTATTTAAGGTAAATGTTATCTATTTTGTAAGTTTACGGATATCGAATATAAGTAGTCCAACACTTAAACTTATTGCAAGTCCTCGACATAAATGGTCCAAAACTTTCTAATGCTGGTTTGAATCTTTAAGTGTAACATGACTATCATAGGACAACGAGAGCGACATGTCAGAAGGCGAGAGAAGAGGGGAAACCAGTGCTTAATTTGGTGATTTTTCCCCCAGAGCAAATGTAGGTGTTGTGAGACAAGGACTCATTCCTTGCAAAATCTTTAGTTAGATTGAAAATTTGAAAGCCCTATGTGGACAAAAATGGTTAGACTTAAAGCCCTATGTTCCAGATGAGAAAGGACAAAACTCTAGGTTTGAGAAGTATAGGCATATAAGTTTTATGATAGCCAAAACTTCGCAGCGCCCCTTGTAAAGCTCAGCGAAACTAGCAGCTCTAACCTAACCCTTTAGCAGAGTTTGAGACAAAACCTGCAGCGTCAGGTTTGTTCTGTTGTGTTGAAATTAAGGACTAGTGGCTGCATTGTTTAGAGTAACTGTGCCTTTTCTTCATGGCACTGCAAGCTTTAACTATTTATATGTTGTCGGAAAATTATACTTGTATATGGTTTTTAATTAGGATGAAATGCAGATACACTTGCTTAAAAAGATAGCAATGCACTTATGGTGGTTTGAATAAGTTTATTAACACATCTTGTGTTTTCTATCTCTCTAATTATAACTAACCAATCACTTCTATTTGCTTGCTGTTAAAATCATGGGATATGTTGTAATAGTCTTTTGTAAAGACAACTCACTCCCAAGTGATTTGTAGTGACGTGTCTCACGAGATTTATTCGATTAAAAAAACTAACTAAATTGACAGAATTACTACTTAATGACACGAAGTATTCCTTCGTCTCTATAGAATGAAATAAACTTAAAGAATAGTTTGGGATTCAACTATAGCCTATGATTAGTGGACTAATTAAGCCTAAAATAATGAATGTTTTGCTATCTTCTTTTGGCGAGTAATGTTAGGAGACAAGAAAGACAAAGGACATAAAGCTTAAGCCTCGGGCACACCTCAAAATTAGTACTCTCACTCCATGGTAGAGCTTAGATACTGAAAAACCATTGACAATCCCCCTCCCCTCCCCTCCCTTTTTCTAGTAATATAAATTAACGTAAATCAGTCTCGCAAGAATGGTAGATTACAAATGGGTAATAGAAGGGAGGTATGGGTTAGTAAGCCAGTAGAAAATGGATACTGATGGTTGACAGAACAATTGGATATTGCAAGAGTCTGAATGACAAAACGGAAAACCGAAAAATAAGCGTTTGCACGAAATATTTCACCAACTCCTAATAAAATACTACAATATAATCTCTCTTTCCCATAAAAAATATAAAAAATTACTTCTCTCTTCACTTTTTCACTAAATTCAATACCAACGCTAAACTCAATACTAAAAATTTTACAACACAAACATAACCTAAGTGTATTTCACTCGGTACTTTCTCACCCAGCTTTTTGATCTACCCAATCACCTACGAGTCGACAATGTTGAATTGATTATGCTGCAAAGAGACCCAAAACCTTTAAGTTGCCCGTTGTTGTTTGACAAATTGCCCATGTCACATGATTATGTTGTGGGCAAAAATATTCTAGGCACCCCAAGAAAGATGGCCGAAGGTTCCAAACAATGCAGTAGGAAGTTACTTTTTACTCTCTTTCTTCCACTCATAATATGCGTTTCTCGTTAATTTGTAATTTTTTTTTGTGCAAAGTGATAAAAGTTTGCTTGAATGGGGACTGATCGAGCGCCTCCAATATAGACCACAGTGACACAGTCCCACAGAAGTTATTGACTGACCAAGTTCTATAATAGCCTCGATTGCATTCATTGTCTCTTTATGTTCGAACAGAATCTCTTTTCTTCCTTGGTTAGAAAAGATTTCTTAGATATCTCTTTCCATTCCTACCAAAATTTGTTTCTGAGGTACATGGAAACCAGAGGCCTTGAAGATGCTTTGATGCCAACCCACGTGATGGAGAGTTTTTTCAAAGTTTAGGTAGCAAAAGATTGTCAAAAAGATAAAGAGTTAGGCTGGCTGAAAGGAGGATTATAGAAATGAATGAATCAAGCCCCCTAAAAAGGGAATAACTTTCCAAGGAAGAAACTCGCTTCCCGTCACCATTATTTGCACAACATATCTCCGTCATATCATGAACTTCATGGAGTCGTTTTCAGGTAGCCCAAGCAACAATTATGAAAGGAATCTGACCAGTTAGCCGGTGCCAGAAATTCTAAGTTTTTGGGTGTTAGGATATTATTCTGCTCTTAGGTAGGTTCATTTGTCCAATATTTTAGGTTATCGAATTTTCGAGCAAACTAAATACCTTTTAAAAATTTTAACATTTACACACATTTTAAAATTTTAAGAATATTTTTTAAAATTTCTTTAAATAAATGCGACCTTAAAAATGCAAAGACAGCGAGGAGAGATGCATGCCTTAGATCAGCGACGCCGTACGTGTGAGCAAGAACGTGTTAACTCATTAGAGCATTCCTAGTAGGTTCTCTATTCTAACATTTTGGTTAGAATAGAGAACAATTTAACAAAAAAGTCAAAAAATACTCTTTAATAGCTTATATATTTTAACAGTTTTTAGCTAAAAATTTTAACAAGTGAACAGTGGTTCTCTATATTTAGATAACCACGGTTCACTTCTCTATAATAAAATATTAATATTTTTCTTTTTCTTTTTTTCTTTCTCTTTTTTAATACATTTTAGACTAAATAAAGACTAATTTAATACATTTTAAACTAAATAAAGACTAACTTAATACATTTTTAAAAATATAATTGTTAAAATAAGACGACTATTTATAAATATGACCGTTAGGATAAGAAATTTTTTTTAAAATCTAATTGTTGAGATAAGATAAATTTAAAAAATACCGAGCGTTAGGAAAAGATAAAAATAAAAAAAAAATCCACCCTTTTTAGGATAAGACAAATATTCAAAAATATAACCATTACAATAAAACGAATATTAAAAAATATAAATGTTAGAGAAATAATAAAGAAATCTTTGAATAATAATATTTAAATAGAATAGTAAAAGTAGATGGTTAAAATAGAGAAGCTGTTGTGGGTGTTTTTAAAAAGTTGATAGTTAAAATAAAGAAGTGTACTTTTTAGTTAAAATAGAGAATCAAATTTAAATAAGCTACTAGGAATGCTCTTACTGGTAAATTTTTCAGCATAGTTAAAAACTTCCATTTCGCTTTGGAGCTGAATGCAGCGAGTCTGTCAGCTTCCATCCCCTAGCTAGTAGCTGCTGCTTATAACAGATGCGGATTATAATATAAAAGTTGCACTTTCAGGGTTCTGCTGGCGCAGGAGCTGCAGTAATATTATTGACTCAGACCAAAAGACAAGTACAGATAGAACCAATTATTTCCTTCTTTATTTATTTGTACTTAATCAGACATGTTTCTTACAAAAATTCCTCGAAATAGGTGGAATCGTATATCAACTTGGCAAGCTGTCTGTGGGCCCGTTGAGGAGAGTATGAGATTCTGGCAGACACGTGCATTGTCCGTGCTCCTATTACCCACTGATTTTCACCCCCCATGGGCTTATTCATGCTGTCACCGTGTGGTGCGGTCTTCGGGCGTAGGTGGGAAGTCAGAATCGACCCGGATTTTTTTTTATCGCGTTAATAGTTAGGCGCACTTGGAATTGCAGCGTAGGGTGGTATTTGCAAACAAAAATTTTAGAATTATTATAATAAAAAAATAAATTTTTATAAGATTCTGTAAACAAAATTTGAAAGATACATGAGATGTTTGTTTGGAAGAAATTTATAGGATTCTGATAAAATTATGAATATTTAGGTGATGTTAAAGTTGTATTAGCATGCATGCAGAAGTTGTTAAAATAGATTGATGTTTGTAAAAAAAGTAATAAAATGTTGTACTGGAATACATGTGTTTTGTGATGTTTAGATTGTAAAAAAAAAAGTAGGATGCAAATCTTAAAAAAATGGTAAGCGAATATCACCATAATTTGAATGAATATTTTTTTTATTTATTATAATAGAAAGAGATAATTAAATTGTGATAGAGAATATTTTATAAATATTTCATTATTATTATTATTATTGTCAAAATTTTAGTTTGCAAAAATCATCTAAGGGTGAGTTTGAGAGGTAAAATTTGAGGGTATTGAATTTGGTGAAAAAGTGAAGAGAGATAATTTTTTTATATTTATTAGAGTGAAAAGTAATGATTTAATGGGGAAAGAGATTATATTTAAATTTTTTATTATGTTAAAATTTTAAGAGATGTAAAAAATTTTGTTGCAAACGTAGCCTAAGTATGCAATCTCATGTTGGATTGTTGTAAGGATTATTTTGGGCGGTAATTTAATTGAGAGGTTAGGTTGTGAACCGTGTAATCTATTTATCATGAAGTTAAGCCCATTAAGTACAATCAACTTTTGACTAGGTCAATTGTTTGAGTGTTAAAATTTTAGAGTACTAAAATTGGTGCAAAAGTGAAGAGGGAGATGATTTGAATGAATTTTTTATATTTTTTAGAGTGAAAAGTAATGATTTGATGGGAAGAGATAGATTATATTGTAATTATTTTATTATGTTAATTTTGGGAGGCTAAAATTTTACAAATCAAACACAGCCTTAGTTACTTACATGAGAAGGCGCAAATTTCTCTGGTTATTAGGAAAATAAAAAAGGATTCCCCACGTTCTATTTTAAGGTGGACGACTTAGAACGCTTGCATATGTCACTCTTCCGTTTTCAAGCAATGCGGAACTTCTAAATATATAGGAAGAAAAGGGAATATATGGATGTTATTCCTAATTATGTGCAGGAACCCTTATATTCCAACTTTATTTTTGGTGATGCAAAATTATTTCCACCATTTCACGCCATAAATCATTATTTCATAGCTTCGAATCTCAAGTTCCTGGTTTAAGTATTTCTATATACTCATCAAGTTGCCAAAATGCATGAACCTCGATTGGTCAAAGATAGCATCTAATCTGCCTGAAAGTGTATCATGAAGATTGAAGGGCCTCTAGGAGGCGGCGCAGAATAAAGGCTCAGTGGATCAAAAAGCTTGGATTATAGTTGTGGAAACTCCTTTGGAACAATTAGCTTAAAACAGGGATCATCCTCTTTTATTTTGAAAAGAATCTCGAGATCCCATCGATTTTGGAGTGCTTTGAGATTATTTTATCTGTGCAGTTATACATAGCAACGTACAACGATTAATATTGACCAAATATGTACTTCGAAGTGATCAAAACTCTAAAGGTAGCGAAAGTGACGTCCTGACCAAAACATATATGAGAATAGAGGGATTAATGTGGGTGCGAACTTAGTTTCAATCCTCGAGAAAAAATCTCTTACATAATTGGAGAAAACATTAACGTGGAGTCTATTTGAGCACGTGAAATGAATGCAAGTACAATCCATATAGATGTACCAAATAGAACACTCAATATCTCGTGAAGTACTGCAATAAGATTGCAATGGATCAAGGAAACTAGCTCAAAGTTGATAGTCAGTCCATTTTTACCATTTGATGATAAAAGGCATCCCCCATGTAACGACAAATTGCTGTGCTGCAAAAGCTAAGTATGAGACTTTGGGCATACATGAGCTACTAAGGACAATGATAGCACTGAGATCGCATGAAGAGTCTTGCTTGCCTTGTTCGAACAAAATCGATTGAAATTTGAGTTATGCTTAGCATGTGTAGCAGGGTCATAAGAAAATCCGTGAAGATCTTATTAGATATATGTATGGCTATACCTTGTATGATTGTAGCCATATGAACTAATAGCGACCCTTCCACTAAGGTTTGATTGGTCAAATGGAATTCGAAATAGCCCGCTTGGCCAGCTTTTGAAATGAAAGGCCCAACAAATGTTGTCCCCTCCCCCCTTAATTCTCCTAGCCTCTTAACTTATGGGTTAGAGATCTTTTCCGTATATAGCCTCAAAAAAGTCCCCGCCACTAGAGAAGATTTGGCCTGAAATAGAAAAACTGGCAATTGTTTCAGCAACGTTCATGATGGGGGTAAACTGTCACATTTCGGTCTTAGCAAAACCAAGACGCTGCACTGGATGGCCCCCCGCGGCTTGCCCTGTGTCTGTCGTTCCGTCTTTCTCTTCACCTTTTCGAGATGTGACGTCTCGTGTATGCCATGGAAAGTATGCGCTAGTGCTAAGCCCACTCATACCCACCAACCCCACTGGTCTTTAATTTTCAATCCCCACCACCACCTTCAAACGATCTTCTTGATATCCCCTTGCAGCCTTGCTGTTTCTTTTCAAGATTTTTGTGGACTTTTATATTTTGTGGTGTGGGGGGGAGCAATGAGAACTTGCAGAGGTAGATCAAAAGTGGTTTATTGTTATTGTGTGTTTGGCACATCTAGTGCTAACCCTATAAAGTTGTGCCCTTTACAATGTTGCACGCTTTAGTGGTATAATCTATGCGTTCTTCAAGCAATAATGCAAGAAATCATTGTAATTGCATACGCATTTGTCATTATTGGCAATGTTCTGTCAGTTATCATGTTTTTGTCTTTCCCCGTGTATTTGCGACCATTTATTATCTCTATAGCAAATAAAGATTCTATTCAATTTATTACTTGAATTCGATAGTATAATTCGAAAAAAATAGATGCGATATGTAAATCTTATAATATATTATGTTTCTTTGTATAAATTACTGAACAATATGAATCATACAATATTCAAATATATAGTATGCTTATCTCTTAAGTGTCAATTGCGTATAAGTATATTTAAGTTGCTTAAATTCATAAAAATGGGTCAATAAATATGAGTTATAATGAAGAAAATTATCCTTTAAGGGTTTTTGTTTAATAGATTGTCCCCTGGCCCTCCTACTTTCCTCCTCATCACATCGAGATCTACTGATCGTTGAGTTTAATATATAGGCAATATTAAGAAATACTTAATCAGTCATCCGTAGTTTTCGGTGGTGTTTGAGTAATAAAACTTTGGAGGGTTGGAGTTGGTGAAAAAGTAAAGAGAAAGATAATTTTAATAAATTTTTTATACTTATTTATAGTAAAAATGGATGATTTGATGGTTACAGTATTCAAAATTTTTGTAATTATTTTATAAGATTTTTGGCCCCAATAAAGCTTATTGAGGCCCAATGAGAAAGGGTCCGGGCCCATCTGAATACATAAAAAGCTTCTGTCGACTGAGAACATAGCCTTGTGGGTAAGACTGGCATCTCTCTTAAATAAGGATCATGTCAAGCGTGAAAAATAAGGCCTAATATGAATTAAGCACCTAACACCTTAACGGAGTCGATGTTAGAGAGAATAAAGTATAGTCATTAAATAGGCTAATAGGAACCGCCTTATTAAAGACCATTGTGGGAGAAAGAGGAATAAAGTGAGCCGTACTTGATTAATGAAGATTAGAAGGTGCATAATAAAAGAGAAACATTCACGAAGGAAAGGGAGGATACCGGGCTGAGGCCCTGGAGGTTTCGGCCCAAAAAGGAAAGAGAAATGATAAATAGAGAGAGGACGAATATGAAAAGGTACTCACAATTCTCTATGATACTCTCTCTCACTAATGATTAAACCAGAAAACAAGAGATATTGAACGATGACAAGTAATAATGACATTGAAGAAATATTCCCCTTACAGGAAGAACTATGAGTTCTAGTATGTGTTACTTTGCTTGTAGGAGGAATGAAGGGGAATTTGATCCTTTCAATCAATCTCAAGTGCTGGACTTCAAGTCTAGTTTCCTTGAGCTCTTGACCCAGTAAACATTGTGATAAAGTAGGGGAGAAAGAGGGACAAAGTGGGCCCTACTTGATTAATGAAGATCAAAAGGTGCATAATAAAAGAGAAACCGTCATGAAGGGAGGATACCGGGCAGAGGCCCAGGAGGCACCGGCTCAGAAAGGAAAGAGAAAGGATAAATAGAGAGAGGAAGAAGATGAAAAGGTACACACAATTCTTTGTGATACTCTTTCTCAATGATGATTAAACCAGAAAATAAGAGATATTAAACTATGACGACTAACAATGACATTGAAAAAAATATTTCCCTTACGAGATGAACTCTGAGTTATATTATATTTAATGTGTTTGTGGGAGGAAATAAGAACAACTTGATCATTTCAATCCATCCCAATTGCTAAATTTCAAGTCTAATTTTCTCAAACTCTTGACCCAATAAGGCAATAATCATCGTGATAAGTCCGTTAAAATGACTTCATCAATTTGTATATTTTGAAGTCGGGACAAGATTGATTGTTGAATCCCTATATTTGTCGAGATCAGAGCCCCCTTTTTGTTTTTTTTTACAAGTGCCTATGCCACTAACTAGATGGTCCAAAGTGGAAATTGATTGCTTGGCAATACCATAAAGGCACGTACGGTTACATCTTTCAACGTGATAGTCCACAAAATCGAGGTTTTTTAAGCGGCCTTTTTCCTCCAATGTTGATTTTTTTTTACTTCCAAATAAATCCAGAATAATGACAGATTTTTGAAGTTTTTTTTTTTTCTGAACGTCGTTGTAAGAGCTTTCCCTCTATAAAATATATAGATTGAATTTTGAACCAAATAAAATGACATGATCCCCGATATTAAAATCTTTTTACTAATAAAATTAAAATGGAATTCGCCTACGCAAACATTAATTGACTAGCAAAAAAGGTCGTCGCTTTCAAAGATCAGGGGGCCAGCGAACCCCATGCCAAGGCGAAGGGACAGCACCTTTGGGGCATCCAATGATCCAAAGTTCCTCGCCTCTTCCAGTCTTCCGCGTAGGACCTGCCCCGTACGTGTACTCACCCCATTACCAAAAAACTACGAACCTTCTTTTCAAGAATATGCCCGTCGGCTCCACCATCCATTTCTTCCATAAGTACATAACACCTCCCTCAACTTTTCAGCCATCTTGTATTATGCCTAAATTTGCAATGAATATATATATGTATATGTATATGTGTGTGTTGCTCTCTTTGATGAAACCTCAGTCAAACGTAATAGAACATTATTATTATAATTTCAACAGCCTAATATCTTAAAAGAATACAACCTATCTCGCATCGAATTCACTGCCATCTTAGCAGAAGCTCGAAGAAATTAAAGTTGGTTAATACGGAACCAAACTGACCATTATGTCCATATAATATTCCTCCGCGTCCCATTAGGCAATACAAGCCTATTCGACACAACAGAACTGGTAGATATGTTCATAATGTTCTAGATTTATTCCTTTACGACCAGTTAGATCATTGGAAGCCAGCTAACAGAACGAAGATGAATCATGCAGATTTCCTTTGATTTCATCTCAAGCTTGCGCGTGATGGTTGATTGGATCTCCGCGCACTCCGTGACATGACTGCCAAAATTTATCTACATTGGGAGCTCGCATAATCGGGTCACGTGCTTAAAATTACAAATAGAGGCTAGAGCTGAGTCACGAAAATAAGAGCTTCGGATTTGAATGGCCCTACAACGCTCTAGTTTAGTTAATAAAAAAGTTGCCAAGATGGCACAAGTGCAGCCGCAGATGACTTCCGTTTTGTTTTTATCTAAGTGCTCATGAGAATCCTTTTGAGATTTCTCAAACCAATCATATGAAGGAGCAGTGCACCTACTTACCATACGATTTTTCCTACGACTCTCATTATTTCTGCCTTGGTTTTATTCTTTCTGAAATTCTCCTTTTTGATGGAATGAGAAGTGCTCAAGTGGAGTCATTGCTCTATTTTCTCTCTTTCCAAACACAGTGATTTGGAAAGTGGAATATATGAATTGATAATATTATCAATTCCCGAAAAGAGAGAAAAGAAACACATCTTTTATCAAGACCGCAATCATATTGTAAGAGAACAAAAAAAACGCAAAATACACTTAGCGTGGGACTGAGATGAATATGTACAATTTTTATAATATTATTTCCCATATGTCAAATGGACCTACGGTTCCATCACCCACCAGAAACTGAACGCTCTGAACTCCACGCCTGGACTTTAGGAACTGGGATAAGCCCCAATTTTCGGATTATCTTGGGCCTTCCAGTCGAATAGGGGAGTCCAACCCAAACTTAAGAATCAGAACATGCTTGGTCCTGATTGTTCGATTTTGAGATTGTTATATTAATGTCCTCAAACAATTTGCTTGCTTGGCGCTTGCGGCGGCCCGCGTAGTCCGGTTTTCCGCGAAATCCCCTTCACCTGGGGCAACCAACGAAAGAGAGGGGGTGAGTCAGTTTGACCAATGAGATTTAATGCGCACGGTGGAGAATAGTACGGAAACATTCGCAATAGATAGTATACATCGTCATCACCTTCAATCGCTGTCTCATAACCAATCTCAATACCATATGAGGTATGACCTCCAATTGATGATGGTCCCGCACCATGTATGTCAGCATGGCGTACACTAACGTCAAAAAGCTCTTCTTCATAGCTAAGAACTTGATCCCAAAATGGATCAGTCAACCCCAAACGACGTCGCTCCCTTCCTCACCAATATTTGTGCACAACCCACTATCATCGAATGACACCACGTACAACACTACGACAGACTCTCCCTCATGACACTTGATCATTTCTAGAACATCATGGTTTGAGGACACAAGCTACAGCCCTTCATCCAGATTCTTCGTTGGCTGCTTGTAATAAACAAGATCACCATGCTTATAACCAAATGGTTTCACAATGGCCTCCAGCTCGAAGAAAGATAGGCAATCTAGATCGTACGGTTCATCGTGAATGTCTACATCACCCCCGACATATGTGCATCTAAGGTTCCTACTAAACCGTCCACTGTAATTCACCTCGAATAGAAAGAAATCAGGAGTCATGTTTGATTTAGAATAAAGCACCTAAAACTAAAACAGATTCATGTATGTCATAATACATATTAATTTATAAACATAGAGGACAATAATACAGAATATAATAAATGACAATAGTAAGCTGCCAATATACATAGAAAACAATTCATCAACACTATTTTATAATAAACTGCCAATATACGAACATGTACAATAATAAATCACACTTGTAATTGCCCAACATATATGCAAATATCTTGTTATGGTACAAAAGTTGATAAGAATCAAAGCTTTTGCAACATACAATACAATATGCATATATCTTGTTCATGTCTGTTGCAGCTAAAGATTGAAGAACCCAATGACAAATTGATATTCCTGATATGCGTACACTCGAGACTGTGGATTCTTCTCAGCCGAGTGCATCGAAGATTATGTCATTCCAGGCAATCAAGTGACTCGAAAAGCTTAACACAAAAGTTCGGAAGTTATTGCTCACACAATGTCCTTCGTGGCTTTCTACAATTGGGCTGTTTTGCAAGGATCTTGGTCTTTCTTTGAACATCATTTGTATATGATAGTGTGACCCACCAACAAGCTTAACTAAAAAAGGTCGAACCGAAGCACTAAATTAAGTGACCCACCCACGAGATTTGGTGTAATATATGAGCCCAATAACGTGCACAAGGGGACCCAGACCCACTTGCTCTGACTTGAAAGTAAAAAATCCCAACAGAATCAACTTTGAGGGACAAAAGGGGGGACCACGGTACCCAGTGAGGTTTTAAATTTCAAAAGAGACAGCGACAAACAACTTCTCCCCTTTTCGCTTTTATGGATGGAATCGACTCAAGAGAACATAGAAAACCGATAAGCAATTAACATTCATCGATTTCGTTTAAAGCCCTAAACTTCCCTACAAAATAACATACAATTGCCCAAACCCAAAAATAACAGCGAAGAACTAAGCATTAATCAACTAAGCAAGGCCATACCAGTACCAGATCCAAGAACTCTTTGAAATATTACAACTGGAATCACCAAATGGTAATCGCCGAAGACAAAGGGGGCCAATGGTATTGTCAAAGAAATGGAGTTCCTTTCAAACAGTTAGATAGATTGTCAGAATGAATGTTCAACGTGCATATTTCATTACATGAAGAGTAAAATGGAAAGTTCGTTACATTAAGCGGTCACGTCGACGACACGTACATGGTTTGTCGTGATAAGTGACGACAAATTAAGCTGGAGGATAGAAATTAACGTAAAATGGTAGTTTGAGGTATTAATGTAACAAAATCAAAAAAAATATGTGCAACTTAGAAATTACCCCAAAATTTTAGAGTTCAAAGTGAATTTCCCTAATTTTTATAATTTATAAGGGGACTTCCCCACTTCAAGGCTGGTGAGTCAACCCCCAAAACAAGAAGGGAAAAATCTTAATTTAAAAATTTTAAGATAAAAAGAAGGGAAAATCTTAACTCGGCCTAACCCAAGCACCCTAACCTTCACTCGGCCAAACCCAGATGCGTTGACATGGACAGTGCCCGTGCCCTCAAACCCATTGATTATCAAAAAAAATTTGCGCTTCTTTGCTTTTTCTAACTTTCCTCCCCCTTAAATTAGGGAATAATGAAAGTTTCGTAAGTTGAAAGAACTGACAAAACAAGATCAGCTAGGATCTGACTGAAAACTCCGAAACGTACGGAATCGAATGTTACCTTTTTTTTTTTTTTTAAGAATTTTGTAATTTGATCGCTAGTTTTCTGATAAAATAGTTACTGTTTTTTTTTTAAACTTTTTGATCACTAAGAACATGTAGTGGTGACTTCTCACTCTATATATCAAACTTCCGTTAATTTTTTACGGGAATAGCGGTCGATCGTTACTGTTCACTCCATCCGTCAACAGTAATTTGCAGTGGTCGACCGCTTTCTATTCCGTTAAAAATTAACGGAGGTTTAACGGATGGAGTGAAAAGTCACCACTACATATTGTCAGTGACCAAAATGTTAAAAAAAAAAAATTTAGAGACCATTTTGTCAACGATACTAAAATTTAGTGACCAAATTTTTAATTTAAAAAAAAAACTATGGATTCCTCTATATACTTCAAGCCATCCCTGGCATATTACTGTTCATTGTATTAGTACAGCCGATAACAAGGAATTAGGCGTGAAAATCAATTTTTAGTAAATTTTGTATTGCCAATAAAAGAATACTGTTAGAATTCTAATAGGCGTGACTTAAGGTTGACAGATAAATATTTTTTTTGTGTTTTAAAAAAATTAGTCTCCAATTAAGCACGACACCTGAACATAATTTCAAAAGAGTCAAATACCTGTAGAAAAGTTCTATTTGGGGGGGGGGGGGGGAATGGTCAGTAGATAAATTCTATTTAGAGCAAAGGAAATTATGGAAAGGGGAGCTCCTCTCAATATATTTAGGAAAAAAAGCATACACCGCTTTATATTCGGAAATAAGGTCTAAAATGGAAAGGCACGTAAGCAGAACCACGCGTATGTATCCGTATTCCGTATACCGTAATAATACTCGCACAAGAAAAAGGCTGGACTGCTTACGGCTTGGTGGCTTACTTTCCGGCAATGTTAAGAGTCTCTGCGCTCTCTTCGCCCGGTCTTCACCCCGAACGCTACACGCCCCGTTAAACTATTCCCAGATCAAATCATTCTCTAGGACGGGTGTTTGCTCTCACTAATCTCCTATCAGATTTTTCATTTTTCCTGTTCAGGTTTTTGCAATCTTCAGGTATATAATTGGATCGAGGGCAAATCTCCATCCCAGTCACCGGAAAAGTTCGGGAAAAAAGAGAGAGAGGAGGTTTAGGAGGAGCAATGGACAGTATAATGAACAAGCTTCGGAACCTTGACGCGTACCCGAAAATCAACGAGGATTTCTACAGCCGTACCCTCTCCGGTGGCGTTATAACTATTGCCTCCTCCATCGTCATGCTATTGCTCTTCATCTCCGAGCTCAGTAACTCTCTTTCCATTTCCACGTAATTATGCCCGTATAGAATACGTTTCATTGTTTTGCTAGGGTTTCGACTTTTGTTTCCTGTGTTATGATTGAGTAGGTGATCTGTTGAAACTGATTAGTATGATACGGGCCTTGAATTTTATAACCTGTTAACTATATCATGACAACCGGGTGGCTGAGGCATTGAGTAATCAGCAAGGACTCGGAAAATTTCGCCAGGGTTTGATCCTGCGATATTCTAATCTTTGTGGGGGATTTTGGAGTGGTGAATGATACAGGAAAATCAGGACGCGTGAATTATTGTTTTGGATTAAATTTCCGTTCTTTTTTTGAAATCCAGTTTGCATCGGATGTTATGTTCTGCCAAGCAAGAAGACACTCCTCAATTCCTTCTACTGAACACAGAAGCTAGTGCGGCCACTGGTCCACATGATTAATTAGGCACAATGTTATGATTCTGGTTTGTTCTAAACGTTGTTACACTGCCATATGGTTCTAGGATTGTAGGTGCTGCATTATGTTTCATGTCGGCATCATAGTGATCAGGACAAATCAAACTGCTAAAATCCTACTTATGCATTAATGCCTTGGCCCTTGGGCAATTAGTTTTGTGGATAAACTCAATCCTGACTTTTCAGAAGTCTATGTTTCACTTGTTTCCTAGAGCTTTGTTTCCCTCTTATGTTTATGAGCACCTTTAATGAGAAGCATATTTGGTACTGATTTCTAAATTGCTAACTATGCTTTTTATTGTGCATTGGTTACAGGTTTGTATCTTCATGCTGTAACTGAAACAAAGCTTGTGGTAGATACTTCCAGAGGAGAAACTCTCCGCATCAATGTAATGTTTCTGGCCTTTCTCTTAAAAAATGCAAGTTTCTTCTCTCTGTCTATATACTCTAGGATTTCACATCAATTTTCTTCAAGGTGCTGCTACAACCATTTTGGATGACATTACAATATCTTTTTTTGTTCTTGAGGGATATTGATTCTCTATTCACTCATTATTTTTTTCTAATATTGAGAATATCTAGTCCTGGAGACTCTATGGGTAGAGGTGATCCTAAGTTGTTCCCATAGTATTTTGGCGATTTTCTGTACCTTGCAGTGCAATTAAATTGTTCAGTTTACACTGTTGATTCATGTTCCCCATGGTATTTTTAACTGCAGTTTGATGTCACATTTCCTGCCCTTCCATGCTCCATACTCAGTCTCGATGCCATGGATATCAGTGGAGAGCAACACCTTGATGTGGTATGCTTGGAAGTAGTATTATGTACGAATATTTAGATCCCTGTGTACTTTTTTTGTAGTTCAAAGTATTACTTGTAAAACTGATGTTGCGAATTAAGTTTCTCTCTCCTTCCTTCCCTCTCTCTCTCTCTCTCGTTCTTGTAAACTTACTGAGATATAGAAAAGTTCTAAAGATATTGCTCAATGCTTGTGATCCTGTTGTGAAATTGTGAATTTTATTAGTTTTTTGTGATTCCAATTGCAGAAACATGATATAATAAAGAACAGGTTAGATGCTCATGGGAATGTCATAGAAGCCAGGCAAGATGGAATCGGTTCTCCTAAGGTTAGTACTCAATGTTCCTTGAAGTTCATATACTTCATCTCTTGGCACTAGAATTTGTTTTCCTATGTTCAGATTCTTCCTCATTCTGTGCATACAACTGACCATTACAATCGGGGTATAAGATATAAGAGAGGTGCCTGTGGGCGTACTGGTTACTTCCAGCCATCGTAGAAATGGGATCGTTGGGATCTTGAAGTTGCGTCGAGTGCATGAGTTGTTTGTGAATAAGCTTTTGAATGATTGTGTTGTCTGATTTTTTTTTTCTCAAACTGCCTTTTGAGACAGTCTGATCTCTCATGGTTTTATGGTATTCATGGAATCACGAAGATGGATGAGGCACCAACACTTAATGATAAATATCTCTTTGAAATGCACTCAGGCACTCTGGTTCTTGTTGGATATAATTTCTTGCTTTGATCTTATGTGGCTTCTTTACCATTAGAATCACCTTAAGTTCACATTAGTGGAATTAGGTTGCAGTTTTTCTCCAATTAGTCCTCTAGTATGTATCTTCTTTTGTCTCTGTTCTTTCTGTCAATTCAATGATCATATTCCTCCTTCTTTTCACTTTTTATTTTGTCTTTCTTTCTGCTTGACTCAGATTGAAAAGCCACTACAGAGACATGGTGGCAGGCTTGAACACAATGAGACGTACTGTGGTTCATGTTATGGTGCAGAAACGGTATGCTTATGTGTGGACCCTCACGCCGATGCACAATTTTTTACTTTGTTGAGTTTTTATCAACAACCGGAGTCTTGAATTACTGGATAAATATCTGCTAATTTCTTAAGTTTCTTAGTTTTTTTTTTCCTAAGAAGTTTCTTAGTTCATTTGTCTAAATTATGGAGAATCAATATACTGTAATAAAACTACAATTGGATATTAAACGTTGTTAGTGATTTATTTCTATGGAGTGCTCTTTTGGTATGTTTTTGGGCTCAACTTTGTACCAAATTTCCAGGCTTAATTTCGTCAAAAATGTTGAACTACACACAAAGCTTTAAATAATCCAGCTGAAAACCCTCCTTAATGATTCCATTTATTTCGTTATGCTATGTTGACATATGGTCAAACACTTTGTTGCATGTCATAAATCAAAAGCGATTCTATATCACAGATCATCCTATACAGAGTGATTCATGATAGGTTTTACTTTTGTTTGATTCCCCCTCTGGGTTTTGTTACTTCAGTCAGATGAAGATTGTTGTAATTCCTGTGAAGATGTTCGTGAAGCATATCGAAAGAAAGGTTGGGCACTGTCGAACCCTGATATGATTGACCAGGTTTGTCTTTCATAATAGCTTATTTGTCCATCTCTTATCTTGAATCTGCCAATAGTTGCAATCATCGTTTTTGAAAGGAAAAGTAGCTTATTAAGCATACATCTTACCATTTGTTCTTTATTATACTATCTTAGTGGTAGGTATGCTCTAGATGGACAGCTTCCCCATCTTACATAGTTAACAGTGACTTAGGTTCAAAACATTGTTTTCCTACCACTTGGTGATTTATTTATCAAAATAGGGACCTCGGTATAAACATAGTTGTCCTGCAAGGACTAAAATATGATCTTTTGTCTCTTAAGGTGATGTTCGGCCACCCCCAAAAAATTTACCTTTTTGGCTGAATACTTTGAAAGCAAAAAAAATTCACAACTGAATATCCAAAATTTCAAAAAATTCAATTTCACACAAACTCCAATACCTTTTCAAAAAAAACCAATCAAATTTTCGCTCTTTACTTTTTCACCACACTCCAATACTTTTTGATGAAAAAATTCCATCAAATCACCTTTCTCTACACCTTTTTACAAACTCCAATAAAAATAAATTTACAATTAAACATCTTAAAACTTTTTCACCAATTTTTTACAAAAACCAATAAAACTCCAATCTACCTAAAAATTCACACAACTATCAAATTTTCAACAAATTTTGAATTTTTGCTAGCAAACGTCTCCTAAATTCTCTCATTCTTGCATTTTGCATACACCATAAGTCTGGCCTCTAAAAGCATAAATTGCATTGTTTTCTATCAGACTGCTAAATCGGTGCTCTGAATACTGTTCTACATTTAGTCAGCAAAAGCTTTCCTCATTATTTATTACATCTCAGATCACTTGTCATATTTCAGAAGACCATATAGGTCTTTGTGCGGTTATGATATGCCAGATTATTACTTGGACAAAAAATAATCCTTAAATTAAATCTTGTAGTATGCTGTGTCATCGTCAATAGAGCTTGTTATTATCCTGAATAAGCTTAATTCCATCTTTTACCCTGTGTTTGGGACCTCCCTTGAAAAACCTTTCCCATCGTTTTTTTATGTTAAGACAGGCAACTGATTAGATCATCTGGATTTGAAGTTATGTTCTCAAAAAACTAATTTTGGGTCAAAACAGGGTGGTGTTTTTTATACATTCCAAGATGCTAGTTGAAAATGTTGGCTTATTGTATGATAAGTCTTTGAATTGATATGTCAACTCAAGGTATTTCTTGCGTAACTATTTCAACGATTGACAAATGTTAGGTTGTTGTGGTTTTTCTGCTTCAGTTGCCCCTCCATTTGAGTTTTGATCAACACTAGATTTTACTTGTATACATTCTCAAACCTGCAATAGCTCCTATATGTTCCAAAGCCAATTTACAGCCACTAAGGGTTCCGTACCTTCGTCATAACTAAGGGAATGAGGCTAGACAAACTTATCAAATCAACTTCCACTATGAACATTTTTCACTCTTCTTGCTCCATCCCTATTCCAACTGTTTGCCACTATCTCCAAAGATGACCGCTATCTCCAAAGATACAAGTGTATGTTAAAGATAAAAATCATAAGGCAATAAACACAATATCAAACTACACCGATTTAGTGACTGTGCTTCCCTAGAACCCACAGTTTCCTTAGGTTTTGCCAACTATCCCTACTTTCCTAAACCTCAACTTTGATGCAAAACAATCCTTGCTTTCCTAAACTTCCTCTGATACCATCTGTAATAGTCCGGACCGTCAAGACCTCAAGTGTTGTTTTATAGTAATGAACGCCGCTATTAGACTGAGGTTACGACCAGTGGGAGGATCATGAAAGCAACAAGATTCTAACTAAAACACAAGTTTTAAAAGCTCGGGGTATGACAACTTGATTTGAGAGAAATTCTTAATACTAATATATGTCTCTTCTCTCTCTCTCTCTCTCTTGCTGTCAATCACACAGACCAGGTAGGATTTAGGATTAACTGTATAATATGGAATCAGAAGTACATAGTATGGCGGGTGTATTGCAAGCATTAGCTATCAGCCTACCTACTCGAGTCATTGTGAATGGATCAAATCACTACTGGTGTTGGGCATTAATACTTTTCCGGTCGGTGCAAAATATTTATAGATCATGCCATGGGAAACTCTGTATGATAAGATGATGATCCTGATCCATATCCTTGTTTTGTTGAATATTCTATGGGCAATATATACTTGTTTGAGCTTATAATGATTTTGGATTCTTTGTTACATGTGATACTCAGTGCAAAAGAGAAGGTTTTCTACAAAGGGTTAAAGATGAAGACGGTGAAGGATGTAATATCTATGGATTCTTGGAAGTCAATAAGGTGGCAGGAAATTTTCATTTTGCACCTGGTAAAAGCTTTCAGCAAGCAGGTGTCCATGTACACGATCTGCTAGCATTTCAAAAGGATAGTTTTAATGTAAGTTGTGATCCTGACGCAGTCTGTTCATTTTGTAATTTTTTTTCTTGGCAAGTAAATTTTTATTATTTTTTAAATACAATTCAATTGGTGCTGTGTACTTCAATTAGGGGGATGTTTGACACCCAACTATTTCACCCTCCAACATTTCCACCCCAATAAAATAACTCCCTAAAATTCTCTCTCTCCTCATCAAATCATCACTTTTCACTCTAAATAAATATAAAAAATTCATTTAATCATCTCTTTCTTCACTTTTTCACCAACTTCAACACCCCTACATTTTTACCATCAAACATCACCTAGAAAACTTCTAAGAAAACAGATGTTTGCGTTTATTATTGTTAATACCCCATGCATTCTGAGAAAGTCCGCAAAATTTCATGTTACTGTTTTTTCCTTTGTTTGATCCTCTGTTATGCTTTCTGATAAGTGTCTGATATGTGATACAGATAAGTCACAAGATTAATAGATTAGCTTTTGGAGACTATTTCCCTGGTGTTGTGAATCCTCTGGATGGGTAGGCTCTTTGCCTCTTTTCTTTTACCCAAGTACATTGAGCCACCCCGCGTACCGAAAACGTAATCCTTTTTTTTTTTGTCTATTTGTCACATTGTACGTATTGATATGTAGTTCTTCTATTTTATTCCACTTTCAGTGTGCAATGGACTCAACAAACACCAAGTGGGATGTATCAGTATTTCATCAAGGTTAGTATCCTGGATGATTGCCTACAATGGAAGGCAAGGCATATGGTGCCTCTGGATTTTATTCTAAATAATTATGCTCTCTGGATTATTTGCCTTCTCTAACTTCTATCTAATTCAAAATAATTTCTGCTTTCCCCTTAGAATCAAAATTCATTGTTTTTAAACACAGAATAGTGCAGTTCACTTAATCCGCTTGGGGGCTTTTGCACAAACTTCAAGTCTGACAGTCATAAGCATGGAGTATTCAGATTCTAGTAAATTGCCTTCTCCCTCAAGCTAAAGCCAAAGTGACGAAAGGTTCTTTACAACTCAACTCAAGCCATAATAACTCTTCTGCTTTCAGAGACTCAAAAATTGGACCGACTTAGGCATTTAAAAGCAAGGAAACACTTAAGAAAGAAAGAGTGCACCAAAATAGCGCCCCTCAAGACCTCCAATTCTGAAAATATTGCAAGTGATAGCAATATTCAAACTCTTTCACTATATATTAACAAATCTGCCTTCCCTTCAATGATGCAAAGAAAGAGAAAAAAGAGCAAAGAAAATACAATATATTAGTATCGCTTTCTTTTTAGTTCGCCCGTTCCCTTCTGTGAATCAAGTGACGCCTGATTTATGTCGGAGTCAATATAACACTTAAAGGACATCCAGAACCTCAATTGCAGATTATAAAGGGGGATATGAAATATAAACCATTTTGAAATAAGAAAGAAAGAAAGATGCAGATTGTAGAAGACTGCACATGTCAAAATACTTGTATCTTGCTCTACTTTTTGGACCCTTGGTATCTAGGAATTCCTTGATCAAGTTAACAAAAATGAATTGAAGTTTACGCTACCCTATCTTATTTGGGCTCATTTGCAATTTTCCCATTTCCTTTTCTCACTTTGTTAGGGCTACGATTATTGTTTCCTTGTTAAGTTTTCTGAGAAATTAAGTGTGACTGACTTTCAACAGAGCGGCAAAGTGATCACTACTTGAGCCTTACGTTCTTTTACACATTTGTTGGATGTGTCGGGGTCATTGAATATCAGCTACTTGTAAAGGAAAAGAACTGGATTTTTGTAAAAGTGTATTGGTAAATATTAGTTCTTGTCCCATTTCCTTAGAATTGTTTGAATCTCGGAGTAATCTGCACCTCCATTTCTTTGGGGCGAGGGCAAAATCTACTCCCCAATACAAACACATGGTAATTTTGTTACTCGTTATAGTTACTTGTGTTTTGCAGTTATACTAACTTCCAGATATGGATGGAGATTTATAATATTTTTGTCTTCAAGCTTCCTGTTTGATGTGGAACATGAAAGTATAAAAAGATACGAGTGGGCATACTCTTTGTTGCTTAATATGTCTACTTATTTTGCAGGTTGTACCTACAGTATACACGGATGTGAGTGGGCACACTATCCAGTCAAATCAGGTGCAGCTAAACTCATAGAATTCATGGGTTTATGCATTTTAACTTCTGTATAGAACATGGCCTAATGCACATTTCAATTGGATTTTTGCAGTTCTCTGTAACTGAACATTTTAGAAATGCGGAATTAGGCCATTTTCAGTCTCTTCCTGGAGTATTTTTCTTTTATGATCTTTCTCCAATTAAGGTGAGTTTTCCAATTATGGAACGTGACAAGAAAGATCTTTCAGGTTCTCAAATATAGTTCTGATGCTGGAAGTGTTTGTGTTAAAAATTTGCCTCGTGATTCTTGTACATAATTTTTTTAAAAAAAAACTTTACTGTACTTTGGGGCTCATTTTTACGGTCTCGAGCTTCTTCTGTAATGTAGGTCACTTTCACGGAGGGGCACGTCTCATTTCTACACTTTCTAACAAATGTGTGCGCTATCGTGGGAGGTAATTTGCAAGCATTCCCCTTGCCTTTCTCTTCCTTTATTTACAGAAATCATGTGCTTTTTTGACGGTTGATGTGATGCATAATGGTGATTTTTGGCGTTGTGTTCAGGGGTTTTCACTGTTTCAGGAATATTGGATTCATTTATATATCATGGTCAAAGGGCGATCAAGAAGAAGATGGAAATTGGTAAATTTAGTTAATAATTGATCAAGGGAGCAATTGTTGCTGTTGTATTTTATTGCTGTATCAGTAAATGGCTTGAAGGAGAAGTGTCAAATTAAGAGAAGAGGAATCATCCAATGGGCTCTCTCCGTGGTTGGCTGGACTCGTAGGATCACAATTACCACTGAAGCTAATTCTTATTATATCTGCTTGGTAACTGAAGGTTTACTTCCCGCCTGACGGCGCCTTCTTACCCAATTTTGTTAGTTTGTAACTTCTCGGTTAATGTGATTATTTATTTGAAAGATTATTGGGGGCGTTTCATTTATCGCTTGAGAACCAACAGAATTTTCCGACTGGAACATTGGGACAACTCGGGCTTTGTTGAAAGATAATTGTGAATTATAGTGCAATTTTTTTCTCCTGGTTGACTAAACTGTTTGGTCTAAGTTAGCGTCTGCCTTCTAAACAACATTTATATTTTATTCCTTTCTGTTGGTATATTTTAGGTACCGTCATGATTTGTCGGTGTATATTCTTTTTTTTTAGGCAGTCTGCAGAGACTATATCGATACTAGGAAAAAAACATTGCACAAGTCATTGGTTCAATTCATCTTTGGAGATTAAATTATTTATTTTCATTACAATAAATAATAAAATAAATGATAAAATTCAATGAAATTATTATTTTGTTCATTTTTTCACCAATTCTCTTAAAATTTAATTTTTCATTACTTTCTTTCAAAATTCAACAAAATTTGCTAATTTTTAACAAATTTTTAAAATTTTTGATAAAAATTTAGGTTTGCACAGGCCGTAGCTAGTTTCCGAGCCATACTGTTTTCGTTTCGCTTTTTGTGTTTAATATCTTGTAAAACGATTGGACATTGGAGTGGGCTGTATCTGCTTTAGCAACTTCAAACCCACCTTCAAGTTAGTAGATCTCCCTTTTGCAGCCTTTTCAAGCTAGAAGATTTCACTGATAGAGTCGGATTGGCGCTCCGTCCGCCTTTCTTCCGGTGGAAGCCGCTGTCATCGTGTTTGATGGTCTGTTAGGACCCTTGTGGTCTTTGTGAGTTTCTGTTGTCCTGACCTTTGTGGTCTGTTCCTGTTTGTGTTGTAACCCGGCTCTTGAGGTTGGTTTGATCTTGACTTTTGTCGCCATTATCAGATTTTTTGATCCACTGATTGTAGGACCTTTGGTCTGATTAGGTTTTTTGCTGGCCTGGACATGTCTATGTTTGTACGGGATGCTATTCTCGTTTTTAATATATTCTTTGCTTTGCTTAGAAAAAAACCCGACCTATTCAACTTGACCCGAAGTCCACCAATTTCGCTTTGGGTCCGATGCTCTCTTCCGCATGACATCAAGACTGGCCAGGAACCAATGTGCATGCTTAGTATCTTCTCCCAAGCTTTGCTCAGCCAACCAACCTCAGCTGACTCAGGCCATAGCTTGCACAGGAATGCTGGCTTTTACCTCATCCCCCTTAATTTTATACTCAGCAGATATGACTTCTTCTAATGTTTGCAAATGCAAAGCCGCCTCTCTTTCTTGCTCATTAAATTCTACCGCTACTACTGCTGCCAGTAAAGGCAGTTCTCGTCCAGTGGATATTAAGAATAACAATGATAATGACGATAGTACTGCTCTGAAATTCAGCTATAGCAGAGCCTCACCATCGGTGAGATGTCCTCACCTAAAACTCACCGAGACTTGCTCATCTCCTCACACCCAATTCTTAGTTGCTTCTCCTCCTCTGACCCATGTCGTCCGGGATGTCGACTTTGTGGTAAAAACCCCGGATTCTGGGGCCAAAGAAGGAACCCAGGAGGCGGATGGTATCGAATCTTTGCATATGAATGTTGACGATGAAACCCAACAATTATTGGGGAAGCCTAGCAAGACTAAGGCTAAAAAAATGACCAAATTGGCCCTCAAGCGAGCCAAAGATTGGAGGGAGAGAGTGAAATTCTTGACCGACAGGATTTTAGGATTGAAACCTGAGGACTTTGTGGCTGATGTATTGGACGACCGCCAGGTTCAGATGACGCCCACCGATTTTTGCTTTGTGGTGAAATGGGTGGGCCAGTCGAGCTGGCACCGAGCATTGGAGGTGTACGAGTGGTTAAATTTGCGACACTGGTATTCCCCGAACGCCCGGATGCTTGCCACCATCTTGTCGATTCTTGGCAAGGCTAATCAAGAAGCTTTGGCCGTGGAAATCTTCACCAGGGCTGAGCCTATGGTCGGTGATGCGGTCCAAGTATTCAATGCCATGATGGGTGTGTATGCGCGGAATGGTCGATTCGACAAGGTCCAAGAACTGCTCGATACAATACGCAAGAGAGGGTGTGAGCCTGACCTTGTGAGTTTTAATACTCTGATAAATGCCCGTCTGAAGTCGGGTTCTATGGTACCGAATTTGGCAATTGAACTCTTGAATGAGGTGAGGAGGTCGGGGCTTAGGCCGGACATAATAACCTACAATACTCTGATCAGTGCTTGTTCACGTGAATCAAACTTGGAGGAGGCTACGAAAGTTCACAGTGATATGGTGGCGCATTATTGTCAGCCTGATTTATGGACCTATAATGCCATGATATCTGTGTATGGGAGATGCGGACTGTCGAGCAAAGCTGAGGAGCTCTTTAGTGAGTTGGAGTCAAAAGGGTTTTTCCCTGATGCAGTGACCTACAATTCTTTGTTATATGCTTTTGCAAGAGAAGGGAATGTAGGGAAGGTGAAAGAGATTTGTGAAGAAATGGTGAAAATGGGGTTTGGTAAAGATGAGATGACGTACAATACTATTATCCACATGTATGGGAAGCAGGGCCGACATGATTTAGCATTAGAGCTTTACAAAGATATGAAATTCTCGGGCCGAATTCCTGATGTAGTTACGTACACGGTTTTGATTGATTCTCTTGGGAAAGCAAGCAAGATAGTGGAGGCTGCAAATGTGATGTCAGAGATGTTGGATGCAAGAGTCAAACCCACTTTGCGGACCTATAGTGCTCTAATTTGTGGGTATGCCAAAGTTGGGAAGCTAATAGAGGCTGAAGAGACGTTTGACTGCATGCTTAGGTCTGGGATCAGACCCGATCATCTGGCTTACTCAGTTATGTTGGATATCTTCCTGCGGTTCAATGAGATAAAGAAGACATTGGAGTTGTACCAGGAAATGTTGTGTGATGGCTTCATGCCAGATCATGCTCTTTATGAGGTGATGCTCCGGGCACTTGTGAGGGAAAACAAATTGGAGGACATTGAGAAAGTGATCAGAGATTTGGAAGAAGCATGCAGTATGAATCCACAAGATATTTGTTCTGTTCTTATTAAGGGGGGATGCTATGGCTATGCTGATAAAATGTTGAGATTGGCCATCAGCAATGGCTATGAACTGGACCGTCAGAATTTGTTATCTATCGTGAGTTCATATAGTTTGTCTGGCAGGCATGTAGAAGCACGTGAATTGTTTGAATTCTTGAGAGAACGTGCTCCTGGCTCAAAGCAACTGTTAACTGAAGCGCTGGTTGTCATACTATGCAAGGCTCATCAATTTGATGCTGCCTTAAGGGAATATAGTAATACCAGGGGATTTGGTTCCTTTGGTGGAAGTTCTATTCTGTATGAAACCCTGATTCAAGGCTGCAAAGAAAAAGAACTCTTTGGTGAAGCTTCTCAGGTTTTCTCTGACATGAGATTCTTTGGTGTGGATCCTTCTGAATACATTTACCAAACTATGGTGCTCATATACTGTACGATGGGCTTCCCTGAGACAGCCCACGTTTTGGTTGATCAGGCAGAAATGAAAGGCATTTCCTTTGATGTCTCAATTTATACGGATTTAATTGAGGCATATGGGAAATTGAAGCTGTGGCAGAAATCAGAAAGTTTGGTGGGGAATCTTAGGCAAAAATGTACTACAGTGGATAGGAAGGTCTGGAATGCGTTAATACAAGCTTATGCCACCAGTGGTTGTTATGAGCGAGCCAGGGCTATTTTTAATACAATGATGAGAGATGGCCCTTCTCCAACTGTAGATTCCATAAATGGTTTATTGCAAGCTTTAATTGTTGATGGGAGACTGAACGAGCTTTATGTGGTAATCCAGGAGTTGCAAGATATGGATTTTAAGATAAGCAAAAGTTCTATTCTTTTGATGCTTGAAGCATTCACTCAAGCCGGAGACATTTTTGAGGTGAAGAAAATATATCATGGAATGAAGGCTGCCGGTTATTTTCCTACCATGCATCTTTACAGGAGTATGATTGGGTTGTTGTGCAAGGGAAAACGAGTAAGGGATGTTGAAGCCATGAGGGCTGAGATGGAGGATGCAGGATTTAAACCTGATCTTTCAATATGGAATTCTATTCTTAAGTTATATGCAGGAATTGAGGATTTCAAGAAGACTGCTCAAGTGTACCAGCAAATCCAAGAAGCCGGAATTAATCCAGATGACGATACCTACAATACTTTGATTATAATGTACTGCAGGGAACGTAGACCAGAAGAAGGTTTGTCACTGATGCATGAAATGAGAAGGCTGGGTCTGGAACCCAAGTTGGATACCTACAAAAGCATGATTGCGGCCTTTGGTAAGCAGCAGCAGTTGGAAGAAGCTGAGGAACTATTCGAAGAGTTGAGGTCAAACGGATGTAAATTGGACCGCTCCTTTTATCACACAATGATGAAAATGTATAGAAATTCTGGAGAGCATTCCAAAGCGGAAAAGCTATTGGGCCTGATGAAAGAGGCTGGAGTAGAACCCACCATTGCCACAATGCACCTTCTTATGGTTTCTTATGGCAGCTCTGGACAACCTAAGGAAGCAGAAAAAGTGCTGAACAATTTGAAAGTAACAGGCTTACATCTTGATACACTACCATATAGTTCAGTTATTGATTCTTATCTCAGGAATGAAGATTATAGGGCTGGAATCCAAAAGCTCTTGGAGATGAAGGAGGGTGGTGTGGAGCCAGATCATAGAATATGGACATGCTTTATTAGGGCTGCAAGTTTGTGCAAGCGCACAAGTGAAATGCTTACCCTCTTAAATGCACTCCGGGATGTGGGGTTTGATCTTCCTATCAGGTAATCATTAGTTTGTCAGATGTTCACATGAAGACAAGGTGTCAAAAACGTGTTCTGTTGTTCTCTTCTGTACTCCTGTGAAACTGTTTCTAACTGAATCTTGTATTGCAGGCTTCTGACAGAAAAATCGGAGTCACTAGTTTCAGAGGTAGACAATTTTCTAGTGGAATTAGAACCCATGGAAGACAATGCAGCCTTTAATTTTGTTAATGCATTGGAGGATTTGTTGTGGGCATTTGAACTCCGGGCTACTGCTTCATGGGTTTTTCAATTGGCAATCAAAAGGAGCATTTATCGCCATAATGTGTTCAGGTAGGTGCTGGGAAATCCAATTCTGAACTATCTATTCATCTTGTTTATTCTGTTTAGGAATTTGATTTTCCCAAGAAATGTTTTGAGTGGCTTGGGAGTAACCAACAAAAATGGGAAGGAGCTGGATCTGCAAGTGAATAACTTCGTTGTCTGAAAGAGTCACTCATATTTGGGTTGACTGGCAAATTAGTTCATACCATAAATTGGGATTGCATTAGTGTCTCTATTATACTGTGCATGTATGTAAATATATATTAGTTTGCTTAGACCTTGTAGTTCATTAAATGCAGAGTAGCTGACAAAGACTGGGGGGCTGATTTTAGAAAGTTGTCTGCTGGTTCAGCGCTTGTTGGCCTTACTTTATGGCTTGACCATATGCAGGCAAGTTCTCCTCTTTGTTTCTATCAAATTTAGCACTCTCTTGGGACTTCCTTGTCAACAATGTATTACACTGTTGTCATACTGCAAGTGCTTATTTTTCTCCATGACTTACCATCACTGGAATCATCATCAGTGTTGGTTGGTTTTGCTGCAATTTTTCTTTTCACTTAATCAGGAATGATTCACCAGCTTTGAGAACCTATGATTTAAACTGCGATGTTGAGGTTCAACCTCGTTTTCAGATTATGAAACATTAGTTGTTTGTTAACTTTCAATTATCAGAACACTTTTTGATTTGGAGAATTCTCTATGAAACTGCTATGTTCTTCGATAACTATTGGAACTCATCTCTTGTCGATGGAATCAGCTCAACCCATCTCAACTCCACTCAGTTAAGCCTTATCACAATAGAAACGGGGTCTTTTCTATGCAATTAGTTTGCCCCTAACATATGGATTTCTATATTATGCCAGGATGCATCATTGCAGGGCTATCCAGAATCGCCAAAATCTGTTGTTCTGATAACAGGGACGGCAGAGTATAACATGGTTTCCCTTAATAGCTCATTGAAGGCTTGCCTCTGGGAGATGGGGTCCCCTTTTCTGCCTTGTCGAACTCGAAGTGGGCTCCTTGTTGCTAAGGCACACTCCCTTAGGATGTGGTTAAAGGACTCCCCATTTTGTTTGGACCTTGAGTTGAAAGATGCCTCATCTCTCCCTGAATCAAACTCCATGCAACTTATAGAAGGATGCTTCATTAGACGTGGCCTTGCTCCGGCATTCAAGGACATTACCGAGAAACTTGGCCTAGTGAGGCCCAAGAAGTTCGCCAGATTGGCTTTGCTATCAGATGAGAAAAGAGAGAAAGCTATTCAAGCTGACATAGAAGGGCGGAAAGAGAAGTTGGAAAAAATGAAGAAACAGGATGAGTTTAGGGGAAAGAAGACCAGGAAACTTAGAAATAGGAAATATATTGGGAGAGTTTCTGCTGTCAAATGATGAAGAGATTGGATTGGAACAAGAAGCATGGAGATAGAGTTACAAAATGGAAAAAGATGGCAGCTCTACTTGTAGATTACTAAGTTATTCCTTCTTCCCCATATGCTTGTTTAAAATGGGATCAGCAAGATGTGGCATCATTTCGTGTTTTCTTGTCTGTTATATGATGGATGAGTAAACATTTTCCGAATGTTTGCACTACCACTCCCAGAAAAATGGATTGAAGGCTTGTATTATGCTCAGCTGTTTTGCCTCCGCATGCTTCTGTGTCAGCACCTTGTTCCGTGCATATCATCACCACTGCTGAAATTCATGTGTAAGGCGTTTTTTTTTTTCTAACTTGTTTGAATCTTGTTACTCGATTTTTTTCCACACGTTGTCTTGATTCACCCGTGTTACATGCAATTGATTTTTCAAGGAAGGAAGCAGTTTCATCATCGTTTTGATTATTCTTGGAATGAAATGTTAGGTTCGTGTTCTTCTAAGAAGCCAAGATTTTAGGAGTATGTTTTCGATCTATTTTTATTGAGGTTATTTTTTTCACGTATTCATTTTCACTGCAATAACAACATGCTTCTCATTCGTAGTTTTGCCAATTCTATTGCTTCCTAAATTGTTGCACATCCACGTCGTATGGTTTCCTAGAGGTAGTGAGTGGGCTAGTAGTTAATAATCTGACTTGACACATAAAATGGCTCTTGGATGGCATGAGATAAATAGTCTATTCCCCTCCCTGGATGATTTGCGGTGCATTCCAAGTAATTTATTCCTTTTGTTAATGAAGAAACCAAATTTCTGACATTATCGGATGTACTTTCAGTTGCTGCTTATGGCTGAGCTAATCCTTGGTTTTCTGGATGTTCTCAATTCAGATGAGGCGAGCTCCAGCCTGGCTGAAGATTGACTCAACGATTCTTGCCATAGCTATGCCTGTGGGAACTCAGGGCTTTCGCTTCTGGTACTCCTCATTTTGGCTGAGCATTGCAACCTATACTGGGGTTGTGATCCACAACTTGGCAGAAGGCTGCCACCAGAGGTGCTGGGGACTCGGACTTGTGCATCCCAGGGGACATGCTTTTGAGGAGACTATCCTCTGAGGAGTCTCTGTGAGGAGATCAATATCTTATATAGGAAACTAGTATTAGAGCCGGCACTTTCCATGTGAAACAAGTGTTTATATGGTTCAAAGTCAAAGGTAAAATAATTCACATATTGAGTTTAGATTTTATTTTTCGATGTTTTGAAATTAATTTCAGCCCATAATTAAGTATAGAGGTCTTTTTTGTGCAATAATTAGCTACACGATGAGAAGCGGTTCATTTCTAAGAGGATTTTCGGTTGTTGAATTAGCAAGTCATATATTTCTAAAGATTAAAACTACTGTTGTCATCTTTACGTGTTTTTTTTTTCAAAAGAGAAAAATAAAAGATGGACAGAAGAATTATGGTCTGGAAGGCAAGTCAGGGAAATAGCACGAATTGCTGGTTTCTTTTGGGCGAAAGTATTGCAACTCAGAAACAATGCAATGCGTGAAGTTTTTATACACGGCACTATGAACAATAGCAGTTGTCACATACTCCCTTTGCTCCTCTGAGAAGCTTCCTGTGAATTGTAATTTAAGGTGCAACTGAACTGGATTTGATTTATGTCTAGGCGCTGGGAAAGTTGAGAACCGAGTCAATGGTTTGGGTGGTTTGATGGGCCGACCCAGGCCATTGATAAATTTTAGAACCTGGGTTGCCGGTTTTAGCCCATAGCGGCTGGGATTCACATTCATCTGCTTGACCTGATCTTTTTTGAGGCCGGGCTAAATCTGGGCCGTAGTATTTGATTAGAGCAGACATGGGATGCTGAGTCAGGAATGATATCAGCTCGGGTCGAGCTTGGGCCAAGATTAGAGATGTTGTGAAGTTGGCAGCAAACGATCTAAATCATAATCTTCTTCTGTAGCTTGGAAATGCCAAACCAAACCCCCTGTGGAGGAACATCCGGAGTGCATGAGAGAACTTGCAGAAAAAATAAATTTGACTGGAAGAGTGAATACATTTGCTTGATAGTTACACTTCATGCAGTAGTACTGCTTTTAAAAAAGCAGAAAAATAAGAGCTTTACGCCCCATTAATTGCAATACAACCCGCCAGTGAAGTCCCAAAAACAGATTCTAAAAAAAACCGAGGAAACGGGAAAAAAGGCTAAGGTCCGGCCCAACAACCCTGATACCATTGGACAAAATAAAAAAGCGGGCGCTAGGGTTTTCTCCAGCTTGCCTCCCGACACGCATATAAACCCAAGAAACCCTCACAAAGCTGCTTACGGCCGAGAGAGAGAGAGGGGCAGCTTAGCTTCATCTAGTCGGCGGCTCTGTAAGTTCACCGCACTCTCTCTTTCAGTTTATCTACCTATCATTTCCTTTTGGGTATCTCTCTATCTTCTCTACTTCTACGTTTGGTTGCTGAGAGTATTGTCGTAGGTTAAGACGTCTAAGACTGCTATTTTTCTGCAAATCCGAGGTATTATCGGATTTTGTTTTGATTTGATTCGTTTCTAGATCTATGGGAGTGAATGGTCTTAGAGCTATTACTGTATGTACTTAAGAATTCGTCGGTGCTTCTTCAAATGCGTTTCTCAGATTAGGTTTGATTTTCTGTTCGATTAGTCCCTGCCTGGTTGGTGGAAAAAAGGGGGGAAGCGAAGACGCAATTTGATTCTTATTTAAACTAAAAGTCCAGTCTATCTGTCTCTACATAATCGGGTCGCTTTCTATTTTGTTCATGCAATTTCCTTAATCGTGAAGAGTCCAGTGAATAAATTGCTTGTTTTGTGGTCTCTGAACAGAAGAAAACTGTGTTTTGCACCGAGTGGAAAACTAATTTTCGTTCTTTTACTTTGGAGACAATTTTTTGAATTACTCTAAGAAATGACTATGTTTTCCGTGTTTCATCTGCTCTCGGAGTTTTTTCGTTTGGTAGATTCGTTTATACGGCCATTTATCACACAGCATAATCTGGAGAATTACACACATTTAAAGCATTGCATAAAAAACGTTCTGTATCATCGTATAGTATGGACAATGTTTTATGAAATTGTGTACAGATGAGTTATCATATAGGAATTGAATTTTTATCTTGTATTGGCTCTTTTCTTTACGGACTTAATTTTTTGAGAGATTGAAAATTCCAAAAGAATTGGTATGATCTTGGAGTCATTTTGAATTTATTTGGATGTTGAGGATGGTATGAAGGAAAAAGTGCATGACTAAGAAAACAAGTTTTATTGGAGTGACTTGGAAACACATGTTGGGATTTCCCCCAAGGCCTCATTTTAATGCCCATGCAGGAACAAAAAATGTATTAATGTACATTGAGCATTGTTTCCTAGAGGTAGGTTTAAAGGTGTCTGTTGGGTCCTTGTAACTTATGTTACTGTCCAAGCACAAGCAAGAAGGGATTTTTTGTGCTTTAAATTTTTGGTTTGCAGTAATTCAAATGAGAATGTCATCCTGTCAAGTGTGGGTGCATTATTTGAGGACGTGTCTGATTCATACCATGACTTTACAGGTAAAAATGGTTAAGCACAACAATGTTATCCCCAATGGGCACTTTAAGAAGCACTGGCAAAACTATGTAAAGACATGGTTTAATCAGCCAGCTAGGAAAACCAGAAGAAGAGTTGGTGAGTATAGTGTACTTTTTCCTTTATGGTTTTCCTCTTCTATTGTCTTGAGATTGTTCACTTTTATTGGTCACACACAACTACCACACACATATCCTTAACAGCTAGCCAATTTGGACTGACTAGTGGTATTTGTTATGTTCCACCATTAACAGCTCGCCAGAAGAAGGCTGTCAAAGTTTTCCCCCGTCCAACTTCTGGACCTCTTCGTCCTACTGTGCATGGGCAGACATTGAAATATAACATGAAAGTAAGGGCTGGGAGGGGCTTTTCTCTGGAAGAATTGAAGGTGGGCTGTTTACAGTTTGAATTAATGGCGCTATAGACTTGTGTTGTGAAATTCTATGTTTGTGTTATGTTCTTGGTTTTAGTCTTTTTCTTGTTATTAATGTTTGAAAGCACTCTATATTATCTGTTGCTCCCCCTTTCTTCACCCACAATATGTTTAGTTGCTTCAGTCTGTTTGATTTAGAAATTTTTCTTTCAAATTATGTATGCTATCCATCAATCATGGTCAATGCATTTTATATCCATGCTTGTTTAAAAGACGGATTTTAGCTTATCTTTGTTGTTTTAAACTATATGTTTATATTTAGGTATCATATGTTGTTATCTATTAAGGTTTTAACACTTTGTAGTCCACCCATTTGTCTCTGATAAGCAGGCTGCCAACATTCCCAACAAACTTGCACGAACTATTGGGATAGCAGTAGATCATCGCAGGAGGAATCGTTCATTGGAGGGTCTTCAGGCAAATGTGCAGAGGTTGAAGACATATAAGGCCAAGTTGGTTGTCTTCCCAAGGCGTGCTCGCAAATTTAAGGTTAGTTTGAATGATTAAGTGCATTTATTGACAGTGGCTACTAGTTTTTGTTGCCCTAAATCTCAGTTTCTCACATGGATTGGACAATGTCTGTTTGCTTGATGTTTTACATCTCATTTTTTTTCACCTTTGCTGCAGGCCGGTGATTCTGCTCCCGAGGAACTTGCAACTGCCACACAGATCCAAGGCCCATACATGCCCATAGTACGCGAGAAGCCATCTGTGGAGCTTGTGAAAATTACTAAAGAGATGAAATCCTTCAAGGCATATGACAAACTCCGCATTGAACGGGTGAACCAGCGTCATGTTGGTGTTAGGCTGAAGAGAGCTGCAGAGGCTGAGAAGGAAGAGAAGAAGTAGATGGTTTAATACCATCGAGCAAGCAGCCTTTGGAACTTCTAATGTTGAGAGGCTTTTTTGCATTTAGGGTTTTATACATTTCTCTGGACTCAATTAAAACTTCTAAATGTTAGTTTTGTAAGGTCAGTTGAATTTATGGATTTTTTGAGTTGTCTATGTTGACCTCAATTTGGGTATGTATCGGTACTGCTTCGTTTCTTAGAATGAGTATTTTGGTGCCGCCTTACACTATGTTTTAATTCAGATTTAAAGTCTTCGTGGTTGATTTTAGAGGGAATTTCAGCGAATCTATGTGCTTCATTTGGGCCTACGACTTAGATTTTGTCCTACATCTGCCCCGGGTCAATGAGTTATAATTTTTCCATTTTTCAGTCTATTTAAAGAACAACCACTCTAGAAACCCATCAAAACTGATTCTACGCGACCATGTTTTTTTTTTCCCTTTGACGTGCGTTTTATAATTGTTGAGCCCTCGTTCCGTTGATTTGGAAGAGAAGTCTTTGTTATCAAAATGAATAAAGAACTAAAACAGAATCACTTGGCAAAAAGAAAAACAGCTAATCCAGATTCAGAAGTCGGAGGAATAAAAAGAAGTCCTTATGTACAGTAGAACAAACCATTGAAACCTTGTGCCAATGATAGACTGATCAGAGGACCAAGATTAGCCTAGATAAGTTTTTGTTATTCCTAACTCAGTTCAGGATAAAGCAATCTCCACATGAAGCCGTACTAAACTACCATATTCACGTGAGCACTTCCATGGAACGTGCTCGGCAATAATTCTGAGATGGCAACCCGCTTCGATGAATCAGAATTTTAAGGCCTGGAAAAAAGATTCCAAGTTAGTCGATCAAAATTGAAGGATCTTCAGCTTTCTTGTTCCTTTTTTTTCTTAGACAAAAGAAATAGGATCTTCTTTGATAGTTGCAAAACAAGTAAATATCAATAAGTGGTATGTTGCAATCAACATTGCAATTCAATCTATGGCGCATGTGAGTAACTTAATTCTGATCATCAGCATCCTGCCAGGCCTATACGTTCATATTCCCCTAAAATTAAATTGTTCTAACAAGCCTTAATTGAGGGCTGAATAGTCGTGACCATGGAGCTGAAGCACCTGAAGACTTGCAGACCTAATTTTTCTCTCTTTTGTTGTCATGACAGAAAAAAACTAGTGCTGAATTAGCCAAATATTCAATCAGAGCCTGCCATTTTGCCTCTTGTTATGAAATGCTTAAAACAAAATGTCACAACTATATTCATCAAGCACTTTGTCTAACCAAGATTTTACCACTCTAGTGACTTCATAGGGGATATAAATCCTCCAGAATCGACAGACCAAGTTTTTCAGGTCCGCAGCAAAGAACCCCAATAACAGCACAACAAGCGGAAGGGGAAAGGAAGGGGAAAGGAAGAGGGAAGGAAGAAATGGAGTAAATTAGGATTATAGAAGGTATTCATGAGTGTCATATACTCATACCTGAGAAGCCATGACCCAAGTTTCATCTATCCAATTTTGACGTGGTCTTAAGGCAAGATGCTGAAACTCGTCTTCATCTTTTGTGCCTTTGAAGTAAACTTTATACCTTGAGCCCTTAAGGACCTTGGTAATCACACCCTCCCACCATCCATCATTGTAAAAAGCATCAACTTCTTCATTTAGATTGTAATTATAAACCACGACAACTTCTGGAGGAGTAGGCCTTAAGTGCTGTATATCAACCTCTTCTCTCAAAAAGTCTGCGTCATCTTCTGTTCTCAGGCTTTTGTACTGAATGAGGTATTTGTCCTGCCCTAATGCCTTAACAATTGTTGCAGCAAACCAAGCACCTTGAAATCCATCTTCGTCACTGCTTACCTCAACTGGTGTTCCTTTGCTAAACCTCTTCATCCTTGCTACGCTTGAATTTCCTCGGGTTTTAATTGATGCTGCCTGCAGTCAAAGTTTTAAGGACAGTGAGAGTGTAAAGCAAGAAAGACCAATCCACAAAACAGGAAACGAATTCGAAAAGAAGTCGATGGGATTTCCTATGACTATTGAAAAACGTTTAGTTTGAAGAGAATATTGTATAAGGTCCGTCCGCTTCAAGCTATAGATTCTCAGGTATCTCCCTAAGTATCATTCCTCCACAACCAAACTAATGAAATGATACTTATTGCATCAAGACTTTTTGCATTGTTCTCCTTTTCACATTTGGAAGATTACTGAAATGTTTCTCATCGCTTTTTGACGTGGAGGAGCCAAATTACGCATGCACAAGCACATCATCATTTGTATCTTGCTAACTAAGGTTACTAATTGGATAACTGCTAGTTCTTACAATTTTTCTAACGTCCATTTCCAATCGAATCCCGTGCACGAAAAAATTTATTACGATAATTTGGTGATTTCAATTATTTCCTCACTGAGAGACAGCAAGTACTACTACGTAGAGGAATAAAGAAAAAAAGAAGGGATTTATTTTTTCTCTAATTTCTTTTAGTTTTTCGATGGGGGTGGTTTGGAGAAGAAAACGAACATTCATTCAAGGACGTTAGCCCACAAACTTGCCCAGTTTGCAGCCGTCACTGCCAAATAGGATGTATCCCGCTAGATGATATTCATGCTTATCTTCCCTCATTTTACAGTGAGAAAGATCCACCTTTGTAAATCTTTCCCATGTTATCTATCCATAAATGATCTCTTGTGCATGGACTAAAAGTTAACTCAGATTTCCAGAACTTAGTGAATATTCTGTGGTTTTCTCCTTCCTCTACTTTCCGGATACTGAAGAGAAAGTGGTTTCGGTTTAACGGAAAAGCGACGACGGAGAAACAAGAGAGCCCAGAAGCGAAATATTAAACAACAAAACGCTTACTCTTGGTGGAAGCCAAGTTCCGTTGACCCACTCCCTGTGATGCCTCAGCTCTGAAGGTTGAAACGGGAATTGCTGCTGCGCAAACCTAAAGTAAACCCAATACGTCGAACCCTCAACTGCCTCCGTGATAACTCCTTCCCACCACGCGCCACTGAAAAACGCGTCTACCTCGTCGCCAAAATCGAAACCGTAATCATGTCCCGGCGGCGGCAAGGGCCTCAAGAGCGCCATATCAACCTTTTCCCTCAAGGGATCATCGTTGGCCTTTAGGTATTTGTACTCAACCACGAACTTATTGCTTCTGCAGAGCCGGGCGATGATCGTTGCAGGGAACAACGTGCCGCGTAGGCTGTGGTCCGCACTGGTGGCCTCGACCTCGGCTCCTATCTCAAAGAAGGAATGTGCAAGATTTTGCTTTCTGGGAGCCATTGAGGCGGTTTAACTAGGTTTTACCGTATCCAGGGTCTGGGGAAGGAGCGGAATAACATGCTACGAGGAATGTACTCGGTACTCCTAATTATACATATGGTTGCGGAAGTCAGGTCCATAATACCCATGTTCAATAGTGTCCGGGTCAAGCCTTCAATCTTGGAAGTAAGTAGTGGGCCGGGTTTAATTTCCTTCGCTGCAATTTATGAGCCAGCAAAAATACAACTTTTTTATTATTATCACAATTTAAATATTCAAATAACTAAATTCAAAAATTATACTTTAAATGACCAATAGATTTATACTTTACATCAAATAAATTATACTTTTAAATTACTAATAAATTTATATTTCACAATTTATGTTTAAATCTCATCATCAAAATCAATTAAAATATATTATACATCACAATTTCAACAGTGTAATTGTAACACTGGGTGTAAATTGTTAACTTATTAATAGTTTAAATGTAATATATCAATTTTGATAATTTGAGGTGTAATTTATAAAAATCGTGATAATTAGATGGTGTAAAAATATAATTTTTTCAGTATATGAAAGGTGCAGTTTACCTTGATTATTGGGAATCTGATCTCGAGGTTAAGGTTTACCTTGATTTGGTGAAGTGATAGGTCACGTGCTTAGATAGTCTGAGATCGTGTTCGTTCAATTTTATAGCAGTCGTGTTCTTTTTCATAGCAAGACAGTCATGCTTATCAATAATGTTGTGTATCCGAGCAGGACAACATTTTCCCTCCCTTACTTGACAGGGTAGCTATATAGGCCTCAGCATCTGTGTTCCCATAAAACTAAGAGAAGCATTTCAAACTTCATGATAACAGTAGAGCATCAAGCTAACTTCCTTTTAGCCGGAGCCTTAACCTATATGCTGAATCTCCAAATAGCTGTTCAGCAAGAAGATAGATGGTACTTGCCCAAGGACTGCGTTGGTTTTTATTTTTTTTTGGAGGGGGGTGAATGGTGAAATAAGGACTACTTTTAACTAAAGAGTATCCGAATGAAATGCCTCTCAAAAGTGTTTCCATATGTACTTCTTTCAATGGCGAAATGTCTTAGTCCTAAAATGATAGTAGCCTAGAAAATTCTACAGCCACAAGTTTCAAATGAATAAGCCTTCAAACAAAATTGGAGCAATGACCAAGACAGTTCATTTTAAAATTTAATGCCAAGTCTCATTTCCAATTTTCAGTCATCATCTAAAAAAAAGTCAGTCTCAAGAGCAGGAATTCTTCGGAACCGAGCTGAGTATCGGAAATATGATACTTCACTTCTATTTGAGGTCACTGATCTTTTCCGCTTAGCTGAAAATCCTATTCCAGATAAAGAGTCAAACAAATCTCCCATGTCCATTTCCCTTCGCACCCCAACACTTTCCTTGGCAAAACTACACATCACACATCACAAGAGTTGAGAGAAAATTGGATCAGCTTAGTTAAGTTCTTATACAAAAGTAAGGGGGGATAGACAATGAGGAAAATAAACGAAAAATTCTGAGACGACAAAATATTTAGGAAGTGTGACACCGACTAGGTTCATCCCACCATTAGAATTTGCTACCTACAGCTGTCTCAATTCTCTCATTTACATTTTTGAAAGCACTGTTTATTACTTCTCAAAATATTGGTGACATAAGTATTCCATATATGCTAGTGTGACATTATTGTAAAACTGCGGGCTGTTTGAATGAAAATGTATGAACAATTTTCTACATCCACAAAACAAACCCTACTAAGAGGTCAGAGCTTAGAGAGAAAAAAAGGAGGTCAGAGAAGCATACCGTTCACGAAGTATTTTAAAAGCGTCTTTTGTTGCATAAGGTAGCCCAGTCTTTGGATCACGGTATCTACAACATGAAATCACAATGGACTAAGAGGTGCGATGGTAGGATAGAAAAGGTACAACTATCAAACCTTCTTGCGCAAGTAATATCATCCAAATAGCACGCTTACTGACAATTCGCTGAGAGGAAACATAAACTCTAGTACAAACGGATTCAAAAAGTCAAAACTTCCGCCTCCCCTCCATCCAATTAAGGGTTAATCATTACAAACAGTACATCAAATTCAAAAAGAAATGTTTTCTACTTTCAACGGAAATCCTCAACCATACTACACATCCGACCAGTGAATTCTGTTCCCAACAGCAATTTCTTCAAAGACAATCAATAACCACCAACTACGAAATTGAGCTCTTACCTGGCAGGCAAACCAGTAACTGCACACACAGCTTTTTCTGGATCTGTAAGAAATTTAAATAGAATAAGCAACTCAACACCATAGCTGTGGAGCAAAATCAATATGACCCTAATAACCACCAAAGAATGTGGCCCACATCAAAATGTGCCTCTAAATGCAAAAACCTTTGGATACTGTTTCTTTTTGTTTCACCTTATTAAACTTGACTGTAACCTTAGAAAATTTAAGGATCCTATAAACAACTTAATTCTCAAAGTCAAGTTTCACACTTCTTGCGTGAGAAATATTGCAGGGGCGCATCCCATTTCATACAATAGCTTCATCATAAATTACAATTTTCAACTGTAAAATTTTATGCCTGCATAAGACACATTGAAACACTAAGTCTCCATCCACATCGAAATAAATCCATCAATTACTTTCTAGTCGCATCCCTGGCTTAGCAAGCCACTTAACAAAAGTGGACTCTGGAGGATCATTATTATGGCACGGTTTCCAAAATTACCTTTATGCAGTCACACAGATATGACATTCACCATAAAAGATCATGGTTCAGGCTCTAAAAGTTGATGTCCCAGCTTAGGAGGGGACTGGCATACAGGAAGTCTTTTCTGTGAAGAAATAAATATTGTGCTAAATGCTGGAATCATTTACACAAAAGGATAACTGTAATGCATACTCTCAAAGAGTCACACAGAAAAATCAGTAGAATGATATACATTATTGATAGTGGCAGGCACTGAAGATGAGGGAGTCTGGGGGAAGGGAATATAAATGCTGCTCGCATTCCAGTAGACTCACAAAGATGTATAATATGGAAAAAAATTAAAACCCATAAGAAAAGAACCCTAATGGCACTAACAATAATAAAGGAGATGAAGTTATCAGTCACACTTTGCATGAAGATATCTCAGCATTTCACCACCACAGTATAGTTGCTGACAAGCACATAAAGTAAACTTACATGGAACAGATAATGTAGAAATCTCGGACTGAAATGACAACCCCTTACTGAATTCTAAATATGAAGAACCTGCAAGAAATTTCAAGATTAAGATTAGATTAATACAACTTGAATTGATTTCTGGCAAAATAAAGACTTCATATATATATTTATTTTTTTCTTAAAGAAATAATACAAAAACTTTTAAATAAAGGAAAAGCTTGCCATTTTTGGAAAAGTATCGTGTCTGTGGACCACTGTAGACAGCTTTATGCACAATTGCCCTTTTCTTAACTTCTTCCTCCCTTGCTAAAACACGCTCCAAGTTCCTCAAGTTCATGATTTCTGCCAAAATTATAGTCAATGCCATTCTAGTTGAGATCATCCAGAAAGCTCTGGCCTCACGTCATCAAACTTATATGTACAGAGCTTCCAGCAATTTGCAGATCATCTCCTAATTTGAGTGATAAGAAATTGAAACCTGTTTGAGCTGCTTCCAAAAGCATCTCTTCTTGGGTCATCCTCTTCTCCTCGCCTTCCTTTTTCCTTTTTATTGGCTGACAATTTATCCCAAATTGTATGATTGCACATCTTTACAGTTGAAAATGGGACTAAGATGATGATTTTATATGTCTAGCAAAAAGGTTAACACATCAAATCCAAGGAAAGGCAAAAATGACACAATCTAATATCCAACAATATGTGTAAGATCCTTCATGAGGAAGTTTGACTAAAGGAAGTTGAGCATTTAGACAACTGGGGGCTTAAGTAAAGCATGGAGAGCAAAAAAAAAGATCTTTCAACCCGGACATAAGTTGGAGATCCATAAATACTTGAATTTTGGCCCCCTTCAAAAGGGATAGCCGAGGGATATATATCTATTTATTATCTTTCAACTTATTCTAGCACATGAGATGGTACTGATGATGGTTAAAGGAGTTTGGCCTCACCCAACAACGATTTAGGAGAGAGAGAAAGAAAGAAACCAAATCATCAAGACTCTATAGCAAAGTTGAACTGAAAACGTGGTCTATTATCTTTGCTTGTTTTATTCCAAGTATATATTAGATCAATATTTCTGCAACCAAGCTAAATTGGATTCACCAAGTTGACAATGTATCATCACTGTTAAGCAGAAGGGCCCATAACAACGATTATCATGGCATATCAACAACAGGCAACATTTTATTCATCACCAGAAGTATGTCCAATAGGAAAGGATATAACTGACCTTCATTGTTGCTTGTAGAGCTGCACGTATTGCATCTCTTTCAGCTTGTCTAACAATGACAGAAGTTCTTGTAGATTTCCTCACCGTTCTCTCTCCTTCGTTGTCATCAGGGGCATCAGGGTGTTCGGGTGGGGTAGACTTTTGGGTTGGTTTCTCATCCTTGTTAGCACCCTCTAACTTTGAAAGGTCTTTCTTTTTCTTTTTCTTCTTCGCCTGCGGCCTCCCTGGGAATATAAGTCTCTTCTTTGTACGTGTCCTATAACAAACCCAACATTCATAAACGCTAACAAAATGACAATAGATTAACTACTGTAAGGCTACGGCCAAATTGCCAATGTGAAGCTAAACCTGTCTTCCGTCTCGTTTTCTACTTCTTCATCTGCGGGCTCCTAGATAAGGTGATAAAACATGTTTCAGCAGGTCTGGGAAGGAATATAGGAAACCCAATCTCATAACAGATATTATTGACACGTAAATATATTAACAAGTGGCAGGAATCTCACTTCTTCATCAAAGTCACTATCAAACTCGTCACCAACCTCTGGCTCTTCTGCATAATTAGCATCATTCTCTTCCTGTAGAACACGTTATATATATTAAGACTTTCGTTGCAACCTGAGATGTTTACATATGCATATATATAAATTTTTGTACGGAAGAAGCGTAATATGCAGTTTAGGCAAATAATCATAAGAACAGACATATGGATCAAAAGAAAAATTGAAGGGTCATGTTTGAGCGAGAGCAACCATCATAGGAATAATAGTTTTCAACACTTCAGAAAACTATAGAAAAGAAAGGAAAAAATATAATAGCGCATTTACGTCTTTAAGAGCATCCTGGTTCCAGAACAAGTCATCCTCCTCAAGTTCCTCGTCCAGCAACTTGGTCATCCTCTTTCCTCTCGTCGCTCGAGAGGTGCGATTGAGGAAAACAGGGGCTTCTGGTTCTTTAGAGGTTTCCATGATTCTGCTTTTGCTTCTCTAACTCAAGCTATGAACCAATTTGAAATGGTTCCACGGCTAAACGGAGCGGCAGTATATCTTTTTCGCTTCAAAAGGAAGGAATTTGATATTCCTAAGTTCTGAAATGCACTAGTCGCCAGGGGCGTTTTTTCGACGAGGGACAAAATGGGGGTTAGCAACGACGGCAAACCGACGGGTAACCGCAGGCAGTCTGCAGCGATGTTGGTGGAGCGGAACCAAGGATAAAGTCACCTACCTAATGGCCCGCGTTTTAACAAATAGGCGTTCCGTATGGGCCCGAAGCCCACCTTGAATTAAAAAAAAAAAACTCATTAAACCTGAGTTAGAGAGCATTTTAATTCAGTAATACGGACTTAAACCTACTATATATATGTTATGTTAGGAAGCTGTTTTCTACACATTTTTAAATGCTTGAGATATTTCTCTTATTAAATAGAATAAAATAATAAAAAAGTCCAATCTAAAGAAAATTTACCTCAATTGAACCTGAGTTGTATAAATGTGACTCATTTATAAACCAACCATTTTTTATCAAGCTTTTTTAATTTTAAATTTAAATCTCAGATTATGTTACAGTGCGTGTGTTTTTAAAATTTTGTGTTGTTATTAAAAAAATTTAGTATTAAAATTGATGAATAAGAGATAAAAATAAGGGAAATTGGTAATTTGGTCACTAGATTTTAGTACCGCTGACGATTTAGTCACTATGTGTCATTTTTTTACTATATGGTCACTGAGAATATATAGTTGTGACGATATAGTCTTTCCGTTAAACCTCTGTTAAATTTTTAATCGAAATAGCGGTCGACCGATTTGTTTACCGTTGCGGCAAAGGTAACTTGTAACGGTTGACCGCTACATAAAGCGGTGAATTGCATTATATTCCGTTAAAAATTAACGGAGATTTGACGGAAAGACCAGAATCGTCACAACTGTATATTCTCAGTGACCATATAGTAAAAAAATGAAACATAGTGACTAAATCGTCAGCGTGCTATAAACCTAGTGACTAAATTATCAATTTTTAAAAAAATAAAGATAAAATTTTGAAGTGTGATTAATAAAAATAAAGAGGTGTTACTGGATCTTGCCCATTCCCATCAGCTGGCCCAGATCATAACAGGTTCAGACCCAACTGGGCCCATTGAAATTGACCCGTTGGATCCTTTTTCGGATTTTCTGGAGCGACTCGTTGGATTACTCGCGTGACTGTTATACTGTTATGGGATTGGATCGTAACTCTTATCCTGCACCGCAAACCCTTGTAGAGCTTAGCACCGGTCGAGACCGAACAACTGGCAAAGTATTAGAAAAAATACTGTCCGAGTAATATCTCCGTAGAGTTGTAGCCTCCGATCATGGCCACGACTCTGCCATGGCAACCTCCACTCTCATTAAAGCCCCGCCACGGGGTCCCTATGCCTATTTATCATCGCCAAGCCATCCCCGTTCGCTTGGCGCCCATCCGGGCCTTCAGGCGCAGCGACATCGATGGCTTCGCTAGGCGCATGGTCTCTGGCGAGGCTTTGAGGGACGCGTGGCGCAGCGCCAACAGTGGATTCGAGCAGGTCTTTTTCGAGGCAAGGAAGACCGTCGAGCGCCTCGACCGTCGCTACTCATTGTCGCGCCGCCTGAGCTCCGTTGCCCGAACCGCCACGGACCGCGCCCGAGAGATTGACAGGGAGTTCGAGATTGGGCTTCGATGGCGCACTTTCACCATGGACTTCAGCAGAAACTGGCCGAGGGTTTGTTCTTTCTCTCTTTCTCTGTTGCCTTATGCGAATTTAAGGGGTTTGTTTCTTTAGTTTCTAAGGAGTTATTGGAAATGAAATTGAAATTGGAGGTTTCTGGTGATTTTTCTGTTTACTTGTGAGTAGCTGATAGGGTTTTGTCGGTCTTTCTTTCAACTGTTTTTTTTTAATCCAGATGACCTATCTTTTCCAAATTTTACGTTCTAATTGTCTACATTTCAGTGGAAATTAATAGTTATAAGTTCGCATTTGATTTCATACGAAAGAGAGACATAACAAAATTTCACCAATCATTTGGCTGCTGCGCTTGAAACTTTATTTCTTCCCCCCATCCTCCACAATAAAAGAAAGTTTTGGCGGAGTAGGATCTTAAGAATGGTGTTCCATGTATTTTAGTGGTTTACGTTAAAAGTGCTGGGTTGTTAAGAGCTAGTTCAATACAAAGAATCCTTTGGGAGTCATATATAGAAGTAGAATAGAAATTTTGCAATATCGCTATGCCTAGGCAATCTGTAGCTAGGTGTGGAATTGGAATCTAGGAATGGTGTGATATGTGTTTGTAGGTTTAGTTTGTAGATTCCCCATGATGTCTGTTGAAAACTAGATCATTGAAGGAAGAAGAAGATTAACAAGGGAGTAGCCTTTTCACTGAGAGTTACGTTTCCTAGACATCACACACCCAGATAGAAGACAACCACCATAGGAAAGGAAGCACACCCACAGGAAGCTGCTTGCACCTCTAGCTAAGTTGAGGACTGCATACGGGCATGGGACTTATACAGTTATACTAGCCGCTTGCACCTCCTTTCCTACTAGGACTAATGTTTTGAATTCAAATTAGAGGTCCTTAATTGGCTGCTACATAAGCTGGGTACTTAAAGTACACAGAATAACCCACTAATGTGTCATGAGGAATATGGATGTGCCACAGGTGCGGCCATTTCCAGCAAATCTAGGAATTTCAGAAATCATTAGCAAGTTTTAAAACAGCAATGAACAGAAAATAAAAATAAATAGAAGAAGAAAAACAGAAAGTAGTATCATATAATTCTGCAAAACATGAAACAAGACTTGGCCCAACCTAAAACTGATATTAAAAATCAAAGGCAAACTTTTCTTTATTCTTTATTCTTTTTACTTTTTGAGGTTTCTTCCTCCGAGGCTTATAGATTTTATCATTTACTTTTGTTTGTGTTCTTGCCTTAATGGATACACGTATTTGTGTCTAAATGTTGTTGTTGCCTTAATGGGTCTTATGGTTTCCGATGTTACTGTGATCACTCATAACTGGATTCCTGGTCATCCATGCAGTACAGGAAGCAGCTCAATGACTTTCTGAATACTCCACTTGGAAGAAGTTTTGCAGTATGTATCCCTCAAAATTATGCTGTATGTTATGCTAGTTATGCTAAGTGTTGATGGTGTTTTCTATGAGGAATATTGTATGAGCACAATTTGTTTAATATTATGGGTGACCCTAATTGACATAGGACTATTGTTATGCAGTTTTAGGTGGTGAGTTTTAGTTATTTCTGGTGATTTTGATGTCAACTGTAACTTAGGGGTTGTAAGTTAGCTTGGAGGGTTTAGGTTTAGTTTTTGTCAAGGTTGAGAGATAATCTAGGTTTAAGAGTAGTATGGTTTGGGGTTGTAAGTAGAAAAAAAGAGGGAAGAAATTGATGGTTGCACTATGCTGCGTGAACAGTACTAGGGGTGCTCATGGAATTGAAAGAATGCTGAACAGTGCCAGAAATCTGGGGAATAGAAGAAGAAATAATATCAAAATGAGGGAGCACACCTAGTTGCATGTTAAAAAATATTAGATAAGCACCAATCTATCAGAGAAAGTTGCAACATTATAACACTAAGGACTGATGCAAGCTGATCCTGACCCTTAGATCAAATCAATCCTATGGATTCATGTAAAACTCTTTTCATAGGTAACAAAACTGACAGCTAATAAGGTCCAGGTGGTTTATACTTGGACCAAAAAGAGTTGGCATGAGCCTGTTTTTTGACATAAGGCCTAAAACTGATTAGAATTTTTTTTCTTGGCTAAAACTGATTAGATTTGGTAGTGTTACATTCAAGTCTTAATCTTGTGTATCTGGTGACTACTTTTTTGTGCAATTATATTAATCATCATCTCAAATTTTTTATAATTGGTAATTGAGGTTTGGGAAAAAACGTAACATGAAATCTGAAAGTTAAAATTGAGGGTGTCTTTGATGCTTTGGAGGTGCGAAGGGGCACTACCCATCCCCCCACCCCCTGGGGAAAAATAACCCACCAAAAAGAATAGAAGCCCCCGAAGTAGGAAATTCACAAAGGAAAGCCTCGCTCTCTATTGACCTTAAACCAATGTAAAACTGGTCAGTCTTAGGAGCTGCGCCGTACAGAATAGCCAAGATTGATATGCATATCATATGTATCTAATCTTGCCTTTCTTAGCAATCAAAATAGTCATGGTACTGCACGTTGTTTCTTGATAGGTATGATTGGTCTTGCAAATTTTTAATTAGCTCACTCAACTTAGATTTCTAACTTCCTTTTTTTTTCTTTCTGTAGACAATTTTCTTCCTCTGGTTTGCATTATCTGGATGGCTTTTTCGGGTTTTGATATTGGCAACATGGATACTTCCATTTGCTGGTCCTCTTCTCATTGGGACAATTGCCAATAATCTCGTTATAAAGGTATGACAGGTTTCTTGTTATCCTGCACTAGATACAATTAAGAACATGGTGAACTTATAAAAAAAATTAAGAACATGGTGCAATTAGGTAGGTATGAGCTGTTTGTATGTTTCTCTTTGTAGCTCATAAACTTGATTAGGACAAAAGTCATCTTGATTAGATAACCACGTGATGATCTCTAAAACTACCAACTTTAAACTATCAGATATTTTCAACTCATTTTCATGACTTCTGAATGTAGACTGAATGTTTAGAGGCTCTAGGAGATCCTCTTGATTGCATATGTTTGCATGATCAATTGTGTAGAATATTGGCAATATTAATTTTCACCCCTGTATATACTGCTTGGTTGGAAGTATTTCTGGATGCGCCATATATTTACTGAGTTGATGAACTACTATCAATGCCCCTTTGGTGTTCTTATTTAATTGTAACGTATGATCGATCAACTAGACATAGAATCGAAATAGCTTATGTGGCATTTTGCACTAAACTTGAATAGGGGGCGTGTCCAGCCTGTAAGAGGCAATTTGTGGGTTACAAGAACCAAATAATTCGTTGTACAAGTTGTGGAAACATTGTATGGCAGCCAAAAGGGGATTTCTTTTCTAGGGATGGCAGAGGCACGACTTCTTCAAAGTCAGAGCCTGAGATTATTGACGTTGAGTTTGAAGAGAAATGAAGGGATACGCAAGTGATGATACCATGGCGGTTCACTCAATCGTGGACATAGTAGACAGAGCTCAAGAAGGAAGCAGGCGTTTCTACTGTTAATTTGTTATTAAAGTGCTTATAGGACTTGTTGAATAATGTCAATCTGTATATTGTTCATTTTACTAGGAATACCACAGCCGCTTTTTGGGGACAGATATCTTCCTCTTGATAGTAGGCAGTCTTTATAATACCAAGTGACTCAGCTCAGATTAGCTTTGCAAATAGAATCTTTTCAGTCGCGCTCAAGTTATGTACTAGTGATTATTGTTTGCTGTTCGCATCTGGACCTTTGGTAGCCCTAATCTCGTAAGTCCGGTCTGCTGGCTATTCTTTGGAATTTTAATCCCCTCGATAATGCAGGTTCATTGATCTAGGCTCAACCTGCGATTTGAGGCTTAGTCCAGACGTGTGTATTCCTTATATAGATCGAATCTTTTCTCTATTTTTTATTTACTACTTTCGGTTATTTGTATTCATGAAATTAATGGGATTATTCTAAATAAGTATTCACTAAGGATAATGTCGTATATGTTAAAGAGCAAAGAAAAATAAGACAGCAGGGGATGAAACAAGCGGTTACCTGCCGGCCTCTTACTGAAAACTTGGAACTGAAGCATTTAGCCGTGGGCTGGTAGTGGTTTGAAAAGGTGGCAATTGGCATGCCCTACTGGTAGAAAACGTTATTTTCATCAAAGGGGTGCATGGGCTTGTATCACACCCGGCCTCATGTGCAGTATAGAACATGAAGTAAAGAAAAACAGTCGGAATTTCTTGTCATGATCCGCCTTTCTACCATAATATTTCTCAGATTTTGAAGATAAGTCATTGGCAGAGCGTTTTCTGAATAAATATATGCTTTTATCGGCTCTTTTTGTGTTGTTAAATTTTCCTCTTCACACCATTTTTGGTTTAGTGCTCTCAACTTTTGAATTTCCCATAGAAACAGCACCAACCTGAGTGTCATATCGCAAGAGATAATGTGTAGGAGCTGTCTCAACAAACAGCAATTTGATTTTCAGAACTTCAGTGATTACACGTCTCAACAAGAATTATGCATCTGCAAGAGATTAGAAATTACTGACATCCAGAGTAATGATTGATTTTCATCTTCAAAATAGAGCTTGATATCGCCATTGTCACTTTGCAGGCTGATGGAGAAGTTGCCATGAGATTCCGCACTCTCCTCTGTCACATGAAAAATCTTGTCTGCATAATAGTTAGATTACACTGTACGATTCAACAGACTAAAATTAATTAATGAAAAAAAATGTGTGCATGTGATGCATGGTTTTTGTGTAATTTCAGTCTGGCACTAACCCCAATCCCACCCTACACCCTTTATCAGTTGAATCAATTCCAAGAGCATGACGCTGTTTAAAAAGGAAGAATAGAGATCTTACACTTCTTTAATGTTGTTAGAAGTCCCAGATACTTCCGTTCAAGGCTCAAAATGAGATGTTTATTCTTCGAATTGATGGAGACCCGCATGTGTCTTTTATTCCCTGTTTGCATGCATAAAGAATAGTTTTTGATCAGTTTATCGGCAGGATCTAGCGTCATAATCTTGTTCACGAGCAAGCTGCAGAAGTCAAGTCTTGGGCCTGCAATTTTTACCAGAAGGCGTGACTACTGCTAGCTGGGTCCCTACTTCAAGCAATTCTAAACGCCTTGCAAAATAGCCATGTCCCGCAGCTCTTGATTTGAGTATTGAAGCTCCTCTCAAACCTGCAAAAATATCCACATGTCATCAGGTTAATTCGTGTGCTTTGGCAAGTAAGGATGTGGTCAATAGGCTTTGCTGCGTGATGGATTGTGTATAAGCGTTGTTATTCTGAAACTAAGTATAGAGTGAATCACATGTTGCAGCAGTGGCTGTAAGAGTAATCATGTCAGAAGGGGTTTGAGTGGCAAGCCCCGAGTTGATGGCAGATGCAATATGGGCTCTGTTTGCTCCAATGGACTCTGCGGCTTCAGCACATACTGTTGCTATTAGAGCTGCAGCTGAAGCAACAATGTCGCCCATGCTCTTGTCCCATTCTTCTTTGCCTGCAATATTGATGGCCGGATTAACGTGTTTTGCTTGTTCTTTGGTGCCGTTAGCAGCAAAGCCAGCTATTGCGGCAGCCAAGCATGACACAGAAAGGGCAGCATGGACATTGGCAGTACGAAGTCGATCTTCCTCTTTCGTCTTCACTTTACCTCTAAAAAAGCTGGTGACGAACTTGCGCTTTTGAAGAACAGATGGAACAGAATTCTCAATTGTAAGCCATGTCTGTAAAAAGAGGCCCAAGAAAATGTTACCATGTGTCAAAATCAGATTTTGTGACACTAACGTGCAAGATTTGTCCATGCCATCAACTCGTTCTGTTGGGTTTGGAGAACATCAACACCCTAGACTAATTAAGAGGATCACACCAGTGAAAATTGTTGACCCCATCTCCTGCCACAGTGGGGGGCGAAGTGTTTAGTCACTGTTTATATTCCTCCAAAGGTATTATTTTAGACTTCTTTAGTGTGAAACCCAAAGGATCCTCCATCATCTACTGTTCTGTATGAGCATTAGTTGCTAGAGGAAAAAAAGTAAAGAACCATCGTGCACCATTGGCTGCTTTTGTTATCAACAAACTGTCTCAGTTTCATGGCTGTACGAGTTTCCTCGAAGTGTTATGTGACATGTCATTAATATTACAAGAAATGCAGAAAGAAAGTGAGCTAAATCGGGAATTTCAGACTCATACATCTCCATTCGAATAATTTTTTCCAGTATTGGATAATTCCAATTAGAAGACGTACGTCCATGACATTACTATGGTTTCACTGATCAGTTGGAATATCCGTTTCTTCATTGCAAAAGATTAAGGTTTTAAATTAAAAACCTAGGAGAAATTCGTAGATGTGCCAGAGAGAGAGAGAGAGACCCTGCTGAATGTACTTTTGCTGCTTCGGGCTAAACCTTTGGTTTGCATCATCTCTTCTTTCCCTCCTTGCTCCTGTAAGCTATGATCACCAAGTAGCTTTCCCTCGTGCTCTCCTAGATAGCAGCTGTCATGTGAAGGAAACAGCAGATTCTGCGGAAAACAATCAATGCGCTCCCTTAGTCTCTTATCAGAGGTTGTATATATAGTCAATGCAAACTGACGTTTAAATCTAAGGAAAGATCCAATAATGTTCAATTCAAGTAAAATCAATGGAGGTGAAGAGAGAGTCCCAGGGCCGGCTCAAACCAAACGGGGGCTAAGGCAAAATAAATGATTAGGCTTTTTTATATAAAATATTTAAAATTATCTGAAAATTATTAAATTTAATATAAAATATTCAAAAACCTCATTAATTATTTTATATGAGGCCCTCATACATGACATCAAGGCTCCATGACTAGAACAATTAATAAATTTATAAGATATTTTTTTTCTCTTTGAGCAAAGTTTATAAATATCTAAAAAAAGATTTGGAGGCCTCAAAGAAATATATTAGTCCACTCATGATAAAAAAAAATGAAAATACTGCATCTTGCCATTTTTTTTCTTAGTCCAGTTGTCTTTTTATTTTTGGATCATCTACAACATAAATTGCCTTACCCTTAACCGCCGCGAGAGAGACAGATTTTATTATGTCTGACAGACACTGCGAATGACAATAAAGAAAACAACTCTCATCCTTGGCAATCTCAGTCCACATACTCTAGTAAAGAATACCGCTCTGGCATGTAAATCCATGCTTCCCTTCCTTTTGCCCATTTTTGGTTCTTGATCATATGTAGCAAATCATGCTAAAATATATTTCATTTATATAAACGCAAGTTGAAATCAATCGAAGCCGACTGAGTATGAAAAGCTATTGCATAGATCTGGTTATGGTTTCTCACACTTGATGAAAATATCTGTAGGAAGTTAGAGGCCGAAGGGCTCCATGAGCGACACAGGAACTCCATGGCATCGACAGGGTTCTGTGGAATATCCAAGGAACGGCAGCAAGAAGAACAAGGTGGATTTTCAATTGTACTCAAGCACGGATGTGGTCTAGTCCAAGATTCAAACTTCCCTTTCTAACAATGTCAGAAAACGCGATGGGAAAATATGCGCAAAGAACCAAAAAAGAAGTTAGTATGTTTTTTTTTTTATAAGCAAGAAGTTAGTATGTTGCTTCAACTATATATAGGTAAATATAGAGTTGCCCTAGCTAGATGAAAAGCAAGTCATGTTATACTCACTGCATAAGCGGGCGATTGCTCATTTCTAAAGGAGAGTCTCTCCGTTCTAAGAGCTCCTCCTGAATCCATGCAAGATTCGAGTAGTTCTGCGCTACCTGTGCAAGAACGGAAAAGGGGGGGGGGGGGGGGGGGAAGAAAAAATACAAAACGTAGATCAGCCATGGTCCATAATTTTCTGGCTGATATCCTCAAGTAACCCCGATCTATGATCTGCATGGAGATTCTCAATATAGAATAGGAGTTGGACAAGAATACATGTCATTCATTTATTTCTGAGACACTCACCTCAAAAAATCAAAGCGAGGATTCACTGAAGTTACTTGTGACCGCTACGTACGGGCTACAAAGGACTAGAAGAAACAGAAGTGTAAGTTAAGGAAATACAGATCAAATACATGTAAGTTAGCCAAAAGAGTAGTGAATAGAAAGTGTCTCAAAGAGGAAACTCGAGGGTTGCTATATATCTATATTCGTATAGGAATATATATATATCTGACTCTTCTGGGCGGTCGTCTTGGTCTAGATCCCAAGAAAGCTCCATGTTCTAGCACAACCAGGCTGCTTAGTGGGCACTTCGTTCTAATTTTCAAAGGATTTCTCGATCTGCCAAGTGCCATCTGGCCCTGCGGACATTTCCATTTGGGCTTCCTAATGGCTAATGCTTTGTTGCTTTCTATTTTTTTTCTTTGTAAATACGGTTTACTCAGAAGAAGAAAAAAAGATTATGGGAGAGAATCAGAGAGTCCAAAGGAATTGTTTAAGGTGGAAATTCTGTAAAAAGAAAACAAACAGAACACCACATTTACCAGAAATAGTGTCTCGGCCTGTTCCCGGACTATTACACAAAGCTCGTGCGTTCTTTTATACAGCGGTTTTCCACATTCCACAAGTAATTGGAAGAGACTCCCTTTTTTTCCCTTGAAGTGGAAAGGGACTCACGCTATGTTTTTTATAACATTCCAAGAGTGGTAAGGGACTTCCAAAGTAATATTCCCATGAAAGATTCTTTGATCCTTCTCGAATGGATATATAATCATTCTGGTTATACGGTTCATATCAAAATAACATATTGGATGGTTAATTAGGAATAGCATTTAAAGGTGTAAACAACCCAAAATTAGCAAGATCATGACGATCGCATCATGTTGCTTGTACTTCTCAATCTTGATATTAACGCCCAAATATCCTGACCAGTGGGGGCTGGGCGCCGCTTATATCGAGAACATAGAAAATGAAGCTACATAAAGAATGAGGTTTGTAGCACATGGAGTCAAGAGGATGGTACGGTGGCCACTTGATAACCCTCCTTAATTCCTTGGAAATGCAGACATCGCGTACTTTCCTCGGTCCACAGAAAGAAAGTCTAATGCCTTTTTCAGGTGATTAATTTTCATTGGAAATGCAGACATCGCGTACTTTCCTCGGCCCACAGAAAGAAAGTCTAATGCCTTTTTCAGGTAATTAATTTGGAGCTGGTGGCCAATGCATAGGGATCCATGCAATCTTAACCCATATGAGGAAGTGTTCACCAACCATTTTAATGCACTCGGCGGAGCATTCTCCAATGCTAAGTCAACATTTTTAGTTATCTTGCTCACTTCACTTACGGATGATGCACCATATTCAATCAACAAAAGGCCGTCACTTGATCTTGATCTACATCTGTAGCCTGTTGTGGGTTTTTATGGATCGGCAATCACCCACAAGTAGTGTGACCTTTTTTGTCCATCTGTTGCTAAGTACGCAGCTGAAGCTCTACACTGTCAAGTATACGAGGAAATAAAGTTGCGCCTTAATTTTAGATTTAAACTTTTGGTTCAATTGTCGTACTTTTTGGTAAATAAATACTAAAAAGATCTCTTATTTTTGTAATCTGTTTTCAGTCTTTAATAATAAGGTTCATGGTGTAGTGGTGGAGCTTTTACGGAATAAGAGATACACTACCTGATTATTACCTTAAATTTGATTTGATTTCATTTTTGTTTTGCCTACTCTCGATCAGTGCAACGAGATCTCGTCCTTTAATGAGTAATTTTTACTCGCAAGACCGTCTTTAATATGGACAAATTCCTCAGGATACAGCGGGCTTAATTCTTTTTATTTGATCTTTCTCTAGAGGTTGCCAATTATTCGGTTGTTTAGTCATCAAGCAGGCCATATGAACACAAATCCACGAGTTGCCGTCTATGAATTTGACTAAAAGCGTGCAACGACCAGATGAGGTCCCAGATTACACTCGACATAATCGCACATTATCTTGTCAGTTTGTAATTGAATATGAACAAGTTTACAGTACTAAACTCCCATATTACTGGTTTTTTTTTTTATATCCAAGTAATCTTATAGCATTCATCGTGAAAGGTACCAAGGATGGTTTTACGGTGCCTTTGTCTGGAGAGTAAACATAAAAAGGAATTAATTACTTTCTACCTCCCTGGGACCAATAATGGACATGAGTACACATGACCTTATAACTTAGAAAATACAGAAATTATCTCTTTCCTTAGTTATTTTAAAACGAAAGGAATTACCGATAGTTGTTTAAGATCTATTTATCTTTTAATTATTTCTTCTGTGTATGTATTGGTTTTCAACGACCAGATGTATTAGCTGGCCGTTTCGGCCTTCTCACAAGCGTAGTTGCAATCTAAGTTTTTGTTGTTGATCGAGTCCCACAAAGAGTATATAATCTGAACTGTACAGCTTCAATCTTTCCATAGAACCCGGCGCCCGCTCCCGAAGCTCGTGATCTAATTGGTGACGTACATGAGATATTGCGAGCTTTTGAGGAAGATCGAACATCGAGTTCTGGTGGGAGAGAAATAACGTACAGCCTTCACCAGGTACTTGTGAATGACCCAACTGTTCCACTAAATCAGGGTAGATTACACACCCACGTGATCATGACTAGAAACAGAAAACCCGCTAGACCTAACTGTTCCTCGAGCTCGATGCATTTCGTCAATTATGTGCTTCGCAACTACGGAGATGGAGTTATGTTATATGCATGACTTAACAGCTCGATCGAATAATCTACAACAGTTTGTAATTCGTTTGCAACACAGTTGTAATATATATACTTTAAGCATTAATAATTGTTTCCCTAATTAATTTGGGTTCATGTAACTGAGAAAGATTAGGAAAATATATGGGTAATAGATTAATTGGACCAGACAGCATTAGTAGACACCTAGGAGCAGCAATATTTGCCCGAATGCATAGACTCCTCTAAAGAAACAAGGTAGACTTTCCCTAAGTAGATCGTCCTTACAATATGACACCAAAACAGAACTAAAAAGAAAAAATAAAAACGAAACACAAGAAGTGATTACTTTGGAGAATATCATTGAACTAAGTGCAAAACATAAATGCAAATCGATACATATATATCAGATCATAGTTAATTAATTACTACGACGACATCACCTCGCTTGAGGTTGAAGTGTAAAACATGATCTACAAACCTACGTACGTCTTGCTCTGCTTAATTAACTACCACACAAGACCCCGCAGATCTGAAACTGGCCCGGGACCAAACAATCCACCTCTTCCAGTGAACACATGGATAGACTCAAGGATCGAATATGCCGTATGGCATTCATACTGTGCCTTTTGTCCACCGGTTTAGTACTCTTATGTGTTCGTCAGCACACCCACCGGCTTCAATCCATTATTTTCGTTGCAATATGGCCAACGTCAACCCTATAAGACAGTGAGCATTTTTCTCTTTGGTTCCGGCCTCTTCTTCCTAGAATAACAAAAAATCAAGAATACCAATATTATGGTACTTTTTTTGTGTTTACTTTGAATTCGTCAAAATATAGTCTTAATCTGGTTTTTTGGTATAACTTTATGTGCTTTAAGTGTGACATAACCATCATGCACAAAGATGATCACTAATCAATGTGAGACTCTAGCATTCCTCACGTGCAGGCCGAATGAACATGGTCTATGCACGTGGACAACACTGGGGAACACAAACAAGTGGGTCAAGTCCATAAATAGTTGGTTTTGATACTATGTCAAGTTTCATCCCAAAACCAATTATCAATGGGAAAAGGGTGACCCAACAGGTATATGAAACACAAGATTAAATGATTCATAATCAATGTGAGACTCTAACAAATATGAGTGTAATAATCACCATTGTCAACAAGGCCTACGTAGAGGGATATAGGCCGCCAATGCTTGATTTGTTTTTGGATAGTTTTTTTCTTGGGGAAGGTACCCGGGAATTGGTCGATCACCTTCTGCTAGTTGCGGTCGACCAGACGTCCCTGGAGAGGTGCAAGTTTCTTCGGCTTCATTGCTACAGGCTTGAAATGGATGATGGCGTGGATTCCGGCGGTGAGAAGCTGTACATGTCTCATGGTTTTATCAAGATGATGTGGAGGAGAACCCTGTTTCTGGGAGACGTACGTACTCAAGCAAGGTTACAGCTTCATATTCATAGTACGTTTCCTGGTCAATTTATAATATCTCTTAATTCCCCCAGATCCCTCTCCCCACTGGCTGGGGACTTAGTTCATTCAACAATTTACGCAATTTTAGGTCATTGACACCTACTTGGTCATTCTAATTTTGGAATATTTCCTGGCTTATATAGGTTTAGCTAGCCAGCTGGATTTAATTTCGATCCCCATATATATGCTTCTGCACCTTTCCTATCAATTAATGTACTAAAGCATATAGTCTGAGACTCTCAGCTTCCTAGTTATTAAGAACTTGTCTCATCTTTCAAGTCATCCGAATGAGGTATGATCAGTACCGAACAGCCTGAACTAATTAATTATGAGGGGGCAGATCTCACTGATCAGCTAAAGTGAACGACGATTAATGACCCAAAGTGGTGTTTTTTACCCTAAGCGAATGACTTAAGTTGTTTAATTTGATACCTAACACGTATTTTGTTTTGACGTGACAAGATCAAATTTAACTCATGAGAAATTATATTTCTATTTTTCTTCTTGTGTTAACAGGACTCCGACGTAATGTGGCTAAGGAACCCATTGCCCAGGCTAAGCCAAAATGAGAGTATAGATCTTCACATCAGCACCGATCACTTCAACCGTGATGAGTGGTCCGAAGCTAACCCCATTAACACGGGCTTCTACATGGTCAGATCAAACAAGAAGACGATCTCACTATTTGATGCATGGTACGCCAGGAAAGATAACTCCACGGGACTAAAGGAGCAAGATGTTTTAGCAAACATGATGCATGAAGGCGTCTTTAATTAGAGAGCTAGGCCTTAGAGTGAAGTTCTTGGACACCAACTACTTCTGTGGGTTCTGTGAAGATAGCAAGGACTTTAGAGCTGTTACCACCGTTCACGCCAATTGTTGTCGTACGATTAGTGCGAAGGTGGCGGATCTAATGGCTCTTATGCACTGTTGGAAAATGTTCAAGGGTACATCTACCAACGAGACCCCGACATCTGGATGCTCGAAGCACGTGGCATGTTGTGATTCGTGGAAATATTTTAATGGGCACACTTGTGTCACAAACAGAATCCGTTGATAAGTGAGTTTCTTTTATCCAGGTACAGACGTTTGACCTCCTCTTCCAAGTTGGGGCTAAACTTATATATTTTCGTGCTTAGTCAAACCCAATTAGTCAAAGAATTAACACAATGGGCTTATACTCCTTCGCCCAACTAATATTGTCTGGGCTTGAGCTTGACATGTACATATTAGGCCGGGCCTAGCCCAAAGTCGTCATTTTCGAGGATTTGCATATAGATTTCACTTAGCAGTTTGCACCGCAACTTGTCTTGGGCGTTGGAATATCAGGTTGGGCTCAGCGAGAAATTTTGTGGAGTCAGCCAGCCCAACCAGAACGATGGCAAAGGTTAGCGACCCGCCTAATTTACACCTTTTGGGCTTTCACGTAGAACCCACTACTCTTCTCCATTTTTCTGTTTTCCCTCCTTTTGAATTGATTAGATCCTTTTTTCTGTGTATCTCACGGGTTGAACCCATGAGGTGTTGTGAATGGGTTTTGCTATTTAGTTTCTTATACGTTGATTTGGTATATAAATCTTCATAATAATCACATATTCTTTCATTTTCTATTATCCTAATCCTAGATCCATCATTAAAAATGAAAGATATTGTATTAGTTAGAAATGAGTTTCGAAAAACCCATGTTTATACACTAGTTGAACCCGTGGGTGTTGTTGATGAATGGGTATTGATTTTTACCTCATTATGTGTTGGTTGTCTGCATTGATAACATGTCTTGGATTGATAACATGTCTTGGAATTTAATTGTTAGACACATACTATTTCTTTGATATAATGCATCTGCTTGCTGAGATTAATATTGCTTAATGTTTCATTTTTACACCCACTGTTACTGTTGTGTCTATCATATATTTTAAAGCATGGTGTTCCATTACGGTATTACAAGACTTTGGAAGTGCTTCCTCTATGTAGCTTTGGTTCCTTCTATGACAAAAAGGGGGAGATGAGATGATGTTATCTATTGATGCTATTGATAGGGGGAGATGTTCTCTCTATATTTTGGATAATGTATTGCATCATAGTAGTAAGGGGGAGTAGATCTCTTACTTTGTTTGTTGGATTACTGAACATGTTGTTGTTGGTCTTGCTTAATAACATGTGTTATTTTTAGTAATTATATTATCTGCAATTTAACTAGAAATATCTGAGATAGTTGTATCTAGATATTGTTTCTTGTCTAGGTTTTTTGGTTTTGCAGGTGTGTGTTAAATCTCAAGAATTACCTTTGACCTTGTTTTTTAGCATAGGGTTGAGTCTCTATGTAAATGAATTTGGTTTGGTGATCGACCGAATTCATAATATTTTGCTTTTGGGTTTTTGGGTAGTTTTGTCACAAAGGATGCCAAAGGGGGAGATTGTTAGATCCATTACGTGTTGGCATGGTTTGTGACAATTTCATATGTAACATTCTTGAGATTTAAGAGGTGAAGATTTAGAATGATTATTGGCTGTGTGAAGGCTGTGCAGAGTTTGATAGGGGAGTTCGAAGTAGTCTACTGCGCAGAGGAATAACAAAAATTTTGTTTTAAGTGAAAGTGCGCCCATTTAATATGTCCAACGTCATTTGACTTCGAAATACCCCCTTTGACCATAAAAAGCCTGCCTGAACCTTTTGCAAAAAATGCAGATAATTTTAATCAGAGATTTCGCAGAGATACAAGAAAGCCTCCAAGAAAACATCTTCTAGATCTTGTACCCTCTGTTCTTGTTTCTGTTGAGAGGTGGTGGTAATCTGAACATAGAGATCAGATCTTTGTTCATCCTCTCAGTTTGATCACGAAATATCAATCCTTAGATTGAACAAGAGAGCTTCGGAGTTGCTGAAGTTCGAAAGTCGCTGGAGTTCCAGCGGTGCTGAAGGTGCAATCACTTGAGTTCAAGTAGGAAGATTGCTCCGTTGAGAAGAGTCGAGAAACCGATCGGGATAGGAGTTCCTCTCCCCTGCAAGTTGCAGATTCAGACGTTGGACGTTTGAGTAAGGTTACGATTGATATTAAATTAGCAAGGGTTGCTGAATTTATAGATCATCGTGTAACCGAGATTTGGTTTCTAGTGATTCATTTGCTGGACTAGGTCCCGAAGAGTTTTTCTTCCTCGTAGAGGTTCTACTTGGAAGTTTTCTCTCCGTCAACAATTTCTTGTGTCAATCGTGATTGAATTTGGGTTGTTGTTATAGTTTTATATCTATCTTGTTATTTGCTAATCGTTCTTGGTTAAGTGATTAAAGAATCTCAATCTTGGTGGATTGTCAATCTTGTTGCAAGACGATTTAAGGCAAAAGGTAGATCTGGGTAAGAAGAGTAATTAGCATCTCATTGTGTTGTTTTTAGATAGAAAATATGTTGCTAATATACTTGTGAATATTCTGTCATTTGGTAGTGTGCTGCAGATTTTAAAGTAGTTTACTGCAACATCACATAGTACTTTACAGCAGATTTGTTTATCTCATATTCTGTTGTTTAGCTTGTTTTATTGTCATATGAAAGCATCTTAGTCTATCTAAAAAACATCTGAATACATTGGTTTACATTGAATATCGATTTCATTCATTGCCATATAGTTCATATTTCTTTAAAGGGTTGAATATTGTTTTTGTATATTGTTTGAGGGTTGTAGAAATTTTGTAATACACATATTCATCCTTTTCTAAGTTATTTGGGTCTAAAACAGTTTGTTCACCGGACTTTTCTTTCAAGGCCCCAAAATACGGAAACGGTGACAAAGGAGAAGCAAAGAAAAGCGGGAGCTCTCTACGTCACATACATATGTAAAGCATCGGCGGAGGGAGGGGGGGCGAACCGGGGCCATTGCCCCGGTTGGCTCCCCCCAAATTTTTTTTTTACTATGTGTTTTTTTTTTATTATTAGGTTTGCCCCCCTTGGGCAAATAAAAATTATGCTTGCCCCCTAGATGAATCAGCCCGCCCCCCTTAAAATCCAAGCAGCCCAATACCTCAAAATCAAATTAAAAGAATAAGCAGAAAGATATTTATTTATGTCAAAATTTGAAATCCTATATTAACTTGTCGATGTTGTCGTGAATTTTGCGACGAATATTTCATATACTTCTCCTGATTCCTGATAATCGTTGTGTGTTGTAATAATTGAAATAAATGTTTTCACTATTCTAGTACTTTTTTTTTGTTCTTTTGTCTTTTATGTTGGACTTGGTTGAGAATTTGGATATCGCAAATACTGAGAAAGGGGGTGGTGTCACCATCTTTACTTACTAGAGAATCATTGGTTATATCATTTTATTGTCACTATCAACATCTAATTTTATATGTCTGACTTCTCCACAATTTATGAAAATCCAAAATTGAAGTAAGACTCATTTTCATCTATCTTTTGTTTGTTTAGGTTTGATTTTTCATAGCCCATGAGATTAACTTGTTTTTAATTGTCTTTCTCTAAAGGTGGAACTTCTTTTCCATTGTAATTTGTGACGTTTGGATCAAGTTATAAATCTATTTCTTCAAAATTTTAGTCATTAATTTAGCCAGGTAATGGGCACTTTGAACTACGATTTTTCTGTTTTCTCATTTTGTAAGGGGAGTAGAATAGTTATTTGGATGTTAAGATTGAACTTTTTGTCCAAATTTTTTTTCTATTATCATTTACCAAGTATGTATTTTCTCCTTGCAATTTCGGGTTATTTTATTGTTGATAGAGATTCCACTCTTGAGAAGTTCGTGTTCAATAGTACTGTCACACTAAAAAAACTATAGCAAGGGTGAGAAGCATTTGTCTGATTAGTTGATGCTCTATTGGTGTCTTGAACAATAAGAATTTAATCTTTAATGTCCTCTCAGTATCAGCAAATAGTACGGTACGTGTATTTCAATATTTTTAGTGTTTTTAGTCCTTAATTTTTTTTATTTATACTCTTAAGACATTTTTTTCCATTAAGTAGTAAAATTTTTTTTTGTCATTTTTCCTTAAAAGTTTGCCCCCCATTAATTGGGTTTCTGGCTCCGCCACTGATGTAAAGGCTCCCTCTCCCTGCAACAGTGCAACTTATAAATATACCCTAAAATTCCCAGGCGAACCTCAACACCACAATTATGAACTATGGCCCGGATAATGAGATGCTTGCTGTCCGTGCGGCTCTCGTCACAGTTCTCTTAGTTGCTTCCTCCGTCATCTCAGGCGATACAATACCCGCCGACAAGTCGGCACTAAGCGGCTGGTTCAAGGAGAGCATCAAGCTATACACAGAACGGAAGGCCGGCACTCTAGACCCCAAACTTGCGACAGCCGAGGAGGGCAAAAAAGTTGTTAAGGTTTCGCAAGGTGGGGGCGGAGATTTCAGTACCATCGCCGACGCTATTAAAAGCATTCCTGACGGGAACACTGAACGTGTTATTATATTTATTGGAGGTGGTGAGTAGAAGGAGAAAGTTACAATTGAACCGACTAAGCCCTTTGTTACTTTATACGGATCGCCGGGTGCTATGCCAACTATCACACATGCCGGTACCGCAACGAACTATGGAACTGTGAATAGTGCCACCTTGATCGTGTTGTCTGATTACTTTGTTACAACAAATATTATTTTTGAGGTACATATATATAGGCGTCTAAAATGCCACCTATCTAATTTTCTAATTTTTGCCATCGTCCTTGGGACTTTAGGTTATATGATTGCTGAGGAGGATCGAAATTAAGTAAAAATATTTAATTTTTATGAACTTGACCGTTGAAGCAATAATTGAGTTTGGTGCTGTAATTGATGGAGACATATTTGGTTACTTCTTGCGGGCAAGGCCCTGCTTTACCAATTCATTGATCTCCTCTTAGTGTGATCAGAAACTTTTCTAAATACTTAAGTTCGCAACTTTTCCTACGTAAGATTTTAGACGTTACTTGTTGCTGGGAGTTCCTTTATATTATTATTTATCCAGATACTTTCATTTTGAGCAAAGCATGAATAAGCTGATAGTTATTCTTACTCACTAACAAGAGAACTGTTTTTCTTTGGCCTTCGTTTTTGTTTGGGGAATTAAAATTTAATTATGTGTTATGATCTTCTAATTGTTTTCTTCTTTTATATACAGAATTCCTCGCCGAAGCCTGCGCCTGGAGCAACTAAGGGTCAGGCACTACTGGCATTGAGGATCTCTGGGGACAAAGCAGCTTTCCATAATTGCAAATTCCTAGGATTTCAGGACACCCTCTGGCCTCTGTGACGACAAGGGCCACCATTTCTTTAAGGACTGCCACATTGCAGGCACAGTTGATTTTATTTTTGGAAGTGGCACATCTATTTACTTGGTACGTTTAAATTTCGAATATCAAAGGCAAGGCTCCTGATATTAGGCGTAAGGATTCAGGAATAAGAATTTCCTGTAGGCAGCTCCGGCGTGGCTCTTTTTTTTTTTCATTTAATTTCTTACTGCACTATTTTCATTTCTATATTTCTTGTTCGCGCGCAAGCTGCATGTAACCGACAGGTGTATATGGATGGGTATTGCAATTTTTATTTTATTTTTTTAATGCACATCTTTTGATGTGTGAGTACGTACTTATATGTGAGAATATTACGGGGTGTTAGCCTAGCAGAAATTTTGATTGGTTGGATGTATAGAAAAATAAAAATATTTTATAAGTGTCGGTGGAAAATGAAAAGTCAGTAAATTTAAATAAATATTATAATAAAAAAAATTATTTGATGGAAAGATTATTTTATAATTTTTTAATTAAATCAAAAAAATTTAGATGTTAAAATTTTGAGAAATACTTACTAATCACAAGGTATTGGTCGTACAACGGTTACCAATTAATGACTTGACCATTAGGCCGGAATTTATAAATCAGTATGGAGTGGGTGGGTATAAGGTGTAAATTAATTAAGATCCAATTACATCCACATTAAATGACAAAATGCAGTGACTTACAGTTACAAACAGTTTATTAGAACAGGTGGTTTCTTCTGATTAAAGACAGAACTATGAGCTTCACAATTAGCATACCAATAAACCTTTGCAAACGTACTCCGCATTATTTTTTTAGTTAGAGTTAGGGGTGGTTAACGGTAGTGTAGGTGACGGTTTAACGAAAATCGTCACTGTCACCGTAATTGACTGAATCACATATTTGACACCGCCACCGCACCGTTAAGGCACAATAATCGCCGGTGACGGTATTAACGGTAACGGTTAGACGGTAACCACTTAAACCATGTAACCGTTGGACCAAAAAAACTTTTGGGATTTAAAAAATTGAAAGTGGATAGTTTTCACTGAAATTTAAAGTTGGAAGTCCAGTAGCCTTTTTGAAATTTTGAATTATGCATTTCTTTGCATCTAATAGAAATTTCAAAATGTTTAAAGCAAATTTGAGACTTATTTTTAGGCTTAAATGCACCCTATACCCATGTTGTATTTAAAAGTTGCATATATACCCATTTGATAAATATATATATAGATTGGAGGTCTATTAAATATTAAGTAAAATAAGAATTCGGGGCCTTCCATTGAGTTAAATCTTGTGGCTTAGTGAGATTGATTGGTAGTTTTGTTAGTCTATAGTGACAAGTTCGCTCATTGGACAGTGTCTAAGGCTTAAACCGAATGTGCTGCAGCTGAGGGTGCTCCTATGTTCACACCAGAGAAGGTTGCTACATTGGTTGCTCTATTCCCATTTTATAACGATATATATGTATATCAATTATCATGTTGTGCGTTATATTAGCACTTCTAGAGCTCCCAAGGGAAAAAAGACCCTTCTTAAAAGGGGTGAAACTCAATAACACAAACACTATAGTGAGGGGGCCGAAGAAGACTAATTATATTATCAAGTACTGCTAATTTCTGATGGTGAAACCCCAAAAATGAGGAAGAGAAATCAATGAGAAAAATAAATTAATTAGGAAGAGGTTTATTAACTAAGCACCCAAAAACAAAAAACAAGTTTAATTAAGCGGTGGAATTTACAGGTCAAGGATGGAACCTCATGATCACATTCATTGGCAAAGAAACAAGTCAACGTCCAAATCGTTATCGCTTCATGATGTGGACCTATCATCGCTGAATGCATCAAGGAGAAACCAAACTCTGAACATGGCAACATTTTTTATTCTATTTTCGGAAAGAAATCAATGGACGTACGAGGACAGCATGTGTAAATTTTCTTCTCATGAGGTCCTTTGCCGGCCGGTGGACAACGATCGTTTTAAGCCCCACATAACGTGAACCACAAATGAGAAACAAAAAGAGCGAGGAGCTCTCTAAGTCCTGCATGTTTCCGATTCCGGCTCCCTGCTGCAGCTTATAAATACGCTCTAGATACCTCCACCCCAAAATCATTATCCAAACAGCGAAAGACACTAATATGGCCGGGAAAATGACATGCTTCGTCTTCCATGCTGCTCTAACTACAATTTTCCTCATTGCTACCTCTGTCATCTCAGATGATACAGCGCCAATACCGGCCAACAAGGCCCAGTTAAGCAACTGGTTCAATAACAATGTCAAGCCGTACACGCACCGCAAGGGTTCTTTAGAACCTGCACTTGTGAATGCTGAGGAGAGTCCTCTAGTTATTAGAGTGAGGAAAGCTGGGGGAGAAAAATTCACGACCATCACTGATGCCATTAAAAGCATTCCGGACGGGAACACAAGACGTGTCATTGTGTTTATTGCAGCTGGAGAATACAAGGAGAAGATCAAAATTGAACGCACGAAGCCCTTTGTTACTTTATATGGATCGCCGAAAAACATGCCGACTTTGACTTTTGACGGTACTGCAGCGAAGTATGGAACCGTGGACAGCGCCACCTTGATTGTGGAATCGAATTACTTTGTTGCCGCAAATATAATTCTGAAGGTACCTACTAGTCCGAAACATATCGATCCTTTATTTTTGGCATGCAAGATCCTTGGAACTAATTTCTCTCTATCTCACATATAAATACCTATGGCTGTCCATGCACACTTATGCATGTGTTTGATAACATGATTCGTTGACACAGAATTCGGCGCCGAGGCCTGATGGAAAACGAAAGGGAGCTCAGGCTGCCGCACTGAGGATCTCCGGCGATAAAGCGGCCTTCTATAGTTGCAAAATCAAAGGATTTCAGGACACCCTCTGTGATGACCGGGGCAACCATTTCTTTAAGGACTGCTACATTGAGGGCACAGTTGATTTTATTTTCGGAAGTGGGAGATCTCTTTATTTGGTACGTCCGTAGATATACTCACTCTTTTTCTCGTGCCCATGGTACTTTGTTTTCGTTCGCCTTAAATTCTATTTTCAATAAATAGGATGATTTTCTCGTTTTCCTTCATGCAATATTTTTCTTTTGCAAGAATAATAAAAGATGAATGCTTTTATGCAGAACACCGAGCTATATGTCATTGGCGATGCTGGACTCACGATGATCACAGCACAAGCAAGGGAAAGTGAGGACAACACCGGATACTCCTTTGTGCACTGCAGCATAACAGGCACCGGAACTGGAACCTTTTTGGGAAGAGCATGGATGACCAGGCCCAGAGTGGTATACGCCTACACCTCAATGAGCCGCGTTATCAATCCCGCTGGATGGAGCGACAGCTTTCACCCAGAACGTGACGGGTGCTTTATCTAATTTTCTCATTTCGTTTCAGTACTTAATCCTCAACATATCGGTTGTTAATTACTTGTTAGGGTCTTAGTTCTGGGAATTAAGCAGTGCTGACTATTGGCATTGCATGCAGTACCGTTTTCTATGGAGAATACAAGTGCTCTGGACCAGGTGCAGTTGTTTCACGCCGAGTCAAGTACAGCAAGCAATTGACTGACGCTCAAGTCCGACCCTTCATCACCCTTGGCTATATTCAGGGTTCCTCATGGTTGCTTCCCCCTCCATCTGTGTAAATACTTCCCCTGACGAAGTAGAAAATGATGAATTTTGGCACACGGTGAAGGTTTCTATATGTGGCTTTTCCAAAAAAAAAAGGTAATTAGATTAAGAAAAAAAATCGCCATACCCAATCTGACGATTGAGGAGGTGTAGCCTAGTGTATATAGTTTCTACTTGTATTCAATTCAGTCTGCAGACCGTGTTAAAAGCAATACTTGTATTTCTTTTGGTTTCCGATTCTTCTTATAACCTGTATGAACTAGCTTCCATGACTCGTGCTCTCTATGAATTCGACGATAAATTGTCCTCCAGCGAGACGTGTACTGCTAAAAAATTTCTTTGCTATTAGATAATCGAAATACATACACTGGACATGCTCCAGTGTTATTTACCGTAGTACTGCATGCCTTATAGACGTTTCAAGGTATAGGTGTTTGATGGTGTAGCTAGCGCTAATCCATGATGAGGCGAGGAATTAGATTCAGAGGCATCAAATCCCCAATTCCACTAATACAAATAAGTTAATATTAAAGGTACAGATCAATGCGAAGGGCGTTCGTAATTCCTAAATCCTAATGGGATTGTGTAGATGAGAACAAGACAGGTGGGAAAGTATAAACGGGGATAGACTACTTTTATACACGGGGTGTGTACGAGAACATTAGAATACCAAGAATTAATCCTGTAATTAATTTTTAATTTATAATATAATATTCAGAGAATCAGAGGTACAAAACCCAACGTACGAAATGAAACTTGACCTTAAAAAAAAAAGTTAATCATAAACTTACAATTCTAAGGGGCTGTTCGGTATTCAAAAATTCTCAGAATTTTTTTGAATTATCAGAATACAAAATATTCTACAATCAAACATCATTCTTAACACTACATAAAAATAACTAAAACACGCATACCAATAAAGTTAACATCACCTAAAAATTCTCAAAACACAAAAAATTCTTAAAATACACTCAAACCGAACCGCCTCTAATTTTCATCTAGTCATAAATATATCTTTAAATTTATATATCTGAGTAAATTTTCAATAGGTCTTCGTGATGAGACTCGGTGTGGGTTGACGTACGTATACGATACCCATCAGCCAGATTCAAATTTTTTAATTTCTAGCCATAAAATCACCGACGGACAGCTAGTATAAAATTTGGCCGATTTATTTTCATTTACTTCCTCCCTGAAAAATACGTAATACCTTTTTTTTCTTTTTCATTCGAAATTATATTCAATTTATTCTAGAGACAGGTGTAATACACGCAGTGGGTGCAACTAAACATTTTTTTTCAAAGCAACAAAACAAAACCGGAATATGGGCAACCTTTTTTTCCTTTTTATTCCCCTTTTCCCATTGGCTTTCCAGACTGACACCTTAAAGCTGAGAGTCAAAGCTCCCTCCTCCCTCCCTTTGTCCAATCCAATGAATGTCCAGTCAATTTCCTTGGAAAGTTCAGAGACGTAAACATCTCCGGTTCCCCGTAAATTTTCTTTTTCAATCTCTCTCTCTCCGTCCTTCCATCGTCCAAATTGCTTCCTTAAAGGCTTCGATCACAGCTCTTTCCCTCTCTGTCAATTCCAAATCTTTCGTCCTTATCAGTCTAGTCATCATGTTGACGCTGGTGAACTGTTCTAACTGCCACACGCCTCTACAACTCCCAACTGGGGCTCGGTCCGTTCTCTGCGCTATCTGCCACGCCGTCACCTTAATAGCCGAACCCCGTGGCCTCCCACTACCGCCCCCACCATCGTCCTTTACCCACTACCGCCACGACTACCCAGGGGCCCCACCCCCCGGGGCTCCGTCTCCCTACAACCACGCGCCCCTTGGGCCCCCTTCATCCTTCCACGGCGGCAAGCGGGCCGTCATTTGCGGCATTTCTTACAAGAACTCCCGGCAGGAGCTCAAGGGCTGTATCAACGATGCCAAGTGCATGAAGTACATGCTGGTCAACCGGTTCAACTTCCCCGAGTCCTCCATTCTCATGCTCACCGGTACTCTATCTCTCTCCACCTCCCTCGGCTTATTGACTTGTTTGTTTGATCATTGATAATAAAAAATTTATCACATCATTTTTTATTATTATATTATTTATTAAAAATCTTATCTCTTCTCTTTCACCGATTAACGTAACATATTTTACTTCACAATATTTCTCAAATTCTAATACCCAAAAATTCACACTCAAACATCCTTTTCGTCCCGAGTACACACTGTTTGTTTTATATGCTCTGTAACGTCGGATTCCAATCTGTTCGAATTTGAAGATCGTCAATTTTCGTATCAATTTTTACGGGTTGTCAGAAAAAAGAAAATACTTGGATTCTGACGAATATCGATCCCATCTGCTTCTAATAGATTTCTCTGTCCATGTTATTGTGAAATGAAGCTTGATCTTACCAATCAACTTGTTGTTTCATCCAATTGTTTCACCAATACGTATTAAACCTAATTGTCACATTGCTGTCAAAAATGGAAGGCATGAGGTGCTTTCATTATATCTCCTTCTAAGGATTTTAGGGTTTGTTTGCAATTAACAGTTGACTCGCTTTTAATATAGTCAAGTGCGATAAGGTACGAGCACTACATTAGTGAGTGCACTTCCCAACAGAACATGCAAGCAGATCCTTTTCGCTTCAAGCTTAGTGGCTAACATTAGTAGTGTACAACTGATGTAGAAGTTAATGGAAAAATCATTAATTGGTTACTAATTTCTAATTCTATAAAAAGCTTCCTGCCAAATTCATGAAGGCATAATTGACCTATAATCCACACTGTATCATAGATATTTGATCGCATTGTATGCCTGCATACGTAGCTACATTCATATGAGTTCATCTTTTCTAATCGGAGTTCTTTCCTGAAAGTCACTCTGTAGAAGAAGAAGCGGATCCTTATAGGCGTCCAAATAAAAGCAACATTAGAATGGCTCTGTATTGGCTTGTCCAAGGCTGTCAACCAGGAGATTCCTTGGTTTTTCATTATTCCGGTCATGGTGCACAGCAAAGGAACTACACTGGAGATGAGATTGATGGGTATGATGAAACACTCTGCCCCTTGGATTTTGAAACTCAGGGGATGATTGTGGATGATGAGATCAATGCAACGATTGTCCGGCCCCTTCCTCTTGGAGTCAAGCTCCACGCAATCATAGATGCTTGCCATAGTGGCACTGTGTTAGATTTACCATTTCTCTGTCGGATGGATAGGTTAGTGCTTCTGCTTACATTGTTCTTATTCAAAACATTAATGTCTTCCATAATGCTGGATTGTAAGTGGATTAGTACTACAAAAAATTCAAAAATCATTGCTTCTGCAACATACGCAACTTAATGAGTTTATTTTTCGTTACTGCCCATTCAATGTCTCTCCTTATGCATTCTATCTGTATCTGTGAGTCTTCATATAGGAATGGAAGGTACGTTTGGGAGGACCATCGCCCTAGAACAGGTGTGTGGAAAGGAACAAATGGTGGGCAAGTCATATCCTTCAGTGGCTGTGATGATGATCAGACCTCAGCAGATACTTCGGTAAAGTCTCAGGCCTCACTTTAACCAAATCGAGTGGTTAACACTGGGCAAAGAATCAAAATTAACGTTCTATGTGGACAGGCTCTCTCTAGGGTCACCTCAACTGGTGCCATGACTTATTCTTTCATCCAAGCCATCGAGCGTGGACAAGGAACTACATATGGGGCCATGCTCAATTCAATGCGGTCTATCATCCGTAGCACAGATGGGGATCTTATGGGTGGTGGTATGGTGACATCTCTTTTAACCATGCTTTTGACGGGAGGGAGTGGCGTGGGGTTGAAACAGGTACGATTGTCGTTGCTACTGCATATATATGGACACGAACTGCAAGAACATGCAATTGTCTGTCTTGATTGGCAATCATCATGCAAATGCTATATCAATGAAGTAAAACAAAGGTTTTGCACTTTTAGCCTGTGAAAAATTAGGGAAGTTGGCTCAACAGATGAAATAGAATTCTAATTTTGTCCCTGAAGATTTTGGTTTTGAGTAATGTAGTCCTCTGTCAATCGGACTAATAATCGATTTCCTCACATCATGAATATTTATGATAACAACGTCATCAATTTGTTAGATAGACTAAAATCCTAAACTTAGGAGGTGAAAGTGGAACGTTTTGAAATCCACCATATGTTTGGATTGTTTTCCAAACGTTTTCAAAACCTTCTCACACTCACTTTTTCATCAATTCCAATACCTTTTCACCAATCCTAATAATTTTTTACAAATTCCAACAACTTTTAACACATTTTTCACCAATCCTAAGAGAATCTACACTACTTTAAAAAAAACACAAAAAAAAAAAATTTGTTTTGAGATCTAAACCGAATATAACCAGAGACTAGTTTCTCTATAAATCAAAAGCACTTCAAAACTTCCAGAGGAAACAAGGGATTATAGTTCACTATTATAACATAAAACATTCTTGTGGACAAGTGATCCTACCTCAATGTCAGGCAGAGGGGAGTTGGTGGTTGTCTTCCAAGGACATCAGTGCTTGAGGTAGGTAATTTGGCCGTCCTTGCTTCTTAGAATTTCAGAAGCAGAACTGCATTTAGTTGTGAAACTCTTATCTGATCAAAAAGAAAAGCAGCAAAGACAACAAAGCTTTTACTTTACCAGAGAAGAGATAATATTCTCTTTGATTTAAAGTATGAAATAAAATGATGATTAAACAAATATCTTGATTTCTCTGTCTCCATGGTGTCTTCTCCCAGTAATTATTCTCATCTTGGTTTCTTATTTTTGAGTATTGTTGTTTTCAGTGTTTTCGCATCCAAAACATTTAGTTGACTCCTAAGAGTTTCCAGAATATGCTATGAATGCACTTTCTAAGCAGCTGGTACATCCAAGGGGCTCGTATCTAGCATATCATTTGAATTTGGGAAGTTCCACATTTAGCAAGAGCCAAATAGCCGAAAGCCATTCAGGCCTTTATGCATATGAGTTTTTCTTTACAAACATTTATTTGTTCATATTGTATCTTGTAACCTTTGTGCTGTTTGTCTTTTGCTGCAGGAGCCACAGCTAACTGCAAATGAAACATTCGATGTGTATGCTAAGCCCTTTTCCCTATAAGTATCGAAGCAATCGTTCCATACTAAGGCTCATAATCGTTCTTCACTATGCCCCTTGATTGTGTATAGATCCGTAAAGCCCATTTCTACAATTGATTGTGTTTCGTACTGTTCTAATGGTTCCCCCCCCCCCCCCCTATCTATTACGGTTGTCAAAGTTTTGCTGATTTTTTTTATAAAGAAAGACGTCATACTCGGCATATCTGTAACTGATGTACACTTGTAGGACTTGGAAGAGTTGTACTTTGAATTTCAACCATCTTTTTTATGTTACTGACCACGATTTTTCTGTGGTGATATTTCGTTTATTAATCAAAGCTTCGTCTGGATTTGAAGATCGAAGTTGCCTATAAAGTTGGATAAGAATCCAATAACCCAAAAAATGGAGGTTAGATTAGGAATAGGAAAAGCATGAGAAAAAAAACAAAAAATATAGGTCTAATTTTGAACATTTTCTAGCTAGACTGCGATATTTAAGAAATTGGGCTGCTTCTGCAAACTAATAATTGGTTTAGATTGGATTTATTTTTCTTCTAGGCGATTGGCTTCATATTTGATACAATGGAACTGTGAGATTGGAATGGGACCTGAAAATTGGGTTTTTATTAGGGTAAATTACTCCAGCAGTCCTTGGGGTATTACTGATTCCCAGATTGGTCCCTAGGATAATTTTTCTTCTGCGCGGACCCTTGAGGTTTGAAACGTTTCTCACGTTGGTCTTCCAGATTTTGCCTACGTGGCTGATGGAGAATAAGTCAGAACCACTTAAGTAGCAACACGTGTCATTTTTTTTGCCACCTCATTATAAAAAATTGACAAATAAAATATGTTTAGCGCCAAAGAATCCCGCCAAAGATCCAAACACGGGCTTATCCGAGTTCGACGACTTCAGCTACGACTTTTCCGAGTTCTCTATCTCTGCCCCCGCCAGGAAGATTCGCCGCCTGGTATTTCAACGCGCCACTGCCCTCCTTTTTCAATCACTTGCTTATCCGTTGGGATTTTCTTCCTCTCTAATTACTGGGATTAATTTTTTGTTGGGTTTTTCGTTAGGATGTGGAGTTGCCGCCAATTATGGAGGAAGAGGAGGCGGAGATTCCATCTCCTCTTGAAGTAGGAGTTGGAGGAGGAGTTACTGAAGATTTGGAATTGGAATTTGGGTCCAACGAAGAAAGGGCTATTGTTCTCTTCAAGCCTGTGAACGAACCTCCTCTTTTACGTTTGTCGCCTTCAAATATTTCCTTCTCTGTCGATTCAGAAATTTTATCCGGGTTTAAGAGTAAGCACCCAAAAACCCGACCCTTTTATTATATGCATTCATTTGAAACTTTTCTGTTGGTGCATAGTTTTTTCGTTGATTCTTCAGAATTCAATTGAAAATTGAAAAGATCGAAGACCCAAAAAAGTAGCATAATCCTCAAAAGAGGGAGAGAGTTTTGTTCACAAATTCTAAGAGTGCATATTTCATTTTGTTTGCAATGATGAACATGGGATTGAAGCTATGGGGTAGCTTGGTGCTAAAATTAGATGTAGTCTGCAGAGGTTTAACTCTAGGTATAACTCTAGGTAATGCTTATGATCATAGAAACTAACTTCGTACTGAGGTTATATTACGAAATCTAATCTATCATATTATAGTCTTGGACCCTGATTGATTTACAATGCTCAACTAGAGGCGTGTGTGTTCTCCATGATGTTTGTGAAAATGCGGCTTTTAGAAGTTTCTGCTCTGGATGGCATATCAACTACGTGGGTCGAGCAAGTATGGGCACGAAAAATCAGCTGAGGAAGAAGAATATATGAAGGGCAGGGATAATGGTTGTCTGGCTGTTGTTCCTTGGGTTTCCTCACAGCTTCCACCCGCTTCAGCCATCCAGGTCTCGCAGACATATGCTCCAGAGCCGATGGAGGAGGCTGAAGAAGTGGAAGCAGCGATGGATATTGAAGAAACCGAAAGTGCATGTATAGAGCAGGGACACACAAGTGTACATGATGTCTATAGTGGACTAGCGGGAAGCGATGGCTTACATCAGTGGCAGCAACAGCACTGCACTGTCTGCGTTGGACAAGAGAGGCAGGGATCTCAAACTACGCAGCAGATCTCTCCGTCGAAAAGCGAGATCTCTTTCACCTCTTCGAAACTCTGTACATCCATCTGTAATTCTTCGATTCTTCGAGGCCGCCCTTCTATTAGTAATTTTGGAAATCCCATATAGATTATGACCTGAATCAGATCGATTCTTTTTTGAATCTCTATACATGCAATTCCCTCAACACCAGAGGATATTTTAATATTTTTTTGTACATAATTCTTGATACAATTCCTTATCCCCATAGATCTATTCAAAATTCATGAATCATCCCAGGAATTTTGATATTTGATTGTTATGTTATAGTGTATACCCACTATGTAATGCACACAACATAAAACAGACGTTTCATCATAGAAGAATTATTCGAGTCTTTTTACTCTTTGGAGCATATCAATTAAAATTTTTCTAATCTTTAAGATAAATTCAATTCTTTGATTCTTTAACTTTGATGAAATCGGAATAGTTCCTTTCATTCTTATACTACTACATTGGTGTAATTATTTGTCCTTACTCTCTCTAGAGATTCAAATATTGTATTATATAAATTGTAATAAGTAATAATAATTGAAATTTTTATTTTTTTGTAGTTTCAAAAAATCTTACTTAAAAAAAGTAAGTATTTATTTTTAATTTTAAGTAGTAACTTGGTTTTATCATTTGACCAATTCTATCTTCTTGGTTTGAAATATATTTTTTTAGTATTTGAAAAATACTAAAAAAATAATTAATAATATCAAATTTCATTTTAGTTTTACATATACTTTCAGTGGCTTGGAAGATAACGTTTTTAATGACAGGTTGGATGCGGACTCAAGTTTTTATAACGTTTTTAATGATGTGGCGTTTTTTTTGACACATGTCAGTTATCTATTGGTTCTGATGTGGTCTCTGTCAGCCACGTATGCAAGTTTTGTTTTGTTACTTATATAACGACAGAACTGATATGGGAAATGTTAGAAACCATAGACACACCTGTAGGATAAAAATTATCATAAGAACCAATCTGAAAATGGGTCATACCCAAGGATTGCTGAAGTAATTTAGCCTTTTTATTAATCTCCGGTGAGTGAAAAAAAAAGAGGCACTTTCATTTTCGTTCTCTTTCCGATCGTCTGATAAATTCTCTCCAGCGAAAAAATATATATATATAAATTGAGAAATGTCGGGCATCCCGCCCCACGTCCCGCTGCCTGACGTGGAGCTGGGGGCCAGCATTCCTCATATAAAATTATAAATTCTCTCCAAGTTTGCAAAAACACGGATAGGGCCCCACACAATGACATAACACGGATAGGGCCCCACACAATGACATGGCAACTCACCCTGACCACTATTATAGAGTCGAGAAATGCTAGGCATCCCGCTCCCGTCCCGCCCGCATCCCGCTGGCTGACGTGGAGCGGGGCCCAGCATTCTCTTTTTTTTTTTCTCTTCTTTCGTTTTCTTGTTTTACTGCTCCTCTCTCTTCTACTTTTTCACTCTATTCTTTTCATTTTCCTGCTCCTCTCTCTCTTCTTCTCCTTTTCGTTCCTTTTTAAGTTTTCACAAGTTTTCTTACATTTTCTTCCGTCTCTCTTTCACTTTCTCTCTTTTCTTTTTTTAGTTAATAGTGACAGCAGACATAACGTGAGAATAAGGGGCTTCCTACCTAATGGGGTAAATGCATCGCAGGTTCCCTTTCTCTTTCCCTTATTTCTCTTTACTTTCTCTCCTCTAATTATAATTTTCACTCCATTTTCCTTCAGTTTTTTTCTCCCTCTCTTCCTTTTATCTACTTTACTATTTTTCTAATCTCCCTATTATCCTTCTTTATCTCTTTATGCATACTTTTTTCTATCTTCTTATGCACATAAATAAGGAATTTGCCTGTAATCTTTAGTGAGCTTTAGAAGAAATCAAGTTTAGAGTTTGATTGGTGTTTGCCGTTTGGATGTTAAAATTTTTAGTGTTTAAAAATTTTAATTTATGAGAATTAATGAAAATATGAAGAGAAAGATTATTTTAGTAAATTTTTTATTTTTATTGTTATAGAAATAGATAATTTTACAGAAAAGAGAAATTATTTTATAACTTTGAGATGAATAAATATTTGATATGCATGAGAAGATAAAAAAGGAATGCATAAAGAGATATAGAAGGATAATAGGGAGATTAGAAAAATAGTAAAGTAGATAAAAGGAAGAGGGAGAAAAAAACTGAAGGAAAATGGAGTGAAAATTATAACTGGGAGGAGAGAAAGTAAAGATAAATAATGGAAAAAGAGTGAACCCTGCGATGCATTTCTCCCATTATCTGCTGTAACTATTAACTAAAAAAGAAAAGAGAGACAGAAGAAAATGTAAGAAAACTTGTGAAAACTTAAAAAAGAACGAAAAGAGAAGGAGAGAGAGAGAGGAGCAGGAAAATAAAAAGAAGAGTGAAAAAGTTGAAGGAGAGAGAGGAGAAGTAAAACAAAAAAACGAAAGAAGAGAATGCTGGGCCCCGCTCCACGTCAGTCAGCGGGATGCGGGCGGGACGGGAGCGGGATGCCTAGCATTTCTCTATAGAGATTAGAGTCAGTGGTACTCTTTTTGGCACCAAACCAAAAATTATATAATAAATAAATAAATACCACAGCAAAAGTCTTGGAATTCAGTTTCTTTTTCAATGTACGAGACGTTGGTTTTTTTAAAAATTGTGAAATTTTGATAGAATTGTGTATATTTAGGTAGATTATAGTTTTATAAGTTTTGTATAACGTTTGGTGAAAAGTTTTAAATATATTTAATTTTTATTAAACTTTATAAAAAAAGTATAGAGAAAAATAATTTGATATAAATTTTTAATAAAAAATAATATTAAAAAGTATAAAAAAAGATTTATTATAATTTTTTTGAAAAGATATTAAAGTTTACGTAAATGTGTTGAAAATTATGTAAAATGTTATTCGTGTTTATATATTAATTTTTAAAATTTTAGATATTTATTTTATAAATTTATTAAATACATTCATATTAAAATAGTTTTGCAATCCAACAGCCCGTGAGCTCATTTGGGGTCTGTCTGCCCATCAGCGGATAACATCAGCACCAGATCAAAACGTCTTCGCTCATAGCTCCAACAAAAGGATGACCTAGAAACTCCGAACAACTAGTCATTCGCCAATCCTCATGGCCCTCACCGGCCACCTCTTCTTCCCTCTTCTCCTTCCCCATAGTCTTCACCGCCCCCACCTTAACCCTAAACTCAACCCAACTCTGTCTTTTCGAAGTAGTGGAATCAGGGCAGCTGGGGGCAGTGACATGCTGGGTGACATTGGAGCCAGGGACCCATTCCCGGCAGAGATAGCGAGTAGTTTTGCAGATAAGGTGCTGGGAAACGTTGACACCGAACACAAGATCCTTATCCCCAACGTCTCCGCTCTCTCTCTCTTTCCCAGCAGCAGTGCACCCCTCTTTCTCCTTTCCAACCCTCTATGTCCACTGATGAGGCTCAGAAGCTCTTGAGAAAGGTCCGTTTCCAATACCCGGGTGCTTATTCTCTCTCTCCCTCCCTCTCTGCTCCCCGCCGGGGGTCGAAAACCGATGGTGTTGTTTCATATAGCTATTATATACGTTTGCGGCTTCGTATTTACCATAATTGCGTTGTTCACAATGAAACTAACTAGACCATGACCTGTTTGATAACATTCCCTTGGTCGTGTAATTACTGTAACCGTCAGTTTTGTTTTACACATTTGAAGAACTTATATGGAAGTTTCAAAGCTCATGCACCTAACCATTTTACAATATATGGAATTGATTACAAGAATAAATTGCCCATGTCAAATCGAATTATGTTATTCGTAATCAGTTGAAAGAAAGCTCGATTTGGAATGAATTCAAACCTTTCTTGATAAGCCATTTTTACTTGTCCATCTCAACTTGTGCGCTGTAACTTCGTTGAGTAATATACAGTTTTTCTTTTGAAAACTGGTTGCTTTTCCTTCTAATGCAAGGAGTTTCTTCAACCGGTTGTGATGCTACGAATTTAGCTTTGGGGTCCAAGCTGAAATGATCGACTACTTTCATTGGCAGATGTATACTAATAGTGACAGAGATTGGATATCTTTCACTTTTAAGGAAAACGATATCCTAATCGATTTAAATGAAGGAGACTAAAATTATAAGTTAGACAAAAAGAACAAAGAACTTGAAAAATGGAAAAATGTGATTGCAAGTTAACCCCAATTTCGTCATATGCCCAGTAGTGCTCTCTCCTCTGGAAACTGTTTCGTATGAAAAACATAATTTTTGTGATTTTTCCAGTAGGTGGTTGGCTGGAGACTATTAAGAAGGTGGGCTTAAACTACAATGCTTGTGGAAGTTGAGAGATTTCAAATGCGGGGTTCAACTCATCAATAGGATTTGTGAGGTTACAGAAGCTGCAGGGCATTACCCCAACCTCCACTTGGAGCAACCCAATCAAGTTAGAGCTGAACTTTGGACAGCTTCCATTGGTAAACTTCTATGCTGAAAAATTTTCCTCGAGCTTAATGGAAAAGCTTTATGTTTTTTTACCTCATACCGCAGTCGAAGTTCATTTGTGATGTTAGTTGCATTGGGTAGCGTTAAGCTCCACACTTGTCCTTGAAAGACTTCTATTTGAATTGCAGGAGGATTGAGTATGAATGATTTTATTGTAGCTGCCAAGATAGATGATGTAAAAACATCGGATCTTGTCTCCCGGAAAAGAATTTGGGCATAGTTGAAGCAGTATGTTGCTTGCCTGAAGAAGCATCAGAAACTATTTGCCACAAGGCTTTGGCATTGACTGTAATGGGTTCATTTTTTGTATGAGAAAATATAATCTGTTCTTGCTACCTCTTTATGATTTGGGTATTATTTACTTATATAAAAAATGATTTGGGTATTATTTTATTGCTTGTTAAGTTTAGTTATTGGGTCGCTTCCATTTTATGATTCAATGCTATAATTAGTGTGGCTTTGTTGACAAGAAATTGGTGTACCGTTCAGACGTATTAAAACAGCTATCCATTGACATTAGGCCTTCGTTGACAGAGCAGACTTCCTCTGTTCTTTGTGCCTCTGTATCGGAAGTTCTTTAATTGACGACTTCGATGATGTGGCAATTGTCTGTTTGGGTGTCTGAAATCTTATTGCTAGCCTTGGGTTGAGTGACCCTCTGATGTGGGTGATGGATGTGTCACAATAGATAAGCTGATGATTTGTGAATTGCAAGAAACTGTCATTGGATCAAGTCAGGTGGGTCTTATTAACAAATTCTTTGGCTCTTTTGGCCGGGATATTTATATGCTCTCATTTGAACCTCTGGACTAGTTATTCTAGCCGCTACCTTTTCCGCTGGGCTAGTTATTCTTAACAACTTCCTGATGATATTCATGCTGATTGACTATCAAAATGAAGAATTTGCACGCAGTTACAGCTTTTTCTATGTATGGATTTTCTGTGCTCTTAAGGATTCTATTAGCCAATCTGTATTTTCTAATGTAAAAGAACATATCAGAAGGGAGAACTGACTAGTATTTCGGAGAATACGAACGACACTCGAATCTAACCAAGAGAATAGAAAAAAGGTTTTCGATTGGGCCGATTACTCTATCCTGACCCCACTTAAGTTAATCCAACTCCATTCCTTGCACCCAAGCCCAGCCCATCCCAGCCCAACATCCCATTAACAACTGAAGAACAGTCCGATAGACGTACCTCTATTTATTGTGAGCAAGAGGCACTATAGTGCTGTTTGAAAATAATAATAAAAAGAGAGAGAGAGAGATAGTACTTCACGGCCAGGCAGTACAGAAGCAGCAGTGGTAGTAGTACAGCTCACAAACCAAAAAAAAAACCAGTTGCATTACCGTCTCAATTCATTTATTGGAATTTGAAAATTATATTGAGTCGACTGTCGAGGGGAGCAAAGAAAGAAACCAGATAATATTTTGAGGTCGGGATGGGAGTAGCAGTTGCATCCTCTGCCACTACCTGGCCACCGTGCGCCATTCTTCCTCGCCAAGGTCGTCGCCAACCATAGTACACCTAATCTCTCTCTCTCTCTCTCTCTCTCTAACGGCGTGATTACTTAACAGGGCTTCAGGGAATCCGGGGATCACCTCGTACCCTCCAATGGACAAAGAAAGAGGTCTGCACTCTCACGATCCTTAGGCTAATATCCAATTTTAGCTTCTGTATTTCCAGTTTGAGAGTTAAGAGTACGGCTTACCGGTGAGCAAAAAATGACATTCCTGCAGAGATTTTGCAGAAGAAAGCCTGGTCCCACAATTACTGCAAAATTTGATCTGATGCCTCCTCCGTATCCACTGGTGAGATTTCAAGGATTCCCTTTTACGAAAAGAATCTTGAATTCATTCATTAATTTTCTGTTCGACTACGCCCAATCTCCCTAAGCTCTTTGTGCTTCTTTTTTTTCTTCTGCTTCTCCTTTTTTTTTTTTTTCTCTTGGGTGAGCGAACCACAACCAATAATTACTACCCTAAACTTGACAGAATGCTTTGGAGCCACATATGAGCCAGGGGACCCTGGAGTATCATTGGGGAAAGCATCACAGGGGTTATGTGGACAACTTAAACAAGCAAATAGTTGGGACAGAGCTAGATGCATTGTCTTTGGAAGACGTCATAATTACTTCATACAACAAAGGTGACATTCTTCCAACTTTCAACAATGCAGCACAGGTATGGTTAGTATGCTATTCATAGGCAATAATGTCGGTCATAGTAAACCGTTTGAATTTACAATCTTGTGAGGCTATATGCGGATATATTTTTGTTGTGGTGAATTATATAATTGTTAATACATTCTTCCTCTCACACATGTAATTTGTTCATTTCCAATATCTGAAATGCTATGAATATTTTGGGACTTATTAAATGAAATCTCGGGATGAAAATAATGATACTTTATTGACTAAGCTAGTACCTGTCCAATTAGTTGCCTTTGTTGAAGTTTCTGATCTAGTATGTTATGCTTGTTTGCAGATTTGGAACCATGACTTCTTCTGGGAATCCATGAAACCAGGCGGTGGAGGGAAGCCAAATGGTGAGCTTCTCAAAATGATTGAAAGAGACTTTGGTTCTTTTGAGAAATTCGTGGGAGAGTTCAAGACTGCTGCAGCTACACAGTTTGGTTCTGGTTGGGCTTGGCTTGCATGTGCGTAGCTTCTTCCCGTATTCTTTCATTGTGTCCCAAATTTCTTTTTTTTCATCTCTTACTTTCTTAGCTGCTACGGACTAATGTATTCTGCTGCGTTCTCTTTTTCCTCTCTAGATAAGGCAAATAGACTAGATGTTGGAAATGCCATAAATCCCAGTCCATCAGATGAGGACAAAAAGCTTGTGATATTGAAGAGTCCAAATGCTGTTAATCCACTTGTTTGGGATTGTTTTGTAAGTATATTGATGGATTAAAATCAGCCTAATTCATCGTCATGTATTTTGACATCACAATACTAGGGAAAGATAGTACGCACATTCTGATAATATTTGGTGTTTGTTGATTTCTTGCAGCCACTCCTTACAATCGATGTTTGGGAGGTACTAAGCATTTTTTATTTTGCACCAAATTAATGTGTTTACCGTATGCTTCTTTTTGGGAACAATTATCTTTCGTGAAAACTGATTTCTTCTGCGTGTGGTTTCCTCGCAGCATGCCTACTACCTTGACTTTCAGGTGATGATCTGTTAATAAAGCATGAAATACCAGTTGTTTGTATATCTAGGTGATGTTCTATTTGTTCAGTGTTATCGGTAGAAAGTCTGAAGGCTCTTGTACTGCTGCTTCTCACAGAATCGTCGACCTGATTACATATCTCTCTTCATGGAGAAGCTTGTATCATGGGATGCGGTCGGTTCTCGACTTGAGATCGCAAAGGCCCAAGCTGTTGAAAGAGAGAGGGGAAGCAGAAAGGAATAAAGGAGAGGAAAAAGCGAAAACGGCAGATGGAGAAGCCGTGGAGATGCGCTGAAGACCTGTACTAGGTATTATGTTGTTTGCCCTTCTGGCTTTTGTGTTGTGGCTATCCTTGTGCTGAATAAATACCTCATTGAGTTTGTAATCCTTGCCCTTGAAGGGGAAATGCATTGATGTACTGTTTATTTTATATTATCCATCCTCTGATTGCCTTGCGAAGAGATGTGCAAGTTATGAATAGGTCTTAGCTGGGTTATGTTTGAGCTCAACAAAAGACTGGTATCAGTATGTTTCAGTTCAGTTCAAGGAGCTGTCATCAAACATCCCCACAATAAACTAGTACAGGTCTTCACACTTTTTTTTTTTTTTTCTTGCATGTCAGTTGACGTATCCAATAGAATCTGTTCGTTTACTTATAAAAGAAACCCGCAGATTCCTGTGCTCTGTTGTACAATAGATGGGATATTAGTGACAAAAAGAAGGAACCAGGCGTGCAAAAACCGATTATTTCACCTCCGATCATCTTATGGGTGACGTCTTCAGAGTCAAAAGGCCATCCAGCTCTGAGATTGTTGAATGGTCAGTGCCAGGTGGTCCAAAAACCTCCCAAAAGCGAAGAGTCTCATCAGCCTCAGCTGACGCCACAGTTAAACCATCAGGGCTCTGCAACAGAGAAGTATATCAACTTTAGTTCAAGCCCTGAAAGACATATTATGGCCTATACTCTCCCTGCCAGTTTCGCGGTTCCATGATATTTATACAGCCTCTTTTTAACATTTCATACATCTAATGAGTTGGAGTCCTCACTCTTTAGGGTTGATTTTGTACGTTAGATGCACAAATGGAGGCATTCAAACCTTTGTGAGATTAAACTTTCAAACCATTCAGGGTGAAAATAATGATATTTTTCTTTGATTTGTTTTAATTACAACCAGTACTTAACCCTTGTATAATTAGTCTTTCAAAAACCTTTAAATCCAAATAAACCAGCTTGGAGTTGGATACATACCATAATTTATTAGTAATTACCAGCAATTATCACAGGTTGATCTGTCATTAAAAATGACCTTCCCCTAGTAAATTAACTTCTAAGAATCCAAATAGAGAACTTTTATAAATCATATCTTCCAGAAAATAAATAGAAGGTAATTCGCCAACAGCCCACGACCTTCATCCGGATGAGTTGCCCGAGAAAGTACTGATAAATGTCACTAATTTCTCAGTTAACGGGCCCAAAATTGAAGGACGTGCGCACATAACCTTTTTTCATATATGTGGGACGTTGTGGGTGCCTAAGTTTTGGACTCGCTAGCTAGACGCTAGATATGCGATAAAAAGAGACATGCAAGTATATATAATAAGAGAAAAAACAAACGATAAATTATATATATAGAGACCTTATGAAGGTCGTAAAAGTAATCCCCGATATAGAGAATACAAGAAATGATGGAATTTTCTTTGAGGCGAGAAGAAGAAGACGATGGGAAACAAGGACAGAAAGGGAAAAAGGGAATAAATAGAAAGAGAGAGAGAGAGACAGAGAGAGGAGCATGTTTCTCTATTTCTGCAATCTGCATGCAGGCGCTATTATACTTCACACGAAGTTTGGCGAAATCTTCACATATATGCCATTCAAATGCTTCAGAGGCATAGTAAAGCAACAAGCAGAGAGCCTGTCCGCGGGTAATTGGACGAGATGACCGACTGGAAAGGAAAAAATATTTGATCAGTACTTCTAAAGACTCACACAAAAGATTAAGAAAAGAGAAAAGCAAAAAGAACCAAAAGAGTTTAAGGGTTGAAGAGTTTAAGGGTTGAAGTCTTACGTACGTTCCAAACATTTAATTAAAACCTCTCTGGGGAGAAAGGCAAGCCATCCTTGGCTACCAAATAAGATTTTCAATTTTGCCTTATCTTCCCCTTAATTAGGTTCAAGACCCGGTCAACGTATAATAGGCCGATATTGCGACGTTCTTGAGTCATGCACGTAAAACAATGGTGATTTGTGAGGGCTTGCTTTTAGAAGAAGAGGAGGCCCAGCATGACAAACAAGAGCGAGTGAGGTTAGCCAAGGAGACCGCCTACCAACACTACAAGAGTTTCTGGACTGGAGCATAATCATAAGAGCTGGAAACCACTAGGAGAAGCAGGCAAGTCATCCTTGGCTGCCAAACAGGACTCTTTTCCTCGTGTTGGATCTCTCTTCTCTCAAATATTTCATGATCTGAAGCTATGCAGAAAAAACCATGTTTCGAGTCTCCATTTATAAGATATATAAAAGAATCAAATTCGACCGCTAGACAATCTAATGTCCCTCCAACCAAATTGGCAAGTCCTTATCTTCTCTTGAATTTTTGCTCCATTTGTCGACTGCATCAATTAGCTAGCTGACTACAATGGAATATATTCTATACAAAAAAGGAAAGCAGAAGAAGGCTTCAACCTTGCACTTCTACTAGGCAACTTGCTCCAAGTCAATTTGCTTGACCCCTATCCTACTTCAAAGGAAATATGGCTGTCACAGTTGAAGATTTCCGCTCCGCTTTAATATTGTGGAAGATAATATTTAGACGTTGCGCGCAGCATGGACGTGCGAGAGGACTCTAGTCAGCTTAAACCAATAATTATTTATACGCTAAGTCGAACACATGCTTAAACAATTAATTATGAATTAATTGGTTGGAGCGTCTTGCGTTGGACTCGAATTAAGAAACCATTCTGGATATCAATTGCTTATCCACAAAAACCCAAGCTTGCCTTTCAGGGTAAGAAAACAAATATTGCTATGGCCTCTGATCACTTTTGAGAGAGATATATATACATATAGTTTTAATTGGAAGGAGTAGTTCATTCTGAAAGGTTGTCTTTTAAAAAAAATTCTTGTATTGAGTTTAATTAGGAAAAGCTTTTTCTCCCCTTACAAATCTTACTTGGGCTTTACAAAATTCAAATATGTGAAGAATTACCCCGCTACCTTGATAAGTTGAGAGGGGAACAATCCCATGTGCATAAATCAATTGCCATATGTCTACTAATCAAGTAAATCAATTAGGATCCCCTACAACTTCTCACACCACCTACCATACACGCCTACATTGAATGCGCGCAACGACTAACCACTGCCTTGAATTAAGTCAAACCACTAATTTGCACTGCTCAACTTAGAAAAGCGCCTCATACCTATACATTACAAACAAGGCAAAAATCAAAACATGTTTGGATTAGGTCAAGTCCCCTTGATTCAAACACAGTTGCCACACAATCATGCAGCTAGCAAAGCTTAATCTTGAACTTTTCCTCCCACAAAGTTTTCTGTAAAAGTGTTTGACATTTTTGTTTCATCTTTGATGTCATATTAATGTGCCTAGCTAGTCCAACTTTCTAGCTATAATTCCTATCTGATAAAGCGATAGCATATTTCGATGTGCTTGGTTCTCCCTTGATGTAATGGATTCTATATCATGGCGACGATAGAGTACTTGTTATCAAAAGATAACTATATCTTGCCACTTTATTTCTCCTTTTAATAAGATAGGATCATTCACTGATACAAATTGTAGTTTTGGCTGCAGTACTATAGTACTAGCTAGACTTGCTTCAATGTTAGAAAGTGTCATTTGGTTCTTTAATTCATATAATATTACACTAGAATCGAAACTTATGACGCAATCAGAGGTGTTTTTCCTATCATCTATGCAATCTATCCGATCGCATCAAAAAATGAATTTCATTTAAAGTTAGTGACGATGGAATATTTTATCCTGAAATCTTGCTTCCTTGGAATGTATCTCAAAATCTTCTCTACACTCCCAAGATGATGCTCTCTAGTAGTACAATGGATGGTCCTAGCCGGATACAATGCTTAACAGCAAAGATAATGAATACCAGTACACCTTGCATGAGCCTCTAAAACTAACTTTAGTTTCTCTTGCTTGCCACAATCCTTATGACAAAGACGAATCGAGCTTCCAACCAAAAACAACATCTCATTCATAGTAGCAGGTAGTCTTGGCGGCCGGAGCACACTTCCAATGCCAAAATCTACACGTCAACGTACGAACCCATGACACACCGAAGAAGATGCAAAATAGGCTCACCAACACCTCTAGGAAAACTATTTCCCATGGAATTTTCCGTCAACCTTGCTATACCGTGCTCCAAGCTATAGCACATAACATTTGGGTAATTTGTTTCATAGTATACGTACTTCCTCCTTAAGTTCTCCATTCGATAGTTTTGATTTTTTTTCTTCAGTTTTTTTCAAAGCTGGATGAGTCGTCTCTCCCTAAGGGATCAGAGGGGATAGTTTTGACCTTTTACAGAAGGGAATAAAATGTACAAAAAGTGTTCGAGAGTTATGGTAGAGCTCGCCCGATGAACCTTTTAGGATAAATGATCTTGTCCACTCCATGCAGTCCTTCACTTGTTGGGCTCACGATTCTCATGGCAACGTTGCCGAATTTGATTTGCAGTATGCTCCTACGAAAAAAGTAAGTCAATGCTTTCCCACTTAACAAAGTTACAAAAGGATTTGTTCCAGCTGACTTTCTGCTTTTAACACCGCATATTTCTTGTGTTCATTTTAAGGTTTTTTCTTTCTAAGTTGAAGGTGACTTAAAAAAAAAAAGTCTCTTTGTCTTCTTCAGTACTGTTCTCTTATTATCGTAAATTTCTCAAAGAGAAGCCAGGCACCTTGCAATTCTCATATCTACGAATTACAATGACAATTCTCAAAATCTATAATTTTACACTTACAATGACATGGGAACTCACCCTAACCACTATCGAGTCAGTGGTACTCTTTTTGGCACCACGCCATTTCATCACAGGAAAATTATATAATAAAAAAACACAAGAAAAATCTTGGAATTCAGTTTTTTTTTTCCTCAATTTAGAACTCATTTAGTTTAGATTTTAAATTATCATCTTATCTTTTAAGATGATATTTAATTTTATTGATTTTGAATTTCATTAGTTTAAATTTTAGTGATATGTGATTAATGGACCAAAAGAAAAAAATACATTAGGTCAAGTGCGTAAAATACTAAAAAAAAATGATCAAATATGAAGGTATAATAATCGAAAATCGCCACCGTTAAGGGCCGATTTTTGCCTTTAACGGTGTAGATGTAGGTGACAATTATTTAAAAATCGGTCTATCCGGTGTAGATACGGCCAAAATCGGGGTTGAACAGCCCTATTTTAACCTGGATATTTTTAGGCTCCCATTTGAACCTCTGGACTAGTTATTCTAGCCGCTAGCTTATCCACTGGGCTAGCTATTCTTTACAACTTCCTGATGATATTCATGCTGATTGACTATCAAAATGAAGAATTTTGCACGCAGTTACAGCTTTTTCTATGTAGGGATTTTCTGTGCTCCAAGGATTCTATTAGCGATCGGGTATTTTCTAATGTAAAAGAACATATCAGAAGGGAGAAACTGACTACTAACCAGTATTTCGGAGAATACGAACGACACTCGAATCTAATCAAGAGAATAGAAAAAGGTTTCGATTGGGCCGACTGCTCTATCCTGAGCCTACTTTAAGTTAAAACAACTCCATTCGTAGCACCCAAGCCCAGCCCAGCCCAGCCCAGCCCAACATCCGATTGAGAACTGAAGAACAGTCTGATAGACGTGATTCTATTTGTTGTGAGCAAGAAGCACTCCAGTATTAGTACCTCGAAAATAATTAAAAAAAACAGAGAGAGATAGTACTGCAGGCAGTACAGAAGCAGCCGTGGTTGTACGATAACGTTGTAAATATGTCTATGAAATAAGAAAATTTATTTTTTTAATTGCTGTAGTAAGTTTCTTATATTAAATTTATATTTTTTTTATCAATTTATGTTAAAAAAAATTAATTAAATCTGATGACGTAACAAATATAAATCAGGTATGAACTAATCAAATTAAGCCGCGTGTCTCCTTAGACTCACCATTACCAGTACAGTTATTATCCAGTCATCAAATATAAGCACGTAGACCGGAAAAAAAAAAACAACGAAAATTAAAACAACGAAAAGATGAACAACCATTTGAAGACTACTGATAATGGTGGGTACAAAAGAAACACGCGGCCAAATTTGATTAGTTTGGATATATTTACGAATTATCATTCATTCGACAGAGAGAGAGTACTGCAGCCAGTACAGAAGCAGCCGTGGTAGTACAACTCTCTCAAAAAAAAAAAACACACTGGTAGTACTTAGTAGCTTCTCAATTCATTGTCCCTTATTGGATTTTGAAAATTACATTGAGCCGACTGTCGAGGGGAGCAAAGAAAGAAACGAGATCATGAAATTTGATCTGAAGCCTCCTCCGTATCCACTGGTGAGATTTCAAGGATTCCCTTTTATGAAAAGAACCTTGAATTCATTCATTAATTTTCTGTTCGACTATGCCCGATCTCCCTAAGCTCTTTTTGCTTCTTCGTTTTTTTTTTACCTACATCCTGATGATTATATTTTGTATCATGAATCCTTACAAATTATAATTGAATATATTTTATATTATGAATCCTTATAAATTATAATTGAAGATCTCTGATGATTATATTTTGTATTATGAATCCTTACAAATTATAATTGAATATATTTTGTATTATGAATCCTTACAAATTATAATTGAAGATCTCTATTTAATAAGCATCATTTGAATTTGAATTTTCTTAACAATATCAAAAATTTGATATTAAGATAACCATAATATCATATCAAATCTCTAACAATAATTACTTCCTAAACTACAGAATGCTTTGGAGCCACATATGAGCCAGGGGACCCTGGAGTATCATTGGGGAAAGCATCACAGGAGTTATGTGGACAACTTAAACAAGCAAATAGTTGGGACAGAGCTAGATTCATTGTCTTTGGAAGACGTCATAATTACTTCATACAACAAAGGTGACATTCTTCCAATTTTCAACAATGCAGCACAGGTATGGTTAGTATGCTATTCATAGGCAATAATGTCGGTCATAGTAAACCGTTTGAATTTACAATCTTGTGAGGCTATATGCGGATATATTTTTGTGGCGTGAATTATATAATTGTTAATACATTCTTCCTCTCACATATGTAATTTGTTCATTTCCAATATCTGAAATGCAATGAATATTTTGGGACTTATTCAATGAAATCTCGGGATGAAAATAATGATACTTTATTGACTAAGTTAGTACCTGTCCAATTAGTTGCCTTTGTTGAAGTTTCTGATCTAGTATGTTATGCTTGTTTGCAGATTTGGAACCATGACTTCTTCTGGGAATCCATGAAACCTGGCGGTGGAGGGAAGCCAAATGGTGAGCTTCTCAAAATGATTGAAAGAGACTTTGGTTCTTTTGAGAAATTCGTGGAAGAGTTCAAGACTGCTGCGGCTACACAGTTTGGTTCTGGTTGGGCTTGGCTTGCATGTGCGTTGCTTCTTCCCGTATTCTTTCATTGTGTCCCAAATTTCTTTTTATTCAGCTCTTACTTTCTTAGCTGCTACGGACTAATGTATTCTGCTGCGTTCTCTTTTTCCTCTCTAGATAAGGCAAATAGACTTGTGATATTGAAGAGTACAAATGCTGTTAATCCACTTGTTTGGGATTGTTTTGTAAGTATATTGATGGATTAAATCGTCCTAATTCATCTTCATGTATTTTGACATCACAATACTAGGGAAAGATAGTACGCACATTCTGATAATATTTGGTGTTTGTTGATTTCTTGCAGCCACTCCTTACAATCGATGTTTGGGAGGTACTAAGCATTTTTTATTTTGCACCAAATTAATGTGTTTACCGTATGCTTCTTTTTGGGAACAATTATCTTTCGTGAAAACTGATTTCTTCTGCATGTGGTTTCCTCGCAGCATGCCTACTACCTTGACTTTCAGGTGATGATCTGTTAATAAAGCATGAAATACCAGTTGTTTGTATATCTAGGTGATGTTCTATTTGTTCAGTGTTATCGGTAGAAAGTCTGAAGGCTCTTGTACTGCTGCTTCTCACAGAATCGTCGACCTGATTACATATCTCTCTTCATGGAGAAGCTTGTATCATGGGATGCGGTCGGTTCTCGACTTGAGATCGCAAAGGCCCAAGCTGTTGAAAGAGAGAGGGAGGCAGAAAGGAATAAAGGAGAGGAAAAAGCGAAAACGGCAGATGGAGAAGCCGTGGAGATGCGCTGAAGACCTGTACTAGGTATTATGTTGTTTGCCCTTCTGGCTTTTGTGTTGTGGCTATCCTTGTGCTGAATAAATACCACAGTGAGTTTGTAATCCTTGCCCTTGAAGGGGAAATGCATTGATGTACTGTTTATTTTATATTATCCATCCTCTGAATGCCTTGCGAAGAGATGTGCAAGTTATGAATAGGTCTTAGCTGGGTTATGTTTGAGCTCAACAAAAGACTGGTATCAGTATGTTTCAGTTCAGTTCAAGGAGCTGTCATCAAACATCCCCACAATAACCAGTACAGGTCTTCACACCTTTTTTTTTTTTGTTTCTTGCATGTCAGTAGACGTATCCAATAGAATCTGTTCGTTTACTTATAAAAGAAACCCGCAGATTCCTGTGCTCTGTCGTACAATAGATGGATATTAGTGACAAAAAGAAGGAACCAGGCCTGCAAAAACCGATTATTTCACCTCCGATCATCTTATGGGTGACGTCTTCAGAGTCAAAAGGCCATCCAGCTCTGAGATTGTTGATTGGTCAGTGCTAGGTGGTCCAAAAACCTCCCAAAAGCGAAGAGTCTCATCAGCCCCAGCTGACGCCACAGTTAAACCATCAGGGCTCTGCAACAGAGAAGTATATCAACTTTAGTTCAAGCCCTGAAAGACACATTATGGCCTATACTCTCCCTGCCAGTTTCGCGGTTCCATGATATTTATACAGCCTCTTTTTTAACAACCTCACTCTTTAGGGTGGATTTTGTACGTTAGATGCACAAATGGAGCCATTCAAACCTTTATGAGATTAAACTTTCAAATTAGACCGATATATTCATCAAACCTGGGATAGGTGGAGGACTCTGGATGTGTGGCGCCTGAATTCTCCTACTTTAGTCATTGACGGATACCTCCATAAGCATAGCAGGTTCTGACTCTCGGTTGCACTGAAGCCATGGCCACTCATGATCTCTTTGTGATACCTGTTCCATTCCAATCCACATATCTTCATACATAACCCCAGGACAACACGTTATAAGAAACTAGAAACTACAGGTGCTATGTGTGTATTCCTAAAATACTGTTTGTTCTAGGAGGAACGAGTTAACAAACACAACTTTGCAATTAGCGCAGTGAATTAGTTTCTGCTAGAAAACAATAGCCTTTGTAAATAACTAAAAAAGGTCAAATTGTATGGGGATCGAACTGTACAAAGGAAACATGGAAGCCAGTGCATACAAAGTTCAAATTATCTCATACCGTTAATAAATTATTTTCTTTTTAATACGATAAATCGGCAATAGGCATACAATACAATACCATCATGATTAATGATGGATTTGTCTTGGCTTCCTGATGTCAGAATGTGACCATTCCATCCCGTTGCTGCTATCCTGCCATCATGACCGTCTAGGGTTCTAACCTGTGGATTAGACATATATACAAGCAATCCCAACCCTTCAGTCGAGAACGATTGAATCTGATTTAAAACATAGAAGGCAGAAACACAAACTCGCACACAGAGGGTTTACAAGTTTAGAAGTCTCGGCATCCCAGAGTTCAAGTTTGGAATGCATGTACCCAACCGCCACTGTTTTTCCATCCCCAGATCATGCCACACTTGTAGGATAGTCGTCATTGGCACCAACTTGCCCCAACTTTTGTACATGTCCGTTCTCTGACTTCCACAGGTACAATTCTGAGTCCAAAGCAATGGCAAGAATATTGTTTCTCCCCCAATCCATGATGTTCAAGTAGAAGTCATTTACAATGTTTGGAGCGTCCAGAATCCTTGCTTCTCTCTGCAGACACAAATAAGTTATTGGAACAGTGAACAGTGCAAATAATAGTTCATTGGCGATTTTACTGTCTCCTCCGTTTTCCTTTTGTTTGATGAAGAATCCAAGCTGTACTAATTTTCTCAAGGCCGTCCTCTTATGCGGTTCAATCAGCACCAATCTCAAAGACAATTCAAACTCATACAATACCCATAAAAACTGCAGGGGAATTACAACAAAAAACAAAAGGAACACTAAAACGACTACCTTCGGCAAATGCCGAAATTGATTGTGCTTTGTACTGCTATCCCATGCCTCCTCCTCCTCGCGGCGCATCTCATCAATTAGACGAATCGATCTTCTACTTGATTTCGGGCTTCCCCTAAAAACCAACATTCTAAAAGGTCTTCCTTCGGAGTCCAAAGTCAGCTTCTCCACCAATTTCTGTCTGTACACTTCCTGCCACGAAGAAAAGGATAAAGATAAAATGGATAATCCTTTCTTCAATTGCAACAATTTCATCAATCCATACCAAAGAAAATGCAATTCCCAAAGGACCCAAACTCAAGGTGCAATGTATTCGTCATGCCAAACGAATAACTCCCAAGAACGTAGATACCCATTAGAAGCTCTCAAGACACGCTTCGCCGCACGTAACCCAAAGATAAAAAGAGTCAGCCAATTTCGACAAGAAAAAAAAAAACCTTCTACTCCAGCCATTCAATGGAAATCGAAACCTCACATTACCTAAACACCTTAATGGTTTTTACAAAAAAAAAAAATATGTCAAGGAACCATTTGGGCACAACAAAACCCCGTGAGATTGGGAAAAAAGAAGTTACAGCGATGAGAGGAATGGTCAAACGTACACTGAAATCGGAATTGTACGCTTTCTTAGTCCTGCTTGTCAACAGACTGGGGGCTTGATCAAGATCCATCAAACTCCTATTCGGTATAAACCGGTCTCCCTGACAAATACCAAATTTCCAAAGAACGAAGAGTAACCAAACAGCGAAAACGAAAGTTTTGATGGAGAAGGAAACGAAAAATCAGAGAAAAGAGAGGGAGGAAGCAGGTGGTGTAAAGTTAGTACAGGAAAGTCGTACTGGGCGGTGGGGTCGCTAAGGAGGCGAGTGGGAGAATGCCAGTCTTTTTGAAGTTTCCGCATTTTTTGTTTGCTTCAACAATTCGATTTGATTTCTTTGCAGTGTCTTTGAGGGTCCTTCCGAAGGAGAAGAAGAAAGCCGAGGCCGGATACAGAGGAGGGGCTTTTGCCTTTGAGCATGTGCGTTCGTCCCGCCAAATTCATTCCCGTTAACCGTTATTACTGTTCGGATGTTTTTGGAGCCTAAAGTCGGTCCGGGTTGGAAACCGGAAAGTGGCTGATCAAACCCTTCTTCCCAAAGGTTAAAAAAAAACCCCAAATAAACAACGGAATCATTTTTTAACCCACTATACGTTATTTCAAGGCCTTTGGGTCTGTGATTTGAAACTGATCTTGAAACCAGTTTCAAGGCCTTCTGTAACCAAACAGCTATTTCAAAGAATATCTTGAGAACCGGCCGTATTGAATCCAGAAACAGGAACCAGAACGTAAACCAGCTCCCCAATCGGGTATTGAAATTTATGCTCTGTCAAAAGAAACATATAACCAAAAAATTTCTCTAGAAGAAGGGTGGGGTTGAATTTACACAAGAAGTAAAGGATTGAAGAAATGGACGTCGTTTATTCAAAAGATCTCTCTCTCTCTCTCTCTCTAAAAAAAAGTTTTGGAGTATTTTTTTCCCAAAAAAATGTTGAATGCAATTCTTATCTATTTAGTAATTATGATTCTAATAAACATGCATGGAACTCTTTCGTCAATGAAGAGGGTGTGCTCTGCCATGTTCCCCAAACCATTCAGGGTGAAAATAATGATATTTTTCTTTGATTTGTTTTAATTACAACCACTTAACCCTTATATAATTATTGTCTTTCAAAAAACTTAAAATCCAAATAAATCAGCTTGGAGTTGGATACATACCATAATTTATTAGTAATTACCAGCAATTACCAACAGCGCACGGCCTTCATCCGGACGAGTTGCTCAAGAAGTACTATAAAGGTCACTAATTTCTCAGTTAACCACTCAATCCAAAATTGGAGGAGGTACATACACATAACCTTCTTTCATGCATGCTGGTAGGACGATGGGACTCGCTAGCTAGACACTAGATATGCGATAAAAAAGAGACATTCAAATATAATAAGAGAAACCGAGCAAAAAATATATATATAATAAGAGAAAAAACGAACGATAAATTATATACTGAGATGGTCCTAAACGTAATCCGCGATATGGAAATCTAGAAATGATGGAATTTTCTTTAAGGCAAGAAGAAGAAGAAGATGCTGACCAAAAAAACATTAAGAAGAAGATCAAGAAGATGGAAAAGAAGGACAGAAAGGAAAAAAGAATAGAGAGAGAGAGAGGGGAGCAGTTTCTGATCTGTTTCCAATCTGCATGCAGGCGCTATTATATTTCATGCGAAGTTTGGCGAAGTCTACACATGTGTGCCCTGCAAATGCTTCAGACGCATAGATAAGCAACAAGTTGAGAGGCATGTCCGCTAATTGGACGAGATGACCGACTGGAAAGGAAACAATTGATCAGTATTTCTAAAGACACACAAAAGATTAAGAAAAGAGAAAAGAACCAAATTAAAGAGTTCAAGGGTTGAAGTCATATATACCTACGTTCCAAACACTTAATTAAAACCTCTCTGGGAAGAACGGCAAGACATCCTTAATTGGCTACCAAACAAGATTTCCATTTTCGCCTTATCTTCCCCTTAGGTTCATGCCCCGGTCAATGTATAATTGGCCGATATTGCGACGTTCTTGAATCATGCACGTAAAACAATGGTGATTGCCGTGACGACTTGCTTTTAGAAGAAGAGAAGGCCCAGCATGACTAACAAGAGCGAGTGAGGTTAGCCAAGGAGACCGCCTACCAACACTACAAGAGTTTCTGGACTCGAGCATAATCATAAGAGCTGGAAACCACTCGGAGAAGCAGGCAAGTCATCCTTGGCTACCAAACAGGACTCTTTTCCTCATGTTGGATCTCTCTTCCCTCAAATATTTCATGATCTGAAGCTATGCAGAAAACACCATGTTTCGAGTCTCCATTTATAAGATATAAAAGAATCAAATTCGACCGCTATACAATCTAATGTCCCTCCAACCAAATTGGCAAGTCCTTATCTTCTCTTGCATTTTTGCTCCATTTGTCAACTGCATCAATTAGCTAGCTGACCACAATGGAATATATTCTATATAAGAAAGGAAAACAGAAGAAGGCTTCAACCTTGCACTTCTGCTAGGCAACTTTCTCCAAGTCGATTGCTTGACCCCTATCCTACTTCAAAGGAAATATGGTTGTCATAGTTGAAGATTTCCACTCCACGTTAATATTGTTGAAGTTAATATTTAGTCTTGCGAGCAGCATGGACGTGCGAGAGGACTCTAGATCAGATTAAACCAATAATTATTTATACGCTGAGTCGAACACATGCATGCTTAAACAATTAATTACGAATTTGGTTGGAGCGTCTTGCGTTGGGCTCGAATAAGAAACCATTCTGGATGTACAAGCTTATCCACAAAAACCCAAGCTTGCCTTTCAGGGTGTAAGGAAAAAAATTACTATGGCATCTGATCACTTTTGAGATATATATATATATATATATATATATATATATATATAGTTTTAATTGGAAGGTATAGTTCATTCTGAAAGGATTTAAAAAAAAAAAAGATTGTGTCGAGGGAGTTTAATTAGGAAATGTTTTTTCTCCCCTTACAAATCTTACTTGGGCTTTACAAGATTCACATAGATCGATGGAGAATTACTCACTACCTTCATCAGTTGAATGGGAAAGCAATCCCATGTGCATAAATCAAGCAATATTTCTACTAATCAAGTAAATTAATTTAGATCCCCTACATCTTCTCACACCATTTACCAGTACACGCTTACATTGAATGAGCGCAACGGCTAACCACTACTGTCTTGAATTAATTAAGTCAAACCACTCATTTGCACTGCTCAACTTAGAAAAGCGCCTCATATGTATACATGGAAGACGAGGCAAAAATCTAAACATGATTGGCTTAGGTCTTGACCCCTTGATTCAAACACAGTTGCCACACTATATCATGCAACAAAGCTTAATCTTGAACTTTTCCTCCGACAAAGTTTTCTGTAAAAATGTTTGTCATTTTGTTTGATCTTTGATGTCTTAATATATATTGTTCCTAGTCCTCTTTCTTAGCTATAATTCCTATCCGATAAAGGATGGCATATTTCGATGTTCTTGGTTCTCCCTTGATGTAATGGATTCTATATCATGGCTACGATTGACCTTTATCAAAAGATAATTATATCGTGCCACTATATTTCTCCTTTTAATAAGATAGAGGATCATTCCCGGTACAAATTGTAGTTACGATTGCAGTATATAGTTCTAGATATGCTTCAATGTTAGAAAGTGTCATTTGTTTCTTTAATTCTTATGATAGTACACTAGAATCGAAACTTATGACTTAACCGGAGGTGCTTTTCCTATCGTCTACGCAACCTGTTTCAATTCTTATGATATTTCACTAGAATAGAAACTTATGACGTAACCTGAGGTGTTTTTCCTACCATCTATGCAATCTGTCTAATTATTATGATATTACACTGGAATTGAAACTTATGACGCAATCAGAGGTGCTTTTCCTATCGTTTATGCAATCTGTCCGATGGCATCAAAAAATGAAAACTTCGACGATGGAATATTTTATCCTGAAATCTCGATTGCTTGGAATGTATCTCAAAATCTTCTCTACTCTCCCAAGGTGATGCTCTCTAGTAGTACAATGGATGGTCCGAGCCGGATACAATACTTAACAGCAAAGATAATGAATACCAGTACACCTTGCATGAGCCTCTAAAACTAACTTTAGTTTCTCTTGCTTGCCACAATCCTTACGAGAAAGACGAATCGAGCTTCCAACCAAAAACAACTTCTCATTCATAGTAGCAGGTAGTCTTGGCGGCCGGAGCACACTTCCAATGGCAAAATCTACACGTCAACGTACGCACCCATGACACACCGAAGAAGATGCAAAATAGGCTCACCAACACCTCTAGGAAATAAAATTATTTCCCATGGAATTTTCTGTCAACCTTGCTATACCGTGCTCCAAGCAATAGGACATGACATTTGGGTAATTTGTTCCACAGTGAACGTACTTCCTCTTTAAGTTCTCCATTCGATAGTTTTGATTTTCTCTTCAGTTTTTTTCAAAGCTGAAGGAGTCGTCTCTCCCTAAGGGATCAGAGGGAATAGTTTTGACCTTTTTCAGAAGGGAATGAAATGTACATAAAGTCTTCGAGAGATATGGTAGAGCTCGCCCGATGAACCTTTTGGGATAAATGATCTTGAGACTTGTGCCACTCCATGCAGTCCTTCACTTTTTGGGCTCACGATTCTCATGGCAACGTTGCCGAATTTGATTTGCTGTATGCTCCACGCAAAAAGTGGGAAAGCAACAAAAGGCTTTGTTCCAGCTGACTTTCTGCTTTTAAGCCCGCATATATATATATATCTTGCATTCATTTTAAGGTTTTTTCTTTCTAAGTTGAAGTAAAAAAAAAAGTTTCTTTGCCTTCTTGAGTACTGTTCTCTTATTATCGTAAATTTCTCAAAGAGAAGGCTGGGCACCTTGCAATTCTCAGATCTACTCATTACAATGACAAGTCTCAAAATCTGTAATTTTACACTTACAATAGCTTATAATTGTCTCCATATAACCTTTTCTGTCGTTGTTAACTAAAGTCAGAAAACAAAACAAATACCTAGAGAGAAAACCATGTGTGTCTCATATATACGACATTTTTGCAAATTTTAAAATTATTTAAGGAATATTATAACAATTGAGAAATATTAGAGCCTTTTTGGGTTTTGTATGAATTTGGTAGAATTTTACGAGAATCGTAAAAAATGAAATAGGAATGATTTGAATAAATTTTTTATATTTATTGTGATATAAAACGATGATTCCACGAGAAAAGGAGAGAATTTTGAAATTTTTATTATTATTTTAAAATTAAAATTAAAAGTGAAGTAATATATTATTGTGGGCTCTTTTCGTGGTGTGAAAATTAAAAAATTAAAATTAAAATTTTTTTGACAAATTTATGTTTGCACCTAAAATGTTCTAAAAATTTCACAAAATTTAGCTTTACAAGCTGCGTGCCCATAGGCGTCCTCTATTTATTATTATCTGCCTTTGATCAAAGTTCTGAGACAACGTTTGTAGAACAAGAGGAGTGAGTATTGTTTTCATAGCAGTATTAATTGTGTACGTATTTAGCCCCCCAAAAAAGAAAAAATTGTGTACGTAAGAATCCCAAAATACCCCTAGCGGTCTACTTCTTCTTCTTTTCTTGTTTTTTTTTTTGGACCCTAGCGGGCAACAAAATCACTAATTTCAGCTTCTCCCCTAAATCTCCAGCCTGTCCATCGACCGCCCGATCCCAAGAACCGAACAAAATACGGAGGATTGGAACTGGAGCTGTTACACTAATAAGTTGAAGAGTGAAAGCCTAAACTGAGAGAGCGAGAGCGAGAGAGAGAGAGATGGAGCAGCAGCACGAAGAGCAAGAGCACGAAGTGTATGGAGGAGAGATCCCCGACGAGGGCGAGATGGAGACCGACTTGGAGATGTCTGCTAGGGCTGAAGAAGAGGAACTCCAAGATGCTAGCTCAAAGGTTCCCTTCCCTGCAATCAATCTCTCTTTCTCTCCCCCCTGGCCTTTTTGCCATAACCTTTCTTCTGCTGGCAGGACTTGGAGGACATGAAGAAGAGGCTCAAGGAGATCGAAGAAGAAGCCGGCGCTCTTCGCGAAATGCAGGCCAAGGTCGAGAAAGAGATGGGTGCTGTTCAAGGTCTCTCTCTCTCTCAGACATATATTTTTATATATAAATAAGAATATTGTGATTTCTCAAAGCTATATTTGGTTCTTGTTGAGTGCTTTATGCTCGGGATGGTTGTCAAGAAAAGGTGCGTCACATAGTTATTTGATTTACTTTAATTGTTTCTTGGGAGCAGGCATAGGAGAATATCTATAAAAGACCACGGGTAACAATGATTACTGTTCACTAGGTTGCCGCATGTTGGTGAATTTATGCCTAACTGAAATGTCAAACTTTTATTATGTTTTAAGCGAGGATTCTAGTGAAATTACTCCAACACATTCTTGTAAAGGGTCCAAAGATATATTATTATTCAAAGGCAGGTTAGAAATGGTGACATGGTTCAGAATTTTGTCAACTTGAGGCCATTTGAGAGTCAAAGGGCACATATGATAGAGAAGTGACTGAAAATTGAACTTTCATATATTTTTCTGATGTAGCGTAATTTGTGAATATGCCTTTTTTGTCCCTCTTCTGCCGTATATTACGAGGATGATCTCATATATTTTGTCGATGTTTGAAAACATTGTTAGGCTGTTAGCCCTTTGCTTCTGTGGGGACATCCCTTCTAAATTATTTTTTAAGATTTTATTCCAATGAATGAGTGAGGGAAGAAACTGAAATCATCATCGTAGTTGTTGGCAGGTTCTATAACAAAAAGTCAAAGTGTTGGTAATTCTGTCTAGGTTGTACTCCTGGATAAGTAATAATTCATTAATGAACACACAAAAATGGTTCAGTCCGCAAGATTTATACAAGAGAAACACTAAGAAAAAAGGAAACATATAATCTAGCCCCCAAATGCAGTTGATCTTTGTAATCATTCAAGGAAGTAAAACTGAAGCAATCAGTTGCAGCCAATCAAGTCCAAAAGCAATTTCGAGAACATAATTGCTATTCTTTTTTTAGAGACCTTTGAGTTGATGTACGAACTTGTTAATTCTCATAGAGATACTCAATAAGTGGCTGGATTGTGAAAAAGTCAATTTTGAAAGCATGATGCTGTGTGTTATGCTGCAAATTTCCTCTTGTCGCCTGGTGCCGAATCTAATATTTTCAAAAGATTTGAATCTTCGAGTGATCATAGTTGTAATTTTAGTTGATTTATTTCTTCTGTTTGAATCTGCTTGAAGATTCATCTAGTGCTGCTGCAACTCAGGCTGAAAAGGAGGAGGTGGATTCTCGATCCATCTATGTTGGTAATGTGAGTTTCTGATGATCCCTTACTTGCAACGCATAAATTTCTTTTCTTTTGGTGGAAGTATTTGCAAATCTTATTCCTATGTCTACTTTTGCATGTTTTTCTCTTCATTTATGTTCTATGTGTAGGCTATCCTGTGTAAGGGAGGATCTCAATAAAAATGATAGCTGAATGGACTTGTTTTTTTCTTTTGTGCTGTACCAAGTGGACAGAAGGAACTGTTGGCTGAGAATCATCATTAAGTGATTAAGCATATGTAGCAATGGCTAGTTTAGTTTGGTGCGTATAGGTACTTTGTTTTGTCAATTGGTATTTCAAGAGAGATTTCAGTGTCCAGTTGTGGTCTTGATCACTATGCTTGGAATGTCAAGATGTTGGCGATTCTTGGGAAATTAAAATGCGACAGATAAATCTGATGAATTTGGTTGAGCAAAGAAATTTATTCTGGTAGTTTGATGTGGACTTTGTTGACCCGTAGTTCAGAGTACATGTTATAAACGAGTTTCCCAATTTACTATTTGATTGTAGAGCTTCATGACTCTTGATTTAGAGGTTCACGTGGCTTAATTCAAAACCATCTTCATGTATCCCTTAAGTTGATGATACCAACTACATCATCTGCCTGATTCCCACTTTAAAGGCACAAGATCTTCCACTTTAATACCAACTTATATATCTCGTGTCTCAAGGTCACATAAGGCAGTTTACCAACTAAGTGGATCTTCAATTTTGTAATTAAGCTCTCTCTCTTTTGCTGTCCCTTCGCTTTTCTATTTACGGAAGATAAATGACAAAAAGAAGGAAGGGGGTAGGAATAAGAATTCTGAGACAAAAGAAGATGGATATTTGGCAGAACAAAAATAGAGTAATGGGAGAAGATGCACGAGCATTGCAGATTGGGAAAGAGACACAAGAAAGGGGAAAATAGAGAAAGAGAGAGAGAGAGAGAGAGAGCTAAAAAGGGTGGGGGTGTGAAGAGGGAGGTGTAGCACAAGGCCTTTCCAATAATCAACTTTCATATATTGCTCCATTTTTTCTTACATAAAGTTCTTATGTATGAGTATCAGTAAACAATTCCATAACCTGCAACAATTACTCCAAAGAAATAGACTATTGCAGTGAGTGAGACTCTATCAAGAATATACCAATCACCCAAAGGAAGATATTAATCAATATTCCCTTTTGTATAGACCCATAGTTTTTAAAGAGAGAAGATTATCACAATCAAATAAGTCAACTCAGGTACTAGAATATTTGAAATAACAGAAGGATCATGAGCTCTTATAATATAGTCAAGCATCTTATCTGATTGTTTCCATTTTACATTGATTCTTCTCCCCTTTCTTTATAAGAAGGCAATTCTGTGAAGCCTACTTACTACTTATCATAGTTTTTGATGTTATTTAATCCTAACCGTTCATAGCAAAGCAAACCGAAAAACTCAAAACCCTTTCTAATTGCACTCAAGGAAAACTCTGATAAAGTATTTATCGTTACTTGCTGCTAATGGAATCTATTAGTGTAAGTCATTACTACATGCATGGAATGCCCTACTCCCATAACTAATCCCTTTCACCGACCCATCAGTTGTGGTTTGGACCCTCTGAAGCGAGATTTGGGTTAAATGTGTATATTAGAAACGGAAGTTTCAGGGATTGGTACTATGTACATATGTACTTTATCTGGCGCATGTTTTATTTGTCTAGGGTTGCTTTGGACTTCAATAAATGGTATAGGACTAGTTATAGTGGTTTTATGATGTTTCATGCATGTCTTACTCTTGGAAAACAAAAGAGGGCTCATAATTTTGATACGTCATTATTAAGTTCAGGTCGACTATGCATGTACTCCTGAAGAAGTCCAGCAGCACTTTCAATCTTGTGGAACAGTAAACAGAGTAACGATTTTGACAGACAAGTTTGGACAACCCAAAGGATTTGCTTATGTCGAATTTGTTGAAGTTGATGCTGTTCAGAATTCTCTCCTGTTAAATGAATCGGAATTGCATGGTCGTCAATTGAAGGTCTTTTAAATTTTATCTTTCTTCTTGTGATTACTTTGTAATTTAGTTATTTAATGATAGTGGTTGGGTTTGGTTTTTTTTTTTTTAAGGTCTCTGCTAAGCGAACAAACATTCCTGGAATGAAGCAATATCGAGGAAGGCGACCCAGTCCATATTTTGGTTTTCCATCCCGAAGGCCCTTCATGCCTGTCTATCCTGCATATGGTTATGGGTAAGCAAATATGTTTGGTTGCTAGAAGCAAAGAAAATAAATGAACTTGGGAACTGAGCATGCTCTCTGTAATCAAATGGAGTCTCTTCTGACTTTCTATCTTCCAGATTGCAGTGTGTTAAGATATTTTAGAAATAGAATACACATACTTTCTTACATTTTAGGTGAATTAGATGTTTTTCCCAGTTCATTTCATTTCTGTGTGGCTGAATTTTTAATCTGGTGTTGCTGGAATAACATTTCCAGTAGATATGGTCTATAACCAGATTTGTGCTCCATGCTGCAATTCAAGCAAAAAGATTTTAGGGGGGCAAAAAAAGAGAAAAGAAAAAAGAGAAAGGTCCTCGACACTTCTTCAATTGTTTTCAATGAGGCGTGCACAAGCATGCACATAGTTATGATCATGCAAATCTCTTTCTTGATAGTGTTTTATCTGTCTGTACGTCAGTTTCCGCTATAGTTTCATACGGTTTCAGATTCAACAATCTACCATCTTTTCTGCTAATTAGGATGTTCTTAGAATAATCTAGGTACTGCTTTTTTTTCTGCACACTGAATTTGAATATTTCATGATAAATCTTCCAGCTTTTTCAAATGACAAGCTTACAGTTGAGAACGTTATATTTGTTTCATTTGTTTTTATTGCGATGCTGCATCATTGGAATGGCTATCTTAGCCAATAGTTCCTCCACTCTTGGCCTTCATTCCCATGCATTCTCATATTGCTCCACATGGGTATTTTTCATGCAGAAGGGTTCCAAGGTTCAGACGACCCATGAGGTACAGGCCATACTAATGCATCTTACTTTACTGGGTGGCCACAATTGTGCGAGAACCATTACCGCCCGTTATCAAATGGTTACATGGTTGATGTGGTTTTTTCTCCCCAAAATTCGAGCATGTAGTATTATGCTTATCACATTACTTTGGAGGGCATAAAATGGAGGCAAGTATGCCAGATATTTTCTGTAGTGATAACTATCTTTAGGCCTTTATAAGTTCCTCTGCTAGCTTGTAATTTCAATTCAGTTAGTACGACCTCAGAAATTTAAGAATTCATATGGACCAAGAATTTGAATTTAATTATGTATTCCAATTGATAAAATGATGGATTATTAATTATAGAAATTTAGTAAGAGTTATACACGTCAACAGGAAGAGTGACCTACGAGATTGTGTTTAGTACTGTCTGCACACCAAAGTCAACTTTTTCATGATTAAAAACGAGTCAAAATTATTGTTTGGTAAAAGTATTATGTTTGAAGTTCATGTAGTACTTTCTGCACCTCACCTACGGCACAAAGGTCCTCAGGAATGGTCTATGGAATGTGGTCTTGACATTACCCCTAAAACGTATCCGACATTCTGTGCGAGCGTGCTTAAATGATCTCTTTTGTTTCATCCAAATTGGAAATGCGTTGTCTTATTCCTCTCCTCGTTGAGCGTCTCTTTGAGAAGAATCAATGTGATATCTGTACGTTTTCTCTTCTAAATGAAATTCAATGGTCCGTTGCACTATAATATTCTACCTCCAATAAATAGTGCACCCGCTATTATTGCCTGTCTCCGCGACCATAGCGGCCTTTAGGAGTCGCAACCTTGAGGAATCTACACGGAGACAGAATGCTGCGTTGTTGCCTCGAGCAAAAGAACCCACCATAGGGCTAGCAAACTAGTCGGTTGATGCAGTGCCCCCCATAGAATACTATAGCGAAAAATGTCAAGGGTAACTAAAATTTGGGCTGGAGGTGACGCTCTTCTAAATGGGCTTCCAGGCGTTTTTTTGTAGACAAAAAAGATGGGCCACAACACGAAACGAAGCCCATGTAAGTCAAATCTTTACCCCGCGAACCCATCCACAAGACCCACCATAGGGCTAGCAAACATGTTTTATCTTTTTGTTTTCCTCTTTTTTTTTGTTGGATAACGTGGAGGTCCATTACCCGATGACTAAGCGCAAGGTAAGTGCTGGACGGTCCTCTTTTTTATTTCTTTTTTTTTTGTGGGGGTGGGGTGGGCAAATGACGGTCTCCATTTATTTAGAGAACCCATTCACACTTTTGGAGAAAGTCTGAAGGTAGGATTTTGCGGGCTATTCACTCTTTTTGTCTCGGTTTTTGTTTTTAAAAAAAATGGGGCCAGAAAATACCATTATGGACCGGGACTGGGCCTGCCCGTTCCCATTAGCGACGAGCTTTTAACAAATAAAAGCTCCCCCACCAAACCCATCCTCCCCTTTCTCACTTTTCTGGTTTTTCTTGCAATTCGTATTCCTGCGATCTCTTCCCCTACGTTTGTTCTTTATAAATGTATTCTTGTTTTCGTTTAAATAAATCTATCTATTGAAGTTGGTTTCTATGGCCTCTATCAAAGAAGACGGCGACGATGCAGAAAGTACTCCTTCCTCGTAAGCACAAAAAACTTTGTTCTTTTCAAATGTATAGTTACTTGTTCGGTCGCAAAGAAAGTCGAGGGAAAGGAATGAAAGAAAATAGGAACAAGATTTAATAAGAAAAGTTGTACTATTTTCTATGAAGAGTGCTTTTTTTTTAGTTTTGTTTTTTAATGGATCCTCGGAAAGTAAGGAAAAACTCAGCTGAATTCTCTGCTTAAGTGTTGATAGGTGGGTGAATGTTACCTCTGTAGGTTTACTTTCTCAAGTAGGTAAGGAAAGAATTATGCCATTCATAATTTTGCTCGCTTGTTCTGTATTCAGTTCTTAAGTTTCATAACCAATATAAAATTCTACAGACTCTCAGAAAGCTGAAAATAAGGCCTTCTGAGATAATCGATGGGTATTATTTAATTTTCTATGCTAATTACGCAACTAGGTTTTCCTAATGATTCCGATGCTTAATTCTCAGTTCAAGGTTTTCTTTCCTTTGCTGAATGTTTTTTTCGTTTTTGCTCAGGCCAACGAGCGTGTATAAAGATCCAGATGATGGAAGGCAAAGGTTTTTGCTTGAATTGGAATTTGTCCAATGTCTAGCTAATCCCACTTACATACACTGTATGTTCTGAGAACTGTCAAAATTCTCACTTTCCTTTTGTGTTGGGTGCCTCGTATCATACCTGCGTCTACTGCATTTCCCAAGTCGGATAATCTCTTAGGCTTTACTCGGTTGCTCATTGAACTTTGGAAAGCCTATATTCTCTCAGTTGCTATGGTAACATAGATTCGTTGGATCTCTCTCTGTTTCTTGCTTTGGGGAGGGGGGATTCTGGTTAACCAAAGTCATAGTCTGATAAAAGATTTAAGTTCCCTCCTTGGCAATCAAATGAAGAATTTTTCATAGTGGTGCAATTATGTTGGTAATGTCTATATTTTGGTAAAGCTGTCTAAATTTATTGCGTCTCTCATCCGACACCTGAAGAACAATCAAATTAAGAGACGACCGAGTGCTTTTTGTACATCCATCCATGATTGTTGGATGCTTCAGTTTAGTGTTACAGAACGTGTTTAAACACATGCTAGGATTACATCTAGTTGTGCTTGTGAAAATGCTTAGACCTGTAGATACATTTACCCGTGTCGTTCTTCAATTTTCTTGAAGTGTCTAGAGATCTAAGCAATCGATGCTAGTGTCTCTTGTTGGGGTGTGTGTGTGTGTGTTCTCTACCGAATGCTCAGTCCCTCAATCTCTAATGGCAGATTTGGCTCAGAATCGCTATTTTGAAGATGAAGCTTTCATTGGCTACCTGAAATACCTACAATACTGGCAACAGCCCGAGTACATAAAATATATAATGTGAGCTTATGTCAGGATTAAGGTTAGCCTTTCTTAACAATTTAACAGCCTGACACTCTATTATTGTCTCCTAACATAATTGCAGGTATCCTCATTGCTTATTTTTTCTTGAACTTCTCCAAAATGCCAACTTCCGCAATGCAATGGCACATCCTGGCAACAAGGTTAAATGCTTTAATAAGTAGTTGTCCTCTTCTTAAGTGAAAACATGTTATTCTTCAGTAAAATTTCCTTGATGCTCCAATATATATCAAAAACAGCTACATGATCCCCCTGAAAAGTTGCATTTACGTTCTTTTCTTTTCAGATCTTTCGAGTTCCCCTTGGTTGTTTTGTACCTTGAAGTTGTTATTTTCTGTAGTCTTTATTAGCGTCATTATAGGTATAGCAGGTGAATTATGATTTGCTACTTTATTCTGTTATTTGTAAATGTTTTGGGACATATACTTACATGGATAGTTGAGTTGTATACGAAGTATATATATTCTCTTTCAATCAAATGTTGTAGTGAAAGTTACTCGGTAGATGTTACAAATTTCTGCTTGCTTCATTTTAAACCCAACATAGATCAGACCGGATAGATTTATGTGGTTTTCAGTTATCGTCTCTAGTACCACATTAACCCTTTCTCATATAACTTCTTGGATAGATTCAAAGTTTGATTCAGAATTTGTTGAGACTCCCTGGTTCTTTTCAGGAATTGGCTCATAGGCAGCAATTCTACTTCTGGAAGAATTATAGGAACAATCGGTTGAAACATATTCTACCTAGACAGCTTCCTGAGGCAGTTCCTGCGCCCCCTGTTTCTGCACCACCTGTGCCACCTGTTCCGGCTACAACTATTGCTGTTACAGCACCTCCTGCTTCAGCTCTTTCTCCTATGCAGTATGCTATTCCTCATGGATCTGCTCAGGCAAAAAATGATATGCGGACTAGTGGGGTTGATCGAAGGAAAAGAAAGTAGGTAACTTAAGTCTGATGGCAATTGGTAAATCATAGGTTTAATATCTTTTTGCCGTATCGTATGTATTATCTATTAATTGCCAAAAGGACCCTGATAGACAAAATTTTGGGAAGTTAATATCTATTGATTATTTCAGGAAAGAAGGATAGCTTGCCCTCTGCAATACTATGAAAGAGATGGGAGAAATACCAGCAAAGGTAGTTAATGGTTTCTTGTTCTTCTGGTATATGAGATTAAAGACGGAACTGATGCCAATTCTGTGTCCAAAACTGGTTACAAGATGCTTATCACCTTCGTAATGACATAAAGGTCTGCTGTCTCCTAGATTAGAATTAATTGCTTATTTAAATTTTGCATTTCGACAATTGAATAATTTGCAGATTTAGTAGATGACTCATGTGTTTCTTATGAACTCCGCCTCCTCCTCCCTCGGGGAGGAACGGATTGTCGTTTTCTACACTCCTTATTAGCTGCTTCCCTAATTATGCGCTCCGAGTGTTTCATGAAATTTTCTCTCCTCCAAGCACGTCCTTTGCATTCACGCATTACAGTTTCCAATCTTCGTAAGAAATTTGTATCCAACGCCGGGTAAAACCAGAATTTAGCGTCCATTGCAATGGCGACAAATTTCAAGCATTTGAGCTAACTTCCATGAGATTTTAGTTAAATTTTCTCATAGAGCAAAAAATTGTTCTTAAATTGTGGTATCTGAGTTCCATACCATGATAGCCTACTTTCTTCTTGTAAAATTAGCGTATAACAATCTCATCCCTGATTTTATACTCAGTCTAATCTCTCTCTCTCTGCACAAGTTTTTCATTAATACTCTATTGGAGTTCAATGAAATCAGAAAACACTGCTTGTGTGTGTTTTTGTTTGTGTTTGACTCTCGAACTTGTTAAGCTTGGGGTTAGATTGTGGACAGGGGTCTTATGAGTTTAAAACTCCTAGAGGCGCAATATGTCTGCAACTGATTTTTTTTTTTTTGGGTAAATGTACGCATATAACTCCAACTAAAGTGATGCCGTAGTGAGCTTTTTCGCATAAGTGGACAAGTTCCCCTGAACTCAGATGGGGAGGTTTCTTGAGTTGAAGTGTGAACATGGAGTTTGGAAAAGTTGTGTAGCATAGCTGAAGGGAAGGGAGACGGTGACATATTGTTCTGTCTTTAGCTCGGGCGCCGATAATTTAATTGAATAAAATTATTTCATGTGAACAAATTACATTTGTTTTTCTTTTCAATGAAATGACAAAGATGGCACAAAAAATTAGAAAAAAAATGCACTTTTGGAAAAGATTAAGGGAATATTAGTTTGGAATAAATTTGTAAGATTCTGATAAAATTGTGAATATCTAGGTGAGATTAAAATTGTATTGGCATGCGTGCAGAAGTTGTTAAATGGGATTGATGTTTGTAAAAAAAGTAATAAAATTGTGTATTGAAATAGGTATATTTTGTAATGTTTATATTGTAAATATAAAAATATGATGTAAATTCTAAAAAAAATAATGATAACCAAACATGTCCTAAATATATTTAAAAATACTCTGAAAAGGAACAACTATTTGGAGATGGCTCAGATGGAATACTACTCATTAACACTTCCTGCGCCTTTCATTTTTTGGGTTTACCAAGGCGTTACCTGGTTGTAACGGCAAGGCTGTGGCAAAGAATGGGAGCGGAACTGCAAAAGATGGGTGCAACGGCAGAATTTTAAATATCAGCACACATATTAGCGAGACATCTTAATTAATGATGATGTTTTGCAGTTTGGAGCCAATTATCTTGGCTCTTAAAAAAATAACTACAAATCACTAATTAGATTTTAGTTACTTTTAAAAAAAATATCCCTGAATTTGTCACTTTAGTATCAAACCTCACTAGACTAAGCATTTAACGGATACTTTTTCTCATCTAATCACAATGTGACACGTGTCATTAAAATAAATAAAAAATTAAAATCAAAGTAAATAAAACTTATAATTTAATAGTAAAATTAAATTAAAAAGAAAATGAAAAGGTACTCCCACCCTGACCCCACGGGGTGGAGGAGGATTCCTCCCCCTGGCCGCTCACCTATTGAGAGAGATAAAGACAAACAAACAGAAAAATAATTTTTCTCTCTACATAAAAGCAAATAGAGCTCAACAATTATTGTTTGTCAAAAAATTTGAGCCCCCAAAAATTCTAACCAAACAAACATATTTCAAATTTTTTTTAACTTTTACACATACTTTTCAAACTTTTCACAAGCTTCAAAAAACTTCAACATTCAAAAAAATCTCAAAATTTTAAGAATATTCCTAATTTCGGTAAACAAACATCTTTTATATGTACTCGAAATAACAATCTTGAAAATGACAATCTTGAGTTTTTTCATATAAAAATCGATTCAAAGAACAAAATCTCACATGAACAAAATCTTTTATATGTACTCAAAATCGATTCAAAGAACAAAATCTCACATGAACGGCGTAAAATGAAAGAGCATGTAATCTTTTACACTGCACTATCGTTAGCTTTGACGCCTATTGGGCATCTCCTAGGCTTCGGACAGGCATGCGATGCTCTGCCACTTTTGCTGGTCGGTTCTCTTTACTTGTTCTCCGAATCACCGGTGGCAACACAAACTATTCGAACCTTTTTTTTCCATGAGGTTTCCTCAAAGAGACCCAATTGACAATTTTGAGCGATAAAACTTTTTGTGGCCTCCGGACTACTGTTTTGTTCAGGAATTTTTTTTTTTGGGTCGGAACCCAAATTATGTGGGTTTTCTTTCATTAATAACCGACAAAGTTGTATGCCATTTTTTATTTCCAAGTTATAGAAGCCAAGAACTGGGTCCTCTCCGGTTCATACCGAACAGGAAATGAATTTTATCCGTTTTGAGGACCAACTCTCACAAATTTGATAAGAGGGACACGTAACATGTTGCGCCATGGCACCTTTGTGGGTAGCCAGATGGCCCCGATCCCATGTATAAACACAATGACGGGTGGCATTTATGACACAGTTAGAAAAATTTTGGTCGTTATGCTCATACATTTTTTGAATAGGAGCTGGCAATACATGTTTTATAGATAATATATTACATTTTCAATAAAGTCTGATATATATGCAAGATAAAGCTTGACACTATAATCTAGCTTCAACTGTTTTCTGTGATAATTTTATAATATAGTATTGGTGCCAAGATATCTTCCTAATATTCGAAAAGTACAGATGGGTCGAATGAAAGAGACGAATTGGCAAGCTCCTTTAATGGTATATATCCACTAGGATTTATTATAATGTTTTATCGTCGGTATCAAATATTACGCTATCGAGTATCGCCACTTGACGGCTTAATTAGCAGTTAGCCACTCCCGCAAGTTATGCGAATTATATTTAATTTGCCGCTTTTTGGGCAGTTGGACCTCATTTCACTCGCGCCTGTCTTCCTTTTTTGCTTTCCACTTTGGTCTCGTCGTCTCGATCTATAGATTCCACATCGAAAGATCACGATAGGCCAGTACTACTTGTCGGAGTTGTCTCGTACCGGTCGTGTAAAGGAAAAGTTTCACCCTTTGAACCAATTTTTGGAGTTGAAACGACTCAAGATCACCTAACACTACTGTCGTGGACTGAAAAAATTAGTTTAGTTACTATGTTTTTCAGCTACTCAATTAGTGGAGTACCGTATAGAGTGCAACATTTAAAAAAAATTCGAAGTTGGATAGAGCACTCCATTACCTTGCCTCAAATAATTCGGCTTCCTTTAATTATTTCTTGATCATAGAGCACACCGATGTTCCACGAGTGTCTTTGTCATTTGTCCACGTCAAGGCCATGTGTTCGAGGTCGTTGTAAACACTTATTAACTCAAAAATCTCATTGCACTTGTATATATAAATATTTCTCAAACCTTCACCAATATTCAATATATTCTATAAATATGAAATTTCTACAAAATAGCAAATGCGAATTTAAAAAGCAACGATCTACTTCAGACTTATACAATGCAGTGGATTTGGCCCCCTTAATATTTGATTTCGGCCATAATAAAATAGGTAGTGATAGTTTAATGTATAAAATAACGTGTTATGTCAAGTTTCATCACATAACTAATTGACGATGGAAAGAAGTGACTCAATAACTATATGAAACACAAGATTAAAAGGTCTCTAATCAATGTGGGATTCTAACACTCCTCCTCATGCGCAGGCCGAATGAACATAGTTCGTGCACATGGACAGCAATGGAGAACACAAACAAGTGGGTCAAGCCCAAAAATAGTTGGTTCCGATACCATGTCATGTTTCATTCCATAACTAATTGGCGATGAGAAGATATGACCAAACAGATATATGAAGCACAAGATTAAATGATCCCTAATCAATGTGGGACTCTTAACATATTAGTTGCATTGAGAGTGACTAACTTGTCCACTGAGGGAGGAAAGGTCACGTGTGTCACTGTGTGTGTGCCTGTAAAAATACAATAAACGAAGTTGATAATTTTGATTTTGAAAGTGAGTAACAATTTAATGGCCTTTTTCTTCTCCGAGGACTTGTGGGGTTGTAAATATATTAAAAATACAATTAAATATAAAATTAATATTTAAAAATTCATACACAAATATTAATATTTTTTTATATAATCTTTAATATTTTTTACACAAATTTTAATACTTTTTTTAAAAAAAATATAATAAATATTATCTTTTTATACTTTTCTTAACTCTAATACTTTTTTATTAAACAATTATATCAATTTATCTCTCTATATTTTTTTTTTATAAAATTATACTAAAAATTAAATATTTTTAAAAAATTTCATCAATTTTTAGTATAAATTTATAAAAATTTTATTTTTTTAAAAATATATAAAAATTTTAATGTAGATAGATATTCAGAGATCTTAACAATCTTAACAAAATAAACATCCGCTCTGGCTGTCCAAGTTCAAACCAAATACAATCCAATGTATTGGGGATAAGAACGTTATGTGTGACGTGGCCCTGCGCCACCGCGGTCAGACTAAAAGCTGGCAAGCTCATCTTGTATACACGTCATCAAACGCGGTGAGCCGAGTTGGTGGTAAGCTCGTTGCAGGCGTGCCGCGTCACTGCCAAGCCACCTGACCGAAAACGTCTTCCGAAGGCGCTGGCCTACTGCTGTGTAAGGAAATTTTTTTATTTTTTTTTATAGGTAAACCAGAGGAGTGGGCAAGGGGATTGATCTTGAACGAACCCTCCCAAAAGGAGGAAGTGCCAACTAAGTTATAGCTCACTGGCGCTGTGTAAGGAATTGATTGGTTATTGGTTAAGACCTTCCCAGGCTGTGAACCGTCCAGATCTCCCCGCCAACGTGGAAACGACAAAGGTCATCTGGGTCTGTCTCCTCGAATCTACGCGCCTTCCAATATCGAGGGCCGACCTTGACTGATGACTCTTCTTCTTTCTTTTTATAATTTTTCCTGAGCGACCGATCTCGACTGTTACTATAGGCTATATAAATTAGGATTTAGAAACATATATTTGGAATAATAGATTAATTTTTCTTTTTCTTAATACGATTTATTTTAGCATATTTTAAATACAACTCGAACATTAAAATATGAGTAAGATTCATGCCACCATTAATAGCGTGTCAGACGAAAAAAAATTGATATGCCAATTGCCAACACAGATCCCATATATGATATATGATAGAGAATTGTGAAATCTATTTTGGTAATGTACCACAAAAATTCGAAAATCAAAGTATTATGTCTTAAAAGTGACTTATTTGGTAAGATGAGATTTTAATTGTGCACTTATTTTAGATAAAATTGCAAATGGATATTGAGTTGGTCTATATTTGTTTTTACACAAAAAGAATACTTGTCGGAATTAAAGTCTAAAATGTGATAAGAACACAAAGACATCTTTTGGCGTTCATAATCTATAGCACAACTTGTTAATTAGAAAATTTTGTTAATCACATCATCGATCATTGTCTATCTCCTGCTCACAACTATATGTAAATCGTATTTACGAGTCTTATGAGACAAGAAAAGAGATATAAAATAAAGCTTTGAGGCATACATATTTGTATTAAGGCTTAATTGTACTAGAGATTCCTGTGGTATGCAAAAATTGTAAATAGGCCCCTGAGATAACATTTCAACAATTAGGTCCTTGAGGTTGAGTTTTAAGAAAAAATAAACTCATTCGTCAATTTGCCGTCAGATTCGTTAACGCACATCGCTAACGTGACTTTAAAATATACATCATAACGAATCATTAAGTGACACCTGTCAATGTCAGTTTATTTTCAAACAAAACAAAAAACCACTTAGTCAAGCGTGGTCGTTGCCTCGGGGGCTTCTTCTCCATATCACGATCAAATCTCCATTTCCCCAAATCAAAGAGCTTCGGGAAATCGAATATCTCTAGCTGGACTCAAACAAGTTGTACGAAAACTCTACCTTCAGCTATCGCAAACTGTTCTTCTCTCATACATCTTAGCGGCCAGGACAATGCACTCACAGGTCTGATCCCGATGACTATTGGAGCGATTCCAAATCTCCAGGTTGTCATTGTCGCGCAACGACTTCTCGGGTTTGTGTCGAAATGAAAACTCTGCCTACTTATATCGACTAACATATACTTAACTCTATCCTTCCCTCTCCTCTCTCTCTCCAACCAACCCCCATTGCATCTCTTGACGCGTTTTTGTCGCTTTTATAACACCTATGCTTTCTCCTCTAGTAGAATCTTCAAGCTCCCCCTCTGGTTTCTCATACCATACTTGGTTTTATAGGCGGAACCAAGTCATGGCGAACCATGGCGGCCGCCATGGTTAGCTCCGCCCAGAAAAAAAATTCACTTGTTTTTTTTTTAAATAAGTTGCTCAAGGCCCGCCATGGTTGAGCCCAAGACCTGCCATGGTTGAACCCAAGGCCCAGGTCAAATAAAGCTTCCTAGTCCAAATATCCCCAGTCCATGATTTTAATTCTTGAGCCCAAAAGCCACAAACCCACAAATTGCACAACTCATACGTTATCCACTTACCCGGCCATACCATTCAATCTTGAATCAATTTTTTAAACCTTATTCGTGCCTCAGCGCCTCCTCTCTGACCTCTCTCAAATTTTCTCTCACAATTCACAAACTGTGCGCCGCCCAGCCTCCTGTCCAGCCTATTGTCTCCATAAATTTCAAAGACTGTATTTATTTCTCCTAGAGGACTTGTTTTTCTCGAAAAACTCTTCTAGTCGAAGATAAACTGATAAAGGTTGTGCCTTTGCAAAGATAAATGTTGTATTGTGCTTGGAGTGAAGTGATTGGATAATTTGCAAAGATAAATGTTGGCAATACAGATTGAAGTTATTGCCTGCTATAAAAAAAAAAGTAAATTAGTTTCATAATTCATTAGTTCCGAATATCTGTTACTTTCATTAGTAACGAGGATAACACTTGTCCAGAACAAAGAGTCATGGCTAAGAGCTTGATGAGTAAGATGTAAAGCTATAAATTTGTATTTGCTCTGCATTTGTTGAGGAAGATAATGAGAATTACAAATGCATTGTCACAAGGTTTACAGCGAAAGGATCAAGACATTGTTAATGCTATGAGTTTGGTTAGAGTTGTGAATGAACGGTTGCAGGAGTTGAGTGAGATAGGATGGGATGAATTTTTTAAACAAGTTAAAACATTTTGTCATCTGAATAATTCTATCAATGTGTTCAATATGGAAGATATTACGTCAACTCGCAGTCGTTCGAGGCGTGGAGGGCAAACAATTACTGATTTACATTATTTTCGTGTGGAAGTATTTTGCCAGGTTATTGATTTAATTGCTCAAGAGATGAATGATCGTTTCACAGAAGCAAGTACATAGTTACTTCTTTGCATAGCATGTCTTGATCCAAGAGACTCATTTTCAACATTTGATCTTAATAGGTTATGTCGTCTTGCTGAGTTTTATCCAGAAGATTTCTCAACAACTGAGAAGTTGTTTCTTAGATATCAGCTTAAAACCTACATTAGAGATGTTAGATTGCATGATGCTTTTTCTGGGATTTAAGATATTAGAGGTCTTGCTATAAAGATAGTTGAGATCAGAAAAAATATTTTGTATCCACTAGTTTATCAGCTTATTGAGTTAGCATTGGTCTTACCAGTTGCGACTGCAACTGTTGATAGAGTGTTCTATGCGATGAAGATTATCAAGACTGATTTGCGTAATAGGATGAGAGATGATTGGATGAATGATTGTATGCTAGTGTACATCGAACGGAAAATTTTTGAAACTATAGAGAACGAAGTCGTTTTGCAACATTTTCAGAAGATGCAGAAACGCAGGATCTAATTGCCCCCTCTCAGTCGTAGTACATAGTACGATAGGTGTATTTCAATATTTTTAGTCTTAATTTTTAATATTGTAATTCTAAGACAGTTTTTAACCTTACGTATGAAATAAATTTCAGTCATTTCACTTTAAAAGCTCGCCATGGTTGACTTCTAATCCTGATTCCGCCACTGCTTGGTTTCTCAATAAACAAACAGGACCCGTCTATGTTCATCCCCACAATCCCAAATATCACTTTCGCCACTCTTTTCGTTTTATTCTGATGATGGACAACTTTTTCACACTTATTCCTTCCACCAAGAAAACCACCTGCACCAACAAGAACTCTCCTACAACCACTCCACCCTCCTCAACCTCTCAATATTGTTTTCCACCATATGACTTGAGGTAAGGGCATCATTCAAGAATAGTACGATCCTAATGGATTGAATTTGGAAGTAGGTATACAGAAGCGAGCCTAGTGAAAGTGACGAGCACATAAATCTGATCCGGTAGATGAATAATCGAGTACCAAAACATGATATGGGTACCCCAGGATTCCCTCTCTCTCTCTCTCTCGCTCTTCTCTCTTTCTACAAATATGTATAAAGGTGGATGTTTAAGAACAGGCTCCCTTGAAGATAAGGAAATTGAAGGTCTCCAGAGCAAAATAGATGAAAGTTTATGGAGTATGAGTGAAGAAACAACCAAAATTTGAACCCACCACACATTGCCATCCACTCCCATACATATGGGGTACCCCCGCGTATCCCGTTGTAATTGGCGTGAACTCGCAACGCCATTTACTATAAAAAATGCAAGAGAGAATACTTTTCAATGCTTGGGAGACCAAGATTGCGAGGAATAAGTGTAAAATGGCACGCCTAAAGAGCCTCAGTCTAAGCAAAAATTCTGCTTCGACTCAAGTGCACACAAGCGGGCCGTCCGTTTATGGTGCTGAGGCTAATAAGAAAAGCAGCATCAACGTCAAAAGAGATGATCACAGTCACTCCACATTATGCATGCTGGATAAGAAGGTGGGGATTATGTGAATTCTGAGTTGGTCTCTCCATTGTACTTGCAATGGGGGTTGGTTGCGGAGGGTGGTGAGGCCCAGCTTGATTTCGAGCTTTCTCATGGTGTGTGTGTGTCTTCGCTCATGAAGCTTGAAAGGGGAGCGACGAGGTGCGGTGGGGTCGCCCGGAGAGAAGGCTTTAGAAGTGAATTTTTTTTAGAGGGGGACTGGGAGCTTCTTCGAGTCGGCAGAAGAGCCGGTCCGCCTGCACGAAGGTTGTTGCTTGTAGGTGATGTTGGCGAAGTCATGCTGGTGTATTTTTCCATCCTAGAGAAAAGGGAGAGAGAGAGGGAGGAAGAGTTTGATGCATTTGTTTCTATTCGTGTTTTTTATGAGAGTACGATTGAGCTTGAAGATAATGACATCATCGGACTTTGTCGCCACGGTTTCAGTTTTGGTGGTACAAGAGTATATTGGGATGAGATCTCAAAGAGCGGAGCTTGAATTTTAAAGTAACGTCAGCGATGTGCTTTAACGAATCTGACATCAAATTGAAGGAGAGATTTATAAATTCTCATCTCAAACTTGATATTTTCATGAGTCATTAATTATGAGTGACAGAACTTTGTTAGGTGTCCACAATTTTATTATGGTAAAAAAGTTATTCAGGACTAACAAGTTTTTGTATTTGTGTTGGCATGTTATTAAAATGAGCCCAAGGTCAGTAAAACTGGCACGTCCAAAAAGGTCCCCAAAAAGAAAACTGAAAAGGGCAGTAATTGTATGTGGAAAAGTGGCTTTTGACCACGTTCCAGTGGGGAAGTTTATCTTATTCTTCTCTCTCTCTCTTTTTTCCTAAGCGAAAAAAAAATACAATTTACTGATTTAGCTTGCCATTATCGAGCTTCCCAATCCACTGTTCCATTCTTTCCCTATTTATACCCACCAACTCCACCCCACTCAACCACCCATTCGTTGTTGTTCACTCCGATCTTTCCTTCAACTCTCGCTAGCTCATTCATTTTTTTCTGTTGCGTTGCCGAAATATCCCGTCACTTTCTTTGCAACGCCATTCTTTTACCGTCTCTTCTCAAACTATCTAGCTCTCCCACCATGAACGCTCTCGCCGCAACGAACCGCAATTTTCGCCACGCGGCACGTTTACTTGGGCTGGACTCCAAGATTGAAAAGAGCCTCCTGATCCCCTTCAGGGAGATCAAGGTAAGAAATTTCAAGGTTTCAGTCACGGGGTTTTGTTTGTTTGCCGAGAAAATTTTCCGGAAAATGTGATCTGTGATGTTGCTGTTGATTGGTTAGGTGGAGTGCACGATTCCCAAGGACGACGGGAGTCTCGTGTCGTACGTTGGGTTCAGAGTACAACATGACAATGCACGTGGGCCCATGAAGGGTGGAATCAGATACCATCCTGAGGTGTGGCGTGTGGGATGAACTTTTCGTTTCTGTTGAAGCTCGAAATTCTTGTCGTTTTATCTCTGTTCTCTCTCTCTCTTTTTTGTACTTGTTTTGTCTATGTTATTTTTTTTTTATACGCGTGTTTTGTCTCTGTTCAGTATTCTGTATTTTTCTGGAGAAGATTGTTATTGGGGTTCCGGGTTCTTTTTACTTTTGGATTTTAGGTCTTCCAAACCTTTTCTTTCTCTATTATTTCTTTACGGGTCCTTTAAATTATCTCACTAAGACGAAAGAGATTCTTACATTTGAAAAGCGACAGAACAAAAGCACAAAAAAAAAAGGAAAGGTGTTTTTGGATGCACTTCGCAAATAGAACAGTGCTGCAATGGATAGGGAGTTGTCAGCTGACCCAGCTATGGTAATCGCAGAGCTTAAACCTTGACTCAACACTAACTTACATTACATGTCCTAGAAGGGTAATACCTTAGAAGAATTTGCTTTTGTGGCTTCCTATCAGTGGTTAGCTTTGTCTGGCTAAACAGTTGATATCAGAAGGACAGATCGAGAACGTCAATATCTTGATCCGATGTCATCGTGCAAATCCTCACAACCCCATTGAAATTTTGCCACTTAGCCACACGTTAGTTTGATTTCCGCGGGAAGTAGTGTAGCAACTTGATTCAACAAATAGGTACATTTTGTTAGCTCCTTTCCGGTCACCTGGTGTCCAAATTAAGAGACAGGACCTTTTGTGTTTCATGCGTACATTGGATAACCGCTATTTGAGATTTAGTGAGAAGTGATAAACAATTGGAATTTTGTATGTGTTATCCTAATGAAAAGCGGAGCCCAATATTAGATCAGGGTGTAGGAAATTGTTCTCTGGACTTACCGTGTGTTTGTTTGAAAAAGGTCGACCCTGATGAAGTGAATGCTCTGGCTCAACTAATGACTTGGAAGACTGCTGTAGTTGACATTCCATATGGGGGAGCAAAGGGTGGGATTGGATGCAACCCAAAGGATTTAAGTAGAAGTGAATTGGAGCGTCTTACTCGTGTCTTCACTCAGAAGATCCATGACCTCATTGGAGTCCATACTGATGTTCCGGCGCCAGACATGGGCACAAATTCTCAGGTTTCGTGCCCCCTCTGATTGCTTTTAAAATCTAGAGTTTTGCACTTGTTCACTTTCATGGAGCTGACTTTCTTTCTCTCTTACACGTCTAAAAACCATTTACGCAGACTATGGCCTGGATTTTGGACGAGTACTCCAAATTTCATGGTTACTCACCAGCCATTGTAACAGGAAAGCCCATAGTAAGTACTTAATACCAAAAAATAAAGCGTCCTTTGTTAGACTGTCGATTTCTCTCACTTAAAGTCTCTTCCAATTTTAGGATCTTGGTGGATCACTTGGTAGGGATGCTGCAACTGGGCGTGGTGTAGTATATGCGACAGAGGCTTTACTTGCCGAGTACGGGAAGTCAATTAAAGATCTGACATTTGTTATTCAGGTAGGTTTGACATTTGTGTTGATTCTCAGTCAACAGTTAAAAAATGCCTTTGTAAGCAAGATACTTCCTATGTTCTAAAGCTTATTCTATTATCAATAAATTACCTAGGGATTTGGAAACGTTGGTTCTTGGGCAGCTAAGCTAATTCATGAGAGAGGTGGTAGAGTCATTGCAGTGAGTGACATCACTGGTGCAGTTAAGAACCCAAATGGAATTGACATACTGAAATTGCTTACTCATAAAGAAAGCACTGGCAGTTTAAAAGATTTCCATGGTGGAGAGGCGATGAATCAGAACGAACTGCTAGTACATGAATGTGACGTGCTCATCCCATGTGCTTTAGGTGGAGTTCTGAACAGGTTTGGACATTTTGCCACTAAATTTGCTCCCGACCTTTTAATTTCTACAGTACTGCATATTTAGTTTGTTAATATGACTCCTCACGACCTTTCCCTTCTCCCATTAGTTTCTTCGTGGGGCATCTTCTAATTATTCAAAAACTTGGCAATACTTTACTTGTGAGGAACGAAGGGTGATACAGATTTATTGTCAATGCACACACGCAGACATGCAGTGCAGTTACACATTTCCTTTTGTTTTGCAAAATTAAAAACAAAACAAAGAATAATAAATCCTCCTTGTTCTGATATCACAAGTATTGCTGATTAGATAGAAAATAGCTTTTGCTCTATGCGTAGAAAAATAAAAAAGGTAGGGTTTTAGCTGACTTTTTTCCGAATAATTACATCCCAGCTCATTGTATTAAGATTCCTTGATTTTGGCTTTGAAGGGAAAATGCTGCAGACGTGAAGGCAAAATTCATAATTGAGGCAGCAAACCATCCGACCGATCCTGAAGCAGATGAGGTAAAGTTGCATTTTGTGTTAGTGGAACTAGATGTGATGAAGAGTTAGATTCTGATACAGCAGATTATTTTAGTGCAGATTCTTTCTAAGAAAGGAGTTATAATACTACCTGACATATATGCAAATGCCGGAGGCGTGACTGTTAGCTACTTTGAGTGGGTTCAGGTAATCGAACAGATTGTTCTCCCCGTGAAATCTTTTATATAGTCCTAATTAGTGCTCACCTGCTCAGACAGGTTGATTATATTTCAGGAGCATACTGTTACATGTTGTAGTTTGATTTATTTTTGCAGAATATTCAAGGTTTTATGTGGGATGAAGAGAAAGTAAATGAGGAGCTTAGGAGATACATGACTCGAGCTTTTCGTAATGTCAAGGAAATGTGCAAGTCACATGATTGCAATCTCCGGATGGGTGCTTTCACGCTGGGTGTGAACCGAGTTGCCCGTGCCACTCTTTTAAGGGGTTGGGAAGCATAAATAGCTTCCTTTCAAGTCTTCTGATTTCCCATGTTCCTTCTTTTTATCGTCAAATGTTAATCATAGCTGAAAAAATTAAGTTTAGAAGATATTCTTACCTCCCTCCAAAGTTTTTCATTTTCCAAATTTCCTTTGTCATTGAAGTGAAAACAAACTGAGTACACATTTATTGGGTTGAAAAGAAGGCAGGAGCCATGGGGTGGGGATGGGGTTTGTTTTGTATTCAACAACGAATATTTGTAACAAGCAGTTTGTTTGGAAGGTCAGTGTCATCAATACCATGTACTGTTTTATTTTTCCTTTGATATAACCTGTGTCTTTCATGTTCCATTTGGAATCAACTGAAACATTTACGCTTTGGTCTTAAGCCAATACCTATGGTCATGAAACATTCATTGTCAAATATATCAAATTCATCGCTTACAAAAAAAAGAAGATATATAGTGTTAAGACCAACTTCACAATCAAAAGGTCAGCATGGCCATATCTGCGGATAGTTCCAATTCTGTAGACTAACAGAAGTTAAAAGATGCAGATAAAAATAAAAATAGCTTGCCCGTAATTTTACTGACAAACAGGGGAGGGAAGATAAGCCTTTCTACTTCGAAGCATGGGCCTCCTCCCTACTTTCTATCTATAAGAACACACAATAGCTTCCACTGCCATTATTGCATTCTGTTGGGGTTAGTCTGACATTGGATGTGAAAGGAGTTGGTGGTCAGTTTATAAGTGTGAGGGAAAGTATCATCTCTTGAGCTAGTTTTTGTGGTTGAGAAGACCTAAGACCACCTAACACTGGTATCGGACCTCAAGTTTACCAACAAGTCTCAGACCCAATAGTCCATGGAAGAAACGGGTAGTCTGCACTCAACTCAAGGCCCAATGTGCGAGGAAGAGATTGTCGGGGTTAGTCCCACATTGGTTGTTGAAGGGGTTGGTTGTCAGTTTATAAGTGTGAGAGAAAGCCTCACCTCTTGAACTAACTTTTGAGGTTGAGAAGGTTGAAAACAACTAACACATCCTTGCATATATCTTGCAGTTCAAATCATGTCACTAAGAAACAACAGCCTCAATCAGGATCTGCTCGCTCTTTGGGGTCGACGCAATCGACCTCTGTTGTTACTCCTGATTTCAAAGGGCAAAAAGGTTTCAACGTCGCAGAACACCATGGGAACACTGCTATACACGTTGATAAATCAAAGGAAGCCAAAGATGATCAGCTGGAGAATGGTTTGGACTAATGGGACGGGATCTAAACATGTTTGTTGAGGTTGGGAAAATCGATTGGGATGGTGTGATTATTGCAGGTAACGATCCGTCTCCCCCATTCATGTCCAGAAAGGACAATTATGGCTTTAGTAGATATTAACTATTACATATAGAGATAAGGAGTTTTCTAAAAAGTTGTAGTTATAGGGTGCGTGGCGTTATGCTTGATGAAGATTTCGGACTGGAGAGTGGGCAAAGCCAGATACAGGGTTCCTGCATAAACTTGGAATCCTGTCCAAATTCAGAGTTACCAAATCACCATTCAGGCTTCATACTTTGACAAATATTACACTCAGCAAAGCAAAGCACAAGTTTTTCTAAACCATTTCATAATTTATTTACGTTTCACATATGTTGGCCTTGCAGAAGCAAGGAGAAGGAAGTATCTTGAATTGTATCCGGAAGCATCAACAAACCAAGACCCAGTGATATTTCGGAGTTCCATCATTCCTTGGTGGGCTTGGCTACAAAGATCCCATCTCCCAGAATCTGAGCTGCTCAATGGTTATAACCAGAGCCTTTAGCACTTGGGTTCCATTCTTCCAGTCCTTGCACAGTTGAACTGTCAGTCTGTCTCTCACTTGCATCTTCTTGTAGGTCGAGCTGCAATGTTGGGATTCTTCATGGCATACTTGGTAGATGCACTCACGGGGCTTGATGTGGTAGGCCAGACTGGCAATTTGGTATGCAAGGCAGGACTCTTCGTGACGGTCATCTCTGTGATGCTCTTAATGCGAATCCAAGATTTTGGATCTCTGAAAAGGCTAGCCGATGAAGCTACCTTCTCCGACAGGCAATGGCAAGTATCGTGGCAAAACAAAAATGCAAGCACTGATGCTTCGGAGCAAACGGGAGCGAAATATTTTGCCTTCCTAGCTTGAACTTATTCATTCGTTGCTATGAAAAAATCCCACTCTCAAATACTAGTTGTTTATTTACGACTGGCTTGATTATCTGGTCCGCGAAGAACTCCATAAATCATGATTTATAATTTATTGGGACGTATCCGTAAATTATGAATTGGGCCTGAACCAATTTGGGCCCAGACCAACTGGGCAAGGAAACTCGGCCTAGTCCAACAGCATAAGACAAGGCCCTAGTCTTGGATTTTCAGTAGACATGATGCACAGGCCCAAACGACTGTTCAGTCCATAAATTTGGCGTGACTTGCTTCTTCCTTTTCCCCTAAATATAAAAGCTCAGAATACTTTTAGCATAATAATGGATCAACTATAATACGATTTTTATTAAGTCAAACATTTCAACAGGAAACAGTATCGCTACGTAGAAAAAACGTGACTACTACAAGTAGACTGTAGTCAACAAATAAACCAAAAGAGAATAAAACGTACAATAACAATAAATAACCATAAGAAAGGGGCATTTCTCACCCAATTAGAAGCTGTCAACGATCCTCATTGTCACGCGCATAATTAGTAATTACTATTTATATAATCAGATTTTTTTAGTCTTTTTTTCAATCCAAATGTTACGCTCGCCTGTTAAATATTTCTTTATGTGGGAGATCAGCCTTTTGTGTGGTCCAATTGTATCACCATTTGGTATATCAGGGAAGGTAGTTGATTGTAAACCTTTTAGTCTTTGTACAAGTCAGCATATTAAAAGTTTACAAGATAACCATAACATACGTAAAATTTTTTGTAATATTAAAAAAAATATAAAAAATATTTTAAAATATCAAATTATAATAATTGCACTCGTTCCTTCACCAAATATATCAATGGTGATATCTTAATACAAGTACAAATATATACATGTTAGAGTTCCAATAAAACCGAGTGTATGAAGGAAAAAATGCAATAATAAAGAAATACTTTAATAGCTTTATATATAAATAGAGATAAATACAAAATCAGTCCATGTGATATACGCTAAAATCAAATTAATCCTTATGGTAAGAAAATCATAAAATTAGTCTCTATGATTCCATTTTCGTTTACCGTTAGTCCTCCATCAAAGACTGATTTTATTATTTTATGAAATCACAGTGACTAATTTTGTATTTTTTTACTTATGAGAACTCATTCGATTTTTGCTTATATCACAGGGACTGATGTTGTATTTATTCCTAAAATATGTTCAGGTGATCTTAAAATTATCAAGTGCAACATATTCTACTGAATGCATATAATTATAGAAGAAAAATAAAAAATAAATATTTATTTATATTCTGGTAAGACTTGATAAAGTATTTATTTTGGGTCTTTTCCTTTTCATGCAATGTATTTTTAAAACGTACAAATAAACCAGGATACAACGAATCTTGTCGTGTTTAGAGGCATTGAAAATCTTAATTATTATAATTAAGTATTTGCAAAGGCAAGGAGTGCTGGATGAGAGCTTTCGGTACGAAGGTGACGGGAAAAAGACAAAGAGAAGAAGATGAGAGAGAAACAGATACAAGTTCTAATAATTTAATAGCAGTTATTTCAAGGTAAAAATAATAATAATTAGAGAATCATATGTCCGTATTACTTCATTTTTATTGGGTTTAAAAAATCATTAGGGGCAGGCAGGGCCTCTCATTGGATTCCTTGTTTGATAGAAGAATAACCGGTTTGAGCCGAAAAAGTTGAATTGGGAGTTTGAAAAATTTATTTGTAAATTACGATGTTGATTTTGTTTTTCTAAGTAATTACGATGTTGATCCGCTTGCTAATATATTTGCGTACGAACGCAAATCTTTCGGAAGCGCAATTCTGATTGGAGAGGATGCTGATGCCGTTACGGATAACGATGACGGAGTCGCAAAGCATTCTATTTAACCACCGTGACATAACTTCCGTTTTTATGTTTTTTCTTTTTCTGAACACAAACTTCTTTTTTTATACTCATCAAAGGACTACTCAGGCCCCTCTCTCTCACAGAGCCGAGCCGAATTGATGATAAAATAAGCAAACCACCAACGTACTCCATAATCAAGAACCTCTTGACTCTCTCTCTCTCTCTCTCTGTCCGGACGGAAATGGCATCGGCTTCTCCTCCGTCGCCGCCTCAGCAGGACAACGCTGACGTCGAGGGGCGGCTCAGAGAGGCCGAGGACCGCCTCCGCGAGGCTATTGAGGAGCTCCAGCGACGCCAGCTCAAGGCCGGGGCCGCGCGTGGGCCCCGCTGCCAGCAGCACCAACAGCATTGTCCGCCTTGTGACCACGCTGCTGAAGAGCCTTCTTGCGTGGCCAACGCCATCGGAAACCTCTGCCAGAGCTTCCTCCTCTCCTACGGGGTCCGCGTCGGCATCGGGATCCTACTCCGCGCTTTCAAGCTCGCCCGCCGTCAATCCTACTCCTCCCTCCTCGATCTCAAGGTCAGAGCTCCGCTTTTACTGGCACTATCCGTGTCCTTTCGTCGTTATTGTTGTGGCTGTCCTAGTGGATTGGGTTGGCTTGCGAGTGATTCGTGAAGAAGTTGACTTAGATTAGAGATTTGGAATTAAAAAATTACAGATCGCGATATTGATCTTGTTAATTGCAGGTAAAAGACTTTGGAATTCTTTCCTATTATTTTTAGTTCTTAATTTTTTGGGTTACTGCTACAAGTTACTTGTGGGAAGAATTTTATCTTCTTATTTATTTACGCGGTAACCTACACCATAGAGGCATAGAGGTATAGTCCATTAGTTATTGTTGTGTACCTGGGACGGCATTCGTGAGAATGTTCTTACGTAGGATATGTGACTGTGCTTATTTGTCTGCAGCAACTTGTCTCAGAAAAAGATCTTATAGTGAGAGAGGAAGCATGTCGCATTGGTTTATTTTTTGGTGGCTTTACTGGATCTTACCACGCCCTTAGATGTTTTTTGAGAAAGTTGCGAAAGAAAGAGACTCCATTAAATGCGTAAGTTTGTACATAGAATACAGTTATTTACTTATTCCCTGTCGAGTCACTTTCGGTACTTCTTTTGGTTTACTTAGCAATGCGCTCAAGTTATATTCCTTATTTATGACTTTGTTTAAGGTGATGATGGAGCAGCATTTTAGCAGGTTCAATTGCCGGTCTGTCTATATTAGCCCTGGAGGATTCTAACAGGAAGCGCACACTTGCTTTATATCTTCTGGCTAGGCTAGCCCAAGTATGTGAACAAATGGCATGACCTAATTCATTTTCACATCCTCTTTGAACCGACTTGTCCTTATGCGTGTGGTTGTGCTTTTATGCATGCACACCTGACTAATGGTTATTTTTCTTATCCTATCAGTGTGCTTACAATTCTGCAAAGTCTAAGAACAAGTTTCACTTTTGGGGAAGCCATTGGAAGCATGGAGATTCTTTGCTCTTTGCTTTGGCATGTGCACAGGTATCATTGGGCTCAGCTTGAATTATAACTCTGTAAACTTGAGAAAATATTTGAAACCGTTATGCCTACCTACAGAGGAGGATCCCCCCTACCGCCCCCCAATTTTTTTTTGAAAAAAATACCCCCCCCCAATTTTTTTGGAAAATTGTTCATATCTACCCAAATTTTAAGGAATTTAGTGTCAATATTAAGAAAATTCCTTAATCAATTATAAGCAAGTATAATTGAAATTCTCGCTTAAGAAAATTCCTCCAGAATTTGAATTTTGAAATTTCAATTGAACTTCTAGCTTTTCAACGTAAGTATATTGCCTTGGAGTTTTGGAAATACAAAAGCTTAGGCTTCTTTTGAAAGATGGTTTTTGAAGTTGAGATTTTCTTTTCAAAGCTAATATTGTCACCTTTTCTTAGACTACGCCGTCTCTCATCAAAATCAAAACTTTTGAAGGACGGCTTTTCTTTTAACGGCAAACTATTTTTATTCTACTCTCAATCTTTTATCTCTTTTAAGGCATATTGCAAATGCTATTGCTGCAACTTTTAGCATAGAACTGTTGATAGATGACTTTTATTCTTTTAAACATCGTCGAGCTCAGTTATGATAGAAGATTTATAGAATCATTGGTTTCGTGTGTTTGATTTTTTGATGTATCCAGATCGAAGTTGTTATAAAATATTTTGCGTACTTCTCTTTCGTTATAAGTTACAATTCATATGTAAAATTTTATATCTTTATTTTATTTAAATAATAATAATAAATTAATTCGCCCCCCTAAGGAAATATCCTGGCTCCGCCGCTGCGTATCTACCTTCATGCACCACACACTTGCTAATGGAACAGGTTAAACTAAAGTACGGGAGTGGTTATGATTGAAGACTCTCATACTAAATTGTGTTTGTTGAGCTCATAACTACATCCTGCACCTATTATTGCTGGGAGAGATGCCTGTTTGACAAGCTCAATTGGCTTGTTCTTTATATTTTTTACAAACTTTTAAGTTTTTGCACATTAATAGTTGTACCGAATGTGGAATAATATCATGCCCTAATTTACCTATGTAAACATTTTTGACATGCTGAAACCTGATAAGAGATTGATGGTAATTTCTTATACTCCTATCTGCCTTGCGAGGTTCTGTCAAAATATCTTTTAATAAGTTACTTCTGCATCTCTTTATAGTAGTGATTGATATGTTCATTTCAGGTCATGTATGCCTTTGTAATGCGTCCTGAGAGCTTGCCAAAATCATATCAAGATTTCATCCAGAAGACTGGTCCTGTTGCTCAGCCTGTATATAGGGCTGTAAGGGACTGTTGTAGAGGTCACCCTGTGGACGTGTTCTCACTCTCTGCTTATTTATCCGACAGAATGAATTCCAACGATGTGAAGTTCGAAGAGTTTCCCGCGATTATTCCTTGTTCTGTTATTCATCCAAACACAAAATCTTGTCTAGCTCACACCGGAAATGCAACATCAGCTACATTCAGGAAAACCTTTCCACTTTACTTCTCTTTGACCTTTGTACCGTTTGTTGTTTTGCACCTACAAAAGGTACCTTCTACGCATATTGTGTATTTCCTACCACCTTTATCTCTATTGTGGTACAATTGTGATGTGATCTTTCCTTACAGCACTTTTGATGCCATTATCCACCTTCATCAACATGACCAGTCACATGCTTTTGTTCTTTCAGTCTTTGTAGACATTTTTGGTTGATAAAGGACGTCTTCACCATAGCTATCTCCATTCGTTTAGAGCTCTACTGCTTGAGATAAAGACATTTTATGCTACCTGGATATTAATGATTTAGTTTGTTTTTTTTAATCTTCCCTGAAGTACAGCAATTCATCGTCATGAGTGTATTAGTGAAATGAGATTTATCCTGAGTTCTTGAGTCTTGCTTTGTCCACTGCTGCCGCTTAAATAATGTTTCAAGTAGTGGTATTCTTGAGAAATAAAGTTAATACGCATCTTATTAAACGTCTCTAATTGTGTCTGATGTAAAGTCTGATAGCATGAGTAAACAAAAAGATGATTTTTTTTGTCCGGTTTTGTTGAATCAGAAGGATAACTGTTGCTTAGTCGTTGGGCTTGGGTCAAAAGTGTTTTATTGTCAATCTCATTTGGCTTATTTCCATGACCTTGGGCCTCCCAATCCCCAAGTGTTCTAGCATTGGGGCTTATACATTTGGTGTCTGCTAGTGATTCCTTTACCTCTTACATATGTGCTTGATGTACTATGAACAAATGATTGAAAACCCAATATGCTTTATTTTTTATGTTGTTCCATACTCCTGGTGTGTGAGACTTCACTTTTTTATCCCTAGATCATGCAGTAGTGAACATGCATGGTGTGCATACATTTGGTTGTCCAAATAGACTCAACATGGCTCTCTTTTATAGGCCATCTCTATATTTTGAGAAGCACAATAATTCTGATATTCCTGCTAATATTGACTTTTGGTTTCTGATTTAGTTGTATTATATTATGATGATTGGAACCAGGACAAAATAAACATCATTTTAATGCATCAACTTTTGCCTGATCTTGATGTTGAAGATTTTTTTTTTAAAACAGAAAATGTAGGCTAGCCATGGATGACGTGTTTTTTGAAACAGTTGTTGTTATAAATTTTAGTTGCATAATGCCTTTGTAGTTCATGGAGGCTCCTGCTCGTACCTGTGGGATTGCAATTAAAGGGGCTGTTCGCTCAACAGCATTTCTGTCAGCTTTTGTTGGAATTTTTCAGGTAGCGTTTTAGGAATAATTATCCAAATCTTTGGTTAAATCTGCATGATGATGTTCTAAGTTTTGTGATGCTTGGGCAATGCAAGGGAGTAATATGTATGCACAGAAAAGTTGCATCAAAAGACCACAAGCTCGTATATTGGCTTGCAGGCGGTATAGCTGCTCTTTCTGCGTTATTGGAGAAAAAAGCTAGACGTAGTGAACTTGCTTTATATGTTCTTCCACGAGCAGGAGAGTCATTGTGGTATATTCTAGTAAACCGCCATCTACTTCCAGATTTTAGAAATGCTGAGGTAATGATCCTTTTATTACCATATGTTATTATTCTTCTGAAAGCATTTTATTATTCTGTTGGGGTACCACACAGTTTAATCTGGTTCGAGTAGTTGTCAACAGCCTGAATTGCTTCTGATCTTACTCTCGGGTTATTTCTGGGGCACGTATTTACAATTTGTTGTGTTCCTCAACAAAAGAAGCAGCTTGGGCACTATAACTAGCACCATTGGGATTAGCCTGTGCATTACTCATGCTTTGCCTTAAGGCACATGCTCAAGCTGTGAGAGAGGGAGGGAGAGAGAGACTGTTTTGCTTAACGAAAACATCTTGCTACTGATGGATTATATTCACTCAAATATTGCTTTTCTATTATCCCAGAGAAAAAATTGACACTTTTCAACTGTGGCAGGCGTTTTTATTTTGCATCTGTATGGGAGGAATTATGTACTACTTAGAATATGAACCAGACACCATGGCTCCCTTCCTCAGGGGCTTGATTCGGCGCTTCCTTGCTAGCAGAATTAGCAATCCTGGGCCTTCATCAAATTCTAATGCTTCCTCCACATATTCGGGAATTCTTGATGCCATGAAGAAACCAAAATCACAAGAGAGTCGGCGCATTGAAGCTTCTCCATCTAAAAAATACAACCTCGAGTCTATACCAGGGCTATAAGTTAGGTAGATATTAATTGATATCTGATTAAATTTTTTTGATTGGGTTAATTGATATCTTCCGTGTGGGGTTATATTCAATAATTGTCAGTCTCATGGCACCTTTTCTGTTCTGAATAGAACGTCATCTATATGGTCATGCGATTGCATGAACTTAAGAATTTGTGGACATTCTAATAATTCGATTGGAGACAGTTGGACTGTTTATCACGTTAAATTTGTAGAAAGTTGTCCAAGTATATGACCGATTCTTATAAATTGTAGGACAGAAGTAAAAATTTCTCGATTTCAATGGACTAAAGCGTAACAACGTATTGAAGAGAAGATGAATTGTCCGGCTGTTTTACAAATTGCACTCTCTCCAAGGTTAATTTAGTCCCCGGTTCTACGTTTTTCTTGAGCAAATTGGTTAAGAACAAATCCATAACAAATTATGATCGTAGTTTGAGTGCCGCAAGATGTGGCATCGCGTGAGCCTCAAGCGCTGGTGGAACGATGAAGCTCTGAGTGGGTGGCTCGTGCAAGGCGGTGATGGCCGAAAGATGTTTTGCTCGGAAGGACTCACGTCGAAGGTGGAACGTTACGTTAGAGGGAGGGATTCGGTAGAGGAGGCAGAGTGGCTAATTGTCATTTACTCCTAATGAGGCACCCTAGTTGACCACTGGCCACAACCTTCACCCAACTCACATTTTAAGACGCCGCCCGAAGGCTAACCGAGGAAGGGGTGAGGGCTCTCAGCCGAAGAAGAGAGTTTCGAGAGGAGAGAACCTCTCTACTATTCGAGAAAAATGTATCCGTCAGTCTGTATGTGTAATACCTTCACCCAACTCACATTTTAAGACGCCGCCCGAAGGCTAACCGAGGGAGGGGTGAGGGCTCTCAGCCGAAGAAGAGAGTTTCGAGAGGAGAGAACCTCTCTACTATTCGAGAAAAATGTATCCGTCAGTCTGTATGTATTACACAGCATCATTAGTGCTTCCCGAGGGCTTCTTGTGACAGATTGTGCACCCACCTCTGTAATTTACTAGGATAGATTAAAGTCTATGGAATTACGAATGATAATTGGCCCACATGAAATATTGTTTTCACAACTTCTATGCACATCTTTCATTTTAAAAACGTTGGATATTACATGTATTATTTATAATTAGCACCGTCCAGATTTTATTATTTACCAAATTTAACACAGTTTAGAAGTAACAACGATGTTGATGTAAACACTATCCCAACCCTTTAAATTTAAAATTACATTCGATATTTGATAGAGAACCGAGGGCTTGTGATCCTAATGCGTTTCCTTGTTATAATTTTGGCTCTAAAATCATTACAAAAATTTCTCTCTGTTAATCAAACCATTACCTTTCATTATAATATTCATTCAAATTTATTCTCTTCACTTTTTCACCGACTCCCATACTCAAAATTTTGGCACTCAAACACTAAGGCACAAATAACATTCCTCTTTCATGAAAATATCGATTACTCTCCAAATAATTTTTGAAGACCCTTTAACAAGTAAGCGAGTAAATATATGAAGAAACATGCACTTCATGTACCAAGAGAAATAAAACTTATTGATCAAAAAGCACTAGAGTTTCACAGGAAAAATGGTTAGAAAAAATGAAAACTCATGATGTGGACACGATTTGAAACAATCTAAGAGGCAACACAAGGAACTATACAACACTAAAATCTTAACGTTTTTTTTGGGTAATTAAAAAAAATCTTAATGTTGAATTTAAGGTTTAAGTTCATATTTGCCGACTTACCAAAATTTGTTGGTGATTGGTATTGTAGTGATGGGTAAGAGATTTTATCCATGGACAAGAGACTATTAAGTGAACCACACAAGTGTGTTTGTTCATTGTAACTACTTGACATATATATTACTCCATACAATTTTTTATCATGATTATTTCTCATGTTTTGTCTGCCAAAATTAGTATCAGAACTGACAGTTTAACCGGCATAAGGAATGTTTTCTACGTATCTTCAAATCAGGACACTTAATTATTGAACTGTTTGATTTTACCTCCATTAGAATCATTACATATAGCATGACCTTAACCAGCATGCAGGATTGATAATGACCGATAATCACAATGATTTGTACTGCTCAATCAAATGAGAAGCGTGAAGACGTGATGTAGGAGTGATTGTGCAGCCCAAACTCTGTAAATAGGAGATCTGCCATCGAACACGTCATACAGACAAAGAAACAGTAAGTTCAGCAGCTATAGAAAAAGCACTGGAGGGTATACGACTAAGCATGGAACGCGAAAAAGTTTGAGGGTGCAGTCTCCTAGCATTTTCCTGGCACAACTAAATTTTCTTCATTCTCGTGAATGGGAAAAAAGAATGCATGTAAACACTAAAATCTCTTTCCTAAATTAGATAGAAATATTTTATACATCTATGCGTGTGTGGTAATGAGACTAAGCATGATCCTGAAGGCAAGTTGGGGTGGGGGGAACAACGCGCACTCATGCATACAGAAGGGGAAGGAACATTAAAGGACATGATATACAAGATTCACTTTTTCATCATTTTAAAGGGAAACTTATGAAGGTGATTAGATTGAAAAGACAAAACAAAACTCAAAGATAAACCAGATGAGATGCTCAAAACATGCTGAGGAAAATGAAAAAAAAAAATAGGGAAGCTAAAAACACAACGGAAATGTATTTCATATAGCAAATGGAAGCAAATGAAAACCCCAATACGTATTGCCCATGTAACCTCAGAAAGGCATGAAGAACAGAATATTTTCAAGTGTGAAACAGAAAATGTGAAAGACATATTTTGGTCCATAATTGCACCTCAAGGGGGCAGATTTCTGAGAATTTCAAGTCTGTCTTAAACCACAGAAACTATGAAATATTTGTTCACTATATAACACACGCATAAATTCTGAGAGATACCTGTTTACATGTCGGCGCTGATGAACCCATCGAAGTTTCTATCCTTATTTTTTGGAAGTGCTCCTGAAAGGAAAAAAAAGGGTTCCATGGGTTCTCAATAAAAAGAAGTATTAGATCTTAAACATAAATTCTGCCCCAAAATTCTTGATACAAGAGTGGAACTGCGGCATGCAAACTTATCTCATCACACTTATTGAGAAAGCACATATACCTACAAGAAAAACCATAGGAAATAGGCCTCCAACTTCTGATAATAAAAGTGCAAACCGCCTCATCAAATATGTGTTGTTATATAAGCAATTACATTTGCACTTCAAATGTTTTTCCCAATTGTAGGAAATTAGCCAAAGCAATATTGAATGCCATACAAAATAGAAATTAGCAACGGACTCACATATATAAATATGTATCCCCTCGCACAAAAAATAATTCTACACATGTATACATATTTCTTTCCACATGAATATAAATACAAGGGGAGAGAGGGACAGAGGAGGAAGGTCTACCTCAACAAATAGATGGTTAATCAGTACACAAATATGGAGCCTAAAAAGGAAGTCTAAACTGGAAATCTTCACATGTTATAACCTGAATCTATAATCTCCTATTTTCTAAAGTTCAGACAACCTCAACCAGTGGAGAAAAAAGGATTAAACAACGAACAGGGTGGCACAGCGTAAATTTTGTAGGTTTTAGAACCTGAAACCAAGCCAAGAAACCTATCTACTCGTGCGGAAAAAAGTTCCCATCTATTTATTATCATAACAGATGAAACCTGCTACTACACCAAAAAGTGACTAGCAGGTAGCAAACACACAAACACAACGTCAAAAAGTGGCTTCTTGGCAAGCAGGTAACAAAGTACAGCACTTTATGAGCTGAAACGTCAAACCTGCTTTTCCCGCATCAAATGGGCACGTTTATCAGCGGGAATTTGCTCCCATCTCAAAACCTAGTAGAAAAGAGATCTCGTATTAAACAAGAAGATAGCTAAAATATATTAGTGCTCTATAGAACTTTAACTAGGAGTGCAATACCTCCAAAAAGTAAAAGACGCAAATAGCAATTTTGCACTTTAAAGTTAAGGCCAAAGGTCTTATTGGTAATTTAGAAGAATGTTAGAAAAAACAAAAAGATTATTTGGTTCCTAAGTGGGGGGAGGAGACACGTGCAGTAACATGTTACTCCCTCCCATGATTGACGTGAAGTAGATGTTTTAAAAAAACAAAGAAACAAAGAAAGACAATAAGCCAAGTGAGAAACATAAACCGAGAAAGACGGAAGCAGCGTGAGAGGAAGAGAGAGGAGAGGAACAAAAAGAAAGAAAAGAAGAAGGCCCAGGACAGGTAAACTGAGAGAGGAGAGAAAAGGAAAAGAAGACATGCATCTTTGATGACATGAAAATTGTAAGTAAAGATGAATTCTATTGTGATGCATACCGGGATTTATGTATATTGGTCTTGCTATTAAAGACGTGTCTGTTTATCAGTATAATGCACATATGTTGGTAATAGAGAAATGTTAATATTATTGATCATGACATGTTCTACAAAAGGTTGCAAAGAGGACCTGACAATCTAATTTTAATTGGTGTTAATAATGCTAAGCATAACTGTAAGCACTTAAACATACACCCTGTGACCAGTGAAGTGATAACTCAATAATATAGCTTCTCAGAGTCCACTGTGAAAAATATGTTATCAGACAAGGAGCGTACAGGAAGGTCCGGAGAAATAGGATGTGCAGGGGAACACAACTCAATCAGACGAGACAAACTTGTCTAACAATGAGATAAAAAAGCCTTTGTCAATTGGTTGTGAAAAAAGGTGAAATTGCTATTATTATTTGTAGGACAAAAGGAATTTATTTTGTATAGAGTGGTATTTCTGTTTTCAACATGTGAACCTTGATCTTATGATAGTAAGTACATATTCTTTAAAGCATAAATTTAGTTTTCCAATGTTTCTACAAGTTTTACCTTGAACCATATGTTATATAATATTGCTTACATCATGCTTTGGGCATGTTGAGAAAGAAAGCAACATTCTAAATGGCTTGACCTCACACTGAGATTTTCATTTTGTAATTACTGAGGCAGCACATTAGCTCCCATAAACATTTCTAAGGTTAGGATTTCAGAAGATGTCGAGGACATTAGATTTGGACATTCCAGGTTACTACAATAGTGCTTGATTTAAGAAAAAAACCACTATAGTATATTGTTACTCTGACTTGTTATTGAGGAAACTAAAGAATTTCAACATTATTGCCCTGAATGAGGTGTCTGGTTTTAAATTTGAGGTTGAAGCGTTCAAGGAGGGCAATCAAAGTAATCTTAATTGGTGTGAAAAAGTTGTTCTACATATACTGAAGTATTACATAGGTTGAATCCACCAATTACTATGTTAGATATCTATGTACCACATACTCTGAGAAGCAGCAAATATACTTACATATTCTGCATATTGAAATGCTTCATCGCAGCTCAAGCAAGACTTCAGCGCAGTCAAGACATCCTGAAGAAAAACAACATGAAAAGACATTAATATCACTCTCAACAAGTTCTATGCTAACGTGAAAATGAAATTGGAACCTTTATCCACATAATTTCTCAAAAAAGACCTCCCACAGAACTAAAACATAAAAACAACTGTAATGTCAAAGCAAAACATGCCCAAGAAAGGTTTGTCATGACTCATGACGGATAGTCACCCAGATAGAGCAAATCGTGGCTGCACAAGCCAAAGCTTAGGAGATCGACCTCAATATAATCTATCATTTTCTATGCAACCTGTTCTACAAAATTATACAAGCGTCAACTTCCATTGAGAGCATCTTGTACACTCCACATTGTCAACCTAACACCAAAATATTCTTTGTAACTGCTCACAATTCATGGCTTCTCATCTCTCCTCAACACAATCTGTTCACCTCTTCAATTCAGCATTTATTGTGTTCGGCCATGCCGGTAGGCAAATTATATAACTAAAAATTCTCAAGAACATCGTATGTGTCAAATATAAATGGACAAACTCTATGACCTTGTGTTTTTTTTTCTTGGCTCTTAGGCGTTCATCAATTACAAAGCCAACCTGTAAATAAAACAAAGTTAACATAAATCAGTAGTCATTTAATATTGTTCCACTTCAAGTGTGGCTTGACTGAAAACAAGAATCTCAAAAGGCAAAGTGAGTACTTGTTCCAATTATTTGAAACAAAAAAAATACGAGACAAAAAGGATTGATGGACTTTACTATTTTTTTTTTATGACGAGGAAATTCCCCAAAGCCGGACCCTTTTGGCCCAACCCTGAAGTACAAACCCCGGCCCACTGGACCGACCCCACAACCCAGGGAGCAGATAAGTCAAGGGTGATAATGGGGATGTTGGGGCTCGAACTTGGGACATGTTAGAACCCAAGCCGAAGCCTTACCACCACACCAAACCCTTGGGGGTGATGGACTTTACTATTCCAAACGCCATACAAATTCAAAACTTGCTATATGAGCCAGAACTTGCAAAATAAAATTCCAGAACTAAAATTCACCTTGTCAAGCAACCTCTTGGGATTCTGAAATGCTTGCTTCTTGGCCCATTGATGGAATAAGTGGGAGATAACTGATCTGTCCTCCATACTGAATCTGTGAACAGTGACAGCATCTCAAATTATGTATGAACTAAAACCAAAACATTAAGATAATGTTGACCAAACCATCCTACGTGGGAGAACCTTCTTAAGAAACTATTCCCATTGCTTGGCTCAACTGGTTCATTTGAACCCTGACGAACATGAATATTGAGAGAATCATTTGGCACCATATCAACCTCAAAGAGTTCCTTTTCTCTTGAAAAATCAACAGAAAACTGTGCTTTTGACATGTTCTGCTGTTTTGTCTGTAAATCTTCTACTGCGAGCTCAGCCTGTAATAGGAGCTATCCTTTGAGAACAGATTCAGAACAAGTACTACTTATGTTGATTCACATCTACAGAAATCCGACGTGAGATAACCAAATTCACTCGGCTAGGTCCAACAGCCATTCATCTATGACAAATCACATGCATGTTCCCAGACCCTTTTTTGTGTGGAAATTATTCAAGGAAGAAGGGAAGGGAACACAAACATAAACTTCTCTATAATGATAGTGTATAATAAGGTGCAAGCTTTTTTGTATTATTGGAATGAGAGAACAATATAATAGTAGCACCAGCACGACAAACCCGAACCTCTCGAAGATGATCTGGAATTTCTCTGAGGAATCTTGATGGTTGAATCATCTGCTAAGAGAAAGACTTTATTACTCAAAAAGCTACAAAATTAACATAGGAGAGTTGATTCTCCACTAATAAACAGTGAGGGTGGGGAGGAAATTTAATAACTAGCAATCCCCAAAAGTTCATAAAAAAGGAAGATATACTAAGAAATTGGATATGTTTTATGCCAAGCACCTGCCAATTGGAATCCATCATAACATACAGAATGAAAAGCTTTTTCCGAGCACGAGTCATTGCAACATACAAAAGGCGCCTTTCCTCCTAAGAACCAAAAAAAACAAGTGTAATTGACTTCCGCAATGAAAAAGTTTATAAAGACGAAAGAAAGAGATAAACAATGTCCCCCCAGGAACAAAAAATTACCTCAATTGAGGTCTCATTGTCCTGTGCGACACCATTAAATTCATGCAACAATGGAATTTCAGATTCGTTTGCCTGTGTCATTGATGAGAGCATTAATGCAAGGGAAAATGGCTTCAACGATATTAGAGTACCTTGATGCATGACGAAAGAAATTATCAATCCCAATGTCAAAAAACTTTTAGAGGTTACTTGACATGTTCAATGACAGCCATATCTTCAAAAGAGCATGTCAAGCAAACTAGTAAATCGATGTGCTCAAGTACCTTAACTACGAAAACCACATCCCATTCTAAGCCTTTTGACTGCAGCAGAAGGAGAAAGTGATTAGAATATGCTGAGCCATGGATATAGCCAAAGGGGACTGCGCGTGCGAGTAAGAGAAATAAACCTGATGAATGGTAGTCAAGGTGACAGAGTTTTTATTATCGCATCTCTGGGAGCGAAAATTTTCTCTCTCACGCTCAGATATAAAGTCAATAAAAGCTTTGAGCACATTACGACAACCTTTCTCTTCTGCTACAACTTCACTATCCCCTTCTACAGGAACAGATTTAGTTGATAAAAATTCAGAGACATCATCCAGTAAGTACTGAAGAACCTGCAGAGAGATGTGATCAAATTCCAACTACATGCATGTAATAACATTCACGTGAGGATAGAGGAATTCCAAACTTCAAGATGAAAACTCCAAACTTACAGATCTCATGTCATTGTCTTCATTCAACAATTTTCCTCCATCAACATTGACAATTGCCCGTTGCTCAAGAAGGTATTTCTAAAAATTAACGTATGAACTATCGATAAGATGCTAATGCAGGTATACTGAACCAGAACAAGGTAATCAGACATTTCATTAAGAACACATGCTCATACCATTGACCATTGTATCTTAAAACATCATTGAGAAATAATGTCTAATTCATAAAAAGAATAAGGAGGAAGATGCAAAGCTTGCCAATAGGAGGTCACAAGAGATGGTCATGGATGAACGCATGAAAACATAAAACCAAATGCTAAAGCAAACTTTGACCAGCACACCCTTCATTCAAAATCACCCGATACAACCAATATAGCAAAAGACCCACTCAGAGCAAGCTAGAGTAGATAGCAAAACAATCTTGTACGTTGCACATAAGCCCATGTTAAATATCAATTTCTAAATCCGTTCTTGAAAAATGGAATAAGTTATTGCCCATAAACAACCAAACAAGACCACCTTCAGAAACTAAGCTGTCGAAACCTCAAATTTGAAGCTGAGATAAGCTATGATAACTTTCCTGCATGCAAAGTCCATTCTTTAATTGTTTATTTTCTTTTTGGGATAGACAAATTGGAAAACATGCTATGAGCAAGAAGCAGCATATATATGAATCTCTAGTGCGCTCCTGCACTATTAGAGATGGCTATCAGATCCAAACAAACTGACGATCTCTCTATAGTAAGAAACATCACAAATAAGAGCTATGACTGTAGTAAAGAACCAAGAGGCAATAATCCACAGACAGATATGAAAAAGAGAGTCAAGCATGCAATATCCGAAGTTCCTATTAGCCAAAACGTGAAGAGGGACACAATTATGCCCTTTCCTATCGATAAAAGTGTAAAGACATAAATGCAAACACATAGACAAGAACTGAATCATGTAATCACATTCACGGTCACAAACCTTGATGAGAAACATCAGAAAACGTAAAAAGCACTCAACAGATATCCAGGCATCTTGTGGTTTTTGTACAAGGCCACATGTATATCCATGTACATGGAACCACAGTAAATTAACAAAGCGTGCCCTAAAGTAGAGAAGTAAGATTTACCTACCACTCTCAGTGCTATTCAATGAATTAACTTAGGACAAGAGAACAAGATAAATGTGCCTCAGGTACCTCTATGAGACAAGCAAATGAACTCAAAAGTAGTAAGTAACGATGAGAACATTAACCTATGACTAAACAGTTCATTCACCAAAAAACGACATGCTGAACCCAATTTCATGACAGTTTGAACTCATGAAAGTGCTTTCTCCTTCAAAAAAAAAACTGGGGAAAAGGGAAGACAAACCTGAGGCACCATGTTTGCTACTGAGGTTATGACAGCTGAAATTGATTGTTCCTGTAGGAATTGATTTTGGAGGTCAATTTCTTCTAAGTCAAATCAAACAAATTGACAGATTGAATGGTTTCTATTGCCAAGACACACAAAATGGTTTTATTTTCATCAATAGACATCAAATTATTAATAGCAAGGAACATTAAGTGATGACTCCGACGCGAAGCCAAGAAGATTTACCCTGTGAACAAGTTTTGATAACATCTCAAGGGTCGACAACACCTTGCGTCCTTGGGTAAGCTGACTCCTGTAATCAGTTGCAAGGTTCATGTTTGGGTAAATACAAGAGACTCTACATGGTGAACGGGTATACTACACTTAATATAAGCTGAAAACACATACATTATAGAGGGGGTGGGGGAGAGAGAGATAGAAAGAGATAGAAAGAGAGAGAGAGTGAAGAGAGATTGTGGTTTACAAGTGAACTTGCAGATCGAATTTCATAATTCTCAAAAGAACAACTGTCCCATAGTACCAACACAGTGAATGCAAGAAGCATAGGGAGCACCTATCCTTACAACTTACAGAAAGAAGTTCAAATCTTAAGAGTAAATAATTTTAATGGCATCAAGAGGAGTAAAGTGAGCTTATACACCTACTTGAGCTGGCGATATCTTAGGATTATGCGTGGTCAGAATCACCTACCCCTGTACACAAACTATTCATTTGGCAGTATCAAGATGTGTTCCAGAAAACCTAAGCTCCTATGGTTCATCACAAGTTTCTCAAGAAAATAAAAATCTGCAGTTAACACTATTGTCTGTTTGGTTTTTAAATATTCTCAAAACAATTACGCTTAGCAATTTGCGCAATTTTCTTCAAGCTGCCTTGTGCACTTCTATTTTCAATGCCAAATTGCATAAATTATAAATGAACTAGATTCTAAAACTGAAAATCAAGGGCTGATTATTCATTATTATAAGCCAAGATAGATGGTGCAAGTGGTCCAAAAAATCTGTCTTACAGCTTTGAGATAATTGGATATGCTCTGAACTTCAGACCAGTATAACCAATATAAGCATTGAATATATGTACAGAGACAATGAGCCACCATCCAAAGTAAGAACATTGAGAGGAATCTGGTTAACAGAACCTCTTGAAGGTGCCGGAAATCTTCACCCTGAAGATGTCGGAGGCAGCTGATACAAAGCTGCATTTTCTAAAGGTTGATATTTTGTCAATATGACCAATTATCTGCAAGACAGAGAAACAGAAACTCAGATTTTTCTCAGAGTGAATATATCTTTGGTGATCAAGAAAGAAAACTAGCACACAAATTGCAGACACAAGAACAAGATCTTGGAAAATGTATAGTGTATGGCAGCATGTAATATGCACTTATAGAAACTAACACAAAATATGTACCCTTTTCTTTTCCTCTTTCTCGAAAGGAAGTAAAGCCTTGAAGATCAGACGGTATGGGCCATCGTCACATGCGGGCAATGTTGTTTTAAGCATAGCAATAATGGCTCTGACCACCTATCATAAAACGAGCTAAATCAACAATCAAACAATAACAGTAGTCTGTTGGCATCATGACAGAGGAACTACAAGAAATGGTACTAATTTATAGGAAACAGACTACCGCTAACAAAAGCATATCGAAGTTTCGAACATAGAAACTGTATGTACAGTAGAGCAGAATAAACATTGGCATCTACAAGGCGTGAAGGTGCAAGTAGAAATAGAAGGTTGTATATGCAGGACAAAATTTGGTCGTCCATGCACTAAAATGCACTGGCATTGACACTATGAAGCAAGCAACTATGATACTGACAAATTCAGAGAGTTGTTTCTCTGAAGAATTCCAAGATTGTGTTAAGAATTCCACTATACCATTACGCCAATATTTGCAGTTCAGCTATAAAAAAAAGAGGCCTATTGTCAAATTACTCGCACACAAACACAAAATCTCCTCCCTTTCCTTAAGCTAACAAAAAGAAAAATGCACACGCGTCATCATACCATCATTAGATATTGCACCTGCAAATATTTGTGCAAGTTGTAAGCAGCCTTAAAATCTGAAATATATGCAAGTTTTTTAAGCATTCTTATTACATAGATTAAATGGGGCAAGGACACGGCCTAGATTGTGATTAACATCACATCAGTAAAACATTTTTTACAGCTACTTTCCTCGCATGTGAAAAATCATTGTAGTTCAGGAAGGTATCATGTGAATGAAATTATCAACTTTCACACCTACGTTTTTTCCTCTCTCCATAACTCATTTATCATGGAAGTATATTACAAAAACTACTCATAATAGGCAGCCAACAAAACTATGAGAGGCACAAAATCTGCCCATACAATGAAAACACATGATAGTAGAAATCACACATCCATATGCATAAAACCCTCAGTATAATGAACTAGAATGGATGATACAGAAGAACAAAATAGGAAACTAGAAGAATGTTACAACCTTCTTCCTATATAATGCAACACCGTGAATATTAAAAGGTATTCTCCTTTCACGGAAAGCCATTTGGAAGATTTTTCCTGAAACCTGTTGTATGACAGATTCCTGATCAGTCAACTGATATCAAATGTTTGTGTCATGAAAACTTTCACTATGGCAAGTAAGCATGACCTGCCTCCGGTAAAGAATTGCAATGTCGCTGCAGGAGCAGTTAGCAGCAGAACCATTAGAAGCAATCTCCAGGATCTTGTCCACAACAAAAGCACACTGCGCCTCCTCAGTGTGACATTCTTTGATAGTTATCTGTGAATTGGCCCATTATTAAGTAACCAACTACAAAACATATAGTAAACTACGCAAAAAAATCTTACACTTTCGTTATAAAGAACAAGGCATAAATAAATTACCTTGGATCCAGAAGAATTATCAGTAAGAACATCTTTCAATTGACATCGCTTCAGATTATTTTGTATGAGAGAAGACGCAGCCTCAACAATACAGCGTGTGGATCGATAGTTTTTGTTAAGTCTGATCTGAATCATAAATGTATAACAAAATCAAAGAATCATACTTAACCACAACCTCAAACTCCTTTGGGAGAACTTAACTGTAGTTTCACAAAATTTTGTGCATGCTGGAAATATAATAAAGGAACATGATGAGTCAAAGGTCAAAGCAAACCTCTTTGTAGTTTGAAAAATCTCTGCGAAATGAATCAAATCCTGAAACATCAGCTCCGTTGAAACTAAAAATCGACTGCAGCAGGACATATATGCATTAGACTTTAAGAACAATTAACCTGAAGATGGATTTCCAGAGCACACACGCGCCAAAAAAAGATCAATCAACAACAAACAAAAATAGAAGCAAAACACAGCAAAGAAAACCTCTGGTTGTGAAAAATAGCAGGCACCTGATCATCATCGCCAACAATAGTTATGCGGTTATGAGATGCAAGAACCCGGAGTAGATTGTATTGCATGGAACTAGTGTCTTGAAACTCATCGATTACAATGGCTTTCCATGAATCCTGACACTCCTTGAATACTTATAATTGGACAGAAAGAGCAAACCATGTTCAAAACATAAGTAATATCTGAAGTTGCATATGTTGCATAAATTTATGAAAGATAAAACCAACCTGCAGGAAACTCGGTAAGCAGCTTTACAGAACTGCTGATTAGGTCATGATAATCCAAAGCATTACAAGACTTCAGAGTATCATTGTAGTTTCCCAGAATTGCAGCCTGATTTGGATCCAGACCTTTGAATCAAAAAAATTGTAAGCAGAAGTACCAAAAAATATCTGTAACAGTCATTTGACAGCTTACTCCTATTTCATCACCCATTTTACTGCATTCTTCAGGAGTCTTTCCAGAAGCTTTAGCCTGAAATTAGAGCAAATTAATTGCATTGTACCACATATATTATGAAGTTAATTGGCATAACAAGCACAATGGAGAGAGAGAGAGAGAGAGAACGCTTGCAGCAGTTTCCACCAGCAAAAAAATGTGCAAAAAGAGGAGAAAAGACGTGTCATTCCTCATTTTGGTATCTGTAAAATGACAAAGTCACCAACACAAGGTCCACCTAAACAAAAGAACAGCCAATCCACGTCCAAAACAGAATATGATTACTTAAATTACAACAGAAAATTAATTCCACAACCACAATTTGGTTCTCTGAAAGATCTCTTTAATCCATGTGAAAAGCCTATTTCCAATTTATTGACAAAGTTGAATTTCTCCATGCAGGATACACTCAGCACGCAATATCTAGTTAGCGCTTATGTAACATCTCATATTGAACAACATAAACTTGCTTTCCCTGATCAGAGAATCTCTTCCCCCACAACATGGTTCCAGCATTCACACCTCAGATACAATCAAACCTTACTCAACCTCCACTCACAAATTTGAACAAAGAAATTGATAATTGTTCCATATATACTTCTACTAGTGGCTACTAAAAATTCATCAGGTCAATGGACTAGTTTCCTACCTGCTCCTGTTAACATAGTATCTTGCTCATTTTTTCCCCTCCAACAACTACACAAGAGGTCTCACAACTGCATTTTACAAGGCATCTCCTTATAACCGTCACCCACATCACAAAACCCGAATAACTTTGGGTCAACTAATATTTATACTTGAAGAGAGTATGAGAACTGAATACAGTAAACAGTAGCACAATCATGCTATGCACCTCATTCTCTATGCAAACAATTCAAGAATTCAAGTGATAGAGTTTTACGTATACTCAAACGGCAAGAAATGACCTAGGAACATGCTACTGCTCATGAAACTGTCCTTACATAGACAATCGACATCATGTCTGTTTATCAAGAACTGCTGCTATGTTCATTTTGCCTCGGTTTCACATCTCCATGAATGGCGTATGTTTGCCCCACCACATTGTCCCTGACATTTAAGTCATTTTCCCCCCAATATAGGCAAGATATCATAAAGAAACCACTCACATAGCTACTTCTAGCAAGCATGACCAAACCATATTCATTGATATGTCTGCATATGGAAGCACAAACTTATCTATACCAAGGGCAGCTGGTGACACCTGAGAGTTCGCAATTACCGCTACCAAAAATCAATTTACTTGAGAGTCTTTAGAATCACATATTGCATTTCATCGAATAATTTTACAGTTGAGAAAAGAGGCCTACAGTCAACAAATTAGAAGTATCAGCAGCCACCAAGACAAATCACCCAGTACATCTCAGTCTTCTCCCTATAGGTTACCTTATACACATCAAAATCAGTATTCCTATTTTTCTAAGCAACGTAGACTTGGTTGAGATAATGTCCCAGATCAGTCCTTTAACCTTTAAGGTAACGCACAATCACTTAATTTTTCTATACATATCACTAAGACAAAATGTTTTGACTAAGACTTCACTCAATAAAACAGATACTAAAGATTGCATAAACTTTGCTAAGACATTTGCCAAATTTAACAACTAATGAGATCACTTACTCTCCAGATATTCACTTCATCTCAAGATTTACTCAAATCAACACAACTATTCCTTAATCCAAATTGCATGGGGCCGGCTCTTTAGGTCCTTTTGAAAATAAGGGATATATCACGTCCCTATCCAGAATAATCCTTCCTTTTTTACTCTAGCGGACACTATTCTCCATTCACCAGTCTTTGTACTAGTTGTATGTATGACAATGACACCAGCAATTATAGCTGCCAAAGCCAGTAACCTCAGAAGCATTAGCACCGTAGATCAAACTTCCATGGAACAACTTTGGATTCTAGAAAACCTGCTAACAGTCCATAAGTATCAGCAAACAGCAAGACAAAACACCAACGACATCTCAGTCTTTTCTCCATAATTTACTTAATGCACATCAATATCAGTATTCCAAGTTGAATTATCCAGTCACACAGTCTCAGTTGAGAAAACGTCTCAAACCAGTCTCTGAACTTTAGAATATCTTGCAATCACTTGCACAGAGTGAGACAGACAATTGTCACATTCGCATAACCCTCCTTTTTCCAAGCTTTGGACCAGCAGTATATGCCAATGACTGCCAGCTAAGGGGATGTTCGTTTTCTAAAAAATTGTAAGATTTTTAGAATTTTGATAGAATTGTGAATATTTATGTAGATTGGAGTTTTATAGGTTTTTGTGTAAAGGTTGGTGAAAAGTTTTAAAGATATTTAATTTTTGTTGGAGTTTGTAAAAATGTGTAGAGAAAGATGATTTGATGTAATTGTTTAATAAAAAAATATTCAAGTTAGGTGAAAAAGTATAAAGAGAAGATTTGTTATAATGGTTTTTTAAAAATGTATTGGAGTTTGTGTGAAAAGTTGTTGGAGATTATGTAAAATGTATTAGTGTTTGTGTATGAATTTTTGAGATATTAGATGTTCGTTTTGCAAACTTTGTTGAATACATTTGTATTCTAGAATATTTTTACAAACGAACATGCCCTTAGTATCATAGAAAACATTTCATCGAAAAACTTTGCAGTCAAGAAAAGAGACCAACAGTCTATGAACTAGAAGTATCAGCAGACCCCAAGACAAATCCCTCAGTACATCTCAGTCTTCTCCCCAAAATTTACCCAATACACCTCTATATCAGTACTTCAATCTGAATTACCATGCCACACAGACTCACTCCAAGCAGCATCTCAGACTAGCCCTTTAAACTTTAAACTATCGGACAATCACTTGACTTTCTCTTGCATATCACTAAACCAACATATTTTGACCAACACTAGCACCCAAAGAGACGGATAATGGTAGCGTAAATGGTCCAAATATTCACTTAATCTCAACCTCTATTCAACTCAACTCAACTATACCTTCATCGCAATTAAACGGGAGCTGGCTCTCTAGGCCCTCGTCAACTAATCTGGGTTGCCCATTCTGTTTCCCAACTCTACTGTATATATAACCTCCCTATCTAAACTTAATCTCTTTGCCAGTTTAACAGGTGCTGGCTCCCAGGCCCCTGTCAACTAAATGCCCATTCCCTTTCCCAACTCTATTGTATCTAAAAAAACGTATCTAAAGTAATTCTTTTTTTCTACTTTCCTTGAACCTTCTTCTGGTCTCTCTCTACCTCTTTTGCTCATCCAATATTACATCCATTAACAGAAAAGAGGCAAAATTTTACACTCTCCGTCAACCCACCAAAACATCCTTTCTCCAGGCTTTGGACCAGCTGTAAGTATGCAAATGACAGCAACCGATTCCTGCTACCAAAGTCAGTTTACTCATGAGCATTTAGTATCAAAGATCATAATTTCAATGGACAACTGTGGAATCGAGAAAAGGGACCTACAGTTCATGAAGAAGAAGTATCAGCAGACACCGAGACAAATCTTCCCCTACATCTTAGGCTTCTCTCCATTACTTACCTAATCCACATCAATACCAATATTCAAAGCATGCAACACACAGACTCAGTTGAGACAACATCCCAGACCAACCATCTCAATTTTAAACACTTGATTTTTCGATGCATATCACTAAGCCAATATGTTTTGACCAACACTAACATCCAAAGAGACAGATAGGAGTATTGTCAAACTTAACAACTAATGACTTCGCTAATCTCCCAATATCCACTTAATCTCGAAATTTACTCAACGCAACTCAGCTATTCCTTGATTCCAGTTAAAGGGGGCCTGGCTCTTTAGGCCTTTTTTGGGTTTGCTCATTCTTTTTTGTTATTCTATTACTCTATCATATCCATCACCACCCTGTCTAAAGTAATCTGTCTTCTACTTCAATCAATGTTATTTTGGGTCTCTCTCTAGCTCCTTTTGCTCAGTGAACATAAATCAAAAAGTAAGGAATCCATTTACAAAAAGTGGCTGAATTTTACACTGGCTGACAACACATTAAACCCTCCTTTCTCCAGGCTTTGTACCAGCTGTACCTAATGACAGCTGGTGACACCTGAGAACCTGGAACTATCACTATCAAAGTAAGTCTAATTGAAGCATCTAGTACCAAAGATCACACTTTCATTAGACAATTTTGAAGTCAATAAATAAGCCCTAAAGTTATGAATTAAATGTATCAGCAGCCACCTAGGAAAATCACCCAGTACATTTCGGTCTTTCTCCATAATGTACCTAATACACATCAATTGCTGTTTTCCAAGTTGAATTACCGTGCAACATAGAGAAAAAGCTGAGGCAATGTCCCAGAGCAGTCCTTTAAAGTTTCAGGGCATCCCTCAGTCTTTCTATGCATCTCACCAAGCCAATATGTTTTGACCAACTATTACACAATGTGAGACAGATGATAGTAACACATGCGATAACTCTGCTTAACCATTTGCCAAATGTAACATCTATTGATTGCACCTTTTTCTCCCTACTATATTGTATCCATCACCAGCTTATCTAAAACAATTCTTTTCGTGTACTTCGATCAATATTATATTGGATCTCCTTCTACCTCTTATTGCTCTGACAACTTGAACTAAAACATAAAGAATCCATCCAAGAAAAATCGCTAAATTCTATACTGACCGTTAGCCTACTGTCCCTCCTTTCTCCTGGCTAGGGGTGTCCATTAGCCGGTCCGGCCTGGTATAACCGGAGTTGCCCAGAGTGTATCAACTGGACCGGCCATGCTAATGAGACCAGACCGGCCAAGAACCGGTCCGGTTTGGGCCCAGGGTTTGGGCCACGTTTTTTTTTTTGGGGGGCTTTTTTTGAACCCTCGCGCAAGGCCGCGCGCGGGACGCCACTCACGCAAGGCCCTTGCCTGCGTCCACTCGCGGCCTTATGCGAGGGTTCAAAAAATAAATTTGGTTTTTTTTTAATGACCGATTCGGATCGGTCTGGAGCAGTATACTCCGGTCGGGTACCGGTTTTCTGATGTGGGAAACCGGGACCGGACAGGAGTATACCGGTTTCACCGGACCAGCCATTCCGGTAGACTATTTGTCACCGGTTCTGCCAAAACCGATCCGGTTTGGCCGGTTTCTTGGACAGCCCTACTCCTGGCTTCAAACCGGCTGCGTAAGAGACCTGGGACTCAAAATATTGACACTGAAGGAGATTCATCTAAAATCCGATTATCATGTAGAATCTTGAGTAGAGGAATTGACTGAAAAAACTGTAAAAGGTTAATAAGAAATAATACGAGGTAGTTTCAAATTTCTGCCAAGATAATGAGGAAACTAAAATGAATCAGGAGCTGAAACACAGCTTTTTCCAGATAATAACAATTACTAGAAATGTAAGATATACAAATTCGGAGGTTCAGGACTATTTTCCAATTACAGAATACCAATGATAATCAAGCTAAAATGAAGATGTCTATTGAATTTTTACCTGCTGTATGTTAGGAAAGTTGTATAAACAATTCTGCCAACTTTTGCAACATTTAGCAAATGTAGCTCGTAATGGAACAGCCAACAAACTGCTAAAAAAGTTGCTAGGATATGAAGTCTACGACAATGGTAAAAGAGAATTAGATATGCATGTAGTCTTCTCAGAAGGAAAAGGATTAATATCACTGTAGGTGCTGGATGCAGAACTACTCAATAGAGACCCAAAAAAAAAAAGGAAAATCCATCAGTCGTTAGCAACTTTCACATAAACTAAGCAAGTGTTGGAACCTCTGAGTGGATTAAATTTGACTTGTCATTTAAATGGATAGAAAGCTGAAATATAAGAAGAAAGTTAGAATGAACTTATCAATAGTGATAACCTTTTTACACAACCTATATTAGTTTTTGCATTGCAAAAACAGAGCTACATATCGTAATAACATCGATAGAGCAATAACCTTAGTCACAAACTTCAGCCATTTCTTTGACTTATCCTTATAATAGTGCGGTGACGCTATACCATTGGGGTCTTCAGCAAGTATGCAGGCATTATTATTCTGTCTACTCTTCTCATTTTCTGATAACCGCACAGCCTCAATAATTGCTCTTCTCTGTTGACCATGCCCATATATTAGGAATTCTGATGTGCGCCCCAACCTATAACATCAGCAGCGTGTTAGTCCTCAGAAAGTATCAAAGATTATGGGGTTTGGGTGGGGGGGGAGAGGAAGATGAGGTGGAAAGGACACCAAACAAGTTGGCGGATGGGTTTTTATAGCTGATACTGAACTACAATAAAAATGAATAGTAGAAACCAAATCACCCTTCGATCATTGCAGATTATTGTGTCAATATTATACTATTCCAGCAGAACATGACGAGTAAAAATCTATATTAACTTAAGGTGTCATGCAGCAAAGATGTATATACATTATGGCTCTGGACAGGCTGAATAGCAAAAAGCATTCATGTAGTTGATCCTCCACCTATTAGTTGGGGCTAAGGTTCTATTGAGTATCTACCTTACATTTATGAAAAAGGAAAAGGGTAACCACTAATGGGAACAGCCTACCATTTGCATGTATGACCAATTGCATGACAATGACACCCTCTCAACTTGAGGCATGGTGTGGTTACCAATACACACTAAGTAGGGAGCAATATTGGGCCTATCAGAGGATACTGGATAGACACAGGAAAACTGACACACAATATATTGGACAAGACTGAGGAAACAGAACTGTATTTGCACGCCTGGAGCAGCTCACTTTTTGCTAAAGTGACCAGCTTTCAAGTAGTGGAGAGTATAGTAGGCATTTCATGCTTTTCGGAGGGGAACGGAATTCAAAGTCAAAGATGTAATCATATGTAACTTTCATGAGATTCCCTTCCATCTCAGAGTGAGCATACTTCTCTGCATGTGAACGACAAAGTTGCAAGGAAAATGAGTGGAACGTGCTGATTGTAAGCTCCTTAGCCGTTGACTTCCCAGCCACTGCTGCAATGCGATCTCTCATCTCAGACACTGCTGCTGTAGTAAATGTCATCGCGAGTATGTTTGATGGAGGAATTCCCTAGACATGTTTTAATGGAGAGGAAATAAAAGTAAAAGGGAGCAATCAAGCCAACCAGAGTCCTCAACAATAAGAAGAGGGACGATATAAAAGAAAGATCAACCATTTAGATTAAGAAAAAAAATCCACATAAACGATAATCCAGAACAGAAAAGGTGAAATACCTCATTAAGTAGCATTAACACACGCCCAACCATTGTGGAGGTCTGGAATTAAAAGCAGAAATTCATTGGTAACCACAAGAGAAAATGATATATCATAGTACACCAAAACTATCATAAAAATCACTTTTTTATTCTGAGAGACACACAGAGAGATAGGCAGTAACCTTTCCACTTCCTGGACCAGCAACAATCATCAAAGGGATAGAAATATCACTACAAGCTGCTTCTCGTTGCTTGTCATTTAGAGACGCCAAATATTTCATGTACTCCTCAGGCATGTTCCCACTCGATACAGTTTGAGAAGTAACTAAATTGCTCCCAAAGTCCAATGTGCCTTCTGTTTCCACACTGTCAGATCTAGTGACAGACTCCGAAATGGAACTGAGATCACCAATTCCATGAATATTATGCTGACTACCCACAAGAATGTCACTACCTGGAGCCAGCCTTTCTGCTTTTATCGCAGATTTCTGCTCACATAAAGCATCTATTTCTTCCAAAATGAACTCATCCAAGTCATCGTCAAGAATACTAGGCATCGAAATGGAATTAGTTAAATTAGCACATTCAGGGTGTTTCATATAAGTTTTATGAGAATCCAACACATGGTCATTCTCTGAAGTAACAGCAATCGTACTTGCACCAGGACTATGATCCATTACTTCTACACAATTGGCAGCAAAGCCCCCAGAACAGGAACGGTTGCTATTTAGCCTATTTTCACCTGTTGACTTGGCCCCCATCACAAAAGATGAGGACGGTGTGTTTGTTGGTATCTCTGCAAGAGGAACTCTCTTGATGCTGCTAATCTGAGCCATGGTTGCAATCTGATTTGCATCCCCAATTCTGGAAATAGAAATGACCAGCGTGATCCGAAATATAACATTTAATCATTTAATGTTCTCAAAATTACCAAACAATAAAATATTAATAAAGGACAAAATACTTGAAAAATCTATCATATGTTCAGCCTTCAAGAAAATCTATGAAAAATTATGAGTCCAGTATTCAGCCTTACTCTGTTACAGGTTCAGAGAGGAAAGGTAAAAGAAAGGGGCAAAATCATAGTACATCCCGAAGTTTCAAAACGGCATTTACGTCCATGATGTGTTCGAACATGATCAATTCTAGCCTTTCATTTGATTTGACCGTTAAACCACATACAAAATAACCGAAATAGCCGTCCAACACAAAATTACTAAAAATATTTTAAAAAATCATTAGAATATAAAAAATGATATATACAAATAAGTAATGTTTTTTAAATAAAAATATTGAAACTCTATTTCAGTAATATATTTATTTTTTGAATTTTTATTTACTTTTTATATTTTGTCTTACGGGCATTTCAGTCCTTTTGTATGTTTTTTTTTTCACATGACTAACCTAACGCGAAGAACGTAGTTTTGAAACTTAGACCGGGGAGATTGATTTTGACCTATAATCAGCAGCTTACTATGACATTTAGCCTAAAAGAAATCAACATTTCGAGGATAAAGCTTAGGCTTCCTCTGATTGATAAATCTATCTAAGGAAAAAGAAAGATGACGGAATTAGCTCGCAAAACTAACTTCATCTTACCAAAGAACTATATCAGGTCCAGTTTGGCAGGGAATTTCTTCTCCTAGAAGTCCACTAACTTAGTAAAAGCTAAAAATCATGTTTACATTTCACTTCTTTCCAAGAATTCTCAGAAATTAACAATGGTGCTAGGTTTTCGAGTTTGGGACCAGGTCTGAAGCCTAGATATAAGTTCGGGAACAGAGAACAAATATGAAATGAAAAGATAATTCAGTGTAGAAAAGCAGTTACATAGAAGTCCGCGAACGAAGAGGAGAAATGAAAATAAAATAAAATTCACTGTAGAAGAGCAGTTACTTAAGAGCAGGAGACTGAGGAGGAAAATGAGCGGAAGCGTCGAGACGAGGCCGTTTGCGAGCAAGTAATGCCTTTGCGGCTCTGAAATTCTGAGAGATTCGAGCTCTTTGATCCTCTGTGATTTCTCTGCTGCACATTTGGGGAATGGATGGGTATGGATTCTCCTTATTCATTATTCATTAGCTCTATAGGGAGAGAGCGAGCTGCGTCTTTTATGGAAAGGTCGGGAGGAAAATGTGACTCAAAAGCCGAACCTAGGAGGAGGAGGAACCTGTCGGAAAGACATGTGTGACACCGTGAGTTGTTTGGCATCCCTTCTGGCTTCCCCCCTCCGTGTCAAATTCAAAACGAAATGGGCCTTTGTGGGCTGAATTAAATGGGCTTTACGGATAAGTGAGTCACGCATTGTAATTTTCTTTCTCTTTTCGTATTTTTTACGCCTAAACAAAAGACTTAGGGGTTGTACGGCTAAATAAAATTCTCAAGATTTTTTTGAATTCTCAGAATACAAAATATTCTACAACCAAACATCATATTTAACCCTACATAAAAATAACTACAAACGCATACCAATAAAGTTAACCTCACATAAAATTTCTCAAAACACAAAAAATCTTCAAAATACAACGTAACCGAACAACACCTTAAGAATGGTCTTACACCTCTTATCAATGGGTTTTTAAACACTAATTATTAAGTAAAATATTTAAGAAATATTGAGTTTTAATAAAAAAAAATAGTGTAAAAATGATGAGAGAAAAATAGAATTTTAGGGGAGTTTATGAAAAATTAAAGAGAAAAGTATAATTTTATGGGTTTACGTTAATTATATATACAAGCTAAAATTTTGAAATAGTACTAAAATTTTAATATGATTTGCATTTGCAGACGCGTCCGTACAAACAATTAATCTATGTGACTCCAAATCAATAATAGGGCCTTGATTTTTACATTCACTCATATGTTTAACTCACAACTAAATCTAAACCCATACAAGTGAAAGCTTCGGTAATTTTTTTTTTTTTAAAAAGTGTTATTTCAAACTATTTATTTATTTTTCATACAAAAAATAACCCTCTTCTTCTTTTTTTGCCTTCGTTTAGCTAACATGAAAAAGCATAAGAATTGACAAGAAGTTAACGAACTCAAATAAAATAAAATGCTGGATGTTTTCTATCAAGAAATAAGCATAAAAATTAATCGGTAAATTATAGTAATATGTTAATGAATTTGGGACATTCTAAGGCAATAGTCTTCATTGTAAAAACCTGCTCCTAGTTGCCCGCGATGCACGCGTGGTGGTTTGACCTTAGTTTTTTTTTTCTAATATTCTTGATAGGACTTTACCTTAAACGAACTTCGCGTCCAACAAACTCATTTTAGAGAGTGCTAAAAATAATAGATTCGTGTTAGATAGCAATGGCGGTAAACATCTGTTATTCATGTTCTTATAATAAACTCGTCTATTTCCTTGTGTCTCTACATTCATAATTAACGCAATAAAGGACAATCTTAGGTATAAATGTCTCTATTATTGTAAATACTTTCGTCACTTAATTACATATTTTTCAATTTATTATATGTGAAATACATAGAATTTTGTGGGCTATTGAAAAGTACAAACTATTTTAATAGTGTGCAAAAAGATCACAATTTTTGTTTAAAAAAAATTGAATTTGTATAAGAAAAATTCGAGAGTTTGTAATTGTCTTATTTGGAAGGGAGTGGTTGTTTCCATATTTGTAAATAAAAAGGTTGATCCTCTAATTCATGCAATCTGGAATAATAATAATAGCGACCTAGGGAAAAAGGCAAAAAAAAAAAACTTCATAGCGTACCTGTAATTAAGGAAAAGGGCACTAAAAAAAATGTCAATGAAGATGGGGAATGGGTGTGGAAGAGAGACTTTGCTCTTTTCAGTTTTCACGGTCCTCGGACTGCCCGAAGCGGAGATAGCGAGAAAATGGAGGCCCTGAAAGCCTCGTACGGAGACACGTCCTCCGACTCAGACAACGACGCCTCAACTCCAGTCCCTACTAACTCCCAAGACTCCCCAACACCTTTGCCCTCGCCTCCTGTTTATCTTCTCAACCCTTCCAGTTCCAATCCTCTTGGTACTATGCCCACCAATCTTCTCTACTCTTCGCAATTTCATATCTTGGCTACCGAGAGAAACCAGAATGAAAACAAACCATTTTGGGGGAACTGTCATTCAAACAACTGAACAAGCAAAAACGTTTTCCACAGAAACCACACACGGCTGAAGATTTTTCGCCTTTTCTTTTAGATTATTATATAAGTTTTTTGCTTACCAGTGTTTGATGTTTTATTTTGAGAAGGGACTCTGGACTGCCTCCAAACTTGTCAGGCCACTAGAGTTAGGAGCTTTCCCCATGAAGAAGGGAACTTTGCTTTGCATGTGTACATCCCAGGTAATCAACAAACTACTAGTATCTCAGCTTCTTTCCGGACTCAACTTCATAAAATTTGCCCTGACTGAAAGCTTAAAGAGAGTGCTCTACGCCTCTCTAGATGCTTATTGTCTATGACAAGTTATTGAGTGCAATGGTGAGAAAGATCTATAAGCACAAACAGTCAGCATTCTGCCTTGGTTGTGAGTTAGGGAACATAATATAATGCAGTTCGACTTCGGTATCTTCTTTGTGTTTCAATGTCCGGTTCGATTGAATGTATCCAGTAGGTTAAATTTGGACTCGACCTTATGAAATGCTTGATTTTGAGCTTAGACCTTTGCTTAATCTACGTGCTTTCAGTTTACATACCAGATGCGCCAAAGAAAGATCTGGCCTTGTGTTTGAAGAAGTTAACATCTCTGGTACCTGACCTTCACGTCGCCGATGTTGATGTCCCACTTGACAGTCTGTGCAAAGATGATCACAAGCTCGAACAAGTGGCCCTAGGAAGGGAATTCCACATAAGTCTGGGAAGAACTGTCCCAATCCGGGTGCATCAGATTGACTCGGTGGTATCAATGCTTCGGCAGAAGCTTCAATCTCAGAAGCGGTCAGATTTTATTTCTAGCATATCAATTCTAGTTCAAGTGCAAAGCATGATGTTATGGGTTTCCACATCAATGCATAATTTGGTTGTGAAGCAGGTACTGGATCGATTTTAGTAAGTGGCAAGTTTTTCTTAATGATGATCATACACGAACCTTTTTATCAATGGAAATTCTTACTGGAGGATTAGCTGAGGTGCGCTGGACATGCTTTTCTTTCTCTCTTTTCCACCTAAGTTCCTTTTTTTATGCTTTTTTGTCCTCGTTAAGTCTTGAATTTGACATTTTGCTGCAGTTTTTGCATTCTTCTTTTCTCTTTTTTGTTCACTGTGTACAGAGCTGGTAGAGTTATATGAACTATTGAAACAGTGAGTGTATGTTTTTTTTCCCTGGAGTGAAACACACTTGTTTCAATCTAAATTGACAGGGATCTCATGATTACGGTATGATGATGTGATACGGGGAATGCCAAAAAATCAAATGAATATGCAGATTGTTTTTGCATGTATCTTTATGCCAATTATGCATAGATATGCCTGAGTCAAGCAAATTTAGTGCGAATCAATGAATAGGCGCAACTATTTGTTCGGGATTATAAAAAACATGCTCCTAGACATAAGTTAAAAAATATGCTACTACCCTTAAGTGAAAAACACAAGTTAGCATGTTCATAGACATTGAATCAATATATTGCTTGTGAAGGAATAGCTGTTATTGGCTTATGGTCTATACGTTGAGTCTCTCTATCTCCACCTTCAAGTTTTTGTTCTAACTCTTTTCATATTAGCTGCATGGAAGGCCACGCCCAATGGACATGTCTGTTTCTATCTTAATAGAACTTAAAGACACATTTATATAGTTTCGTAAGAAGTCACTTGTTTCATATATTTGTGGATTAATTTGAGATTCTTCTTACTTCAATTTATTTCAGATAAGAAAGCAAATTCACACTGTGAATGAGGTTTATAAGCTTCACAACCTTCCTGAGTTCTATAAGGTTAGGTTTGTTATGGGTCATGTATTTAGTTATTTATTTGAGTACGCTTTTGCCATTTTACCCTGATATCTTACAGCAAAAGATTATGCTCATTGTGCTAACTGTTTCAACACAGGACCCTCGGCCCCATATATCCTTAGCTTGGGCATTGGGTGACATCAGTGATACCCTAAAGAGAGTGGTTGAAGAAGAGATGAAGAGATTCAATGTTAGGGGCTCATTGCATAGATGCATTTTTACCAGTAAATTCAATGGCATTGATAGTAAGATCGGTAATAAAACATATAGGATATGTAAAGTTAAAGATTAACTTAGCCTCATACTGGCAGTTTTTCTCCCGAAGCTTTTCGCTCGTGGTTATGTATTCAATTGCCAACATCTGTTCTCCCACATCATGAACTGTATGATGGAAATGGATGGGTAGATCATTCTGGTGTGTATGTGAAAAAGAAGATGATAGTGTAATTCTACTCCCTTTTCTAGTCGAAAGGAAAGAAGTATGGCTTCTGTCCCCGTCATAAGTACCAATTTACCTGTGTTTGGTAGACTAGAGGTTGTGTTATGAATTGCATTTCCTCTACCTTGCGGAAAGACATGCAGTAAACTTGAGAAGAAAAGTCTGAACGGTAGTTTATTTAAGGTTTGGTTACCTCTACAATCCCAGTGGTATTGACTTTTAAAAATTAGTCCATGAGGTACAACTTTGAACAGTATGATCCTTGTGATTCATTTGTCATATATATATAGGTCTTTTTATCCATAAAAAAATAGCCAACTAATCCAAGATCAACATAGGTTAGGAATCAAGATATCTATTTTCGGAGTCGAATAACCTATCTTTGACCTTGTCCCTATTAGTAGGTTTACTTTTGATGGATGATGGACTTGTCTAAAAAACAAACTACAGGAACCATTCTCCTCAAAGTTGTACTCAAATGATTAATTTATTAAAAATCAATACCAAAAAACTGCATCAATAATTAAGTCTTTATTTAATCCAAATTGGGATCTAGGAGATCGGTCCAAACGCTGATTTGAATTATTCTTTTCATTCCCAGTCGCGAGAGACATTTTCAAAAACATAAATGAAAGAGGAAAATACAAAAAATGTCAAACTAGCTTCAGAGGAGGAGTGCCGAACTCTCGAGCGTATCAGCAAGATCGAGAGGACAATAATTGCTGTAGTTGTTTGTACATACGAAAACGAAATATCAAGAAATACAGTTATGCTTCTTCTGTACGTCTCTAGAAGAATAGAATTCGCCAGCATATACATGTCAATAAGTTTCTTAAGCTGTTTGTATATACAGTAACCATTTTGGTTTTGTCAAAAGAACAATTGTGGCAGAGAATTGAACATTCATAAAAAGCAACAGAGAAGCAGAGCTCATGATGATGCACCTCAATCAAAGGGATCGATCCGAGGGTCATGTTCACTTGCCATTGCCATTCCAGTACAAAGGCACGTAGGGCACATAACCTGCCAAATCAATAAGTAGGGTGTCAAGACTGAACATGATGGTTTGGAACTTACATCCTTCAATAGAAACCTTAAAAGGATAAGAATAATGGCTGAGGATGTTTTCCGTTTTGAATTCCATTCATCTCTCCAGCAAATTAGTAAGCTGTCCCATTTAAGAGTATATCTTGTAAGAAGGTTTATCTGATTTTAACTGCCCAACAACCTATCCTCATTAGTACTGTGACTTCACTAAAAATTTATCAAGATCCCTTTATCTTATGGGCACGAGAATCTAGCCATGAATTCATAAAGCAGTTGATCCTCCATATGCATATGAGTCATGTACATTAAGTGTCAGGGAGAAACAGCAATTCCATCTCCATCTAAGGAATTTCTCAGACCAAATTGTTAGATGTCCAACCTTTCCAGCTCCTGAACAATTTGAACATCTATCTGTTTTAGGTAGGGATAGAGGCTGATTTCCACCATTGACCTGTTGATACTGGTTCAACAAGAACTAGTGCCCCTGTGCTTGAACAACGAGCACAAGCAAGATATCCTGCATCAATTAATCAGAAAAAATAAGAGTGGGCATTTGTATACACGTCCTCTTTGCACATAATCCAATTCTCGAGTATGTATAAATAATAACATGTTCTCACTTGTTCATCCAAACTGGACAACTGCCCCCATAAAATATATGTGGCTCCACCCACTTGGGAGTAACACAGTACAACCATCTCACACATATATATATAAAAACTATAGGGAAAAAAATAGATAGTACTAGGAGTGAGGGAGATTCCAACACTCGTACCAGTTCCAAGACAATATTTGCATCTTTTATGCTCCTGCTGTTTTACATTGTTTATTTCAACTACCATCAATGCTGAGATGACCCCAGCTGCTCCTCCAGAGAATGATGCCACAATTGGCTCAACCTGACTGCAGTTTGTGACAGGGAAAGCTGCTTAGTAAACAAAACTGCAAACAGCAGTGTATTTGCTACATTGGAATATCCAAAGTATGTAGTGACAAGTCACCATGTACCACCACCCACTTTTATCTTGGTTTTTCTTTAGAAAACATTTACAAGTTACAAATTCTTATGGGCACAAAAGGGTTCTCATTCTTGAGCAGTTTTTGGAAGATGGTGCAGCAAGCATCACACATAAACAGGCTGTCCTCAATGTTCCTCAGAAATCCCATTTTTAGAAAGAAGGTTGAGCCAAAACTAATTGAGAATGATTACCAACAGAAAACTCACCCTTGTTGATAGGGTTCCCTCATTCAAATCTACAACAAAGGAGAATGTGAACCAGGTTTTGTCTCACCAGATTTTATTCCAACAGCATGTAAAAATTGTTTTCCATCCAAACACCACTGAAGAAGTGACATAATTCCAAGTAGTTCGCACTATAAAAATCCAGAAGTGCCTCACTAACCAAGCTTACAAAAGACCTGGCTAGAAGTTCTGACTTCTAAACAAGGCAACTGCTTACACTTGCATTAATTGTAAGGTTATGATTCTCTTCATCCCATTGCAATTATCCGCTATTCAATTTTGAGATATTCCAAAATATTGTCCACTTTATAAAGGCAATTTGTATAACTTTGATGACTTTCCTAACATACCCTTACTTTATTTGAAAAACAATGCGAGATAGAGGTATTGTTCAACTACAATGAACATAAATTTATTTGGGAGATGACGAGTCTAATTTTTGGGACACGAAGATTGCATGGATTTTTTTTTTTTTCAAATTTCAGCACGCAAGTGCAAAATTAAACACACACCAACCGAACTATAAATTAATGTATAAGAGACCAGCATATGAATTGTACCTCAACTGCATTGGTAGATACATGCTTCAAATAAAATCTGCATATGATGTGCCTCCTAGTCCCAACTTAAGCTCCAACTGAGATACGAAAGAGGAAGCATAAGGGACAAATATAGTTTAGAAACCAAAAGCAAGTTTCCCAAAGAACTGACTTATTTTCCATGTGTTCACATTTTTCCTCTTGATTATATTCTCAAAATTTTGAAAAAAAAAAACGGAAACGCTGATCCTACAATATAAGTTTTGAAAAGCTTCCTCTTAATTAATTATCATTGTGGTTTATGGAGACCTATGGTATGGACTACAAAGAGAGGTAGCCTTCTACCTTATCTTAAGACCCCGCCCTTCTCTGGTGCAGGCAAGGTTCAATCTAGGTCTCTTGCGCAGCTGAGGTATAAATGATTGGTAGAATCATTCACAAAACATGGTTTAGAAATAACTTAATTCTCAAACAAATAAAATGAAAAGGCAGATATTGTCGGCAACACCACATGACAATACTTCTTGTATATTAGCATGTTCAGACCTTGCAATAAAAGAGGGCCTGTACGATCTCTCTGTATGAAGTTTCAGTTTAACATTTTTTACTCTGAACAAACATTGTGAGACATGCAGCTGAACATGGGTTTGACAAGCTAAAACCTCTCACAAGCCCTACTGAGCCCCAGACAAACAACCTAAATCGGGAATATTAGGTTCCTCAATTAACAAACAAGAACGCTGGATAAACAAACAACCACAGAAATCGGAACCCAACCACAGAAATAGGAACCCAACCACAGAGAATATACCTGAACAGCCCAAATCAACACAAATCGAATATTAACTGCAAACTGTGGGTGCTAGAAGGCCTCCAAAAATGATAATCCCAGCAATAAGAGAAAAACAGGTGGTGTAATACTGCTTAAGGTTCGCTGAACTCTGCAGGCAATATATTGATTACCTATGACATGATCAACATGTTGAAGGAGAATATAGCTCTACATTTTTTTCTATGAGTCAAGAACAAAGGAAAAAGTTCAGGTAAAATAGGGGAGTTGAATAAAACAAAATGCTACAAGTTATTAAAACATGTATAATACTGCTCTATAGGGGGGGAAAAAGAAGACAAAACACTCACCAAAGGAGGCAAAAAAGGAATGAACGATTGGAAATTAGGAAGTTCATTCTCTTGCTCTTCCTTTAAAACTCCAAGTTCTGCACTTTTAATCCTCTGTTGTATTATCAGCCTTCGAACCTACAAATTTTAAAAGATGTCAATACAAAAAAAAAAAATACCATCAGCTAAGAATGAAAGCAGAAAGGGGGCAATTTATCCTTACTCATTATTCTGAACTTTATTAAGAATATAAATAAGAAACGTTATTTATAGTTAGACTTCGCTCTGAGCACAGGGATAGAGCAGACAACAAATAAATGAATATTTGTCTGATCCACCAAAATAAAACGAAAAATTCAAGCCACGCAACGCAGGCAAATGCTATTAAATATATAATTAAAGAAATGATAGAGGGGCACAAGGCCTGTGGACATCCAAAGACCAACGTGAATTTCAGAGGGAAAAGGGAGAGAAAGATGGGTGCTTCTTGTGTTAGGTTCGGTGGAAGTGGAAGGAAGGTAAAGGAACAGTATCGGATGAATATTTACGACGTTCGAGCTTGTGTGTGATACCATTAAGCTGACACCGTGAGCTATGGGAGAGGGATGTAAGAGTAAACGTTAATCGTCACTCACCTCCTCCATATGCAAGAAAATTTTGTTTCGCCGACTGCGAATATTATCCTGAATCTCTTGCAATTCCATTTTGGCAAAGTCTTGGACCGTTTCAGGCCCTTCTATTATACAGAATCTGAATCCAAAAGCACAACTCGTCCGAATTAATTAGATGATCCCATTCGTTTCAGACACAGACAAAAACATGTATCTCGGATGGAAAGGGAGACTACCCGGCGGCTGTTTTGTCAGTGGGTTTGGAGTCGACGGAGGGAGAAGATGTGGAGTGGGGGTCGGAGGCCCTGGATCGCAATCTCGAGTTGATTTTGAGCTTTACGTGAAGGATTCCCGCGTTCCGGTAATGACTACTGTGCGGAGACGGCGGGTTTACTGGGTACGAGACCACCAGTATCCGACCCGAACAAATCATCCTCAGTCTGGAACCAAGGCTCTCTCTCTCTACGTGATTCTAGTCGGTGAGTTTCTACAACGGAGTTGGATCAGGGTTAGTTAACCTTGGTCTAGGCGGTGAAAATCGTCATCGTCATCGCAATTGACAGAATCACATAATTAATATCGTCATCGCACCGCTAAGGCACAATAATCGTCCTTACCGGTGACGATATTAACAGTAACGGTTATACGATAACCGCTTAAACCGTATAACTGTTGTGTCAAAAAAATTGGTTTTCTTCTTGGACTTTTTCTTTTTTCACTGTTTTGGGTTGTTTAAATTTCTAACATTATATCATAGTCAATAATCATATCAAATGGACAAATAACATAACATATTCAAACATAATATCATAATCATAACAAATATAATAAGTTGTCTAAAAGTCCAACATAATATCATATTCAAACATAAATACTAAAGTCTAATAAAGTATCCAACAATGTGAAATAAACCAACTAACATATTCCAACAAAATTCTAACTAAAGTATGTCACATAATCAATAATCATCTCAAGTCTCAACTATGAGTGGTTAACGATAGTGTAGCTAACGGTTTGGCGAAAACCGTCACCGCAATTGACGTAATCACATATTTGACATCAATACTGCACCGCTAATGCACAATAACTACCCTTATCGGTTACGATACCGATAACGGTGACGGTTTTAACGGTTAAAACAGTCACGGAACACCCAAACTTTAGATCTTGTTTTTGATTTTGTAACGTTGGGACATGAATCTTTTATTAAGGCGATATATTGGAATTATGTTTTATACGGTGGGCAAGGAGTAGCTCGGAACCTTTGCCACATTGAACAATTGTGTTGGCGGGGCTTTCTTCATTTTCGGAAGATGGAATTTTGGTGCAGCCGGGTGTCCCAGTCCTATTGAATTCCAATACGAAATCCTATCTAATCGAATAATAATGTCGCTTTGTATCATTCGGTCGGTAAATTCGCTCTCGTTCTTCTCCGGTAATAAAATCTTCTCCATTTTTTTTTCTGGGAGTTTGGATAATATCGACATTATCTTTAGTGTTTTCGGAGTAAATGACACTGTCATTTTCAATGGGTCAAGGACCGCAATTTTGTTTTGATAGCAAGTTTTACTCACAAAATTTGATGATAATGGATGAGGTAGAAAAATTATTAGGTCCACATGATGAGCTATTGGTTACTAGCTTCTATCGAGCAGGTGTGATAGGGACTACAGCCTAGATCCCTCACTGATGTTTATTCCATTCATAAGACTTGTGAGTACTCGTATTTAGTCCACACCTCAAATTGATACTTCTTAACCGACCCTGTGAAGTACTCAAAAGGGAAATATATCATGAGTATCTGATCAAAAGAAAGTTGAAGAAATATATATGGTTAGAAAAATAGATAAAAAGATTGATAAGCAAGCCTAAGCATGAATCAGTTAGCACCCTAGACAAACTTAGAATCCGATCGTGGAACAAAGTCGGCTTAACCCAACAATGAACCTCTAACAAAGTATATGAGATATCAGGCCTAACCACAATTATCACTACTACTCCAAGCTTTCAGACCTAACCTCTGTCTCCGATTGCCCCAACTTGATCGGTCTAACCCAGTGCAAGTCAGGTCTAACAAGTGTGAATAGTATCAGGTCTAACAAGTGTGAATAGTATCAGGTCTAACCTAAAACACTATAACATCCATGCTAGCCCAAGTGTCAGGCTTAACCCCGAACACCGAAGATAAAAAGGCACATAGGCCAAAAAGCTCCCTCGGATACTTATATATCAATTTGATAAATATTCAATGGATGCTTACAAAGTGTCCTATGAAAGGAGTATTTATATTATCTCTATGAGCTTAGGCGGCATAGGGCTTTCCTTGTAGAAGGAAAGCTTTCATTGCCACTCAATCAGTCCTCCAAGATCCTATTGAAGTTAGAAATGAGAGATCTTGCCTTTTTTCCTCAAGACTAACCAAAATAAGCATAAATCAATCAAAGATTGATTGTCCACTAATTTCAAATATGTGGCCGGCCATAAGCTTTCATATAGGGAGCAAAATTAATTGTCGCATGCTTTAAATTCTCCTAACTTCAATCAAGGAGCAATATTTCAAAATAGGACTAAGATTGTTTCCTTAGTTATATTTCACCAACACGGTAATGTTTAAGAATCAAAAAGCAATAACATCACACCCCTAATAAAAAGGAGATTCGATCATATAGGGATCCCACATGTGGTTTACCCTATATGGCACCTCCTAGTCGCTTGTGGTGTTTGCCGCCACCACTCCACCACCATGTAGGGTGATGACATCAAAAATGATCTTCATGGTCTCCTGATTCTTTTTAAACAAATCTCCTATGTGCTCCACCATGCGTCGTCGCGTCTGATGGTCGTGTGGTGGTGCTACCAAACAACTCCACTTGGCCTCGAGATCCATCTTGCATCTGCCTATGCACACTTGGTTACTTCTCTGTGGGCGATGGTCAAAATATGTGTTAGCAATGTGCTCCACTAAGCTCAGGGAACCGCTTTGCTTTAGCTCCCCATGCACCTTGGTTGCACCACCACGACTGATGGTCTTGTGGTCGCACCTTCACTATACTTCTTTAACCCTCCTGACTTGTCTTGCATCAACTCTCCATATGCCTTGTTTGAGCCCTATCGATGATTGTCTTCTTGGTTGGCTATGAATGATGGTATAGGTCATGTCATGTTGCCCCTAGGTGTGTAATGTGCAAGTCGCTCTACACTCAAGGCCTTGTCAAGCATGATTGTAAGCCTTGCTATCTTGGGGCCTTTAATGGGGTTCCTGTCAAGGTGACTTGCGTAGCAAAATAATGAGAATAGAGCTTCCCCATGAGGTCGGCCTTCAATCCCTTTATCAGTAAAAGAAAGAAGAATGGACTAACAAGAGTAAGAATTGTTGTCCCCCTCTTAGATGTGTACTTATGAGGTTTACATTGGAGATGTTCGGGTTTTCTCGATGTAGGAGGAATTGGTAGGGGCTTGAAGAGGGATAGGTTGCAGCTCCCTTCTGATCATCTAGGGCTTTGTTGTATGATGGGTCTTGTCTCAGTCGTAACTGGTTTTAGAATCGACGCCATATAACATGTGCAGAGAAGAACTTGACATGATGGATCTAGCAGCGACAACGTACAACAGAGGTGCTTTTCAAGGATTGCTACCCAAATGGGCTTCTTCATTGGGATGGATGCTTACCTAGTTCTCCGAGACCCTTAGCGCCTGTTCTCAAAGTCTTAGGCTATGTTTGGTTTGATTTTTGGAAATATTTTTTTTGTGTTTGACTTTGTTGGAAGTAGGGTAGATTTTTTGGGATTGGTGACAATTTTGTTAAAAGTTGTTAGAGTTTGTAAAAAATTTGTTAAAAGTCGTTTGAGTTTGTAAATTTTTTTTTGAATCGATGAAAAAGTGATTGTAAAAAATTTTTGAATTTTTTTTGAGAATTAGACAAACATGGCCTTAGGTTTCCACTTTTGATTGATAGGGCCCATATTTTTCCCGATTTTCTTTTGAAGAGACTTTCTTCTCACTCATCATTTCGGACTGCCAAATGGGCCGAGATTTCATACCCATCAATAATGGGAGGGTAAAGCAAGTGGGCAAATCCATTTTTCCTCTCTTTATTCGATTTTTTTATATAAAATTTGTTTACTATTTATTGTCGGTTAATCTGAAAACTATATCATAATAAACAAGTATTTCTCGTGGGATATATGTAATTGAGAGATATCAACTAAAATGTTCCGTTGGATGAATATCTATTTTACAACAAAATGTTTAAATACTTGGTTCGTACTTTAAAAGGGAACAATTTTGACTTCTTTATGTGATATTTTTTTTTCTCTAAATCAATCCCTATGTTTGCTCTTTAATTAATTTTTTTCTACTTATAATTCTCTTATTTTACTTAAGAATTGTGGCATGAAATTTTATCATCAGTAAAAAATTCTCTTTTTTTAATTTTTCACAATTTAATTTTTCATTTTTTTCACTTTTTACCAACGTAAAATACTCGTTGGATGCACCTGATTTTCACCCTTAATAAAACTTTTTTTTACTTACCTAATTCAACCACTGAATTCTCATTTACAATTTAATACTCGCTCGACAATGGGATTTTTTTAAGACATTTTTTTAAAAAAATTACACATCCAAACACGGATCATAATGGACGTTACACAATTTTTTTCCCTCACTTGCGAAAATTAGTAATTTTACACATTAAAATTTGTGAAAAATACATTTTTCACCCACAAACTACCATAGGTTTTACACTTTGCATCCTAAACTACCAATTTTGATACATTACACCATATAACTACCAATTTTTGACACTTTGTACCCTATGTCAAATTTGTAGACTAAAATGATGATAATATCCTTGACCCATTTTACATATATTAAAGATATTGTTATCAATTTATTAATTTATTAAGGGTATTGTTGTCAAACGGAGGGTGCAAAGCGTTTAATATTAGTATTTGAGGGTGTAATATGTCAAAGTTGATAGTTTATAGTGTAAAACGTCTAATATTAATAGTCTTAAAAATGTTAGTTTGAAGTGTAATGAGTCCGTACCTATAAATTTGCGGTGAAAAATTTATTTTTACCTTAAAAATTGTTACATTTGCGTTGAGGGAAAAAAAGATCCCCCGCGGCCCCGCGTTTCTTATTTTGCAGTCCCATTGAACCCTAGGGTTCATTCCCTATAAATTTACAACCTTTACTCTTGCCCCTGACTCCGCAGCATATAGATCTGCTGGTTTAGATTCTCTCTCGCTACCCTCTCTCATTTGCGTGGTTTGTGCGAGAGCTTAAAATTGAAGCTCAACAGATGGGAACGCGGGATTTTCTCTCGCGCAGCAGAATTTGTTGTGTTGGTATTTTTTCCGTTACGAATGATTCTTTGTTTGGTTCCCGTGAAAATACGAGCTTTTCATTTGGAAAACTTCTGGAATGCTTTAATACTGTTTCTGAAACTATTCAACAGTTGCTGTTTCTCTTTTTTCTCTTTCGGTGAACTGTTTTTCATTTTACTTTAAATTTTTTTCTGGCGTGGGTTTTGGGGGGGGGGGGGGGGCAGAGATTGCAATTTGACGAACATTCCTCCTTCTGAAATTTAGGTTGAGGATGTTTGCTGCTAGAATCGAACCTAATAACTATAATATTTAGTCGAGGCCGGTGATGATCTAGATGTACTTTTGCCTACATTGGATGATTATCTGGTATAAGATAATGATATTATCTCCCATATCTGAGGCCTTTAAGTCACAATTTCTTTGGAGTCGATGGTGACGGAAAACTTTTGGGGTTAAACTTGTAGCTTGCCAATGGCCATTGTGATGGCTTTGATTTGCGTTTTAGCGGCACTGTTTGTAACCTTGGTAGTCTGGTTTTTGCAGTGTTCTGTGTGTATGTTTCTTTTAATCCTGACCCCTTCTGAGTGGATATTGGAACTGGCGTGTATTGGTTCTGCCTGCCGTTGAAACACACAATCTGCCTAATCTTCTCTCTATAATACTGATATCCTGGTGTTTCCTGTAAGCAGTTTGTATTTTTCACGTCAAAAGAGGGGTGACTTCGGAGCCAAACAATTTTGCAGCGTCTTCACGGTATCTGGAATGATATAAACAAAGTATAGGCACAAAAGATTGATTCTTCACAATAAATTTTAATGGCTGCCGAAAACATGGGGATTGAGGATTCAGCTCGTAAATGAAACAATTTGAAATCAACTTCTCTTCACTCGTGTCTGATTGCAATTCACCTTTTCTTGGCTGAACTCCGAACTTAACGAGCGGTTATTGATTCTGCATCAAACACGTACTGATGATGCCATATGTTGAAGGAGCTAAATGATCAGCTTTCACGATAACTCTTTCACCTCATGGGCTCTATCGTTGCTGTTACAAGTCCAGAACTTTGGTAACCCAAATGCGGCTCAGCAGGTGCGAATAGCGCCATTTATGTATAGGATGTTGGAAGGGTTCGCCTCAATAAAGCTCGCTGGCGGCTGGCGCACCATCTGGCGTAATGGGCCGTGGCCACACTCCCCTCTTTCTTATTTTTGCCAATATCTGAAAATTTAACTGGACGGACCCTCCATAACTCTATTTGTTAATTATATGTTTGACTACGTAATATATGGAGATAATCGCACCACTCACGGTTATGAAGCTTACTGAAAGCATATATATATATAGATAAGGGTTCATTCTTGTTCCATCTGTTTCGGAATCCACCGCAACTAACATTTTAATTTTGAAACCGAAATTTTCGGAAATAAAATTTGAAAATTTCGGTTCCATTAGACCATCATATCAATAAGAAATTTAAACGAATTTCAAGCAGCCATATGCAATTTGATGTGCTCAGATAATTATTCTTATGATATAGGTAATAAATTTTAACATATTTAAGTGGAATTCAACCTTTGATCTGGAACGAACAGCAGGATCAATGATTTGAGAAAGAAGTATGGCAAGGGGAAGCATCTCAGCAACCTCACTTGTAGGAACTTCAAGTCTCATTCTCCACCTTGCCGTTGAAGATATGACACTAGCCAGATGCCTAGCCGTTGCCCTTTTGAGCGAGCCACCCCCTTCATCACCAGCAGGGGTACGATCCATGGTACCATGCAAGACATATTCACCATATGGGGCTTCCAACTCCAAGATCAGAGCCGCTTCTCTTTGAAACTTCAACCATCATCTCAATTTTAGAGTCTCAAGAGCAAGAAGATATAAGCCTCAGTTGTGGGATCTATGCCTCTCTAGCAAGGGTTCTAATCATGGGTCGAACCGAGAACCCAATCTCATCAATTCTTTTGATGCAAACTCATCGAGAACCCCAGGAGGCAGCAACAGGGAGAGGGAGAGAGATATTTCAGGAGGCAGCGACAGGGAGGGTGGGAGCTGGGACGACGACGGTGGGCGGTGGTTGGGAGATTTCAGAAGGCAGCACTCTGCCGTTTTCAAACACCATGTTTTTTTGCTTGAAGTTCGAATGAAGGAGTTATGACTCCATTCATTCACGTGTGACTTGGGCCAAAATGACCCAGTCATATCTTTTTGTATTTTTTTAATCAGGGCTCAAAAGACTAGTATTATTTTAAAAAAACTATCGGAACCAAACTTTTCTTAAAATAGGATTCAATTTCGATATCAGAAAAGACCAGAATCGGAACCGGAATCAGAATCAAAGTTTCGATTTAAACCGTAATATTTGTCAACCCTTATTTATAGACAGTTCAGACACCGTATCAAGGATATACTTTTTCCTTTATATGAATTTTTTACATCCTCTAAATGATACTTATAACATCACGATAGTACATATTTATGTGTAATACTAGAAGACACGCAACGCCAAACCCTTGAGTTTCAGCCATGCGTCCTTCTGTCCCTAGACTCAGATGGTGAGCGATTCCCGTAACCACCAGAGCCGCTTCTTCATCCACCGTTGTCATAAGAGGGTTAAGTTTGACTAGTTGGCACAAGGTCTGTGGACATCCAAAGACCAACGTAAATTTCAAAGGGAAATGAGAGGGAAAGATCAAAGATGGGTGCTTCTTGTGTTAGGTTCGGTGGAAGTGGAGGGACTCGATCCGATGGTGAGCGATTCCCGTAGCCACCCGAGCCGCTTCTTCATCCCATCGTTGTCATAAGAGGGTTAAGTCTGACTAGTTGGCACAATGTCTGTAGACATCAAAGACCAACGTAAATTTCAGAGAGAAAAGGGAGGGAAAGATCAAAGATGGGTGCTTCTTGTGTTAGGTTCGGTGGAAGTGGAGGGAAGGTACGATAGCGAATTAAAATTGAAAAAGGAAATTCAGCGTGTCGTTGGCAAGGACTATTCAAACTAAATACCTTTTTTACTCCCTTGTACAACTCCTATAACGTTCATATGCATCTTTTACATATTTATTTATTTAAGTTAACGAAATATTAGAGAATTCTCTCATCACTCACAAGAGAATCAGTCAAAGACAATCAAAAACAAAATCTCCTTTGATTTTCTTTATGGTATCAGAGCACTAATAGGCTCACGCCCTTTCTCTTAAGATACAGCTTCCGCCCCTACAAACTCTATTCTCGACTATCGTGATCGCTCATGACTTCCTTTACGGTAAATGTTGCCAGTTTTGCTACCATCCGTCTACACCAGGACAACTATCCTCTTTGGCGAGAACAAGTTCTGCTCTCACAATCTTCTTCGTTATCTCACAGATGCAGAGCCACCTGCGAAATTCCTGGATGATACTCACACCACGAATCCAACATTTAGAACTTGGAAGAAGAATGATGTCCTGTTTCGTGAGTGGATCCTTCATGCAGAGGCGGAACTAGGTTGGGGTTAACAGAGGCCTCGCCCGCAAATCTGTTGTACATTACTATGTTGCAAGTGATCTGACGCAACCTTTCAAACAAGGAAAGAAGCAGCGTGCGTCAGAGAGTATAGAGAGATAGTAGTTGGCAGTGGCGGAACCAGGACTCAAGTTGAGGGGGGGCAAACTCCTAAAGCGAAATGACAAATTTTTTTCTTACTTAATGCAAAAGGCGTTTTAGAGTTAAAATAACGAAAACTAATGAATAAAAACATTAAAAATATTGAAATACACTACTGTAACTCCTTAAAAAATATTCTTACTCATAATTTTTGAATCATAGCTCTCTAAAACCCTTCATTATTTTCTCATATTGCTTATTGGTTTTGAACCATAACTCTCTAAAACCCCTCATTGTTTTCTCATTTTGCTTCTTAGGAAAATCATGACCAACAAGCCAAGTGATTGACAAGGAATTTTGATCAAATACTCCTTACGAATTTAATCTCCAATCCCAACATCATATTCTTCAATGAGTTTAAGTAACCTTGAGTCAGCAATAATATAATCCAGACTAAACAAAAGACAAGGTCTTTTCGAACTAATATTCGCATCAAAAGTAGGAGTACTAAGCGATTCCACATTGGCTGACTTTTTTTTATCCAAAACTTATCCATAATCTAAACAAAACAAAATGAAAATTCATCAACCAATTCAATTCACTAATCAAAATTAAAAACAATAAAACTTTAAACACCAACGTTCTAATCTCTTCAAATAAACAACATTTATGTGTCTACTAGGTTACTATCATGTTTAGCATATTAAGTAATCAAAATATAAATGAACAAAGATTTATAAACTCCATATCTCCTCTCTCCCTCTCTCTTACGCATGGGATGTGAGAAATTTGAGACAAGTAATCAACATGTAATTCTCCTACCTACTCTACCGCTGAACAACTCTTCAAACTAATCTAAATAAATTTTTCCCAAAAACAATGAGATTATATTGCCAGATTTTAGCACTCTATAAGTAGAAAATATGTGTATTGAATATATTTTTATAGTAAAATATATATAATGAACAGAAACAATAAAAAAGTCATAATGTTGAAAGACTTGACTTATAAACCACAACGCATTAAACTATATATATAAAATAGATAGGAAAATACATATAAAATATATATATATATATATATGAACCAAGGGGGGCAGCTGCCCCGGCTTGACCCCCCTTGGCTCCGCCACTGGTAGTTGGGGGAGTCTGGTTATTGTGCTAAGCACTATTGTGCTGAGCGATGACTGAGATTAAAAGCTTCAAAATTCAAGGGTCCAGATTGCACCACATCAATTAAAATGTTTTAAATGTTTTAAATGATATCTTTAACCACAGTCGTCGGATCTCCAGCTTTTAATCTCAGTTATCGCTCAGCATGCTCAACACAATAATACTTAGTACAGTAACCGAACTCATTTGGGGTGGGGGAGACTGGAGAGGACATTTGGGTCTCTCGCTCGTCGTTGTGTGTTTGACGTACTTGCATACACTCGGAACAATCACTTCTATGAAATCCTCGGCTTCAGCGCTATTGAACGACCAAACAGAGTCTTCCCATTTTGTTCATTATGAAGTCCAACTAGTCTGCTACTTTAGAAAAAAGAATATAAGTTATTAAGGCTACGTTTGTTAACAAAAATTTTACTCCTAAAATTTTAACATAATAAAAAATTATAATTTAATTTCTCTCTTCCATCACATCATTACTTTTCACTATAATAAATATTAAAAATCATCTCTCCCTTAACTTTTTCACCAAATCCAATACCCTAAAATTTTAATCTCCCCAAAATTTTAATACTCAAACACAACTTAATTTCAACTGTCACTTTTCATAGAAAAAAGTATATATTAAAGGTGAAGTTCAACTGTTTAGAAAGAAAAAATAAACAGGTAAAGTTCAACTAATCACCCCTCGCCACAAATGTCAACTCGCTAATAATCTAGGCCAAAAACAAATGACCAGACTATAGTTCAATATTTTTCAGTCTTTTAATTTTTGATATTTTAATTTTAAAATATTTATTTGCATTACATCTAATTTTTTTTTTCCATTTCGCCTAAAGAGCTTGCCCGCTATAAATTTAATCCTGATTCTGTCACTTAATCCTTGACATCTTGACCAAAGAAGCTTTTAGCCTTGTTATTAGTCTTGAAAGCTCTTCTAAGATATGACCGGCTCTTAAAGACTCTTATACTCAATCCTCACATGGAGAATTTTACTTGCAACAACAACTCTCTCATATGAGCAAAAATGATGGTATTAGTCTCAACAATTACCTTCATCACTTTAAGAGCATATGCGATAGCCTTGCTGCCATTGGCAAACCGGTCCATGATAGTTCACGTTTTGCTCTTTTAAATGGACTTGGAGAGCGTTATGACAATTTCGTCACTGTCATGCTTCATCCACCTTCACCATCTTACAGTGAGATTATTCCCTCGTTGCAAAGTTTTGAGACTCGATTGGTGTTTCGCCACGAAAAACCACATGTGGCTTTCTACTGCCAAAAGAATGGTGCATCACCATAGGTAACAAAAATCAGTCCTTCAATTCCAAATGTAAGGGCTTTGTCCAACATGGGCAAAAATCACAATCTCCCTCAACTGGGTCCAACCACGTCCTTCAAAGAAACTCTAAATTCAATCCAAACTTGACTTGTCAACTCTGTGATAATGAAGGACATGATGTGTGGAACTGTTGGTGGAGATTTAATAAAAAAATTTAGAATTATGCTAGCCAAGCACTAGCGGCACTAACCCTTGACACCAAACTTGATGAACATGATTGAGCCACCAACACTGGTGCGTCCACTCATATGACGTACCATGAAGGTATGCTATCTAACCTTGCCCCTTATTTTGGAAATGATAAAGTTATGGTTGGTGAATGTGTAAAAAGTATCCTTGCTTGACGTGCTACTTCCTTATACGTTGGTGAGTTTGAATGTTGTTTGCCAACTTCACGCTGAATTTCCTTTTACAATTCTAATTCGCTATCAAGGTAAAGGAATAGTAAAAAAAAAAAATATCCTGAACCTCTTGCAATTCCATTTTGGCGCAGTCTTGGACCGTTTCAGGCCCTTCTATTATACAGAATCTGAACCCAAAAGCACAACTCATCCGAATTAATCAAATTATCCATCCAATTGGTTTCAGACACAGACAAAAACAATTGTATATCGGATGGAAAGAGAGACTACCCGGAGGCTGTTTTGTCAGTAGGTTCGGAGTCGACGGAGGGAGCAAACGAAGAGGAAGAAGAGGAGTAGCCGGGGTCGGAGGCCCTGGATCGCCATCTCGAGTTGTGTTTGGGCCTTACGTGAAGAATTCCCGCGGTCCAGTAATGACTATTGCGGACACGGCGGGTTTACTGGGTACGAGACCGACAGTATCCGACCCGAATATATCCTCTCTCTCTCTCTCTCTCTCTGATTCTAGTTGGTGAGTTTCTGCAATGGAGTGGAGTGGGGTCTTTGGATCTTGGTGTAGATTTTGTAATGTTGGGACATGAATCTTTTACAGCAAAATGTTTAAGAACTTGGTTTGTACTTTAAAAGTGAACAAAATTTCGAATTCTTTATTTGATATTTTTTTTCCTCTAATTTCAATCCCTATGTTTGCTCAATAAACAACATTCTTTAATTAAATTTTTACTGCTTATAATTGTCGTACTTTACTTAAGAACCGTGACATGGGGTTGGAAGCCTGGAAAAAGTACTGTTATGTGAAAACTGTCTAAAAGAGTCTAAAATACTTTTTGGACGTCCCAGCTTGTCATCCTACTTCACTCCAGGACGGGTTCAATAAAAACAAGAGGCCTTAATACAAAAAATTATTTCACGAAACAAAACTTTATATATAAACGTATTTTTGTTTTCTTGAGTATCACTCTTACATGCAGGGGTCTTCGTTTTTTTTTTCCTTCCCTTTTTTGGCCTGATCAGATAGTCTTATTTGGCTGTTTGCTTGGAGGCAAAGTCGTTAGGAAGCTGCCAAGCTGCCACCCACCCCTTGAGCCGGCCCTGCTTCACTCCCTATAAATTTACAACCTTTGGTGCTCCCACTAACTCCGCAGCATAAAGACCTGCTGGTTCAGATTCTCTGTCGCTACCCTGTCACTTTTTTTTTTTTTTTCTAAGCTCGCGACACTGTCAATTATGTGTGTGGCTTGTGTGCGAGAGCTTAAAATTCAAGCACAACAGATAGGAACGCGGGGTTTTCTCTCGCGCAGCAGAAAATTGTGTGTCGGTATTTTTTCCGTTACGAATGATTCATTAGGAAAACTTCTGGAATGCGTTTATACTGTTTCTGAAACTTTTCAACAGTTTCCGTATGTTCTTTTTTCTCTCTCTTTCGGTCAACTGTTTTCATTCTATTTCAAGTTTTTTTTAATTTGGAAGGGTAGGGGAGATTGCAATTTGACGACAAGTACTCCCTTTCTGAAGTTAGGATATCTTCGTTTTAGTACTTTTTTCAGGATTCTAAAGTATATTCACAAATATACTACCGAACATATTTAGAATTCAAACACAAACACCAATATATTTTACACAATCTACATAAATTTTCTCTCTATAATTTTTCACATATCTCCAATATTTTTTCATTAAACAATTACATCAAATCATTTCTCTTTTCACTTTACACAAACACCAATAAAATACTATTCAACATAAAAATTCACAACTTCTCTAAAATCCTATATTTTTACTCAAAACGAACATAACCCTAGGTTTGAGGATGTTTACAGGCAGAATCGAAACTAAGAACTGGAGGTTGGTTTTATAAAAAATGGTATGAATTTTAGAAATTTTGATAGAATGGTGAATATTTATATAGATTAAAGTTTTTATAAGTTTTGTATACAAATTGGTGAATTTTTTATAGATATTTTATTTTTTTTGGAATTTAATAAAAATGTATAAAGAGAGATTATTTGATGTTATTTTTTAATAAAAAACTATTTGAGTTTAGTGTTATTAGAATTTTTTTTTAAAAAAATATTGGAGATGTTAGATGTTGAATTGTTTTGCATTTATTAATTTATAAAAAATATAAGTATTTGTGTAGATTTTTTTTTTAGATGTTAGATGTTGAATTGTTTTGCATTCATTAATTTCATTATATCTTCTTTTTTTAACAAGCAAGAGTTCGGCCGGTGATGATTTATAAATGCCTACATCGGATGATTATCTGGTATAAGATAATATGATATACTCACCCATATCTGAGGCCTTTCAGTCATAATTCCTTTGAGTCGATATGGTGACGGAAAACTTTTTGGGGTTAAACTTGCAGCTTGTCAATGCCATCGATTTGCGTTATAACGGCGCCGTTTGTAACCTTGGTACTTGGTAGTCTGGTGTTGCAGTATTCTATGTGAGTGTTTCTTTTAATCCCGATCTAATGAAACTAAAACTATATTAGTCGGCCCAAGTTATTGGGCCGAACGAGTTGATCATGCATTTAATTCAACAACAACGAAGTCCCCAAGTCAGCCCAAACGTGTACTACCCACGATCTTGGATTTCTCACGTGAAACAAGCACCCAACGCATAAGACGTGTAGGAGAGAAACCACGTACGATACAAAGTGACGATAGATTAAGCCCCCAAAAAAGAGAAACGCGAGAATATGGTAAATAAAAGGACAAGGAATACGAGAGGTAAGTTGAAAATTAGAAGTTAACAATTGAGTGAAAGATAAACAAGAATATTGACTTAACCATTAGAGGGTTTACACCTCGGTAGTGTTAATTTGTATTTTTGCAAAAAGAGCTTCGCAAAGATTGTATTTATTTAGAACCAGCTCAAACCAAATGAAGGCCTAAGGAGGAGGTATAAATTATTAGGTCTTTTATATAAATTTTAATAGGAAATATTTAAAATTGTCGTACAATTAAGAAATTTATATGATATTTTTTTTGTTTGAGCAAAGTTGAAAAATATCTAAAAAAGCTTAGGAGCCCTAAAAAAACATATCGGGCAAAGATAATCCATTTAAGATAAAAAATATATATAAAAAGATTGCATCTTATTATTTTTTTTTTATCTTAGTTAATTTGTCTTTTTATTATTGACCATCTACGACACAAATTCTTTTTTACTTTTTATGGAGCCTTGCTCAGGGAGACCTTGAGCCGCCACCACCTTAATTACCTAACTCTTTAGCTGACCTGCATCTACTCCAAATATTATTAAATCAATTGCGTTATGCTTTTTAAGTAGATATTGGAACTGTCCCATGGATTGGCTCTGCCTGCCGTCCAAACATTCAATCCGCCTAATCTTCTCTCGATAATACTGATCTCCTGGTGTTTCCTGTAAGCATTTTTTTTTCAGTAAAAGGAGAAACATGGGTCATTGGTGACTTCGCAGCCAAACAATTTTTGCGTCTTCACAGTGTCTGAAATGATATTCAACACGGTTCCACATCCGCTTGACCCCTCAAAATTCTTTCTCCAAAAATACCAAGAAAACAACTACCTTGACTAACAAATGCTAGAGAGGGCAGAGCCTCTCTCTCTAGAAGCTTCCCCCACCTCGCCTGATCTCCCTTCTCCCTGCTCGTGACCGGCGGTGGGAGGAGCTCCTTCTCCTCCCACCGTCCCCCTCTTCCTTTCCTCTCTCCCATCTCCCTCTGTTGGCTGGTTTTTCCCCTCTCCCCCCATTTTTGGTCTCCCTGCGTGCCGGTCTTCAACGCCAGATCCCGTCGTTCCAAGAGGACATCGGTGGCCACGCACTGCAGGATCGACATCAGCAGCTTCAGGCGTTCGACTTCCGCCTCTTCCGGTGGACGTTGGGTGGCGCGTGGTCTCGCACGCGCGGTCATGCGCAGGCACGTGCGTTTCACGCGCCTGCGTCTTTTTGGCTTTGCTGTTGGGGTCTTCGGTGGGGTTGCGGGACTTTGTTATCTGGCCGGTTTCCGACCGGCCAGCGGCTTATCTATATTATTTTGTGTGTTTTCTGTTTGTAGTGCTGTGTGTTTCATTTCTCTGGTTGGTGTAGGGACAGATTTCGTGGATGTTTGGTTGGTGCGGCATGTTCATGGAGCACTGTCGTTCCTTACTTTGTCCCTACTTTTGCCTGTGCTGGTGTGGAGGCGTTGTTGCGGCCATGGGAGTGCGGCGATCGCTTGCCATTTTCTCCGGTGTTGGTCTCCTCCGCGTGTGGCGGAGTTTATGTCGGGTGTCCTTGTACCCGTTTCAAAACTATGGGTCTTTTGACCCCCTTGTATGCAGCCTATGTGGCTATTAAACCTCAAGCCCTTGTGGCCAGTTATAGTAAGGTCCTTAGGGATGTTCTGATTGCTGTGCTGGGCGCTGTTGCCCCTGTGCTTTGTACTGGCCTTGATGGCTCCTTTGTAATCAGCATTGCTCCGGTGAAATGAAATCTCATGTTGCTTAGAAACAAAAAAAAAACAAAAAAACAAAGCATAGGCACAAAATATTGATTAAGAACTTCACAACAAATTTTAATACCTGCCGAAGGAATGATCAACTAATTAATACCTGCTAAAGTTTAAAAGTGAGAATGTTTGTTTGTCAAAATTTTGGAGAATATTTTTTATATTTTGAGAAATTTTATATATTGAGATTTATTAGAATTTATAATATATATATATATATATATATATATAGATGTTAACAAATTTAAAATATATTTAATTTACTCGAAATTTTGATAGTTCAAAATGTTGAATATCAAACATTACTAATTTGGTATTTTGCAGGAGATCTCTTTGCTGCTCCTGGGCTATATCGTTGCTGTTACATGTCGATAACTTTCGTGACCCAAATGCGGCTCAGCATGTGCGAAGAGGGCCGTTTATGTATGGGACGTTGGAAGGGTTCAGCTCAATAAAGCTCGCTGGCGCACCATCTGCCGCAATGGCCCCGCCCTCAAAGTATCCCCCACTCTGAAGTACTTCGCTACCATGGAAATATTCGAGAGAGAGGAGATGAGTCAGCTGACTGTAATATATGGACATAATCGTACCACTAAGGGTTATGAAGAAAACTGAAAGCATATATATTGATATATATATATATATATATATATATATAGTTTACACACGGCCATATGAAAGATACTTTTTTCTTTATTTTTTTTACATCCTCAAAATGACACTTGTAGCGTCACGATTGTACATATTTATATATAATACTAAAAGACACGCAACACCAAACCCTTGTTTCAGCCATGCGTCCTTATGTCCCTAGACTCCGATGGTGAGCGATTCCCCTAGCGACCCGAGCCGCCTCTTCCTCCACCGTTGCCAACTCCTCCAGAGCTTCCAGAACCAGTTCCAGACCCATAACCACCACCATCAGCACCGCCCTCACCAGACCCGTAGCCAGACCCCGAGCCAGACCCCGAGCCCGAGCCAGACCCGGAACCATAACCAAAGCCATTGGGAGATCGGCCAGACCCTGAGCCATAGCCCCATCCGCTTCCGGGGCTGGACCCCCACCCCCAACTGTAGTCCCAGTCGGGGCCATGGCCCGAGCCACCCGCACCCGTTGGGGTCCCTGTCGCCCCAAGCTTAGGCCCGTTAGACATTTCCGCAGGTCCAATATTCTTCCTCCCGCCACCACCCCTACCAGGCGAGTTGTACGAAGTTCCAGTGATCAATAAGAGAAGAAAGAGAGTTAATAGGAAACTGTTATTTGGTTGCATTCTCCTTTTATTCTGTTTTGCTGCTTGAGGAGTTTTGCAGGGACAGTTGTGACTGTGTCGCGAATTTTCGTGAAGTTTTCAAGTTGCTTGGGTTTTTTTTATAGACAAGTTGCTTGGTCGTGAAGTTTTCAAGTACTGGTGCATGAAAGTGGGATTTATAATGGGTTTTGACCCCTTTAACGTTGTCGTATGGTGCACATGTCGACTTGATAGAGACTTTACCCACAAGTTACACGCCAGATTCGCACCACCGCCTCCGCCTCCTAACTAGATTGTAATAGGAGTAGCTGGCCTCAAAAGGTCATAGAGTATATTCGGTTAAGGTGTTTTGTGAGGATTTTTTGTGTTTTGAGAATTTTTATGTGATGTTAATTTTATTGGTATGCGTGTTGTAGTTATATTTATGTGGTGTGAAAAATGATGTTTGGTTGTAGAATTCTGAGGATTCAAAAAATCCTGAAGATTTATGGTAAACGAACAACCCCATAATTTCCATTTTCTTGGGGAAATATCTGGGAAGGAAAAGTAAAAAAGGCCAGGCACACCTACTAAAAGGGCAAATTAGTCAATTAAAAAATACAACGAAATTGTTTTCCGTTCACTTTGGATAATGTTTGATCTATGATTTATGGGGAACAAGCATGCGATGAATTCCAAGTGTTCGGTTTCTTTTCTTTCTAGGTGCGAAATAAGACGCATTTGGAAGTTGGCTTCGACGGTTTTAATGGTAGTAGCTCTCACTAGGGGTGGGCAAAAAAATAAGTAATCCGACGACCCGTTTCCGTCCCGACCTGTTTCCGACCCGATCGGGACGGGTTTAAACGGGTTCAGGTTTGTGTGTTAAGGAAAATCGATTTTCGGGTTCGGGTATAGTAACAAACCCGATCTATAACCCGTCCCGAACCCGAAAATCTAGCGCTCTCAAATGAGACGGAGGGGTCAAAACCCGTGACCCGACGACCTGAACCGGACCGACCCGATTTTTCCGGGTTTTATGCGGATTCGGGTTTAGTAATGAAGAAAACCGAATTTTCGGGTTCGGGTTGAAATTTTCGAACCCGAACCCGGTTTGTCCACCCCTAACTCTCACCGGCTAGGCCATCATACCTAGGACACGTGGCGACTTGCAAACCAAACGAATTATATACATCGTTCCTGACCTCTTTCTACATAATTTTGAAGGGCTTTTGCTTTTTCAGTCTGGCTGATAGGTTATGACATTTGGTTTTCTTCAACGTACATAATCGGTTATTGTTTCAAGTATTTTGCTTTATTTTTTTTTGGTTGTGTGCGGATAATTAACGACCGACTTCGAAGCTCTTAGGTAGGACCAGATAAGTTGCAGACTTTTACGATGTTATTTAGTAGTGGGAATTTCAGGATGCAGGTCGAGAACAGTGTGTGGAGGGGGCTGCTTTTGCACTCAGCATAAATATCTGAGAGTTTCGTGTACTGTATAGTGAGTGTTGTATCGTATGGACCACTCAGATCCAGTGCTTCTCTTTTTGTGTATGCTGCATAGTTTACATTTTGTTCGACCATGTTTTTCCGGCCCAATGTTGGGTGCTATAAGCATTTTTCCACTGAACGTCGGCCATATTGGTTTGCAGAACAATAAAATTTACAAAATTAACATTCAAATTCTTAAAAAAATATACATAAATTCAAACAATTTTTTACATAAATTTAAATATCTTTTCAAAAAAAATATTAAAAATCTTATATCTACGTACCTTTTCAATAAATTTCAATAATTTTTTTATTAAAAAATTATATAAAGTAATCTATTTTTATTTATTTTTACAAACTCCAATAAAAATTAAATATCTTAAAAAATACCAAATTTTACATAAAAACTTATAAAACTCTAACTTACATAAATATTTACAATTCTAACAAAGATCTTTAAATCTTAATTTTCTTTTATAAAACCAAACATCACATCCTTAGTGTTTTGGATGCAACTTTAAACCATTTCTGTTAGAGATCAAAATCTTTTGCAATTTCATACTCGAATTGTATAGCAGCATTAGGAGAGAGAAACACAATACGTAGACCTTATTATAGGGCCTATGTTATTCGAAATTTTATATGAGTAACATTAAATGATATATAAAGATCGACTTGTTCTTCAAATTTGACCCGGGCACAGAGGACGTCAGTTGTTGGAGACCTCATACAGTACAGGGTTATTATGATTACGTTACCATCCTTCAGTCACCTCTTTTACAGCATTTAATTCTATTTCAGAATTAAAAGAAAAAAAATACTGATATATGTAGACTCAAGGTTAAGACACAGAGCTTGACTTTGTAGCTATGTAGAATCTGGGAGACAAATGGCCAAAGCCGGTATTTTGGACCCTGTTCCGCTGTTCGTAAGAAGTTGGGTCCAGCTCTTCTTGTTACCAAACGGGCAATGCGCGTTTCAACCATAGTCAGACTTCATGTGCACATATTGTCCAAGCCTATATGCGTTCTAGCTCACGTTTGGGCCCGCTTAAACTGGATCCAATTGAACAGTCAGCCATTATTTTTGCGCCTGGTGCAAATATCGGAAAATTCAGCTCTTTCGTTCATAGAGATTATAGATCATAGAGCGGTCCAATTTCCAGTGAAACACATAATTATCAAGTAACTTTCAACACAAAACTTGAAAAATTCTCTCAACAGTGAGAGTCAGCTCCAACAATCGCTCTATGTATATTTTATAACATCAAGATATACCACTGCCAATTGGTATTCATGTTGACTTTTTTTTTAATCAATACCGAAAGCTATTATTAGAAAAGAGCAGCAAGAAAAAACTAGGGACAATCCCAGCATAAACCCAAAACAAATCTCGAAAATATGAACATCGCAATAGCTTCCAGAAATGAACATATAATGTCATGGAGGCAAAGTTGGACAAGACGGCTTGTACCTCCACGGGCGATGTCCCGCCAAATGCAGGAATTTATACGCAATATTTTCTTACTGACTCCATCTCTGGACTAGTCGGGTCGTCTATTGGGCACTTTCATTTCGACACGAACATTTTGTCTTGGTATAAACTATGTCTCAGACAGGAAACACAACTTGATAAATATTTTGTGTTTGCCGGGGCTGAACAAAATTAGACTACAGACCGAATTTGTGGTCTTAATGGTACAAATTCGGTCCGGTCTGAACCGAATTTGAAAAATCGATTATATTCGGTCCGGTCCGGTCTAAACATTTTGAGAAACGGTCTAGACTGTATTTGACCAGATTTATTAATATGTCACGCCTCGTACTAGTAGTTACGTTAGGGGTATTACGTAATATAAATAATTTTACTTTTTTTATACAAACTTAAAATTTTTACCTTAAAATTATGTGTTTTGAGTTCTTTGACCAGACCTAATCCATTCCTTCTCTACCATATGAGATCTAGGGCATTAGAAATTTTATGCAAACCATATTTAAGAAAGAAAAAAAATCGTTTTGGACCACTTTAAGTGGTCGAACCGAAATGTTTTGGACCGGACCGGACCACTTATAAGTGATCTGATTCGGTCCTTCAATTTAGGCACAACCAAAAATCGGGTTCGACCGAATTTCGGGCTAAAAATTGGACCGAATTTTTATTTGTATAGCCCTAGTGCTTTATAATGATTCAAATAACTTCGACATCAACGTTGATTAGTCCTTTTGAATTCAAATAACAAATGACCTTTGAATAAGCATAAGTAATTTTTTAATAATTTTCTGATTAAATTGTAAGTTTTGAAAAGAGATAGACACAATAATATAACTAGGGTTTATACTGTCTTGATAGTAATATTAAATACTATAAAATTCATATATTATTTCAATTTTTCTTTAAATTGCATCCGTAGGCCAACACTAGAAGTATTACTCAGGTGATACTGAAACCCAAACTTTGAGCCGCACACGATTCCAGAGGGACGTGTCCCATACAAAGGACTTTCAGAGCTCTAAAAGCATGGCATCATTTACGAAGAAAATCTATACACGAACTACGAACGGGAGAAAACACTCCTATTTTCTATTTTTGAAATAAATATATTTTTCTTTCAGAATTTTTTACTATTCAAATATTGGAGTTTTTTTTTTTCAAAATCTTTGGCTGTGCTTGTTTGAAAAAAAAAATTCAGATACCACAATAGCCAAAATAGGGATTTTTTTTATAATTAATTTAATAGATATATCATTTTCATGTAACGAGACATAAAAAATGAATTAGAACTAAATTTACACAACTTGATAAAAAATGGACGGATATGAGCATAATGTACCAAACCTAAACGTGTAAAAGGTCTAAGAAAATGGTGACTGGTGGCCAAATTTAAAAAGCCGGACTTGCACAGCCCTACTTTTATGCTACCGGATAGGGAAGTGTTTTTTTTAAATGAATTGAATTCAGACAAATACCTGACAGGGATGAGTTAGATACCAATACTTCGGATTCCAGAGGGCGAAACATAAAGCACAGGGAAGCGTCGGAAGTAGTGGAGGTTGCAGAGGTCGGCGAGGGTGAACATAGCTATTAGAGACATACACGTCTTGGCTGTTACCGTTCGGTCGGGTTGGGGATTGATTGACAGGGAAGAATGGGAAGGAAAAGAGAGATGCACAAAGTTGGATTCCTTTCGTATTGTGAACCAAAAACTTATAAAAGAAATACAAATAGAAAAGTGGGAGTTAAACGATGTCTTATTGAAAGCAGTAGAGACTGTAGAGTACATATCAAATCGAAAGGACGAAAAAATTGTGGCGCAGTAGCCATTTTTCCACTGAGTGGAGGCAGGCTCAGATGCTTCAGGTACATGGATTGTGCTGGCGTGCAAAAGTAATACCGGCTCACTGCCGGAGAATGCAAGCCGATCAACTTCCAAGCCAGCTGGATCACATAGATTATAAATATAACCAATCGTAATAATAGCAACACCACCCTAACCAAACTACAGATGCATCCCAGTTGGAAGGAAACGGAATTGGAGCCTGTCGTTTCAGTCCTCCCAGCAGCCTTCTGCGATTAGAGCTATCAAGTAACGAGAATGCCCAAGGTTAGAGCGACAGGTTCAGGACACGAGCATCCCCATCCCTTCACAGTCTTGTGTCCAAAAATCTGACTTCCAACATTCACAGAAAACTGTACCAAAAAGCTTTCTTAGAACCAATCAATTTGAATTGACATAAAACCACATCACCGGGAAACAGGAAAAATAAGAGATAGTTATGTATATGCAAGCACATTGTGATGAATCGAGTCAACTTGCCCGTGCGAGAACGTAAAAAACTAGTCATCATCATCAGAATGGAATGGTTATTCTCATCCACAGCCAATTAAAGCTGTGTAGGAAGGTGTCCTAAGATTTTTCCATATTTCATCACATGATGATTCCAACTTCAGACACAAATTTCAACAGGAAAAGAATTTGCTCCAGTTGGAATAATTCTAAGGTTCAATCTTAACAGTTCTTCGTCCAAAGACTCACCGTTCAGTGGATTAGAATTTGGAGCTTAAACCTAATCAGAACTATTTTTAAAACATAAATCTTCGCAAAAGAACTCTCTACGTTTCAAATGAATTACTCGAGTTATCAGCAGGCTATTACAGACAAAAAAAATTCTCAAGGCTATAAAGAAAACGAGGATATTGTAAAAACGACGTGAAGATATAGGCAGATTCAGGAAGCAAATAATGTCGCATCACTTGACAATGGATGTCTCAGATCAAGTGTTGGATTATGTTATTTTGCTTCATCCCGATCTACAGATAGGAAAATAAAATCAAACAAAATCACTTTGACACAAAAGCATTACATTTCAAACTGCAGGACGTGTATGAAGTGGGAAACTAGATTACTCAGTGGTGGCGATAAAGTCATAGGTTCGATTCTGCCAGCTATCTCTCTTCAAATTTAGATTTCAGAAGAGGGAGCTAAGAATCATCATCGTAGGCAAGTTTCCCACAACATAAATTTTAAAACTCCACCCCGCCCCAACAATACTCTGTTTGATTACCCAGAAAATGCAGAAAAATCGAAGAAAGGAAAAACAAAAAATTAGGTCGAGCTACAAACTGGTTTTTTTCAAAAAAGAAAGAATAAAGAGAGAGAGAGAGAATAGGAGATCGCTCAGTTCAGCGGGGTTGTCGACACGCAAAGTCCTCTACATAGAGAAGCCTGCATTCCGGTCTGTTGAGCTTGAATTTCTTGGGTCATCACTGCGATTTTTTTCTCCCTATTCTATCCAAATACCAAAACCCAAAAGTAACATAAAAGGAGAGAGGGCCATAAAACATCAAAACGAAGACAAATCCAAGAGAAAACCAAGAGAAAAAACTTATAGACCAGAAGAGCGGAAATGGTATCAAAAGGAAACCCTACGCGGAAGACGAAGGGCGCAATTGATTTTGGTGATGCTCGGTCTCGTACAAACTCCAAATTTATAGGCGTTAGATTTAGGGTTTTGGATGGATTTAGGCCGCACGGGAGGAAATCGGGGTATCATTTCTTGATTTTGTTTTCTATGTAACTAACAAACATGGATCCCGTACAGGGCCCAATACAAGTTGAGAGAGGGGCACAAGATCCATCTACAAAAATAGTCAGGGCCCAAAGTCCATGGACTTGCCTTAATAGTCTTAACGCCTCAAAGAGCTCCTGCGCACAAGATCCATCTACAAAAACAGTCAGGGCCCAAAGGCCATGGACTTGCCTTAATAGTCTTAACGCCTCAAAGAGCTCCTGCGTCCAGGATGGGATATGATTTTAGGTAGTTGTTCTTATATTTGCCAGTTCTCTTAAATTTCTTGCTCCCTTCAAATATTTTTATTTATTAGCCCTGATTTCCCCACCTTCCAAGTTGAAGTTCATATCCCACTCCCGGATGCATTGTTCACTCCTAGTCCTATTGTTTTTATGCCACTCCTAGTCCTATTGAATTCGAAAAAGAAGAGGTCCTCACTGAATTTGCCAGCTTCAGTAATGCATTTTGGACTCTTTGCAATGTAGAGGTGAGAGGCCAATTCGAAATGTTGGCAAGGCCCACTTTCCCCTATATAATTACTATATTTTTGAGTAGGCAACCAGTAGAATATGGACAATGGTACCATGAGTTCCCGAGATGAGCCATTTAATGTACAAGTAAACTACGAAGAGATATTAGAACAACCACCCACGATCCTATATGCAAGTTTACCAAAATAAGCCACTTAAAAGCACAAATAACCTACAAAGTGGTTAGAACGGCGACCCACTTAAATCACCGATTTTATCATGGTTGATAAATCAGGAGCGTGTGCTTAATCGCAATGTTCTGATTACTTTCTACCATTGAGTCAACACAGGATGGGTTATATATGATTACTATGACAGTTGGAACTCTTCAACTTTATTTCTGTAACGTAACAAGGGGGCCTGACACAGCTATCAGTCCCACTGGGTAGTTTGATGGATGACAGCCTCTACATGGTTGGCACAAGTGACTGTCCTGATGCCAGCGGTGCGTGGTACCAGAAAATCTGAGGTTGAGCATGTTAGCCAGACTGTAAACACAGGATAGGATGTCTTTCTGTACATACCATCGACTACGGAGATCAAACATCTTTAGATATATAAAAAAGGATAAAAAGGTACAATTCTATGCTTAAAACAAAAGAAATAAATATTGAAATAGAGAGAACTGCTGGGGGGGGGGGGGGGGGGGGCAAGGAAATGTGTAGGAACTCGAGAGGCGAGCTTGCTGCTTGACCATGTACAAAGAATGCATGGGTCATGAGCCTCGGAAGTCAAATGCGTAAGTTTGACTTCCTGGTCTCAAACTTATGTACCTTACCAAGATCCTACTTGGGCTTGAGCCCCACACAACCGTCACCAAATCCTATTGGGTAAGGCACAAAATCATCGGATAAGTCTTCCAAATCATCCCAAGGGTGAAGGGTGCCTAAACAGCTAGTTGTTTTTTATGGGTAGAATCATCTTCACTGAAGCAGCAATGGAGCTTTAGCGGTCTCCCCAATGTCAGAGGATTTTCCGGTAAACTCACAGGGGATCGGATTAGCATTTCTCTTTGGAGGTAAGAGCAATAGGTGTAAAATGCCGCGGGGGTCACATTTAATTGGAAGCCCAAACCAAATAAGAAGTCCACCTCAAGCAGGTTCATTTCCGCAGTGCTGATTCCTCCGACTTTAGCGTAGTAAGCATTGTTGTAATACCTGAAGAGAGAAAAGAAACACAAACAAGACGCGATAAATATACAAGGGGCATCCATACAGATCTTATGACACCGGATCGATGTACCCAACTATCTGCAAATCACGTGGATCAGATCTTAAGTTGGGATTAAGTTAATGGGAAGACTACAAACTGAACACTAGAACAAAACAAAGCAAAACCTCGAGTCCTATGTAGAACGAGATACCCATGTATATTTTGGCCTTCCTCTTACAATTACAGACATCTAAATTTAGGAAAAACAACAGAGAAAATGGGGAGATTGTACATGCTAAAAGCAGGCACGAGAGTGGCAGACCATAAACCCATAACAGTAGGCAGTCTTGTGCAAATCATAAACACAAACACTTTCTAGTGGACAGTGTGCTTTTGCACAGAATGCATGGCCTCGAATAGGCTGTCATTTGACTCTTTATTAATCATGCTCATTGTCTGCATCTTTTTCACTGCTCTTGAACTCTCAGGCGTGCCCTATTAGACAGTGACAGCAAGACGACAGCTCAGGTTTTCACGTTGCGTGATTTCATTTCCTGGCGGTGGTTGTTTCCACTTTCCAAACGCCTTAATTTGCACGGTTTATAAACCCCATGCTTAATTTTTACTCTTGGTTGATTGACCATAGTGCCCTGCCCCAAAAACAAATGGGCTTTTGAGTTTCATAAATATTAAGGGAGATACGATTATCTTAAATATTATAAAAAAAATATTCACGAAGTGACACCTAATTATACCATCAGAGAGATTACTAAAATATTGGGATCAGAACGGCAGAACCTCTCTGTAGCTGTTTGTGCGTGGGTTGAAAATAATTGCAAGATAAATTTATATGAATCTGGCGCAGAGCAATCGAAATGCATTACATAAAAATTTCAAAAAAAAAAAATCAGAGAAATTACAAAACTGCACAGTTATAGGATTTGAACGGAGACTTCATTAACGAAGATGGGAATTTTAATATGAACGTGAAAAAAGAAAAGAAAACCAATTTCAACCGCTACCTAGAAACAGAAGAGCACTAAAAGCCGAAAAAGATCCATTAAGAGTGAGAAAGTGAGAGCTGTATCTGTTCCTTTGCTAATTATATGACCATTACACTGCAAAGTCAAATCCCAATTGATCAACCAACAAATCCCAGAATACAAAACGAAGAAAAAAGACCATCTGGAAAATCAAACGATTAGTAGAGAAAATAAAACTGAGTCATAGAGATCCTAACCATTTCAAAGATCATATCAGAAAAAGGAAGAGAAATTCTAAGAGAAGAGAACGTACATGTCATCCATGAACTTTGCAGAGACCAACACACTAGTGATGAGCAACCGATGGACATTGAAAGAATTGATTGGCAACAAAGGCTGCCTCTGCGTGAATCGGTCGAGATAAACATAGGCGACGATGAAGCAAGAAGGGCTACAATTGGCGTACTTGAAGATCCTCTCAAGATAGCACTGGACGGAGATGGTGGGCGTGGAGAGGCCATGGAAGACCGAGATCTTCTGCGACTCGAGCCGGCACCCAACGTCGTTGGACTCTGCCACGCGCTGGAGGAGAGAGGAGAGGGAGCTTATGACCTTGGGCATCACCTGGGGGCTCTCAAGCTCAGCCATTGTTATACAGCTTTCCTTCTGATCTCTTGCTGTGTGTGGGGGGTGGTTAATTGGCCTTTCTGTTGGTTTCTTGTTAGCTACTGTGATGTGCAATGGGCTACAACTTGGTTGCTTCCTTTTTGTATTGCATTACGTGAGTTAAAGGGTTACCATATATTTTGTTCTTTAGTAATAAAGCCAGGTGTATATGTCTGTAGGTTTCTTCTCTCTTTTTCACCCTTTAATTTTTTTCCGAAATCTTTTAACCAAGACGATATCAGGCCAGTAGTTCTAATTGCATTTATTAATCTTTACTCTCCTCTTTGTTTTTTCTTAGGCCGGGGGCAGGAGAAATGGGGTCGATAATAACTTCAGTTTTGTCCTTTTTGTTTCTTCCCAATAAGTTCCGTGTATTTGGACCTAACGATTTCCACTTGGAAATGAAAAAATTTCGGGCAAAAATTTAATAAAAATGTGGGGCCCCAAGTGGACTGGAATGCCTCACATGAAAACTACTAAACTAGTACTATACATTTTATATGCACTTACGTGTCCAAGGACATGAACTGGATTATTGAAGTACTCTAGATAGGAATGCCGAACATAATGATTGAATTTGGAGTCAAACAGGCAAATATCCAACGCAAAAAAAGCAGGATCACATGGGGTTGTGCTTTGGATCTGGATCATGCATCGAAGGCATGAGTTGGAGTTTTCCAACCATTTTGTCCAGCTTTGGGACAAAAGGAAACGGTGCCATAAACTATTGGATCTGCTCTAGATATCCTCTCCAGTACCTGACCATATTATTTCGAGTTCCTTTTTAGCTTTTACGGTTAACGAGTGTCTTTATATAGCATATTGTTTTAGACTTAATTAGTTTACTACTCCCTCAAAAATTACATAATTTCAAATTGGTCTTAAGGTAAGTCTATTTCTAAACTGAGGTAATCATTTTGTCCATTCGAGTGAGCTTGTAAATGAAAAAAATTCAATGTGACTAATAAGGACACGTGTTAATCATTTACTAATAACTACATGTCCAATTAATTATTAAATAACCAGTGTGCTATGATCCGTCTCCATTAATCTTAATTTCACCTCAATTATCTACTCCGTGTTAGACCAACCTAGTGTTTAAGGTACAGTTGTCAACGTATAATTTTTTTCCCATCAAAGGTAAAGAATTTGAAGTGGAATCAAAATTAATCGATGATGCATGGCAAGTTAGGTAATTTAGAAATTAAGGGCACATGTGGTTATTGTCAATTGGTTAATAAGTGTCCTTGTTAGCCACTTTGAATTTTTTTTCATTTACGGGATGACTCGAGTTCACGAAATGACCTCTTCATAATACAAAATATTCTTACCATAATTATTATTTTGAGATTTGACAATACTAAATGTAAGTTTTCTTTATTTGTATGTGTTAAAGGTTGACGTTTCTCCCCAAATGACTAATTAAATGTTATTTCTAACATTTAATGCTTTTTAAAGAATGATGCTCTTTAATATTTTGTAACTAAGAAATAAACTGAGAATACTAGTAAGGATGTTTGTTTTACCAAATTTTTGGGCTCCTAAAAATTCCAACCAAACAAACATACTTCAAAATGTGCAGGATATGCACCAATAATCCGTTGGTTATATGGTTGAATGAACGAATTAATTTTTATTTCACCGAGACTAGTTTTTTTAATACCGATATTGGTGCATATCGGATATAATAAAAGTAGCGAAACCGGAAAACCAAGGGATTCGCATCTTTTCTGTCTCAATCGTTGGCTGAGTAAAATCGTGATAATTATGACAAAAAACAAAGCCAATCAATAATATGAGAATGAAGCCTTGCTAAACAAAACAAGTTCCATCCCGGGAGCTAAAAAAATAATACAAAATAATAGAAATACTCATCTTAGATAAAATTACTATAAATATTTAAAAAATATTTTTATAAATAAAACTATCGAAATTCTATTTCAATAATCTAGTTTATTTTAATTTTTTATTGAATATTTTTTTTTTTTTTAAAAATAATCTCAGAGAGCCATTTAGGTTATTTTGCATATTTTTTCGTCTCAAGTAACACCTGATCTGGACAGAGAGTATATTGAAGATTTTCAAAAAGATATGAACTTACATAACTACTTCGATAATTGAGAGATCAAGATTAATTTTGTCAAATAATTACGAGTCACCTCCAACTTTTCCTCTAGAATAAACTTTGCAGCTTTATTTATGAGAAGATTTTTTGGTTAAGAAGTCCGCAAGATGCGTACGTAATTGATTTTCCCCAAGAGTACTCAATTTCAATAATTTGGATTAATGTATCATGTTGACTGTGGGATAGTTGCTGTTTCGGATAGTGGACAGTCGCTTTTTGTAGGGATTAATTTGGCTAACCACCTAACTAATTATTGCTGTATTTTCTGCTGCTTTCTTGTACACTACCCCAAAACGATAGGTAGGTATATCAAAGATGTACGTCCTATCAGATTCAAGATGCAGCTAATCAGGGAAGTATTTTATGCAGAAAATGAATTTCAAAAGGATAAAAAGAACCAACTGTTGTAGAACTTCTTCCTTAACGTGCGGGCAATGCATCCACTGTTATGGTCCTCCACCTTGACACGCCGACATGTTCCATAGTAAATGGTTTGATTCTATTCTGTCTGAAACGGTGCATGCATCTGAAGGTGTAGAATCAACATACTACCGTACTACGTGCGGCACCGAAAAATTAGACTGTGTCACGTTCAGTTTGAGAGGATGCAGATACTACTGGGACAGAAAACGTAACCATTCGTGTATACCACTTAGTCCAACTAGCACAAATGTTCGACACAAATACGCCACCAGTGTAGATACAAATGTTGATGAGGGTTGGACAGCACTAGGACTAATTACACATCCAGGTTCAGAAGGTAAATATGCTGGCTCTCCTTATTACAGCAGAGTATCATAGAAGACTAGGCGGAAGGACCAACATATAGACAAGTACAGTCTCCGGACTCATAACAAGAATATCTATTTTCGCTGGTGATAGCCTGTTCAAAACGAACTTAGCCATAGCATCTGATTGGATCATTGCAGCCTTTGCCAGCAGATTGCTTAAACCCAAAACGGCCCCCTTTCTCAAGGTACTGCTGATGGTATTCCTCAGCTCGGTAGAACTTCTTGGCAGGCAGAATCTCAGTCACAATCTTTCGATTCAAGAGCTTCTGCTGATGCTCCAAGGATTCTCTTGCTGCCTGCTCTTGCTCAGGCGTGTAGAAGTATATACCCGATCTGTACTGCGTCCCCACATCATTCCCCTGCTCATCAAAGATTTCCAAGCTGTTAGGATCTATGAATGGTTTCGCAATGAGACATAGCTGTGTAACAGGATGATCAGACATAGATGATAAAACATCAAACTTGCTACATGGTAGAGAAACTTCTTTAGTACGGACAACACTTCAAGTAGCTCGCCTCATCACATTTAACATATAAGCTTTTGCAAATACTGGCTCTCCATTAGTTTGGCTTTCAAATTTTCCTTAATAAACCAGCATCTAGTGCCCATCCTCCCAAATTACATGTGCTAAGAGGCACCAGCTATGATCATAATAATAATCAATATCTATTCTTAGTATGAAGTGGCAGCTCTCGATAACCAAATTCTTGCATTTGCACTAGGCAACCTAAGCCAAATTTGCATGCATGTTGTAACAGTAGTCAGAAAATCTAAGCGAGTCATAAAGCCACTGGCCAAAAAATCCATGGACCCATGACAGAGGACATGTTTGAACAAGTTTCCTCCAAATAACTTCAAACACCTTCACAGAGCATCAAGAACAATTGTTGCCTAGGGAAAAAAAAGAACAATTGAACAATCTTGCAATTAACCAGACCACAAAATGAGTATGTTGTCTAGACCCAGGAACCCCATCTAAGTATCTAATAGAGTGAAGAGACTCAAACTAAGCTGGCTTAATTACCAAGGCCTGCTAGAGACTAGAAAGTGCACTCACTGTTGTCGTAATCAGTATGTCGCTAGTCAATGCACTCATAAAAAGTCTCCCAGAGAGTAGTTCAAGAACCCAAGAGGATCAGCCAGGTAGTAAGACTTAAATAGCCCCGCTTTGTGACCTTACATAGTATATTTGCTACCCACGCACCCCAAGTTTCCTATTTAGTATTTGAGCTTCAAGTACGTTATGGTGTGGGGAAAACAATCTTCTGAAGAAACCGCACAAGGTCCAAAAAGACATGGATCACGGGTCACCAGTTTTCTGGCTATAATAGATTTTCTCTCTGTCTCTCGCCTGCTACAAACCTCGTAGAAACACTAAGCATCCTCTTCCCTATGTAACACCACACCTACTTCAAACACTGTAACCTAGAGGCTTCAACATCACAGAAATTGTTGATAGAAACAGAAATAGTTGTAAACGAATGCAAGAGCGGCAACAACCAGTAACAATAACCACAAAATGTTGAAGAAGACTATGAATTCTCTACCTTTCCTCCACCACCCATGTAAGAATTGGGAGCATATCTTGTGAACTGGACATACAAAGATAGTCCTATCAATAGTGGCCACACATATAATACTGAACTGGTCTGTTGTCCTGACTACTGCGATCAGCGATAACCCATTCTCATACCTAATAGGTGCTAAGCATTGTCCCAGTCTCTAAGGTCCCCATTCAGAGTCAAAGTAGACTGATGGAAAACCTCAATCAGAAATCTTCAGATATATAAAAGGAAAGACATAAAAGTAGTCTGTAAATTCAATATTCATCTCAAATAATACCACGAATAAGATCAGAAAAAACTATAAGTCATCTTCCAACCAATACGGGAAGACAGAAAGTATCTAGCTGAGGTGAGCTTAACAATAGGGGCACAACAGGAAAAGCACATCTTTCTAATTAAAAAATGATAACAGCTAAGGAAACAGCCAAATAAAGTCAAAATGGTTTGTATTCCGCTGGCAAACTAATCAGTTAAAAGAGCAATGGGATACTATTGGGAAAAATGGAAAGTTCTGAAGTTTCTCTCTTCAACCATCCACTGCTAAAATTTAAAATAAAGAATAGAATGATAAAATATTAAACTAGGAGGATCATGTAGCGAGTTGACAGCCATACTAGGATCAAATGAACCTCATAGCCTTTCAAATAAAATTAGATAAGCCAAAGACAGGAAAATCCCAAACAATCATCGTTTCAAAACTCCTCAAATAGATACACGAGAAGATAATGAAGATAGAAATAAAAAAACCACTATCTAGGAGACATCACAAAGTAACCAACAACGCATAGAACAGAGGTAACCAACAAAACTACGAAAATTATGGTGGAAACAAAATTCTACCCAGCTTAGTGAATATAAAAAAAACAACCGCATCAGAGCTTGGACATATTAACAAGGAAAATTATCGAAACCTAGAGAAGAACCATTTCAGGACAATTCAATCAAAACCTAAGAATTTTGCACCGATTCTTCGGACAATTCAACGATCCATCCCTAAATGAGCAACCAAACCACCAAAATTCAAAGCACCCATCTGAAATTAGATCTCGCAAACATCGAAAATCAATTAAAGGCCCATCAAAATAAGCTGAATTCATAAAATATTTCTTCACTATTCAACATGAAAACCCACGGAACCAACACACCCACCTGCCGATTGAGCGTGGTCGGGTCATGTCTGACCCAGAACGCGTCAAGTAGAGAGTCGTAGCTGCACTCCTTGGGGTCGATATGGACCCGGACGACCTCGGAATGGTTGGTGGTCCCCGAGCAGATGTCCTCGTAGCTGGGATTGTGCAGGAAGCCCTGGCTGTACCCGACCTCGGTCTTGGTCACGCCAGGGACCCTCTGGAAGGCCAGCTCAACCCCCCAGAAGCAACCCGCCCCGAACTGTGCGAACTGCTGGCCCGGGGCGGGAACGTCGTCGTCTGGACCCTGCACAATTGAGGCGTCCGCAGGGGATTGGGAAGCCCTTGGGGAGCCGAAGCCCAGCTTGTTCAAGATGTTCATGGTCGTAAAGGGCTTGGAGAGAGGTCTGAGGGGCCTGTGTTTGAATTTGGAGAGAGGATTACGGAAGGGTTTACAGAGTGAGGAGAAGTGGAGGAACGGTGAGGCGATGTTGGCGGTGGTTGTGGTGGTGGTGGTGAGGGAGGAACAGGCTAAGGTTTTGAGCATTGTATTTGCGGCCGGTGACGTGTTCGGTTTAGTTTTGGCACTTTTTTAACCTATGTTGCGATGTGCGTATTTCATCAATTGGGTTATTTATTTTTTCTTAACCAAATAGAATTTCCATCTCAATTTTTTAAAAAATAAAAGAATTCGATTTAAAAAGAACTCATTGGGCCAGAGAAGGAAGATAAAAGGGAAAAAAAAACTTATCTCCAGCGATTTACCTTGTGTATGAACGAGCTGAACGTAGTACTGAACCTTGCATTAATATAAAGTCCTCGTATATAATTAATTAATAGATTAAATAATGTGGCAATTTGAATTGATATTCAAATCACAAAACAATCTGGAGATGAGTACAAGAAGACTGATATATATGTTTCGGACATCAAAATTTAATTTTTCGCCTCCAATAACAAAGTGGCCATAAAACCTAAAGCAACTGACACAGTTAGAGTATCCCGTCCACCATTCGTAACCCCGGTTGAAGTTGGAAGGTTACTCTTCGAGGAAGGCTGCGGAAGAGAAGCCCCTTGGTTCGAACCAGATGGAAGTGGTGCACTGGCTGGGGAATATGCTTGATTGTTCTCAACATTCACTTGGAGCTTCATCCCTCCAAGGCAATATAACTTGTTACCAGAAATAAAATACCACGGACCAGGTTTAGACAGCGTGATTGTTGTGTTCCCGTTTGTATACATTTTCATTACATTGCTTGTGTTGCATGCCTTGAAACCTTCTTGCGTTACTTGGTTCAGAGTATCGGATGAGGAATATTGGAATTCTACAAATAAACAAATTAATGCATAATTAATCAAACACAGTACTTCTACTTGATTGTTACGCATTAACATGAAAAAGTAAAAGCCCAGAGAATGCTTACGTAGAACATCGCCAACGTAAAACGTCTTGCCCTTCTCCCAGATTCCAAGATCAGTGCTAATGTCCCAGCCGGAACTATCCCCTACCGTGTACGACGTAGCTGTGCATGTTAATGCCAAGCTGAGGATGACAAAAACACACATCTCAAGCTGCTTCGCCATGAATGATATGAAGAATTGGATCGATCGAGTGCGTACGAGCTAGGGAACAAGTTGGGAGCACAAGTCTGCAATAGTGCAATATATACATATGTTACAGAGTTTCGCTGCATTAGATGACCTAACTTTGGAATTGGGAAATGACTCGTACTAATTGTGGAAGGATTATTTATGGCATATTAAATAGTTGGATGCCTAGATATCTACCAGTTGACCCACTTAGTCTTTTTATTATATCGCCCCACGTATAAATTAACTAATGACTTTTTTGAAAAGTTAATAACTCATTTTGGGATTGAAGTCGGCGAGGTGGTTGAATAATGCAGAGTTCGCTGTCGCTTGGTAGGCTGTTAAACACCTCCCACCTCCGCGTCCTTTCTTTGTAGACCATATATTCAATGAGCCTGGAGGTTCAGATGGACGATTCACCTAATCTAGAGAAGATCTTGGAGGTTCAGAGTACTTGTTTTCAAAATATATTATTTATTATCCGTTAGATTTAAAAGAGATAGTGATGAATGCATTGTTTCTACAATGTTTTGGGACATTCTAAATTGTTTTACTAGGTCAAAAGGACATTTGACTGATTTACAGCAATGTTCGAATAAGCAAACTCCAGATGATTTGCGTTAGACAGAGAGGGCCTCCTCCTCAATGTCTCAGAAACGAGTTCATTTGTACATGTTAGAGTTGTCATTATCCTCGTGGCGGCCAAAGATTACAAAAAGGAAAACGTACGTACGGTCCAAATAACGCTTCGTGCCATGGAGATTAGCCAGAAAATCAAAAGAGCCTCAAAATACCCCCATAACAAGAGAAAAGAAAACGCTGAAGCATCAAGCAAGTGGCGATTTTGGGCTCATCCTGCGTCCAAGTGGCGCTTCGTCACTCGTACGTGTCTAGCAGCAGCAGCATCAGTTTCCCATTTTTCAAGTATGACTTCGTGGTTTTTGAGGACGTTTGTCGCTCAGGACAAAGCATTTTTGTCAATCATCTCTTTTCGTATTTTTCAATACTATTGCCCAGTTGTCCTTTTTCTAGTTCTCTAGTCTCCCAGTCCCAATCAGTTCTTTCCCCTTATGTAAATTAATATCCGTCTCTAGCGACTATAATGGATCGATAAAGTACTTCTAATTTCGTATTAGCAGTTTTCCAGCGAGAAATTGAAGGATTAAATCGACCAAACAGGGAAAGGCTCTTGATTGATCAATTTCTATCTCCAAGGTGATCTCTAATATTAGAGAGAGAAGTTTCGTTTCTATATCATTCTTCTAATTGTAAAAGGAAAGGAAAAACTTCACGTTGAGTTCTCTGATCTATTGATGTAGTGCTGGCAATTTACTTACTGGGGCGTTTGCAAACTGTAACGAGTCTAAGTATTTAGAGAATGTTATAAAAATCGAGGAGAATATAGTATTATTGAGTTTTGTAAGAAATTCATAAATAAAATAGAATTTTATATAGTATTATTGAGTTTTGTGGTGCTGCCTCCGACACATGCCAAGGCTTGCCTGCGAAGCAAATAAGAAAATCCTTCTGATTGAAAATTCCATCGGTAAAAATATAATTTAAATAATAAAAAGAAAAAAATATACTTTTCAATTTAGTGAATGTTTTACATTTTGCATCATAAATTATCATATTTGAGATATTTTACTCACTAACTACCCATTCATATATATAATATATTGTATTTTTCGTCTATTTTTTTCATCTAATTTGATAGAAATTATTATTTTTAAAAAATAGAATAATAATTATATCCTCATAATAAAATCAAAATTACATAAATAGTAAATTATATTTAAAGATATAATCATCATTTTATTTTAAAAATAGACAGCATCTGTAATATTAAATAAATAATTTATGAATGCAATGTTTCAAGCGCATTAGTTTAACGTCTAAAGTATAACCTATAATGACAAAAAGATCCCTCGACAAACTTTGATAAACGTAAAACGAGTCCACATCCAGACGAAAGCTTTTGCGTCCCTGTTTTCCCAGCACGCAGTTCTGTATCCTGTGGAAGGTCCATATATCTTGGATTTTGGTCTTACCCCTTTGACACGTACGTACAGGTTCCTATATAATATATATATATCTGTCCCTATACAAGGTAGTTCTGTATCTGTGGAAGGTCCATCTTGGATTTTGGTCTCACCCATTTGACACGTACGTACAAGTTCCTATGTATATCTGTCCCTATACAAAGTACTGCGTAACTTATACGTACCAAGCAATTTTAGGACAACGTGTATGCATAGCCGCCTCAGGCAGCTCTACCTTTCTAAACCCCATGATCCTGCATATTTGAGCCATACCATTGCAATTATCTCATTCTTCGAGAAGCAATTATATCAGGACTAAGAGTAAATGGAGGTAGTGGCGAGTTCAAGTTCATTCTCCACGGGGAAAAGTGCACAAGAGAGGGGTTTGCCATACGTCCCCGATTGTTACGTGAATCAGATCTCACATCGACCAAGTTCCCATCCAAAGATCGCTCAAGTGCCAATTATTGACTTGGCTGGGTTGAGACAAGGTTCAGCTCAACGGTCCATCTTCATTCAAGAGATTGGAGATGCTTGCCACCGTATGGGTTTCTTTCAGGTATGCTTTTGAAGAATAAAGTGTACAAGCTTGCTTGCTTTGAATGATAAAATAAAAAAATAAAAACTAATTTTAGAGATAATCATTTCTTTATAGAATAATGTTACGTACATATACTAGCTAAGCTGAGTAAAGTTCTTTGTTTGCACCAACGAACGTGACTAACAATGATTGTACTCAGCCCATTGATTTATATATATGTGTGTGTGCTGAGTACAATCATTGTTAGTCACGTTCGTTGGTGCAAACAAAGAACTTTACTCAGCTTAGCTAGTATATGTACGTAACATTATTCTAATATATATATATATAGATTGCGCCGCTTTACGTTTCCATTCTTAGAGGATGGATGATGCGTGGGAACCGTGGGATCATAATTATATATTCTACAACTTATATAAGATCTAGCGGCTTATAGAAAAGCAAATTACGTAGTATTCTGTTGTTTTCTTGATATATATTATTCAACATGAGTCGGCATGGTGGCGTGAAAGCATCCAAATAAGTACTACGACGCGTCGTGGATTGAATTCGAAGTTATCAATCACTGACAAGCTTTGCACGGTCTTCCTTGTACCATGTATAAAACCAGATCATCAATCATGGAATCTGCCAAGAGGTGTTGGACGGGGCTCTTTCTGCAGCGTTCGATTTCTTTAACTTGCCAACCGCAGAGAAGGTGAAGTCCATGTCAGACGACGTCCACAAGCCTGTTAGGTATTGGGTTGATGAGGTCCAGTTTCGGAGGGTCTTTCTCAAGCACTACGCTCATCCCTTAGAAGACTGGATTGATTTATGGCCTACTAATCCACCGACTTACAGGTGATCTCTTTCTCATGCCATCCTTTCTCGTTATGTATACCCACGTTGGTATTCTGAAAATATTCTCTGCCCTTGATCACTAATGAACGCACGATCGATCACTGGCACGATCCTTCCTATATTATAAATGCGGCCTTGTACCATGATTTAGGCTATGTTGAGTGCTGTTGTGTCGTCTTGGAAGCAGGCAAAAGTTGTTCATTCTTTTTAGTATTTGAGAAGGCCCACTTTTTCCATTTCTCTTTCTTCCTGGGCACTTGTTAAAATGTCACGTATATGATGTAACTGGTTCTACGGGGTGATATTCCAGAATATGGGACAAAGTACGTAATATAAAGGAGAAGCACAGCTTGATAGTAGAACAGTACTTCTATAGTCCCTTACACGTGTTCAGGGAAATTTTATTCATTTGTTTGTTTTTTAAATATTTCTATGTATCATGCTTTCATATAATTCTTTGGCTAAAAGGAAATATATAATATTCAGGGAGAAGATGGGGAAAAAATATTGCAAGGAGGTGAGGAAACTGGGCTTGGAACTGATGGGAGCAATCACTGAGAGCCTGGGCTTGGGTCCAGCACACTTAAGCAACGAAATGGGTGAAGGAATGCAAGCCATGGCAATCAACTGCTACCCGGCGTGCCCAAAACCGGATAGTGTACTTGGGTTGCCTCCACATTCGGACTACAGCTGCTTAACCGTCGTCCATCAAAGCTCAACAGGCCTCGAAATCATGGACAAGGACGGAGAATGGAGAATGGTCCAGGAACTTCAAGGAGCACTACAGGTGCATGTGGGCGACCATCTTGAGGTACTGAGCAATGGTTTGTACAAGGCTGTAGTACATAGGGCTACACTCAACCATGAGAGGACTAGAATCTCCATTGCTAGCCTACACAGCTTAGGCATGGATGGCATGATGAAGCCCGCCAAGGAGCTCGTGGATGAACAACATCCGAAGAGGTACAAAGAAAGTAGCGTCAGAGATTTTCTAAATTTTCTCTCCGCCAAAGATATTGGGGATGGAACAAGTTACATTGACAGGCTTAAGATCAATGCATAACGTTTGCTCTCTTTTTATTGTTTTTGTTCCTCCTCTGTGTTTCCTTAAGGTTGTAAGAACATGCAAGGCTTAAGATCAAGGAATAATTCTTTAGTTGATATCATCGGCTAAGCTTTCTCAATGCTTAGACGGCTATCTACCCCATTCTAGTCTCTGGCCAAACTATTATCTAAGATCCGAACAGAGGAATTTGAGATCGGAGCCGGATGTGTTTATGTTTTCTGAGGCTCGTTGCATTCCTTAAATCCCCAGAGTTAATAGGCGGTTGCATCTATTTAGGTGGCAAATTCGAAGGGGGGACAAAAAAGGAAATAGAAAAATGATCATAAACAAAAGAAAAAAAATGAAAAATAGAAATACATGGGCCCAAATCCGGAATAAGAACAAAGTTAGGAACAGACACGTATTGAAAGATTGGGAATGCTGGATCGAGTCAATCTATTATATATGCAATAGAATATAAGGGGCAGTCAAACGCCAATATTAAAGAGAGTCCCCCCATATACGAGCCGCTTATCTCGAACTGCATGCAACCTTTACCCTCTCTCTCTGTCTCTCACAGCGTGACACATATTCATTAATTTGGATACAAAGTTCCTGGCCATTACTTATCAACTCTCTCAATTCCTTCTTCCGTCTTCGGCTGAGGAAAATTGAGATGCATAGATCGGCGAGCTGGAGCCGTGTCTCGGACGAGTCCTTTAAGCCTGGGTCCTCTCCTTCTTCCAAGGAGCATCAGAGCCTACACAGGCAATCACATTCATTAGAAAGCAATGAGCTTCCCTTGTATGACCCTCTTGCGGAGTTGGCTAAGAAGGAGAAAGCGCGCGCCAAGTTTGCCGAAAATGCCGTTCATCTTATACCCGTCGTTCTGCTTCTCTGCTTTGCTATTCTTTGGTTCTTCTCCAATACATGCAAATGGAACTCCCGGTTTTCTCATTTGGTCTGTTTGTGTTCTCTGGTTCTTCGCCAATCCCGTGCCATAACTATAGTCTATAGATCCAATTTATTTGTCAAGATCTATTCTTTTCTTCTAAGCGAGATATCGGCCACCTTTCTGTTATTTTCAAAACCGCTCCCGCTTGTACAGATTAGTAAGATGACAAAATTGATTCGAGACGGAGAAATCTTTTTGCTAATTAGACAGGTTTCAGAAACGTAATTCCGTGATTGAATCACGAGAAAAATTATCACCATCTGTTCTACTCCGCCATTTTATAACTGACGCAGATGGTGCAAGATTCAACTGATCTTTACAGGATCTTTAGCCACCGGAATAAAAAAAATAAACAAAATAAGACAAAGTCTGATTTGTGATCAGAAATATAGTTTATAAAGTAAAGAAATTATTACGATTGTAAGATCGATTATTCTTCCGTTTTATGCATTGGAAACAAGAGTGTCTTGCACCAAGCGCTTTTCAATTCCAGAAAACAGAGCATGACGTATTTCGTTTTGTTGCAGCCGTAGATGTGGGAAATAAAGGGGATTCAGTAGCATCAAGAATCGAAGGACTGACACTCGAAGGAGAATTCGATCATGATAGTGATGGTAATCAATCAGGCGTTCTACCGATAGTGAACTCGGGGAACATGGACTCGCCAAAACAAGTCCATGATCACAAAGTTCCGAACAAGTTGGCCCATGGAGTCAACTGACGGCTTTCATTTCGTGGGCAATGACATGCTAGGTGACTACATTTTGGCCCTTTGGGACCGATTTTACACATATCGGAATTCCCATTTATTACACTCCAATGCAGCACACAGGTGTACCCGATTTAGTTCTCAGAATTTATAATTTGCTATGGCAATTTTGATTTTTGTTATGGATGAATATTCCCCTATCTTCCTATACAAATAGTTTGGTGAAGCTTCGCAGGATAAATAGACGAAGCAAAGAGCACGGCTTTACATGCCAACTCAGTTCCTTCCTTGTACACAGTTTTCATGCCAAACGTCTCTGTTTGTGGTGTTTTACGCTCAAAGAGACTCTGTTCGATTGCCTCGGTTCCGAAAATAACAGATATTATTGGCTTTTTGCCTCTGCCCTTTTTTTATTTTCTGAATAAATGTTTAGGGGTCTTGTTTAGAAACAATTTCTGAAATTGAACAAACGCAATGCGTGTGGCCCACCACACTGCGACTGACGATTTCAAGCGGTGCACCGCAGCCAACTCAAAGCCCCTCTCGGGCGTATGATCAGTCAGGAGGGGAGCCTGTACAGCATGTCAAAGTTTGAAAAAGAATGCAAGGCAAGAAAGACAAGGCAAGAAAAGATGCAAAAAGTAATTGACGCGAGAGAGAACTAGAGTCTGCTAGAATGCTCTGTTGTATATTCAGTTACGGTTACCAAAAGAATGCAGAGAACGTACAATAGGTAAATAAAGAATCATCTAACCTCTTTAACAAACGAAATATATACACGTAGGAAAGAGAAAAAGAAAAACTAGCTACTTTAATAGGATTCGGCAGCTGCATGTGTAGGCTGTCATGCAGCACCCGCGCGAGCCGCCTACTTTATCGACCCTCACAACATTCCCATACAAACAGCCAAAAAGCTTTGGCATGAAAACTCAGAATTGAGAAATGTCTAAAAGAATCCAGAAAAAAAGAAGAAGAAGAGAAATGTCTAAAAGAAGCCATCGAACAAAAAACATTCAAACGTAGAAAAAAAAAAGAACAAAAAACATTCAAGCGGGGGATTATTTTATTGGATAAATAAATTTTGCTTTTTTGAATTATTAGGGTTTATACTTTATACTTCATTTTTATTCTAATGTATTCATCAATCATTAATTGTAGATACTTTACATTTTTAAATAAATTAATATTTGGAATTATAAAATTACGATTTTATCTCATAAAAATATCATCTCAATAAAATTATTTGTATAAAATTGTCATTCACACGCTAAAGACTTATTTTCGATTCAAATTAATTGAAAATTTTATCAATAGTTTGTGTGTATTATAAAAAAAAAGTTTTTTTTTAGTGAAAAGATTGTTTTAAGATGCAAAGTATATTTATTTTTTATTTTAAGTTTGTCTAAAGAATCAAAATTAATAACAAAAATAAACCTTTCAAAGCCTGATGAAATCTTAACAGTAATTCAACATATTCCTTTAAGTTAGTTCTCTATCAAGATGGACTATATATAACTCTTGCATTCTAATTTTTTCCTTGAATATTACTTCACAAATTTTTCATGTTACTCTTTTTCTCAATTATTTTATTTGTTATCGAATTGTATAGAATTAGGATATTAAACGAATTATATGGCATGATGATGCCGTAATAATCCGGCCCTCCACCCGGTCCACGGGCTAGACTGTACGTACATAACTAAGGTTCGTTCTGTAGGCTAGATAAAGATTAAATGACGTAATACCTGCAAGAAGACGAAGAATGAAGAGGGAGCTTCTCCTTGGGGTATTCTTTTTTTTTTTGGATAGATCCTCGTATGTATAAAACGGTCCGCCCTCCTTTTAGCGGGACTTTACCTCCTTATTCCGGTCGTCATGTCAGCTTTTGTCTGCAAAGGAAGAGTAGAAGAGGTCCTTTTCTTCTGTCGAACTCGTCTAATCCTCGGAAGAGAATCAAGTTGGCAGCTTAGCGCCGCCTAGTGTGTACAGAGATGGCCAGGGTTCATCAAGCTATTCCCCTAAAGGGGCCGCTGACAATGGGTCGACTGGCCCTCAGGCCCATTATCGCTAATTGAGCTCTTCGGTTAAAAAGTATTTTCAGGATTCTTCTGAATTCTCACAATACAAAAGATTTTATAATCAAACATTATTTTTAACACTACATCAAAATAATTATAACATGCATATCAATAAAGTTAACATCACATAAAATTCTCAAAACAATTTTAAAAAAAAAAAAAACACCACAAACTAACAACCTAAGTCTAGGTTTATCAATAGACATTTTTCCTCGAAAGGCTTAGGGCCTCACTAGATCCTGACGGATTCTTTCATTGGGCTTGGATTGGACTAGCACACCAGAGGCCAATTAATTTTTCTTCATCACGACATAAAAGTAAACTTGTATTTGATTTATTGTTTTGAACGTAGAAAAAGAACTTCGCTACAATAAATGACAAGAGAAATTGCAGAAAGTTAATTTGATTTTAAATTGTGACGTTAAGTAAATTCTAACTTGTGTTATGTGATAAAATATTTTAAATTGTGACGTTAAGTAAATTCTAACTTGTGTTATACACTAGGGTTGTCCAATGACCGATCCGTTCTGGTTCGGTCCGACTGGCCAAACCGGTAATTTCGTAGAGTGAACATACCAGACCGACCCAGATCGGTCATTCTATAGAAGCGATCCGGTCCGGTCCCCGGTTTCACCGGTTCGGATTGGACGGTTTGGGCCATTATATTTTGGATTTTTTTTAGTTTGGGCCTCTTAACATTTTTACTTTTTTTAGCGGGTTCAATTCATCCAATGCCTTTTTTTAATACTAAATGCGCGTTTTGAGTTTTTTTTACCGATAATAACTGATTTGGAATGGTATATTTCGGTCCAGGTCAAATTTTTTATATAAATAACCCGAAACCGGACCAAAGTACACTGATTTCTCGAACAGATAAATTCGATTTAAAAAAAAAAAGACCGATTTGAGCCAAATCGGTCCAATTTCGAGTCAAATCGATCAAATTTCGATCCGACCAAATTTTTTAGACAGCACTAATATACACATAAGTGGACGCACGTTAGTATTCCATAAAACTCGACAATGCTAAGCTGGACCCCAACTTAAGAGAAGTCCCGTTTGACACGTGCAAGGCTACCCAGATCCGTGCAAACCCCAAACTTCTCGGTGTCGTCAGCGTCCGCTTTGTTCATTCCTCATCTCATCCCCTCTTCCCCTATATCTGTCTCACTTTTTAATTCGCAAGAAGACCTTTTCCCTTCTTTCAAACATTTCTTCTTCTTTGATTCCTTCGCCATAACCCCCGTCTAGCGTTTCCGATCTCACAGGTCCACTCCCGGTCGATTCTTCGCAGATCTAACGGTTCCTTCTCAGTCATGAATCCTGAATAGTAAGTCTCTCATTTCTGAATCTCCCTATATTGATTATTTAAGCTTTATCGTTTGGTTGCCAAGCAAATGAGCAGAAATGAAAATGAATATTCCTTGTTGGCTGTGACTTTTTTTCTTGTTTGAAATTTCCAATTGATATCTTCCTCGTGTTTTCCGCATCCCATCCCCAACGGTATGTGAATTTGCCAATCTTAAAGATCTCTGATGCTTTTGTGCTTTTGCGGTCGTGGATTCGAATTAGTCTTTCTTTTCCTCCGTAGGAAATGAAATTAAATAGGGTGGATTGCGGAACTAGTTCGTACGATTTAGTCCCCTTTCTGTTTGGTTGCGGAGAAAAAGATGGGGTTGAAACCTTTGGTACTTAAGTTAATTCGGTGTCTTGAATATGAGGCTTTCATACTGTTTGTTTTCTGATGGTTGTATCAGCAACCAATCGGAAGCGTTTGTTGCCTTATCCGGATGTGCCAGATCTGCAATTTGAATATTTCCTTTCCGATGAGCATTTGATGGTTTTCTTATGGACGTCACTTTTCTAACGGGATCACGCTTTTTCTAGTCGTGATCTGTCAACGGGCATAATAGCCCGTTTAGATTTCAGATCTCAATGGTTAGTCTGATTGCGTGACTCTATCTGTGCATGACGCCCTCAATTGCCTATTTTCGTGTGGTTCAATACTACACATTGCCTTTTTTTTCCTCCCCGCGGGCGCAACCGAATTCAGCTATTTTTCATTTCATCTGCTAAACTGTATACAAAGAAGTTAAGGATCGGGTATGTTTGAGGGTGAAAATTTTGGGTATTGGGGTTTGGAAAATATTATAAAGTAAAGAAATGTTATGGGAGTTGGTGAAAAAGTGAAGAGAGAGAAGATTTTTAATAAATATTATAATAATAAAAAATTATGTGGTGAATTTTATAGTAGTAAACCTAAAATTTTGAGCCCAATTAATTGGGGCTCAAAGTTCACGATGGAACTGAGATGCAAGATTCTATACTTTACAAGTTGCTGTTGTTGGCTCAAACTTTAAGGCCTTTTTTTCGGTGATCACAACATTAGAGTTGCCCTTCATTGTGCGATTCACTTTTTGGGTTAGGTGACATGAACACCTTTTGCTGTTTTGCCATACCATGTGCTCCACAACACAAGCGTCACACTAGGCTTTTAATTGGCGACGTTACTGAATTTCGTTTGTAAGGTCCCACTGACGGTATTTTGGCCCAATAACTCCTTTTCATTCTAATTACATATCAATTGTCAAAATAAAACCTTCATCTTGGTAACTTGGATGCAACTGTGGGAAAAAAAGTGAACTGATTTTGATGTTCTTTTTTACAGTGACTATCTGTTCAAGCTTTTGCTTATTGGAGACTCTGGTGTTGGCAAATCATGTCTTCTTCTGAGATTTGCTGTAAGGGTTACGTAGCATACTTTGTCTTGATGTAGCATCTCTGATACAGTTTGGAGTTTTAATGTTGGTGTATCTGTGATAAGTGAGACATGGTCTTTGGGTGTTTGGTAGCTCCATCTGTCATATACTAAACGGAAAGAGGGCTTTGATTTCTGAACTTCTAAATGTATATTTTGTAGGATTTATTTCTAAGAGAAACTTTTATTCTTATTATCCGTGTCATTTTTGGAAAGTTTTTTGGTTGCTAAGCATACTGAACCCTATTTCACTGTAGTGGAATGGTCATTGGCAGAATTTATGAATGTAACTGAAATGATAATGTTCTTCTTCCTCTTATTTTCACCCTTTTTTGATATGTATTTTCTTTTGTCTGTTTGATATAGGATGATTCATACCTGGACAGTTACATTAGTACAATTGGTGTTGACTTTGTAAGTATCGGTTGTGGATTTTAGTTTATGTTAGTTGTAAGAAATGTAATTCTAATGAACTTTTGTCCAATTATTAGAAAATACGCACTGTGGAGCAAGATGGGAAGACCATCAAACTTCAAATTGTAAGACTTTTCGACCCCTGCAACCCTCTTTTTTTTTTTAGTTTTTTAAGTTTTTGAGGAATTTTATGACCTCCTGAGTATGAAATTAATGTGGAAGGAATCTTGAAGCAAAACATGATGGTAACACATTTACTAGATTGGAGAAATTTATCAATCTCCTAGATTTACAACTGAGTAATTTGTGATTGAAATGGAACACAACAGCTAGAGGATCATGAATGCTAGCTGACTAAGTTCAGAAAATCAGTATCAATCATTGCATTGTGGGTTGGGATCGTCTTTTAACATATTGCTTTCCACTGAGGGCTATCTTCATGCAGACATGTGTATTGTGAATGTGACATGTTTTTATATCGGTAGATGATTGGAATTTGATTTCTGGTCCAGCATTCTATGCAGGTTGCAACTTCTTTTATCAAGCTGTTGAAAGTCACCTGTTTTCTTTTTCCATTTTTCCTGTACACAGTGGGACACTGCTGGACAAGAGCGTTTCAGGACAATTACCAGTAGCTATTACCGTGGAGCACATGGCATTATAGTAAGCTCTCTTTGCTCTTTTTAGTTCTTGGCATTTTTGTCATGGTCGTATGCTGAGTTTGTATGTTAAGAATTTGTTGAATTGGTTTCACAATGTTCTTGGCATATGTGGCAGATAGTTTATGATGTGACGGACCAAGAGAGCTTTAACAATGTTAAACAATGGTTGAGTGAAATTGATCGATATGCTAGTGAGAATGTGAACAAGCTTCTGGTGGGAAACAAGTCTGACCTCACTGCTAATAAAGTTGTGTCTTATGAAACAGCCAAGGTATAAACTCTGCTCCTTCAATGGCTATCCCTGGCCTTTTTAGCTTTTATTGTATTGCTGGCAACTCAAATAACAATGTTACATGTGTTCTGGCTTGGTTCTAAAGGCCTTTGCAGATGAAATTGGAATTCCATTTATGGAGACTAGTGCGAAAAATGCTACAAATGTGGAGCAAGCATTTATGGCCATGGCTGCTGACATCAAGAATAGGTACTTCTTATGCGACTTTGTTTTATTTGTAGTGTGAGAATCAGTTATAGCAGATGTGTACCGGTGCATAATTTTATGTGGAGAAAACAGGTGTTGGATATGTTTGAAGAAAGAAAATGTAGCTTCATTTTTCCTATGGTTGTGAAAGTTGCTTTGGGAGTGAATTTCCTTGACTTCCAAGTTTTGTCTTTCTGTGAAGTGGCCTTTCTCAATGATCAAGTTTGATCGTCCTTTTATTCAGGATGGCAACTCAACCGATGAACAATGCAAGGCCACCAACCGTGCAGATACGGGGACAACCTGTTAACCAGAAGTCTGGCTGCTGCTCGTCTTAGTTTGCTTCTTTGTGATATTACATGTGTGTACGCAAGAGCAGCCTTCCCTCTGGATCATAGTGGACGAACCTCCTCTCTGGATCATAGGGGACGAACCTCCTAAAACGTAAATGATGATGTGCAATTCCGTTTGATTTGTTACATGTTCTGCCATTCCATTCTTTTCACTTTGTTTAAAAAATGATATGTGCAAATGGTCCTGTGCTCAGCAGCAATATTGTTAATTATTTTCCTCTTCTTGACTGCAAGCTCAAGCTGCCAGGCAGTTTCTATTGCAGTCCTAGTGTCTAGAGACTTTGCTTTAGTCATTGTTTAGGTACTTGAACATGGCTATATTTCATATTGAATTTAAAGCATCTAGCTTTAATATGGATGAAATATGAGACAGCCTGGCAGAAAATTAAGGCTATTTGAATACTCGACCGGGAAGTAGGTTTTGGGGCTAGGCGTTTTATTCCAGAAAACATTATTGCTTATTCCCTAATGGAACTTTTTCTCTTATCATGAATGTCGAGTTATCTGAGGACGTGGATTTCGAGAAGCTATTAGAGTCGTTCAAATTCACTCTTTTTAACCGGATTATGTATGTGAATCTATCCTTGTAATAAAGTAATTAAACCCGCCTGGTCAAAATTGAACTTCAAATCTCTCTCTGTTTTAAGAATGATTAAAATTCTTGGTCATATGATGTGATTGACCCACCAATAAGAAGTTCGTTTCTCCTTTAATAGAAGTTGTTAGTCAATTGCTTATTGATAACCCAACATCGCAAGGAAAACAGTGGACTTCAATGAAACTGGTTGTGCCGACTCGGGATAATGAACATGTGAAAAAGAACATATGGCCCTTACATGGTGCCACCCACCACCTTCCTGGTGGTTATTGGCTTACAGCTTACTATATATCTCCATCCTTACGACGGCACAAGAATATTATTCCACGTGTAATTGAATATTATAGAATTATATTAATTGAAGAATTATAATTAGAGTAAAGTAAATTTGTATTTCAAATATTATTTTGATCTTCAGAAACAAATTCAAGATATTTTTTGGACATTATATGAGAAGATAAATTCACAACATTAATATAATTTAACATACGAAAGTTTTTTCCCAATACTAAACTCATAACATGTTTCATTTTATAAAACCAGTTCTTATAGTTATGTCTGTTTTTTAATTATTTATGTATTCTCTTATATTGAGAAAGTGAAAAAATATACTCACATTTTTCCAATATTTTGAGAATTATTTGACAGAATTTTTAAAAAAAATTATATTTATTAGTGGAAAATTTTCAGATGCCTAATTCTCGGTGGTAGGCTACTATACGACTATCTGCGACGGCACCGTATAATTACGAAGTCCCGTATGATACGTGTACGGGTTACCCAGATCCCTGCAAACCCGAGCTTTTCGGTCTCGTCAGCGTTCGATTTGTTCATTACTCATTTCACCCGCTTTCGTCCAATTTCTTTTCCACTTCTTAATTCACAAGAGAACCGCTTCCCTTCTCTCAAACTTTTCTTCCTTGATTCCTTCGCCATAACCCGTACCTGGTTTGACCTGTCAAATCCCGGTCTATCTCTTCGCAGATCTACCGCCACCACCACAATCATCTCAATCATGAATCCTGAATAGTAAGTCTCTCCTATCTCAATCTCCCGCCCGTTCTGTAGCTCAGTAAATGAAAATTCTGAGTCGGTTGTGACTTTTTTTTTTTCTTTTCTTTCCAATTTCCACGTTCTTTCTTGTTTTCGGCATCCCATCCCCAACGGTATTTGAATTTTGCAATCTCTTTAGATCCCTGGTGATTTTGTGCTTTTCACGGTCATTGATTTATAATTAACATCACTTTTCCTCTTTAGGAAATGAAATTAATTCGTAGGATTTAGTTCGCCTTTCTGTCGGTTGCCGATAATAAGTGGGGGGAGAAACTTTGGTACCTAGGTATCTAATTGTTCAATCGATGGTTGTATCAGCAACTAATTGGAAGCATTTGTTACCTTATCCGGATGTGCTGGATCTGCAATTCGAATATTTCCTTTCCGGTGTGCATTTGATGGTTTTCTTATGAACGAACCCTTTTGTAACGGGATCAAGCTTTTGTCTAGTTGTGAACTGTCAACTTGGATAATAGCCCGTTTAGGTTTCAGATCTTAATGTTAAGTCTGATTGCTTATCGCTATCTGTGCTTTGTAATTGTGGGCACGCCCTCAATTGCCTGTTTGCATTAGTCAATTTCCACTTGGCCTATTTGTTTTCTCCACACTGTCGCAACCAAATTCAGCTATTTTTCATTTAGTATGCTGAACTGTATCCTTCTTTCGAAGTTAAGGATATCAAGGGATGGAATTGAAGGTTCTATACTTTTAAAGTTGCCGTTGGTGGCTTAACCTTTGAGGCATTTTTTTGGTTGTTACTAAATTAGAGTTGTCCTTCGTTGGGTTAGGTTACACGTATACCGTTTGCTGTTGTGCCCTATCATGTGCTCAGCAACATAAGCTTTACGCTAAGCTTTTAATTGATGACATTAGCGAATTCATTTTGTAAGGCCTCACTAATGTTAATTTTGGTCTAATTTTTCGTTTTTGTTCTAATTATAGAGATTCAATTGTGAAAAACAGAAGCTTACATCTTCATAACTTGGATGAAATTGTAGGAACAAAGTGGACTGATTTCGATGTTCTTTTTCACAGTGACTATCTGTTCAAGCTTTTGCTTATTGGAGACTCTGGTGTTGGCAAATCATGTCTTCTTCTGAGATTTGCTGTAAGCTTCCAAAATACCATCCTTTGTTAAATGCTCCCCTCCTTCCCTTTCCCCACTCTGTTGTTGGAGAAATTTATTCTTGTTCATATATTTGAATTGTCTATACCTTATGCAACCCCCTGGATATTATAATTCATCAAGGTCAATTTTCTGTCATCGCTCTTTATGCTTTTGAAGAGTGTCAATGTTGATCTTTGGTGTTAAGAAGGAAATTGGAGCCTTGTGTCAAGTTTCAATATGATGGTTTTAAATTTGTAATTGTATAATATTTTCCAGATGGAATTAAAGGATTTTTTGTATTATGAACTCTGTTGCACCTGATGTGCCTCGGTCGCTTGGTGCAGCAAAGGAACTTGGATTTTTATACCCTGTTTTCATTCCTAATTATTTTCCCAGGAAGAGATTGTGGCACATTGAATATTCTGTAAAGGGTGAAGCGTTATAGTGGGGTACTGCATTGCAGTTTCATAGGATTAAGAAAAAATGTACTGAAAACTTCACATGATAGTGAAACTTTTAGGGTTACCTAGCATCCCTTGCCTGGATGTTGCGTCTCAGGTAGAGTTTGGAGTTGAATGTCAGTGTTTGTACGATACTTGAGACATGTTCTCTGTGTGTTTGGTACTCTGTTTCTCATGAATGTAGCTGAATTCCTGTTCCTTTTCTTTTCCCCACTTTTTTGATACATACCTTATTTTTGTCTCTTTGATATAGGATGATTCGTACCTGGACAGTTACATTAGCACAATTGGTGTTGACTTTGTAAGTATCCATTGTGGATTTTTGTAGATGCTATTTCAATTGAAGTAATATAATCCTAATTAAATTTTTGTCTTATTGTTAGAAAATACGCACTGTGGAGCAAGATGGGAAGACCATAAAACTTCAAATTGTAAGACTTTTTCAACCCCCCTTTTTAATTTAAATTTTGGAGGAATTATACAACATCCATGGCCTTTGTTTACTTTCCTAATTGCAATCTCAAGGAGATTGGGCATGTGTTTTTAATTGTTTATTCTTTCTGACTTCTCTTTCTGGGTGTGGTACATTGTTCTTGAGCTTGCTGGCAAGATGCATGATGTGAAAGTTACGGTCCGTTTGCTGAAATTTTACACCTTCTCACAATAAAATACTACAATATAATCTCTTTCTCCCCCATCAAATCATAACTTTTCACTACAAAAAATATAAAAAATTACCTCTCTCTTCACTTTTTCACTAAACCCAATACCTAAAATTTTAACAACACAAAAATTTTACAACACAAACCCACCCTTAGTCAATGGTTGGACTTACAGGGAAAAAAGAAAATAATATTCTGATTTATTCCATAATGTGCCGCATTGAATCTATGTACTTTTTAAAAATTAATATGGAAAGTCTCTCATAGTAAAACACTATGGTAACAAAATCTACTGGATTAGAGATTTAACAATCTCTAGATTTATGACTGAGTAATAAATGATTAAAATGGAAGGCGTTATAGCTAGGTGAACATGCATCCTAGTTGGCTAACTCTGGAAAATCAGGATCCCAAGATTGCATTGTGGTTTGTGATCGTCTTTAACATATTGTTTTCAGTGAGGGCTATCTTCATACAGACATATCTATTGGGATCGTGACAATTTTTTGAATATGGATGGTTTATTGGAATTTGGTCTGTGGTCCAGCATTGTGTGCAGGTTGCAACTGTTATTATCTAGCTGTTTAAAGTCACCTGTTTTCCCCTCTCTGTTTTATTTTCCTTTTTCTCCTTTTTCCCGTACATGCAGTGGGACACTGCTGGCCAAGAGCGTTTCAGGACAATCACCAGTAGCTATTACCGTGGAGCACATGGCATTATAGTGAGCTCTCTTTTCTCTCTCTAGTTATTTTGGCATTTTTGTCATGGTTGTACGCTGAGCTTGTGTTAAGAATTTGTTGAATTGTTTTCACAATGTTCTTGGCATATATGGCAGATAGTTTATGATGTGACGGACCAAGAGAGCTTTAACAATGTTAAGCAATGGTTGAGTGAAATTGATCGATATGCTAGTGAGAATGTGAACAAGCTTCTTGTTGGAAACAAGTGTGATCTCACTGCTAATAAAGTTGTGTCTTATGAAACAGCCAAGGTATAAACTTTGCTCCTTCAGTGGCTATCCCTGGTTCTTTTATCTTTTACTTTATTGCTGGCTCCTACACACGACGCTGTTACTGCGATCTGGCTTGGTTCTATAGGCCTTTGCAGATGAAATCGGCATTCCATTTATGGAGACTAGTGCGAAAAATTCTACAAATGTGGAGCAGGCATTTATGGCCATGGCTGCTGACATCAAGAATAGGTACTTCTTATGCGACTTCGTTTTACTTTTAATGTGAGAAACATTTATAGAATATGTGTACCGTGCATAATTTTGTGTGGAGAAAACAAGTATTGGACAGCTTTGAAGGAATTAGTTTAGAAATGACTGTAGCTTCAGTTTTCATTTGGTTGCGAAGGTTGCTTTGGGAGTGAATTTCCTTTGCTTCCAAGTGTTGTCTTTGTATGCAGTTTCCTTTTCTCAATTATTAAGTGATTGATTACTGCTTTATTCAGGATGGCAACTCAACCAATGAACAATGTAAGGCCACCAACAGTGCAGATACGGGGACAACCTGTTAACCAGAAGTCTGGCTGCTGCTCTTCTTAGTTGCTTCTTTGTGATATTACATGCATGAAAGCTAGAGCAGCCTTCACTCTGGATCATAATGAACGAACCTCCTTAAAAGTAAATGATGATGTGCAATTCCGTTCACTTTGTTACATGTTCTGCTATTCCATTCTTTTCAGTTTGTTTAAAATCTGGTCTGTACAAATGGTCTTACGCTCAGATTCATATTGTTAATTATTTTCACTCTTTTCGTCTGGAAGCTGCCTGGCAGTTTCTATTGCAGTCCTAGTGTCTTGTGACTTTGCTTTAATAAATTGTTTAGGTACTTGGACTTGGTTATATTTCATATCGAATTTAAAGTAGATTGCTTATAGAATGATGAAGTATGAGCCAGCTTTGCTGAAATTGAGGCAATTTGAATGATGGACCAAGACTTGAGGTTTTGAGGCTAGTGTTTCAAGTGTTTGGTGGAGCTTCAGAAGAACAAAAATTCGAATGGCAGCCCTGCCTATGTTCGAAGAGTCTGACGATTTAGTTCCCTACTTAGCCTATAATTTTTTCGCATTGAACTCTTAAGTATGTCTTCTCGTTTCCTGGGCATACATATTGATTTCTTGGTTTAACTTCTCTATTTAAGAGGACATTTTATGACTTTCAGAGTGGGTAGAGAGAGGCATAGAGAAGGAAAAAGAGAACACTGGGAGTGATATTATTTAACCGAGTGAATTCCACGTGGGCTTGGCGGATTTAGCTTGAGCTTTGGTATTGCGAGGATTTAAATTTATGCGCTGTGGAATGAGCGTGCAGAACTTACTGGTCATAATTCTGTCAGGATACAGCCTGCATATGAATCTTGGGTATGTTGTTCACGGAAAACAGAAGAAAAAAGGTTTTGGTCATACCAATATATACGCACTTGTTTGATTGGAGCTAGCCTTGAAAATCTTAGATTATATGAAAATAAAGGAAATGTGTAACAATCCTCTAGATAAATTGTAAATTGAGAATGTAATTGAGAACTGAACATGCTTCTATTTGAAATTACTGAAAAGAAGAACATATAGTGGCCAACATTCGAGGTTTGGCCTGCCTCCTTACAGAATTGGGAGAGAGAGAGTTTTACGCTAAAGTGTGATTCATCTGCGATGAGAAACCTCTAGAATGACTATTGTTGCAATAATAAACAATTGGAAATCTAACTATATAACTAACTCCTAGAATCTTACGGATCATCTAAGGAAAAGCGTGAGCCTCCATTCTCCCAAGCCATTCACTTATCTAACCCATTACAAGCCCAAATGTCACACTGACCCAATAGTCCAAATAACTGCACCACATCACAATCTGACCTATAGCCCAATCCAAAAGTCCATATAATTGAACCATTAGCCAGACATGTTACATTCCCTTCCCCTTCAAACAATCTTGTCCGCAAGGTTGGAGCTTTAAGTATGCTCTAATTTTCTTCAATGCTCAAAACTGTGGCAAACAAGTTCAAAGGGAATTTCAGCAACAAAACCAGCTATTTAAGTTGTCATTGATCTCATCCAACAGCTAACAAAGCGTAACCTTTCAGTGAAATGATCATCATCCACAACAAACTCGTTTACTACTCTTTTCTCCTGAAAAAAATAAATTATGCACATTCAATACTCTCCCTGTTCCCAACCGAGTCTGCTTCTATAGGAGATCCATTCTTCAGTTTGATGCCAGCTATGCGTCCATCAGAACCAGCTTCTAAGTTACTTATGGACATACCCTTTAAGAATTTGAACCATTCTCTTGGTAGAGTTCTTCATATCTCCAGGCTAGAGAAGGAGTAAACAATCTTGGCAAGAGATGATATTCTGGAAAAATAACTGTTGTATCAAGTTTCCAACCAACAGTTGCAACATCAACCTCCATGCCGATGTAACCACCGCCAACAACGACCACCTTCCTTGCTCTCTCCAAAGATGATACTAGTGAATCAGCATCTGCAACATCTCGAATATAGTGTACACCAGGTAGGCTTCCTCCAATTTTGTCTGTAAATCTCGAGGTTGTGCATCCAGTAGCTATTATGAGTGATCCATATTTCAGCAGCTTGCCTGAATTTGTAGTTAATGTTTGCTTCTCGATATCAACACTTATTACAGGATCTTCATAAAACATCTCTATCCCTTTCTCTTTATACCACTCGGGAGACTGCCTTTCACCACCAGACCCAACACAGGTATGAAATCCAGGTAAGTGTGTTGGCTTCTTATCTAGAGGAAATAAGTAACCTTTTGTTAGTCGGTCGCTCATACGGCGCAAATGCCTTTTCCTTGTTCCCAACCGAGAAATAAATGTTCAACCACATAGCATAATCTCCAGCTTCTTGGGCCTTGAATTCCATCAAATAACCAACTTCTTTCCCAAGTGTAACATGACCATGAATTCTACAAGCCCCACGTAAAGTCCTCAAAATAGTCCAAGCAACATAGTCTGTAAGAAATTTTATCAAACAACTTACATGCTAACAAACATGAAAAATATATTCCAAGATGAAGGAAGTATGGGAAGTTTCGATTGTCATTCCCGGACTTGTTATATGGTACCAGACCCCTTGAAAAATAGATTGCATATCCATAAGTGTCCACCACACATTTCACTCGGTTTGGATCAAATGCATTCTCTACAGCATCTGGGCCTGCCTGTAGAGCTTTGACAACCCCATCTATCTCAGGCTCTATAAGAGGCTCATTCCCTTGAATGTTTACAACAATGTCAAACTTCTCTCGAAGCTTTTGAAATGCCTCGGTACAGCCTTTTGTTTCATTACAATAAGATTCTGATGTCATTATGACGTCAGCTCCAAATCCTAGACAACTCTCTGTTATTCTATCATCATCGGTCATACTATGAACTTGGACTTCCACAGAATCATCGTCAACTAAGTTGAATTCTTCCTTGTATATTTTCCCCAATTGTTTTGAACAATGCTCATTTTGCAAAAATCTAGATATCTCCAACCCAGACCAACAATTAGATTCTCGAAATGAAATTTGACGCAATCGCTTACATTTTCAGTGATCCAAAAAATAGTGCCCCATCAAGTTTCAAAAGTTCAAAGTGGTTAGGAGTTTGTAAAATTCTTTGGAGATGACCTTGTTTGGAGAGAAAACGTTGAATGTGACAATTTTGGGAAAATTAGTGGAACCTTGACTGCAATTTTGGTTGTCACTGGAGAAGAGTATGGTGTGGAAGACGAGTGAGAGGGATACACGTCTAGTAGATAATGAGAAAGAAAAGTTATCTGTAATCGTTTTGATTTTCACCGAAAAGTCGAGATTGGTTTTCAGGGTCTTTCTTCTGTCGATTTCCTGCTATTTTATTTCTTCTTCAAGCTGTGACTCCTCTTTACTTCCTTCTGTTGTTTCCACGCTTGAATCTTCAGTTAGTTCTTTCACCTGATCTCTTTTTTCTTTTTCTTCATTGCATTCTTCCGTCTTTAGATCTTCATGCTCGGCGTCAAGTATTTCCAAACAGATATTGAATTTTTCTTGCATCCGTTGGTTGCCTCTTTGTAAATCATTCAATAATTCAAAGATCTTATAGCACTCTGCGAGCAAATCCATGGCAAGATCGTGCCTCTGATACCACTTGTAACAATCCTCTAGATAAATTGTAAATTGAGAATTGAATATGCTTCTATTTGAAATTACTGCAAATAAGAACAGATAGTGGCCAACATTCGAGGTTTGGCCTGCCTCCTTACAGAATTGGGGGAGAGAGAGTTTTATGCCAAAACGTGATTCATCTGCGATGAGAAACCTCTAGAATGACTACTGCTGCAATAATAAAAACTGGAAATCTAAATGTATAACTAATTCCGAGAATCTTACAAGAAATCATCTAAGGAAAAGCGTGAGCCTCTATTCTCCCAAGCTACTCACTTCTCTAACCCATTACAAGTCCAAATGTCACACTGACCCAATAGTCCAAATAACAGTACCACATCACAATCTGACCTGTAGCCCAATCCAAAAGTCCATATAATTGAACCATTAGCCAGCCATGTTACAAAATGTGGTCCCATTTTGCTCCTCAAAATATTATTTGGTTATTCCCTCGTGGAATTTTTTAGTCTTAAAAAGAATCTCGAGTTATTTTAGGACATGTATTTCGAGAAGCTGTATTAGTGTCTATAAAACTCCTCCTGAATGCAAAAAAAAAAAAAAAAACTGAATATAAAGCTCAAATTTTTGAAACAAGCTTTTCAAGAAGAAGAAGAATTAATTATGGCCTATGGGAACATGTTATACAAGAATCAGGTGCCCTACCATGCTTTTTGCTCGGGGGCACGAACAAGAAATGGGATAAGCACGGCCTTTACACGTCTGGACTCTAGAAGCGTCCATTGCCACGTACGCAACACGTGCCAGACAGGTTTATCCACCCATTCTGTGGACACGTTCTTTTGACCAAAATTTTAGAATTTAAATCTACCATTTTAAATTTATATTCATAAGATTATTTCTAAACATATATCGATACAACTTCACATTACTTTTTTTACACACATCAATACAAACTCAACAAATTTTACATTTATGCCAATAAAATTCAAATATCACCTGAAAATTCACATTATTCTTATAATGCAACAAATTTTCTCAAAACGAACATACCTCGTAACAGAAAGAAAAAGAAAAGCAGAGAGAGGACCTGCTATAGAAATTGAAAAAATTAATTTTTTTGAAAGTTTAACTGAGGGAATGTTGGTTTTATAAAAAAAATTATAATATTTTTTTGATAGAATTGTGAATATTGATGTAGATTAAAGTTTTATAAGTTTTTTTTAAAAAAAATGTTAGTGTAAAATTTTAAAAATATTTAATTTTTATTGGAGTTTGTAAAAAGTTAGAAAGAGATGATTTAATGTAATTTTTTAATAAAAAAAATATTGAAGTGATGAAAAAATATGAAAAGAAAAGATTTGTTATAATTTTTTTAAAAATATATTAAAATTTATATGAAAAATTATTGAAGATTGTGTTAGACGTTGGGTAGAATTTTTTAAATTTTGTTGTATTAATTTATAGCATAAAATATTTTTACAAACTCCCCTTAAAAATGCTTAAAACCTCCAAAATTTGTACAATTTGCCTTGCTCCACCTCGCTCCATCTTACCCTCCTAGTTGCTTTCTAAGCACAGTGACCTGCAAATTTGCAATCTGACCGAATGAATTACCTGTGAAATTGTTATTTCAGTCCGGTAATGCACATTTGACATTCGTACGCTAATTTAAAATTTTCTAAGCTGCTGAGAAGTGAGAGCTGTAAGAAGCAATTCCCGTTTCCAATTGCAGGGACTATCGGGAAAAAGCCCGACGGGAGGAGATATGTGCCGCCAAGATTCCCGTGTGCGTCTCTCCGCAGAAGAGGAAATTGCCGCGGAAGAAAGCCTCTCCATTTACTGCAAGCCCGTTGAGCTTTACAACATTCTTCAGCGCCGTGCTATCAGAACCGTAGGGAGGCCCTAAAATCAAAATGAATTTTTGTGCTGCTTTTATCTCTCATTCTTCTGCATTTCTAACTGAAATGCGTAATTTATTTTCCTTGTATAGCCGTATTTTCTTCAAAGATGTTTGCGCTACAAGATAGAGGCTAAGCATAAGAAGAGGTACACCATTTTCCTCTCCAAGTTTCATTTTCTGCTGGTACTGGATTCTTCGTAGACGTTCTAATCTAGAGGTTCAATTGAGCTCACGGTTAGGGTTCGTTATAATACGAAGCTGGACCGTTCTGTCTTTTAGCCTAAAATGACTCATGTTTACGGGAGTTTTTGAATTCCCTGTCATCGTAATACACTGCTATGATGGTTTCTAGTTTCTAAGAGTAAGAGGGGAAAAATCCTCTGTAATTCATGTTTGGATAAACATCCTCAGCCTCGGTTTACTGAAGTCGTTGAATTCTGTTTTCTCGTAGTGCATATCTTTCTAAAGTTACTGACCTTGACTAACTTTTGCCAAGAGTTTCCATTGTTTGCTACTGTTGTCGTGACTTCAGATTGCAAGTATTTGTGTCCTGTATATGATGGGTATAAGTCGTAGTAATGGTCTTTCGCTATTGAAGCATACTTGCATTAGGGCGCATGCTTGTTTGCTCCAGTCTTATTTTATCATAGACTCACTCCGGGGTACTTACTTGGTTTCTCTTGGGTTGATCATTTAGAATACAGATGAGAATTTGTCTATCAGGGACTGTTAACGAGAGCTTACAAATTCAGAGTCTGTTTCCTTTGTGCTTATTTTTGGCGAGACTAGTTTCTGACGTTACAGTTTCTGAGGTAAGAATGCATATGCTTCTCTTAGCAAAATTGATGAATTAATATATATTCAGTAGACATTTGTCTGACTTTGCTACTCTTTGTTGACAATAATCTGCTGTTTATTTGACCCTCTAAATTGTTGTTTTATTTTTCCTCAACCCCCCCCCCCAACCCAAAAAAAGTATACAGCTGTGTACCGCTTTAATCGAGCATGCATCTTGACCAATCCCAGTGGAGTCGAGGGGAGTTCTCAAACTCAGGCAAATATTATTCTTCCAGAGATTAATAAGCTAGCTTTGGAGGCCAAATCTGGCTCACTTGCCATCCTGCTTGTCAGCTGGGGTATGCTATAATAGGGTATCTACGGAATGATGTGGATGGATGTAAGTGTCATTCACATTGTAATATTTCGTCAAATTATTATCTTGTTGCAGTTGGAGCTCAAAATCCTTTGCTTGGAATTGATTTATCCAAGGGATCTTTGGATACAACCTCTTTTCCATGTAAGATACACTCTTTGCTTATCACTGTTGTATACAAAGCACTTAGCATCATCTGTTAGCTCATCCATTCAACTGCTTAAAAATTTATTGTCATTGGCTCTGTTTTTGATCAATTTCTTAACGAGTTTATGGCGCTTGCATTTTAGTTGAAAAACGCTAAACTTCTCAAGTAAATACATGTTTTTGATTCATGCTATTGCTCGGGATAACTTCAGTAAAATTGTGGATGCAACTTGGGATTGCAAAGGTTACAAAGAAAGTAAAGATAACCCTATTTCATTAAAGCTAATAAAGAATGCTAAAATTGTGGATATGATACTCTATATACGACAGGAACTCACAACACCTAGATTCTAGTTTGGTCTTGAGATAAAATTAAAAGGCCTTTTTCCGCCTCATGTCACAGAGTGTTTAACATTGGTAGTTTTTTCGTCAGCATAAGAATTCCTTTTGGCTGGTTTGGTTTTATTTTTGCTGGACAGCACTTGTTGGAGAATATTGCTTATTGGGAAAGATACCCTTCGAATCGCTCTTTAAGGAATGGGCGAGTTCTCCAAACTTCAGTTTGGGGCAGAGAGCAGAGATAATGTCAACTGTAAATATGGATTCTTGCTTCTTGAAGGTATGTATTATAGATTGCTACTACCGTTTGTTTCTTCTTCTTGGTTATTGCCAAGATGTCTTAATTAGCTGCTTAGATATGTCTGTGGATATTGTCATTTTCTGACAAGGTGATCTTCTCTTTTATTCAGTCCAGTGGTTTGAATGAGGACAAATGCATCTCAATTCAACTTCCCTATAATCCTGAAACCGTGGTATTTTCTGTCTTCAATGTGTACTTGTTGGTTAGCGAAAAATGAGCCACTCTTTTTACTCTTATAAGTTAATTTTTTTACACTGTTCTGCTGATCACTGGTATGGATTGTATTTATTGCTCTCTTTTTTATGTTATTGTTGGGTCTCCACAGGGTACATTGCACCAAGTGCGTGTCACCATTTCTGCAGAAGAGATGGGGGCCATGGAGAGATCTCCTTATAATTCATACATATGTAGTGATGTTCCTTCTTCCTCGTTGTCTCATATTATTCGGTAATCTTCATTCCTCTCACAAAGGATAAGGTCATATCAATCTTCACGAGGCACCTGCTCATCATAGATCATGTTTGTATAGGCTCAATTCCTTGTGCTTCTGAGGTAGCATTAGTGTTGCAATTTAAAAACCCTTATTGCTTGCTTTAAGAATTGTTGTTGCTAAAACTTGTAGTCTCCTAGGGTTAATTTATCTAGTACTTTATCCATATTTTCATGGTTTTGGCTGTTTACATCTGATAATTTAGAAGCCCTTGTTTCATATGTCAAAAAAAGAAAATAAAAAAAGAAAAAACAAATCCCTGCTCTCTCCCTCCTGCTGTCTAACTGTACTTGGAATTGATATCGCGCGCGTATGTTGTTTACTGGCTTCCCCTCCTCGCCCCCTCTTCTTTTCTAATTTTCTAATTAAACAAACGTACATTCAATTGAAATGTTTTTAAGCTTACATTTTAAGTTATGCTTCAAGTGGATCAATTATGTGCCTGGTTTGGCAAAATCAAAAGGTGCAACTTGTTCCTGAAAAACATGTGTATGAATTTATAACCATTTCATTTTCTTCTTTCCCTCTGATTAGATCAAGTAACTAATCAATTTATTTTCATACTAAACGACACCCGTGAATGCAGCTCCATGTAGTGGGTACAATTTCTTTTCTTCTTTCCCTCTATTGGATCAATTAACTAATTAGTTTATTAAATAATCCTATGGAATATATTTGATAAGCTTAAATCGTTTGTAACTTTATATAACAGGGTTAATCACAAAATGAATTTCCTTATGGAGAATCTAAGGTACTTTCCCCCAATTACAAACAATTGAATCTTCGCTAATTTCTCCACATGCTTCGATGTCTTTAACGTATAGCAGGGTGTGGAAGGGGAGGTAAAGTATTGTGCTGTCATTTGCATGGCTCTTACCTCCCTTGAATCCCGATCCAGTGAGAATCAATTTTAGGATTAGTGTGCAAATAGTGTATTTATAAATTTGATCACATACACTTGCCCTAAAGATGTGTATTGCTGTTCATTCGAAAGAGTGGAATATATACATTTGGATGCTTGTTGTTTATTGTGATTTACTTTAAGATTGGATTGGCATTCCCACAAGGATGTATTTTGAAAAATTGGCTGGCTGTGCTATCCAGGCTAAGGGCGGGAAATGTCATTTTTAATTACCGATACTACAACAATAAGTTGCAGAGGACAGAAGGTGATGTGAAGATCTTCGTTCTTTTCTTTGTGGTTATTCCGTAGTAGTATTTGTTTAATTCCTGTTTGATAATTGTCACATAGAGTGAGTTAATATTGAACTCATGATTGATGAAGGATGACTGACGCTTAGATACTCTCGTTTCTTTATTTTTTTCCTGATCTTTTTCTCCGCTGCCAAATAGTGTTGTATAGTATATGCATTTGTCCCTCTCTCCATTTAATGCACGTGTGATCTATGAGCTATAACCTGATTAATTGTTTAACTGCAGTAACTGAAGATTTTTCCTGCCCATTCTGCTTGATTAAATGTGCTAGCTTTAAGGTGGGGCTTTTTCCTAGCTTGTTTCTATCTATTCATTGTTCATTTGTTATTGTTAATTTGTTATGAAAATGAAGGGATAGTAAGGTGATGTTCGGCCAAGAGAAATATTCACCATTTTGAGCGAATATTTTGAAAGTAGAAAAATTCACTATAGAACATCTAAAATCTCAAAAAATTCAACTCAAACACAACACCTTTTCACACAAACTCCAATACATTTTCAAAAAATAATTCCATCAAATTTTCTCTCTGTACTTTTTCACCAAACTTCAATACCTTTTTGTTAAAAAAATCCATCAAATCATCTAGCTACACCTTTATACAAACTCCAACAAAAATCAATCTAAAATCAATTATCTTTAAAAAAATTCACCAACTTTTTACAAACACTAATAAAACTCCAATCTAGCTAAATATTCACACCACTATCAAATTTTCTATAAATTTGAAGAATTTTTTGCAACCAAACATCACCTAAGTATGCTTTTGCATGTTGATACTAACAGATTTTAACCCCTTTTTTCTGTAGGGTCTCAGATTTCACTTGTCTTCATCACATGATCTCTTCAACTTTGAGTTTTGGGTTGGTAATCTTCAGAAATCTTGTGCCATTCTGATCATTAAGTTGTGGTAAAGCATAACTAGACAGCATGGATGTATTGCAGATTACAGAAGAGTATCAAGCTGTAAATGTATCTGTGAAAACCGATACTTGGCGATCTGAGGTGACAATAGCTTCTACCTAATTACTTTTGGATTTCTTGATCGTACTTTGTTAGTGGGCTTTATATGTACGTGAATACAATTATGTATTTATGTATGTGTGCTTCTTTTGTGTGTGTGCGTGCCATGTGGGGGCTCAATCCAGTTTGGATTTATTTTCCTGCTAGACTATTTCTTGCATATCTGACATGATAACTCCATATACTGTGAATAAGGTGAAGATCATCCATGTAGCGCTTTTTCTTTGTTGTGTATTCACTGGAGCTATTGGTTGATTAATGTGTCAGTTTTGCTCCAAAGCTGGAGGTGGTTTTTTGGTAGTCTTTCACTTCTTTTTCCCTTCTGGTTATTGTTGTAGACAACAGCAGATAGCGGTATTTCGAGAGAAATGGTGGTAGAATATAGTTAATAGGATGTTTCACTTCTTCAATTATGCTCAAACTGTGTGAAAGTGGAAGAAGTTGCACATGTACTTAAGCATCTGTTTCATCTGGAGACTGGGATCCCACTTTTGTTAATGATTTATCATTATATGTGACCAATGGAACACATTATGTTAGTGGAAACTCTGACGTCAGTTTGAATGAGTCAAACTTCTCGGATATGCACCACAATGATCACTGGTGCCAGAGGATGGATTTGGAGACTTGCCTACAATTGCTTATCAGACAGGCTCCAGAGTTTTTCACTTGTGGTTTTTGTTTGAGCATACAGCAGAAGGGGTTCACCGTTCAGTGATTGTAGGTTGAACAGGATCTGGGATGCTGTGAGGGGAAAGGGAAGACTTATTTTGGTTTTTGCTGTAAACAGTAATTAGTAGAGAGAGGGAGGAAGGAGAGAACACTTGGAAGTCCTGTTAAGTAGAATTCTCAGTATTCCATTGTCAAAATGTGATCTGTTTGGGTATAATGAATCTCACTCGCATGATGTGATTGTACTTTTTTTTTTCCTTGTAATGTTTCACACATGATGCTACTCTGATTGCTTATGAGTTTCTTTCTCCCACTTGTAAGACTGGGAATGGGATACAGTCTGTAGTCATGGATTCAAATCTATAGGTTTGTGTATAACTTAGCAATACAATTTTTAGTATGCAAAATGCCAGTCACCTGCCTGAGCTCAAAAAGCACCACCTGATGCCGGTTGCTTTCTGATGAGTGGCGGTGGCAGTTGGGATTTCTGCATTCTATTATGCTAATCTTTGAAAACTTATATAAGTAACATGGGATATGCAATCCTCCTATTTGTTACTGTTTCAAATTATTAGCCAAATTTTTTCTCTTCAGGTTGTTGCGGATGGTGTCGATCCTAAACAACAGACATTCTTCTTTTGGTAAGCTATTTCCTCTTTTTCTGTTGGATGAGCTAATAAGTCTGTCTGGTTTTGTCGCCTTTTTTTAATTTCATTCACCTCTGTATGCAGTTCAAAGCCACTCAGACGAAGAAGACGGAAAAACCTAGTTCAAAATGCAAAGCATGTACATCCACTCACCTTAGAGTCAGAGATGCCATCTGGAGTCTGTGAACTTCTAGATAAGGCTGATGGTATGTGTTCTTTCCTTTTATTGATAGTACCAACCCAAACCAATCTTCCAATGGTGGTTTTGATGGTGTTTGTGCATAGCATTTCCTTTTTTTCTCTGATAGGTAAACATAAAAATGCATTGTGCCGTAATTTTAGATATCGATTTATGTAGAAGATTATTTGTTAAGGAGACTCTTCTATTAGCTTTCTTCACATACTACTATGAATTTGTTTTAAGAACACGGTTCTTTTGTTTTTTTCAGATGCCCATTCTAGCAAAGGTGATAAGGCTTATTTCTTAGGTGCGAATGATTTGCAGAATACTACCGTTGCTGCTGAAGAGTGTGTAAACTTGTTTTCTGAATTTAACATTGCAGGGGCTTCAAGTGCTGCACATCAATTGCATGCTGATCCCGATTGTGTTCAATCAATAGCCGGGAGCAATCTTGCTCCCCCTACCGTGCTTCAGTTTGCAAAGACGAGAAAGCTATCTATTGAACGTTCTGATCCTAGAAAGTATGTCTGCTAGTCTTCCCTCTCTCCCTTCCTTACCCCCCCCCCCAAAAAAAAAGGGATAATCTATTGTAAGTTGTTTCATGCACATGCCATACCATGTAAATATGATTGATTAACATGCCAAATCCTAATGTTTATAATTATCTTTAATCTTTTTCAGCTGTGCCCTCTTGCGGAAGCGACAGTTCTTTCACTCGCATAGGGCTCAGGTGAGTCGGTGACTAGTTGGTTTTTTTTTATCTTCTATTTCCTTTGCACCTATAGAAAACTTTTTTTTTTTATGAATAAGCAGTTTTATTAGAAAAGAAAATGGGAAAGAGCGAAAACAGTACACAGATTGTACTTAAATCACTTAAAGCATACTAGCAAAAAAGCTAATGAAATCCTAAAAGTCTACAAAAGAACCCCCCAACATCGCATTTACCCAGAGAAAAAGAGAAAGTAAGAAACCGCCCTGCAAACGATCCAAAGACAACGCTGTATCATCAAAACACCTACTGTTATGCTCCCTCCAGATACACCACCAAATACATAACGGAACCATCTTCCAAATAGCCTTAGCCAATGCACCTATAGAAAAGTAGTAGATTATTTCCTCAAAGCGTCTAGCATTTGGATTTTGACTTTGAGAAAGTTGTTTGTCCATTTATTCCTGTGAGTGGATGAATCCTCAATTTGGCATAGTTGGCAAAGTAGACACCATTGCTCTTGGCATGTCCAACCATCATGATATAATTGAAGTTCAGTGTTCTGCACTCCTAGTCACTAAGTAGTGCTATTCTGTTATCTGGGGAGTCCACCAAGAGGTTCCGGCGGGAGAAGCCCATGAACCCGATATGGATCCATATCATGAAAGGATCCGGACCAAGTGGAGATCTCCAGATTGGAGATGTCTTTATTAGCTGGGGAGATTAATGCCTGATAAGAACTACTGGTTTACGATGTTATGAGTTTTCTCATACATGGAACATGGACAAGGCATTGTCTGAAGGCTATCAACTTCATTGAAAGTATTAGTTATTCTGGTATTTGGTCTGAAAAATCTATGCATTTGGAGGGTGGTGTCTTTGAGCTATTGGCCAAGACCTTGGCTGATGGGCGAGGGTGTTGCTTTTTAAAATGTGTTATTTTGAAGGGAGACAGAACTTGGGGCATGTTCGTTTGCAAAAGTATTCTAGAATAGAATGTATTCAACCAAATTTACAAAACGAACATTCCAAATCTCAAAAAATCCTACACAAACACCAATACCTTTTACACAAACTTCAACAATTTTTCGCACAAATTCCAATATCTTAAAAAAAAATTATAACAAATCTTCTCTCTTCATACTTTTCCACTTAACTCCAATATTTTTTTATTAAACAATTATATCAAATCATCTCTCTACACCTTTTTACAAATTTCAATAAAAAATTAAATATCTTTAAAACTTTTCAACAACCTTTACACAAAAACCTATAAAACTCAAATCTACATAAATATTTACAATTCTATAAAAAATTCAAAAAATCTTACAATTTTTTATAAAACGAACATCCCCCAAGGGTTTAGTCTGTATAGCACAAGCGCGTTTGGATAGATTGAAATTGGTGTTCTTATGCGAGCTAGATCTTAAGAAGGTTGTCATTATGTTTCTTGAGCTCTCTGAATTGTTTATGGAAATTCCTAGGATTTGTGTTAAAGTGAATAAGTGGATCCAATATTGCCTTTCAATTTTCAGGTTCTCTGTTCTTGTGAATGAGTTCTTTGAGTTTCTGCAGCTGTTTAGGGGGATAAGTTCATTAGATCTAGTATCCCTTGTTCTCTCTGTGTTGGATGGTTAGTTGCTTGGGGGATGGTTAGGAGAGCTACAGGGGGAGGTTTGCAAGCAACCTTTCAAGTGGTCTGAATGGGAGGTAGAGGTGAAAGTGGTTTGACAGTTTTTTATCCGGGAGGCAATTCATGCATGAGCAAAATGGTTTTTCGGAAGGAGACTAGTGGGTGGAGGAACCTGGAGTTTTACTAGGTCATAGAACCAATGTTATGGTTCTTGGCTTACCATTTAATTCAAGGACTGTTTCAGATTTGTTGTAGAGGGAGAGAGGAGAGACATATAGTGAGAGTTAGTTTTCTGGTCTTAAATTGACGAATGAATTATGCTGATACTGTTTCCAGTATCAGTAACTTGATGTGGAACACACATATTCTCTTTCAATATTTAGATAGGAAAATGAATTTATCATGTCCATTTTAAGATGGAATATGAAACTTAAGCAGTTGACATTTTGCATATGACATTTTGCATATATCAAGCAATATTTATCCGGGGAATACGAATTTAAAAAGCTAGCCTTTCAGTTTCTATATTCATTCACTTGGATTTGTTTTTTTTTTGTTTTCTTTTATGAGATTACACGTTATTATGTTCTTCAGTTTTGCTGATTGTTATGTTTCTTCTTTTTCGGAGTTATTGGGAAACTATGTGAATTATTTTGTATTTATAGTTGCGAGAGGTACTATTAAATGAACCTTTGTGATAAAAATATCTGAAAATGGATAATATCTTGTGCTTGAAGCCAATGGCACCGGAGCAAGTATTAGCAGATCGGGATAGTGAGGATGAAGTTGATGATGATGTTGCAGATTTTGAAGATCGAAGGGTATGTTCAGTGATTTTTTTTTTAAATGGTGTTTGTTTGAAAAACAATATTTCATGTTGCACTACACACTGAAATAAGGGCTAGCCAAGTCATGGATTTTAAATGTTAGGTTGCAGAATTGTTAATAGCTGGCTGAGGCATTGAAAAAGAGTATCCATTGCAAGTTGTAAATTAGCACCGTTATTTGATAAAATTGGAATTTGATATATTCTTCCGCATGTTGCTGGGGATTTTTTTAAATATTTTTTATAGAACGGTTTTAAGGATAATTTATTAAAATAAGAATTTGTGGGCAATTTTTTATTGTGAAAGATGTTCTGAAAAAAGAACCAAGGGCAACTTTTTAAAATGTTCCTGGTTGAGGATTGAATGGTTCAGCTGATTGGTCTGATTCTAGGACCTTGAAATGCACAAAACGTGGTGTGTAATCAAAGAAATAGCACTGTATGAGAAGCAGTAATAATGGGATCCTTATGTAAGGTGTCGTTTAAAGCGTCAGTACTTAGAATAATTTTTGCTTATGTGGTGTATATGGGAAAGTGGCCACGGCATTTAGGATGTCTCAACATATGGGGTGTGGTTTCTGGAAGTTATGCTGTCTTTAATTATATGAGATGGTTTGTTCTCTGTCCTCGTTAGTGGTTCAGAAGATGTGATAGCATTGATACGCTCTTGGATATTGCAGATGCTTGATGATTTTGTTGATGTGACAAAGGATGAGAAGCTAATGATGCACATGTGGAACTCTTTTGTGAGGAAGCAACGGTAATCTTTTTGCTTCCCCTTGAATTTATTTTTTTCTGTTGCTTCGCAAGGAACTCTCTCGCATTTGTTGCCCATTGTCATTAAGTCCATGCTTTAAGCTGTCCGAAAGAGTGATTTCTCTGTTTGAATCAACTAAACGGAAAGAAGCCATTAGTGCCATTTAGAGAGGGGGGGGGGGGTCGTTTGACAAAGTACAAATCTGCTTCAATTTGGTTTCAATCAATCCCAAAAGAACATGTTTGTATTTATATGCTATTCATCTAACTGCAGAATACTCGGGTTTGAATTTCTTATGAGAATACATATGTACTAATTAAAAATGACTAATTAAGAACCGGAGGTAGCCTTCTTTTGTGGGTTGCCTAACACCCATTTCATATATTTCTTTTAAATATAGCACTCCATGGAAATATCTTTGGCTATCATGTCTTGTAGCTACCCCACAGGTGCTCTTTTTGGCCCACCTATTTTCTATTTGGTGTGGGATCACTTCTTCATGTTGGTGTCCAGTGAATGTCCTCATCACAAATACGATGTTTTTCCAAGACTTCCATCTTCTATAAAAAGATGCTCAAGTCTTTGTCAGTAGGATGCAAATTATGACTGGATGTATGCATCATAGAAAGCTGACATTTAGATATAGTGTGTGATGCATGGCTTAATGCCTGTCACCCATGTCTCGGTGTCTTATTTAAGGCTTTTGCTTTGAGATACTCTATTTTTGGTAATGTCAGGGTGCTAGCAGATGGTCATATTCCTTGGGCATGTGAGGCCTTTTCAAGATTGCATGGACCTGACCTTGTCCATAACCCAGCCCTGATCTGGTAAGCTGTTTTCATTTGATCTGAATTGTGGTTATGTAGGTTCCAATCCATTGCTTAAAGTTTGTTTTCCCAACTTCTCCTTAACTCTGTCCCCTTTCATAGTGACACGCCGGCATATTAGTTTATTTTGATGAAATATAAAATGAAGTACAATAATGAGTAGCATTGCGAATCTTGAAAATAAGGCACGTGACATGACAAGCGAATATGTATTGGCGATGTCTGTAGATCTACAAGTAATATTTATGCATGTACCAGGTAATGTGTTTTTTTAACTTTGATCTCCTTTTCCTTTTGGATATGTAAGATTTGAACCTCGGTTCTCTTCTGCTGGACACTGTTTGAAAGTGTTTATGGAAGATATCAGCAGTTTTGAGTGTCAGCTACAGATTTTGTATGAGGCCAAGTGTGTTCATGTAATGTCAGCGGTCATTTATTTAAATTTAATGGGGAAATTTCGAAAGGTAGGGAAAAGGGGGAAGAGGACTTACATGTGAGAGCCTCCTGTGCGGCTATGTTCATGCTTCCTAGCTCACCTATCTCATGGGCAATGTGTTAGTTGTATTAGTAAGTAATTGGATTGTTTGAAATATTGGGTTGGAGCCAAATCTCAACTCTCTATTATCATTACTATTTCTTGCTCCATAATCTTAGTAAAATTGTTCTACTGGTGTTAATATTCTGGTTGAGCTACTGTAAACAGTGGAACTCATCCTCAATTAGGAGCCATCAATTTGCTCTTAAATGGTAATTGATAACTGCATAGGGAATTCTTGACGTGTTTCATCTTCCTTAGATTCTCTCATTTATCGAACTCTGCTTCTTGTTTTATTATTACACTGATATATTCTGCAATGATTTTCTTCTGAAAATCCAATTAACTAGTCATCCTCGCTCCTTCCACATTATTGATGTGCTCATGGCTTGGCAGGTGTTGGAGATTATTTATGATCAAGCTGTGGAATCATGGTCTCCTTGATGCACCCACCATGAACAACTGTAATATTACTCTTGAACAATTCCAAAGTCAGGACTCATACCCTAGAAGCTAGAGAGATGAATTACATGTCAGAGTCGGCAATTGTTTGCGGGCAAAGGTGAAAAGAAATACCTCCTCACTGATAATCAAATCTTGATCACCACATTTATATCATATTTATTTTCGTTTTTGAGCCCCAAGTCTATCCATCCCCCTCTGTTACTCAGCCCACCTTGTACCATACCTGAAACGAAGAAAAGCCGTCTACTTGTAATTGAATGGAAGGGATAAAAAAAATTGTTCTATTGTGTGGGTTCGTTACTTAATTGGTATGGTTTATAGGGGTGCTCCCCCCCCCCCTCTCTCTCTACTGGTGTGGGTACAGCCGTACAAAGATTTTGAACTTATTGGGGCCCATGCCATAGGTAGCCCCTTTGATTTTCTTCAGAGATAAAGACAGTTGGTTAGATTATTGGTGCAATTCGAAATAGGAGAATTAGAACAGACTAATCTAGGTGCAATTGAGAAATGTTTTGCTTTAACTTCGTCATAAATTTGCACAGCCGAGATCTACAAGTTCTGGCCAAACGAGATTCGTCGCCGGACATTCTGGTGCTATATAAAAGTGTTTGCGAAAGTGAGCTATAAGAGGACCTACTCCACTTGGTCGGTGATTAATGTAGGACGCAGTTTGCTACTTGCTAGTATTTCGTTCGAGTGATTTGTAGACACTACGCTGAGTTGGAACCCTATACCCCGTGGAGTTGGTCACATGGCACTCGTTCCCCTCTGGGTTGCGTGATAACCACGAAGTTTCTCGCAAACAAGTATATGCGTATATCTGCCAGTGAGCTTGTAGTTCATTGGGAGGGTCTGATCTGGGGGTCAAATTCTCCAACCCCTTTCTCCCAAATTAACCAGAAAAAAGTATATGCGTATATCTGCCCAGGAAACAAAAAAAAATTAGACCCTTTCCGGTGGACTACTCAAGGAATGAGGCTGATACCTTGGGCGTGGATTGGTCCTTACGGAGTACAAAGATCGGACCGTACTCTTGCTTATTTTGCTCCAAAACCAAAAGAAAGTAGATAAACCATGATGTTAATATAAGATTATTAACGACTTGTCATATTTCTAGCGTAAATTTTTTTTTTCGTCTGTATGAATGTTTCTACTTCTACGTTTACAAGCTAGGAAACCAAGATTAAACTAGCCTTTCCTCCGTAGTCCGTTCAACATTATGCCGGCTAACTCCCGTGTTAATAATGTACTAGGTAGATTTCTCTTACTTTCAACCGTTATTAATTTTCAAAATCAATGGTTGAGATTTATCACTTAATAGAAACCTAATATTTATCATTATACTATGACCATCTATCGTATTTAGCACATTTTAAAAGCAATAAAATGCTAATGTAGTAAAGATCCATCACGCTTTTAAAATAAGGGTGAGGAACGAAGTAATAATATATCTGATAGGAGCTCTAGATTATCTCAACTTATTAAAACCAACATAGATTCTTAAATTGTTAATGCAGGACGGCCCATAATGGCTAGGATTGATGACAAAATTTCTTCATTTCTTATCCATTAAAGTCTCAGATTTTCTTTGTTAGATCTGTGAATCAAAAAGAAAAAGGGTTATGAGATTTGGTGCTCTTCCTCTCAGAACTCATTCTCAGTCACAGAAGTTCCTAACAATCTTATGGAAAAATAGCTCCTTTTTTTTCTCTGCTCTTTCTTTCTTTCCACCTTTTTTTTAAAAAAAAAAATTGAAAATTTTGAGGCATATGGAAGGAGTATGTTGCTTAAGAAACTTAGAGCCTATGCCCATAAAATAAGATTTTTCTTTATAAGTAAGCGCTTATACTTAATAATATAATACTGAGTTTTGTTTACCTTTTTTTGCATAAGAGATTTAGAAAAAAAAAAACGCTATTTATGCAGAGCAGTCTCTCCTCTCTCCCTTCGATGACGCTTTGCCCTCCACTTATGAGTACTTAGGCAACAGAGAGAAGCCCTAACTTCTCCCTCTTGCCGCTCAGCTCCTGTCATAACCTAATTCAGCCCTCATATTAATATATGTCAAACAAATCGACAATTTTCAACGAAACGTAAGTCTCGAGAGCTATCATATCTTGTCGTATATAAAACGTTTTATTAATTTTCTATTCTCGTCTTCTTGTGTTTTTTTTATAAGGATGTGATCCCTTTTCTTTTACCTCAGAGAACGCCATATTTGATATCTTTGCAAACTAAACATCTTGAACGGCTTTGTCGAACATTGTAAAATTTCTGCCTATTTACCTAATTACGTAGTTGACGACAACGCGGAACTCCCATTTGCAACAATCAGGATTGCTGTTGGCTTAATTTACAATGAAGTATTCCTCAAAGCAATTCCTTCAGAAACTACTTCTCCAAGTAACCCTTCTCTTGGTCATCTATGAATCCTATAGCCATTCACTAGACTCAGTGCTAGCTTAATTTTGTTCCATCGCCAAATTTTTAGGCTCTTCTAAATTTGCACTATACTCATCTATCATGGGGATTTGCTAGGATTCCCATATCTTCTGTGTTAATTGTTAGATCGAGTACCTTGGCTCCAAAGGAAAAAAAAAAAAAAAAAAGAGGCCAAATAATTTTGATTCCGCTTTAGAGATTTTGAGTTATATATATCATATCATTAAAAGAATTTTTTTTTTAAAATCCATTTCCTTATGAGATCATGGGATGAACCTTGATGAATTTCTTTAGGATTCAGACTAATTAATCAGAGGATGAGAGAGGAGGACTCTAAAGATCTAAAGATTTCAATGATTTAATCACATCTTCACTATATGTGGCACATACCAATTAGAAGACCGCACTTAATCGAACGTATGTTTTGTTATATATATATATTTCTTCCTTAAAAAGTAAACCTAGGTGATGTGATCGAACGTCCATGATCATCTAGTAGTTAAGGTTTAAACTGCCAGCGCCAACTTTTTTCACATGATACCCAACAACGATTTTGTAGTCAAGGGAAGATAGTTTTTTTTTCTTGGTAAGGGGAGTTAGTTTTAATCTGTCGCTTTGTTCTTTTCTTACCAAACCGCATAATAAACGCTATGTAAACTGATGGACACGTCTCACTAGAAGCTGAAACTACTGTTCCAGGTCCATGATTTTCTGACACGTGCTCGCGAGAATCTTTAACACTTTTGTCCTTAACGGAGGTCACGTCACCTATCATTTACACTTGTGAACGTCCCTGGGTTTGCCATATTTAGCAAACTTTGTTCTTTGCGTGGGATTTGATGCCTTTTGTTCTGAAACGTCCGTTACGTTTTGGAAGTGAACCCAGCTTCTCCGTGATCGGCATAAATCTCACGTCACAACATTTTGTTTTGTGGCCAGCACATGATCTCCTTCGACCTCTGTGGACTTTGGATATATACTTAGGATGCTATTACTAACTCTATAAGTATTTCCATTATTTTTAGAATTATTTTAAGCATGTCAAGTATATCCTAATTGCTTATTTAACCTTTTCTATACTGCCATCAAATTCATTGACCAAAGAATGCCAGAAGAGGGTAAGTTTGATCGAGGGGTCGTGTTTTAGCGAAAATCACCGAACTTTCAGTACTATTATTGGGGATCCTATGATTTCTTTCTTTTTCTACCAGATAATGTGGCTGATCATGTACATAAAACTCATATATATGAATCTGATCTGTCCAAAATATTCTCTCGAGAGTAATCCATCTTTATCATATCTGCATTTCTCTTTCAAGGGTAGACGGTGAGATGAAAACCGTTAATTCCTTACTGCCGTATGCACCGAAAGGGTCTCGAGTCTTTTTTTTCTTCTTCTCATAAGCATGCGCATCAGCTTGCAAGTGGCAACAATGGCCAACATCATACGGCCAGGCAGAGGGTTCCTCTCCATGGTCTAACAACGTCTGGCAGACTGCGCAAACCAGTGTCTTCCCAGTGGCAAAGGAAGCATGCATGCCCATTACAGGGAACCTCAGCAGACGTTCGTTACCGTCAGATGAAGGGTCCATTGTGGGTCTCAAAAGTAACTCACAATGGTTAGCTTTTAACTCAAGCTAGAGTTCATTCATGTCACTATAAATGCACCCTTTCCTTCATCTTCCTTTAGTACAAATTCAATGCCTCCTCTAACAGCTAGCTATAATATTTCTCTTCCAGTTGTGGATCTGCTCCCTGTTTCCTTTCTTTTCCTCCGTTGCAATCACAAATTATTTCTATCGTCGAACCCTTAATCGAGGGTTCCATGAAGAGCTCAAAGATTTAGCAGATTATTTCCATTCCCCAAGCACCAGAAGAGTTCAATTTTCCCTGTTACATATATTTGAGTTAGATATAAATCTCTTGAAACTTAACAGCATATACTGCAGCATTTCAATATTTACAAATTCTGGCTCTTGATTTCTTTTGTTTTTCTGAAAACATACAACCTTATGCATGCATGCAAGCGTTTAGTTTGGATAAGTTATAATCTCTTTCCTTTCCTCTAATTTTACCTTATCATAAAAATGTTGAACGGCGTCAATCGTGGTTTCTACGATTTCTCCGAGGTGAAGCAATTTCTGAATGTTGTCAGTAGTACTCCTTCCTTTCCCAATCTCGCCAGTCCTTCCGAATACCGCACTGACCACATCAACGACACAGTCTTCTGCTCAGACGAGTTCCGTATGTACTCCTATAAGATCAAGCGGTGTCCGAGAACGCGAAGCCATGACTGGACCGAGTGCCCCTACGCCCACCGCGGCGAAAAGGCGGAGCGCCGTGATCCTCGTAAATTCAACTACTCCGCTATCGCCTGCCCTTTGTTTCGAATGCAAGGGAAATGCCACAAGGGCGATGCCTGTGAGTTTGCGCACGGAGTCTTCGAGTACTGGCTGCACCCAGCAAAGTACCGCACTCGTTCATGCAATGCCGGCCCCTATTGCCAACGTAAGGTATGTTTTTTCGCTCACACGCCTGAGCAGCTGCGGCCGGAGGTCAAATACAAGTGTCATTTCGCATACCAGACACGAGCGAACGTTGGGGAAATTTCAAACGGCAAAGAGGCCGGAGCCATGTCAGCACCGGTGCCGGCGTTCACGGCGGAGAAGAAGAATTACGAGCATAATTTTTTTGGAGTCTCTGAATTTTTGAAGAGTCTAAAGGCTTTGAAGATAAGGGATGTCGAGGAGGGGGCGAAGAGCTCTATTAATTGGGAATTAACAGACCCCGAATTGCCTCACCTCGGTTGGATTTCAGAACTGTTGCAGTAAATGCTTGTGAGAGCTGGAAGAGCATGTTGATTTGAAGATGGTCTCGGGAGTTAATATGCTTAGTTGATTCCTCGCGTTTTGTATATGTAAATTGTATGAACTAGGTGCGTGTCCGTAAGGACTTTCTTTTTCCTATAGTTTCTTCTTATAGCTGTGTTATTTCATCTAGTTGTTCTACCATTGTAGATACATATCCGCTCGATCGTCGTTGTTCTATTACATCTCATGTAAACTTTCCCTGTAACCAGTAATAAAAGTACACCGTGGAGAATATATATATATATATATATATATATATATAAAGTACTCTTCATGTTCATAAAAATTTCTCACTAGTGGGTCAAAGATTACTTACTAATTTTTTAATCCAAAGATCGAAGGGGAGGCCAATTGGTTTTCTTTACATAGTCTCCGTTGATCTGGAGCTGGAGCCAATTGAATAAAGAGATGCGTTTAAACGGATCAGAAATTAGATCACGCAATGCGCTAAATCAAGTTATAGAACTCCACGGAAAGGCTAGCTAGAGAGATGTTCTCAACAAAATATTTGACATAATGCGCGCTGTCACAAGATTCATAACGCTAGCTACTGCTTTCCTGATGTTGAAATGCTTGTACTAACTGAAAAGGCTAAAAATATATTAGAAAACATAAAAAACGCCTGCCTGATTTATGACTCTCGATGATTGTTGACTCAACATTGATTTCGTGCTTGAGTTGGAGGGCCCTCCATCCAGGCTCCATCCATCACACACACACACATATATAATATGAACATAAACATACATTGTATATATGGACTATTGAGCACTGGGTCGTGAAAAAAATGAATGATTCAAAGGAGAGCTGTTTCGACGTTGGAATTAGGAGAACAAATTGAATGAAAACATCCAGTACTACAGAGTGAGAGACCTGAGCAAGATGGGGGTGAAGGGAGACTAAAGAATATGTCTTCGGCGGGGGAAAGGCGAGAAGGAGCTTTTTACTTCAAAACGGAACTTGAGGTGATCATGAGGAAGTGGGCGTGACGGAACTTATAAACAGAACGAGCTTTTTACTTCAAACTCCACCTTGGAATTCGGACTCTCTACAAGGTCCTCAATATTATTTTATACTTGACACAGCTGAATCACTAATTAACTGAAAACGTGCATATATATGAAGGATTTAACTTTATACAATCATATAGCTAGGTATTTAACAAAAAGAATTTCAAGGGGCTTTCTATGATAATTGATAAATAAATATTGAGACACTAATTTTTCAAAACTAATTCTCCAAGTAAATATAAAATATTGTCTTTCTAACGTTATTTACACCATTTATAGCTAAATAAAATATTTGAATTTTACAGTATATATGCGTGCAATATTCTTTCTCAACTTTTTCCTTCCATTTATTTACCCAAAAAAAAAATTTCCTTCCATTTTACCACTTGTAATCTCTCTCTCTCTGACACACATAACAAAACGCAATCACCTTTTTCTTATTTGGAAAAAAAAAGAGTAGAAAGTTAGATCATATATATTTTGAGTCTTGACCCAACTTTTAACAAATAATTTATTTGTTCGTGCATATATTACGTACTTGTGCAGTACTCCGATTAGTATTATAAAATCCAATAAATTATTTCCGTATAAATAATTCATGGCCACACATTAAGCTACTGATTCTGATGTCTCTAGTCATAAGACTCATATATAGAACAATAGTCATCGTTGTGTCATTACAATTGGGCAAAGATCTAGCTAGTAATTAGCGTTCATCATGCATGTGAGAGATGGACGCATAAATTAATGATCCAAATATAAGTCAATAGTAATCACAAATTAAATCCGCCCATTAAGAGAGTAGAATAAAGTTATACGCGCGCGGGAGAGTACATCTTTAAATTGCTCAAAAGGAAACACAGTGCATGCAATAACAGCACACGCCGATGTATTAGGGTCGGGGAAGCAAAAATCACGAGGGGAAAAACCATGCCACTGAAATCCTTCTTTATTTGATAAAGATGGGTTGCAGAATCTGTGCTGACATGGGAGGTAAGTAAAGCACTTGGAGATGTGGACCCAAGTACAGTGGATAGAGAGCCCCACGGCATCCACGTATGAATATCTTCCTTTTTTTCTCACAGCCAGGAGTACACCTCCTTCGTGCTCTACGTACCTGCCTCTTGTGACAGACCACCCTTCAAAAAACTCCATCTCTCCACTTCTCTCTCTCTCTCACATGTTTCATCTCTTTCACCTCCTACGATGACTTCTCTCTCAAGGTAAATAACATTGAACGATGTTATTCTCGACAACATCTGCGATATGGTGAAACCCCTCATCTACTCCAAAGGCGAAAGGGTGAGAAGAAACTGCACAATCACACTACCTTCTTCACAGACTAGTAGAAAATCTTTTTGAACTTTTTTGATGAAGCAGATTGTTAGAGAAGGAGCCCCTGTGCAGAGGATGATATTTATTGTTAATGGAAGCGTGAAACGAAGCCAAGCCCTCAGTAAAGGCTTCATATATAGCCACTAGTGTGCTTGAACTTGGTTGGTTTTTTGGTGATGAGCTACTATCCTGGTGCCTCCGCCTGCCATTTATAGATCGCCTGCCATCCTCATCTGCAACATTTGTCTGTCTAGAGTCCATTGAAGCATATTCCTTTGATGCATACCATCTCCGCTTCATAACTGATCATTTCAGTTACAGATTTCTCAGTGGCAGACTTAAGCGGACAATGAGATATTATTCCTCCAATTGGCGGACATGGGGAGCCGTGATCATACAATTTGCTTGGCGTCGCTACAGGGTGAGAATTGGGGGTGTAGTGATTCCTCAGATGCAAAATAGAGGCACTGAGGATCTCCTCAGACAGTATGCTACACTGTTCATGTCACTCAGGCCTTGCGATCACCTTGAATAATAAAGCATATGTCATTACCAACTCTAATTTACTAGAGATCTAGGGAGATGTTAGGTTTTGAGTAAAAATTGTAGGATTTTGAAAAAGTTGTGAATATTTATGTTGAATAGTATTTTATTGGTGTTTGTGTAAAGTGCATAAATAAATGATTTGATGTAATTGTTTAATAAAAAATATTGGAGTCATGTGAAAAAATATAAAGAGAAAATTTATGTTGAAAAAAAAAGTAAAATGTTATTGGAGATTGTATAAAATGTATCGGTGTTTGTGTTTGAATTCTGAATATGTTCGGTGGTATCTGCAGGTCTGGCTCTATTTAACTATTAGTTAATTTTGTACCGTATCTAACATAAAAGTGTAACAAATTAAAAAAAATATTTAAAAGTGAGATAACGTAATTTTTATTTAAATTACTTAATGTGGAAAACAATTTATTTTATCTATTAATTAAAAAAAAACAGAAAAGCTTTCTGTCTTTTTTTTTTTTACTTTCTTTTAATGTTCAATGTTATAACTTTTCTGCCAATAAATTCAGAGAGTTGATGATCAGACCTTAAATTAATACAACTCAAAATACCCCACGGGCCGGGTAGAAAATAAGAACGATATCCCTCCCGCCTCGAACAGACGAACGTTAATCTTGCGCAACCCACAATATTCTACTCGAATAATAAATTGAAAATTTATAAAGAGCCAGAATTCAGATTAATTTTATCAGTTCCTCATAACTTTTGTTGGATCTAATTATCGTGTCCTTAATTAACATTCAAGAAAAGCGACAGCTTGTTGATCGATTCATATAACTTGTCGGTTCAGATAATCTTGATAAGCTCAACACTTGCTTTCTGCTTACGTATTTGAATCACTTTCCTCAGCGAAAAGAAACATCTGGCCACGTCTACTTTTCAAGCAACGAGTTCGATCGCCACCCTTATTGTACTAAATTGACTGAGAAATTATCATGAATCTTCACGACGGAGTCTGGAAATTACCATCGTCAACACAGAAGCCCAAATCAACCTCCTCAATTATGAAGTGAAATATTGCAATAAAGAAACAGGGGAAAGATCGTCCACGGCGTTTAATTCATTACATATATATAGATAGTAAAAGACTCATATATAGGAAAGCACTTGCATAACGACGGAATGAAAAGACATAGACAACCGGTGAACCCTTCCAAGTACAGCTTCCATCACAGAGATTCAGAGATTACATGTATGGGACTGCAGGCAGCTTAAGAGCCCTGGCCACTAGATACATGCTGCTGACCAAACTGCTCAGCCCTGTCCTTCATCTCTCTAGCCTTGCTAGCCAGCTTCATGTGTGCTTGGTCAAGTTGTTCCGCGCCGGGTGGCTGCCTTCCTGTCACATACCTGTAGATCCATGACAACACGGTCACCGCCGCTACGCCGAATCCACCGGACGCCAAGAACCCCGCAATAATTAGCGCTATTGCAATGAGCGCAGGGACGAGGACGGGACTGAATATCACAAACAGTGGGGTGACGACGGTCAAGGCAATGACCGTCCCGACCAGGATCAAGCCGGAAAGGACTAGGAGGGACCCTCCCGCAGTGGCCGCAGTAGCTGCCTTGACAACTTGATGAGACCGAGGATGTTGGTCCTGGCGCTGGAATTGCTGCTGGTGCTCAGCCATCGGATTAAGATCGGACAATTAAATATGGAGCAGAAATGTAAAAGCGAATAGTTTTTGATAGAGATTAACAGCTGTGGTTGAGAGGTGGGTTTTATTTTTATATAGAGGGAGAGGTTTGAGGATTGAGTGGCACGTGTTGGGGAGCATTCATGCACGGGTTACATGTAGACGAAGGCGGCCTGGATTTGGGACACGTACGTCGTTCTTTGTCCCGATGCAAGATTGTCTATAGAGAGATAGACAGAGCGGGGTTGGGGAGGATTCGAGGCGACGACGACTTCTGAATGAAAAAAATCAACTGTGGTCGAGGACACGATAAAATTAAGGAGCTGTTTGTTCATGCAGTATTCTCAGGATTTTTTTGTATTCTCACAACACAAAAATTTTACAACTAAACATCATTTTTAAACTCACATAAAAATAACTATAACACGCATATCATCTAAAAAATTTCAAAATAGAAAAAATACTCATAACACACCTAAATGTTAAAGAGAAAAGATAGGCGAAAGCAAGTTAATGACAGCTACTTTGTTGGTCAACACGATGTCTATTCTGGATTACATGACTTGTTTGTTTAGTTAAATTTTGGGGGTGTCAATAATTCGGATAAGTCACTATCCTACAATTTTTAACTTTTACACTTAAACATTCTACTTTTTACAAACCCCAATAAATCTCAATAAAATAAAAATTCTCACCATTTCAAAAATTTTCTCCAAAATTTTGACAAATATATATATATATATTTACGAATTTGTTCTTATTTGCTCGATCGTTTTGACGAGAAGATAACGGTTTCAACTAGGTTTCGGGAAAATTTTCTTTTCTTTTCGTTTCTTGATAAAATGTAGTTAATTAAAAATAAAATTAATCAATTTTAAAATAAAAATATTAATTTACATAAGGTGATTTATCTTTTATTTTTTTTACTCTCATTCTCTCTCACTGGACTACATTTCTGTACTTTTTTCTTGCCTTCCCAAGTACTTTGTTATTTTGATTCATATATTTATATTTTTTAAAATAATCTAACTATTTTAAAAAATATTTTATTTTTTACTTTTTTATGAGAAATATTTATAATTAAATTTACTAATCATACAAGATTACAAAAAATATATAGTACATCAAATATTGAAAATTACTATCTAAAAATATGTTTTGAGATTGCAAACAAATATCAGAATATTTTACTAAAAAATAATTTACTTTTTTTATAAGTTTAAAATATAATTCAGTTGAAAATACTTTTACATGGTAAATAATTTTACATTAAAATAAACGTAAATCTAAATTAAATAAATATAAATTTTCTACTTAAAATTTAATAGTAACAATAAATTCTTGGTTTGGCATTTCTAGTGAGCTGATGTGAGAGAGTGGTAGTTGATCTTGGTTCCTGAGATAAAAGGAAAAGCCCAAACCAATATGCCCAGTTTCAATTGCTTGGGCTTGTTTTCGTTCGGTCTTTTCAAATTATTTAGTTTGGACCATTTATCCATACAGTTTTCTCGAATATTGGAAAAGCCCAAACTAATATGCCCATTTTCAATTGCTTGGGCTCATTTTGTTCGGGCTTTTTATTTGTTTTTCAAACGATCACGGTATTTGGTTGGACCTTTTATGCATCAGGGAGGAGTTCCGATGCGTCTCGGATCCAAAGATGGAATCCACTGGGTATTCGAAAAAGTTTTATGTGGGATCCACATAAGAATTTCCAAATATAGAAGCCCATTCTTTATCTTGATTTCTAAATGCTTATATGAGGGTTTAGGTGTATTCTTGCGATTTAATTTGCATTCCCATCCAAATTAACATATATTTATTACGGAGGGGGTAATTAAGGAACTTTTAGTTAACATCATACTAAATATGCAATTACTTAAGAATAAGGGGGAATACATGGAACTAAGATACAAATCAAGGATGGTTTGAGATGGAAGATTTTCGAGGAAATATTGCTTAGACCTGTGGCTACCGAGCGAATTGACGAAGTCTATAACAATTATTCACATCAGCACCCACAGAAGAAAGGATGACTACCGTGTGAAAGAGCCGTACATACCCTGTTTTGGGCATGTCTGAAACTACTTTGTAATTTATTCCTTCCACACCGATTTCCTTTCTATTTCCACTTCCACCTTACTTTTTAACTTTCCACCGGGACCAGCCACCGATTGGTTTGGTGACATATTCTCGATTCCACTCACGACTTAAGTCAGCCCAAGATTGGTTGTTGTGTGTGTGTCAATTTTACACGCTCGTTAACTGACTTTAGTTGTTGAATTCATGCAGTTTACGAGTAATTAAAATTTTCTTTTGTCCTAGCTAGGGTTAGCTGTAGAATTTGTGATATAATTTGTATGAAGACAGGGCATGCAATGAATCAAGTCCAAGGCAATCATGATCAATTCATGACCCAAGCACGGACCAAACTCTAAAATATATAATTTTGGTTCGGCACATATGCCAGTCGTTTCCAAAAGTTGGACACTGCCAGAGTACTCGATCGAGGTCCCATTCTTGTGGTAATGTTCGATGACACATTGTTAGGTCAAGAACCACACAAATTTCCTCGTTTGAAATTAAGGATGAGACTTTCTTTTTGTCTACGGCCAACTTGGTCTTGATATAGCAGTGCTTAGAGTTAGACGTGAACTGATGGAGGGGAATTGCGAGTTGGGAAGATTAGTGCACTGTGCGCGCGCTCACCAACCCCTAAAAGGATAAAAAAATGGAGGATTAGCTGAATCGATTCATAAAACATATTGGTTTCTCGTACTAGTAATAACATGTACGTTATAAGTTGCTACAAGGAAAAAGTGATCAAATTTTAAAAAACAAGTGGAATTGCAATCGTTCCAGCCCAATTTCAAGCTAATCTTTTACGATATGATGTTTAATTGAGTCTTCAAATCACCTCAGATTTAAGGCAGTGTTTGCAAAACTGAACGAGAATTAGTGAAAAAAATAAAAATAAATGATTTGAATGATTTTATTTAAATTTATTGCAATGGAAAGAAATCATTTGATAAGAAGAGAGAGAGGTTATTTTATTGCCAAAAATCTTGGGACCCAAGATTATCCAAATGTAGTAGAAGTTATTCATGTGTACTTATGCCTAATCAATCACTTGACCTTTGGGATCTCAATCATAATTTGTTAGCACTTGACCTTTGGGATCTCAATCATCATTGTAGATAGGGATCACTATTATAGATAATTTGTAGCATTTTAGATTCATCGTTGCTCCGTTTGAGTCAAGTTTGGTCATGCATCACAAGCAACAAGATCAGTATTACTTTTTAAGCTCATATATCAATTTTGTCCGTTGGATTTCAACGGAGTGAAGGATTCGGAATTACTTTGCCCGCTACAATATCAATATGCATATGCGTTTTCATCATAAATTAAAAAAGGGGCCCATCAATGTTTATAATATCCCAATCAAAATTCTTGAGATATTTTCTGAAGGTCAAGTACCTCACGACAAAAGACTTGGGATCGAGTACCTGAAACTTCAACGAGGGAAGAATTGTTCTCGTTAGTGATCAGAACACATGCACGACCATTTGATTTTTGGTGTGAGTACAGTTGTTTTAGGATTTGTTCCTTTCACATGTATTATTTGGCGACTTTTCCTTCCCCATTGCTCTATTCGGTGTGCGCCACAAAAAGCTGGGTCCTGAACAGCCTCTTCAACGTTGAAATAGATAGTTTATCGATAAGGTATAATTTGAGGTCACCTAAAGTATAGTCCAAAAACTTTTAACTAGCTAGCGAGTTGTAAACAAAATACTGAGTTGGAAAAAAAGTCGACTCTTTTGACGTCGTTCATTGAATGACACCAAAATGGCGTATTCGGTGGCTAAATAGAGACCACAGGATCAAGATGTTGCTTGCATTTAAATTTTCTTTTCAATTTAGGGACAAACAAATTAATTGACCATTGGAGGGTCCAATGATAGAGAAAAAGGACCACAAATAGGCAGAAAACAAAGTCTGAAAAAGCAGCACACATGGTTTTGATCAGAGTATAATATGAATACTACGGCCGCATCAAAGATTAGAAACCAATAATAATAATATAGGAGGAGAATGATTCTTTGGCTCATGCATCCTTGGGAGATCTAGTTCCAAAAGTATTTAAGAAAATCATGAAAAAAGAAGAGGGCATTTGAAGATTTTTTGATCTACAGACATCCTATCGTTTCATATTTATAAAAGATAGATTTAATCAGCTTTGTTTTGACTATCGAATAGTAAGTCTTTTGGAAAAAAAAAGATTAATATCGAATAAGTCATGTGCCCGAGAGAAAATTCTCCCCAAGATTTGAAAGATGCATTTTATAATTGTAAATGTGTTTTAATATTGACATAATTCTGTATTTTAATAGGGTCTAAACAAGATTTTTCAATAAACAACTTGGTACAAAATGTACGACCAAATACTCTTGCAGTACTTATCGTGTTCTCCATTGAAAAGCTTAATAAAGAAGAAAAAATCGTGCCAACGAAATTAATGACCTCTCTTTTTTCTTGATTACGAAAATGACCTCTCGATTGTGCTCCACTCTAGTTTTAAAGTGGTTGAACGCACGGCTCCAAACTAAATATAAGCAGTTAAGATTAAGATTTGAAAAGGACGGATAATAAATAGAAATAAGATTTTACCAACACTAGATTGACAAAAACATGATACCAAGTACGCTATATATTTCAAAAAGTTACTCAATTCAAAGGAATTTAGTCTAAATATTGACTCATTTGTTACTGGTTTTTCAATTTTCTAAGCTGCAAGTGAAAAGAAGACAATTTAAGTACTGTTTCTCACTGCACAGAACCGAGCAGGAAATACCTGTTTGTTTTTCGTTTCGGGTTTATCTCTATATAGGATAGCGGCGATAGCCCCATATATAATAAATACCTCTCAAGGTTCACTGGACATTACTAGCTGCTGCTAGATCCCTGGCATGCACTGCTCTTGCAGGAGGATCATAGACATCCCTATTGCTTAATAACGGCGGCGGATAACTTGCTCATGTAAAACGTGTTGAATCTTTTACGAGTCACTTGAAACTTTATTTAGAATGACAATTTCTTCGATCTGTGCAGCTTTTGTTTTCCTAGCCTAATATTGTTTCTCCTAGAATAATTTGGAAATTTGAGAACGAAAGGAGAGAGTGAAAATTTGGGTCAGTGAAGTGCCATCATTTTCACTTTATTTATTTCCATAACTTTGGTACTTAAGGGTTACAGTGGATTTTGCTTACCAAACATGCCATTGTCGGCAATCACTTATGCAGTTTATACAAGCAGAGAAACAAAAGAGCGAAGACAAAAACAAAAACAACAACAACAAAAAAGCGAAAAAAACATTTTTTCAAAACCTAAATCTGTACATAACCACACACTCCCAACCAAAAGGTGTGTTCTTGGGTTTTTTTGGGTGAGATTCCATTGCTGGGCTAATTAACCAATAGCTGCTCAGCAACCAGAAGTGGTAGTGGGCCCATCTGATGTCCCAGCTGGAACACATTCGATTCCTTCCCCATTTCTACCTCGGCTTCATTAGCTGCCAAGCTTTTCCTCCTCTTGGCGGAGCCGCTATCCATAGCCGGAACAGATTCTCGGCGCTTAGCTGTGACTCTCACTGGCTCGGGCTCTCCTGAACCAATCCGGTGCGGAAAATTAAGCAAAGCCTTGCAGCCCCGCATCCTGTAAGCCGCTCTGTCATAAGCCAGCGCAGCTTCCTCAGCCGTCTCGTACGTGCCAAGCCACACTCTCGCGCCGTTCTTAGCCGGGTCACGTATCTCCGCCGCGAACTTCCCCCACGGCCTTCTCCTGACTCCTCTGTAATGCCTCTCTTTGATCAGTCTTCGATCGGCATTCTCAAAGTAGTTTTTGGATTTCTGTGACGTAACATCACAACGACTTTCGTTCTTCGGAGCAATACAAGTACTTTCGAAAAACTTCCTTACTGACGCTGGTTCTTGAGCCAATTTGATTGGTTCAGCCTCCGTCGTTGGAGCCAGTTCCGACATCTCTGTCGGTTCAGTTTTCACGGGTGTTTCCGTCAACTCTAACGGAGACCACCCATAACTAACGGCATCACGGAGGGAGTTGTAGACAATCATGTCCTCGGAGTCGTTAACTTTGAACGGCAAGTCTCCCCACTGTTCCGTTGGGCAAGGGGAGAGACTGTCGAAGGCTAAACCACGGTGACAGAGGTGTGTAAAACTAAAGTCACCCAAGCTGGCTTCGTTCATGTTTGTTCAAGGCTGAGGAAGATTGAGTTTGGGCGTGAGAGGTCGGAAGGCAGGTTTGAGGTAAGGAGGAGAGACGACTTTGGGACGTGGAGGTCTTGAAGGTATTTATAGTGGAAGAGAGAAACGCAGTGCGAATTGTAAACAAAAGGAGGGGACGTAGACGTAGACTCGTAGTGGTGTCAAGAAAAAAGAAAAGAAAAAGAGAGAGAGAGAGGCCGGGGACAATTTTTTTTTTTCTAGGTTGGGGGACAATTTTTTGTCAAGTGGGCAATTTGGTTGGAGTGAGTTTCAGTCACGTGACCTGACCAATAATGATTTCGCTATAGTTACTTTTTAGCGAAAAAAAAAAAGATTTCGCTATAGTTAAGAAGGTGAGGTAATGTGATTACGTGAACTGTGCGACAGGTTCGTTTCCCACACGGCGCAACGACAGGGAAGTCTACGACTACAGTATTGGATTCGGGTAATAATTAGTCAGTATATTATTCCCCAGGGAAATCCTGGGCATCCCGCTGGGTCCCAGCGTGGGGCCCAGCATTTCCCTTGAAGGGAAATTGTTAGGCCCCACCTCCACGTCGGCCAACGGGATGCTGGCGGGACGTGTGGGCGGGATGCCCAGCATTCCGTATTTCCCAAATAGCTGTACAGAAACTGGGCCTATCCCGTAATAGAAGACCATGGCTCCCATCGGCCATCATGGGATGTAGAGTACTTTTTTTTTTTTGTGAAAAATGTCAGTTAGGCTTGTATTGCAAGAGTGTAACAGTAAGGAATATTGTAAATAAGGTCAAACTACAACTAGGTGAAAAGAAGACCAGTCGAGATTCAAAAAATATCAGGAAAATCACTATATGCGTCGTGCTAGGCAGAGGGTGCAGGTGACCGATAACAGCAGACAAGCCACGAAAATCTAGATGGGCTAGTAGTGAAAGCGCAGACAACAATACTACAAAGCCCCAACAGAGGGCTGTAAAAGATTCACAAAGAATCAGCAAAGCCCACCGCAGAGCTAGAAACAACTACACACAAGAAATACAAAGGCCAACAACAAAACACAACACAATAAAAAATTATAATTTGTTACTTTTTATTATAATAAATATTAAAAATTATATTTCTCTTTTTTTTTTTAACAAATCTAATACCTTAAAATTTTAACATCTCTAAAATTTTAATACTCAAACACACATTGGTGTGCAAACAAAACGTGACTCTACAACTGGGTTGAACGGTTCGGCCGTGTTCGCAAATTCTATTTTGCCCAAAATTTATAAAATTTCCTAAATTTTTTGGTTTGCAAACATGAACCCCTAAACGAGGGTGTACAAAAGAACTATAAACCATAGGCAGAAATAGAGGACTAGCAACAGGGTTGCATAAACTCGGGGCTGCGCAAAAAAATAAAAAACAGCAAAACCAGTAGCCGAAATAGATGACTGTAGTAGTAGTAGTAGTTGCCAAAATATCCTCCGAGAGCCTCAGCTTCCTCACAGGCTGATTAGCATCAGTATTCTTCATGAACCCAGGTTGATTCTGGCAGCAGCGGCTGAAACAAATAGCCTTTATACATTGGACTAGTCTTCTAGCCTTTCCTTTGAATATCATGGCATTCCGTTCTTTCCAGAGATGAGAGACTGTCGCAGTAAACATGACTCGCAAACCTCTACTATACGTCAACTTATATTTCTCACGCATTAGTAGCGAAAACAAATGTCATTTGGCCACTTAGCGTGGCATTCACTTTAGAATTACGAACTCTGATGTATATATGAAAGGTAAATTCGTTGGAGTAGCTTCGATACGACGTTAAGGGCATGAGACTCGTGTTTATTTATTATTACCAATTAATTAACTTCCTACTTACATTATAGGATATGTTTCTTTACTGAAATTTTGGAAAATATTTTTAAAATTTTAAGAATATTTTGAATGGTGAAACTTGTTGAAATTTGTAAAAAGTAAAAGTTGAAAATTTTGAAATATGCTTGTTTTGCTGGAAATTTTGGGCCTCCAAAATTTTGGACAAACAAATATGTCCAATATATCTCTTAAAATCTCAGTCTACCTTAAAAAATTCCTAGAAATTTCTTTTTATTGAACTTGTCTAGACTCCATATAAACTTGATAAGAATGCTACTATATATGGTCACGGTCGAGCAGAGATGCTAATAGCTAGTGGGCATGTACCCACCCACCAATTCAGGCCCGGTCGGTACCGAAGGCCATGATTGAGCACGTACAGCTAGCTTAACAGAAGAAAAGGAATAATCGAAGTGCATGCGCCTGTTTTATATTTTGCTGTCCAGTCACGCACCCATCAGTGCCCGCTCAACACTTTTGAGCCCTAAGCAAGTCATAAAAATAAGGATTTTTAATTTTTTTAAATTAATAATTTTAAAACTAAATCATAAATTTATTTATTGTCTTTTAGATGTAAATTACTAATTAAATTTATGTATTCAAATCTACCAGATAATCAGTTTGATAAAAACAACTGTTAAATAGCCTAATCTATCATGAGATATAGTTGTTAATAAATAATTTTTTATTATTTTTAATTTTAAAAAAATTTCTTTTTGTAGATGCAAATACAATTTGTATGGTAAATAGTATTCTATATGCAATAAAAAATTTAGAAAACAATCTAGTTCTTTTATTAGATTAAGTATTTTGAGTAGAGTATTAATTTTTGTTTTTGTAACTTCTTTTAAAACTTTTAATTTTAAAAATAAATTAATCTTTTATTGGATTAATTAGACATTAGTGTGACAGAATACCGTTAAAAAAATTATTGTTAGAATATAATTGTTTGAGAATTTAATTAACAATAAAAATAGTGTTTGTTTACCCTAAAAATTTACTAAAATTTTAACTTTTTTACATTCTCATTCTCTCTCTTACTTTTTTTCTCTAACTTTTTTTTTTTCACTTTTTTACTTTTTCATTTGCTCTCTCACTTTTTCACAACTACTAAAATTTTACCCCAAAATTTTACTTACACAAACACCATCTTTTAGGAGCCAATAATTAATTAATATATTTTTTATTTTTATTTTATAAATTAATTTTTAAATATTTCTATTTTGTAGTTCTTCTATGAAGTTTTATCTAAAAAAATTTAATTTCTTTTAATTTTAATTTTATTATAATATAGGATTTTATAATTAAAAATTTTAATTTTACTATAATATAATATAATACCTTTCAGACCTTCCTAATTATGAGGTTGTAGGCTATTGTTTCATCTGCCTACCATTTTCAGCCGCCCCTGGTATGGCCGCAGTTCCCTCCTTACCTTCTGGGTTTTAAAAATTTTGTCGGTTGCATCTGGCATCCGTCTCCGGATACCAACTTCAAAACTGCCGACGGACATTGTCTCTTTTCAGTTCCCCCCCCCCCCCCTTTTTTAAGTTGTTTTGCTAATTTCTCGATTTCACTTTACTTGCCAATATTGCCCTCCTGATACACTGATCATGCATAAAGACGACAATTCTAACTAATGAGTAATGTCGGCAGAATCATTCTTTTCTTTTCTTTTTTTCTAGATTCGGCAGAATCATTCAATAGTATAGAAAAGACATCAAGCACTAAAATAATCAGAATCGTGAACGTTATGCGGAAAATGTAACGGGGGCCTACCGTGTCTCTTTCAACACTTTCGCTCTGTACATAGTTTGTACGATCATTTGCTGTTGCACCTTGTTCCGAGACAATGTACCAAATAAACCCAGAAAGCAGAGGCGGGGGGAGATCCGACACATAAGCCTGGCTTGGCCTATGACTCCTTCACTCCTAGATTCTAAAGTTAGTGTCAACTTGTAATCAAATACTGATGATAAAAAGAATGGCTGGGGGAATAAAGGTAAGTATTGTCAACTTTTCCATTTGGATTTGGAAAGCTTTGCCCAAATATACTGTTGTAATTCACACGTTCATACATATCTATCATGGCCAACAGCTAAGGAGACGGCACGGCAAAAGCACCTTCCCAAGCAGGTCAAAAAGTATTCCCCGTGCTTCTTTTGCTCCCAATCAGGGGCTCAACCTTTTTGGGCATTAAGTCATAAAAATGAGGTTGATTAATGTAGAAAAAAAATAAAATTTTACAATTAGTTCCGAGAGATAAAATTATTAAATCGCTTAATCTATTTTGAGACATAGTTGTTTATGAATAATTTTTTATAATATTTAGTTTTGAAAAACTTATTTCCTGCAAATACAACTGTAATAGGTATGGTAAATAGTATTGCAATAAAACAATCTAGTTTTTTTACTAGATTAAGTATTTCAAGTGGAGTACTAATTTATATTTTTGTAACTTCTTTTAAAACTTTTAATTCTAAAAATAAATCCAAACCATCAATATGTGCATGTCACGCTTAAATTTTTTTTCAAGATGTGAGACATTTTTTTCCTAAAGCTCAATCGTCAAAAAATCTTAATCTTTCAAAACCAAATATGTCGTCATACTTTGAAAATAATTGAAATCTATCCTGCATGGAAGATATTGCTTGATCTACAATATAATAAAAATAATCCATTTTGAAAGATTTCCCTGCTAACTTCATAATCTCATCATCAATTTCATCAATTTTGGTTCCCTTTAGTCAATAAGAAATTTGTTAAAGGTCTCTATTTGATAAGAAACGTCTAACAAATGGGCCAAGCAATGCTTGAACTTTTCTACCATAATTGGCTTAATTAACATGTCTGTTGCATTCTCATATGTGTGAAATTTCTTCAGCAATAATTCACCAGGAGTAACCAACTCTCTGATCTTGTGAAACCTCACATCAATACATTTGGTTCTTGTATGATACACTTAGTTCTTCACTAAATAAATGACACTCTGACTATCACAATGCAGCTGAACTCCACCTTTCTGAACATTCAGCTTCATGGCTAACTGTAAGCCACAAAGCTTCCTTAGCAGTCTCAGCAACTACTATGTACTCTGCCTCAGTTGTGAACAATGCAACAACGGATTGAATCATGGACTTCCAACAAATGAGCTTTATGGTAAGATTAAACACATAATATGAGTTCGATCTTCTGCCATCCAAGCCACTAGCATAATCTACATTCACATATCTCACGACTGACATCCAAACATAATGTCATAATCTGTAGTACCCTTCAAATATATAAAAATCCACTTGACTTCATAACAATGATGTCTCCCTAGATTTGTCATATACTTGTTCATCATGCTGACTGCACGAGCCAAATCTGGCCTGATACATATCATGACATACATTAGATACTCCATTGCACTGGTATATGAGACCTTTGACATGTCTTTAGTTTCTTCAATGTCTTCAGTTTCTTCCAATAATATCTTTGGGCACTTTATACTCCACATGCACCTTCTGCTTATTACTGCTACTGCTTTTCTGGCACCTGTTTCTCTTCATCCTAAGTACTTTTCAATATGGAAGTTTCATCAAATATCACGTCTTTATAGATCACCACCTTGTTTGCCTTTGGATCCCAAAGCTTGTAACCATTAACTTATTTCTCATACTCGAGAAAAATACATTGTCTAGACTTTACATCAAGCTTCGATCACTTTTCACTAGGAATGTGCATATAGGCTGGACAACCAAAAACTCTCAATCCAAAGTAATTAACCTCATTATCTATCCACACTTCCTTTATAACCTTACAACCTAGTGCTGCCCTCGGTGACCTGTTAATCAAGAAACATGTCATATATACTCATTGCATCTGCTCAGAAGTTCTTTTCAAGTCCAACATTCAACTTGAGACACCGCGTTCTCTCTGCAATAAACATGTATCCTTTTCCGCCATACCATTTTGTTGTGGTGACTTGCGTACTGTAAAGTGTTTCTTTATCTCATGCTGCTCACAAAACTCAGTACGCAGTACCATTATCTATCCTCAGACACTTGATCTTCCTCACGGTCTAATTTTTCACTTCAACTTTCCACAACTTGAACTTGGCAAACGTCCCTGACTTGTGCCGCATGAAGTACACCCAAACCTTCCAGGAAAAATATCAATGATTGTGACAAAATACACATGTCCTCCCCGTGATGCTACCTTCACCGGTTCTCAAAGATCTGAATAATGTAATCAAGTACACCCTCTATATTTTGTGTAGTTGTCTTGAATTGTACACGGTTCTGCTTCCCCAAAACACAAACTTGCAAAAATCAAGCTTGCATGTCTTCACGCCTTTCAACATATTTATCTTGTGAAGTTCTAACATACCTCGCTTACCCATATGACCCAACCGCATATGCCACAAAACAGTACTGTTAGGCTTAGACTCCACAGAAGCTACCCCCTACAATTGTACTTCCTAACAACTTGTAGATATTTTTTGAAATTTTCTGCCCTTTCATCACTACCATTACACCCCTAGTCACCTTCATTACTCAACCTTCAGACTTGTAATAAAAACTCTTTGAGTGTAAAGTACCTAACGAAATCAAATTCTTTTCTACATCTGGAACATGTTTAACATTACATAATGTTCTAACCACACCATCAAACATTTTAATTCTGATATCTCCTATGCCAATGATTTTACAATGTGCATCATTACCCATTGTCACAATATCAAAATTAACTAACCTATAGGTGTCAAACCAACATTGGTTAGGCATTACGTGAAACGAACATGCTGAGTCCAAAATCTAAGAATCAATGGGTGCTCTGGAACAGATGAAGTAGAAAGCATGTCACCATCCATGTCTTCTGAGTCTTCATCCACTACATTCGCAAATTTTGAGAAACCTTCATTCTCGTCGTCCTAAATCTTTTTTCATTCTAGATAATTCCATTTTATTGCCCTTTCTTCCCGCACTTAAAACAATTTATATATTTTCTACTCCTAGACTTCGACCGAGAATTCTTGCTTTTTGAATCACTCTTTGTTTTGCTTCTTCCACGCTCCTTGTTACCCTTCACAATTAGTCCTTCCCCCTGAGAACACTCATCACTGGCTTTCTTCCTCTGATGAAACACCAACAAGGCCCCTATGACATGCTCCAACTCCAGGGAATCCTTCCCCGGTGTCAGATTCATAACCAAATTCTCGTAGGTAGTAGAAGCTGGCAAAGAATTCAACAGCATCAACGCCTTGTGTTCGTCTTTGAACTCCACATCAACCTTTTTCATATCACTAACAATCTTATTAAACACGTTGATGTGTTGGCTCAAATCTGAGTCTTTCACCATCTTAAGACCATACAACTGCTGCTTAAGATAAAGTTTCTTCGTCAACGACTTCGACATGTACTGACATTCCAGTTTCAACCAAACTGTCGCCGGAGATTCTTTGTTCATGATGTGACACATCACATCATCCGCCAAAGTAAGTCGGACAGTAACCACCACTTTGGCCTCAAGCTCCTTCCACTCTGTCTCTGACATGTCATCTGACTTCTTTTTGAGTATAGCCTTCACAATCCCTTGTTGCACCAACAAATCTTTTACTATTTGCTGCCACAATCCAAAATTCTCAGTTTCGTCAAACTTCATCACATCGAATTTAGTAATTGAAGTACTTACCGAAATTACGGAACCCGACGCTACGATAACAGTCGTTGTTACTATGCACACCAATGATGAACAATATACGGAAATTGAAGAGAGAGAGATAGAGTCGAGACAGAGATTTAAAGTGGTTCGACAATATACCTACGTCTATAGGAGAGAGCGGCCAAAGATTTTACTATCTTATGAAATTCTTAGGTTACATCATAGACTATTTATAAGAAACTTCAGATTTTGCATCCCTAAATCTGTTAGAACTCAAATACTTAGATATCCTAATATAACATAAATACTTGGATATCTTATTAGAACTAAACTACTTGGATATCCTAAAAATATGAGTCATCTTTATCCAACATTATATATATATATATATCCAATCTTCAGTTCCTTATTTGGTAGGGGATTATTTATTTATCTCTTGCTTGAATTAATCTACAAACGGGCTAGTGAGTCAATTGCATTTATTATTTTCTGAGCATAATATATGATGTGGTAGGTTTTTCAGCCGGATCACTACTATCAAGGCCCAATGAAAAAGAAGGGTGAGCCCAAGAGAGAAAAGAAATGATGGAGCCCATCTTGGTATTAATAGGCCCACGCCGCTATAACTCAGTAAGATAGAAGGGACGAATAACCCTATTAATGGCAGGTCACATCCAACCTGGGAGATAAATCGACGGGAATAACTAATCATCTGATTCCCTGACAGGAACGATAATGTGGAGAATAATATCCACTTATTTAATAAATGGACGGATGCCGCCATTCCCAGGGCCAATATAGAGAGAGGAAAGAGAGACAGGTCCAGGCGTTCAATAAATGCAGGGCAAAGAAGGCTTGGGGGGCAACCGTCATTTCCAAGACCAATAAGGGACTAGCATTCCAGGACCAATGAGAAAGCGGGGAGGGGGCGCCAGGCCTAGGCCCAGCGAAAAAAAAGGCAGGGGATAAAAAGAAAGAACTGAGGAAGAAAGAGGTAACTTCTTCCTCTTGAGAGAACCAGTAAACAAAAGATGAAGAAAAAATTATAATTAACAAAGACATCGGAGAATCCCCTATACGGAGAGAATCCTGTGTTCTAAATTATTTTCTTTGCTTGTAGAAGAAATGAATGAGCATTTCACCATTTCAACTCATCCCAAGCATTGAGTCTCATACCCAACTCTTTCGAATTCTCTGACAAGAAGACTGTGATAGGCTACAAATCCAAGTTCTAAAAGGTCGAAGTTGCAAAATAGTCACGAATTTTCATTTAAAAAGTTAGAAAGAGAAAAAAAAATGATTTCCATTTTTCACTAGCAACGAAACTTTTCTTATTTCTTTTTTTTTTGGATCGAACGGATGAAACTTTTGTTCCAACGCTCATCTTTTGTTGTATACGGTTTATCAAAAATCGCTAAAAAAGAATTAATGTGTAGATTATAGCCGTCATTCTTTTTTTCATAGTGGGCTCCTCCCATGTTGGTTTTAGCGGATGCTAGTCTAACGATTAAAATAACACAACAGGCCTAAAAAGGAGTTTGAATAGTTTCAACATTCAACCTTTTGAAATTTGAGCGTTTGACCCAAAGACTTCCTCGTTCTATTAGCTGCGAGCGGCCCCTGGATAGAATACCCCCCAACTACTCCCGATTCCCCGAAGCCTTGAGGTCTTAAGGTCTTCACCGCAAAGTTTGAGTCAGCTGCTACACCATAGGTGGGAACCACCAACAAAAGTGGATCCCACGTGCTGAAAATGAGCTTAGTTTAATTTGTGGGCACGGTTACGTATGCGAGTAAAAACTTTGAAGGATGTACATGTTATTCTAGATTTGACACGTGCGTCAATTCGATTCTTGGTTTTTAACTTCAATTAAATTTTCTGAGAGCGATGTTGGTAAATAATTCTAAAATTTTAATTAAAAAATGATAAAATAAGCACTCATATTAAATAATTTTTTTATTATAAAAAATTTATTCAAATCATCTCGAAATCATGCATATTATCTTAATTTTGATTCTCTATATGATTATACTGGTAACTTAATTGAAAAGTTGGATTATAGACAGTAGTATTTGTATCAAATTTATTTTTAAGATTGTATTGTAATAAAAAACATATTATTAGAAATAAATTAGAAATAATATGTAAAATAGTTTGCAGCACTAATTTTGTCTACCATGTATAGAAGATATCTTGATTGGCAGAGACCGCATCAAGCAAAATGAGTTGTCACGGCACTTGTCTCAGTCGAGACTTATTTCTTGAACAGTTGAAGAGGGACAGATCACTATTCTTATTGTCTCGAGTGACTTCCAATTTTCCAAAGTCTTGTAAACTATTATCCATGATATTCCAGACCTTCGTTCAGATCCTTCGTTCAGATCATCCACGTCAGAATAAGTACTGATGGCAAATTGCAAATTTGTCGCGATCCGACCAGCTCATGCAAAGGAAGATCACGTTATTCTTATCGCCTATCGGCTCCTTCGCTATCGCTCCCACCTCCATCTCCTCTTAGCTTTAATCAGTCTTGTCGTAACCTTAAAATGAATTATCTCCGGTGGTAGGGTCATAGGGAACCAATACAATATTATTACGAAAAGGTCCTGGTCACGTTCATTCCCCGGGTGGATGCAGTAGATGTTCGCTCGTGGAAGCAACAGGCAGGCAGCTCAAATGGGACACACCGTGTAAGCAAGTTGACAAAGGTGGCTTTCGCAAGTGGGCGAATAATGATCCTCAACTTGGCTGCTACGTACGCAACTTCGCTGCTTCGTTAACATCCTTTCAAAATTTTCTTTAGCAATCGAGACCGAAGTCAAAATTCAACGTCACATGGTTTTTGAATTCTTATAATTTCGATCTGATCAAAGAGTCAAATACTGGGATCCCTCCGGCCTTTTTTTTTTTTTTAAATTATGTCTTCTTTCTAACTCTTGGAAGTGAGAAAAACTGGTCCGTCCATCCCCATGCTGCCATGCACAAATAGACAAGTCCCATATCGGCCGGCCGCCTCGTACATTTCACAGCCACGTTAAGAAGGAAACTGGAAGATGTATCTCTAACTTCATCTTCATACTTCTGCACGCTTGTCATAGTAGATGGTGATATGATGTCTATCAATTTCAATCGAATTCAACAGCAAAGGTTATTTTTTTTAATACAAATTAAAAGTTATCTTGAATAAAAAATTTAGGAAAATTTGCTTTTTAGTCCTTAGGTTTTGGGTCATTTTTAATTTTAGTCCTTAAATTTCAACCTTCAAAATTTTAGTCCTTGAACTTTCATCTTTGTAAAATTTAGTCCTTCCGTCAGTTTACCGTCAATTTTTGTACCGGTCGACCGTCAATTTTGAAGCGGTCGACCGGATATATGTTTTGAAAGTGAGCGGTCGATCGGTATATGTAGCGGTCGTCCGCTTCATGTAGCGGTCGACCGGTACAAATTTGACGGAAAATTGACGGCAGACTGACGGAATGACTAAATTTTACAAAGATGAAAGTTCAAGACTAAAATTTTGACCCTCTAAAATTCATGACTAAAAATGAAAAGAAGTTAAAACCTAAGAACTAAAAAATAAATTTCCCAAAAATTTATTCAGGGTTAGTCTACCCTATCGGATTCACGAAAAGCAATATTTTTTTTTTCTGAGACAGGACAAAATTTCAATTTCGCATGACGATACTAATCTCGTTGTTTTTCTCTTCTCAAATTGAGAATGTTATCGATACCTAACATTCAGACATTAAATATAAGAGATTTTCTGTTTTGGAGCACGTGGGATGTAATAAAGTAATCCGAACCGCAGAATTAACTAAACAACTCCTCTGGATTAGAAAGAGAAAAGAATTAGACAAATCAATCCTCTTTCAGTAAAGCTCTAGCTGGAAGTACCCTGGAAACAGGTTTATTGGGCGCATGGACCCTACAAAAGTGTCGAAAGGCATGTCGACAAACAATAGTGACAAGGAAAGCACCACTATGGATATGCCACACGATGCTTCTTTCCTCTATCCAGGAACCTTAGATGAAGCCCCGCTGGCCTTTTCCCAAGACAAAATTTCGTCTCTTTATATAGCTCCGTCACTCTGCTTCGTTTCCACTCAGACTCCTCTTCTCATAATTCCTAAATCCGAGCCTGCTCTGTCTCTCCCTCTATCCCGATACTACAACCATAATTACTAGACTCTAGAATACTCTCAAATGGCTTTTTCTGAAGGAGCTTCGACTTTAGAACTCATTAGGCAACATCTTCTTAGTGACTTTACCTCCATGGACAGCTTCATCTCCAATCTCGATCTTTCTACCTCTATCATCTCCCAAAACCAGCCCACCCAGAGTACTTCAGACCTCGAAAGCGGAAGCATGACCCGTGACATTGAAATCTCTGCTTATATGCTAGCCAAGGAAGAACCCATCACCTATCCTTCCATCTCTTCCAGCCCAGCCAACTCTGACCTCGAAACAAAACCTACCGCCTTCCACTCAAACCCCCCAAAACCTTCCAACTTAAGCCACCGTAGACCACCATTAAACGTCGCCATACCTCAAACAACCTTCGGCGTAAATTCACAGTCACAGCCCACTTTGGCAAATGGAAGTAACATGAGCTTTTCGGAGCCCAATGAAAATAAGCATTATAGGGGAGTCCGGAGGCGGCCGTGGGGGAAGTTCGCGGCGGAGATACGCGACCCCAACAGGAAAGGTTCGCGGGTGTGGCTCGGAACGTTCGAAACCGCCATAGAAGCAGCAAAAGCTTACGACCGAGCTGCGTTCAAGTTGCGTGGAAGCAAAGCCATATTGAATTTTCCCCTAGAGGTTACTGCAGATTCTGCGGATCAGTTCGACACTCCCGCAGTGAGTGTTGGAAGGAAACGAAGGAGAGAGAGTGAAATTGAAGAGAGGAGCAGCGTAGAGATCAGTAATAAGGAGTTGAAGCAGGAGCAAGTGGAAGCTGTTCAGAATGTAACGGCGGAGAGCGTCCCGGGGGCAGTTCGTCCGCTAACGCCATCGAGTTGGACGGAGGTATGGGATTGCGATGTTAAGGGACTTTTCAGTGTGCCTCCGTTATCGCCGTTATCTCCATATCCGTCGTTGGGATATTCTCGGCTTATGGTTATATGAGGATTGAGGGAGCGCATCAAGGAATACAGATAATGGAGAAGCGACGGAGTTAAAAAAATTCGCACATGTTTGAAAAGTCTCCCGTAATGACACGTGGAAAAGGCGAAAAGATTAACAAAAAGCATAGGCGATCGCGAGTGACGTGCTAAATGTAAATACAATAAGTAATAGATGTTTTCTCATGAGCATGAGTCAACAGACGTTGCTTGATATATGTATAGTATCGACGGGCAATATCTTTGACTTATGCGGATTATGATGTTGAATTTGTTGATTCAATTTATTTTAAGAAATGCTTTTCCGATCAGCAGGTCATGTGTCATGTTATGTGGGTTGATTTATTTATTAGTTTTTTATTGAAATATAACAAGCCTCTTTTCTTGTTATTTAAGTTAGTTCTAGATTATATATATATATATATAAATCTTTCTGGCTCATTTAAGTAATAGATCCTTCTTGTTGAGTTTCTTAATGGACAAGCTGGTGCAGGTCCCTATCATGACACTATCAAAATGAAGACTATCAATATGAGTAATCCTCGTTATGTTAAGAATAAAAATTGAAAAAGTAATGCTCAATTAAATAAATAAATAACTCTTGTTTCTTCTTTTTATAATTATTTATGTTAGATTAGAATATTTTGTCTGAATTTTATACATGAAATTTGAAAGGAAAAAAAGCTTCAGAATTTATCTAGCTAGTTGAAGATTGAAGCAAAATTAAAGATTGCAACTTTAATCTTTCCAATTTGGTGACAATAGTATTACGTTTCAATTTATAGTCTTTTATTGTAAATTTGTAGTATGCGTTAAGCAAGAAACAGCTGGAACCTTAACTCAGTACCGTATCTGCAACAGAACTGAGCCTTACCTATTTTTTTTTTCCTTTTTGCTAAACCTGAGCCTTACCTATTCACTATACTTGTGTACAATCTGTCGACCACATCATTTTCTTCCTTCCTCCGTTACAGTTTTCTTTCTTTCTCCGTTTCTCCTTTTTGGTTATTTATCCCTTTCTTTGGTTAAATGTTGTGGGTGCGCAAGTTGGTCAAGTGGGGAGCACAACTATCGCAACATGGCTTTGATTGATTGCATCTGGTCACTTTGAACTTACTCAAACTTGCCTCGTTTTCGTTACCTATTCACTATATTTGTGTACAATTTGTCGACCACATCATTTTCTTCCCTCCTCCGTTACAGTTTTCTTTCTTTGTCCGTTTCTCCTTCTTGGTTATTTATCCCTTTCTTTGGTTAAATGTTGTGGGTGCACAAGTTGGTCAAGTGGGGAGCACAACTATCGCAACATGGCTCTGATAGAGTGCATCTGGTCACTTTGAACTCACTTTGTGGGTGCACAAGTTGGTCAACTTGCCTCGTTTTCGTTTGTTATATAAAGGGGTCCCTTCTAAAACAAGTTGCCGATATTTCAGTCTCGTAACGCATTGCCTGTCTATGTACAACAGCACATAGTACACAACAATTACTTCTGTTAGCTACATGCCAAACGCCAACTTGGATTTCATTATTTTGTGCAGTACACTGGGTTGCTTTTGTTTCGGTTCAATCGGGAAAGATTTTATTTCCTTTTTTATAAAAAAAAATGAGAGGATAAGATCATGGTTCCAATTGGTAGAACGAAAGCCGTCTGGAAATATTTACGCTCCTCCCAATTTGCGTTGGCCACGCCTGTAGACTATAAATTTCTGGTGAGTCCCACGTCAGAAAAGTGAGTCCCCTTTGACATTAGTTCCAATGATTAGACTATTTTACCTTTACAAATTACGAAGCTCTTATATAAACACTGCGCTCTTTGTTTGGCGTTCCAAAATATCCAACTTAAAGCTACGTAAGGTCAAAATCTTCTGCAGTTTGTCTAAAATGACGACACTGGATGAATCCTCAGTCCTAGAGCTCATCCGACAACACCTTCTCGGAGACTTCACTGACACAGATGCCTTCGTTGACAACCTCGGTTTCAATACCCACGAAACGTCCTGCCTTCAACCAGTAAAACATGAACCTGAAAGCCCCCTATCCGAGTCTGATTCCGATTCTCCCCTTTCTTACCCGAACTGCCATAATCCAATTACTTCTCCTTTCGAAACAACAAGCAATACTTCTATTGCTAACTCATCTGAATTATCTCCAAAAGCCCACATGTCCTCTATTGCAATGCACTCCTTAAAGAAAGCTAGCCAGTCCAAATCACCTGAACCAGCTGAAGGGTCCAACAAAAAGATATCAGGTTATGTTGATCCTCCGGAGAGGCACTATAGGGGAGTTCGACGTAGACCGTGGGGTAAGTTCGCAGCTGAGATCCGTGACCCGACGAAGAACGGAAGGCGGGTTTGGCTTGGAACCTTTGATACTGATGTCGATGCTGCCAAGGCCTACGATTGCGCTGCCTTCAAGATGAGAGGTCGTAAAGCAATATTGAATTTTCCATTGGAGGCCGGGGAGTCCGCGCCAAAGAACTTTGCCGGACGAAAAAGGAGGAGAGAGAAGGGATCAGTACCGGAGGTGCCGGAATCTGGTGAAGTAGCGGTGAAGAGATGGGTTATTTTGGATCAGGAACAGGATCGACGGGAGGAGGAGAGTACTACTGTGCTTGATGCAGCTCAACTGTCGCCGTTATCTCGAAAACCAGTTATTGCCAGTTGCTAATAAGTTATTGGCTATACTTATTTGTTCCCTCTTAATGCTGAGACAGTAGTTTTGAAAAAATGTCCGTGAAATATTTCGAGGTCCATCTGGGAGCCAGGGTAAACGGTTGTGGATCCTGAGATTCGAAAGGGGCTGCTAAGCCAGCCAGGATGGAGACTGAAGAAGTTCTTAATCCATCAGGGCTCGAGGATATGGGCCCGCTAATGGCCTTGATGATGAGGTTGCTACAAAAGACGACAGAGGAAGTAAAAATGGCCGAATCCTCTGCGTGGTTAGAGTATGTACTGTGCATTTTGAATATTTGAAATATTTTAGACTGCCCACCAAGGGACCAAAATGGATAATTTCTTCTCTATAATAAAATAATTACATAAAAGCAACCACTCGTCACATATATTTGTCACCATTTCTTTTTTCATGTCATAATCATGTCCTAGAGTTCAATCTCTACCAACTACCAATTCGCTAATCTATTGAGGGACTTGACTAGAAACATTATTTTCGCTAATCTATTGATGGACTTTACTAGAATCATTATTCAATTAGCTAATATAGTGGAGATTAGTTAGGGTGGTGTTTACATGCCAAAATTGTGATAGAAATAGAGAGATAATTTTATAGTTATTTTGTGACAAATGCAGACAATTAAGAAAAAAATATCTCAAGTTGTGAAAAAATCTTTAGTATTATATATACCGAAGAAGAATTTCCAAACGACATTTGGGGTTCAAATCTTGTTATGGAAAAAAAAAATTAAACTAACCAGGCAAAATACAAGAACACATGAGAAAGACGAACCCCTAGAGAGTAAACGGTCAAAGCAATGCTGACAACGAAATCAACTGGAGCAATACGTCGACATAACAACAATAGTCGAGAAAGTACGGCACCTATCGAGTTTATAGATAATAGAGGTGGATGAATGCCCAAGTCGGGCGAGTTGTATAGTTGTGCTCAGCTTGACCACCAGAACAGAGACTTGGAAGTTGTCGGCCAACATTCCAATTTGAACTCCATGGCATTTGCTGGCCGGAAAAAAATAATAAAAAGTTTAATGCCGGTAGGCCCCGAACCTACTTGCAAAACTTGTTTCCTAGTTTTCGTAAACGAACATGAAAGCATAGTACCTTCAAAAGCCAGCTAGTATGCAAATAGCACAAAAAGGTGAGCTAGAGGACCGGGACCACACGGGTTAAACTCAAAACTAAAAGAGAAGTCACCCACATATTTCAAATCCAGACTGGAAATCCACAAGGAAACATTCAGGGCACTTGTAATGCCCTGTATGGAACGGTGGAAACAATTGAATAAATGACCAATTTACCTCAAATCATTTTATCGTCACATCACTAAACAATAATCCAACCCAGTTTTGAACTTATATACTCTATAAAGATTCACCATATAAGGAGCGCAACCATAAAACAAAAACTAACTCAACTTGGAGCAATAGCTCTCAGCATATGAACTCCAATTCATTATGTCTAGATCGAATTAATCTTCAGGCCGTTCATAGCTTGAATAGTCTCTTGATCAACTTTTTCTGGGATCGCCTCGTTGCTGTTCAAGAAACTAGGTTGATTTGTCGATGCAAGAAGTCTAGCCCACATTCTATCTGTAAGCTTCACTGTGTTTGGTTTCTCAGTCACACGCTGCAAAATGGCATAAATATTTTCCAACTTGTCAAAACAGCAGAATGGTTATCACAATTGATAATGAAGAGAAAAGACACAACAGAAGAACAGATTACATAAGCTGTGCCACAGTCAGAGCGTACAAAAAGGAGAGAAACGGGCTCAATTTCATACAAATCAAAGGAGAGAACAAACAATCACTCATGTAAACAGAAGCAAAGAGCAGCTACGTGGGCTCCTTGTGTATAACTCAAATGAGAGTGTAATCGCATAAAAGCCAGCTAATCAACAAACTCAACTTGGAGCAAGAAATATATTAAAAATACCGATTCAAGCTGAAGTAGTAGATAATTCACAGCAGAGTCATTGTAAGAGTCTATAAGGGAAGGAAATACTGATAATCAAAGGCATCCAGATGCCTTTCTCCACATCACACAAACAAAAACCAAAAGCAGATCTTCCGCTCCAATAGGATATATGAATCCAGAAGGGATTTAATGATGAGTGCTGTTACGAGTACATAGGATAATAACAACGTACAACACTATAAAGGAAACAATAGTCAGAATCAAAACCAAAATTAGAATTAATGATTCCCTGCATGGTCTAATCCTAAAGGAAAATTAACAAAAAATATTCGAATTAGTACAAACAATGCACCTCGCACCCACAATTATCTTACCCCTACTCATGCTTGTCTACACAATTGCACAATTATTCGAAAAAAATTTGATGATCTCATCAGTCTGCCTGAGCCCACACTTCTAAACTATCTACTGAAGGACATTGCAAATAAAAGCATGATATTTTCCCAAATCTAAGTCTCCAACTATAAGTCTGAAGTTAACCTACAGGCTAAATTTATGAGGAGCGATGTCTCCAAACTGATCCCAAAGCAAATAAGCCATAGCTCAAATGGCTCTTTGTCCCTCCATAAAATCAGGTGGAGGGTAAGGTCAAGGATTCAAGACAATTGGGTGTATTTGTACTTGCCAAGACAAAAAAAAATAAAAGATATGTATTGAGGAGAGGAAGTTCTTACAGAAATTGGAATATAAGCATGTCTGCTGTTTACAGGTCCAACCGTGAAACCAGTGTATCCAGCCATGGCCCCATGAACAGCACTATGAGCAAGAAGAGTACAGTAGACATTGTCTGATGCGTTACTTGGAATAGCTCGAACCATGTATGTTGGATCTTTAGAGAAAGGTACACAAGTCGGGATTACAACATGCAGTACTTAGAAGAATCAGAAACTTGTACAAGAGAGAAGCTTGGAGATGGTTCCATCTTGGTTGCATAAAAAGGTACAGAGACTTCCATGCAACTCAGTGAACAGTAAGAAGCAGTTAAAAATAAAAGAAATCTTGTAAGGAGCAGCTTCTGACAGTCTCAAGCTTTTATTGCTTAAATCATGCCCTTAATCATTAGCACAAGGGAGATTGATAGAATGGCCATAAATGCAAAGTGAATAGATATATATAGATGGTTTCCAGAAGAGTCTATGTAAACCTATCAGCAACAGCAGGCCATGGACTTCATATGACATGTATGCTATCTTGAAGCAGATTTCAGCAGTCCATATATTCCAGTGATATGGTCATGTATCATTTTCTTTCTCATACAACACTAAAATCACTCATTAAACACTAATGAAAAAAAGATCTTAATGTGATACTCGTAACACCCCAGACTTCACATAATAGCTCTCTTTGTAAGTGAAAGTTGAGAGATCACATGTAGCAATGTCAATTCTTGATGCATATAGGTGGGTGAAAAGAATCTTCAAAAGTAATCCAAACTTTGACGACTCACGAGTGGCAGATGAGTTCCTACTGACGAGTCCAAAATATGAACACAAATGGGTGGCAATTGAGATTCCTATCGTATTGAAGCATAAACACAATGCATAAGACACAAAATTCTGAACCAAAACCTGATACAGATTAAGCTATATCTTGCAATGAAGAAATCATTCTGATTTTAATAACTCAAGATTCCAATCACTTTTCAGACTTCAAACAGTTATGTCGGATGACCTACTTGAACCTTTTACATAGGTACAGTTGTTGGACTTCTAGACATTTGTTACATTACACACGAAATAATATATAACTCTACCAAAGACATTAGAGATTCAAAAATTCCTTCATGATTCAGTGTACTACAGAGAGCAAAGAAAAAATTAACACTGTTTTGGAAGGTACCTATATACTTCATATTTATCGCCATCTTCTTAATGTGGGTAAAATGATCCTGCAACATATAAATTAGGCAAATAGACAGAAAAGAATTAAATTCATAGAAAATGTAAGATGAAAATTCAACTTCCCTAAAATGAAAAGAGATCTCTCAAATTAAAAAAGGAAACATCATAGATAAAGAGGCAAAACTTTACAAAACTAAACATCAGATGAAAGAAGACACAAGTTTGACACTCTAGTGCACAACATGACCAACACAGTATCCATGACCAATTATTTTGCTTTCATATTAACACGATTCTAGTGTATATGGGCTATGTTACTGATTCACAACAGAAAAATAAAGAAGGAAAGAAATTAAATACACTAGGTTGGATGACAATGATATGTGTGCAAGAAATGAATTATTGCTATCCAACGCAACGCCAATTCTTGTGGCCCAGAAGCCCCATGCACAAAGTCACAGATGAAGATGTAAAACACAAGCAAAACAATAATTTAACAATTATAACTGCACCTTGATCTTTTGAGATAACCATAGACCAACATCTAGTAGTAGCCTGTTTCCTGATGCATCTTTCTCATCAACTGGATGCAAGTCAGGAGCAACATAATCCTGCCCTGCTCCTTCTGCTAACACAATTACTACATGTCCATTTTCTTTGAGTCGCTCTTCGACAAATTCGAAAAGCCCACCCCGACCTTCCAAATAGAACGGGGACTCGGGAATTAAACAACAATCCTGTTACATTCCGAAGACAATCATCAGATCCTACAATAGCACTCACAACAGGAAAAAATGAGCCCATAACACGAATTACTGTAATTGAGATGCTATATTTGTTGGATCACCTATAGTCCATCATCTCCACCACCTGGGATGAAGATACAAATTGCATTGGCCCATTAGAATGTCAATCAAAGTGATGACGTTCCAAATCCTTACCAATAAAATATTTTTGTTCTTCAAGAACTAATAAATATAGTCCTGAAAGTTTTCAGCATAAATATCTGACCCCCCCTGAACAAAACTAATAAAAGTTATGCCGTATTTTCACAGCCAAGATTTCTCTCAGGTAAAAGCTTAATTGAAAGCTTTTTATGCAGAATTATTGACTGGAGGGATCTTTCTTCTTATCAGGCAAAAGCGCAAATGTCCATGCCATCGTATAAGAATCATTGCCTGGTTTTTTAAGAGAGAGAGAGAGAGAGAAAGGAAAGAAGATAAATGGAAAATGGAAAACACATCAGCATTTTAATAGCAATCAAAATTTTCACACAATGCTTAAGATCAAAAGGTAAATAATGTACTGTGAGCTGGGACTAGGGTGTACCACGTCTCGACTTGCCAAAGTTGCATACATGGCAATAAAACCTGCAAAGAGAAAGTTCGTAAAGATTTGTGGAAGGAACACATATGTAGGCACCTCTCTCTCTGTTCCCCTCTCGCACTTTGAGGTCAGAAGAAGGGAGGAAAAAACAGCATAGGTGGACTCCTATAAATTGCCTCACATATATATAGTTCTACGACACTTACCACTGTATCTGCCCATAAGTTTAACAACTCCAACTCCATTTTCCACACTTTCAACCTCCACGTGTGCAGCATTGATGGCCCTCTGAGCTTCTTCAACAGCCGTATCAAAACCAAAAGATTTGTCTATGACCTAAAACCAAAACATGTAGAATTATACAATAAATAAATTTTCTTCTTTGTGATAGGGGCCATCCTAATTGCAACTAGATGGAAAAAGTTATCAAATAATAGGTCAAACACCCAATACTTGTGTGAGAATAATGGCAAAAAAGAAAGAAAGTTTCTTTACACATACATGCACATAAAGTTTCTTTTACTCTTTCCCATTTTATGTTTTTTGTGTGAAATGATGTCGTCTTCAGAACTGATGGATAGAAATAAAAAAACTGAGATGAAAGCAATATTAGTCATGGGTCTGCCTATCAACAAGAAAAGCAAGGTTAGTAAACGTATACGATTTCAGATGGGATCAAATGGCGATTATCAGAGATGATTCCAGCAAATAGGGAGAATATTTTGACAACCACAGGAATACAAGATTCTCAACTATATCGGTACAACAAAAAACTGAAATGTTTGTAAAACCAGGATGAAACGAAAATAGGACAGACATAGCCAAACTTGCATTGTCTGTCTTTCAGCTCCTGGAAAGCTTGTGTTTAGCTCCTAGTTCTAGAGACCTAAAAAAGGGAAAAAGCTAAGGAAAGAAAAAGAGGAGAAAAACAAAAGGAGAAAGCAACGTTTGGGTTGGGAGACCATGCCATTGGATCCAGTGGCTTGTGAACTAGTTTTTTCCTTTTCAAGAAGAAGATTCAGAGATACCAAGCTTGGAACTGAAGAAGACTTGGCCAAGGAATACAAGAACGCTAGAATTTACAAGGAACCTATTTAGCAGCCATTGCAAGTTTCATTCTCTTCCTCCAATCCTTCTTCTCATGAATGAAAAGACATTTAATGATCAATTCATCATAAGTGTAGGTACCTTCAACAAAACAGGGCTATAATAGTAAACAGAATGTAGAAAAAACTACACACGATCTGTTCGTTTAGTGTAACCATCCAAATTTGGACACTAAATATGTTTGTATGACATCAAGATGAGCAAATAGCAGCATGCATAATCACCAAAATAAGTTTTTCATTACCATCACTTACAGCAATATCATTATCAATCGTCTTGGGAATGCCCGCAACTGCCACTTGAATACCTCGTTTCTCAACTTCCTTGAAAAAAATATGTTTAGATTACATGCTAAGCATATCTATATTAACAATAGGCAGAAGAATAGAAGCAAGTCATGTTAGAGGAACTAATTACCTTGAAAATTAGATCTGCTCCTTTTTGGGTGCCATCGCCTCCAATAATATACACCTAAATCCCAAAGGAGATCAAATTTTCCAAATCAAACTACTATTTTTTCTTTGTTTAGATGTCTTTCTTAATCTATCAATAACATACACGTGTACACGGTGAGGAAAAAAGAGCATATATCCACCTGATTTATCCCTCGGTCCTCAATGTTATCAACTATCTTATGAGGATCATGACCTCCTCGTGAAGTGCATAGGAAGGTGCCACCACGTTTATGAATATCATTGACAACTTTTGGTGTCAATCTCATCGTGTTCTTCGAGTAAAAGCCTCTATATCCTCCCTGTTTCAACAGTACCATGGGATGTATACAACTCTTAAATCCTAAAACACAAAAACAGTGAAGCATATAACAGTAAATATTTATTGTTTTACTTACTCAAAAAAAGAAAGATTTATTTGGGTACAATAAATGAAGTCCTTTTGAAAACTACAGTAAATAGTTGATAAAAAAAAAATCAATAATATAGTCTACTTCTTATCTTTCACCACCCAATGAACCAAACAAGCAAGTAGCATTCTTCCTCAAAAGTATCATCTGTTCCGTCATTAAATCAAAAGGAGGAATACCCTTAAATAAAGCATATAATAATTGAAAAACCATGCTTGTACAGATACGAGCAAAAGCAGCCACTATTGTCTATACGGTACTTTTTTTTTGTTGATAACCCAAGAGCTCCCAAGGTCGGGCCACTTCGTGCATCCGGCCCTATGAGCCAACCTTGGAGCATGTGTCAAGACCCCACCCAGCACACCCCAGATAAGTCAGGGGCGATAAAGGCGGTTTTGGGGCTCGAACTTGGGACATGTGAGAACCCAAGCCGTTGCCTTACCACCATACCAAACCCCTGGGGGTAAATACGGTACTTTCATGAGTGCAATAACATGTCATGCAAAGAATACAGCTATAGGATTGTTTCTTATTAGTCATCAACAAACATTTCTAAGAAGAAATTCTATGCAATGAATTCACAGGCAGAATTTAGCAAAAAAAAAAATCACAGCCAGAAACCTTCTTGTAATGAGAAATTGACATAGGAGACGTCATACCATGCGACAACTACTTCTAAAATTGCAATGAATTCACTGTGAGAAACCCACTTGTACGAATAGAATAGGAATATCAACTGAACCCGAAAGGGCTAATTAAGTAGATTATGGTGAATCAGACCGAAGGAAAAAATAATTATAATAACTACGAACCAAAAAAACATAAAACGTAAAGTCATAGATGTTATATCATGGAAGACATCTCTAAAACTAGAGACCAGGTCTAAGTTCTAGATTTCAATATGGAAAATGAAACTCTAGAAAGGCCACATAATGGGTAAATAACTTACATTGAAGTGTGACCTTAGGTATTGTGAGACAATATCAAGTCTTTCAACAGTGTAACTTAATCTACATTAATCTCACCTCAATACCAAGAATGTCCTCAACACCATACATGTAGCTCAAGCCACATACTATCTCTCGAATCACTGTATTGATCCCCGGGCATAAACCCCCACATGTCACTATGCAAGCACGCACTTCCTCTGACTTGAAATAAACCTAACATTAGCAAGAATCCTTATCAGACTAGTATGTGATCCACAATTAACATGGCTATTTATAGAAGAAAGTACCTTTTCTCGAGGCCCTGCACGCCGAAAATGCACTCCTCTAGGACTATCTTTCTGAACAACAATCTGGAGGCAGTTCAATACTAACTTACTTAGTAATTATCAAACAAAAACGTTGGAAAGATAACATGGATTTAACTAATTTTACAGTATGATTTCCATGGTTTTATCTACTTTTTCCTTTTTTTCGTATTGAGCATGTAAGAGAAAACGGTCGCTTACTTTTTGTGCTACCACATCTTCAGGGCTAACAAACGTTGTCCTATACAACAAGAATTATAACATACAATGAGAAAAGAATAGAACAAAAACCGTTTAGTTAAATAATCACAGAATAATCGAGTTCTCCACCAAGAAGTAAAAATACCTTACAATCGCATAAGCTTTGCTGTTTTGCAATGGATTTGGATAGGACTGAAGGTACAAATAACAGAACATGAGTTAGAGGTAACTATATCTTTATTCGCCAGGAAGGAACATGGAACAAGAATTCGAAATGTTTGAGGGTGAAAATTTTGAGTATTGGAGTTTGGAAAATATTATAAAATAAAGATATGTTATGGGAGTGGGTGAGAAAGTAAAGAGAAAGAAGATTTTTAATAAGTATTATAATAATAAAAAATTATGTGGTGAATTTTTTTATGATTAAACTCAAATATTTGAGCCCAAATATTTGGGCACCAAACATACCCATAAATCACATTCTGCCCGAGCTTCTTTTTTTTTTTTGAACATTTTAACTTTCACAAAAAAGAATTCAAATTACGTAAAGATACAAATGAAGTACTGAACAAAGAGGACCAGTTTCAAAATTTGTGAGACTTGCAGAAGAGAGTTACCGGCAAATCAGGGAGGAAATCGGTCAAGTGAGGGACGTCTTCGAGGACAAAGCCGTCATTGGCTGATCCGTTGGAGGTTTGAGCTCTGATGGCACGGTTTTGGAGCGAAATCAGCTGCTTCCTGAGGAAGTTTCCGGATTTGGGACGGAAGATCGGGAGATTTAGGCGTGGCGAGAAAGTGTGGAATTTCAAAGGAATTGAGCTTTGAATTGAACAAGTAGAAAGTAAAACATCCATCGACAACCTCTAATATCGATGTTTTCAATAAAATATATGTATATAAACAGAGAGAGAAGAGAGAATGGATCTTAGTTCAGGGAAGAGCAAACAAGTTACAGGGACGCAGAGAGCTGTGATCGTTTGAATAGAGGAAGGAGGGGGAGTCATCAGCTAACAGGATCGGTGGATTTAGAGGTAAGTTATCGTAAACATCGACATCAGCTGGTTATTTGACTTTCTGCTCTTTTTCATTTTTTAATCCTCTTTGTTGGCTACTTGAAAAACAATTTTATTTTTTATTTTTTTTCTAGGCGACAACTTGGAATACATATTTTATGGCAACAAGGGCCAAAAGCGAAATTGGAGAATGCATTTTTGCCACGTAAGCTACGTTTGGGACAACTGCCACGAATTATACGATCGGTCAAAATCATTCATGTTTCACACGTGAGTTTCAAACTCTACCAACGGCCAAGGAAAAAAAACTGCTAACTAATTGAGAATTAGATCCCGGCTTGTCGGACAGTTTTTGCTCAGAACCAACTTCCAGCCGAGCCAAAGTGCTGAGTTTCCGGGCCCTTGAACGGTCTACAAAATACTATATTTTTTCACAAACCTCAATATCCAAAATTTACAAAACCCTAATATTTTCACAACCAAACACCACCTATAAAATGATAAGCACTTATGCTAGCAATTACGAAAACAAAAGTTAGCACAATCATTGTTCGAATTGATTGGGGAAAAAAATGCAACATTTGAGTTTATCGATAACCTCTATACCTATCTATACATTTCGGAGACTTATCATTCGAAAAAATTTCTTTTAAATGCTTGCGTAGTTACAATTTAAGTAGACCCTTGCCGTGTGGTGAGTGAATTGATCACCTTCGACTTACAACCAACTTAATTACAGAAACCATTGACCGTATCAGAAACAGGGATTTTGGCTGCATATCTCTCGTAGTGTGCACCTGGAGGAACCTCGCTTCCCTATCCGTCATGCCTTTTACTTCTAGGAGTCGGTCTTCTATATGAGAAAATGATCTATCATGTGATGTATGACATCTGCACCTTCTATATGCATGCTTTGGTCTTTGACCTGTAAAATGCACAAAGAAAGAATTTGCTCCTTCATATCATGAAAGTATGTTGCAGTTCTTTCAATATTTTACAAGGTGTTCAGTAGAAGCTCATTGCTTCAAAAACAGCTTCTCGGCATTTTCACAAGATATGAACGATTGAAAACCAAAGGAACGAAAGGCCAAAATGCCAATTTGACATTGCAAAATTAGCCCTTCCAAGTCACATTGCCGTAGAAACAGCAATACCATTTAATTGCAGCACAAGAATTTAATCAACCCATTGACATTGCGAAAAGAACAGTTTCCTTCATAAAGTGAAGTTCTTATAAATTATGGCATCTAAGCAACTATAGCCTCCTTTTCCCAGTGGCCATTTGAACAGAACAGATGAAGCCCTCTGATAAATTGGCCTTCTATAGGAGGGTAAATAGTAAACTCTCCTGCTCAGAAGCTCCAATACACGTGTGTGTGTTTATGAGTAGGCTCGATGGCTGACTGAGTTTTCATTTTATTTTTGCTTTGAAGGAGAGGGGGGAAGGTGTGCACATAAAGAGAGAGACAGCTCTACCTGAATGACACTATGAGCAGCAAACCTCTGTCTGCTGCTGTGGAAGCTAACATCTACTTTTTCCCATGACACACAAGACAGTCCAGTCACCAGTTCCTCTGCACATTGAACCAACAGGAGCTTTTAAGACTCAGAAAACATATAAGGAACTAACAGCTGCCAACAAAGGAACAAAGCAGTGCAAGAAATTTACTGTAACATAGGGATGAGCTGCTTCTGCAACCATCTAAGTGAAACTAAACAGCAACAGAAGCTCATGTTATTGAAGCAGAAACAAAGCCAGAACGTGAACAACCTAAAAACTTTTTCATTCAAAAATTAATGTTGTCACCTCCACCCCATTTCCTCCATCAAGCAGGATCATAGAAGCAGCTTTAAAAACAACAGAACTTGATTCAAACATTCACATAGAGTTTTTGGGTAGTCCTTCCACAAAAAGAAGTGCAAACTTTAATCCTTAGATCCATAACACATTTACTTAACGGGGTTGATGCAATGGACCATTTTCAGTTGAAGGATAATCTCTCAATGCCCCATAAAATATTGTAAGCATTTCTTTCCTTACTTTTGGCTTTTTAATGAGACTAACAAAGCATCTTTCAGCAAGACAGTTTGATTGTGATCTTTGAAGGTGTCCAAACGATTGCAACAGATGCTATTATTCTATCCTCATCTGAGACCTGTGTAACTGATTTACCTAGTGTTTACACTCACCCTATTCCCCAATCCCCATTGATGACTCCATGAAAATAGACCTTGATTAGCGACAACTAGCAAACGAATACAGCCGCCATCATTCTCACAGTTGCCACCACTTGAACCATCATCTCCCCAAAGTACATCAGACAATGTAGTCTTTAGGATTTTACAAGTTAAATTATCAAACAGTTTTATTAAATTGATTTTATCCACCCAGCCCATCCCACTATGCAGGGGAGGATTTAGGGGGGGCGGGAGGGGACTACCGACCAACAAAAGTGACGAAATTTTTTTTCTTTTCAAATATTTTTAAGGTTACAAATATTATCTCATCCCAATTTTACACCTTCAAATATCATTTTACCCCCAAAGATTTTGAAAAAATCTCTTTTGCAAGGCCAAAAATACTATCCCTTTTTACCCATTTAAATATAATTTATCCCTCAAAATGAATGACACAAATTTAATGCTTTGAAAATCATACCCTTTAAAATGACAACAAATAAAAAAATGAACTAAAGTATTTTTAAAATAACAAATGCTAATGAAATTAAAATTTCACCAAGAAATGCAATTTATTTTATGACCTAAAAACCGATTTTTATTTCTATTTTGTTATTTATTTCTCTCAATTTCACTTTAAAAACCTATCGATTTTGCCTCTCCTTTGAAAAAGTTAACATAAAAAAATCACTTAACCCACCAAGTTTCTTTTGCGGCTTTACATATGACAACTTTAACTTGGTTTTTTTCTTTATTTTATTTTGACGTTGTTTTGGTTTATGTAAATTCATTCTCTCTTTTTAACTTCAAATCTCTTTCGATCTCAATTTCTTTCCCCTCTTTTAATTGCTAATTTCAATCTAGAGTAAACATTTATATTATTTTCTGTATAATTGTCGGGTGATGATCTTGCAGAATGATTTGATGGTATATGTTTTAAAAAGTATTGGAGTTTGTGTGAAAATGTGTTGGGAGGTAGAATTGAATTTTTTGAGATTTTGGATGTTTATTTGTAAATTTTTTTTTACATTCAAAATATTTCTTAAAAAAAGTGAATATTTCCTCTTTATGACTCCGCCCCCCTAAGACTTCAATCCTGGATCCGCCACTGCCACTATGTATGATGAAATGAATACTTGCACTTGTGGCTTCAACACGCATAGTTCGGCATTACTTTTTTCACCACTAACTTTTCAGCTTTATCAAAATACCTAACTTCCAAGACGTGATCCGCAACTTAATAACTTGCTAAAGGTATAAGATAAAAGCAAGTAAAAGAGGGCATCCAGCCAGATAGAAATATATTTCCACACCAATAGAGCCTATGACCAGTTGAAAAGCATGGTCGTCAATAAAACTAGCATAAGCAAAAAACATTAATTTCCATTAAGAGTGAAGGAACAAACCTTCTAGCTTGTCAGACCTATCATCCTCAATTGTTGTAGACTTGCACTGCTCATCCTCACAAGCCTTGCAATGCTCTTCATATACAACATGCGGATATTTTTCATTAAGAGTATCCACCCACTAATAACAACAACCAAAATGATTGGGTCATTAAATTGCAATCAGAAGATCCAGTTCCAATCACAAATACACGATTCAAGCAGATAACAAAACCTTCGGCAGGTCACTATTACGCCTAATAGATGATGTTCTCCACCCTACGATATCTTTATAATGTATTATTATGGAAAACAACAAAGACAATGCAACAAAAGTATTCAAAGGTATAAATCATCAACAGCCACATCAATTGTGGAAAAATGGATACGGTCGTAGCCCACATTTGCATATGCCACCCGACGCTTGAATGTTCTCAATGCAGACCTGCATAATTTAGTTGTCATTCTATTAATTACCCATTTAGATCGACTGAATGTGACATCTCATAAAACATGGTAGTTATTAAAGATTTTGACAAAAGAAAACGGATGCAAGTAACATACATGAAATAACAATCACCATTATCTTCTATCATGCGTTTAAGCAATGGAGGCTTTCCTTCATCATCGTCATTGAGAAAAAGATGTCGGCCCGTTCTCCTAAATATCAAATGAATAACCCAACTCGCAAGTTTTTCTAAGGCAATTACACCAAAAAGAAATGGTACCTGAAAAAGAGACAGGTTTGTTTGGCCCATGAATCAGTCAAGTCAATTCTATAGATTAATAGGTGATGGTAAGGAATATCACCATTGGAACTTCCGCCACTTAAATATAACCAAGTGGATCAAATTTAGATTATGTCTACAGCTGACATATATGCAGCTGTAGACATTATCTAAACACAGAAATGATTCCAAAATTTACGTAAAAAATGATACCAAATATTACTAGTTCATTTATCTATTTTATAGGTGGACTAGAAAGAAAATATACAATAGTTTTTGCTCCGACCATCTCGCTGGGGAAGAAAATGTAATTACTAGAATTTGCCACCGTATGCTGACTCAAGATTTTGATACCGACAAGTACTTCATACAATGAGGATGACCATTAGCATAGTATGCTGACTCAAGGCGTTAATACCTGAAACTACTTCATATGACAAGGAAGTTGACAACATTTTCTGTAAGTAATGGAACAAATAGAAGTTTCCGACAGATTTGAGTACTTCTACTAACACAAAAAATATCTACTGCCTCACTGATATTGGAACAGAATCTATTACTTGCCCTCACTTTTCAAATGTAAGCTTAACCAGACTATCCCCATGGGGATCTCAGCCAAAACTAAACAAGGAAATATTCATACTACTCAGAGGAAAAATAGTAATGAAACAGTAGTTCCTCCATCCAACCACCAAGCCATGGATCACACTTCAACAACAATATGTTTTAATTCATTCCTGGTCACATAAAGTTTGTATTAAAGGAAGATCTTTTTTTTATAAGCTGTATTAAAGGAAGATCTTAACATTGAACGCTGATACAAATTGTAAGCACCCAACAAACAAATGTCTAAACCACAAAAAGAAAAATGGAGAGAAGTTACCTGCTTATTACCCCTTGAACCAAGATGAGGTGTAGCAACAGTAATGAAATTCATAGCCTCCAAGCCACCTATTGTACCCCTTGAATCCTCTACATTTTCTGTCTTTGTGGGTCTATACAATCTCCCAATTGCATATCTTGCCACTAGACCTCCCACAGAATGTGCCACAAACGAAATCTTACACAGATTTGGCTTTCTCCTAATCATTTCAAGGACCTAGAATCCAAATATTCAGTCATTATGATGCAACTTGCAGTCAATGCTTCTTTTCAACAAAGTAAACAGATTTCTTGCTAGTCTTTGACTCCAACAATATTACCAACCTCCTCAGTTAGTCGCTCTCCCATCACATCCACACCGTCCATAGTCAATTTAGACTCATTTCGTTCACTACCTACAAAACAAATACAACCAACTTAAGTCAAATTCAAATTGGAAAACGTTCTTCAAGGCTGCAAGAAATCTCAATGACTGAATCACTTGAAACGTCAATATTCTATCATTCTGATGTTCCATCAAGGCGGTTATGAATATCAGAGTATCAGAGTTGGTAACATCACACCAAAAACATCCAACTTTTCACAGGTCAAAGAAAGCAAAGCACCATATCAACACCTAATTCTACATTCATAGAGGGGTTATAACTATAGGCGACAGAAGTCAGATCTGCAAGCCTCATCAAGGATAATCCAAGGACAATGTAGTTTCCAGGTCCAACCCCAGCAGATTTTGGTATACAGGGGTCCACACTGTGGCCTCAGATCTATGCAGTGACTAATATCAACACCCATCTAATGGTTGCAGTTCCATGTTATTCAATCAAAACACAAAAAACAGTGATAAAGGAGGAAAAAGAATGTAGATGGTGGAAAAACAAGCTTACTAAGAACCAGATAATGGAGTAGGGTTGAGAGGAAGGGAGCCCCCTGGGAGAAGGGACTAAGTAATGGTGTGTCATTATCATCCACCAAATAGGGAGGTTCAAATTGTAGAACAAACATGAATTAAAAGAGAGGTAAAAGTCACAAGTGAAAGGAAAGGAGAGCTGCAAGCACAGACCAAAGTCGGCAGGGGCAGCAGGTGAAGGGTAGCCTGCAAGAAACATAAAGGAAATGACCTCCCTAAAGAAAGGATTGTAGGCATGAGCTATAGCGCAACCCAGCCTTTAGTCCTTAATTCTTCAAACTTCAAATTATTGTGTTAAATGTGTTTCACCCCCTGCTCAAGGTCTATAAAATGGCTCAAGGTCTATAAAATGCCTACTCCTGCTTCCGGAACACTTAGGCCCGGCAGACTAAACAGTTGAGAACTTTGTGCATGTATTGGTTCTGTGATAACCACATTCCAATTCATAAGAGAATCAACAAATACTACCAGGACTTAAGTAGAGACATATTCCAATAAGACGTATAAAGCATTTCACTCTCCATGGGATCATTTCCTGCTTTTTAATAGTTCATATTATTCATGCAATCTTCCGTAACTGATAGGCATAGCATTTTTAAGAGGTATGAAGAGGCCAAAGGAAAATGATAGACCTATAAACTACAAACAGATGAAAGAATTTCCCAGTGACGAGTCACTACACCCACAAAACTCACAAGAAGAGGATAGACAAGCATTTTTGTTTCCATATTGAAAGCATTAGCAAATGGAAAAGTGCTACTTACAATGAACAAACACCTTATCAGGGAGCAGTTTAGAAAATTCCTCTGCTGCAAACTTCCAATCTGCGGCGCTGCAAAACAAATAAAATACCACCATTAGCAATATGAATAAAGTGAAAAGAGTTTCCAAGCAAAATAAAACGTAAATGAATTTCAATTCCAAGAATTTGCACTACATACAATAACCAATAACAAGCATCATTGAGTAAACTAAATACACCCCCCTTAAGCGTTATTTAGTAGACATTTTTGTTCCATTGGAAACCACACCAATATGGACAAAGGTTTCAAATTCTATCTTCATTCCTACTTTAACGATTCCCTTCCTCAGCTTTTACCAGCATCTAAGCGAAGAATAATGTGTTCACAGGTTACATTCATAAAAACTTGAATGTATAAATGACCAGTTAGAGATAATACTCGAGAATCCGACCCTCGAGTCATTGTGTCTCACATTTACGTCTTAGTTTTATGTTTTCCTCTGAGTTCCTCTCTCCATAGTTCTGGTTTCGACAAATATTCAAATTTAAATTCAAAGAGCAGCTCAAAGCAAAATGCCTCCAAGAAAAACATGGTAACAAAAGTAACGAGGAAATAAAAGGGCAATCCATCAGGAAAAGACTCCGAAAGAGCAGAATCGCAGCAAATCCTTCAATTTCGAAAAATCAACAACTCAACAAATGTCCAGACTAATGCAAAATAAATTAATAAAGTACGAAAATGACAGCATTAAGTTACCATCGAAAATAATAAAAAAAATCAGAATTACATGAACACCAGATCCTAAAATTAGAAACAATAAAAAATTCTTTAATAATAGCAAAATAAAGAGTCTGACCTGCCCATGATTCCATGAACCATGACCACTAGATGGTCAGCAGACGAAGAATCAGAATCCTTACAGCTCCACACGTCGCAGCCTCCATTAACCGTTTCGGAGGAGCAGACTCCGTTTTCCATTCTGAAATTCACTCCTCCGCCAAGCTCAGGAAAAGTGCTGCGATCGAGATTAATCGGGAACCGGAAGTGAAGAGGAGAGACCAGTGGCGTTAGTGGCTGACGGAGATTATCAGAAAATTCTGGCAGAGAGCGAGAGAAGGTGAAGAGTAACGAGAGGGGCATGAAAGCTCGGTGGGACTGGGACTGTCGAGAAAAAATAGGAGAAAATGAATGTCCGAGAGAGAGAGAGAGAGTCTTAAAGTGAAGGGAACCGTAACAAATTCAGCAAAAAAAAAAAAAGAAGGGAACCGTAACAAGCAAAACTGAAAACTTGTCTTTCTTTTTTTGAATGAAAACTTTTTGCCTTTTTCAGACTTTTAGGTAAAGGCTCGGCTTTAGTGCTTTGATTTCTACACTACGGTGGGCTACTGGCAAATTAATTGTCACCACGTCACTGACCGATGATGGGTATGCAGAAATGGCAAGATCTAATTGAAACGTCGACTAGGTGGTCGCTCCCCATAGAAAATAACATCGCACGCGATTCTGACTCGATATGAAGGAGCACAAGCGCGTTGGCCATGCACGCGTTAAAAGGTCGGTTCGCCGATGGCAGTTTGGGTACTCAGACAACAATGTATTATAGCTACACTTTTTGAAAAATTATCATTTTAGTCCTGAATTTTGGTTACTTTTTAAATTTAATTCTTCATTTTAAATTTTTTAAAATTTAGTCCTTGAATATTTTTTTTACAAAAACACCCTCATATTATTCCTCTGTCTAAATTATTAACGGTGCTCTCTGCCACGTGATAACACATGACATCACTTTGATGTCAGATCAGCGGGACAAACCTTCATCAAAATGTTGTCTTCTTGATTTTAATAGAAATATAGAAAAAATTTACTCTCTTGCCCTTACAGTCAAAACACATCATTGCACCCATACGTTATTGAACTAAACTAAAACGATGGCGTCCTGCAAAACAGAAAAGAAAAAAACGCAGAACGAATCCACCTCCTACAGCTCAAAACGCAAAACTCCCAACAAACTCATGTTTCCCCCATTTCTTATTGGCCTAAAACCCCAATAACAACAACAAACAAAGGAAGATTAATAGATGCCAAAGTGCACAACTCATGTCTGACATTTACTGATGTCACTGCATATAATTAAGCTACTCTAAAGTTATAGGTTCTACACATACTTCAAATATGCAGTCTTGAAAAATTTACAGCTTCAAATTTGCAAATATGCAACCTTGAAAAATTTGCAACTTCAAATCTGCTACATCTTGAAAAATACTGCAACTTCAAAACTGCAAATTTGCAACACCTTGAAAATCTGCAAGGTCAAAACTGCAAATCTAATTATCAAAATCTGCAACTTCAAAACTGCAAATCTGATTACCAAAATACTTGTTGAACTCATATCTCAATATGAGTGTTTTTTTTGCTGCCAGGACAAACTCAACGTGATGGGCAGAGCGACGATGTTTGAAAAAGTTCAAAGACATGAGCGTTTTTTTTGCTACAAGGACGACGATAATGTGATGGGCAGGACAACAACGTTTGAAAAAATTCACTGACATGTGTTTTTTTTTTTTGCTGCAAGGACGATGACAACGAGATGGGTGCCTTTCTCTTTTTACTGCATTTTTGTTTTGGATGTGTTTCAATGAGATGGGTGTAGTGCGTTTTGAGTGAAAGGGCATTTGGGTAAATCACATATGCATTTCTATTAAAGCCAAGACGATGTTTTGATGAAGATAAGTTGTCCCTTCGATCTAGCTCCAAATTGATGCAACATGTCATCCTTGCTGACATGATAGGGAGCACCGTTAATAATTTAGACAGAAAAGTGATAGAATGATGTTTTTGTAAAAAAAGTAATACTTAAGAACTAAATTTTAAAAATTGAAAGTGAAAGACTAAACTAAAAAATATCTAAAATTTAATAACTAAAATGTCAATTTTTACTGTTTTCAACTGAAGCTTCCAATAAAATGAAATAAAAATAATTTCCGAAGTTCAACAACTATTGAAAATAAAAATAAAAAATGAACAAAATAGAATATACAAAAGAAAAAAATAATGGAAAAGGTGGTACAGACGACAAAGATACGAGTTCTATGCAGTTGTCGCCTATATATATATATTTGCTTCTGATCAGGTGATCTCGAGTGCGTAGCATTGCACGTACGCGCGCTCTCAAGGGCTAAATATTTCAAAAGTAGGGCAGAACAAAATCAGACCGCAGATTGAATCGTATTATCAAATTGTACTGAATTTATAGTTTGATCCGCTTTTGTTTATTTAAATCCAGTTCGGTCCATACCTTTTGATAATCCGGATTGGATAAGATTTATTAATATAAATTAAAAAATATATTTTTTATATTTTTTTAATACAAATTACAAACTTAAAAAGTTTAGTTTTAACCTAATCTAAAATTCTACATTTTTATATGTCCTTCCCCCATTCGAAATTAACCTAAAATAATAAAAATTAATAAAAGTGGTCCGGACCGGACTGCATTAGACTTGACCGACTAGGTCCTCCATATCGTACTAGATTTCTGATTGTGCAACCCTATTCAAAAGGCTCAAATACAATGGGGGATCATCAAAAAATTCATTGACCTAGATCGTAACTCCAACAAGTCACCAAACTTGATTAAAATTTTTGAGAAAAATATATTTTTCCGTTTGATTAAGGGGTTCTAACACTTTATATTATAGATTATTAATTTTATTATATTTAACTTTTCAACTATTAATTATTTATAGGATGTATCTTAAAGTTAATTTGAACGAAAATTGTTATTTTAATTTAATAAAATAATGATTTTATCTCATACAAAATGTATTTCTTAATTATAAGAAAATTATGAGAATAAAATTATTATTTTATTAAATTAAAATAACAATGTTCGTCCAAATTAACACTGAATGATGACAAGTGCAACGATTAATAGTTGAATGACGAAATATAACGAAATTAAAAATCTGAAATGCGAAGTGTCGAAACCAATAATTGAAGGGCCTAAAGTATATTTAACCCTAAACATTTTCCGATACCTTATCCTCTTCTTTTTGTTCACTAGCCGGCAGCCCCTAACTAGAGAAAAATGATATATTTTATAATGGGAACTAATGTTTGTCTAATTCGTGTACCAGTATGGTTCCCTTCTAATGGTTAATTAAGTGAAGTCAGTAATCTAAATATTCGTGCTAATCTTGAGCAATATTCGATCCCTTGCCTATAATAATTGATGAAGGAATTTTATATTCATATGAACGAAGGATATATATTACGTACAGCTATATATCTAATGCATGCGTTTGTTCAACTGGAGAACCAACCAAAAATTAATGGTGGGTAGTTCAAAGTAGGAGAAATTCTACGAAGCCTCGGAGCTGCAAATTCTGCAACTACATGGTCCAAACATCAAATGACAAAACCTTCACCGGTACCTATCTATAATCTATCTATCCTGGTAATATCTTTCGGCCAAAGTAGACTTGGGCCATGTTTCCCCAAACGTAACGAAATCTGTCTTCCACATAACGTATAAGAAGTATAAATAAATCAAAAGAGGTAAGCTACAATAAGAAACGTAAGAAAACTATATATCGCCAAAAGAAGAAGATCAAGAAAAAGACTAATCTTACTTTACAATACTTACTATAACCAACAACCTATATAGTGTCGCTGGTCTTTTTCATTAATTAGCTAGCGTCAAGCATGTATGATTCCAAATTTGTATATATATATATATGATTCCAAATTTGTATATATTTAAAGGAATTAGTATGACTCTTTTGTTTGTTGTGGGGCTAATTAAGCTTGGAGAAGAAAGGACCAAATATTTCCTTCGTTTATTTTTTCATGCCACAGCAATTGGACAGTACTACTAATTGCCTGCAAAACTCGGTAGCAAGCTGCACCTACCACTCCAAGCATATTTGACAACGAAAAAGATGGTCATGGGTGGCATTATTTTGAGAGTTGTTTTCAACACGAACACTTCTGATTTCAACAGAAACCTCAAGTGCCAGATCTAGAGGCGTTTATGGCCCGGCAATATAGCTCAGCGCTAGCCTTTCGTAGGAACAGAGGCTGGCCATTGATAAAAACTTCCCCTTCTATCTGGCAAATGAACTTTGAATTGAAAGATCAGACAAGTCATGCAGGCTCCATGCAAGATCATCCTGCACCAGAATATTGTCACTTTGGGTCCAGCTAATTCGGTTGTGAATTGAGTGGATAATTGCAGTTACGTGCCAAAAATATCAAACGATCGACAGCCTGAGATCATGCACATAAGTTAGAAGAGATTGGCCACACTCCCATAATTATTGACCTAACTTATTGTCATTCCTCCACGGTCGTTTTCTCAATTATGGGAGATAGAATCAATACAAGAGGGCCAACTCTGATGAGATGGACGACTTCATGTCTCCGACCTGTCGTTTAGTGGTCCTCAATCCTCCCACTTATTTGGCGCAGAAGAAAGCTGTCCCGCTCCATCTTCCCCCACAAACAGAAGCGGCCCGTCCTCCACAGGGGGGATAACCTTGAACGTGACGCCACGATATAAATGCATCCCAATCGCCTTTTTCCCCACCACTGACCACCCTGCTTTCAACCTACTCCCGGTCATGCTCGTGACCGTGACTCATTTCTTTCAGCGGAGCATGCGTACCCTTCAGGCTATAAGCAAGGCTGGGCTGGACCGAATATAAACACAATGGGAATAAGGAGGATTATTTTGACGACGGCCCCAATAGCTATGGGCTCATGTACTATGGATGTACGGACCCAATTACAAAAGTCAATTTTGTAAAATCACGCACGAATTCTCTTTATCACGGTGTAGTAGCCACATTTGCACCTCAATTTAATCTTATCGACGGCTTCCATCCCTCTCCCCTTAAATCTTCATAATAACTGTCCGTGTCAAATTTGTCGCGTGAACTCTAAATCGATCGAAATCATCCACCACCATCGCATTCGGAGCAATACCCCAAGGACGCTTGGAATGAAAACTCGGACCACTATCCATCAGTGGGCACTTCCACTCTACAAAGCCGTCAATTCGCGACGATCACCATTCCACCTAACGACCCCGTGAGAATCTATTTACGTCGATCTGGGAACACTGGCGAGTAGTGGCGGCGTTGATAGATCGTAGCAATAGCTCATGACTTGAGGGAGCAATTAATGGGGCCTGAGCATTTGAGCGTTTCAAAGATTAGATTTACCATGCGGTCCAGTGCAGCTGGGATTGCATTTAGAGAGGAAATAATCGGGTTACGACCTCTAGATTGGCACTGTTATCGTCTGAGATAATAATTTTGTGGGGTTTCGGTGGGTGTACTGAATTCCATGTTACAAAGACCAATCAAGACTAAGTAAGTTACAAAGATTGTGTACTGAATTCCACGTCAAATGTGCACTTACGTATAATACAATGAGAGGGCGAGGAGAGGGAGAGAGAGAGAGAGGAGAGAGATCAGAACAGCTCAATTTTTTCGATAAGCGATCAGAACAGCTCAATTGGTGGAACGTTCCTGAATCATCTTTTTTTGAGGAAGAAACAAGCCTCAATCATCTGAATCATATTCACTAGATTCTGGCAGTGCAGGCACAGCAGCACAACAGAATGACTCCTTATCTTTGAGGAGAAGACAGCTCCCATTTGAATTCCATTTAAGATCAGTTATGGTAAACTGCAGTAGTGGAACATTCGCGCAGTAAGCACCTGAAGGGGTCCACATGTACAAGTGAGGGCTTCCAGTGCAAAGAACGAGACGTGTGCACGTAGGGTCCCAAGCTGCTGCTCTTATAGGGTCTTTCTGCACTAAGATTGCTGCAAGTTCAAGACGGCGAATGTCCCATATCCAGAGAGCAGTTGGCATGCTATCATTGCGAGTACAGATATACTGGCTATCATTGCTCCACGACATAAGACCTGCAACAGATAATAGGGTTTAAGCCATATGGCTTACAAGATATGTCTCAAATAATTTGAACCTCCATAGAGGGCCAATCAGGATCACATTACTACTAAACCAAATCCACATTAGACCTTTCAGGTAGGCATTTTCACTAATATAGTTCTGCCAAGTAGATTATTGTTGGATATGACTTATCTCAAAACACAACCAAGCCATTAATCCATGGGGAAAACATCTCATGGACAGACAGACTTATAGGCTAATAGGAAGTACCACCTCGCCAAAGTAATGTTATATCCACATCCATTAGACTCTATAAAGCGTAGGTGAAAGTTAGTTCATAAAGAAACATAAAGCTTATATAGCCTGTGAACATACATAAAATCCACCTTTCTATATGTGCTTGTAATTTGGGGATAAACCCCAAATATGAGGAGTCCATTCTGCCACTGCCATATTAAACTTCACCAGAACCAACATAGATATGGTGATTGTTCAACAAGATACCACACATAAAAATTCCGTAAATGTGCAATTCTTTGAATCCGTCTCAACAGAAAGACAATATTTGAGTAGTTTAAGCTATTAACATATGCAAAGTTGAACGCATCATAGCTGATGGAAACAACAGTTTGGACTCTAGTGCTAATCTCAGCTGACAGAAAAACAGTTTGGACTCTAATTTTTACATACTTTTTTCTGGCATTTGAATAGAGATTGTCAAACAGTTTCAAGTGCAGACTGTACAAAGGTAACAATTCATTCAGTAAACAAAACGTAGGGCTCAGAGATAACTTGAGAAAATATCTGCACAACAAATGGCTTTTATGGAAGATCTCCAAAGGCAAGGAGGTTGTCAGGGAAGTATTAATGGTCAGAGTATCTACAACAAACTAATTTGACTCATTACATCAATATAAGTCTAGAATTTCTAGATTTGATCAGAATCCATATTGTCTACAATTGCCTTGCCACCTGATGACCTCTAGCATGGATATCAATCGGGTTTAGAGTATGATCTTGCTGGATGCCGGCTAATGTATCATCAAAACCTCTTACTGGATCTTGTTTGACAATGCAAAGAAGCCAGTGTATGTATAGGTAACTTCTACCTTCTAAATAGATTCTGAGTTGCTTACCCAAAAAGCTTTGGAAAGCCAGTATACCATGTGAACAATTCCACCTATACCATAGTAATAAAAGCTTTAAAAGTTGGACTGGACTGATAGAATGGTTGAACTGCTGACCAGCCATAGTTTGTCAAGAACAAGTCTGGACCATGGTCCCGTCATTGTTCTCACTTAAAAACCTCATTCCCACACAGTTCAGTTTTGTTCCACTTCATAGAAGAGAATTACAAGTTGCACGTGGCAAGACTTCAACCTGAGACATGGGAGTAGCATCGGAAATCCTTGACAGAAGACTATCGAGGCATTTCTCCAGATCTGTACCAAAATAATATGAGGTTTTCATACAGAAACCTCAAAGTCATTCCAGAAACATGTACCCCAAAGCTCCCAAAATGAAACACTTCAGCCATTGCACCAAAAAATCTTCCAATGTCATCTCTCTTCAGTTACATATACTTAAAAATCCACATTATAATTGATTTGTAAACAATATTTGGGACAACTGCTAGAACGCAATCAAACCAATTTATAACACTGATCGTGACATGCTATCCTTTTTTTTTTTGATAATTAAGCCAATCTTATTAAAGAGAAGATAAACAAAGAACACACAACAACGAAGTCAACAGTACAAGAGATTATATTGAAAACCCCTAACACGCAAACGAGAAAACAATGAAAAAACGGAAAACCAAAGAAGAGAACCCGAAGAAAAAGCCCTCAACCCTCTAGCCACTGGGCAAAGCACAAAGGCCCAAAGAAAAAGCGACAGCAAACAAAAACGCCCTCAACCCTCTAGCCACTGGGCAAAGCACAAGAAAAAGCCCCTCCTCCAAAAGATGACAATAGAAAAAACCTCCACCAACGTACGCCCAATGCCCTAGAAGATTCCCCAACAGTTCAGCTCAATATTCAGGGCATCATGGAATTAAACACAAGGCCCGCCCTTTTAATTCTACCACATCAAATGGCTAATGGTAAACAAGGAAGCAGGGGCTTACCAATTCCTTGTTTAGGGTTGGGTTTATCTGCAGGAGGCTTCTGGGAAGGCAATGTGATAGGTAACTCCATAACCTCATACCTAACTCTGAAGTGTCCTTCTGAAGCATCTGCTTTGCAGTAAAAAGAAAAAAGGGCATCGTCAAATGATTGAAAGCTCAATTGTTCATATAAAGCAGCAACTCATAGACTTATTGCTAATAAGAAGGCTAGTAGTACAACAATGAAAAGCCCAAAAAAAAGGCGGGATCAATTGATTGAAAGCTCAATTGTTCAAATACTCAGACCTATTACAAAAATGAAAGCTCATAGTACAACAATGACAAGCACAAAGAATCACAGTAGTGGAGTTTCTACTCAAGTAGCAGAACGCACATACTAGGAATGATTGACAAATAAGAGAAATCTTCCATTATAAACCTTTTCTCTAGCCTGGGTTACTACACCATTAGTTTTACTTAATGTCACAATATCTCCTTTGGTGGGTAAAATGTGTACAACCTCATGCAAAGCATGTTGAAGAGGATTTTTACAAACAAACACGAGTCTCCAAAGACAAGCATCAAAAGAAGACTTTTTTTTTATAAGTAAGGAAATTTTGTTAGAACAAGCGAGAACAGTACAAGGGACTATACCGAAAGCGCTTAAGACAAACCTCATTTGGTGGGTAAAATGTGTACAACCTCATGCAAAGCATGTTGAAGAGGATTTTTACAAACAAACACGAGTCTCCAAAGACAAGCATCGAAAGAAGACTTCTTTTTTTTATAAGTAAGGAAATTTTATTAGAACAAGCGAGAACAGTACAAGGGACTATACCGAAAGCGCTTAAGACAAACAAGCAACAAAACTAAGGAAATATTGTGGGGACTATACCGAAAGCATCAAAAGAAGACTTTGCAGGGATTACTAAAAGTTTCTTTGGGTTGTTGATTGGAGTCTACATAAACTGAATATTGTGCTGTCTCAGTCGACCTTTTAAGTAACAAGTCAGGTGGATTACTGCTCCTTCATGTGATAGAATTAAGGTTGTCATTGCATCTTGGTTTTGTGTACACTCTTATCTCATGCAAGGATTTGTTAAGGTTGTAAACAACAAGTTTTGAGAATTACTGAACGAATCTCAGCTGAGTTTGAGGCTTTTCCTCTCCCTCTCTTAGGGATCCGTGCGTGGATCTTTCTGGGTAATTGGTTAGCTTGGTCTGGCCTCTGATTTCCCTTCCTAAGTTTTTTTTATCTCCTGACTCATATCTCTGTGTTACAAACTCAAACACACAATGGGAAAAAATAAAGCTATTGTCAAGCTTAATAAAAGGGTTCACAAAAGCATGAAATAGGCAGGTTCTGTTTGGAAATGAATAGGCATGTCATTTCTCAGAAACTCAACTAATAGAATGCTTACCGTTATTGTTTTGTATCAAATCATCACTCAAACACAACTCGGACATATCAAGTTGCAAGGGTTCATCTACTTCCTGAAATTTTATGAGAAGAGGTCAGATACATACAACATAAAAACCATGAGTGTTTTGGGCAGCATAGCAAAGAATGAAAAGCAAATACTTTGAATACTGCAGCATAACAAGGGCCACGAACAGTAGATAGGTGCATAAATTCAGCAAATGTTTTCCAAGTGAGGTGATTTAAAACCCGCAACATCTGGTCATAGCTACCCACTGCTAGAAACTGCCCACAAGGAGACCATGAAACACTTTTTACGCCCAGCCCACTTTCATATGCTTGGTACTTAAATAGGCATCTCCCATCTGGAGAGTAAATTAGAACCTGTATCAAACCATACCAACAGTAAGCTTTTGACCTTTCAGCAAGAATAGCAGCAAATAGAAACTTTACAAAAAAAAAAAAAAATTGATAAGTAAGCACAGTTTTATTAAAGAGAGAAAGAGGAAAAGGTGAATTCAGTACAAAGACTATACCGAAATCACTCAAAGCATACAAATGAAAAAACTAAGGAAATCAAAACAGTCCAGAAAACGACCCCCCAACAAAGCATTAGCCCAGCAGAAAAGAGAAAGGAACACATCGCCCTGCAAACTCCCTAGAGATCTAGCCGAATCCTCAAAACAAGCATCCTAATGCATTTATCTTCAACAATATAGGAGATAGTCTAGTATTGGTTGCACAGATGCATTCACAGGCACCTACAAAACAAGTTTTATTTGCTTAGTAGGTACAAACAGATATCCATAATTAACAGTATTGCAGCCTGACGTTTTTGTTTACATTGAATAACTAGTCCAAGCAACATCAATTGATGGATTCAAACATTACTTACAGAGACCATACTGTATAAAGTAGCAATAAAGTTATTTCTACAAAGAACAAAAGCTATTAAAAGAAAGAACTTCATTACCTTATATTCAAGAGGTGAATCCCAGATTACTACAGCACTATCATCTGGTGACCATCCAATATCAGCCAAGTCCAATGTGTCGACAGCAAAAACACCCATTATCTCCCATGAATTGCAAGACAGGAGATTAATATAGTCCTTGCAATCACGCCGGGTGCAAATTGCAGCAAATTGACCGTCTTGGGTGAAAGACACCCCCTTGGAAGCATGTTTTGGCCATTGCACATGCACACATGCTGTGTTCAATAGTGACCAAACTGTTAACCGCAATTGGAAATCTGAAGTTGTAAGTATGTGACGGCTATCCGGGCTCCACCTAGCATAAGTGATACCAGCAGGACCCTCATCTATCTTGCATGTCCATTCAGGTTGGATCAATGACCATGCCTGTATCATTGATCTTTTGTAGAGACCACAAAGAATGTATTCTGAATCAAGAGCCCATTCAATATAGCTTATCTTGTCCAAGCATGAAAACAACTGCACAACCTGCATTACAAATTATAAGACATATTCATCTCCTAGAAACACTGAAAATTTTGTCAAGAAATTATCGAGTTGAATACACCATTTCACATAAAGGTAGTAGCTCCTAAAAACCACTTTGACCACCTTTCTCAACAGATTATATGGCTTGGTCATTCAGGGCCTCAAGGAGAGTATGTCTTAGAGACTAATAGCTTTTGTTTTGGGTTGTTTTGTTAGTTGAACAAGCTTTTGTCCAACTTTCGGGAGTTACAACATCATCCCGGTGTACCAGACAAGTTCGACTTGGAGAGCACAAAACTAAAAATTCCAAAAGTTCAACACATGTTGCCACTCATGTTTCACCTTGCCCCAGAAAAATCACCTGGTTACTTATAAAAAAAATCACCTGGTCAATCCTCTTAGTCTTAGTGCTATTCCTAGGAGGTCATACAAGTTCAAAGTTCATGTGATTAACAACTTCATCAATTAATACGCATTAAGTTACAAACTCCTTTAACTGAGTGACTTGAGGAAACCTAATTGTCCGTCGTTTTTTTTTGGGGGGGGTCCATAGAAGGTGGAAATAGCATGTGCACTAAGCCAAAAAGAGCTCTTAGCTTCAGTTAAGCTTTAAAATCTCAAGTATGGTGTCATCCAAAAACCGAGATATAAAAATAAAACTAAAAGCCTCGTCTAAACTTCGCCTGCATTTCTCGGAAACCAAACGGAAAACCAATTTGCATTCATTATTAGCTTACTTCGAGTATCATTAGTGTTTAATGAACAATTGTAGCTTGTTTTCCTTTTCCAGAGCAGCCAAACAGCCACTACACGAAAACGGCAATTACATCGAAAATTGAAGAAACAATAATAAGAAAATAAAATGCGTATATAGAACGCATACTTTAAAGGAGAGAGTGTCCCGAATGACGAGGCGATAATCGACGGCGACGGCAATGTAGCGTGCATTGGGCGAGAAGCAACATGGCCCCGTCTGCTTGTAAGCTTCGGTGAACTCCATCACTTTTCGCGTCAGATAATTCTCAAGCTCATAGATCCAATGTCAGGAACGAGTGCTAAGTCTGTGGCATTTGCATCTGGTTCATAGTTCAGTGACAGAGGCGAGCAGTAGATCTGCGAGAATACCGTAGCTGTGTGCTGGCAATAGCGCGAGAGTTCATGGATGCGAACTTTTAAGGAGGTTTTTGAATTCTCTCTTCCTGGGAATGGGCTTTCGAATTTCACTGAGAGAGAGACAGTGACAGACAGAGGAAGAAATTGTTTATTAATTAACTCCTGCGAACTTGGTGATCAATTCGCCAATTCGGTTTTGATCAGCAACGGCGGGCCTGATTATTGTGGCGAACAAGTTCGTGTTTATAATACTTTTACTCTTTGCATTTGGCTCGCAGTAAGATCTTAAACCATACTTATGGTTAGAAACATAATTTTTGCTTTAATAAAAAAATCAAGGGCATATTCGTTTTCAACATTTTTCTAGTATTTGCATCCTATTTTTTAATGTTACAATCTCAACATCACAGTAACGCACATTTCAATACAACTTATTATTATCTTTTTTACACACTTAAATATAAATCAACACTTTGTAGGATTTGAAGTGTTTTAAGAATTTTTAGGTGTTTTGAGAATTGTATTGGTGTTTGTGTAAAAGTCGTTGAAGTGTAAAAAAATTAATGATAATTTTTAAAGTTGTTTTTTTATATATTTCGAATTTTTTTATTAAAAGTTGAATATTTAAAAGGTATTAAAAAAGACAAACTAATGCAACGAAAAGTCACTTAGCCAGGGGACAAGGCTGCCATGCTGCAGGCCGCACGCAGGGGAGGAGGAAATGACAAAATCGTCCTTTACAAGTCCATTTTACCCTTCGATTTTGATGTAGCTAACGCATAAGTGGAAAGTATTTTAGTAATTTTCATATAAATATGTTCAGGGCAAGATCGGAAACTGCGGTACAATATTCTCAAAAAATTCATGTTCTGTGGGATTGTGTTCTTAGTTGAATGTGAATTCTTCGATTATGAAGAACACGAACATCGCCCTTCTTCCCTTCAAAAGCCAAATTGTTATATCAGAACCTCTCATACCGTTCACTCTCCCCGTAATGTTCTTCCTAAAAACCTTGTTCCTAGACCCATCTCCACTTTCTTCAAAGAGCTAAACGTTAACTCGCTCCAGAGCTTTAGGTTATGTTTGTTTTTAACTTTTTTCTATGATTCAAATGCATTCACAAAACTACCACCGAACATCTTAAGAATTCAAATACAAATATTAATATATTTTACACAATTTCCGACAACTTTTTTATATTTTTATTTAACACAAATTTTCTCTCTCTTTACTTTTTCAAATAACTCCGATACTTTTTTATTAAACAATATATCAAATCATTTATCTCTCCACTTTATACAACACATCAATAAAACACTATTTAACATAAATATTCACAACCTATATAAAATCATACAATTTTTACCAAAACGAACATATCCGATTCCCTCCCTTTGTGCAAAACACTTGATTCCCGTGACTCTCAATCTTGCACCCAATACCTTCTTTCTTAGGTCTTCTTATTCACCACTTTTCTCTTATCCCCACAAACCCATGGATTCTCAGCTCCAAAACTATGCAAATCGCGAAGAACACCTCACTATGGTTCACACCAACCTTGAAAATCCCTCTGTCGCATGTGAAAAACAATCAAGCAGCTTCTTAACTCCCAAACTACGTTACCGACCTTCTATCCCAGATTTTGATGCTACCCAATACCCCTGTAGGCCCACTGCAAGACTCAGATTCCATTAACAAGCTATAACACAAAACCCAATTCAACTTTGTGACGGGGATTGAAAAGTCAATCTTAGCACCATAAATCTCATTTTGAACAATCTCGAGAATTTGTTCGGTTTGGTAGGATTCGAATTTAATTTAAAAATCTGCCGCCGAACATGAACCGAAGATGACGAGTTGCAGTGCACAAAGTTCAAGCCTTAGGGGTCGGTTTTTTTTAAATAACTTTCAAATATTTAATTTTTAATAAAAAAAATCGAAATAATATTATTATTTTACATTTTATCTTCTTCACCTGTCCCGATAAAAATAATCTACAAATAACAACTTTAAAAATCATCATTACTTTTTTTACACACCAACAACTTCTACACAAACACCAATACACCTCCAACATCACCTAAAAATTCACAAAACTCTTCAGCTATGTTTGATTTAGATCTTAAAACAGTTTTTGTATTTGTGTTTTTTTAAAAAGTAGTGTAGATTCTCTTGAAATTGATAAAAAATATGTTAAAAGTTGTTGGAATTTGTAAAAAATTATTGAGATTGGTGAAAAGGTATTAGAATTGATGAAAAAATTATTGAGATTGGTAAAAATGTATTGAAATTGATGAAAAAGTGATTGAAAAGTTTTCGAAAATTCGTTTCGAAAACTGAAATAAACATAGCCTTCAAATCTTACTAAACTCTTAAAACCAAACACCACCGGTCACCGGACTGAAACTCTATAAATTATAAACCATAATCGAATTCGAATTTTAGCGAGGACCCGATTGCTTGCACCGTCGAACTAGACCTCGTCATATTCTCCCATTTTAAGCTCTCTTTCACTGAACCCTTTTGAAGTCCCGAGAAATCGGTAGCCCTGGCGTCAGGCATGGTCGCTGTATCGCCAGCAAAGAATCAACCCTGACGGTGCGAGATTGGAAGCTTTGCACAACCACTTATTTTGAAAAGTCGTTTTTTAAAGGGGGAAAGTGACGTGGAAACAATTTGGGTGATTAGGCAAAACAACTTAAAGGTCGTTTTTTAACACAAAGGTTGTGTTTGTGTTGTAAAATTTTAGTGTTGTTAAAATTTTAGGTATTGGGTTTAGTGAAAAAGTGAAGAGAGAGATAATTTTTTATATTTTTTTGTAGTAAATAGTAATGATTTGATGAGGAGTGAGAGATTATATTGTAATATTTAATTGTGTTAAAATTTTAGAGGGGGTAAAATTTTGGTACACAAAAGCACCCTTAAGTGGATAAAGTTCTCATTAGTCAAAGTATCGGTCAACAGACAATATGACAAATTATTTACAGGATATAAATTCAGTGATTGAAAAAAAAATAATCCTTGTGACTAATTTGTAAAAAAGGGCAAAATATAGCGACTAAAAATTGATTTTTCTATTCTTAATCGATATGGTTCACACACATTTAGATTAATCTCAATATTTGTGCCGTCCTTTCATTCTATACGAAATTAATAATTATCAAACCAAAAACTTTGAATATGGTCCCAATCGATTAGTAACACTTACAAAATTTTGAACTTGACACCTTGAAGAGAATAAACCACCGAGGCCAATTTTAATTACTAGGCCAATTCCTTTTAACTTACAACAATATAATTTACTTGATCATCTAGAGGACAAACAATAAAAATTGAGACAATGAATCCAAGATAACCTCGCAATAAATTAACCATAATTCGCCCCCAAACAGTAACGCAAACACAAAAGTTTTATACGGCAAAAGAAGATAGATTACAAAGCATATAGGACGCATCTCTTTTTTTTTTTTTTTTGAAACGAGGCATATTGTAAATTAAGAAGAAACACCAACCAAGTACAAACCACAACCAAACGGGCAAAGAAACAGAACATCAAAAGAAAGACAAAAACCCCACCCACGGAGCTGCAAACAACGAGCAACCGTGGGAAGACTAAAGCAGAAAACAAACTCAAGGAGGCTTGGCACCGTTGAATTTCCAGAGCCTGCGATTAAGAAGGAAGGAGAACGGAACCTCCCCAACATGAGAAAGAGCAGCTGCCCAAGCCGCACCAAAGTGGGCCACAGAGTTATCATCCCTAGCAAGTTTGAAAGCAGAAAACCAAGAGAAACTCCGAAGAACATCAGCAGCATTGCTGATGCCAGAGAAATCTGACGTCCACAACCTAAGATAATCAATCACTTCAGCAGAATTGCTCGCAAGCAGGAGGCTAGAAATATGAGCATTAGAGGCTTCTAATAAGGCTAACAAACGCTCCATCCGCTTCTCCCACCAAGGGGTCCATAGATAGGGATCTTTGAGTCCACGCCTTTATGATATTTCCATCCGGATCGAAAAGGACAGCTGCAGCCATTGAAAAGTCCAAACAGATCGCTACATCAAAGGTCATACGCTGAAACGAACCAGAGTGGAGGCTGGGAGTAGGAATCGGCGGACGATGTTCTCTGAAGCCTTTCAAAACGTGTCCTAGAACACTATGAGGGGTCACCTTAGCATTACCATGAACTACCCGGTTTCGTGCCAACCAAATTGAGTCCAGTACAATGGTAGCAAAGAGCTGGAAATTAGGCACCTCATAATAATACTGTAGTCGCAAGAACTGAATTAGATCAAGGATAATCTGAATCCACCGAAAAGTAGAATCAGAATGAAAAGCTTCAACATTCAGAGACCAGGGGAGAAACGCCATAACAACCTGGTATCATTGATGTCATGCATACTACCACGCAAAGCTGGTACGCTTTTGTTTGGGGAACGAAATGGCTTTCGCTTTTTTCCGTACACTCTATTTCGCTTACTTCCATTTTTGTCAGGGGGTAGATAGGATTACGTTTTGGATTTGGGTGGTGGTGGTGAAGTGCAGAGTGAGTCCGGTTGTGAACTCTGTTAAAGAAATATGATGAAGACCACAGAGAGAATAAGGATGAGCGAAAGAATTAAATTCATTCGTGCAAAGAGCCAAATATCAGTACATATACCACCTAGTGCCCGGCTAGTGGCAGAGAGCTAAAATATAACTAATACATGATAAAAGTAAAACTTTACAAGGGCAAAATGTTATTGGTCTGTGAAGAAGTTGCTGTTGGTGGAATTTGGACCACTAGTAAGTCCTGAACAGTGTGACTCGGAGACATGCTTCGGTGCTGCAGGTGCTCTGGCATAGGAGTGGAGCAGATGCGCTTGTGTAGTGACCCAGGGACGCCGAGTTGGTAAGCTGGTCCTTCTTTGAGAAACTCTGCCTTCTCCCTAAAATCAACAGAAACAGGATGATCGCAACAGTAATCCTTCCGATGCCTTTGACACCCGTGGCTTCTCTTCTGGCCTCTTTCAAGTTCGTCTATCTCTTGGAAGTCGAACGCTTTATTCATCGGGTCGGCATCTTGTGTGTATATATAATATATATAGGAAGATTGATTTGTTTCTACCAATATTCGAGAGAGAAAAAAAACTTCTTATTAAGCGAAGGGATATTGGCTTATGGAAGACTAGCCCTAAGTCTATCAATAAATTAGGTGTATTTTATAATTCCTGCTTTTGGGTATAATAAAAAACGAAGAAGAAAATTTGCCATTGACACCCCCTTTCATAATTGGTTTCTAACACCAATTTTGCTGCCCGGATGCACTTGTCTTGAGCAAATTAACTCACATATTACTATTGATTTTATAATTATAAATTATTACATTAGAGATATGGCATCCATAAAATATACATTTATAATACATTGCATTTTCAATCTATATTTTTTGTCAAAATAAATGAAAATTATATATATTTTTTAACGAGGATGATAACATCAAATTTGAGAAAATTTCACCCTCCATACTGAGCAAGGTGAGTAGTGTTTTTCTTTTAAATTATTCATTTTCTTTTTGTAAAGATTGTTTTCCTTTTGACTTTAGCTGGGATATTTTCGATTTGAGTAAAAATATAAGATTTTAGAAAAGTCGTGAATATTTATGTTGAATAGTGTTTTATTGGTGTTTGTGTATAATGGAGAGAGAAATGATTTGATATAATTGTTTAATAAAAAAATATTGGAGTTGTGTGAAAAAGTATAGAGAGAAAATTTATGTTGAATAAAAAAGTAAAAAGTTGTTAGAGATTGTGTAAAATGTATTGGTGTTTGTGTTTGAATTATGAATATGTTCAGTTGTAGTTTTCTGAATGTATTTAAATCCTGAAAAAAATATAGGAAACGAACATAACCCTGATGATTTGTTGCTTTTAACACGCGTGTTGGGTAGTTTTTTCTTTTTGAAAAAGATTGTTTTCTCTGTATATATATATTTTTTAAATTATTTAATTTGGCTTTAGCTCTTGTTTTTTTATTTTTGATGTTTTAATTTAGTTTTTGACACGTGATTTATCACGTGCCAAGTCCTCAGTGATACAGGAATATGACAGGTGGCATTGAGTTGCATTATAAATGGTAAAATTCATAAGCCTACCTATATTTTATTTTGAGCTAAAAATCAGTTTCATTATAAACTTTCCAATGTGTTTTTTATTTTTAGTTTCCTTGTTTGGTTAAAAAAAAAAACCCAGAGTCGACTCGGCGAAAGCCCTGGCAACACAAACAGACAAAACCCCACCTCGCAGAGTTTTAACGCTAGGGTTTAAGCCACGCAAGCGGTTCTTTCTCCATTCCGCTCTCGATATTACTCATTCCCCCGGCAACCTTTGAAACCTCTTCGTCTGGTTTTCATTTTTGTTTGTGATACCGGAAATCAATGGCTACCTCCCTAGCGGCACAGTTACAAGCAATCAAGTCGTTGGGACCAGGAGAGTCACAGCCGCTCAAGAGGCCTTTCACTCGGCCGTCGATTCTCTACGATCCCAAAGAAGCCGCTGACATCGATGTTGATACTATACTTGCCATTGCGCTGCAAGGTCAGGCCAAGACAATGGAAGTATACCCGCCTTTTCTGTTTGGTTTTGGGGAAAATTAGGAATAGAATTGTGGAAGAAAAAATTAATTTGATAGTTTTTACCCATTATCTGGAGCCATTTTCATTGGCAATGTTGAAGTTTTGGAAGTAGTTTGTTTGGCGAAGTTTTTTATTCGATAAAGAAAATGGGTGGGAACTTTTTTGTTAATTGAGTTGGTTGAAGTATTGGGACGCATTTATCCCACGATCCAGTGATTGTTTGTGGAGCTAACCGGGCAAAGAGATATTGAAAGTTCTGTTGTTTCTTTGGTCATCTCAATATTCCGTCCTACCAAAATAATTATACTTTTCAGTTGGTCGGTTTTCAGATTATTGCTATCAATTTACTATCAGTGTCTCTTTGTCTGTTTCATATTATTGCTGTTTATTTGCTATTCTTTGGTTTTTTAGGTCTGGAAGTTCTTATAAGAACGGATGAGCGTTTCAGAAATTACAAGAATGCTTTGTTTAGCCATAAAAGCAGGGAATTGGATAGGGATTTGATGAGCATAGAGGAAAACAATCTTATTGACGCATCAATCAGTTCATACTTACGGTTATTATCAGGTTATCTTCAACTTCCTCCATCACAGAGGACGCTTGAGTACTTGATACGCAGATACAAGTAAACGCTTCTTCAACTATTACAGTCTATTTTTGTTTGTTTTTTCTAAGCTCTTGTTATTTAATTTTTGAGGTAGTAATGTGACATAGGTTAGAATTGCAGGGTCCATGTTTACAATTTCGAGGAATTGATCTTATGTGCTTTGCCATACCATGACACCCATGCATTTGTTCGAATAGTGCAGTTAATTGACACGAGGTTTGGAAGTTTCTATTTTATATACTGTATGCTCTGTACATTTATTTATATAATGGAGTCTGATAATTTCAATCACTGTCGTGTAGAAATAGTAAATGGAAGTTTCTTGATGGTGTGAAAACCTCAGGTGCACCACCACCCAGAAAGGTTATAGTGCATCAATGTATTCGGGATAAGGGGGTTTTGGAGGCTATATGCAACCATGTGAGTTTTTACTTCAGATGTAATCTATTTTTCAATCAGTGTGGAGTCATAATGGTGAAATGTTCTGCTACAGGCGTCTCTGTCTAAGAAATATCAGCCTTCAAGGTTCATGATCAGCTTTTGCACAGCAGTGGTTGTCGAAGCTTTGGGTTCTATTACAAATCTTGATGGTGATATTATAAAGAGAATCCTTCCATTTGTCTTTTCTGGACTCTCGTCTGCCACAAAAGGAGGGACAGATCACAAGGTAGGGTATAAAACCATTGTCCTTAAATGGAAGTAGACTTTTGTTTAACCGTCTTAGATTTTTTTCTGCGCAATGTTTCCAAGGGAATGAACTGGAGCTTATAAATTCTGTTATATCATTTATTATCACCTTAGGTATTCAAGTTGTGTGACTGTTCTGGATGGGGGTTATATCCAACATGTATGGTCATTGATTTAATAGGAATAACTTTTGTATTCTATAGTGTTGTCTTCTTGTTTTTGATAACATCGCAAAAACTTGTGCTGTTTCTGCTGAATGAAACAGTTCTGAAATCCTTTCTTTTTCCAAACTGGCTAGATTTCCAAAAAAATAATTCAATTAATTTTGATGCAAGTAAAAGGCAGTTTCGTCATTCTACTATATGTATGTGGTCTTATTTTGTCCATAGCATTAACTGTTCTGTGCATGGTTCTTTAAGTTCAAATATAGTCGTCTTCTTCATGTCAAGTGTGAAATGTGGCTGCCAAACAAAACAAAAAAGAAAAAAAATCTTCACCCATGGGTTAAAATGCGTTTTTAAATATTAAAATTGAAAAGGATTCTTGTATATGTAGGCTGGTGCTCTGATGATTGTTAGTTTACTAGCAAGTAAAGTTGCTTTGTCCCCAAAACTTGTCAATAGTCTGATCCGGTCAATTGCTGAGATTGCTCGGGAGAATGCAAAAGAGTCAACTGATTTGCAATGGCTTCGGTTGTCACTTATGGCGTTAATCAACCTTGTTCAGGTACCTGTTTTTATGCCATTAACTTTTGAGTTACTTAAAACTTAGAAGCTCGAGTCAATTTTTTTGCACTTATGCTATGTCCTTTATAATTGAGCTGTAACAATTTTGCTACGTTTTATAGGTATTTCCCCCGGTTAATATTTGCATATCAAATTAGATCATTTTTTCCTAATTTCTGTGTAGTTACTATAGTCTCTGTGTTTTGTGGTTATTGTGTACAAATGATGGCTTGCTTGATTTCATATGTAATATATTCACCAAGGTGTTGTTAGAAGTGACGTTACTTGAATTCCGCCCCGTTGCATCGTAATTCACTAGAAATATTGGCCATTTGAAGATCACTCTCACCTGATGATCAAGCAAACTTTTTGCTTGACAGTCTCCAACGGTAGTCAAGAGGTGTGCTTCTATGCAGAGCTTATAATTGTCTAGATATTTGAACGGTTTTTGTATCTCTTTGTTATGGTTTCTTCTCTTTCAACAAAGTTTGTGTCTCAAGGTGCTCTCAGCACCCCTGTAAAAAGGTTTCTTTTAGTAGTTGTTTGTACTTAGGTGTTGTTTGGCAAGCAAACATTTTAGAATTTTGAGTTTGTAGGAGAAATTTTTTGAGTTTTGAGTTTTTATGGTGTTTGTAAAAAAGTTGGTTAAAAAGTTGAGGATGTTTGATTGTCGAATGATTTTTATTGAACTTTGTTAAAAAGTAAGGAGAGAGAAGATTTGATAGATTTTTTTAATGAAAAAGTAATGGAGTTTGTTAAAAAGTAAAGAGAGATAATATTTGATATATATATTTTTTAATGAGAAAGTATTGAAGTTGGTGTGAAAAGATAGTGAAATTTGTGTAAAAGTTTTGAGATTTTGACTTTTGGTTGTAAAATTTTTGAGTTTTTGATTTTTTTTTTATAAAAAGTTGAAAATATTCCATATCCAAACGTGACCTTAGTGTGGATATCCTGTTGTGCTTATCTTATCTTCAAGAACATTTCTTCTGGAGCTTGATAGCATCAGATACTGTTCTAATTCATCTTTAGTTTTTAATTGGAAATCATATGAGCTTACTTTCTAATTGGTGACCTCAGATTCGGAAACATGTTGCTTTGCCTTATCAAGAGTAATGAAGAGAACTTATAGTTTCCTTATCCTTTTCTCTTCAATAATTTTTAGCTATTATTTTTCCCCATCATAGTTGTGCTTTGTCCTTGGGATGGCTTCAAGCAGCAAGATCTTTTTATTTATTTTATTCAATTGAGCTGTTCGTAGTTATCTTTTCTTCATTCTGTGCCAATTTACCTGCTTTTTGGACTATGGTTCTATCAATTACATATTGGAGGAATCATCTTGGTGTCAGAGATTATTTATAATTTCCAAAATTTTCTGTGACTGTTGAATTCTTAGGGTGTGAACTTGATTCGTGTCTTCAACTGGATTGTTTGATTCTCATGATTTAAGGTTTTGCCTCTATTGGATTTCCCTTTATAAATTTGACGAGTTTATGTTATTGTCTTGTATTTGTTCATTGTATATTGTGTTTACTCGGGTTTGAGGTTGTAAGAGAAAGCAATTAAAGGCATAAATAGAAGTTCAAGGACCAAATAGGAACCGCCCGCTAAGTTGGTGGCTGGAAAGTTGTAGTTGTCCTAGTCTTTTTAATTAAGTCTTTCTCTTCTAGTTCTAAATAGGGTTTATTCTTAACTAGAAGAAAGTAGGCTTATCATTTTTCTTAGCTTTATTACAGATGTGTTGATATTTATTGGAGTATGTGTATCATAAGAGAGAGAGAGAGAGAGAGAGAGAGAGACCATCATTTTCTTGACTTGACTGGTTAAAGTTGTTGACTTCGTATCTTTATGGCCGTATTGGGTTGGTTTTTTCCGTTGGAGCTTATGTCCCTGAGGTCAAGGATACTGCTGACTTTCGTGTCTCCGTTTCAGAGTTTATTTTTTGTTGTTTCTGATACTGTATTGAGTTCTTGTATTTTGTTATGTTTTTTTTGTTTTGTTTTGAACTTTTCTCATTTTGGTTTGCATAATATTTGTCAGATGCAATCTCTTGATATGTTTCCAAGGAAAGCTTTGGAGATTTTGAAGGAAATAAGGTATTCCTTACTGCATTAAACATTTTTGAGGGTGTGAAATATTTAATGTGTTGGGTAAACTAGTTTTACATTATCGAGGGTATGAAATACTTAAATATGTTGGCTTGTTTTTTGTTTTCTATCTTCTAAGATTCTTTTGTGCTCTCTCCCTTTTGTAGGGATTTAGCTGTGGTCCTTATGGCGCTGTCTAAGGAGTTCAATATCGATAGATTCCTTTCTATGCTTCTAGAGGCCCTGGTTGATTGCTGGTGGGAACCGATTGTTGTTTGCAATTGTCTACTTAGCTGTCACTTCTCTTTCTCAGCATTTTGTGACTGATGATCACTCATTTGCAGCTCTTCTGATGAATTGTGCCTTTTGGCTTTGGTCTCAATAATAGAGACAGTTCCTGTAAAGGATTTAGTTGTCCAGATGGTCAGTAAGATGCTATTTTCCTGCTTGAGATTGTCACAAAAGATTACTAATCCAGCATCATCTGAATCTGGTATGGTACCTCATTTCTTGTTTGCTTCTATGCCACCAACTGCATATTGTAATTTCTCAAATGTATGTATATTGTTCTTATGTCAATTTCATATGCTCTCATAATCTTTTATTGTTAGTATATGTCCTTTCAGTAGTGCATCCTCAGATGTGCAGCTTTACTTTTTTCTTTTGCTTGATTCATATCCTAATTTTTGTTGTTTAAGCAAGTATCATTAGACGGCTATTCTTTTTTCTCACCAGTTTTTTTTTTCTAATTTGTAATAGGAATGTGGGCTAAGAAAATTTTGGCAGTTGTGGATAATCATTATCCATCTGAACTACGTGGTGCAGTTCGGAAGTTCCTTGAGGTTTCTTGACTAAACTTTCTCTTCTTTCTCTTTCGCTTTCTTTTGTGGATTGACTTTCCGAATGTCTGATCTATTGGCCTTTTTTAAATTGCAATCTAAGAGAGGGGAGTCAACATATGAGATATTGGTGAAAGTGTTGGACACAAATACAGATATGTCACTGCAGATACCAGATTCAAAAATTTGGTTTGGTTTGCATCATCCAAAGGTATTTGTGTGACTTCTGGTGTTGGGATTGTTTCTCTTTTCTATTTGCTAATGCTTCTGCTTTAATGCTCTTGGATTTTCTTTCTCTCTCTCCCCATTTTGGAATTCTTATTTGTCTCTGTTAATGTTGAATAGGCTGCAGTTCGATGCGCTACACTGTCGGGTTTAAAATCCTCTGGAATTCTGAAAGCTAAGGCTGTTAATCCACAGGTAGTTTCTAGTATTGCAGACATATATGCTTATGAAATTTACATCTCTCTGGTTGTGTGTATTTTCCATTATAAAATGAGAACATGCAGCAAATAACGTGATTTTGGAGAGGGGTTTATGAAATCATTTCCGCATATGGAAGTATTGTTCATTTGGATGACAAAATTCTAGGTTCAAAATCTTCTGCTTTTACTCCTAATTTTCTTTTCTCTCGTGGATCAGAGTCTTTTAACTATTCAGGATGCCATATTACGCCAACTTCATGATGATGATCTAACTGTGGTTCGGGCAGCTCTCTCTTTGGATGGATTGTGTGATATATTAAGTGGTTCTGATCTTCTTAAAGAATTGGAGTATGTGTTTAAAAGATGTGTTGGCATTCTAATGTCAGGTGCGTATCATATACAATACTTGGCTTGGACTCAATTCTTTTATTCTATATGTTTTACTGTCTCAGTCAATGCATCAATATGGTTCTTTTACTCTTCTAGAATGGAGGCACATGATGCTCTTGGCAACATTTTTCATTCCAATTTAGGTTTCAGTGCCTCTGTAATTTATTGGCACCTGCTTACGTTTGTCAAAACTTCTGGTTCAAAAAGGGGTAAAGCCTGTATCTGATGCTAGTTTCATTGGGTTTCCATGGATGGCCTATTGCATTCAGAACTGAAATTCACTTCAATGGGTGGGTTCTGATTCCATTTCTTATTTGTATCAAGTTCCGCAATTAACCCTGCACTACATCTGAATTGTGGTTCCAAATTGAAACAAAGGCGGCCTAACATTCTATAAATGGTTGTCTAACATAAAAAATGTACTTCTTGAAAGTTGTAGCCCCATTGAGTTCTAGAAATCTGGTAATCATTTCTCCTTTTTTTTTTAACTGAGGATTATTAATTTTTATGACCAAAGTTGTTGTTAACTCAAGTTCTTTTCCCCATTAGAGAAAGAAGAAAATTGATTCAGGAAGCACAGATGAATTGACAGGATAGAGGATTGGTAGTTAGTATGGACAGCTGATAAGTAATGTTTCGGGAGTCAACTTATGCTGTAGTTTTGTCATGCTTTTTGAGAAAGAAATTGCAATTTTAAGTGAATTTTAACCTTTATTTTTTTCTTTCTTTCATTTTTCATGTCAAATTGCTATATTTGAAGTTATCACCCACACTATTGAACGAAAAATTTCGTTTGCAATACAATGCAGCCATACTTGAGTACATGTTTCATTTCTAATATTATTTCCATTTTTAGGTTCGTCAGTGAATGCTAAGCTAGCTGTTGATGTTGCTGTCGCATGCCTGAAGAATGCCAACTCAAACTTCCATCATAATGATGATTATCTGAAGACATTTTCTGCTTTTCTGTTTCCTCTTCTCTTAATTCTACCGAAGGTTTTCTGTTCTTTTGTCTTGACCTTATGTTTAATTTTCTAAGGTTCCCAGCTTGGCATGAATCAGGTGTCTTGTACTTTATATTCCTACTTTCGTGGATTTTGGTCCTCAATTTTTCTATTTTACTACCTGCAGACACAGAGGTTGAATATGAATGCTTTGCAATTAGCCAAGAAAGTAAAATGGCCACTTTACCAGGATCTTGCTGGTGCCCCCAGCACAGAAATGGTAATATCTACTTGTGAGATTTTGCTTGCTCAGTTCTATTAATCAAGTTTTTGTTTTTGCTAAGGCACATGTACAGAGTTGATAGCTAATTTCTATGTCTAGATTTTTCCTGGATTTCCACAAATAAGAGAAAATCTGATCCAACTCGATGGATGCATGTGTATTGATGGAAGTGGGGGTAAAATACGGGAGGAGTATATACAGGCTTTGCCTGTGTTTTTTCTGTATATGTTAAACTAATTAGTGCCTACCTGGTGGTGTATAAGCATAAAGTAACGAACCACTTTTGCTGTACCTTGTTTTGTTTGCGAACTTATGTTGATGAAGCAGTAATGTAGTGTGGCAATGTTCTACTTAATAGGAGCAAGAGTGATTTACAATCAGTCAAATAGGAAATGAAATGTTTTCTGAAAGTCTACCTTAGAAATTGCAATTTATATTGTTGGACAATGCATTTATAAAACTAAGACCAGCTAATTTAATGTATAGAATTTGGAATATGCACCTTGATGAGATGGCTTGTTTGACTCATAAGATAATATCGTATGAGAGCCTCGGATGGTTTCGCTCTCAGTTTCTATAAAGTTGTTCCTTTGAATTCTAACTAAGTAATGCATAACATCAGTTTTTTTCTACTCCTATTTGAAATTTCATTTCACTGGACTTGGACCATGTTTCCCAAGCCAAAGACAAAAGCCTAGCCCAGGTTTGGCAGATATTTTATAGTGCGTTGCTAGCTCCACTGTTCAATTGTGTTTTATCTCTAAAGGGTATTCTTTATCAATGGGGTCTCTAGGATATGGTGTTATTCATGGTAAATTAATTTTGGCTCCTTTGACATCCTCAGGGCACCTTTAATTTTCTTTATTCGTGTCCATCTTAGAAATCTTTCTATTGGTTTTTTTTACCTGGTCATTTTTTTTTCTTCCATTTGGAGAGTGTCCTAGTTGGCTCTCATGAAGTTGCGTATGAAGTGCAGACACTGCAGCCTGGAAATCTTTCTTCAATTAACATGAAGACGGTTACCAGTTTGGCGGAGACTTTTTTGATGCAACCTGAAGAATATATGGCTTGGCTTGTCAATAGTAGTAATGGTTTTGCGTTGTCGAAGACCCTTTTCTTTTTGATTCTGATGCAGTCATTTGCTGTGCAAAGTGGTATGTTTTCTCATTTGACTTTCACTTACGAACTGACTTTTATTTGTTCTCTTTCGACGCCTGTCACACTTCTTCTTTTTCGACTTTAGGCGACGCTGTTAAATGTATTTAAGAAGGAATTGTGGTAGTCAGTTTGACATGTCATCTCTTTTGTTCTCTCAATATCTCTCTGTCTCTTATTTCACTTCTCATTTCTATAGCCTTTGAGTCTGAAATTTGGTCTTCTCTCACAGGTTTGTATGAGAGGCAATTAAGGGCATGTTTGCAGACCAACATTTTCTGGGAATTTTGGGAATGTTGTGAAAATTGAGGTAGATTAGAGTTTTATTGGATTTTGAGAGAAAAGTAGAATTTTATGAGTTAGTGAAAAAGTGAAGAAATATGATTTGAGTAAATTTTTAATGTTTATTGTAATAGAAAGAGATGATTTGATGGGGAGAGATAGATGATTTTGAAGTTTTTTATTATTATTTTCTTGACTAAAATTTTGAGTTAGTTATGTTTGCAAATGAGAATTTTGGAATGGGGAGAATTTTGGTTTGCACTAAATTATAAAACTATGAGCCATAGTTCTAGGCTTCACGTTTGGGTGATTGTACTATAACACTCCCTATAGCATGGATATATGCATGTATTTTGGACATTCTTATTCTTTATTCTCCCGCTTGTACAGAGTTGTTTTTGTGTAGTGTAAAAAACCCTAAGGGAGAAGTAAAGTAATCCGATTTTTTGAAAAAGAAACAGTATTTAGCTAAAGGTGGAAGCATTGTCTTGATTTCGTAGTGCACTTATTCTCTGCTTATCATTCCTGACCCAGAGCCTAATTTGTTGGAGAAGTTTTTCTTTTGGTTCTCTTGGGTAAGGGTTGGCAGATGAATTTAGATTCCATTGTGTCATTGGAATATGGTGTATTCCCCATTCATTTTAGAGGGTTTGGTGTTTGTAAACGAACTACTTTTGATCCGTCATTTATTGGAAAGTCGTGGCAGTTATGCCGACTTAAAAAAATCACTTGTGGATGTCTGTTGTTGGTGTGAAATATGGATAAGGATGAGTTTACATTTGGAGTGTTGAGAAGCTCCCATGGTTTGATGCTGTCAAAGAGTTTAGGGGTTAATATTCACGGTTTCTATTTTATTGTGGATGGTAAGGAGTTTCATATTCTGGTTTGCTATTGGGTGCTCTGACACATCTATAAACGGTCAGCAGGACTGGGATGTCTTAAGAGGGGTTTATGTTGGAGATGGATTACCACACTGGAATGTTGGATTTGTGTTTGGATAGGAGAAAAGTCTCTTTCTGGAGGAATCATTAAGAAAGTTTTTGAGATTTGTATTTTTGAGTGTTTGTGAATGTGGTGGGGCCCATAAGATACATTTTTTGAGGTTTTGTGGTAGTGGTGGGTCTACTAAACATATGTTTGGAAATAAATTTTTTGTGAGGTGCGGTTTTGTGCTTTTTGGTTTCTTCTGGTCATAGAAGTCAAGGATAATGATGAGATGAAGTTATACTTGAGAGATTGGAAATTGTTTTAATGTTTAATCATGTGTGGGCGGAAAAAGAGATGTGGAATGGACAAGAGTTTTCAAAATCACGAATCAAGCACACCTAAGGTTTTTGACCTGCACTCTAAGACTGGTAGCTAGAGTCAATTTGTTCTGTTTAATTTATGATGCTTTAGTATCCACTAGGTCGGGGTTGAGTACTTAGCCAGAAACAAAAAGAATAAGGTTGGGAAGGGGACATGATGAGGTGGAGATTGACAATGAATGAGGGATTTCATGTTTGGTTTTATTACAAGTGAATGAGGGATGCTTGGTGGGGAAATGTTCTTGGAAGAGCATTTGTCGTGTATCAGTTCCTCAGAAAAAAAGTGATTTATGTTTTTTGTTAACAGCTGGCAATCCATGGAAAATAGGAATTATCATAGGTTGGTCCTGTGTATAAGGGGAGTAAGTTGGTAGACCATTTGTTATTCAATTTAGAATAGCTAGATATTTGTGGTCATCAGTGCTAGCTCTTTTCGGAGTATGGTAGATGATGTTAAGGATCAGTATGACGATGCTTACTTGCTGGATGGTTGGTTTTGGTTGTTATGTGAGATATTAAATATGGTCTTTCCTCATTCAATGCGACTTGTGGATTTTGTGGTGAGAATGTTAGGATGGGACAAGTGAGGTACCTGAATGATTTGAGTAATGTTCCAGCCAGGTCATCATTTTTATTCTTTTTCACATTTCCTTTGTTGTCCAAATTTCAAATTTTAACATCTTTGGCGGATTTGATTTATAGATGCTTGACTTTTTCTTACTTGCTACAAAAAATAACTGAAAAGTACTGTTCTAGACTATGGGAGCTCAATGCTGTTTAGCACTTTCTAAACACATTTAGGCGATGCTCACTTGCAAAAATTCTCCAAATTTGTAGAACATTTGATAGTGGTGTCAATATTTAGGGAGATTGGAGTTTTATTGGAGTTTGTAAATATTATGATGGTATTTGATTGTAGATTGGGCCGGGGTTTGTACTTCAGGGTTGGGCCAAAAGGGTCCGGCTTTGGGGAATTTCCTCGTCATCAAAAAAAAAAAAAATTTTTTTGCTTTCAAAAAATTTCCTCAAAATGGCGATTTTTTCACATGGCCAAACATCACCTAGATAAAAGTAGCAGAAGGTTTCAGCTTAAATAGGAGCACTAGGCCATCATTGGTATGACATTTTTTTTTCTCTCTAAATGCACTGCCTAAGGGGACCATGTTTCAAGCCATATTTACGGTGATGCTGACGAAATTGCCCTTTCCAATATGCCAAGAGATGCAAAATCAGGGCTTGCCTTGATTTAGACCATCTATCAGTGTATTCAGCTTGACTACTGCATTTTGTTAAAGTACTCAACTGTTACTGATATTGATGTTGCTGATGTGTTTGACAGCATAAAAACTAATAACTGGTTTTTGTTTTTTGCTTCCTTATCAAGTAGCCAATGCATCTCTGTCTTGTTTGATTTGTTGAGACTGTTCATTCTGTGGCTCTGATCATTCTCTTCTTTTTGACCTATCGTTCTTTTGATTTTATGCTTTATTTATTTTCTTAATGGTACTGGAACGCTGAGTATTTTCTTGCTCTTTAGAGACTGGCCCATTTATAGTGCTCTTTGAAGCTTGCTATGGGGTCCTAAAGAGAGAGTGGGAAGCATTGGAGTCTGCAGGTGATGTTTCTGTGGGAGAGGTATGAAAGAAAATCAGTAGTGGATGGACTTTTTTATTAGATCTCCTTGTTCACCTGTATGCAGCTGAGTTAATTATATGTTATCTACGTATGTATTTTCCTTTGGTTGATGTCTGTCTTTGCCTTTTGATTGACAGTTCCATTCCGAAATTCTGAATTGGGATTGTAGAAGATTTGTAGAACAGCTACTTGATACTGATCTTAGAACATTAAATGCAAATATCCTGATTTGCATATTTTGGAGGTTACTGGAGGCCCTTACTTCAGCTGTGCATGGAGATGTCTTGTTGGTTAGTGGCTCTCCTTTCTTTGTTGTCTGTATATCTTATCCAGGACTGCTCAGGTGATTAGTCTTTGATATTGATTCTGGATTGTCGTGTTGTCACTGCTAAATACTGTTATAATTGTTGTAGGATGCTCATGAAGAATGGGTTACCAGGCTTCAAGATTTGTTCGCTTTTTTTGCTGCCTCTCACTATAAGGAAGTTTTCAAGGACCACCTTCATTATCTTGTCACAAGGAGCAAAATAGCTCCTGCTCGTTTTCTGTCCAGCTTTTTTACGGAAGAAGGTGCCTACTTATCTTCACCATCATCTAGTTGCTTCTCATACTTCCATTCACCTCAAAAGATATTCCCTGCCATTGTTGGTTTTTTTTTCTCAATTATTGCATAGAATGCAGGGACAAAGCTAGAATTGTTTACTTGGGGGTCCATGAAGAACACTTTATTGTCTTATCCTAAGAATGTATGGACCTGTATAATCAATTTGAAAGTAAAGTAGAAGAAATCAATTAAACAACAATAAGCAAATGTAAGTCTTAGAACTATATAAGCAACATGGTACACAAAACAATAATAAAAAAAATATTTTCTTGCTTTTCACGAACATTTAAAAAAACTGTAATTTTTTGGATTTGTTTTCGTCTATGTTTTCTTAAAAGAAACTGGATATGTTATCCATTGGGACTCCAAATTCTGGCAATTCTAGAAAAAATAAGACCTTTGAGTCATTGGGTTTTCACAAGTCTTTCAAGGGTTGAAACTTTTTTGTCACAAGATTTGTTGAAGTCAAGAGGCTTTTGCAAACTTAAAGGAACAAGAAAGGTTTCTCAGTTTTTTTGGAAAGGGGAATGGGTCCCCCTTCTATGCTTGGTTTAGTATTATTTTTCTTGGCTATACTAGAATTTGGGTGAATTACTTTGTAAATTCAGTTAAAAATGGTGTGAAGTCTTTAAAGAAATTTCAAAGAAGTTAAAATCTGATGTTCTCCAACAAGAAGAATGGGAAGCAATTAAATCAACAAATTTCAGATGTCAACTGGCATCAACAGCTTATTCCAGGGAAGAGGGGACATGATTGTTGGAAGTTATGGACTTACCCATACTCAGTCTTAGGGGTCATTTTGAAAGCTTTGCACGTATCAAATTTTCATGACAATCTTTTTCCCAAAGCCTCTTGGGGACCTAGAGATAATTTCTTTCAGGGTTTTTCTGGCCTCGTGGATTCATCCTATACTTTCCCCCTTCACTTCTGCAGTTTTCCTTTTACCTTGAACGTTCCTGGTGTTCATGACCCACCGTTTTGGTTGTTGCTGATCCATTTTTTGTTGAGTTTTTGAGTAAGTAATAGATTCTGTTTGAAAAAGTATGGGATCCAAACCAAGTACGAGGATAGTTTGAAAGAGCATGAAAGAAGACAGAGATAAAGAGTTTAACATCATAAGACAAAGATCCAAAACTTTTTTGATAAGTAAGCCAATATTATTAAAGGGAAATCAACAGTACACGAGAAAATACTGAAGGCCCTAAACATGCCTACAAAGGCCCAAAGAACGACAAGAACAAAAGCGCCCTCCCACCCTCAAACCAACAACCAACCCTCAACCCTCAACCCTATAGCCACCCAAACGAAACCCCTACCAGACCAGCTCAACAAAGCACCCAAACGAGACCCCTTTCAGTCCAGCCCAAAGCCCACAGGCTTCCTAGTGATCGAAGAAGACCCTTCATAGTTAACCGAAGACTTCAAGCCCTTCAACTCCCTGATCATCCTTCCCCCTGATTTTCTAGACGGTTTCGAACAAGGCTGCACCTGATCGCGTTCCAGCGCTGCAAAGATATCCCGCAGTTTTTCCTCTTGACCACCGCACGACACCCCAACCAACTGACCCACAAAGGAAACCATGTCCAATTCCCACGCCGGAGAATCTCCCCCCAAAGCTTTATAAGGGGAACAAACCGCCAAATGTTTATCCACCAACCCATCAACACTACTGATCACAACTCCCGAAACTTCCTCCTCTCCCCCTACTAAGGAAGCTGCTAACCTCCCAAAAACCCCATGGGAAACCAACGGAAGCACATCTGCCCTGACTGGGCACTCAGAAGGACCAGATGACACCGACGGAACACCGGTCGGGCCATCAGAACCTCCAGACGGAAGCGACCCCACCTCCACATGCCGGGCGACTAGATCCGTCGCCGGATCGAAACCGGTAGAGACTGTCCCCGTGGTGGACTCTGCCTGATCTTCAGCTGCCCCAGGAGCGACAACTGCCTCAGTCGCCGCCGAGCCCCCCGCATCTCCACCGGCAAGAAGGTGACTGACGAAACCCAGCCCAGGCGAGGAAGGCTCCTCTAGCACAGCCTCGTCCACAACCTGCTGGATACCCGACCCACAGTCGACATCAGAACGACCCACCTGCCCCACACCAAGACCCGAATTAGAAACAACCTGCTGGGCCTCCATAACACTGCACTAGGCCTCATCGCGTTGGGCTGACCAACAACCCACCTCAGAACGGCCCACCCCAGCCTGCCCCAAACCAAGACGCGAATTAAAAACATCACCCCAGCCAGCCTCCATAACACTGCACTGGGCCTCATCGCATTGGGCCTCACCCATAATAACAACATCACGCTGGGCCTCCTCACCCAAAATAACTTCACGCCGAGCCTCCTCGGGTTGGGCCCTCGCTTGCGATAGCTGGGACACCAGGTTGTTTCCACACACCCGGCACGACATTTGGCTTCTGACCCGCTCGAGAACCCACTCCACCTCAGCACATAATTGCATTAAATGGAGCCACAGTTCGCTGTCAGACGCAACCCCCGTCGCTGCCAGCCCAGAAGCGTTGGGAAGAGTAATTTCCCTAACAGGGTCTGCATGTGGTGCAGTAGGAAAGCTATATGACAAAGGCCTTGACAGGCTACCCACAGCATCCGGCGACCTGCAGCAGTCTCTCTTATCCTCCAGCTTCTTCTCCGGCAGTCCACCCTTCACTATATCAACGAAAGACCAGCCGGCTCTAGCCGGAGCAGCCACCGACAAAGCTCCAAAACTCCATATATGAAAAGAGAAAAATCTGATTACGATCATAATCCAATAAGTGGGCGTCAAACGATGGCTTCCTGGTGTGGTGTAGGTTACTTTTGCCATCTTCTTTGGCATATGAATGTTTTCTTTTGTCGAGTTATTAGCATGTCTCTCTATTCAATTCCTACTTTGGATGAAGAGGTGAAATAGCATGCTATATCCAGAATTGAATACATGCTTATATCATAGTTTATTCAAGGACAGAAAGTAAAAACCAATGGGGCTTTGCAAAGGATACTTGGATTCTTTTCAGTAAAAAGGGGGTGGGGATTTGTTATGGGTGCTCATAAGTACTAGGTTTTCCTTGTTGATTTGGACTGTTAAAAGGAGGAGAAAAGCATCGGCTTTAAGTTGTACAAAATATTGTTGATTTCAAGAAAATTTATCTTTTGAACCCAAGTCTATAACCGGGTCATTTTGTCCTTATACTGTCATTTCAATCAATGATGGTGTTTTTGTTCTTATAGGGAGAGATGTTGGTTTTGGTAGATATGATGCTGGTGGTTGGTTGGTCAGGTGGTATGTGCTGAAAGAGGGGTCTTAACTACTCTTATGGTTCTATAAGTTGAGTTGGTTTAAAAAATTGTCCTTTGCATACCTCGGGTTTACTTTGTTACTGGTTCAAATAATGCCAATAGGACATGCATGTACAAATCACGTGCTTCATGAAGTGACATTATTGTCCATTTTGGTTAAAAAAAAGTGACGTGGTGGTTTACCAAAATTGGCACTTTTCCCTGTTGTATTGTTTATGATTGTTTGTTAAACTATGATATTGAATGGTTGAATTGAGCAGTGGGTAGTGTGTTATTTTGTGAACTGAAGGTTGGCAAATCAAACTTGTGGCTTACCACTGGTTGGCAAAGTGTAGTTTCTCTTAGAAGTGAAATGAAGGTCTGCAAGTGGTAAATTGAATACTCAAGTTTTATGATATGCATTAAACTCTAGAATATGGGTATGTTATACATTGAGTTCATTTTTTAGTGCTTCTGTGGCAGGTTTCTTAGCTGAAAATTAACGTTCAAATTTTGTGTATGGATATCTAGAAAAAAAATTGTGTATGGATAATTTGCCTATTTGTTTTATGTTCCGTCATTGGATTGGTGATGATATTTTGTCTTCTGCAAGCTTTATCTTTTTTTCTTTTCCTGTTTGTCATGGTTATTGCAAATTGATGTGCATTCATTTTATCTTATGTTTGCTATTACTTCTTGTAGGTGTTCCTGTTGGAGTTACAATTGAAAGTCTCCGCTGTTTTGCATTTCTTTGCTCTCATTCAGAAGATAGATTGCTAATTCAACTTTTAGCTGAATTTCCTTCAGTTCTCATCCCATTGGCTAGTGATAACCAGGTCTGAATTGAAATCGAAATTGAAATTCAAATTCTGATCATATTCTTATTATTACTTGTTTCCAACACTCTTTGTGGCTGTTTTGAGTTACAGTATAAATATTACAAGTGAGATGATTGTTTATTTCTTGCAGTTGTTACATGTAAGTATACTTCATTCCTATGTTATGGTTCCTTGAAATCTATTGTCTTTCCTTTCAGGATATAAAGATTGCTGCAATGAACTGCATTGAAGGACTATATGCTCTGTGGCTTCATGCTGACTTTTCTAGCAAGAGAAATGGTATTGTTGCTGTTGTCATAAGTTTGTTATTTGTTCTGACTATCTATTCTGTCCCAATTTGAATGTGTTCTCAATCTGTTAAACATCAGGGAATAATGCAATTTGGAGCCATTTTCTTGATGAACTCTTGGGCTTGATGGTTCAACAAAAAAGGCTTATATTGTCGGACAAACAATTTTTGGTGTCATTGTTGGAATCTTTGCTTAGCTCATCTTGCAATAGTCTTCTAGCGCCTCAAAGTATTCAGCAGAGGTACCAATATAATGTTCTTCTTATAAGTATTCAACAGAGGTACCTATGTAATGTTATAATTACAGTGTACACATCATCATCTTAATTGATTGTTCTCCTTCGCTCAAAAGATTTATGCTATTCATGCATGTGTGATGCTTCTCCAGCTTCTATAACTTATTTTTTGTGTGTTGTTACCTTTTCACTTGGCTGTCAGAAGATGTCTTTATTTGCAGGTTTCTTTTGACGTTTCTCTTCCATGATTGTATATCTGATCATAGTTCACAGATAGTGTTGATCTTTGGTGGAAACTGCCAATGATAAACTTCTGTTTAGCCAATTGGTCAGTAGGCAGGATGGCTCAAGCGTGTACTACGGATACTTTACATCCAAATTTGGGATTTAAATCAAAGGTTGCCCATAGTAGTTTTACAGTAACACACGTTTGGATGTTCTTTTCCCATGAAAGAATATGGTCAATGTAGTATTATCATGGATCATAATAGCCAATTGCAACAGTCCTTGCTTATTTTAGGGGCTTAGTTTAAATAGTCTGTTTTGGGAGCCTGATTTCTGAAGCCTAAGATTACATAGTTTTTGATTTTGCAATCTGTGGATAGCAACTGCATTGGGTTTAGAGGATGTTTCTCACCTTGTGTTTCTAGCTCCATCGTTATGCCTTTTGCTTTCTGAGCTATTTGAGGCTGAGAATTGACATTCTTCCTCTTGCTCTACCTCCCTCCTCCTCCTCCCCTCCCGCCCCCCTCATTTTGCCTCAAATTGCTTCTTTGTTCTTTTTTTCCCTGTGAAGGAAAACTCTTAAGGTCGTGCATGTTTCATTGTTTGTCAACCATAAAGTCATCTTCTTTGACAGATCATCATCATCATCAGTTGTAGGTCATTCATGAAAAGTTTTGAAGTTTCTAGGTATTTTGATTTTTGGATATTTTTTAATTAAGCATACTAATCCTCCTCTTTTATTCCCCCAATACTTTTCAGGTTTGGTCAATCAACAAAAGAACAAATCCTCGCCTTTATTTTGGGTTCTGCTCTAAAACTTTCTGATTATGGGAAGGTTTGCCCTCTATCCTTTATCACATATTTCCATGTTGTTACTTACTGGCACGTAGAACTTCTCTAGAGACATTTGGTAGTGGGAAAATGTAAATTGGGTTGATTGCCTTTTGCAGCTAATGATACTATCTTTACTCAAAGGAGTGGGCGGTGCCATTGTGCATGTTAAGGATGTGGAGTCCCTTTTATCTTTACTTTTGGAGAGACGCAGACAATATTACTTTGAATCGGATCAGTCATGCCAGAAGTTATCGAAAATTGAGATTGAGATCCTGAACCTTCTCTTGGAGGTAAGTTACGAGATGGTCCTGAAATTTGTGAGTTTCTATCTCCCTTTAGTCTTGTATTTGTTTTTAATTTGAACTTCATCATCTGCCGTATCAGAGCTGTGCTATGCCCTTTTCACTTGATGGACATGCTTTCAAAGATTATTTGTTGAAGGCGTTGCAAGTAAGAAGTTGTTTGTAACTCATACAGATCTTATTCCCATTTTCTTTAGTCTGCTGTTTCCTTAAGATATGTTGAAGTCTTGTTTTGGATTCTTCAGTTGGACAATGTGGCTTCTGAAGACCCAGCTGTTCTACAGCCCTGTATCACGGTTTTGAAAAAGCTCAATGGTCATCTTTACAGTGGATTGAATGATGATACACAGGTGACTTTTGTTCCTTAATTGGAAGTTCCTGTTGCTTTGAAATCATGAGTCTGAAACATTTTCTATGACTTGTTTTTGTGAACGTGGAACAAAAATTTCTGGCTGCCTATCCCACACAGCTAGTATGATTAGGATGTTTGTTCCGAACGTGTATGGATTTGTATGAAACTGTAGGGATTTCAGGTTTCTGAGTGGAGACTGCAGTTTTAAAATATCAAGCTAGGGGTTTATGCCCAATAGTTTCTTTATCACGTATTCAATTTCTGACTATTACTCACTGTCGGATTCCGTGACTAAAACAATTGTAACAGTCACAGGTGAAACTTCCAACAAAGCTCTCATTTTAAGTATGGTCAAGATGATTGTTCCAAACATATATTAATTTGGGTGTCCTTATCAAATATATTGATTTGGATGCAACTGTTTGTCTTTTGGGCTTGTGAGAGTTGAGAGTTCAGGCTTTTGTACACGTCGTGTTAGGGCATAGCCTTAAAAGTTCAAGGTAGTGGTTTTCGCCCAGTAGTGTTTGTATCAACTCTTCATTTTTGCACTGTTACTCGTTGTTGGACTCAAACCACTTGACCACTAATAGTATTCACACATGAAGCTTACAACAAATCTTCTCCTTCAATTGGGTCTTCTATCATTACACAATTAGCATACTATTGGGCTACACTTTCCCTTGAATGGGGGGAACCTTGCTTAACATTCCAAGTGTCACGTGTCACTGTAAACTTCAATTGCTTTTCATTCGAGTGATTTTACTCAACAATGAGAGGATCTAAAATTGGCCTGTAAAAAAAATTAAGCAAACGATAAATATTTTGCTATTTACCATTGAAAATAAGAACAACTTTTGTGTTTTCCACTTGACTATGTTGATAGTTTGTTTATTAGCATATTTGGAATCTCCTGAACCACATTTGTTGATAACATTATTTTGGTTTACACTTGGAATTTCTAGACATAAAAGTTTTCGATCAGTAAAAGATTACATGGGAGTAATAATTCAAGTTATTACTGGTATGGCTGAATTTTATTCTTTTTGGTCTCTGTTTTTTTAGCAGGAGCTTCTATTTTATCAACTTGTGTTATTATTTCGGAATCCGAATGGCGATGTACAAAATGCAACCAGAGAGGCCTTGCTGCGGTTAAACGTTTGTCCCTTACTTTTCTCAGATTCTTCTATTTGTTGGAGTATCTTCACTAGTTTTTGTTATGGCTTGGGTTTTCCTAGTAGTTGAAATCTGTTGCTTGAACATTTCTGCTGATGGTAAGCTCCAGTGTTGGTCTATGTTATTGGATGCTTTGAGGGAGACAGCGAATTACTATTTCTACGATTATGCTGGTCAATCTCTTAGGAAAAAGTTGACATGCATGTTTCTTTTCTGATGGGCGAAAGTGATTAGACCTATTGACATTTTGGATTCTTTTTTTACTGCCATTTCATGGTGAAAAGGTGCTGAAAATCTAAGTTTGATCCACTAAGCAACAATCACTTCCATTGGATAAATAAACTCTGTACCGTACATGGACTTATATTCAGAAGGTGGACAAAATAGAGGGGGGTAATTGGAGCCCTTTATTCCCCGTATATTCTGGCTGCTATTTTGTACCAGTCGAACTGTGTATCCTAGTAGAACTCTAGATGGATTTAGCTATTTTAAGGTTTGTTTCTTAAGCTTTTAAAATGAAAAAATAAGCCTCCACATGGGGAGTCTTTGGATATAAAAATGATTGTCACAAGGGCATTTTCTTCCTTCAGGAAATTCTGTAACTATTTTTTTATTCTTTGATCAGAATATGATATACTGAGATTGCTGAACCACTTTGTTTCTTCTATTTGCTTTGTGCTTATATCCATACAATTTGATGTGATGGATTGCACTTTTGGTTGAAGAAAACATATAATGAAAATGAAAAGCTTCATTGTTGTCACTTCATTGGCGTTCTGCAGAATATTGATCAGTGTCTGAAATATTAGGTTAGTGACATTCCAATAAGAATTTTCTGTATTGCAAAATGATTTTCTATGGCTTGCGGGTTTAACCTCGATCGTTAGATTTTCTACAATAGCAAACTAATCTTCTTCCATATTATATATTAATGTAGTTTCGTTTCTACTATTTTGTTTATTTTTTCAATCGTATATTGTAATGTGTTTATCAGAAAGAAAATAAAATCTAATTAAGTACCACAAGTCAGTGCTTTGGGGTCCATCCACTTTTTGTTCTTATAAGCAATATGAATGTAAATGATGCCTTTTGTATATTGCAGATATCTTGGTCCACTCTCGGGAAGATGGTCACTTTTATATCTAAGCAGGAAAGTCCCATAGTTAGTTCTGCATGTGGGAAGAAGAAAAAGAAAATAAATGTGCAGAGTTCTTATAATGTGATATCTAAAGGAGAAGATGCACTTTCTTTCCTTAGCTCTCTCCTTGATATTTTGCTGCTGAAGAAAGACATTGCAGACAGGTCTGCTTTTAGCTTCCCGTTTTGTAATTTTCTACTATGCTGGTGCTTTGTACTCACTCAGACTAACTAGATTCAATTTATTGATTACAGGGACTCTCTTATAGGACCCTTATTTGAGCTTCTTGGCAAGGTTTTTTCTGATGAGTGGATACACAGCTCTTTTACCCAAGATGAAAGATGGACCCAAGTATCACCCAGCATTTCTCAGACCATGTCTAGCACTGTGTGTTACATTCAGCAGACGCTGCTAAACATCCTGGAAGATGTTTGTACTTCACTTGTCAGTGCCGTTCCACTTAAGGTGTGTCACCAATTTCTAGATTTTGAAAATGAATTGGAAATGATGATTTCCTACGTGGCCTATCAGCTTCTATCGTTCTGCAATTTTAGTATTTATTCCTGTTTCCTGTGATGACATGTTACTCATGTTCACGGCAGGCTGACATTGTACAAGAAATGGACATCAAATTGTTGGTTGCGTGTGCCCGTTCCCGTTCTGCAAAGGATGGAGTAACCCGTAACTATGTATTTTCAGTAATCTCATCTGTTGCAAAGGTCGTCCCTGAAAGAGTCTTAGAGCATATACTTGATATTATTGGTATTATTGGAGAATCCACTGTTTCACAGGTTTGTTAATATACTTGCTTTTCTTGCATAATTTACTATGTACTGTATCTTATAGGTGTGTGCCTGATAATGGTGTTGCTGTTGGATAATGTCATAGTACTCAATTAGGGGTGAAAGATCACTTGATGGTCTTGAGACTCTTTGAAGAGCTTATTAGATGTTTTACACAAGCTTTGAACTTCGTCCTTTGGTTTGAGTTTTGGTTGCCAGATGCTTAAGCTAGGGTAAAAATTTGGTTCTTAAAGTTAAATCCCCTTTCTTTTTTATGGATTACTTAGCAAACATAGCTTTTTCATGTATATGACATTGAATCTATGAAATCTTCCTTCCCCCTTGGTTATTGGAGGAGATGCCACCTAGTCTAACTACGATTGGCGACAGTCTATTTTGGGGTGACAATTCAACAATTTAGTTCTAGGCTAATCCCTTTAAACTTTATCATCTGCCAGCAGAATGACGGTCACTCTCGGCGGGTCTATGAGGATCTTATATCAGTTGTTGTTCCCTATTGGCTGTCTAAGACACATGATATGGAGAAATTACTTCAAGTGAGCAATCTATCCATCTTTAGCAGTCATCGTCCTTTTGCCCATTGATTGTAGTTGTGCGTGATCTGGTGTTCTTATGTGCTTGAGTTCTTTCCTTTAGGTTTTCATGAACGTCTTGCCTGAAGTTGCTGAGCATAGGAGGGTATCAATTGTTGGATACTTATTAAGGTATTAGTAATATATTCTTCACGACAACTTACAGATTCAATTTTCTGGTGTTCATCTCAGGGCTGTTTAACAGGGTCATTGCATCAAGATTTTTTCTTTTGTTCCACAAGGATAGAAAATCTGTCTGAAAATTGTCCGATTCTGTTTGAAACCAAAAAAAAGTCCCTGGAAAAAAGGATAAATGATAGCCTTGGTAAAATGCCTCGACTGTGATTCAATAATTCATGTTTATCTGTTGGGTGCTGTAGTTGGTAGGATGATCCTGTAGTCAGTTCTTTCCGGTAGATTGTTGTCCCAAGGTTAGTTAGGCAGTCCCTATGTCGTTTTCCCGTAGATTCAGCGTTGAAGCTAAGGAGTTCCAGGTTTCAGTTTTAGCCAATGGAATCGTCGGAGTGGAGTCGGAAAGCTATGAGCTCGATCTTCCTTGGGAGGTATGGTGCTGTTTGGATAGTGAACTTGGCTAGTTGGTTGCAGATGGTTGACAATAAGGAGGAGGTTGTTGTCAAATTTAAAGAAGCTTCTCGGGGCTTCTTGGCGCAAAGGTGCGATAACAAAGCTGGGAAAGGAGTGGTTATGATACTGGAAGGCAAGGAGGGAGTTGGTTGGAAGAAGTTCGCGGATGTGTTTCAGGAGCTAGTTTCTCACCTTAGTCAGCTTAAACGTGGGAAAGAGGGCTTTTATGGAACTGGAGTGCGTAAAGAGATTTCCTTTGTTGAAGTCGTCAAGACAGGACAGTCGGGGGAGAGGTCTGGGGGCCAGTCTCTGGCTGAGGGGGTTGGAGTGAGTAGGGGTGGAGCGGGAAAGATGAAGGAGACGCATGATGTCTCGCATGCAAATGTAGACGCTGTAAGTACATTTTCCAAGGGCCAGATATTTAATGTAGAGGTGGTTGGCAGTGAGACACTTTACATGTCCTTGTGGAGAAAAAAATTGTTGGGAATTCGAAAAGAAGTAGACGATCTACTTGAGTTGATGGGAGGTGAGAATGGGTCGGGCAGCTTGCATTTGGACCCTGACCACACTGATGGTATGCGGATTGGAAGGAGACTGGATCAGGGAGATGGGCTGGGCTCATTTTCTTCTAACCCAGAAAGCCCAGATAATGCAGTATGGTCTCAGCTGGGCTTGACTGGATGGGCTTCCTCGTCTGGGCTAAAACCTGGTGGCCCAGAGGCCTTAGATGACTTTTCAGGGGCCCTGGTTGTGAAAGAAGGGGTGACCTTCACGGCAGGGTCGGGTCTTGGTGGCGACCCAGCTCTCGTGCACGTTTCTAAAGTCGCGGAGCTTGGAGGCAAGGCTGGTGGGGCTACCCACTCTCCGTTGGCGGCAGCCCACTCACCGGTGCCTTTTGTGGTGGCCGGCGACTGCCTGGAGGCCCTTCCGGTGCCGGAGTTGACGTCGGAAAATCTAGCCTTGCTTGCCGAAAGGAAGCTCTCATTTTCTGGGGTGCCGAAAGCTGCTGTAGTGGGCACTGAGGTGGTCGACGACTCTCCTATGGTGACTTCTGATGGGCTCGAGTCAGCTGGTGTGGTGGGGAGTTTGTAGGTTTTCTGGATTTTCTTAGTTTCTTAGCTTGTATGCTTTAGTTTTTGTCAGTACAATCTCTTGTACTGTCATTTCTCTTTTCCTTTAATAAGATTGACTTATAAAAAAAAGAAACACATTCAATTTTCTTGTTGATTCTCCACCTGCTTTAGTTGACATGCTTTTTCACAGGACTCTGGGAGAATCTAGTAGCTTGGCTTCACTACTTGTCCTTCTATTCCGTTCATTGGTTTCCAGGAAGGGACTCTCTTGCCTTCATAATTTGTGTGATTTAGAGAGTTTCACATCAGTGATTCATAGAGAGTGGGAGTATGTCTTTGCGGTGCAAATTTGTGAGCAATATTCATGCCTGATATGGCTTCCTGCTCTTGTTCTGCTGCTTCAACAAATGGGAAAAAATAATCTGTGCCAAGACCTATGCATGGAATTGCTACTTGCCCTGCAGTTCATTTTACTGAAAATGCAGGATCCAGAGTTTGCATTTAAGCTTGAATCAGGGGAAGATTCAGATGGCATTCAGGTACAAATGCTTTCATTCTTTCTCTTTTCCTGTAGAATAAGAGATTGGGGACAATTGCTGGGCATCCCTTTAATTTGCTTTCAGTGCATTGGCCTTGTTCGCCACATTGTAGTGAGAATAGTTGTCAAATGCACATCGTTTGCCCCAATGCATGTATCTTATAGTTTTCTTTTCTTGAGTGATTGTCATTTTGCATGTTGGTTATCAACGACGTACTCAGCATGTTTGATATATGTCTGAATGAGTTTGAATGTGGAAGGGAGACATGCTGACATCTGAGGCACCCATATGTGCTGCGACCTATTCTGTTAACCCTTTTCCATTTTAATGGGTACCCAGTGATTACAATTACAATGGATGTGCTGGTGGTTTAATTTGCAGAGAACCCTTGAAGAACTCCTGGAACAGGTTGTTTCTCTCACACAACTTGTGGATGCAAGTCGGAAGCAAATAAATGTTCATGTTGTTATCAGGAAAGAATTAAAGAACTGTGTGCATGCTGTCTTGAGGCCAATCACTCTGCATATGATCCCTTCAGCATTCTTCAACAGCATTGTCAAATTGCTTGGCGGTACAGATGGCAATGTGAAAAAGAAGGTACTTCCTGTGATGGCACATTTTTTAAGAAGACAGGGTGAAAGAGGATCTGCTCTTATTGCCAGTTTTTGGAGTGTTTTTCACCTGTCTCAATTGGACAAAGTAATTTTGGCATATTGGTCCTCAAAGAGGGCACTTCCTATCATTTAACTGTAAATCTGTTTTAAGCCTATATTGTTTCTCGTCACTTTTTTTAAAAATGTTCTTTTAACGATATGAATGCATTGGACCGCAAAGAAATTCAAACTTGAGTGGTTGGGATTTTGAAGAGATTCACCCTTAGCACCTTATAATCCAATACTTGTAACAAAAAAACCACCTTATACTTCAATCATTCAAGTGCACTACATTTGTCAGGTACTTGATATAGTAAGTTATACTTCTATGCAGGCTCTTGGGCTACTGTGTGAGAGGGTTAGGGATAATGAGACAGTTAAGTCGAAGAGTAAGGGTGGAAGACGTTTCAACACAAAACCATGTAGTGATTGGCATCATATGGATGAGAGTGTTCTTAAATCATTTGACAAGATGTCTTTGGAAATCAATCGTTTAGTCGATGAATCTCTCGACAACTCAAATCCTTCATTGAAACTGGCAGCACTTTCGGCACTAGAAGTCTTGGCCAACAGGTTTCCTGCTAATTATTCCATCTTTAGCAGGTCCCTTGCATCTGTTGCAAAAGGTATATCTTCACACAACTTGGCTCTATGTTCTGGCTGCCTTCGTGCAACTGGTGTTTTGGTCAATGTGCTTGGACCGAGGTCTGTAGCTGAGCTTCCTCGCATAATGGACTGTGTGATAAAGATTTCTGGCAAAGTCTCCCTGTGTTCAGATCTAAAAACAAAAGTTTGTGGCAACAATATTCCTGTTGCAGTATCAACTTCCAAGGAGTCTCTTGCTCTGTCTGTTCTTTTCGCATTGGAGGCAATTGTAGACAAGCTCGGTGGTTTTTTAAATCCCTATCTTGGAAATATCATGGAAATTTTGGTGCTTTTCCCAGAATATGTATCAGGATCAGATCAAAAGTTGAATTTGAAAGCTGATATAGTCCGTAAACTCCTCACCGAGAAAATCCCGGTAAGCCTTCCTCTTAAAAATCTGTTAGTTGTCTTTGTTCTAGAAACCCAATACGTTGATGCGGTTTTTGTTTTGAAACTGGATCTTCTTTTGCAGGTGCGACTTGTCCTTCCACCTTTACTAAAGATTTACTCTAGCGCTGTTCAGTCTGGAGATTCAAGCTTGGCAATCACTTTTCAAATGCTAGCAAACTTAGTTCATGCAATGGATAGATCATCTGTTTACAGTTACTATACAAATATTTTTGATGTTTGCTTGCTTGCTCTTGATCTACGCTGTCAACACCCTATTTCAGTTCAGAAGATAGATGTTGTAGAAATAAGTGTCATCAATGCAATGACTACTCTGACTATGAAACTTACCGAGACTATGTTCAAGCCTCTTTTCATTAGGAGTATTGAGTGGGCAGACTCAGATATGGAAGAAACTTCAAGTACAGGAAGTACCAATGTAGATAGGGCTATAACTTTTTATAGCCTGGTGAGCAAACTGGCAGAAAGCCATAGGTCAGTAGACAGCTTATGCTCTTGGTTCTACTCTATCTATGGTTTCTAGTTTTCTTTCATGTTACCTAATTTTTCCCTTCATTCTTTTTCTTGTTTTTTGGGTTTCTTGCTGTTCGGTGCCTGATCTTTATGTTCTTGGTTAAGGCTTTCACCCCTTGATTTCATTTAGTAGGAGAAACTCATGATGGCTTTCCAGGTACCAGGTTTAGTTGTCTGTCCCGTAGCTGGTATTAATAATCATAAATACGGATGAAATATAAAATTGATATTGAAACAAAATTGGTGTTGAGCAAAATTGGTGGGTTTATATGCAAACATCTCAATGTTGGCTGCTTTTGTTTTATACCGGTGCTCTTTGGATGCTCAATAAGGTGGCTAGCTTTTGGTATGCCTGGCTTGCCATGTGTTTATTTATACAGACAGAGTATTGACAGACACTTCCCCATTGGCAGTAGATGGGCTCATACTTCTTTCCTTCTTCCTCTTTTATGAAACTCTTCCAAAAATGGATTTCACTGAGGAAGCAGCGAATAGAAATTTACTTCACTTATGAGCCGGAGGGTGTGATGATACTAGGTTTAAAAATCTTCTGCGATGTCTTTAGTTGCTTGAAGGTGGAATATAGTCTGTCAATCTTTGAGACCATGCTTCATGGTTAGGGCAAAGTACTGGCATACTGGTATTGGTAAACTGGTGAAGTCACAGAGGCAGAATCGGAAAAGGTTGGATACCTACCGGGCATCTCAAACATCGATAAGGGTGAATGCTTCAATTAGGGTGATATTTTTCTCATATGAATGTTAAGGATTGCTACTAGCAAGGATTGGTTATGTCATAGACCTAAATTTCACCACAATAAACCACAATCACCATAACAGATTAGTTGAGATGAATAGATACTTTTTGAACTCATTCTTGGGCTTTTTTTTTCCCCTTCTTCCATCTTTTGCTGGAGGTGATAAAACATCTAGCGAGTCTCTGTGCAAGTGTTCTCTGTATTTTCCCTTTTCTTTCTATGCTCAGGATTGGATTGGAATCCATTTGTTAAAGTTGTACAAATATGTCAGCAGTTATTTTATGTTCAGACCCAAGGTGTCAAAAATCATAACTGTCTATGATTTTTTTTTCAATAATTAGGATATATTTTCCGTCTTGTGTTGCTAAGTAGAGGTAATTCGTAATTGTCAATAGTCAAAAGGGGTAGCACAGATTCCAGGGGCCACATCTCAACTGGAGATCACTGGTTCAAACTTTCCCCCTGCCGTGGCCAATGTCATATAATTTTGCAGTTGGTGATGTTTTGTTTACTGGTCTTCGTCTCATTCCTATTTATGTATATTGCAGGTCCTTATTTGTTCCTTACTTTAAATATTTGCTTGAGAGTTGTGTACATCATCTTACTGACGCCAGAGATTCAAAAATTTCTGGATTGACACGAAAGAAAAAGAAGGCCAAGATTCAGGAAGCAGGCAATATGGAGGAAAACAGTGTTTTATCACTTCGAAACTGGCATCTCAGGGCATTGGTCATATCATCATTACATAAATGCTTTCTCTATGATACTGGGACCCTGAAGTTTCTGGACTCCTCAAATTTTCAGGCTAGTCAAGCTCTACCTTTTTCTCCTCAAACTTTGTAGAAGGCCGGATTCATTTTGGCAAATACATAGCAGCTGTTTACTTTACTTTTTCACATTTAGATTTCTGTTTGGGAACTTGTGTTGCATCTTGTGTGAGCTCACTGCAAGCTGCTGTAGTGGTGCATTTAATTGCTTGTGCATTGTGATTTTCCCTTTCTCAAGACTCACTGAATTTCACGCTTCAGCTGTTGGAATGTCTCATCTCACTAGGTCTTTTTTTTTTCCTGACAATTGATATGGGTTTCAATTTCACAAGTTTCAAAAAATGGTGCGCATCTCAGATGTCTTCTCTTGTGTTTTGAGGTGGTTTTCGGTCTTCGAATTAATTTGTCGAAGTCCGAGGTTATTCCCATTGGAAGGGTTGACAATGTTCAGGAATTGACGGGTATTTGGACTGTACGATGTCCTCGTTGCCCATGAGATATCTGGGCCTTCCGTTGGGGGCTAGTTTTAAGTTTGTTCATATTTGGGATGAGATTATTGAAAGGATGGAGAGGAGGCTGGTAGGTTGGAAGATGATGTATCTTTCCAAGGGCGGTAGGCTTACCCTCATTAAATCTACTATTTCGTCTTTCGACTTATTTTCTTTGTTCCTTATCCCGGTTGCGGTGACTAATAGGTTGGAAAAGATTCAAAGGGATTTCCTTTGGTGCAGCGATGAGAATGTGCACAAATTCCATCTTGTGAAGTGGGAGTTGGTGTGTTCTCCTTTTCATAATGGGGGTTTAGGGCTCCAGAGTATTTCCATGTTTAACAAGGCTCTTTTGAGTAAGTGGTTGTGGCATTTTGGACATGAGAGGGATAGGCTTTGGAGGCTTGTCATTGCTGCAAAATATGAGAGTTATGCGGGTGATTGGAGGTCTCTTCCTATTCAGGGGTCTTATGGAGTTAGCCTTTAGAGATTTATTAGCGAAGGGTGAGATGTCTTCATAAAGCATATTAGGTTCTTGGTGGGGAGTGGTGTAAGGGTTAGCTTTTGGCAGGATGTTTGGTTTTTTCTTTGGCTTTCCGTTGGTTTTTTCTGTCTTGTTATAAAGAGGCTACGGTGGTGGAATTTATGGTGGGGAATGATGGTTTTGTAGCGTGGAATGTTCCCTTTATTAGATCAGTGAATGATTGGAAGTTGGAGGAGTTCTCCACGTTCTTCTCTTCTTGTATGGGTCGGTGCTTAGGAGAAAGGAGGAAGATGTCTTGGACAGGTTCTAAAAATGGTTCGTTTTCGGTTAGGTCTATGTACACTCTTGTTGCTAGTAGGAACAACTTGTCTTTTCCTTGGAAAGGGGTGTGGAGGTCAAAGTGCTCTTTGAGGGTGTCTTTCTTTGTGTGGGAGGTCATGCACGGGAAAATTCTTACTATGGTTAATCTTCAAAGAAAAGGAATTTATATTGCTGATTGGTGCTATCTTTGTCGCGGTGACGGGGAATCGGTTGACCATGTGCTCCTCCATTGTCCTTTCACGCGGGGGCTTTGGAATCATGTGCTAGGCATTATGAATTTTTATTGGGTGATGCCCGAGAAGGTGGCGGCGTATTGTGGAGTTAGAATAGGAGGTTTTCGAATCCGATTGCCAAGGCTATTTGGGGAATAATTCCTTAGTGCATTTGGTGGTCTTTGGAGGGAGCGGAATAGTAGATGTTTTGATGATTGTTCATTGTCTTTGGTGAAGTTGCAAGGATTTTTGTTTTTATCTCTTTTTAGTTGGGCTAATGCGGTGCTTGGTTGCCCTTTTGTTGATTTTCATGATTTTCTTAGTTTTGTTGCTTGTTTGGACCAAGCAATTTCGGTATAGTCCTATTTACTGTTTCTCTTTTTCTAATCAGATTGGTACTTATCAAAAAAAAAATGACGCGCATGCACACAAGCACACATAGGGGGTGGTGATAGGTCCCCACAGTTCAAGCAATTGCTATGTCATTGTTGTGTGCCTACAAAGTAGGGGCGTGGTAAATCGTTTTTTTGTCTAATCAGGGTTTCACAGATGCTTTAACAGGAGAATAGACTATAAGATCATGATGGTGCAGGTAGTTAAATACATTCTGGATTGTTTTTTGAACCCTTTTCAAGTGTTCATGGTTTTTCTTTCTGTTGCATTATGGCAATTGTTACAAGAGGCTGATTTGAAAGAATATATCCATACGTTTTCCTCCCTTCTTGTGCATAATCCATAACCAATTTTGTAATTCTTTTTCTTTCTTCATGTCTTTGTTATTCCATTTTTCCTTTTAATTTTAAGCTTCGCATGCCTTCTGCAGGTTCTGTTGAAACCCATTGTTTCACAGCTTGTTGTAGAGCCACCGGCTTCTCTTGAAGAGAATTCAAACATTCCATCCGTGAAGGAAGTTGATGACTTATTGGTTGTTTGCATCGGTCAGATGGCTGTTACTGCCGGAACTGACCTGTTATGGAAACCCCTGAACCATGAGGTGAGTTTCCAAGCTATTATACTTGTCTGCAGCAATCTGTCAATGCCGTTTACCAGAAGAGAAAAGCATCGGAGCCTCATTTATTGATATTAAAATAATTATTGGTTTAAATACTAAATGTGTAGCTGATGTGCTAAAACATGCATTTGATGTTTTATTTCAATTAACTAGGCCAAAACATGATTAGACAAAAAAAAAAGAGGCAAAACATGCTGTGCTTCTTGACCAGTTTATGGTGATTGTTTTCAAATACTGGAATTTACTTTATCTAGGCCTCAGCCTTGCATCTTGCTAATTCCTTTCTTTCTTTTGTCTGGAGAAAGACCAATTGCTTCTGATGTCCCTGAGATTTTGCCTAGTTGTTTGATTCTTTCTTTCCTATAAAAGAAAGTTTGTTGCAAATTTCATCCCTTACTTCATTTTGATCCATTCCTTTTTGAACTGTCGTTTGCAGGTTTTGATGCAAACTCGGTCTGACAAGTTGCGGGCTAGAATTTTGGGCCTGAGAATTGTTAAATATCTTCTGGAGAAACTGAAAGAAGAATATTTAGTATTCTTGGCAGAAACCATCCCCTTCGTTGGTGAATTGCTCGAGGACGTGGATATATCTGTTAAATGTCTTGCACAAGATATTCTCAAGGAAATGGAGTCCATGAGTGGGGAAAGCCTCCGGCAATATCTTTGACGTTGTAAACTAGCTGATGATCCCCTTGGTATCTTTCTTAAGAGGGGACACATATCGGGTGTAGCAGATATCGGCTCTCGGGGTTTTGTTTTTGGTAGAGTTCTTCTAGGGAGGCTGTAAAGTGTAGACTTGTCAGTTCATAGTATGCTTAGAAAAAACAACAGGCTTTACCACAGTTTGAGCTAGTTTAGGATTTGCTGAGTGGTCATGGCTTTGAGGCCTTGTAACCTGATTACTGTGTTAAGAAATCGTCTTGTGTAAACTTATTAAAGTTATATATTATTGTGGCGTCGGAAACCCATATAGTTTTATGCTAAACTGTGCCTAAAATATCCAAGTATTGCTCTTCTTTTGTAGTTGTACTCTTGTCGGTTTTTTACATGGATTATACGGTCATAGTAGAACTTGTATATAATATACAGTATTTTTCTACACTAAAGGTGGGTACTGTATTATCAATTATTGTCAATTTATGAAAGCCACTGAAGTTTTCCACTATTGTCGGCATGTTATTCGTAATCACTAATGTTCTTATGAGAAGAAAATTAAATAGATCTATTTAATTTAATTCTTTGCCACAAGGTATAACAGAGAACTGTAAGAAAAATATATTTGATGTATTAAATTACTTAATTAGCGCTTGATAATAGGTGTTTTTTCTCAGTGTCGGATTATAATGTTCAGATTCACATTAATTTTATTATACTTATTTTAAAGTTCTTTTTTTTTCTATACTTATTGTAAATTTAGTCGTAGCGAAATTCATGCCTTTCCCCCTTGTTTGCCGTACTTCATTTACACTGATTTTAATCTATTTAGCTACTTATTTTGGGATAACCTGAACTGTCAAGTTGGAAAATAATAATAATAACAATAAAAAAAAGGAAACGGAACTCGTGTAACGGCGTGGAGCCTTCTCCTGCCAATGATTAGCGCGCTCTCTCTCTCTCTCTACTGGCTTTCGCAGGGTTTAAGACTTCAGAAAACACAAAAAAAAAAAAACTTCTGAAAAACTTAAGTGCAAGAGTAAGCAGAGAAACTGGTCCCTGTAAGTTTTGATTCCAGGGTAAGAAAATTCTGCTCATTGATTAATTCATCTTTTGCTTAATCTGGACTAAGCTCTTCGTTTTTCTGCTAACAAAATTGATGAAAACAATTGACATTTTGCACTTTTTTCGTCGCCCTTATTCTAAGAAACCGTTCGATCTCTTATCTTTTTCATTTTGTTTCGAACCCCGGGGAGTTGGGAGGAGATGGGGTTAGAAATGACATTCCTTCATTAGGAGCTTCGTTAATTTGCTTGATGCACTTGTCGACAGAAGCAAAAGATTCGTTTCATTTTGCTGTGTTTGAAGCAATCCTTATTTGAATCTTTTTAGGGAGCTCATGATGTTTCAAAGATGGGGTGGAGCAATCGCTAATCTTTCGAGAGTTGCTTTGCAATACAACTTGAAATTTGGAACAGATTTCAATGTTGTTTCGCGACGAAGCTATGCCAAGGTTGCTGCGGCTGCTACTGATTCCGTCGAAAAAGACCTCCAGAGTGAACCGAAGGTACGGCTAAGGACCTAGTTCTGTGAATATATGCGTTGGATAATTTGATATAAATAGTCCTGGTAGCGGTAATCATTGGTTTTATTTGAAACCTGTTTAAGGATACTTGTTAATCTCTTCTAGATCCTCTAATTGGATCATTATTTGCGAATCTGCTCTCTCATGGTTGCGTTTGTAACTACCTTTACCGATGCATTTGCATGGTTTTCGTAACATAGAACTCCATAATCGTCGTATTTTTTTCCCCACGTGATCTTGTTAAAGTAAATATCTTATTTGTTACTATGAAACAAAAATTTAGGCGATAAGTTGTATATCGTTTACAGGAGGTTAGGGTAAACAAAGTGTCCCTTTCTCCGTTTTCTGTGCAAGTTAATTCTGTTGCCTTTTGTTTATTGCAACCTATAAGTCTTTTCCTCTTTCTCCCTTTTCTTTGTGGAGTTATTATCCATGGAAAATCATATGGTTCTATAAAACTATGGAGACAGCTTGATGTTCCTTGTATTAAAATGTCATTAACTTCGCATATCATATACTGCAGTAGATGTTAAAATATCTATTCATCCTTTTAATGCCATTTAACCCGCTTAGCTTGAACACTGAAAGTCAGAGCTACTATTCAACAGATTAATTTGGATAGAATGTTTTGGTCTAAGCCCTGTTCATTGGCTTTGGCCCCGGATTCTTCCCTGAGAGTCGAAGAACCAAATTATGAGGGCGTTAAGCGTATTTTCTTCAAGTTGATGTTGTTTTATAGTAAACAAAGCAAGTCTATTCGAGGGGCAAACGTGGTGTACCGGCGAATTGTTTCTCAAGTTGATAAGCCTCTGATTTATGAAGGTGATTCCTTCCTCATGCTATTGACTGTGCTAAGAAAAATGCTAGATTTTTCTGTCTTTTCTTTTGTTTTATTTAAATACTTCATTTTTGGTTGCTGCTAGAGGGATAAATATTGAATAACTATACATTTTTCAAGGTGCTTTGGAGAATGCAATTTGCTGGTGTCTTATAATTGACTGCATTTGGCATAATCACTGCATATATTACATCAGAGAACATTTGGCATTGGTTTATAAGGTCATCTAGGAAATGCAAACAAATTAAGCTATTGCATGAAAAGGTTTGGTGGTTGAATTTTTCATCTTCTATGATAGTTTCCCGTCATACCAAGGCAAATGTCAGACAAATGTGTATTTACATGTTTTGTTTTTTGTGATTTCCTATGTTTTCAAATGTTCACCAATAGATTGGATGAGCTACTTCTCCCTACTTACCCCCCCCCCCCTCCCCCCACCAAAAAAAGCTTCTGCTCTCGCTATAATTTTCCACAGATGGGTTCCTTAAAGATTATGTATTTTGTTTTTTCATTCTCTTGTGTTTTCACTTTCATTGACAGGATCGGAACCTCATATGCAGTCATTTTTTTTCAATTTTTGTTTGTCCTTCACATATACATGTACACATTTCCCACCCTCCCATGCTACCCTCAGACATACAGACCTACAGACATAACCAAACACTGTACACATACCCGTTAGCTTATTTCCACTATTCTCTTTTGCATGCAGTATTTAACTTGGAAAAGACATTCAAAACGACATTTGCGTTACTTGTACTTCATATGTGGCTTTGCTTACGTCGCTTGAAAGAAGAAGGAAAGGAAGGTGTTGAATTTGGACAGTACTTGTATGAGATTTACAATCACGATGTGGAGCTGAGAGTTTCGAAGGCTGGGGTGCGTGAAAAATACATATGATTCATCTTTAAATCTGTTTTGGAATTTAATCTTGTCTGAACTTCATTGCTTCTATTAATGGTGTTTCTTAATAGTTAAAATACTTTTTACATACCTAGAAAAAAAAAATACTTTTTACATAATACTTATAAAAAAATAATTTTTACATAATACTTATAAAAAAAATACTTTTTACATAATACTTATAAAAAAATACTTTTTGCATAAAGTGTATCTTTTGAAACTTGAACAGTGATATATTATTCTCAAAGCTGATTGGTCATTTGACTTGCAAAAGATGATGGCAGCAATCAGATTATCATAAATGTCCAACCAAAGGAATGACATGATATCAGCATGTATTTTCCTTTGTGCGATTGCTATTGCTTTTCAGTCATTAGTCTTGGTGCCAGTAACTTTTGAATTCTGGATGGATTGAAATCTTTTGAGGCATTGGATGCAGTGGCAGCATAACTGAGTGGATTGATTGAGTGTCTACTCCACAGTTAAAAGAAATAAAAATGCATATTGTTGATAAAAGGCCTTACATGATTTGTACTTTTTGACTATATACCTTTTAAATGGCAGGTTAACTTACTGTTAACGAGATGGATGAAGGACTTGGAGAAAATTTTCTATGGAAACATAGTTGCCTATGATTCTGCAATGCTTCCAGAGGCTAAATCAGATGAGATGTCAAAAGTGATATGGAGGTTAGACTTAAAAGTACCAGTTGCATTCTGCGCATCCATCCAATTAACCCTAGGTCTTAACTCAGTAGCAAATAACTCTCTAGTTTCTTTGTCAACTATTAGTGCAACTTTTTGTACGTATTTTTTTAATTTAGATTGTACTGTACATATCAAGTACTTTTTATGCCCCTCCTCGGGCTTTCCTATGACTCATTTTTGCAACTGCCCAAAAAGTTCCAGATTACCTTTTATGGAAGTATATTTGATTTCTTCCGTTCCTCTCCTGGACTGGTTGTTCAATGTCTCTCTTATTCCACTTCTGCCGTTGGGGGGAGGTGTTAATATATATTTTCTTGAGCATAAAACCTCCTTGCACTTCCGTGTACTACATTCTTCTTGCAACCCATGCTGGTTCCTGTTGGGCGGAAAAAAATTCCCCCATGCACTTCTTTCTTACAAGGCTATTTTGTTGCCCCCGAGCTGATGAACCTACATTAAAGTATACACTCAGTAAACAAAACGAAGGTCGATATGAGATTCTTTGACACGATAATTAGTACCAGATGCATAGCATAGTGTTACAGAAAATTTATATCGGCTTCATCCTGCCAATTGGTTGAGTATTAAGCCCGCTGAGGTCTTTGACACCAATTTACACACATGCACTTTGGTGTATGGAAAAGTCTTGCAGCTTTATTTTCTTTATCCAAGTGACTGAAGGAGACATTTGGTAGTTCATTTCTAGGCCATAGCCACTGAAAGCTAACATGCGACTGAAGGACATCATCTTGCGACGGTGGATAACATATTTTTCCCTTCTTAACAGTTGTCACTGGTGTTGTTTGTGTTGCAGGAATATCTATTCTGATGATGGCTCATCACAACCAAATGATGCTGCATCACGAACAGTCCAGGCATGTTATGATTTTGACTTTCATTTACCTTGGTTGGCAGTCACACAAGATGTGAAATCTTGGTCCATTGTGCCAATTGGGAGATACATAAAAAGATGTGTGATTCTCCAATTTTAACTTGGGTAAAGGTTTTCTAGTTTTGTACTTCAACACGTAGTAAACAAGTTTCTTTGGCAAATTGGCAAACAGTTTGTTGTTGCTGGTCGTAAAGAAAAAGCTGGTGAAGTATTAGTTTATTGATAGAGCTGCCATGCGTTTCACATAGGTTGGATACTTTATCCAGCACTGTGTACATGTTCTCCAAGGGAGATAGTTAGGTAGAAGTGTTTTTCTGTCTCAATCAGATACCATCTGTAAATTCTTGCCTCTTTTTCTTTCTCTCTCTCTCTCTCTTAAATTACTTATTATACCTTTTTGTTTTTCTTTCTCATGCCACGTGTTCAGCACCTTTATCTCTTATGTTGAAGGCATAATGCCTCTAAATCTTCAAATTCATCTGCAGGCAATGGCAAGGTATGCTCACCGGGAAGTTAGCTGCCTCTCCTTAACAGGTGGATACCGTTATTTTGTATCGCCCTGATGTATACGAGTCAATCTCTTTTTGGGTCTCACTTTTTGATTGTGCATGAATGAAAAGTACAAGAATAGCTGCTATCGATATTTGATTTTGCATCAATTGATAGCCACATCACAGATTATAAAAAAAATGTGGTGATGATTTGAATACCGGAAGTAAATTTAACGTATCGTGTGCTTTTGAATTATTTACAAGATATCATAGTTAGAACCTAGGCGAGCAACCAGTATGACCTGGTACCAGGTTCTAAGATGTCCTTTCTGGAGCTTCTTTGGTTACGAAAAACACACACACTTGCATGGGAAATCACTCTTCAGTATTGTTCCTATTGTTAGCATGTACTGAGGCTTTGAATGCACTAAAACAGTGACTTCATCGTTACATGCACCTTGCACGTCTCTGGCAATATATGATGTTCTGTTTCCAATGTGGCACTAGTTATTTGTACAATTGAGCATACTCCAGGTACAAATTGCACAAGCATGATGGATGTTTTCGCCAATAAGGTTTCTTGTTTTTTTAGCTTGACAAACTTTTGGAAATTGGATGTGCAGACAAGGAAGCTATGTTTTCTGGGAACTTCATGTTTACCCCCTTAGAGTCTGAGAAGTTGAACTCGAAGAGGCATACGTGAGAATCCATTGACTCATGTTATGAAGTTTCAATTTTGACAATAATTCCCATTGAAAAATCCTATAGATTCGTTTTAGATAACAGTAGTAATGTCCTTTTCAAAAGGTGTTTTATTATTTCGTTCATCTTCGCACTGAGCGATTGAACAAATAGGATGGGCTTGGATGGATTCAATTGTCGTTGCAGACTGTTAACTCTACTGGTTTGTTTATCTGTATAGACTCAAGTGTTTCAAAATCTTAGTTTAAGAAATTCCACAGGAAAAGAATATCTCTCTCTCTCAAATAAACCCCAATAGCGCCTCGTCTCATGGACTTGTAGCTTTCCCTAATGTCTGATGCATGAAAGAGACGGACGAAACGTCCACAAACAACACTGCTGCCCAAGTTAAATCTCTTGGAATTAAAGTAGATGACAACGACACATTTAGGTAGTAAATCAAACGCAGAAAGCACGACATGATTACGGGAAGAGATAAAATTACTACATAACTATTACTGCCACATGTAGGTGACATTGAGTGCGTAGTAGGGAAGGGGAGTTGATACTCGCAAAATGCTATTATTTCCGGAGGACAGAAGAACATTCATGGCCCCAGCTCTACGTCTGGGCGACATAGCCTCAAATCTCAATTCCGCTCCCACATGTTGCCTGTAGAATGTGGAGTTGTCAGTGCGGATTTCGCTGTTTGATTGAAGGGCTTGTTGGAAAGTGCTGATTGGAGGACCGTGTAAACTACGAGTGGGGTTCTCACCGCACGTTCACCATGTTCCCAAGTAATAGAGCCTGATATAATTGGCGCCTGAGCTACGTTCGGTCCATTTACTTTCACAACAAAGGATTTCTTTTCTCCAACAGAAGCGAATGAGAGAAGAGATGGTTTCACTTTAACATTAAGTGGAAATGGAATATCTATGCGAGCATGGTAGGTGGAATTCGGTGGGCCAACATTTGTAACTGTTCTAGTGAAAATACCCTTGATCTTGCGGCCGTCTTCTATGGCTAGGGAGAAGGAAGGATAGTTGAGATCCCCTCCCCTACCCCGTTTGGTACTTCTACAGACGCTGCGGTCTCCTGTGAAGAGTCTTAGGATCTTCGAGTTGTAGCCTTGCTTGCAGAGAAAACCAATGTAATCAACGGCAGAAGCATCGAAGACCAGCCCCGGATCTAGAGCCTTCGTCGGGTTTAGGAGACCAGATCCATAAGCAAATTCTCTTTCATTTTCATGCTTTCTTGGGTCCATGACATTTGCTATTTCGAAAGGGAAACAAGCTAAATGAGCTTCGTACATAAGGAAGAGGAAAATTTGAAAAGACTCTTCTTTACCTGTCGTCATGAGTGCGGATTTGATCGCAGCAGGAGACCAACTTGGATGAGCAGCCTTCACGTACGCTGCAGCTCCACTGGCATGAGGGCAAGACATTGATGTTCCGGAGTTTATGAAGTAGTTGGTGCTCCTCTTATCCTCTTCGTAAATTGAAGCGGATCCCAAGGGGGACCATGCAGCAAGGATATCAATACCCGGTGCAGTGAGATCCGGCTGAAGATTTTCGTTTTTCATCCCAGAGCAGTTCAGAATATTATATTTCAGATTTGGGATCCCTAGTTTTAAACTGAAAAACCTAGCAAAATCCCAGTTCAGTAATCGTTGTTTTACCTTGAGGATATCGGGACTAATCAGATGGGGACCTCTAGATGAAAAAGAGGCAGCGACGGGAGCCGTGGAATCTTGTATTTCCTCAGTTACCAAGACGGTGGCTACTGGATTCCTAAGAAGGTTATCGTCATCCTTATTATTATTTACGATTTGGAATATATGTAAGTTAATTAGCACAAGTGTTAAGACAATATGCATGTCAAGTGAAAAGATTAAGGAGTTAATTACTTGACACTTCTTATGTAATCCAACACTTGAGAAATCTCTTCTTCGCTGATGACTGACGCAGGCAGAGAAAAAGCAGGAGCATAAGTAGTACCAGATGGACGAGGCATTATGATACCCACTCCCTTTCCGATGACAACACTAGAACCATCCGACCGAGCTTCACATAGAACAATTCTACCCTCAACTTTGTGCGAGTCCATGTCCCCAGGAAAACAGTTTCTTGAGATTAGTGAGATGGAATTGGCAGAGTAGTTTGTGGCATCTCCACCCCATATCAAAGGAAACATGGTTCCATTGAGTTCAAACGTATTTAAAACAGATCCCTACAATGTGTGTTGATTCAAATAGATCAAGAAAGGAATGACATGTAAGGAAAAAGCATGGAACCGGTTGAAAAGGGGAAATCTGTGTTTTTGGTGGAAAAATTCCCTTACCGTGAATGTCCGTCCATTTCCGAGAAGCAATTGGGACGCGAATTTCCTATCAATACTGCTGGCTGCAACAGTTAGTAACCATGGCGCGTTATTTTCGACAGTTGCTCGTTCTGGTCCAAAATTTCCAGCAGAAGCTGAGGTCAATATGCCATGCTTCATTGCATGGAAAGATCCGATCGATGTTGCATCTTCCCAATATGGCAACTGCAATAGGCTTCCCATAGAAATTGATAAGATATCGACCCCATCAGCAATGGCATCATCAAACGCAGCAAGTATATCTACAGAATCGCATCCGAGAGACCAACAAACTTTGTACACAGCAATCCTCGCATCGGAAGCCCCACCCCTTGCAACCCCCAGAGCCAAGCCGTAGTAACTAGCTCTTCCTACCATTCTACCGGCTGCAATTGAAGCAACATGCGAACCATGTCCCTCCGAATCCCTTGGAGATATGATGTCTTTAGGAAGATATTCCTTTAGAACGTTGTAGTATCGGGCTCCAATGATTTTGCTGTAAAATTTTAACGATGTCAAGATCTAACTGTCACGTAGATTAAGATAAAGGTCAAATCATACAGTTTGCTCACTTGTTGCAGGTGAAGTTTTTACTCTCTTGGCAAGTTCCTTTCCATTTTGCAGGTGGAGGGCCAAACCCTTCGTCACTAAAGCTATCTGATTCTGGCCAGATTCCTGTTGAACGACAATAAGTCCATAATTTTATGTGTACATCTTTTAAAATTTAACCTAAAAAACATTGATGGACAGATTGGAGTTCCTATTTCTACCTGTATCTAGTACTCCAATAATTACGTCTCCTCCTCTAGAACCTACATGGGATTCATCATTAAATAATCCCAAGTAGTCCCATGATCTTGTTGTGTGAAGTTCATACTTGGTGTTTGGGAGAACTGAGACCACTTCTTCCATCTCTGAAGCGGAACAATATCAGATCAGTGCATGCAGATTAAATAAGAAAACGGTCATACGTACACTAGTCTTTACGTCTTGCATGAGGATGTCACCTGCAAATCTTGCGACTTCTTCATCTGATAGCATAGCTGCAAATGCATTAAAAGTCCTTCCATAACTGTAAATCAGCGACTCCTTTGTAGCTGAAGTACTGCAGGTCACAATGTTAAAGACCAAAAATCCATCTAGTGGCGAAGCTTTACTCGTCTAAGGCTGCGTTTGCATGTAAAATTTTCCCCAAAATTTTATCTCTCTCCTAATAAAATACTCCAATATAATCTCTCTCTCTTCTATAAAAAAATATAAAAAATTACAAAAACTATAAAATATTACCTCTCTCTTCACTTTTTCACTAAACCCAATACCAACACTAAACCCAATACCAAAAATTTTACCACACAAACCCACCCTAATTAAAGTGAATGAATGCAGAAAACAGTAATTTGTGATGTACCTTCCAAGAACGCTTGCTAACATAGAGTAGTGCATCTCGTGATGAGTGGATGCCGTGGAAGTTTGGACACTTGGTTTTTCCCCCATATAGACGACATGGGCCTGTATTTGAAAATTGAAACCATACTCGATCGTAAATTCGTCACATCAATGCCTCTCTTTTTTCGGTGCCATAATGAATAAACAACTAAACCAGGAGTAATCATTGGATCATCAAGCACCCCTGCTTGAAGAAATTAGTGGTATTTAACCGAAATGCAAAACTACTAAAGTGACCAAGTAAAAATTATTTCTCGTTAGAGGTGTCTGATCGATGCAGCTCTTAATCAATGAAAACAACTTCAAAAGAAAACTACCATTCTAGAGCAATAGAGATCAATAAGGACAACAGGGGGTTCAAGGTGTACTACCTTCCGCTCTTGGGAATGGCACTGCACCAGAAAAACTACTAGGAAGTAGAGGAGAGTGAGTCGTCGCGGGTTGGCCATTTGGGGTGATTCCGATAGGAACTTTGTCACCTCAGCTAAGATGAATTAATGGTCTCATGGACACTATATTTCATATTATTTATAACCAAGCATAGCCGGAGTCTCGATGGCTTTTCCATACCATGAACTCGTACCATTACCACGAAGGGTGTTGTCCTTTGGTTAATTTTTTTTTTCTCTCTCTCTCTCTCTCTAAGCGAAGGGTGTTGTCCTTTGGTTGCTTTGGATTGCAATTCTACCGCTACTGCCCCGATGTGCAACCAGAAGGGTTCTTGCATTCAATTTTACAAGTAGGTCTCCAAGTTTTAATACGAGGCATTATTCATAGCTGGCCTTAAAGTGAGGTAAACGTCTTGTAATTTCCAATATAGAACTGTAATAATTAGCCGCCCAAAATATATTGTGTGTATACATATACATATACATATACATATACATATACATATACATATATATAATATGGGGGAGAAATAAGGAGCCAACAGCTCTGGTTTCTTTTTCGAAATTAATTCATGTTTTCGTTTTTCCCTATTACGTACCATTAAGGAACACCTTTCTTTATTATTATACATATAATCTTTCTCTTTTCCACCTTGTCCCGGGTTTTTTTCCCCATTCCTTTTCTCTTTTAGAATTAGGAACTCTGCCAACGGAAATTAAACTTTCACTAGACTCGTTGTCTAACGTTTAAAAGTTGCTGCTGCCGAAATTGGAATCTTTTAGGCAATTTTAAGCACCCTTCTTCGGAGAACATTTTCTGACTCTTCATACATGGAAACCGCTAGTACTTGGGAATGAATTACACTTAACGAGACGGCCAAATAAAATTCATTAAATGTTCATTATTCTGCTAAACGGTCGAGTTACCTTGGACAGCCAAATTAATGCCCTATAAAATCTATCTTCAGTTCGCGTACACGAACAAACTTTCTTTCTTGCTAATTAATGCCTGTTTGGCTATTGTTAACGTTAATCTCTCAACTAGCTAGTCGTAGAGCGAGGATTAGACAGACACGCATAAACTTGACCTCATCAGTGACTCCCTAAGACCTAAAGTGTGTGTTGTTAGAGGGAAATGCTGGGCCTAGGAGCAATTTTATACGGCCCAGATGCTCTTCAACAGGCCGTACTACCTCCAACCTTGAAGCTGGGGTTTGAAGCCCAAATAAATTCGAATTTTCAAACCCGATTTGTAGCCCAAACTGGACTTTGTAGTCTTCCTTCTTTTCTTTCGTTCTTTTTTTTTTTCTAAACAAACAATTTCATTAAAATAAAAGCAAACACGGTGGAAACCATGGATTGTCGCTAGAGAGGATAGTCACAGGAATACAAGAAATGAGAATGTTATCCTCTAACTGATCAGAGGAAGCCCATTGAGCAACTCTATGAGCAAACTCATTTGCTTCTCTTTTTACATGATGAAATTCTCAAGAATCTTTTGAATCAACAAGCCTACAAATGTCAGCCACAATGGGAGAAATTTGCCATGGAATAGTAGATCTAGGTTGCTGAATTGCCTCAATCACAAAAAGAGAATCCCCTTCAAGAATAAGATGGTGAAATGGTAAAAGAAATGCCTCCTGAACAGCAAAAAGAGCTGCCCATGCCTCGCCCATAATAGGACCGCAAGGAGTCAACCTCTTCGTACGAACAAAGAGGACATGACCTTCTTTTCTTTCTTTTTTTTGTTTTTTTTTCTACGCGACCTTCTTTTCTTTCGTTCGTTCTTTCTTTCTTTTTCTTTTCTTTTTTTGGCACAGCTTCTTGAACTTATCAAGTTATCGGAACGCATTCAGCTCCCACCGTCCCACGTAGACACGTATGGTAGCTCGGAACGACTATCATTCGTAAAGCGTTTTCTTGTTCAAAAGGAACAAAAAAATAAATAAATTAATAAAAGGGAGGAATGCTCAGCAATAATCCTAGGCTCAGTGGCGGATCCAGAAACGAATTTGAAGGGGGGCAAACTCTTAAGAAAAAATAACAATTTTTTTTACTATGTAATGAAAAAAAGTATTTTAGAGTTAAAATATCGAAAATTAAGGACTAAAAATATTTAAAATATATTATATTGAAATACACGTACCGTACTTTTTGTTGAGACTGAGAGGTGATAATTGGATCCTACGAGTTTGCATCTTCTAAAAACGTTGCAAAATGACTTCGTTCTTTATAGTTTCAAAATTTCCTCTCTCAATGTAAACCATCATACTATCATTCATTCAATTATCTCTTACCTTATTAGACAAGTCAGTCTTCATACCTAACAAAGAGTATTGTTGTCAACTTACAAGTCATTGGGAGCATTGTTGTTATTTTAAGTGCAAAACACTAAATTTTGTGCAGTTTCACGGAAAAATTAGAGAAAGAGTACTCTATCTAATATTAATAGTTAGAAATTATAATGTATTAAAATTAATAGTTTAAGTATTTATAATTGATAACTAAAAATTTCATTTATCTCAAAAAAATACATTGTCATGTTTAGTTACCTGCAATGAATTCTTTATAATTGCTTACCGTCACCACAAAAAGACTTTACCTTAGTCTTGTATCTAAGTCTAGGATTGAAAAAGTATAAACTTAGAAAATCTGATGCCTGATAAATACACATAGGATTAAAATCCCTCAAATCACACCTTTTTATTAAAAATCTGTGAAAGAAACTAGGATAATATTTACTATAATAAATAATTAATATTCAATATAAATTGAGCATGTAATATATAGATTTTGAAGGTAATTTCTCTTAAACAAAAATATTAACGAAGTACTGGTAACTTTACTCCAAGATACCTTTGTCGTATCTGTAGTAGTTAATAGTTATAATAATGTAAAAAATATATTTACAGCTATCATCAACCAATGAGCAGTGGTCTCGATAATAACCAGTTTGAAAAAGTTAGCTAACACAGTGACTCACGAGAGAGAAGAAAGACATTGGGGGGTCAAAAGAAGACAAAAGGGATCATTAAAATCTTTGGCGCTGGATTTAAGGGGGGCGGCCTTTGGTTGACCCGTATAAAAAACAGATTAAAAAAAATTTTGAACTGATTTTTGGGGCGAAGGGGGGCAGATTTAAGGGGGGCGGCCTTTGATTGAACCATAGAAAAAACATATTAAAAAAAAAAATTTAACTGATTTTTGAGGCGAAGGGGGCAGCCACGCTAGATCCGCCTGTGCCTAGGCTCCTAGCGAAGCCCCGAAGCAATCGCAAGACCGGATGTTTTCCTGTTCTTGTTCTTTTTTATTGTTTCTGTTCGGCGTGCCAGATGATAAATGTGCGGAGTCATTAATTCATGAAATTCTTGTTCTTTGATTTTTCTTTAATCTCTGGTCGGTCATTTATTTTGTATTTTTTTTAGTTTTGTCTAAACGGGTGCTAAAACATTTTGGGAAGACTTGAGGTGAATAATATTCATAAATTCTGTAGCATTCAAGTTATAATTTATGGTTTAATTTATTGCTCTTCTAAATGTACTTGTCAGGTTACGTCGAACAATCAATCGGGCTACTCTAAGATATTGTTCAATTACTAGAAATTAGCTATATATATACTTTGTATGTTTTTTTATTGTGCTTTTTATTTGTTAATCTGAACACCAAGCAAAATGCGGGGTCTTTTCATAGGGAACGGATTCCCTCCGAAGGAGGGATTTCCAAAGGCTACCAAAGATATGGTCCAGATTAAAAAAGAAACAAATAAACGGTTATGATAAGTACACCTCATTTAATGAATAGAACAAGTTTTTTTTAGTCTTTTTTTTCATTAAATGATTTAGACATATATTAACCGTTGATTTGTTTCTTTTTTAATCTGAATCATGCCTATGATAGCCTTTGAAAATCTCTCATTCGAAAGAAATTCATACCCCTTTTCCTATACTTGTGCACGAAATCGAATACTCTCGGAATAACCTCCTCAGTACGATGATGTTTTTTTCGTTTATTTTTTCATACATGATACAACAAAAAGTTGAAGGCCTGTGCTGTTTACGGGTACATATATAGTAAGTTCAGTTGTACAAGCATCCGGAAAACCAAAACAACTCTCCCAACGTACATTACCAAACTTTCAGGCGCTGGGCTATTTACCTCGCTCGCACGCCTCCCTCTCTTAGTCCGACGAGAGTCGAGAGAGAGAAGAGGTTACTTTTTCGAACAAGTTTCCTCTTCTCCCTTATCGCCACCAAAGAAACGTATTTTCTTATCAGCAAAGATTGAATTCCCGCTTTGTGTTTCATCGTATATGCCCCTTCCTTCCCTTTTCCATTTCACAAATTCCATCGATTTCTCGTGTACCTAGAATCTTATTGCTTTCAATCCCACAATTTTCTTTTTTTTTTTTTTTCTGAATGGCGTCCTTGAGACTTCTTCTTCTCTTTTCAATTCTTCCCCTCGCTTTCTCTCTCGACACTTTCAATTCCCACCTTCTTCCGAGGCCCTTGATCCTAGAATACCCCGACACCATCGAGACCGGGTTCAAGGAATTCGATGAGGAGCTCAGATTACAGTGCACCAGTTGGAGATTCGCGGTTGAAACCAACAATCTCGGCCCCTGGAAAACTACGCCGCCAGAATGTGCGGAATATGTTAAGGATTACATGATGGGCCGAGCTTATAGTATCGATGTCCAGAGGGTGTCGAAGGAGGCCGGAGTTTACGCGGAAAGTGTGGAATTGAGTGGGGATGGGAAGGATGTTTGGATTTTCGATGTTGACGAGACCTTGCTTTCGCATCTTCCGTACTATTCCGAACATAGTTATGGGTATGATTCTGATTCTCAAACCTTTATCCATTTTATTTTTCTAAAGCGCTATTTGCATGCCTATGACATTTAGGGAAGAAAAGAAAATAGATTACTGAGGGCACTGATTTTGGCCCCCGCCCTCCGCTTATTCTCTCTTATTTGGGACCTGAAATAAAAATGCTTTTACCTGTCGTTTGGATATCACGAATGAGATTTTGTTAAATGCTTTTTATTCGTGAGAATCTATGGGGAAAGGAGAAGTAAACAAAATTTTGCAACTTTCGTGACTGAGTATGACGCAGCGAAAGGTGAAAAGAGACAAATGGAACACCTTCTTTCTTGAGTTCCTCTAATCCACAATGAAAGTAAGATATCACAAAAACAAATCTCAATTTTTTTTTAATAATATTGTGAAGAACGTTCTTCTTCTTTTTCTTTTTTCTTTTTTCCGTTTCAGGTGCAGGGGGTAAGATTTTGGTAAACTAGACTTAGGGGTGTCAATTGGCTTTCATTGGTAGTGTTCTTGATCAGTGTTTGTTGAGAAATAATTGATCCAAAGTGGACGAGATAATTCATATCTGTGTGGGTTGATTGTGGGAATTTGCAGGTTGGAGCTCTTTGATCCTGTAAAGTTCGACAAATGGGTTGAAAAGGCAATGTCACCGGCCATAGAGCCCAGTTTGAAACTCTTCGAAGAGCTTTTGGGCTTGGGATTCAAGGTTTTCTTGCTGACCGGACGTAGTGAGAGCCAAAGGGGGGTTACTGTTGAGAATTTGAATAATGCGGGATTCCAGAATTGGGACAAGCTCATATTGAGGTGAGTTTGAGAATCGTCGTGCTGACCAAAAATAGAAATGAGAAATGACAACTATTGCTATATTTCTCTGCTAAAATTAGGATGATATACCACTCAATTTTCTGTGAAACTTTACCGTAGAATTCTTTTTGCCATTTTAGATCGTATAATGGATCTATGCACAAATGTATGTGTATGTTAGTGCTTGTATACCTGTATATTCGTATCCTGAAGCATCATATGCCAGCTACAAGTTGAGAGTCTCATGAATTGTTCAAATAGGGTACAGGATTCAAGTTCTATTATTACTTGTTATTTTGATTCCCGTGATATTAGTTCTTAGTGTCTATTATTACCGTTTTTAATGCAAGTCTTATCCTATAAGGAATGCCCTATTTCTGGCTTCTCTTGCCCATCATATTTGCAAAAGAGATGGAGATCAGAGGAGATATCAATTCTATCAAGCGAGGTAGAAATAATAACACCAATTATAGAAATAATAACACCAATTATAAGCCCTCAGCCATTTCATGGTGTTATGTTTAAATCCTTGAAATGAGGGCACTAAACCTAAAAACTACACAAGACATCCAGCATTTGCTCCTGATAAACATCTAGCAAGCATTCCAATTCCTTTTTGCAATGCAGTGGCTTCTTTTTGCTTCAAGTTGTCTATGGCTTAAGTGACCATATTGCTCTCTTCCAAGTTTTGTGATAGTCAATGAAACTTTATAATTCCTGCGGCAAATATTTCTCATGTGCTGTTACTGTCCATAAAACCTTACAAAGCCCTCGACATTGGAAGAATCTGAATTCAATCTGATGAGTAGTGAAGAGCATGGTACTAAAATCATGATACTCGTTTGCAGCACACACATGACCTAGGGAACTTGCCTCCCAGCATTGTCGTAAATCATACCCAATAGGTTAGAATATTGATCCAAACATCTAATTCTATTAACTTTTGAGACTACTTTTGTTTCGTGAGGTTTGAACCTTACCTGTCTCCACCACAAGCTGGCCCTTTGAAACTTGATTCAAAGCCCAAGGCCTTGCTATTGATCTTGAGATTTTATGGCCTAATGTTAGTCAAAATCCATCATATCTCCAAACAGAAAGAAGCAAAAGGAAAGAAAAGAAAGGATCTAGTACAGAAATAATCAGGAACAAACATGCACTTTGATCAAATAGGAACCCCAATCACTGGTAGTGTCTGCAGATATTGTCCTTGTTTAAGTGAAAAGTCACAAACCGGAAAAACTAAAGAAAATTTTCCCACTTTGTTGGTTTCCATTTTTGCCTTTTATATTTGGAATCATATCATTAATGTCATAATTGGAACTTTTCATTTTTTGGCACTGTTGTGCTTTTAATGTTTTCCTACTTGTTTTCTGAATCCCGTGTTTCTCAAATTGTGCAGGGCCTCTGAGGACCATGGGAAGTTGGCCACAATATACAAGTCAGAGAAGAGGAACGAGATGGTGAAAGAGGGATATAGGATTCTCGGGAATTCTGGTGACCAGTGGAGCGATTTATTGGGCTCCTCACCATCCATCCGCTCTTTCAAGCTGCCAAATCCTATGTATTACATCCCCTAGTGGGGGAACCATTGCAAATCCTCTATTTTCTGAATGCATAACTGTACAGATTAAGGGGATCAAAAGCATTCAAACCCCCAATAATACAGATTTAATGCATCAATTGAAGGATCAAAGGCTCATTCATGTCTGAGGCAGTACTAATGAATATTGTTGGAGTAACCTCAGGGCTCCATCTACGTGAAGTTTGAACCATAAATCTAGACTATCTCATTTGGTGAAGGTTAGAATCCTATGAATAACCACAAGGCCCAAGAAAGAAGGGGAAATGGAAATTACGTAATTGTGCTTTTAAATTTTTTGAATTTGGGATTTCTGCTAGCACTAAAATGGAGACTTCGTTCTTTTTTCATGAAAATTTGTTAAGCTGACGTGGTATATAGATAACCCATTCTTTTTTCATCAAAGTTAAGCTGACTTGTTATTTTATTTTCCATGTCAGCATACATCTTGGACATGTAAATTGTAGACATAATTAGCATGGTTAGTTTTCATGTAGGTGGGAAATTGTGGCGTGGTATTTTTCTGTCATTTATTGGACAAAAATTAGAGTAGGGTCTCTATTTCACTGCATGTGCTATCACATATCTTAATAAATCCAAAAATACTGAAGCACAGATCCTAAAATCAAAATTTAAAACTTTCCGTCATTTATGGGACCGATGATAAAGACAACTTAGCTCACAACATCAATCCGTGTAGAAATGTTTTATGAGAGGATTTTCTCCATGTGAGCTTAGATGGACTCAATCTTGGTCCGAAACTTGGCCTAGAGCCACCCACCCATCTTAGAACTTGGGTCACCTTGTTACATAAACCCACTTAGGCCTGCAGAGTCCAGATACTACTAGATGATATTCGAGTCTTTTCATCCTTGTTCCTTAAGGTCATGCGGAGCGATTGAGCCAAAATAAACGCGAGCGCAGTCGGAATTCACTTCTTGATCAGAGACGAAGACAAAACTGAGAGCCTTTCTTGGAGGTGGACCATTTTGCAGTTAGCTTTGGAAATTAACGAGTTACTAGAACTTCAAGGCTGAGAAAATGTGAGAGTTGAGACAGAACCGGACTGGGAGTCCAGGACCTAGTCTAGAAACCTCTGCATGCCTCCTTAGATACTGTTTATGTAAGTGATCAGTCAGTTAGACGGAGTGACATGTTGCTTCCTTTTTCATATCATGCGCTACCTTTCAGGATCACTCTCTTGTTTCCTGCATTTTGGAAGTCGTTTTTAGTGGCCTTTCACCCTTCGCTTCTGAAAGCTGTATGCAAGCTTCTGTGGTTTATAGGGAGTACACGCATGAAGATTCGTATTCCCATGGCTCAATTATTAAAGAGGACCACTCTATACGGTACCGTCCTCGATCGGTCTTTCTGTACGTAATATATGTTTGCTTCTTTGCTTTCCTTCGACGTTTCTGATCAGCATTGGTTGTTCCTTTGAGGCGCCAGAAATACGAAGTAAAAATAAACTTCTCGTGCCTGTTGCACTAGGAGCCCCAGAAGTCATCGTGGGATCAGTTGTATTGTCTACATTGGTCCCTAGCTTGTGTGGTAACCGGAACAGAGTAAGGTGACACATTGCTTTCATTCAACCTGTCGTTGTCAAGTGCTGAAGAACTTTCAGTGACTTCGGACAAAGGAAGCAAATTCTATATATGTGGACTTGGCTTGAATGAATTATCTTGGGACCAAACTACAATTCTTAAGTTTCAGATTCACGTTCCGTTAAGGATGTTAGAGATTTATAAGAAGAACAAAAACTTTATCTCGTATAATACAAAAATGAGCTTCCCTGTTTCCTTTTCCTCCATGTTGTGGGCTCTCATGTGATACGAATCTTTGATAGGCTTCTTACATTTGGTTGCAAAATCTTTAATAGAGTGATCAGCCAAAACGGGTGACTGGATTGTTCCTAATTTAACAATAATTGTTGTAATACTAAAGTAGATAGTGATACAGTTTCATCCACATGAAGTTAATAATAGCTTATAAAAGTGAAACGATACATATGGTGGCAGTAGTGATCGTGTTATATATGGGCGGAAACGATTATTATAACCTTGTTTTTCACTACTTCTTCCTCTTTTCCCAACTGTTCAAACAACCATTTTAAGTACTTGATTAGAAATGGTTTTTGCTTAGTTATAAGCTGTGTGTTGAAATCTCAGTTAATCTTATTAGTATACATACTTATGAATATATAAATATATAAGAGTAGAGCAACCCAAGTGATTAAGGGATAAAAATGGATTAAATAAGATGCTAGATTGCCTAAATGTGACAGATTATTTTGTGCAAGTGCCAAAGTTTATAAGAAAATTATGAAGGGGCTTGTTACTAATGTAAGTTGCATTTTGGGTTTAAAAATAGTAGAGTAACCATTTATTTATCTTGAGCCAAATGAAAAACTCAATACATTCATTGGACTAGAATTTTAGAAATTTAAAATTGTCAAAACTTTTGTGGCTCGTTTACTCACGTTAACTTAATATTGCAGGAGGGCATTTTTATCCTAAAATTTGAGCACGCTCTTTAAATTAAAATAGCTGAAGATTAGAGGGCAATTGAAGAAACAAAAAGAAGAGGAAGAAGAGGATGCAGCTGTGAGGTCGACGGTAGAGAGAGAGAGAAAGTCCACGGAATAGAGAAGATAATGATGCTGAAAAACAGTATGGAGTGCCGCCCGAGAGGATAAGGGAACTAGGGAAGGTCGAAAAGGAATCTCAAGAAAAGGGGCGCAGATGGGTTTTGGCAAAGGAAAGGGCAATTCTTTTTCTTCGGCATTATTTTTGCCTCTAGTCTCCTGGGCGATTGGTGAGATTTTTTTTTTGCTTTTTCTACATTTCCTTTTAGCTTTTACGTTATCATTGTAGTGTTTTATCTTTTGTTGGCTTATTCTCTTTTACTTTTATGCTAGAATATGTAGTTACGTTAGATTTATGTTTAATCAATTTTTTGTTTTCTTTTCTTTCTTTTTAGTTTACATTGATTGCTTCTCTCATTTCCATTTTAATTGCTTTGTTCTTGTTGTTTAACTTTCTATTCATTTTGTTTTCAAGAAATTCGTCTGTTTGGGTGATGAGATTTATTTTTTAATATATATTACGATAGTTCTTTATGAGATTGTGTAGCTAATTCTCTTTCATTTGATATGTGGGTAGTACTTGACATTGATTCGTAACCATATCAATGGAGGTTGTTACTATTTTAATTACAATTTCGTTGGTTTTTGGGGATAAATGATTTTGACAGTGATTAATTCTCTTGCTTTGGATTTTATGTCGATGTTTGACACATATAATCCGAAAGTATACAAAGCTTCAATTAGCTATTTCAAGTTTATTAATATCTCCTCTTGCCACGAATTTATCTAAATTACTTTGATTAGGATTGAATGGATTTATTTGCCGGTTGTTGTAGATTTGAATATCTAGGCAACTGAGTTAATCAATTGAGGAAATCGAGTTAATAGAGAATCAATGCTAAGAAAACCACATCTCAAGTGTTTGATAATCTACCTCTTCAAGTCTATGTTGTAGTTTGATAATCGTGATTCTTGCATTTTACTTTGACTCTAGTTTAGGTATCCTTTGTAGTTCAATTTTAATTTCTACCAGTTATTTTCCTTTTCAAAAACAAAACACAAAATGAAATCATTTGCTGCCAATTTCTTTAAGTTTAAAACACAGATTTCAAAAGGCACAAAAATCTCTTCCTTGTGGAAATGACCTCGTGACTTCCTTTGATTATAATTTGACAAATTCTACACTTGGAATTGACCTTTTCAGAATTGATCACCAAGCATTAGAAGTTAGAATCTAAAAAAATAAAATACATTAAACCTGCAAACTAATGTCATATTGTCAAAAAGCATCTCTCAATTCTAACTCATTGAAACTCATCTCCTAAATCTATGTAATTTCTTTTGCAATTGCATCCTCGCATCCAACTAAGCCTTTCCATCTCACGCGACCTGCATGTGCTTTTAACCCTCTGTCTAAAATATATATAATAATGCCTTCATATTTACACTCAAAAACTGTGTTTTCCCTAGATACCAAGCTCTGGCCAGGCTATGTTTCATGATTTTAAATCTTTACCGGTAGTGTCAACAAAAAATTTTAGAGCTAGAACTCTCGAGAATAAGGACATAATTGTATTTTTATAAAATGGGAAGGGCACGGGTGAGTCACGTGGGACAGAAATATAAAATTTAGAAGATAAATTTCAACAAATTATAATGTAAAAATGATGTTGAGAATAAATTATAATGTAATAATTTGGTGAAATTTGTTGCAATTTACTCATCTAAAAAGAAAGAAAGAAAAAAGTCATTTGATAACCAAGAATATAATCCTTATTCATGAATAAGAGAGTTAAATTTTTATTTTTTTTAGTAAATGATCCCGACCGCCTTCAAACAAAAAAAATAATTTGTTTTTGTTAATAACGAGAAGAAACGTTGCATTCGGGCTTCGGCAAAGGAGATATAAAATTCAATTAGATACTTAAACTTGACTCGCAGCCCAAATATGAAGTATGATTTAAATTAAGAATTTGATTTGAATCAATGTCTACCCACGAGATACAATTATTGACAGTTCATCGACCAACCCTTGCAATACGACTGCGTATCGTCCTTGGTCATCTACAACTGTTTGAACTTTGAACAAAAAATAAAATCATTTTAAACCTTTAAATTATCGAGTAAATTATCAATGGGACATCAAAATACATATCTTGATATATTCGGTCTAAAAATTATTAAATTTTATTAAAATCGTTTGATCGTCAGATTTTAATTCAAGAAGCAAGTGGATAAAAAATAATAATTCATTGATATTTTAAGAAGTTAGGAAAAAAAACTCATGCCAAAAAAATAATGACATTATGATTACGTGTCGTGTCGTTAGCAGGTCTGCTTTTGTATAAGGAACTGACGTGGTCCAAAAATAAAAACCTGGCGGTTCTGCCGGGCCATCGCTGTCTGTTTGACACTTTTACACAGTGGAGACCATCATGCCGCATGTGGTGGCAGGGGGGGTCCCACCCATTTGATATTGTCAGTGGATTACCGGCTTCTGGTCGCATACATCAAATGCCTGCATCCACGTCCCATCAGATCTCGTTGGATCAATTGTCTCTTTATATTTATCATTTTACAAATTTCACGGATCTTTATTCATCAGCAAAAATGACGGCGAGGTTAACAATAAGCCACTTAATAAACAACTAAACGTGGTTAGAAAAAAAATAAACAACTAAACGTTTGTTTCTTAAAATTTTACGCTTTTTAAAATTTTAACATAATAAAAAATTATAATAAAATTTCTATTTTCTCGTCACATCATTAATCTTCATTATAATAAATATTAAAAATCATTTTTCTTTTCATTTTTTCACCAAATATAATATCATAAAATTTAATACTCAAACACAACCTAAAATAATAGAGGGAGAGAAACTTCTTTGTGAAGTCAGCCTCCAATGTCAGATCATTATATTGTGAAAAAATTGAAATTAAGAATGTGTGTAAGGAAGTAATTAACTCATAGATCTCAAAAAAAGTCCTCTTCTTGTGTAACTCTATTATTTTTTAAGAATACTTCTTTTTTTTCTCGGTAGAAAAGAAAGTCTATTTGTGTTTGAGTGTTAAAATGTTGGAATGTTAAAATTTTAAAGTATTAGATTTTGAACGAACATGCATAGATAAAGAATATTTTAGAATATTTTTCTCTCATATTCCTCTGTACCAATGTCAGGGATATATATACAAAACAGAGCGTTAAAGAATATCTATCCTATAGTCACGGTAATGCTGACACGTATAAAGAAAGTTTGTTACAAAACTATTCTAGACTATTCTGGAATGTCTATCGTGGCAGGTGAGGAGTGAACGTGAGGTGGCATATGACTCTGCAGTGGCGTGGCCTCCTCTGTGACCAGGACAGTGTGAGCTTCAACATTCCCCCTCGAGCCAAGCTGGTAGGAACGAACAGCGAGACTCGCACGAAGTTGTGAAAACCGAGTGACAGAGAGTGGTTTCGTAAAAATATCAGCTAGTTGGTCTTTACTGGAGAGAAAAGAAACCACAAGAGACTTGGATGAGACTCTGTCACGCACAAAGTGGTAATCCACAGCAACATGTTTGGTGCGAGTGTGCTGGACTGGGTTTGATGTGAGATATGTGGCACCAAGGTTGTCACACCAGAGAACCGGAGGGGAGGAGATAAAAATTCCCAAGTCACGAAGGAGGGACTGAATCCAGAGGAGTTCACACATAGCATTGGCAACGGCCTTATACTCTGCTTCGGTGCTTGAGCGAGCAATAGTGGGCTGCTTGCGAGAGCTCCAAGAAATGAGGTTTGGACCAAGAAAAACACAAAGACCACCAGTGGAGCGACGGTCGTCTGGGCAGCCGGCCCAATCAGCATCAGAATAGGCTGCAAGTACCGAATGTGCAGATTTTGTAATTTGAAGACCGAAATCAACTGTATGTCGGAGATAGCGTAATATCCTCTTCACAGCCTGCCAATGAGGAACTCTAGGAAGATGCATGTATTGGCAGACGCGATTGACTGCAAAAGAGAGATCAGGTCTAGTGAAAGCCAAGTATTGAAGGCTACCAACAACACTTCTGTATACTGTCGAATCTTCAAAAGTAGCACCATCCAGAGCATTGAGAGTAGCGGAAGTGGCCATGGGGGTCTAAACTGGTTTAGCGGTCAACATATTCGTCTTCCGAAGGAGTTCAAGGATATATTTTTTCTGTGAGAGGAGAAGTCCAGTCGGAAGATGATGAACTTCAACTCCAAGAAAATAATGTAGGCTTCCGAGATCCTTAAGAGGAAAATCAGCACTCAAGGTTTGTATCAGTTGCTGAATTGCTGAATCATCTGACCCAGTGAGGACGATATCGTCCACATATACCAGGAAATAAAGCTTGAGAGTTGAACGAATATAAGTGAACAAAGACGAATCTGACCGTGAGGAAGTAAATCCAAGTTCCAGGAGGCGGGAGCTGAGTTTGGAGAACCAAGCTCGGGGAGCCTGCTTGAGGCCATAGATAGCTTTCTTGAGCTGACAAACATGGTGAGGAAAATCAGGGTGATTGAAACCTGCCGGTTGAGCCATGAAAACCTGTTCAGATAAGTCACCGTGAAGAAAAGCGTTCTGCACATCTAGCTGACGAAGAGACCAACCAGCTTGAGTTGCCAAGGAGAGGACAAGTCGAACAGTAGATGGCTTTACAACTGGGCTAAAAGTTTCTGTGAAATCCAACCCAGCTTGCTGATGGAACCCTTTTGCGACTAGACGTGCCTTCCTTCGTTCAACCGTACCATCGGCGTTGTGCTTAGTTTTGAATATCCATTTACATCCAAGAATATTCTGAGATGGATGAGGTGGAGTCAAAGTCCACGTATGAGTATCCATTAATGCTTGAAATTCAACTTGAAGTGCCTGACGCCACTCAGGAAATTTTAGAGCCTCGGTGACACAGGTGGGCTCTAATGGAACTGAAGTGGCGGTGGTGTGATGGGCTCGGGGAGGAGGCCATTTTATGGTACCATCTGTAAATATTTTTGGGCAATGAATATTGTGGTGAGATCTAGTAGTGATCTGTCTGGAGGGGGAAAAGGGAACATGTAGAGCAGGAGAAGAGACGGTAGAGGGTAGAGGAGAGAAGGAATAGGACTGGGTGGAGTCGACACTGTCGGGAGGGAACAAGGGGAACGCTGAAGAACCGGAGGAGGACCAAGAATACTCAAGGGGGACGGTAAAGAGGCAGAGGACGTAGAGGAAGACAGAGATGATGAGGGAAGAGGTGAAGCAAAAGGAAAACTAGTTTCATCAAAAACAACATTACGTGAGATATAGACACGTGAAGTTGGTCGATGAAAACACAAATATCCTTTATGATTCAAGCTGTAGCCTATAAACACACAAAGAGAGGAACGCAGATCAAGTTTGTGACGATTATATGGACGTAGGTGTGGATAACATGCTGACCCAAAAACTTTGAGAAAATGGTAATCTGGATGTTTTTGAAAAAGACGAAAAAAAGGAGAGACACCGTGAGTAACTGGGCTGGGAAGTCTATTTATTAAGTAGGCAGCGGTCTGGAAAGCATCAGCCCAGAAGATGGAAGGGAGAGACGCATGAGCCATGAGTGCAAGCCCAGTCTCTACGAGATGACGGTGCTTGCGTTCAATAATCCCATTTTGTTGATGGGTGTGAGGGCAACTGAGACGATGAGAGATGTCGTGAGATTGGAGATAAGTGTGGAGAGAGCGAAACTCACCGCCCCAGTCTGTTTGAACACTAGAAATTTTAAGATTGAAAAATTTTTCGACTGTATTGTGAAACACAACAAACTGAGGATAAACGTCTGACTTACACCGAATAGGAAATAACCAGGTATATCTGGTGTATGAGTCTACAATGGAAAAATAAAATCTAAAACCTTCGCGAGATAAAAACGGAGCAGGGCCCCAAACATCCATAAATAAAAGCTGCAAAGGACGAGTGGAGACCGAGCCAGACAAAGGGAATGGGAGCTGATGAGATTTGGCTTGACAGCAAGCAGAGCACAGCTGAGTAGTAGACTCGGTCAGCACAGGCAAAGAAAATTGTCGCAGAACTTGACGATCAATCCGAAGAGAAGGGTGTCCAAGACGATGATGCCAGTGGGAAGAAGTGGTGCGTTCGCCAACCAGAGCATGAGGTTGACGTGGAGGTAGCGACTTGGTGGAAGGAAAGGAGTATAGACCAGCTTTAGTAGGACCGCGAAGAAGGAGAGTCCCTTGGCGACAATCCTTGACACAAAAACAATCAGAGTGAAACTCAAAATATACATCATTATCCTCACAAAACTGACGAACTGATATAAGATTTTTAGTAAGTAAAGGAACATGAAGAAGATTGTGAAGAAGAAAATTGCCATGAGGAGTTGTGAGGTTGGAGGAGCCTGTGTGGTGTATCGGCAAAACAGAACCGTCACCTACGCGTACTTGGTCATCCCCATGATAATCTGATTGGTTGAAGGTAAGGTTGGAAAAATCATGGGTCATATGATTGGTAACTGCCGAGTCTGGGTACCAAGTAGAATCAGAGGTGGGAGGCATGGAGGAGTAGTGTGTAGTAAATGAGGATGGAGGAGGGGCTTGGTATGACTGGTTAAAACGATTATGACAATAAAGAGCAGTGTGGCCCTGTTTGAAACACACTTGACAAGTGGGGCGATCTTCAGAGAAGTAGGCAGGCTGAGGTGATCGATTGCGACCTCTGCCACGGTAGCCTCGGCCTCGAGGCCCACGAGAACCACGGGAGCCACGGGACTGAGCTGTTTTGGTAGAGGCATTGGCAGTAATCTCGGCTGGAGTGGAGACTGAACTGGAGTGATGAGATAACCGGGCTTCATGAGTAAGCAGGTGACTGAAAATCTCTTCAGGAGACGGAGGATCCAGTCGAGTAGTAACCGACGTGACCAAGGAATCAAAGTCGGAGCCGAGACTAGCTAGGAGGTAAGTGGTAAACTCTGTTGAAGAGAGAGGTTTACCGGCAGCTGCCATGGTGTCAACAAGAAGTTTAGTCTTGTGATAATAGTCAGTTATGGATTCGGAACCTTTCTTCAAGGTAGCAAGCTGGAAATGGATTTGCACCAACCGAGCTTGAGTTTTAGATGCAAACAGTGTATCAAGAGTAAGCCAAACTGCACGGGAGGAGGTCAGACCAATGACCTGGGCAATCAATGTCTCAGACAACGAAGAAATAAGAGCACTCAGAATCAACTGATCCTGTTGCAACCAGATTGCATAAGCGGGATTGACATTTCCAGCAAAAAAGATGGGTGGTGCTGAAATGGTGCCATCCACGTAGCCATAAAGGTGTTGGCCTTTTAAATACGGAACCATCTGGGCTTTCCACAACAAAAAGTTTTCATGTGTGAGTTTCACTGTGACTAAGTGAGGAAGGGAGGTAATGACGGAGGTTGAAGACAGAGATGTTGGGGAGGAAAAAGATGAAGGAGTAGCGCCAGAGCCAGAATCAGCCATGAGACGTTAGTCTTACTGTGGCTCTGATACCATGAACGAACATGCAGAGATAAAGAATATTTTAGAATATTTTCCTCTCATATTCCTCTGTACCAATGTCAGGGATATATATACAAAACAGAGCGTTAAAGAATATCTATCCTATAGTCACGGTAATGCTGACACGTATAAAGAAAGTTTGTTACAAAACTATTCTAGACTATTCTGGAATGTCTATCGTGGCAGGTGAGGAGTGAACGTGAGGTGGCATATGACTCTGCAGTGGCGTAGCCTCCTCTGTGACCAGGACAGTGTGAGCTTCAACAGATTTGGTGAAAAAGTGAAAAGATAGATAATTTTTAATATTTTATTATAGTGAAAAAAAATGATGTGATGGAAAAGAAAGATTATATTATAATTTTTTAATGTATTAAAATTTTAGATATTATAAAATTTTACTATGCAAACGCATCGGATCTTCGAAAACTTGAGGGGAAAAATAATATTAGGACACTTTAAAATTATTACATTTTCGAAAACTTAGGAAATATATAATGTCTTAAAAAAAAGTGCTAGTGGAAATCTCGAGGGGAAAAAAAATGCCGGTGGAAATCTACTTTGATCCTGACAAAGCACCCAATTCCTAGAAAGTAGCCAATTGCATGCCAAATGTTTCGTCGTTTCCATCATACGGTCTTCAATTATGTAGTGCTTGTAAATTTATGATGCACGCTTTCCTTGAGGGACCCATAGATCATGTATATATATATGGTACAATTCATTGTAGCTCTAAAAATTCAATGCTACAAAATCATTGGCTATCGATATTTATTAGGTCAAGTGATGAATTGGAGAACAAGACTATGAAAATTAAATACATTAATATCACCCCCACATGGTGCATAATATTTATGTGTAGCTGGCGTACGTGTGTTTTATAGTTTATAAGAACTTTCAAACTGGGACTCATTCGTGCCTCGGAATTAGGAACTTATACGGATCACATATAATGAATTATTCCTATTTTACGCTACATTTCTTTGTCTTGACTTCCGTGGTTCATATGCATTGCTTACAAATAAAAAAAAAAAGAATTAAACTGATAATTTCTTTTTGTTACCATATGGTAAGCTTTCTAAACCATACATTTTTCAACACAGTTTAAAGTTTATTTTCGAATAAATAGTTACTCATCGGGCCTAGAAGAAAAAAAAAATTAGCTACTTCTTGGGGCCAAAACATAAAGAGAACAAATAGTAACTAACTACCTAACGGCTGGCTCTTAAACTTGTAGTCTTGTAGTAATTATTCGGTGTTCCTATGAGACCGTCCTCCCTAATAATACAAAACATTACGCGTGGGACCAGGTTCCTGTGATTAGTGAGGTGGAAGTATCCGATAAAGGAGAGGAAACTCGCCAATCATTGAATCTTTAAATCGAGCGAGAAAAGGAGAAGAGAGCTGCTGTTGCTGATAGGAAAATGAAAGAGAAAAAACCCCAAATGTAGCAGTCAAAATTAGATCAAACATTACATGTCCAGATCTGTCTCACTATATTCAGCCAGCGGATATTTGCTCTCTTTTCTGTTCTGTTCTGTGAGAATTTGAATGAAGAGTGAAATAATAAGTCACAGACCAGTTGAGAGAATGATGATGTGAAACCAACAGTGAGTTTGATATTCAAAAATATGTTGTATTTTGCTTGATTACAGAGGAACCCGAGAGGGTTATTTATACATACAAAGAACAAATAAAATAAACTAGCTAAAGGAATTGGCGGCAGCAAACCAACAAGATAAAATACATCAAGGACGAATCCCTATACAAGTATTCTAACAGAAGCAAAGAGGAAATTGAGGACATAACGTGTGGACACTGTTTTTCCACAAATGGTAGCTCCATTTCCAAGGTTCTGCAGTTAGTGCCGCAGGTTGAACACCATGTTTTATCTGCTGGCTTTTCTCAATTTCCTTGTATCTTGAGACTCCCCCTCAAGATGGACGCATAGGTTAAGTGTGTTCATCTTGGATAGTAGAAAAAGAAATGGAGCCATAGGCAGAGCTTTTGTCAGAATATCTGCAATCTGCAATTTTGAACTCACATGTACTGGTTCAATGGTTCCAGCAAGCACCTTTTCTCTAACAAAGTGACAGTCCAGCTCAATGTGTTTTGTTCTTTCATGGAACATTGGATTTTTGGTGAGATGTAGAGCTGCTTGGTTATCACAGTATAGGAGGGCAGGTCTCGGATGCTTTGTGTTAAAATCTTGCAATAGATTCATCAGCCACACAATCTCACAGCTGGTGTTGGCTAATGCCCGGTACTCAGCTTCAGCAGAGGACCTAGATATAGTGGTTTGTTTTTTCGATTTCCAGCTAATCAAAGAATCTCCCAAGAAAATGCAAAAACCAGTGGTAGATCTTCGGGTCTCTTGACAGGCAGCCCAATCTGAGTCGCTAAATGCCCTGAGGATTGGTTCAGACTTGGAAGAATATAGGAGACCTTGGCCTATGGATCCTTTGAGATATCTCAAAACTCGATGTGCAGCTTGTTGATGGATTTGTGAAGGTCGATCCATAAATTGACTCAAAATGTTAACTGAATATGTGATATCTGGTCTTGTAATGGACAAATAAATTAACCTTCCAACCAACCTCCTATAACCTGTAATGTCAATAAGAGGATCTGCTGCCAAATGAGAAAGTTTATGATTTGGTTCCATTGGTGTACTGATAGGCTTGCATCCGAGCATACCAGCATCTTCTAAAATCTCAAGAGTGTACTTCCTTTGATTCAAGTGGATTCCTTTTTCTGATCTTGCTATTTCTAAGCCAAGGAAATACTTTAGATTGCCAAGATCTTTGATCTTAAATTGGCTGTGCAGATATGTCTTGATGGAGTCAATTGTTTTGAGATCATTGCTTCCAATGAGAATGTCATCAACATATACTAATAACGCAATAAACTGGCCATCATGGATCTTTGTAAATAGAGAGTAATCTGACCTAGATTGTTGGAAACCCTTGGCAATGAGAGATGTAGAGAATTTTGAGTGCCATTGTCGTGAGGCTTGCTTAAGGCCATAGAGGGATTTGTGCAGCCTACACACTAAATGTTGTTGAGTTGTAGAGGACTCCCCCTTAGGCTGAAATCCCGGAGGTAGGTCCATGTAGATCTCCTCTTCTAGATCACCATGTAGAAATGCATTGTGAACATCCAATTGGTGCAAATGCCAATTGTGAAGAGCTGCCAAAGCAAGGAAGACACGAACAGTAGTGATCTTGGCAACTGGACTAAAAGTTTCATGGAAGTCGAATCCCTCTCTTTGAGTGTAGCCCTTGGCTACCAAACGGGCCTTGTGCCTTTCTAGAGAACCATCTGAGTGCAATTTGGTTTTGTAGACATATTTACAGCCAATGGGTTTCTTGCCTTTTGGAAGACTAGTGATGGTCCAAGTGTTATTGGCCTCCAAGGCATGTAACTCATCTGCCATGGCTCGAATCCAATGCTCAGAAAGAACAGCTTCGGCATAAGTGGTAGGATCTCGGGTAGAAGAGAGAGAGAGTGTATAGGCCTTGTGAGAAGGAGAGAAATTAGTGTAGGAGAGGTAATGTGCAAGGGGATGAGCAGTGGGAGGAGGAGGTGAGGAAGAAGATGCTGAATTGCAGTGATAGTCAAGGAGATATGTAGGTGGGTGTCTGACCCTATCTGATCTTCTTAGGGGTGGAGGGGATGGCGAAGGTGGGGACAAAGGAGAAACTGAGGGTAAGGTGGTGGCTGGCAAAGTGGTGGAATAATCAGAAGGAAAAGAAGAAGGGTCAGAGGGAGAGGCAGGATCAGGGGAAGGAGGTGAGAGTGAATCTCTGTCAGGGAAAGAATGAAATGGAGAGGAGGAAAGAGGGTTTGGAAAATCCACATCTGAAGGGAGTGAGGGTATAATGGAGTCTGGAGATGGAGTAGAGGTGGAGTGGGAATGATGATGCTGAAAAGGAAAAGAATTTTCATGAAAAATGATGTCTCTTGAAATGCTATACTTGTGACTGTCCAGGTCATAAATCTTGTATCCCTTAACCCCTGGTGGATAGCCTACGAAGATACACTTCCTAGCTCTTGGATCTAGCTTTGTTTGATTGTGTTTGAGAGTGGAGACAAAGCATAGGCAACCAAAAACTCTTAAATGCGAATATGAAGGAGGAGCTGAAAAAAAAAGTTCATAAGGTGAGCGATTGTTGAGCACAGGAGTGGGGATCCTATTTATCAGGTGGACTGCTGTTAGGACAGCATCTCCCCAAAACTGGGTTGGGAGAGAGGCTTGAAACAGCAGAGCCCGAGTAGTAGAAAGGAGGTGTTGATGCTTCCTTTCAACTACTCCATTTTGCTGAGGGGTATAAATGCATGTCTTTTGATGAAGAATTCCATTGTTATTATAAAATTCTTGCATCAAAAACTCTGGTCCATTATCAGATCTGATTTGTTTGACCTTGAGATTGTATTGAGTTTGTGTCATTTGGATGAAGGATTGCAAAAGACTTCGAGTTTCAGATTTAAACTTCATCAAAAAAATCCATGTCATTCGGCTGTAATCATCCACTATAGTGAGGAAATATTGATGTCCTTGATGTGTGGCTTGTGAATATGGTCCCCAAATGTCACAATGGATTAACTCAAAAGGAGAAGAAGTGGAAGAAACACTACGAGGAAAAGGATTTCTTTTCTGTTTTGCAAAATGACAGATATTGCATTGATTGAAATCGGTACATTTTACATCTGAGGCATGAGAAGAAATCAAATTTAGCCTTTGATTTGATACATGCCCTAGTCTAAAATGCCATAAATGAAAATCTTGGCTTGCTGAAACTTGTTGAACACGAGACAAATAACTGGAATCAAAAGAGGTAGTTGCTGGACTTTGATTGAGAAAAGAGCTTCCTAGTAAATTGGAATCAAGGATGTAAAGCCCCTCTCGTACTCTAGCAACTCCAATCATTGTCCATGTAGCTAGGTCCCGAATGAGACACTGGTTTTGAGAGAAAATAAGACATAGAGAAGAATTTTGAGTCAATTTGCTGACTGAGAGAAGATTAAAAGTAAAAGATGGTATACATAGTACTCCATGAAGGGTTAAGGAGTTACTGAGCTGGACAGTGCCTATGTGAGTGACTTGTGCTTTTTCTCCATTTGGCATTTGCACATAAGCTTGAGAAGTGGCAGTGATGGAGGAGAGGAGAGTGGTGGAGCAGACCATGTGATCTGTAGCTCCAGTGTCCACTATCCATGTGATGTGTTTGGGTTTTTGTGAAATGCAAGTGGTTGTGGATACAAAGTGGTAATCATGTTCAGATGAGATGATAGGAGTCTTGAATGGGGGTGAGTGGTAGGTGATCATACCTGCCATATAGGAGTGATGAGTAGAAGGGTCAGGTTGTGGGACATTCTTTTCTTTTCCCGAATCCTTTATGCTAAGCTGTGATGTCTGAGAATTGGCCAAGAGCATGAGCTGTTGTATCTGAGCTTGACTCAAAGCTACTTGAGTTGGTCCTGTCACATTGGTGACTTGATTTGCTGAGTGATTGTTCCTTGGTTTGGTCTTTGTGAACTTGAAATCAGGGGGGAATCCAATCAATCGGTAGCATTTATCCTTAGTATGTCCAATTTTTCCACAGTTGTAGCAAGTAAGATCAGACTTATCTCTCTTCTTGGTGTGATCGTGAGATGCCACCAAAGCACAAGTTTCTGCAGCAGGAAGAATTGCAACCCGAGCCTGCCTCTGTCTCTCTTCTTGTAGCACAAGTGAAAAAGCCTTGTCAAGTGAAGGCATGGGGCTCATAATGATGATTTGGCCTCGAATTCCATCATATGTCTCATTTAAGCCCATAAGGAACTTAAAAACATGGTCTGCTTGTTGCCTTTCTCCAACAAAACTGAGTGCATCACAAGTGCATAGACCACATGAGCAGTTTGGTGATGGTCGATAGTTGTAGATTTCTTCCCATATTGCATTCAGTTGAGTAAAATACTCATTTACAGATTGAGTTCCTTGTATGATAGTTCCAAGTTGATGTTGAAGTTGATAAATGCGAGCATTGTCAGGTTGTGCAAACCTGTCTTTGAGTTTGTCCCATACTTTCTTGGCATCACCTATGAAGCAAACATTCGATGATATCTCTGGAGAGATGGAGTGAAGGATCCAAGAAAGGATGATGTTATTACATCTGACCCATGGTCCATAAAGGTGGCTGGAGCCAGCAGGAGTGGTGATGCTTCCATCAAGGAATCCTAATTTATTCTTGACAGAGAGAGCAAGAGTGAAAGATCGGCTCCATGATAGGTAGTTGGGGCCAGACAGAGGTGGAGTAATGATAACGGTATTTATGCCATCAGAATGGTGAAGGAAATATGGGCTGTTGGGGTCCTCAGATGGTGAGAGATTTCTAGCAAAAGGATTAACAATATTTTCATCTGTAGACATTATGAAACTTGGATGGATTTTGACAGTAGAAGAAGGAAAGGAGAATGAAGAAGATGAGCCAAAGGTCAAGGATGTGACTCTGATACCATGTGAGAATTTGAATGAAGAGTGAAATAATAAGTCACAGACCAGTTGAGAGAATGATGATGTGAAACCAACAGTGAGTTTGATATTCAAAAATATGTTGTATTTTGCTTGATTACAGAGGAACCCGAGAGGGTTATTTATACATACAAAGAACAAATAAAATAAACTAGCTAAAGGAATTGGCGGCAGCAAACCAACAAGATAAAATACATCAAGGACGAATCCCTATACAAGTATTCTAACAGAAGCAAAGAGGAAATTGAGGACATAACGTGTGGACACTGTTTTTCCACAAATGGTAGCTCCATTTCCAAGGTTCTGCAGTTAGTGCCGCAGGTTGAACACCATGTTTTATCTGCTGGCTTTTCTCAATTTCCTTGTATCTTGAGATGTTCACCTCCTCACTGGAAAAGAAAATGCGTCTCATCGATGGATCTCGAAGTCCACTAGCTACCTAATTGACAACTATGTTTTGCCTAGTATACTTCTGAAGAATCTTGGGTTCCACACCCCTGCAAAGTTCCGTTCTATCTTCTTCTTTTCGTCCTCTATTTCCCGCTGTATGAAAATCTTTTTCCGTGACCGATGAACCAAAATTCCATCCTGTCTGTTTCTTTCCGATCTAACACCTTCCACCCAGATCTTGATTCCTTATTCTTTGCCTATTCTCATAATCCAAGGACACACTAATGCATCGCGTCAGGCTTTTTTCTCGTTAGTCTCTCACTAAAGAATTTTTTTTTTTGTAGAATGAAGAACACCCACATGCTCAAACTAGTTATTGGCCTAACTTCAACAACTTTGATGGTAGTTCTCATTCTTTTCATCTTCTTTTACCTCAAAAGGAGGGCGAAAACCGGTCTTGAAGATATAGAAAACATGGACCAGAAACATGGAGTTGAAGCACAGATGGAGGACCTGATAACTTTCCATGATGGTCAGGACCTAACAATCTCTGACATACTTGATGCTCCAGGAGAAGTGATAGGAAAGTCCAGCTATGGCACACTGTACAAGGCATTAATGCAGCAGAGCAACAAGTTGAGGCTGCTGAGGTTTCTGAGGCCAGTTTGCAGTGTCAGAGGTGAAGAATTTGGTGATATGATTCGGCTGCTGGGGTGCACAAGGCATCCCAACTTGGTGCCTCTTCTGGGATTCTACGCAGGGCCGAGGGGAGAAAAGCTTATTGTATATCCCTTTTACAGGCAGGGCAATCTGGCAGAATTCATTCGAGGTAAGCTCTCTACATGGCCTGGGATTATTTCATTTTCTGCTTGGTTTTCGGTAAATTATAGCCTATGACTATGTTATGAGTATTCGCCATGAATTCAACCAAGTTTGCCTACTTGAATTAAGCCTGCAGTTTCGCAACAGGTTACAACAGCAAAACTCGTAATCACACTCATTACTCTCGTTTAGTTTATTTTCTTTCTGGGTCGCTAACAGTGCTTGATAACAAATTTGGTAGCTGTGCTTGATTTTGAATGGATGTTAAATTATGGGGTTTGGATCCGGTTTCAATCCTTAATTAGGGAAAAGGAAGAGACATAACTTTATCGAGTATATTTTGGCTGGCTCAATTTTCAATCTCTGTATTTACCCTGTGTTTTATCTTCTTGATTTTTATATCTTGAATTCGGTTTTAGTGGGAGATACTTCAACTGGGAATCTAACAGTGCACGAGAATGAACAGTAATTCTGGTTCCATTTTTTCTTCCTTTGTGTGTTTCAGCAGGGAGGGGGTGTTAATGAGACGTTCTTGCCTGAATTCAGATGGAATTCGGTTTTCTGCATAAATCAGGCACATTTTAACAAATAAGTTTTTTCATCTGATCAATATAAACATTTTAATGATTTGGAAACTTTCCAGTATGTTTTCTGTCGGCGCCTACCATTGTCAGTTTATCTACCTTTTTTCCCTGAAAAAGGAGCTGATGACAATTGGCAATGCTCCTTCACCTTGTTATCCTTTCCTTTTTCTCTTTGTGCCATCTATAGTCATTCAAGTTCGAACATTTGCTGAACAGAGCCACTCTGTTTTATATTGGCAGGTGGAAATGGTGAGTCTCACAAATGGGACATCATATATAGCATATCAATTGGTATAGCCGAGGGATTGGAACATCTCCATACAGGATTCCAGAACCCCATAATCCATGGCAACCTGAAGTCAAAAAACATACTTCTGGACCGCAATTACCAACCATATATCTCGGACTTCGGACTTCCTCTTCTGTTGAATGCTACTGCTGGCCAAGAAATGCTTGAAGCTTCAGCAGCGGAGGGCTACAAAGCACCTGAGCTGATCAAAATGAGGGATGCAACCGAAGAGACTGATATATACAGCCTTGGGGTAATCTTACTTGAACTACTTTCAGGGAAGGAACCTATCAATGAGAATCCAACTCCTGATGAAGATTTTTATCTGCCCAACTTCATGAGAAATGCGGTCCTTGGACATAGGATTAGAGACTTGTTTCATCCAGACATACTGCTCAGCAACAGCGATGATGGTGGATGCCAGGTTACCGAAGAACGCATTCTCAAATTCTTTCAGCTTGCTATGGCTTGTTGTTCTCCTTCGCCTTCTCTTAGGCCAAAGATTAAACAAGTTCTTTGGAAGCTTAAAGACATTGGTAAATAAGAACAGCAGCGATTTTACGGAATCAAACTTTAGTATTTTTACAGAATCAAACTTGGAACTGTTGCGACAGGTGATTTTGGATGCATGTTGACGTATCGTGATTGATGGTGATGACAGCACCGATGTATATAAGGAGTATCAATTTGGCTTTCGCTTTCAAAGCGAACGAGTTGAAAGTTTTGGAAATGCAACAAGGATCGTTGGATTGCAGATGTTGATGTTTGTATTGAAAGGTTAATCACGCAAGGCCAAAAGTTGCACCTTCTGGCCAGCGGCCGCCCAACAAGGATCGTAGAATTGGTGCTTGTGTTTGTCAGATTTCTCTATACTTTACTGCCAAATATTAGCAGCTCAAGACTCTGGATTCCACCCGGTCCCAGCTTGGAGGCTCATAATATTTTTCTTTCTTTTTTCGAGAGAAAGTAACCATCATTAGCTGCAAAAAAACCTTAGTAAATTGTTATCACCTATCCAATTGGAATTCTACCGAGCACTGGGTAATTATCTGTTTCTTCCATGTTCCTCACCCAAGTTTCCAAAGTTCACAGGATAGTAATAAGTAATGTAACAGTTCCCTTAAATGAAACCGGGGGCAATCTTGGAGTTTCATGAACCTTTGTTTCCTGTTTGACCTTGTGGATAATACCCAATACTTACCCAGATTCGCATTGGTGTCTAAGATGAGAGATGAGTAAAAAAACACAAATAATCCTCTGCTTTGTATTATAATCTCCCACGCCTTCTGTATCTCAATCGGTTTAGCTGGCAAAGAAGGTAGTGGGTGTGAAATGGTTTTCGTCTAGCTGTGGAGGAATCAATATCTAGGTAAGGTGGGGAAGGCATAATTATCCTAATCTCTTAACCGCTACAACTACTTATTAAAATAGATCTATCACTTCGTTAAGAACGCCCTCTGCTTTCTACGCCACCTCCGCTTTGATTGAGCCATTGGACCAATCAAAGCATTAAGTGCGTCGTCTCCGATGCGTTTCTTGTTCTTATCTAACAACCGATTTTTTTTTTAAAAAAATAATATTTTCGTTGTTTAGAAATATGTCAATGTTCTGGTTTAGACTCCCTCGACCAGCTTTGGGCCGTTTGACCGACTGTTTAATCGGTATTTAATCTAAACCCAAACGTGTCGCCGGTTGATCCCTGTAGGATATTTGTGATAATGCATCGCATATAAGACCAAGTTTTGTGACAGAAACTAGACGAATCTGAAATGACAGATTCTCCCACAGGCCACAGGCATCTTAAAGGAAGATGAAAAAAAAACATTATTAACTCCCATCAACTCCGGTTGTGTTTTTCTCGAATTCGCTTAATTCAATCTTCTGACTTCTAATCTTATGGCACACACATGGGTATTTTGGGTGTAACAAAGGCTAAGGTTTTCTTTGTTCAGGAAACTGTACCTTGAAAAATTCGAGGTTGAAAACGTGTTTGATCTATCCGTGTAGCATGGAGAACATAGAAATCACGTACTGAAGTAATGATTTTGCTTTGAAGACTATTTTTCGGGCAATTATCGCAGTGATTGCAACTGATACAGTGTTTTGAAGACTTGAATTTAACTGAAATAATGCTCTCACGATTTCGCACTCCTTTTGTCTCTCTAAAGAGTCCTTAAAATGTAGGGTATCCTCCCTTTCATGATGGATATTGTCAAATTGGACAGGCATCAGCATGTTGTGAAACGCACTTTATATGCACCGTTCGAATTGGTTGTAGTTATCCTCTCTCAACCACCAAATCTCATCTTTTCCCACCAAATTGTTTCTTTTAGACAGAAAGAATCAACATGTCCAATGTGAAGAAGTATCATTAGCAATCACTAGAGACATTTAATAAAATTTTGAGGTGCCGTCCTCTTTCCTTAAAAAAAAAATCACTTGAGAGGTGAAGTATAGAGCTATTCTAAACACACTGCAGGGTATTGATCAACATAAGACTAACTAAAAATGCGGTACACTATCAAACCGTAGTGGTTTTTTTTTTTCTCTTGACATCTTACTAACATCTGAGTTTCCCTTGCCAATTTCTTTCAATTGTAAATACATGTCGAGTTTTCAGTCAAGGGAAACAATTACCAGTGGTAGCCTAAGCTAAAATAAAGGTAGATTGTCTTTGGTCCCATACTCCTCCAATATGATTGCAGAAAAAAAGTACCTCTATTCAGTGACAAATTTTGGTGTTACTCTGACAAATCCATAAAGAATGCTACTGGTTTCTGGACTTCCACTCTAAGATCGCAGCCAGAAGAGTGTAATTTGATATCAAATTCTTGTTAGGCAATGGCATATTTGTCATTGGCGACTTGTCATTCACTTCAAGCCATAGCTCTATTGCTCTCCGGTCATAAGTGTAACCATCTGCAGCGACACAAGGGTCATCCATCACATCCTGAGACAAAAATAACACAAGAAAGTGAGGTCATTGTACAGTGACTACTCATGAAGAAGGTGAAATAAATGTTCACATATATTTGATGCTATATACTGGTATAACTTAACCAACACAAAACACGATCTTTACCAATTTTAAAAATTGGAGGAACTCGAAAAATGAAGTAAATCTCAAAGGTAAAAATAATAATATAAGCAGGCATGTGGGAAAGCGGTATGTTTTAGGTATCAGACCCAGCCAGATCTATAACGAACTGTAGTAGATACCCAATTAAGAGGTTATGAATGCATCTTTCAAGCTATACATACATAGTGCGTACATGTATGTCTGTGTGAGTATCTATTTCTTTCAAACTGCCCCCACTTCCTTCCGTCGCTGAAGCAACATCCAGATTGAATACCAAGGCTCACCATATTCTACCTAAATAGCTACTGTTTAGCTCACCAGAGAATTAGCATATTATTTTTCCCCAAACAGGAACTATCACTAGTTCCAATCGAAGATTATGAAAGCATACCTTAAGAATTGGGCATGTTAAGTGGATAGGTGGTGCGGATTGAACTCTGGAAGATGAGACTCGAGCCTTGTCACCAACCTCTTTCAATTTCTCAAGTGCAGGAAGTACTTTATCTTTCAAATCAGGCCTATCTTTGCGCCAAAGCTCAGCACAGCTCAGTCCCAGTTCAGCCAATTCCTTTGTCTCCTCAATTGGCCAATTCCCAGCCTCTTGGTCCAAAATCTCTAATAAACAACCATCATTTAAAGCAGTTTCCACCACATGGACCAGCGCTATTGCTGGTTTTGCAGTCAGCAGCTGCAAAATCACCATCCCAAATGCATAAACATCGGATTTTGGATAGATTAAACCACTCCTTTGATACTCCGGATCCATGTAGCAAAGAGTCCCAACAGGCCCAGCGTCATTGTAAGTTGTAGACATAGAAATTGGATCTGAATGAAGCATTGTAGAAAGGCCGACATCACCGATCTTGCTAACAAGGTTATGATCAAGCAAAATGTTTGCCGGTTTCATATCACGATGGATGATTGGTTTTGGCTTTGAGCTATGGAGAAAGGCTAGAGCTGAGGCTACTTCCCAAGCTATTCGGTACCTCTCAAACCAGGGGATAGGGGGTGTACCATTTTTCCTGAACAACCTGTCCTCCAAGCTACCATTTTCCATGAACTCGTACACTAGGCAACCGTGATCTAGACATGCTCCAAGAAGGAGAAGCAAATGGGGATGATGAATTTCGCTCAAGATTTTAAGCTGAGAGCCAATTGAAAACATAGAACAGTATTCAGTCAATATTTGAGTGGGGGTAACTTGACATTGCCCCTTTTCAGTTAGTCCTAACTGAGTAGTAGCAAATCACAGGGTATGAAGAATTGCAACAGAAATTTCACAGACATAAAGCAAAGCAGTAAGCTGTCTTTCATTTACTTCTGAACTTGGGTGAATAATTGGTACCCAACCTATTAAATTGGAAACACCTAATTGCAGAAAATGGGAAGTCTTGGTCCAGGCTAAAATGTCATATGTTTTTTTTTTGATAAATAAGCTAATCTCATTAGAAAAGTGAAAACAGTACAAAGACTATACCGCAACCACTATTCTAAACAAGCAAGAAAACAAGAAAATCAAGAAAGGGGCAACCAAGCACCGAGTACATCCAAGAAAACAGTAAAGACAGCAAAACACTCTGCAACCTATCCAAGGACAAAGAACAATCCTCAAAAATCTATTATTACGCTCACGACCAAAGGCACCACCAAATACAATGTGGAATCATTCTCCGAATAGCCTTTGCAAAAGGGTTTCTAAAGCTTCTTTGCCAACACCTCAACACCTCTTACACCTTTTCTGGCATAACCCATTGAAGATTCAGAATTTTGAGCACATGGAACCATAATCCACTCGCATAAGGACAATGCAACAAGACATGATCAACTGATTCCCCACCATAGCGGCATAAGAAACACCAATCAGCAATGATCAACCCCCTTCTACGGAGATTATCAATAGTTAGACTCCTACCATGAGAAACCTCACACACAAAGAAAGAAGCTCTCATAAGGCATAAAGACCTCCAAACACCCTTCCAAGGGAAAGAGGGACCAGCCCTTCCTCTAAGCAAACCATACATTGATTTAACAGAAAATACCCCATCTTTAGAACCCTTCCATTTGATGACGTCATCCTTCCCCTCTTATGAGAATAGTCTCATACAACAAGGCAAAGAAAGCGTCAAAATCCTCCAACTCCCAGTCATTTGCAGCTCTAGAGAAAGGAACATTTCATACCACATTACTACCATCATCTACCAGACAATCCGCCACCATAGCCTCCTTACACCGAGATAACGAGAAAACCATAGGAAAGGCAAGACTTAAGGGCTGATCACCGCACCAAGCATCATGCCAAAAACTAACAGTGCCCCATTACCCACCTTGAACCGAATATGCTTACTGAAAGCTTCCCAACCTTTACTAATCTACCTCCACAAGCTGACCCCATAAGAGCCACAACCAGAACTTGTATGCCAACCTCCCACCAAGCAACCATATTTTTCAGCTATTACCCTCCTCCATAGCCTATCCCTTTCCATAGCAAACCTCCATAACCATTTGCTTAGTAACGCCGTATTAAACACTCTAATGCAACAAATGCCCAACCCACCATCATACATTGGAGAACACACCTTATTCCACTTCATTAGATGTAGCTTGTGAACATCTCCATCACTTCCCCAAAGGAAGTCCCGCTGAATTTTCTCCATCCTTAACGCTACCCCCACCGGAATAGGGAAGAAAGAAAGAAAGTATGAAAGTAAACTAGAGAGAGTAGATTTCATAAGAGTTAACCTACCACCCTTAGAGAGGTACATACGCTTCCAACCCGCCAAACGACGATCCATCCTCTCAATGATCCCATCCCAAATGTGAATGTTCTTGAAAGAAGCACCCAAAGGGAGGCCAAGGTACTTAATAGACAATGAAGAGATCTCACACCCTAAAATATCTGCCAACTCCTGCACATTCTACACCTTACCAATAGGGATGACTTCGGATTTAGATAGATTAATCTTTAAGCCCGAAACCGCCTCGAAACATAAAAGAAGGCATCTAAGGTTCCGAAGTTGTTCAACATCCTTCCCACACATCACTAAAGTATCATCTGCGAATAGAAGGTGCGAGATGGCAACCCCCTCAGAAACTTCAAATCCTTGTATCCCCCCGAGCAACACCACCTCCCCCATCATGCGACTAAAAGCCTCCATCACAATCACAAACAAAAGAGGAGAAAGAAGATCCCCTTAGCTCAAGCCACAAGAGCTACTGAAGAACCCTTTAGGAGGCCCATTAATAATCACCGAAAACTTAACCGTCAAAATACGGAAGAAGATCCACCTACACCATCTCTCACCAAACTCACATCTCCTTAGAAGGTACATTAGAAAATTCCAGTTCACATGGTCATATGCCTTCTGCACATCCAGTTTGCAAAGCACACCTGGATCCCCCTCCCTCAACCCAGAGTCAATGCACTCGTTAGCCACAAGCACAGAATCCAGAATTTGTCTACCCTTCACAAAACCATTTTGAGACGAAGAGATAATCTTATCCCTAACAAGCTTCAATCTGTTAGCTAGAACCTTAGCTAAAATCTTGTACACACCTCCCACGAGACTAATAGGCCTAAAATCCTTAAGGTCGACGACGCCCGATTTTTTAGGAATAAGGGCAATAAAAGAAGCATTCAAGTTCCTAACAAACTTCCCCTCAGTTGCAAATTCATTAAACACCAACATTACATCCAGCTTCACCACATCCCAACAAGATTTAAAGAAGGCGAGAGAGAAATCATCTGGACCCGGCGCCTTATCCCCATTCAGGCTATTGACCACACTCGCCACCTCCTCATCCTCAAAAGACCTCTCAATGTACTCAACATCCTCCCCCAGAATGGTATTGAATTCTAGCCCATCCAACAAAGGGGGCCAACCGAAAGGCTCCTTATACAAGGAGGAATAATAATCAACGATTGCTCCTGAAATCACAGACGGATCCTCTACTTCTCCCTCCAACTCCAAACTCGAGATTGAGTTATTTCTCCGATTAGAATTAGCAACCCTATGGAAGAATTTAGGGGTAAACTCATAGTTAGCCCCCTATGTTTGGGCAAAAATCATAGTTAGCCCCATATTTTTCAATCCAACAATTTGGTACCCATAACTTTCAAAACCTATCAATCTTCGCCCCCCGTCTAAATTAGACGTTAAATCAGACGGAAAAGCATGAAAAATGACCAAAATGCCCCTCCAAAATAAAATTACTAAAAAAAATAAAAAAAAATCATTAAAAATAAAAAATGATATTTTTTCAAAAATTAATATTTTTTAAATAAAACTATATTGAAACTCTATTTCAATAATATATTTATTTTAATTTATTTCTTAAATTTATATTTTATTTTATTTTATTTTAAATTTTAGCTTTGGAGGGGCATTTCGGTCATTTTGCATGAATTTCCGTCGGACTTAACACTTGATTTAGACGGGGGGCTAAGTTTGATAGGTTTTGAAAGTTATGGGTACCAAATTGTTGAATTGAAAAATATGGAGCTAACTATGATTTTTGCCCAAACATAGGGGGCTAACTATGAATTTACCCCAAGAATTTAGTACACCGATCCCCCTCCTTTAGCCACAAAGCTCTTGATTTTGTCTCCAACTTATTTCCTCCAACTCAATTAAACGATCGAGCTCCCAAGAAACAGACAACTTCCTCTCCTTGCCCTCCCCATCCATGATGCCCCTCTCATCCAGAGAAGAGAGCTCCTGTAAGAGCGCAACTTTGCGAAAGTTAAGATCACCAAAGACATCCTTATTCCACATTTTGAGATCCCTCTTCAGAGCTTTCAATTTCATATTTAACATAAATCTAGGAGAACCACTGTAAACATAACTCTACCACCACTCCCTAACCAGCTCCACAAAACAATCCATTTTGAGCCACATGTTCTCAAAGCGAAACGGTTTCATGGAATCCCCCATCTCTCTCCCTCCAACAATATCGGGAAATGATCCGAATACAAACGGGGTAACTTCCGCTGGATAAGCTCCGAGTAAATAGAATCCCAACCGGAACTAACCAGAAAACGATCAATTCTAGACCATGACTGGTGAGCGCTACCATTAGACCAAGTATACAAGCCACCCATCAACGCAAGATCCACCAAGCCACATTCAGCAATGAAATCCGAGAAATCATTCATAGCGCTCCTACTACCCCCAAACCCAGACCGTTCTCCAGGAAAACGAGTAACATTGAAGTCCCCTCCTATACACCAAGGAAAATTCCACAACAAAGATATTCCCGCCCACTCGTCCCATAAAATCCTCCTACTGCTATCATTGTTTGGTCCATAAACACCAGAAAAAACCCGTGAAACTCTATCCTCAACATTCCTGAACAACACCGAAATAGAATAAGATCCAATGCACGACTCCTCCATCTCCATAACCTGAGAATCCCAAAGAATCAAGATACCTCCCGAGGCACCAGCGGCCTCCGAATTACACCACCTAACATGAGGTCCACCCCACAACCGTCTCACCAAAGCCCTCGAAACAAACGACACCTTTGTCTCTTAGAGACAACCAATATTCACCTTCCACACTCGTAACAAATTCCCCACACGCTTACATTTTGTAACATCATTTAACCCCTTAACATTCCAACAGATAATTCTAGGCTTCATAAGCAATAGCTAACGCCCGCCCTCGCTTCCTATTCTTACGAGAACTAGAAGCATTAGAATCATAATTCACCGAAGACTCTAAAGTCTTCATTTCCCTCACCAATTTCCACCCTGATCTCCCCTCTGATTTACCACGAAGTTGTCCCCTCTTTCTCTAATGCTGCAAACAAATTCAATAAATCAGACTCATGCCCTTCACAAGAGACACTCACTATAAGCCTGAAAGACTTAATCTTATCTAGAACCCAACTTGAAGGTTTCTGTGATGATAGGAACATCCTCAAAGGCTCAACAAGCATCTCAATATCCCCTTTCTCAAGAGCAACCAATTCCCTACACTCATCTACAACTTCTACTAATTGAGACAGATTTGCACAACTACTATCCTCCACCTCCAAAGGCACAAGCATACCAGAATTGGCTATTCCTCCCCCTCTACTACTTTAGGCACGCCAGAAACTCCAATCTTAACCATTCCCCCCACTTCACCCAGATCTGAGATTTTAGATACCTGAACAGATCTGGTCGACAACCCTTTTTCCTCCACCACACACATTTCGGTCCCCGCACGTGTCTGGCGGCTGAAACTCAAGAAAAGAGCTCATGTTCACCCTTCCCGCCACAGTCAGCGTCCCCCCAAGCTTCGCCGGCGTCGTCTGGCCATCCCCCGCCAGACCCAAGTCGGCGTCGGCCACTGCAGATCCCGCCGACGTTGTCTGGCTCTCCCCCACCAAACCCAAGTCAGCGCCGGCCTCGTCTGGTCCCCGGCCTCGTCTGGTCCTCCCCCGTCATACCCATATCAGCGTCGGCCACTACAGGACTCACCAGCGTCGTCTGGCCTTCCCCGGCAAGCCCTGTATCAGCGTCGACCACTATTGGCCCAACACGCCCCATCCCATAAGCTTCTGAATCAGCCTCTTCATTGAGTATGAGCAATGGGTCGGGCTTACCAGCAATGCCCAGTCCACTTTTCTTTCGGGCCACACCATTCTCATTTAGCCCATAAGAGACATGATTTGTTAGTCGGCTGGGACACCATTTTGAATCCGCAAACCGTGCAGCATAAAGCTTTCCTAGGATCCAGGCCCATCTCTTTATTTTTAGCCAACCCAATAATGCAATCCAGCTCAGCCTTTATCTTCATTAAATGATCCCACAGCCTACCTGACCCAGCCGACGCAACCATAGCCACACTTGAGTGAAATTTCTTGTGATTCACGTCATCCTCACCAAACTCTGCATGCGTCACCTTCGGGGAGCCAAATGTCGACAGCTTTTTCAAGCTACCAACGTCAACTTCACACTAACGTGACTCCTCTCCCACCACCTTCTTCTCCGGCAAATCTGCCTGCACCATTTGAGCATAGGAGACTCCCTGCTTGACCGCCCAATTAGCAGGACCCAACTTCTTACGTCGGAGAACGCCAATGACAGAAATCAGCTCCTCGCACATCTGAGCAAAGGCCTGCCACCCCATTATATTTTTTCCCTCCGGGATCAAAATCTTCCCTTGTATTCGCCGCTCCCCAAATTCTGCTAAAGCAACAAAACAACCGTTCAAGTTTGATCGACCTTGAGTGAGAAACGCACGAGACGATTCGTTAAATTTAATCGAAAAGTCTTTGGCCTCCTTTCCCTCAACCAGTTTGCCAAAGAGATTCGACAACCACAGCACCCCATATTTGCCAAAACGCATCGAGCTCTCCGTTTTCTGCTCAGCTCCGTTATAGTGACAATGCCAAACAAGCTCACCGAGAACTGAAAGGTTTTCGCCTCTATCGCTAAACCAAAAAAAATGCCATGGAACACCAGACTAAACTAAAGCAACAACAATGACGGAAAAATCTAAACCAACAATCAATCATCCAGCCCAGGCATCCCACAGGGGAGAGAGGGGAGAGGAGAGAGAACGGTGAAAAAATAACCCCCGATACCCGATACTATTGCTACCCTAGCAACTTGTACAAAAGAATTCCAAGGTTCCTCTAAAATGTCATACGTAATATAAGCAAATTTGTGGACAAGGATTAATCTTGAAGATGTCCTTCTCATCTGTTGAAAGAAACTTTGAGAATACCATCTTAGCTTCAATATGAAAGATTATGCAACTTAAGTTACAGGAACATGGAATAATTCGATTTCCCCTTTGAAGCCCTGAAGAGCAGTTGATGCCACAAATATATATGATATACCTATTTATATATGTGGATAGATAGCTATTCATAAATATAGAAATGGAATTAATGAATTTTTGGTGTTGTTAATTTATTTAAGATTTTGGTTTACCTCCTGCTGGAATTGTTTAGTCCTCTGATTCTCCATAGAGTGAAGAACCTTCACCGCGGCAGTTGTATGATGCAAAGTGCATTTATAAACGGATCCATATGCCCCCGCCCCTATTTTAAGATCTTCAGAAAAGGATGAGGTGGCAGACACAATCTCTTCCCATGTGAACTTTCGGTATTGCTGCACTGGACCCACAAGAGCATTTTCAAGCTTTTCTTTTTCTTTAGCATCATGAATAGACTTCATCTCAGCATCTTTTCTTTGCGAAGCTTCTCTTTCAGCAAATTCTCTGACGCATGCGGCTTCTCTTTTCACAGCCTCATACCGTTCTTCCTGTTGTCTTGCAAATTCTTTGGTTGTCTCCTCTTTGAGATTTATTTCACTGAGCTTCATTGCTTCCTCCAATCGGCGTTTGTTAAGATCGTCCAGCTAATGAAAGAAACAATACAAGCATGTTCATTTGGAAATGCGAAGGGAGAAATGAAAAAAAAAATGAGATGATTAGGAGAAGAAGGCCAAACATAGAAATTAATGCAGACAACCAATTGGAAAGCCTTGGTCACAAGTCTAATCCTCCAATCTATAAAAAAGAGAATTGCATACCTTTCATCCCTTTATTAGTTGAAAGATCTTAGTAAAGAATATTGAGTGATTACTATGAATCTGTTGTTTCCATATGATCCATTACCAAATTTACTACATTTTTGGGCATGTCAAGGGTACTTTCTCCTCAAAGAGAGAGAGACAGAGAGAACAAAATGAAAACAAAAATATAGTTAAGAAATAGGCATCTTGAATTAGGTATCTTTGTCCCCAGTGGAGTTGTCTCCATTAGTTCATTTATATGCAGCAGAACAACCATTCCCTTTACTGGAAGAACGAAGCTCTCATTTTACAGGTTCGTACTTTATTTCAAGCTTTCCCTAACTGGTCCATTAATTGGATCCCTCATAGAATGAATCAACAGGCCTATCTGTTAGCTAAATGGGCAGCCACGAATCATTTCACTAGTTTCTGTAATCTAGACTTCATTCCAAGAGATATCATCACTTGTGATGACCATGTGTAAGGACTAGATTATCAATCTATGAAATGATATGTTTCAGAAAGAGAAAAGAAGAAGAAAGAATTAGGTATCTTTGTTCTTGAGATCGCTAGGTAGACCCAAATAAGTGTCAGTCATATAGATAGAAATGGAATTGAGTCATATTGATTCCACTCGACCAAGCACACAAACCATTCCTGAAGGAAAATGTACAATTGCAATGTATTTGCAATTGGAATCTTACTCTATTTTCTCTGTTTTTGCAGATCATTGGCCATCTCAATATTAGATGATAGGTGAAGGAAAGACAAAGAAAGAGAAGATGATGAAGGGATGAAACGTACAAATAAATGTCCGTTTGCTAGAATTCACCAATTGGGTCAAAATTCAAGATCTTTGAAAATCATTATCTAGTTTCTAGCCAGCCGAAATCTAGAGAGGCAGCAGTTTAAAGGATCTTTTAGTCAGTAGAAGGAAATCGTTTACCTTCATGGAAGCCTGGATTGTCTCAGTTTGAGCTACTGCATACATTCCTCGGGCATGTCTGAGTTCAATTCTTAGCTTCTCTAGCTCAAAATCAAAATTTTCCTGCACAAATAAGTGAAAACCAAAGTGTAACTTCAGAAACAGAAATAAGGGTTCTATAAAACTGCAATATACTGAGTCCAACAGGTCAGATAGTGTAAATTATACAAAGCCTTGCTGAGATGCTTTTTGCTCCATGATTTAGATAAATGCATTTTTTTATATGTTACATATTGGTTAAAAGGAGTACTTGGCAACGTCTTAATCACCATAAAGTACTCAGGCTCAATTACATGGACTGTGTCCATCTGCCTTCTTCTGCTGCTGGATATGCTTGCTCAAAGATAAAGCGTGAATTTGTTTTTGAAACAAGAGATACATTCTCGAAGGAAAAAGCTTTGTACTACCTTTGTGGTGATGAATGAGATTATATGTCTTCATAGGATCTTTTCTGATATTGCAGCTATTTCACCTTAAAATTAAAATCCCAAGAGACATAAGCTCCCTCCAAAGCACCCACAGCATGCAGTATCTCCAGCAGGTCAGCCTTTTGGAGAAGCAGCTTATTTGCAATGCCAACCATACCCTTTACATGCGATGCAGTAACAAGAGTTTACATACAAAGTTTAACTAAAGACTACCTGGCAATCAGATGAAGGAAAATCGGTGAGCATGTCTGAGGAGAACGTTTGACCAGAAATCCATGACTGATTATCCGTTCTCAAGCTTTTGGAACTAGAGGTCCGACTCGAATAATCTTCAGTAGCTGCATTATTATAGGGAGAACTCATATCATCCTTCCCTTCCTCGATATCCAAAGATTGGCAACTAGAATGGCTGGTTTCAACTGAATTGGTTCGTGTCTTAAGGAAGGTTTTGTTAATTGCTGAAAGAGCTTGAAATCGCTGCATTGGTAAGGACGGAGAATCGAAATGAGAGTACGAAGCAATTGAACCGAGGTCTGTTCATGACAGAAAACAGAAGAGAACATGTGTTACAACTTTCATCTGCCAACACCACTTCCTTCGAAAAACTCATCCCATTAGTTAGGGAGTGAAGAATTCTTTTGTTTTTTTTTGGGCAAGTTACTAAAGAAACCAATTTCTAAACTCAATTCCATGCTATAGTAACCATTTTCAAAGTTCAGTTCTACCTAGAGAGAGAGAGAGAGAGACAGAGAGATAGAGAGAGAAGACATCCCAAATTCCCAGTTACAATTATTGGCGTGCTATTCTTAGTATTGAATGCTCAGAAAAAGGAGAGACAGGAAAAAATAAAACAAACTTTGGTGAATGTAGGAATTTAAACAACCATTTGAAACAAAATATTAAAAAAGTGTTTATTCTAGCTAACAAAAAAATATTTCCAGATTAATAAAAATAAAAAGCAAATATTGCAGTCTTAAACTCCAGAACCACACCGCAGCTCTGCAGATTTGCAGCACTATGACACTTTTAACTTCATCACAATCAAATGTGTTGTGTAATCCCGGATAGAGTATACATATATATCTACACAAAGATATCATCCACTATCATTGGTGTGCAATAACAGGCAAAAACAGAAAAAAAAAAATGAACAAAATCCATAGTGCCTTTGTGATTTATTTCAGACTGGAAAATCTTTTACAGAACAGTTTGTGAACGAAGAAAAAAAAAGGTTCCAAAACATAGTCAATGTTCATGGAGTAGATGCAGATCAGAATTTCTGTGCGAAGTGCATATACCTGTCTGCGAAGAGGAACTATAGTTTGACGAACTACTGGTAGAAAAGCTTGTCACACTACTGTCATCTTTAATGCTTCCATTTGTTTCCATACTGGATGAGCGTAGAGAAGACAACTTTCCTTTTGAAACAGCATAGACTGTACAAAATCCTGGAGTGCATACTGAGATTCTCGAGGATAGGCCCTTCGGTTTCCTAAATATGTAAACAATATCTCGTTAATAAGAGCACTCACGATGAAGACGAAGAAATCAGATGAGAAATATACAGAGAAGAAATTAGAGGATATCTGCAGTCTCTTTTATTACAATGAAAAGCTGATAGCGCAGAGGATGTAAATATTGTTAGGTAACTACCTTGCAAACAAGCCACGAGATGAAGCTCCTATAACAAGCTTGTTGATACCTTGCTTTGAAATCGCCTCTGCTATTGCATTTGCCACATCATTGGATTCAATCACTATAACATCTGCTTTCACCTATAACCGGAATTGAACAAGTTAAGATCATATTCCCTGGACCCTGGATGTGTTCTAGGTCACATTTCGAAATGCAAGGTATATTGACCTTTCTCCGAGCACACAATTTCTTGCAAGGAAGAAGCATTTCACTTGTCCGCCACTCCATATCCTTTATATAAGCAGCTGCTACATCTTCCCGCACTTGTGAAATTGGAATTAAATTTCCCACTGGAATGATATCTCAGATTGTCAGAAGGAAACTGTGTGGTGAAGTCCACAGATACTTTATGTTACTTAAAAATTATAAAATGACAAGAGTAGTCCTAAAGTTCACAATGCAGAAAGTTAAACACTTGGTCCATTAACATTTCGAAGAAAGTAGAGCAGATGAAGCAGAAAATCAACGAAACACTTTAGAAGTTTTTTTTAGCTTATTGCCCCAAGTATTTTTGCAAATTCCCTTTCTTCATCCTCAAGTCTTCCAAGATCCAAATGGAGACTTAGTATTTGTTCTTTCTACAAATTTCAATAGTCAATCGCAATAAGCTTAAGTGCACATACACTGTAAGCAACATTGATAACCATATACGTGACTTCAGACCTTCACTCATGCCAATAACCTCCAAGGTAGTACAAGTCATAGAAATGTCCCAACGCAGCACAATAGGATCCTGGTCTCAATTTCAATGCAAGTGTGCTGATTTTTCACGTGTTTATAAGTGAATTAAAAAAAAATTCTGCTTTGTTAAGTAACGGAACATCTCTTCGATGACTACTTAAAGCGATCAAACCTGCCCTTGTTTTTGAAAAGATACAGTCTCCCACTATCTGAGATTTCTTGTACATTTGAATTTCTTCATATGTTTAGACATCTAAAAATCTTGACAAAATGCCTCATGACATTTCCTTTGAACAGATAGACCTAAAGATACATAACTTACTTGGTGTGGGAACTGAAATAATCCTTTCACAGACATGTATAAGCTTGAAGATAACCTTTCCCTCAGGACCAAACTTCTCCAGCGCCCAATTTACTACATATTTGCTTTTCCTTTTTCCGTTGATAGCTACAGCAACAACTGAAGATGAGGAAGGCAGCGGCGCAAGATCTTCGCCTGCTTCAACTTCACTTCTCTCCATTACTGTAACCCTTCTTGCTGAAAATAATTCCTCCGTCGTATTACAACGGAAAACATAAGAGCACAGCCCTAGCCATGGGAAAAAATGAAAACAGTAGTAAGAATAGATAAATATTAGATGAAATCCCGGAGAAAATGAAGATTCCCTTAGTCTTCAACTTATTAAGAACTGCATATCGGAGATATTTGCAGTTGCATAAGAAAATAGATTTCCTTCCATAGTGATCCACCCAAGTCAAAACTTCACAACGGAAACATACAAAATCCACATTCCGAGGAGGAGCAGAAGCAGCATATAAATTTAAGAACCAAGAATTGGAAATCAAATAATTTCCCTCTTCCCTGAACTGAATATCACCACAACTTTTTTCCTTAGCACGCAAAAGATAACATAAAACCCCAGAAGCCTTGCACCTCTAATTGTTCGCAAACAAACTAAAAACAGTATACTTGTCCAAACCCACAGAGCGTGACCAATTGCCTACCTGGACCACCCCTCATTTAAAACACCCCAGTCCCAGACATGGAAAAATATCAGGATATACGCCAATTCAAAGTAGAGAGAGAGAGAGCATTCCCCCACTGACAACTTTCGGAGACGTGAAATTTCATACGAGTGATGATCCTCTTCAAACTTCATGAAATGACAAAGAAATTCAGAAACCAATAGCTTGTACACACTAGGAGAGATGAAAATTAATGGAGTAGCAGTGAAATCATCAAAGCACAAGTTTAAGGTTCATTCTTGAATTTTGAAATCAAGATGTAATCTTCCATGATTCAAATCAAACATCATAGAACGACAATAATTTTAAATACCCAGAATGATTCACATCCACCTCCAGATAAAACATCTATGAAATAACAAAAGTTCAACGAACTAGAAAATAATTCAGAAGTCAAGAAAGAATTATACAGAAACGCCAACACGAACCTCAAAAGGGAGCAGAAACAAAACCAACCAGCTCTTCACAATTCAAACTGTTAACTCTTACAACCCCCCCCCCCCCCCCCCTCTCCCGGAAGAAGAAGGACAACCCGTGGTTTCTCTCTTATCGAAAACTATATCAGAATTCCTAACACTTTTCGGCCACAATCTGTTCCCGGAATGCAGACGACAAAAAAAGAGTCTATTTTGGCCAACTATACCATCACTGCACTTCTCTGGAAATTATAGGGGATTTCAGGTGATGTTAACCCGTATAGGACACAAATCCCACGCTGGCATAGAGATATTCATCTGAAAAAAATTACTGCGAATAAACTTATTCATCATGAAATTAGGTGAAATTGAAAATTTTGTCAGATTTTATTACAGCTGATAAAATTATCATCAAATTTTTTTATTTTTTTATTTTTTAGTCAATGAAAACATGTAAAGATGACTTTTCACTTCATCCGTCAAATTTCTGTTAATTTTTAAAGGAATAAACGCGCTTCAAGTTGTCCTTGCTGCAACTATAAATAAAACCAATCAACCACTATTCTAATTAAAAATTAATAAAAATTTAAAAGATCGGGTGAAAAGTCAACATTATATATTCTTATTGACCAATAAATATTAAAAATAAATTTAATAACTATTTTATCAATATACTAAAAATTAGTGACCAAAAATTTATAAGTCCGATTTTATTTGTTGCGTCTTTTACTGCTTACAACAGGAGGGTAGTTATCCACGTCGCGTCACTTGTTTCGGTCTTTCATGCGATCGTCATCTTCTTTATAACCGTATCTTGACCCAGACCCAAAGGCCAAAAGGCACAGTTAAGAAAATCGTGGATTGTCGTTTTTCTTTTCATTCTTAAAAATAACGGAGTTGTTTGGATAAAGTGTCGGGGTACATCCTTGGGAATCGGAACCTATAGTATTTGTCCCCTGCGTGGTCGGTGGCGAAACTTGCATGTTTCGGGAATAAGAAGCTACCAGGAAACATACAAGTTCGCTTATCATCATCGAGAGAGAACAAAAAGCACCATGTAAGGCTCTTGAGTGCAATCGAAATTTTAAAATGACACGTAGGATTATTTACTGTCACCGAAAAATTTTAGTGGCACCGTCACTTGCACCGAGGCTGTCGATATCCGACTTTATCGGTTCTTGAATTATCCGACACCGGGTTACAGAGATATCAAATTTTATATATATATAAGCCTCTCTTGACCCTCTCTCGGACTCCCTAATTTCGCGTTTTTTCCCTTGGCCCCCTCCCGGCCTCTACCCCATATCACGTTTTTTTCCTTTAGCCCCCTCCTGGCCTCCCAACCCCCCTCCCCCATTAACCATTTTGCGTTTTTTCCCACTGGCCCAACCCCAGGCCCCCTCGAGAACACCATTTCCCCTAACCCCTCTAGCCTAAAACACAAAAAATAAAATAGAACATAATCGTTTTGTTTTAAACCCCGTACCCCCTCCCCCATTTGTTCCCTCATCTTGTTGTCATGTTCTCTAAGTTTATTGATTTTAGATTTTATTACTTTAAATTCACATCTTATATATTAAGATGATCTTTAATTTTATTGATTTTTGAATTTGAATTTCATTAGTTTAAATTTTATTGATATGTGATTAATTGACCAAAAGAAAAAAAAATACATTGGGCCAAATGCGTAAATGCTAAAAAAATTGTCCAATATGAATATAGGTAACCGAAAACCGTCACCGCTAAGGTCTAGTTTTTTTCCTTAACAGTATAGATGTAGGTGTCAATTATTTAAAAACTAGCTTACTCGATGTAGGTGTCAGTTTTGACCAAAACCGGTAACTACACCGAGATTGAACAACCCTAGCTACTTGAGAGCTGCTTTGTAATTTGCGGCTGGGTTCAAGAAACTTTTGGAACCTTTAAAGAAAATCTTTCGAAAACTTTATAAGGAAAAATAAAATTATCTTCTTAATATGATTAGATTCTTGAGGTTTATTTAGGAAAAAAAAAATTCTTGAGATTTGTTTGGATCTGTAACAGTTTGCGCGAGAGGAAATGAGATAAAGACATGTAACGCAATAAATGCCTTATATGCGCCAAAATAAAATAGTGCTGTTATATGCTTAGTATATCCTTCAGTGTAGGGCCTCTTGTGCTCCTGCCTCCGCGACTTCTTAGAGGAACTTTAACTATTGTTAGTAATTTATCTAATAAAATTAAAATTGTTAATAGAACTATTAAATTACAGGCATATAAGTACCCTTTTTTATCAAACATTTTTCTCATTTTAAGTGCATGTTAGTTTGGCTAAAATTTTTAGAATTTAAATCTAACTTTCTAAATTTATATTCATAATATTACTCCTACACGCATACCAATACAATTCAATATTATCTTTTATATACATATCAATACAACTCAACAATTTTTACACGCACGTCAATAAAACTCAAACATCACTTAAATATTCACACTATTCTTATAATTCAACAAATTTTCTCAAAACGAACATGCCCTAAAAAATTAAATTTTTAAAGAGATAAATATACTTTACACCCTATAATAATAAAGAATTGACATTTTACGCTTCAACTCTATTATTTTTATTATAATTTATCCATTAACTTTCTATTTCAAATAATTTGCATGGTTCATTAAAATTTTCCTCTAATTTGAACAAAAAATAACATTTTGACATGTAAAATTACCATTTTATTCCTATAATTTGCGACCATAACCTTTAAACCTTGTGTAATTTAAGCTAATTATTTCAAAGAATCTGAATCCTCATCTCTCTCTCTAGCGCTTATACTTATCAATTCCTTTAACAAACGGAAAATGGCTCAATATTTTTATTTTATTTTCAATTCTTGTTTTCTAAAGAATGTATTATTTTCAAAGATGCGGACACTGCTGCCATAGTCCTATCTAAATGCCCAGGCGATGTGAATGTTATAAAGTCTTTTAAGGGGGTGTTTGGCAGTAAAAAATTGGGGATTGAAAATTTTGAGATAGTAAGGGTGGTAAAAAAAAAGTAAAGATATCGGATGTAATTTAATAAAAAAATGAAGAGAGAAAATTTAAATAAATATTAAAATAATAAAAATTAATTTGATGACGAAAGATATATTATTTTTTAATTTTTTAATAAGTATAAACACGTTGAGCGGTGGAAATTTACACCCGATCAGTTCCCCTTATCCGTGATTCACGAAAGTTTCATTTTGACAGTTGAACTACATTCCAACTTGTTTTTTTCTCCCGTCATTTTCTTCTCATTTAACGTGACAAGACAACAAAAAAAATGGCATTGGGGGCCCCTCAACGTCGTTGTCATGAAAATATTTATTCACATTTCTCCTCACTAGTTTATTTCAAATGACAAAGCTGATATGAACTGGCGGTCTTGACAGCTCAATCTGCTTACGCATGTTTCGTAGCACCTACAGGTGGAGAAGAAGAGGGGGGACTTTTGGTCAAGGTCGTTTTATATTGCAGGGTTGCGGCGTTGGATGATGACTTCTCCAAATCCACCCTCCAAAACCCACAGGTACATGGTTCGTGATAGGCATGTTTTGGAGTTGAAAAGACCAAACAAAGTCCTACGGCTGCTGCCAGAGAGCCGTAGCTCAGATGGCACTTCCTCCCTTTGGGAAGGGATAGCTCAGGGGGTTCGAATCCTCCCTCCCCCGCAGGCTAGGTCTGTACCCTCGATTTGACAAGAAAAAAAAAATCCAACCGCTGCTTTCACGATCTCTATGCTATTGAGATTAGAATTTCAGAGAAAACTGTTCAAATATCAGATATCTGGGTTAGTCGTATCTGATCAATCTGTGGACTCTGTTTCTCTATTGACTGTTTACCAGATCAACAGACAAGGTTCTGTGTCATTCAGTACAGTGATCTAAAAATAAATAGCCCCCGTGATTTGGGACGGTCATCTGTAAGAGTCAAGTGGCCATCCATAATTGTCAAGTACTAGTTCAGTAACCTCAGTTTGTTGTTTACTACAAGGTTGTCAGTATATTATTGCCCACAAAATAATTTTAAGAGTTTTTATAATTTTTCTAAGAAAATGAAGTTTCGGTTGTTAGCGGAGGATAATTACAAGCAGCCGCTGGTGGGAAATAAACCACAATACAAGTCAACTAACCAGGATAGGTGAAGCGGTAGGACGTGATACCAAAATGCAATTGTGACAAATATGGACCAAAGGCTCATAACATAGGACATGGCCCACCAGGCCAGAACACTGTAAGGAAGGTGTCGTAGATCTGGGTTTAGGACCCCCCCCCCCCCCCCCCCAAAACTCTTTTTTCATCCAACTGAGTAAAACACATTTGAATAGCCTTTCTTTTACTTTCCGTTGCCTCGTTTTTCTATTATGATTCTTTTTTGCGAGTCTCGCCAACGTGTTCTCTTTTCTTGTTAAATTTTTCAAAAATGAGTTCGGACTTGTTAATGTTTTAGGGGATCTTCGTTTCGTGTCCAATTATCTTTTTTTCTTAATGGGTTCGAAGTGATGCTTACCTTTGCATATGACACTTGAATTTTTTTTTTTAGGCAAAGCAGGCCAAGTCTGCGGAGTGGGGGGATTTGAACCCCAATTCAGGACTCTCCATAGAGGAAGAGATGCCACTTGACCTTAGTACCATATGTTAAGGTCAAGTACCCAAACAATGCACCATTAATTTATCGCAATGTCGGGAGTCAATTTTTGACAGCTGGGTCAATAGTAGAAGGTCCTCAGCACTTCCAAAGAAAGTCATAGAGATTAGGCAGCGCTATTCGCGGTTCAAACAATACGAATAAGATCGTGTACTCTTTTATCACATGATTTGAGAACCGATTGGATTCAGTCATAGCCCACTTTGAAGTAAAACAATGCAGCTTTGTGCTGCTGCTTGTGGGTCCTTGAATTTTTTTTTTGCCAAGAAATGCACACAGCTGTCGCAATTTTTACTGATTCACGTTGTCGTTTTCTCTAATTAGATGTCCCATTACAAACACGATGAAGTTTCATGGATGGATGTGACTTGAACACGTTACGTGTATCATAAAAGGATAGTTTTTCTATTTGGCTCCAAAAGCAAGGCCCTCCATTGTGTTAAGGCTCCTCTCTAGGAGCTGGGCACATGATCATTTAATGCGTCAATTCAGGATTTGGTGGCTCGGTTGCTGTGCAGAACTGTTTGCGTTTGAATGCTCTGTAGTGCTTGCTCGAGCTCCATTAAGACGGTAGCTTCTTCCACGGAATGCAACGCTGGCTGATGGATCACGGTGCACTGGGGGAATTTATTTGTCTTCCCTCACCCCAAAATGCAACTAATTTGTGTACGGAAAGCCGTTGAAGATAACAAAATCATTTCAGCAACAGGACCGCAATCATTAGAGGATGGTTACCAAGCTGAAGCGTAGCAACTGTTCTGCAAATTAATGAACGGCTCGCAAGAAAGCTAAAAATTTGGCCAGTGGGAAAGTAGAACAATACAAGAAAAGAACCTTTTTTTATGGTGTAACAAATAAAATCCACACGAAATGTGGGTAGTTATCACTTATTCTTCCGTCCGCACAAATAGAACAGCAAAAGTGTTCACCTAACCAAATCCTTTACAAGTGCTCTATCTGAGGTGCGGTTTAATATTTCACTCCCAAACTAAGAGCCCTGAAATGTCCTCTAAATATCATTATAGCCTCAGGTCATTTGTAAAAACCCTAATGATCGACTAACTTAATCACTTAGTGCCTATAAAACATAGGCATAAGATACGTTTTTGTCCAAGAAGGCCTTTTGCAAATTCTTCTGTTAGACTTCAGGACCAGATGCAAATAAGCTAACAAGGCCTCTAAATACTTGTGCTGAGAGTTGATGTGCTTGAAAGAGCTCACCATCCAAATTCCAAACACTCTCAGAGCCGAAAGAAGTAAACGTGAAAGCTGTTGTCTGCGAACAACAAAACAACGGTTTATGGAAAGACAGTTCTGAAACACAACAAAGACGAGAGAACACTAAAGAAACATACCTTATGATGTTCAACAAAATTAAAGTTCAGGGGAGTTCCACCTCTCCTTGCAAGCTGGGTAAGGTGCCTGTACATATCAAAGAATCATTGAATAGGAGTTCCAAAAGTGAAATCCTCTAGGATAAAGAAAATAAAAAAAAGCCTAGATGCAAGTTGGGCAGACAGTAGCATGAATAACATAACAAGTATCAAACCAGCTTCATAGAGATGTCTTTCAAGTGCAAAATGGGGCAATTTCAGAAGTTTCCCACAGAAACATCCCAGAAGACTAGTATATGCATATGATATTGCATCCACATATTATTTAAGAGACGGATGTTTTTCTTAGAAAATTTCAGCTAAAGTTGTCAAATATTTTTCTAAAAAATCATTTACCTATTTAGACTTTTGACAAAGACATTTTCCATTGCTCTACATCATAATCATGCATTGGCAGGACCACCACCACATATAAACTCAATTTCCTTTTGAAGCTTATTTGTGATTTTTGGTCACCCAACTTTCTTCTCCCACTCTCTCTCCGTGTATCTCCCCCTGCTAGGGGAGAGGGAGAGGGAGGGGAGAGGTCAACTAGGATTTGGGTTGATTTCTTCTACTTACCATAGATACAAAGCATGAGGGCATTCTTTAATCAGTATAAGATTCAGGAAACCATCTGAAAGGTGTGCATCAGCCACCAAACCATCTGGGGCTCTTTCATTTCGGCAAGAGATTACGGCAGCACCAATGCTCAGAAAATGCCCTTTGGATCTCAACCATCTTGCTCTTTCTGGATGTGAGTAAGGTCTTCTGCGGGGGCTTCCCGTGGAAATGTGCGATTGTTTTTGGTTACAAACAGTGCAATTGACACGACAAACTGCTCTTTCAGATTTATTTGGGATCCGCAATCCTCGTATCTGACTACCCAAGTTAACTCGCTCCGAACTTGAATTTGTTTCCTCTGATTTGGCTTCTAAGTATGCTACTTCTGCCTCATATGACCTGCATAACGTCATAGATTAGAACCTAACATTGAACACAATTTGCATTAGTAGCATATTTGGAAACCAAATGAGGAAAGTTCTCATTGGTTGTTTAATGTTTGATACACAAAACCGAAAATAGGAAGTAAACAGAAAGTTGCTTTTGCCTACAACCAATACAAAAGTCCACAGAAACGATTTCAAAAAGCTCAATGCAACTGAAAGAAGTAGATCAGCCTAGAAAAAAAGAAGAAATAGGTAGATCCATTGTAGCCAGATGTACCTGTGCTTCAGAAACACTTTTGTTCCTGCATAATCATAACGTTGGGGGCCCATCCAGCGGTATTTCTCACTCTCAGTTATGACATCTCCATAAAATCCATACCTAATCATGGTAAACAGCTGGACTTAAGAGTACAGAAAATCCATAAACATCATCACCTTACAGGCGGCCTTCACTTGATCATGCAAGAGGATTATTTATATTATAAATGATCTTGAGGTGAAAAGAAATTTACAAGAGTGTTCAAGAGATTTAAATGATCAGTAAAAGAACATCCCAGCCATTATTGAGTAAAGCTACCTCTAGGAATTACAAAATCAACTAATCTCCACATACTCGAGACCAAACACAAGCAAACAACAATGATTTTAATGATGTTTATACTAAACAAGCAACGAAAAGATTAGAAACACCGATTAAGAAGGAAAAATATGGAGGTTTTTTCTCAAATACTACCATGTACTGTCATTGTTGTCGCAATTTTTTTACATCAAATGTTGATTTGGGGCTCATATAACAGTATTTGTGCTGCATCGTTGTTGACAATGAGACTTGTAATGACTATCCAATTCTAAAAGCAAATAATGTTTTCACTGAGGAAAACAAAACCCGAATAAATCATACTCATTAAAAGGCATGTTAATGGCAACTTCCATGTGAGACATCCATAAAAGATATCAAGTTGGCTATTCAAAAGGCCTTATTTGGTTGGCTTTATTTTTTATTTTTTCTTAAATTGAGTATCTGTGAATCCCAAAACTATTTTTCCTTATAAGGAAAGTAACATACTGTTAGAAACTCCATAAAAGTAACAACGAGAAATTACCCCGCAAAAGAAGCTGCATAGCGCACACAAGGTTCAACTTTTGATGAAGAGGTTGTTTTCCATCTTACAACTTGAGCTACATCAAGGCGTACCCTTTTACCTAGGACAATGTGCAACGCAGATGTGACAGGATCTCGAGTTCCAGTGGTACTGCAAGAGAGAATCCCACACATCGCATTTTATATAACACAATCGAGATGGTAAAAAAATAGTGTACTAAGAATGCTGTAAGGCTTGCATTTTATAAGTTAGAACCATACAAGGAAAGACCTTTAAAAGAAGTTTAGCAGGATCCCAAAAAGAGATCGAGAAAACCACAATTGCTCCATGATAGGCAGAGGAGAGAGGTGGCAGATAACGGTAGATAAAACTACCAAGATATAAAGGGGCTAAGAACTCCATCTAAGAACTCAAAGGTAAGGAAATAATGCTTACCCTAGGAAAATCTGAAATGCCTAAAATGCATTTGAGAATTGGATACATAGAGAGAGAGAGAGAGACGAAATATGGTGTAGTTTATACACAACTGAATAACTAAAACAGCTTACTTTTTCTCCCCTCAGATAAGAAATTGGAAATCACGGTTTATATGGCCTTTCTCTAGCATTTAAGTCAACTATCTTTCCATCTATCAATCACCTTACACCATGTAACGTTATTTCTCGGTTCTACTCGTGCACTTCCTTTCTGGTATCTTAATCAAGTCTCAACCTTTTATGACTCAAAAGCTATCAATCAGCAATTGAGAACAAGATGCAATTCCAACTCCTGAGCAACCTTGAAAAATAAATCTATTTTTAAAATTCAATCCCAATACAAACATACACTGAGCATCAGATAGAATGTTGGAAAACCTAGTTTGAGTTGCAACCACTAAAACTTGTGATAGCAACGAGTTTACTATCAAGCCAAGCCAGAAATTAGTTTATTAGCCAACACCCATAACAAACAAACATGAACCGAACAAGAACCTCAGGTGGTTGAGAACCTAAAAACCATCACATATAACATAGCCCATAGTTCACGCACAACAAAAGTGCCATTGGAGCCGGGACTATATTTTTTAGGAATCTGTATAGAACATTCCCCAACAGTAATATGAGCCTTGAGGTGTGAGATATATTGTATTTGACATGAGAACCTAAGACGTAATAGATGAAAACGACTTCGCAAAATATTCTATTGCATAATAGAATACCACATCACAATGGCATCAGTTGAACCTGCAGGAATGATTCCGAGTCTAAAATGTTCTTCAGGGAAGGGAAACTCACGATCTTGATCTGCACTATTCTCAAAACAAGAGAAAAGCAGCTATCAGAAAATTTAGTGAATATAGATAATTCAAGCAAAAAAAAGTACAAAGAAAAGGATATCACATTTTCTTTTGTGGGGAGGGGGGGGGGGGGGCTCACAACAATTATATTTTCAGTCTACTAATAAAACTGGGAGTATGGAATAAACTAACCAATATTGCAAGAACCATCTTCAGCTCCTGTAAATTCAGATACATATAGCGATGTATCAGATAACCACCATTTTAAAAGACAAGCAAATCTACACTTGACTTGTACAAAAAAATTGTTATTGGGTACATACTGAAATTTGAGAATCCCGATCCATTTTGTTGTCCTGGAGATGAGAGAAGTGGTGACTGGTCTTCATTTTGATTAGGGGGATCAGAAACTGTTCCCCCTGATCCATGATGAATCAAGAAACTGCCATTTCCATCAGCAGAATGGACAATATCTGCTGGGCTTGGTGGGTAAGGAGCCTTATGCCGTGAAGAAAGAAAGCCATTGAGGATTTCATTGAAGAAACCATCACCCCCCTGGAATCAGACCAATTGGAAACAAGCAATAATTAGAACCAAGCACGAAAAATTACATGGAACCAGGGAACACCACATCAACGATTTATTTTCTTTTGTTAGGCTTAAAAACACATAAAAGATTGACAAACCAGGCATATCTAGACCTACTGAGGGTGGAGTATTCATCATCATGGAACTGCATGAACGTAAACGTAGGACTTCTTTTTCATTCTCCCCCACCAAAACCAAACTATCATCTAGCCCCCCATAACTGGTAAACTGAACACCCTAAATTAACATGTGAAGGGATCCCATTACTTACAACAACTACAACACCATCATATGAGTAAAGCTCCTTGTTTGAAGTAGAGGCCATTACTTGGAATGCCTGTCCTGCCCTCTGTGTCACAGTCACCTGATAAAGGAATAAAAATAACTAGTCAAGAAGAAAATTAGTTTACATTTATCGTTATTGAATGAGTTTCAATCCAACTCCTTCCCTTGGACCTTTCTATTTTGGGATCAGAGCAATCTTCATTCCAGCCAAGAAAGGACATAACATGGAATTGAAACTTGGAGACAGGCAGCCTTTAACTTCCAAAGAGACAAAATACTCCAAATCCCATGAGTTTTGCAATTGGAGATCCAAGATGGATCACACCACAGTTATCAACTGATTCATTTACATTAAGAACTATGTTGTGCAATCTCCATACTCTTCTATTTTTCCGTTACACCCATGTGAACGCGACATGGCACATGTGTGGGTAGGGGACATGTCAGACTCTTGGCTAAACCTACAGAGATGTTTCCCATGTGAGCTCACTAAAAAGAAGGGCATGACTTCAATCTTACACTGATCATTGCACAAGTCTAGTTTATTGGCCTTCAGTGTAATGGGATTTTTCTCTCTTTTTATATTAATAGACTTTCCCATTATGCTTTTTACTTCATGTCTTAGTGGTTCCAAGAAGGTTCAAGGGATTCATTTTCATTGAAACACTTGAAACAAGTATCCCTAGTGACCAAACTTCTTACCTTTATTTAAGCTACAGTACCTAAATTCTTTTGAAGAGTGTTTTTATAGGAATAAGTATCGAGTTTGTCAGTAAGTTAAACATAGAAGAAATAAACTATGAAATACTGAGGTACTGTCAGCAGACCTTGTAAAGACAAAAAAGTGCTATCAGCAAACTCTGACAATTGATGTCTGCCTCCCATGAATCAAATAAACACAGAAAGATTTGTCTGGGATTATGAATGCAGAAAGTGAAACAATTTGTGTGTTCTAGAAACAAGTAACGAACATGACTATGAGTTCAAGGGACAAAATACAGCGACAGATAAAAAAGAAGAAGCAGCCCATCAGGTAAACCAATGGCTACTAAACAAATCAAAGCCAAATGAATGCAGATCAAAGGGCTGCAAATTTGGTTTTAATTAAGACTCACTACAATTAAAGAAGACCAGCTCAAATACCACTAGCACTGGGGACCATGCTGACACCTTATAGAAAATAACAAAAATTATAGAAACTGGTACTCCATTCAGAAACTCTCCTAAATGGAAGGCTACAGCAGCTTAAATACACTTTACTTGGCTGTCAAGTTTTTGTTAAATCTTCTTGGACTCATTAAGACATAAATTTCGCGCTGAACTGACCACAAGGTAGCCAAAACATACTAGAAAAAAAAGGATGAAACCAATGAAAATAAAGAGAACCACCTAATATATGGTCTATGCAAATGCAAATGTGCTTTTGAGCTAAAAGGAATAGGAGCATTACACAACATAAACAGCTTAAGGAAACTATAACATGAGCTTTTGGCATACTATCCTTGATCTAAGGCATACAATACATATGTCCACAAATGCATGATCCTCAAGCAATAAGAAATATCTTTTTACAGAGTGATCAAGGACACTGAAACCTTACCTTCGTACCGACTTTAGCACGTGAGAATATAGGTGCCACAGTTTCCCAGATTCTAGAGCCATTCCCTCTCCCACTCCTTGGATGGACAAAAACCTAAGAAAGAGAGAAAAATCTAGAAAACATTTCCCTAACATTTTTGGTCCTTTCCGAGCAACCAACAAAAAGAAAAGTAGATGCACACCAGAAATTCAAATTTACCTCCTTGTGACATACCCAAATTACAGTTTACCTCCCTCTCTTTAGGAAGATGAGACTAAACTGCCCTGAACTTTGGATTTAGGTGACAGAGATGTGTTTTCCTTTTAATCTAACCATAAGGACACATCAAAGTCGCATGCCTTGTTAAGCCAGTCATCTGACGCAAATAAGGCATGCAACTCTCATGCTTGTAGAAGTTGTGTTAGATAGGAGATGTAATGGTTTTTATTTAAATCCAAAATACAGGGAGGTTTCTGGTTTTTAGATAGGAGATCGAAGTAAGTCAAATTATGTCACGAGGAAATTTGTAATTTACCAAGATTATAGAAGTCAATGAAACAACATTGAACAGTTCAGAGCTTACCAGAAGATTCCTTGGTCTCCCTAATTCAAGGTTCAGAACAGCATTAGTTTGATTCACCCACATCTGACACGTCTGTAGATCCTTATGGCCAAATGTGTACACAGCCAGGATCCAAAGAGAAGGCTGAGTTTTTGACCTTTGAAAACCATGCACTGAAAAGCGGTACATCTGCATTAAAGTAAATCAATTTGCCTCTTTTGGAATAATTGCCAGATATGGACTTCAAGTGCATACAAAGAACAGGAACGAGAATGAACCTCGTAGTGCTGGGCCGCAAGAGGAATTTTTGATTCATGAACCAAGCCCTCGTTGATGAGCTCAACAGCATAAATGTCAGAAAATTTGATCTCAGTTGCAACCTTAGAAGCAAGTTTGATGCCCAAACAACTTGACTCGTCCTGTTTTAATAAAATGCAAAACAAAGAAGGAACAAAACTCAGGTGACTGTTGCAATATCTGATTAGCCGCAGCAGTTGATAGTCAGAAAATACATCTTAAAGTACTTGGATTACACATTAAATCAACGTGTAAGACAATATGACGTAATTGCAATTTACTTGCAGCCAAACATCTTAGAAACAGAGGCTTCATAGATCAACAAATACAAAAAAGAATTTGACAAATTACTCGGGAACAAAAAGCTACAAACAAGAAAACGAAAAAAAAAAAGAAGAGAGAGAGAATAGAGGAAGAAGAAACTACATTAGTGAAGGAGTCGACCGAGTTCCAAGATAAGCCGTCCGAATTGAAGGTGAGGACGACTTGCCCAACATGATCCAAGAAGAAAGTCGATGTCAGAGACGACGGTTGCCCGTCAAACTCTGCGTGTGGCTGAGGGTGAATCCCTCCTACGAGACCATCGTCTCCGTTTCTCTCCATTTCTCAAGATCAAAGAGTCCCATAAAAGTTGCGCATTTCAGTGGACATCAACTCTCCATTTCCGCAGTCGTGACTTGTGACGTGAGGAAACACCGGTTCGAGATCACAACCGAGTTGGGCCGGTAAAGAGGGCCAAGTCAGCCCAACCCATACCCACTCTTGTCAGCGCCGTTTAATTGACCTCCAATGGACGATAGACACGATTTCCGAGTATCGTATATTTCAGGTACTTTTTTTTTCCTGCGGTATATTTCAGTTACTCTTTCTATTTTGATACATCTTATGGATGTAAATATCCCCATTTCTATCAAAGAAAAAAAATATCTCCATTTCCAATAAATAAAATCCTTTAATTATATAGTATCCTTTTAAGATAGATTGTGCTTTATCAATAGAGAGCCCGCAGACCCCAAGTAGTGAGACCTGCAAGACGAGAGAAAATGAGCTAACCTCTTATGCCCAAGTCAGTATTCGTTCCAAATGAAATCAAAGTATGTATTATACATATAAAAGAGAGACACATGGTGATTGGGCCTTAGTGGAGGAAGGCTCTTGTGAGCTTTATTTTGGATTTTTATAAATCTACCCACAAATATACTTTTGGAGCTTTTCTAGCGTTGTATCTCCCTCTATGTGTATTAGACCTCGTTTAAATGTGAGGCTGTCTGTCAGGTGGGCCAGAAATTTCATACCCTCACTCCCGATGATATAAATGAAGAAATAGATCGTTTTCTTTTGTTAATTCCAAGTGATCATTGACAGTATAAAGCTTTTTAAGCCGAATCGCGAAAAAACTCATGGGGTATCATAAATTTCTTCCTTAATGGGTGAACGCAGGAAGAATCACATGCAAGAATCTCTATTCTCGTCCACCTACGAAGGAAAGGATACGTTGGAGACGGAAAAAAGCCCGTACTGAAATTTTAGGACCGAAATCTTCAATTCTCTTCCACCTACGAAGGAAAGGATACGTTGGAGACGGAAAAAAGTCCAGACTAAACTTTAGGACTGAAATATTCACCCGTTGGAGACTAAAGTTCGATATGATAGGCGACTCCTATGTCTCAATTGGCAAAGACTTAACTAGGCAGGTCTCGATATTTCAGAAGGTAACTAAATACATGAGCAAGTGTTCATAGCTTTGTCTATTTGTCATCCCAATATGTGGGATGGATTTCATAGTAACTATTATTTGCTAAGGAGAAAGCAAAAACTAAGGGTGGTTAACAGTAATGTAAGTGGCGGTTTGGTAGAAACCGCCACCGTCACCGCAATTGACGGAATCACATAATTGACACCGTCACCGCACCGCTAAGACACAATCGCTTAAAACGTATAACTGTTGTGCAAAAAAAATGAGTTTTTTCAATTTTTTTTACTGTTTTGAGCTGTTTAAATTTATAACATAATATCATAATCAATAATCATATCAAATGGACAAATATCATAACATATTCAAACATAATATCATAATCATTATAATCATAACAAATATAATAAATTGTCCAAAAGTCCAACATAATATCATATTCAAACATAAAGACTAAAGTCTAATAAAAGTTTCCAACAATATGACATAAACCAACTAACATATTCCAACAGAAGCTCAACAAAAGTATGTCACATAATTAATAATCATCTTAAATCTCAACTATGGGTGGTTAACGGTAATGTAGGTGACGGTTTGACGAAAACCGTCACCGTCACCGCAATTGACGGAATCACATATTTGACACCGCCACCGCACCGCTAAAGCACAATAACCGCCTTTATCGGTTACGGTACCGGTAGCGGTGACGGTTTTAGCAGTTAAAACGGTCACCGCCGGTGCAAATGAATACCCCTATTAAAAACTAGCCCATCTATCCTGCTGAGTTTGTACTTAGATGGATAATTTTTTTCTCACAAATTCAGCATTATAGGTTGCGCGATGCCTGCGCTTCACAGCACTAACGGCTACAATATTTTGCCATCAGGTTAACAATAACACTGTTTGTCAAGCAGATGCATGGAGAAATCTTAAAAGAATTTGTGCGGAAACCCCGCCATTGTAGTGTCATTAAAGTACAATAACTCCATGCCTATCGAATTTTTTGGTATAAATGGAAAGATCATCTGCAACAATACTACACATGAAGCATCAAGCCCAAAGTCAATATCAGAGAGTTGCTAGCTTACGGCAGCACAGTAAAAACCTCCACATCGTCCATCTCTGGGCTTCTGACTGAGTATTGAAACGTCCACCCATGGCAAGCACCAGCATGCACCCCATTCTTATTGACGGCAAAAACAGCTCCGACAAAATCAGGAAACTTTCTCACTATCCTTGATATTGCATCCTTAGCAGCCAGCTGAGGTTCCATTCCTAATCTCATACTCTCCACAACTTGATAACTGTAACCAGATATGAAAATATCTTAAGGTACTAAAAAAAACAAAACAAAATAAATTGAGGCCAGAGACATCACAACCTAGCATGAATGTACAAGGCAGAATAGCACGCAACCGAGCATGCCTGACACATCACAACCTTGTCATAAATGAAGGCATATACCTTTCCAAAGGATCAGCAGTTTTTGAGGAGCATGCGTGGAGGGAGGCAAACATGATTGGATTTGGGTGGGTGGAGGGTTTTGAATTTACCACATCCAACAAGCTTACCATGTTTGGTGGGTTTGTGTTGTTAAAATTTTAGGTATTGGGTTTAGTGAAAAAGTGAAGAGAGAGGTAATTTTTTATATTTTTTGTAGTGAAAAGTTCTGATTTGATGGGAGAGAGATTATATTGTAATATTTTATTATGAAAGGGTGTAAAATTTTGTGAAATTTTACATGGCAAACGGACCCTTAGTGAAACAAAGCGAGTCAATCCAAATTGAGCCCAAAAACAAGCTCAAATTCGTACTCTATAAAGAGAGGCAGACAACTCTAATCTTAGTAAGCCTCAAGTCAGGTAGACTTATTTATCACCCCACATCAATTTTGATTCTCATCAAGGCTGGACAAACGACTTGGAGTAAACCCATTTTGAAATATGAAATTGGAGTTGTTTACATCACCATGGAAGGAAGCGCATCATAATGTCACCGTCTCCAGTTGCACCACATGCTCCAATTTCATCATCAGCATATGCTGAAGATCCTGCAATGGGTCCATCACCAACTCTGCAGTCAAGGAAGAATTTCATTCAGTGATTTTCTTAGAAATGCCTATACAACAAACCTTTAATTTCTTCTTCGCAAGGAATGAACTTAGTTACACCATAAAAAATTACACAGTTCTAAAACTTTTAAAACGTTATAAAGCCACGCCTAACTGAAGAGCATCTGAGGTACCACATACCATTGGTTTTTGTTTCCTTCCTGACCAGACCAGTACTTAACAAACTCATTTTCACCAGTCATGTGGTCAGTTTGTCAGTTATAATAGGAAATTAACAGAGCTTGTGCCCAATAAGAGAGAACCACTAGGCATTATCACATGATGCTGTGCTGAGCGTTCGAGAATAACAAACAAGACCCATAAATGTCAGAAGGACATGTGATGTAACCAAGTACTGACAACAAAACATAATTTAATATATTGATAGTTATTTCAGGCTTTACAATAAAATTACATAAGTATCAACAAAATTACTGGTTCAACGTCTTTGACATTGTATAATCTAATCACTTCTGATAGTTAGGAGGTCTCATGCTAACCTTACCTGCCAGGGATCTTAAACGTTGCTCCATTAGTTGATGTACCTACGGCGATGTGGCCCATCTATGCAGGAAAAGAGAATTTCAGTTGAATATAATGAATATAATCAATGGCTCTGCTGTTATCATCAACTTACTTTATCAACAACAGCCACTGCTATAGTGTCATGGTTGTGAAGACCAACGAGAGATGATCTTGATTCAGTAGTTTCCATCAGCTTGGCTTTGAAACATGTCCCTTCAGTTAGGTCAAGAGATTCCCGCGGATGAAATGGCCCACAACTATTGACAGGTACAACTTTTTTCCAAAAATTTGGTTGGCAGCTCTCTTCCTTCCATTTACTCCACTTTGCCATAGACTCGGCTGAACTCAGGTTTGTGGGTCCTGGGAGACCCATTGATATAGCAAATGCCGAAGCCTGCTCTCCAACAAGCAAAGTGTGCTTAGTATGCTGCATTACTAATCTTGCAGCTCTGATGCCGTCCTTCACATATCTCATAGCAGCAACAGCTCCAACCTCCATTGTCACCTATGTGAGTCCTTAGCAGACACATGATAGATGGTCATTTTCAATGTGCACTGACAAACATGATACAATCAAGGAAACAATGATGGATGGAGGAAACATTAAAAAATGTGAATGGTGGTTACCCCATCCATGACCAGAGCGTCAATGGTAGTTTCCCCATTCTCATCTGGACTTCCACCAGGCCCAACTGTTCAGAGTAAAACCATATGAGTACCATGGTTGGTTAAACATATTTATCCACTATGTTCAACAGTGACAACCAAAAAAAGCCAGAAACAATACTATGTTGTCCACCAGTAATCGTTCCTTTTAACTATCATCTCCAAGCACATCTACCATCGTAATATAACAAATTGTGTGCCATTTCCTTGGTCTTGTATGCGACCAACTCATATATGCGATCACCAAAAGAACAATAAATTGATTTACCCTGTTTTTCCTCTGTGGCCGGAAAAATCAGGACATTAACAAATTGGTCTTACACCAACAGCCCAATCAAGCACAAGCAGAACTAAAACCACGTCCCATTATATGAGTCACATATTGAGCAGTCTAGACTATCAGAAAATCGCCATTATTTCCAATAGTGTCTCATAAAACAAAATCAAGATTCAAGTTCCCACCTGTCCCATCACACCTCAGTTCCTCGCAAGCCGAACAACCCTCCACGACAGCGTCCACCGCTGAAAACCCCCTATCAGCAGCCTTCCAAGCAGCCCTAACAGCATCTAAGAAGGGCCATGTGCTCACAACCAAAGGGTATTGACCTGAATCCACAGCTTCATGTACGCCCACCTGATGAGCAGTGAACGAAGAGAAAAAAATTAGTTCTGAGGAACTTGAATTAAAAGCGGATGCCATTACAGAACTAGGAACTATAATTTCTTGGATCGAAAGTGCAGGAAAACGAAAGACGTGGCACACTTTTAGATATTCATCCAGAAGAAATCTACACTCAACTAATGGGCCCGATTGAAAATTTCATAATATCAAAATAGTCGTTTTCTTTCTGGTTTTCATTTCCTTTTCAACCAAACAATGTCGAATCAGGGAAAGCAGGGAAAACGGAAAAAACATAGGATCAGTGGGTTGCCAAAGAAACCTAGAAAACAGGAGACGGTGATTTCATTTGGGTTTGGATAATAGGTCAGGGCAGAATTGGGTGTTCAACAATTCCAAGTTTCATGTTATTTTGCACCATATTTTTTTCATGTATCAAACAGAGCGGAATTGCAAAAATCAACTGGAAGACTATCTTCGTAATTTTCCTAAAATTACCAGATGAAGAAACGTAACGAGCAAGATGTAAAGCGACAGTAGGTTCTTGGGAGCCATTCATGGAGAGGAAGACAGAAGCCGCTGGTTCAACTTGGGAGGAACTGCTTTTGGGCATTTGACTTGCGGATAAGAGGTCGGTATTTGCCTGTTATAAAATAAAATAAAAATACGATTTTTCACCGGCCAACTACTATAATTTTATTGTGCTCTCTAAACTATAACTTATATCCTCCAATTATTAATTAATTTTGATTTTTTGTTAAATTTTTTTATTAATCAATTTAGATTTTTTTATCAAAATTTAAACTAAAATAATGGTAATTTCATTTACCCAATCAATTTATTAAATGTTAAAGTAATTATCAGAAAGAGGATAAAAAATGTCCAACATTAATAATTTGAGATAATAATGTATCAAAGTTGATAGTTTATAGTGTAAAATGTCTAATATTAATAATTGGAGGGTGTAATATGTTAAAATTAGTAGTTTATAGTGTAATATGTCAAAGGCTTAATAATTGATAAGTAAAAATTGAAAAAAAATGATAGGCTTTTTCATATTGAATGACAGTAAATTAAGAACTAGACGCCTAATGCAAATTAGTCTGCAACTTAGCTCAGAAAACAAATAAAAAAGTTACACACTTTATTATTCTAAACTACCACCTTATTTCCAATTTACACCGAAATTATCACTTTTAGTCTCTCAAACTATCATTTATTTACTATATACCCCTAATTGAAAATCTAATTGTTAAAAAACTATGCTACCTGGCATATCCCGGGGGGGTCCAACAGGGCAATGCACACAATATATGTAACTTTTTTTTTCTCGAAAAAAGAACCTATATATTAAAAACAAGAAAACAAAATGGAAATACAACAAGACAACACACAATATATGTAACTAATATGTCTCTAGTAGCGGGCTCCCTTTAAAGCTAAGTGAATTGATTTGTGATCAAAGTGATTAATTTCTTGAATAGAATCTCATTTTGATGTTAATTCTCTCTGATTTAAGTTTATATACACACAATGTCACGCCCCAAATCTCAAAGGCTAGAGGATGACTTACTTACAATAAACAATTAGACTTTTGGTTTAAAACATATCTAATAATAAATGCGGAATAAATTTTATTTAAAAACTTCAATAAATCTCTCTTAATAAAACTTAAAAAAACTCTTTCAGCACACAAAGACAAATCTAAACATATTTAGACTCATACTAGAGTCAAACATTTATTCTAATAATCACTCAGCTATCCGCCCACGTGCCATCTAATCCTGATTATCGACCCGCTCCTGATCAACATCTGAAATAAGGAAAACAATAGGGGGTGAGTTCGACAACTCAGTAAGCAAAATCATTACGCTAGTGTATATCCCATGAGCCACACTGTAATAATAAGAGATATAATATTTAGAATCTTTCTAAACTGTTGAAAGTTGTTTTTGACAATTTCAATAAAACATCTTTATCAATAAAACAGTTTTATCTATATAACATAATACTATAGAAAATCAGTTTTATCTGTATATGAAAATCTCTTTAGCAATAACTATGGGTCACGTTTACCCCGTGACAGGGTTGTGCAGTTGCTACCTAGTTTTGGGATCAGCCAAACTAAGTCAATACTATGGGTAGAATCTTCCTTACTAAGGCTTGGTCATGTCCAAGTGTGCACTCGATTCATGCACAAATCTTGAATAACAATAAATATCAAAAAACTTTGTTTTAAATATTGAAAACATCATGAATATCATTGGACATAAAAATAGGCTCATGTGTTACACATTTCATGTTATAACCTTTGACAATTTAATCATAAAGTAATGCACATAAAACTCCGAGGGTTTTCATTAAAGCATGTAATTTCTCAAATATCACCTCGGTCTTTTAGAAAAATCTAGCATAATAATCTCGCTTACCTGGATCTTCAAGCAAATAAGCCTCTGACTTAGCACCTATCAATATAAAATTTAACGTATTATAATACGATCAAACGGAAATACAAATGAAACTCTAAATCTGCCCAACAGGATTAGATCCGAAATTCACTAGTCAGATTCTAAAATATTTCTTACCTATCTCGGATTTCCTTAAAATCCCCAAATTAAACTATGTTCTTCCCTAGGATGTTAAATATACACCTGTACAATTTCCTATCCAAATTCCATGTACAACTCAGTAACTAAAATCGACATTTACCTCTGTTCACGGAGACAAACTATACCCTGAATAATTCGGTACTCATCACTTCCAAAATTAGATCTATTAAAATATCCAAAAATCCCGAAATTTATACCAAACATTCATATATGGGTTATACAAATACTCATAAAATTTCATGCCGAAATTCGAATCCTATCTATATCATCCGGTTCAAAATTCCAATCTGTATCAATGAATCTTTCTCAACAATTTCGATTTCTCTAAGCCTAAATTCCGGATTTTCAAAACCATACCAATACAACTCCAAAAATTTCGAAACTTTAACTCTTTCCTCCTGTAGATTTCTAGTAGGCAATATCTAAAAATCAGAATTTTTCGATGTCTAAAGTCAGCTATAAAAATATAATTCGATCTACTACTCAGATCAAGAACTTGTATTTTCCTTAAACAAATCTTGAACCCAAATTTCAATTACTCCAAGAAACCCATTAAAACTATTTCGAAAATCTAGAAATAATTAGGGATAGATCTAGACAACCTATAGTTTGATCTCTCATAAAAAATACAAATATAATATCAAGAAATTCAAAATACCTGAAGTTGCTTCAAGTAATTTCGTCTAGATTGTTGAAAGCAAGAAAACCCTTATTTTTCCTCTTGTTGGTGTAAAATCAAGGTGTGTAAAAATTAAAACCAATGTGTAAATCTATATATAGACTCACACTAGTAATAAAATCCCTTTTACACACAATATATGAATACATGCTGGTTTTATATTAAGATATCTGGTGCTTGTAAGATCTTGATGTTGCTTTTTGTTATGATGTTATTTGTAGAATAAAAAGTATGCTTGAGGTAATTGAAATTTTTAAGAGGACGTGTTCAATCTTTTGATATTCTATTGGATCCACACGTTGTAGCATCTTGGAGGTCGAATGTTTGAACATGTCCTCTCTTTTTATTCACTTGTTAAACGAAAAGTAAATATCATAACTTGAGTGATCTTCCTTCCAATAACAATAAAGGGGGCAAGTTGCAGAGGCTAAGCAGTTTTGCTCTTAAATTTGTACATAGTTTAACATTAATATTACAAATTAATTGTTGCATATTTTCAGATAACTTTATCTACCAACATAAAGCACAATTATTACCCAAAAACATATAGCGTCTCAGTTGGGTTGGCTGACCAAATAAATTATCTGTCGTGTGGGAAACTCACTTTCTGTCATGATATATTTTCATATCAGCTCCTCACTATTTGTAATATCAAATGAATTTAATTTTAGCCCTTAATTTTTAATATTTTAACTCTAAGACATTTTTTACATTACGTAATAATTTTATTTTTGTCATTTTTTGGAAGGTTAGTTGCTACAAATTGATAGTTCACAGACAAATTGCAAATGAGATCGGTAGTTTAGAGTGGTAATTTTTTTAAAAAAATTATGTGCAAAGGTCACCGTATGGAATTAGCAAAAAAGTTCAGGTGATATTTGAAGACACTAAAATATCATATCATATATACTATCATTAAGGTTGTGTTTGTTTTGGCGTGACTATTGAAATTTTTACATTGTGAATCTCAAATTATTAATTTCATTATATTTTGTCCATCTATTACCAATATTTTACACTTTGCATCCACAATAATTAATTTAGATGAAAATTACTATTTTAATTCAATGAAAGGAGGATTTTACCTCTATAATCTTTTAAATTTTATCTTATATAAAATATAATTATAAAATAGAAATTTCAAATATGGATGTGGTATTAATTAGTTTTTAACTACTAAGAATGGATAGGCAGTTGACAGAAAAGGCTCGATCTATTAGCACATTAATAATCTACCTGGACTATTTTACAATGAAAAATAGTTTGGAATTTCCAAATAGGCAATAGCATAGGATGGAGTATTTTTTTGGGATAAATACAATCTTGGACAATGTAGTTTGCGCGAAAATCAAATAAGTCCTTAAATTTTTAAACACATAAAATTAGTCCATAAGGTTTAAAATCATTCACATTTAAATGGTCCTAAAAGGACTAAATTCTTAATAAATTTTAAACTTTAAGAATTGGTTTGATGAGTTTTAAAGTTGAAGGACTTGTTTGATTTCCGGTCAAAGCACAACTACAGGGAACAATTTTGTATTTATACCTATTTTTTTCTAAGTAATTAAGTCAAAATTTAAACAAAGTAGCTTTACTTTTTTAAGAGAATTTTAAACGGTAAATGCCTACTTTTCTTGGCCCGTAAGACTGAATTTTTGAACTAGCTTTACTTCTCTAAGCATAGGATGAAGTAGTTAAGTAAAAATTTAAACAAAGTAGCTTTACTTTTTGAACAAAATTTTAAACGTTGAAAGCCTACTTGGCCCGCAAGACTGAATTTTGCAATCATATATATGATTGATTACCGAAGAGCTTCTCAGTTGCGCTTCCGTCAATCTGTCAATTGGTTCACCTTGAAACCTCCAATACCTAAAACCGCTGTTCCTTTATGCGAATAGATACTGTAGCAGATCTGCTGACTTCTGGTGTTTTTCTATGGAGTTGAGTGAGGAAATAATATTGCATATCTTCCCATGGTTACCAGCAAAGAGTATATACAGGTTCAAAACTGTCTGCAAATCGTTCTTCGAATTCTCAGCGGAAACCTTCTTTGCTTTGAAGCAAACTCAAAACTTGCAGTTGAAGGACGACTCATTGTTCTTCATTCAGCCTGACTCTTGCCGAAGGTACAGTGACAGATTGGAATTGCACCCGCTGCCTGGTGAGGAGCTCTCCTCGGGCGTTCCCCACAAGTCTCTCCAATTCTTGATGAACACTTCCAGGATCCTCGCATCAAGCAATGGTTTGGTTCTCTGTCGCAATGCGAGAACGGGATTTTCGGACTTGTTCCTTTGTAATCCCGCGACACAAACTTGGCTGTGGATTCCAACACCAGAAAGCCTACAAGTTGCGGATGTAGTTTTTGAATGCAACAATAATGAGCTCGATTCCATGTTATGCCCTGATGATTACATATTAATGGCCATTGAGGGGCCAAAAGATTGGTTGCCATATCGCGGTTGCAAAGTCTACTCATCAAAAGAAGGCATATGGAGAGAAAAGGAGAACATCTATATTGGTGGGAGGAATATCCGCTTCGAGATGCCTGTTTTTCACAATGGTATAATCCATGTTATTTCAGATTGTTTTCCTTATGTAAGAAAGACGAGTTTGTATTACAGGCCATATATAGTTGCATGGGATGTCAAGAATGGTGTATCAAGAATGCTACGTGTGCCTAAGGAAGCAAGGAGGGGTTCAGATGACCAAAGCTGCATTATGGGTATCTTTAAATGGGGGACTGTCACGAGTTCTTTCAAATCTATATGTTTGATTAGATTGAGGAAGTCGAAGTTCACTGCATGGGTTTTAACTGATTATTATCAATGTTTGTGGAGTAGGATTCTGAAAATTCGGGTGAGAGCAATGGGGCTGATAGAGCAGAATCCTATTGTTGCAGGGTTCACGGTCTTGAATGGAGATTCATTGGTTTTTGCGACGGAAGAGAAGGTCTATCGGTATTGTTTGGAGGGCGAAGAATGCTGCAGAATTGAAGAAGTTTGCCACAATTCGTGTGGAAGAAATGTGTGTTTCCATTCATATTCTAATACTCTGCGTCCGTGTGGGAAAAGCGCACTACCTTTCCCAACCTAGACAGCTCTCCACTTGTTTCTTGAGTTTGAGTTATGTATTTTCAATTTTAAATCCAAATTTTCTGTGTTTTCTTTGTATAAATTTCTTGTAAAATATATAAACATGGATTAAAACTGTGGTTCGCATTCGAATTCACTCTGTTCACTCGGGACAAGGCCATTTTTTTTGCATGTTTACTGGTTCTATCTGGCTCTGCTTTTGATGGGATACTCTGTGTTTCTGCATTTTCGTCTTGTGTGGTAGACTGTCTGCAGTGAAGAAGTACTAAATAGATTTTAGTACTGCTAAAAATCCAATATGATATTTTCATCCTACTTCGATTGCAGTGTAAACTCCATATCGGGCAGATTAAACTTTGTAATCAAGTGGGTTACTCAGTACATTACTGGGATATCAGCAGCCAGCAGGAGAAGACCCACACTATATGTTAGAGATAATATCATGATCAAATCTTAAAGATTTGATATGATATTATGATTATCACAATATCAAATTTTTGATATTGTTACCATTCAAACTCAAATTCAAATTCAAATTCAAATGTAGAGATTTAAATTTAAATATAGGATATTCTCCTATTATGTTTTGTATTATCTATAAATAGAGATTTTCAATTGTAATCTGTATGGACTCATAATACAAAATACAGCCATAGAGGGCTTTCACAGTGGATATAGGTCTTCTAGACCGAACCACTTAAAATCTCTTGTATCTTGTTATTATTTCTCTCCCCTCTTCATTTTCACCTTTTTCTTCTCTATATAGCTCAACCACTTGCATTTAGATACTGCGTCTAGGGCCAGCTCTAGCTTCACAGGCGCTCAGTGCACACAGCAGTGGAACAAAGATATGGGACGGCAAATCCACTATCCCGCTTCTTGGAGCTGGCATCATGCATTCATTAATGATCAATCATCCTCATTGGAAAGAAAACACGTTTCTGCATAATAGTTTGTCTTCGATACTCCTGCAGAGGCTTTCTGTTGGGTCCTGCGGATTGGCCTACAGAAAATGTGCTCTGGAGGTGGCCAATCCACTAGACTGCTGGTACTAAGTGCCAAAAATAAAGTAAGAGAGAAGGTGCAAACATCAGCGATCAGATCCTAATTAAAATATCAACCACTAACAGTACCTTTTCTCCTAATGATTGAACTTAAAGAAATAAAGACCATCTATTGTTGGATAGTATTAATTAGGTATCAGTGAAACAGAATTTCATTACAATTTCAATGTCGAAAAAAAACATGATTTTTTTGATATATTTAGCCATTTTGGACTCAATACGGTCCTTTACAATTATCTTCTCGAATGGTATGCTACAATTTGTAGAGAAATAGATATAAAGGATGGATCTACACTATTTAATGTTGTCTATATAAAATTTCGGACAATATTAGTTCTACAATGTGATGGACTTCTTGTGTTTATCTATTTACAAATTGCATCATAAAATTATAGAGTATCTCAATCCAAATCCATTTTGAACACTTTACTTCAGTTAAAATCTTTCCATTTACTAAAACATAATTTTTTTTGTTAAAATGACAATTTTACCACGATAAAGAGGAGGAAATGCATTAAAAGAAATCATTAAGATAATGGTTATGTTTAATAGCTTCATTTGTTAACATGACACGGAAAAACAAAGGGGGAAAAAGAAAAGAAGAAAGAAGGATTGAGTGAGTCATTGGAAAATTTAGTACTTGGGCTATTTGCAATTCTAACGACAGAACGAGGATGTATCAGTAATTGGAGTCACCTAATTTGAATGAGAAGAACAGGCGGGGTTATGGATGCTCCCAGTCCCACTAACCGTCAAAACCGTCACTTATCGAGAGTGGTGGAAAAGGTTAAGTGCTTCTCATGTAAGTGCCAACAATGTTCTGCCACGTCATAAAAGTTGCCTGGAATAATTGTCCCACTTTCTCGGGAAGTAAATTCTATGATCAATTTGTACCCGCGGGATCAAATTGCGTGGAATAATCGATGGTAGTAAATGGTTCTCCATGCTGATGTGGCAAGGCAAGTGCATTGTACTTCCCTGAAGCTGAGTGCACAGGATCGAGAAAGACAGGTTTGAAATTTCCCTGCCGTAATTTCATTTCCGGGAAAGAGATATGGGTTATGATCAAAAGTGAAGAAAAACAAAAGGAATTCAGTCATGGAAAGACAAGGTGATGGAACGTGCATAAAGAAAGGGCCTTGGACTGCTGAGGAGGACGAGGTACTGCTGAATTACGTGAACGAGCACGGTCCAAGAGATTGGAGCTCCATTCGATCCAAAGGACTGTTGCCGAGAACCGGGAAATCATGCCGGCTAAGATGGGTTAATAAGCTGAGACCCAACTTGAAGACGTAAGTTAGTTGCTGACACTTTCTCTCTAGTTCTTTGGAAAGTATAACGAACACAAGTTTTACAAGTTATGGTTTTGCAAATTTTAACTTCCATGCGAAGTGATAGACGTTACTTGTATATGATCGAATGCATGCAAGTCATCGTAACTGAGATTGGCTAAAGTTTTCACAAGGGAGTTATTGGTTAAATAGGAAGGAGATCGGTTATAGTGTTAAGCTTCGGTGTGTGAAGCGCTGTGAGGCAGCGACTGGGATGAAGTCCCTAGCCATCCGACGGCCACGAAAGTGCCAGCAAAAAAATGAGACAAACCGGGCCTTATCCTCACCGGTTTGATAGAAACCGGTGCAAAACCGGTTTGAATGCTAGGTCTCCGTTTATAGCCAGCTAAAATTCGAATCCCCCCCAATTTGGAAACCCCCCACCCCATTTCGAATCCCCCCCATTTGGAAACCCACCCCCCCGCGAAACCCACCACCCCATTTCGAATCCCCCCCCCAATTTGGAAACCCACCCACCCCCCCGCTGCCCATCCGCTGTCGTTCCCCATTTCGAAACCCACCCACCCGCTGCCATTCCAGATCAGCACCGAAACCACCACCACCACCACCACCGATTTCATCGTGATTTCGAATCCCCCCCATTTGGAAACCCACCCCATTTCGAATCCCACCCCCCCCATTTCGAATCCCCCCCCCATTTGGAAACCCACCCCCCCGCGAAACCCACCCCCCGCTGCCGTTCCCCAGTAAGGAGCATGTGGTTGATGGGGTGGCTAATTTTATGGCTAGATGCATTATGTCAAACCCTAAAGCTCAGGTACATGGCCACTGAATCCTTTTTTTTTGGGTAAATGGTAAGTGTACTGAATCTTGTTTCCTTCTGAAGTATGGGTTCTGTCTAACATAAGTTACTTCCTTGCAAATGCAGGATTTGACTCCAGAACAGCTGCAGAAAAGTAAGTTTGCAGTCCAATCTTTGAAAAATGCTCTTCCCTAAAATTTCTTAGCCCAAATCCTTATAATGGTTGTTTAAGTTCCTATAATTTAATCTGTTTATAATTTCTTATAGGTAATGGGTCATTGATTATATGTAATGGTTTATGAAATTTATCCTATAATTTTGCTAGATAAGTACACAAACTCACAATCCATAGGAATAAGCTTTTTTAAATCTTAGGCACAGACAAGTTAAAGTTCTGGTCAAAATACAATTTTGGACTCCTTTTTATTGATATAGCAACCACCAATCTGGTCAAAATACAATAAAACTTTAGTTTATGTTTAAAATTTGGCATCCTTTTTATTGATATAGCAACCACCAATCTGGCTCTGACTTCTCCCAATCAGATGTAGCCTTCTGAGCTGGGAGAGGTTGTCTATGTTACTCATCTATGACACTATAAACTTGCAGCTGTTGCAAAAGCATTGGGTGGTATCAGCAAACTGGAGAAGATTTTAGGTATCTGGCATGCTGGGAAACTTTTTTATGCCCTCTCCACCTGGGGACTTGCTCTGGCAGGGTGAGTTCTAAATTTTTTTTATATATTGTTATGAGGCTACTGAGAATGTGAGCCTTGATTGTTTGCTGCTTTCCAGGTCATGAAAATGCAAGATATGCACATAAATGTTACCATGTTGCATCTTTGCGTCTTTGCATTAGTTGCAAAATTTATTTATTGCCCAAAAGACAATGGCTATGCATCATTTTTGCATCAAATGTTGTTGGCAATATGGGAAGCTAGAAAACATTGGAGTATTTTCACACTGCAGGTTGTATCAGACTCGTGGTGCATTGAAACTTGCCGCAATGGGTGTTCACACTACCAGCAAAGTCATTCTCAGGGCTCTCTAAAGATGGCGACTCTCGTGCTGGGAACTAAAGGCTATCTTGCCCCTGTACAGACCAAGAAAACTTTATGATCCATGCACATTCTTGTAAATAACATTGGCTTCAAAAGCTGCGGTACTCTTCAATGACTGATTTTTCTGTCATGGATTGGACGCCTTCAGAAGGCATATTCTTATGTATGGATAGATTGATGCATTTTACATCCCTCTCTGAGCCAAGAGAGCTTGTCCTCCTTTTTCTGCTAAATGACGGAATAAATTTCTTTTCTACTAGAAAATTGATTAAAAAAAAGAACAAACAAAAAGAAAATTGATTATATAATGCAAATCTGCAAATCCCTAGCTCTTCCAAAATTAAGAAAATTTTTGGAATGTCTTTTTCATGGATTCAATCATCAGTTGGAACGTTTCATCCAACAGATTACATTAACAATATTTGCTCCAGTCGCGCACTTAATCATTGCAGTTGCAGAGCGCCTTGTAAGAAATAGTTAACAAACCCCTGATGAAGCAAAGCAGAAAGTTCCCATTCCACAATACCCATAAAGATGCAGAAATGTGATTTCTTCTTGAAAACAGTCACACAGAAGTAAAACGGTTTTGCCAATATTAAAATAAAGCAAAAGAGGCAAAATTATCAAGCACTTCATCATATAACTGCTCTCATTAACACCGTTTCTCACAAGCAACACAGTCATCGCTTCCATGCTAAGACAAAAAATTTTGTGGTATCCTCTACTCCAAAGTTACAGGGCTCAAAATTGGTTATGTACACCTAAATCTTCGCCGCAACTTACATACTTTCCGGTTCCCAAAGGGTTCCAAGACAAGAAGAATGATAAAACCTACTTCTGTAACAGGTACCCCATTTCAATGACACAATTATATTGCTTATATAAAAAAGAAAAAATATGCAATCATATTAGGCTGTAAAGGCCTTGAAGAGCATCTAAGATTACTCATGAATTGCCTAAAAGAAATCTTTAAAAATACTCCATCCCAGAAGAGTAAGTTATCTTTCTGGATTTTTCCTCTTAAGATTAGATGCTGCGGCAACATCTGAATGGGCCTGACCAAATACGGACCTGCATGATACACAAGCATAAAGTAAAATGAAGAGAGGTAAATTAGTGATAGAAATAAAGGTGTCTGAAGTGCAGTGCAAGTCTTATTTTTTCGTTTCCTTATGATGAGTACAAAAGTAACATTATCCATATGGAGGAACAACAGAATTTGATGTCCCTGTCTGCTTCACTAAACTGCCAACATAATGGAGGAACATAATTTGACAGCGTACGTAACTTGAAGTTTTGCAAGTGAAACCAGCCAGTTCCTTTCTACCTAGAATAGACAGCCTCGGAAGAAACTTATACAGCCCCTACTGCCATTGTAGAAGACAGCAAGTTTATGTACAAAGTAATCAAGCTAAATGGTTATAGTAAGACAATAAAAATACATCAACATTAAACAGAACCAGAACTGCAAAGAAAAGTATGAATAATGTCTACAAGTGGATTGCATCTTTTAGGTTAAACACATAATTAAATGAGTGACTTAAACCTCCCTAAGATACTTTATTGCCATCATCATCTGCTTCTGTACCATTAGTTCATACAACAGGCAAGAAAATATCAATCTAACAGAGCAAAATTTCCTCAATCATGACGAAACCAGTGTGCAGAAATACAGGGCTTCAACCATTTTATGCAAGCAAGTGCTCAGATACCTTCATAGCACAAGAGGTCTCAAAGAGACATAAATACACATGCAGTAATATATTAAATAAAAGATACATGATCTTTTACAGAAAGGGCTCAGGATTTGTTAAAGCATATAAACCTAAGCAATGTCAGATCTTAGAAAGGCATAGCCAACGACAAAACAGGACATCACCCAAATGGTATAGGAAAGTAAATTCCATTGGTGCGGAAACAAGATCCTGATAATCGCTTACAATACAATCAAAATGCCTCCAGTGCAATTAACAATATATAGAGACACATATATTGACAAAAATACTCTCTCTAGCTAGAAATTTAAGGTTTCTTATAACTATTCTCTTTTCAATCGGTTGCTATACATATCTCAATCTAGAAATTTGAGCTGCTTCCTGTACTACATGGATGACCAGGAATCCAGTTATGAGTGATCACAGTAACATCGGAAACCATAAGACCCATTAAGGCAACAACAACATTTAGACACAAAGACGTGTATCCATTAAGGCAAGAACACAAACGACCCAACCACAGAGAAACCTTATAAACAACCCAACCACAGAGAAACCCAACCACAGAGAAATTTAAAGACGAAACGAAAGGCATGAAAAAAAGTGCTTTGAAATAAAATCACGAACCCAATCACAGCATATTTCCGTCGGGATCTGGTCTCCAAAACGGGAGTAGCAGGTTCCAAATGGCCGGGAGCTTCTCCAAAACGGAGGAGCAGGTTCCAAATCCACCGGGAGCTTCGAAATCGTTGGGGTCGATGGTGGTTTCAAAATAGGGAGGAGGAGGTTTCCAAATGGGGACGGAATGGGGGGAGGACGGAATGGGGGGATTCGAATTCGAATTCCCAATTTGTCTTAGGTATATTTGGGGATTTTGAAAAGGGTTTGGGTTGAACCGGTTGTTAGCCAAAATCGCCTCAATAAAGTGACCCGGTTTAACCGAACTCCTCATTTATTTGCTGGCACTTTCGTAGCCGTCGGATGGCTAGGGACTTCATCCCCACCGGTGCTTCACAACGCTTCACAGCCGAACGCTTCACAGGATAACCGAACTCAAATAGGAAGTTGCTGATGCTTCCCTGATGGGTAATTAACTCACTAGATTTTCCGAGAAGTCTATTTTTGGGGCTTTCGAGGAATGCATTTTGTAATTTTTTTCCTCGTCCGTTAGTTTTTATATATATATGGTTACGTAGCTGATGAAAAAAGAATGTTTTTTTCTAAGAGAACGCATAGTGGATGCAAGTTTTCCGCAGAGGAAGAGAGGGTGGTCATAGAATTGCAGGCGCATTTTGGGAACAAGTGGGCGAAAATCGCCACCTATTTGTCAGGAAGAACTGATAATGATGTGAAGAATTTCTGGAGTACAAGACGGAAAAGGCTGGAAAGGATTTTGCAAACTTCACCACCAAATTCACAGCAAAACAAAGGGAAAGATCCTGTTTCCCATGAACTGCCAATCCTTGAGGTAAAGGAAATTCTAAAGATTCACCATGTTTTCAGGTGAATTTGACTTGACTTTTTTACTTTTCTGATCTCATGAATTTGTACTCTTCCTGACTTTTGGACAAGACTTTTGTGGTGTTGATATGCAAATCTTCAATCGTGAATAGTATTGATCAGAATAGCGAAACTTTTCAGGTGCCAGCATGCGGTTTCACTGCAATGCAGGAAGGTTCGCCGGCCCGTAAGAATCAGTGCCTACCTCTTTATCCAGAAAGCTCCAAAGAGTACAAGATGATGGGACTGCCAGGTTTAGTGTGGTCTAACTCGCAAACTTTGGAGGCAGACCTTCCTGCACTTGGGACCATATCCATGCACATGGTACGACCCTTTGAATCCGCTTCAGATTGCCCTTTTTTCTCTCAGCCGCAACTGGACCTCTCACTCATACCTGAATGCGAGGAGCTCGCCATAGAGCCCTGTGATCCCAACTTCCTGGACATGTTCAAGCAAGCAGAACATTTAGAAGCAGAAACCGGTCCGAAATCCGTGACCAGCATACCACCTATGGGACTGAAGGACAATGGCCTCAATGCAAAACAGAGTGGAGCTGAAGCTCCTCCAAGCCCTGACAGTTTCTTTGATGACTTTTCGCCTGAGATGTTTGATTACCTTGAACCCCTTCCAAGCACTTCAGGGTTATAAATTCTTGGTGGCAGTTTCAGCTCTCTGTCTTGTCGTAACAGAAAGCGACTCTCCAAGGTGTACTGCTTGCATACTTGTCGTATGCCAAAGACTGTTCAATTATTAGAGGATTCCACCGCTGTTTCCTATCACATTTATGCTCGATAGGCCTTCATTTGTTTGATGAATACATCGCAAATTTTATCTTTTGGTTACGCCAGCCAGCATACCTTCATTTTACATTTCCTAATTATTTGAGGAACCTCTCAAGTACAAAGAATATTCTTGCAGCAAAAGTGGTCGTTTGGGTATATGAGGAAAAACTGAAGAAATTGTTGTAATCAAGAGAGCCATTTTCTGACGATCTGTGAGAGAGAGAGAGAGAGAGAGAGAGAGAGAGAGAGAGAGAGAGAGAGAGAGAGAGAGAGAGAGAGAGAGAGAGAGAGAGAGAGGGAGGGAGGGAGGAAGGGAGGGAGAGGTTAAAAAAAAAGAAAGAAAAAGGAACGCTTTCTTTTTTACAAGAAAATTCACCATTCAATCATATAAATGTGATTCTATTACTTCCGTCTAAAATGTAATACTCACAAAACATGAAAATCATTGATCCAACAGCAATCACACGACAAGTAGATGATCACTACCAACTGCAATCCCATGATAAAACTTTCGCAGCTATAAAGCCTGGATTTGTAAAGCAGTGAACTGATTAATCCTCTGAAGATACGACGTGTGGCCTGAATTTGTAGCGCATTAAGCATTGAACTGACTAATCTTCCGAGATATGCATGTAGTGCTTCCACGAAGTAGGGGGGAATGAGTCATTCTAAGTCATCTCCAAATAGTCTCATTTGCATCCGTGAAAATTGCATTGTGATGTTCTATGAGACACTGAACAACCTCAATAGCACCAAAGTCAACCGGCATGCCATCGTCCAAGGGAATGGGAGAGGACGCATCAATAGATTCACCCTCCTCTGTACCCACAAGAGTTTAAGAAAACATAGAGAAAAGCATAAAAGATTACTAATTCAAACAAAATTTTCACTTAGCATAACATGTTCCCATTATGCTATATTTTACGAGGTGAGTAAACGACCCTTACTAATAAGTTTAACAAATAAGTGATAAATATGTAAATGCCCAAACTGTGTGAACTAAGACTACTCACCAGCAAGCATATCCCTCGGTGGAGGATCCAAGTTCTTGGATGGACCTTTGGACGGTTGACTCCAATATATCCTATAAAACTCTGGTTTGCATCCCTTCTGCCAAATAATAACAGGAGCCATTTCCATGGCAAGGCTTCGAGCATCCATCTGTAGAGAAAGTTACGCAGCACCGAGAAAGCTTATGAAACTTATGCCAACAGGGATAAAAATTTAATGCACTGTAGTTCATTCAGTAAGATAATAGAATTTAAGAGAGAGAGAGAGAGAGAGAGAGAGAGAATCTGATAGGATGGCCATAACAAATTAGATGAAGAAAGCTGAAAATTGTCACATGAAATAAAAGCTACAGACACCGACAACCAACAGGTAAAACCTACAACTTCTTCCATTTTCAATGTCAGCATGGGGGACAAGTTAACCAACAACTGTCACGAGTCAATGAAGAATTCTCTACCTGAAACAGAGAAATAATAAATAAAAAGTAGTTTTATTTGAACATCAAATAATTTTACCCTCATTAGTAATCCCAGGTAGGTCACAAGCAATTTTCAATCCAATATGGATGCCTTAAGTTCAGATGCTACGCGATTCGCATTTCAAAAGTAACTTTCTTGACTTTCTGAACAGATCAGCTCATCTAGTGTCTCAAAAGCAACCGAGAGTATTCCAATGTGCTAATCTAATGATGCTTTAAATGTTTCTACGAAGTTTTATCTTTACAAATAGAACTATAATGCGTAAAGAGGATGACAGTATAACCAACTGATCAGTCCAATGAATGGTGTGCCGGAAAAACACATGATTATCATCAGAAACATTCATATCAAATAAGTAAATGCCTCAGTCCACTTGGGCACCCCAACCACCACATATGACAGCCATTGTAACAACCTCAATTAACAACAATGAGAGAGAGAGAGAGAGAGAGAGCGAGAGGATTCCTGCCTTGTTTAGAAGCGACTTCTGGCTAACACGGAGTAACAAAGCAGTCATAAATTCCAGTGTCATGTAGTTTACAAGAGGAAGCCTCTTAAGTATGTTTCTCATGGCCTGTATGCTAGAACGAGCACCTTTGATCTCGTTATAAAGCTCAAATGTAGTTAGTGGCTCAGGAAGGCTACCTAGGTAGCATTTAGCTAGAGCTGCTACATCAACTGGATTTACTCCCTCTGGTAATAACGCATTTGAATCTGTGATAAACATCTCATAGCATTAGATTGCAGCATTTAGTTTAAATATCATCCACATTAATAAATGAAGACAACTGTGGATATACCTTGGTTGTATAATGACACCAATTGTTGAATGACCTTTTTATCTCCTTCAGACTTAAAAAGGTCTAGCGAGTTCAGTCCTTAAAATCAGAACAATAAACAAGTTATTCCCTGAACTGAAATGCAAATAAAAGTGTACTTTATGCTCCAGAACAATAAACCTCCTCTAAATTCAATTACCCGATAAAACAAGATAATCTGCACATGTTACCAAAATATGGGGAATTGGCCTGCTCGATTGTTGCCGTTGAACGGTGACCTCAATTGGAACTCCAAATACTGAAGAGAACAAAATTTATGAGTAGCTATAGGGGCAAAATATCATTATACGGTACAGCAAGAAAGTTATGTTGACACCTTGAACTACAATCCTTAATTAAACACAACCACAAATTATTAGAGATTTGCCAGAATAGATGTGATAATGTAGAGCAAGATTACAAAGCACCATATGGTACATTGGGTGTTCCCACCACAACCAAACATATGCGAATTACCCTATCAGGGATGACTCAACAACATGATAAACATCTCCAAAATCAAAAACAGAGAAAATAATTTAACTATCTCAACCTCATGAATCCAAAACAACAAAACAGCTCCTAGTCGGGAAACCTTTTCAGGAACTGTCAATCTGTTTTCAAAAAACATTACGTAGTATGAAAAATCTTCCCAAATATGAAATACAATTTGACACGCTTAAAATCAACCAAATTTAGGTTACTTACCATCAGTGCTAGCAACTCCCTGCAGATGACGAAAACAACATCAGAGTTTGAAACATGTTAACTCGAAAAGAGAGAAGGAGGGAGGGAGAGTTATAGAGAGAAAGAGAAGAGAAAGAAAAAGTACAAGTCCCCTCTGATACCTTCTGCCATCGTTCAATGTCAGTCAAGATAGTCTTACTTTTTTGTGCAGTCTTCTTTGCCACCTGAAACAAACTCAGGATCTCATGCCTGTCAGCTAACATATCTTTTCGATGACAAGCCTATTAAAGGCTGTGCAAACAAAGACGACATTATCTGTCAAAATTCCTTGTCTTGCTCAACATTGAATCCCATACTATAAATCATACGTATCGTATACATAAACACCGAATCACCAGAACTTATGTAGAAAGCTATCAAAAGCAATGTTAAAGAAAATCCAAAACTTAGGAAAATTGGAGAGATAACAAATCGTCTTCAATGAGGTTACTCTTGCCCTAATTTCTACGCATTGCACAAGCTTATAGCTAGTATTCAATACCTTTCAATTGTATCAGTTACAATATTGAGACCATAAACATGGTCATGCAATTTGGACCATGTACTTGTGACCCATAACAATGAAAAAAGGACTCTAATCTGCTAGTATAACCTTTAGGCTTTTAATTTCTGCCTTAAAACATTCAGAATTTCTAAAACCTCGCTCGGTGTAGGGAATTCTCCAACGTTTCAATAAGGTTTGCACTAGGCATTCACGTTTTTGGCCCTCTTCGCTCCACCGATCCTTGATTGGCTGATGGAAGTACCAATTAGGTGCGTCTGGTGGTATAAAAAGCATGACCATATGCATTTGGTTTCTCACCCTTGTGTGAATGGCTGTCATAGCACTGTTCAATTAGGTTTAGTTCACTCAGAATATGACTCAAGTATTGAGACATGTGTGAGAGATACGTCTCTACAACTGACTTTAGTTATGGAGCTCGTGCGTAAAGTTTTTTTTTTCTGTAAGCTTGTGCATAAAGTTACAATCTTACAATTCTGCTTCATGTATTTGCATTGAGCCCCAATAGAAATCCCAAAGAGTGTAGACCAGGTTCGTAGTTTAGTTTAGTGGGAATCCCCAACGGACCACACTAGACTAGTCACCCAGATTTACTGTGTGGATTTGAATATTTTGTTTTTCTCGAGTTGCTAGTTAAAGAAGCAGTCCATCTAAAGGCCACTACTATTGCTGAAATAGACAACATAAAGTTTTGGTCTAGTAAACAATATCAAACAACTTCCAATATCAAAATGAAGTGGATACAGCTCAGAAATTTTCAGGCTTCAGATAAAACAACTGCAGGATGTCACTCGGGTTGGTTTTAACTGTTATTATAACTAGTATCCTAGATGACTTCAACAAGAAAATTCACATGGAAGTTTTGAACAGAAGGAACATGTAATGAAGTACCTAATAAGGTAAAAGAACTAGCCGTTTAACTGATTTACCTCTTCAACCTTGGTCTTCCCAATGACAACCTTGTCTTTTGTCTCTGAGACGCCCTTCCTCAGCAATGAACCAGTGGTGGCGGCGGCAGATATAAGACGTTCCTGGAAGGCATGTTTTGTCGATGGCTGCTGCAGAAGTGCCCATCGACTTTTCACCATTGTGCCAACGCGTTCTGCCGCATCATTGAAATTACCTTTGGCATCCTTCGCAACCTCCCCAACAAATGTCCCCGCTGACTGCCCGGCTTCTCTAAGCTTCACCCCTGCATTAAAAACTAATTTTAAACATCTAAAATAAAAAGGGGCAAGCAAAATAAATTACATAAACTTATTACACATGTGTACATATGTATATCATTTCACACCTGAGGAAGAAAAGAAACCGTTAGCCTTGTCCTGCCACTGAGGCGTGACGGCGGAAGGCATTGAGCCAGTCGCAATTTCCAGAATCGAACTCAAACGATATACGGCTTAAGCTTGTTCCGAATGCAAACCTGACCCAGATATAAGAAGTGTAAATTGGAATTAGCCCAGCCAATGGAAGAGTAACAGTATGAGAGGTTCAATTTTTCTTTCTAGAAAAAATATGAAAACTACGATTAATTAGGCATTCTCTGGTCACCAAGGGAAAAATCAAAGTTTTTTGTTCTGATTAGTAAAAACTCATGGTTTAAGTACGCCTGGAGCTCAAAATTCGACCTTGCCACGTTGAGGCCATGCCATTTCCTCAGCAACCAAAAGAATTCATTTGAATATATAAGAAAGGGTTAAAAAATTATTCAGATATTTATCAAGCAATACTTCTCCTCTTTTCAAAATATCATACATGATGGACAGAGACCAAAAACCTGGCAAGTAAAAGGAAAGAAAAAATAAATAAACTTAATTTTTTGAAAAGAAAAATAGGAAAATAATTTACCAGGGGTATGTTCGTTTTCACCATATTTTCAGGATTCTAAGTATATTCACAATTTTACCACCGAACATATTCAGAATTCAAACACAAAAACCAATACATTTTACACAATCTTCAACAACTTTTTAATTTTTTATTCAATATAAATTTTCTCTCTCTATACCTTTTCACATAACTCCAATACTTTTTTATTAAACAATTACATCAAATCATTTCTCTCTCCACTTTACACAAACACCAATAAAACACTATTCAACATAAAAATTCACAACTTCTCTAAAATCCTACATTTTTTCTCAAAACGAACATCACACAGGTGTTTGAGGACCGATTGGAGAAGATTCGAGAGGGAGCTTCGGCGAATTCTTCAAATTTCGAGAAAAAAAGAAAGCCAGACGAAGTTAGAGGGGAGAGAGTACTCAGGCTGTGTTTGTATTAACTATCTTAAAATTTTAATATAATAAAATATTACAATATAATTTTTTTTTCATCAAATTATTACATTTTATTAAAAAATATAAAAAATTAACTATCGCCACATTCTCATGTTATACTTAACCTTTTAAGAACGATAAATTTTTCGAAACAAACTCACCCGTAAAAGTCGTTAATTTAGGACGTATTCGTTCACCATCGGAACGTGGAAGAGTTTAGAGCTTAGAGATTCTGTGCGACTCGCTAGGAATATAGTTGACGGCTCCAGCCAACAAAATAAAACCACGTGGAGGTTTCTAAAATTCTAATGGTATTAGGCGGATCGCAAAAACCACGATCCGTGTCTTGTACCTTTTGGGGTCGCGTGTGGAGTGTTCTGGCGGCCCCATGGGCTGCTATCTAAAAGTGTGCGTTGCAACGGTGTGAAAATGTTCCGGTTCTGATATCGATTCCGACCATTTTTGGTATCGGAACCGGATTTCAATTTAGAGAAATTTCGAAATCGAAATTGGAAATTTCGACAGAAATATCGAAAAATTTCGGTTCCGGTATATTTTTTAAAAAAATTCAAAAAATATTATAATTTTAATTTAAAGTTTGCCTCTTTCAATTTGAATTTTTTTATGAATATTTAGTTGTTTACTTATTTGCATGGTTAATTGTTTGTTTAATAATTTTTTTATAAATTTAATTTAGAGTTTATTTTCATAATGTTTATTTTGTTTTGAAATTTAGTTGTAATTTTATTTTATATTTATTTTGACATCTTGAAATAGTGAAATATTGTTTTGAAATTTAGTTGTATAATTGTAATTTTAATTTAGAGTTATTTGACCCACAAAACACAATTTAAAAATCCATTTTTGGGTCAATGGGCCCAAACTAAATATTTTTTTAGGCTCATATAAGGAATCGGAATTTCCGGTTCATTCCGGAACGGAACCAAAATAAAAAAATTTGGTTTCGATGGGTACCGGAACCGGCCGTTCCGGTGCCCACCCTTAGTGTGTTTATAGCTTGTTACATATCTCTCTTTATTACTGAATAAAAATTTACAAATATAAGAACTCCAAAGAGTTGTTGACTTTGGGTGTAATAAACCGTCCCCAAAAAAAGTTGTTAATTAGTAATTCGAATTTTAAATGAGGAGATAGGGTTTAATTTTTATGATACGGAGATGTGATTTATATTTGAATTTAAAAGTTTGAATAGATATTTGATCTTGAGTTTAAATTTAAAGGTTAAAATATGAATAAAGATTATTCTATATTTGAATTTGAAATATATAGATAAAGATTTTATGTTTAAATTTAAAAGTGATTGATATAGGAATATTCGAATTTTAAAAGTTGAAAAGATTGAGATTAATAAATGGTCGCAGCGAATGTATATTGGAGACCAAAAATTTGGATTGAGGTAGTGCTATTAGGTTCCGAGAGATTGTTGGGCAATTATTGAAGACGATTTAAGGATTGGTTAACGTTTGAGGTAAATGATTATTCAATGGAATTTTTAAACGTATACCGTATTTTTATATGATTTTGATGTATTATGTGAGGAACTGAACAATTTTAGGGTAAAATGAGATTGTCGAGATTTTGTGAAACTCAATTTAAATATTTATAACTTATTTTAGTGAGCATACTGTGAAAATTTTCATTGCGCTAGTGATATATCTATGAGGTCTGTGTGACCTGATATTTGGAGATCTTTGTGGCCTGAAGGTCTGTGTGGCCTGGTATTTGGAAGTCTGTGTGACCATTGGTGATTTTCCTATATTGCGCGGCCTTGGATATTTTTGTTACAAACTCGTATTTTTGGATTTGATATGGCTCACAGTGTTTTATTTTGGATTTCGGTTATTGTGATAAAATTGTCTTTTTCCCAACCCCTATTGATTACTGAGCTAGTATTAGCTCACTCCTTATTCTCATATATTTTCAGAGATGACAGAATTAGAGAAGTTCGAGGAGCAGATAGATTTGTGTTTCGAAGACGTGTTTTGTAAGAGTACTTTTTGAGATTAATGTTGAAGAATTCGATATTGTATTATTTTTTAAGATCTTCATCGACATTGGAAATATCAGATATGCTAATGTAAATTTCAAGGCTCAGATTGATATTTTTGAGTCTTTTTACGGTTTATGAATATTTTGTTGAGGTTGTACAAAATTAGTTTTGAAATATTGAGGCATTATCCATGTTGAAAAAATCTTATTTTATACGAAAATTTTCCCTTTGAAGTTTGGGCCCGAAAAGTTACATTGGGGTTTATTTTTTAATTCAAATTAAGAATTTTGTTAAGTAATTTGGGAATAGAACTATGAAATCAACGAGAGGTGTTGTTGGGGAAATCAACTTCAATTCCCAATCACGACAATTCAGGTGCTAACCAAAAAAGTAGTTGAACTGATCAGGTAGCTGATCAATTATGGAGGTATCTAAAAACAGAATTCCGGGAGACAACTTTATGGTATACCAAAATTCCTATTAAATCTTGCAGTTCTGTAACAGAGTAGTTCTGTTTTTTTAGCGCAGTAAAGATCTCTTCATATAAAACAATAGGGTGTTTGGATTAGGCCAAACAACCAGACAAGATATGGGTCGGGGCCCCAGTACGAAGATTTCACATATGGACCAGTATTGGAGTAGTGGCCCAATAAGAAACATCACAGCTGTTCCAATTCCATCTTGCTTTCCTCACTCACTTGCGGCACGATTCTTTTCCAAAACCAGTGCTCCCTCCACAATCTCACAATCTGTTCAATGGGCATATTCTTCGTCTCCGGCAATAGCAAGTACATAAATGCGGTCATCACCACCACCCATACCGCAAAGAAGAAGAAAATTCCCGCCCTGAGGTGGCAGAGCACAGCAAGGAAAGTTTGGGCGACTATGAAAGTGAAGATAAAGCTCACTGCCACAGTAATACTTTGCCCTGCTGATCGAATCTCCAGGGGAAAAATCTCACTTGGAACCAACCATCCCAATGGACCCCATGACCACCCAAACCCAGCAACATACACGCATATCAAAAACAGAACCAAGTATGATGACCCTTTGTCAATGCCGCCATGGTCACCCAGTTTAGCTGCCAGTATTGCTCCAATCATAACTTGTGAGATGAACATTTGAATTCCCCCTATGGTGAACAAAGTTCTCCGGCCAAGTTTGTCGACTATAAACATCGATATGAAGGTCGAACCAGCACCTACAGTGCCACTCATTACCGCAGACAACAGTGATGCGCTTTCCCCTAAACCAATCGTCCGAAATAGTACCGGTGCATAGAAGGCGATGACATTGATCCCTGTCACTTGCTGGAAGAACGGTATGGCTATTGCCATTACAAGCTGCGGCCTATATTTTCGTTGTATAATTTTCTGGAATGGGTGATCGATGGTTTTTGCCATCGAACTTGCTCTGATGAGATCATCAAATTCTGCTTGGACATCATCGGTGCCTCGTACGCGTTGTAGCATTAGTCTGGCCTTTTGGTGGTCATTGCTGCGTTGGATTAGGCTGTTGGGTGTATCGGGGAGGAAAATTGCACCTAGCGTCAGAATTGAGCCTGGGACAGCCGCCAGTGCTAGAGAGACTCGCCAGCCCCAGCCTCCTTTGATCTTTTCGGTTCCGTAGTTGATGAGATTAGCTGATAAAGCACCCATTCCAAGACTGAATTGAAAGCCATTGTTGAATGCTCCTCTGTATTTCGGTGGTGCCATTTCGGACAGATATAGGGGGACTGCCTGCGAAGACAAGCATAAAATGAAGGAAAAAAATGACAGCCATAACATCATTATCCAATAGAAAAACTTTTCTACTGAAACATGGAGATAAAAAGTTTCTGGTGAGACAACGTCATGAATAATCCGCGCGCTTGATTAGCTAGGCCGCCTTATGGTTTCTGTAATATGTCTATTGGGGTATATATCTAACGTCACATTTCCTATTTCTTAAGGATTTTGTTGTCCCTTGGCAGATTTCTTAAGGTAAGTGGTGAGAAGGAATCAACATTTCATCAAAACGGAGAAATGGAACTAATAAAAAAATAGGGTTAAGGAACGCTACCTGGTTTGCGAAACCAATCCCAACTCCAAGCAAGATGCGACCAAATATAAGCATGTAGACATTGAAAGCTGTACCTCCTAGGACTGTACCCAAAAGGAATGAGGCGCCTCCTATAAGGATTGATGTCCTGCGTCCGAAAGTTTTGGTGATCGGGCCGGCGGCGAAGGACGCCACAAGGCCAGCCAAGTAGAGTGAGGATGTGAAGGAAGTCAGCAGTTCGCTATCAAACTTGCAGTAATTGCTAATATTGGTATCCTTTTTCATCTTTTTGTACACATTTGGGAAGAATTTCTTGAGGAATGGGTCCATAGAGGTCACTCCACCTTCAAAATTATCGCACAGTAAGAATCCTACTCTGTTATTCCGTTCATGTTCGAATTAGACAAACTGTATGCGACATTTACCTTGTTTGGGTACTTGTCCACATCTCACAGTGCGAATCGGACAAAATCAGGGCAGAAGCCCATAAATACAAGTTCTCTCTTTAACCCAATCACTCGTGCTGTTTACAACCCCCATTAAACTTTAAACACTTTGGGCAAAATCCATACACAAAACGTTTTTGTTTTAAGTTGCTTCGAATCCACACATTCTGGATAGACTAGACACCTCGTTTCTTGCCACAATATCATACCAAAGATACTATAAATGGAACTGGGACATATATAGAATATAAATTCTGCGAGATATAATGTTGAATATAATGGGTCGAGTGTCTCAGTGAATTGCTACCTCAGAAAGATTAAGCCATGAACTATGTACCATTAGACGAACCTGAAATTCCAATATCATAGCCGAAGATAACACCTCCCATGGCAGCCATCATACAAGATAGGACGACAAATCGGGTGATCCTCCCATTGTACTGGCCGCCTTCGCTCGTTACTGCTAACCCGACTGCCATGGCCTTCTCCAAGCTTACTCACGCGCAAGAAACAGAGATAGAGGTCGAGCATAAAAGCAGTCTTTTTTTTTCTAAATATAAAAGCAGTCTTTCTTGACTGGGAGTGGTAGAGAATATCAATCAAATATATATTAAAAGATATTGTCTGGACTTCGTAGAATCACGTGGGATTGGATACAGGTAGGCCGAAGACGTTCGTTTGACGTCTTTCGGGAGACACGCCAATGTTGTAAAATCAAGCACGACCGGGAGGAAAGGGATAAATCCTGGAAGGATTGGGTATTTGGGTGGCACTTACAGCTAGGTAGGAATAATTCAGCGAAAGTTGCTCTTTGGATAGAACCACGCTCCTCATTTAGAAAAAAACAAACAAAAGGATAGAACCACGCTCCTCACTCCTCACGAAAAAAGGATACGGTCTGTTTTCTCTCTGCTCTCGTATATCTCATTTTTTCAGCCGAGATTAAAGGATGTCATGTCTTAAGTGGAGAAAGAAACATAATTTCCGTATCAAGTTTAGTCCTAATGTTTGATAAGGAATGACAATTCATTCACATAGGATAAGTAGTAGAAAATAAAACTGTAAACTTTTCCAGAAAACGGAATGCGTCCTAATGTTTGCAAGATTTCATTGACGCTGGGAAAACTGAAGAATGATTCTCCGCGATTGTAGTTCCAATGCAGTGGCTTGTCCCGGCCTGGGTATGGGGATGGAATTCGCGAAAAATCCGATTTAGCAGCATAATCTTTTTTTTTTCTTTTGCTAAGTAAAAGAGTGAAAACCGGGTCGAGAGTATAGTCAACTTCTCCTAAGCGTTGACTATATGAACTTACATTAGCCGCAGAATATTTAGATAGAGTCATAGCTACTTGTCTTTAAAAGGGAGGACAGTCACTATAATTCCACCAACATACAAATAAAAATAAAGGTAAGAGAGTTCGATTTAAATATCTCCCTCCACACCCTATCTTAATTAGTGTCTTATTTCAGACCCATACTACTTATGCTACCATTATAGCAGCGTAATCTTATTCCTGTCTGAAACAGAAACAAAAGACAATCGTAATGTAAATGTTAATAGAGAAGTTGGATGTACCTTTCGGCCTTCAGAAGTTCTGAGCAACTTCAAGTCCCACAATATCTGGGCCCGACTTCTCGACCCAACGCGGATATCATTATTTCTTCTACATTATGAGCGGCCTAAAGCACATCCATGGGCTACCAAACTCATTCAGATGTCGGGTTTGGGTCCGATTCCTTTTGCCGTATTGTCGCGAAACAATTAAAAGCAAATGGCTGAATGGGTATAGAAATCTCGGACATGCCAGCCCATGCTCTTAATTCCTGCCATGACCCATTTAGTTTTGGGGTTAACAGGATAAAGACTAAAACTAGCCAATCAATTTCCAAGAACTTGGGAAGTATTTAGAATCCTTAAAAGAGTAAAAGAACAATGTATCTTTCGGTTACTAATAATTTAATTGTTCGTTTGTCTACCTAAATGAATTCATAACCTACTCCTAGCTAGGTAACAAACATTAGTGTTTGGGATGTACTTTCATTCTTTTTGTCTGTTTGTTAATCGATCCCCTAATACAGCGATATACATAGCACAAAATTAGTAGGAGCCCCAATTCATCATCAATGCAATTGGAAACTCATCGCCTCCCTAATCTCGACTATACTTTTGATACCAAACTCCAAAAGACATTTAAGTTGATTTAGACATCCGTTCATATTTAAATGTCCTATGTGATAATATATATATATATATATATTTATATCAAAACCCCACAAAGTAAAGACGGATCAAAAGTGAGATTCGAACGGTAAACCCAACAACTAACAAATTAATAGGGAGTGTCAGATATATATATATATATATATATATAGAGAGAGAGAGAGAGAATTTAAATGAGATGCTGATGATAAGGTATTATCAATTGCAATATTGTCTATACTATTACTATTGAAACTTCCACTTGACATACTACGTCTACTGTTAGATCTTCAAAACATCCTATTTAAACTATAGTATGTTTTCACAATTAGCTAATTCAAATGGGTAGCACCAACCGGGTCTAGCCTTTCACGACTAATCCAACGGTTCCAGATGAATTACAACGCTTTAAATAGATAATAGGGTAAAACAAAAACTGTAACATAAACCGAATGGATAGAGGAACAACAATAAAGTAGAATTTTAAAGAGTTAAAATAGTAAAGGTAGGGTGCAATGGTATGTATGAGATGAATGCATGTCTTTGATATCAAATTAGGCTTAGAAGTTATCGTGACATTAGAATCGTATTCTACATATAATGCTTCATCAATAATATGATTTATATTGTCAATGATATATTACGGAATTAGATATGATGCATCAACACTGTATCGTTGAACTAAATATGAAATATAAATGATATTCCGGAATAAAAAATGCAAGTAAAGTAATATATATATAGGGAATTTGTCGTTGGGTTTTGTAGCAAAATTAGTTATCTCTGATATATGCTGCCACGACGTTTGGATGTCAATTTTGTACAGGTCCTCTGAAATTAATAATCATTTAATATCCAGCTACGAATTGAAATCTTGGCCGTATTATCAACCTAACACCGTAGGAGCCAGAGCTGGAGCCGAATGATCAAACTTAAGTTTGGTACGGGCAAGGACATGGTAAGTAGATTGGTTCAGGTCGATTAAAGTTTCTTGAGGTGACCTTTGTAATTGAGGGTAAGCTTGAGGTGGCCCAAATGGTTAGCAGGTGGACGTTGGACAGCAAATGCCTCATCTCCACAAGATGCTTATGAGTTATGTACGTTAATAGAAGCATGCATGCACGGTGAAATCTCATGTGAGGGGACGTTTCGAGTTTGGTCTTGTGCTTCTTTGCCAATAAAATAGTCGGTAGTTACAGTAACACCAGCCCTCTCCTCCTCTCGAGTTAGTCTGAGCCTAATTAAGTACCAAGTAGGCATGCTGTCAGACTGGCAGTTGGGAGAAGCACCACTTTGGGATTTTTTTTAATGGTCTTTCCGTTCTGAACACATTAAAAGGCGCGTTGGAGGTTTTTAGGAGGGACCCCTCCCTTTATCCCGGCGTAAGTGAAGGTGAATGCTGAGCCAATCGATATTCCCAACTACTGGCATGCTAAGATTTGGGAACAATGATCGGTCGGCTAGCTAGCTAGCGACCTAGCGTTATAAATTGGATGCCTGAACTACGAAACCATAGGTCCGAACAATTAATTAATAAGCTTTACCAATTAGTTACATAATCGTCGACGTTCCATCATGTTTGGTACCGCATATGACACTAGCCATATATCTAATTGAGCTTTAGCCGACATAACTAATGTAGAGAGTTCTGCCTCGCATTGAAACCTGCCAGCAAAGAAAGGAATGTGAACAACGACTTCACCATGCACATTGCACGGTCCACAAAATCTTCCCTAATATTTAAGGAGCTATCTTCCACACAGGCCATTGACATTCAAGGGGTAGCAAATTGGATCACGTCTCTTTCCCTTTTTTTAGGAGCAATTAGTACTTATTTATAAAGGGAAACCAAAAACAGGAGGGGCGAGGGTGATAGCCCACCACGAGAGGGATCGAGTACTTCGACTGGTTAATTTGTGGTAACCAAGCACATGTGATTCGGTTTCGGCTTTTAATGACATGATCCCCCCCTCTCCCAACCCCCAATTCCCCAACTAATTCGCCAGCAAACCAATCTGAAAGTTGTTCTAAGTTGTTCTAACATAAATCCAAAAAATGCCGTTTAATTTCTACTTACCCCACCCCTTGCAATTTGTCCTATAGTACAGGACTAGGCCAGGAACGAATCCTATTTAATGGGGGCAACCGATCAGTTTGGAACTTCCTATCTCTGCCTCCTTTCATGGTCATAATCTCAATGGCGGTTTCATGGTGACCTTAGCTTTCGACCGAAGCAAAATTGGATCAAACACAGAAATAATCAAGTTAACAAAGGTTGTAGAGACCTGACGATGGGAAATTAGGGCTGGGTACGTAATCAATATCATGGATCACAAGGCGAAGCAAAACAACTTCAGAATTGTTGTGATTTGTACCACAACTAATAGTGATTAAGAAGAGATTAAAAACTAGAGAGAATTGACACGAGTATTTTACTTGGTTTAGCAGTGTGCCAACATCCGCGAGAGAGAGAGGATCAAAGTTTCACTATTACATCATAAAGTATTTATAAGAAAATTCATATGTACAAAAAAAAAAGACCCCTCACTCCTAGACGCTCTAGGTTAAAAACGGAACCACTGGTTCGAACAAGAATGTTTTAGAAAAATTAATTTTTGAACCAATGATGAGCAAGGCCTGGTTTTCTTTCGATTGATGATTAAGTGAAGGCATGTTAGAAAAAGTTTAGGCAAAAGGCATATTTGATCGAACCTAGCTAAAAGACAAGAGGGTGGGAGGTTCCGAGAGTGCGGGTCCTCTATAAAGAAGGGCTAGGGAGATTTTGATAAGTAAGTCTATATATCTTCTCAGCTTTTCACTGGTATAGACCGTATTGTCTTCGATATTACCTCGGGAATATCAACTATGAGTCCATCTTGTGACAAGACTAAAATCGACTCCTATACAAGCGGTTCAATATTGGATGAAATGTTGATATAAATTAAATGTGAATGGAAGTATTGCAAGCAATCCGAGTTCTTCTGAGACGGGTGAAGTTATTAAAGATGATCGAGGAGACCTCTTAACAGACTGCAGGTTGTTGAAGAAAACCTGCAGTCTGTTATTTGGAGGATTATTAGGAAAATATTTTCTCTCTTTTTTGCAAGTTTTGATTACTGGATGAAGCCTGTAGTAGAAAAGGAACTTTCTCGGGAGTTGTTAGAGATTGGGAACACAACTTATTGGACTTTCACGATGATAGGCCCTTGTAAACTTCAAGATAAAAGGACATCCTGGGTGCCGATTCCCCAGTTTGAAGTTCTCTTTCTCTGATTAACGCGGATTTTCTCAGAACTGGGCAGAGCTTAGACAAACTACAGAAAACCTTACATAGGCCTTAAAAAAGCTTGTTTGAGCTTAAATCCCAAGTGGAGCATCTCGTGTTTAGTGGAAGCCATTGTTTATGTACATACTGAAGCTCTCCACCGGCCTAAATTTATATACGGTTGCAGCTGGAATAACCTCCTACTTAGCATGTTTGAGCCCCAATTAATTAGCCTCAAAATTTTAAGTTTATTATTAAAAAATTCACCACATAATTATTTATTATTATAATATTTATTAAAAATATTATCTCTTTACTTTTTCACCAACTCCCATGACATTTCTTTATTTTATAATATTTCTCAAACCCCAATACTCAAAATTTTCACCATCAAACATACTTTTTGTACGATGAATCGTCAAACCAAGCCCAAAGTCACATATATATATATATATATAAAATAAACTGTTCATTATTTATTCTTTGGGCTGCTGCATGGGGGTTATTCGATATGCCTTCATCTTTAATACTTTATGAAGCAACCACACAGCGCAATTAATAGTCGACTCAGCCTCGAAACACCTCCACCCCAACTTCCCCCAACCACATTGAAAGCATTAATTTCTGGTGAAGCGAGATACAACGAATATATTGTAGGCCATCCCTACAGCTGTGACTTTGTAGAGGGTGTGAAACGCTTTGGGATTCAAACATCCACGGCTCTGAATGATTGCCGACCGTCCATGCATGCCGCCAAATAAAAGCAACAAATTCAAGATAAAAAAGAGATACAGATCTAACTGTACAGTATCGGACTACACCCGGATGTCTTATATAAATCTATAAGTAGGAGCTTGAGGATGGGGAGGCATTAAGGCCTTGATGTGGAGCTGCAGGTAAAGAAAGACGAGCAAATTAGAAGACGTAAGTGCCTCTATATATCTATCTCTATCTGGATCCTGTAGTCCAGGGAGCTCCTTATATCTGGGACCTATAGGCTATAGTCCACTCTTTCCAATAGCTGGGTCCTTTTGAGTTTTGCTATTCCGGGCTGTCATATTTTTCGTTTTATTGGTTTCGACAAGAACAACCATACCGGAACAAAAGGATATATTGTTTTTAAACGTCCGAGAAAGACGAAGGCCAGAAACCGCAAGGAGATTGAGTTTCTTGTCTTGTAGGGAAAAATGGTTGCTCCTTTGTCCGCTTGGCCTTGGGCGAACTTGGGCTCCTTCAAGGTATGAAACGACTATCCGTTTATGTTTTCCATTCTGTAGTAAAATTTCTATGGATTATTTATTTTATTCAGTTAATTATGATCGCACAGATTCTCTATCTCTCTGTTACTAACATGGGTGTTTTTTTTTTCTTCAACATGGAAGTATCTATTATATGGACCTCTTCTTGCAAAAGTTTGGTATTCAAGATTTGATGCGGAAGCCCCAAAAGATACAGCTTGGTGCCTCCATATTCTGATAATATGTGCACTTAGAGGTATAATTCATCAGCTATGGAGCTCTTATAGTAACATGGCTTTCCTTACGCGAAATCGCCGGATTCTTCAAGAAGGGGTTGATTTCAAGCAGATTGACTTAGAATGGGACTGGTACATTGCTATCAAGAAGCACCTCCAATTTTGTGACATACGGAATGGGTTTCCTCTGTATGAATAATATTTGATTGTATTTTCTGCTTTACAGGGACAATTTCATTATCCTTCAAGCATTAATCGCTTCCATGGCCTCCTACATGTTTCGATTCCTTGAAAATCTCCCCCTCTGGAACGCAAAAGGCTTTATTGCTGTTCTGACACTCCATATCGCTGTTTCAGAGCCACTCTATTATTGGTTGCATAGATACCTCCACGGCAACCAGCTTTTTGCCCATTACCATTCACTTCACCATTCATCTCCAGTACCCCAGTCCTTTACAGGTAACACCAACAATGCCAATCTATCGATAGCAACTTATCTTTATTTCTCAACCTGACAATCGGTTGTTCATTGACTTCCCTCAGTTAGCATATAATTTCCAATCTATTTGCTGCAGCTGGAAATGCAACATTTTTGGAGCATCTTATGCTAACTGTGATTATTGGAGTTCCGATACTGGGGGCTTCGCTACTGGGATATGGATCAATAAGCATGATCTACGCCTATGTTTTAATCTTTGATTTTCTTCGATGCTTGGGGCATTCCAATGTCGAAGTTGTTCCCTACCGTATTTTCGAGACTGTCCCCTTTCTCAGATATCTTCTCTATACACCGACGTAAGCAATTGTTCACTCGGATGCATTCTTTGAAGTTTCAGCAGAGTAGTCTTTTCCTTGCATTTATTAGTTAAGGATGCGTTTGCAAACTTATTTAGTATAAATATTTAATGTATGTTGTGAAATTTGATAAAATTGGAATTTTATTTAGTTTTATAGGAATATATGAAAGAAGTATAATTTTATAGAAGTTTGTGGAATGGTGGAAACATATATGAATTCAGTGAATTTTTAATATTTATAACGATGATATAAAAAGATTATTTGATGAAGGAAAAAAAGAGAGGATTTTGAGGTTTTTTATTATTTTTTCTGTTGGGTCCCTTTATTAGTGTGGAAACTTTATTTTGTGACAAATTTCATGTTTGCATGTAAGAATTTTAATTAATTCACAAATTAACTTTGCAAACGCGCAGAACCAGAGTATAGGTTATGGATCCCAATCGTTCCTTGATTAGAAATCTTTTGCCAATGCTAAACACCCACCATAAAATTTAACAGTCTCAGCTTGTGATACACTTTTCTGCTCTAACTATCCAAAGAGAAGTCCTATTTACAGAATCAATCGCAAAGAAGGAAATCAATTTTTGTCCTTATACAGAGTTTGGTTGTATCACCCACGTATTTGTTGTGTAACTTTTTCTGGTTCCCAGTATATGAGAACTTCATGAATTGGGTAGTTTAGAAAACGCTTTAGGCAACCTCCATTATCTGCAAAATCACCTAAACATGAACAAAATCTGTTTCCTTTTGCAGACTGCAGAGCTGTTGGGATGTACCGTATTCAAAAACTTTTTTTTTCATGAACCGAACTTCACTGGTTTACTAGTTCCTCATGCTGTGCAGATACTACAGTTTACACCACCAGGAGATGGGTTCCAATTTCTGCCTCTTTATGCCTCTCTTCGATGTACTGTGGAAGACACAGAACGGCAAGTCATGGGAATTGCACAAGAAAATGAGTTCAAATCGAGGTGGGTGCAGCTGAATTTCATCAAAATTTTACAAATCTTTCTGCAAGTAGGTGCTTGAGGTTTCACGTGTAGCAACGAGGTGCATACAGCTAATCGCTACACCAATGCGCAACATTAATTGGACGCGCGTGTACGTCTCACTGCGCAGTATTGCACTGACTTAAGATTTGCCACACGTACAATATCACCATTCTTTTACACATGTCCAAATATTTTAGGAAATCCTATAACGCAATTTGTAGGAAGGTTAACTTTACACCCATATGAAATGCAGGGAAACATGGAAGGGTACCGGATTTTGTTTTCCTAGCCCATGTTGTGGATGTCTCGGCCGCTATGCATGCACCATTCGTCCTCCGGTCGTTTTCCTCGTTGCCATTCTCAATGAGGATCTTCCTAGTCCCGATATGGCCGATAACCCTTCTAGTGTTGCTTATGATGTGGGCTTGGTCGAAAACCTTTGTTTACAGTTTCTACAACCTTAGAAACCGGTTGCACCAGACATGGGTTGTGCCTAGGTGTGGCTTCCAGGTCTGCTTGCGTTTAGACCTTTTCTTATATCGAATCACTGCTGATCTCAGTAAGATTTAGGTCTATAATCTCATTTTCCTGTATCTTTTGCAGTATTTCCTGCCATTTGCTATGCAGGGCATCAACAAGCACATCGAGCAGGCCATCCTCAGGGCGGATAAACTTGGAGTTAAAGTCATTAGTCTTGCCGCGCTAAATAAGGTTAGTACTTGATGTCTATAATCTGTAGGATTATTTGAAATAACATCTAATTCGATTTATCTGTAGGTTAGTACTTTGGGCATGTTTGTTTAACCAGTATTCTCAAGATTTTTTAGAATCCTCACAACACATAAAATTTTACAACCAAACATCATTTTTAACACTACGTAAAAATAACTACAACAAGCATATTAATAAAGTTAAAATTACCTAAAAATTCTCAAAACACAGTTCAACTGAACACCTCTTTAGTCAAAAACCCAAAATTCGGTCTTTTTTGTTTGTTTTTTTCGTGTCCTCCGTACGAAAATTAAAGAAAACGTAAATGGAGCTCGTGATTTCTGAAACAGTTGTTGGGGGAAATCATATTCGGAAGAAGAGGTGTAATGGAGAGCCAGAGGGTTCTGACTTTTTAGTACTATTCTTGGACAGAGTACTCTGCGTATCATCATTTCCTTCTCTGCAGCTGCAGCTGCAGCAGACGTATCACAATCAATAGCACCATTTGTACTTTCTTTTCAGTTCTGACTGTTAAGCCTTCCCTAGGTAAAACTGTTAGGGTTTCATTTAGAATCAATCAATTTGAGACCGTCTTTCTCTAAAGAAAAACACAGGGACCTACACAAATGTAGCATGTATTAAATTTAACTATGCTTTTCTAATGAAAAAAATGTAAAGGATATTTATTCATGAATGATTTGTAATTTCGGTTTAAAATTTTTTAAATATAAGAGAGATATATGCATATAGGATTCATATTCTTCGGAGTTTTACACTTAAGAGTAGAGTAGAATTTATTTTTATCTTGAGATAAATGTAAAATTGGTCTATGTTTTATAAATAAAAATTGATTTAGTCTCCGTAACGTGAAAAACATAAATTTAGTCTCTATAATTTTATTTTCGTTTCTTATTGATCCTTCATTAGGAACTTATTTTTATTACTTTCATAAATCACAGAATTAAATTTATATTTTTTATATCACATCACAAAAATTAAATCAATTTTTAAGGACAAATTTTATATTTATCCATTTTATCTTTCTCCACGGTAAATTAATTCATATAAAAAATTGAAACTTCTGAAGACAAAAAAGCGAGCAACCGTTCGCACTTAAATGAATTAAATTTTTAAATCAGTACTATACAATTTTCCTGATCGCGCCGCTGTCGAATTATCACTGTTCGTCTCTCTCGGACCCTCTCTGTATTTCTATCCCTCTGTTTTTGTTTTGTCTCTGATCTCTCTACCTTCTCAATTGGTGTGTGCAGAATGAATCTCTCAACGGGGGTGGAACGCTATTTGTAAACAAGCACCCCAACCTTAAGGTTCGAGTTGTCCATGGGAACACCTTAACCGCTGCAGTTATTCTGAACGAAATACCCAAGGATGTTCAAGAGGTATTTTTAACAGGAGCTACTTCCAAGCTCGGTAGAGCCATTGCCCTCTACCTTTGCCGAAGGAGAGTAAGAGTCCTCGTAAGTCTCCTGTCTCTTGTCCTTTTCTTCCCTCTGCCTTTGACGTTTCAACCTCTTATTCCAAGTACCAAGAAGCCAAGTTCCTACTGGTTTAAATGGAAGTTCAATGAACTCTAGAAAGAAATGCCATTGTCCTGGATACGTCAAGTAATTACTCCTCTGGGTTGTCTTCTGAATCGGCCATACACGGCATCTTAACGTCAATTTCAAGCTTGATCTCGGACGGTTCATCATTTATTGGTACCTATGCCATTTGTGTTCTGTTTTGACAACCCAAGTTGTCCATCTTCACAGCAAAAGAATAATACCCTGTTTGGCTCTTTTTGGGTATGCATGGCTAGCTGCATACACAAACCTTTGTCTTTTGCGTTTAATTCGGTGGCAACTGTAGTACACACATTATTAACACGCGCAGGTACCAAACGAATAGTTACCACCCTCTTTCCAACCTTCCCAAAAGATAAAAGAAAACATACTGAAACACACCTCGATTACGCTATTGGAAGTTTGATTAGTTAAGGGAAATTGCAGATGTTGACTCTGTCGGCTGAAAGATTTCAAAAGGTTCAAAAGGAAGCCCCGGCAGATTGTCAGAGCTACTTAGTCCAAGTGTCAAAGTACCAAGCAGCACGAAACTGCAAGGTGTGCTCTCATTTTTACTTGCCATTTTTTTGGCAGAACTTGACTAATATTTTGCTGATACGAAAATAAGGCACATCACTTTTGAGTAGTTGGTGATTTAAGATATGTGGTTATTGGTCAATTACATTGCATGTAGACATGGATTGTTGGCAAGTGGATCACACCAAGAGAGCAAAGTTGGGCACCGCGTGGAACACATTTCCATCAATTCGTGGTCCCACCCATCTTGGCCTTCAGAAGAGACTGCACTTATGGCGATCTTGCTGCCATGAGATTACCTGACGATGTCCAAGGTCTTGGGTGTTGTGAGGTTAGCTCTCTGAACTGTCATTGCCTTGTAAAGAACCTTGATTCTAAACTTGAAGGTTATCTGCAACACCAAATCCTATCTTCTTCTTTCGTTACTTCTTCTTACGAGGCATTGGGCAATTGGTTTTGTTGAAACAGTATACCATGAGTAGAGGAGTTGTCCACGCATGTCATGCTGGGGGTGTGGTTCATCTTCTTGAAGGTTGGACTCATAACGAAGTCGGGGCAATCGACGTCGACAGGATCGACCTAGTCTGGGAAGCAGCATTAAAACACGGCCTTAAGCCGGTGGCATCCGGCAAAGCCTGAAAACCGTCGTGGCAAATGGCAATCCTTATTTTTCGTTTTTCTTCCTTCGTTATCTAGATGGAGAACAAATTGTGGTTTAATTTATTATGTGTATCTCCTGAACGCAAATGTGGCTATATGCTGGCGATTACGTAAGTTCAATTATTTCAAATTTTCATCCATCAAGAAGGGAAGCAAAACTAATATATGATTTTATACCAAAAAGAGAAAAAAAAAACTTTTATTTTTTTGGCGAAAACAAAATAAGCACAAATTGCAAAATTAAATTTCTTACTTGAAGAAATCAATCTCTGGAAACTTTCGCCAGTGGCAGTTCCGTATATTTTGACACCTAAGCAAAAGTCACTAGCGGTCACCGACGTCCTTCTTGCCACATGTCGCCGTCTCTTTGAAACCTTAAGCCCAACACGACACGAGAAGGCTCTGAGAACAGACACCTGTTTCCAACCGCCACAATTCTACCTCGAACATTTGTGTTTTGGACCTTTGGGAAGCTTTTTCTGTCTGGTCGTTTTGCTCCGAACAGAAGCGAAACCATAACCAAGAAGAAAATGGTCAAGAAGAGACCGCTGCAAGGAGTGAAGAAGAGGAAGCCCATTAAGCGGAGGAGGAAAAATCTTATGAAGAAAGTGGCAGACTATCTCGGATGGGATTCTTACATGTTTGCTCCTCTCATCTCTTCCCGATCTAAGATTTTCCGTTCTTCTCCTGCAAGTAATTTTATTTTCCTTTTTCAATTAAACTTTTGGGGTGGGTTTTTTTCAACGTTACATTTACTTTAATGGATTGGAGTCTGTAGTCTTAGGGCCGGAAGTAAGAGAGCCCAATAAAGAAACAAAAAACAGCCGGTTGTTCAAGAAGATTGTGGAGTATCTGAAGACTGATTCTTACATGTATGCTCCCTTGGTTGCTGCTCCTCCATCAATTAGTCCTCCTACAGGTCCTTCTATTTCCGTTTTTTTTTTTATCGTTTTATTGTTAGAAATAAAATTGCAAATACGTGTTTCGTTTTGTAAGTAGCAAGTGCCACAACACTAATGAGTTCATTTTGGCTGTTCTCAACAAATTGCACGTAATTCTTCCATAGCCTTCTCTAATGCTATATGTTGCGATTCTTCTTGGATTTGTAGAGACTCTGGAGTGCTGCCTGTACCTTTGGATTCTCTAGTTCCATTTAGTTATGTAGAAAGTTTATCATAGGGCTAGAGAATGGGAGAGTCAGTGCACTGTTCTTTATAGCTGCTACTCTCTTGTTGCATTAGACAAAGCTGTTGTTTTCAAGTGATGTCGTCGTGAAACATCTGCTTAGTGACGTCCCCTTGCATAGATAAAAGAAAACAAAAGAGATGTCATTAGTGATTCTCAAAATGATTTGCGTAAACGACTTTTTAAACAGAGCCCTCATTTGTGAACTAGTTGAGTCAGCTAACTTCTCTCCTTTTTTTCGGGATCAATGTAATGTATTTCTGCATTAAGTTTGCTTCTTTTATATTTTCGAGGCAGGGGCATCCTCATTGGGCAAAAGTTATTGTGTGATTGAGTTTATTGTGTGAGTGTGTGAGTGAGATTAGAAGTTGAGAAATCTAATGGCTGAAAAATGTCACGTCATTTAATGAACCTGATCCGTGAACCCGACCCGCGAAACCGACCCGATTTTCATTAAATGACGTGGCCTTTTTTCGGCCATTAGATTTCTCAACTTCTAATCTCACTCGTCAACTCACACACTAACCTCACTCACACAATAACCGGTGTCATCCTCATTGTACTTCCCTTTGAACCATATAGCTTCCGTTTTCTGCTATGATTCGTCAATGTTGGTTACACCCGTCAATGTTGTTTGTTCTAGTTTTTTTTTTCTGAGCCCTTTGCATTTTTGCAAAGTGGTAAATTTAGCTGGCAAAACTTGAGCTTTTTTGACATGTAACCATGGATGGACGAAGAAAATGTTATTTCCTGTTTCAGCAAACATTGATATCCCATTTCAGAACTAATGTTACGATTGTGGTGACTTGCATAGGTGATCAAGTTTCCACAACAAAAGGTCGGATGTTATATTTACTGTTTCATTTAAGCAGATATATCACAGTTCATTTCTTCTTATTCTGCCTGTTGCTTCTCCTGTATTCTTGGTTGTCTTCGGAAGTGTGAATGAATCATGAGAAATGGTACTATTCATGAGTTTTAAGTTACTTAAGCAAAGCGTGAGAGCAGAGGGGCAAGGAGAGCACGTGATTAACACTTGCATCTCCTTGAGTCCATATAACGGATTTATATAGGCTAAATGTTTGTTTATAGTGGACTGCCAGAGGAGTCTAAACTCCATAAGGACTAGAAAGCGTACTCCTGAATTTGAGGGATGAAAATACTTTGCACGAACAGTGATCTAAGAGACAACTGGAAAGGACGAAACTGATAATGGAACACACGACATGACATTGGGTTGAAAAAACCCCGTAAACATGCATAAATAGGTGGTTTTGTGGTTGAAGACAGGTCTGAACACCAGTATTTGGGGTACCCATTATAGTTATCATTTTTGCATGTCATAGGCCTTGTATCTCCTCTCGTATTGAAATCTATGGTTATTTGAAGTATTTGAATCAAATTAAGCTCTATTTCTAAGTGAGTGATTGAGCTTCCATCCATCTGTCTGCTACTCTGCTCCAGGAAGTCTATGTAAGACATTACTTGTGTCTAAAAACGTTTGACCTTTTCTAATATTTGTTTCATTAAATTTCAGGAACTTTATGGAGCATGAAAAGGGTAACGATGGAAGTTTCAACTAGGAAAGTCACTATTGTAGACGATGAACCAACAGATCTGTCACTAGATATGGTAGCAAAGGATAAGACATCGAAGAGCTTTCTCCACGAAACAAGCATCTCAGAAGAACAAACTTTTGGGCACAGAGAAATGGTGAACCACATGGTTTACCAAAAGTGTCGGTCTCGATCTGTTTCAGGTCATCCTCTTTACCACATGGCATGCCCTGTTTTCTTTTCCTTTTTTCATTATAGGTAACTTCTTGTCATGCATGATATTGCTGCAATATCGGTTACTTAGAGCTGCTTTATGAGGTTTCTTCAATTTTCAGTCTTGTATTTGTTTCTTTGTGACTAGTCTTATTGGCATAGAGCATAGGAGAACCGTGGCTATAACTGTCGATGTGATGTATATGCATCTACTGGTGACTGTCAAAACCGAACTTCTCAATAATGTAGATAACACGTCTTCACAAACATAATTAGAGCATTGATAGTTAAGTTCGGATTCTTGATTAATTTTTTCAAACAGATGCACATATCATTGATTTCGAGATAACGCATCAGTTTGCTCTTGACATTTAGGCCTTTTGGTATGTTTCTAGTGTTGGTGGAAATGAATTGGCTGTTGGAAAGCGATTCATAATATTGGATAGTTTAGTCGGTATAGCCAGCACTTCTGATTTTGTGAGGACTGTTTTGTTGTGTTACAGGGAAGGGGATGCTGGACTCTCAGCTAAGGAAGGTCGTTGTTGACTGAAAAATTGGCACCCAGTAATTTACTGGCATCTTGCAGTTCGACGTGCATATCATAGTTATGATACTTAATTGTTTGGATTTTTTTAAGTGATCATGAGGTCGTTGTTAAAGCTAAAGCAGGTACGTGGGCCATGAGTTTGTATAGTTTCGTTTTATGAAGTATTCTCTTAGAATCATTTTTGTCATTGCAACTTAATGCTGTTAACATGTTGTGCTTATCTAGTAATGAAGTCACAGTCAAATCCAACGATAATTTCTTTACTCAAAATGAATATGATAAGGAGGAGAGAGAGCAGAATGATTAGACAGATAAGCAAGGTGACGTGGAGTAGGGATTGATAATGCCCTTGACTTGATTGAACGGAGGGATATGTACTGATTGAATGCTCGCTGCATAATCTTTCTGACAGCAATATCCATGTGAAATGCTTTTGACTCAATTGAGCTAGAGATGTTGTCCGAGGAGTATCCACCGATTGCAGCTAGATGGAACGTGGATAGTTCATTAAATTGATGGCAACCAGTATGTGGTCAATCTGATTCGGGTTTGTACTACTTTGAGATCGATAGCAAACTTTCTCTTCTGGTTTCTTATAAGCTCGACATCCGCACTCATCTCCCAAGGCGAATGTAAGGGCCTTAAAGCGTGCAGGGTGCTGTGATGCAGAACTTTTCGCTGAACTAAAGGCTACGTCTCTCTGCTCACTGCAGAATCCTTGATGGATATTAAGTCAATTGCTTTGAGGGAGGCAGAGCATCATCTAAACTGGCTCCAACTGGTTCAGCTAGATTCTATCTTTAGTCATGATTGCGCTCGATAAACAACCGAGTTAATGGGAATATCGACCTGCAAACGAGCAAATTCAGCAAACAACCAACCAGTCAAAAGACGATAGGCTAGGACAAACACCAAAGAAAAAAGTATAAATGCAAGTTCCTAAGCGAATACTAAGAGGTTAAGTTCGTACCACAATTCCTACAGTAAGAACACTGTTAGTACTGAGTACACAAGAAAAAAAAACCCCAAGACTCGGGGCCTGAAAATCAACAAAATCATTTAAAATGAGAACATAGAGGAAAGTGCAAAGATGAGGTAAAATATCAAATATTAGTCACACAAGACAAGAACATAAAAGAGCAACTATTCGTTTCTTTATATATAATTCGCAGAAGAGGAATAGAAGAAGTACATTCCAGAAATAATTGAACTGAAGTGATGTTTGATTAATCCACCTTTTCCAACTGAACATGTCATCATCTTCGTCAGCATGAACCATTAGACTATCTCTAAAGGCAACTAGGCAAGTAAGGGCCCACAGTTCTCTCTGAACTGACATTGTGATCGTAAATCAGACGGGTTCACAACGACCTCTATACGCCCAACAACAATTGGCAATCATGCATTTTCCTTTGATAAGGTCATCTGAAGTTAAAGCTGCTCCCAGGGCAGCTGTCAGTACGATAAAAAGCTGCTCTCTTTAACATTCACTCCAAAGAGAAGGCACTGTTTCCATGCCTTCTCTTTGGAGCGAGTGCATATAAAAGTAGTAACAGTACACGTCTGCCAATGTGGTAGGAATTAGTGAATCGTAATCTTTCATGTTTTGCTTGAAGTTCAGAGATGAATAGCAGTGGAATGTGGATATATGGAAATGTGTAAGGGCTTCTCTGTTATTCCTAGAATTTCATGATTTGGGCGCCTTTACGGCTTTACTTATGCTTATAAAGGACTAAAGGAGCCAAGTGGAGGATTACAGTAAATGCATTAATCCTAAAATAAATGCAGATTGGAGTGGAGGAATATTATATGACGGCATTCCTAAAAGAAATGGAGAATCCAAGTTCTAGTTATTTCGATTCAAATGGCATTCGGCCAATGGGAAGCTTAACTAGTTTGTATACATAATATATTAACCAAAAGAAACTGATTATTACGGCCTCACGTAGGAACCTTGCTCTTTGATACGGACGTAGCTCAGATGGCGTCGTACCAACCGTCAACGTGCATGTGACATCAAATGCTAATTCAGAAGTTTCCTTAGACGGCCCAAAGGAACTGACTACGACGTGCCGTTCAATAAGAGTCTTGTATAGTGTATGCAAATGTTTAGAAGTTAGAACGGAGAGGTGAAATGCTCAGTGCTGGAAAATGAGTGGGGGAAGAGAGTCCAAAATAGGCATCTGTAGAAGTTTTTATAAAGAGGGAGGACAACATGTGGGTATATATGGAATTCTTGGTCCACAAGCTGCTATAATAATGTAAAACTTGCAGCATCTGGGCCCTAATGCAGAAACCACGACCACATGTTTCCGATCGAAGACATGACTCTTTGGAACTCCCAGTGACAACGGTCTTAGCCAGGTAGAAGTAGTACTAGTACCCATCAAGATATGCACGTGTGTGGCATTAAATCTAGGCCCTCTCCAAGAAAATGACTCCCTCTCTTTTCTCTCATCTATCACTTCAGTCTTTATCTGGGCTAGAAAATGACTCCCTCTCTTTTCTCTCGTCTATCACTTCAGTCTTTATCTGGGCTAGGCTGGTGCCTTGTCCTCTTTCAAGAACAACCCCACGTTAGAAAAAGACCCTAAGTGTCGATATACAGACATGCCATGCATGTTAATAAGATTGACAGCGATCGGAGCAAGAAGTCAAGCAAGTCCCCATAGGCTCTGTACTAACTACAGTACTATAGATGAATAATTTGCTCCTTCAGTTCAATGGATTATCCTTCTGGCCGGGTAGATCTAAAGGGATTGCGGGATCATTCCCCCGTGACTAAAAGCTAGAACCAAATGATTAAAACACTGAAGCAACCTGAATCGTTCTCCTTAATTTAATTCTCCGTTCCTCCATGTATTGTGTTTTTCCTGTTTGTCTTATTCTGTGTCCTACAACATCGATAGGCTGTATGTCCTTAACTTAATTATTTAGTAAACGACTTTATGCAATCGGGTATAAGCTGTCTTCTCCAGTCCTGCACAGGCTGCACTCAGCCTGTGGTAATAGATCCTTAAGCTATAGTTGAGCTATAAAACGTATTTGCGGTCACCTCACCATACCTCTTTCACAGGCAATTCATTACTCATGGTTTCATCCATGTCCTTGTAGAGTATGGTAATTTTTCTCAGCTTTTACCTGTTCTATTGGTTTCTCATTGGATGTCTGAATGATTGACTAATTGGATTTCTCTTTCCAACAATTGAAGTTGTTTTGTTGTGTTTCATCAGGCACAGCAAAAATGTCAGATCTCATAAGTGGCTGTATTACAAGGGTTCAGCGAAAAAGAGGACCACCCCCCCCCCCCCTTCCTCATTTTCCTCCAAATTAATTAAGGGAGCTCCTCCAATCAGCAGAATTGTGGACGTGTGAAACATGACATCGTAACAAGAATATCTGTCCCACACCCCACAATATATATTAGAAGATTATCAGCATCGTATCGTACACATATATATGTAAAGAACAAAACCTTGGTCAATGAATTAGGAAAGACGGTACAGGAATTGGGAGAATAATTCATGCGCATATAAAAATCTACAATGTAATGATATTTTGATATTTCGATGTAATAACTCAAAAGTGAGTTTGGCAGAAACGTGACTTGTTGCTTGATTTATATGTCAAATTAGGTATTTGTGTAGGGTTCATGAAAGCTGATGCCTGATATATAGTACTCTAAAATCCTGTTTTTAGGTACTCCCTTGTGAACTATCCTAATCATTATCTCTCTCCCTCTCTCTCTCTCCAGACACACGAGCGCAGACACGTGTGAGAGTTTTCCTCGTGAGATGTAGGGTCTCTTAATTTTGTGCCTATATAAACGTTCACCTTGATCCCTTGATCAACTTATCTGCCGACTGCCTGTATTAATTTCTTTGTCTATATATCTCTCTTTTTCGTCTCTCAAAGAATGAGAACAAGGTGTTCTTCACCCTGGAGAAGAGGGGCCATGCGTATGAGGGGAAGGAAGAAAAAGCTGAGGCTTTCTTTGGTTGAGAACGCAAAGGCCGCCCTCAATAATTCCGTCCAGAAGAAGCTTAGGCAGCTCCAAAGCACCATTCCCGGCTGCCATGAAATGGACCCGGAAACCCTGTTTCCAAGGATTGCAAATTATATTCTCTTCCTAGAGCTTAAAGTGAATGTTCTTAAGAATCTTTCCACCTTATATGGGGTCTAAGGAGGCTAAAAAAGTTTGTGAAGAATTCCTCGACAGCAAAGTTCCATGTAGTCGATCAGAAATGTATAGTGGAAGGTTGGAGGCATGCAGTTGTTCCGTTTACCTTCTTGTACCAAGAAAAAAACATTGTATTTTATGTCGTACGTACGCGTAAGTAAATGCAACTGTTAGGAGCATTGCGGAATAAAATTTTCATCTTGCTTGTCTATCGTCCGAGCGATATTGAGGTTTGCGGAACGGAAATTAAAAAAGGAAGAATTTTTTTTACATTTCTACGGGTTTCTTGTTGTTAGTCGGATGCGATGTGTGCTTGTATGGGCTTAGAAATAATTTTTACTCTATATTCGCAGTTACTGTCATGTCGCGAGCGAGTACACAACAAAATTCAAGTTACATGCGGCATGCCCCCATACATTAATGGAGCAGGGGTGAAATGATACAAATGGCGCTGTTTCGGTGGCTTTAATTTGATTTTTTGTTGACTTCATTGATTAGGCCGTCTCAGAGATAGAATATGATACAAATGGCTCTGTATCGGGGGCTTTAATTTGATTGATGGCTACTGTTATAACCCATTTGTTTTTTCTATTAAAGAGATGACCCAACGAAGACGTGATAGGTTAAGTACCGCTAAAGTATTACCCATTAGCTAGCGATGGAACGAAGACCAGAGAGATAAGGTCCTGGCTGATTGGGTACTTTGTCCGCCTAAATATCCTGCTGATTATGCTTGGAAATTCTAATTCCGCTCAATTTTCTTTCCCCCTTAATTAATCATGAGTTCCTTTCCCTGTGCACGCCTAGAATAATTGAAATAATACCGACCCACTGCATATCAATTTGTTTATACATCTTGAAAGTATTTTTCCTACCAACGGCTGGCTTCAATTTTCGGTGAATATAATTCCTACCCAGCTACTACTGTTTTATGGACTAAAAGAGGCATAAGTTTGGAGGATAGCTAAGATTAGAGCTATTGGGTTTTGAATCTGTGTGCTGATCTTACAAATATGGAGATGTATCAGAAGTACACGACCTGCTTGATTCCCTTCAATTCACTTTATGTATATCTCTTATATCATTTGGTTACCATACAAACTCAAAAGATTTTCAAAAGGTTTCATATATCCGATTAAACTCGATCTCTTCCCCCATGCGTACGCATGGTATTTCAAAGCATTAGGCCGCAGGAATTCCAGCTAGCTAGTTTGATAGTGGTCCTCCAAGAGACTATGACATCCGCATGTTTCTTTTTCAATATCTTTGAACATGTACACTGAAATAGATAAGATGCCCTTAATAAGAGAATCTATCAAAACCAAAACAGCTCAGTTATAACCAAACAATGCTGATCGCGTCTTTTTCAAGTGGCAGCTATCATCAAGTATAGCATCTCTCCCTTGAAATTAATCTATTTCGTGACCGATAGGGTAATGCCAAAAAAATTTCTCCTCAACATGTTCTGTTATGAAATCTCTTTTCAATCACATATATGACTTTGTTTTTCTTGATATAATCCAGAGACCGTGATTTACGTAACCGTAAGATCAAACCGCCAAAACACCGAGTCCTAGGGCAGGTTTGCTAGCTGGTGGTAACCAAAAATAACTTCCCCGTCCAGTGGTACTTGTTCAAATCCAAGAGTTTGAAACTACAATATTTAGACATTAATGACGTCTAACCATTTAAGGGTTTTTTTCTCTACGTAAACCATTTAAGGGGTTCGATATATCGTTTTCGGCAGAGATTAGAACACTTCGAAGAAGTAATTTCCTCCTCAAATGGCAGCCCCAAAGAAGCATTATTAATTATCGATATAATATTTGTCCTTCCCTGCACGCCGTGAGGGACAAGCATAAACTTAAACATGGAACAGTCCAAAGGCAGAATCCAAGAAGGATGTGAGAACCTAGTAGCACTGTAGCAGACTATCAGGAAAATAGATTTGTTCTCTCTCTTTAGATTAGAACGAAACTATTGGATTGGAGGGGTTTAGCAAGTGGAAGTAAACTCAACTAAGCAAATTGGTACAGCAAGTTCCGTCCTTTTTCTCAATAACATGGATATGGACTGCGGGCCAATCTTTTTCTTGAATTTTTTGTTATAGACAATTCAAGACTACGCAACAAAAAACATTAAACCATGTGATTGGATTCCTTTGATGCGCGATATTGATTCCAGAGATTGTCTTTTAGTTGAACAGAAAATCATATATAGAAGAAAAACATGTGCTGCGCGCGGCAGCTTATAAACAGAAAGCACGCAAGTTAGTGCACCTATTACTCTATACCAAGTATCTAGACAGCATCAATAGGCCACTTCCAAATGAGGTAGATTTTATTCCACGTTCCCCATCTCTTGTATTGTCATATTTATTAATACGATCAGCTCCCTAGCTACCCACGTCTGTTTATCCTGATGATTTGTTTTTCAAATTGAACGAGGTGGACTTTAATTGCTTAAACAAGAAGATGGCGTCCTGAAAATGCGCTGCAAGCGACCACGCCCTTGATTCAAGGGAACAATATCACCAGGTATCATGTGTATCGGTAATTAATAGATCCTTATTGGACTTCTAGCTGTAAAGTTCTTACAATAAACAAAGGTAGGCCATTGACTCTGGTACTGCTCCGAAGTAGCTCACATGGCCAATGATGTTTTACTATAATGGATCTACTTGATGATACTGTGGACTGCACGTTGATTTTCCTGGTCTCTAACGCTAGCTGGCTGTTTATAAGAGTCGAAGTTCTATATCAACTTCCACCATTCCTCTGTACTGTTATCACCCTATATGGCCGTACCTCAGCTGTACTAGTCTTACATAGTTACATGCATGTTCTCTTTCTCATTAAGGAAAGTATAACTAAACTTTTCTTAATCATGCATCTTGACAGGGAAGCACTAGGCCATAATTGGTAGCTAGCTAGTCAGATGTTTCCACATTTAACCCTAACTCTAGGTACATTGCTCATGAGCCTTGCCATCAGATTAGGCGACAGTATTTGAGCTTAATTGGGAGTACTCCTATTCCATTGTAACTCTAGGTACATTAACTCATGAACCATGTGAATCAATTAGACTAAGGCTGCATTTGTGTTCTAAAATTTTACATCTTCTCAAATTTCAACACAATAAAATATTATAATATAATCTCTCTCCCCCCTATCAAATCAAAACTTTTCACTATAAAAATATAAAAAATCACCTCTCTTTACTTTTTCACTAAAGCTAATACCTAAAATTTTTCACAACACTAAAATTTTACAAAACAAACACACCCTGAAGGAAAATTCACAAAATAGTGGTTGATGCTTTCTCATTGTTTTCCGAATTTTTCCAAATAATGGCTAGTGGAATCAGCATGGCTCTCCGTGACAAGGGAAAAACAGCAGAGAACCCAGCAAGATGGATAAAATAAGCACGAAAATTAAGGGAAAAAATAGGGCCTAGTTCCTCAAATTGGCGGGGCTCTTCTCGAGCAGGAAGCAAGGAACAGAAAGGAGGCAAAGCAGCAAGGAAGGAGGCGGAGGCCATCACTCTAATAAACTGCCATCCTTTACGGCTTTTGCCTTTTCTGTAACTGGTTGAAGAATGGGCCAATCACGAGGCTCTCTCTGTTTGACAACGAGGGCTACCTGTCTACGTTTAGACTTAGGAGTGAGGAGGTGTGTTTTCGGGGTTGCCCACATCTTTTTTTTTTTCTCAGCCGGGGTTGCCCACATCATTGAAGCTTTGTAGGGCTGTAAACATTTGTTAAGACAGTGTGGGACCCGGCCATGTGTGCACATGCGTGTGTTACCGTGTGTGCGTGCGTGCACGAGCACGGCCACTTAATGACACCTGTGCCCACTCAATCTTATGTGTTCTTTCGACCTCTAAGCTAAACTCGCCAGACGCGTGCGTACACTCCTATTGTGCATTTGATATAATGAGTAGGAAAATTTAGAGATTCCTCACTTGTATTTCAGTGTCTTTTTCAAAATTTATGGAGTTTTTAAAAAAAAATAAAAAATTATTTTTTATCATTTTAATATCAAATCTCACTTTACCTAATACAGTTAGACTTATTTAATAAAAAATTTCATCTTTGTACAATCGCAATGCAACATGTGTCATTAAAATAAATATATATATTTTTTAAAAAATAAAAATAAAATCTATAATTAATAATAAAAGGATCCCCAATCACCTTTGGCCGCCTCCCCCCGCTCCTCCACTTCGGGTGGTGGTCTGTGGGACATCACCAATCCCGCAACCACCCCAAAGCCGGGGTGGAGGAGGGATTTCTCATCCCTCCGCTGGGCGCCCAGTTCTGAGCGGCCATGGGTGGACCCCATGCGGCTGTTGCGAGGTGATTGAGAGACCACCCCCATCCCACAACCCATTGTGGAGGAGCCCTCCCTCTAGCCGCCCAGTTCTGGGCAGCTAGAGGTGGAGGGGGGAAGAATTGCTACCCCAGCGGCTAGCTCCCCCTCCACCACGAAAGATCGGGGTCCCTGATCCTTTATTCTTCTTTTTTTTTTTAAATAAAAAATTAATTATATATTTTTATTAATTTTTATTTTTAAAAAATATTTATAACATGTGTTACATTGCAATTGGACATGATGAATTTTCTGTTAAACAAGTCTAATGACTTTGTGTTGAATGAGTTTTGGTACCAAAATGACAAATCTAGTGAACTTTTTTATTTTTTTTAAAACCCAATGAGTTTTTTTAAAAGGTACTAAAATTTAGTGTGTGATTTGTAATTTTTTTAATGAATATTCAGAAAATATATTTACCATATATTTAGCATAAGTAATAATTTATTTTGTTAATACATTAATTACATGGTATTATATTTTGAAAACACACCATTAGCACTTGTTTTCTTTTGATAGAAATCAATTATTTAGAATGCATGAATAATATGGTTGGTGATAAAACGATTTCTCTAGTTGTATACAAAAAACAAGAATTTGCTAGGATAATCCATTTCTTTTTATTTTTTTTGAAGTAACTTTTTAAAATAATAAAATAAAAATAAAAGGACTACCAAGTAAGAAAAGAAAAACAACCATGCAAGAACACCAGCCAAATGATCCTAAAAGTTTTAACTTTTATCAAGGCAAAAAATAGGATTCTTGTCTTTTAGTACGTTATAAATATGGTTTGCCAATTTATTTATTTCGCTTCTCTTTCTTTTATCTTCTTTTTTTTTTCTAATTACAAATACTCACACAAGATGGATTCTCTTTATTCAGGGCTTAAATAAAAAAATATATTGCTTTGTCTATGTTTGTTAACGTTGTCGCTATTTATATAAAACAGTAGAATATATGTACACTTATTTGTCATAAATCAAGGATAAAAGATTAAATGTCCGCTTGCAATGTAAAATTTCATACCCTCTCATAATAAAATACTACAATATAATCTCTCTCTCATCAAATCATAACTTTTCACTACAAAAATTATAAAAAAAGTACATATCTCTTCACCTTTTCACTAAACACAATACCTAAAATTTTAACAACACAAACCCACACTTTAGAGTCGTGCTAGTAAAACAATGGCTGTTGAATTGCTAATTGAATACAACATTGTTTGAAAAATATTTTGCCATAAAGTTTGAGACATACCCGGCCTTTTATTTATTTTTATATATAAATGGCTTAATTATTGATATATAGTTTCTATGGCATTCATTTTAAACAAAATCAATTTTTTAGTATATAATTTTGAATCGACCAGTTTTTGTACGTCTGCTTCATACGCATCTTGAGGCGCGTGACGATGTTTTCTGTCGGGGTGCGATGTTTAGAATTGCTGGTACGTGGAGACGTGGAGCAAAGATTTTCCGCTCAAGATCCATGTTCCATGTTGTACGTAGTGCTTCTGACAGCGAGTCAATTGTCAGGAGCCGTAAATCACGGGACAGACTCCCCTGCCTCACTCGGGGTTAGACCTTTGCTTCTCTTTTTTCTTTAAAAATTATTATTATTATTATTTTAATTAGACGTTTGCTTCTCAGTTAGTGAACTCGTGCTCCAAATTTCTCCTCCTCTTTTTGTACTTTTTAATAATATATCTGTTACTTTACTTTCCATGGCTTCATTTTTGTTTTATTATAAACAAATACAGAAAAATATCTTAATCTTTCCTAAAATAACACAGGTTTGGTATCGTTTAGTTTGATAAGTTCACTGTACACTGTACTATATTCGGTGACTACAGTATTTATATTGGTTTTTCCCCCTCCTATAAAGTATAAAGTACCTTCCTTTTTCGAGTACGGTTATTTTACAAGGTTTTTTTTGTTCCTCGAAGAGTTTGTTATTTTGGAAGGTTTTTCTTTTAACGGTCAGAATTGAGTTCATAAAATTATAACAGCTAAAGGATGCCTTTGATTAAGGTAGAACCCATTATAACAGATGCACATAAATAGAAATCTCTTAGTCTAAGAAGATATAGCAAATGGTTAAGAAAAAAAAATGCTTAATTAATCCATTGGTTCGTGTGATATTTTGACACTTCAAATTGGTCTCTAAAGTATTTTTCGTCTTAAAATTGTCTCTATGGAATATTAATGTGTCAATACAATCATTTCTATCGATTTATGTTTGCATTTAAAAAATAAACTCTTATATAATTAATGGAGACACGTCCTAAACAGTACGAGACATTCATGTATCCATTCATATTAGTTAAAATTAACTAGTACCTCATCTGTGTGACAAATTTGATATAGGTGAAACTTTTGGTCTGACGTAACGGCATTCATGAGGTGACACTCATGAATATTTTTAGTGTTAAAAACGGACACTTGAAGGTTTGGAATTGTTTATGACATGTCACTGTTCGTCACATAAGAATTTGTTATCTAAATGCAAGTATCAATCTACAAAAATGGCTATATAAACACATTAATATTCTACAAAAACTACTTTAGGACGGAAAAATATCATAGAGACCTGTTTGAGATTTTGAAATACTACACGAACTAATGGATTAATTAAGAAAAAAAATCTAAGATATAGCAAATGAAATGCCCTCGTGATTTTCCTAAGCAGACAGTTGATTCTTTTAAATATACATCAGAATTGGTCCCACCGATCGAGAGATCCCTCGTTGCAGCACTCTGTGCTGAGTTTATTTTAGTATTTTTGTGAGCAATTAAGCTTGAAATATTACTACAGAGAACGTTTAATACAACATCAAATTAGAAAAACCAAACACTCTGTGCTAGCAGCGACGTCGAGTTTTCGAATCTTATTATGAGAGCTCTGTCGTTCTTTTGAGCTTGTTTTTCCGTTCTCCTTAGGATGCGCGGAAGCAAAAAAAGCAAAAAATAATAAGTTAAAAACAAGAAACAAAAGAACTCTCTCCCTCGGACCCAAAGGCAAAACAACAAAGAAAAATAAAAAATCTCTGCGTCTCTCTGATCTCTCTCTACAGTGCGGGATACACATCTTATTATTGAAGGATCTTGAGGGCTTTGAAGTGCTTCACAATGTCGTATTTAAAAGCCCCCATGTGGAAGCCATGTGGGGGAGCTTTTTTCACAAGCTAAAGCCGAAGCCTCGTGCCCTAGAGTTCTTCTTCTAATGGGACCCATTTGGCCCCACAGCGTTAGCATGTTTTCCGGATCCGGCCAATTTCCCTCCACTCCCTTTACTTCAATCTGCCCGCTGTAGCATGTAGCTTAAAATCCTAAATCCTAAACTCTAAATTAGCATTTTTCAAACGGCCAACGTGAACTGATTCGGCAATTAGCTATAGCCAGGGATCTATGGGTGCAGTTCACTATCCATCCCAGACGAAGACATAAACCTTATTTGCGAGGATCTAATGCTCTACTAAATATGCGGCGTAGACCTATTTCCACAATTAATTAATTGAGTTTTACTTTCCGGACCAACAAATTATATCAATCGAAACAGACACAAAGTTCAGTCAGGTATGATTACACAAGGGAATGTACCACTGAGGAAAAAAAGAATCAGGAGCATTATGCCTTTGTTTGGATTAATGGTAAAAAATAAAAATAGAAAGTCGAAATTTCTTTTATTGTAGACTGTAGATTCTATTGAGATTTGTTGAAGAGTGTCGAGTTTATAAAAAGTTATGAGAAATTTGTAAAAAAAGATGCTGAGTTTCTCTTCTAATTAATAGATGTTTTAGATTCAGTGCAATTGTTTTTCATCCAGAAAATAATGAATTGTTACATCACATTACATATATATAATTTGGGGCGTTTGTTTGCCGAAATTTTGGAGAATATTCTCAAAATTTTGAGAATATTGTGTAGTTAGAAATTTTTTGGAGTTTGTAAAAAGATGTTATAATTTTGAAATATTTTAAATAATTTTTGAAAATTTTAAGGTAGTTATAGAGGGTAATAATTGTAATTATTTGTTTGTTTATTTTTTATTATTTTTCTTAGTTAACCGCCTCCACATGCCTTTTGTCTTTTTGTGTTCCCTTACTTTTTTCTTTCTTCATTAGGCGCCAATTGTATTCGGCTGCTGCTTCTTTTTTTTTACCCGACAATATATTGCGCAACCCAAGAGACCAATGTCTTCCGTCTCTTTTTTTTTTCTTCTGTTTTGCAGAGGCTGTCAGGTACGACTCAAAAGGTTGGAAGGGGTATTTGGCGTTTGTTTACTCGAAATTTCGAGTAAAACAAACGCCCCGATATATGGTTATTTTCTGTAATTTTTGTAAGTGAAATCGGTTGAGAGCTAGGCTTAAGTCTCAGTGCATTTTCAACAATGCGGAACAAACGTGCGGATCTTGGAAGCTCCACGTATTCAAGACGCGAAAACTCCAAGAACACGATATGATCATACTTTGAATAGAGCATGTTTTTTCTCACTGATTTAGATCAACTGGTGACTTAAAGTATTTAACTTTTTTGACTACCCATAGTTGAATGTGTCAAAGATATATATATGGCTTAATCATTTCTTTTTCCTTGGGAAAAATACAATTTCTACCCACAAACTACCATGATAGTGACACATTGCACCCCAAACTACAATCTTTAAGACATTGCACCCTCAAACTACCAATGTTAGACACTTTACACCCTAAACTACCCACTTTGACACATTACACCCTCCAACTACTAATATTAAACACTTTGCTCCATTTGACAATAATATCCTTAATAAATTAATGAATTGAAAATAATATCTTTAATATATGCAAAATGGGTCAAGGGTATTATCGTCATTTTAGTCTACAAATCTGACATAGGGTGCAAAATGTCAAAAATTGGTAGTTCGATGGTGCAATGCATCAAAATTGATAGTTTAGGGTGCAAAGTGTAAAACCTATGTTAGTTTGTGGGTGAAAAATATATTTTCTCATTTTTCCTTTCATTTATCTCTACAAGTTTATTACGTCTGATGATAAAATTGTGCGGACTATTGATATGTAGTCTTTCGCAACGGGGCACAGGTAAAAGATTCCGTCTAAATGATTGTGTTCAAAGTTAATCAAAGGGACGGTCAGGATTTTAAAACAATACATCCCAGGGTAATGATTTGTATTTATCTCATGTCTCATGAAATGAAGTGACAAAATCCTAATCCTTGAATGTATTGTTTTAAAAATCTGACCGTTCTTTTGATTAACTTTGAACACATCACTTTAGACTGAATCTTTTATCACGGGGCACATTCACGAGTCATGAATTATGTCCATCAAGTGACTTTTGTTCGTATTCATAGCACGTTACAAATGTTAGGTTTGCATTGCATTAACGGGGCCTTCATTCTTTATAATTATAAATCTATGAATTTTTTCATATTCTCTAGGGTTCGGGTGGTGGGCCAGTGACACCATGTGCCTGCATGTGCTGTGTCTTTCTCTCAGAGGCCCACCACTCCTTTTCTTTGAAAACATAAATTGGGCTTCTGCACATTCTCTCTTTCCCATTCCTCTCTCTCTCTGCGGTTCTCATACACTTCCTTGGATCTGCAGCACTGCATCACTCTGCAAACTCGTCTGTCGTTAGTTCTTACGATTTTCTCTCTTCGTAGCATTAGAAGAACGCAAGGTAAGGACTCTTGTTCTTTGCTTTTTCGTATTCAACACTTACTTCTTCTCCAGAAACCCTAGAATTCAGCATCCTTCTCTAGAAACCGTTAATTCGATCAAAATCCCGTCAACAACAATTTCTTTTATTCTACAGAATGCGCAATCCTAGTTCGCTCAAGCAAGAAATTCTCAAAAGATGGATAATGGGTCTGCAAAGATGCACCACTTCTTCAAAGAATAGGATGAGCATATTGGAGAGAAAGAACGCTATAAAGTTGTCCGCCGACCTAGCCATGGCCTCTGCTAGAAATGGGAGAACATTCTGGAGCCGGGCCCTCATTGCCAATGCTTCAAGAGACAATGATAACAGAGTTCTTGCTCAGCGAATCTTAGGCCCGGAGTCTGAAAGGGTAAATAAATTTTTTTCTACGTCACTGATTCACAACAGGAAGATTAGAAGCAAGAAGATCCTGAGAAGGAGCTGTGGTGTCCGTCGACGAAGAAAAAGTGTGCCTCAAAAGCTTCTTGCCAACTCTATTGCGAAGAGGTTGGTTCAGAAGAGAACACGTATTCTCAAGAGTCTAGTGCCCGGAGGAGAATTTATGGATGAGATTTCTTTGATTGAAGAAACCCTAGATTATATTGCATATCTGCGAGCTCAGGTTGATGTAATGCGATGTATTACTAGTGCCGAGCTTATAGATCGTAAAAACGAGTAACTCTTTCGTCATATTTATACCTCTTTTTTCTTTTATTTTCATTTTGCAAGACTAGATATCATGAAGGAGAAAAAAAAAAGATGGTATAGTAAAGGCAATTAATGTACAGATGAATCGTCTGAAAGCCAATCGAAAGCTTTCTTTTCATAGTTGATTCTGTGCACTAAGTTTTTGTTCACATACTGCTCGATCGCTGCGCTTCTATGTTCTCCGTACGTCTTCACGTGGATTACTCATGCGGAATGTCTATCTTCAAGTTGTCAAACGAATTGAACCATATTTTTTTTTTCTTTTTTTTTTTCTTACCAACTTGGGAAATTGGGGAAAAAGAAAGGACCACTATGCTTCTCGGGGAAGACCACGAGCTTATAGCGGTCAACTCACACATCCTTCAAAAGGACCTATCCTTTGAATGAGGAGTGCTGACTTATAAGCTCGTGCGATCCTTTACCCTTACGCGGTGTGAGATTTATTTTTCTTAGCAACTTGGGGAAATTGGGGGGAAAGGGAAAGGACCAATATGCTTCTTGGGGAAGACCACAACAAGCTTACAGCGGTCAACCCACGCATCCTTTAAAAAGGCCTCCCTTTCCCCCAATTTCCCCAAGTTGCTAACAATGAATCATCTTTTCTTAAATGCATACGAAAGGAAAAAATAAGATACGATAGTATGAAGAAAATCAAATTCATGACGTACGAAACTACTTTTTCTCTCGGAAAATAATCTAAAACTTGTGATTTGAAACAATTTTATGTGCTCATGAGATATTTTCGACAGTTTAGAATAGTGATACTTATTATCTCATGCTAATAACCCACTGCATGTTTAATTTCATGTAACAGACGGAGGGAGATCAGATAAAAGAGACAATTGGGCTTAGAGGGTGGAAGAGTAGGAGGAGGGAGACTACGTACATTCGTTCTGTATCTGATTTTGAATTAATTGTTGCAGTTGTACCAATTGTGGTATTTCTTACCCAGCCTGTGTTATTCTATTGATCCGCCTCTTTTGGGCAAGCAACTGAGGCGTACTTTTAGAGTGATAGTCATGTAAGATAGAGAAGTTGGTTTCTGAACGAAATAATCGGTGTCTGACGTCGATAAGATAACGATGAACGCCAGACTGCACGCCCGTGCGCACCTTCCTGCAGCTATAATTTACAACACGTTCAGGACAGTACGGTCTGATCCAAGAAGCTACAAGCTAGACACTATGAACTGGGATTGCGTGTGTGTGTGTGTCTAGCTTTTAGCTATATAATATACTCATAGATTTATTGAGCATAATACACAAGCGAATACTTCTGCTAATTAATTACTATTTATTGTTATTTATGTACCGAGGGTTTTTAATGAGTTTCCGAAGAGTTTGAAAACTAAGTACTCGGATACTGATTACCTACTTGACCTGAATTACATTACATTCAAATTTATGAAACGTCTTAGTGGCATCTTTATTTATCTAACTCTCAATTCCCACTATGAAGTTGTTGACAAAGAGACTTTTACCAAATCATTTCATATTCGTGAAGGAAAAGCAGCTGCATGTACTGCTACTGGAGGTATAGAATTTACGCACAGAAAATGCAAAGATTGCCCGTAATACAGGCTGCATGCGCTCATTGTCAGTATCGGAAACACATGAGAGATGCTAAGATCTTAATTTAGATATGATATCTAAGAGACAAGAAAAAATAGAACATATTTTAATTATATATTTACATGCATGGTCGTGTATATGTTGGCGCTGCAAACAATTCGAGCTTTTTAAAAAAAAAAAAAGAGAGCAGCCTGCAGCTTATGATCCAAGACCTCCATCTTAGAATTAAAGGAGAGAGGTTGATTATAAAAGCCTAAAGATGTTGGAATACAAGTCAACAACTTTGTTAGAAACCATTAGCCTGCATATCCACTGTTTAATTATAATACATGCAGAATTCTGGTCAATATAATTTACGAATGCTATCTGTTACCTTCTCAAAAGAATGAGTAGGGCCTCTTAGCTAACCAAATACCACCTTCTCGAGTACTACAACGCTAGCTTGGTGATTACTTTTTTTTTTAAAAGTAAAAAAGTTAATTGATCTTCGGGTTAAGAATTGTGAGCCTTCAGGGTTCTATTTCTGAAATTTGGCATAGAAATTAGACGTATATATGTATAATGATTATGTTAGACCAAGTCAAGATGGGGCATCCGTCTTTTGGACTAGTGCACTTTTAAAGATTCGATTAATCAAAAAAAGTAAAAAAGTTAATTGATCTTCGGGTTAAGAATTGTGAGCCTTCAGGGTTCTATTTCTGAAATTTGGCATAGAAATTAGACGTATATATGTATAATGATTATGTTAGACCAAGTGAAGATGGGGCATCCGTCTTTTGGACTAATGCACTTTTAAAGATTCGATTAATCCCCTCACATCGTACTTTGTCTTTTATATATATAAAAGGAATTGGGTACTGTAATTTAGGTTCAGCCCCATGTTGCAGACTGGCTAGCTAGCTATATCTTCCCTATTCCTCAAGATCTAAACTTTTCAAAGCTACTTCCGCAGGGGAAATGCTGGGCTCTCACTTTTCAGTATTGCTCAGGCTCTCCTCTTTTCGAAGTTAGCTCATGTACAGTACTCAGGCAGGTGCATTTCCATATGTCTCTAGCTGTAAGCACCATTGGCCGCAGCCTTTTCTTCTTAATTTTATTTATCGGCCAATACTTTTAATAAATAAGGTTCAGACGACAACTTCACACATTCGCGGGGGCATGTTCGCCAGCTCCTAGCATTTCAAGCTGTACTTCGAGAGATCGAAGATCAATAGTAGGTGGTTTTTTCCTCGTTTAGTTCTCTATATTCGTCACCGGAAAAGGTGAACTTTTTTTTTTCTCTTTCTTGGCCACCGGAAAAAGTGCACTTACATGAATCTTCCTTTCGCTCAGGGGCCAAAATAAAAATCCTCTTTTCGCTTTTCCCTGCAATCCATTGAAGCCTTGAATGGTGCTGAGTTCTTCATTTAAGCCTATACGGCGTGGCCCAAAGAGGCACCACATAAAAACTCTGTAAGAGTATACCAAGGACTATTGAGACTTCTTTTTTCTTTTTTTTTTTGCTAAAAGGACTATTGAGACTCATTTTCATGGTTCTTATTATTGATGAATCCAAGAACGACCGAAAACATAAAAGCCGAACCGAGGACTAAAATTGAGAGGGCTTAGCTCCTGAGCCCATATTTAAGACTGATCGAGGTGGAGCTTGTCCAACTTACAAGAACTATTTTGGGCCAGCCCGGGCTTAAATTTCTATGGCATGGGCCCAACCGTAATCCAAACCCTATGGACCGAGGCTACGACGAGCCTTAGGCCTAATCATTCCGTTGCCGAAAGACCACTACAACCACTGAAAGCCTTATTAAATGTTTAGACACGCACCGATGCCATTCCTCTTCAAACATACGCGTTGCAAGAAAGCCTGGGAACATAATTGTAAGGTTAGAAGTAACCTTAACGCTCTAGCACCGGCATTGTGTAGAGCCGTACCAACAAAGGCTAGCTATGAGTAAGGGCAGGCACGTGTGTGGAAAAGAGAGGATGCCGGGCGGATCGTTAATGGGCACACGTGGTTGCACGGGGTAGACCTGTAGACAACAATAGTAGTACCAAGGGTGCCTTTGCACCAAAAATTTCACAAAAATTTCACCAATTTACAATAAAATACTACAATATAATCTCTCTCTCTCCTATCAAAAAATATAAAAAATTACAAAAAATATAAAAATTATAAAAAATATAAAAAATTACCTCTATCTTCACTTTTTCACTAAACCCAATACCAACACTAAACCCAATACCAAAAATTTTACATCACAAACATAACCTAAGAAATACAAGTGACGACAACGATCGAAAACATACTGGTGCGATAAAATAATTATATATGATAGTATCTGTAAACAGAAAAACTGATCAAGCTTTCTTGACATAATTATATTTATTAATTTTCTCTTAGGTATTTTATCAAGGAGAAATTAATTAATTGAAGCACTATTTGCAGTGGCGGAGGGAGGGGGTGCGAAGGGTATCGGCCGATACCCTTCACCCAAAAAAATACATATATTTTTTATTTTTTTATTATTATTTTTGAATAAGTTGGCCTGGGCCGACACCCATCAGGCTCAGGCCCAGGCCAACTACAACGGGATCCATTTCTTAGATGAAGCATCTGATAATTCGGATTTTACTGGCCCCGAAAAAAGAAAGTATCTGGTAAACATGCACAAGAACATCACGGTCTAGCTCAACAGATGAAACAAGTATGCCCCTTTTGGATGATTATTTAATGACACCGCCTTACATTTTTAATTTCAGGTTGTTGGACAGTGACTCCTCATGTAAAAAAGTGGTACCAATCTTAGTCTCTTACTTATTCCTGTATCTCCAGTAAACTATTCTAGTTGAAGTAAATTGATTGTCCAAGTGCAAGAAGTTCATGTATAGTTCACTCATATTTTCACACTTACCGTAAAGAATGTGATCCTAATTCATAATAGAAACTTTAAATGCTAAGAAATGGATTTGTTGTGATAATTTCTTTCTAAATCAAGTTATAAGGATTGGGGAATCCATAAATTGTCATATGCTAGACAGGCCTAGATTCAACTCTCCATTTTTTTGCCTCTGGTATACCAACAGTTTGTTTGATATTTGAGTCATATTGGCATTTTAAGTAGTTGACTCCGAAACGCGGATTCAAAATAGTCAATTTTTCATGTTTATTATATGTCTCTCGCAGTACATATTACAGTACATGTATTTCAATATTTTTAATGTTTTTAGTTCTTAATTTTCGACATTGTAACTCTAAGACAATGTTTTGCATTACAAAGGATTTTTTTTTGTCATTTCACCTTTAAAGTTTGACACTCATGAATTTTAATCTTGGTTCTGCCATTGACTATTTGTCGGCATGCACACCTGTGGCCGCCCGCGATAACTTTCTTATTGCTTCAAGCAGTTCCTCTCTAATTGCCTTTATTTTTTATTAAATCTGGGCTAACCATTAAAATACTGTGAAAGAAAACCAATTACAGTGCATCCACCCTAGACTGATATCAATGGTGGTCCTGCGCCCTGATCCCCTCTGCATTAATTAAGAAACCCTAATCAGTAACCAAGAGAATAAAGTACTATATGGTTGTCACTTGTCACATGAGCTTTAATCAAGTTTACAGACATCGATCCCTAGAGTCGTCACCAACATGAACACCCCACATCGGCCCTTTTCTCAGAGATAAACAACCCGATGAAAAGCTACTCAACAAATGTTCATTAAGTACTTTTTAATACAAAAGGAAAAGAAGCTAATCTTCTACTAGCAAGAGATCATCATCTAACATGGTCCTATAATCACAAGGAGGTTATTCTAAGGAAATAATGATTAACCGCAATATTACATGTCTACTTACTTTTCTTCAATGTTCACATCAATCATACATGTCCACTTCCTTTTTATCAATGTTGGCCCAAGTGCATGCTTGGTTATGATCATCATCGATGCTGCTCTTCCTTTTCTAGCCTGTTGTGGTTTGAGGTGCTAATAATTAATGGGGTGGCCCTGGACAGCTGTAGCGAGTAATCCTACCATATAGACCCCTTCATACTTAGCCTGAACTCATGTTTTTCATTTAAAGGTGCAAAAGAATAGGGCCGGCCTCCTATTTAATAAGATTTTATCCCACGAGAGGTTCTATACTTCTCTAGTGGTTACCATGTGTATGTGTTCTTCTCCCACTTGATCTTTAGGAGACCATGGTCAAATCGAATTTCATTTCCAACTGTCACAACTCACACGTCATCTGTCCAAATGCCCGTTTGAGGAACCTTAGGGTATGAAATGGGAGGACAGGAACAATCTGTACACCAAGGTACTGCCATTCTATAAGATCACTTACTCGAGGGTGATCTCTAATTAGGTGGGTCAATTTCCAACAAGGTAATGATTTGGAGTAAAGTTTGTCCTCAGCTTGTCGTTGATCTGAATCAACAGTCGAGCATATACAACTGATCCATTCTAAACTCTATATATATGGGTCTCGAGAACCCATATTTATAGCCGATAAGATGATGATTTAGAATGTCTGGTCAAGTATACATGCACGCTTAGAGTAATATACCTATTTCTAGCTGATTGTACACTTTGCTCATTGAGTAAATGGATTCAACGCTCAATCCCACGCCTTCGAACGCACATGCGGAGAGTATGGATTTTCTTTCGCGTGCATGGTGCAACTTCGCGGTACAAGCCCTCCAGCCGGAGCTACAAGACCGATCATTAATTATCCTTGATAACTCAATCAAGCCATTCGACAGCAACGCCAAAGCTCCTTTCCTGGTGAGTCGAATTCTTACCAATAATCGTCCGAAAAGGGGACAAAAGAAATTCCTCGTCATTGAACCTGTATTTTAGATCCATTTTTGGGACTTAAAGAAAATTAAATTAAAGATTTCTACCTTGCAGGAGATGGACGGGAGCATGAAGATGGATGATACGGATTTTAGTTCTCTACCACCATGGAAATCCAATGACGTGAAGGTACGTAACATCTGCTTTGGAAATTAATATGTATACCATTTAAAAATGGTAGAGATTTAATTTCACAATCTTTAAAAAATTCCTGCAGTCATGGATATGGATGCAGCAAGCAATGCACCCCGAATTAAACTACAACAGCTATTTCCAAAAGAAATGGGTATGTTTCTTATTTGCTTTTAGTTCCAACGTTACAATTTTGCCTAATCTTAAGCGTCCTTGCGCCAACAAGAAGAAGACATATAGCTAACAAAGCAAAACTTTTCGTGCAGTTCCCATGGAAAATAGTTCCATTCAAGAATGTCTCAATCAAGAAATGGTTGAAAGACATAAAAGAAAGGCGTAAAGAAGAAGGAAGGCTACAAAGAGCTGAAGTGCATGCAGCAATCTCAGTGGCAGGCGTGGCAGCAGCACTTGCTGCCCTGGCGGCTGAAAACTCTAAGAAAGACGAATCAAGCACCGCCAAGGAAGCTGCAGTGGCCTCCGCAGCTGCTTTGGTCGCGGCCCAGTGCGCAAAAGTTGCCGAAGCGATGGGCGCAAAGAGGGAGCAGCTTGGCAGCGTGATAGGTTCAGCCATGAGTGGGACAAATGCAAGTGACATCTTGTCGCTCACTGCTGCAGCTGCAACATGTAAGACCATCCTTGCTCTTGTTTTTCTAGCTACGGATCCAGTTGGACCCATGCATGAAAGGATACAACTGGGCTTTCAAGTTTGGACAATCAGATTTGGATCTAGATCGGGCTTCATATTAATGGACTAGAAAGACTGGATCTAGATAATAATTCGGCCGAACTGTAGAGCTTAGCTGGACTGGATTTAGATAACGTGCAGTTTTTTTTAGCCATTTTTGGGAAAACTATGGGTAAGAGAATTTTGTCAATACGTGTTTCGAATCCGAAAAAAAGGGTAAGCCAAGCCCAAAATTTGTTTGTTTTTTCTATTTTATCTTAGTTGAACCTAAAATTAATCCCACCGAAAGCTTATTCTTAAAAAAAAACTTATATTTGAATTGATTTTTTTTTTTTCTGCAGCATTTTACTTTTTATATAGCGCGGTAAAATATCTACTCCTACTTAAAAACCCCCTTTCCAAAAATAAAATTCTCTGAATCGGTGACTTTTGGTTATTTGTTCGACTTGTTGAAGCATTGAAAGGAGCTGCTACACTTAAAACAAGAACAGAATGCAAGAAGAGACTAAATGGGGGTGCACCTGTGCTGCCTATTGAGGAAAACAACGAATTAGACTTCAATTTTGAGAAGAATAGAGCATTCCTTGCGAAGGGTGCCGAGCTCAGCGTGGAAACACCAGAAGGTACGAACATCGATCTGAAGTCATTTGCTACATATACTTCTTTCGGTTTTATCTCAAATTTGCTCGTTTAAATATGTGCATTTGTGTCAACAGGGAAATACTCGGTGAAAACAGTGTCTGTCATCCTGAACAGCGAAGCCAAGGTCTGTCACTCTGGCTCATATTGAAATTTCTTTTGAGAAAGTCAGTGGCATGTTGTTTACTGAAAATTGTTTATCTTGATGTTAGGGGTTAGTTGTTTGAGAACTTAGAGGAGGGACTATGCTCTGTTTCAGTAAATCATGGATTTTCTCTGAGCCACTCACTGCCTTTTGGATTGGCTGTAGCTTTGGATGTATCTCTGGCCTAAACAATAACTCGTAACTTCAACTGTACACAGGTTATTCTGAAGACAAGGAAGCACAGTTTGTGGAAAAGTAGGCAGGAAAGTATGTATTCCTTTTAACTTTCCTCTCACCGCATAATCTTTTATATGTTGCAGTCTTTCTCTAATACGAAGTATATTTTAATTTGCTCATCCGTAGACTATAAATTGATAGATAAGATCTTCCAAGTCGGACTTCTGTAGCAAATATTGAGACATCACTTGAAAGTTGAATCCAAAAGTGCAAACTATTGGACTTCCACCTACTTATATTTATGTTATATCAATTACTGACTTATAATATTACTCTTAAACCCAACATCTTGGATAAATCTTTTCGGATTTTGTCATATTCACGTGTTTATATTCTAACGTAAGCTGCAGGATGATATTAATGGAACAAATGAATGTTTCAGGTATTGTGTTGGACCTGCACGCTGAGCTGTACAAAGATTCAGAAGCGGAGAACGCCAATATAACATGTTATTACATTGTGTTAACAACAAGTAGGGGGCCGTTCAAGCTAGACATGGCGGATGATTATCAGCGTTACAAGACATGGGCCGCGACCATCAATCACATGCTGATGCTGTCCACTTCATTCACAAAATACGAGCTTCAGTTTTACAAAAGCTAGGGCTACTCCACGCGCGTTTGACAATTTATGCCAATTTGCATGTGTACTTAATTTGTGTAATTATAATAGCACAATTTCTTGTTCTGCCCATGGATCTTGACTGGAGAAATTTAGATTGCATTACGATCAAGTAAAATGGCTGGCGGAGCTAGCACATGATATCAATAATGAAAATTCATTAGCTCTGGTGGGATGGGTGTAAATCCCAAAAACAAAACAACAAATGACAGGGGTTTAGAGTTCGAATTTATTGCTTCAGGTAATTTTATATACAGGACGTCTCCTGGAGAAGTCTTAAGTACTTCAAAGAAGCTTGGCTTCACAGAAGATCATGTAATATGCTCCATAAAAGGAAGTATATATATATATACCAGTGACTAGTGAGGCATGGTGGTTCACATGATATCAAATCAAATACCAACTGTATAAACAGAAACCCTTTGATGGCACACCAAAACTAAACCGGATCACACCAAACATTTTTTTCCCCAGCAGAAAGCAAAGGATGTACATAATGCAAGCATGCATAGACTATTACATGATAGACATGACAAGGGCTTGGAGTTATATTTAACAAACTAACTATAATTAGATGCTTTCAGCAAAAAAAAAATACTATAATTAGATGCCGTGAAACACAAGATCTCAAGCCCCAAAAAGATCTACGAGGCTTCGAAGGACATGAACTTGCAGTTCTAGTGTTATTATGTGCTTCATAGTCTTCAAGAACAAAGTTTCAACATCCACCTCCTCGGACCCAGGAATAATCCTTCGCAAGGTATAAAGATTTCTTTGACGTCTCTGAGCTGAAATTCTAGCGAGATTCAACTTGTTTCCAGGTGTTGAACGGATCATCTTCTTCGTTGGGAAATTTCTCTCTGCATGCAACAAGCGAATTCTTCCCATGGATGGAGAATTTTATTAGTGACAATGGTGACCGTGCATGTAGACTTTATATAGGAGTTTCTCGGCCCTATTCTGGTCTGTCGTGGCGGGGGCCTCTTGTATGTTTCTCTTTGTTTTAATATATATTTATATTTGCCTTATATATATATATATATATATATAAGGCTAAAATGCTTTGAACGTCCATAGGGTATGACCATTTCCCAATTTAGTCTTTAGGGTATGATTTTCCTTTAAAAAACTCCTGGGGTTGGGTCCTATTCCCAGATGAGTCCTGCCGTCAACTTATTGGACGGAAGTGCTGACTTGGCTAACAGAAAACACGTGTTTGCTGACATGGCACGTTTAAAAATTAGAAAAAAATAACAGCAAGGCACGTGTATAATTGGAAGCTGAAAACCCGAAAATGCCCCAAAATCCCCAATTTAATTTTCCCTGCAAATCCGAACCACCCCCCCTAAATTACTTCCCCGAAACCCAAATCCTCAGCGGTATTCTTCCCAAGAACTGAAGAAAGCAACCAACGGTTTTAAGGACAAAGAGCTACTTGGGCAAATGAACGATATTATCATTGAGCTTTATTCTTTCTGTTTGGTTGGTCAGAAAACGTGGAAAATGAACGATATTATCATTGAAACTCAATTTTTCCTTCTCGTTTATTTTGACGAGCCTGACCTGCGATAGCGCAAAAAAAAAATATTAGTCCTGCAGTCCTCTGTATTTGGCACAGGGTACACAGTTATATAGCTCAAGGTACAAATACTTTACAGCGTGCCTTGGTCTTCGTTGAACATCAAGTCCTCTATTCCACAATCAAACCATCAAGATTTGAAGTGGCTGCTCCTTGGATCTTTTCACGGGAAAGAGTGCTCTTTCGGTTTCTCTATTTTCACGAGAAAGAGAGGGTTCTGGGGGAGAGAGAGAGAGGGTTCTGGGGGAGAGGTGGAGGGAGCCTCCTCCACCGTGATCCCTCCACGGTGGATCGGAACAGTTCCGATCCTTTTTTTAAGTTTAATTAAGTTTTTTATTACTTTTTGATTTATTTTTTTATCTTTTAAAAAGATTTTTTATTTTTATTTATTTTCTAACACGTGTCATAATGTAATTGGACCAAATTTTTTAAAAAAAACTTACCTGTCACTGCCACGTGTAAGCCATTATCCACGTGTGTATTTCCGTCCATTAAATTCACGGCAGGACTAACTTGGGATTGAGTTCAAACCCCGGGGTTATCTGTAAGGAAAATCGAACCCTAAGGACGAATCTGGGAAAAGGCCAAACCCCAAGGACGTACGGAATAATTTAGCCTATATATAAGACAATACTATAAATATTAATGTTTGTATTAATTTCGTATGCTTGAGCTGCTTTATTAGTTAACACTTTCATAGTATTATAATGATACTACTATGGTCAGCTCTGTTAGCAATTGCAGAGGAGGAAAGCTTCGAGAGACCAAAATGTATGCAAAAGCATGGTTAGTTCTGAGATAAGACTGATCATGAATGTAGATTTCAAAATGGCAGGACCCAACAACCTATTGCACAACCTCTGTCAAAATTATGGTGCTTGCATCCCCCCCCCCCCGTGGTTCTTTTCTGAACAGCCAACCCGAACTGGCTTGACTTCGGCTCTCAGGCCAAGACGCCAACCACAGCCTTCAAAGACCTGGTAGTTTCAGCTGGATAGAGATAAGTCCTTGGTCATGGACAAAGTGTGGCTGAAACCGGGCCCATAGTCGTTGGAGTTTGAAGGCATCGAGTCAAGAAGGCCAACTTGCAAGCAGCAGCTCGCAAGTGGCTCGATTTCCTTCAACCGTGACTCTGGCGGGCCAGTGTACGTCTTAGCTACCGGTGCATGAACGCACACAGAGTCACAAAACAGGAACGGGAGTTTTAAAGGTATTGAGTCAAGAAGGCCAACTTGCAAGCAGCAGCTCGCAAGTGGCTCGATTTCCTTCAACCGTGACTCTGGCGGGCCAGTGTACGTCTTAGCTACCGGTGCATGAACGCACACGGAGTCACAAAACAGGAATGGGAGGAGGTATCATTTTATATAATAACGGTATTGTTATATAATCCTGCTAAAATCAAAAGCTTGACAATTGAGAATGGCAAGTCCCTATATCTTGCAAAATCTATCTAGCAGTACCAGAAATTTTGTTCTTTATGCCTCGGAGTGACATCTTCTGCTTCGTGGATAAAAATTCTCTCGGAAGCGTCAATGATATTTCACTATCAGGGCTCTACTTGTTCAGATGGGAACAATATGGGGTGTATAAGTAATTTAACGTCTGACTCATTTTTTTGCCAATTGTTTCAGGAAGTAGTTCCACGTGTGGTAGTGTTTGAGTCCTAAAATTTTGGCATTGGATCCGATTAAAAAATTACAAAATAATCTTTTCTCCTCCCTTCAGATTATTCTTTTTCATTATCATAATTTTTAGCGCATTTTTGTATTGGAAAAATTCCGTGTCAAAATATGTCTTACTCGAGTTGTAATTTTGGTCCCCACATTTGTTCAAGAGTTTGAGTTGATGGTTTGTCCAAAGTCTTCATCACGTTCAACCAACGTTCAACAGGCGCTCGAGCGGCCTTGGAAAAATTCATACAGAGTCATCACGTTCAACCAACGTTAGACAAACGCTCAAGCGACCATTGAAAGAGTCACAGCGTTAGACAAGCGCTCGAGCACTCAGTGTAAATTTCCGATAGAAACATAAGCGTTTGATCAGTACTCAACCAGCGCTCGAGCGACTTCTGGCGAATTTCAAAATTACTCAAATTTTGGATTTTCCTTGTGAAACCAAGGGAAACCCTACTAGGTTTCGTGGGAGGCCGTCCTAAACCTTATTGAGGCTTCCATTGAGTAAATTTGTGCCTCCTTTGAGAGAAAACCCCAGAAGAGTTGTGCTTTAAGATTGACGAGTTTTCTCTATTCTTTGATAATATATCTTTGTAACCTTCATGATGTTGAATGCATGCTGAAGAACAAGAGTGTTCGGTGAAGAATCCATAAGAAGATCCTCAAAGGTTTGAGGGGAATGCCGCACGGAGCGAGTCTAAGCAGGGAGACTTAGATTATTACATCAGGGTTGTCAGAGTCAAGTAACAGGGGTTGCCCGTGTCTGAATCACTGTTTGTAAGGTTATCTTCTTAGTGGATTCTAGGTTGCTGCTAGCCTGGAGTGGTTTTTTCTTTGAATGATATTTCAAATGTTTTCCACTTCGTCACCAAATTCTTGTCTCTTTGTGTGATTGAAATTTGATTTAATTTTCCACTGCCTATTTATTGACTGAGTTGATTATTATGCATATCTAGACTGAACAATTTTAGAACTTGTTTTAAAATTGTTATTGATTTGTTAATTAGAGGGAAAACACATTTTTCACCTCTAAGTGTTATTAGGGTCTAAACTAGAGTTTTCAATATTCTTTATCTTCACTTTTTCATCAACTCTCATAAACTATCTTCACTTTTTTACCAACTCTAGTACTCCAAAATTTTAACTAATAGTTGTTACATGCCGTAGGTAGTGTTTTTTCTTTCTTCCCAAGGAAAACAAAAGAACAAAAAAACAAAGACACCAGACTTACAAGGCCCTTTTATGTTACCAGGTGCCATAGCGCGAGTGAGACATCTTCATCATTCATCAAAATAGCCTAAACAGCTTCCATTGTGCTTCAGGCCCGTATATTTCCACTGTAGAGACTAGTCAACGAAATCCGTCCCCCTGACCAGATGACAATCAGTGCCGCATCAGACTGGGGTTCAATCACCCCGAGTTCTAACCGACAAATTACTGAATCAAAAGTCGAGTGCCCTATTAGGTACAAACACTGCCAAGGTTACCAGGTGAAGAATCAATTTAACCCACTTACCTGAAACAAGAAAGGCCCTGTAACTCAGTTTGAGAGAGCTTTCTACCATAATCAGTAACTGCGGGAACGTATAAGCAAATTTTATCCATGGAAAGAACCATAGGGCGTGGAGCCAGTAGCAGCAGCACATGTAAGCCATATGCCACCAGTGCCGATATCGACCACCAATAAAAGTAGGAGTGAAGTCTTATGCCTCCATAGAAATTGCCAGAAGAAATAGAGGCATGACAGAAGAGATATACACCCCCTTGTACATTGCTCATATGAGAATTGAACATTACTCTAACATTAGCACACACAATTGCAATTATTTTTATTTAGCTCTTTATTTCCTCACTTGTTTTGCTTATTATATTGTCTACACAAGCTATCAGATCCCTCCCATATACCAAAAATCCTAGCAATGCATCATTGTCAAGGTCAAAAGTTAACCATGATTTCTTAGCAGCCTGGATACAAATTATGGAAACATCATCTTTCATATGCTGTGGAAGGTAAGGACCAATCACAATCAAGATCGCAAATTATTGACAATTTTCAACTGTTACTGCATGTTAAAACTACTTTTCCAATACTTACCCAAAAAACAAAACTACTTTTCTAATATTTAATAGCCAGATACCTTATATTGCATAATTAGAATCAAGTACCTAGATATATATATAAGCACCAGAAAAGCAGTAATCATTAAAATGTTTCACATCGGAAACAGTCAGCCATTAAAAGCACTTCTACCAAGTTAGCACCAGTAGCATCAGAGTTGTTTCTGACATATGAAGCACCAAAATTTTAGATTCAAACGCGATGTCTTCCTCAGGGAAATAGAAAACATAAAATAAAATGTCAAAGTGCAAAGGCTCATATTACAACGATTGGTTGCATAGAAGAGAAAGGTCATTGGCCTGTCCAAACATATACAACAACGGATGCTTGCAAGTTGCGGTCCACTTTGAAATGAGAATGGAAAAACCTTCTTATCTGCCATTATAATCTAAACTTAGCCAAAAATGAAAAAAAAAAGACTAGTGCTAAAGGAGAGGAAATAATAAGAATATAAAGATAAATACAGTCTTGGCATGTACCTCTTTGAAAGAATGTGAGGTAAGAAAATCCCTCAATAATCTTTCTTCTGCATTAAATAACACAACATGACTAGGTGTCGACCAATTTTTTGATAGTTCTGATACAAAACTGACAGGGTCCATCATAAAACAGTCAGACTCATCTGGAAGTTCTCTCTGGTCACTGTTGTACAAAATGGTAGCGGAGTAAGATTATAAACCACCTTCACTAAGAGATAGCCTAGATGAACAAAACAAAAAAAAGGCTCATTTCGGCCGTGCCAGAGACCCACCTGGGTGAGCAGTCAAGAAAACGCATGGGCAGGTTGCGATGCAAAGTGGAGTAGTAAGGTGTGGCATGGCATGGCATTAGGAAAAGAATGCTTTTCACTTTGTCATTGTGAGCTTCTTTGGATAGATATATCATTACATCCTCAGTTCCTCTCTGTCTAGCAAGCTTGGAAGTAAGTATCACAGAAAAAGAACTGTAATTCTAATAACAAATCTACACTTGTATGTTCTACCCTCCATATTTTTCCTTACATAATAACAAACAATAGGTCAAGAATTTCCATAAAGTTCATCATAAATGTGAAATACTTCAGTCATATAGTTAAGTGAATTTACACAAAATAAAAGAACAAGGAACTCCTCATCCCCTCTGCAGGGAAAGTTACAAGAAAAAATAAGTGATGTATAGCAGGGGAAGGGGAGTAACAAGTTTGAGTTCAGTGAAAGGAAAATGATGTACCTGATGGACCAAGCACATATAGAGGGCCATTGGTACATTGGTGAGCAGCAAGAACAAGATGGAATATCGCATTTTTGAGGGAACCCTGATATGAATTTTCAGAGATCTTTTCTTCTCAGTATCTGGAGAATCAGGTGCCTTCAGCTTCGCTATTGCATATCCAGAAAACATCAAAGCTATTGGAAGCACAGGCATGACAAACCTGTAACTCATAATCTAACCTTAGTTTAAGTATTGTTCAACAGCAAGAGCCGAAGGTTCAATAATATTAAATTCCATACATGTGCAAAACAAACAATTCACAGACAGGGTACCTGAACTCTTTGTGACCAAGTACACTGTAAACTCCTAAAACCCAAGCAATAAGGCCAAACAGCTTCCATTGTTTGGACTGCATGATTCCAGCTATTGAAAATGGTAAGAATGAGAAAAGCATGACTGGAAATCCTTGAGTGAAGTACCAGTGCCACTTGTGCGTGCCATAATAATCTCCTCCAGAGGAAAGAAAATTGAACTTGAGAAAATTAAGAGGTACTAACACCCAAGAGCCATACACCCAACGATCCAATAAACACGTTAGTCCCAGCACCAGGACCCTGAAAACATAATAAATCTATAAGGGAAACAACGATGGAAAAATTAAGGAAAAAAGCCCCTGGGATGGGGAAGCTGGTATGGATATTTTAAGAGTGTTGTGAAGGGGGTTACAACATTACTCCATTACATGTTATCTAGAGTACATCTATCCAAAATCATTATGGACTTCAGATCAAATAATTTTTCTGTCTATACTTAACAGCATTTCACATTAACATTACTTTTTCTATCATCTGAAAGTTTAGTATGCACAGGTACAAGCGGCAGTCTTCCGAAACATGCACCACAACAACTCTTATAAGCATTTCCCACTAACATTACTTTTCTATCATCCTCATGATGCAAATAGCACAATCGATTTACCGCAATTACTGCATAATTGAGACTTCTTTTCCAAGGATATTTATACCATATTCTGTGTATGTAAAATGGGAATAATGGGTGGATATTGGTGTTTCATTTGCTTCTCCCTAATCAAATATGAATTCACAATCTTGCTTCTTTTTCTTTCTTCTTGTTCTCCTTTTTCTTTACCTTGGTTATAAAGAGTGTAGACCTATCAACCATAAGACGAAACATTTGATATCTCTAACAAACTGTCGCTCCAACATTTCAAATATTAGTTTCAAGTTTGACAATTACTAGCCCACAGATCATTGTAGATCCAGAAAGGAAAGCAAACCATGGTTATAGATACCACATATATCTTCTAAAAGCACGGACGGATAAGAAAATAAAATAACCTCAAGAATCCATGCATTCTATATGCACAAAACAAAGGATTAAATGAGATAACAGACAAAGACGATGCATTAATACCTACCCAATGGGGGCTACCTCTAGAAAGATGAATCTGTCTTTCTCATGAGTCACAAACAGCTCAAGTAGACCAACATACACCCATATAATAGCACTAGTTGGTCGAATAGCGCAAGCCAATGCTGCTAGCACCAATCCCCACTTCCTCGAAACCAGGGGAACTTGGGTGGAAGAAACTCTCATACAGGGCCAGTGGTATAGGCCAACGAGTGTAAGAACTGTCTCCAAATTATTTGACAAAGTACGAGGGAAACAAAATATCATAAACCAATTTGCCAATTGCGAAAAGAGCTGTAATGATGTTAAGTATGCCATTTATCTTAAATTTCCTTATATGTGTGTTAGTGATTCCCATACATAAAAAAATTGGAAAATGAGCGCTACTCTTGAAATTAAGTTAGGATAGGTACAAGATAATTTGCTAAACAGTAAACAGTACAAATTAGAAGGATACTGCCCATTTTGCAACACGGTCATCAAAGAGGACATCTGACAGTTTGTACAAATACAAATCACCGACTGCAGAAAGTATGGACTGGAGCAGCCGTGGAGCTCTTTGCTACAAAGCATGGAAAATAGGGAATCGGTATCTTTGAAAGTACAAAACACGTAAGAATGCTCCTAAAGGCAGATAACACTAAATTAGTGATAGACTTTCTTTCTGTACTTGATCATCTATTACAGTTCCATTAGTAAGTAAATATCTATACTTTTCAATAGCACCATGTCACTAAAAACCTATTCTGCAAACGAGTTTAGGAGGTGGCATACGAATCAAATAGCAGGAAGACCCTTACCACGCGAGACAAGTTCCAGAAGCAAACCAATTCCCTCACATTCCCTAATAATTCTCTAGCTCTTATAACCATTCTAATCGTCTTTCAACCTAATTCCACAATCAGCTCGTGTCAAAATGTAGACAGCAGCAATTGTTTTCCAACCCTTATCCTGCCTAGACGAAGTAATCCATCATACGATGAACCGCCCACAAACCTTTCTCACTCGTTTTTGCCCACAAAAAAAAAAGGTATAAGGACAAGCTTTTCAAATTGGACATACCATAAAATAGCATAGAGTGTGACCGTACGGTATCACAATTTGCATTGCAGAGAGGGAAAATGAAAAACAGTTGGTATGTTTACCATGAACCATGGCGTATCAAGACCCGAAAGAGCAAGTACTTTGTAGAGGACGGCAAACAGCATTGGATGCAAAAAGCTACGAATCCCCTTGTTCCACTCCCACGTCAAATGCCCATACCTACAATGCTCATCAACAAGACCGAACACCAACCATTATTACTAAGCGATCCTGAAAGCAACACACACAAACCAAAAGGAAAGAACGGAATTAAAGCTACCCAAAAGCGATGCGGTGAGCGACTTCGAGAGCCTGCCAGTGTTCATCTGGGTTGAAATAGGTCTGCACCAACAAAGCATTGGCCACCCTGAAGGCCAAGCAGAGTGCAAACACTCTCTTGCTTGAGGAAAAAACATCGGAGTTTGTCGTGGGTTTGCGGTAATCCGATGTTGGAAGCTTTGGGTTTTGGGGTTTCGATTGATTGGGTGGTGGAACGGTGGGATTCGTCCGTCTCTGTCTCATTGTTATCTGCAAATTTCAGATTCAGCAGAAGATTTGGTCGTTCATACCAACAGAGGCCTTACAATTAACATCTGTCTTAAGTTAAGCTCACCTTTTTCACCCTCTGTCCTCTAATTATCGCATGACATCGAGGAATCATTATTTTTTGTTATATATAATTTGGTCGGAATCATTTACCTTTTGCATCTCGGTATATTATTCTCGATACATTTTACTTATAAAGCTATAAATGTTTTCAATTTGAACCCGTACATATTTTGACTGTCAATTTAGATAGATTTCGTCAATTTTTTTACACATTATCTCATTATTTTTGAAGGTATGTACATGTTGTCCTTTATCTTTGGAGATATTTGAAAATTGTACCCCACGTTTTGACGGAATCCGTCTAAATTGACAAGCAATTTAAATACGGGGTCTAATATCTCAAAAATAATACATTGGAACGGTGGTGTAACCAGGATCCAAGTTGAGGGAGAGCAAATTCTTAAGGCGAAATGACATCAAAAAAAATTTCTACGTAATGCAAAAAATGTCTTAAAGCTCAAAGCTCACAATTAGTTGTGGGTTGGCATCACAAACTTCAGCCGTTGTAACCAAAGTCATTGATCCTGAACACATTTCAGTTAAGACAAACATTGTATAATTAGAAGCAGATATCAAAACTACACTGAACTGAATTTTGGCAAAATATATCTAACCAAGGGATTTCACCAAATTAGCTATGAGATTTTCAAATTCTTCTTTAAGCTAGATGGTATGGTAGGTTTAGATGGTGATAGCAGAGGAGAGGGATTTACTCTTCTCCCTTGGTTTGGATGTTTTTCAGGTAGATTAGAAGATTTGAACAGACTTGGATAGGTAGGGTATCTGTGGCAGCGTTTAATAAGTAAAAACAAATGAGAGAAGTGCAGTGTAAATCTTCTGGAGGAGTGTTAATATTGTTATAGAAGGCAAGCCTACTCATCACATATACAGTACATACCATATTGTATAATTCCTGAGCTATATAAAACAAAAAGGTTGAAACCTTTTTCCAAAAGAAACATAGCTATCATATTTTTCCTATCTGAAGATTATATAGTACGTCTTTAAAACACAGATGTGTTTACTACAATTGGATCGGGTGGCATCATCCATGGGAAAAGTTACAAGTAATCTTTGGAAAAGGACACGATTGGAGGCTTTCACAATTGCATATCCATCCAATCTACCAAAAATAACAATTGCAGAACCAAACATGCAGAGAATTTCCTCCTAAAGTGGATTTTCTTTATCCATGATCATTTTAAGATGCCTTCAATTACTTTTTCAAAGTAAAAGAAAAATCCAAAAAGTGTGACTAGGAAGAAAGCTCTTAGAAAAGAACAGCAAAGGCAATGAAGCAACACAGTAGCACGTGAACAATTCAAAGTGAATAGGTTAACAACAGACTGAGGATTCTTCATCCCCGTTTTTCCTTTTGGAAAAAAAAGATAGTATAAAACTCAAAATTTATACACCGGTTCCTCGTCTTCTCATTTATTACATCAACTATTAGTGAAAGGGAATAAGAAATACACAATTTCATTAATTGGAAAGACCAAAAAATCACCCACCACACCCCTGCATATTTTGAAAAGCAAGAGAGACATAAATGGAAATAAAATTCACCCTGCCCCAGGGTGAGCCCAATTTTCAACTGAGTCATATCCAAGTTGTTTACGTTCTCATAAAAAAGTTAAGAAGAGAAATCAAAAGAAACCCGAGAAACAAAGGAAATAACAAAAATGGGATCACTCATGCAATCCATTCCATAGGAAAACAAAAAACCTATAAGATCGAATAAAATTCAGCAGAAAAACATACGAGATTGAACAATTCAACCACGAGATACATCATAAACCAAAATATAAAGAATATCATACAGAAAGAAAGCGAACAAATTATCAGATTGATGGAGAAAAAAAAACTCTGGCAAAAGAAAAAATGTCTAGAATTCGACACTTATACACAGATACAGATCTGCGATTCTGCGAAGAAACCAAGAAAACAAAATAATTCAGATGGCAAAGTCGTGGAGAGGTACCTCATAAACCAAAGACGAAGAAGGATCGGAGGTGATGCAAGTCCAAGTCTGTGTTCGGAGTCTTTGCGATGTGTGTGTCAGAGGCGTGAGGGTTGAGGGATGTTAGAGTCTCACATTGATTATGGACCATTTAATCTTGTGCTTCATATACCTGTTGAGCTACCTCTTCTCATTCCAATTGGTTTTGTGATGAAACTTGACATGGTATCAGAGCCAACTATTTATGGGCTTGACCCACTTATTTGTGTTCCCCATTTGTTTTTCGCGTGCATGAACCATGTTCATTCGGCCTGCACATGAGGGGAGTGTTAGAGTTCCACATTGATTAGAGATCATTTAATCTTGTGCTTCATATACCTGTTGGGTCACTTCTTCCCATTGCCAATTGGTTATGAGATGAAACTTGACATGGTACAGAGCCAACTATTTCTGGGCTTGACCCACTTGTTTGTGTTCCCCATTGTTGTCAACGTGCATGGACCATGTTCATTCGGCCTGCACATGAGGGGAGTGTTAGAGTCTCACATTGATTAGGGACCATTTAATCTTATGCTTCATATACCTGTTGAGCTACCTATTCTCATTGACAATTGGTTATGGGATGAAACTTGACAAGGGAGAGCCGGAGACTGGAGTTTTGAACTGGGCGACGTCGGCGGTCTGCCGGGGATGGTGGGCGGCGCCGGGCGGGGCAATGGCAGCGACAACAGTGAGTGAGAGAGTCAGAGAGCATCGTGAGGGCTGAGGCATGAGGGAGAGCCGGAGTTTCGAAGAGACTGCGAGAGAGAGAGAGCAGTAAGTTTTTTTTTTCAAAATCACCCTCTGATTTTGAAAAAAAAAAATATATATAATGAAGCAGGTCTGGGCCAGTGGGCTCGCCCCGTCCCGCCCCCACTGGCCCTGAAGTAGGCCTGGGCTAGTGGGGGCAGGCCTGCTTCTTAAAATATATATATATATTTAAAGAATTTTTGGAGCCAGGGGGCGGCTGCCCCCACCCGCACCCCTGGCTCCGCCTCTGCATCGGAATACAAAATATAAATGATTCTTAAAGATAAAAGGGCAAAATTTATTTAACTTTTTTTTGCTAAGCGACATCTAGAATACTTTTTTTCACATTGTAGTCCTCCTTAGTCTTTGTTTGAGAAGCTGGAAAACAAAATCATATTATATATGAATTTTTTCTTATTGATATTATCTTTTTTTTTCTTTTCCTTCCTGTGTCAGCTGAGGTTTAATGAAATCTGTTGTTTTTTTTTTGGGAAAGAAGATAGTTTCTTTAACTGGACATGTTTGTTTAGCCAACAATTCGGGGTCTCAACAATTCGGACAAGTCAAACACATTCCAAATTTTTTAACTTTTATACCTACACACTATACTTTTCACAAACCCCAATAAATCTCAATAAAGTAAAGATTCCCAAAATTTCGAGAATATTTCCCAAAATTCTGGCAAACAAACAACACCAGTATCTCTAAATCTTATTAGATACGCTCATCAAGAAAGAAAATTATAATTACAAAAAGAACCGACACAAAAACAGAAAAAAAAACAGCCCAAACATATTGGAACCTCGGCATCACAATTGACGAGTGGTTAGCTATTAAACGGGGCGTTTCCGGTGTCAAGATTTCGGATTTGATTAAAAAAATTATAAAATAATATGTTTCTTCGTAATAATTTTTTTATTATAATATTCATTCAATTTTTTTCTCTTTTTATTTTTTCACAAATCTCAAAAATTATCTTTACTATTTTACCAATTCTCTATCCCAAAATTTTTACCACTCCAATATTTCCACAATCAAACACCACCATGTGTTAGAAGATGTTCGTTTTATAAATATTTTTAAGATTTTGATAGATTGTGAATATTTATGTAAATTTGAGTTTTATAGGTTTTTGTATAAAAGTTGGTGAATTTTTTAAAAGATATTTAATTTTTATTAGAATTTGTAAAAAGTTTTGAAAATAGATGAATTGATGTAATTGTTTAATAAGAAAATATTAGAGTTAGGAGAAAAAATATGGAAAAATAATATCTGTTATAATTTTTTTTTGAAAATGTACTGAAGTTTGTGTAAAAAATTATTGAAGATTGTGTAAAAAAATTTAATATTTATGTATGAATTTTTAAAATTTTAAAATATTTTTGCAACCGAACATTAACTTAGAGAGCAAAGGGGCTTGGTTTCGTTTATATTGGTCCGACAACCAAAACCTCTTGCCCTCGCGTTAATTAAGAGGGATAAATTTAAAATCAGTCACTGTGCTATACACAAAAATCGTTTTAGTCCCCGTGATATGAAAAACATCGATTTAGTCCCTGTTATTCTATTTTCGTTTGTTATTGGTCCTCCATCAGAGACTGATTTTATCACTTTCTGAAATCACAGGGACTAAATTGATGTTTTTCATATCACAGGGACTAAATCGATTTTTGCGTATAGCACAGGGACCAATTTTGCATTTATCCCTAATTAAGACAAGAGATGTTTAGGCAGGGGCTCAAAAGGCCATGTGATCAAAGCCAAATTACGATGTTGTCCTTAGAGAAAGGTGACCTTTTTATGTGGCAACGGAGCATTGTAAAAGGATATGTTCGTAATTATATATAGCTTAATCCAAATTATTATAATTTTGAAAGATCTGGATATAGCATAAGAAATTCAAGATTCCCAATAAACCTAAGTATTCACAAGATTCCCAATACCAGAAATTGTGACAATAAAATGCCACCTAAATCAAAATAAAAAGCTTGTTAATTAGTGAAATGCTATTAGCAATATTCCCACCTCAATGCTTAACAGCTAGCGTTGACCGAAAGCAATTGTTAGGACTCACAAAGTCCATTCAAAATGTCCCAAGAATTTTAAAGAATCTGGATCACTGAGATAGGTGTAGTAAAAGTTAAAAGAGGAACCAGTTTAGTTTGCCCTTAGATAACAAAATGTAGCTGAAGGATAGTAAAACATGCTATTAGTCTTCCCGGAATCTTGGGAATGCCTCCAGCTATTAGCTGAGAACCATGCAATAATTGAATAGCTTCGATCAAACATATACCAGTTACTGTTTGCTCATAGCCATTTTAAGACTTGTGTTGTTTTTCCTTCTGCATGCATGGAAACATAAGAGGACTGAGGACTGCCTTTTTGGCAGTGAAACAAATTAACTCAACTTAGCAAAAGAAAAAAGAAAGAAGAAACAAATTAACTAACAACGTTGTAACCATCCTAATTTGGTAGCCAGGCATCGTCTTTTTTCTCCATCTTCCAACTCTCGTCGACTCATCCGTTAACGTTAAACCTTCAAACTAGTCAGAATTGTATGATCCTCCTTAGGTTTTCTGTTTTCTGCTTTGGTTTTGTAAAGACTTTTTTTTTCCCATGATATTAGGCCTTGTTGATTAAAAAAAAAAAGAAGAGAAGTTTTACACACGTGTTAACAATACTGAAACTGTTAATTATTCATATTGATCGAGGAACAAGGGGTGGTTTTTCTCTCTATTAAATAATTAGTATCTTATTTCCATTGTCGTCTCTCTTGGTACATTTGGTTCTCCCTTTCTCGCAAAAATGAATTCAAGCTTTGAAGGCAATGAGACGAGAGCAATTTGCATTACAATACCACTACATGTTAACTCGGATGGGGCGTGGACGAATCTCACTTCACCTCTGACGAACTTTTCCTTGCCACTGCTGGAAATGCAGATGATTGCCGTGTTCATCATTACCCAAGTCTGTCATTTGGTTCTCAGCAGTTTCGGGCAAATCACCAAGTTGGTCTCTCAAATGCTAGTACGTTCTCTATTCGATTCATCTGTATATATTCTTAATCCTCGATTCCTTTTGCTGGTTCACTATTCGTACTGGTTAGATTGCATTTCTACGTTGCCAAAGGCGTCATGCCATACTCATGCATGCATATATTGGAACAACTCAGATTAGAATTAGAGAGATCCGCCTCCAATGGTTATCATGGAATTAAACCCGGCCCCTGTCCCCAGGCAGAAAAATTGATGTTTAATAGAAGTAGGTTGCAAAACAAACTTGCTAATTTTTCATGTTATTCGAAATAGGAATAAAGGAGTTGTAGCACTGGCTCTGGTGCCTTTGTAATGTAGTGATGGTAAAATGAGAGCATCCATAGGAGGATCCATTACCGTTCTAGTTGACAATCTCGTGAGACTTGTTGGATGTAACATCTTCTGTGGTGTGCTGCTATCCGCTTCTTCATGTTACTTTGAATTTTGTGCAAATCTTCTTATTCATTTTGCAGTGACTTTCTCCTTCTGCGATTTATCCTCCTCCGGTTATTGAGGAAGCTGGATTAAGCATTTGTTGTTTCAAATACCTTTTTGTTAATTGCACAACCCCGGGTGCAGAAAAGGTTCCTTACGCTTTAGCGGTGGAAGAATTGTACTAAAAGAAGTGTGCTTTTTATGTCTGAAACAGGCTGGCATATTACTGGGGTCCTCATGTACTTGGCGGAATCAAAGGTTACGGTGAATTCTTGTTCCCCTAGGAAGTCAGGAACTGCTTGCTACGATTGCTTTGTTAGGCTACACACTCTTTGTGTTTCTAAGTGGAGTGAAAATGGATTTGGGAATTATATTAAGAACAGGAAGAAAGGCAATGTATACAGGTGCTTTGGCCCTATTAACGCCTTTGATACTTGGAATGGGAACGCAAAAGCTCCCGGGCGATTTCTGGGGCCTAAGCGGCAACGAAAAACTGCAACTTAGCATTGCGGCTGCAATACATTCTATGACTCCATTTCCGGCCATTGCTTGGCTTCTAAGTGACCTCAAAATCCAAAACTCTGAACTTGGTCGACTTGGACTATCTGCAGCACTTGTCAGTGACTTATTCAGTGCGTTTCTCATTTCTTGTTGCAATTTGGCTAAAGTTGCCTTAGTTCATACGGCTCGCAGGGCTTTAATCGATTTAGGGATCATCCTCTGCTATCTAATTGTTGTTGTGTTTGTGGCCCGGCCGGCTATGTATTGGATGGTCAGACAGACCCCTGAAGGCAGGCCTGTCAAAGATCTCTACATCTATATCATCGTTCGAGCAGTGCTGGGTGCAGGTTTGCTCTCTAATTGGTTTGACCAACTTATAGTGTGGGGGCCTTTTTTTTTTCGGTTTGGCCGTGCCATCTGGACCACCACTGGGTTCCGCTCTAATCCATAAGTTCGATTGCATGGTCTCGGGGGTGCTTTTGCCAATTTATGCAACCACAACCATGATGAATGTAAATCTATCGGACATCAATCTTCATTCCAATCTGGCAATGGCTCATGCAATCGTTATTGTTGTTATCATCATTTCCAAGTTTTCATCATGTTTGGTACCTCCACTGTATTCCAAGATGCCTATAAATGATGCTCTCACACTAGCTCTCATTATGAGTAGCAAAGGCATCGTTGATCTGGCCAACTACAGCTTTGCCATAACCTTAAAGGTACCTCCATCAACGAAATGCCCAGTTATTCATTGTTTGTCTTCTTTCGGAATCTAATATTTTTCCTGATTAAATGCAGAACGTAAATGTGGAGATGTTCTCTCTATCATTGGTCACCGTTGCAGTTACCGCAAGCATTGTGCCGATTCTGATAAGACGCTTATAAGACCCTTCAAGGAAATATGCCGGATTCCAGAGAAGAAATTTAATTGATCAAAAACGAAATGCAGAGTTACGGATACTCGCTTGCATCTACAGACCAGACCACATACCTGCCATCATCGACCTACTTGAGAATGTATCTCCCACTAGAGAGAACCCCCTTGCTGTTTATGTTCTCCATCTCATTGAGCTGATTGGTAGGGCCACCCCTGTTTTAATTTCCCACCAAATGCAGAAGAAAACGCTTTCAAACCGCTCCTACTCTCAAGATGTCATTCTTGCATTCAGTCACTTTCAACGGAACAATCATAAAGCTATAGCTATGAACGTCTTCACCGCGATCTCCCCATCCAAGCTCATGCACGAGGACATCTGCACGCTTGCGCTGGACAAACTCACCTCTCTTATAATACTCCCGTTCCATCGGAAATACTCCATTGACGGCTCTATTGAATTGGAGGACAATACCCTGAGGACGCTAAATTGCAGTGTGATCGACAGAGCACCTTGCTCTGTGGCGATCCTTGTTAATCGTAGCCATCCAAGACGCCCAAGTACACCTGCTGTGGCAGCGTCATATAGCATTGCCATGGTCTTCTTGGGAGGCAAAGATGATAGGGAGGCACTGACTTTGGCTAAACGCATGGTGAAGGACTCGAGCATTAGCCTCACTGTGGTGCGCTTGATTCCCGAGGGTGAATAAGGCATTACGGATTTGGATAAAATGCTGGACGCAGAGGCAATTAGGTTGTGTTGTAAAATTTTAGTGTTGTTAAAATTTTAGGTATTGGGTTTAGTGAAAAAGTGAAGAGAGATAATTTTTTATATTTTTTGTAGTAAATAGTAATGATTCGATGGGGAGGGGGAGATTATATTGTAATATTTAATTGTGTTAAAATTTTAGAGGGAGTAAAATTTTGGTACACAAATGCTCGGACCTCAGGTATAGAACTGCTGGTGGTGGAGATTATGTAGTTTACATAGAGGAGGTGGTGAATGATGGCCCCGAGACGGCAACAAAACTGAGAGAACTAATTGACGACTATGACCTTTTTATTGTTGGGAGGAGATACAACGTTGAGAGCCCTCTTACAAGTGGTCTTGATGAATGGAGTGAATTCACGGAGCTTGGGGTTGTGGGAGACATGCTTGCCTCAACAGATTTCAATGGCTGGTGCTCGGTCTTGGTGGTGCAACAACAAATGACAATGTAGCAGGCTGATAATGCTTCCAGCGGCGTAGCTACTGAACCAACCAAAACTTTTTTAACTCATTGTATCAGGCAAAAACCGCATATCCAACCAAACCTAATGAAAAGAGCTTAGTTGTCTCGTTTTCATGCGAATTTACAAACTCCGTTCAATCTGAGGAGAAGGGGGCATTCTTTTCCATCCACCACCAGGTCCACAGCCATCGAGACTACAGAGTTCATATGTCGACCATCACATTGATTATTCAGAGCAAAAATGTCATCATAAGCTTACTTTACATTTCTAATATGCAGAAGAAAAAAAAATTGAAATGTTATGAACAAGTTTGTTATTTAACACTGAAGCATTTGAAGGAATAGGAAAAAAAAACAAAACAAATGTGGAACGACATAAATGTTAAATGTACAAATATCGGCATTCAGGGATCCATGCCAGGAAGACCATTCCATAGAAGAAGCCTTCGAGGTCTATCTAGAAACCTGGCTTGCCAGGTAGGCTCATCGCTTTCGTAAATGAAACCACTTTTCATATACAACTTCTTTGCTGGTTCATTGTCAACAGCCACATGCACGTACAGATCAGTTATGCCTGAATAAATTCCACAAACCCCGCAAGTCGCATGATTATTCCTTTTCAGCACTTGCAGAATCAAAAAATGAAGAAAAACACCAACAAAAAGTGGACAATTCCACGTCCAAGTCAAAATCCAGAAAAGGAAAGAAGAAAATGAACAAACAACATAACAAGGAAAATTGTGGAACTTCAAATTGGGCATGCAGGCATGTGAAAGGGTGAGAGACAGAGAGACTTGAAAGGCTGACCATCCATTTTTAGTGAAATGAAAAAAAAAAAGTCCAAACAGCACTCCATATCGACTAGGGAGTAGCCAAGAGGATCATATGCAGATACACCATAATTAGCCCATACGTTTGAATGGCTAAAGTTTTAAGGCCATTAATCAATTCTGCATCGTTATCCATGACGAACAAAACTTCAATTTGTTTTCCAAAGTCGGCTCACATGAGATACCAAATATGTTCTCCTCTACACAACAACAAACGATGAGAAGTCCTTCACCCAAAATCAGATTGGTCATCACATAATATTACCATATTCTTTGCAAACAACTTTGTATAGCAAGTTGAAATTTTCTCCCCAAATGTTAAACCTTTTTCTTCTTTTCCTTTGGATACTATGCTGCTTCATTCACAAGTAAGGTCATAATGAAAGATGAACATTGGGACAGAGGAAAAACACATCAAGAGGGGATAGACTATTGATTCAGAATCTACTAGTTCTATGGTGTAGAACACAAAGTTCGAATGGTAAAATCCAAGGTGCAATATAGATATCTGCAACTAAACGCAGGTTAACTTCGAGGAGCATCATTACCAAAAGAACATGGATTACTGACATTAAACTAAGACAGTGAGAGGAATGACAGTGATGGTAAGTAAATAGACATCTGCTTCTTACCCCAATCTTTAGCAACTATCTTTGACTTTGTGACAAGTAAATGACCTAAGCCATTTCTGTGCATTTCTTTGGCAACACATACATTGCTTAGATATGCCCTAGCAAAATCAGCTCCAATCCCCTGTTCAAGTGGATGAAGAAACCTCAGTTATCTTATTATACTATCTTCTGAAAATGAATACCTCTATCAACTTATCCTGCTTTGTGCAGTCAAGACGGCCATGCTTTAGATTAGTTAATAACCCACCACTTCTGCACCCTGTGCAACATGCGGTGAGGATCACATGTGATGCATAGCCCAATCAATACACACAGTCGAACTACCAGAAAAGTTGCTTCCAGTCTATTTCAAAACTGGAAACCAAATCAACTATATTGAAACAACGAACAATGTTAATAGTTGATTTAGCAACACTCTCCAAGATGAAAATTATTGCAATCATTGCCTATAAATCATAAAACTGCAGTTGAAGACGACAGGGTACCAATTACCATGTTTATCTTTATATGTCAATTGTCATGTCATAACTACTAAAATAATTAAAGGGTAAAATACACTTTGCACCTTCCAACTATGTTAATAGTTGATTTAGCAACACTCTCCAAGATGAAAATTATTGCAATCATTGCCTATAAATTATAAAACTGCAGTTGAAGACGACAGGGTACCAATTACCATGTTTATCTTTATATGTCAATTGTCATGTCATAACTACTAAAATAATTAAAGGGTAAAATACACTTTGCACCTTCCAACTATGGGCTTCTTGACACTATACACCCCAATTTATTATTTTTATCATATTGCATCCACCAACTATTGATTTTGGACACTTTGCAGCTTCCGGTAAAATTTTCCATCAGTTTAGACGGAAATTTATTGTTTAGCCTGAAAAATTACAATTTTACTCTTATAAAATAGTCAATGCAAAAAAAAAAATTATGGGGACAAAATGTCATTTTGCACACCAAAAAATCATTTTCCGTCCAAAGTAACCAAAATTTTTAATAGAGGGTGCAAAATATTTGAAATCAATAGTTGGTGGTACAATGTGACAAAAATAATAAATTGGGGTGCAAAGTATCAAGACCCCCATGTCAATTGGTCTGAATGCCTGCTTCTCTATTTATAAATACTGCATACAAGGATTGCTTCAATCAATAATAATATCTTTAAAATAGATCTCCTAAAATATCTCCATAGATCTCTTAAAATATCTCAGTAACACCTCATAGTTGGAGGGTGCAAAATGTATTTATACCATAATTAAAACATCTTATTGCAGTAGCAGCATAGTCAACAAGTAACCTGGCAGATCCCTTTCAATTTAGTAGGTATCCAACAGTTTGTTAAATTCATTTTAAGCCCAGTAAATACTCTGCAAGTCCATGAAAGAGAACTTCATTATTTTGTGTTGTCTATTTGCCAGCCGCCAGGGACAAGGAGTTGAAAACTTCCAAACTTGTGTGAAAGCCCACCCCCACCACTCTTTGAAAAAAAAAGTCAGGATAATTGGTTGCAACATATGCATGTAAAACATATCCAATTCTTGCAAAATCAACAAACGAGTAACTGTGGCACTTCTCTGTACAAGACAGAAATGTTTATGAAAATTAGTGGAAAAAATTTCTCTCTCAAGGACATGCGTAGAACATGCATAATATCTAGAAACAGCTTAGTTTTTAAAATGAGAACTGCAGTAAAAAGAAAAAAAAAATCTGGAAATGGAACAAGCCAGTTATAACAGACTGGGTGTAACTTACAAGGGTGAAGGGCTGTGCATACTATCCAGAAAGTTAGAACCAAAATCTGATCAAATACCTCTGGTCTCAGACCTGTTATCTCATCTGGAAGCCTTAGACACTGATTAAGATAAAGGGTCCCAACTACTACTCGATCTTTTCGATTGTCAGAAAACTGCAAAAGGAAATGAGACATTGAATGCTAATGTCAAATCCCAATGGATGAAACAAATCCATTCTATTCTCAAATTCAACGGAATGGATAACTAGATTGAAAACAGAGAAAATGTAGTAGCAGAGACTCCAAATCAAAGAAAACACTAAAGCCCCAAAGAATTGAAGAATCTAACTATAAGTGCACTACTCCCTAAATAGCTACGGTAGTCTAAACTGATCAGCTTCAAGCACAAAATACAAGGAATACAAATTTGGGTTTTTCTTGAAAGGCGGAAAAAACACAGCTGTATGCTAGTTCTATTAACTGAAGTTGGAAGTTAAGTTAATGCTAGTTCCCACATTGTTTTAAGTAATTCTGAACTACAGAAATTCCATCATTCAAATTTCCTACGTTTGGTTCAGGAAATACTAATCCACAAACTTGTATGCCATGATACACAAACAGGCAGCAATCCCAAAATCTAGCTCCACCAAATCCACTGAGCTGACATTGCTTTAGACTAAAAGATTAAAAATTCTTCTCTGAATAGAAATTCAAATCATAACAAGCCATTAGTTCATCTCAACACAAGCCATACAAGGCGCATACAAATTCAACAAAACCTAAAAGGTACAGTAGAGGGAGAGAAAAAAAAAGAGTTCTCGCCAGTCGGACAAAGGAAAAGGCATACCGACCTTACATGCATCACATAGATCATCTGAAAAGCTTGATATCTGTGATAACGGAAGAGTGGCATTGATGCAAGAAACTCTTCTGAAGCCCTCTCTTTTCCCAGCTACACGTTCTTTGAGTGCTTCAAACTCACGCTCGGCCAAGGACCTTCTATGATCCTAATAGAACTTAATAAGGAAAAGGTACCATTAGTTTAATTTTCTGTTCCCCAACAGAAGAAGACTGGAAAGAAAGTGATTAAAAAACGTGCACTCCTGTCTCGTTTATAGCTTGTGGTGGTAGACTGCTTAAACCATAATTTCTATCAGAAAAGAAGATAACCGTATGCTTCGAGAAAGAGAATATTCAATCATCATTACAGGTTTGACGAGAAATGAAGAAAGCAAACACAGCACAGCAAACCATGGAAAACTCACAAACCATACAAAGATACTGGTTTTCGCCCGAGAGAGGTCCTGGGTACAGATATTACAAGTAAGAAAGTTCCACTACAAACAACAACAAAAATAACCAAGTGGAACGTAATTCATCCCCAATTTCATTCCCGTGCATAAGACGAGAAGGGGCACGTTTTCTTTTTGCTTAAGAACTGCACAACTATCTGAAAGCAACTCAATTGATAATTCACAATCCTTTTTCACATTGAATTCAGTCCCTTTGTTTCAATTATAGGGCGTTATTATATTTGTTTTAAAACTGATTTAGAAAAGGGACTAGCAACGACAACAAAAAGGAGCAGAAATTCAAGAAATCGAAGAACTTCTCTTATCAACTATTGCTGAAGAAACTCCCAATCACCGAAAATAGTCTACCGAAGAAGCACTTGTTCCATTGGGACACTAAAACTACCACTTTAACAATGGGGTTTACGAGTTGATTATTTTCTTCGTTGAACCCGCAAAAAAAAAACCCATGTCTCAACGTTCCATTTCTTAGAAATTTCTCGGTCACGAACCAGAGAAGGAACAAAAAGAAAAAGGCATAGAAAACCAATGAAATGAAACTCCAGGACTCACACGGACACCGTAGGCATCGGGACGGAATTCGTAGAAGGAGCGGACGCGGAGACACGCAGCGGCCCAGAGCTCGTCTTGGGAGAAGGCCTCGGCGACGTTTAAGGAGGACGTGTCAATAGGACTTGTGTCGAGGGTGGAGCAGAGCTGAGAGGCGGTGATTGGGCGTTGGCGGCGAGAGGAAGAAGGCCCAGAGAATTGGATTCTTCCGAAAGCGAAGGAGTTGAGCCTGCAGCTTGGCCGGGGAGAGGGAGAGGAGAAGGAGACGGAAGGCAGAGAATGAGAGGAAGAACAAGGAGAGGAGAGAAACGCCATTTCCCAGTGCTACTACGTCCAAAATAACTAATCTTTTCTCTCTTCTAACTTGGGCGCGTCTGCTCCAATATTTTGCTTTCCATATCCTCTTCTCTCTATCTACGTCATTATTTGGTCTCTTGTCCCTTTCGGTGGTTCTTCTCCGTGATCTGATCAAACTTGTCAAGAGCGACGAGACGGTTCGGTTGGCACAACATTTATTTATTTATTTATTTTCATTATCATTTTTTCAAAAACATTTACAACCTCTCACATCTGTTTACAAACTTCAATATTAATACACATATTAAAATAATAATAATAATAATAATTTAAAGTTATTATTTACATTTTTATAAAATTTAAAATACCGACTAAATTTTTAAAATTGACAAATTAACAGCATTTACAAAATTACTCCCTTAACATTCTATCCAAATTTCTAATAGATATGATAAGACGCTCCAAATATCAATAGTAATATGACATTAAAAATAAATGTAACCTCTAATATCTTTTTATAGTTAATAATTTTATTTTTATTTATTTTTAAAGCACCTAACACACCTATATATTGACACTTAACCTGATATATTATTAAATCTGATAAAAATTATAATCAAAATATGACGAAAAAAGGTGACATCGCAAGTGTGAAACAAAATATTTTAACATTTCTTTTAATGAGCAGTGGATAGTGGAGGCATGCATTTATCTTGTTTATTGACAGAAACTCAGGAAAGAGCTGTCCCTGTTAGAGTGCTTCCAATTTCTAAATAGTGGAGGCATGCATTTACTCTTTTTGGCCAGCCAATACGATCGCAGCCCATCTTTTTGTTGAGAGTTGAGACGATTGATTTCAGTGTGACAATAACCAATCAATCACGTCCAACAGAAACAGAACTGTACGCAATGCTTGTATCCACGTTTTTGGCACATTCTTGTCGTCTCTGTTAAAGATTCTTGCCATTAATACTGTTTTCGAGATATCGAGACATGAGTGATGTTCGTTTTGAGAAAAAATGTAGGATTTTAGAGAAGTTGTGAATTTTTATGTTGAATAGTATTTTATTGGTGTTTGTGTAAAGTGGAGAGAAAAATGATCTGATGTAATTGTTTAATAAAAAAGTATTGGAGTTATGTGAAAAAGTATAGAGAGAGAATTTATGTTGAATAAAAAATTAAAAAGTTGTTGGAAATTGTGTAAAATGTATTGATTTTTGTGTTTGAATTCTGAATATGTTCGGTGGTAGAATTGTGAATATACTTAGAATCCTGAAAAAATGGTGAAAACGAACATACCCCTGGTTTCAAATCTTTTTCTGGTTCGACTGAAGAACTGAGAAAATACAAAATGGAAATACTTTCCTTATGGTTTTCCCAGGGTCGGGGTGGGGCGGATCCGGGGCTTTAGTCGGAGCTTTAAAAACACAAGAAAAAAATTACTGATCCAGAAACAGCTGGTTGTGAACTTGTGGGCGTTGTGACGCGACTCTGTTTACACTTTATTCACATGTACACTTGTAGTCGGAGTATTCATATGCGGGGTTATCCTGCGCGATCAAGCCAGCACAAAGGTTGGGCCTGCGGGATTGAGAGTGGATACACACGGTATTCTCCTCAGTCCTCATATTCATTTGGTTCGGTGGGCCCATGCACTGATCTTACTCCAGAAGCCCAATTAGCCTGACACAAAACCCAGATTGATTTCATTCCTCATCTCCTCTCTGTTTGTTTTGGTTTCTGGAATCTTCTCTTGATAAACTCAAATGACAAACCTATGAATCAGCATCCTTTTGTTTTATGAGTTATTGTTATAAGTGGACGCAATTCGCAAACCAACATAAGATTGAAAGCTTATGGGTAATGGCATATCCATGCTTTTATATAAGGGAGGTTTGTTTAGTTCCCTCCGTTACATTTCCCGAGTGCGGGATCTAGAAGAACAGAGGAGGGAATGCCTCCAGCATACGAGATGGATGCAGCCCAAGAGGCAGTATTATGCGCGACTACATTGGACGATGATCACACATCATTTTCTGGTGGCATCGAGGAGAGACTTTGCCTTGGAGATACTTGTCTGGGAAAGACAACCTCTATAATTATTTTATCAAGTTGGTCGGAAGAAGCTTGCGAGATTGCTAATAAAGCTGCCAAAACTTGTCAGATAAAAGGGTCTGAAATTGATGGTATTGGTGAAAGGCCAATTTTTGTTAACCCGCAGATTATGAACTTGATCCAAGTGGTCTCCTGGTGTTTGTTAGCAAAAATTTTGGGCACCCCGGCGGAGTATACAGTGTTTCGGATCTCAGTGCAAAGATTTACCTAGAAACGGTCTCGATTATATATGGTTTTCCAGTTGATGTGGTCGGGACTTCCAAAGACAGAGGAACGTTTAATAAACAGCTAACCCCTGCACCCGCCCATGAAGAAAGAAGTTGTGGACTCCAGCCAGCCATAGTACCATCCGCAGCACATTCACAAAAACGGACAGATACCTTTTATTTCCTGTGACCACAAGTCCACGACTATGCAAAGAAAAGGTTAAAAGACGGAGAGAAGAGAGACAGAACGCGCATTGATTTGTAAGATGGAATTAGCTTAAAACGCACACGTGTGCAGTGGGTATCAGGTGCTGTACATAGAGCACTAGCATGCACAGAGGAGTCTTACGTCGGAGGCTTCAGGCATAATGTAGTATAAAGTAGAAGGAAGAAGGAAGAAAGGAAGAGGACTGCGAATGGGGCAGAGAGAGAGAGGTGACTGATGGATGGACTATGTGTTGTCCCGTCACAAAGGTCGTGATGATTATGAAGATTAAAAGCTGATATTGACATGAAGATCCCTGTTTATTTCACACCCCACGCGCCATTTTCCGTGTTTCGTTCGCCGCTTCGCACGTTCTGTCTCTTTTGCGATTCGAAGTTGTGGTCACCTCTGTTGGGCGAGAGTGGAACCAGAAGTTTCCATCTTCCTGTATTGTCTGTCACTCTGGAATAATTAATTGCTCATTCCCTAACTCCATCCTTCGCAAGTGAAGCAACAACACGACGATGAAGATAGAACCCAACACCAAGAAAACAAGAAGAAAATGGCTACCTCCAATGCTACCTTTAACAACAAATAAAGTGAGAACACAATCTACGTTTGCGTATTGCTTAGAACTTTTACCCCTCAAAGGTGTCTTATGTTTTCTCTCTCACCCTTTAATAGAGCACCAAAAGATCTCCTTCTGCAGTCTATCCAACATCGGATAGTGTGTTTCCATAACCAATTACTACACTCACATGCTTAAGACGTGGCTCATTGTTTCAAAGGTGTCTTATGTTTTCTCTCTCACTCAGTTCTACCTAACCCAAGACATGGCTCATTTGAAACAAAAGAATCGAACTCAAAGACAATCCTTAAGTTCATTATTACTTCTACTTAATGCTTTCACAGAAGATATTTCATGAGAAGTGAGAACCAGTAATTCTAATTCAGCAAAACCTTACGAAGCAGAGAATGTTAAATGAAAGGTATTCGATTCTCTACCTAATGGTATTTTAGGCATTAGAAAGTGAGGATCACAGAAGACAAATCGGTAAGGACTGAAGGCTGCTTAAGGAAGCCTTGGCCAGGAGAGGAAGAGGGTAAAGAAAAAAAAAGGCAGTGCAATTAGACGGCACTTTTTACCGATTTCCCATGCTTCTTATTCTTTCGAATTTACGTAACTGAGGAGGTAAAAGATGTGAAGTCAGACGAGAGGAACCGAGATGGTTAAGTCACATTAAATACTGAGCTTTTCTGTACTTTGCCCACGCTCTTCTCTCAAATCAGTCACCATTTTTCTGATAACAATCGCAGATTCGCAGATCACTCAAATAGAATTAGAGACAGACTCTAGGCACTGGTTCATTGCGTGTTTGTTTTTGGGTCCACTTTTCTGCTCTTTTTAACTCTTTGCGCGAACGAAACACGTCTTTGGAATGTCAGTCCTTTCTGATTCCCATTTATTTCCCTCTCCTTTTTCTGTATAAAAACTCCATCCATCTCTTCAATTCGCATATCTTCTTGCACATATATATCACTTCATGCTACACCTTAGTGTCTTTGTGACCTTACAGTCACTCCCAGCCTGTCTTTTCCTTCTCATCATTCTCTTGCTCTTTCTTGGTCAAGCATCTCTTCCGCATGGATCCAAACGAATGCTCAAGTGCACCTGAGAATTGCGGGACTAAACATCAGCGCCTTGGCATCTACCACAAATGGAGAGCGAAGACAAAGATACGATTCTAATGGCGATATCCCAACTGAGCTATTTTTTTTTTTTGAAAAAAAAAATTTCTTGATCTTGCAAGACTTTTTAATTATTAGTTATATATAATAATTGTTATTTTTATGTCTTTATTTATTATATTTGTATGTATTCTAGTTGATGTTTTCGTCTTTTATTTTTTGATCTATTCCTCCTGAGCTTAACAGGTGACATAAAATTGGTGTTCATGTACCTATGCTTTTCAACATCTTATTATGACGAATTTATTTGGAGTTTTCTCTGCTGTTGAGTGTTGTTTCTCATAAGCAACTATCTGTAAGTTGACGTGATCGACTATCATCTCCTTTAATGGATTCTTATTTCTGGTTTTTCTCTCCGTAGCTTCACACATGGGATGTTAAGTGCCTGCCGATACTTTCCAAACTCTTTTATAGTCAATGATCTCTCTTTTTTACCTGAAATAAGGTCAATGAGCTCAAACGTACGTAAACAACTCTTTTATAGTCAATGATCTCTCTTTTTTACCTGAAATAAGGTCAATGAGCTCAAACGTACGTAAACAATTGGTAGTTTTCTTGCGTTTCTGCGCACACCGCTGAGTTTTTTTTTTCTACGCGCGCACACCACTCGGGATCTATTGCAGTATAGAAGCTCTACGTTTGCTAGACTAAGTGCAAAAAATACAGCTCACATAACAGACTTCAAATTTGGCATGCCTCATCTTTAGCTAAAGAAAAGCTGGATGACCTGCAAAATGTTACCAAACTGTTGGCAGCTGTAAAGTGATTTGACAAAAAAAGACGCAGGCAGAACATCTCTCCAATCACATGTTAATTTTGGCCAGAGAAATGCAAAAGTCTTGCACCAAACAGTTTCAGAGGTTAATTTCCGCTCATTCATCTTGTTAATCAGACAACAACACATACAAGAATTCGAGACATTATGAGACGACAACAAACATAGTACGAAGTGTAAAACATTCATCTATAGCTGGAAGATGACCTCAATTTATATTTACAATCCAATAATGATTATCAGAAGGGTATTCACTTTTAGATTATGGACAAAAAGAAAGAGGAAAAAACATACTTTGTAAGGCAAAAAGTAAAATACACTAATTTTTTTTAGAAAAATTTAACATCCGCTGCCAGTAGTTACGTATTGATTAAGAGCAGAGAGCCATGACCTCCTTCCTTCAGAAGCCGATCGCCTAAAGCCAGATCTTGAACACCTAGTCAAGTAGTTCTTCAAGTTTCGGTTTACAGTGCAGGGAACTAAGGATCGACAAATGTCTGGAGCTCCCTTGCAGAGGAAGCTGGAGTTTATTCTCATCGATGGGAATCTCTGGCAGCTCAGAGAGCGGAAAGAAGATCCTACAGGGGAAATTCCAGAGCATCGTGGCTCGGGCTTGCAAAATGGGGTCTCCAGTGAAGAGGACTCTAGTCCTTCTCCCGAGCATCTGCAAAAGGATAGGGACAAACTTTTCCTGGCAATCTCCTTGACAACCGATCTTGTTCCAGGAAGTTTGACAAATGAAACTATGCCATGCCGGCAGAGAGGGCATGCTATTGAACCTGGAGGACCATTGGCAACAGTTGAGGTGCAGTTTGTAGAACAAAGGTGCAAGGCACATGGTGTGCAGAACTCGTGATCACAACCTGCCCATTGCACATGTTATTGCCTTGGTTCGTAATTGATTTGTACTAACAGGATTACATAGCACTAACATGCAAAGTAGAGATGTCAAGGACTGAGAAATAGGCACTACAGTGAAGAACCGAAATTGGCACATGATGTCATTAATAACACAGAATCTACAAATAAACAAGTCCTAGAATCGTGAAAAATGTTTCCATGAGGAAAAACAAGGGCTTTAACTCACCTAGAGGAGTATTGATACATGTACCAGAAAGAAAGCAATGCTTAAAAGCAAAAAAAAAAAAAAGGCGTCCTACTGTGTAATTACAACAAATAAGTCGCCTAACATGAAATTTCGCTTGGGAAATGATTACTCGTGATATATGGGGATAACTTAAAAGAGTATTTGAACATATGTACCTATGATTGCATGTTATCCAAGGTTCAACAGATATGCATACATATTTAGGACTCTAATTAGTAATTGCCGAAATAAAAGAGGTAATATGGAGGGTTGTGTTCATTGTTACACGCTGAACAAGCCCTAATCTCACATATCTGAAAACTCCTTCCGACTCTCTCTCTCTCTCTCACATACTAGTGTGGTCACTACATTGTTTCACCTCCAGAGGCCTCCACCAGCAGTCTGCAGTTATGGGCACGCAAGAACATGTGTGCATGTGGAAACAGTAGAAAAGAAGTCGGTGGAAAATTCTGAACTTCCTTTCCTTTGTTATCTTTTAGTAACCAAACAAAGCATAATAGTAATGATTCATTTGAAATAGTTAACATAATCTACCACGACCAAGATCAAGAATATTATGCTTTACCCTAATTCAATGGATATAGACTTGGGATTGCAAATGTACCGTTTATCTCAAAAGCTTAAGCGGATAGAAAATGGTAGATTCTATTATTTGAGTTATATTTTCAAACACTCCCCCTCACGTATGGATCAGACTCTCTTTTAATTGGTAGATTCAAACAAGTGTAATATTTAATTGAAATGGGGTGAAGTACAGAGTCAAATTTCGAACTCAGGACATTAACTCTGATAACATGTAAATCTACCGTTTATTTCAAAAGCTTAAGCTGATAGGAAAAGAAATATTTTATTATTTGAGTTATATTCTCAAATAGGGATATGTCAAAGCCCATAAACAAAGAAAAATTATAGTGAAATTTTGCTAGATTAAGGTTATTACCTTCTGCAGCTACTGTGCAACTTCTTTCCAAACACACAGCACATGGATCTTGACATGTGGTTAAAGGTTCAAAGGTCCTCCATCCACATTCTCTACAATTCGTGGCCAAAAAAAAAAGAAAAAAAAAAGATAAGGATTAGGTTCAACTTATTTGACCTGTCACTATCCTTTTCCACATGGATGAAGAAGTGCATTTTTTGATCAAAATAAAAAGAAGACACAAAAAACAAAGTACAACATATGAGGTTTGACAACACTTCTTCACAGCCACAATAAGCAGGCCAAATCTTTAATAGTTCACCATGCAACAGGGGTAGTGTGTAAACTAATAATGAGTTTGCTATAACCAAACCCATGCCTTTAATTCACACAATAGGTGAATCGGTCTTGGTACCATATGCACCATTCCAAGAACTAATATCGTCTGGCTGAAAATAGCATTTATAGCTGTAAGTTAGGTTGGAAACACAAGAGATACTAAGTGAAGTCAAGTTTTATCTGTGTGTCGAAGGAGGTCAGTGACTCCAACTAATTAAGTTGAAACGAAAAGAAGGGAAAAAATGGCATGGGGGGCGGGCCTTACTCACCTAGCAATTTTGACAATGCTCATTAGGGGAAGTGATACATATGGCGTAGAAAGACCTTGTGGCTGCCCTGCTGACTCTGAGCTAAGAATATCCTCAAGCCAACTTCTATGCCATGAACGAGCAACCATCAGGGGAGTCCACCTTTGAACAGAAAACAAGCTAAGGCTAAGTAGACCAGTCTACTCATGAGAAGAAAATAATATACAATTTGCTTAAAGCAATTAAAAAATTAGGCTATCCAAAACCGTGTCTGAATGACACATAAGTTAGAGTGGATTCACCAAAATTGAAATCAATAACATGACCGACGCACCAAATGACCATTTTAACCACAACTTTACAAACTTACTACTATGTATATCCAATTTGGTCCCTGATTTCTCCACACAGTTTCAGGTTCTTTGTAACCAGTCATTAGAGGTTAAAAAGCTGAAATGCATACCCGTTCGCATTTTCTGCAGTCAGACTGGCGCCCCAGGCGATTAGCATCTGAATCCAAAAGGAAAAAGATTAGCATAAGTACCAAAGGCAGATTCAAATTCACAGCAATTGGAAACCTACTTGACAACACTGTGCATTCCCACCGCATGCAGCATAATGAAGAGCTGTGCTTCCAGCACCTGCAAAGTCACAATAAACCCCCACTTTTGAGTCCATCTTCAACAGTATTAGGAGGTATCTCTTTCTTCTCCAATTTTTTCAGTTTCATTCCTGTGTATGCTATTCTGTAAATCAGAACGGTTAAAATATTGACTCGTGACATTTTTCTGTTTTTTGAGATTTAGATCTCACACTACAACAAGTGCGCAGGAAGTCTTGCCATAATGTAGGGAACCATAACATCTTACGCATTTCATTTCCCCATGTACAATACTTCCAAGCACAAACAGGTTCTCCTTAAAATGTGAACGAAGAACAGGATTTCAGTTTAAGAACCTCAATTAAAAATGAGGGGAGGAGTAAAACAAGATAAATGTAAACAGCAGGGAGCCAGGGACTGAGAGCACTAAGTCTAGCTCAAGTATCTAAGAAGAATTGTGTCGATTGGGTTGTAACCCCTTAGATAATGAAGAATCAAGAAGAAAAGCAAACAGGAGGACGGAGGGATCTATGGCAGAGACAATGAACAGAAACACTCATCAGATGTTGCAAATTTACAAACATAACTATACTGTTAGCATTGAATGAGAAACAATTCCATTTTTTCTGAAGCGAGAAGTGGAAAATCAGCCTTGACCAAAAATGCATAAAGCTAAAGGGGCTTACCTATTAGATCAATCGTGGTTCCATCCTCCACAGTGACCTCAGAAACATAAGCCCCCAAGTCCAAGAGCAATTGCACGCTCTCAACATGCCCATTCAGTGCTGCCATGTGGAGAGCCGTGATGCCTCCATCAGCAGGCTTATTAATTACTTGACTGAGTGCACTGGTGCAAGCAATGAAGCAAGAAAGATATCAAAGCAGCATACAAGTAAAAAATGTTGCAAGTACTAGGGGACTTTGTAACGTACCCCACGTCAAATTCTAAGATTGATTCTTCGCTGCTCGATCTTTGCCGTAACATATTCCACACATTGGGGATGCTAGGTATGTAATCTGCAAGGACGAGACGAATGCACCGAGAATGACCATTCAAGGCAGCTAAGTGGAGTGCAGTTCCCCCATTCAGATAGTCCGCTCTGTGAATCTAAATTCCCCATAGGTTTGTCATGATCTCATTCCAAACATATTCCAAACTACTTGCGGTACTGGAATAGAAAAACAGCCAAGAACAAGTCTTACATTGGCTCCAAACAAAATCAGAACCTGGACAACTTCCCAATGACCATGCTGACAGGCTTGCATCAAAGCAGTCTGTTCACAAGTAGGAAGAACACACCTATTTAGTTCCTAAAGGAATGATAAATTAATCTTGATATTCGCACACTGTAGGTCCTTAAAATATACAAAAGGCCACTTATTAGTTGGTGTCAGAAGGATAGAAAGACTGTAATAACTGCCTATATTCCATGGCTGATAAAAACTAAATCTAACTGCACTCCAGCATTGGTATAACTGTAGCACTGATATTACCTGACCGCGGTAGTTCCTGAGATTTATATCGACTCCAGACTCGAGCAAGAGATATACTATCTAAGGACATGCAAAAATACAATCACCATCTATTAGATTTGATCATGTAAAAAAAAAAAATCAACTTCAGCCTCTTTTAGGAACAGTTTCCAGACTAAATTGAGTTATAGAATACCTCGTGATGGCCCTGAGCGGCAGAGTAATGAAGGGGGGAATTACGAACACCGAAAGTTGAATACCTCGCAAGACGGGGATTATAATCCAACAACGCCTTGGCTTCTTGAAGGTCCCCATCTCTTGCTGCTGAAACCAACCGCTCCCCGGATGCTGAACATCCGAATGAATTCCCAACAATGCTGAGAAACCCCATGACCTTATCTTTACCAATGGAACTATGAATGAAGAGGATAAAGAGCCCTAATTCATCCGCGAAATTACATAAAAGAATTTGAAGGAAAAGAGAAAAGCAAACCTTAATTCTATTCGCGAGACTATTCAGTCCTACCAAACTAATAAGAGCCCTCAACAAAGTCTATCGACGATATCCAAAAGAAATTGGTTGGAGCGGTCAGAATCTCACTAACCCTCGATGTTCCTAGAGAGAGAGAGAGAGAGAGAACTGTTGTTCCTGTTTCAGTATGCACACACCCTCAATTTAGGTAAATTAAGAGCAACCCACTCTGAAACTGCCCATTAGAAAATGACAGTGACAAAGATGGGATGGTTATAGATTAGGTTGAAAGTCCTCGTAAACTTCGAGAAACCTGCAACAAATCAAATTTCTTTACGACAACGTCCGGTTACCGGTTTTCTTAACCAATCCGAAAGTTATCAACTTTCTTTTTTTCACCCCAAAAGGTCACAAACGATACTGAATATCCCCCAGAGAATCCTAAACGCTGATACCCGCCTCTCCATGAGCATGAAAGAAACAAAATCCCCAATAGCAATGCCTAAGGTTTGCCTCAAAAGTAAAAGGCCCCAATACCCAATTTTTCTATCACCCAGAGGAATCAAAACATCCAACACCCATCTCCAAATTCTCACCCCAAAAGAAAGAATACCTCAATTTTCAAAGTCAGATATCGCTCAAAGAATCAAAATTTACGTCGCCCAGAAAATAGATCTCCTTTGTCGGGGAGATTGATCACACTTAGCAGATAATGGACCACAGAATACATGAACTGCATGATTTTGCACAACGGTTAGCTGAAACTTTCCCAAGATAAAAAAGGGCGCAGATAAATAAATAAAGAAATGAAGCGGACGACGTTTTATCGGGGCGGGTACTTTTTACAGCAACCTCCCCAACCAACCCTGCAACAAAAGCGCGTCCCTCATGATTGGAGAATATTAGCCAGTCAACCTGGTAGGTAGACAAATTCCCTCCCGAAAAAAAAAAACAAAATGGTAGGTAGTTTTTTTTTTCTAATTAAAATGGTAGTTAGTTAGGTCGTTCCTCTCTCTCTCTTTTCGACTCTCCCCTCCCTTTCCTCTGGCAGAGGGCAAATGCCGAGTCCACAGGTCCATTCCACAAGCAAACAGCAGAAAAGAGTCCTCCTTGCGGCCGATTCGCCTGCGCTTCTTCTGTTTCACTTCTTTTCTCCTGCCTAGATTGACTTTAAATTTTGTGCTGCTAAAAAAGATATCGTATTAAAATTGGGGACGAGTGATAAAAATAAAAGTACAATTTTTTGATTGTGGTTGCTTGAAGTAGCACAGTAATTATCTAAAAATGGGAGATATTACACAGGAAGAATTGCTTAAATTAGTTTTTTTTTTCTAAGAATTGATTAAATTAGTTGCAACAGAAAATTTTGACCAAAAGGAATGAAATACAAACGAAATAACAATAATACTAACGGACACAAACTTTGTAACACATCTCATTGGTCTAAAGCTCTAGTCTTCCACATTAATTGGGTTACTTGGAGCTTGATAAGAATGCTATTCACGTTCTAATTATTTCCTAGCACCTGCCTTGACCGATTTAATTATGCAACTCCGATAACTAATTGGGAAAATTTGTTGATGCAAAACGAACAGTTTTATGCCTATTTATATAATGACATGGACCACATGGTCATTATCGCAAAACAAATTTTCAAAGGGCTTGCAGCGTGTGAAGGGATCATGTACCTACACAAACCTCTCTTATTCCATATTCATCCCAGGACCGACGAATTTCAAGATTTAATTGGACAGTACGCTGTGCATTAGATAACAAGAAAAGCATCCGTACAGAACGTGTGATGAGTATATGGGGAATACGTCTTGTTAGCTCGATCGTGGTCCCTTCTAAATAATTCTAAACTCACGCCGAAATGAACTCCAAAGTATAATATATACGTGAGAGAATGCCTGCCTGCCCTCGATAAAGTGGGAAACATGAAATGCGAATACAACCTTAAGCCAACGTGTTAAAGTAGGACGATGAGCTCAATTATGGTTGTCTATGCCCGTGCATGGCGGGGCACTTTCAAAGAATCTTCGCGGCCTGTTCTATGTTAATTGTATTCTTCAGTTTAAGAACTTACTATGGTGGACTAAGCGCTGGAATCGTGGTGGCCTTTCATTCAACCAAAGGTGCATGGAGCTTCACCACCACTAATGTTAGTTTTCTCAATGTAACAGACTAAAAATGGAAAGAATCTCGTTCCCTTTGCCTTACAGTGTGCAATGATTACAAGAGAGAGAAAAAGTGCTAACAAAGGAATATTCCTCACTCACTGATAGAATTCGTGCTGCGCAATGGAGCAGTAATTAGTGGAGGAGTGTTGTTCTGCAATGAGTTGGGTCTTCTGATTTGGAGGATGACTGGGAGCAATAAAGGGAACGGGATTGCCTCCGAAGGCCATTCCGTCCGAAGGCCGAATGGACGGTTGAAACTTTAAGTTTCAGCCGTCCAACGCTCGGGAGGGGAGGGGTGTGGGTCCCTATCAGTGCTTGTCGGCAAATCCCGATCGTTGGTTGACCTGAGCAGTGCTGGTCAGTCGTCTATCCGACTTTCGGAGGGAAGTCGCCTTCGGAGGGAATTTGTCCTCGCAATAGAGTCTAATGGGAACGGATTCGGTGCGAAGCCGAATCCGTGCGAAGGGGGTAAGGGACGGCTAGAACGAAACCGTACCCCTTCGCATGGATTCGGCTTCGCACCGAATCCGTTTCCAAGTCTAATAACGTGTAAGGCATAAAAATTATATATTTTCGTAGTCCTCACCCTCCCACGCATGCATTACAGATAATCAATAATTGTATTTCGAAAAGGACTGGATAGTGGATATTACTTCCTTGAGGCTTGAATAATGTTAAAAATACTAATTAATTGGATAACTTATTCTCTAAGAGAGCTAACCTTGAAATGATCAATGATTAACATGTACAATAGAGTTTAAGATAGTAGCTTTTTCTGTGCAATTCTTCTTTCAAATGCCTTAATTTACAAAGGAATTTGAGGTAGTGAGTCGTTGTTTTTTTCCCCCGATAATTTAAGACAATTAGGTGCAGAGAGGATTAGAACATAGCTCGAGTTCAACCCCGTTCTTTTATTTCGATTTGACATCATCTTTCTCGTACCCATTCTTTTTATGTCTGCTGAGTTCAACTTGCAAAACCGGTAATCATCCTCGCATGAAGTGAAGTCAACTTCACGACTTAGCAAAAAGCAAAAAAGTCAACTTCATGAGATAAGGAGATGATGCGACTAATTAGCCTGTGTTAGCTGGGCAACGAAGTCTGTCCGTGAGGGGGTTCACGGAAAAAGATGGTCCCACAGGCGATCAGACACACCGCGTCATGACTCATGGGGGTAGGGAAAACGAAGATCCCAGTTAGGACGGTTCTGACTTCTGAGATCTTGCGCCCTTTGAGGCTTTGAGCCTTCGTTCAGGTAATCTTAGCAATTTAAAATGGACCTAAACCCAATCCCCTAGGATTTTTTCTTTTTCTTTTCTGGACTCAAAAGTACTACCTAGTTAAAACTGGGTTGGGATCCAATGCGACCAGTTGTAATTTGTACATCCAAGAAGGAAAAACGAAATGCAACCAGGTCCGTGGGCCCAAGTTAGGGACTAATAGCTACCCAAATCCAACTAATCCTTTAGAGAAGTGATCAATAGATGGATCTCCTTATAAAATATAATCAGATCGGCATAGCTAAGGTCCTAATTAGTAGGCTAAGGAAGATTGGGCTCTTCGAAATCATCGGCATATCCAGATAGGAAAGTTGACAAAACCTGATTTAGGTTGTGTTTGTGTTGTAAAATTTTAGGTATTGGGTTTAGTGAAAAAGTGAAGAGAGAGGTAGTTTTTTATATTTTTTTTGTAATAAATAGTAATGATTTAATGGAGAGAGAGAGATTATATTGTAATATTTAATTGTGTTAAAATTTTAGAGGAGGTAAAATTTTGGTACACAAACGCAGTTTTAATGTATATAGGAATTTTTTGGAACATAAATGTGACTCATATGCACATGGCCTGGCCGTTCCTCGTTCTGTGTTGGACTTATCTAGGAACTGGTTCAGACATAATGTCCACGTCTTCCGCATCGTATCTTGCACTAATTTTCTACTTCAGCTGCTGGACGCCCATGGTGATATACAATATTTATATATTTATTTCTTGCTTCTTCTTTTTTTCCATGGGATGGGACCGAATTCCATTCGTTTTTCAAAGTTTTCACCTTTAAAATTCCTCGTTTGGTTAGATATAGGAACTAATGTTTGACATTGTAACAAAATCGGAACAAAATAGTTGTTAACAATGATGCGTTGGATTAGTTGGGTTTAAGGAGATCTCTCCTTTTTAGCCACTTTTACATTCGTTGCATCAAATTTTTCCAGCTAGGCACCGACAAAAGTAGGAACCGATTTTATACACGCCTCTCAAATGTTTCAAATATGACCTTTTTGAACGACTGAGCAATGACAGGGTTTTGGCAGGAAAGAGGTTGAAAGTCATTGGGAGTTGCTGATAGTGTTTGGAGTTCGATACATTAGTCAAAAATTGACATTAATTTGAACGAATCCTTGACCAGAAGAACTCCTAAAGCCAGGGTGCTTTAGTGGGTTTGACCAGATCGAACAACAAAAGAGACTCCTGGTCGAAGAATAGTGCTTACACTTTTCATTGCCGTACAAATATCATGAAGATTGGCCAACTATCAATGATGCTGAATTCTAGGGATGTCCAATTTGAATCTTTGAGGTCTAAATAGTGCTGGGTGGACACATCTCAGAGTACAACTGTACAAGGACAGACAGAAGAAACTGCTTAGAGCTAGTTCGAGAAGATATGACAGATCCAAAGCGAATATAGAAAAACTGTCTTGCCTTCTTGTCATGAAGTGGTCTAGCCTGGCAGGGTCAACATGTCATCTGATAATGATCGCCTTATCCTCCGTCCAAGGCAAACTAAAATGCTGTCTAGCAGACTAGCACCACAACTACAATCATAAAACAGAGTACACTTCCATATGCGTGCTCTGTATATCTGTAATCTGTTGTGTTATGAATTTTTCTGCATGAGTGGCGCATGCCAACAGCGCTATCGACAACACTATGTCAGCAGAGCGCATCGCGACAGATAGTACTGCTTCAATAAGCAAAACTCGGATTCATTAGTGTTATAGTTTACTTCTCTTTTGCACAAGCTGCAACCCTTATCTCTCTCCAGAAATATTAATGAAGCGCCATTTGAGGTGTAAAAAGAAAAGGATTTACCATTTTTTTACTAACTAATTTGATGTAATTTTTGTACTTTTTCTCCACACACCATAGATTTCCTCAAAACTGCTGAGGTAACATCACATCCTTTACCAATTGGAAAATGGTATCGAGACTTTTATTTACTTGGGGCACTGTGAGATGCGCGCATTTTCGTGGGTAACCTCATAAACAACAAGGTGTCGTTTCATGAATATGATATAATTAACCTGCGTATAGAAGCCTGTAATGCTTCTTTGCACGCGCAGATAATCCTCGGATATTACAAAAGCAAACCACTCTTGGCAGTACTATATTGTGATTGACATAATTATATATTTTGGGTACAAATTTGCCTAACTAATAGGAGTAAAGTAAAATCCACAGAAGTTAGATGCTCTTCGTGTCTTCCATCTTTGAGTGCGCCTCGAGTGGAAAGACGATCTTGGTAAAGGCTAAAGCCATTACATTGACCTAAGCCATATATTTTTAGGTTTTGAAAGGAACCATTTATTGATTTTTCCGTGAGGTAGATGATACCTAGTCATATGGTGTTTAAGTAGGTCCATATAGGTGTCCGAGTGTACGGGTTTGAATTCAAAAGTGTCATACTAATTATTAACCTTCACAATTTTGAGATGGAAACTTAGGACACGGGTAGCTGTCCATTGTAGTAGGCGAAGTTGTCCCCACAAATTCTCAAAATAAGACTGACCACTTTGTCAAATCCGGCTAGGTGTTTGGTAAAAGAGAAAGAAAAGTCCTATGGCAGCATCTATCCACGAGAGAGGAAATGTGAAAAAATCTATCGAAAGTGTTCTGGAAATGTATAGTTAATCAATGTAAAGAGAGTCCCTAACTTAAGTTTAGAAGTCAACCTCAAATACCAAACCTGCAAATATATCGCGAATTTGAATACGCATCCAATTATATGCAACCTCGTGGTTGTCTATTTTAATTAGCCGTTCAGGGAAACATTGGTCAGGCGTAGGCGTATTGAATCCCAATCATGTGGTCCCTAAAAGGCAAGCATTTGAACTCACTATACGATGCGTGTAGTTTGACACTGCTAAACCAATAAATCCTATATAATTGTCCTTGTTTTAGCTACCGACGAGAGTTTTCGCTCTTCGTCATCGCGTTCCAGATTCTCAGCTGTGCTGTGGATCACAAAATCTCGTTGTGTTTGTCCCATAATTGGAAGGAATTCAAATAATTAACGTCTGAATCTTTTTCTTTTCTCTCAATATTGTCTTCTTCTCGGCAACCTTTCCTTTTAGTAGTTACTATCAACGGTTTGTTGACATATACGGTAGTTTTTTTATAAGTGACATACGGTAGTTACTCGCCAGAGTATAGAGTAATTTAAAGCATTAGAGTACCACATTTTTTAATCAAACAATACTTATATGTATGTTCTAATTCTTCCAAGTTTACTATAAAGCCAAAGTGTCAATGTCTCATAGGGAAACATAATGTGGAGACCCCTTCTTCGATAGTGGGTGTTCGGCTCTGTCGCTGACTTCTTTTTATGCAGCAATAAAAATACGTAAGAAAAGGTGAAGAAAGAGAGTTTCCTGGGGGGCAGAGAGCTTCTGCAACTAATCTTTTAAAATAAGGCCAATTGGCAACCCATTTGAGTGCAGATTTCGAAGAGCAATTCTTTGTGATTGGGTATTAAACGAGCATTGAAGTCGATGCAAGTGTTCCTTTTAAGTCAAACTGAAGAGGCGCATTTCATGAAATCAACCCAGCAAAGTCATCTCAATTTTTTGTCTTTTCTTTATGTTGTTTAACCAATGAATGGGATTGACAGTCTAATTTCCTATCAATGACATATATTCTCAGTTATTTTATGGGCTGTGGAGTGGGTATAATTACTGATTACCCTGTTTTGTAATCTCACCTTCTGGCACCATTTATGTCCAGCCCTTAAACTCGCATTGAATTCTTCATTTCTCTAGAGGAAAAAAAAAAGTGACAAGAAAAGATCTCCGAGAAAGTACTGCTCTTTCTGGGATTCTCCCTTTCGTCGTGGATTTGTTTGCTGGTGCCGCATGGATTTCTTCATATTACATGCCTCGCTCTGAAAGCGGCGTTCTTTGTGAGTTTTCTTAATCTCGCCTAGGAAATATGGACAGTGTTTTCTTAGCAATCAAAGAGAGAAACTATCCTCCTCCCTCACAACCATATTTCCTTTCTCTGCCACCTCCACCACCCCATATTCAATCTGATAGCTTCAATTTGAGCAACAAGGTCAGTCCAAGCATATTGCTAATTATTATAATTCTTGCTATCATTTTCTTTGTTTCTGGTTTGCTTCACCTTCTTGTTAGATTCCTCGCGAGACCCCAAAATAGAGACCCAGATGATATAGAGAGAGTGACTGCTCTTCAAGGGCAATTGCAGCAACTATTTCACCTGCATGATGCTGGGGTTGACCAGTCATTCATAGACACCCTCCCTGTCTTCCACTACAAAGCCATTATAGGATTGAAGAACCCATTTGACTGCGCAGTCTGTCTGTGTGAATTTGAGCCTGAAGACAAGCTCAGGTTGTTGCCAAAATGTAGCCATGCCTTTCACATGGAATGCATAGACACATGGCTCTTGTCCCACTCCACTTGCCCACTTTGCAGAGCCATCTTGCTCCGCGATTTCTCTCCAAATCACAACTGCTCACCTATTGTACTTGTTCTTGAATCTGGAAGTGAGAGCTCAAGAGAAATTGTCTCAGAGGCTGCTCTGGGTAGAACCAATTCAGTTGGCGGAACCGATCCCCATCTGGATTCTCATACTGATAATGATTCGGTGTCTACCCGTGTTGATTTATCGCATAAATCGGGCGAGTTTGCATCAAAAGAAGATACCAGCCTAGCGGTAATGGTGGACTCAGCGGAAAGAGTAGTGCTTGTTAAGCTCGGGAAGTTCAGGAACGTGGATGGTGGTGAAGGTAGTAGCACCAACAACAACGCTGATGCAAGACGGTGCTTGTCTATGGGATCATTTGACTATGTAATGGATGAGAATTCCTCATTGCAGGTACCCATTAGAGCCACAATGAAAAAGCAGTCAAGTAAGAAGCCTTCTTTGCCTCTGACACCTGGCCACAGGCCAGCAATGTCTGAATGTGACTGTGAATCTAAAAGAGATTTCAAGTTCTATGGGTTCGAACCAACCGGGAATGTTGAAGCTTTTGGGGGTGCTGGTATTAGCAATGGCAATGGCAGTGCTATTGGGAAGAGCAAAAGAGAGAGTTTCTCTGTATCAAAGATTTGGCTCCGAGGGAAGAAAGAAAAGCCGAACGCAGCCGTCGAAGCATCAAGGCGGGCAGTTTCATTCCGGTTTCCGTTGCACCAGAGTGTCGTAGCTGCCGAAAATTTGAAAGCCAAAAATGGGAATCTTAGTGCAAGGAGGACTATTTCTGAGATTGACTTTGGAAGGTGGGAGGATGGAGGTATTGAATTGGGTTGTGATGAGGGAAGACAGAGTTGTGACAGTCTAGATTCTCAAACAAATGCTCCATCTTTTGCAAGGCGAACATTATTTTGGCTTATGGGAAAACAGAACAAGGTTGTCCACTCATCCTCAGCTCCCCCTGTTTAATTGCTTTCTATTTTTTATGATTTTCTTAGATAAATTTTCAATTTGATTCCTTATTTGTGGACTGCATAACCGGAAGATCTGTTATAGAGTTGAAAGAGATCGTAATACAGAGTGTTTCAATTAATAGTTCCCCGGATTAGACCAAGGAGGGAGGGTTTTCTTTTTTGGGGGGTGGGGTGGCCACGTTCAATGGGAAAATGTTGATTTTCCTCAACATAGTTGTCCCCCTGTGCTTGTTCAAAAGCCAAAAAAATTTGCTATAAAAATTGGTGAAAAACAACACTTTTTCTGCTAGTAATATCCCAGTCTTGTTTGGAACTCTGTTTTTTTCTTTGTTGTACTTTAATAAATGTGCCGAACGGGTGGTCTTGTAGGGTTCCAATATTCTTTCTATGGCCATTTTAGATGCCATCCTTATTTATAGGTTGCTTCATCCTTTCATCAACAGCAGAACAAGAGGTGAAGAAAATCTGATAGAAAGTAGTTGGGCCCTCGATTTGTAGTTGGTTATCTGAGAACCATCATAAATGTTATCGAGGAAATCAAAATTCGAATTGAAGACGAGTTGCTCTTTCGTTTTCTTTCGATTGCTCGTTGAACCCTGAAAGCTGAGTGGAAATTGCAGAGGGAGTTCATTTTGGTTACAGGCTGTTTGCATCTAAGCAGACGCAGTTTTTCACCTGCAAAGATTGGACCGTATCGAGGGACTACAACATTAATGGCTGATGATAATGAGGTCATGGGTACAGTTGGACACCGCTGTCTGGTTTAATTTGCGGCACCTAACCCGTCCTCACATGCTTTCGTCTTAAAAAAGATGTTCAAAAGAGACCATTTCCTTTATACATTTTTTGTTTTGTTTGGGGCTCCTATATACCTCACTTGTATCGTGGGTCTGTTTCCCGCTTAAACACCCACCACACCACAGCCCCTTCACTTTCTTGCATTTCTTTACTCGTGCGTGCATACACGGCATTCAAGTCTCTTTTTGCTGCTCAAACATTTTGGCTTAAACTTGACTTTTCAAAAGCTTTAATTCATAAAGCCATAACGTTCACTAATAGAAATGTACAAATTGGAGCCTGTGTAATAGTTTTGCTAGACATATTCTAAGTACAATGATTGGGTTTTGGCCGATCAAAATCGTGGTACCATACCAATGCAGTATAATTAGAGTTAAGGAGAATGCTTTTTTTTTATGTTTTCTGGTACATGGAAAGTTTCTTCTATTTATATTTAGCATGGATATTTAGAATAAATCATAAATATAAAGTTAGGGATTCGAATCTCGACCGCTAATAAGAAATTGAATTAATATACTTCGACAATGGACCGTTAAATCCTGCAAATGAAGTTTTCTGTTGTCCAATCCTCCTCTACTCTCTTTGACTCTTTCCCTGGCCCCGGTGGGGCTCAAATTGGCATAGGCCTAGGCCCAGGCCCATCTTCGACTTTCAAGCATTCCTGCCATATATTACCGAACCGAATGTTCTAGAAGAGCAGCAGGTTTGTTTCAACGAAATAAGTTTTCTGACGTAAAGCATTTCAGGCAGAAACGTAAAAAGTTATCCGAGTGAGTCATTTTCACCGAAACCGTTTTCTCCGTAATCGTAGAAAGGTTTCGGGTGCGTTTGTGTATCAAAATTTTACCCCTTCTAAAATTTTAACACAATTAAATATTACAATATAATCTCTCTCTCCCCATCAAATCATTACTATTTACTATAAAAAATATAAAAAACTACATCTCTCTTCACTTTTTCACTAAACTCAATACCTAAAATTTTAACAACACTAAAATTTTACAACACAAACACAGCCTCATTTACGTAAAACGTTTTCTGTTGCAAAACAATTTCGGTCAAAAGTTTTTTACGACGAAACTTGCAAGAGTTGCACGGGTGTTAACATTTTAGGAAGAAACATAGGAATAATAAACAAAGGCCCAGAAACAGTGAATATAGTGCTTAAAGGCCCAAAACGGGTTCCTTCTCGTCCTCGGCGCAGATGAGCTTCCAAACGAGTTCAAATTCGTCAGCTTCCTTGAGCAGAAGGATCTGCTCACCTCCTTCCTTATGCCAAACCTACGCAATAAACCAGTCAGTCAGCCCTCGCCACCACCTCGGACTCCCGTTGAAGTTGGCATTTGAGCTGTTTTGACATGGAAATACCACTTCGTCAAAGTCTTACCCCAAACCCCCGGCCTTCGAGAAGCGACTCTGCTGTAAATAGTCATTTGCGAGTTTAGGTTCGCAGCTCGATCGTCCGAGTCTTCCACTAACTTCTTCCCTAAAAGAGTTTCCTCCTTCAGTACGACTGTGACCAATGAGTGGTTGTCCGAAAAAGGCAACAGATGGACAACCAGTATATTAAACTTCAGTCACGAAAACCCAAGACGTACCACCGTAGAGTGATTTTATCAAGAAAGAATCAAGGTAAGGATAAAAAAAAATGCACTACGAGAAATTTGGGATGTTCGGGACCAAAATTTGATCTGCCACAGAGAAAAAAAAGGACCATTTTCCATTTGAAGATACAACAAGAAAGGAACTCCATTTCTAAGGTATCAAACAAGAAACAACTATGGTTATGTTCGTTTTGAGAAAAAAATGTTGAATTTTAGAGAAGTTGTGAATTTTTATGTTGAATAGTGTTTTATTGGTGTTTGTGTAAAGTGGAGAGAGAAATGATTTGATGTAATTGTTTAATAAAAAAAATATTGGAGTTATGTGAAAAAGTATAGAGAGAGAAAATTTATGTTGAATAAAAAATTAAAAATTTGTTGGAGATTGTGTAAAATGTATTGGTTTTTGTGTTTGAATTCTGAATATGTTCGGTGGTAGAATTGTGAATATACTTAGAATCCTGAAAAAATGGTGAAAACGACCATACTCATGCCTTTCTGAATTTTGAGGGGACAATCTTATAAAAAAAAAAAAGAATTCTGAGGGGACAACGAATTGAGATAGATATCGTGTAAGTCACTTTCTCAAAAGAACCAATTAATCAAATTAGCACAACAAAAAATGGAAATTAAAAGAGAAAAAAATGAGAGGGCAATATTTTTGTTTACAGTTGACGATTTCCCACACGTACAAACAACGATAAAAGAAATAACAAAGACAGGAAACAGCTATCAAGAAAAAAAAAACAATTCAAAAGGCAAGGGCGACCCAATATAATATGAAGATTTTTTTTATAATGTGATAAATCCTAATATTAAACGTAAAAGTGTTATTAACATTAGGTAAAAGCTATTTCTTTTAACTTCAATAAATATAAAATGCTTCCCGAACAAATATCATATAATTAGTAACTTTCGCATGTAAAATCCTGCTATTTTCTGTCCACCATTACATGATATTGACGACGAAAATTATTAACAATTTTTTTTAGTACCAAGAAAAATCAGAGTATTCATTTATATGTACCGAACTCGGAATGATATGGTTCAATATCTGTATGAGTTGGATTCAATGTCATAGTAAATCTCAGAGAGACTGACTGGCCCGTTGACCAGCCCTCATTTAAGTTACGAATTTTTTGTGCAACTGGTGGTTTGAACCTCTTAGTGTATGTCTACTGCCTAACCCACACTTTCAAGGGGCCTACTGCCACTTGAGCTACTCGAATGGATTAATTATCAACAATTTCGTGGCCAAGAAAGAGACGGGAATTGAATTTAGGTGCGGTTTGTTAGAGTTCCTCTATAAATTGGCAGGCAAACGTGATTCTTTTTGCAGCACAAAGTAGGAGAGCTACAAACTCAGCAAAGAGTTGTATTCGAGGTAAAAGAAAAATGGGAGTGGTTATTCGTGCTTTGATGATGGTGACCATGGCATTATGTCTGATCACTTCAGTTGCAAATGCTGCGCAGGGAACAGCTACTTTCTACACACCTCCTTATGTTCGTGAGTACTCTTGTATCTACTAATCCAATACTTTCATACATACAATATATATATATGTATGTATGTATGTATGTATGTATGTATGTATGAATTATTAGAGCTAAAATCACCTTAATGAACCAAATACACCGAGGCAATCTGTTCTAAATCATTTCTATCTTAATTTTACTAACCTTAATCTCTCTAAAGGTGTGTATATATATAATTTAATGACACAGGTCTCGCATTATTGTAATTTGAATTTAATTCGTGTCTGAACTTGTCTCATAAGCTGATGACCATTAAAGTCTAGCTGAAACACTATGGGTGTTGAATTTGCTTATTAGTGTGCTTTCACAGCCTCTTCGTGCTACGGCTATCAACAAAATGGCGTCATGATTGCTGCAGCAAGTGATGTAATATGGGGTAAACGGGCAGCCTGTGGAAGAAGGTACAGAGTCAGATGTATTGGACCTACAAACAAGGGCGTGCCACCTTGCAAGGGTGGCAGCGTTGTGGTTAAAATCGTCGATTACTGTCCACGACGATGCGGGGGAACAATCGATCTCTCTAAACAGGCTTTTGCCCAAATAGCTAATCTTGATGCTGGAAAGATTCAAATTGAGTATACCCAGTAAGATCAACCCACAATTACTCAACGTTTTCCATTGCGTAAGGTGCAAAAAATATATTTGCAGAAAATATAATTCGCAATTGCTTCTGTATTTGTCATCCACAGGGTTTGAAGCTCTCCAAGACCACGGCGGCCTCTTAGCTCAGCGACTTATGGTATAAGGATGAACCTTGAAATGAGTAGCTGATCAGAGTGGAAGCACTTCCTGTCAAGCGTGCCATGTCGAAGTAAAATCAAAAAAGTGTACGTGTTATCTATATCCAATGCAGTAAAAGGAGGCCTTACGCTTAGAAAATAAAAGGAGGCCTTACTATTTCAGTATCATACTTAAACCAGGAATAGGCCACAAGATTCACTATAAGCCAATATTACTTGAATATGTAGCCTGCTTGCTCATGTTCAATCTAATTTTTAATATACTTAAGGTCGTACGGTACGATTCGATAATGTTTGAGTAAAGAATTACAGAAGATCATGATTCATGTCGTAATAATTATATACTAATATTAAATGCATGTGTTTCGAGATAAATTCGTGCCTCCCTAATAATAAAACCTGCTTTCGCTTTTCGAAAAGAAAAGTTACCGAATTTAAACTTTTTTTTCCTTAGGGTTGTTTCAACTTAAAACGTTTTCCATGAGAAGATGTAAAACATTTTTCGAGAAGCAACTAGCGAGTCTTGTGTCATTTACGAGTATAGATTCGCATGCAGCTCGTCCGAGTCTTCCACTAATTTCTACCATAAAAGTTGAATCCGAGGGCACGGCTGCCATGATCAAGGAGTAGTAGTTCGTCCAAGTCTCGAAAACCTAAGTTTTTGTAATGATATATAGCTGCATCGGTGAGGAGGAAAAAGTAATTGCTTTGAGTTTTCTGAAATATGGCATCGGCTTAGTTGCTATGTATATTAGATCCTAAATTCTGTCTCACTGTTAGAAGAGTACTACTCATATCCATGTCCAGCCACGGAAAAATCAAAAGCTACCTCTATAGTCTATTCTTTCCGCAATTGATGCCGTAATGCACTAAAGCCTACTGCATTGATCAGGACGACTGCCTTACGATATAAGTACGTGCTTGAAGACAAATTCAAGATGCCCGTCCAATCAAAGGTGCTTTCAAAATACTATACTGGTATAGAAAAACTACCGAACTTGCAATTTATCAGTGTAAGACATTTTCAACGAAAGAGTTTTCCTAGAAATCGGAATAGATTTACTTCAACTAAAAAGTTTTCTGCAGCAAAACATTCTAATTTCTAATAAGAAACATATTACAACATGATATTTCTGCTACTACCACAACTGTTGTTGCCTCCGTTCAACATGAAGACGCTTCTGCCACGTCAGGGATATTCTCAGCTACTTTATTCGACACTGGGCAGTAGATATTTTTTAGTCCGTTATTTCAGTGCTCTGCTGTACATGATGAGCTGTCCTTGTGCTCTGTCCTTTGTATCGGTGCAGCAGAGTTTGTTAGCCTTTCTGTTACGTACATAGGCTTCTAGTACATTCTTCTAATTCTTTGGCACTTGTATATAAGTAGGACTATTCTTTTCAATGAAATACAAGGGAGAAATTCCACAGACCATCGTCTTCTTCTTCCTCTGTCTTTCATCAATTTCTTGCTTTCTTACAAAACACGTATAGAATTTGGGCATAAAAGCACAAACGATAAATAAAGGACATAAAAGGCCCGAAACGTACGTGCTCATTCTCCTGACAGCCCTTGGGCACAGGTGAACTTTCTAAAAATTCAAGCCAGTCCAAGTCCAACCAACATACTTTTAAAATGCCCGATAAAAAAGCCCGTCTTTAAGATGGTTGGTGAAGACAACTACGCAAGATAACTTAGATAACTGTTCAAGCTCCAATGTCTAACCATGCGGTAATTGAGTGTTCGAAGAGAGAAAAGCAAGGAGCAGAGTATGAAAAAGACTTATTGTCCATTAAAACAACATCAAGTCTAAAGATATGTGGGTAGACTATATATATTGTGTCAGGTTCATTTTGAGTTATATATCTTGTAAATCTACCACTCATTCCAAAAGCTTAAACGGATAGGAAGAGAAAGATTTTATTATTTGAATTATATTCTCTAACCATATCTCTCACGTGTGGACCAGACTCTCTTTTAATTAGGAAGCACAACACGTGCAATATTTAATTGAAATTGAGGTGAAGTACATAGTCAGGTCTTGAACTCATAATTTTATTATTTGAATTATATTTTCTAACTCTCTCTCACGTATGGGTCAGACTCTCCTTTAATTGGAAAGCACAAAATGTGCAATATTTAATTGAAATTAGGGTGAAGTACAGAGTCAGGTCTCGAACTCATAATCTTGTCTCGGATACTATGTGAATCTATTACTTATCTCAAAAATTTAAGCAGATAAAGAAGAAGACGACTTTATTATTTAAATTATATTTTTTAATATATCTACTCGTTTTTTCTATTTTTCAATGGGGCGGAGAGGTGCTGCCGAACTCTTGTCATGATCATTTTGGGTGAAAATGATTTACCCACCACTAGCATCTGAACCTCGGTCGGTTACCTCAAGTAGTGAACACCCTTTCATATTAAAGTAATTAGTTTCGTGGCGCCAAAAAAAATTTGAAGAAGATATTTCTCGATTCGTCGACGACGACTTTACAAACGAGCAATAATTTCCATGCATGATGCGGAAGGATCTGCTAACCTTGTTTATTATAGCGAACCCTACGCACTAAACCAGTAGGTCTTGCTGTGCTCCATAACATGCAGAGGCTGCCAATTAAAGAAAATTACGTGGGCTTTGGGTTTTCACTGAGGACTGAATATATATAAGGTATGTTTGTATATATATATCCTTAAGGAGATAAGGGGGATTATAGAAGGTGGCAGACCCTTCCTCCGTTCCTCGGAGGGCGTCTGGCCTTTAACTTTCAAAATGAGCTTCAAGACAAATTCATGCATCTCCAATCAAACGGTATTTTCAAAAGGAAAACTACAGAATTTGGTAATTTCAGCTGTATCTCTGTTTCATTAACGTAAATAGTTTTCCGACGTAAAGTATTTTCGGACGAACACTACAACAGATTAGACTTTTAGCGAAGAATTTTTCAGCGACGAATACAATTTCGTCGTTGAAAGTAGAGTTTCAGCGACGGAATATGAGGTTCGTCGCTGATTTGGAGAACGGAACTCCTTCAGCGACGAACCAGGAAAAATCGTTGCTGAAACCTCCGTTCGAACGAATTAAATCCGTTCGAACTAGTAGAAAAGAAATTATATTAATAAATAATTACACGCAGATTAGTTCGAACCAAATAATGACGTTCGAACAACATATATTTTCTGTCACGAACTATTTTCGTCGCAAAACTAAAACGGACCGCTCGAACTGATTGGTCAGTTCGAACAAACTATTTTCGTCGCCGAATCATAATCTGTTCGAACAAAGTGTTCGGTTCGACCTAGCATTACTTGTTCGAACGAGATAGGAATATGTTCGAACCTGAGACTGGTGTCCATCTGTGATTAGTTAATATAAAGACGCGCCAATTTTCATATACGTGTTCGAACAGACAATCAGTTCGAACGAATGTGAATCGTTATAGTCTTTTATTGATGACTGAGGCGTTGCAGGCGACGTCTTTTCTTTGCCTGCAACGCCTGATCTAGTTCGAACGAATGTAACGAGTTCGAACCAGAATACGAAACGTGTCCCTTTATTATTTGTTATTGATTGAGGCGTTGCAGGCGACCTCTTTTTTTTTTCTGCAACGCCTGTACTTGTTCGAACTACGTTTCATAGTTCGAACGATAATGCAGGATTCCGCCACATGGCAATTGTGTTCCTTTGATTTGTGCCATCTGTGCGTAGTTGGTTCGAACAACATTGTCGTTCGAACAAAGTAGAAACGTGGCCCTTTTTTACTCGTCATTGATTTTGGCGTTGCAGGCAACGTCTTTTAATTTCCTGCAACGCCTGACGTAGTTCGAACTAGTGTAAAACGTGGTTCGAACTACAATGCAAGATTCCGCCACATGGCAATTGTGGACCTTTGATTTGTGCCATCTGTGCGATGTTCGTTCGAACGGATAGGTGAGTTCGAACGAGTTTCCAATCGTCGTCCACCTCGCGAACCGTTCTGGTTTGTTTTAAAAGCTAACTGTTCGAACCAAGAGGCGATACTCTTCATAAACTCTTCATAAAAACGGCAATTTCGTAGCAAACATTTCATTCGATCGGTAGAGGCTTCCATTTTCTCCACTCCATTTTCTCATCTTCCTTCCTCAGGTACGTAGGATTTTATTTCATGGTTCGTTATTTTACATAGTGTTCGGTCTTGAACTTCTACTATGAGCATGCATTTTGCTTCCTTTCATACCGATAGGATAGCATTTCATTCCGCTAGTATCATTTTCCTTTTATCTATGTTATCAACCGTGAGAATTTTAAGTTTCGAAACGTAACACTTTTTCCGAGCATAAGATTTCAACGAAAACATTTTTCCTGAAATCGTGAATAGGTTTAACTGACGTACACAGTTTTCCACAGATAAAGGGTGACAGCGTTCTTCGAATATCAGATAAATTCCGTACGCTCCCAAGAAAAAAAAAAACTCTTTCAATATCAGGCCCGTTTGATCATAATAATAATTAATGATTTGCCTAATGTCCCACCGTCACTCAACCAAAAGTTGTGTATTGGGTCGCATGCAAGGAATGCTTTTTTTTTTGGTTCCTAGGCAAACGCATAATTTTATTAACAAAAACAAAGTTGCATTGAGAGGTACAAAGGAAAGCATGGGCTCCTAAGAAAAATACAATAATCTTTATAAGGGCAGCTAAAAGCTAGGGCATTAGCCCAACTAGCATATAAACAATTCCGCCATAAAATGTACAAACGAGTCATAAATGCCCAACATAGACGAGAGAAGTCATTGGGCATGGATGAGCTTCCAAACAAGTTCAAGCTAGCCCAATCAAACTATATGCAAAAAAATGGATAAATGCAAAATCAGTCCCTATGCTATATGTAAAAATTGATTTAGTCCCTGTGATATGAAAATCATCGATTTAGTTCCTGTGATTCTATTTTCGGTTGTTATTGGTCCTCTATCAGGGACTGATTTTATCACTTTCTGAAATCACAGGGACTAAATCGATATTTTTCATATCATAGGGACTAAATCGATTTTTGCATATAGCACAGGGATCAATTTTACATTTATCCCATAAAAAAGCCTATTTTTTAAAATCACTCGTAAAGAAGAAAACTATTCCAGTTAAATGGCTCCATAATGGGCCAGCTGGGTCTGTTTTCATTGATGCTGAACCCTGAAAAATAAAAACAATTCGGCCATAAAAGTACAAACGATAAATGAAGGCCCAACACGGGTTTCCTTCTCCTAAAGACGGCAGTCCTTGGGCATAGATGAGGTTCCAGACACGTTCAAGCCAGCCCAATCAAACAATTGTGCTATTACCATCAAACGTGTTTTCAAAATGCCGTACAGAAAAACTGCAGAACTTGGAATTTAGGTAGTATACTGGTTTCAACGACGTAAAGTGTTTTTGAAATAGAAGTTATGCTGGGTTTGTGTTCTAAAATTTTACTTCCTCTAAAATTTTAACACAATAAAATATTACAATATAATTTCTTTCTTCTATCAAATCATTACTTTTCACTACAAAAAATATAAAAAATTATCTCTCTTCACTTTTTCACTAAACCCAATACCTAAAATTTTAACAACACTAAAATTTTACAAAACAAACCCACCCGTAAAAAGTTTTATCGATGTTAGAAAATGTTTCCCGGGAGTAATCAGAAATAGGTTTGATTCGAGGTAAAAAGTTTTCTAAAACAAAATATTTTACAAATAAACATGTAAAAAATTGGGTATAAAAAGCACAAACGATAAATGAAAGGCATAAAAGCCCAACGCAGGTTCCTTTCTCCTGTAAGAGAGTTATTGGATACACAGATGAGCTTCAAGCCAGCCCAATCAAACATATAGTTAAAATACCCCTTAAGTTGAAGTATGCATGCCCATTCCCCAATGATGATGCAGTACAAAGTTGAAGCTGCTCTTTTCCGTTCTGTCTTAAGGATTCCCGGAAGATGAGAAGACTTTTCGTGGCTCTTAAGGGCCGTCAGATCATACAAAACCGATAGATGGGTTAATTTGGGTATTCTCAGAGGCGGTTCGGTATACAAAAATTTTCAGAATTTTTTTTGAATTCTCAAAATATAAAATATTTTACAACCAAACATCATTTTTAACACTACATAAAAATAATTAAAACACGACATAACAATAAAATTAACATCACCTAAAAATTCTCAAAATACATCTAAACCTAACAGGTTCGAGTAAAACTTTTTTTTTGGTCTAAGAAGTTTATAGTTAAGTGATCTTATCCGCTTAGAAAAAGAAAAAGTGATCTTATCCATATGTTAAGGTGTCACATCTTTCGATGCAACGTGCGAAGATGGTACGCACTTTTAGGCGTAGAATTTCCTTGTCGTGGAGTTTATATACATATGATTAGTTAGTTTATTAAACTGACAGGTCAAAAAATATCTTGATTTCAGTGGGTAAAATTTTGGTTGCAAACCCAGCCAAGGATACCTTTTTTTTTTTAAAAAAATCTTAGCATTTCCCTCCCTAGTCAGTTTCCGATTTGTTTTGTAAAGAATCGCGACGGTATCTAGAAGTTTCCAAATCGAAATGCTCTATGCTAATATTAGCTGAAATGCTATATTGTTCGGTGAATATATTCTCTTTAACAATCGTGTACGTATATACTTACGTTATATTGGGCATGTTTGAGACCTCAAATATTTGGGGTCTCAACAAATCGGACAAACCAAACAAACTTCAAAATTTTTAACTTTTACACCTACACACTTCACTTTTCACAAACCCCAATAAATCTCAATAAAGTAAAGATTCTCAAAATTTCGAGAATATTCCCCAATATTTTGACAAACAAACATCCCCATTGTACCCATTTTTAGGATTGAAGACTAAACAAGTTTTTTTATAGTAATATTAAAAAAGGTTTCAAAATAATTAAATTATTTATTTTAATTTTTATTTGTTCGATTAGTATTTGCAGAAAATAATACATTAAAAAAACTCGTGTTGGCTTCTGAGAAAATTGTACAAAAAATTAATTTTGTCTACTAAATACTAATAGGAAGTCTAGAAGGAATAAAGCAGAACCCCCTTAAATAATGCCATGGGGCCATTTGTTAACAAGAAAAGTAGGCAGTTTTGAAATTTCTTGTTTAGAGGCTGGGGTTAGGAGTATTGTGAAAATTTTGTGTGTTTTGAGAATTTTTAGGTGATGTTAACTTTATTGGTATGTGTGTTGTAGTTATTTTTATGTGAGGTTAAAAATGATGTTTGGTTGTAGGATTTTTGTATTGTGAGAATTCAAAAAATTCTGAGGATTTTTTGTTAAACGAACAGCTCCTTAGTTTTTTATTCACCCAAAAACAAATCCGTAGTTTTTCTTCATTTTTTTAAAATGTTTTTAGCTGTTTTTTTGTGTCCCTATTGATTTTTGCGCATCCTGCGCTTAGGGGTGTTCATTTGCACCGGCGGTTACCGTTTTAACTGCTAAAATCGCTACCGGTAAGGGTGGTTATTGTGCCTTAGCGGTATGTGATTCCGTCAATAGCGGTGACGGTGACGGTTTTTGCCAAACCGTCACCTACACTACCGTTAACCACCCCTAGTTGAGACTTGAGATAAATATTGATTATGTGACATGCATTTGTTGGAATATGTTAGTTGGTTTATGTCACATTGTTAGACACTTTTATTAGACTTTAGTTTTTATGTTTGAATATTATATTATGTTATACTTTTGGACAACTTTATAGTTGTTATGATTGTTAATTATTATGATTTTATATTTGAATATGTTATGATATTTGTCCATTTGATATGATTATTGATTATGATATTGTGTTGGAAATTTAAACAGCCTAAAACAGTGAAAAAAAATGAAAAAGCTCAAAGAAAAAGTTTTTTTTTTTGCACAACGGTTATACGGTTTAAGCGGTTATCGTATAACCGTTACCGTTAATACCGTCACTGACAATAGCTGTTATTGTGCCTTAACGGTGCGGTGAAAGTGTCAATTATGTGATTCCATCAATTGCGGTGACGGTGACGGTTTTTGTCAAACCGTCACCTACACTACCATTAACCACCCCTACCTGCGCTAGCTCAAAAAACTGAAGAAAACAAAATAATATACTTTCCTTTGACAAACTAACGGGTAGTGGCACATTAATACATTGCACCATTAAATTATACTCTTAAAAATTAATAAATTGACAACAATATCATTACTATATACAAAATGAATCAAGAGTATTATCGTCATTTAGTCTCAAAATTTAAAAAAGGGATAAATGATATTTTGGTCCCTCTGGTTTGGGTGAAAATCAAATTAGTCCGTTAACAATTTTTTTCATCAATTGGGTCCCTGTAGTTTGCATGAAAACCAAATTAGTCCCTTATCAATTTTTTTCATCAATCGGGTCCCTGATCTTTACATGTTTTTATATTAAGTTCTTCCGTCCAAATCCGTCCACTGACTTAACGGTAAGTGTCAACTTGATCTGCTCGGGATGGAGAGCTGAGAGGATCGAAAGGCCCGAGCAGGTCGGATTGCTTGTGCTCGGGATGCTCGGACTACTTTTATATAGCCTTTGCAAGAGCGGCTTTGCTGCTCGGGCCTCTCGATCTGCTTATGCTCGGGATGCTCGGGCTGATTGTGCTAGGGATGTCAGGTTGCTTTTGCTCGGGATGCTCAGACTACTTTTATATAGCATTTGTGCGCGCGGCCGACCTACTCGGGCCTCTCGATCCTCTCAGCTCTCCATCCCGAGCAGATCAGGTTGACACTTACCGTTAAGTCAGTGGACGGATTAGGACGGAAAGACTTAATATAAAAACATGTACAGATCAGAGACCTGATTGATAAAAAAAGATTGATAAGAGACTAATTTGATAGCAGCCGACCTGCTCGGGCCTCTCAATCCTTTCAGTTCTCCATCCCGAGCAGATCAGGTTGACACTTACCGTTAAATCAGTGGACGGATTTGGATGGAAGGACTTAATATAAAAGCATGTAAAGATCAGTGACCAGATTGATGAAAATAATTGATAAGGGACTAATTTGATTTTCACGCAAACCACAGGGACCCAATTGATGAAAAAAATTGTTAAGGGACTAATTTAATTTTAACCCAAACAACAGGGACCAAAATATCATTTATCACTTTAAAAAAATGATTCAAAATGTTTAAAATTAATAGTTAAAAGATAATAATTTAGAACCCAAAAAGTAAAATCTACACCCAAATAATATCGGGAACACGTCCAACGTGACGTAAGGCAACAATCGGGTAATACCCAAAACTAGCCCACAGTTTTACATCCTTTGCCCCTTGAATACATATCCATTATTGGCGTCGCGTTCTCTCTCTCTCTTTACCTCTCGCTCTCTCGGATATCGGAATTGCCTCTCTTCTTCGAGTCTCTCCAATCCCTCTGATCTGTAACAATCCAGGAACCCCCCTATGGCTTCTCAGTACCACCCCCAACTCCACAACCAAAACCAAACACCTACATCGCCCACACGCCCACCGCCATCTAAACCAAACGCTAGGGTCCTCTCCCTCCTCCTTAAGGTTATCATCATGACCCTCCTCACCTCCCTTTTCTTCCTCTTCCTCGGCTTCGCCTCCGCCGCCTTGCTCTTCCTCCACCTCTGCTTCTCTTCCCACCGCCACCGCCACCGCCGTCCTCCTCTTCCGTCAACCCCCTCTTCGGGGCTACTCCCTGGAGACCTCGACATCCTCCCACACTTCAGATTAAAACTGCTCAATCCGACGAACGGCGCGTTTCAGGAAGAAGAATGTGTGGTCTGCCTCGACTCCTTCTGGGATGGCCAGTGCTGCAGGAAACTTGCGGCATGCGGTCACATGTTCCACAAGAGGTGCGTAGACTCGTGGCTAGTTAAGGTCGCTGCCTGTCCGATTTGCCGGGCTCGTGTTCAATTAGATGCGGAAGCCAAGGGTTCGATGGCCGGTTCGGAAGAGGATGAGGATAAGCAGTTGCGGGGGGTTTGGTAGGCTTGTAATTATTGAGTTCTGAAACCTTACAAAATTTTGTACGAAATGTAATTTTTGCTCCCGCTTCCTGTTTTTCTGTCAATGTACAGTTCCCTATATAATATTATCGCAAGCATGTTTTGATTTGTATTTTCTTCTATTATCGTCTTCTGTTATTTCTCTAGGATGAGTCTCGTTTAGTTGCACAGGAAAATCTAAATTTAGGTAAAAAGTTAGATTTTTATAACTAGATTTTCATTGTTTAGGCACACCTTTTCAATTGTGAAGCTCTCTCAAAATGTGTATGGCATTGCTAATTGGGGTTTTGATAACAATTGAAGATAATGAATGAAGGGGAGAAAACCAAAAGATTGATGCTAGTTGGAAACTGCAGTTCTTTAAGCCATATGTTACTGAAAGTCTCGACCCTTAGGGAAGTTGGGAGAACTTTGGTGCGCTTTGCTAGAGTCATTGAAGCTTCATTTGGATCTGGGAATGAACGAGGAAAAGAACTGAGTGAAAGCAAATTGCTCTCTATCTTTTACTAACTTAGGTTCCTTTATTAAACAAGGTACACTTTCTCTTCCTCGGCTTGCACTCTGACCAACATTGAAACGCAGGGGAATGGTAAACCTTTTTAGCATCATTTTCTACCGGTTCCCTGTTTTCTCAACCTTACTGTTGTCTTTGTTGAAACAGTTGTGTCCTCACGGAGCACTTCACCTTATGTTTAGTTCACTATTTCAGGAAACAAAAGAAAAAGAAAAGGCAGCTAAATTATAAAAAATTCTCTTATTTTCCAATGTTTTCTCTTTCCGTGGGGAGAGAAAGAATCATTTTCTAAACATGTGAACATATATTTTTTATTTTCCTGTAGACTGTGAACAGAACAAGAATACTAGTCTTTTGGTATTTTCCTTAAAATCTTCCAGCAAACTTTATGAAGTTGGGGCGTGACATTTGTGAAGGGGAAAGAAAGAAACTCTACATGAGATTTTTGCCAAGGGAAAGTAGAAAGAAGGATAGTGAGCTCTTTGTTAGTTTTTTCGGTTGATTCTCTAAGCAAGGTTTGCTTAAGGGTATTGGCTTCAAGGTATTAACAAGTGTCTTGTTCCATCCAACTGCGACAATGATGAGTTTTTCCTTGAGGGTTTGGTGAGAAGGGGATTTTTGTGTCTTCTTAAGTTGTTTCAGGTGTTCCCTTAAAAAGTATGATTAAAGTAGCTGGCAGAGCAACTCGGGGTAATTGGTTTGATGGTAGGTAATCTTCTCAACTTGATTTGTTTTCCGAATGAAAAAGATAACTTGAGAAGCATATTTTTCAGATTATTGCAAAACATTCTTATGTGTGGGATAGTTCATTGCCCCGCTGTGCACTGAAAGAACACTTGTCGGCCAAAAGTTAAATGAAATATTGGAGGCTATATGTGTGGATAGTTCATTGCTCCAGCTCTGCACTGAAAGAACACTAGTCTGCCAAAAGTTAAATGAAATATTGGAAGCTATCTGGTCCTTTTTGGAGTTTACGTGATTAGAGCTCAGTTTAGGATTCTCCTTCGACCGTCTTCTTGCTAGTCGGATGTTTCATTTGTATTGTTGGGACTTTGTGATGATCCCGGTGATTCTGCAAAAGACAAGATAGGCCAGCCGGGAAGGCCTCGATTTATGCCTCGTTCTTGCCTGCTCATAAATGGTTATCTGTGATGGGATGCTGCACTCTGTAATTTGGCTTCCGCATTCAGTAAATGGTTATCAGTGTATGTCTCCGTGTTTTGGTTTGTTGGGATGGAGAGGAAGGGGCTGGGGGAAGTATCTAGGATATGAGGCAGTAACCACCGAAAAGATGGGACATTGGTTCCATGCAGAATGATTGAGTTGAAAGAACGTTGTTTTCCTATGTAGTTCCTTTTCCTTGAGAATGAATGTACTGGAAATGCCGTTCTCTCTGTAATGCAGAAACTTTTGGGATCATGTTGGTGGATTCGAGGTGAGCAGTTATTTATAGATGTGTAGATGAGCTGAAATAGGATCAGATGGATGTTCCCAAGTTCAGTTGCAAAGAACTACAAAGTTTTGTACGATCTTTTTTTAGTTAGTTGATGATGGTATCTCTTGATATCTGTTTAATAACTGCGTGTTCCTCTTAACTGGCTGAACATAGTTTCAAGCACATTTGGCGCGCGTCATTTGTGTGAGTTGTTTAAGGGGAAATCTTCCTTTTTACAACTGGAGAGTTGATTATCTACTGCTGTGTCGGAATTCTGTTTGTCTGCATCAGTTTGTAAGGGATTACATTTCGAAATGAAGTTATGAAAGAGCTAGACTATAAAAAAATTCAGGGGAAACATAGAAGGTGTGGCAGTGGCTCTGACTCTCTGAGCGTGGGTCGAGTGAGGGGCGCTGATTTTGGCTGTGAACGCCAATGGTTTCCGAAGCCTCACAGGATATAGGACGAGGTTTTGATGATTCTCCTCATGGTCTTATAAGCTGTCGGTTTTATACACCAAGTCAAACATCTTGCTCCAAAATGCCTGTTTGGGTTGGGAAATCTCTTCTTTAATTGATGTTGTAGCAGTCAATAGTTTAATATTTTTCATCCGTTTGGGCTTAAGAAGGAACTTTTGCGTCAGAACCTCGGCCGGCCAATGTGCAAGATTAGCCATCCCTTTTATTTGTATAATTGGCGGTGCTTTATTTTAGATTCCCTCTGCAGAAGACGATATCAAATATTTTGACATTATTTTAATCCTTTTGATAATTGATCCCCCGTGTTTCGTGTCTTAAAACTGACAATAACTACACTCTATGAAGTGCTGATACGTCTTTCTGTGGCCCAACACATGTTGGTTATTGAAATATCCATAATAGTTCCGACTGCTTCCTATCGAGCTTGGGTAGCTTCGGATGTTGGCAAATTTGGCGGCCAGATGTTGCCGTTTTTAGTGTTTTTAATTTTTGAGCGTCTGGCATCGGCGGAGCACGTGCAAAAAAAAATCCTATGTGCTCTGTTGGCCGCATGTGAATTATAAGTCAAAGGATTAATGGAGCGGGTCAAAGAAACTGAATTATGCTCATGAAAATACCATCATAACTCTTAATAATTTCAAAAATCCAAGTGTAATTTGCTCTGGTAACGGCCTTGAATGGACACGTATATAGTCTCCATCCTCTTTTCTTTTGTGCACCCCATCAATTCTTGAAAGTTGAAAAGGCACACGCATCTCTCCTTGAATGGACAATAGTCTCCATCTCTCTTTCCTTTTGTGCACCCCATCAATTCTTGAAGTTGAAAAGGCACACGCATCTCTCCAGCTCTGAAAGATTCCAGCGCTTCACTCAGCAGCAGAAAACACTATCAAGGGCATTTCGGTACACTGGGAAGCCCCCTCCACCATTCACCCTTTATCAAGACTCCGAGATTGGCAGCGAACGAACCACGGAGGGGCGCCGCCATGCCACAGACAATGTTCGAAAGGGACGGAATTTTCTCCCAGCACCCCAAGTTTTATCCCCCTCTCTCCACCTTCCTCATTTCCCTCAAGGTTTTTCTTGGAAACAAACGGCTTTTCCTTTCCATTTTTGCCCTCGCCGCGCTCCCCCTCTCCTTCCTCCTCTTCTCCCTCTCCCTCTCTGTCCACCCCTTGAAGTCTAACGTGTACAACCTCGAGGCCGTCGCTATTCTCTCCTCGCGCTTCGAGGCTCGCCATGTCTGGAAGGAATCACGCGCCGACGCGCTCTCCCTCCTCAAGGTTAAGGCCCTCTACTTCATCCCTACCTATTTCCTCTCCCTCGTCACCTCCATAACGGCCGTCCACTCCACCGCCTCCGCCTGCCATGCCAAGCGCCCCACACTCCTCGCGGCGCTGACGGCGGTTAAGCTGACGTGGAGGCGGCCCTTCGCCACTACCATCCTCATATACGCCAGCTCTCTATTGTACGCTCAGGTTCCGCGCACGGTTGCGGCTTTAACCGGTTCTCCAAGATCCAAATTCTTGATACTTGTCATTGGGTCGGCTTTTGAAGTTTACTTGATGGCGGTTCTGAGTCTTGGTCTCGTGGTGTCGATCGTGGAGGAGGAGCTCGGATGGGAGGCACTTCGGGTCGGTTCTTGTCTGATGGCAGGCAGGAGGTTATCCGGGTGGTTGCTATCGGGGTTGTTACTGTTGGGAACGGGTACAATCGCGAGGGATCTGGAGAGGAAGATGGACGGTCGGTACTCGTCATTTGATTCATCGAAAATGGCCATGAGGGTGTCGACGGGGGCAAAAGATAACGCAGGGTTAATTGTTTTGTATGGTGTGGTGGTGCTGTGGAGTTACATAGTTACCACGGTTTTTTACTGCGAGCGTAGAAATCGACATGCAGGAAGAGGTGATGAGGAGAACGTAACAGTGTAGATGATTCTTCTATATTCTTCTTTTTTGTCTGTTCGCTCCCTGGAAAAGTTGGTTCGTCGTTTTTCTGTAGAGGTGAAGTTAACATTTTTCTCTTCTTATGAAACAATGTTGGCGTATTTACTTTTTCTTTATATTTCAACCAGCAACAAGCGGTCCCTTCATGTATCATTGTCTCTCTTTTATGGAAAATACTTTTACCACCGGAGGTCCCTTCATAGATTGCATTGTCCTCCAGAACCAGAAAAGTATATAAATGTCTTGGGGCCACCGCCATTATTTATAGGTCAATTTCTGGGTCGACCACATGCCTGTTTATCTTAATTTTCACATTAATTACGTGTTCCGATCTGGAATGTACTGTCTGAGATGAAGCACCGGACAAAGAACATGGCGTCCGACGTAAACAATTAGGCGGAGATACAGACATTGGAATATTGGATAGAACAAAGAGAAGAAGCCGTCCTTGTTGGACTGGAATCAATAGATAAAATAGTTCAAGAAGAGCAACTGGGACAGGTACGTGTCCCATCACAAATTAAAGATATATATATCTGTAGAACATGATATTTTGTACTTAATTATTTACATATCTGGAAAGTGCTTTGCCAATATATATTATATGTTTCCGAGTGTATCCTACGACGTGAATCAATTGGTCAGCTTCGTGTATGTTATTTTTCCTTTCCAAACAAAGTCGTTTAATACCTACCCCATATTTGGACACAGGGATTGTGGCATATTTGTGGTCAACAATATTAAAAGTCTTGACTAACAGATCAACCAATTAATTCCCCTCTTACCTTAAAAGATTACTAATTCTTAACTCTCTAGGGAGTTTTTTTACTGTCCTATTTGTAAAAAACAATAATGATTTAATCTAACATTTTTGTTTCTGCCTTCATGCGTATATAGACTCGTATTTATTAGGGTTCGGTGCCACCGGAAAAATTCGGTGGCACCAGCACCGAGTTGCTAGTATCCGGCTTAACTGGTGCCGGTGCCGGTTTGGTATTCTGTGAAAAACTCGGGGGTATTCTCGGTTCCCAGGTACTGGAAAATCGGGTTTTTTTAATAATACAAAACGAATCGTTTTGTTAAAATGCCGCCCTCCCCCCCATTTCTTCGACAGATTCCCATCCCTCTCGAAGCATTTTGTTGCAACTCAGGTCCGCACCCCACTCGTGCCTCTCTCTCTCCCTCCCCTCCCTCTCCTGTGCACAGACGGTAGTGGCACAACCCTTCACCTACCGGCTGCCGCATCTTCCTTCGCCGACCACAGCTTCTTTCTCTTCTCCCCTCCTTCAAGCGTCAATCTCTCATCTCCTCTACCACATCTCTCTCAAGGCTTGAGATTCATTTCAGTATGATGTTAAAAATCAAATAGATTTGTTCTATTGAAAGTACTGAGACATATATTATTGTTTAAATTTTCCCTCTTTGTTTGTGATTGTTAGGTTTTGAAATTCTATTTTGGGGTTCCAGTAGAAAAGAGAGAAAATTGAAAAAAATATAACTGGGATTTCTACTACTTTGCTGGTACATTTGAATGCATTCATGTGTAACTTGTGAACTTGTAAATTAGTTTGTACGTTTGAAAAAATAGGGTTTGTTAATTTTAATATGTTTGTACGTTTGTTTAATTTGTGAACTTATAACTTAGTTTGTACATTTAACTTGTGAAGTACGTTTGTGTTAATTTGTGAACTTGTTCATTTTTTTTATTTGTAAATTAGTTTGTACATTTAACTTGTGAACTATGTTAATATGATATTTAATTTTATTGATTTTAGATTTTATTATTTTTAGATTTTATTGATATGTGATCAATGGACCAAAAGAAAAAAAATACATTGGACCAAGTGCATAATATGCTAAAAAAATGACACATTATGAATGTAGTTTAATTTAAATTCACTACCGTTAAGAGCCAATTTTAATCCTTAACGATATAGGTGTTAGCTCCTATACCGAATTGAACATCCATATTATTTATTACAAACTTTAATGTCTCTCGATCTCGTCCCTATATCTAATTTAAGGGATAAATGATATTTTGGTCCCTGTGGTTTGGGTGAAAATCAAATTAGTCCTTTAACAATTTTTTTCATCAATCGGGTCCCTGTAGTTTGCATGAACATCAAATTAGTCTCTTATCAATTTTTTTCCTCAATCGGGTCCCTGATCTTTACATGCTTTTATATTAAGTTCTTCCATCCAAATTCGTCCACTGACTTAACGGTAAGTGCCAACCTGATCTGCTCGGGATGGAGAGTTAAGAGGATCGAGAGGCCCGAGCAGGTCGGACTGCTTGTGCTCGGGATGCTCGGACTACTTTTATATAGCCTTTGCACGAGTGATCTTGCTACTCGGGCCTCTCGATCTGCTTATGCTCGAGATGCTCGGACTGATTGTGCTCGGGATGCCGAGCTACTTGTGTTCGAGATGCTCAGGCTGCTTTTATAATAGCCTTTGCACGAGCGGCCTTGTTGCTCGGGCCTCTCGATCTGCTTATGCTCAAGATGCTCGGGCTGATTGTGCTCGGGATGTCGGGTTGCTTTTGCGCGGGATGCTCAAACTGTTTTTATATAGCATTTGTGTGCGCGGGCGCCCTACTCGGGCCTCTCGTTCCTCTCAGCTCTCCATCCCGAGCAGATCAGATTGACACTTACCGTTAAGTGAGTGGACGAATTAGGACGGAAAGACATAATATAAAAGCATGTACAGATCAGAGACACAATTGATAAGAGACTAATTTGATAGCAGGCCGACCTGCTCAGGCCTCTCGATCCTCTTAGCTCTCCATCCCGAGCAGATCAGGTTGACACTTACAGTTAAGTCAGTGGACGGATTTGGACGGAAAGACTTAATATAAAAGCATGTAAAGATCAGGGACCCGATTGATGAAAAAAATTATTAAGGGACTAATTTGATTTTCACTCGAACCACAGGGACCAAAATATAATTTATCCCCTAATTTAATATAAAATTCAACGATTGGCCGGTCGGCACAATGTTGCTAGGCACAACAAACAAGGAAAATACTTTTTGTTTTAATTATTTGGTAATTATTATGTTTTTATGAAATTTTTTTTGGATGGACAAAATATTTTTCAAAATTATTTTTTATAGAAAGTATTGTTGTTGAAGTTAATAAAAAGGTGTTGAAATTTGTGAATAAATTATTGAATTTTTTTTAAAAAAATTATTTGTTATAATTTTTTTTAAAGTGGCTTCACAAGTGATGATGCCTATAAACTTATATAAAAGTCATTCCACGTATTTTCAAACCGGTGCGGGATTGTTACGACAAACCATCATTCTATATAATAATAATAAACTCCAAATTGAGAATTAGGGTTTATGAGATTTGGTTAAAGTAAGGATTTATTATAGAATAATAATCAAATCAATGATAACTAGATTGGAATTTAAAAATTTAAAATATAATCAGAATCAAATATCAAGACCAAACAAGACCAAACAAATATCAAATATCGAGAGCTACTAATCCTATAAAATCTAAAAAATTAATAGTCTCGAAGACCAAACAAGTCGTGAGCAGTAAGATTCAAAACAAGACTTCCACGTGTTGTTCCCAAGGTTTGACTATTTAAATTTAATTTAGAGAAACCTTAATAATGCCTAATGAACCATCATACCTTTTAATTATACAACTTGTTCTCAAAATACTCTTAATGATCAACGGGCCTCGCGTGTTTTTGTTTTTTTAATCTTTTTGTACTACGAGTATCTTGCGTCTCCTAGTAATTTCAACGTATTGTTTTGGGTAATCGAGAGTTTTGAGAGGGAGAAGGAAAATAAACAAACAGAAGTTATTAATTAGCACGTACATGCCAAAAATATAAAGTCAAAATATAAAACACAAAACGGCGAAACCACGAAAGGATAGGAAAACAAGTAAAGCTAAGGAAGCTCTCTGTACTGTATATGGCATCCACGTCTCTACCACTCATCAATGGGAGCTTCATTTCCTCCTCTCAATACTCATCCCTCACCAACCCCCGCCAATCTGCGAATCTTCTGCAGTAAGTCCAATCTGTAATCACACATATCCACTACTACGCTTTGCTCTAATATCTTGACTCCTTTAGTTCTTTTTGAGATTTCCTGTACTCTTCGTTTGGTTCCTGCGACGGATGTTGAAAAACGGAAATAATATTTTGTCGTTTGAAAGTAAAGTTAAATCCTCAATCTTGGAACCCATCTTTTCATTTGCTTCGAAAAGTGATGTCTTTGTTCATTCATTAGATTTTTTTTTTTGCTACTCCCTGTGTTTAGTTTTTGAGGAAATTACTAATATTAATAGATAAATTTTTGCCCCCTTAATTCACGTGCCCTCTTCTTTACATACACTTCTAAGTGGATGCTCTGTTACTTAAAACTTTCTTTATCTTCTGGTTGCTAGGGAAATTATGGAACTAAGAATGGCAAAAAGAAGGGAAAAAATTAGTAATCTTGAAGCGATATCGTTCCTTATTCTCTCAGACCCACTTCTCCAATCTTCAGGTGTTCTTTCGCCTTCATCTGTTTGCTGAGAAAAGTACTAGAAATAAAAAGTGAAATTTGTAGTTTCTTACTATTATAATATCCTCTGCTTTGATTTTGGCCGTTATTAATTAAACACAATATGTTTGAGGTTTTATACTAGCGGTCTTTGGTATTAAGAAGAATTAAGGAAGGAGCACAAGTTTGGCATTAAATTGCAACAAAATAGATATTCTGATCTCTACACCCTCCCCATTTTTGCTGCAAAGAATTCTCAGTTCAATTGTTCATCACTTGATATACAGATTCAAGTGATACATTAGGATATTTTACCACAATGGCCTTCTTGTGGCTTAATGTGATGTGGCTCAGAAGAAGAAGCATGCTTTTCATGTTTGAAGTACAAGAGCCCGTAAGGCAAAAAGAAAGTACAAACGAGATCAGTTGAGGAAAGCACAAAACTGGTTGATTGGTTAATTGCCTATTTGGTCAAAATGGTCCGAGTCCACCTCCAGAAAGTAACTTATCCCTCACACTTCATGAGGTTAATAAATTCTCGTTTTACCTTAACTATGTGAAATCAAATTAGAGGGTAAAGCTTTAGCATTTCCCTATTTTTTTGTATGATTATTTTTATTGGTTTTAAACTTATATTGTGCTCAGGTGGTGATGGAGAAGAGACCAAGAAGCAAACATGGTCATCAACAGAACCAGAGGACAAGCATTTCAAATCTTGGCTAATCCTAATGTACGCTTTAATTTGACACTTCCACGTGTAGTGCAAGTATATTTGGTTTGTATGTGGTCAAAGGTTTTGTAGGTGATGTAATTAGTGCCTTGTGAAAGCAAAATGTATAGAGGCTGTGTTTTGTTAGCTGACTTAGTTTTATTGCTTGTTAATGGTACATACTTCAAATTGGATTCATCATCACGTAATGGAAGACAGAAATAGCTGTAGACATGATGCTTGATAAACATTGTATAATTTGTTTGGCTTATCTGATTTACCTTTGGCAGTGGTAGTGGCAAATTCTCTTCTTCTCTCTCCACCCCACTCATGGGGAAGCTATAGATTTCAGCTCTTTCCTTTAAATATGAGAACCAGAGAGGTGTAATTTTGCTCAAATGTGTCTATATTTAGTCCTCGACTGAATAGTTGTTACAAGTTTTGTCGATGAGATACAGTGAAGTTACAATTTACACCTTGTTTCCTTTTGTTTTATGTGCTTTCATTTCCTTTAATGCCTTTGTTGCTTTATTATGTAAAGGAAACCTTTTTTTTCCATTAAGTTTCTGTTCTTGTAAATTAATAAAATCAACCTGTGCTTCTCATACTATGCTTCTTGTCCATAATTCGTTGCATTCTAATCAGAATAGATAGATGTGCAGGTGTCTTCTGGGAAAAGAGGCTCTAATAATGAAGTGATCATGGTTGATCCTTTGGAAGCTAAGCAGTTGGCTGCCAAACAAATGCAAGAAATTAAAGCAAAAGAGAAATTTCAGGTGAAGGAGGCTCCATGAGATATCTATGCATTGACTTGTCTAGCATAATCTTTCGAACCACTAGCTGTTGGTGGATGGATATTGGCTGAATTCATCTCGTTGGTGGTAATGTCAATCTTTGCACTGAAATGCAGGAACCTTGGAGGTGCTATTTAGTGCATGAAATTGGCATCTGTGGCTTATTTCCTGCCTTATATATTTAATTCTTCACTCTTCAGTGAAGCTCAAGTCTTCTTTGTATGAAAAGAGGAATCAGTGTGTTTTTTGTCCCCACAAATGTATATGGACTTTTTCGGTCAATTATGTGTTTTAAGTGTTCATCATATTGCGAGTTTCTTATCATTCTGTCTAGAACTATGTTCCGATTTCAGAGAAGATGTCAAATTGAAGCAATTAATGGAGCATGGGCTATGATTGGTCTCACAGCAGGCTTGGTCATAGAAGGTCAAACTGGAAAAAGTATTCTGATGCAGGTGAACTTGCGTTGCTTTTGTGTGTGCAGATCTCTGGTCTCTCACTCTCTCTTCTCACGTAGTTGAAGAGAATAATTATAAATTTGTTTAATGGATGCATTCTTCCTACAATTACTGGGTCTGTTGAATTACACATATAACATTGACCCTTTTCACTTTCAGTTGGCTGAATACTGGAGTGCCATTGTTCATTTCTTTGTGCAATAGCAGTGAATCGGGAACATGAACATATTTTGAGAAATAGCGGATTCATGCTTGGATCATTCTTTCAAACCGAATAGATATTTCAAGTAATGTTGCTTCTTCCCAGAAATCTTGTACCATTTTATAAGTATTAGTACTCGTTACATTGTAAAAATACTTTCTGCCAGCAGTCTATTAGCAGTTTATGGTATGCAAAAAGATTGTCCTGGATCCGTGACAGAGAGCGTGTAAATCGGGAATTTCTTGTGACCTTCCAGTTGGAGCTCAATTGCATCTCATTCCAAAATTATCGAAAATTTGTGGGTTTTTCTTTAGGATATTTGGTTGTAGTTCCTACTTGTTAGTGATAACCCATCTTGATTCAATGCCAATGACTTCTTTGGGTCGATTTTCACATTTTCACTGTTCTAGTCTATGGGAAGTCGTTTTTCAGGTTTGAAGCTAGGATGGGTAAACTATAGATGGCCTTTGCTGGGGTTGAGCCTAAAACAGCTAGCTAAGCAAAAGCCACTCTTATATAACCTCAAATGAAGTAAAATGCACCTACGAGTTCTGAAAGCGGCAGAGAAGGGTTGCCCTTTCATTTAGGGTGGCTTCAGGGCTGCTTCCGTTCATTTCGCATATAAAAAGTACGATTGTTGTCGTTAGTATGAACATGGTATTAAGAGTCCATATTGGAGTGACCATTGTGAGGGATTTATGCCCAATCCCTTGTGGGCCTAATCAATGTCGCTTCAAGTGAATAACTATGGCTTAATGCACAAAAAAAACATTAATAGCCCATTCTGATCCTGCATTGATAGTTAACTCTCCCTCCATTCCTGCAACCTTCCTCCTCTCCCCACTCACAATTCCTACTGTCGTATGGAGATATTCGATTAACCCGTTTTGCATGAGAAATAGAAAAGAAACTGACATCGATGTGTCGATTAAAGTCATTAGCCATGGGCCAGCTTGCCTTCTCATAGAGCTTGGTCCACATGCAGAATAACCCTTTTTCCTTCTTGTCTTATGGGTGGTATAGGAATTCCGATGTCTATGTTACGACAAGCCCATCTTTGACCGCAGAAAACAAAATCACTGAATAGAAAATAAAATGGAGGTTATGAATTCACCGTCTTGGTCTTTCCAAAATGGGAAACAATCAGAGAAGCCTAATAATGGTACTGATGAGGCTTATTATGTTTTTGGAATACTAAAAATGTTGAATAGAACGGTGTATGTATCAATCAGTGGCATCCATACAGCTTTAGCCACTTTAAAGCGTCCTTTATGATTTTTTACCCCAGTGTATGTTGACAATAGAATTGCCAACAGGGGCAAGTGAAATGGAATTTGAGTTGCTTGCCTTCTCTTTTGGACTTGTATGGATGAGGACGATCAAATTACTGAACAAATCTGATAGTATTTGGAGTTCCCTGGATTTGGAATCCTAAAATTGTGATCATTGGCCAAGCTTATGGAAGAGAAATCACATTCTTTAGACTTAGGATGACATCAATCAACTCTCATACACAGAAAATTTAGTCAATTGGGCGTATCTAATGGTTGTTTAATGGCATTCCACTGACCAAACATCAACGACAGGTCAAACTCTAATGGTGCACCCGTAGCCCAAGTAAATGACCTCGTTCATGGCCTTTCAACATTCCAAACTGACAGGCTATAAAGGGCGGATGCCAGATTGGCAAATGGGAGAGGCATATCTTAATGAAGGACACCCTTCTCCCGTTTCCCCCAACCAAAAGAGGAATTGGATGCCTCAAGAGGTCCTAGAGGTCATTGTTAGCTACCTACTGATCAAAAGCAACCCCTACAAATTTTGGATAATACCAAGCAGCAAATACTTTTCATGCCACTGCAAGTTGATAATTTCTAATTAGTTTATGCCATTCTAATTGGTACTATATGTGGGGGGAAAAAACCTAAGTAAAAGGAGGGGGGGGGGGGGGGGGGAAGGGAACTGGATTGGTCAATCCGTTTGTCAATAATGGAAGCAGCTTCCTAGAAAGCGGCAATCAAAACCCACAAAAGATGTGGATAGACATATAATAAAATCAACAGGAAATAAGGGAAAAGTGGGTGGAAGAATTGGACCCGTTCTCAATCACAATTTCTCTTTTTCTTTCGCAACCGTCTGCAGTCAACATCTTACAAACGTGGCAATACAAACTCCAACCAAGTTGTTTAGAAGTGCTCGTTTCTTTATCCCCTCACACAATAAGAAAAATCTTGGTGGGTTCATGTCGCTTTTGTACTAGATTTCCATATGAGATGGTTGTTTTTTTTCTTCGTATATGAGATGGTTGTTTAAAAGGTGCTAATGCAGCCAATAGTTTGGTCGCAAATCACCCTTCACGTGAGCACGTGTCTCGCATGTCGAACGATGATAGGGTTTGGCTCTTGACCAAAGCATTGAAGAACCAGCTTGTGTAATTTAGGCTCCAGGAATCTTCGTATGCTACCCTTTTGCAGGTACTCTGTATGTTAACCAAGATACAAAATTTCAAAGGGGAAGTCAGAACCACCATTAATTAGGTGCTTCTCAAATGTTGAACTCGAAACGATTGGGGAGGAATTCAATAGGAGGCAGCTCTGACTGAGCTGGGAAGGGGGTCCTTTACCAGCATTTTCCACCTTGGATGTTGACCATCCACTAAAACTTAGCCACTTGACATCACATCGAGGAGACCGACATACTTGGTTGCCCTTCACATGGAGTTGCAGGTCAAAAGAACATATGGTAGACCTGGCTAATAAAACCTACTTACCAAGAAAAAAAACCCGTTTCATACTTCACACATGCATTTGTCTATTATGCATGTCGGAGTAGGATCAGCTTGGCCAAACAAATAACTCCTATTAACCCTTTTCTTTTGACATAATTGTCTCCCCAAAAATCTTGGGTTTTCCTTTAGGTCGGCACAACCGCACAGGTAGTTGTAGCGGTCTCCTAGCCAACACTTGGTCATGGATTTTATCTTGTTGTTGGGGCATGCCGGCCGATTGAGGACTGCTATAATTTCTTGAAGGATTTTTTTATCTTGAACTGTCTCCTTTAAGATAATACCTCGTGGCCATGTTGGTCCAAACTGAAAGTATCAGGTCGTGGCCGTCCTGTCCACCATGATCCAAAAAGGCATGAAGAGTAATTAACTTAGAGAATTTGTCTTGCTCTTTGTCGCATCTAGCTATTATGGTCTTTTTTTTTTCGGGAATCCCATATTAGAACCAGATACTTTTCCTCCTTAGAAGGAGTAGTCTATAAGAGAAAACAAAAAAAGTGCGTAAATTAAAGAGAAAGAAAATACAATTCTTTACCAATAAGGAAAGTCCAACGGGAAATGGGGAAACCCTTTTGTCCAATTCCTATCACGTTCTTTGATTTCTCCGGTAAAATGGTTACGTATCCTGTGTAATAGTAAGTTTGAAAAGTACAACTCAGAAAAATGATGAAGCTTATCCCGCATAAAATATTAAAGCTTTTGAGTTTGGCCGCTGTTTTCCTTTGGGAGATGATTTTCATGCTCTGTCTAGATACGGCCTAGAGAAGATTAAGATAGACGGAAAACGTACGCTAATACCTAGCAGACTTTGTCAGCTGGCCTCGTCAGAGCAATTCGAAGTTATGACAAACTCGTAAACTTAAAGGAAACAAAGCGCCAGCTGCTGAATAGAAAAGTCGAAAAGATGAAGAATATTGCCTAATAATATTCCTATCTACAGTGAGAGAGAGAAAGACAATAGTGTGGGATTGGGCTGTCCTTATTCTTTGAATATTCCTCTCTTCGTGTTATTAAAATGGGGAAAAGGCATTTGAATTATCAATTACGTACGTCCAGACTCTACAAGCTAACAGCGTACTAGGTGACCCTGTCACCATTATATTTTCTGAAGGCGATTGGAAAGTGACGTCTATTGGCTGCCATTCTTCGACTCATCAGCTATCTATAAAAAAAAGGATAACGACTTTAAATAAGGAAAGATAGCAATTTCTTGAAGCGACTCTATGCTGGGTAGGCATTTCGTATGGTAATGCACTTAATTACGAAGCAAACAAATCAAACAGCGCGGATAATTAGAGCTACGCGAACTTGCGCCATGCACGTACACTGTTCCTTTTCTTTCTCTCTGATATGTGGATTTTCCCTGCAATTGCTCAATGGCTTAGCGTCTGCAGTGCTGAGTCTCTTGAGTATATATATATATATATAGGAGACACTACACTTTGCACCCCTTAACTATGTAGTGTCTGACACTTTGCACCTACTTGTCTTGATTTCGTGACATTAAGCCCACAAACTTTTGATTTTCGTCGATTGTTACCCCTATGCCAATTTATCCGTTAATACTGACAATAATAAGCCCACGTGCCGTCCACGTGATACACTTAAATTTTTTCTTCCCGTATTACCCTCCTTACATTCGCGAAGACTCTATCCCTCCAACACTTAGCCACCTCTGTTGTCCTTCGTCGGCAGATAATGAAGCTAGTTCGACTGGTTTTATCGTCGGCCACCTCTGTTGTCCTGTCTTCTGTTTTCAATGAGTACCAGAGGTTTGCTGCTGCTAAGGCCAGAGTGTACATGCACGACGGAAGTGGATGGGAGTCACAAAACATTCATCCTGGACTGAACGAAATCTCAAGGCACAGGCTACGAGAAATGATGATAATCAGCATGTTACATAATCGTTTCCAACCAGAAATTAAGGAGCTAAGTATAGACGATCATTGGAAGTGTACAAACAATGAGAAAACTGGTAAAAATATTGACAGAGAAATGAACACGCGCAGGGATAAAATCGAAAACATAGTCGAAGACGCAAACTTTACAAAACGCAACGACTACACCTCAACTAATGGACTTAATTTAGCCGAGTTCTTCATTACCACCGAAAACAAAAGGAAATGTGGATCCGCGAAATTCGTTTTGCGAAAGAACTGAACTGAACTCAAATAAACTCGGCAACCAAATCAGTCATAAAAACAAAAACAACTTAAGTGTTGAACTATTGAACAAACAAGAAAAAGGAACTAACGTGGTGCCATACATTGAAGAGTTCAGAGAGTTGGAAGACAATGGGAGGGAACATTCTCTGTGTCTCCGGGACCACACTCGAGCCACTCAGCGATAGAAATGTGAGACTTTCCAGAAAAACTTCGAGCCCGAGGAGGGCAAGAAACCTACCATACAGTGCCAAACATAACTTGAGTAGAAGGAAAAGAGGGTTTTGATGTCCCTGGATTCGTTGTTTTCCACAAATACGACCTCCATGAGTCCCGGTAGCTTGATAGCTTCGTCGCTTTCAACCCTTGAGCCAGGAAGGAAGAAAGGGACAACAACGAATATGATAAATAACTGCGCTTTATGATTTTTCTAAAATAACTTATTTTTTATATAACATTGTGGCTGGGAGTCGACCTCCAAGTGGCTGGGAGTTGACGTAACCACCTTCTCCACGAGTTATCCAAGACGCATGCTTGTTGTCGACTGACACTCTGGCCTTAGTAGCAGCAAACTTCATCGAAAACATAAGACAAGCACCATCTTTTATGCATCCTACCAGACCACTGGTGCGGTGCTGGCACAGATTCGTTGCAAGATTTATAAACCCAACAAACACGTATGTGAAAAAAGAGTAGAGAGAATAATCACCATACCTTTCCACGTTTGCAATGAATTAAAAGCGGGTGGCTCCTCGCATCTGGTAGTAAAGGAACAACGCCGACCAAGTCCCGTATGTGACGTTTTTTTGGCCGACGATAAAAGCAGTCGAAAGAAGAAATCAGAGACTACGTCGCCCTATCATCTCCCTCTCTTTATCCCTCTGCCCAGAAAGAATATCGTCCTGATTCCGAAACTCACAACACCGAATCCAAAGGTGGCCACACTACTAAGCATGCCAGGGAGATCTGCAGTTCGATTCCAAAGAAGAAATCTTTTGAAAAGGTGTGGAGTGATGGGGGCGAAATAAATATCCTCAAGGGTTTGCTGGAATATGCCGAGAACAAGCGAGCAGACCCAGTTTCAGCACCGGCCGATATGACTTAGTTTTATAAATCATTCAAGGCTTCGTTTCACCGCCAAGTCCCTAGGGTTCAGCTGGCCTAAAAGGTTAAAAGACTGAAGAAGAAGTTCAAGGACATTATTGCAAGAAAGAGAGCAGGACAAATTGGACGGAACAAGGACCTGGGAAAAAAATATATTATTTTTTAGGTTCTTTAACAATACATGGGAGCAAGATTTGGGAGTGGAGATCAATGATTTGGTGAGCTACAACAGAGAAATCATGAAGAATATCGGCACTGACCAATGGCTTTGATAGTATCGCGTTGGATGAAGATTCTACCGTTGCGAAAGACTTGGCTTTCGGGATCCATGGTGACGATCACGACATTGTGGAGTAAGGCACAGACGACTCGGCCTTCGTTTCCGGCATTGTGGAGTATGATAGACTACTCGGACATAAGGGTAAAAAGGGAAGAAAAAATTTAAGTGTCTCACGTGGACGACACGTGGGTTTATTACCGTCAGTATTAACGGCAAAATTAGCTTCGGGGTGGCAATCGACAGAAATTAAAAGTTTGTGGGCTCAATGTCACGAAATCAAAACAATGAGGTGCAAATTGTCAGGCACCCCATAATTCAGGGGTGCAAAGTGTACTTTTCCCTATATATAAATATATGGCAAGGAAAAACTAGAGCAAACAAAAAGGGGAAAATTGAACTTAAAGGAACTATAGTACTGTTTGAGTGAGTAAACCCAACAATTTGTGACCATTTTCTTTTGGGAAATCCTCTGAGAATTGCATTTGCCTCAGTTTCATTATCTAGATATTACAGATTTATAGGGAAGCTCCAGTGCTCAACCGAATGAAGTAACTTTAATTGAATCTATCGCCGCATTAATTTCTCTTTTTATGCCTGAAATCTGCCGAACATTTTGTGTGCTCGAATCAAGAAAAGATCCTACTTTTGATAATTGGCTACTTATTGGATTGTCAAACCTCTATTTAAGGCGTCATGCAAAAAAATTTTAGAATTTGAATTCAACTTTTCAAATTTATACTCATAACATTATTCTTATAAGCAGCATAATACACTTTAACATTATTTTTTTTACACACATCAATACAACTCAATAATTTTTACAAATATACCAATAAAATTTAGGGATAAATGCCAAATTGGTCCCTGTAATATACTTGAAAATCGATTTGGTCCCTGTGATAAGAAAATCATAAATTTAGTCCAAATAATACCTCACTTGTTTCGTCGTTCGTCCCTCCTTTTGAATTCGTTGTTAACTTGACGAAATGCACTCCAAATCAGCTTTATTGCCATGTCATCTCTTCATCAGCTCAGTATTCTATGCCCTCAGTCATCCTTCTTCTCTGTATTAACTCCATCCTATTAGGTTCGAAGTATCCTATGCATTCCCTCCCTCCCTCCGCAGCCCCATTTTCCTCTTCTCTTCTTTCAACGAAGGAACTCCCCTGGTCCACTCTTTGAATTTCTTCTGCCATTAACTTATCCTTATATTGGGTGACAGCAAAATTCAGTCGGTGACACAAAAGCGAGTCGTCTTTGAAAAAAGCATGCATGCCCTGTCTCTTGAGTGGTAATCTTTTAAGTCATCAAAATGTGCGATCTGACAAATCTGTGTTCATATCTACAAGGGACGGCCAAAAGAAAAGGTAAGCAGAGGAAAAGGTTGGAATTTTCAGTGCAGAATGAAAGAAGTAATCCTAACAAGCAAAGTAGCAAAAGGACCTGTTAAGACACGTTCATTTGAAAAAAACCACGTCAATCTCTTCATATTTCTCAAAGACTTTTTCCATGGCAAGGGTGCACCCGCTCTCGAGATCATTGATCCCTTTTACCCTATGGTTATGTTCTTGCTCTGTTTATTTATTTGTTTTATAAACAAAACAGAGTGTTAAGAAACACTCGAGCGGATAAATGCACTTTAACATTATTATTTTTACACACATCAATACAACTCAATAATTTTTACAAATATACCAATAAAATTTAGGGATAAATGCCAAATTGGTCCCTGTAATATACTTGAAAATCGATTTGGTCCGTGTGATAAGAAAATCATAAATTTAGTCCATATAATACCTCACTTGTTTCGTCGTTCGTCCCTCCTTTTGAATTCGTTGTTAACTTGACGAAATGCACTCCAAATCATCTTTATTGCCATGTCATCTCTTCATCAGCTCAGTATTCTATGCCCTCAGTCATCCTTCTTCTCTGTATTAACTCCATCCTATTAGGTTCGAAGTATCCTATGCATTCCCTCCCTCCCTCCGCAGCCCCATTTTCCTCTTCTCTTCTTTCAACGAAGGAACTCCTCTGGTCCACTCTTTGAATTTCTTCTGCCATTAACTTATCCTTATATTGGGTGACAGCAAAATTCAGTCGGTGACACAAAAGCGAGTCGTCTTTGAAAAAAGCATGCATGCCCTGTCTCTTGAGTGGTAATCTTTTAAGTCATCAAAATGTGCGATCTGACAAATCTGTGTTCATATCTACAAGGGACGGCCAAAAGAAAAGGTAAGCAGAGGAAAAGGTGGGAATTTTCAGTGCAGAATGAAAGAAGTAATCCTAACAAGCAAAGTAGCAAAAGGACCTGTTTAGACACGTTCATTTGAAAAAAACCACGTCAATCTCTTCATATTTCTCAAAGACTTTTTCCATGGCAAGGGTGCACCCGCTCTCGAGATCATTGATCCCTTTTACCCTATGGTTATGTTCTTGCTCTGTTTATTTATTTGTTTTATAAACAAAACAGAGTGTTAAGAAACACTCGAGCGGATAAATGCACTTTAACATTATTATTTTTACACACATCAATACAACTCAATAATTTTTACAAATATACCAATAAAATTTAGGGATAAATGCCAAATTGGTCCCTGTAATATACTTGAAAATCGATTTGGTCCCTGTGATAAGAAAATCATAAATTTAGTCCATATAATACCTCACTTGTTTCGTCGTTCGTCCCTCCTTTTGAATTCGTTGTTAACTTGACGAAATGCACTCCAAATCAGCTTTATTGCCATGTCATCTCTTCATCAGCTCAGTATTCTATGCCCTCAGTCATCCTTCTTCTCTGTATTAACTCCATCCTATTAGGTTCGAAGTATCCTATGCATTCCCTCCCTCCCTCCGCAGCCCCATTTTCCTCTTCTCTTCTTTCAACGAAGGAACTCCCCTGGTCCACTCTTTGAATTTCTTCTGCCATTAACTTATCCTTATATTGGGTGACAGCAAAATTCAGTCGGTGACACAAAAGCGAGTCGTCTTTGAAAAAAGCATGCATGCCCTGTCTCTTGAGTGGTAATCTTTTAAGTCATCAAAATGTGCGATCTGACAAATCTGTGTTCATATCTACAAGGGACGGCCAAAAGAAAAGGTGGGAATTTTCAGTGCAGAATGAAAGAAGTAATCCTAACAAGCAAAGTAGCAAAAGGACCTGTTAAGACACGTTCATTTGAAAAAAAACCACGTCAATCTCATCATATTTCTCAAAGACTTTTTCCATGGCAAGGGTGCACCCGCTCTCGAGATCATTGATCCCTTTTACCCTATGGTTATGTTCTTGCTCTGTTTATTTATTTGTTTTATAAACAAAACAGAGTGTTAAGAAACACTCGAGCGGGTAAATGCACTTTAACATTATTATTTTTACACACATCAATACAACTCAATAATTTTTACAAATATACCAATAAAATTTAGGGATAAATGCCAAATTGGTCCCTGTAATATACTTGAAAATCGATTTGGTCCCTGTGATAAGAAAATCATAAATTTAGTCCATATAATACCTCACTTGTTTCGTCGTTCGTCCCTCCTTTTGAATTCGTTGTTAACTTGACGAAATGCACTCCAAATCAGCTTTATTGCCATGTCATCTCTTCATCAGCTCAGTATTCTATGCCCTCAGTCATCCTTCTTCTCTGTATTAACTCCATCCTATTAGGTTCGAAGTATCCTATGCATTCCCTCCCTCCCTCCGCAGCCCCATTTTCCTCTTCTCTTCTTTCAACGAAGGAACTCCTCTGGTCCACTCTTTGAATTTCTTCTGCCATTAACTTATCCTTATATTGGGTGACAGCAAAATTCAGTCGGTGACACAAAAGCGAGTATTGGCAACCGAATAAACAGCTTGCTTTGCGATAGGAAATAACCCAATTCACTACTAACCAATAAATATAAGTCTTTGCATAGATATGCATATGGATTTGAAATGCACATCGAAGATTATTATCCATCATCTCGCTTGTTAATCATTCCAGTCTCCGTCTCAAACTTTATTTAGCACTTCCTGAGTCATAACTATGACGTGGAGTGAATTCCGTAAGTGACATAACGGAATGCGGAGGAGGGACGAACGAAAAACATATGGAGTATCATAAGGACTAAATTTATGGTTTTCTTATCACAGGGACCAAATTGATTTTCTCGTATATTACAGAGACCATTTTAGTATTTATTCCTAAAATTTAAATATCACCTAAATATTCACATTATTCTTAAAATTTAACAATTTTTTTCAAAACGAAGATGTCATGTAAGTATTCAATCTATTCAATCCGGCTTTGGCGTCATCTCCAATGTCACGAAAAGAAGTGTCCGTAGTCTTATTTGAGAATTGCTTCTAATTTGAAGTCTCGGTCTATGAAGGAACCCTCCTCGAGGACTACCGATCAATCTTGATGAGCTGGCCAACTGCTACTGGATTGGCGAAAGGAATAAGTTTGTGGCAATCCAAACTATGCTCCTTTTCTCCAACTGCCCTGTGTAAATTTGACTCTATAATACATGTTTTAGATAAAAGCTTTTTCATTAGGAGCGGTCAAACCCGTGACACAAGCGCTCCGTCCCCCCTCCAGCCCTCCCCTTTTACATGATCAATTCAAATATTTTGAATCAGATCCATGAAAAGATCATGGTCTTCGTGCGGGGGCTGTGGAAAGAGGAATACTCCTTCCTTTTTTTACTTGGCTCTTCTTTCTCCTTTCAAATGTGAAGGATCTAGTTGAAGATAAAAAGAGGACAAAATAATAATGATAAAAAAGGACTTTTAAATTTGTAGTCGGAGAAGTGACACGTCGTCCTACTACATACATCAAATTGTCAATTAACTGGTCATTTTACTGAAAAAAGAAGGAAACCTCCCCACATTTGTCAATTTGACCAATTCATTCAACCAAAAATAACCTATTGCGGGGACTCTTGAAGTACGCAGACAAGGTTGATTGAATTTCTCTTTTCAACCCAGAACGACATGAACATAAAACAAAAAGAAGAAGAAGAAGTGCCGTACTCTGTTTATTACATTCCTTTGAGTCTCCCATAAAAACTTATAAATTTATTAATCCTCACTTTAGGTGGGTCCAACATCGGAGTGCAGAGATGCCGACCTCCGGAGCAGGCATTTAAGACGAAGTCCCCCCCACCTCACTTCACCTCGTCAGTGAAGAAAATCCTGAGGATAAAGTGGGACCCACCTGAAAAAACTTCGGCCTACGTAGCTGCCAAAGTGGGGGACCCCTTAATCCCTGTAAGCATCGTTTTAGATCACCGTCTCTCCATACACATACATGCGATGACATAAGTCACGCAATTCGAAATCCGAGACTCTACTCTACTCAACTCGACGAATAAACATAATAATCATCTACGTTCCCATATTGCCACGAGGTGTCCGTGCCGGCGCTCTGTTCATGGCCTTTTGCAAATCATGGAAGAAGCAATATTGGAATCTTCCTCCTTCCGTCTCAAACGTCATATAAATGATAAATTAATTTCACAAATTGTCTAATCTCTTTTCCAATTAAAAAAGGATTGCATTTCAAAAGTCAAAACGACCTGGTTGAAATTTTGTTTTAAGCAAAATCATATAGTCGAATTTCGAAAGTCAAAACGTTTTGCTTTGCACACAATACCAACTATATATCTTTTCTAGAACAGAGGTAATATATGGACACAAAGACCAGATTCAATTGAAAATTATAATTTAATCAGTAACATTAATTCGCGCATGTTTTTTTATACCTTCTGCGTCGCATATTGCTATAAGTTTATTTTTTTATTTTTTTAAAATTTTGACCTATGTATAAATTTATATTTTATAAACATTTGACTTATGCATGTGTGAGAAGAATGTTGATTGATTTAATTTTGTTATTTTATTTCTCTTCCTGATTTTAAATGATTCCTCATCCTTTCTATTCTATGTTTGTCTTGTTATGTCTATTGAACTAGTAAACTTTACGCAACTTCTACTCCTTGAGTCAGCCGTCTCTGTTTCTTTTCTTTCGATCATATGAAATTTTGTTTTTATTTCTTAAAAAAATTTATCCTTTAAAGTTTATCAATATTACCTCTTATTTTTAAGTTTATATTTTCTTGTTTAATTTATTACAAAAAAACGAAAGAAAGAAAAACTAGATTAGTTTTTATCAGAATATTGAATTCGATCGATAGGACTGATATTGTTATAAAATAAAGGAATTGGGTTTATACCCATTTGGCATCCCTTAATTTCAAATTTCAAAATTTTAGTCTTTGAATTTTCTTTGTTTGACAAAATGGTCCTTCTGTTAGTCTGTCGTCCATATACTTAACGGTTTTGAAGCGGTCGACCGGATATATGTGTAAAAAGTAAGCGGTCAACCGGTACAAATTTGCTGACGTCTCAAATAGATCTATTAAGCATATGGACGACAGACTGACGAAATGACCATTTCGTCAAACATAGAAAATCTAAAGACTAAAAATTTGAAATTTAAAAGTGAAAGACTCATTTGCCAAAAAGGGTATAAACCCAAAGACCTAATTGTCAAATTTCCTAAAATAAAATAAATAGGTAAAAATTAAGAAACGTATAGATTATGAAAGGACTCCATACTATTATAATTACAATTATTGAAAAAACGTATGTGTATTATTTTTTTTAAATCGTCTGATCCAATATATGTCAGCATGGTTGATGAACGACAGGGGCATGTACAGAGAGAACCGGATGTTATGTCACTGTCGACAGCCACTGACCGAGCAACCTCGAGCAAAGTCAGTAGTCAAACGCAAGTCCGTGACTTTGGCTAGAACGACATCCGCACGCCACGTAAGACATCCGCTTTTCTCCGATTGTTCGCAACACGAACGAAATAGAGAAAAATAAAATAAAATCCTAACAAGGAAAAGCCGGGGGTCAAACTTTCTAGGAGCGCTCCCAGTCCCAGACATGAGAAATATATTCGCCATATAGACACGTTGATATAAATATTAGGGAAAGTACTTACGAAATTACATGAAGATATTATTGTTTTCTGAATTATCAATGGGATTAAAAATAGCGGACTAATCTGGTAAGAGAGAGAGAGAGTCGGAAGACGAGTTGGGGTTTCCATGAACTAACCACGAAGAGCTCCCAAGACCTATGTTAGTACAGGTCCGATCAACCTCGGTGTCGCAGAGCTGTAAATGCATGTGTGTTTCCGCACGTTTCTTTATATTTCCGAACTTTTTTCCCTCCAATCACGCAATTACCGGGGAGAGTCCAGTTTCAAAGCTGCTTATTTTACTCGTTTTGGTAGCACCCAAGAAATCAGGTCACGTGATTTATAATTCTTTTTATTGGATCTCAAATTATGTTTGTACGTCTAATTAGGTAATTTCACACGAGTAGTATAAAACGAAGTGTTTTATCTGATGGAACTTTTTTTCTTTTTTTCTCGGCAATGGAACTCCATTTCATTTTTATTAGACTTGTGATAATCCGATAGGGAGATAATCAGTTACAGTGTGATGGATTGATAGTGCGATCTGGGCCGTTGAATCCACCATGTACCAACATATAAATCCCGAGTATAGCACGTCGTTCTTATCCGCACTATAAATTTCTTTGCTTATTCCCAGAGAGCTCCCCGTTATGGAAATCATATCAATATCTCCGATACCATTTACGCCTGAATTCAACCAGCACATTTGTGACTTTCAATCTTAATTACTCCCCAACAAAAGAAGAGAAGAAGAAGAGGCAGAGAGCGCAAAAGAAAAGTTCTTTGTTTTTTCTTGGGTTGTCTTCAATCGGTGTCTACAGAATATGTTTTCCCAATCTTGCATAGACCTGAAGAATTTGGTTTCGATGGATGACTTCTGGTCCTTGAATCAGGTTCCGCCGAAGGTGATGCGGGTCCCGAAAGTTATATCCAGATATGGCTCCCACCTGGAGGACGACGACGACGGCATCCTTCCCCGGAGAATCATCGTGGCGAACGAGTTGCCGATACGCGCTCTCCGGGACGTTGAGACCGGCCTGTGGTCCTTCGAGTACGACGCCGACAGTCTGTATCTTCAGCTCAGGGACGGGTTCGGCGATGGCGTCGAGGTCGTCTACGTGGGGTGCCTGAAGGCCGAGATCGACTTGGCCGAGCAGGACCGCGTCGCGCAGGAACTGCTCGACAAGTTCCGGTGTGTTCCGGTTTTCTTACCGAGTGAAATTCGCGACGCCTACTACCATGGCTTTTGCAAGCATTATCTTTGGCCTTTGTTTCATTACATGTTGCCAATGACTCCCAGCAATGGCTCGCGGTTCGACCGTGCCCTGTGGCAGGCCTACTGCTTGGCCAACAAGAAATTTGCCGACAAGGTCACTGAGGTGTTGAGCCCCGAAGACGATTACGTTTGGATCCACAATTATCACCTCATGTTACTGCCTACTTTCTTGAGAAAAAAGTTCCTCAGAATCAAGCTCGGGTTTTTCTTGCACAGCCCGTTCCCTTCGTCCGAGATATATACGACCATACCGGTCCATAAAGAAATTCTTCAGGCTCTGCTGAATTGCGATGTGATTGGCTTTCATACGTTTGATTATGCCAGACACTTCTTGACCTATTGTAGTAGGTTGTTGGGTCTTGATTACCGATCCAACCGGGGTTACATCGGGGTGGAGTATTGTGGTAGAACCGTCAGTATTAAGATTTTACCGGCTGGGATTCACATGGGTCAGCTTGAATCGGTTTTGTCTCTTAAGGAGACGGCCGAGAAGGTTAAGGAACTGCGGACAAAATTTGAAGGGAAAATTGTGATGTTGGGTGTAGATGACATGGATATATTTAAGGGTATAAACTTTAAGCTCTCGGCAATGGGGCAACTTTTAGAAGAACAAGAAAAGTTGAGGGGCAGAGTGGTTTTGGTTCAGATTACAAACCCAGCGAGAAGCCAGGGTAAGGATATTCAGGACGTTGAGAGCGAAGTAAGTGCTATTGCAAGGGAAATTAATCTCAAGTATGGAGGTCCCGGTTACGAGCCAATTGTGCTACTCAATGGCCCGGTTACGACTCAAGAGAAGGCCGCTTACTACGCTGTTGCAGAGTGCTGCGTGGTGACTCCTGTGAGGGATGGTATGAACTTGGTGCCTTACAAGTATACTGTGTGCAGGCAGAGTAGCACCGTTCTGGACAAGGCACTGGGAATTGAGGAGGTGGGGCCCAAGAAGAGCGTGATCATCGTGTCCGAGTTCATAGGATGCTCGCCATCTCTAAGTGGGGCGATTCGTGTCAACCCGTGGAGTATTGATGATGTTTGTACTGCCATGTATTCGGCGATCGAAATGCAGGAAGCAGAGAAGGAATTGCGCCATGAGAAGCATTACAAGTATATTAGCTCTCATGATGTTGCCTACTGGACTAGGAGTTTTGATCAAGACCTTGTCAGAGCTTGTAAATGGATACATGACGTCAGGCTTTGGACCATGGGGCTTGGTCTTGGATTCAAAGTTGCCGCTTTGAGCAGTAGTTATAAGAGGCTTACAGCGGACCACGTTGTCTCTGCTTATAGGAGAACGAATAGCCGATTGATCCTTTTGGACTATGACGGTACTATGATGCCAAAAACTTGTGTGGACAAGACTCCTGATGGAGAAGTTATTTCAGTGTTGAATTCATTATGCAGTGATCCCAAAAATACTGTTTTCATTGTGAGTGGCAGAGGAAGGGATTGTCTTAGCAAGTGGTTTTCTCCCTGCGATAAATTGGGTATTTCAGCAGAACATGGTTACTTTACTAGGTAATGCTTCAACTTCTTTGTGCTTGTGCTAGCAGGTTATCTCAATCTGTGTTTTGGCTTGATGTTGTGTATTTTCCCTGTTCACACGTTGCAGGTGGACTAAGCATTCTTCATGGGAGACTTGCACCCTGAAAATGGACTTTGATTGGAAAACTATGGCATTACCTGTGATGGAGCATTATACAGAGGCAACTGATGGCTCTTTCATAGAGCAGAAAGAAAGTGCATTGGTGTGGCACTATCTACATGCTGACCTCCATTTCGCTTCATGGCAAGCTAAGGAGCTTCTCGATCACCTCGAGAATGTACTTGCTAAGGAGCCCGTTGAGGTTAAAAAAGGCACTTACATAATCGAAGTGAAACCACAGGTATCAATTGATTGAGATCTTAAGATTTGAGGAATTGTATGCAGTTAGTTGCTAGTTGAAGTTGGATGGGAAATTCAAGTGAGAATCTGCAAGACTAGTTGTTTTAAGAAAAAGAAAGGGGGGGGGGGGGGGTTAGAAATACAAGCGAAGTAACATTTGGTTAAATTTGCTTGTCTGGCAGTAGGATTAGAGCTATTTGACTGTTCCTACATTAGAAGAATTTCGTTGATTATTTCAAAAAATTGCAATCAATCGGTCACTGTCTTATTCATTGTATTCTGTGGATTGCGTGCTTCTAATTTGACACCCGTTTGATGAACTCCAGGGTGTTAGCAAAGGAATAGCTGTGGAAAACATTATCTCAACCTTGAGAACTCAGGGGAAGTCACCAGATTTTGTGCTGTGCATAGGAGATGACCGCTCGGATGAAATGATGTTCGAGGCAATAGCAACTAAGGTTCCCAGCCAATCCTTGCCAGCCATTAGAGAAGTCTTTGCCTGCAGTGTTGGTCAGAAACCAAGCAAAGCAAAATACTTTCTTGATGATACTGATGAAGTCATAAAGTTGCTTCAAGGCCTTACTGCAGAATCATCGATTCAAGCAAAGTCATACCCCTCAGATGACTGATGTGGGAATGGGAAAACTAGGTTACCAAAGGTTCAGTTTGCATTGGAACTCAGATCACTGTGTTCTCGTGTTATCATATCACTGCTAGGAGGGTCAGATTTTAAATACATAGTTAATGACATAGTTAATGATACGGCGAACCTTGTATAGATGATACTAACTCTGACAATCCGTCTGGGAAGCCAATACTTAGGATCTTACAGAAAAGCTTATTCTTGGTAGAAATTACAAAGGTGCTTATTCGTGTTAGATAACTTCAATTAGCTTACCATGTACTTTCGTAATTTTGACCAAAATAATTTCAGCAACTTTTGCTTTCTGCTATGTGCAATGATTTTATGGTATACGTCTAACCATGCTCAACTCATTAAGGAAGGAACTAGTGGGCGATCATTGCCATTATTTGATTCTTTATATTTCTGCCGCTCTGTTCTCACCATGATTAAGTTTCTGTCAAGCGCTTGCAGTGGTGATGATAAAGATAATGGCTCATGCCTTCTCCGTATTTATCAGTGCAACCATCGGGCTTCGGCATAATCCAATCGTTATTTGCTCGCTGTGTTCTCTTACTGTGTAAGTCCATTTCAGTTGTTCGATGGGAGCTCTGCTACTCCCAGTGTCTCATATCTGCCTTGGAAATTGAGCCTTGTATCTAATAAGACGAGTCCGTATCTTACATTCACAAAGAAAACTGTTCTTTTTTTTACGGCCTTTCATCCAGCCCTGTGGGCTTGTTGATGCACTCTGTACATAGGGCTTCAGGCCTTGGTTATCCATTTCTCCGTTGAACGAGAGCGAGGAACGCTGATCTATTTTCGTCAGTTGGTGAATCTAATAAAATGTACTGGAAGTGCTACAGAGCCATTGAAGAAGAGACTTTTCTTGTTTTTGGGTTTCGGAGTTTTGGATCGAAAGGCCCAACTTTTTTGTTTCTGGGCTAATACAAAAGGCCCAACTTCTTCTTGTTTTGCCTATTGTCTTTGTGCAGGTCATTGTGACTCTTTTTAATAGTAAATTATTATTATTTCGGTTAGAAGTTACGGGAATGTAAATAGTAATTCCATGACAAATGATTAAGGGTGCGTTTGTATATTAAAATTTTACCCCCTCTAAAATTTTAACACAATTAAATATTACAATATAATCTCTCTCTCCCCATCAAATCATTACTATTTACTACAAAAAAATATAAAAATTATTTATCTCTTCACTTTTTCACTAAACCCAATACCTAAAATTTTAACAATATTAAAATTTTACAACACAAAACAACCTTAAGTTAATTACGAGTAACAAATCTCCAAGTGAAAGCCAACGAATAACGGAAGTTATTTTATTTTTAAATTTGATTATTGGTATGTCTATTTCGTCTGCACTCTATCTCCACGTGCTGCTCACTTGCAGTAGTCCACGCTCAGACCTCACAAAATTCAACCCGGTCTAACGTGCACTTCATAAAAACCTACCATTCGGAAAATCGGTCCAATCAGTTGTCCACTAGGTCAACATTTAGTACCTCTTCTTAGGTTTGTGTGTTTTGTGTTTTTATTTTTTATTTATTTTAGGGGCATCCTGGTTGGTTCGCTTCAGTCTTAAAATTCTTTTAAGACATTCGTATTCCCACTGTCCCCGGTAAACAACTCGTGACACCTCCTCAAGATTCCTTTTCTATTTGCCAAATCTTCTTTTTGTATTGGTAAGTATTTGCCAAATCTTCACCGTCACCTTTACCTTCGCTCCCCCCGAGCTCTATCCTACACTGCGCAGTGCGCTCCACCTCACTGAGCTCAAGATTTGGTGCTAAAGAGAATGAGAGGGTTCTTGGGTTTTGGAGTATAATAGTATGAAAGCAGTTGTGTTTTAGGTTTTAGAGAGTCAGATTTCAGATTTCTTCTTCTCCTTGGCATGAAACTGAAGAAGGAAAAGCTAGTCAGGTAAGTGTTCCACTCTTTATGTGATCTTCTGGGTTTGTTTGTTTCTGTTGATATATTTAGTCTGGGGATGCTTTCTTGTTGTTATGCTTTTTTTGTTTTTACCCGAGACTAAACTTCTATTGAACTGGAGCAATAATATTGCCTAGCTTAGATGGGCTTAGATTTGGTTAGACGGTAACCTGAACAGCATAAAGCATGCCATCCGCTAAAAAAAAGGTGGGGGAATTCTGTGGTTTGTTGTACTTCGAATGTTCAACTTAGTGTGTTTTTTCTCTATACAAAAATATTATCTTTGGTTTCCGGAAGCCTGAACATTCTCAGCTCGACCTTAAGATAGAATCACGGCTAGTGGGCTTGCTTAATGCAGTTTTTGAGTTTGTTTGAAAGCGAGATCACATAAAATATCAGATCCTTGAAAATATATTCGCGGAAAATGCTCTCTCTGCTTGCTAAGGATATGTTACTAGAATTCCTAAATCTTCATTATTTGTCATTCCCTTTTGGCTTCTCCAACTCTCTTTGCAACAACATGGAGGGTTTGTTTCAGCATTCCTTCCGGGAGGAATTTTTATTGTCTTTTCAGTTTACTTTAACTATTTCTGTGCCAGTACTTCCGGTGAAACGGAGCTTTCGGAAGTTTTATGACAATGTTGTGTCCTTATACTGTTGTAGGTTTTATTCTGATGGAAAAAAAACAAAACGAGTCTCCATGGGGAGGAACTGAACCATCACAGGTAGAAAGGTCTTCATCTAAATATAATGTTCCATCAACTTCATTGCTAAAACCCGAAAATGGAGTAATTGGGGGCACAAATAGATTAACAGAATCTTTCGGAATTGGAAAGTCTAAAGTGTTTCCAGGGAACCACCAGACATGGCGCAAGAGAATACTTGACCCTGGTAGTGATATTGTGTTGCAATGGAACCGGGTTTTCATTGTTTCATGCTTGGTAGCGCTTTTTGTTGATCCATTGTATTTTTACTTGCCCACTCTTGGAGGAACTGCGGCCGCACCATGTGTGAAGACAGACTTGAGTCTGCGAATTCTTGTGACCTGTTTCCGGACTGTTGCGGATATATTTTATATGTTGCATATGGTTATAAAATTCAGGACTGCTTATGTTGCACCTAGCTCTCGGGTGTTCGGCAAGGGTGAGCTTGTCATGGATCCAAAGAAGATTGCACTGAGGTACATTAGGTTTGACTTCGTCATTGATCTCATTGCCATGCTGCCCCTTCCTCAGGTATTTGATTGCCACTTGTTGTTCAACCTTCTGCTTGATAGATCTCACTGCAACCAGTTTATATTGGAATTATCTTTCCGTTTAAATATGACAGTGTTGTGAAGCAAAGAGACTGTCTTATGACAATTATTCATAAAGAGAACCGAGTTTTGTTCTATTCTAGGTCAATTTATAATGATCCAGAGAGGCAGCATAATGTAACCATTCCATTTGCAATATTCTCCCACAACAATATTGTCATTGTGACATGTTAAGCCAATTTCAAGCTGAGCTGTTTGTTTTATCATTATTTTCTTTTATTGTCCGGTTTTGGTGCATACTTTTCCAGGTGAGAAAGTTGATTGATTCAAAATGTTTTATGCAGATAGTCATCTGGTTTATTATACCAGGAACAAGAAGTTCCCAAACTGATCATAACAACAATGCCCTGGCACTTATCGTTCTGCTTCAATATGTACCTCGATTATATCTGATTTTTCCATTGAGTTCTCAAATAATTAAAGCAACTGGATTGGTCACTAGGACTGCCTGGGCGGGAGCTGCTTATAATCTGCTGTTGTATATGTTGGCTAGCCATGTATGTACTTCTGTTGCTTTTTCCTTCCTTGTTGTCTCTCTCTCTGGTCTGATCCTGTAGACCAATGTAAAATTATCCACGATAAAGTGTTCTTTTGCTTATTTTCTATTTTGGATTGTGCGAGTTAGGATGTTAATCTGTGATTGTACTTTTAAAATTGCAGGTTTTAGGGGCAGCGTGGTATTTGCTGTCTGTTGACCGGTATACCTCATGCTGGAAAAAGTTTTGTAAGGAGTTAAGTTCTACAGGTTGCTTGCCAACCTATTTAGACTGCGATACTCATCGCAACATGTGGGAGAATACTACAGAAGTGTTTAAGAACTGTAATCCCAAAAATGATATTGACTTCAAGTATGGCATATTTGAAGGTGCAGTGAAAAATGATGTTGTTTTCTCAAACTTCATCAGAAAGTACTTGTACTGTTTGTGGTGGGGCTTACAGAATCTAAGGTACGGTGTATTTTAGTAATAAGCAGCACGTAAATTATGATCTAATGGTGATGATATAAAATTTCTCTTACTTTTGACAGTGTCTATTTTGTTACCATCAGGATCTTCAATTGCTTTCTAAATATGTGTCATCGTGCTGTTAGCTCTAATATGATTTATGTAATGGACTAGGATTGGCATCAAGAAGTGCCTGTTTACATGCCAATGCCTTAACTACATGACCTGCGTCGTGGTCCATAACCGAGCATGCATTTATTATATGCAACACAACATGAGGATCGACCATAATTATTCTCTTTTCTTTTCCCTTTTCGGGGATAGTGAAAAACTTCAAAATGATATATTTTAGCAAGAATGGCTAAGAGAAAGAAAGGGGTATATGTGACCCTGAACCCGTGCCACTGACAATCAATTGCGTAAAATACATTAGGATCATTGGAAAAGTACGTGTCTTAACAAACAAATGTCATAGGAGATATTAGAAATCATATTATCTGACATGCAGCTAGTCTGCCCAAAAACAATTTGCTCACATTAATCTCTGTGTTCTTTTGTCCCAGTTCATATGGTCAGAATTTGTCTACCAGCACTTTTATTGGAGAGACTTCATTTGCCATTCTTATTGCCATCTTGGGTCTTGTATTATTTGCCCATTTGATCGGGAACATGCAGGTATTTGAGAATGCTTTTCCTCTAGTTCTTACCATTCAAAATTTCAAATTACAAAGCATATTTCTCCGCTCTTTGAAATCCGAATTCACATGCTCCATGCACTTTGTCTTGGAAGTTTTGATTAAGAAATCAAAAGTTACTATTTCTTTGTACTTTCTTCAAGTGTACAGCTTATCTCCAGTCAAATGTCATATTATTACTTTTTGTATTCTCCTACAATTATTGTAAGCTTCTTTCGGTGGGATGTTTATGTGAGTTGTCTTTTTAATTTTTCATCACTAATGATATTGGATCAGCATGCTGGGCTCATGCTTGGATAATTTGTTGGCTATGATTTGAACTTGTAAAGCCATTTTCATTGTAATATTTATACAAAATGGCTGATGCTGCCCCTACTTGGAATAGGTCCTTAAAGGTTTGTATGTTAGATAAATCAAGAAAGAAGGGGAGAAGAGAAATGTGAGAGGGAAGAAATTTAGTAATGCGGTTCAGTGTTTCTTGATGTCTTTACGTGCTGTGCTATGTAGTTTCCAAGACCAAGACAGATGAATCTGGTTTCTGTCAAGGAGGTTATTTTGATTGTGAATGGTGTTTTGCTGGTCAAAGTTTCCTATGTACCTACACGCAAATACTTTTGTTTCTGTACTTGGAAGTCATCATGTTACCTTTTACGTTATGTATCTATGCATGCGCATGTATCCAGTTGGAAATTGATTTACGAAACTGTGGTGTATCTTGTCAAGCTTTCTGTACTTGATAGTTGACATTGCAAAGTTATTTCTCCTTTCTTCTCTCCTACTTATATCTGCTTTTTGATTTGTACATTATATTTACTGAACTTCTGTGTTCGGTTACATTTGAATAAACTTTAGAAAACATGTCATCGATTCTCCTTGAGAACACACTAGTTTGTGCTTAAAGTTAATTTTCTGCCGTAGACATACTTGCAATCTATCACTGTGAGGCTAGAGGAATGGAGACTAAAGCGAAGAGACACTGAGGAGTGGATGAGGCATCGCCAACTCCCTGAAGATTTGAAGCAGCAAGTTCGACGTTTTGTTCAATATAAGTGGGTTGCAACTAGAGGAGTTGATGAAGAAGTCATTCTTCATGGATTACCTGCTGATCTTCGCCGTGATATCCAGCGGCACCTATGCTTGGACCTTGTTCGACGAGTACGGTTCTCTCAATGTATTTCTAGAGCTTTCAAAGCTGCGCTTATTGCTAATCAAGATTAATGGTTTTGGAGAAATTCTCGTGGCCAACTTGTTGCCATAGAGATGCTTATGAATGTCCTTTCTAACCTCCTAGGCTTAGGTTTGAAATTGTTGGATGGATAGCCTGGCAGAAATGTTTTCAAAACAAGTCATTTGATCCAATTTGAGCTGCCCCAAATGTTGTCTAGACCCTCCAGTTTAGAAATTGTGGTTCTATAGTGATCAAGAGCTATGTCCTTTCAACTAAACTAGGTGTCAGACGCCAAAACTGCTGTCTTTAAAAGTGAGTACCAGCATGCATGTCTTTGCACTCAGATAGGTGTTAAGTAGCATCTCTGATATACTTGAAACCTGTCCATCCCACATGGCTCAGGCAATACTGCTAGATATATTCATCCTGTGTACATAATTTGGTACATTAATCCATGGTGGTGTATTTCTAAAGTAGTTCAGGAGGACCAGGAGGTTGGATCTAGCCGTAAGATGAATTGGCACCCCTCCTCACCGCAAAAAGAAAGAAAGAAGAAAAAACAAAGTTCCTTCTTGAGAAGCAAATAAACATTTCTGCTTTTCTCATTTGCAGGTCCCCTTCTTCTCACAGATGGATGATCAGCTGCTTGATGCAATATGTGAGCGTCTAGTATCCTCTCTAAGCACTGCAGGTACCTACATTGTTCGCGAGGGTGACCCTGTGACAGAGATGCTCTTTATTATCAGAGGTAGACTGGACAGTTCTACCACCAATGGTGGTCGGACTGGCTTCTTCAACTCAATTACACTGAGACCTGGAGATTTTTGTGGAGAAGAATTACTTGCATGGGCCTTGCTCCCCAAATGTACACTCAACTTGCCATCATCAACCAGGACAGTGAAAGCACTAAATGAAGTTGAAGCTTTCGCACTGCGAGCTGAAGATCTCAAACTTGTGGCCAACCAATTCAGACGACTCCACAGCAAGAAGCTGCAGCACACCTTCCGGTTTTATTCTCACCATTGGAGGACTTGGGCAGCATGCTTCATACAGGCTGCTTGGCGTCGGTACAAGAGGAGGTTGATGGCAAAAGATCTCGCCTTGCAGGAATCCTTTGCTCTGAATGAGAAAGAGGTCAATGAGAAGAGGCGTGAAAAAGAGGAACATTTTGCTGTTTGTTCAAATCCTTCTCAGGCCAAACTGAACCTTGGGGTTACAATACTGGCTTCAAGGTTTGCTGCAAACACCAGGAGAGGAGCTCACAGGATAAAAGATGAGCTTCCAAAGTTACGAAAACCTGAAGAGCCTGACTTTTCTAATGAACCTGACGATGAGTAATTGCTTGCATCAGGTTAGTGTTACACAGTAACTGTAGCTTCTTCTTACAAGGGGAAACCAGTAGCAAACACTGCAGAATCCTTTCATTTGGAATATGGTACTCCAATATGAATGCTCATTGATGCTTGTTGAAGTTCCCGTACTTCCCTGGTGCATCTTCTATGAGGTCGGTGGAAAGAGTGATTGAAGCAAAGCGGAAGCAGAAGGGGAGAAAGAGGAGACTTCACAGCTGTTATATATTGCGATCACTTTCCTATTTAAATCGGAATAAGTAGATACAAAATTTCATACATAGAACTTTCAAGGTACAGTGTCCTATTATGGGTTCAATAATATTTACGGTAACCTATTCCACTGAGGAACTACGGAATATGGCGCACAATGAATTGAGGGAGATGGTGACGTTGTCAATCATGTGGGCGTATCACACGAGCGTACTTTGTCCCCTGATAGGTATGTATTTGGCTAATCTAAGCTGCACAAGCAGCATAAGAGAGTTCGAATCGTGATTGATTCTTGTCAAGTACCCTGCAAATATTGTTAGTGGATCTTCTGGTCATGACAACCAAAGCGTACTTCGATTCCTCGTCTGGTAAAACTATTATTTCCTGAAGATTCTGCCTTCGGGTAGGAAGAATCGGGCCTAGAGATGTTTAACCTCAGACAATTAGGGTTATCTAAGCTTAGGTTGGCCGAGTGTTGATTCTACTTTCCCACGATTCGGCCTAATAACCTAGTGGGTTATTTGCGTATTTGCCTTAAAGACTCAAAACATAATCTGTAATTTGTCAGATCTTGCTCTCTGGGGTTGGTTTAATTTTTAATTGATCTTTGCTTACTTGTTGCAGGCTTACAATCTCTCATTAGCTGCAGAGACGTCTCGCCTTCGAATTTATTTGTATCTTTATGCTACTTCACGGTCACCCCAAAAGCTTGTCAATTGGTTTTACCCTTTTTTTTTCTTTCTTATTTCACTATTCGAATGAATACTCTCGACCTGCATTAACCACTCATCTATCCTCTGTTCTCTAACTACTGCTCATCAGTCACGGCAACATCAAACAGTTAACCATTGCACACTTACAGTCTTAAAAGGGTTGAACGATTTTTTTTTTTAAATGTTGCTGCATTGCGTAGAAACACAACTGAAAAACCGACGGCATACAAAAGGCGCCACTTCTGTTTCCTTCGACGCAAGTCAGCAAACAATGAACTTAGGAATTGCTTGTAGTAAATTTGGAAGAAATAAAATTTTGGCTGTTCTCCAGCAATACATACGAGCTTTAAAGAGGATACACAAAAAAGAAGGATGATATACAGACTGCAGAACCAAATCTAACATGGAAAGCATCACCATCTCCAGAGAGCCAGATCCCCACTAGCTCTTTTGTGGCGTTATCCTCTCTCTGGCCTTTACACCATCTGTTTTGCAGATTTATCCTCTCCCCAGCCTTTAAACCTGTCATTTCCTCCTACGGGCCATAACTATCAATGTCATAAAACTCTATGTTCTTGTACTTCTGGGATATTATTTCTGCTTGAACTTTTCTTGCAGTGTCTGTTGCACAGCCAACGAGAATGAGAACAGATGTGCCAGCGAATCCCCGGAATGCAGCCAGGTGTGTGGTTTGTTCAATCAAGGCAGGACCAGCAGCGAGGATAGCCAAAAAGGCTGAACCAAGAACTGATATCCGGCTAAGAACCTATATTCCAGTAATTGAACAGGAAAAAAAAAAGAATCGACCATCATATTGAACCCCAAAAGGTATATAATTCTTACTGGACTTTACAGATGCCAGTCGAAAGAGAGGAAAAAAAGCACAGAAAAGGCAAGATTTATCTCAGTTAAGGAAGGTTGCACAGCGTTCTGTAGAAAAGTGCAGAGACAATTGGCTTTTGAAGCCTTTTTTTTCATTAATGAAGAAATAGAACGGGCTGATTTGATGTCAATGAAAATGAAGACAGGCCATTTTGACGACCAATAAATTGATTTTTTTTATGAAAATGAAAAGTTAGTAAGTGTAATGAGAACATAACTGAAACATATAGTACCAGAGAAATGGGAAGGGGGCATCTATCAAAATTATATGAAACAACTTCTCTTCAATTAAAAAAGTAGTGAATAACACACAATGAACTCATCCCATTATTTATTCAGGCAAATGACATAACCCAATTCCATGGCACATCTAAGCACCCAATAAATTATAAGCTAACAGAGTTATACAACATTTCATCCATGGGATGGTTATATTTTCCGTGAATGCTACCGGTTGAAAAGTTTATTCAACTCCAAATCACACTGAAAATAGAACTAATAAAAAATACTCTATTTTTGAAACCATATAGTAAATCAACATCATTTGTGGCAAAATCAAAATAGAGTTGACGGATTAAAAACCAGGAATAATAATGAATTATGGGCCCTTAAGTTCTATTAAAAATATGGAAAGTACCGTTTTTATAAATGCAGCTGTACTTTTACCCGGTCGGACGAGTGGAAATGAAGCACCTTGGCGCTTTAACTGTTCACTGACATCATCAGGGTCCAATTGTAGGAAAGTATAGTAGTAGTTGAAGAAGGCTATCAAAAGGATGTTCGTGGGAAGGTAGAGAGAACCTACAAGGAGTTACTACCTGGTTAGGTTTAAATCATCAAATGTCCAATCCCATGAAAATAGGAACTTGACCCTGTCCAATGCTTATAAAATGGAATTATTTTACTTCACATAATTATCTTAAAGTTTAGTATGGATGGTAATATCATCATTTCCAATGAGGTAAAATACCGGTTGAACCCAATGTCCAACCATAAAGGATGCAACAGCAATAGGCCAAGCCTATGGTCAACACGACAAAGATTTAATCTACTTATGCATTTAGAAGAAAAAAAAATAGAGCATAATATTTTCTTATAGAACTTAGTTTATCATGTGCTAGCTGCCTATAGACATTTGGAATCTATCCCAAAGACCGCTCATATCAACTGAATGATACTAGCGTTACAGAGTCCGTATAACATAGCAACAGTCTAAATAGTTCAATATCCACCAACTTCTGCCACTGAAAATAACAAATCTTACCCCCCGGATTTAAAGCTACTGCAGCATTCTTCAGTGCAGCTAAACCAGTGAAGCGTGCTAGAGTTCCAGGAAGAGCTAAGGATGAGGTGGAAAATATGATTGGCATCACTCCAGAACTATTCACCTGCATAATTTGAAGATTTAGATACTTATAAAGGTAACAAACTAGTTAAGTTTCACTTAGACGAAAGAAAAAAAAACACAAAAGGGAAGGAAGCAGACTTAACCTTAAAATGTAGAACATGGATATGAATATAAAATTAGACATAACACAAGCTAATAGTGCATAAGCTACATAAGTAAAGCAGAATGGAATGAGATGATATACTGTAGGCATTGTATGATTATTCTCCCAGGCAACAAGAACTTTGTTTGAAATTTGGAACCATATGGAAATTAAGCTGCCAAATGGCCAAAAGATTAGTTATTCCTGTGCTTAAGAACCTTGGAGCATGATGTATTGACTCTATGTAGGTGAAAAACAAGTAGCAAAAAGTTCCAAGTATCTGTGGAGTCTAGATCCTCTAACTAAAGTGCAGAACCTCTAAACCTGTAGATCTATGAAGCAAAAGTTTTGGTTACGAACCTTAAAAGGTAGGTAAGCAGATTTTTGAGGCCCTCCACTTCTACTGGTGTATCTTGAAGCATAGTTAAGCGGAATTTTCCTCTCTGCTTCCTGAAATCCTTTGTTTATATAATTGTGCACATTTCTTTTACATCCAAGCATATCGAGTTGAACAATATAAGCAGCAATTACCTGAACATATACAATACTGAGGACCAATAGAAAGAAGAACACAATGATGGCGATGAGACCAATGTAGTTACCATCCTGAAATGCCTGTGAAACAGTCCTACCAAAAGATGCTGGCAAGTAGGAGATAATGCTTGTGAATATCAAAAGGGATGTTCCATTTCCAAGTTTTAGATCAGAGATCCGTTCCCCAACGTAGGTTGTAAATACTGAGCCAAGCGTCAACAAGGTAACAGAAGTAAGGAGCCATTGAGTACTGAAGTCATTGACATAGGGACGAAGGTAGAGTACTTGACCAAACGCCTGTCGGGGCAAAAGAGACAGATAAAAGAATAGTATGATCTGAGTCATCAAACAGCCAATAACATGGAAATATTACACACTACATGGTAATGTGAGGCGGGAAACTTCAATAAGACACAGCATCAGAAGAGGATGTTCATGGTGTACCCTTCCAGATACCGTTGCACAACAATATTCGATTTCAATTATCTGTACTATATCCACTGTCTGCAATGATCAGACAGTGCATACCAGATTAGTCCGAAACCGCACTTCATGTACCCAATTTCAACTATGAAAAGGAACCAACATCCAGGATATGATGGCTGCGTAAGCTTTTAATAGGCATCAGACTATTATTTTTTATTTCCCGTTTTAAGGTATTTGGCTCCTGTTGCTCCAAAATAAAAGATCTGAATCAGTAACCCAACTAACTGTGGAATTGCTTTTTCCTCTCACAAGTTAAAATTTCTAAACTTGTTCTTGATTCAAGTTAAGTCCCTCACCTGTACAATAGCAAACCCAACTGAAGCATATCGAGTATACTGAAGAACTTTCTTTCTTCCTGCCTCTCCTTCTCTTTTCTGAAGATCTTGCAACTTGGGATATATTTGAGCAAGAAGCTGGAACACAATTTGTGCATTGATGAAGGGTACAATACCAAGAGAGCATATCCCAAGTCTACCGATGCCTCCACCAGAAAATGAATCCAAAGTGCTTAATAAACTATTCTGATCCAAGTTTCCAAGAAAAGCCTCCCTATTTACCCCCCCAAGAGGTACATATATTCCAAGCCGGGATAAGGCCAGATAACCCAAGAGCTTGAGAAACTTTCCTGGTAATGGCCCTTTGAAGAAGTCCCCCAAATCAATGGAACTGTCCTCTATCGCAGCTGCCAATTTCACAGTACGCAGCCATCAGTAGCAACCTCAACATCTTGAAAGAACATTTTTTGCAAGTCAAGAGACAAACCTGCCACTCCTCGAGCAGAGGTAGGTTTCTCCTTTTTGGTACCGGAGGCACTCTCATATGTTTGTGAAAACAAGCATAGGAAACTTTCCCAGACAGCGTTCAGTCCAGAAGATCCATCTGAATTAATACCCAAGGGATCAAAAATGGAGCCTTCACAGCTGTAAAGGAATCCCAGTCAGCAAGAAGGATAAATATAACTACAATTTCAGGTAGCCAGATTTCTGGAAGTCGCTCCAAAACATAGAAAGATATCTGCATCAAATCTGTTATGTTATACAGCATTGAAGAGATCAATGCACGCAGGTAAAACTCAGTACGTACAGAGAACCCAAACATCTCTGTAGTGTAACTTTTGTCCAACTATCTAGACACATAGCAGATGTTACCGCCTTGGATTACGGTTTTCATGAATGGCTTCCTTGAGGTCTCAATTTTTTTTGGACTCCCCAATCTCGTTAGATGTGATTCTATTCACACGTTGGGAGATGGGGTGATTATGCTGGCAAAAATAATAGATGACATTTGAGATGAAACTACTTGAAAAAATAAAAAGATGCAGTTATTGGTTAGATGTTAAAAATAGAGAGAGAAGCAGCGTGCCTATGGTAAACAAATCATGGCAGAGAATGGTATGTTTAAGTTGCTGCGTACAGTTGTCCTTATGTGATAGACTAGGATCCTACGTGTGCATTTCAAAGAAGATGTTGTTGGTCGTTAATGGTAGTCTTCAGAACCATGACAGCATTTCAGTTCAGATTTTAAATCACAATAACCTAGATGATGACTAACGGACTAATGGGTATCGTTGGGATTAAGCACATTATTGGTGCCACCCCAATTATAGTATGTAGTGCCCTATTATGCACTACCAGCCTAAATCTTACCAGGAAATGCAGGGCCGAGTCCCCTGTTCAATTGAAATTCTCCATCTTCAACCAATATCTATGCCCTTGGAGAATTTAGCTGCTTCTCCTATAGCTGCTAACCTAGCTCTCACAAACCTGTCGAACGCAATTAGTTGAACTGCCCACATGGTTTGTGAACAACTTCAAACCGGTTGTGTGCCACTACTTAAACTGCACCAAGCTTCGGTTGACTGATTGTAAATCCTCTAGCCCTTGCCTTTCCGGACTGAAATTCAGTCTAATTTTGCCCATTATTCTCAGTTTCTTGGTCCCAACTAATTGCTACCCTTGTATGTGCGTGGGTTTGCCAGAGAATTGCCGGTTCTCTAGGAAACGAGGACATAATTCGTAGGAGGAGGTTATATTCATTCAGGAAAAAAGGGACAGAGAGACAAACTGCAGCTAGAAAATTAACAGAAAAGAGAAAACACACACACAACTAAGGTACAACCGAAGCCAATGACCCAGAAAGGAGAAAACCCCAAAAACGATGTTAAGGAATTAAAGCATACACAAATTGTTATGGAAGAGAAAAGTGAGAAAAGGGTATCGCATACCTCCGGGAGAGAGGGCCAAGGTTCCATGACTCGATGGTGTTCGGTTTTCTCTGAACAGAAAAGCTGGCTCGGCAGATTAATGTTTTGCGTCTTGGAAAGGCCTTTGGACTGAGATGGGAGAGGTGGAAGCGAAGGGGAGAAGCAGAAGAAGCTTCTCGGACCGTTATCAACATTTTTATCTACTACCACTACTCACTTCGGCTCTGCCCCTCTCTCTTCTTGCTGCCTTCTAACATTTTCTCAACTTTCTGACCCCACAACGAAATAATGTTTTAATTATCTATACCATAGAAAACACCGTTACTAAATAGATAAATAAATATGATTGCCAAAATATAAATAAATATGATCTTCCGATAGAACTCAGAAGACTGGCTAAGCTAATGCCCGTTTGGTAATCCCTTTTAGGTGCCGGAGGAGGCCCGGTAATGTTGTGCGATTAGAAGAAGAAGAAGAAGAAAAAAGGTATTAATATTTTTTTGGGAAATTTGCTTTTTAGTCCTTAAGTTTTAACCCTTTTTTATTTTTAATCATGAATTTTAGAGGGTCAAAATTTTAGTCCTTGAACTTTAATCTTTGTAAAATTTAGTCCTTCCGTCAGTCTGCCGTCAGTTTGCCTTCAAATTTGTACCGGTCGACCGGTATATGAAGCGGTCGACCGCTACATGTATCGGTCGACCGCTCACTTTTAAAACATATATTCGGTCGACCGCTTCAAAATTGACGGTCGACCGGTGTAAAAATTGACGGCAAACTGACGGAAGGACTAAATTTTACAAAAATGAAAGTTCAAGGACTAAAATTTTGAAGGTTGAAAAGTTAAGGACTAAAATTAAAAAGGGCCCAAAACCTAAGGACTAAAAAGCAAATTTCTCTATTTTTTTATAGTTTTGGAATATTTTTATAGTATGATATTACAGGTCTCGTTTTAATATATAACTTCCCTCTTCTTTCTTTCAGTTAATTCAAGTTTACAAGAACTAGAAGTACATCCAAATTCCAAAGGGGAAAAATGGACCGATGACAGGAAACATATTAGTTCATGGGCCTAATTATGACTACCATACTGCTGCAAGCCTTCAACCGCATTTTGGAAGGTCATTAAAAAGTTTTGGAATCAGAGCCCATACATGACTGCGCAAGGATATGAAACGATGGCCTCAGGCCCAATTTATACGGCTCTCATCCATTATGGGACAACTTGAAAACTACAAGCAGTCCCTCTGACCTTGACACCCAAAGAACAAGACCCAAGGTAAGTGGCTTGTCTCTCTTATATGGGCTGGCCTCGTACAGATTGTGTGCTGCAGGGACAAGTACTCTAGCCTCGAAAGCGAGCCCAAATGCGAACTGGGTCTGATCAGCCCAATTTGAAACCCAATATTAGACGGATTTTACCATCCAGGCTTTGGGTTCAAGTGTTGATTTGAGTGGGTAGGGTTTTGGAGTGCAATCCTTCTTAAAAGAAAAACAACTAAAAAAAGATTAACGAAGCTTACAAGTTGACAGCATAATTCAACTTATTACAGTACACGTAGACCTTGTTAAAACTAATAAAATACGGAGCTGTTTTGTGTTGGGATGTCCCTCTGACTAACTCAAACTACAAAGCTCCCCTTTCTTTATCTTTTCGGTAAAGAAAAAAGAAGAGTGCCGAAGCCATAAGCTAATCAGGACGTGCCGATGTGGCCCAAACTAGTCATCCCCACGGCACTAATCACTAATCAGATGCGAATAAAAGGTAAGAGAAAAGTAATTGGATTATTTTAATGCAGACGCAGTCAGAGGGAACAGGTAGGCATGGTGCTCAAAAAGCCTGGCATATCTACAAAAATATAAAGCCAGAAAAAGGCAACATCTGTTTTGCAATCTCATGTGTTAATTCCCCTTTGTTTTAAAAAATAATATTTTAAATCAAGGGTAAATCAGTCATATCTACTCTGAGTACTATATTTCATTATTTTATTTTAAAGTAGACTTAAAACTAGAATAACCAACTACTCCTTAAACTATTTTCCCCAACTACTGCAATGTTATCATCAGCTTTCATGATAGCTAAGACCCAATTTTCTATGATCATGAAAATAATACAAGGCTAACAAAGACAAAATTTAAATAAATTTTAGTACCGGGTTGTCAAATTAAACCCGTATTTTGGCTTTAATTGCTTAAATTTAGAGTTCGGAAAGGAGATATAAATTAACTAATCCATGTTGGATTACATAGTTTCTCTAGCTTGTAAAATATTCTATTCCCAATTGAACCCCCAAACAATTGTATAAGATATGATAATGTAAACAATAGTGGTTGTAGCTTAGAAGAAGAAGAAGAAAAACCATAGTGGTTCTAATATAATAATCAAAACCAAAAAGGAATATTTGATTGCACCTTTCGAACCACCCTCCCTTTTTGTGTGCTGCACTTTCCTTCTTTTGCTGTTAAAATATTAAGGCTGAGAAATACCTGAGATGTCGGCATCTGCTTTTTAAAAGGTAGGAGGAAAAAGGTTATTTTTCCCATATTCCTTCCGGTACAATCCTTTTCTTTCTGAGGGTTTAGGTAAGAGCAAATAACATATTGTATGTTTTTAATTTTAAGATATGAGAATGAGCATGATATCTCATCGGTCCCTATATATATATATATATCAAAAGAAGAAAAGGTAACATCCCAATGATCCAGGCAACCTCTGATAAAACAAAGGAGTCGTTCTTTATATATATATCAAAAGAAGAAAATGTAACATCCCAATGATCCAGACAACTTCTGATAAAACAAAGAAGCCGTTCTTTTTTTATAAACAAAAATGTAATGCTCAAATATTTACAGATGAAGGTTTTGTGTTCTCGTTAATTATCATGATCCTTAGAAGATGTCAATCCACAAAATGTGAATAGCGAAATATATCTGACTCGAAGATAGATGAAGCGTTACTAAAAGAACATTCCTGAGACACAAGTACCGCCAATATATATATGTGTTATCACTTAAGTAATTATAATCTACCAATTGAACATCTTCATTTGGATGCTTGCAAGTAGTAATGTTAGGCATGCATGCGAGGCATCTTCTGAAAATATAAAGCGTTCCCTAATAGTAATAACCCACCTTCACATTAATTTATGATATGATCGTCCCTGGTAGATTCAACTTAAAAAGGGAGTAACAGATAAGCCAGAGTAGCCAAAGTTGGAACTACAGATCTCTTTCTCGATCAGACTTTTTGAATAAATGCCTTTCTCAAAAGCCAGACAAGGGAAAAAGAGTAGTGAGCCGTAAGCATGGAAATTTCGTGCGAAAGTCATGCATCGGTTTTCGGAGAAACCTTTTTAACCCTTGTGTTTGTAGGGGATCTTGGGTAAAGTGGTTGAGTTGTCGAATCGAGGGGTCCAACTCATTCCTTTACCACTTGATTGAGCCGCCGACACGCATGGTGATGGTTTCCAAGGCTTCTAGAATTTACCGGCCAACCCACTTTTGTTTTTTTTTGTTGACTCTGTGACTCATTCAAAACGCGTTACAGGGAGGAGCATAGTCCCATATGTTAGGCTTTTGAGATTAGAAAAGAGATCAATGTTGACTTTTGAAATAAATCATGCAGTGACACCATGCACCTATAGTCAGACATTCTTATCATTATTTTCGGTATCTAAAACCTTTTCGGATTTAGTGTGCATAATTTGAGGTAGGTGTGTTGCTGACCGGGTTAAAATACCAATGGAAAAAGAAAACAAAAAAGTGAATGAGTTTCAGATGCGTTCCATTTGGAACGTACGTACGGGGAATCAAACAGACGAAAGCTAAAAGAATACCTCCGATTCCATAACAAGGGAGTAGTTGTTGGGACCTAAGTTGTGATTCATGTGCGCGCGGCATCTTTCTCTATCTTTTCCGTCTGGCCAAAAAACAGAAAAAAGATACTAATTCCTCCCTTTCATATTTAGAACTGGCGATTCAGTTTTTAAGTGTGTTAGTGATAGACAGCTTCATGGGCCTAAACGAACAAAATTGGTGTATAGCTATAACATAAGAAAGATACAATGTTACATTTAAGACAATCACAACCTTAATGATCGACCAGGAGTATCTGAAAGTTGCAGTACAAAAAATTAGCAGCTAGCTATGCTGACAATAGCGGGATCATCATGAAGCACCAAATGAGAATGACAAAAGAAAGCAAAGAGTTAAGGTTCGCAATGCTTCAAACGCGTAATTCGTTTGTCTTTAATTTGATTGATCACGTGTTGACTCCTGGCCTTTAATTTGTGGCTTCCTCGAACTGTCTGTTGAGGTTGTGGCCTCATGCATTCTGGAATCTGGACCTAGCTAGCTATCCAAACCTAGACACAATTACCAACTTTAGGTGATATAAGTGTTTTTGTTGACCTTAGGTTTAGCTTTCCTTTGATAAAATTAGATAATTTATACGATTGGTCGACACTGGGTTGCTCGGAGAGAGAATTTTGCGGGTCACGTGCACACGCATTCAGGCTTCCGGTGAGGGGAAGGCAGGGGTCGACTTTGAGGGTGTGCAAATATTGTCCCCACCAAAATTTCTGTAATTTTAGGTCCGGCTTATGAGAAAAATGGATTAAAAGAAAAACATAACTGTTAATTATTACTCTTCGGCATTGAAAACGTCCGGTAGAGAAATTAAAATATCGAAGCTGATTAGGTCATTATATCTGTATCATTTTTAGATTGATAACGACGTAACAGTACAACAGTACTTTCAGAATACCTAACATAATTTTCCTCTTCCATGAAAATCTTATTTTTCGAAAAAAAAAGAAGAAGTCGGCCATTGTATTCAACTCTCTTGTATTCACGTAGAGCTAGCTAGCTAGCGTGTACCCATCGAGGAAAAGTCTTCCTTTGGACACGAATTATTGTTATGTCCCATTCAGTTAAACGAACAAAGTATGGCATAATTCCCTTCGTCAGATGGTAATTAGGATATTGTCTTGTTCTTGCACTATCGGCCAATTATGTATTCATTCGAGTCTCTCGATCCTATTCATAATTTAGAGCTAGCTTCAACGTCCCACCGAGTAAAATTCTTGTTGTGCCAACGTCTTGAGTAAACGTATATATATAGTATAATTCCGACGTTCCATCAGATGGTTATGATAGGAAAGCTTAATTAACTAATTTCTTTTGGTGTCCCTTCATGCATCTCAGATGACCATTGGAATATATCTAAACATCGACTTAATAAGTGGGTGATCCCTATGGGTTCCATCCAATATATTATATATAGAGAGTGCATGCATGTCTGCTATATTTTTGTCAAAGGAAAAAGATAATGTCGGAAGAATGCTGGAAGGTCGCCGGTCTGATACCGGAAGGTCGTTAGACTGATGCTGGTAGGTCGTCGGATTGATTCCGAGAACCTTGCTCTGATATCATGTTAGAAATAAAAATTTGGAAAATTGGTAATTTAGTCACTAGGTTTTTTTTTTTGACAATAAGATCTTCGAGAATACATAGTTGTGTCGATCTGGTCTTTCCGTCAAACATTCGTTAAATTTTTAGTCAGAATAGCAGTCGACTGGTAACTTGTAGCGGTCGACTGCATTCTATTCCGTTAAAAATTAACAAGATTTAACGGAAAGATCAGATCGTCACAACTTAAGGGTCTCATATCACAATTTTCAAATCAACTGTTATAGTCAAAATAGATTTAAAATGGCTTTAAATCTCTTCAATTTCAAAATAATTATTCCCCTAACATTTTTAAAATGCAAAATAGTGAGTAAAAATTCTGGTAAGAATTAGAATTTTCTATTCCACTTTCGATTTCGAAATTTTGATTTACGGTTCCGACATATACCGGAACATGAACCATAAGTCATTTTTTATAATTTCTGGAATCGGAGCCAAAACTAGGAATTCCAGCGAAATTATTGAAAATTTCGGTTCAAATTTTTCTAAAAGAATAAATAAAAATAATTCTCAAAATAAAGTATAATATATGTAATTTGATTGAATTTTTATTCTTGAATATAGATTTTGGATGAAAATTTTACATTTATTGCTAATTTATGACTAATTACTAAAAAAATTTGATTTTTTTAAAATAAGACTCAAAATGAAATCTAATATATGATGAGTATCGAATTTATTTGAATGTTTATTTTAAAATTTAAATTTTTATTGAATGTTTATATTTATTGTTAATTTATGATGAATAATATTTTTTTTTAAAATTCGATCTGAAAAATATTTTTAACTCATTGAACTTAAAAGAAATATCTAAAAAATTTCATATAAAACTGAAAATTTCGATTTTATTTCGGTTTCATGGAAAAAAATATTTCGATAAATACCTTAACGGAACATTTCAATTCTATGCAGTCAGGTAGTCACCCTGAAATTTAATTTCCTAATTTGTCAGGTAATGTCTGTCTATAAACGCGTAGACATATATAAAAACCCCACTTAGCTGCAGCTTGGAGGGAGAAGGCTTTAATGGAAACAAAAAAAGCGTGGTACCTTTTTTTAGTAGTCTGAGCTCAGTAGGTTAATGTTGTGTTTTTGTTGTAAAATTTTAGTGTTGTTAAAATTTTAGGTATTGGGTTTAGTGAAAAAGTGAAGAGAGGGGTAATTTTTTATATTTTTTATAGTAAATAGTAATGATTTGATGAGGAGAGAAATTATATTGTAATATTTAATTGTATTAAAATTTTAGAAGGGATAAAATTTTGATACACAAACGCACCCTAAATTAATCAGTGAAGGGGGTGGTTGGGTTTTGTTTTTATTCCAAAAAGGCTGATATGACACGAGGAAGGGACACAGGTATAAAGGTGTCTGTAAAGTGTGAGGGTTGGGGAAGAAAATGCCACCCGGCTTTCGATTTTTTTCATTTCCTGTCACTTTTTGTGCATAAAGACAAAACAAGTGTAGCATACTTTGTGATCAAGTATGTTCTTGCGAGAGGATTGACCTTATCTCTTTTTTTTTCTTTCTTTCTCCAAACAAGGTAATATATAATATTGGTAACAGTTAATTTCCGATACTAGCCCTTCATGGCAGTCCAAACGACTGCCAGTGTCCTTTCCCTTTCAAAATCTTTGTTATCTACCATATTATCGAGATAAGTATTTTCGTTCGGAGGGGGGGATATTATTCTTCAGCTAGTTATGAAAACGAGAAACTGTGGAAGTCCTTGCTGTAGATTGATGATTTGCTTAAACAGCTAATAAATGAGGACACATGCCCCTGTCGGACACATGCATATCTTTGTCCGTTAGGTCGCTTCAATTTGTTGTTTCTTTATGCAGATTCAAACGAAAACCTTATAAATTAGAAGGCTTTCGCATTAATGGTGCGACGTTGAAAGGTGTTTTGTGGCCGCCCACATTCAAAAGGAGCTTCGTCTGGTCTATGTCGCCGCTAGAGCCAGTCAATCTGCCAAGTCCCTTGCAATATGGTCAGCAACTTGCTTAAGTGCTTCGACTTTTAAGTATTTAAAATAAGGGTCAGGACAGGAGGGGCTATTATTGCTGCATGCTTGTAATTGACAACACAAATAAGAGAGTCCGGAAACTTGGCATAAGATTGTTGGGACATCTGATCTGATAAACCCCAATCGATAAAATCGATTCAAATCAATCGAATGAGAAGACATGCAGCAAACGCGTGAAATGTAATTGAAAGAGTCAATTACGAACTCTCTTCTGAATGGGAACTTCCTATTTTCGAAAGCAACACTTTTGTCTTTCTGGGTGACAATTTTTTAATTTCTTCATTACAGATCATACAGCGCGGTGAATGAATCCCACGCTGTTGATGATTAGAAACGATAAATGAGAGAAGTTTGATAAAATATCTGTGTTCTGTCCTGAAATCTTGAGATAAGATTGAAACGTCTCATCTTTCTCCTATTTATTATAATTACTCAAAACAAAAGAAGGAGCGTCACTTTTCGCTTTCGTTTCTTTGTCCACGTTCTAAAGGAAAAATGTCCTTTTATAAAACTGAGAAGCTGTTATATATGCATTAATGATGCAGCGTTGAAACTTGAGGGGTGGTGGGCTCATTGGCCTTCGAGAACACGGCAACCAATATAATGAGAGAGAAAGAGAGAGGCAGGTGGCCGGTATTTCCCTGTGAAGGAAACTGTAAAAGTAAAGAAATATACTTCGCTGCCAAGAAGGCATCTGGCCATTGAGCAAAGTAAACAAAAGAGGTCTCTTGTCTTTTAGTGGGGGTGGTCCTGCTTAATTCTTTGATGGCATCTTTGCGATGGGATTCAATCTGCATTTTGCTAAAGTTTGAACTTCAAGTCAACTTTGCGATGGTAATTGGTCCGTGTAATCAGTTTTTTTTTTTTACGCAACATGGGAGCAATACCCAACTCTGCAGAAGAGAGGCATGCACCTGCGGGCATGTTTGAGACCCCAAATATTTGGGCTCTCAACAAATCGGACAAACCAAATAAACTTCAAAATTTTTAACTTTTACACCTACACACTTCACTTTTCACAAAGCCCAATAAATCTCAATAAAGTAAAGATTCCTAAAATTTTGAGAATATTCTCAATATTTTGGCAAACAAACATCCCTTAAGGTTGTGTTTGTGTTGTAAAATGTTGGGTATGGGAATATGTGTTGGTATTGGGTTTAGTGAAAAGGTGAAGAGAGGTAATTTTTTATAGTTTTTGTAATTTTTTATATTTTTTTATGGGAAAGAGAGAGATTATATTGGAGTATTTTATTAGGAGAGAGATAAAATGTTGGAAATGTTGAGTTTTGCAAACACAGCCTTAATAATCTCCGGGGCACATCAGTAACCGGTACAACTCCCACCCTTCCGGAATGTAATCCCCATCTTGCAAGCCTATGAGCCCGGATTCTAATGAAAAATAATGATCTCACTGGTTTAGTTAATACTTTAATAATCTCAGTCAAACAACCTCCTGAGCAAATTATCTTTACGCTCTCAAAATTTTTATTTTACTAAAATATTTTCTTTAAAATCCTCTTACTCTTTATTGAATTATTATTTGTATTCTAAATAAATATATAAAAAATTTCATTCAAGTAGTATCTTTATTCATTTTTTCCTAACTCTTTAACACCTTAAAATTTTAACCATCCTAAAGTTTTAACAATTAAACACTACCAAGGTATCCTTCTATCGGGCAATTAGTTCTTAACTTGAGTGATAATCTGATTGTTGAGCGAGTTTGAGTGTCGAGGTTCTTATTGTAAGTGGATCACGTCCATTAAAATGGCGACTGCTCCATAAACGTTCCTTCTTCCCCATTCCATTATTTTATTTCTGCTATCGACAAGGAACACGTGGTTGTGAAGTAATAGAGAGTCGGGCGTGGGATAGATTTTTGTCTCCTCTCTGAAAGGCTTGTAATTAATTAGTCTCCAATTACCATGTAGGGAAGGAAAGGGAGCAGATTCTACAAGGTAACCACGACGCATTTCTTTTTACAAATTCTAATGACGCACCGAATCAAATTCCTTAATCACCTGTCTCGCACACAAGCGCCTCGGCCTCGCGATCCAGCCTAAGGACGCTGACGTCATTTTACCCAAAAGGCCGAAAAAACAAGCTGATACTTAAAAAGACGACAATGCCCTCCTACACCTAGTAAGCTAGCTTAGCCAGCAAGCTAGTCGAAACCTCCTAAAAAGGTAGAGATTGGAAGCAGTTGAAGGCCGGTATGGAATAATAACAAGAGGAATGCCTCATTTTATTAACTATCATCTCTATAATTGATCAAGAACATAGATATTGTAAAAATATGCTATATATATATATATATATATGAGGGACAAAAAAATAAAATAAAGAAAAGGGTGACATGGTCTGGCTGTCAAAACGTTTCGTCTATCTATCCAACGTACACTCCCCCAACTGTTTTATCTTTTACCCTTTCAACCGTCTTCTCCCAGTCAAATTTTCAGCCTATTTACATCTGTATCCAACACACGTGGCAAATACCCAATGCATCCGCCGCCCTCACAACCCATCGGTCACCACCTTGACACTACTCGGGAGCCAATCTCCGCCGCTGCGGCAAACCGAACTGCCATCTTGTTCCAGCCTAACAACCACAGAATCATCACGGACACCGCTGGGAAGGCATGCCTTGAGCTGGTGGAAGCTCGGAGCCAATACTTTCTCTGCCCATTCATCTACACCCATTCGGCCTAGCCATACCCCACTTGTAATCTTGTCAAGAGCCTCGTCTTGTACTTCAAACAAAATTCTATCACCGATGATGGTGGAAAATTTGTTGCTAATGGAGCTTGTGATGTTGCGGCGAATGGGGCCAAAGTCGACGGGCTTGAAGACTATGGCATCATCAACAGCATTGAGCAGCAGCTCTAGAGATACTGAAGAAGTTGCGGGTGAGAGCAAATTGTTATTGACGCCGTGCTCGTATTCATGTTCATTTGTTAGCTCGCTTGAATTGTGTGAGCCATCTGTCCTATCATCGTCCGCCGCTTCATTCAGATCGAATGCTAAGCCTGAACTTGTTTCCTTCCTACTAGCCTTCGCTGGTCTCTGTCCCTCTGGTAGCCAATTGACCCGTCGTTTTGCAGTCATCTCACAAATGGATAACCGTAACTGCCAACTACCTCTTGCCAACCTGGAAAGCTTCTCCTCATCAAGCGAAACACCATCCGATAAGCATTTGAGATTCTCTGGCAACCAACTTGCAGAAAGGATGAAGGTCACATTTCCCAGACTGATTTCACGTCCATGAGAGTCAGCAAGCCGACCTCTCTCCATTGCCCGCTCGATGCTCCCACGAATTAGCATATCCGCTTCATCAATATCCTCAAGCATGATCACCGAAAAGGGGTTCCTTCTAACTGCCTCTGCAATGCGATCCAGTGCTGTTTTACCACGGAAACTCACGTCGGATTCCCCATTATTACGTCTAGAACCAAGACAAATCATTATTGGATTGGACGCAAATACCAACTCCGCAAGAGCTGATGCCATCTTCTTCTTGCCCACCCTGTCGGGACCCAAAAATAATAGCCACATGTCACCTTTTGATCCAGCACCACGTCGTTTTCCATTGCCAACTTTGCAATTGGTCACCGTTGTAGCTACAACCGATGCTGCTTCCCGCTGCCACCACACCTTCTCCATTAGACCCTTGAGGAGCTGCTTGAATGAGTCCACATCGGATGTGTTAAGCAATTTATTGCTCTGCATTTCATGCAAGTTGTTACGTGGTTCAGGGCCCAAGAAGTCTTTGATTTGCCCTTTATTATGGCTTTGATCTGGGCTGGGTTCAGTGACCATCGTTTGCCCCAGAGCTAGGTCTGTCCTTACAGGACTTCCTGGCGTGGAAACTGCCTTCTCGGAGGGTTGAGTGGGCACTTGATCAGTGTTCAACAGCAGAGTTCCTCCTAGATGTCTGTTTAACTGCAACTTGGGATGGAAAGATTGGCGACCAATCAGATTTCGATTGTACAAGCCTGTCATTGAAAGAGGTATGGGAGAAATTCTCTCAGAGAAGACATTGGGCTGATGAAAATTTGGATGAATATGCGTGCATGTATCTTTCCATTTCTTCAGTAACTCTTGACTCTGTTTCTCAAACAGTTCTTGGTCCTTAGTCTGCAAAGGACACAGATGACAAGATGAGTTAGCCAAATTGAAAAGGTCTTTTACCAACCAAAGACAAAAACTAGAGAAGGGGGAAAAGAGACTAGATGGATCAGGCTAATTTTGATTATGTGAATCAATCTGAGCTGTTATACTTACCTGTGTCTGATCTACTATTTTGGCATCATCTTCATGGGCTTTGGCTTTTTGCAGCCATTGTGGCAGTTGTTGTCGAGATGCTTCTGATTTAACTTTAGAAGATTTCTCCAATTCCTTCAGTAGTTTTGTTAGCTCTTGTTCATAACTCTGCAAGCACTGAGCACAACAACTTGTTTGTCGAGCAGGCCCCAAATTTTCAGAGAGTCGTCTTGGTGGTGCAGTTGTTGCAGTGGGAAACACCTTCGATGGGGACAATGACTCAACAGAGCTGCTAAGGATCCCGTTAGTGCCAAGCCTGTGGCAAAAATTATGAAAGTCAATAGAAGAATAGGGGTAAACAAGCGTCTAAAGACTATCTATGCTAATCATTTCCAGCCATATAAGTCCTAGATACTGCAGTTCAAACGAAAACTATGCATGACCATTTGAGCCGTTTATTGAAGCTGCAATCGCTTCCAGATAAAGCTCCAAACCAACTACGTTTGAGCTCCCACAGAATCTAATCTGAGATCATCATTAAGTTTGCTGTGGAAACTGGAATCCATAAACATCAATTTTTAACACTACTCTCCGTAGAGGGCTTTATGCACCAAAGACTCGTTAGAACTTCAATCTGAAGCAAGCCATCCATGCGAAACAGGTAAAAATTCACAACAGAAGTACCATACAAAAAGATGATAGATCAGTCTTTGAAAACTGGAAAGTGATTACTATTACCTCCTCGATCGATCAAATGCCAACCAAACAATTTCAAACTAAGCCTCATATTGATCCAATCAAAAGAAGAACACAAGCTTGGAAGAAAAAAAAAGGGAACACTAAAGATACCTTGGAAACATTCCGGAGGGCGCCCTAGCGGAAATTGGCACTGCCTGAAGATCCCAATCATTTTCCATAGAAGGATGGTATACCTGGCACCTCAAATAAGTCTCGCAAGTAGCAGTCCCAATCAACCAAAGCCGCCCCCGACTTCCCTCTCGAAAACTACCCAGCAGCTTCCCCATCTCTGCCACTGCAGCACGCCCCACCTCCGAAACAACCTGTTGCTGAAACGTCGCATCCGAGGCCGCCACCCCAAGACTCACCGGCTGTTCAACCAGCCATTTCAAGTCACCCAAATCAAGAATAAGACCTCCACCACTCAGATTCGCAATCCGGGTCTCGACCAAATCCCCCAATTCCTTAACCTTGGCCGGTATTTGGGCTCTATCCGAAGAAAACTCCTTCTCCAAACGAATCACCTCAGAGTTCATGAACGGCCCTTCACCCAATTCCTTGTTTTCAATCCTCCTCAGTAGTTCCCTTACCACCGCTTCCGGCTCCGACTCACCCACCAACACCGGATTCCGCTTCTTCGGTTTTAACAATATATCTATAACCTGCTTCACCTCGTCACCCCTCGGTTGCCGTTGCCCCAGTTGGGCTGCACTCCCCTGCTGCAGCCGGGGATTCAAATATAGATTCCTGTTCGTCACTGATGGGACCGGCGTTGCTCCGGGTCTGTATCCCAGTCCAATTGGAGAAGAATTAGCAACCGAAGCCGACAGATTAAGAGACTGCTCAATTGTGGCCTTGACAGCCGGGCTGGAGAAGCTGGCCTCGCGCATAACTCTGCTCACACTGGGGTCGTCGAGAATTGATATAATCAGCTGCTCCAGCTCGACTTTGACGGCTAAAAGTGGCTGCTGCTGCTGCTCAGGGCAGCCGCGGCGTTGATGTGCCTGCGCACGTTTCAGTGCCGCCATTAGCGCATTCGAGATCGGGGGCTCCGTCCCGGGACTCATGTTCTGCGCCGTTGGGAGGCGCTCCAGTGCCACGCTAAAGCAGAGCTCGAGCGCGCGGCACTGGAGCGGGTGCGAGGAATTGGGGTGAGATTTGATGCAGGCCTGACGGAGGAAGCCCGAGGGAGAGGCCAAAAGGGTCTTGGCCACATGGAGTGGCGTCGTCTGGCCGTGGTTGCGGCGACTCGCCTCGTTTATCGACTGGTTTAGCACGCTCGCCGCTTCCGGCGTTAGGGTTTGCTGGATCGTACTGAGTCCTGCTCTCATTTCCAATTAGCGAATTTCACCAAAAAACCCCTCCCCACGAATCCCGGACGGTTTCGATTAGTTGTTATTAAAGCAAAAGCGCAACTAAGCCTTTTTGTTTCTCGGAATCGAGTATTGGAGGAAGAGCTGTGAATGCCACAAAATTCACGTTCAACAGACCAGAAATACACAGACCCGCAGGGGGCGGCAATGAAAGCGGTCCGACTGAGAACGGTTGGGTGCAAAATGGACAAAGTCGTGATTCTCAGAGGTTCGGTTGTGGGAAAATCAATCGGCGAAAAGAAAGCTTTTTACAGACACAAACAAAACAAAGAAAGTAACAACTAAGCTTTAGTTCCCCTTGGGGATCTCTCTATCTCTTATTTCTCTCTGCTTTGTTCCCCTCTCCCCCCCCCCCCTCTCTCTCTCTTTGTGTCACACATAAAGCTATAAGAGAATTCAACGCGAAAAGGAGAGATCAGAGATCCCCTCCTTCACAAGAACCTCCCCATCTCTCACTCTCTCTCTCTCCTTTCTTTCTTATAGTTTCTATCTCTATCTATCTGAATCAATATCCAAGACCAACATCAATAAGAAAGGCATACGCGAAAAAACTATACAAAGGTATAAAGTCAAAAAATAAAAAATAAAAGGAAAGAGAAAGAAATTTAAGAGGTGAAAATGGACCCAGCTTTGTCAAATACACAGGAGGCAAAAACAAACCAATTCAAAATACAGTAATCTAGTTCATGGGTGTTGTTCGAGCCAGTTTTATATTACTTGATGAAAGATAATAGAAGGAGAGAGAAACTCTGTAGAGTTGGAAGTACTCTCTAGTTCGCAAGGATTTCTGAAAAATGCTTTTTTGGGCAGAGCAATGTCTCCTTTAGGTATCATCTTTTCTTTCGTATTCCCTCTAATTTTTTTTTAAAACGCTATAGTAAGAAAATTTCCCTTCTCAATGCAATCAGAGATAACGGAGGGAAAAGATAAGACAGATAATAGAGAGAAATAGAAGACTCTATTACTTTTAGTTTCTCTCTCTCGACGACCATGGATTGACTGCCTCTTTTATCCCTCTTTAGTTGTTTTCCTCCTGTCCTGACGGGATACTTCCACGCTCTCACTCACCGCGTGGTACACAATCTCTAACCAGGGATATGTTCGTATTATGCAAAAATTATAAGATTTGAGATAAATTATGAATATTTATATTAAATAATATTTTATTGGTATGTATAAAGTAAAGAGTTAAATAATTTGATGTAATTATTTAATAAAAAATATTGAAATTATGTAAAAAATAAAGATATAAAAAATTTGTATTAAGTAAAAAATTATTAAAAATGGTATAAAATATATTTATATTTATATTTAAATTTTTAAAATATTTTATAGTAATTTTATAAATGTATTTAAATCTTAAAAAAAATTTAAAAACGAACGTAAAAGTGATTTGCACAATTTCAACAGTCACGCGCTCCCGGGTTGGCATCGAATAGAAGTGGGAACTCACAGTCACAACCTCTCTCTATCTTTTTGGCCTCTCAACTAATTTTCTGCTTTTCACACGCAAACGCTGCAAAGGTATCGCACGGCCTTAACCTTTTCATACTTATACTTTTTCTCCTTCCTTCTCAACTTTATGTGATGTCTTTTCTTCTCTCTAGTTCTCGATCAGCAAATCAGCAATTTGGCAGAATATCAATACCTACCCCCTTACAAACTATTTTTTTTTTTAAATAATAATAATTAAATTCTCTCTAATTAAAACCATTTAGATCCATTAATAAATGTGTTTGATAATTGCTAATTTTCTTAGGCTGCGTTTGTCACTAAAATTTTACCCAAAATTTTATCTCTCTCCTAATAAAATACTCCAATATAATCTCTCTCTCTTCCATCAAAAAATATAAAAAATTACAAAAATTATAAAATATTACCTCTCTCTTCACTTTTTCACTAAACTCAATACCAAAAATTTTACCACACAAACCCACCCTTAGTGAATAGTAAAGGGTGGGGTTGCCATGTCCTCCCATGAGGAAAATAAGAAAGAACCTTTTGCATTAATGATTGCAATTTGAAAAGTTTTCAAACTTTGTGTGCTTCAAGCGACACCACATAAATCAACGGCAATTTTTTTGGATTTCAAATGGAAGGACCATCATATGGTCTTCTTCTTTTAGGTGCATAAGGTTAAAAGGAATTTATTCACCTTCCCTCCTATCAGTTTTGTGCACTGGAGTTGGAAGGATTTAGAAGAGAAAAAGAGCCTTATTTTTGTCAATTATTTCCTAAAAATACAAGCGGGACAAGTGTCCCCGTTTTTTTCTTTGTTTGACTCTTATTTTTCCCAGCCTTTTTGGACCTTGATTACTTTGAATTTGGAGAAGTGTTCAATAAATGACTTGAGTGCAGCTCATATGGACCAAACTTGGGCTTAGGCGTAATTGCTTGACTATGGCTTTCTTTTCCATTCTGTTTCGTCATCCATCATCATTCATCACAGTCTCGTTACTGTAGTTGTTCATATCTTTATACATGAAATTACCTTGGCTCCAAAAAGGTTATATTTGACTTATTTTGACTTTATATTTTATTGAGCAATCTAACAATACGTTGGTTTTCTTAGCATTATAAGAATTTTTTAAATTTTCAGATTACACGAAACGAACATATTTTTAACGTCATCTAAAAATAACTACGACACGCATATCAATAAAATTAACATGACCTTAAAAATTCTCAAAACAACAATAACCAGACATCACCTAAGTGAGATTCAACTGCAAAACAGAATTAAATTAACACATTAGAGCAGGACCGGTCCATGGGGTAGGCAGCCACCTCCCTAACCTAATGGAAGACCCCCAACAAATTTCTTCAGTATCACATTTTTTTTCTTTTGTTTGTATTACGCTTCTAAGTCTATCTTTTTTTTTTATATTTAATAGTTAAAAATCTTATTATATAGTTTATATTAAAAATCTCAACCTAGTGTTTATTTTATAAAAATCTTAGATCTATATTTATATTGGGATGTTCTGAATCTCATTTTCACGGTTAGTTTGTTTTGATCTGGCAAGATTAAGAACCATCATCGTCATCACTAGTTTAAACTAATTTGAAAAAAAAAAGGAAAAAGATGTGTAAACGAGGTGATCTAATGATTACTCCTTTTTTATGAGAATAAACAAAGATAAACAGGATATAGTAGCAAGAAAAACATGTATTCAGTCCAGTTGGGTAACTCAAGTTGCAACGGAGAACTTTTATGAGTGAGTTAGGCGCACGCATACGTCAAAATCAACTTTTGATCAAAAAATTCGAAACTTAGTTCGCGTTTGTTCGTAGAAATATTGAGATTTTGGAAATTTTAGGTATTGAAGTTTGTGAAAAAATACAGTATTTTATAGAAAAGTAAGGAGAGAGAAGATTTAATTGAATAATATAATATTATTTTATAATTTAATGAGGAGAGAGTTATTATTTTATAATTGTTTGGAAATGTTGGAGGTTTAAAATGTTGGGGGTTGAAAAAATTGGGAAACAAACGCCCCCTTAGTAGGTCGACGACTCTTTACGAAATTAGTACTTGAATGAACGTTTGAATTTCTCTCATCATTACTTAAAAGAAAAACATAAACTATAATTGCCTTAAAAAATGGATTCAGTCTCTCCTATGTGGCAATGTCAAGTTCATACCAACATCTATATGTCAATATGACGCGTGACATGCACTCAAATAGTTCTTCATTTTAGAGGCACAAACTAGGGGAAGAAAGTTAAAGGAATAGTGTCTGTAAACATTCCTCTTGGAAAAAGATTAATATGCACACTATATGGGTCACCCGTGAATGTTGGATCGAGTTACATATCATAATATATAGGTCATTGGGTATAATCTCTTCATATGACATAAGTTATAGCTTTCTAATTTTGTCCTTCATAAATAGTCCTAAACGAAAAAGGACCAATCTTGTGGGCGTTGCAAAGCTTGCTTATCTGAGTGATAATGCAGAGGAATCCTGACCTATTTATATAAAAGAAAAATGATGACCAGCTGACATCCAAATCTAGGGGTTGATTGTAGGAGCAATTTTTTGTGGGTAATTTTACTTTTTAGCGCGATAAATGATGGTCAGGGTGGTCCAGGACGAAATACTCGTGAGGGAGGGAGGGAGAGACCAAGAGATAAAGGGCATGTTTGAGACCCCAAATATTTGGGGTCTCAACAAATCGGACAAACCAAACAAATTCCAAAATTTTTAATTTTTACACCTACACACTTCACCTTTCACAAACCCCAATAAATCTCAATAAAGTAAAGATTCCCAAAATTTCGGGAATATTCCCCAAAATTTTGGCAAACAAACATCCCCAAAAGGCGAAAAAGCTACGCGTGAAACTTTTAGTCCTTTCCTTTTCCGGTGACCGAAAAAAATAAAAAGTGAAGGTTTGAAAGCTGAAAGCTGAGACAGATGCAGAGTTCCAACTTTCTACATTTATTATCCTTTACGTGTCTTTGCAACCTCTTTGTCTCTTTATTGGTCGGCTGAGATGACTTTAATGCCACTATTTTCTCTCCCAATCTCCGCAAGTGCCTCCCTTCACCATAGACCCAGATTTCATTGCCAGCTTCAGAGCTTCTGGTTCTGAAGCCGTACTCAATAATATTTTGTCGCGACAGGGCTAGCTTTATCCGCTGCATTAGGCTAAAGCAACCAATTATGTCTGACTCTTCCGAGTTTACAGGTTCAAGCCAAGACAAGCCAACTTTGCCTAATCATAAACTCCACTTGGGGCGGTTCACGATTACGAAGATAATCCGTCGCTGGATTAGCTATAGTTGCGAAGCTATATAATACATTATCCTGTGGAGAGACTAAACTAAAAAAGAAAAAGAAGAGGCGTATTCATATAGCTACCTATTGATAGACTCAAAATTCCCACTTTAGGGTGGCATAATGAGAAGCATGACCAAGAGCTTCATTACTGTTTATAATGTTAATGGGTCAGAAAAGATACAGTTTGCTTTGACTGCATTCTGCGATTAGAGTTCAAAGAGAGGTATTATTATGTTAAATAGTTGAAGAACTCGCAATCACTTCCAGGAGTGCTAAAGTAAATGATCACGTGAATTCTCAGACAAATCACTTTTGCAAATTTCATAAGAAACAAACGAAGGAAAATTCCATCAAACTTGCTTCATTAGTAGTGCCGTGTAAAGTACTTTCTTCCCTCAATTCTACTGCCTCTAATACGAGATTCTTACCACATTAACAACTGATCAGATCGGAAGAGGATTCTATGTAGTTGTAGCCATTGACAATAAGTACTCTTTTGATTGCCATGCATTGATTCTAGAAAAAGACTTTAGCAGGTAGAAAAATAAAGATGTCCCCACCCTGTTCTACTCCTGCTAGTGCAACTTGGAGGAAAATATGGAGTTCATTTGGATTTGTCCTTAATTATTAAGGGGTGGAAAATGGAAACTCCTGTAAGTTTTTCTTTTTCCCCCACGAAGAAGCTCATTTTCTTTTGTCTCTAGCAAACCCACATCTTAAGCATGATACCCTAATAATGGCTTCCACTTTAAAAAAGGCCTTACGTGACCTCATCAACCCTAACCTCTTTCTCCTACTTTTAGCACCTCCCTCCTGGATCTCTTTCCATCATTCTACTTTTTTTTTTTTTTTTATAGATATCATTCTACTTCTTCATTCAGTTTGAAAATATGTAAATCTCTCTCTCTCTCCAGATTATTTAACCTTTTGCATCATCATTAAAAGGTGTTGCTTTGTAGTTGGTTTCTTCGTAAGGTAAAAAGATTTCCCGACTTTACCCCACTTATTTTCAAGACCCTCCCTAACCCCACCAATAATAGAGGAATTCCATAATTCAAGAAACAAATTTTCATCCAAGCAAGGATTGCTAGATCAACCAATGACCCCAGCTGAGGATCTCTCATCTCCCTCGTGTAATTTCTAAAGTAGCCATTTATTTGACCAATTAGAACCAGATCATAAAAGGCCACCTTTTTCCCACTAAGTTCAAATTGAAATCGAGCAAACGATGATCGACTACAAAAAAACTTTCCGCCCAGAGGCTTATTGATGGAATATCATGAGACAGTAGGACCCATGTTCTTTTAACTAGTGCAAGCCAAACCCCACCTAGCTTTTGTCACAAATATAAAAACGTTCGAATCATTTCATCAAGGTCAAACTTTAAGCAAACACAACAACAATCACTCACAGCTGGGGAGAAATGACTGCTATCTCCTCTAAAAAGTTTTGGTAGCTTCTTGCACTCAAAGCAAGTAGACTTTTAAGACCCTTTAACCCTCTCCTTTTTTCTTTGCCTTCTTTCTGGTCTAGAATAAAGGAAAGTGATCTTGCTTTTTGGTGAGATGAATTCCGTAGGAGTAGCACCAATCAAGCAAAAGATTACAATTGGTTCCCCATTTTCACAATACAAGATAATTTTCATGAAAAAACATGCAAAATAAACCAAGGAAAAGTTGGAAGGGGATATTGTTAAATGATACTCCGACCAAACAAGCCAGTAAGGGATTTATTTTAAAGAGATAAATCTATCAGTGGGTGGTACCTTTATTATTGGAGCTTTGTCATTTCACATGCATAATGACGAGCACGTTTGTATCGACATAGATTCTTAAGACATGTTCGTTTTGAGAAAATTTGTTGAATTCTAAGAATAATTTGAATATTTAGATGATGTTTGAACTTTATTGGCATGCGTGTAAAAGTTGTTGAGTTGTTTAAAAAAAATAATGTTGAATTGTATTTGTATGCATGTAGGAGTAATGTTAGGAGTATAAATTTAAAAAGTTGGATTCAAATTCTAAAATATTTAGCCAAACGAACATGCCCTTATATAAGCTGATTGAGGAGCTTTGTTATGACTCATACATCAGTACTGGTTCTGGACCTAAATTTGGCTTAGCTGCTAATTATTTCAAATGAGAGATTTGGACATCTTGCATTTCTGATCCTTTTGATCAGATTTGGCTTTCTCATCCTAGGACCAGTTTCAGGACTTTTCTTAAAGAAACATATGAGCAGCAGCAAAACAGGATTCCACCACTTGATGAAGAAGCCTGATTAATGGTGTTATATCGAAGGCACCGCCCCCATCAAAGTACTTCATCTTGAGTACACTTTATTTTCATAAAAAGGGACAATTGGAAGATGCTAAAATCCCCACTTCAAAAGCTTTGGTTGAAAGAACATGGCATCTTCTTCCCTTTTCGCTTTTTGGAGGAGTTCTTGGAATCCTTAAGAGTTACTAACAATAGAAAATCCCACTTAGGTGAGGCAGATGAAAAGCTACTTTTCCTCCACAAATTGAGCGGAAATTTGGCTTTGTCAAGCACTTATCCCGTATACTTTACACACAAGCATTCAACTTTTGATGTAGAAATTAACAAAAGGTTTTATAAGAATGACGGAACCTTTTAGATACATATTAAAAAAGGAAGACATGCGTACGTTAGACACCTGGGCCCTGCATTAATGTATTGAAGTTCTTCTGAGTAGGTTCTATTATACCATAAAGTGTGTTTTAAAATGCGCGTTCAAAGTTAAGTCTTAGTGGCCAAAAAGTTTTTGGCAGCAGAGAACATAATTTACCATCCTTAAAGCTGCAACTAGAGAGCGGACTTTAGATCAAATGAAATCTGAAACCATGTTCTCAATATTTCATGGCAGAACTCTAGCTGCGTGCTGTCCCACATATTAAAGACGACCATATCATGACCACCAATGCAAAAGTATGAATACACTCAATGTATATGGTTCGATTATAACCCCACCATCAACTGTATCCATAAATGCGTATTGGAACATCATTCTTTCTTCGTCCCCATACAACTAAATCGACTATAGCTAGGGTCGCATATTTAATAGGGGCCGATCTTGAAAGGAAGACAGATCTAGAGGCACCTTTTTCGTGAACATGTTTGTTGGATAAATATCTAAGCGGCCGACTGCTTTATTGTTCTGATCCATATTGGGTGTGAAGTGTGATCAGAGTGCACACTGATTGTCAAGTATCCACCCATGTTGAACTCTCAACTCTCTAAGCTCATCACTTCACATGAACTAGTCGATTCATTTAGCAGAGTTCGATCTGCGCTGGTGATTCCGCCGCCTGTGATGCATAGTTGGTGAAAGAACCGCAAGTTACCTGAATTTCTACGGCTAAAAACCTCTTAATGAGGCGTACGTGATGTCATAATTCACTGTTAGGAGAAGACGTACGTACATTTTTTCAGAATATATAGTTTTCTTTAAAATAAAACAAAGTGCTACATCTGCGTGGCTATGAACTGCATGCGAACTAAAAAAGTTTCCAAGTTCAAAATATGCTGCCTAATGCGGGTAGAAGACAAGCCTATCTTTGTCGAATAGGATCTGAATAAAGAACCGGAAGCCTCTTTAAGAGTTACTTTAGCGTCGGTTTATCTCAAGGAGAACAAATGTAAAGTAACTGGCTTGTTCTTCGTCGGGCTAGCAGATTCTTCAAGAGGGGTCCTAAGAGAATCCAAATCTTTCTTAAGATTGTCATCGGCCTTGAGATTTCTGAGTTTAATACTTATTAATAATGGTGATGACGGTAATAACACTACCATAGCAATAATGGTGACGATGCGAGAATCCGAGATTGTGACCCAATCAATCAAGAACTACTTGAAGTTGTCTGCATATATAATTTCAATTTTCTTCGAAAGGCATTTGTACCAATTCTTTCCCATCAATTGTGAGATGCTTTATGGTTTTCAGTTCCCTTTCAATCACAAATTAGCTTTACCATTTTAAATCTTACTGAGCTGGATATTAAACTCTGACAGATTCGGATTCTCAGGAGTTTTTACAAGTAAAACAAATGCTGTAAAGACAAATACCCTATGACATATGACCAGTGCCTACAAAAGCCTGCAAATGTGCAGAACCAATTCCTACAGTCTGTTACCTCCCAAACAAAAAACAAGACAGGTAAGGAGGCAAAGTATCCAAAAAAAAAAAATTGCAGCGCCTTAGATTTTTATGCGTGTGAGTGTCCGAGTGGTAGCGAGAAAAGGAAAGAAAAGGCTTGAAAGTTCCAACATGCGCCTATTAACTGCAGCCAGAAAAGCTGATCTTCCCAGAAACTCTCACGTCATCAGCCAGAAGTGGTGAGAGCATGGCACATATGTCAAGAACTACATTTTTAAGCAATGCTACAACAGAGTTACAGAGAGCAGCGACCAGAGCCTCAGTTTTTCCCTCTCGCCATGATCAGCCTAAGCATTTATGCTACCTAGTAGTAGTATGCCCTTGACCCCTTTTTTTCCTGCCTTGTGGGGCTTTTGGATTCATTTCCCTTCGCTGGGGCCTGGAGGCTGGAATATAGCTCTCACTTTTCCACATAAATTTGGTCGGAAAAATTACCATAGAAGAGAATTACATTTAATGCAAAAAATCTAGCAGGCTTGTCCCATAACAGGCAATTCCCGAAAATGGCGCGGTGTTTCAGTGACCTTGAATTCCTGTTTCGCATGGGAAAATGATTTTCTGAAGGGTATGATTGGGCAACTCGAATAATTATAATTGGCCTGGAAAAATGAAATACAAAATAAGAAATTGTTCTTGTGAACTGTGTCCGATGGACTCGCGAGAATAAATTCGTGTTTCTGTTCACATAATTAAGAATTTTGATAGTTTTGGTTCTGTTTTTGAAAGAGGAAATTATAATTAAGAATTTAAACAGGATTTTTGATCGCTAACATTTGTCCGCTTTGCGTGGTACTCCTCGTTCAGTTACGCAGATAAACTCGTTTGACAATTAATGGAAAAAGAATACATTTCAAAGACTTATTAAATGACTTTTGGCACCCTCTATTCTTTGTCAATTCTGATATCTTCCACTTTTCTCATTACTTTCACAACTACTACCCTGACCCTCGCTTCAACTTTTTGCTCGAGCTTTTATTTTTTCTTCTTACACACTTCACCAGAATTTATAATTATCTACAAGACCATAGGCTTTGCACCAAGGACACGTATAGGTTCAAAGATAAGTAGAAACATATACTCATCCAATATGTCCAACATCAAATGGGCTGCGGAGACTGCTTCGCAAATGACCACACCTTGGTCAGGGAATGTCTCTCTGGAAGGGAAATGCCATCTTGTCTGATTACCTCTCTCCAGCAGCTCATCCGAGAAACAGGTAGAGCATGATGGGTAGCAACTACATCATAATATAATCTGTCCAACCCTAAGATCGAAGTCCACTGCTCAAAATAAATCACAAACGCGGCATCCTTGTTTCTCTGTTGGATGTAGCTACTATGCTCATCTAATTACCCACCCGAATTGTTTCTCAACAAAACCATGGCCTGTTGCGATGCACCAGAGTTTGAGGGGGAAAATAAACTGAACCATTTTTCTCATTCACACTAAACAGGGTTACAAGCCTATATCCAGAGATCATCCCATCTAAATTCAGATGGTTCTTAAACCGTTTCTTCATATTAACTGACACTAGTCCTGAGCACACCAAACGTAGGAAAATCTTTTATCTAAAAAGAAAATAGGGACTCTTAGTGACTTGGTACTTACCCAAAAAGAATTTATCACTAGTCGTCTTCTGACAATTCTTTCATGACTTATAATTCTGTAAAGTTAGACTTCATAGTAGATGACAATCTGATCACCTAGACTAGCTAAAATTATCAGAATGACAGCCATACTTCAGAAAAAAATGTAGGCTGCTAAATTATTCTCACTGCATGAGATATTTTTTCAAGCTGGACTTGGATAACCTAAATCTTGGTCGGAATTGAATATGACAGAAAATTTGTGGGCTTCAAAGTTGAGGCATTTACTTGACAAACCAGAACCGGCGAACTAAAATTCATACGTGATGTTTGTGATCCTATGAGAAACATTTCATAGAATCAAGTTCTTTCTTGGTTCAAAATACAGATTACAGTTTGGCAATTTGCATTACAGAAAGCACATACTGCAGAAACTAGGGCATCTCTGATGTAATAGGAAATTGCCAGTACCTTAGGCTACCTAATACATGATGAGAGAGGCAGACCTTCTAGTTTTCTCCACCAGAGTGACATTGCATCAGCTTGGTTTAAGGACTACATGCTGCCAAAACAGAAAATACTAGATGAGATCAAATCTTCCACCAACCAATTTCCTCAACTGACATGTAGGATGAAACCATAAACAAAAGATATTTCCTTGTGTAGGTGACGGAATGAAGAAGAGGAAAAGAGCATTCACAAAGGGCTTATCATATAGAGAGTCCCAATTAACATTAAGATCTTCCAATTCAGAAATAAAGTAGTTACCTTTATCTGCGTCCTATTATATGTGTACGTGATGTGCACAAACCCATCATTAGCCTGGATAACAGCTGGATATGAGAATTCCATTTCCAAATTCTCCTCCAATGTCATAACATCGTCCCACGAGTCACCATCATCCACAGAGAGTGCAACTTTAAGTACACCTCTCGAGATTGTATTATAAGCTAGTAACAAACGGCCATCTCTCAGTTTAACCCCATCAATACCTGGTAAGTTGGAATTCAAAGTCAAAGCCACGTGCAATATGGAAATTGAATGAAAACAGCATATGAGGACATACATTTACAATCCGACCAAATTGAAGTCACATTCAATTCGTTCCCAGAAATTTGTGGAAAATTCACTCTAAATTGACCATAAAACAATAAAGGGTTTGGTTACTAATTAATGCAATCGACCATAAAACAATATGTGGATTGGTTACTATGGTGGGTAATTATTTCAAAAGCCATCAAAACCGAGATGGGTTCTGCCAGAAGTTAAAAGATTCATCAAATTAGATGTTTACTTATCCATGCACACTATAAAAGCAATATAATTTGGCCACTAGCCTGAGTTTGGATTGGGGAGTTCAGTAGGTTGTGCATAACCCCAGGTCTGGCCACCATCGTGGGATTCTGACATACAAACTCTACTAATATTTCCAAACGATCGCATCAAAACACGCAAGGTCCCTTTTGCAGTCTGATAAGGAACTGGCTGGATCACACTGAGAGATTCATTTTGAACATATATTGGACCATACTTTCTCCATGATCTTCCAGAATCTGCAGTCATCTGTTCCATGGGAATCACAAAACATGTCAACCACTCCTTCAAAACACTTCAATCACTCAATGCAGTTTTGGAATCAGTACAACCTCCACCCATGCCCCCCAAGAATTCCAACTTTCGACGGAGGATCCACAGAGCAAGAGCCCATTTTCCAGCAAGATAGGCTGAGGAAAGCAATCAGCACAGATGGAAAGTGCAAGTTTTGAGTGAGTGGTTTTGGACTACATAATGTACACGACCATACATCATAATGAATTCAAGCGGTACCTTATTCTTTATTGGACCTAATATCCCAGGAGGAAGTTGCTCTCTCTCTGTCCAAGTAATACCCTTATCATAGGACCTTTTCATGCATCCGGTCCAACTGAAATACATTTAGCCAATGAGTAGCGGAGCTCAAAAAAGATAAAAAGGAACTTCAGAGATTTCCAAGTGTTAGCAGTTCAATTTAAGTCCACGTTTCGTCAGAGTGCTAAGTAAATTAACAGTATAACAATAAGTCAATAACAATAACATAAAACATACAATCATCGTAGAAAACAGAATGTTCCACTTGAAAACTACGATAATTGAAATATTTTGATGATTAAGTTTGTAACTCGACCATTTTCGGGACAGAAGGGACAAAAAATAAAAGTTAGAATTTGTCCAAGAATCTATGGCTAAAACGAATCCTACCATTGAAAAAAAATAAAACATAAATAAGAGATACAGAAAAAAATGAATAATAATGAATGAAACACCAACTGACTTGAATGTGCTATGGAACTACTGAGAAAAGTAAATAGCAGTTCATTTAGTCAGAAATTTCATTACTTTTGAACACCTTGCCCTATTCTATAGAAAAGCAGCAGCTCATCCGATGGAAGCTTAAATAACACAGGGTTCCACATTGGAACATCCGGTTCTTCATCAGCAACAATGGGTAACTGCCAACAACCATCCTGCCCAGAAAAGTTCCAGTCATTGAGTTAGTCTGGTATCAAAATATCCAAAGAGAAGTACTCAAGTTAGATAAAAAAAATATTAAAATTGCTCAAGGAATTGAGCACATATAGTCTACATTTAAGCAATGCAAGTATATGGTTGAGCACCGATTGGGAAGAATGAGGTGAATCTAAGAAACCTTCCAGTAAATGCAAATTTAAACAGTCATTTGTCCCAATGACCTTGTAGCCTAGTGGCACTTCTTGTAAATCGTGGAGGTCAAGGTTTCAACCCTCTAGTCCGGAACAACAAAATTATATTTTATATGTCCAGCAACCATTTAAGAAATAGATGATTCAGGGGCTGCTAAGCTAAACATATAACTACGGTTGTGTTTGTGTTGTAATATTTTTGGTATGAGAATATGTGTTGGTATTGGGTTTAGTGAAAAGGTGAAGAGAGGTAATTTTTTATAGTTTTTTTAATTTTTTATATTTTTTTATGGGAGAAAGAGAGATTATATTGGAGTATTTTATTAGGAGAGAGATAAAATTTTGGGAATTGTTAGGTTGGCAAACGCAGCCTACCTTGAAGCGCTGCAGCCAAATTTTCACATCAGGTGCCCCCTCTAGCGCACCCCCAAAATAGGCAACCAAAAAGTGATCTTTCTCAACCTGCACCAACAACAGAAGAAAGTAATACAATCTAATCCAGTCCCGTCAATGAAGCAAATTACAAACTATGAAGTAAATGGATAGAAATGCATTGGTTGTGCATGACCTCAACAATAGTAGAAGCATGACAGCTATTGAAGGGAACAGAATGTGCAGGAAATGTGAACTCCTCTATCAATGGCCCTTCCATGTAAGGAACTCTTCTCGTATTTATACCCGTGGGGAAAGAATTTGTAGTTTGTGTCGCTGCATCGGTAACTAATTTCCTGCAAAAAGCGATACAGCCAAGTTGATCAATATACGATAATATTAGGTACGTGAAGTAAACACACGAAGATGGTGGTGTCTTTTGAAAGAAGAAAGTGATACAGCCAAGTTGATCAATCCCTAGGTTTAATTCACCCATGTCCTTGTTTTCATTTTATATTGTGCATTTGCGACTTAGTGGAGGCGATACAAACAACCAGAACAAAGACAAGAAATAGAACACCTGTAGAGAGGGGCTCTAACAGATTGAAGGCTGTTGTGGGTGTGCAATGCGAGATTGGAACCGGTGGAACTGAAGGTGCTTCGAAACGCAGATAAGGGGTTATGCAAATCAGTTACAATGGAGTCCGGAAACAGCAATAGCAAGAACACAAACAAAAACTGCAATAGAACCAAAACAGTGATTCTCCCGAGGGATTTGCACATCTTGTCCTAATAAAAGAGGTTTCAACTAAGCGATTCTCTTTATAAAAATTTGCAGTTACAGAGGCTATATGTGTATAGCTGTGAGCAAGTCAACACCTTAGAAATGAACTGGACGTCAGAGTTAGAACTGATGATTGGCTAATGCATTTATTAATAGAATAAAATATTGAACACGCAGTACCTAATGCAGCTGCCAGTAAGATTGCGCCGAGAAGAAACTGTGTGAAAGAGAGAATTTGATAGATGTGCGTAGCAGTTGAGAGACAGATGCGCAGATGCTGCGAAACAAGAGAAATTAACACAAGTACACTGTTCCTTAGCAGTCTTGTTTAAACGCACGGTCTGCTGGGCCCTGTTCAGAAACTGAAGCTTATTTTCTCTTTCACTACGCCATACCCACGAAATTTCGCCCGGGTACTTATTCTGACTCAAAAGAGTCCCTTAATTAACGAGAAGTAAACTATCACCCTTTAGCATTTCTTCTTTCAAAAGTCAATTATCGTTTTGAAACATTTTGAGTCAAATTTGTGATTGTTCCACTGTTCCGCAATTTAGTATTCCCAAGATTTTTTTGTATCATGAGAATACACAAACCGAACATATTTTTTAACATCACCTAAAAATAACTACAGCACACATACTAATAAAGTTAACATCACCTAAAAATTCTCAAAAAACACATTCACCGAACAGCCTCCACTGTGAGAACAACTCAAACGGTGAGAACAAAGTGTTTGAATTCAGTTAGTTTAGTTGATAAACTAACTCAAACGGTGAGAACAAAGTTTGGCATTTGAGCCCCTTTTTGGCCAATTTTCTTTTCCAGCCGACTTTAGAAAATGGAGGAGGAAAACCTGAAAGGACAGGATAGATGGCATTTGCCACGCATATGGTTGACCAGTGTAGGTAGCAAGGTAAGTCCAGTCCATATTTAACCTTTGGGCTAAAAATTGATAGGATGATGGACGTGAAACCGTAGGAGATTAAAAATTGTTAAATTCTTTAAGCACGTTAGTCTGTAAAAATATTTTAAAATATGATAAGATTTAATAAATGTGTAAAAATAACATTTAAAATTTTAAAAATTTATACATAAAAATTAACATTTTTTACACATTTTTCAACAAATTTTCACACAAATTTTATATTTTTTTAAAAAAATAAAACAAATATTTTCTCAACTTTTTCACTTAAATCCAATATTTTTTTATTAAACAATTATATCAATTCATCTCTTTTTACAATTTTTTATAAACTAACAAAAATTAAATATATAAACAAATTTTCACTAATTTTTATATAAAAATCTATAAAATTTTAATTTATATAAATATTCATAATTCTATTAAAATTTTAATTTTTTTTAAAAACTAACATCCTATCATTTTAAAATGGAAAATATTCAGATCAGGGAAGAATTTTCCGAAATTGAAACAACGGCAATAGGTAAAATAACACTAAACACCATGGCAGGCAGCCCAGAAGGAGTTGCAATTGGAGTCAGTCTGTCCGATCCCATGGCCTCTCAATGTTCCAAGTGCTTGACAGCCACCCTAACCTTAGCCCTCGCCGCAGCTCTCTCTGCTTCCACAGCTTTTTCACGTAATCCTCCCTCCCTCTCTTTCTCTCTCTCACGCTGACCCGCTAGTATTACTAGGGGATTACCTGATTTTTCTTATATTTTTGACTCTCAGTCTATCTCTGGAGGAGAAAGTGTAGGGACTTGGAGTCCAAGGTACGAGAGCTCGAGAGATCCCTCAAGTCCTCATCGGAGACGTGTAGTGCTGAGAGGCAAGGTCGTATTCGGGCTCAGCAGATACTCTACACTTCTTCTTTACATACTGCCCTTATATTTCTTGTCTATATATATGTTCCCATTTTATTTACATTGGTATGCTTGACAATTAATTTTACTCTGTTTGGTTTCTGAGAAAAGAGTGGGGGACAACGACAGAAAAGCAATTATATTTTTTTTATATAAGTAACAGAAAAACAATTATGTAAAATTTTACCCAAAATTTTATCACTCTTAATAAAATACTCTAATATAATCTCTATCTCCTATCAAAAAATATAAAAAATATAAAATATTAACTCTCTCTTCACTTTTTCACTGAACCCAGTACCTACACTAAACCCAATACCAAAAATTTTACAACACAAACACACTCAGTGCTTAGGAGCGAAAATAAGGCCTTAGGTTTGGGTTTTTAACGGTGAAGAAGTCATAAATTTTCTTATGTAGTCATATTGTCGGGCAATGTGCTAATATCCGTCCTCTAGAAGTTTCTTATGGATTCCAGTTCTGGGAGAACGATTGTTGAAAGGTATTTATTATTGTTTAAACTAATGTACTTAACTGTTTTTATTTATTAATTTGTTTATTTTTGGCATTTGTTTTTAGTTTCTTTCGTGTTGTTGAGCGTTTTAATTTTCCATTTTAGACTGTTGAGGTTGTTGTTGCTGTTGAATATCCCATGCTTTTACTTATATGGACAAGTATTTGTTGTGTTTTGTCATGCTATTTGCTGATTTCTTTTTTATAGGAGTTGAGGAAAGCACTAGCACTTCCCAAGTCTGACAGTTTGTTCTCTTATCCAATGGCACCTATTGGTATCATCCAGTCGTGCTTCTCTACTAGGTTCTTGTAATTAAATCATCTTAACTTGAGCAAGAATTACCAGCTATGAAGCGTTCTATGCATTTCATTTTTTAAAATATTTTTCTCCTGTCCCTGTGATTCACTGGATGGTATATGCTATGAGTATAAAATGCTTGAGATATTGAAAAGTATCAAGTATGCATATCTATTAAAGTATCAAAAAATATTAACAACTTTCTGCCCTGGTAAAGGGGCTTAAAATAAGTTGACATGCTATCATTATTCTGCAAGGAAACCAGAAGTTTGCAAGTGTACACTGCTCCATTTATTCCCAGCAATCCTTTGCTGGTGGGATATCCACACAAGGCTGGAATTGTTTTAGTAGGGTGTGAATTACCATATGTTGCTTGTTGTCCTTTGGTTAATCGGTCACAGCTTTGAAATATGCCATACATATGATACAAAAAGTGTGGGTTGGGAACTATCATCAAACTTCTAATCACGTCATTCAGCAACAGAAGTAAATAATCTGCGATTTTTTCATGTGCATGCGCCCTGTTGATGATTTCTCTTTTTTTGGCTGCAATTCAGTATGACTCGTGATGAAGGAAGTCCCGAATGAATCTTCGCTTGATGGCAGTAGGCCTAATATGTTCATGATACAGATCTGTAATGAGACCCTGTGCAGTTTTTTCAGAGTGCGGTCTTTATTTGTTGTCTATGTTTTTGGTCAAAGGTTAATAAACCTGCCAATAGTGTGGCATGCCTATATGCTTCTTTAATATCTCAGGAATGAACTCTCTGTTTTTGTTTGTGCAGAAATGGAACACCCAGGCAGCCTTTACTTGTACCCCTTGCTAGGGCAGGCTTGATATTTGATTCCTCAAGGGTTCCTCCTGCATCCCTCGAGGGTCTCGGAGAATATTCTCATTGTTGGATTATATATGTATTTCACCTGAACACAAATCTGGATAAGTTATGGAAGGAACCATCTAGATCAAAGTTCAAGGCAAAGGTATATGGAATCTGCAGTGCACAGAAGCACATCGGATTGGTTTTGACTGGTTGTGTAATCTGTTTTAAAGCCTGTAACAGTTTTGTGGCATCAAAAGTCATGGGGAAGAACTAATTGAGATGCATCAAAGTTTAGCTGCTAGTAGTTGCATGAAAGTTTCTTCACACGTTCATGTATCTAAGGGATAGGTGTGCGCTAAACTGATTTAAATTTTTCACCTTCCATTTCGGTTTTTATATGTATTTTATTTTTATCAGAAAACAAAACATGTAGAATATCATTTGTTTGCAATTGTCCCTCCAGCTTGCTAGGAAAGTCTGTATTGGGTTGGGTTTAGATTCACCTGAACGAGACCCAAAACTATTGTAATCCTTTTTTTGATTTTTTTTTTTGGAATTGTTATCTCAATATCGGTATTTGTTTTACTATCCTCACTGCATATATTTGCTCCCTTGTCGTGTTTTGAGGTTCAACTTGTTTGTCGGTGAAAATGGATTGTTAATTGGAGAGATGTTACTTATATGTGTTTACGAGATTACTCTACTAAGGGCTGAATTCATCTATCTAATATTAGTTTCCTCTCTCTCTCTCTCTTTCTCTCTCTCTCTCTCTCCCTCCCCTCGTCTTTGGTAATCCATTTTACTACATTCATTGGTGTTGTCAAATGATATTCATTCTCATGTCCACAGGAAGACAGTTTGTTGGAAGTAGCTTCCGTTAGCTTCTCAGAGGGCTTCCCTTCCACTCTTGCGGATTGTTGGGTTAGAGCAGTATGTGTTTTTATTCATCTAGTTTTTTGCATTGCATGGTGGGATAGCCTCTATCATTATTGTTATTACTTTGGCTACCATGTGGGCTGACATGCTGCTTGCACGCTGCATAACTGACTGCCACAAGCTTTTTATTCATCTGACGTACATTCATTTCTTACCCCCCCTTCTCTATTCAGCATGTTTTAGCATTGAGTGCGATATGTTAAAATAACTCTTTATAGTCAATTAACCCTACTCTCTCTCTCTCTCTCACTTGTGCTTTCAACTTGTTCTTGATGTGGCACGATCAGACCTTGGGGCTTATGTTCCAGAAATATTTCACACGCCTTTCCCCCTAAGTTTTACTATTTGCCTGTCATGCATTTATCTATTCTAAATGATGTCTTGTCGATGTAGTTAATTGGAATTTTTTTTGTTATTAACCTGCACCCTTGTACTTTTAACTGTTAATTTCATATATATATATTTTTCTTTGATCTTGCCTTTTCTGTTTTTGTATTTTGGGTTTCAGGAAAAGAAATCACTCTATGCATCACCAGAGGAGTTCCAAAGCTTAATAAAGCAGGTGCTCTCACTTGATATTCGGTCACTGTCTCAGAGAAATCGACCTCATGATTACAGCATTGAGAAAAGAAATGGTAAAGCGTTGGTTAATAACACTTCCGATTCACTTACCCAAGAGGAAAATACTTGTGACTCAGACGGTTGTCAAGATGAAGAATCTTCTATCCCCATAAGTGGTCAGGCTTCTCTTTCTTCTGGGGATAATATTATTTATTATCTGAATTTGGAAGGACTGGATGTCTCCTACAGAATTGATTGCAAAGGAAATGTCGTCGTGGAGAAAGTCGCAATGTCATCGGATATCTCGAACAGTCATTGAGACTGCTGCAATTACCCGGTATGGATGAAGAAAATCTTGCTGATTTGGATTTTGGTTTTTTCTTCTTTTGAGTAGTGATCATCTCTTTTTATCCAGCGTATTTCATCTGACCTCCACGTGATATTTATAACTTGGTGCTTGAGCACAACTACCCACCAATAACTTACGCTGCAGAGTCAGTTTATTAGACAGACACGATCTGAGTTTTTAGTCGCTTTTATAGCTCTTTTTAAGGTGAAGTTGAATGTTAAAGGCGATCATTCTTTGCCCCCATTCATGGTCTAACACTTCAACATACCTTAACCACATCAAACGTTCGTTGAAACCGCCATTCCTCCTCTCATTATTCTCTCTTGTCCAAGAGAAAGTTGCTAGCAAACCCACTTTCACGGGCTTGTTAAATGGGCAATGGAAACGAGTACCTTGCAGTTTAAGGCTAAGTTAAGGATTATTCCACATTGTAAGCAAGCATGATTCCTCTGGGGGCCTTGGAAAAAATGAAATAAAAATTGACGCGGATAGCTCACTCGACGGGGAAAACGGAAAACCAAAGTGCGAGTGGGTCAAATGCTTCCAGATTGAGACGAAGAAAGAAGACCGCAAACGTCCTTGAAGTTTGGCCAGTTGGACCAGTTGTTTGTGGGCCCTACGCGAAACAGCTGACTCTTACGTGTGGACTATCTTTTCAACCCCACCGTGTAACTGCTGACGGCTGCTGTCAACCCGCTGCGTGTTCAAAATTCTCATTTCCGTAATTGACCATTTTATGGATGACAATTACTAAACTGACACCTTACCATGGTGACGACAGAGAGCTATCATATTTATTGCAGAGATTGCCTAATTTAGACCTGCATTAAATATTATAGAATTTACACTACTCCTGTCCTCAATAAATTAGAGAGTAACTTAATGCAACATCCTTTTAGATAACTAGGAAAAAAAAACACTCTAAAATATAGTCTGACTTTATATATTTTTTTTAAAAAAATAAAAAAAATAATAATAAAAGTATACAGTGAGATCCTAATTGTAAAGATTATAACAGATACACTCTCTTATCAATTAAAGTTATAATACATACAAAATTACAGAATCCAATCAGGAGTAGATTTTATAATTGATTTTTCGTTTTGTTTTTCAGGATTAGAAGATATGAAAAAATATATCTATTATTTTATAAGGAACATTAAACAAAAAAAAAATTGTATGTGTGCAGATTTGTTCACCAGAAATACGAATCAATATGTGGCTTAGAGGTAATGCAATCCACAGCATAATATGTGCTTGCAGTAGGTGATGTCGAATAAAGCTCATTGGCAGGGCTTTGCCCAATAGAAGACCGATTGCGTGCACCAAACCTTTTCATAACACTATGGGTGCGTTTGTGTACCAAAATTTTATCCCCTCTAAAATTTTAACACAATTAAATATTACAATATAATATCTCTCTCCCCATCAAATCATTACTATTTACTACAAAAAATATAAAAAATTACCTCTCTCTTCACTTTTTTCACTAAATCCAATACCTAAAATTTTAACAATACTAAAATTTTACGAAACAAACACAATCACATGTGAGATGAAAACAACATTGGGTGCTTAAAAAAAAACCAAACCAAACCTTTGATGAGGCATGAGGGCAGAACAACCTCACGAGGAGCACATGTGGGGATGCGGAGAATCCAAGATAGGATTGTCCAGTGCGCAACAATTAAAGATGTTGTCTGCTGTACCTACACGTATCCCCATTTAAGATCCAGTAGACGCGTCCCCTCACAAGCTTTCTAGAAAGAAAAAAAAAAGTGCCCCTCACAAGCTAATTAAAGTTGACAAAAAGAAGCTTTAGACATCAAAGTGAAACGTACAAGGTGTCTGAACCACAGATTCGGTTCCGCTGAGTGTAATTAAACAATGCTTGCCCACATCTGAAATATCTTACCCACCCAATTGAATATATCTTTTTCAGTCACAGTTTTTCGGATATGTTTCCTTATATCATAAACTGCTTAAAAGTGGACTGCATTATCACATTAGATCGAGTGTTTAAAGTTAAATATATGTCTTATAAGTCAAATTTGATTCCGTGATTATATTTTATTTTCTGTTATTCTACATTATTTAACTAATCTAAAAAAGACTATATTTAGTGTATATGGTGCGCATAATGTATTAAGAAAAGATAGATTTATTAAATATGGACTATATAAATTGCATTGATTTGAATTTATAAGAGTGGATAAAGCGGGTTTGTTGTTGCCCACTCCTTAAGCCACGGTTCAGGGAAGTTGGGAACCTTCCTGGATTTCCAATCTGTATGTTCGCGATATTTTCAGATCCACTTATCGTTCAAAGATGTGGTTATAACTGAGCTGGCAAACATAAAATTCAATCAAAACAAATATTCAGACAATTACTCATCCCAACGAGGGAGCACAACGTCCAAAACAGTAATCGCAATTAAAGTCGCCGTAAAAAGTGGACACAAAATCTACTGTTCCAGACGGAGTAGCTAATTGTAAAAAAATGATAAAACGCAATTGATGTCGCCATAAAAGTTTGGACACGAACGTATATTATAAAGAAGTTTAGACGACGGTTTCTTTTCTTTTTTGGGCAACTGTTTAAACGGTTGTTTTATGAGTTGGAATTTAGTACTGTCTCAACGAAAAGTAAATTATCACAATATATATACTAACTTGAATTCCCGGGGGTTTTGTTTGCCGTGGAAAGAGGAAGTGAGAGTTGGGGAGAGAGATGGCGTCCAAGTCGACGGGCGAAACAACGCGGATCGCTGCGAGGACGTCAATGGTGGATTCCTTGCGTGGATGCGGGCTGTCGGGGATCCGGATTGAAAAGGCGGAACTCCAGCGGAGGCTCCTCATGCCGCAGTACCTCCGGTTCGCCATGCGCGACTCCATCCGGTTGAAGGATCCCACAGCCGGCGAGACTCGGCTGTCTGAACGCGGCGCCGAAGAGGCGAACGTCGAGCCGCCCGAGGCGCCGATGGTTATCTTCATAAACGCCCGCAGCGGTGGGCGCCATGGTACGATGCTCAAGCAGAGGCTCCAGCAGTTGATTGCCGAAGAACAGGTCCCGATTTCTTGTTTTTCTCTTGCCAAAGAAATTCAAACCAGCATTCCTTTACATAGACACACGTATATGTGTTTATATGCATAGAAATGAAACTGTGCGCGATTAGGATTTTTTCTTTTGGGCAATTTATTTGTGAACTGTTTTTATGTCGCCGAAAGTGTTAAATATTGGAGAACGGTATTTTTGTAGAAGCACGGGTCTAGAGTGGCGGTACTATGCAGTATACCAATTTGCAAACTTGGGGGAGTTTGCTGATGACCGTTCCACCTGTCAGGATGAGAAAATACGGGGTTCGTTGGACCCTTATGAAATCTCATCTGGCATTTGCGCGGGAAGGCAACATCTTTAGAACCATTTTAGACGCTTTTAACTATCTTTTGAGAATTGGAATGTCGTAGTCTCGTAGAAGGGATAGGGTCGGAAAAGGTTTTCTCCTAACCACTCCACCATGGCTCATGACTATATAATAGTAGGTACAACAAATTTAGTATTGTGTTCTTTGAGGGTAGACGCAGCTGTAGCTTATGATTGTGTGACTTGGATGTAGCTGGGAAGAAGTTATTTTGCTTTAAGATTTGCACTTTTTTAAGAGGAAGGTCTTCTAGTTGTTGTTTCTATGCATTTCTATTTGCAGATTTGTTGGGAATTGGGTGTTTTTAACTGGAGATGCTTTGTGATGCAGGTTTTTGACCTGGCCGATGTGAAGCCGCATGAGTTCGTTCGATATGGTTTGAAATGCTTAGAGATGCTGGCTGGTCTTGGTGATTCTTGTGCCAAGGAGACTCGTGAAAGGATAAGGGTTCTGGTATGTTCACTTGGGCATAGTAATCTGGAACACATTTTTGCATATTGGTCTGCAGTGTATATAGCACAGCTGCATCTCCTCCATCTACATGGAGAGACATTGGTGGCATTTATTTAATTCTCCAGAATATATTGATATCAAACATAAGAACTGAGCTTCTTGAGCAGGTTGCTGGAGGTGATGGTACAGTTGGTTGGGTTCTGGGAAGTCTTGGAGAACTTAAGAAACAGGGTAGGGAGCCATTTCCTCCAGTAGGAGTCATTCCGCTCGGTACTGGGAATGATCTATCTAGGAGTTTTGGATGGGTAAGCTGTCTTGCATTCTGAACATTTGAGTTTGCCAAGTGATGTTTGCCTGTTAAAATGTGATTTTGGATGTCTTCATCAGGGTGGTTCATTTCCTTTTGCATGGAAATCAGCCGTCAAAAGATCTCTGCAAAAGGCTATTACAGGTCAAATATGTCGTTTGGATAGGTATGGTTTCTCTTATTTGGTAACGGTTTAAGGGTGGCAATGCTTGATTTTTTCTAATTAGCTCTATTAATTGGTTTCCCTTTGCTACTAAGCAACAGCCATAAAAGTTGTGACCCTGGATTATGATTTTTTAGAGGACCTTTTTTGTATACTTCATGTATGGATGAGGTGTCTCATATATCTAATAAAATTTCATGTTTTTATGAAACGAAAGTTGATCTAGAAGTTCAATGAGGTTCATGTTCTGATACATGGGGCAAAGGATGATCTGTTGTGTTAGATTTTAAGCATTATTATACCTTATAGATGGACTCTTCCAGAATAAGATATAATCATAAATATAGATGCTTCTTTATGGTAGTGCAACCTCAAAATAGTGGCCAGAAGCTAGTCTTTCAAGGAATGTGTATTTTGGATTTTATGGTGTAGAAGCATCTGTGCAAATGCTTACGTATTTCTCTGGGAGAGTCAATCTAGAGGGCACGAAAATCCTTTCATTACCTATTTAGCACTTTTGGAATATATATCTTGCTGTACAGTCTAGAAGCATTCGTGGTTTATGATTATATCTTGCTCCAAGCGAGACAATCTAGAGGGCATATTCTTTCTCATTCGTTTTTGTTTTTGTTTTTACCATCCATCTTGATTCTCATTTTTCCACAATGGGTGAGTATTAGGTTGTTTTTAACTACAAGGTAAATTTAATGCTGCTTATGTCCTTTTACTAGATATAGGAATTTGATGAACGACATGACAACGATGAATAAACATAGTTGAGATTTTTGTGTTTGAAAGTGATTGTGTAAATATTTTTAAATTCACAAATAATATGTTACTTTTTCTAAAATATCTTATCTGCTCTTTTATGTTATAAACATTTCTGTCACTTGCCATTACAGATGATCTAGTTTGTTTTTCTCTTATTTTCGTCTAGTTTACCTTGGGGTCCCTTTCTTATAGTCAGCCATATTTTGAAGTAAAACTACTTTCTGTCATGGCTTATACTGTATATTTTTATGGCGCAGTTGGCATATTGTGCTGTCAATGCCGGGAGGCGAAGTTGTTGATCCGCCACCCTCTCTAAAGCCTACAGAAGAGTGTGCTCTTGATGAGGTTGCTGATCTGGTTACTTCATGTTTGACTGTTTTAGTTGTCTTTCTGCTCATGCGGATCTAGTTACTCTTTTAGATGGCATGCTACTCATGCTATCTGGTTACTTCACGGTAGACTGTTTTACAGTGCTCTTGATGAGATTGCTGATCTAGTTACTTCGCATTTGACTGATTTAGCTGTCTTGCTGCTCATGCTACACAATTTTATCCTGCGAACATTAGAATAGAAGATAACTAATAAAGTTTGTTATATTTAGTTACTTATGGCAATTTTTTTTAAATTTTGAAAATATTAGCTATTTGTGCATATTATATGCAACTACAGATTGAGCTGTTGCTCCACTCTGAAAAAATTCAGCCTTATTGTTGTTAAATGCGTAAATCTCTAATATCCTATTTATGGTATATTATGTCTCTTTTTTTCCTCTTCAGAATTGGCTTTATTGAAATTGAAGATCTTGCTTTATTGAGAATTGGCTTTTTTTTCCTCTTCGGTGGTGTTATTGGAATGTTCTGATAATTTAGTGAAAACCACTTAGAAATATGATTTTCCCCCTTTTTTAGTTGATTTTACATCTATGATTTACGTAGAGGTGAAAAGAATTAAAGTTTTTGGGTAGAAAAATTTCCTGAGTTGTTTATTTCTAAAGGTGGAAACTTTCCTGTGACGCAGGGTCTGGAAGTTGAGGGGGAGTTGCCTGAGAAAGTGACTTGCTACGAAGGAGTGTTTTACAATTACTTTAGCATTGGTATGTTGACCTGACTGATTGAATTTAAATTGGTCCAAATATTGCATTTTGACTTGGTGGGAGATAGTAACAAAATGTTGTGTGCCCATGGTTTGGCTTACTGGCATGGATTAAATTTAAACCTTAGATGGTGAAGCTACAGCCAGAAAATTTATTAAAAGGGTAAACCTAAAGAAACTTCTGTATGCACAGCTAATCCCTTATTGAAGCTTGTCCATCAGTCTATCCAGCTTGCTTCCTTTGGTTTTCCACTGAGGAACTGAGGTTTTATAGATTACCCTGTAAAATGAAGAATGCTTGAACCAGTGGATTATCTAGAGACTTTGTTCTGAAGCAACTTCGTTAATTTAGGATTGGATTTAAACTAAGCCTCATTGCTACTATTGAGGGTGCCTTATATGGAACCTCATTTGATATTTGTGAAGCTGCTTAATATTTTATCATTTTGTAATGCAGGAATGGATGCCCAAATTGCTTATGGCTTCCACCATTTACGGAATGAAAAACCTTACCTTGCACAAGGTCCAATTGCAAATAAGGTCAGGTTGAATATCTTGACTGCTTTATCTCTGAGTTCCTTATATGCTTTGAGGTATTATACATACCATCATAATTAGAGTTAACTACTGCATAAAGTTCCTTAGCAATCAGGGTCATCTTTCTTTGGTATGGTGAGGTTAGTTTCTTGTATCTACTTGCCATATGGAAATTATCTGTAGGTCTAGTCTAGACCTGTAGCAAAGTATTAACCTGAGGGAGTGGGGAAGTAGCTTATTACTTAGAAAATTTTAAATTTTCTGTATTTCTTCTTCCCCTGATAATCCTGAGAAAATATCGTGGGGGGTAAGGTCGGTTCCAACTTCTTGGTGGCTACTGATGGAATCTTTATCTATCAACCAGTGTTTATTTAATAGCTACGTTGTTAATGCTGTTTTCCTTCTAGAGTTTAGGAGTTCTGTCTTTCTGCACTCTGCAAGACAACACAACTAGACATGATTCAACCATTGAAACATCAGATATGCTGTCTTAGTACTTGGAGCTTGGTTGAATTAGGTTGAGCTGAGTCACATGCTTTCTAATTGAAAACCAAGTCTTGGAATGATAATCATTCGACAAGTTTTGAATTTCCTCAGATCAGGCACATGCTCTTGAGCTTGAAGACACTCCACCCTCTCTGGGATATCCCAAACATGTAGTCTCCTGGGGTGGAAGAGAGTTTCTGAGAGGCACTAGAAAACAGAACAGCCAGGAGGAAAGAATAGACTGGTTGAATTGTGCTATTAGGAAATCAGTGCTAACGGTTGTTCAGTTGATTTTTTTTTCACAATAAAAGATCCAAAAACTTATCCTGGAATCACAAGACATAAAACTATCCTTAGCATATTCATCATGTAATTTTTTATTGTCCATTTAAGATTTGTGCTGCATGAAAGGATCTGAAGGTATATATTTAGGTCATACTAACACATCATCACAAATGATCTTTCTGTTATTGTAGGCAATCTACTCTGGTTACGGTTGCACTCAGGGTTGGTTCTTCACACCTTGCTTGAGCAATCCAAATTTAAGGTCAGATACTTTCCTACTAGCATTGTCTGTATTTACCTTGTGGTTTTCTATGCTTGCTACTCTGTCTTGAGGTGAAAATAAAGTTTCTTCTTCCAAATAGAACTCATTTCGATTTGATTGCAGTGCATACTCTGTGTTCTTATTGTTGGTAATTTGGTCACACAGAAGTACTTGTATATATTATTCTCTTCCGGTTGAGAACAAAGCATCCTTGATTTTTTGGATGGTTAGTACGTTCTCAATTGGTAGTACTAAATTTTTTTGGGATTTTGTTCCAGCAATGAATCGAATTTTCATTAAATTTTCAAGGATTTAGGCATCTTTATGGGTCTGCAAGATGCTGTTAGGGAAGCGTCGTGCCATTCAGGATATACAGTATCAAATTAATCATCTAAATTAAATCTCTGGAAACGAATGTTGGTTCGGGTTAATGTATTCGTATTATGGTGAGAGATTATTCTCTTGTCATCTCATTGTGGAGTTGGTGGTTTATGAAGTTGTTCATAGTAAGATTTTGCTAGTAGATGTTTTGCCTTGCAATTGCCATCCCTGTGGTAATATTTACTCAGACAGAGAGAGAGAGAGAGAGAGAGAGAGAGATAAAAGAACCTGAAAATCTTTTCTCATCGTAGGGGCCTAAGGAACATTTTAAGGCTGCATGTCAAGAAGGTCAATTGCTCAGAATGGGAGCAGATTCCAGTTCCCTCGAGGTAAATGTTTAATGATATATCTTTGCTTGACATACACCAATATAAACTTGCCTTCTTGTTTGTTGTGTTGCTTTCTTTCTCCTAGCAATGTGTTATTTTTCCTTCCAGTGTCAGGGCAATAGTTGCTTTAAATCTTCATAACTACGGAAGTGGAAGAAATCCATGGGGTAATCTAAAGCCAGAGTATTTGGAAAAGGTATCTTATATTTGTGCTTGGGATGACATATGTAGTTTATTAACATTGTAGGCCAAAGTAATGCACATACATGCATATGTTGTACATAGTAGGTTTGAGTAGTTTGTGTCGGTGGTTTTCTTATTGAATGAATAAGAGAGTTTTGACGTTTCTATAATTGTAATTTGCTTGGGTGGGATTTGATAACTGCATTTGCAAATTTCGGTCATATGATGTACTGTGATTGGTTGGCCAACTAATTAAACTTAGCTTTTAGTTGTCTTGTGAACCTTAATTTCGAAAAATTACAACTTTGTCAAGTGGAGGAGAAATGAAATTAACTAATGACATATAGCAGACAACATTTATTTAATTTTTCAGCCAAGCTTGCATTCATGGATCTCAATGTTATTCATGTAATTAGTCACTGGATCAGACAAGGTGGACTTGAAATTGTAATAGCCTCAAATCACATGAACATATGTCTCTGATACCAGTTGGTTATAATTGATTAAGATCTTAGCTGACAAAGAAGTCAAGAAGGGGAAATGTGACTGGATCATTTACACACTGGAGACCCAAATGTTTATGTTGTTGAGAAAGGAGAATTACGTCCTTCATTGTCTTCATCCTAAACCCCAATACCCGAAGCCTGAAATCTAGCAAACTACTGCCTCTATGGTAGGATCCACTTTTGGCTGAAACTTAATTGGACGGAAGCCCTCTTTGTATTCATTACATAGATGGAAATCAGAATAGTCTGTCAATTGTCGTGGCTATGATTCCTTTGTGAAAGATTGTCCGAGTGTGTTGGTTCCAATTATTGATGCTTTCCTGAAATTTTGTTCTTTTGTTATTTTCAGAGAGGTTTTGTTGAGGCCCATCATGATGACGGTCTACTAGAAATATTTGGCCTCAAGCAAGGATGGCATGCATCATTTGTTTTGGTCGAACTCATCTCTGCCAAACACATTGCCCAGGTATTGAATGTAACTGGAATATTATATTGTTTATGCTCTTATATCAAGTTCTATCAAATGCTAATGTACAGTCTGAGAATCTGGACTTTCAGAGGGTTACAATTTTGGTAAGTTACCGTGGCACAATTTTCTGAAAAATTGGATTTATGGCAGTATGTAACTGGGTATTTTCTTCAAATAGTTGGAATGGAGCTTCTGGCATGGCAGCTCTCTTTTTCTCCATATTTCTTTTTCCTTTTTTTTTTGTCCCCTCTTGAGTTTTCAGGGGCATTAGGATTTAAATACTCGGGTTTGAATAATTAGACACATGAAAGGCTGTGTCTTTAGTTCCAGTCTCACAGTTCAAGTGTCGGCACTTACCAACTACGTTTTATTTGGTATCATTAGGCGTCAGCTATTCGAGTGGAAATTAGAGGTGGGGAGTGGAAAGATGCATATCTGCAGATGGATGGAGAGCCATGGAAACAGCCAATGACCAAGGAGTATTCGACGTTTGTGGAAATTAAGAAGGTCCCTTTCCAGTCACTTTTGATCAGTGGAGAGTGATATCTGTGCTTGCGTTCCATTTGGGCATAAGTTGTATTCTTTTAGAGCAGGCGTATTACCAGAGGGCTTCTATATTATATTGATGCGCCTCGGTATCCATGTATTTGTTGTTGTATCAAATCCATTTTTCGTCGAAAATTTAATAAAACTCAATCGTTTCGTTGTTAAGTGTGGCGTACAGAGAGGGACTAGCTACCATGTTTATTGGTGCTTGAATGAACAATTTAAGGAATGCAAAAGAGTTGTTCATGTGATTGTTCTGGTTTAAACACAATTAGTTTGTAACTTACAACAATTTTGTTAGAACACAGTGATTTATCGATTAATGATGGGCGCGCACACTGCTTCTCGTTATCCAAGCCCGGAGTACTCTTTCTCAAGAAATTTGATTATTATTTAGGTTATGATTGTTTAACGATCACTCTCCTCTGCTCCTCCGACTGATGTATAAACCGTTCAAGGATGAAACGTAGGGACTGATGAGGCTCAACCTTTTAACGTGTGGTTCTAGAGAGAGAGGCTATGCCTTCTCTCTAGAACTATTTTTTAAAACCCTAGCTCTAGTCTCCGCTCTATTCCTTTCTTTCTGGCTGCGGGAGGATTTGAAGGAGCTCCTCCTGCTACCCACCCCTCTTCGACTCTCCCTTTTTTACCAGATCTCGCCGTTCTCTCCCTCCTTTTTTTTTTATTTTGGTTTTTGTTCGAAATCTTGACCGTTAGATCTCGGTGTTTCTGTACGTCATTTGTGGACACAACCCAGCTATACGTCATCCTTACCCCAAGGCGAGCTCAACCCCTCTGACCCCGATCCATTTGGCCCTCACGTGTATCTCACACGCCCAGCCTTGTTCCTCATTTTTGGGTTGCTTCCAGCTATATCTGAAAGTCACGCTCCTCTTGGGAGTTTTCCTCTACTTCTGACCAATGCCACCAAGTTGTCGCTTTTTCGGCAATGCGTGGACTACGCACTGCTTACCGCTGTGTGTTTTCCCCAGACGCCCTGACATTTTTGGCTCTTTTGCACTTTCTTGATGGTTCTCTTATTTCGACTTGGCTTTTAGTCTTAGGTTGTGTATCTGTTTGTTTCGGCCTTTGTTTGACCTTAGTTTGTTTCTTTTATTGTTATTTTCGGCTCTTTGGTGGGCTTTTCGGTCCATTGGAGATTTTTTCTGCCCTCTATAGGGGCTTTGCGGTGACCAGGTTGTCGGCGTTTTTATTATTAGCACATCTAGGTTTTGGTAGCCAAGTCTACAGTTATCGACCACCTGCTCCCTCTGCTTAGCACAAAGCATATAGTGGTTATACCGATCCCTTTTAGGATCCTGCTAGTTTTCATTTACAGCATCGTGTTTGTTAGGTCTTATGTAGATTTATTCCTGTATGATTCTAACTTGATTATTTAGGGGGAAAAAAAAGAGTAGGGACTGATGAGAAATGGGGTCAACTTCCGGATAACAAATGAGTACATACTTGAAAAAAAGGGTTAGTCTAATAAAACCACCTTATATACAAGTTTAACGTTCTTTTTACGTGTGGGATATATATAAGAGTTATGCTTGTAGTTAAATTCGCGCGCAAAGCAGAGGTGCATCACCATGCCTGGGAGATCTTCGTTGTCGTTGCGTCGTATTGTTGGAGCTTAAGAATTCCAGCTCAACTTCAAGTTAACATCAATTATACAATTAGTTAGTTGCAACTTATTACCAGGTTAGTTACAGATTGTAACGTAAGTTAGCATGAACTAACTATTCTTGAAGCCTTTAGTTCTTCTCACTTTGCTTCAAGACTTACAAATTTCTCATCCTCAGCCCTCTTTTCTATTATGTGACAACTAGATGGTTTTACATAGTGTTAGTGATTCTGTTTTCCACGAGAGGACAACAGATATTGACATTGACTGTCATATTGTACGTGGAAAATTGCAGGATGGCTTACTTCGTCCCTTGCATGTTCGGTCTTCTCTTTAGTTGGCTGATCTTTTCACTAAATCCCTTGGTTTTCAATAGTTTCTTCATTTACTATTCAAGATAGGTGTAATCAATATTTACACTCCATCTTGAGGGGGAGTGTTGCAGCTTAAGAATTCCAGCTCAGCCAGTGGCAGATCCAAGGGGTGGCAGCCACCCATTGGATTAGTGTTGAACAAAATCGGACTGCGGATCGGACCAGACTGGATTTGCAGTCCGTTTCGGTCTTGTTTTTTTAAAATGTAGTTCGGTCCGATCCATGCCTTTTGACAAAATTGGTCTGGACTCGACTGGATTTATTTAACATAAATAAAAAATGTTTATATTTTTTAATACAAATTACAAACTTAAAATTTTAATTTTAATATAAACTAAAACTTTACATTTTTATATGTTCTCTCCCAAATCAAAATTAACCTAAAATTTTTAAAAATAAAAAAATAAAAAAATGAAACCGGTCCGGACTTATTTGGCTAGACCGGAGCACTTATAAGCACAACCGGATTTCCGGTTGTGTAGCCTTACATTGGATCCCCAAAAAAAATTTAGATGTAGTTTTTTTTTCTATTCATAAGTTGGGCTGGGCCTATAGGCGCCCGACCCCTATTGGCCCAGATCAACTCCCCATACTCAGGCCCTTTATTTTTTGATATGCTGAGGGTCTACATTAAAAAAAATAAAAACTATAAAGCCTCGATCCCCCGGCCCCCCCTCTCTCTCTCCTGATCCTTTCAACGACTCGACCCCCTCTCTCTTTCTCTCGCCCACCGCCGGCTGCCACACACACTCTCTCTCTCTTTCTCGCCCACTACCGCAACCCGTAGCCCACACCGCACGGTCCGCACGCCGCTGCCGCTGACCGCACCACCACCGTGCCCACTGCCTGGCCCACTGTCTGCCGGACTCTCTCTTCAACTTGGTTGTCATTTCGGCTAGTTTACCGGAAAGTCTTTGAGAATTCCTCATTGATCCTGGTCTCCCGAATTCAAGGTAAAACTAACTTTATTCTATTTATTTCTGTGCGTAGAACTAGTTTATATTCTACAAGTTATTAGTTTGATTGAAGTGAGTAACTGAGTATGGTGTCTATGAGCTGTGTTGTCGCCGGAGCTTGTGTGGGTCCGTGGGTGATTAGCGACTGAAAAGGCCTAATTTTAAAAATATGAAGAATCTTAAACACGAGTGGAATCAAATAGAAACTTGTTACTTGTACAATTAGGACCTCGATATGGTTTTATTATGTTTATTGTACAATTGCTTGATTTTTGACGGTTTCAATTTTTGCAGGATCATCGAGATTTTACATTTGAAAATTACTGGACTTTCGACCCCTAGTATGTCTCTCTATCCAAGATTCTCTCTATACAATTAAGTAGAAAACTTCATTTATTTAGTATGCTAAAAATGCTTTAGGGTTTGAAATTTTGTGATTTGTGAAATTATTGGAGGATGAGATTGAATTAGTTTGGATATTTGTGGTTGGTTTGTGAAATTATTGGAGAATGAGATTGAATTAGTTTGAATATTTATGGTTGGTTTGTGAAATTATTGGAGGATGAGATTGAAATTGTTGCTTTTCTCCCCTCTCGTTATCATTATTCCCGGAACTTGATGTGGGGTTAGGACAGAGAATTGTGTCAGTAAGTGATAGACCCAGACCTAGAGGAAGTTTCATTTGTAGATGGTTGTTGGGTGAGATTAGAAGATGCTAGGGTGAAGCACTTTATGCCTCATTGGTAGGCTTTGTTTTAGTTGTTGCCAATTTGCAATTTACAAGCACAGTCGAGGAGGGGGAGGTTTTTTTTTTTGTTTTCCTTTGGGGTTTCACGACCATTTTTTGATCAGGGGTTCTGTTCGAAGAGCTTACTGCTCTGGTGATGGTTATTGTAGGTCGTGCTTACACCAACGCATTTAGCTATAGTAATGGAGTATGCTGCTAGAGGTGAACTCTTTGAGAGGCTATGCAATGCTGGTAGATTTAGTGAGGATGAGGTATTCTATATTTTTCTAATGGATTTGTGGATGTCCCATAAGAATCTATTCATTCGAAGTTCATATAAATTTGCATCTTCCTTTTAGAAGTATTTAAGATTACTGTCAGAATAAAATTTAGTTTGATTTAAGTCTTTGCATTGTTTTTTCCCCCATTTGGATTAGGCTAAGATTTTTCTTTCAGCAACTGATATCAGGGGTCAGTGTCACACCCCAAAAATCAACATTTGAAATTTTCATTAAAACAACTTTGAGACATCATTTCCTTTATTCTAAATAAAAACATCATCAAAACTTCAATGCTTTAAAACATAAACTTGTACAATTTTCAAAACAATACTACTCCCGCCCGCATGCCATTTAAGTATCATCCTTGTCACGTTCTTCAAAAATCTCTGAAAGTGGGGAAAATAATAACGGAGTGAGTTCGACAAGCAGAGAATAAAAAAAATATTTTTTTTCTTTGCAAATAATACTCAATTCAGTGACCAGAAATACAGAAAATAAAATAGCTTTTCAGAAAATCCCCTTGACATCAACAGTAAGCCACATTGACCCCTGTGGCAGGGTTGTGCAACGACTTAACAGGCGGCCAAACCGAATTAAGCCAACAGAAAGTGGAGTTTGCCCTACTAAGACTTAGCCACGTACGCTAAGTGTGCACCAGGGAAAAACCCACACAGAAACCAATCCGAAGAATGGGCGCACCAGTAATCAGTAATGAGTTGGTACCAACAGCAACAGTAATCAGTAATCAAAACATCGCCTCGGGGTTTGAAAACAGTATAATATATAATATCAGAACTCAGATTCAGAATCAGAAATGATGTTCAGCAGAATACAGAATCTCTGAGAAATAATTCAGAACAGTCATATAAACAATCTCAGTAGGTCTTTTAAAATTCCACATTTGTTTTCAGAATAACTTAAACTTGCAATAAAATATTTTCCACAAAATCGTTTATGAAAACATGTTTATAATTTTTGAAGAAAAACAATATAGTAGCTCCGCTTACCAGATTTTCTTCAACAATCGAACCACCCTAGAATCCACGTATTGCAGTGACCCAAAAGAACCGAAGAAAATCGAGAAACTCAACAATGACCGAAATTGACCTAGAGAAAGAGAGATGGATCTCAAAAATGACTGATGTCGAAATTGAGAGGTGTGAATAATCTCTGAGTAGAATGTCCCCTTTTATAGGGCGAATCAAAGTGTAACAACCCAAAATGGTTGCCCTTTCGAAATCCTCCATTAACCACCATAAATCGCTTGATTTATTGAGAAAACGTTAAGATCCTAACAATGGAGTTGAAAGGCCACGAAAATCAGTCGAAAAGGTGCTAAAACGGATGTGAAATTGAAGAGAGAGAGAGGAAATTGATGAGAGAGAAACTGAAGGGTTGAAAACGGCGGCTAGGGCATAAAAAACGAGATTCCAAAGTTTGGGGAAGAAGAAGATCAAAACACACCGTTTTACTTAAAAATTCAATTCGGGCAAAACGTGTTTAAATAAAATAAAATTTCACCATATAAGGAAAAACAACAAAGGTGCCTCAGTGGTCATGAGCGCCCTCTCTCCTCCTTTATTGCCTGGGTTCGAATCCCAGCCTTGCAAAAACAATGTTTTCTTCTCTTTTTTTTTTAAAGACCGGGTTTTCACAGTCAGTTACTGTCATTCAATGGTAAGAACCCCTTCTTTGTGAGTGTGTTGTAACCTTCCAGGGGTCAGTTACTGTATTTGCGTTTGCGTCCTAAAATTTTACACACTCTAAAATTTTAACACAATAAAAAATTACAATATAATCTCTTTCTCCCCCATCAAATCACTACTATTCACTACAAAAATATAAAAAATGACCTCTCTCTTCACTTTTTCACTAAACCCAATACCTAAAATTTTAACAACACTAAAATTTTACAACACAAACACAAGATCTTCTGTAATATGTGACATGGGGAAATTCATTTGTTGCAGCAAATCTGTCACAGAGACCTTAAACTTGAAAATACACTTTTAGATGGCAGCACAACACCACGTGTCAAAATATGTGACTTTGGGTACTCAAAGGTAATCAATTATAAGAGTCTCACTAGTCACTTCATTCCTTATACCCAACCAATATTCTTATCTTATTCAATATGCACTAAGCAGGCAATGTACATGCTCTTTAAGGTCATGAATTTTGCAATCAACAGTCTCTCAGTTGCCCGTTGCCAACTTCGGCAACTTGCCCGTGCTCTCACCTCTCTCAGTCTCTCTCTCTACCACTGTCCACCGTCCACACCCAGTAAAACATAGGATGTAAATGCAATTGTCACTTCTCAGTCGTAATACATAATACAGTATATGTATTATAATATTTTAAATGTTTTTAGTCTTTAATTTTCGATATTGTAACTAAGACAATTTTTTTATATTACGAAGGAAACTTTTTTTTGTCATTTCGCGTTTAAAGTTCGACCCTCATGAATTTTGATCCTGGATCTATTTGGAAGGTCTGGATTTCTCCTACGTTTAAGAAGAAAAAAGTGAAAATGAAGAGGGGAGAGAATAACAAGAGACAAGAGATTTTAAGTGGTTCGATCTAGAAGACCTACATCCACTGTGAAAGCTCTCTATGACTGTATTTTGTATTATGAGTCCATACAGATTACATTTGAATATCTCTATTTATAGAGATAATAAATAAGTATAATAGGAGAATATCCTATATTTAAATTTAAATCTCTACATTTGAATTTGAATTTGAATCTTCATAACAATATCAAAAATTTGATATTATGATAAATCATAATATCATTATCAAATCTTTGATTATGATATTATCTCTAACATCCTCCCTCAAACACAAGATGGAGAAATCTGAGATCTTGTGTTAGAAAAACGAGATCTGAAGGTGATTGGACCTTGAAATCATAGATCTTTGCTCCCTTGATCTTTGCTCCCTTGCTGATCTTTGCTCCTTTGCTGATCAGATATTTTTTTTTTGAATTTGATCGGACCTTGAAATCATATCATAGACACACGATCTTGAATACATGCTAAAAGTGATCGGACCTTGAAATCATAGGCACACGACCCTTGCCAAACATATCTCTGCTTGGTCTAGAAGACTTACATCCACTGTGAAATTTACCAACTTTTAAGGATGCGGAATTTTGTTCCTCTGATACCAAGAAGAAAAATGTTAAAGTGAAGAAGGGAGAGAAATAGTAACAAGAGACAAGAGATTTTAAGTGGTTCGGTCTAGAAGACTTACATCCACTGTGAAAGCCCTCTATGACTGTATTTTGTATTATGAGTTCATACAGATTACAATTGAATATATCTATTTATAGAGATAATAAATAAGCATAATAGGAGAATATCCTATATTTAAATTTAAATCTCTACATTTGAATTTGAATTTGAATTTGAATTTGAATCTTCATAACAATATCAAAAATTTGATATTATGATAATCATAATATCTTATCAAATATTTAAAATTTGATTATGATATTATCTCTAACAGTTTAATCCAGCACTCTTATTGTTTGCTTTACTTGAGGTTAAACCTCTTGCCAGTCTTCTTTCAAAATCTTCAAGATCCCTCGACATGGTAATGTATGGCCATGTATGGCCGTATTCCCAGTACACCTTGCATCGAGTACATGACCTTTGAGCCCATGGGATCTACTAAAGCTGATAACCCTTCTGTGACGATCCACGCATACCCTTCGCTCCTCATTCCTACACTCTTTGCAAGCATGAAGAGCTTCGAGCCAAGAACAACAGTCATGTGCACAACGAATATCCTAATTGCAGGGCCGGCTCAAACCAAATGGGGCCTAAGGCAAAATAAATTATTAGGCTTTTTTTAATATAAAACTTAATTTAAAAATTATTAAATTTAATATAAAATATTTAAAGGCCCCATTAATTGTTTTTTATGAGGCCCTCATACATGACATCAAGGCCCCATGATTAGAACAATTAAGAAATTTATAAGGCATTTTTTCTCTTTGAGCAAAGTTTAGAAATATCTAAAAATGAATTTGGAGGTCTGAAAGAAATATATTAATGCACTCATGATAAAAAAATATATGAAAATATTGCATCTTGCCATTTTTTTCTTAGCTAAGTTGTTATTTTTTATTTTTAGGTCATCTACAACAAAAAAAATAAAAAATAAAAAATTATTTTTAATCTTTATGGGGCCTTGCTCAGGGTGAGGCCTTAGGCCACCGCCTAAGCTGCCTTACCCTTGAGCCGGCCCTGCCTAATTGTTGTATGATTTGCCTGCAAATTTAATTTTGAGCTCATTGGTGATTTTACTGTTACTGGAAGATGGAGAAATGACACTTCTGTAAGGCACCCGAGTGTCGATCTCTTGAAAAACGTCAACCAAGTATGGAATCAAACCATTGCCATAATCTGTATCTTCATAAATAGGGACAGTTTCCCGCCAACCGTAAGCCTTAACGATGTCGGCTATGGCTTTCACCAGTGCGGCATCATCTTGGGCCGTGCGTATGAAAAAAGGGTTTTGGGCTGGAGAGAGAGAGGGACTTGTGACCGAGAAGGAAATGATGGGAACCTGGGCTTTACTGCCCACTTCAATAACAAACCTAGCTTGTGCTAACCTTTGAGGTCCTATGATGGCCTGCACTTCTTCATTCTTCATTAAATCCAGTGCTGGATTTCAGTGCAGAATGATTGTTTATAAGAAAAAACACGGCCGGTGCACATATTACAACCACAACAACAGGCCTCTGAGGTAAGGTCCTTCAGCCCTTATTTGTCTATGTTTCTTTAAAGGTGTATACAGTTGATATTTCAGGAACATTTCGTCAACGATTAATTTAATTTAATTCAATATCAATATAGTTGACCGCTGTGAATAACGAGTTTATAAATCCTAAGATGTATTTTATAAAGTTTTAATTCTAAGAGTAATGATTTTTTTTTCTTCTATTTTTTCTAATTCAGCGCAGTAGACATCATTTTCCTAATATTACTTTTTAAGACTTCTTTTCTTTCTAGTATTTGAGACTTCCTTCTCCTGGCTTTTTGGAAAGTTTTTGAAAGGGAAACCCCATCTCTAGTGCCTGGTTTAGAAATATATCCTTAACTCTATCATGCTTTTCTTTCCGCGCGTGTGGCCGTACGTGTGCTTTACATACGTGCAGCAATGACTTGATCATCCTTCGTCAAAAGAAAGCCTCGTGCTATAATTATCATGGACAGCATAGAAATCTGACAGCGCCATGGACATGCAAATCTCTGCCAGTTCTCCCACGGGCGACTTCAGATCAAGGACTACGCCCACTGGGACGACCTCCTTTGCCAGCAAGGGCTCACTACGGAGGGCGAACAAGAGAAAGACGAGAACGGAGAGGAGGTCATGTATCTGGTTTGCCATTGTTGAGCTAAGTCTTGCTAGAGGACTTATGTCAATTATGCAGAAATAAAGGACAATGCTGCTGAAGGATCGCAGAATCCCCTCCTCTCACGTAATTTGGAAAAGCCACAAAGCGACAAACCATAAGCGTTTTAAGTCCAAAGTCTTAGTTGTGGGAATGAGAAGCTGAACCTTGACTGGCGTTCCTTCGTCGGCCATGAGTGGCAGAGATTGCAATCTATTGATCCCCTCAAATCTAACTGGCCGGACCCACATGCGGGCCAAGCTATTTAAGTCACGACCTGTAACCCAACTGTCCGTTTGTTTTCCGCAAAATAGTACGGGAATATTTTTTTGAGTAAATTATAATAAATCTTCACTAATTATCAATATATTTTCAAAACCTCACGAATTTATAATTCCTATAAGTGTGGGACAGAAACCATCCTGATTGACGATTTTGTTGAGTCTGGAACGGAAATTCCATCTTAGTTAACGAATCTGTTAAATTTGAGAATGAAATCCAACGGAAATATAGATTTATAACAACGTACAGGAGTAGCAGTGAGGATTTATTATAATTTATCTTTTTTTTTTTTTCTAATATTCGGTAATTGAGATGTGTTAAAATAGAAATGGCTCAAACTAAGGTTATCTAATATCACCAGGTAATCTAATATCTATCAAGATCCTATCTAAATGCTCACTCTTTATTTTAATATTTTAAAAGATGAATATACATGATTTGATTGATTATACATATTATTTGTAGCGAAACAGTATAATAGGTTTCATATTTGTGAATAAAAATTAATTTCTTAATTTATTTTATTATGTTTCTTGTATTTAAAAAATAATTAATCTTCACCCTTGATTTAACTGAAATGAAAAAATAATAAAAAATGTACGTCAAGACAACATGGTCTAAAAGTGTGTTCGGTTAGGTGTGTTGTGAAGATTTTTGTGTTTTGAGAATTTTTAGCTGATGTTAATTTTATTGGTATGCGTGTTGTAACTATTTTTATGTGAGGTTAAAAATGATGTTTAGTTATAGAATTTTTGTGTGGTGAGAATACAAAAAAAATATCTTCAAATTTTTTTTTTAAAAAAAAAAAACTCCTAAGTGAAATTTTAGAAACAGGCACGATTTATCTTAAACCCCGGGGACCTGAAAGAGCGCCTGGCTTTTTCAATTTAAGACTCCGCAGGAAAAAGCTCTTCGGGTTAGGGTTTTGCACTTCTTCGACTCAATCTCTCTGTGACCTGAAGACCAATCGAATTCAGCGGACCGCAGCCATGGCAAGCACCAAAGTTCAGAGGATTATGACCCAACCCATTGTACGCCCATTCGCTCGCTTCCCCTTCTCGATATGTTTTTAGGGTTTGCTTACGTTTTCTCTGCTCACGGACTCTTCTTTTTTGGTTGGTTTCCTGGGGTTCCTGCGGCGCCAGAACCTGATTTTCAGGTTCCTTCAGAGTGTAAGTCCTAAAATTTATTTCATTTTGCTTGCTTTTTGTCTGAAGTTTACTTTGATTTGGCTTTTTTTCTTAATGGGTACTACAAGTGTTTCGCTGATTATGGCCAGCTTTATTTTGTTTTGAAATTGGCACAGAAAGCTCGCATTCAGATATGGCTTTTTGAGCAGCGAGACCTGAGGATTGAGGGCCGAATCATTGTAAGTTTTATGCTTTAGCTTATTTGTTTGTCATTGAAGCTGAATGTTTGCTATTACCTTGGCTTTGTATCGTTCACTGGTTGGTAGTGGGTATAAGGTTTAATTGGGGTTAGATTTTGGGTTCCATTTTGCATCGTGACAGTTGAGGTATAGGACGCTTTTGGCGTCGGAAGTATTCGGGAATCCAGAACAATGAACAATATAAGTTGTATTGAAAACAAGAACTTCCCTGTTTCTTCTGTTGGTGGGAAAATACGGTGTTTGAGTCTATAGTAGCAGAGATTTAAAGTGGAGAAGTATATGTTGACATCCAGAATGGTTTGTGTATAAAAGAATAGTAAAGCTCAATTCAGACACATGGCGGAGGTGAGAATACTAGGTAATTTCTAGATTATGTTCAAGAATTATTACGCTGGTAGCTGGAACACAGATAGTGGTAGTCATCAATGCCATAGCACAGTGGGCAAACTAGGTATTTGGGAACACGGCCCTAAATACTACTGTTTCAAGCAGAAAATATGTTAAAGAGTGTTTCCTTCTTTACCCAGCTGACCATATCATTTGAGAAAATTTTCATTGTATATATGTGAATCAAGTAACATACAGTTTTGTTCTAAAAGTAGAACCTTGCAGAGAAAACTAGAATCTGCTGATATGGGGAATAATGGGGCCTCTTTGGTTGCTTTTTGAGAGTAATAGTTTTATTATATTGAGAATGATATTTTAGGTGGTATTTTTCCATTTACTGAAAATTTACAATTCTATAAAATATCATTGTCAAGCTCTCTAAAAACCTCCTGCTCTCCAAACATGTTCTATAGCACCTCTGCTCTGTTTTCTGTTTCTGTATTATAAGCAGAAATGTTTTTAGAAACAAGAACAAAACAGGCCGTTAACCTCCTATGTTTCCTGGTTATATGCCGCTCCATTTGTCTCTATTAGGGGGAGATATCTTGGTCTCTCTTCGCTGTTCATACTTCGGAAGCTTTCATTTATTTTCAATCCATCGTTCTACCTGACAAACATATAAATCTTTTAACATCTTGGGTAAACTGGAGAACATATTATCTGGCTGCAAAGTATATTTTTGCCTTATTTTATGGTTGAAGTAGGGCATGAAGAAAGTTAGTTAGCTTTGATATTCAGGGAATGGTCTATTTGCCTGATACTTGGACTTGTGGACTTATGGTGTATTTGCCATTTCTGTCCACTTCATTTGTATTTGTCGTAATACAGGTAATAATTATCACATTTCATATGCTTCTGCCGTGAGTTTGTCGTCATGTTTTAAGTATCAGTCATCATATTTCGTAGAAGATTATTTTGGAAAATTGAAATTAGATGTCTTTTACCAATTTTGCCTCGTGAACTTCTGTACACACTATGAACAAATCCGGTCAATGTTTTGAAGTAGTCTTGGTCATCATCATGATACTGTGTTCATTGTCATAAATAGAATATGCCGCCACACATGACTAATTTGGAATTTTTAAATTGGCTATATGGTTGCTGATCAGTGTATATGGTAAGTTATGCCCACAGCCTGTTCACGCAGATTTAAATGTTTTGATAATCATCTTCTTGTTTTCTATTTTTGTGAATCTCTTAGTCAAGTAGTAGCCTTTAGTTATTGCCTTCACAGTCTCATATAGGGCAGCTTGCATGATGGTTAGTGCAACCCATTTTCAAATCCCACCTTCACAGTTGTAATTAAGAACCTGACTTTGCTTGAAGAAGAGCTAGTAATGTGGTTGAATATCCACTAGACTAACAGGCACTCACAGTCTTAATTAATCCAGCCCAGCCTTTCTAAACATCCCTTGAAGGCTTCAAACCAAATCCATATCCTCCAATTTTGGCTTTTCCTTTTTGTATTCTCTCAATTCTCTCTCCCCGTTGCAGTTCTTGTATGTTGATAACCGTAACTGACGATGTAGCTTTCTCTGCCTGTTACTTGATGTTGGACAGGGCTTTGATGAATACATGAATTTGGTTTTGGATGATGCTGAAGAAGTCAACGTCAAGAAGAAAAGCAGAAAATCCTTGGGTGAAGTATCTTTATCTTTCCTTTTTCTTTACGTTCAATCTCCTTGTGCATGTTTTAAAGTGGTTTATCACTTTTGTTCAGGGCGGATTCTTCTTAAGGGAGATAACATAACTCTGATGATGAACACGTAAGTTAAACTGAACATCCCCTACCCCCCCCCCCTCTCTCTCTCTCTCTCTCTCTCTCTAGATCTCTCTGTTTTCTGATTCTTTCAGTTTCGTTTTCGAATTACAGGGGGAAATGACGGGGTTCCAGCAATCATGTAAATTGGCATTATGTTGCCTTTCAATTCATGGAGGTCTACCCGTCTGTTGACTGCTATGTTTAGATACATGTCGGACATCATGTATGATTAATCAACATATTAATGATGGATTAGATACCTGGGAACCGTTGATGGTATTTTACTTTGTTTATCCCGCCTCCTGTCTAGTTGGCTATTGCTTGTGTTTGCATTTTGAGATTCAAGATCAGTCCGTCAGACAGAAGTACAGGTTTTGTCAGAATTCCTGTTGATTAAATGAGATGCTGCCTTGCTCGATCAAGGTATTCGCCTGACATGCTTCCAGGATTTGTGGTTGTGGTTTTGTTGGGAGATCAAGGACACCTTTAATTTTGAGATCCTTCTGCGGAAAGTAATGAAGCATTTGCCGAGAATTTTGCTCTATGGTTGCTAGCATTCGACGATTCAATTTGGTTATCAAGATAAGTTTACTATAAAATGCTTCAAATTGAATTCATAGCGTTGGTGACAATGCAGAGTTGGCTGATACACGCTGAAAATAATTTCATCTTGGCGAGACTCAATTCGTAGCTATAAGTCTCTTGATTTGTTTAATGAATGTCCAAGGAGCCATGAAAAGGCAGCAGCCTCATGTCTTGTGTTTTGAAGTCGATGAAGCTACTTAAACTTTTCTCAAGGAAACCAAAATAATTTATATACTTGTTTCACAATTTCTTTTTAACTTCATCCAATAACCAGAGTAAATGATTGAAAAAGGAAAAGCAAATGAAAACGATAGTCATCTAGTGGCAGGGCTCAATGGCTGAGAGCTTTATTGTGATTGAAACGAGACAGACGGCCCGGGTATAGGAAGAAAGCGACTGGTGGGAGAAATGCAAGGCCCAATTAGGATGAGGGTTGGAGTGGTGGCGGGGCCACGAATCTCGTCTAGGTGCACCAGTGTCCTCAGGTAGCATTTTGTATAACATCTGTCCACCCACGGGGAAGCAAGTGCTCTGACCCCTTTTGTTCTCTTTTTCAGTCACTACTCGTACTGATTACTGACTCACCCTCCACATATGTCATATCTGAGTTGTATCATCCAACGTAATACGACACACCAATGCTTGTATTTTTTAGTTTGTTTGGTGCTCTCTGCCTCTTATTCCATAGCCTTTTGAGCTGTGATTTTGATGGCGATGAATGAACGAAAACCATCCTGTCTGATTTGTGTTTGTGCGTGAGAGATACGGATGGAGTTGAGGTAAATATTGTTCGCTGGGGCCTTGGATGATTGATTGAATGAATGAACTCTAAGTGGACAAAGGTTTTTGGAAGTGAAAAACGTCGGAGATAGCACTGACGTTCACAAGTCGCAGATTGCAATCAAGACAGTCTTGGACGCCTTGTATGAGTTGTTCCAGATATGTTGTGCTCCCAGAGAATGACGAATCCGCTCCGGATGAACGCGACATATCTTTTACCAGAGCCCAATCACCCATTTCCTTGTAGTACACCATCCACCACCGACAGACAGTTTTATAATTCAGGTCGTTCTCGATCGACATGCTTGGTTCGCCGATCAAAGTCTATTAGTAGTGTCAAGTTTCATCTCAAAACTCATTGTCAATGGAAGAGGTGGTCAAACATGTATATAAAGTATAAGATTAAATGGTTTCTAATTAATGTGAGACTCTAACACCCTCCCTCGCGTGCAGGCCGAATGACTCCGATACCTTGTCAAGTTTTATCACAAAACCAATTGAAATTGGAAGAGGTGGTCCAATAGGTATATAAAGTACAAGATTAAATGGTCTCTAATCAATGTGAGACTAACAAGTAGATCACTACTTTGATCAATTTAAAGTTTAGTCCATCTATTTCATCAATGAAAACATCTATAGTACTCAATTATGACACTGCTGTCGTGTAGTATCATTACTTTCATAATGGTCAAAAAACCTGTTCCCCTTAGACGAAAAGCAGGCCAATAAGTTGAAGATTTTTAAGATTGGTTTAACCTCTAAAGCGGCCGGCGATATTGATTGTGAAACCCGGGTTCGAAAGGAATTCCGCGAAATGAATGATGCAGGTGGTTGCCTTATATATGCATATCTCCTGCAGGGTCCCGTGCGCTTCCTCATCTGCTGTACTAGGTCGAATCAACAAAGCGATCCTTCTGTTCAATCCCTGAAGAGAAAAACATTGATGAATTGGTGATCGGTATTAGCCGGCTAGCTCTGCATGACCAGTATCGCTACATAGAATGCATGAACGTACCATATGCATGGAAACATACTGCGCGTGGCGCGGCCATAACATCTAAGTATAGAATGCATGGTTACTGACACTAGCTACCTACGGGCTACGGCCTGCAAAATCTCTCGATCATGATCTTGTATCCACAGCTAATTTGATACCGAAGTGAATTTTGAGGTTAAAACGATGGGACCATTGAGTTCGTCCATTATTCTTCGGAAAAACAAAAGAAACAGCTCGCCACATCCAGTGTTGGGGGGTCTTGTCAATTTTGAGGTCGGGACGCTTGTTTTTCAAATCACATATGAAAGAGTGTGAGACCCATGACGAAAGATAGTACAAAAGGTTTGTCCTCCATTATTAAGCCACGAAGATAGCTTTGCTATTTCCTTGTGAGGCAAAAACATTCTGTCGGGTCCATCTTGACAAGCCATTGGATTGACAAAATATGCTCAAGGAAAGATATTCGACAACGAAATTCTAACGAGTGGATGCCCTTAGTTGATTTGATGGTTGTTTGGTTAAACAGTAATTTAAGTTTTAACCATTAAGCGTCGTCGCTTCTTCCAAATAATCCACTAATCGATCGAGTACTAGTTCTATGACTATAACATGAACTATCCCCACAGTCAATTAGTGTGGAGTATTTTGGCCGAACGTCCATGTTCTTTGTGCTAATTTCACCATATTTTCAGGACAAACCAATATTTTATATAGGGATTGAAACGGGTTATGTCCAGAATCTCCGGATGGATCGATGAATTATTGCGAGAGTTGATCGAACACTTTGAAAATATAAATTTAATTTAGAGCTGTCTAATCTGCGTTTATATTAATCCAGAAAGTTAACCATCCCAAATCATCGTCCATATCCAGAAAATTCAAAGCTCGTAATAATCCTATCCTACGGTGACATTAAAAAAGTCAAAAAATAATTCATCGTGGTTAATACTCCACCGAGTTGAATTTTCGAGCGGCTACGTATACGTACCTGGGTTTTCACTTTGTCAAAATAATTAATTACGTACCCATATCATTACACGGACCATTATAATTATCTTCATATTTTTCTGTCGGATTTACATATCATGATTAGTTTCCAATATTTTCTACCTAGCTAGTGCCTGAATCCTGATCACCTCTTCAACTGTGAACAACATAATTTAGACCAAATTATGTGCAAAATGCCTAGAGGGGGTGAATGAGTATCTTTAAAAAATCTTAAAAGATCTTTTTAAAGACAATGTGATATGAACAAACATATTCAATCCAATATTACCTATCCTATATATTATCAATCCTGATTAATAGATTTCAATATCAAATGTACTTAATAATATCCAGACAAAAATATATTGACAAAAACAAAATAATTAGAATATGTAAAAATAATCTGAAAAACCTATGAAGAACATAGTGTAATTCCAAACTAACTACAACAGACTCGGAATTACTGCGGAAAACGAAAATTACAGATTCAACAACGAAATTGATTAATAATCTGTTCATCAACTCACCAAATACCAAGTTCTTATCAGCAACTTAGCAAACAATAAATCTTGAATGTCCTTTGTACAAAAATCTCATATCAAAACGATTCAAATTCTCAATCACAAAGAACAAAATTTGTTCGAAAGATAACAAGTTAAAAGAATCAAGAACAGCAAATACAATTACACAATCGTAACACCGAGAATGGTTACGAAGAGAAAACTCCCTAAGGAACGTCCTTAAGGAGAACAACTCTTCGGGCACGTAGGTCATTCAAATCCATTAGTTTCCAATCGATTTTCAAAGTGATCTACTAATACAGATGGGGGAGAAATTTTCCTTACTATAAAGGCCCATAAATTAAGGCCCAAAAATAAGTGGAACAAGGATTAGCCCACTCGGTATGATATGTGTAGCCCGGTGATTGGAGGGCCATATAGGAAATTGGCGTTCATGCTTTATTAGGTAAAGAAACTGACGTCATAAATTATGATTATTCTCTGTTACTAACGGATGAGCTGGCGATAAAAAAGGAGGATAAAGAGCATCGATTCAGATCATCATGGGGAGACAATTATGACAATGTCAGCCTTCAATAAATGCAAGACATGATAGAAAACGTCGAAAAAGGTAATATGATCTAAGAGAACAATATGGCCAAAGCCCAAATGGAGCCTAGGCCAGGCAACGAAAAGAGAGTATAAGAAGAAGAAGAAGAGGGGGAGAAAAAGGTACGCAGTTCTTTCTCTAGAACTCTTTCATTGAAAACCAAAACTAAGAAAAGAAAAAAGATGATGAGGACTAACAATGATATCAGAGAAATCCTTCTACGAGGAGGACTCTGAGTTCTAGTGTGTTATTTTGCTTGCATGAGGAAGGAAGCAAATTTTAGATCTTTCAATCCGTCCTAAGTACTAGACTTTGAGTCTAACTCCTTCGAGCTTTTGGCCCAGTGGATTCTTGTGATAAGCCGATTAAAAATGACTTCATCATAAACGACTAACATAGTCTATCAAAGCACTATAAATCGAACTCGATTTACCGTAAATCAAATATACAAGGACGCAAAACGTCTAAATTCACATGGAAAGTCTGATCTCGAACGACACTTGATCTTCACACACAAATCTTGTGCAATCATAGGCCATGGCCGAAACTTTCAGCCATCTTCATTCAGAACCTCTGAATCTGTAACACTCAAATGGTGTTTGGGGGATAGGTGATCAATATGAGGATCTCGTAAAGCTATTTATCTTCAATAATGGCGGCGTCAAGATAATCATCAAACTTTCAGCAAGAAGAAAGTAAAGAACCCATTCGGTTTCTTAAATCTTCTCTCTTGAAAATACACAAATCTTGGGAGTCAATCTTCTCTCTTTTGAATCACGTAGAAAAGCTTCTGTTATAGCTGAAATACCCGTGAAAGCAACTAATTCCAGCCTATCTCTATTTCTTCTGGAAACAATAAAACTGTACGAAAATGTCCCATAGGTTTTTTTCACATTTCAGCCATCTTCATTCAGAACCTCTGAATCTGTAACACTCAAATGGTGTTAGGGGGATAGGTGATCAATATGACGATCTCGTAAAGCTATTTATCTTCAATAATGGTGGCCTTCACGATAATCATCAAACTTTCAGCAAGAAGAAAGTAAAGAATCCATTCGGTTTCTTAAAGCTTCTATCTTGAAAATACACAAATCTTGGGAGTCAATCTTCTCTCTTTTGAATCACTTAGAATAACTTTTGTTATAGCTGAAATACCCGTGAAAGCAACTAATTCCATCCTATCTCTATTTCTTCTGGAAACAATAAAACTGTACGAAAATACCTCATACGTTTTTTTCACGTTTCAGTCATCTTCATTCAAAACCTCTGAATGTGTAACACTCAAATGGAGTTTGGGGGATAGGTGATCAATATGATGATCTCGTAAAGCTATTTATCGTCAATAATGGTGTAGGGCTGTACAATGCCACCAAAAAATTCCGGTGGCACCGGCACCGGGTTCCCAGTACCCGGCCTAACCGGTGTCGGTGTAGGTTTAGTTTTTTGAAAAAATTAGTGGTTCCCGGTTTGTGCCGGGTAAACCGAGATTTTTTTTAGTTTAGTTTCTATTGAATAGTTTAAACTTTAATTTCACCTCAAGACGTAGTATTCTAGAAGCATGACAAGATCTACTCAATAGTTTAGTTTCACCTAAATATTTGAGATTTGTTGTTGGTTTTGTCTAATCAAATACTTACATTCAAGTTACCAAGAAGCTTGCTAGGTGAATGAACTAGTTATTTAGAATTTTGGTAGAAAAAATTACAAATTTATTGTATTTAGAAGGGTATATATGAAGACATTTGAATCATAATTAAAGAGTTTAATGCTAAAATTTGGTAAGTACATCGCATAATATAAGTCAAGAGGTCGAGATTCTACCACGAAAAAATTGACAAATCATTGTATGAGTTTAAGAGTTTTTATGAAATTTTAACTAATTGTCTAAATTTATAATTTATAAAATTGACAAATCATTATTAAATTTATACCATGCTTGTAAAATCAGTCACTCAATTACATTTTAGTTCAAAAATTCAGAAAAATTCATCACGTTTGACCAGCGTTTGACAAGCGTTCGAGCGCTCTTTGAAAAAATTCAGACAAAGTCATCACGTTTGACAAGCGCTCGAGCGTTCAGTTAAAATTTCAGACAGAAACATAAGCGCTCGACGAGCGTTTGACAAGCGCTCGAGAGCCTTCAAAAATTGCTGAATTTTTGGATTTTCCTTGTGAAACAAGGAAAACCCTACTAGGTTTTGAACATGTTTTAGAATTTTTATTGATTTGTTAATTAGAGGCAAAACACATATTCTCCCATCTAAGTGTTGTTAGGATCTAAACTGGATTTTTCAAAAGATAATAGTTTCTACTTACAGTGACGTCTCTATTACTTTGAACTTTAAATTCTCATCTTATCTTTTAAGATGATCTTTAATTTTATTGAATTTGGAATTTGGATTTCATTAGTTTAGATTTTATTGATATGTGATTAATGGACCAAAAGAAAAAATACATTGGGTCAAGTGCGTAAAATGCTAAAAAAATGGCTCAATATGAATATAGGATAACCGGAAACCGCTACCGCTAAGGGCCGATTTTTTCCCTTAACGGTGTAGGTGGCAATTTTTTTACACCGGGATTGTGCAGCCCTATAATGGTGGCCTTGACGATAATCATCAAACTTTAAACAAAAAGAAAGTCAAGAACCCATTCCCGGTTTCTTAAAGCTTCTCTCTTGAAAATAGACAAATCTTGGAGTCAATCTTCTCTCTTTTGAATCACGTAGAACAGCTTCTGTTATAGCTGAAATACCCGCTAGAGCAACTAATTCCAGACTACCTCTATTTCTTCTGGAAACAATAAAACTGTAGCTTAGAAAAAAAACTGTACGAAAATACCCCAGAGATTTTTTTCACGTTAAATGCCAAATACAGTTACAAACTGGGGATAGAATGATAGCTGCATGCCAATCAGTTGGTGCTTCAAGAAGCAAATTTCTGAGTCAAGATGAAGTACTACGTACAAAGTTTGCTACGTACACTACACACAGTAATTATGAAATCTAAATCGTCAGTAGCGATTGACAGAATATAAATTCTTCTTATCATTAATTCTTTTGTTTTTCTAAGTTTATCATTAATTCTTCAGTTTGATCTTTCTGATATTGATAGTTTCATACATACATGATGCCACGTACCGATCATAATTATTCCTGAGAAAAAGAGAAAATTTCTCATTGCACCATTTATTTTATTTTATGTTGGCTTAATATATATAATAGTAAAGTTCCTCGCGGCCTAACTGGTCCTTCATAGGTCTTAACTAGCCCGCGTCAGCAGGGTTACTCTAACATTATAAGACACGTTCGGTTAAATCCTCACAATTATCCAACCAAACATCATTTTTAATACCACATAAAAATAACTATAACACGTATATCAATAAAATTAACATCAAATAAAAATTATCAAAACACACAAAAAAATCTTCACAAATTTCTTAACCGAACATTCGTGGTCTCTACCTCGGGGTCGGAGATGCCTTTCACTGTTAGCTTAATCATTACGGTCTGATCAGTGCAAGCCAATCACCTGTACGTACGGCTATACAAACTGTAAGCACGTACTTCGCTCAACTTGGATTAAAGTTAAAGTGTTCTGGGAGATAGCTATTTTTTTTAGGCAAGTAAGAAGAAAAGGGAGCTAGCTAATTCGTCGTCCCTTACTTGTTCAACTTGTTAATCTTCGAGCAATTATTTCTTACTTGAAGGAGCTACTTTTGTCCTATTATATCCCGTTTTAGTGCTCTGAGCTTTCCCAGCTTTTCTCCATCTGTTTTTACCTGGCGTAGTAGTACTCCTGCATGGAGGATCACGTTTTTTTTTAAAAATTGAATGATTTATCTCTACTTTTCTCTAAAAAGTTTTTAGGCTCGAGAAGTCTCTTTCTTTGAGCATGTTATATTTGTGGCTCTACCAGGAGCACGCACCGCGCACGGACGCATATTTTACTCCAAATGTGGAAATGAAACTTTAATGGATGCTATATATGCAGCCAGCTGTTGTTGGTGCACGTGAGATTAATTTACATCACTGTGTATAATCTTTCTTGTAAGCATTTTTCTTTTTTACAGCGCTCTCAGACGATCACAATCACTCATCAAATAGAAAGCAAATAATATACACCACAGGTCAGGAAAAATACTCCAATATCTGATGTTTCCGCCAACTTGTAATTATCTCATCTAGGCCGGCAAAATATGGGATGGTTTGAATGGCAAATCCAGCAACGATCAAGTAGCTAGATACTGATCTATAGCCTAGGGAAAATGTTTTTCAAATTTTACTACTGCCCAGTGCCGAATGTTTTAGGTAAACCCCACTAGGGGAATTGGCTCAATTTGTAAACCTCATGACTCGAGGGCCTTATCCACACAGTCTTCATCAGCACATTAACTCTCTTATTTAAGATGAATATTTTAAGGAGACTATGATTATATTCGCGAAACAAACCTTGAAAATATACTAGTTCTGCAATGATATATTTCCAAAAGCAATGGAGAAGTTGCTTGGCAAAGAAGGGGAGCCAAAAAGCATTCATGCACATTCATGGTATCTCACTTCTTAGGTCCATTTCTTAGTCAATCGATAAAAGAGAGGAAAAAAAGGTAGTGGCAATCCCACTTCTATAAAAGTAATGTTTTTATCGCCATCCATTTGCACCTAAGTTGATTGGATTCCGGTGCATTCATTACATAGCTTATCAGTACTGGGCAAAGGAAAGAGCAGCGCAGGTTATCTTTATGCCAACATAAGCAAACTCTTAGAAACGCCATCCATCAACTTGATTGGGGGGAGGGAAGTAGGTGCGTATGTGTTGCCTAATCAATTTTCATTTGCAAATTGTACACCTTTTATTATTAGTTTCGCTGTCAAGTTGAAAGCATGGCCGACGTAGGGCTGCCTGTAAACGACATAGATATACCGGCAGGTACCTTTATATTCTGCATTTTCTTTTTGGCTAAGCAATGCACTTGCAGATGTCACGCTGCAATATAGGGAAAACGACAGTAAGGCACTTGAAAATGGAAATGGAGACCGGCATATATCGCATACGTTGGTGTATTTTTTAGCATCTTCGCAATTATATAACGAAAGTAATAATTTTTTTTTAAAAAAAAAACTTAATAATGCTCCTATAGTATTAATTAAGCATCTTCAGGACGAACATATGTCATAATTGTTAACAGATTCCAGTTCTTTGGAGAACAGCTAATAATTAATTGGTTTCCTTTTTTGATCTGATATAATTTATATATGAGCAACATAGAACCCTGAGTCCCAGTTTTCCCAATCACAAGGTTTAATCAGAACGTTGGATCTATCGTGCTTTAACCCAAGCCTAGAGAGAGACGGAGATGGAGGGAAAAAAAAAAAAATATATATATATATATATATATATATATATATATATATAAAACCGCCCTAGCTGTCAAAAAGCCTTGAGTGGTTTTGGGTTTCTATTGGCCGCTTAATTAAGACCCACAACATAATTTATTACGACTTACCGAGGGCTAGCTAGCTAGTCATGTCGACACAAAGGCCAAATGTGGCATAAAGCACAACAGAACAATAATTGAGGAAATCAAAAGTAAGTTGTAACCTATAGGGAAAAAAGGAGATCCGTTTAGCTAACATACATAATTATCAATAATTAATCAAAAGAGTGGGATTTGGTTTGGATTTGTTTGTCATGGCATCCTCCAAGTCCTTAAACTAATAGTCCAACTAATAGGATAAGATGTTAGTGGAGAAATTAACAACATAAAGGCAAACAATATTATAACACATGGGAATGGTTAGGATGGAAACGAGTTCCCGGGGTCTCTTTTATGTGGATTTAGCATGAGAGTTTATCCAAACTCTAGATTAGATCAGCACGAAAGAGGATCATCATAGAAACCGAGGCCAATTTGTATAATCAGATTAATTAAAACCATATACCTGTAAAAGTGTGTATGATATCTAGTAAGTGAATATGTGCTTCCCAATTCAACGATAATAATTAAAGGAAATTATAGGGCAAGAATTAAAGCTCGATTCGCCTTTAATGTCAGTGCGCAAGATGGGTAGAGTGAGTGGGGGGATGACTGATGAGGTTGGAATTGGGAGTGTCGTATGGGAAGGAATATCCAATTGTCCTTGGCGTGTACGTTGGGTGGTGGAAGCTGACGATGTTTGCGCCTTCTAGGAGTGGGACCTTCAACACTCATTTCGAAAACGCGCAGGCCAGGGGAGGTAATTGGGAATGGGACCCCTCGCAACCTCAATTGCCCCCTGAGTAGTTTACAGCTTTGAAAAAGCTTTGACGAATGGGAATGGTTAATTTGCGTAAAAATGCAATTGCCTATTTGCCTAGCTACTTACTTTCCAATACTACTCGAATTCGAAAGGTGGCAGGCAAAGCATATACTAGTGAGTAGTGGAGGGGTATTTCCATTGTCCCATTCATATGAAAAGGTCCTACACTCCACCTCCTTTTGTTAATTGTCAAGTGACGCTTCTTCCATCAAACTCTTCCCTAGTGTTAATAGATAACATCTGGGTTTGTCAATTCATGTCTGTAAGTCTTTTGACGCTGTCCAGTTTAATTCAATTAAAGTCGATTACTTTATCAAGTGCATTCAAGAACCAAAACAAATTCTACTAAAACCCGTTCATTTATCTATCTTATAAAATAAATTAATATATATGCAAGGACAAAAAAAATTGAAGAACTCAAAAAAAACGTACCCGTTTCTTGCTCACACCCTGACACCCGTTTTCCTGTTCTTCTGATCACTATTCTACGAGGCGCCGCCGCAGCATGTCATGGGCCTGGAGGCTCGAGCGTTCTAAACAACCACTCATACGTTTCTGCGGCTTTAACAGTGCTGTTCGTGTTACAAAAAAATTATTTTTATTTTTATTATTTATTCACCAATTTTAATACTTTATCTTTTTAACACCGACATAAAATTTTTAAATCAAACCCACTATTAAAAAAAATTAGAACCGTTTGCAGCTGCTTATGATGATAGCCAAACCAAGCCCCCGCAATTTCAGAATCTCCCCTGTCGAATGGCCTGTTCTTCCCGGTCGGAATAGGCAACTCTCATGTAAGAGTTTATTTATCCAGTGTGGTGCCGGTGTACGGTGCTCGGGTCGCCTAACAGTCTTTTGCATAGCCTAGATTGAACTTCGAATCTCCAAGTCGAAACAACGGTGGATAGGTGAGCCGTGATCTTAGCTAACAGTTGCGCACTTTGAAAATGTGATGTCATGATGTGGTCCCATTACTTTACGGGGTAGGATTGCGTGATTTTCACGTTGGTGTCCGTTTGCCGTTACAACTGTTGCCGGCTCCAACGCTCAACTGATTACGTGACCCTTTGTGCCAATTTTTAAACTAGAGGTTGTTTGGTTAGTGGTTATTTTGAGAATTTTTAAGTGATATTAATTTTATTGGTATGCGTTATATAATTATTTTTAGGTGATGTCAAAAAACATGTTCGGTTTGTATATTTTCAAAATTCAAAAAATCTTAAAAATACAAAATAACCGAACAAGTTCTAAATACAAAATAAAAGTTCTTGCCTGACAATTAAAGAATAATCTATTTTCTTTTTCTGGGTAAGATAAGAATAAGGCCATGTTTGAAATCCAGACTTTTTGTTTCTCAAAGATTTTTCAAGTTTAAATGCAAACATGACCTAAGTGTAAATTAAGGACGTAACTTATGCTGCTATTGACACTAGATTTAGCAACATTAATACTAAAATAAGTCTTTTATGTTTCCGTTGTGGGTAATTACAAGTCCAATGTTCACACACAGTAAACATTGGACCCACTCATTATTATTGATCAAATGTAAGTGGAACATTCCTAATTACATAAGGTAAGTGGAAATAGAGCATAATCCAATTTTAAATCAGATCACAAAGCAAATGATGGAATGAAAGAAACCATTCCCGTGCCCACCTTTATTTTATTCACAATTCTATTATTCTTATCCGAACTGAGTCTCCCACATAAAACTCAAACCAAAACATATCGCATTAACCCACAGCAATCAGGCCACTAAATGAAGCACCGCTATCTCTCGTAATCTTTACTGGAACCTCGAACCTGAAACAAAACACTCGGTCATTTTCGTTTTCTAATTTTTTTTTAAGACTTACCTTCTACTTTTTTTCTTTTTTTTTACAATTCAAACATCACAAAACACACGTATTTCAATACAATATTTTATTACTTTTTTATAAATAATAATCACTTTTAACAATTTCTACACACATTTCAATACAACTTTACCATCAATTAACAAATTTTAATACATTAAACACTACCCTTTGAAAACCAACATGCCCTGATCTTCAAAGGGCATCTCAGCAAAAAAAAATCAAAGGGCATCTTGTGGGACCCCAGGTTTGTAGGAGTGGTTACGTCTCATGCCCTACAATATTTGTAGTTGTATGGTAGGGACTGTCAGCTCACAGGTGTCACTTATGTTTTTTTTATTCCAAACTGTCAGGTGTCACCTTAAGCGATAAGAATCAGATGTTCCTTCGACACCTTTTTTTTTTCGTTTCCTTTTTCTTTTTTTATCTGCCAAAAGTCCTTATTCCATAATTCCCATTTCTGTGACATCATTGTGCCATTACCGATCTAACCCTGAGTGCGTTTTACTGCTCTCTTAGATATCCCGTCAGCGGGTCCCCTCACTGGCCCCTCCAAAGGGCCCCACTTCATGCAACATGACGACATTGATTACCAAAAACAAACCCTCCCCCTCAAAGCAACAAATAACCATTCTGTCCCGGCTTAACAAAAAAAAAACCACTCTCTCCCCCTTCCTTTCTGCTCTATAAATTCCTTTTCCCCTCGCCTCCCTCCTCTTCTCAACCCACCACCCTTTCCTCCTCCTCTTACTCTTTTTTGCCTCTCATCCACGCATTCACCAACTAGCTATCTTCAATGGCAGCCAGAGAGCCTTTCAACGTGACTGCTGGGTCGCCCATGGCGACGCAGCAGCAGCACTCGCGGTGGCATTCCCCGGTTCCCTATTTGTTTGGTGGCTTGGCAGCCATGTTGGGTCTCATTGCCTTTGCTCTGCTAATCCTTGCATGCTCCTATTGGAGGCTTTCCGGGTACCTAGAGGGAGACGGTGCCGCAGAGAGAGACCTAGAAGCGGGCGAGGGGAAGAGCGATGACACCCAGAAGTCCGCACCAGTGTTTGAAGAGAAAATCTTGGTTATCATGGCCGGTGAAGTAAAACCAACGTTCTTGGCCACGCCCATGTCTAGTAGGTCTTCTTCGTTCGAGGATAGTACTTGCAGCAGTTGTGGTAGCGAAAAGACCGAAAAGGCGGTGAAAATGGCGGAGGTAACGAAGCAGCAAGGTGGTGACCGTGACCGTGACGTTCAGGTACCGCAGGGTGAGAACAGGGAGCCCCATGAGACCTCAGGTTATCAGACCCATTGAGTTCTTTCGTTTTGGGTTTTGTGGCTTTTAGTTCTAGACGAGTGTGGTACAGCTTGTGGGAGCTCATAGTACTTGTTTTTGTTCTGGGCCATTGTGGGAATTTCTGTGTATGAGCTCCCATGTCAGATTGGTTTGAGTTATTCAAGGATGTACTTTCTTTTTCTCTCCCTTTTTTCCTCTTCGGGAAATGTAAATTTATTTGAGCTGGAATAGAAGAAATACCTCTGTTCTTCACAATATGGTTGCTCTCTTCTTTTAGTTTTTATACGAGAAATTTTTCCTTCGAATCTGATAGTTTGACGTTTGGCCGGTTTCGGGATATATCCAGAAACCAAGAAAGAGAGATAAAGGTATGTGAAATTTTACAGTACTATCCGGATCATGGTGGGAGGGCAGAAGGAATCGTTACGTGGGAAGCTAGGTTTGTGTGTCGTAGTGAGGAAAGGCACGTGTGAGGTTTTTTTTTTCCATATACTTTGTAGGCATGCCTGATGCGGCGAGGTGAAGCTGCACAGGTTCCTCACAGCTGTTAAAAGAGAGTTTAACTCGGTCGAATGTTATCGTCAGTGGACATTTATGTATATTTGGGTTGTCTGTTGTGAGTACTGCTGTCAATTAATGCCATCATATGTGATAGTTTTGGGGATGGTCACTATGCGTTGAACTGTAAGCTTAAATCACAACGTCACCCTTCAGATGTTTCTCTTGGTTCGACGTTGCAGTGCCTTTTTAGCCATATAAAGGAAATGCCTCTTTAGTTCTTGGCCTAGGTGATGTTCGAGAAAAAATGTAGGATTTTAGAGAAGTTGTGAATTTTTATGTTGAATAGTGTTTTATTGGTGTTTGTGTAAAGTGGAGAGAGAAATAATTTGATGTAATTGTTTAATAAAAAAGTATTGGAGTTATGTGAAAAAGTATAGAGAGAGAAAATTTATGTTGAATAAAAAATTAAAAAGTTGTTGGAGATTGTGTAAAATGTATTGGTTTTTGTGTTTGAATTCTGAATATGTTCGGTGGTAGAATTGTGAATATACTTAGAATCCTGAAAAAATAGTGAAAACGAACATACCCCTAGTAAAATGATTTCTATCCCCAAGGACCCAAGCAATTATTAATATAATATGTTCTGAGAGTGGTACACCGCAAAGCGCATTCCTATATTTTGAGTTGCATAGCTACACACATTTGTGATGACAAATACGTCCACTATAAAATGTCTATGCTGGGATATTAGACGTTGAAATCTTCAATTATGTTGAAAATTATGGTAAGCAGCAATGTTTGGAAACAGCTAGCGTGTCATTTTGCTTCGAATAGTGAGCCATGCACCCAAACAAAATGGTTCGGCGAATTTGTGGCCAATCAATTTCTTATGAGAATAAACAGATCTAGAATGCAAGCAATTCGTGGTGGAATTTCTGAATTTGTAACACATCAAGGTTGTTGAGTATTTGGTTGAAGAATCTGTTCAAAATGATCCTCATATCATGTAGACTAATTATTTTTGCACCTTCAAAAAAAAGACTAAAGTAGGTCTCGGCGAAGAAAGATGAAGAAACATCGATCTCGACCGCAACAATTTGCATTTATAAGAAAAATAAAAGAGATGGGCATTTATGAAGTAGTACAGAATCTCTCAAAAGAATTAAAACTGAAACAAAAGCAAAAAAAGAAGTGTGAGTGAGAGAAAGACGCGGCAGGCAGAGAATGCTTTTTCCCATATTATTCACGCGGAAGTGCTAAAACTTGTACGACCTTTGGAGAATTGGAGTAAAAGCAGCACAGAAAATAGGGAACCTTGTACGATCTTTGGAACTACGAGTCCATTGTTACTAGCTTCTACTTTTTACGAAAATTTAACGGATGCCAAGTGTCCCCCATTTCGTTCCTTGCATATGCAGACCTCCAAAATCCAACGGCTGTTCCACTTTCGACTTCTTAAAAGGAGATAAAGAGATGCTCTTTCTTTGCCTGGACTTTATGTGCATTCCCCGTAGATTCGTTCCTCCAATCTTGAAAATGTCTCGATTAGTATAACTAGCTAGTTCTTTTGTTTAGGTTCGAACCCATAAAACGAATATATGCATTATGCTGTTATGTACACAGTACATTGTTTCATAAACAAAAGCTCTCTCTCTAGTAAATCATGTCAATAAAGAGGACATTCCTTTTCATCAATCAAGTTGAGCTGAGACAGATTTAAGGGTTAAAAATTTATGGTAAACGGAAATGGATCATGATATATATTAACAGCACTTTATGCTGAGAATAATTAGGTAACCATCAACTTCACTATCTGAAGGTTCCAGAAACCTCCACTGTATAATAGAGCGGAAACTGCAATATATATATATATATATATACAGGGCATTCACGATAAAGGGAGCCCATTTCTTTTAACTTTAATTGCTCTCCATTTTTACTCTCTTATCTGATTTCTCATTAAGAGAGTACTGATTTTCAAGGTATTAAAGCCAAAAATGAAAGATATAAAAAAAATTCAGTGGGGGCATCTTGTATGATTCGTACTGCGCAATTAGGCCAGTTTGAAAATGGGAACATACCGGAGGATTCAAAATTGTAGAAAAAGCCACTTGTGGTATATCTTTATCCTCGTAGAGGTTTCTTACGCTCCAGTGAGATGAACTTTCCTTATCAAAGTCTAGTGTAAGTTGACATCGAACAATAGTCTATAAATAAAAGCTAGAATAATCTGGGAAGGGACAAAAATTGACTGCTATCTATTCTCGGAAATGATCTTAATTTGGAGAATGATATCATAGACAAGTTTGAGCAGTATGAAGACTAGTTTCTTCCGGTGTCCCTTTTCTCCATTTGCCAACTTTACCGTATATGGTGTACTGATCACGATCTTGATCTTCTCAATCAAGAAACGTCACATTATTTAGCAAAATCAATAATAAATAACTCAAAGCGTGATGATCAACAGTGCCGGCCATCACGGCAAGATCCATTAAATTAGGGTCAGCATCACACATTCGATATGATGTCAACTTGATTAATGCTACAATTCATGCTATCCTTGACTAGGATACTAATTACCAGAATAGCCAAAAATACTGCTGGTAGACCTCATGAGACGGACGTCTACAGTACTGAAACCCTAAATTCGACGACTTCCAAGTTGTCTACTTGCGCTGAATGTAGGCTTCTGAAAATCCATTTCTTCGTTCCTGCGGTGGATTGTCCACGGCATGAAGAAAAATAATTTCGCAGATTCAAAGAAGATCATCAGGTAACAATGATTGTGACCTCATCACATGCTTGATATCGAATCAGAACATTCCTTTTATAATTACAAACAAGCGTAGCCAAGTGACGCACTTCTGCCTTCCATAGAAAGTTCTGAAAACTACGACTCATACAGGGTTTCTATGTATCTGGCTAGAAATGGACCACGCTGATAATGAGCTAGAGGCGTTGTAAGACTATTGGAGCTTAGTGCGCAGAGAACCCAGATATATGGAACCGATAACCTTGGACTCGTGTAGTACATAGGGATTGGTTTAGTGTTGTTAATTTGTTAAGGTAATCGTGATAAGAAAAATATTAATGGGTAATCGTCATCAGAAAGGAATCTGCTGGAGGAATAGAGAACTGGGTTACATTATTGGTGGGGCCATACTTTCTATAGTTGACCTGCTTCAACATGGACTTGCACATGTAAACAGCCCAAGAGTATTTGTATTTCACATGTAGGGCCTCCATGTAAAAGCTCGGGCCTGACGCAAAACTTCAGTCGATGCATTTGGTTAGGCCTACAACGAGGTGTAGGTCTATTTAGAATGTTGGGCTAGAGAACTTCGGTTGTTTGATTCATTGGCATCGTATAAGAGGAGGATCCACTTAATAAGATCCCAGTGGCAAACGTACAAGATAGTGCTTTTGTAAGTCAATGGCAAAGAGGGCACAGAAGGCCTGTAAAGTTGTATTTCGAAACTCTGCTAGTCTAAAAGATCCGACGCAGCTCGACTGTTGAGGGCACCCAAAACACGTATTGACCTTTTCATGAGTGAAGTAAGTAATGTCCGTTTGCGATTTGAATAAATTAGTGGCAGTCTCCCATTCAAGTAATCAACTAGGAGTATTAATCATTAAAGTTGCCTCATCCAAATTCATGTAATTCGTCTGCCTGGAGCAAAATCATAAGTCCGATTATAAAGAAACAAAATTTAGAGTCATAATCAAGACAATTAGGCTTGCTATTTGTTTAATTATTGACTAAACATTTAGGAAGATTCGAGACGGCTTTAAAGTAGCATATATATATTCTTTGAACTCTAGCTATGATCGGTTACTCTTACCATTAATTTCTTGGTGCGGATTTTAAATACCATAAAGAATTGGAATTAGCATATGGTGTGTTTAGTGGATATAGACCAGTTAAAAACTGAACTCGATTTGTTTACAGTTCATTGCTTGTAAACTGAGACAGTTAGATTCGATCAATTCGTCTGAGTAAACTCGATAATCAAAGGAATAGCTTACGGTTATTTCCTCTTAGATTTCAGAGGGCCTCATCAATATCAGACTAGCCTTGCTTAAGAAAAAAGGACCGTCACAGCTTTATTTCATTTGCGAATTAGTATTTACGAAAATGAGATGCCCATAATTGATAATTAATAACATGGTGGAGGAAAATTAAGTTACAAGAATAGGAGAATTACTCGGTCTGCGGCTCATCCCACAAGTTTAATAGGAAATTAGGTAGCTAAAAGTTGCCGTTAAATCAAATTATCTGTGGTTGAGTTGACAAATAAATTCTGAACAGCTCCAAATGCAATATGTTCATTAATTGCTCAGAAACTAGTGGTTGCTCCTTCATACATCGTTTTCTCTTAATTTCATTTGGTTAACATCCGGCCGATAGTTATAGCCCGTTCAAGTTACTATATATTAGACACAAGCCGGCCTAGGACGGCTGGCGCCTGGCTTTATAGGTGGAATGACCAAACTCAAAACTACTTGGGTTTTAAAAGGGGAAACTCCAATGGAGATGCTCAGTAGAATTTAGAAGTCATCCCATAATCTAGACTATGGGTTCGTCCCTGAGTTGCTGTGGTCCAAAAGAGTCTGATGAAGGGTATCTGTAAGTAACATTTCTCCGCGTTTTGCTCTTGTAGAACTCAGAATTAAGCTTGAACCAAAATTATCGTGTTTTTTTTTTTACATCTGTTTTTCTGGTTTGAATGGAATTTTTTAGGGACCGAAACATTGCTGGAGGGAACACTTCGTGGAGAATATTCACTTACAAGGAGTTGCATACAGCAACTAACGGATTCAGCGAGGACAACAAACTTGGAGAAGGGGGATTCGGAAGTGTCTACTGGGGAAAAACTTCTGATGGTCTTCAGGTATCACATAAACTTTTCATGTGTCTGTGAAGGCTCATTTTGCAGTACTGTTGAATCATATTCAGGGGACTATATTCTTTTTGGCTCTTATGTGCAGATAGCTGTGAAAAAATTGAAGGCAATGACTTCGAAAGCCGAGATGGAATTTGCGGTCGAAGTTGAGGTTCTTGGAAGGGTTCGGCACAAGAATTTGTTGGGTCTTAGGGGCTACTGCGCTGGGAGTGATCACCGGCTCATAGTATATGACTACATACCGAACCTCAGCTTGCTCTCCCATTTGCACGGCCAATTTGCTAGCGAACTACGACTGAATTGGCAGAGGAGAATGAGGATAGCAATTGGATCTGCAGAAGGCCTGCTGTAAGTTGCACGTCTTCCATAATTATTGACTGAAGTTCAGGGTAGCCATTGCAACTAAAATCTAATACATCTATTTGTCTGGAGACAGAAAAACAGATTCAAGGTTTCTAACGAAAGTTTCACTTTCTTTTGATGTTTTAGGTACTTGCACCATGAGGTAGCTCCCCACATAATTCATAGAGACATAAAGGCCAGTAATGTGCTTTTGGACTCGGATTTTGAGCCTTTGGTGGCTGATTTTGGGTTTGCGAAGCTTATTCCAGAAGGTGTAAGCCACTTGACTACCCGTGTTAAGGGAACTTTGGGATACCTAGCTCCCGAATATGCCATGTGGGGGAAGGTTTCTGAGAGTTGTGATGTGTACAGTTTTGGAATTCTTCTGTTAGAGATTGTTACTGGAAGAAAACCCATGGAAAAGCTCCCCGGAGGAGTTAAGAGGACAATAACCCAATGGGCCGAGCCGCTCATACTCGGTGGGAGGTACAAGAATCTTGTCGATCCAAAACTTCGGGGGAATTTCGACGAAAACCAGGTCAAACAAGCTATCTCGGTTGCTGTCTTATGTGTGCAAAGTGACCCTGATAAGCGACCAAATATGAAGGAAGTGGTTAGCCTCCTGAAAGGGTGCGAAGCAAAAGACAAGGTCATACCGACGAGAATTCAAAGTGTCAAATACGAGGAAGAGCTTCTGGAACTTGACCAACCCAGCGAGGATGATGTTGGTGGCGCCAATCCTGATGATTCCGGGGTTTTTAAGTCTTTGGAGGTGCAGAAGATGCAATACTCGTACAACCACAAGCACCATGGAGATTGGAGATTGAACAGAAACGTATAAGCGGGCCGGGTTGTGTTTTCTCTTGATTTGGTAATCCTAGAAATGGTAGGAAAAATTGTTAGTAAAATGTAGTATATATTCTTCGTGAAGATGGCAATGGCCAATGGGACAGACATCATGTGTTTGCATGGTTTAGGAAAATTGATATATTCTTATATGTAATATGGGTAACAACAACAATGACAAAGAAGTACATGAAGCAAGAAATACGAAAGAGAACAAAATAATAATAATTATGTTTCCATAGTTGACAAAAAAATAATGCCAATGCCTCCACGGGGTAGCCCAATTGCTTGGGAGAGGACTATGTAATCCCAAGTTCGAAATCCAGCTGGGATCAAACTCGGACTGAATTTGGTTCCAGTGGGTTTTGGGGCAATTCACTTGCTCGGAATTTACTATGAAACAAGAGTTGGGTTCGAAGAGTCCTGTCTTGAATGAGTTCCTCGTCATAAAAAAATAATAATATTGTCAATCTAACTATGTTTTCGGTCTCCCCGTTTAGAAAGTCAGCGAAGTTTGTTCTTGAGTTTTGTTTGAAAATAAAACAAAGTAGTCTTTGGGTTTTGTTAGGTTTCTGCCTCATGATACCAAAGCAGAAAATTTAGAAAATTTTTGGGACAACTCTTATTTGGATTCAGTGAGGAAAAATAGATGACAAATAAAAATTTTGTTTTGTCTTTTTCCTTCTTCTTTTTTTATGTTTTTTTTTTGTGGTGAACTCCGTTGGTAAAGCAATCTGTAACACTGAATGAGGTCAGAAGAGGGATGAGGGTCGCAACTTTCCTAGGCCCGTCGAGGATCCAACCTAAATTGCTCTTGATGGGGTATGGAATGTTGTGGGTCCTGGGATTTCCAAGTAAAGCCCGACCCGAACTCCGCACCTTTCTTTGTTATTCCGGCCTGCTCTGATAATTAAAGACAGCTAGGAGTGGCTTCTAAGCCCACTTCACATGCCTCCTCTTCTGCGCCCTGTGTAGAGAGCTTGAAACATAACACGATAATGAATTGATTTTTACCAATTCTTGAAAGTTAAAAGTATTTAACTGCAATAAACGCACAGAATTTATCCTAACTTTTTTTTTCCAAGAATGAATGTGGGTCTTATTCTCCACGAGATTTTTCAAAGATTCCGATGCCACGTTTCTCCCATCTTAAAATATAGGAAGGATGCAAGCATGTTTTTAGTGCTTTGGGTCGTTGCATCTCTGGAGCTTATTACATCAATGACGGAGGAAATGTATAGTCGAAGACAAGGCAATGAACAACATATATGTTGCATTGTTTGTACGAATGATGAACATGGGCAGGCAATTATATGTGTGTCTCTCTCTCCCTTATCCATGAGAGATGTTGGAAACGGTTAGGGTCCTCCCGAAGTTTCATTGGATATAAAAGTACGAGAAGGAGCTCTTTTTTGAGTGGCAAATAGCACCTCCACCCAAACGGAACAAAGTAGTACTTTGTTTTTTCGAAAACCGTTCTTCAATCTTTTGGCTTAAAGAGCAAGACAAATCAAACATATGGCCTAGCCACCACGTTGCTTATACGCCAAAGCACCCAACCATAACATTAATGTTAAGGGAGATGGAGAGACTAATGAGTTCTATTGCGCTTGTAAAAGCTTTTTCATGCTTCTTAAGCAAGAATGATACAAGAAAATGAAAGCTGAGGTGGCCTCGCTTTCCAACAGACCTTATAATCGTGACGCTTTTGTCTTCTACATATTCTTAAGCTGATTGTCGGTGCTTCCATGATCGGTAAGAATCATAAACCACATAACTGAAATTCCCTGCATAAACTCAGTTGGACTCAAACCTGTTGGCTAAGTTGCAGTAGAGAATGATCCCTTCTGCCCCTGCTAAGATACTCGTAGGTCTCTCATTGGACCCACATGAAAGCAAAGAGACCCTCTCTTGGGCAATCAGAGTTCTTGCCCGTCCAAACGACAGCATTGTTGCGATACACGTTCTTGGTTAGTATGTTTCACTTCACGTAATCATAACACCTGAGAAACGTTGAGCTTGTTAGTCTCTCAACTTTCAACTCTTTTCAAGCTCTAAGTTTTCCCTGATTATTTATCTGCTCACTAATTTGCCTAATGGTGTTCATAACAGTGCTTATCCTTTCCCTAGTTTTTGTGATCAAAAGAGGACGTCAGGTCTAATTAACTAATTTGCCTAATGGTGTTCATAACAGGCTTTTTCTTTACGCCTAGTTTAATATTGTGCTTTGTCTAACTTATGCTGATTAACAGATGGGGAGGAGAAGAAGAAGAATGAGTCTGTAAAGAAAAAGCAAGCGAAGATTCGCCAGGCAAAAGCGTATGTCATTTCTTTGCTTGTAGAATTCACCGAGGCCTGCCAGTCCAAGCAGGTAAGCTAGGCATAGAGATACGTGAAAATAATTGTAAACCTACATGAATGTATGTCAATACTTGTATTAGGTTAATCCAATGTTCTTGGGGAGGTATCAAGGTTTATTCGTTTCCTTTACAGCTAAAGTTTAGATGATCTTCCATATACCATTTTCAGGTAAATTTGGAAGCTAGAGTGTGGTTCAGCTCCCGTGTTGGAAAAGGTTTAATTGAGGTAGTGAAATCCATTTCAGCTGACTTTCTTCTTCTTCGTGGCTCAAGAAGAACAAATAGGTAAGAAATCTTACCAGTCTTCAAAACTTTTGATTCTCCTCGAGTATGATTAGACATTGATAACTTTCTTTTCCCTTTTGATTGTATTATATTAGAACTTCACATGAAACCACGAGGTATTGCTTAGAGCATGCCCCGGATAGCTGTACAGTGGTTTCAATTGGAAAATGCGGGAGAGCACAACAATATTCAGATCCGAATTCTCCACATTCTGAAGGTAGGCTTTTCAAGGAAACAATATGTATTATGAAATTGAACTTGGTTTCTAATACGTGAATTTTCTCAACAGAAGGTCAATCAAGCTCAAAGTGTTCAATTGGGAGCAGTGATATTGACAGGGCAGCCTCCCCTGTTCTAAAGCCTATTGTCTCGGACGAGAAGAAAGAAGACCCTTTACCAAAAACTATGCTAGATGAAATTGAAGGAGATTCTCAAAGCACGGAAGATGATACTTTTAGTTCTGGAGACACAAGTTTCATTGAGTCCCCGCCTATGGCTTCCGACATTAAAAGCAAATCCAAGGCAAGGAAGCAGACGTCTCCATGCAGAATTATTGCCGCGTTCTTTGGTTCTCCACTAAGGAAAATAAAAGTCAGTTTATCCAATAAAGAAAGTCAGCAGCCTATGCTAAAGTGCTTCAGCTATGAGGAAATCTCCAATGCTACTTTCAACTTCCGACCAGGTAAATTGCTGAGAAGCTTTCTTTATCTGATACTGAAAAGGCCTTAAAAGCATCGAACGATGTTATTTTCATTGGAAGTTCCTGAAACGGTTACCAATGCTTTCGAGGGGGTTCAGTAGCACTCTGTCATAGGCTCATAGCAATTCATCAACGAAATTTCAAATTTTAATTTTGGAACTCGTATCCATTTCTGTCGCTACAAATGTCAGATAACATTGTCGGTAGGGGCGGATACTCAGAAGTATACAGAGGTGATCTTCATGGTGGACAGACCATCGCGGTGAAGAGATTGGCCAAGGACAACAAAGATGCTAACAAGGAGAAAGAGTTCCTCATGGAATTGGGTATAATTGGACACGTCTCCCATCCTAATACCGCTAAATTAGTAGGCTGCTGCTTTGAAAATGGACTCTACCTAGTTTTCAAGTTCTCCCAAAATGGCAATTTGGAGTCTGCCTTGCATGGTGAGGATAGGAAGACTTCAACTTCTGTCAATTTCAGTAGTATAAAAATATGTTTTATTTGAGATTACGAATGTCAAACATCGCGTTGCAGACAACGCGAATAGATTTAGACATCGTACAGCGTATGGCTTCAGAAAAATCAGATCGATGTTAACTTGAAGAAGAAGGCTCGTTTTACTAGTGATAACTTTCTTCACTATTTCGGACGATTTTAACTGTGTGAACAATATCAGGTAAAACGTGCAGGTCACTTGAGTGGCCAATCAGATACAAGATTGCCATTGGCGTCGCAAGGGGACTGCATTATCTCCATAAATGTTGTAAGCATAGAATAATACATCGTGACATAAAGGCCTCAAACGTCCTTCTTGGGCCAGATTATGAACCACAGGTGAAGAAACAAACCTCTTCTTGCAACTCTTTGGAATGATTTCTTTTGTACAATTTAGTTCAATTGTGATTTTTTTTTTCTCATCTGTAGATTACTGACTTTGGGCTGGCGAAGTGGCTACCTAACAAGTGGACTCACCACGCTGTTATTCCAATTGAGGGGACATTTGGATATCTAGCACCCGAGTATTTCATGCACGGAATCGTGGATGAAAAGACCGATGTTTTTGCATTTGGGGTCCTCCTTTTGGAGATAATAACTGGCAGGAGGCCCGTGGATTCGTCAGAGAAAAACCTTCTCCTATGGGTATTAAAACTTCCATCTATTTCCGCAAACGAACTCTTTGGAAAAGTGACGTGCTAAAATGATGTTCATATGCAGGCCAAGCCCCTTACGGAATCTGGAAACCTTGCCCAACTAGCTGATCCGAAACTGGAAGGCAGATACGATTTGGACCAGTTACACAGAGTGGTGCTAACGGCTTCTTACTGCGTGAGGCAGTCCCCTGTATGGCGTCCATCAATGAGCGAGGTTCATAAGTTGTATCTCGTTTTAGATGCTTTTAGGTCCATTAGTGCAAAAAGAAAACAAGAAACACTTCTAACCCGATTGATCAAGCTTTTGTTTAATCCCCTAGGTAGTGGAGCTACTGACCAAAGGCGAAGACTCCGAGGTAGCTAAGAGTTGGAGGATTCCCAAGTTCACATCCGATGAGTTGGACGATTATTCCAGGGTCTTTGGATATGAGGTTCCCACAACGATTTCACTGGAGGATTATTTGAGCATGTAGGTCCATTTTCATTCCCTTTTCCCGTCTCATGAGTTTTTGAGACAGCGGAAATTTTAATACCCATAGGAGAACACAAATTGGCTTTCTTTGTAACTTATCTTACTTCTTCTTAAGTCCTGTATTAATTCCATGTCCTGGCTAGCTTTAAAGGTTATGCAGAGTGGAAAAGCAGCCATTGGAAGCATTTTAGAATTGGAGTTCTTTCACACATAAATCAAATATCTGCTGTTAGAAGGTATTGTAAGAACAACTTAACTAGTAAAGTACGAAGCTTTTACAAGGCAAATAAACTATGTGGTCCGGATTCAGAAAAGAAAATTTCTGCTGCTCAAACACAGGATTGCGAGTTCCTTCCACGCTTTACCGCTGCCTCAGCGATCTAGACGCGCAAAATAATGGATCAAATTCAAAAGGAAGACAAGGGAATTAACTAACTCAAATCTATAAACTTCAACCCAGACTTTGCTGGTCTCGTCTGAACTCACTCCAAAAACCATCTGCCCAAAAGAATTGTACCCCGCCAGGGGAAAGATGGTGCTCGGACGAATCAATTTTATGTCGTTGCTGCCTTCTGAGAAGTGGAGAGTCACTATAGTAAACAACAAAAGCCTTTCGTCTTAGCAACCTATTGAAGAATGAATATAGAATTGGTTTATTATAATTTCTGGGTGATGGCTGCTTTATTTGTTTGGATTTTGAACTTCAATTGTATCAATATCTGCCCTATAATGTCGAAAAAAACTACAACCTGCTAAACGCCCAATTTGTTTCGATCAAAGGGATATAGCGAAGCCTCTTTGATTAGAACATGGGAATATACCCGAACACATCAGGGCGGGCTGGCCATACTGGATAACTTTTGTGAGCGATTGGTGGGATGGACCACTTTGGACAGTGGCGGGTGACTGGTCGAGCCCACGAGATTGATGGCATGGGCCGTAGCACACGTGAATGAGGGATGACGTCGGGCCCACCATTCATAGTCCCCTGTGGAGCCCACTTGGATAGAGATCCCACGTGCATTCCCAAGCCGACACTCGTTTTCTCTCTCACGATCTGCCGTAGTTGCTTGGATAAATTAATCAACTACTGCATCGATCCCTTTTTTCTCCACTTGTGCTTAATGCGTGTGGTCTGGTAATTGTTGACCTCACTCACTAAACTCTGGTTTCACTTTCTTTCAACATCCAAATCTTTGTAAATGAATTATTACAAACGAACACCTTCACAAAATCTAATGTAAGATTGCGGTGCAACAAAAATTTTCTGGGCTGTACAGGAAAAAAAAGGGGATCATTTTTATGGTAATGTGAACTTAATTGACAGAATTATATCATTGTCGTACATGCTTTGAGTATTAAGTTCACAATATCAAAAATCATCCCCAAAGATAAGGGATGTTTGGAAAAATGTTTTCAGTTTCCATATAAAATTTAAAATTTTTGCTTCAATTTTTGTTCGGAATAATAGATACCAATGTCATGTTTATATTCAGTGGAATAATATAATTTATCACAAAAAAAATATTCAAGACGACCCAGTTCACAAATGCCCCGTCTTCTCTCCACTTGGCACACAACCTTTCTCCCCCATCAATATTGAATTCGCTGATCACTCCTTTAGCAGCCTCTTGTGTGAAAATAACATCAATCACCATGACAAAAAGTTTCTCTGCTATCCTCATAAATCCAGTAATGACTGTCCATGTATTGGATGATTGGACATCGCGAGAAAAGGCAGCAAGAGTGTTGTCCAGATTCTCTCCAACCGAGTCCTAGCCAAATGCAGCTTGCCCCATCTCTGACCGTCCTTTACTGAAATTTTGCAAGTTAATGTACATTATAATGGTGGGTTCTGCAACTCCGAAAATTAACAAAGGCTTTCCTCCGAAAATTGACAGGGTGATTCCACAAGTAGCAATAGAAGCTAACGTTTCCCCCGTGCTTAACCTTTCCATTAGCTTTGCTCTATAGAAAATACACAGATTGATTTACGTGTGTAATTTGCCACACATTTCATTGTTGTAACAATAAAATATATAGTACATTGAATAAGAAAGAATCAAGAGATGCCAGCTATATATATGCACAAGTATACATAGCACTCTTACCAGCTCTCAGCCACTTGAGTATCTCTATAGTGATGTTTGGGGTCCTGCTCCCCTTACTTCGATAGATGGTTATCACTACTACGTGATCTTCATCTACCACTTTACAAAGTACTGCTGGTTTTTTCCTCTGTCAAGTAAATCCCTGCTTCAAAAATAATTTGACACTCATCAAAAATTTATATTCTGATAACGGGGGAGAGTTTCAAAAACTCAAAATCGTATTTTGCAACTCACGACATCAATTGGTAAACTACTGTCCCTTACACTCCTCAACAAAACGGCACGGCTGAATAATACACAGATTGATTAAGTAGACAAATATCGCTTAATGATTTGGAATGACGTGAATTTTAAAGCCACTATACCAATGAACATTAATAGATCTAACGGCAAAGAAGAGTTCATTTTTTCTTAAAACTAGAATGAGGCATAATTGTTGAAAACTTTACCCTCGAGGGCTTATTTATAAACTTTGCATACCATGGGCAACTTGGTGCAATTAAGCCTAACTCTTTCCTGTCTCAGTCTCTCCGAAACTTTTTCTCTTTCTCCCTTCTTTCACGGATCTCTTTCTGAATTCCTATTGGCTCGCAGCAACTCTTTTTCCATGTTGTTCAACTTTAGTTAGAACGGCGAAATTCCGTTAACTGAATATGATTAATAATTTATTTAGAGGCCCGTTCTCCTACAAGTCAACGGCTAAAACTCCACCACATAGGACAAATAATTTACACCAAATCATTAATCTAACCCTAAGAGCACCCGCACAATTATTCTAGGGCGCAAATTAAGAATCATAATCTCGAAGCACAGGATCGCTAAACAAACTTCTTGCGGAGATCAGAAGGTGGGAACCACGCCGTACTGGGCATGCTCTGATATGAAAGCCGCAGCGGACTCCGAGTTGTACAGGCAGTCCACTTCGGACTCAATCTCGGTGCGTTTCGCGAACCGGCCTTTGATTCTCGGCCGGGTTTCCGCGTAGGCTTTTCTGGAAGCATAGCGAATGGTCTTCTCGAACTTCCGGTTCTTCCTCTTCTCCCTGTACCTCATAACCCTAGCTTCACGATCGGTTCCACACAACTGAGTCACCGCTTGTTTTGTAGTGGCCGAGGCCTGTACGTTCGGGTCGACACTCACGTTTCGGCCGAAAGGATAGGATATGTCAGACATGGAGTTACCGTCCGGAACGACTCCGACATCGGAAGACGAAACCTGATTAATCACAGAAAAACAGTTTAGACAATATGAAAGTTGTTCACGGAAAGAAGTATCACTTTTCTCGAAACTCAAGGGGTTCTAAAAGGAGTATAAAGAATTAGTGATTACGCTTTGGCTAAGAGACTGAGTAGGATAGCTGAATGCAGAGAGCTTGGATCTGCAAAAATTGATATCAAAGCACCTCTCTGTGGTGTGGTTGATGATTGAAGCGGAGACGGGCTTAGTTTGAACCGGTACAACGCTATCCGTGCCCGCACTGTAAAATGGATTCGGGCAATCGAGATCAAGAAACGGGTCCATTTCGGAGAAAATCGTGTCGCCAGGTTTCACATCCAGAGCCTCCACAACCTTGGAGCTAAAGTTCGGGTTCGGGATAAGCCACGAGACCGCTTCGGACTCGTCGTGATGGTTGGTGTTGGTCTCGGAGTTCGCATTGTTCTTATCGCTGGCGTGGAGGTTGTGGTCAGCAGGGACTTCAAGGAAATTACTGAACACCGAGGATTTGATTATGGACTCGGTGGAGTCGTAGAAGGGCTCGACGGGGACGCGCTCGTGGCGGCTTGCCAGCGGGTTAGCCGAGTGGATGTCAGCGTCGCACGTGAAGCAGAGCGCTGCGGCGTCAGCCTTGCACGTGACGGCCGCGGGCGCCTGCTCGCACACCTCGCACATCCATACACGCTCGTGCCGCGATGCCAGCTTGTTAGCGCAGTGGATTTTGGCGTCGCAAGTCAGGCACAAAAATGCGGAGTCGGTTCGACAGAAGGCGGCTGCCGCCGCAAATTTGCACGAGTCGCACGGCTTACCCGCCACGCTCCATCCTGCTCCGAATCTCTTCAAGCTCTCCGCTTCAATCCCCATCTCTAGAAAAACAAAACGGTCTAGAAAATAGCAGTTTTACGAGATTCGCGTCTTTGCTCGCTGGTTTCTTCTTCTCTAGCAAAGACTGGGGCGTGTAGGACTGGGAGGATTCGCGAAGGACTTGGGAGATTTAGACCTTGATTTTTCAGCTAAGATCCTCTTGTATCTATCTAGTCAAGAGCATGGAAATCTGGAGAATGACGAATAGAAGGAAGACACTTGGGAGACTCTTGGCCACACTTAAATGATTCGGGAGAAAAATAATGGTTGGGAGCCGGAGTAGTAGATGTCATGTGTCTGTGCCGACGTGGGACCCAAATGGCTGGTAGATTAAACTCCTTTTTTTTCAGTCTTTTAAAGCGAAAAAAAAAGGACTGAAAAAACTCTCTTCATAAGTTCATCGGACATAGAGCGACGAGCTCAAGTTGGCAACCTGCCACGTGAGTTGGGCCCGGATGGTTACACGTGTTTCTTTATTTCTTTTCTTTATTTTTTGCGTTTTCCCCCAGAGAGGTACTAGTGCACGTGATCTTGGGGGACTTGCATATCGTGTTTCTGAGTGTGTAATTAAGAAAATCTTTTGCGCGCGTGAATCTCACGCGCTCGACCTCTTCCGGCTCCCCTCTTGCAGTTTTGCTATTTTCTTGGAGATCTGGCCCCACCCCGCCGTGTTTGGCCGTTTCTGGCGATCCCCGTCCAGCCTCCCATTGCCGGCGCCCAGCCGTCACGCGCGGCCTTGCGCGCGTGTGCCGCCTGGGAGCTCGGCGGTTTTGGTTCCTGCCGCCCCTAGTGGGTCTGTGAGGCTCTCTCTTCCTCCCCTGCATGCAGCTAATCGTTACCTGAAGCTCGCCACAAAGGAGTCGGATCGTTGCTCGGTTTGCCCCTCCTCCAGTGGATGCCGCCAGTACCTTATGTGCTGGTTTTATTGTGTTTGTGTTCTGGTCCTTGTGACCAGGTTGGCCGGTTTTGTTCCGGTTTTGTTGTGTTTGTGTTTGTGTTTTGTTGTCCTTGTGTTTGTGTTTGTGTTTTGTTCCGGCTGTGTCCGGTTATGTTGCTCGGTTGTGTTCGATGTTGGTGCTCCCGGCTGCGTCCGGTTATGTTACAGCCCTTGTGGCTGTTGGTGGTCCCGGCTGCGTCCGGTTATTGTAGGATCTTTTGATCCGTTGAGGTTTTCTGCTGGCCTTTTGGTCGGTTTTTGGTTCTGTTTTGGTTGTATACTTCTCGGATTTTAATGTATTATCTTTGCTTAGAAAAAAAAAAATTAAGAAAATCTTTTTATCTTTCTGCAGCTGGAATACCTGCTCCAATTATTTTCTTTTATTTCAAAGCCTCTTCTTCCCTATTTGTCTTTTTGGCTGTGTTTTTTTTTTGTTATTGTCAATGAGTTTAGAAGAGAGAGTCAATTTAATTAAAAAGTTAAAAAAATACTTCTTAACAGTTTTTTCTATTTTAATAATTTTTAACAAAAAATTTGAAGTGAACAGAGAGTCACTATTTACCTCACTATTTAAAAATATTAAAATGTATTTTTTAAAAAAAAATTATTATTCACTTCAATCTCTTAAAATTTTAAAAATTTCAATAGTTATTAAAATAAAAATTTAAAAATCGACCTTTTAAGATAAGATAAATATTTAAAAATATAACTGTTACGATAAAATGAATATATCTAAAAATATAAATGTTAGAGAAATAATAAAGAAATTTTTTAAAAATAATATTTAAATATAATAATAAAAATAGATAGTTAAAATAGAAAAATTATATAAAATATTTTTTTAAAATTGATAATTAAAATAGAAAAATATATTCTTTTATTAAAGTGAAGAATCAAATTTGAAAAGACGGATAAAAATGCTCCGACATCTCTTTCTCTCGTGGACCTGAGGTTGCTTACTAAACTGACAAAACGTCCCAATTAAACAAACAGAGGAAAAGGAGTTTTAAGTAGGCCAAGTTTCATATATTGTCTAACCAAAGAGTCTTCTGGATCATAGGGAGATGAACTTGGACTGCCAAAGCTTTGTCATCCACGGTGGCCGTGACGAAAGTACAGTAGTGTGAAAATTAGGAGTAAGATAAAGGTAGGATCCATAAGGTGCACATCCTGGTTCATTTGGATACTACCCCCGAGACACGTCATATCAAGCCGCCCTTAATTATAAGGTCAAGGACTTCCATTGAGGTAGTAGAATGTGTGGTGTTTGGGAGGCCCCACCACACTGCTTAATATCTAGTAATCAAAGTAGCGTACTTTTCGCTGCGCAGGAGGGTAGATTCAATGTGTGTTCCCATCTCTGGTTTCGGAACTGACGCTTGTTAGATAAATATAAGGGGCATGTTTGAGACCTCTCAACAAATCGAACAAACTAAATAAAATTTAAAATTTTTAACTTTTACACTTACCCACTTCACCTTTTACAAATCTCAATAAATCTCAATAAAGTAAAAAATTTCAAAATTTCGAGAATATTCTCCCAATTTTTTTTGACAAACAAACATTCCAGAAAGCCAGCAAGATGATGCATATGGGGTACCACAATATCAGCTCCCTCTGCAACTTGCAAGGATCCTTGAGCAAGATTACGAGTTACTCTTCGGAGATTGGAAAAGCAGAAGATAAGTACTGCAGCAACACCAAAAGATTGTCGTAGAAAAAAAAAACACCAAAAGATTGTTATATATGGTCGACAGCCACAATGCATGAAAAGGAAAGACCAAATCAATCAGCAACGATGAAAGGAAGAAGACATATACACCAGCTATTGGGACCATTTTTTATTGCCCCTTCAGATCAGGAAAAGCCTCTTTTGTCTGGTTAGACAAAGAAAACAAGAAACTAAAAGAAACTGGGAGGTTTATTTGTGGAAATATTGAGATTTTGGAAATTTTGGATACTGTAGTTTGTGAAAAAATATAGTATTTTTATAAAAAAATAAAAAAAAAATTTAATTGAATAATATAATATTATTTTATATTATTATTATTTTAAAATATTAAAATGTGAAAATATTTAGAAACAAACACCTCCAATTATATATATTTCGTTAAGCCATGTTTGCAAATCAAAATTAGAATCGGACACAGCAATATTATGGCAGGGAACCTTGATCCGCGGGAAATCCGTCTTCTGTTGGATGAATTTAAAACTGTGTTTCTTTGCATTTTTATGGAATTTGTGGTTAGGTTGGGTTAATGTTTTTTAAAGTTGTTTTTTTTTAATTTTAAAAAAATGCTTTTCAATCTAAACATGGATTTTTCATAAAAAAAAATTTCAATATTCAATAAAAAAAAATTCCATCTAATCATTAACCTCAATTTCTGTAAAAAAATAACACAAAATCTCATAAAAACTCGTCTCATACAAATCTTTTTTCTATACATTTTTATTTACTTTCACCAGTTTTCAAGAGAATAAGTTTCAAAAAATTTCTATTTCTAAACATCATTTTTATGGATTCCACTTTTTTAAAAACACCTAAAAATATATCTTAACAAATTCTTTTAATCATTACAATAAAAATATTCTCAAAATCAATGCAAACATAGCCTGTATTTTTTTTTGTGTTTGTAAGAATAGTAGGGCATATAGAAAACATTTTTAGAGAGAAAAAAATTCTAAATTTACTATCTAAGAGTATGTGAGAATAAAATTATGTTTGAAAATAATATTTTCGTGAGAAGTGTTTTTATAAAAGAAAAAAAAAACTTGTGTTGTTTTTTTTATAAAATTGAGACTAATAATTAAAATAAAAAAATGCTTTCAAAACCCAAATATAGCCAAAATTGGGAATATCCAGTATCCACGGAGAAATTACATCCCACTTGCCGAATGATGCGCCTGATACAACGGGTACGACGACGAAGGTGTTACGTTTGTTGTAAAATTTTTGTTATCGTGTCTTGCGTTGGTATTGAGTTCACAAAAAAAAGTGAAAGAAACATAATTTTTTATATTTTTATAAAAAATAAATTATATTATAATATTTTATTAGAAGCTAACGAAATATTTTATGAAATTTTTACCGGCAAACACACGTAGAACGGCGATACGTCATGGCGTGCGTGAGCTGTGAAGTATAATCAAATTTTTAATTGGACAATATTGCCCTCGTTGTCAAAATGAGATATATGAGCACAGAAATCAATAAAACGTCGCTATCAGCGTGCCAGATGTGGCAGACAGTGCAACAGTGGGGATGGGTCGGCAAACCGTGTTGCGTTTATTGATTTGCATCATTATCCTCTTCCTTTTTCTCAGGACACTTTCGGTAATTTGCACGTCATCGTTCTCCTACCAGTGATACCACCAAAAGAAATAGCACTAGGCAGGACAAGGGAAAACGGGTAGAAGCTTCCATGTTATTGCAGGCCCGTGGAACACAATGTCGCGAGCATAATTCTTACTTATTACAATTCCAGAATACATTTTCAAGAAATTTAAAAAACCACCTGCTATTTTTTTTTTAAAAAAAGAAGCATAAACTAACCACGTTTTTGTGGCATAAATAAGGATGGAAGGAAGTAATTATTGTGATTGAACAGAGAAAAGAAAGACGAAATCACACGAAAATATGTTTGGGGAGTCGTAATTCCAGAAATTGCCTTGAGAAATCGTTTGAAAGCAACATATCCTTTTGGATATCTAAAAGTATCTAAGTTTCCGCCAAGAGGTTATTCCAAGAATGGGTGCTCATGAAAACGACTAATTGAGACGACTTGAAAGCAAGGTGTTTTATCTGACAGATTATCTGATGAAGAATGAGACTTTAAACAGAGTACCTACTGGGGAGGAGATTTACAAAGCAATTATACAGATTGGGGTGATTAAAAAAAAAAAAAAAAATTATACAGATTGGGGCAACAAAAGCACCGGCCAGAAGGTAAGTCCAGTAAATTCTACCAACACTATTGGCCGATAATTAAGGATGAAGTAGTGAGTATGGTTCAACACTTTTTTCAGTCCTCGGGTTACTGCTAAAACAACCCAATCATTCTTTATCACTCTCATTCCAAAGGTGGATAATCCTACTATGGTTTCACATTTTAGGGCATGGTATAAGGATGAATATGTTGCATGAATAAAAAATTTGACACATTGAAATTAAGTCAGCGTTCAAAAAATGCACCTAATTGTAGCAAATACTTAGAAGAGGTTTTATCTAAATGGCTAGGCTTCGTATATCAAATACGACGAAGCTTTACTTTTGCTCGGACATTTGAAGAAAAGAAATAATTTTTATTTATAGAAATCCGTGCAAAAAGCTTTTCCACATTGCTTGAAGTTCCATTTGATTTTGACCGAGACAACTTTGTAAGTACTGTACTCAAGAGTTAGCTTAATGATTTAGACTTAAGTTTTGAAGAATAATGCTCCCTTTTAAGACTTAGGTTTAAAGTCCATAATCGTTCAATTTGTGTGGCCGCAAGGACTGTACGAACTCGCTTAGGAGGAAGGGCAGAAGAAAAGGACGCTGGGTCACATTCTACTTTTCTTTCATGGCGGGTCGTAAGGTGAAAAGTCGAAAAGGAATAGGTGCTGCCACATCGCGATTCGCGTGATGGTGGATGAAAAGGGTGTAATCGTCATGTTGTGAGCATTAAACATCTTCGAGGGTCCAACCCTGGCCGGCTTCTACGGTTTGGTTTCGGCGATTCACGACAACTACCATCCCATCTGCTACAGCCAGCTTAGTCCACCTTCAAAAAAACATTCATTCTTTGCTGAATATGTATCACTTAATTCTCGACGACGTTTTGCAAACACAACTCGCCTAATTGTTAATCTCAAAAGAAAGCGTTCATTATTTTATAATTAGACGCTTTTTGGTATATATATCTAGAAAAAAAAACGCCTTTTGGTATATTGTTTAACATAACAAAACATAGCATAAGCTTGTGATTCCTGTCAAAGGACAGGACCTTTAAACTGTTAGAATGTCAGCCTCTATGAGTTTTAATTTATCTTTGGAGAAAGGGCCAAAATAATATTATGATATAAAATATGAAAAAGTTAGTATAAAAACAACTCAGACCAATATTGTCAAAGAGTTTTCTTTGACTAAAGAATATATAACTCCCGTTTATATTTGTTTAAAATTGAATATACAGTAAAGATACTTGTAAAGATAATACAAAAAATATATATATATATATATATATATAGACAAGTAAGAGTGTATTAAAAGAGGAGAAAACATTCATCCTTTCTATTTTTTAAATAAATATATTTTTAACATTCATAACTTTATACTGTTTAAAAGTTGAGTTTTAAGAAAAATTCTAGATTTTTAAAACTTACCTTGAATCTAGAATTTTTGTCTATTAAATGCGTTTTAAAAATATGTCCAAATTATGATAAGTTATTATTAAATATTCAAGGTCAAATTTTATATTTCAAATTTCTAAAAAGTTAAAAAAATAGATTTTGAAAAAAATTTATGGGAACATTTTTTAAAATTTAGAGGGTTTGAGAGGCAAAAATATATTTTCTCAAAAATTGGCACATGGGCAAAGGAAACTTTTCAAAATCTTTTGGGGGGGGGGGGGGGGGTGGAGTAGCCGTGGCCCCCATCCCTCAGCCACTGTTCATGCCCAGTCGGTGTGTGCACTGTGTGGTTATAATTTCTCTCTTCTTGCTTGACTAGAAAAAGAGAAGTAGCCTAGTGACGTCCCACACCGGTCAAGAGGTGGAAGGGCTGGATTTATAAGTTTGTCTCCCCCCGTACGTGAGATGTTGACATTTAAATGCGAGTCTATATAAACTTGCTTATTAATTTTCTCTCTCCATGTGAAGTTACGTCGCCCTCCTTCCTTGCCTAGAAAAAGGAAGGACACCGGCTGCATTAATGTATCCAGCCTACATTTGCACCGAGAAGACCAGCGAAAGGGATCAATCCTAGTTGAGTTGTCCGTGGAGTCTGCCAGCCTGGTTTGTTTATGTCGTGTCTCATTGATTTTAATTTTAAAAGGCAGTTTATAGTTTGAGAATCCAATATGGGTTCGACTCTTACATGGCGTTACCTCAATTTTAGAATGCCCACAGAAGCGACCAGGAGTCTCGAGAAGCTAAAAGGTAAAGAAGCATCTTAAATTCTTAATCCAGAAGAGTGAACCGCCAGACACCTGGATCATGACGACCTATTGGCTTTTGCCATTACTGAAGTCATCTCAATTCTGCTTCAAGTGCGTTATTTTGAATCAAATGATCAAAAGGTTATTCCATACTTTCTATCTGCGATTTACATATAATTGTGAGGACACATTGCTGATGGGTTTGGTCCAACACGTATTGGCTACAATGGTAAATCTTTATCAGTTGCATGCAATTCTTTGGAAAGAATTCAGGTAGAAGTTCAGAAGATGAAGTCTTTCTCGCTGTTCGCCTATCAGTGACAAAACAGTAGCAGCAATATGTTTTGAACTAAGCCCTGCCTCTTGAATCTGGTCGGTCTGAGAACCGTGCTCAATATATCTGTCAGGGAGCGTAATTGCCCTCCACTACACCCACAGAAAACAGTACAAATTAGCACTGGTTTCTCCAATTGTCAAGTTAATTAACTAAAGCCGTAGAGCATATGTATATGTCAAGCTCATGCTAAGGGTTTGGATGCCGCTTCCTATGGCTTGGCAGAATTTGTCTACTCGAGGCATTGCATGCTTAGGTGTCATCTCTAACCAATATAACTGATAAACGGAGGGATGTCATCAAGCATGTAGTAAAGGATGGATTATAATAAATAAATATATTACCTTCAGATTTCTATCAAGCAATCCATTCATGCCCAAGAAGTGGGAAACATGAGAGCTGAATCCTCCTATTGACCCTTCTTCGACAGTGATGAGGAGTTCATGCTGTTGAGCTAGGCGTCTGATCAAATCCCCACCAAGAGGCTTGCAGAATCGTGCATCGGCCACAGTTGGAGACATGCCAAGCACTTGAAGCAGCTCTGCCAATATAGCCACCCTGCTGCTTCCCTCCTTTAGCACCCTTCCCCTACCAACCTATATATGTTCCAGTGTTTGAGTTAGGACAATACGGCCAAGAATGTTTGGGCACCTCCGATATTAGACGGTAAATATATATATAACATATATAGGAAGAGAATATATTTAAGTATACCTCCAACTGTGTCCCTTTGTTATTGGGTGGAAGAATCGAACCAATGCCACTTCCTCTGGGGTACCTAAAGCAGCTAGGGCGGTCATCAATGGCAGCAGCTGTGGCCAACATGTGCATGAGTTCAGTTTCGTTTGAAGGAGCCATGACCACCATGCTAGGTAAACAAGCCAAGAAAGTTGTGTCAAAGGCCCCGCAATGGGTTGGACCATCAGCACCGACAAGGCCAGCCCTGTCTATAGCAAATCTCACAGGAAGCTTCTGTAGGTCTACGTCATGAACAACCTGCATCACCACCCACAACACCTAGCAATTCTGAATGGAAGTCTCCACAACACGCGCCTCAAGAGTAAAATGGCCGAAAACTTTTATTCGAAATTCCTAATTACATGAACCTCAGATAATATATTTTTACTGTACTCGGAGGAAACATTCTAAATGATTCAGTAATTTTTAATCAGGTCAAGATAATATATATCCGCATTTCCGTATAAGTAGATTGATGCTGAAAAACAAGAACGCTGATTTTTGAAAATATGCAGAAAATAGAATTGATGATGCCGAGAGCAAAACTAGAAAAAATATTTGATGGATGACTTTATTCACCTGAACGAACCCTCTTTGTAGAAACGAAGAGTAGATGGCACAAAAGGGCTTTAGTCCTTCAGCAGCTAAGCCAGCAGCGAAGGTAACGGCATGTTGCTCAGCTATCCCGACGTCAAAACATCTATCCGGGAATCGCTTCTGGAATAAATTAAGTCCTGTTCCCCCTCCCATAGCAGCATGAATGGCTACAATTCTATCATCTTCCTCTACTTCAGCAATCAATGACTCTGCAAAGTACTTGGTGTATGACTGAGTCCTCGATTGGGACTTCAGCTGTTTCCCTGACTGAGGCTCAAACGTCACGACACCTAAAGGTAATACAAAAGTTCCCTTAAACACATGTTAAGACAATATTATTTCAAACGAGCTTTGAGAATGCTGCATGATACTCACCATGCATTTTATCAGGCGCAACCTCGGCAGGAGCATAGCCTTTTCCTTTCTCAGTGACAACATGAATGAGAACCGGTCCAGGAGTTGGCATGGCCTTGACCTTCTTCAAAATATAAACAAGGTCCTCCACATTATGGCCGTCTACTGGACCAACATAGTATAGTCCGAGCTCTTCAAACAAACATGCCCCAGCACTTGTCAGTTGTCACCATCCCTCTCATACAGGAATCAAGCTTTGCAGCAATTTCATGCGCTTGCCCTCCCATTTGCTTCGTAATGCCCTGTTTAGACAGATGAAAATTATATTTTGTTGGGAAAATAAAATGAAATTACGACAAATGCATGTATGGTTCATTTAATAACGTGAGCACTCGAAAGAACGATAGCCTAGAGGTTGGGCTTGGGCTTGGGCTCGGGCCAGATTCGTTTCTAGCACGGGCTTTTATCTCACACTAACCATATTTTAGCCCAAGTCATTTTAACGGATGCTATCCTATGGGCCTAGGGCCCAAATCTGATGGGACATTAAAACAATAATTTATAATATTCGGTAAGGTTGAAAATTTTACCTTTGCAACCTCACGTAGCTGGCGAAGCTTGGTACTGGATTGTAGCCGGGTTAGGCATCTGCTTAGAGCTCCAACGGGAGGCGCAGGGCCGTCTAGAGTGGCAGTGGGCAAGGAAACTTGTTCAATGTCGTTCAAAATGATGATGAGATTTTTGTCAAGGTAACCCGCATTGTTCATTGCCTCGTATGCCTGGCCGGCTGTCATGGCCCCATCGCCTATAACCGAAATTGCGTGGTTGTTCTTCCCCAGCAAGTCTCTAGCAACTGCCATTCCTGAAAGGAATTGTTCATAGCGAAGCCGTTCGTGAGACTTGGAAATAACAAGGCAACCCTACTTTAGCTGCAGCCACAAGCTTCTAACAGTGCTACCTTACTATTGAGACCCGGGTGGGCAAAACATAAAATTAAGCCGTAGGTTATAGGAATAGGGTTCGGTTATTGTCATTGGCCTTATTGTTCTGAGCGGTTATGGGCAACGGTGAGGATCTAAAATTGGAGATCCAGCGCCCCATATAAGAACACGTCAATTAAAATGCTGAAAGCCCGTTTTGAACTTTCTCCCGACCCGTTTGAGGCTGACCCACGATGAAAATTCAAATCACCCCAACTTCATTTCGCGATTTCTTCCCTTCTCTTCCCCTGTAACTCTGTAAGTCCCCTCACTGCAAGAAAACCAGTCTCTCTCAACTACGGAGTCCGTCGGGGAAAGTGGCAAAATTCGTCGCAGAAGTTATCCGTCGGCAATGAGAGGCTACGTCTACCATGGTTGGCGTCGGGACAATTTTTGAGTTGTCGTCGATGAAGGGCCCTCTTTTCTGGCGGGCTGGTCAACGATGCTTTCTAGAAGTCCTGCTGCTTTCGTGTTGGTGGACATCTGCTTGGAGAGAGGGTGCTTGTCAGTTTTATGCCAAGCTGGAGTATGAAAAACACAGCTCTTAGTGCCACCTGCTGCTAGTTAAGTATGTGTTTGCTTCCTGTTTAGACGAACAAGGGCTGAACCGAGTATGGTTCAAATCTTACTCAGCAAGAAAAAGAAGACGAAAGTTACTTACAGTTGTAAAATCCTACACTTCTAAAACTGTGCAGGATTGGGTAAATGACTTCCAATTTAATCCTTTTATCTAGCTGGGTGCACATCAAGTGTTTGAGAATATTCCTATAAGCATAAGAAATCTGTTAGCACACAGCAAGTTGTTCTTATATCCTGTCCACTCAAGAAGAAAAAATTACTATAACCATACTAGATGAGCTAAATATTAGAGTGCAAAAACTTTAGACTGTTAGAACATAAAGAGAGTTAAATCCTTTAAACTTTAAACTTTAGACTTTATCCTGGAAAGTAAAATAAGTTCGAATTCATCTTTTTTTCTGACCACTTGCTGGTTAATTTGATAGAATTTTGTCTTAAGAAATAATTGGTGTATTTGGTTATTAGGTACCAAGAGTATAAATCAGAGTACATTTCTACTCAGAAACGTGCTTTTTTATATGCTCATAAAGATGAGGAATGGTAGGATCTTTTTGTTGTTGATTTTAGTTGTTCTCTTTCTACTGTTATGGTTCACCAATGTATTTTGAACGTGAACTGTTTCTGTAAAGATTATTTTGCACTCATTAAGTTTATTTTTTGACGAAGGTTGAAAGACAAGTAACATCCAACCAATTTACTTACAGTGCAGTCATACATGTTGACTGTGCAAAGGTCAATATACGGGCATAGTAACTTTTGAGGGCATTTAGCTGGACAAACTCATGTAAAGTCTGGTTTGGTCTCTAACTTCGTTTATCCGCCTTTTAGGAGGAATGAACATGCTCGACAGGGGGCTAAGGATTTTTTGCTTGATTTGCAGAGTGGAGCACTTGATCTGCATTTTGCAGAGTGGAGCACTTGATCTGCATTTTGCTAAAGCCTCATGATCTGCACTGATGATTTCATGGAAATTCAAGACCTTTTGAAGCACATTCACATTAAATGTATATTCACAACAAGTGTATCTTGTTTCTTCCGTTTACCAGAAAAAGATGAATGCGCTTACCAGGAGATGATTGCTCATTACCACATAGAAGAGGGGAAGCAATGGAAGTGTGCAAAAGCTTACTAAAGTTTTACAGCTATACAAGTTTCCTTTCAAATATCTGTAATGCATTCATAAATGTAATTTTTTTTTAATAATTGCAGTAATGTTGAAAGGGTTTCCAGTAGCTTTCCGATAGACATGTAAAGATGTAATGAGTTATCTAAGTTGCAGAGGTGGTGTTGGTACCTCTTGTATATTTGTAATTTGTAATACCCATTACGTAATACATTGGCATTTTCTGAGATCATGTTCTTGACTTTTCCAAACAGGTTACAAAACGAGATTATTGTCTTGCTACAATAACCAAACACGATTTAAAAAGAGGGTCTTGCTACAATAACAAAAGAAACTGTCAAAGATAGAAATTACAACAACACAACCACAACTTAAGTTATATTTAAATCTTACAAGTAAAGTTATTGCAACTCCAAATAAGAGTAGCTCAAGGATAAAAGCATCTCAAATGCAAATAATACAAGTTGTGCAACAAAGTTTAGCTCAAGGAAGGAGCTCTACAACTCGCCAAGGCTTCTAAATCGTCCACTTAACGATTCGTCCTCCCCGTCATAGTCCTCCTCGTCCTCTTCCTCGTTGGATGCCTACGAATGAGGAATACAAAAATTTCAACTTACGGTAATAGTAAATTTAAATTCAACTCTAAGTATCAAATTATAGATTATACCTCCAATTCATCAACTAGTTGCAAACGACAAGCACTGGTTGTGACCAAGCACGTCCAACTCCACGGCCACGACCACGTGAACTCCTTTGCTCAAGTCCGCTCTCCCCAGGCATTGTCAATTGAGTGCTCCTATGACATTGAACTTTCAAATGAATTGCAGCCCCAAATTGAGCTGTAAAGTTTGCCCCGACCCCACATGAACGATGGATCTATCAATCTATTGATGGTTTCCAGCTCTCACCACTTTAATTCCTAATTTTGGTAAACACCTGCCTTGATTATCTCTTTACATTTCAATAAGAGACTTCCTTTAAAGCTCCAAGAAGAGAAGTGCCCGAATCATTGTGGAACGTGACTTGAGAAAAGTGAAAGTCAAATATATTAGTGGCAGGGAAAGTCAATTATATTAGTGGCAGTCAAATCTTGAGTAATTAAACAAGATTCCTTTTGAAAATGGTTCTCTCCTGGTGATTAATATTACTGGATTTTGAGGTTCTAAAACTGATGACTACGGGAAGGAGCGTGACTTGGGAAAAGTGACAGAAGATAACGACAAAGAAATGAAAATAAGCTTTCAAGAATTGAAGTTTCAGGCGCAGACGACAAGCATACCCCAGAAGATAACGACGAATTTTGCCACTTTCCCCGACGGACTCCGTAGTTGAGAGAGACTGGTTTTCTTGCAGTGAGGGGACTTACAGAGTTACAGGGGAAGAGAAGGGAAGAAATCGCGAAATGGAGTTGGAGTGATTTGAATTTTCATTGCGGGTCAGCCTCAAACGGGTCGGGAGAAAGTTCAAAACGGACTTTCAGCATTTTAATTGACGTGTTCTTATATGGGGCGCTGGATCTCCAATTTTAGATCCTCACCGTTGCCCATAACCGCTCAGAACAATAAGGCCAATGACAATAACCGAACCCTATAGGAATATGCATGGACTTGTTGCAAAACCGAAGGCCCACCTAAGATCTCTAACACCCTTGATGTTATATCTTCTTGTAAATGGAAAACAAATAGAATAAAATAACTCTCGTTGTCAGATTTAACTGTTATAAGCATCTGAGTTGCTTGAAGTGTAGGCCAATGACTTCCACCATTAATTTCAGTTGATATGGAGCTTTTGTCTTTGCAGCTGGTCAAAGAACTTTAGCTTGAAACTAAACTCAAGAGCTTGAAACTAAACTCAAGAGACAACCATGCACCTAGAATTTGCTGTACCTAAGCCAGCTGAAATGCTAGTTGAACTATGGCCTGCGCCGAAGGCATCATGTACACTCTCATCCCTCTTGGGAAAGCCAGCAAGCCCAAAAGTTTGTCTAATTGTATGCATTCTCGATCTTCTGCCGGTTAAAATCTTATGCGGGTAAGCCTGCAAATTTCCAAATTGTTCCCATAAGCAAGAATTTCTTGGGGTCCAAAACGAAATGACATTTATAGAAAAATTGAAACTCTGATGATGGTTAATCCATGGTTTACCTGATGTCCAACATCCCAGATAATCTTGTCTTCAGGACTGTTGAATACATGGTGAAGTGCTACTGTTAGCTCAGCCACCCCTAGGCTTGAACTTAGGTGCCCCCCGGTCTTGGACACACTATAAACGATCTCTTCTCGGAGTTCATTGGCTAGAATCTCAAGTTACTAAAATAACGATTGTTGGAAGATCAATTGCAAAGCAAAGAGTCCTATTAGATTGATCAATTCCAAAGTTGGTTCTCTTAGCCGCCAAACGAACCATCATGCCAATGCTTACCTCAATGGAAAGATTTTTCATGTGAATAGGGTAGTTTATGGTGTCAAGAACTGGAGTGAAGGGCTTCTCTCCCGAGAAATTGAGGCACTTCGTGATCTGTCCATTCTGACTTTTTATCAGGCCTCTGTTCGACGGGGCTCTCTGGTCATCACTTGCACTATGTTCCAGAGCAATTGTCTCTTTATTGAACTGAAGAATGAAAGAGAATAGATTGTCAAAACATTCTCTACCTTTTACACGGTGAGATGCACTAGGGCCAGGCTATGACTCAAGCTAAGTCTTTTTTTTCTTAATCACGGTGAAATGCATTAAAAAACTAATCAAACCACAAAAGTGTCACAAAGCAAAATGTCCAACGGACGCATACGTTAAGGGAGTCACAAAACAAAAACCAGAAAACCGATGCGAAGCTGAGTCAGTTCCACTGACGCATGCAAAAAGTATATGATTCGGACGCACAGTAGTTTCGTTAGATTTGTCTATCTCCTCCGATAATTGTTCCTTTTTTTTTTCTAAGCAATCAAAACTTTATAGTGGAAAGTCAAATGATTGTTCTTTCCACATGCAATTGGGACGGTGAAGATCTTGCAAGCAATTACTCCATTTCACTTTCCCGAAAATAGAGCAGTGAAAAATTGGTCTATGTCCACAAACAATTTGCTCCATATTTGCAGTTCAAATGAATGTTTAATAATATATTAACCAAATCCAAAATGATTGAGTTCTACAGATAAATGTTCTTCAATTTTTTTGAATTCAAAACTATTGTTTCAGATCATGACTCGTGGTGCAGGTTGAGAACTGAGACTGACATCATATTAAAAGTTAGAATGGATAAATTAGCTCTTGAGCCGGAGGAGAGATTTATTGGCTTAAAAAGAAGAATGTTATTTATCTTAAAATTTGGAAAGCCGCCAACGTTTTCTGCACTTAATTCTCGTACGGAGAGTTACAAAATTGTGCACGTTTAGCATAAGCTTCTATATATATGGGCACAGTACGTTAAACATAAGCTGCGTAATAGACACGAACTAAATCATGAAGATCACTGAAGAAAAAGCCGCCATCCGATGTTTGCCGCAACTAGCCAGTCAAAGAAAGACCTTAATTAATACTGTCTGGACAGCGGGACCCAGGATTTGTTCATATCCTTGTTAGTTTAAGGAGTAGCCAAACGTTAATTTGTCCGACTTCCATGCACGTACGCCACTGCACTGCATATATATTAACAAATTACTTTCCTTTTCAATGTAGTCAGATCAGAATTACAACATAAGTGGGAGTAAGTTGTAACACGGAAATAGGATGTCCACAGTTGCTTCTTTTTTCACTTGCAGAATTCCAATGTAGCAGCTAGCTGCCTAGCTTAAAGCATCTCTCTCCCCAAAGTTGTAATAAGATAGAGAGAGCACGGGAATCACGTGGTAAGGGGGAAAATACAAATCTGTCATTTTCCTTTCAACATGAAAACTCAGACTACAAATCAATTGGCCGATGTAAATTAAGTAGTAGGTATAAGATCCTCCAGGGTATGTTGTCGTTTATTTTACTGGCCAGACTAGTTAGGGGATTGTTGAGGATATATATCGTTTAAGTCTTTAAGATGATATATATATATATATATATATCTCAGCTTTTGTTGCGTCTACCCCGCTTAACTTTTACCTTGCCGGCCACCACTATGAGATTAAGGGTCGACCTTAAAACATGTGTTACAGGACAATAATGATTTTTTTTTTCTTTTGTACAATTTATGAAGTAATTTATTCTCGTAATTCCAACATGTTCTTTTAATTACTTCCTGTAGAACGGGTACTATAACTAAATGAATTTAACCACTTGAAAAGCAAGATATTCCGACTAGAAAACATGGACGCTGGGATGTCATGCATCACAGAGAAGACAGCTTTTGGAAAGTTTCTATATCGATCAGTAATTTAAAGCAGCCAATGGATAATAAAGAATCACACATTATTTTTGTTTTAGAGATTGGGCTGAGTTATAATCCGCATATCTAGCGGGTAAGTATTCCTATTTTTAGAACTTGGAATCTAATGAGTTATTATCAATTTAAACTTTTGAGATAAGTGGTAGATTCACATATTAATATAATTAGAGATATTGACTTTAAAATCTGATTTCGCATTTATTTTAATTTTAATTAAATATTACATATGTAGGTAAAAAAATATATTAAATAATAAAATTTATTTATTTCTATCCAATTAAAATTTTAAAATAATTAGTAGATTCAGAGTTTATCCTTATAAACAATCATCCAATGTATTGTTTTCCTCTGTTGGAAGATTTAATTATATAATTTTTATATTGTTGAGTTGGATAAATTTTTGTGGATTTTAAATTTGACTTTTGGTGTTTGATTGTAGCCAGACAAATTTTAATTGTTACTAGGATATTTCTCGACCACACTAAAAGAACTTTTTAATTAAATTAGGACATACGACCGTCCTTTCATAAAAAAAATAATAATAGAACAATGTACCGAAGAATCGACTAGAGTGATCGTTACCCACTCATAGAAACACGCCACATCCCCGACAAAAACACACGAGTAGCATGTCCCGTTGTACAGTGCGTAGGGAAAAAAAAAAAAGCATCACGGCAACGTCTATGAAATGGTAAGAGGAATCCTCACGGAAATCGTGGAAACCAACGAGTAATTTAGTCATATTCTTCGATGCCCTTAAGACTTGGATCAAAAAAATTGAGTAATTTAGTCAATTTTTTTTTTCTCATTTTGAACGAAGCCAGAATATTTGAGCCTCACAGTTCTAGTCGTCATGACTTAAGACTTGGATCAAAACCCATTTCACTGGAAAGTTAGCCCAGGTCAATTTATGTTACTCAGTCCTCTTTGTAACGGATCCCTCAAAATTCTACTCAATCTATGAAAAGCATGCCGGTCGAGTTCGCCGCAAAAGGGTCTTCAACTTAGAAGTTATAAATAAAGATGGATCAAAAGTGTAATTCTAGTGCGTTTGGTATCAAAATTTTAGAAAAATTTTATGTAAATGTTAAAAATGAAGTGTATTAAAATTGATAAATGAATGATAAAAGTAAAAATAAAATTTTAAACTATGTTTGATAAAAATAAAATTTTACCAAATTGTGGTAAATTAGTCAGCAATTATAGATTCTGGGAATAATTGCCTCAGGAGAATCACGCGCATAAGCCATGATCCATAGATTTGATGCTCGTGTTTCATGACTTCCGAAAGCTTTACGTGGCCCCCGGGTGATTTGAAATTTTCCAAGGGCATGTAGCACGAGGTTATCGTTGAGTCATCAGTTCCTGGAGAGACCCGTACCGTGTTAGACAAACGAGGTTCTTGTTAGAGAGAGTTCGATGTCCCCAACAAGATCGACCATTATGGCTCGATTGAGAGCGGCCCTTGGAAAATTATAAAATGACCGGACTAGATGAACCTCCCCCATATGGAGTACACCAATGCTGAATTAATCAATCTATTTAATATAATAACGTCTGATTTATTGAATAATAAATGTGTCTTTTACTTTTTTACAGTTGTAATTTGTTTATAATTATAATTTCAATAAATCAAAAATAATAATTTCTATTCAAAATAATAGTTGGGGATGAGAAAGGTAGACAATTGATAGTTAGGCGAAATGTGTCAACACTCCAATAATTGGGAGAGCAAAAAAAAATATTTTTTTTCTCTAACCTTGGTAAGTTGGTAAAGAAAATGGGAGGAGGAAGATCATCATGAATAGATGAGATATTATATGATTCGTACTAGTGAGTGGCAAATTACTAAACAAAATATTCATGCGAACCTCACCATATTTTGTTGGAAAACGCCATTAGTACGGCTGCACCTAACAACGTACTTCCTCGTTCCTGTCGCGCAATAGTTTGGCCTCCATATTACGCGGTTATACTGGTCCCGTGTGATTTCTATCACATGCAAAGCTTTCATAGGCACGTACGACGGGGGGAACCCATGGGAAAGTGCTGCCAATGGCTATGTCGCAGAATCTGCCAATCTGGCTATTTCTACACTACAAACGAAAAACTATGCCAAACACACCCGCTTGCTTGAACTGATGATTCATGACCAAGTATCGACTGAGGTGGAAGAAACAGAATCTTGCAACAATTCTACTTATCGATTATCAACTTCTCATCAAATGTAGGTTTTTGAAAATGGAGAAAAGTGACGCAACAAGAATAAGAGCCAAATGGTCATATCTATGATGGCAAATTGTACATGTGTATACAAGGTGATTTCCTCACGAAGTCCATGTGACATAACCGCACACATGAAAAAAATCTCTATGATGAGTCATTTACAATCAACTGCTGTCACCCCCTACTTCTATTCCCGCCAGGCAGCAAGCTTCTCTTCTTTATCGGAACTGAAAGGCTTAGCCACTTCCAGACTTGAGCGTGTTACTCAACCTACATCAACAAGGAACAGTTTCACATTACGTATTTTACTATGTTTGCAGTTAGTGCTACTCTGTGGATTGACAGAAACGAACTTCCAAGAAGAATTTAAACAAAGCCACTCTAAATCAAACGAACAATTGTCAAAACAGAAACAAATAATTGCATATATTTAAGTTAGAGTCAACACTTGGATATCAAAAATAGCACATGCCCAAGCAACTTTCTCGAGCAATATCCTTTGAACCAATAGACGACTAGTACCTTGGTCAGTATCATACAACATGTGGTAGAAGAGAGTATGAGGCAACTTGTCTGATGCCTAGTTAACAACAGCCTCCAAAATGTAGTCTAACTCATTTCAGAAACAAGTTCATGGAACATGGATTGAAGCAAAATAAACTTTGAAGTTCTTTTGTCTATTGGTTCTGCATAATTACAGCAGTCCTGGAACAGTGCACACCTAGTACGATGAGATTTATATGAACTTCGAAGTCTATGGAATGTGTAGAAACAAAATCTTTGGTAACTTATAAACCAATGCCAAAAAGTATGTTGCTTGACTGTAACTAAACTTACCAGTCCAAGCCCTCAAAGAGTCCTTCTCCCTTGATAGCAGAGGTTTTGAAAATAGCCCATTGGCGGTTTTTTATCTTGTGCAACTCTAAAGCCTCAGTTACAGCAGCATCATCAAGTGCACCAGGAAGATCCTGAAAGGATGAACAGGACATATCAAACAAATCAAAAAGAAGAGGAAAGACATTTGAATGTAGAATACAGGTAGGGACATTACATTTAATAACAGAACCTTAACACCTTGACCGACATATTAAAAAGGCATCCTCTTTCTTTTCACATATGCAATAATCACTATGTAACATAGGAGTTTGCTTCCACATTAATTTAGAAACTCAACTAATCATGAGACCTTTTCCTTTACAGACAGATCTTGGGGAACAAATAGGGGTGCCAGCAGTATTAACCTGCTTGTTTGCAAAAATAAGAACCACGGAACCTCTTAATTCTTCTTCCTGCCAAAACATTGAATATGTAAACTGACGTCATAAAGTGTTACCAATATGTAAATAGAGGTATGGATGAGAGGAATCAAGGTGCGGCAGCACTACCTTTTATCACGAATTCTCTGTTCTAAAACTTATAAACTCATGATGCATAACATGTGACAATCTTGGAGAAACTTTGAAGTCACCAAAAGAATCCATTTTATTACTCATGTGACATTGTTGATATGAGTCGACTATGATCATATTTCACATAAGCAGCCATCCAACATTATGCTATCTAATGTAAATAAGCAAAGGGTGTTCATAGAGCAGTAAAATTTTCTAAACCAACTTTGTCAAATCAATCCTGTAGCCCTCTTAGCATCAAGCCAAAGTAAGTGTACCTCCAGGATTGCATGAAACTCATCTTTTGCTATGACCAGCCTATCAGTGTCACTTGAATCAACAACATAAAGTATGGCTTGCGTATTTGGAAAATAGCATCTCCAATATGGCCTGTGCCATAAACCAAATAAGCAGTTGGGTGAGCAAGCAAAGTTAATGAGAAATCCATTGATTGACAAATTAATAAGAAAAATTTATACATGTCACATCCACTATGGTGGCAGAAAAACTTTCGGTCAAGAACCCGAAAGACAAAAATGATTCCTGTGTAGTCTAAAGTGCAAAAAGTTGAAGAACATGCAACATCGTGTTAAGGATGTTTTATGGACAGTTATGTTGTACATTCTAGCCGATCACACAAAGAAGCTTCACTTAAGGAAACTCACACAAGTCATTGAACTTTCACTCCTAGGGCAATCTGCCAAACGACTACAAAAACTGATTCCTATTTCATCTATAACCTGTCGATTCAGAAATACATACAGTTCCTTATCCAAAGATCCGTAATTACAACACAATTAGTAGCTGCTCTAGAAGGAATCACAAAGCCACTTTGGAGGGACCAAGATTGTGAAACAACCTAAAAGCTCCACAAAAACAGAAGAGAATTACCCATGACACACAAAATAAAGAAAATACTAAGTCGCAATTCAATAATTCATCATGCAGTTTGAAAACTAAACATAAGTACAAAGAATGCAGCTCCTCGATTGTCCCGTAATTATAACATGATGAGTACTCTAAGAGGGATCACAGAGCCACTTTGGAGGGACCAAGATTTCCAAACCTTACCAAGGAGGAAACCTAGTATAAACTACCTTAAATACAATCCAATTCCAAATCTACAACAGGCATTATTTGCTGAGAATAGAAAGGAGACATGGTAAAATCAGAAAATGGGTTTCAACTTGGGTTTATCAAGTGGGTGTCAGTCAGGTCAGTTTAGTCATAATCAGACCACTGACAGCCACACCAACACCGTCAGTTTTCTGAATCCTGGGATATGTTCGGTTTGGGGAAAAATGTAGGATTTTGGAGAAATTGTGAATATTTATGTTGAATAGTGTTTTATTGGTGTTTGTGTAAAATGGAGAGAGAAATGATTTGATGTAATTGTTTAATAAAAAAATATTGCAGTTATGTGAAAAAGTATAGAGAGGGAAAATTTATGTTGAATAAAAAAGTAAAAAGTTGTTGGAGATTGTGTAAAATGTATTGGTGTTTGTGTTTGAATTCTGAATATGTTCGGTGGTAGTTTTGTGAATGTATTTGAATCCTGAAAAAATGTAGGAAACAAACATAACCCTGGAATCAGCACCACAATCATCAGAAACCAACCAATGCAATCAGTCTATAATAGGCTGATCATCCCCATTTACAATTCACTTGCATTAAATCAGCATGCCACGCATGTTAGAGCTGGCACCAATAAAAAGCAGCTAAAACTTTTAAATTTGCAGAATATATTAAAGAAAAAAAACCAATACATACAACAAAGAACAGAGCAAAAACTGTGTACCTGATACTTGTCTGTCCACCTATAAAAACAAAGAGCAGAATTCAATCAGAACGAGCAATTGTCAGGACTTATAACTCCTAAAACTTTAAATCGTAGTAGATCGGGAAATCGTGTTTTCAGAAATCTGCATGAATATAAATAGGAAATTTTGAAAGAGTTTTGAAGGACTGAACCAAACCACAAAACAATTACGCATTGCATATAAGAATAATACTTCAGACACTAATAAGTTCTTTGCATTCTTAAATTTTAGAAAATTTTAGTGTTGTGAAAATTAAAATACATTAGAGTTTTATTATATTTTGTAAAAAAGTAGCGAAAAGAAAATCTTGAAGTATGTTTGGAAGATGGTGGAAAATTCTAGAGTTTTATAGGAGTTGGTGAAAAAGTGAGGAGAGAGACTATTTGAGTGAATTTTTTATGTTTATTGTGATGGAAATAGATGATTTTAAATTTTTATTATTATTATTTTTAAATTTCGGAATTAAAATAAAAAGAGAAATTATTGTTGGTGGCCTAAATTCTCATTTGAAAACATGACCAATAAATAGAATATCCAAATGACGAGGCACCATCAAGTTCAAATCAGCTCCTATATATGACAACAGCCCAGTCATGACCCACAGATGGAGTCCATCCAAAGATCCACCAAAATCCAAAATCTAAGAAGTATAGAGAAATGGATACAACTCCAAATTGAGCTCTATTCGATACTGGTGACAGAATGAGCTGTTGCTTCACACTCATACTGTCTTTAAAGTAGTAAGCACTTAGAGTCTAGCAAATCTCAACATCTTCTTTTCCAGATATTTTCAGGTTCCAGTAGACAAATGTAATGCGGTGAATCAAAGATACATATCAAGAGAATCAAGAGCCATACCCAGATCCCATACTTGAAATTTGATATTATTATACTGCACGGTTTCCACATTAAATCCAATTGCTGCGCAAGAGAAAATATGATCGGATTTAAGTGAAAGAACACTCTAGCAAACTCGAAAACAGTAGGAAAGCACAATGAAAGAAAATCCCAATTTCCCACCAACCGGACAAAGAATAAACTGGAAAAGAAAAAGAACCAGAAGTGTCGCAACAGAACGATGAACATTAGAACTGGAAAGAATACCAACTTGGAATCGTGGACACAACCTCTCCCATCTGAAGCCGATCTGCACAAAACCCAAACCGAGATGATTGAATTATCCAAATTGACCACATACACATACTCAGAAAGCGGAAAAAAAGAAATGGGCACGAGTGGAATCAAAGAAACTTACAGAGAATAGTGGTCTTTCCGGCATTGTCAAGGCCAAGAACGAGAATTCGAGCTTCTTTGTTGCCGAAGACGGACGAGAACATTTTCGTAAACAGTAAACCCATCTTGAGAGACTCACTCTCAGTGCTCGAGATTGAGAGCAGATTAGAAGGGTTTTGATTTAGCTTTCGTCTGTTTAGCTTTGATTCTTGGAATGGGATTGGGATTTTAAGATCTCAAAGCATAACCCTCTGCTCAAAATGGAGAGGGTCTGCTTGACAAGAATGATGAGAGTTTGAGGGATGTAAACGAGATTTTAGAGAAAGAAGGGACTGTGGGCTGGGAGAGCAGAGTAGCTCTCTCTCTCTCTCTCTCTCTCTTCAGTTTCTCAGAAACCGAATAGGCCAGATTAAAAAAAAATGAAACGCAAGGCGGATCGAAGAAAAGGGGACCTGCCAAGAAAAAAAAAAGTAGAGAGAGAAAAGTAGAGGAACCTGAGGAGAGGCTTCTATCCGGTGCTGTAGATACAATACCTATCGTTGCTCGGGGCTTTCAATGACCTGGAGGGTCTTTAATTTGACCTTGCATAATTGCATTGAACTCCATCAGGTTTTGGGTTGTAGATCTGGGTTCTTCCCACCAAGACTGAGGAAAGTTAACAAGGCGTAATGCATACGTCGCGTTAATCACAATGCGCTGCCATTAGAATAAGAACAGTATAATAGAATCTCAAACCCAAAATGGTATATGTACCTCACATTCTATTATAAATGTCCGATTTTTACACACGTTACATCGGATAGATGGCTTCAACTTAAATAAAACAGTTTGGAATTGGTCATTTTTTATGTAATCCATTTTTCGAGTCCATTTATAAATGATTTATCTGTGTAATACTTAATTTTTATAGTTTGTTCTTCCTGAATTCATTGAGGCTGTGTTTTTTTTTTATATGTAAAATGAGGGAAATGAGAAAATGTTCTAAGCAATAATAGGAAATTCATATCTCAGTGTTAACCACCCTTAAACTACTACTTTTCTTCCTAGTCATCCGTTAACTTGTCGTTCACTCAATTCATGCAGTTACTTTCAAGGCCTGTCTATGGGCTGCTGAAATTGGGTCGCAGTCGTAAAATAGACCATCGACGTGAGGTGCGGCGCTGAACGAGCTTGAATTCAAGCGCAACCTAATTGTATTTTTAATGCGGCTGGCCGAAGCAGGTCTATGGCCTAGTGGCGGCAGTGCGTCCATGTACGCTAGCTGCGAACGCCTCAAACCAGTACAACAACTGGACTTATCACACCTCTCTCTAATATGGTCTTAACGTTCGCAATGGACTTGGATCTACGTAGGCCATTCAAAGCAGCTTCGATTAAACATACTTGAGTTTCTAATGTGTGTAGAACTACAGATGCCATTATTGCCCTTCTACCAGTACCAGACGTGGGTGCTTCTTTACAAAATGTACTTCCAAGCATCAGACTTCAGAGTAGAACACAAACTACAGGCAAAACTGAAGCATTGACGACATTGCAAGACTCAAACTATAGTATAGTGTGAAGCTCATGAGTTGAAAGCTGCATACAGAGGATGTTCTTCATATATATCTATACATGAAAATAACGACACTTCTCTTAGAATCTAGCTTCTACGATTTCGCTCTGTCCTGACTGAAACAGTAAGCAGGTGCTTGGGTCAATGAATCTTGCAGTACAGCGCCAACCTCGAATGTCATCACGTGTGTAGATATCCCTGCAGAATGGTCACCTCAAAATTCAGATTTAAAGTAGGTCGAAGAAACAGACAATTTATGTTAGTGGGAAGTGCACACATTTATATGTAACCTGCAAGCAGAAACAAAATTGTGATACCCCACCTCAAAATCTTATTAAGATGAACTGAAACTAATTCCAATTTCATTCCAAATTAAAGAAACAAATAATCCAATTAACTTATTAACTGTGTTAGTTAGGGGAATTGAATTATTGAGACAAGACTTTCCAGCTTCAAGCCGCCATGGAAAGCGTGTTGTACCAAAATCAGTGACTGTCCTGTATATGATTAGTAATCCACAGCTTACTAAATCAATAATAATACATAATAATAATACATAATATATAACTTTTCAACGAAATTAAGCACATACCGTCATAGAAATCCCACCGAACTGGCCTCCTAGTCATGACATCCTCGTAGTACCAAATAAAATCCACCTTCTCCCAAACGTTGCAGAGAAACCCATCCGTGACCGTAGTTCCAATGTAATTAGCGCCATCTAGAAAATCAGGACGAGGAATGCCCACCTCAAAGTCCATGACTTGGCATGCCCCTTGTGCGCCTAGTGAATAGTAAAACGACGTGCCGTTATTCCATTCAATATCGTAGAGTACCTCACCTAGTTGCTTCTGAAATATGTTGACGTTCCGGCCTTTAGGCCAGTCGTACCACAGGTCGCTCATTTGGAGGCGACTTGTGCTCAAGTTCATGTAGAGAAGAGCGTGAAATCGCTCGGGCCACGGCAAGGGAGTTGGTGTGGAACGAGGCCATTCAGCGGAAGAAATAACAAGTGGTAGGATCAGATAGGCCAAGCAAAGCAGATTGAGCTTCATTTCGCCTCTTTTCTTCTTTCTTGGGGGCTAGGAGGGAAGAGTGCGTGGCTTTTGCCGTACGCTGAAAATTATCCTTGCCGGAAAAAGATAATGTGGAGGCTCAACTGAGTGGCCAAGAAAAAAGCCCGAGTTAAAATTTCAATTGTGGTGGGGTAATATAATTTGTTCCTTGTGCCTCTCTCTACTGGGCTCAAAGAGATCCAGAAAAAATATGTTGGGCCCGAGGGCAATAGGTCCTGTTCTGATTTTAGTCTGAAACTAGCAAAAACAACGTTGTAGTTTGCTCTTATATTATCAATGAATCTGCCCACCTGTTTTTCTGCACTCTTTTGGGATTTATTTACACGCCACAACGGAGGAACGAATGAACGATTGTCCTTGGCCGCGAAGCTCTAAAACAAAAACAACACAAAAAAATTGTTTGCAGATAACGGAATCACATGGTTGCGTTGGTCTTTTTCCTGTATGACTTGAAAAGCTCCGAATTTCTAGTTCTCCCTCTCTCTCCTTCCTGCCACTAGGCATTCGTTTGGAGTTTCACACACTGCCCACATGCTGCAGAGAAGAGAAGTGAGTACGAAATCTAGTATGACGTGCGTATATTGCCCACGTGAATCGTTCGAGTCGGATGCCCCTTCGTTTGTCTTCCATGAGCCCCTGGTACGGCCCATCTCTTCTTAATGCAATAGATTGGATTCCCCTTTAAGAATATCTCTCCTCTGAACAAAAAGGACAAGGGAGGAGAGGGGGAGACCGAGATTGGTATTTGCGATACATTCCTCTCATGAGATGGATAGAGTGCGGGATAAGTCCTTTGATATTATCTCCTGAATTGCATCTTGCAATTTGGAAAAAAAGATAGAAACAAATCTTTTCCGATGTGTGTGACAATTGGGAGTATGTAGTGATGCTTTAAGACCTCATTAGATGCATGAAGATTACTGAAACTCGGATCTAGGAATTAGTTCAATCCATGCTCCATTTCATTAGTCAGATCCTACTAAACTAAAATAGTGCAGGCCTTTCAGTTCACAGCAATTACCTAAAGACAAAAGGTACCCCCTACCTCGATACGTACAAAGCGGCTTTCTGAAATGGCCCACTCACAAGCATAATGTACCAACCTAACATAAGGCAAACACACCCCACCGAGGTTATACGAACAAAGATGCCTTCAATGTGATATATCCCTTATTGGTAAATATCTTTGCATTATTCCTAACTAAAGTTTTGGTGGGTGGTTGGGGGCAAAGAAGCTAGTACTCCAGTGCCACATGCTGTTTTCTACAGCGCAGATTGGAAAATCATCTCGGCAAGTTCCTGCATCATTGCATGAAAGCCCTAAGTTAGATTCTGATCGAGTACAAATGATGCACTTAATTTCTAAATAGGTAGGAACAACAAACTAAAGGAGTATAAGCAAAACAGTAGCCTGAAAATAAAATGATTTATCCGCCCTGGAAAACAAAAGATGACTAGGGACTTAAAGGTGAGGTTCAGATCGACAACACATGCTATGAGAAGATGAGATTTTCATTCTGATTCTTTTCATGCTGATTCTCTCCCATTTTCACTGCAAAGGCTGTTTAGTGTTTATACATGTGCCAGATGAAAGGCAGAGGATGCTCTGAAATCTTTGAAATAATTGTTGCTAGTGGCCTCTAAGAAAATGAAGAAATTTATCCTTCCAATACCTGCTTGCCCGAAGCAACTTTGGGTTCTCCCCATTCCAAGGCTTTTTTCTCAAGCATTTCAAAATCCACCTTACCAGCCTGATGGAAGATGCAACAGTACATTAGCCACAAAAGGGATTAGAAAAGTGGCAATAAAAGTAGAAGGGAGAAAGGGGTGGGGGAGGGAATTAAAGTAATTACCTCTATTTGAGCCCCAAGTTCTGTGTCAAAACTCTCATATCGCTTGTGAACAAGTTCAGCTAAAGAACCATCCTTTGTTTTAAGGTGAGAAAAAAAAAATCATTTAGGCTTGACAGAAGAAGAAAGAAAGAAACTTCCACACAAATTACATAAAATAATAGAAGTATTAATCTATCACCTCAATAAGCTTGGCAACATTACGAAGTCCACGGGCCAGGGTATCCATTCCAGTAATGTGAGCAATGAACAAGTCTTCAACATCCGTACTCTCTCTTCGTCTAAAAATTAGTAAGCCAAGCAAAGCACCAAACAAAAGTAAAATGTAACTCACTTAACAAATAAGGCAGATGAGGCCATAAGCACAATTTTAAGAAAAACAGAGAGAAATAAAGAACTGACAATTTTGCGTCAAAGTTGAATCCTCCTGGTGCCAGTCCACCCTGCAAACAATAAAAACAGTTGGAGATCTTTCATTGTCTATCCCTGCTATTTGACTCTTCTAATTACAATTACAAGACATGACATACATTTCTGACTACACTGAGCATAACCAGAGTTGCCTCTCCAATATCTGTGAGAAACTGATCTGTATCCCAACCTGCAGCAAATGACAACAGCACCAAATCAACCGCCAGTGTTAGAACAATTTTCCTCTAGATTATGTGAATTGAAACAAAACGTCAAACTCAAGTAAAGGATCTAGTTTATAATAACCAATACCAATCTGAGGGTCCCCGGTGTTTGCATCGATATTTCCAAGCAGACCGTTGAGTCTTGCAGTTTCAAGGTCATGATGACAGCTGCAGTGTAAGACCATCTACAACTTTAGAGTTCACACCTTGCTTTATGCTTGTTTATTCATTGGAAACTTTACAGGTGAGAATATATCCAAAAAGTGGTTAACAAAAACTCTATGACATACCTGTGACCAGATAGGGTGGCATGATTGCACTCAATGTTCAGTTTAAATTCTCCTAGAAAAAAGAACAGGAGAATAAAACCATAGATTTGTTAGCATTGGTTAATCAATGTAGCATACAATTCACTTCGGACTTCCATCTCAAAATTCAAAAGCTAGCCAAGGAGTGTAGACTATTAATCTTTCTTTAGGGTGACTATTCAATCTGTTTTATGTTATGTAATCAAACCACATCTAAAAAATCATGAAAATGATGCTTGAGAATATAGCATTGTACAAATACCACGTTAAAAATAATGATAACCCTAGTAAAAAGGTGAAACGTGAATAAGAAGGCTATGAATAGTGAACTTTAAATTACCAATAAGACCATATTTGCGTAGGAAATGAGCAGTTGTTGCAGCATCCCAGTCATACCTGACAAAAGATCCATACACAAGCGTAAATGAAGGTGTAATCAAGGAAATAAATCAACCAGATAAGCTGGAAACATACTGATGTTTGGTAGGTTCTTGAGGTTTGGGTTCAATGAGCAATGTCCCTGATAAGGCAACAAGGAGAAGAAAAATAAGTTCCTTATAGAATGGTGACATAGTGACAGAAACAAAAATAAATTCAAGACTTAAATAACTCATATTATCCAGCCCTGAGACTTATTCTTTCACATGGCATATGATCACGCCACTGGTCTAGTATGAGACTTTGTTAATTAAAGACATGGTTACCGTTGAATCCAATCTTCTTCTTGTAAGCAGCAGCAGCCTCAAGAAACCTTGCCTGTGAGTAGATAAATGACAATTAGTAAGAGAGGAATCTTTACTACGGAAACCATGAGTAAAAGTATTGAATAGCGAAGATCTATTATCAAAAAACAGTAAAACCAAGACATAGGATAATTCCAATTGATCTTATAATTGTGAAGTAGATCTGCAGTGAACGAACCATGTGATCGAGCTCTCGTCCCATATCTGTGTTCAAGAGAGTCTGATAACCCTCCCGGCCACCCCAAAACACATAATTCTCTCCACCTAAATAATGAGTGACCTGTAGAATGTGTCAACCAGCAAACTTAAAAGACCATAGTGAAAATAATTGTTAGCATAAGTCAAGGGCACACAACCATATTCCTGCACTTAACAATGCATGCACACATATCTACCCACCTCCATGGCTTTCTTCACTTGAGCAGCAGCATATGCGTATACACCCAGTTCAGAGCTGTAAACCAAGTCTCTCGAGCATAAGTCCATGAATGACAGAGCACACTTAATGTAGGGATATATATACTCATATACACACAGATGCAAAATTACCTAGTAGCAGCACCATGCATGTAGCGGGGATGCATGAACAGCTGAGCTGTACCCCACAAAGGGCGGATCTTGGTTCCCTGAACAATTGCATGAAGAGGCATTTAAATGAGGCAGACTTCTTACAGGCAATAGCAACAAAAAAAAGGCAAATAAGAAACCTGCTTTAAGCATGAAGAGCCTCACTTGGTCAATAAGTACATGCACTCAAATTTATAAAATGAAGAAAAAGATCATTTACATAGAGATATGGGCCTCGGAGGGTAAGGAGGCTCTTGATCCTTACTTAAACCCCGTAACATTTACATCATAGTTATTAGCATGACCGTTGGCCTGTTGATTCATATGGAATTACCTGTAGCTCCTTAGCAAGGGCCACTACTTCATCCAAGTTTGCATTACTTTCCTGTGAAAAGTAACAAAGCCAATCACTGTTTCCATGGGAGATTGATGAACACTTTAGTCAAAACAGTAGAGTATTATCAAGAAAGTAGAAAAAACACGAAACTCAAAAATTTTCAGAGAAAATTCTTCTGAAACTATGCCCTAATTGAGCAATTTATACAATTTCCGGTCATACACTTCAGTCCTTCCTAATTTAAAACTACTATACACAAAGGTAAGTAGCGTGATGACCTTACCTGCAGGGTTTTTCCATCAGGGGCTATATCCCTGTCATGGAAACACCACCTATCGACTCCGAGCTTGTTTATGAACTCAAAATTGGCTCTCACTGTTGTATGCATTAAGAAGATATCATATTACTTCCACTTGAACATTTTCAATGCCATTACTGAAAATATGTTTAAGAGATCAATCTTACTTCTTCTCTTTGCCATATCCAATGAATTTGTACCATCTTCCCATGGCCAAAACTTTGTCGGAGCACCAAATGGGTCACTACCAGTCCCACGGAATGTGTGCCAAAATGCAACACTAAATCTCAACCAATCCTGTAGTGATAGAAACCTTTTGTAAGAAACCATTAGCCGTTGAATAAGCCCAAATGACAGCAACTATGAAAAGAAACCTTCATTTTCTTCCCAAGAATCTCCTCCTCAGCATTGTACCATTTAAATGCAAGTGGGTTCTTGCTTGAAGGGCCCTGGAAAGACAAGATAAAATGTGAAGACGCATATTAGGTATCGCAGTCATGGAGCCTCCATCTTCCTCAATAAATAATACAGTGAGCAGACTTGAATAGTAAATAGATCATTCCAAAATGCAGATTCTAGTAGAAACAGGTGAATGAGATGAACATACATCGGAAAAATACGCCATGACTCTCCTTACCTCGAACTTGATCTTTGGAATCCCAGGAAAGAATTCCCCTTCCCATTCATCCGAATCACTGCATTCCTTACCATGATCAGCAGGGCATGTTGGTGGATTAGCAATCTGCGTGCGATATAACCCAAACCCAAAATTAGAGAAGAAGATTTAGTTCGATATTTTTGTGCAAAATTACGACTACCCAAATGCACGGAATATAAAATACGAAGGGAGCTTCTTTACCACTCCAAAGGAAATGACATCCAAACAAAGAAGAAGCAACAAAATCTTCGCAGCTTTCATTTTCATCATCTCATTCAAACTCCACTGCAACACAAGTAACTCATAACTAACAATCGTTAGCCAATAAACGCAGACATAAGACGCCCATTACATGTGCACTCTGGAACCACCACGATCAAATTAACACAGAGCCTCACACGCGCATACCCGGACTCAAACAGAAGACCAATTTTGGAGAATACTCAATAGTCGAACCACCAGAAAAAAAAAACGTGGATAAGCATTGACATCGACAATCAAGCACCAAACTTTACATGGAATAGAATAACCGAATACTCACTTGGACTCGAAATTTCACAAAACAATCATCGTAATTAAACAAGAAACGCACAGAACACTGGAAACGTAGAAAGAAAGGCTTACAGATTGAAACTGACTGTCTGGCTTCTCTGTAGTCCCGATACGAAGAACTCAAGTCTCTGAATCACACCCAGAATGCATTTACTGTGTAACAGAGGACACGGATGTGTATTGAAATTCTGGATAAGATTAGTTCGTGATATAGTGCAAACTTCTCGGGCAGGCTTCGATTTGTTACACGTATAGCATTTCGTTTCCTTGTGGGATTTCTGTTCTTACCGTAAAGGTGTTTGTGCCAGTTTACAACTTTATTGCCCTTAATTTCGTAGAAAAATCAACAAAAGAATGGATAAAGATTTATTTCTCCTCCTTTTTTTCCCAGTAAAAATGGATAGAGATTGCTTTTTTGTACCAAATCAGATTACATTGAGGAGCGGCGATCACCTTACCAGTTAGGGACCTAGGTGCCCACAACAATAGAAGATCATTGGAGAATAGAGGTAAAAGACCTGCTTTGACACTTTTTCTTTGGCACGTCCATTGGTGGGTGAGGCTTAAAGAGGCTGTATGCGGGTGACGGAATAAAAGCACTCCTTGATAAAAGGACAATGGTAATTTAACATTTGGATTAGTGAAATTTACAAACAACATAATAGGTTTTAAGGTATTTTTAAAAAACTCAGTTAATTTTAAAAAATTAAAAAATTATTTTAGTATAAAATTAATTATGATTTTTTATTCATTTTTAAATTTATTTATTTATTTAAAAAATATTTTATTCATTTTAATGACACGTATTACATTGTGATTGAGAGATATGAATTTTCAGTTAAATATGTATAACAATGTTAATTCGAGTGAGTTTTAATATCAAAATGACATACTGAGCATTTTAAAAATTCAATAAATTTTATTTTAAAAAAAAAATAAAACTTAGTGTGTAATTTGTTATTAACCCTTTGAATGAAGCTCCCTCTAAGTCAGATTTGCTGACTCGGAACCGAAGACATATACGAAGAATTTAGTTGCCCCACTAAAATTAGCCTTTAAAATAAATACGTAGACTCCTGCTTATACTCTGCAGCTTGGTTTGTTCTCGCGCCTATCTTTTTCTGAGAAGGGGAATATATACTAGGGATAAATGCAAAATCAGTCTATGTGCTATACTCAAAAATCGATTTAGTCCCTGTGATATGAAAATCATCGATTTAGCCCCTGTGATTCTATACTCTATTAGAGACTGATTTTATCACTTTCTGAAATCACAGAGACTAAATGGATGTTTTTAATATCACACGGACTAAATCGATTTTTGCGTATAGTACAATGACCAATTTTACATTATCCCTATGTACTATATAGCGGTTTATTCAAATGAAAATCATGAAATTGAAAATAAGAGAATTTTGGTTTTATATATATAATGGGTATTAGTATATATGCACGAGCAAATATGTATCCAGCAAATAGCAACTGACTATTTTGATTCTATTATCCATGTTAGAGTTTGTGTTAAATGCACAAGTTTAATTATATGGATTGTTTGAATAATTTAAAATTATTTATTTAGTGTCCATTTTATTTTTATTTAAATTAAAAAATAGATTGATATTATTATTCTATTTTATTAAATTTTATGACTTAGTTAGATGTAGTTTATTTTATCTTAAACTTTCTTTTGCAAACCTATAGAAACTTCACAAAAAAAGGAAAAGTAGTCAGGTGAATGTTTTCACAGTACTATAGGTCTTGTTTGAGCCCCAATAATTTGGGCCTAAAAATTTAAGTTTAATAATAAAAAATTTATCACATAATTTTTTATTATTATAATATTTATTAAAAATCTTCTCTCTATTTATTTTTTCACTAACTCCTATAACATATATTTACTTTATAATATTTTTCAAACTCCAATAACCAAAATTTCCACCCTCAAACATATATTAGGATGTCCGATTTTCTTAAAATAAAATACCTTAGAATTGAGAGTTTTATTGATTTTATAAAAATAATCAACCTCAATATTTATTCAAGCCTCACTCATTTGAAATTTTTGCTAAATCCATCAAAATTTCGTTGCTTCTCTCGTTGATTGAGTTTATATTTATTCGAACCTAGACTCAACCTGTTACAAAACTATTATTGATTTATAAATAGAGAGGGCGAATTGCATATATTACGAAAATAACGAGTTACCTACTCTGCTTAAAAAAGAAAAGAGAAAATCCTCACTTTATTGGACTTTCCCAAAGTGGTCACGTGGTTGCTCAAATTGGCTTCCAATTCATGCCGTTTCAAGTAACCAAAACATAGTCCCGAAGGTCCCAGTGATGACATGGGCTTGGGTCGTGGTATCTTTGTGCAATAGAATTGATTGTAGGCTTAGGCTCGCAGAGACTTTCACCCAACTCGATAATTCTGGGCTGGGAAAACGAGGTTGGAAGTTAGGGTTTGAAAGTCCAACAAGACCCAATTTGAAGCTCAATTGAGGCGTCGGTCCTTCATATGGGAAAGTAGCATGAGGACTGTAAGTAGAAATGGGCTTCCACAGTGGTTGATCCTTCCTCAGGCCGGTCCAATCGATGGGCCCAGAAATAAAAAAATATTCCTTCCTAGCGCAGCATAGCACTAGTATTAAAAGGACCATCTTTTAAGAGGGACGTTTTTGCTTGTAGAGGACTTGTAAGCTAACTACAGGGTTAACTTAATCAAAGATGTTAGATTAGTAGGTAAGGCATAAGGCTATTTTCATCGGGCGCGTTTCTGCTGCAGTTCGGGAGACCGAATCGCAGCAAAGACGCTGCAGTCTGTGAGGGAAGGGTGTGAGTCCCGCCCGGGACCCACACTTGCCCGAACAGTAGTGCACTGCTCGGACACCTACGCCCCTCCCTCACGAACTTCGGTCACCCGAACTGCTGCAGCAGAGCCGAGTCCATTTTCATCGTGGGCTTGGAAGGCGTCTCAGCAACTTGTCTTAGCCTGTTTTAATACCAATTAATGTATATGGCATTTGCTAAGTCCGCTACTGACGTAAACGTAGAATTCACTGGGTCGGTTGACTCGGTTCCATTGCATTTGGAGTGTGGCAGCCATGACGTTTGAAGTAAAGAAAACGCCTCCTCGCACAATAATCAAACCCTTTTGCACACAAAGTGCCATAAACATGCACCCACTAAAGAACTAGACGTACGTAGTTCTCTATTTTTGTTTTCAAGACACAAAAAAATTAAAAATCAGAAGTTTAAATATGCATAAACTAACACACGATTAATGTACGTATATATATTAATGTGTTCCGTTGATAACATCGATATCGGATCTTTTATCTTAAAGATTTGTTGATTAATGAGTGAGTATGCCTCTCACGTTATTGATCGAAGTTCAATTTTTTTTTCTTATTTACATACATACTAATTAAGTTACAATACCATACATAACTATTGATCGTGATTACAAAGTTCTTAAATAAATGGCTATGAAAGAGAACCTGTAACTTTCTTGAAAGAAAATCGATGTCAGGACATGTGATATTACAATATTATAACAAACAATAAGCTGATTTAGACTGTCTGATTAGCCCTTCAAATATCAGACGAAATCCTACAATTACTGATCTAACTTGGACACATAATAATGCATCAATAATGGCGCCGGAGGGCAACGTAGAATTGAATTAATGAAGTTTGTGGGATAAGGATGTTGTTGAACAATACACGGCGGCTGCTTGGCCCAGCAACCTTTAGCCGATTAATTATGCGATAAATTTATCCATCTAAAAATTAGAAACTTAATAGCATGACTTTCGGGGAACCTAATTGCCTTATTTACGTTAATCGGGTATAACGTGACAGCAGTTAACTTCACCGAATGACAACGTCCACCGAAAGTAGATACTTTTCTTCCTCGTCCACAGAACTGGATACTTGTTCGAATTCGTTCTGTGGTCTAAACTTTCCAGCCCAAACCGCTAGGTTTCTGAGTTGTATAGTTCTATGGACTCTTATGACCTATATATTACAAGGCTATCGTGGAAGAGACCATCATAATCGTCACGGATCTTATGTTTGGCTGGTTTTCTTAAAAAATTAACTCCATTAATTAATTTTCTTATATTTTTTTCACAAATGACATATGTAGCGGATTTTTCTTAATTTTTTGGATTAAATATATTTTTCTTCATTATCTTTAGAGTCATTTACACTTTGCATTTCGATGTATTATTTTTGAGACATTAAACCTCTTAACTTACACATTTTTTCAATTTGACCCTCGTACCCAAATTGCCCATCAATTTAGATGAATTTCCTCAAAATATGAGGTGCAATGTGCAAATAATCTAAAAAATAAGGAGACAATGTGTAAATATGTTAGCAAAATCCTTCTAAATTGACGGCAATTTGGATATGGGGTCCAAATTGAAAAAATGTGTAAGTAAAAAATTTTAATATCTCAAAAATAATATATCCGGATGTAAAATATAAATTATCCCAAAAATAAAGAGAAAATATATTTAACCTTTTTTTTCAACTTCCAATTTTTGGATCGTCCATATTCCGGACGCAAAGCAAAAAGGCGGTTCACGTGCCCTGCAAGTGGTAAGATATGTTCAAAATCAGACTCAGTAGACGCAAAGCCAATGGTAACAATCTAGCTCACGAGATGTTTGGTATTTGACTTAACAGTTATTCATTTATGTATACGACCTACCATCCGTTCACTTCTCTACCGGTTGGTTATGAACCCGACATATTCACCGAGCCTAAGAAATTAATGCTTAATTATTTATTCAAGTAGATTGGATTAGGCGTCGAGTTCTTGTATTTGGGTTAAAAAAAATGTACTGTGATAGCAAGTCGCTTTTTATCATCAGGTTGGGGGGAACCCAAGAACAAAAAACAGAAAAGAAAAGCAGTATTGCGACAACCGGCATATTGCCATAGCAGACTTAAAATAAAATGAAAAAAGAAGCAAATATAATTGGCATGTTTGAGCCCCAATTAATTGGGCTCAAAATTTTAGGTTTACTACTAAAAAAGTTACCACATAATTTTTTATTATTATAATATTTATTAAAAATCTTCTCTCTCTTCACTTTTTCATCAACTCCCGTAACATTTCTTTACTTTATAATATTTCTCAAACCCCAATACCCAAAATGAAAAAGACGGAGAATTTAGGATATAGGCATGGAGGATTTCTTTTTAATTTGGGGTCAAACCTACCATACTAGTTGCACGAACAATTAGCTGTGGTTTTCATCGCTCAAAATGTTCTTTTTAAAAAAAAAAAAAAAGTAGCGATGATTTTGGGCAAAGAACACGTGGCTGTGTTGGATTGGCAGCAAAATTTCCTGTTGTATTTTTAATATTAAAAATAATATAAATTCTCTTAAAATTTTGTGAAAATTTTGTTTAAATTTGTAAAAAGTATTAAGGCTATGTTCCATTACACAAAATTTTTAGAATTTACATCCTACTTTTATATTTACAATCCAAACATCACAAAAAATATGTATTCCAATATAACATTTTATTACTTTTTTTTATAAATACTATTCACTTTTAATAACTCCTGCTCACATACCAATACAACTTTAACATTACCTAAATATTCACAATTTTATCATAATCTTACAATTTTTTTTCCAAACGAACATTTCCTAATATTTGTGAGAGTGTGAAATAATTTTATTTTAAAAAAAATGGTGAGACGCAAACAAAACTGTTAAAGTCATTTCTGGTCTCGAGAAAGACTAGCTACCCACAATGGTGGAGCAAAAACCCAACGAACAATCCAGAGAATGGAAGGTTGATGCGTCATAACTGTTAGTAATTCCTCTGCCTGCCCAATTTGTTTTGTCCCATTTGGCCACCTCTAGCCATAGGGAACAGTGTACTACGAGGCAAAATCAAAATCATCTACGATTGGTTTGAACTTTGTCTTCTATGGAACTCTTTCCTCTACTCACTCCCTCTCTCTCTCTCTCAGAGCATCGTGGGAAGCATGAGATAAAGGTGCCAATTAGGAGCGTGGTCCAAAATATCAATTTGATGATCTGTTTGGTGGCGTGGCTCAATCCGAAGCTCAAAGTTCGCAATGTCACAAACTGATATAGTGCCAGACGCTGACACCTTAGCTCTGAGCTCATAACCTTGCTAGATGGGCGTTGTCTGAAAATCTTGTTGGAAATATTCCTACTGCTGTTATCCCTGATTCAATCCTTTCCAGTTACAACCCAAGGTTTCCCCTTGAGTTATCACCGGTGGCTCTTAATAAATATGTTTATTTAGAAAAAAAAAGATATAGTGCCAGATGCCGACAATTGTATAATCCTACTCTGCCATGAACAAAACTAGAGCAATTAAAACAAAATTTTGGGCCATGATCATTATTTATATCATATATACAAAAAAAAAGTAGTCCCTTTAGATGGGACGTGGCTTGGGTGGCCAGGTGGGAGTTATATATATGGTAAGTGGTAACACCAATAATGCTTCCCCACTAGCCAATTATTAGCCCTTTATTGACCAGGACGAGCTACCTGGGTCCAATCTCTACGACTCCTGGCCCTACCTTCATTAGGATCAGGATCTTCGCCGAAGGGTCACTGACTCACTGGCAATGGCGGATAATTCAAACAGATAAAAGGGATAGATTTATAATAAGAGAAGAGAGTTTGATTTCAATTTCTTGTCAAACTCGATTACTATAACCTGAAACATCGATCTATATATGGTATCAGTGGCGGAACCAGGAATCCAATCGAAGGGGGTCGAACTCCTAAGAAAAAATGACAAAAAAAATTACTAGGTAATGCAAAAAAATATCTTAAGAGTTAAAATATCAAAAAATAAGAATTAAAAACACTAAAAATATTAAAATACTCGTACCGTACTATTTGCTGATACTGAGAGATGACAATTGGATCCTACGGGAGTCGGGACTGTGGTCATTTGGTTGACACTTCTAAGTATGTGACCATCCTAATGCAATTGTTCATTCTCAGGGGCAGCTTCATCAGCGGGGTTTTTTATCCTTTAAAGCTTATTGGTATTTTATAAACCTTAAACCATTATCAAAACCACACCTTCAAGCCCATTTCTACAAGGACTGTCACTTGAACAAGTTCATTAAATGCCCTTCTAACAATGTTGAGTAGTTCTTCCACTTTTCAAAGTCATAAGATGTCTTCATGTCAAGGGCTAAGATCAATTTTACTCAAGGTTGATATGGTGTAAAAGAGGGATTTTATCTACATGAATTCAGTTCATAATGAGAACGTTCAAAGTGTTAATGCTGCAGCATAGGAAAATTAAATTCAATCAACTAGACTCGGTGCCAAATATGAAAATGAGATGTTTAAACTGGGTAGTCAAAAGAATGTCAGTTAGGCAAAAGACCTCTGATTTTATAGATTGCAGTAAGGGAGTTAATTGACAGGTCTGGGGAGTTGTTGCTGCTGCCTGCGGCTGCTGGCTTGCTGCGTTGGAGGAGGACTGGAAATGAATGAAGAAAAATGTGTCAGTTTTTCATTGAACGAATGTGCTTGTACAGTATGCTATTTTATACATATTTGTGGTCCTATCACCTACTTACACTTGGCCCATTATAATTGGAAAATATGACAAGCACTTCATGCGCACAACTCTTCTCTCGTAATGTCAGTAATGTCTAAAAAAACTCCGCCTCCTGAATACAACCAAATTCACAACTAGGTAATTTCTGCAGAGTCAGTGGGGTGGAATTCTGTTGTATTGGCAATTTGGCAGAATTTGTCGTGTCCTTGACATGGGCTGTGCGCTGGTCTGCAACGGTGTGGTACGAGGATGAGCTCTGTGAAGGTTGTTGGTCTGGAGGAGCCGAGGTCGCTGGCTTGCCGCGTTGGAGGACTAGGAATTTTTTTTAAAAAATAGGCCGACGTTGGGGGCCTGGACGCCTGGGGTTGGGATGGGCTCAATAGTCTAACACATATAAAAAAAATTTTTGGTTTTTCTGGGCGATGGGGGTCGGCCGACCCCATCGTCATGAGCTAGTTCCGCCCCTGTATGGTATACGCTTTTGAATTAGGCGTCACAAATTAAAGTCGAGTCCAAGATGGCAGCCGGAGTACTCGTCTTACCTGCTTTTGCTTTGGCTGAAGTTCTTTCCGTTCCTGCTTTTGCTTTCATATGGAAGTTTTTATGCCTAGTTAATGTTCTGGTTTCAAAATTAACTGTACGCATACTCTACCCATTTTTTGAAAAATATTTATTGACGTCACTTTTTTTACAAATTCATTAGGACGTGCCTGCATTAATAGGAAAAAGATCACCCTAAATTCAATTGTCGAAACCCATATGAAAATTGTAAGAGAAATCATAATCAACCAATATGATTATGAACTCAGCGAAATAATATAGCAGGATCTTTACCTCCAGTCATCTTGCTCAGCACTCGAACGGAATCTCTGCAGATTAACTTTATGAATCTAGTATTTTAGTGAGGCTCTTCCAACCTATGCCTATACTTATGCCTCTCAGAGTGTGTACACAAGCCTCTATTTATAGGATAGGTTATGGACCCTCAATTAGATCTTGATTTGTTCCTCCCATCAAATAAATTTAAATTCAAAATTAAATAGCAATCTTTATCTAATGGGTTACAATTTGAATTTGAATTTAAATCATAAATCCAATTGCAATCTTTATTCAATTAGTTCTAAATTTGAATATGCTACAGATTTCATAATCTTATTTAACTGACATCATAATCTTTAAAACTTTAAAAGATTATTTACATATGTCAATTAGTTCACCTTAAGGAAATATTCTAACAGAAATATGCAGCCTAGAGAATGCACGAGAAATCATCGCTGGCTATGTTGCATGCGTACATGGTTAAGGAAAAAGAAACACATGCATGTAAACATGCTCGGTAGTGTATTTACTACTAGGGCTGAAAAACCGAAATGCGGTCCGGACCGCATTCCGGTCCTAGTATATTAGATGACCGGAAGTGGTCCGGTCCGATTTTACTAAATGCGGTCCGAATAGGTGTTAATTTTTTAAAAAAATTTATGTTAATTTCAAAGTAGGAAGTGCATATAAAAATGTTGAGTTTTAGTTTAGATTAAAATTAAACGTTTCAAGTTTATAATTTGTATTAAAAATTATACATTTTTTTTTAATAAATGCGGTCCGGTCCGATCCGGACGACATTTTAAGAATTAGGACAGGACCGCAAATTCGGTCCGATTTTTCGGTCCGGTATGGTTGTGTTCACCCCTATTTACTACTTTGAAACTAACCAAAAGAAGAAGAAATTTGATGTATGGGTTTTTATAAAATTTTAAAAACATGCCTCAATTTTAGATTTCTAACGAAATTGCTGACGTGACATGCTATGAATATTGATGAGTCATGAAATATAGGCTCTATCAGACCTTACCACCACTAGTCTGATCCATTGTTGATGTCTTCCATTGTCCATTTGGTTTTCTCTTAAGAGTCATCGAGGGTTTTAAACTCTTTAACCAACATTTGATCTAAACCTATGTGTGCGGAATCGATCACTACCTATAAGTTCAGGATTCGATAAAGACCTACATATTCAGATGTTCTATCTCTCCTAATAAAACTCTCTGATCTCTCGGGAAGGAGTTTTACTCCTAAAAAGTTTGTGACTCTTAGATTTATATAAGAATCATGATTATGAGTGGTTAACAGTAGTGTTACCGCAATTGACGGAATCACATAATTGACACCGTCACCGCACCGCTAAAGCACAATAACCGCACTTGCTGGTAACGGTATTAACGGTAACGGTTATACGGTAACCGCTTAAACCGTATAACCGTTGTGCAAAAAAAAAGTTTTTTCCTTGAGTTTTTCATTTTTTTCACTGTTTTGGGCGTTTAAATTTCCAACATAATATGATAATCAATAATCATATTAAATGGAAAAATTTCATAACATATTCAAATATAATATCATAATCATTAACAATCATAACAAATATAAAGTTGTCCAAAAGTATAATATAATATCATATTCAAACATAAAGACTAAAGTCTAATAAAAATGTCCAACAATGTGACATAAACCAACTAACATATTCCAACAAAAGCCCAATAAAAGTATGTCACATAATCAATAATCATCTCAAGTCTCAACTAAGGGTGGTTAACGGTAGTGCAGGTGACTGTTTGGCGAAAACCGTCACCGACACTGCAATTGACAGAATCACATACTTGACACCGTCACCGCACCGCTAAGGCACAATAACCGCCCTTACCGATTACGGTAGCGGTAACGGTTAAGACGGTAACCGTCGGTGCAAATGAACACCTCTAATCGTGATACATTTCTTTAGGGAGGAGCTGAATTATGTTTCTCTAAACACAAAATATCTTCTTGAGATTTAACTTGGTCGTCGCAGACTTGATACGAGGCCATTCCCTCGTCGATGATTTTTGTAGGATTGATCGGCTCCAATTAGGTGGTGATTATTAACATCTTCAAATATAATAGTAAATTAAATAAACAATAAAAATGCATCATAATATTTATTTATTTTAAAAGACGTGATATGTCACGTAATCATATATCGATAGATAATATGTCACATCATCAATTTAAACAAACTTAAGAATAAAAATGCAATAGAGGGAGTGATTTTACAAAGCGGCCTAAATCATACAGTTATTTTTCAATTATAAAAATCAGGGAGTTTTTTAAAATATTATAAAAATCCAAACAGTAGTTTTAAAAATTCCAAAAAAATATACTTAATCATTAATTTATTATCCGGTATTTTGAAACTGAACCAGTCTCGTGAGGCCAATCCGTATCTATTCAAAACTGACGTTGAGAATCGTACTGTTCCTTCCGAACTATTTTTAAAGTTTGAACTCACATGGTGTTCGGTATACGGTATTTGAGTTAGAGTTATTCATTTCTTTATACGTGCCATCCGTTCATTTCCCTACCGTTTGTTTAATTAGGAACCCGAAATATACACCGAGCCTAAAAAATTATAATTTATTTGTTCAACCCATACATCAAAATATACTGAATTAATTAGGAACCCGAAATATACTGAATTATAATTTATTTGTTCAAGTTGGTTGGATTTGACGTTGGGTTCTTGCATTTGGTGGCAAAAATGGATAGTGATAGGACTTAGTCGTTCTTATTATTAGATTGGGGAACCCCAAAAAAGAAAAAAAAAATCACACTGATCACGACGCGGGGCATATTCACCTAGTGACAAATCTTGTTGGTACCGAATTTAAATAGAATAAGAAAGTTCAAATTTTGCATTGTCACGTAAATATCTCCACATCCATGTGAACTAACGTGAGAATGGTCAACCTTATTTCTCCAATTGCCTTGAGAATAATCATCCTTATTTCTTTAATTTTGAGTCCCCTTATCTCTCAAAGTATCTTTCTCATGGTTTGTTTGAACGAGCTGAACAACTGATTAATACTGAAAGAGTTGTTCCCAAATCTACCTTGTCACCAGAAATATCTCCACACCCATGTGAATTAAGAGAATAGTCATCCTTATTTCTCCAATTGCCTTGAGAATAGTCATCCTTATTTTTTCAATTTTGACTGTTCTTATCTTTCCAAGTATCTTTCTCATGTTTTGTTTGAACGAGTTGAACAACTGGGTTAATAATTTGAAAGAGTTGTTCCCAAATCTGCCTTGTCACTAGAAATATCTCCACACCCATGTGAATTAACTTGAAAATAATCAACCTTATTTCTCCAATTGCCTTGAGAATAGTCCTAATTATTTCTCCAATTGACTTGAGAATAGTCATAATTATTTCTCCACTTTTGACTCCCTTCATCTCTCCAAGTATCTTTCTCATGGTTTGTTTGAAAACAACTGGGTTAATAAGGGACAGATAATAAATAAATAAAAAAGAGAGAACCTACCCATGGAGAATTTAAGTTGCCCAGTATGACCCTCAACGAGTAGCTGGCTCATTGCTGAAGTTGTTCTTTTTTCTTTTTCTTTTTTTTTTGTAAAGGAAGCCATATCATAGAGGTAACTTCTGCTGTTGATAAAGACTAGCCACCCAAAAATGGCCGAACAAAACCCAACAAACAGTCCAGAAAATGAACGTTGATGCGTGATATATTATAATATATATATATATACACTTCTTCAGATCTTCTGCCATTTTTTGTGCCCAGTTTTTGTCCAATTTGGCCACCACTAGACTTTAGGAATATTGTACTACAGAGGTAAAATCAAAGTTCTCTACGAATAATTTGAACTGTACTTGTCTTCTATCGATTTTTTTAAAATTTAATGATAAGAGCTCTTAATAAATAGTTTACAATTACTGAATTCTATTGACGGCATAATTATTAAATTACATTTTTTTTAACAATAAAATGATAAACCTTAAGCGCTAATTACTAACTGAACCATCAATAAAAGTCGTTAATGCAGTGGTCGAATGTGAGTCCAAACCCCAAACACCACTCCCTCGGAACCTAGTGAGAAGCCAGCCATGAGATAAAAGCGCCAATTAGGAAAGTGGATCCACAAAATCATGTTAATATGTTTGGTGGCTCAATTTCAAGATCGAACTAAGTTGGTCCTAACAATTATATATATACTACTTGATCGTTTGACTTGAAAAATTATAGCAATTATGTAAAAGTTATGGGGTATGATTCACTAATTATCATAGGCATATATACAAGGGTAAAAGTTATTGTGTGAGTGTATGAGTGGACGGATGAGATTAGAAGTTGAGAAATCTAATGGCTAAGAAAACGTCACGTCATTTAATGAACCCGACCAGCAAAACCGACCCGGTTTCATTAAATGATGTGACATTTTTTTAGCCATTAGATTTCTCAACTTCTAATCTCATCCGTGCACTCACACACTCACACCATAACCTCACTCACATAATAACCATGGTCTATATACAAGTAGTCCCTAATTTGATGGGGTGGCCCAAAATACTTTGAACGCGCGGGATCGGATGGGGCTTGGATGGAGCTTGATAGATACAATGTTCGGAAATAATTATAAGGAAATCATGCGTGGCAACAAATTAAAAAAGAAACCAACAATTCAGGACTAAATAATTGCTTCCCCATTAGCCAATTAAATATTAGTCGCTACTTATTCGGGACGATAGAGCAACGTCCAGCATGGCTCCCACCTCAACGACTCCTCCTGGCCCATCCTTTATAATGAGGACTCTTCGCCGAAAAAGGCCATTGGCAATGGTGGATAATTTACTTACTTTCTGCTCAAACTTGATTACTATAACGTGAAACATCCATGGTAGTTCCAACTTCCAACGGATATATCAGTTGGACATTTTTTTTTTCTAATCAAAGATTTATAAACAAAATAAGTAGTCTGTACAATCATGGGACAATGATCAATATCACAAAATAAGTAGTCTACGTACATCCAGATCAGACTAGTTAAACATGCCAAAAACGACTACTGAAGGGGGGATCAGGCGGTCGTCCACTGATACTTGTTGCAAAACCATAAATATTTAAGTGCTCATGATGATATGCTTTCACGTCCCAATATGATTGCTATTGATGGCATTGTTATCTGCACGTGGGACGTCGGCCGGGTTGGAAGTTTCACATATGTGCTGTTTTCGGGTTCCCTTATGAACCAAACAAAAAATGTTGCTTTTTCGTGTCCAACTGATCGGCTCCCACGTGCAGTTGGCCATTTTGGGCAACTCCTAGGTGGACTGGAAAAATGGCGCAAAGCCAGCCAGATCCTCAACCTATTGCCTACCACTACCACTAATCAATACAAGAAGCACAAAATTCACATATATGCATTTTAGTTTACTTGGGCTGGAAGGAAAGTGAAGGGGTTTAATTTGACAAACTTGAGAACAGTGATCGCGACATTTAATTACTATGCATGTGGGAGTCCAAGCATTCATTGGATTAGGCTGCTCACCTTAATTAATTTGTATTTTCTACAAGGCAAGTGATCATCGTGCTTCAATTAATGTGATGTTTTTTTATTTTTGTTTTTGGTTCAAAATTATGTACAAATCACTGATATATATATATATATTCACGCTGTCCAGCACAAGGATTAAATTCAAACATGACAACTGTGTTTCGGCTGTTAAAGTAGAAATATGTCTTCTTCTCCCCCATGTTCCAAGTGGTTTCTATCTTCAAACATTAAACTTGAAAAATAACTGTCCTTAATTAATTATCTCGAGTACAGTTTGATATATAGCATCGATCTAGGTAGCAGAAATTAATGTTTCCCATATAAGATACTGCAGTCTGCTGGCATTAATTAGTTGTTAAAAAGGTAATTAGCTAGCTAGCTACAGCAATTTAGTCTGTTACACTGAGGTGGTAGGCGTACTATATATAACCGAGACTTAGGAGCATCGCGAGTTAGATGAAGTAATGATATTCTGATTTTTCTCCTTCTTCAAACAAAGTTGACATTCTCTCTTCTTTATTTTTTGCCTGCCTCTTATTCCAGTTCAATGATTGACGTCAGGCGCTGACGACGATCGAGCATTGTGATCATTGTGGGTGAATTTGGACTTCTCCCAAGGCACATATAAAACGTGGTAGCTGCGACAGCGTTTTGATCAGCTACGTGCCTAGCTACGTCCCCCGTGCTAGCTACTCCGATGAAAGAGGAAGAAATAAGGGTGAGGAATTTTCGGTTTGAGGATCACTATGACTATAGGTAAATTTATCAAACACGAAAATGATTTATTTGATATTATGGATGACTGGTTACGGAGGGACCGTTTCGTTTTTGTAGGTTGGTCCGGTCTATTGCTCTTTCCTTGTGCCTATTTCGCCTTAGGGGGTTGGTTTACAGGTACAACCTTTATAACTTCATGGTATACACATGGATTAGCGAGTTCCTATTTGGAAGGCTGTAACTTTTTAACCGCGACAGTTTCGACTCCTGCTAATAGTTTAGCACACTCTTTGTTGTTACTATGGGGTCCAGAAGCACAATGAGATTTTACTCGTTGGTGTCAATTAGACGGTCTGTGGACTTTTGTTGCTCTCTACGACGCTTTTGGACTAATAGGTTTCATGTTACGTCAATTTGAACTTGCTCGATCTGTTTTCACTTTTGATTTCGAAAATTTTTGTTCTGATTTCGACATATTTTGTAATCAGAATCGTCGGAAGTTATTTTTGACAATCTCTAAAATCAGAATCGAAATCGAAATTTTAAATTTTGATTTTTTTAAAAAAATAAAATAAAAATAGTGTTCAACATAAAGTATAACATATTAAATATGATTGAATATTTATTTTAGAATCTAGATTTTAGATAAAAAATTTATATTTATTGTTAATTTATGATGAATAACTAAAAAATACCAAAATTTTCGATTCCGTATTTTTAAATAGGGCTCAAAATAAAGTATAACATATGATAAGTATTGAATTTGTTTGAATGTTTATTTTAGAATATAGATTTTAGTTGAATGTTTACATTCATTGTTAATTCAAGATGAATAATAGAAAAATCTTCTTAAAAAAAATATTTTGAAGAGATCAGTACATTGAATTTGGTGACATAACGAGAAGTTTCTAACCGATAAGGATAACTCCTAACAATGGAAGCTAAGAAATGGATTATGATCATCCGATTGAAAAAACTGTAGTGCTAATTGCATGTTGGAATATGTAGTTGTGTCGTGTATATATATATACAGTTGAATTTGGTGACGTAAAGAGAAGTTTCTAACCGATATGGATAACTCCTAAACAATGGAAGTGAAGAAATGGATTATGATCATCCGATTAAAAAAACTGTAGTGCTAATTGCATGTTGGAATATATATATATATTTATTTAGGTGGGATTAATGTTTAATACTGGACTTATTAATTATTTATTTCGTTATTATGGAAAAAAGGAGAAATCTTGATCAACTAGCCACTACGTGGGGTACGGAGTCAAACATTGATAAGAAAGTAAAGTGATATATCAGTTTTTCATGCAAAGGTCTCCCGGGAAAGGGCGTTGGTTCGTTAATTATATAATTACAGTTTACACTATATATATTAACTTTCTTGATCATTTTAAAGTTGACTTACAGACCATTCTATGTAATAGCTTATCATCTGAATTTCAAAACCCTGGGATTTTACTTCGGCTAGCTGCATGGTAAGGAATGGACTTTAACGCCAAATTACATCTTTTCAAAGGAACCTGTGATATTTTAATGCATGTATATCATTGCGATGGGCTCGACTTCTGCCTATATATCTTTCCCCATTGCCATTCAGCTATACCCATGTGGGGTGAATGTTCACTTCTCCCATAAGAAACGAATTAAGAGACATAAAACGTGATAACCGCGACTGCTTATATTGAGTACAATCTTAGCTACCTCTCAAGCTAGCTACCCCCCTGAAAGCAGAAGAAACAAGTAATTTGGTGAAAAGATGTTAACCTAATACTGTTGTATATCAAAAGTATTCAGTCACTTTCCCCTTTTTTTTTTCAAGACGCGAAAATATCTTAGGCAAATTGCGCAATACAAGGATCAAATCAATGGAACCCTTCCCCAGATCTTCCTAAGTTTTGGGCATAAATGCATGTCCAATACACGGAAGAGACGACTTTGAGCACGACCTTTATTAAACCATGTGATATGTTCGGCGTTACGATATGAAAGAAGATTGCCAGGACTTAATTATGTTAAATATCTCTTTCACGTTTCTAGGCAGAAATTAAAGAACGAAAAAAAAAAAAATTGTTCACGTGTTTTTTGTTTTGTACCAGCTCACGTATGCTACATCGACCAGCTGGTTCTTTTCCAAAATTAAAGTTGAACGTGGATATTCAATGGCTATATATCTATACCACTGTTGAGCCGATCGAGGGTAGCCCACGAAGGAAACCCTGAAACAGGCTGCTGACAGCAAATGGGAAATTTAATTAGGTTACATCATTATATAATAATTGACAAACTAAGCACCCACCAGAATCTTAAGATATTCATGAATAAAGTAGAATTTATAAATCTCATCCACTTTACGATTGAGTTTTAGTTAAGCTTATCGATTTTTTAATTTTTAGCAACCCAGTGTAAATTATCTTATAGTAATTTACAGAATTGATCATATTTTCAAATTTATGAAAAATAATAATGATAAAACTATAACGAGTTCTAGCTGATAAAAATAATTGGATTATTTTTATGGAACCTTGATCCACCGTACATAGCTTTACTCAGGAGTTAAACCCATGTTCCATATAATGTGGGGCTTTCTGCATTTGGCGTATTATACAAAATTAATATAAAAATAAATGAGCATTATTATAAAAATTTATAGGGAAAAATATACTTTTCACCCATAAACTACCGGTATAGTGACACATTGCACCCCAAATTATAATCTTTAAGACATTGTAACCTCAAACTATCAATGTTAGACACTTTGCACCTTAAACTACCCACTTTGACATATTACATCATCCAACTACTAGTATTAAACACTTTACGCCCTCTATTTGACAATAATGCCCTTGAGAAATTAATGAATTGATAACAATATCTGCAAAATGGGTCAAGGGTGTTATTGAAATTTTAGTCTAAAAATTTGACAAAGTGTGCAAAGTGTCAAAAATTATTAGTTAGAGGATATAATGTGTCAAAACTAGTACTTACCGAGTGGAAAAAATTTCCGAATTGATAAGTGACATGCTGAGTAAGTTTGACACTACCTTCCATTCAAACACGCTTCCCTCCTCTACCAACTGGCCAATGTCACCCTCCCTTCTAAGTTGACGAGAATTGAACTCTTCCAAGCCTCAGAAAAAACATTATATGCGCAAATATTTCCAACAAATCCACTCGCACAAATCACAAATCACTCATCTTTAAAAGACTCAAGAACCAGGAGTATGACAGTTGCAGAGACGAAGAACGAGCTATCCCCCAAAGTAAACAGGATAACATCCAATTTCGACAAGGATCGTGATAGAGCAGAGCGGGTATAGGAAGCAGCGGTTGTTGGGGAAGGAGGAGGAGGAGATATTGGGTTGTCCAAGTTTTGTCTTCTTTCTATACCGTATTCAGAAAATGGGATTTGCTGCCAATAGCATAGGGAAGTACAAGCTTGGCCGGACAATTGGAGAAGGTATGTTCGCCAAGGTTAAGCTAGCCATTGACAGCACCAATGACCAGTGTGTTGCGGTCAAGATAATCGACAAGCACATGGTCATGGAAAACAATCTCAAGTACCAGGTATATTTCCATTTATTCTCTGTTCTCTTTTCTTCCCCCACCTTCATTGAAAGAATTCATTCCTAAAATCCAATTTGTTTTATTCTTTCTTATACGTAGTTTGAGATTTCTGTTTCAGGTACAAAGAGAAATAAGAACAATGAAGCTTCTGCATCACCCCAACATTGTACGAATACACGAGGTATATATATGTTTGAAAGTTTCGGATTCTGGTTTTGAACTCTGCTCTTTCTGAAAAATATCCTTCTTATTCTTGTTTCTGCTTCCAAATCCAAACCACAGGTTCTTGGCACGAAGACGAAAATCTACATCGTAATGGAATATGTATCGGGGGGACAACTCACAGACAAGATGGTGAGAATTATGAATTATCTATCTTCATCTGGGATCCGAACGTGATGTTTGGGGCAGCTTGTTTTAGAGCAGAATTCTAATCTCCCATAATCTTTTCACCTTAGTCTTATATCAAGAAGTTAGAAGAATGGGAAGCAAGAAAGCTTTTCCAGCAGTTGACTGATGCGGTGGATTATTGCCATAACAAAGGGGTATATCACAGGGATCTGAAGGTCGGTGAATCCAATGCCCTGTTAGCCAATTCTCTATTGTACAAGAGTACACAAAATACTAACTTGGATTTTGGCATCCGATGAACAGCCAGAGAACTTGCTTCTGGATCAGAGGGGAAACCTCAAAGTATCCGATTTTGGACTCAGTGCATTGCGGAAGGTAACAACCTTGAGATCCTCTTGTCCCCATAGTATGTTCCTTTTGTTTTATACACAGTTAAGTTCTTGGAACTCGACAAGTCCAATTGGTGTTAGGCTGAAATTCTGTTCACTTGCAGCCTGGCGACACTCTGACCACATCTTGTGGCTCCCCTAGCTATGTAGCACCTGAGGTAAGTAGTTGATGCTGCTAAGAATTGCATAACCAAACTCATATAAGCTCCTGTCCTAAGACCAGTGCTCCATTTCTTCCTGTACAGCTGCTTTTGAATAAGGGTTACGATGGAGCAGCTGCCGATGTTTGGTCTTGCGGGGTAATCCTTTTTGAAGTACTTGCCGGACGTCTTCCATTTGATGACAGTAGCCTGATGAACTTGTATAAGAAGGTAGCTTCAAATGTTAAACCTATAATTTATAAATTCCGTTTCTGATAAAAACTTTACCTTTTATCTGATGAGTATATTTGCACAAAGATATCCAGAGCAGAGTACACATTTCCACAATGGTTTACTGAAGACCAAAAGAAACTGCTCTCCAGAATATTGGATCCAAATCCTAAAAGGGTACTAGCCTTGGAACTCTGTCATGTCATAAAGATTTGCAGATTCTATTTAAAAAATTATAACTTGTCCCCTTTACTTCACCACCACAGCGAATAAGCATACCCGAGATCGTCGAAGATGGATGGTTTCAAAAGGATTATGTGCCTAGTTGTGGATATGAAATCAACGAGAAAATTCACTTGGACGATGTCAACGCGGCTTTTGATTCCATTGAGGTAAAAGCTTGTAGCATTAGAAATATAGAGAGTTTTCCGTTATGGATCTAACTATCTGAGCAGCAGGCGAATGCCACAGAGACGAAGATTCCCAAATCCTCAAGTTTCATAAATGCCTTTCAGCTGATAGCCATGTCACATGATCTCGATTTATCTGGTCTCTTTGAAGAGCAGGCAAGTCTAAATATAAGAATATTAGTCACCATCGTTAAAGCTTGCTTGCTTCATTCATTTAATCAAATTTTTTTTTTCAATCTAGGATGAAAACAAGCGGAAAACAATGTTCGGAGCCAAGCATACAATTAATGAAACAATACAGAAAATAGAAGCTGCGGCGACGGATGTGAGCTTGGCTGTAGAAAGAATGAAAAACTACAAGGTACAAGCTCCTTGATAGATTTTATAAAACCCCTCCTCCCCCTGCAGCCCAAAAAAATGATTATTTTCCGGCACTAATAATGACTACTCTGCACAATATCAGATAAAGATGCATCCGAAACAGAAGATGACTAGATGTTGTAGATCTTGCCTTGATATATCAGCAGAGGTAAATAATTGTCCTTTACTCTCCATGCAAGAATAGACATCACAGCCTCTCATCACCTTGAAAATTTTCAGGTTATAGAGGTTTCTCCCACTGATTGTGTAATTAAAATATCGAAATCTTCAGGGGAGCTGCACGTTTATCAAGAGGTATGATGGATAGATTCCTAAGCTTGTTTACGTCTGTGGATTAGACTTACCTAGTGAACTAATCCCATGTTAATTATCAGTTCTGCAAAAGTTTATCAAGTCTGCTGATGGACAAATCGGGGCTCCCATCAAAAATGGAAGAGCCAGAAGAAGTCACAGTCTCAGTTAGCAACAAAAATATCCAAGAGAGTGGATGGTAAGGGGAAACCAAGTCTGCAAGTGTCATTATAGAAATAGATTGCTTCTGCCTTCAACTAATAATATTCAATCGTTATATGCAGCTCTGAAGACACAAATTGCAAAGGCAATAAAGATCCCCGTGGGTATGCATCCTCTTGATGAATCGCTCGTCTGTGTCTCCAACATTCTTCACCCAGGTTCCTTATGGATTCTAAGAGGACGATGTGAAGCTCTTCACAGGAAACCAGAGTTTGCAAGTGAAGGTTTCCGAGGGGGCGAGGAGATACTGTACGTGGTTAAGGCTTTGATTTATCCACCAGAAAGCCAAACCTACGGTTTCCACAGAGCTATTTGCTTGTTCAAACTGTTTGTTTCATCTATCACGAAAATGTCTTAGATTCTTACTCAAAGATGTATACTGCCGATTGAAATCCTTCATTTTATATGTCTATACTGTATAATTAATGAGAGAGAACAAATTTTAGCCGCCTCTATTTGATATCCTTCGCCTATCAATGTCCACTGCATCTATCACAACCATATTTAGCGAGTGGGTGAGAGTTTGAATTCTACTACCTGCGTAAGAAATTTTCTTTTGCTCTTTCTGTTGGGCTAGGTCAGTCAAAACCCATTATTAAAAGGTCGAATGCAACAAATTTCTCTCTAAGAGAGAAAATAAAAAAACCAGTTCAGCAGTACCTTTCAAGTATAAGAGAACGCTTCAGTTTGTATATTCGGCGGAGTCAGGTCGCTGACGAAAGGACCATACTCCACCACAGTAGAAATTTCACGTTATTGTGGAATTCAACGCCTCCATGGTCCAATATGCGAGTCTCTGACTTGATACTCTACTGGAAAATTGAAATGGCCCGTACACCATGTTCGAGCCCAAGACCACCAGATATCCTTTTATACTTTTTGAACTCAAAAACATTCAAAATTTTAGGCTGCCCGTATTTGAGCTCCCACGAATACGATAACTTGGATATTTCAGAGGACAAATACAATCTTGGGTGCTGCTTCATTGCACCGCAAGTCACTAGTGTATCCCGAAACACAATAACGCTGACAACATAAGCTAACAAGAGAGACGTATCCCGAAACACAATACCGTTTACAACATACATAAGATCATACGAAAGCCGATGTTTAGAAATGAAAATGTCACACACTTCAGTGCGTTGAGATAGCGCTCTTGGCATCTATAACCAGGGGCGGCTTAGAGCGTAGGCGGTGAGGCAACCGACCTTATAAAATTAAAATTGAGAAAAATTATAATTCAATGAAAGGCATATAAAATAAAAACATCTTAAAAAATAGTTTATAAAATTGAAATTGCAAAATAAAAAACCTGAGCATCTAGAAACTAGCACTAGTAATAACAACAGTCTAATTAACTCTAGTTATTAGCTTTTAATATCTCTTTTTCTCAATAGTAGCACTACTCCAGGGCCGGCTCAAGGGTAAGGCAACTTAGGCGGTGGCCTAAGGCCTCACCCTGAACAAGGCCCCATAAAGACTAAATATAATTTTTTATTTTTTTATTTTTTTTTTGTATTGTAGATGACCTAAAAATAAAAAAACAACTTAGCTAAGAAAAAAATGGCAAGATGCAATATTTTCATATATATTTTTATCATAAGTGCACTAATATATTTCTTTCAGGCCTCCAAATTCATTTTTAGATATTTCTAAACTTTGCTCAAAGAGAAAAAATGCCTTATAAATTTCTTAATTGTTCATGGGGGCCTCATAAAAAACAATTAATGAGACCTTTAAATATTTTATATTAAATTTAATAATTTTTAAATATTTTAAATTAAATTTTAAATTAAATTTTATATTAAAAAAAGCCTAATAATTTATTTTGCCTTAGGCCCCATTTGGTTTGAGCCGGCCCTGCACTACTCTCTACAAATTCTTCTCCTACATAGCTCCAACTACTTACTCTATTTCTAATTAACTCAAGTTCTTAAAAATTAAAAAATTAAAATTCATTTTTAACCAAGTGTGTAGTGGCACATTAATGTCTAATTAGAGAATTGTTAGTTTTTGCTAGGCAGCAAAACAATCACACAACCTTTTTTTTTGTTCTTTTGTATTTACAGATAGCTGTCTCAATATAGATTAACAGTTTAACAATTTTATCTATAAAAAATTAACTAAACTTGAATTCAAAAGTTTAATTTGAAATTTTATATCTAAAAAGACGAGCAAATTTATAGTTTAATTTTAAATTTATTAATTTTTATTTTTCAAACAAAAATACCTCATTTTTATCACTTGTCTAACGCCCACAAAAAATGTTGAGCCGCCCCTGTCCATAACCTGTCCACTTTGTATCTTGGAATAAGGTTAATAAAGAATTCTAGGAACCGCGCGCTAGGCCTAAGAAACTTGCTCCCACCTCAAAATATGCAGCACTATTTGCTCAATGTCAAGTTGAATCTCCAGAGTCCAGGGTATCGAAGCATTATTTCAGCGAACAAAATCAAAAGAGCTACAAAAATCCAGTGTGCAAACCGCAAGAGTGCGAAGAAAAGAGGAAAAGAAAATACTGCATCACGATACACCTGCTTCCAAGGGTGCAAACTGCAAGAGAATGGCATACTTCTCAACCCGTACTAATAAACAAACTCATTACTGGACTGCACCAAGACCCATAAATGAAAATGCACAATCTAGATTGGACTCATCCATAAATAAAACAACACATAAGTTCACAACCAACGATCACGCAAGTGTAGAAACACTGAAAGACCTTTAAACCTTGAAAAGAGAATGTGTAAATTACTGTACAGACTGTATAGCATACATTCGGTTCATTTAGCACGGTGATACTAAGCATAGTTCCCATGTCCACCACTGAGGTTTTAATACAACCCTGCGAACCCTTGTCATTGAAGCTCTATTTTCATTAATTGATAAATTAAAGTACAGGTAAGGCTAAAAATGAAAACCTAAATTTTTTTACATAAAATATGCAAACAAAGCAACCTATAAGATATAAGAAGCAGCAATTCCATAAACTTCCCAATCTCTTCGAAGTGAGCCGAAACATACACCACCAGATCTCCAATGTGACCATGTGCAAGCTACTCAAGACCTGGATGCGATCTAAACAATCGCCAGATCATGAACTCAAAACTTGCAGAGAGACTAGAGAAGGAAGTTATCGATCATATGGAAAACCACAGCAGCACCATCTGAATTTAGCCAATAGCTCTGCACCTGAAAGCATAAGTATAGAAGAATAAAACAATAGTTAGATGAGTACTTTGACCATATTTTAGGTACCAACTTGAAGAAGAACAAGAAGACTGTTCTGAACATGAGTCCAAAGAATAACACAACTTCAAGAAGTAGAACAAGAACAAGAACAAGAACAAGAACAAGATGAGTCTAAAGAAAAATACAACTTGAAGAAAGTGATGTTACTTTTCAGATTAGAGAGAACCAATTTTGATACGGAACTCACCTGAATGGTATTGTGAGCAATATATCGCTGTGTACTCTTATGAAAGCTAACATCCACACGTTCCCAAGGCACCTGAGTGAGACCTCTGATCATTTCCTCTACACGTAGGAACGAAAAATGCTCATAAGAACCAGAGGATGAAATGCAAAAGACAAATTACAAGAGAGACACGAAACAAGCAAAGAATAGGCTCCAACTTTTGAGCATTCAGTGCTGTGTACATTCTCAGAAAATAAGAATGTTCTGCCAACAACAGACTGAAAATATCAGAGTTTACACAAACCTTCTAAGGCAGTTGTTTGGTCTCCAACAGTTAAAGATTCTTTATTATGAATGTCATCCATAGGTTCTCGCTCAACATATACGATATGTGGATATCTCTCATCTGCTACAAGATGATTGGACTGGAAATAACAAAGAAACCAACATTATCATTTGCTTTTACTCTCTAAGACATGCATATCTAACCTCAAATATACATAATACCAAAACTAAAACCTAACCTTTGGAAGTTCACTTTGACGCCGGATGGATGATGTTCTCCAGCCAACCATATCTTTATGATAAGTGAAGATAAACAATTGGTCATGCAAAAAGCAAAGACAGAAACTTATTTTTACACAAAGCATAACTCTATAAAAGAGGATACGATCATAGTTTGCATTCGCATATGCCACCCGACGTTTGAATGCACGTAAAGCTGATCTACACAGGTCATTTTCCACATATTACCGATATTGCAATTATTAGAATTTAATTGTATGTGAGAACTCATAGCATTGTGGAAAAACTAACACTAACATGAATTTTAGGTCCTCATAGTCGTTAACCATTCGTAGGAGAAGAGGAGGTTTTCCATCATCATTGTCAGTAAGGAAGAGATGCTTCCCTGACCTCCCAACAACCAAGTGTGCAGTCTGAGATGCTCTTCTCTCGAGAAAAGGAAGACCACAGAGAATGGGGAGCTGTAAATGCAATAAAGAGAACATAATACAAGGACCAATGTACTGCCACGGTAATCCACTATCTAATACATAATCAATTGGACAAAACTGAAATTAACAGCATCATAACAGGAGGACTCTCTAACAATAGTATCGGAATAACAGATGATTACAACTTCATCACGGTGAAATTCAAGTAGTTGTCAATATATTTCACTTATCGACATACCAACAAGCATGTATCGCTTTCTTCCAAGGAAGCTATACAAAATATATCATATATAAAAAAACATCACCTATTAACAAATGTCTTAAGTTTCCCTGTAAGGATTTCAGCTTAATGTTTTGCATATTTCCCCATGAAACAGGAATCAAATAGTAAATATGTGATCAACAGGTAGATAAAATGTTAAGCATGTATCTATGATGGTGCTAAAAATTGACCATAAGCATGCTGAACCTGCCTGTTTATGTCCCCTTGAACCAAGATGTGGTGTCGCAAATGTTATAAAGTTCATGGGTTCCAATCCAGCAATTTTAGCTTCATGAGGCGGCTGATGGCCTGGTACCATCTGATTTTTGTGCTCTTCACTTAATGAGTTTCCGGTACGACCTGCAGGTTCAAGTTTTGAAGAATGTTCATACAACCTCCCGATGGCATACCTTGCAATAAGGCCCCCTAAAGAGTGTGCCACAAAAGAGATCTTCCGCACCTCAGGCCTATGTCTCACAACAGCCAACACCTGCATCAGACAGTGATTTGCAACTCAAGATTCATCTTGGAAAGATATTCCCCATTCAGTAACTGTTACTATCACTAAACAACAACAACCCTGCAAAGTTCAGGCAAGAGAAGTTTGATACATCAATTATTCCTAGACATGAGATCATAATGTTATTACCAAATACCTCTTCAGCCAGCCTCTCACCGGTCAAGTCAACCCCATCAAATGTCAATTTCGAAGAATTGCATTCGCTGCCTGCTTGAAAGATATCCAGTGGAAAGCAAGTTTGTTCTTAGTCAACAAAGAAGTACACACTCAAAGCCATTGAAAAGCATACAAGAAGGCAAGAATTTGCAGACTTCAGAAGGCTCAGTAATGAAAATCTTTTACACTGATTCCAAAAATAAATCAACTAGCTCCAACATTCCTGAGCGAAAAAACCAGATGAGTATGTCTTTTAATGAAGTAACTAGTCACTCTGATATAATCCTAGACCCAACTAAATATAAATTATTCAAGACTTTGGGCAAGTTAACCGAATCATCTTTTACAATATTTACCTGAGCTTAGCCATGCTTCTTAAGTAAATTCCAGTTTCTTTATAAATTTGACAGAAGCATCCCATAATTTGGAGTTTCTTTTTCCATAAAATTTCCAAATTTTTGTCAAAGTCAACCAAATTTCTGAACCTATTGCCAAATAATTTTTTTTGTAAATAATTCAACATGATTCCATTGCAAACATTGGTTTTATTGGGCAGAAATCTATGTGACCTTCTGATTAACATAATGCTCAAAAGTGGAATGGTTGTTAATTCTCTTTCTTTGTGTATGGAGCCAGTTTGTGTAGACATATCAAGTCATCACCCAAATGGCATGTTACATGTTACTCCATCATGTAAAGTTTGTGTTGGGTAATGCAGCATACAGCATAAGAGTGCAGAGTGAAGTGTTGATGATGCCACTAAAACAAGGAAATAACTCTACCACCATGGTCAAATTGGAAGTATAATAAATTTAGCCCCATCTACAGGTAGAAAACTATAACTACGTTGATGCGGATCTAAGAGTATATATATATATTTTTTAATAACGTGGAAATCCCCCAAAGCCGGACCCGTTTGGCTCAACCCTGAAGTACAAACCATGGTCCACTGGACCGACCCCACAACCTAGGGAGCAGATAAGTCAAGAACTCGCCCAGCAACAGGAAAATCCATCCCACAGCCTTGAGACTCGAACTTGGTACGTCGAGCCCCAAGGAGGATGTCCCTCCTAACCACTGAGAGTATGTACTCTCTTAAGCATAAATCAAATGAGAATCTACTCTCTTAAGCATCCTATCAGCTACTTATGATTGGCATACAGGACTCAGATATTTAATTAGCCTCTGATTGTACTTTTAAGAGAGCTTTAATGTGCAGGGGAAGCAGGATCCACATGTGATGGAGAGAACTCACGGTGCACAATTACTTTATCAGGAAGTTTCTTCACAAACTGCTCTGCAGCATATCTCCAATCTGCGGCACTGAGAACAGGAAAAAACTTTATTAAAGTATTTGTATGAAAAAACACTTGTGATTCTGGTGTGAAGATTATCCAACAGAAGAAGGAACATCATATGCCTACAAATGTGAGGCAGACTATTGATAAGATCAGGAAGACAAAGAAGGGCTCGGATAATAACATTAACCAGAGGGCACAAGCCATCACACTGAATTAGTGAGAGTAGGCCAAGGGCAGGTTAAGTGCATCAACGAGCGTAAGTCACTTAGAAAAGGAAGACTTCAGAACCGAGTGATATGACACAACCACCTTCTATCAGCAAACCAAGCAGACACAGAGCTGTGTATCTTCTGTATTTACACCTCTGGAAATAAATGCAAATAATTAACAGAAAATATCACTGCCTAACAAAACGAGACCAAGTTTGTCTCACTGACCGACTTTGACAACTTATGTACCAATATGAGTGAATATTGTAGGCATATATTGTACACCTGCTAAATGGACTAGCATCAAAGGCAAAACTATCCAGGAGAACAGGACGAAGAACACAAATAAAGGAACACAGTCAGCTATATTCAAGTTTTATTGTGAAAATAATTGCCAAAGTATGTTTAATCTACAACTTTGTGGTTTGGGTTCCTTTCTCCCCGTTTTGTCTATGAGGCATACTATTCAGCTCTCACATTAAAATGAAATGCTCTTTAGCCCTAAGGTCCGTTACTGGCACACAACAATTGCCACGAAGCACCAAAATTTTAACAACTCAAAATCACCCTCCATGTCCCACAGACACACCCACAATCCTCGTATGCGGACAAGGATTTCATCCTAATAAGGAATTACCTAATGTGTCCTAACAGGCCATTGGATGGATGACAACACATTAATGAATTCATCCAATGGTCTGTATTAATGACAACACATTAATGAATCAATTAAGATTTTTTTTTTTTGTATTTTTTTAACATCTAATACGGACCATTGGATGGATTCATTAATGTGTTGTCATCCATCCAACGGACATATCAGGTAATTCCCTCGGAATCCTTCTCCCTCGTATGCTTCTCTAGCCGCATCGAAAAAGCAAGCTTTCAAATAGAGCCCATTACTTCGCACTCAAATTTCCAGTATTTCACAAAATTTTCCTCAAAAGGAATAAACGAAAAGAAGAAGAAGAAGAATCTTTATACACCTCCCGACGAGACCATTAACCATGATGACAAGATGGTCCGGAACAGCCCTTGGCGAGGCATCGAAAAAGTTCTGACCGCCGCTATCGTCCTCAATCTTCAACACGCCCTTGCCCTGGTTGTTCCTGAGGCAGCACCCACCCATCTTGCTCGAGCTCGCGGACAGCGCGAGCGGCATCCGGGTCGAGAATCGGAACCCTAATGTGAAGAGGAAGGCCAATTCGCGGCGGATCGGATTATAAAATGAGGGGGCCAGGGAAAACGACGCGGTTCGGAGCGGAGGAGCGGCGGCAATCATGGGATAGAGAAAATAAGGTGGCGAGGATATGAAAGTAAAAAAGGGGGAAAAAGGTGCAATCGGATGGAGAAGTGAGTAAGAAGATTCTGTGGGAGTGGAAAAAAGCAACAGTCATGGAAGGAAGCGCGGAGAATAACAGCTTGTTTTTTTTTTCTGAGCAAAAATAATACTTCGTTAACCAAGCCGCCAAAAGCGGTTGCATAGTCAAAATAATACAGTTAAACAAACTGAAAGAACTTTCCCTCTTCTTCGGCTGTTGATATTTGACGGTTACATTTTCCTAAAACTGGTCCGTAAAGACTTTTCAGCCCGACCTTCCACTGTCATAAATCAGACACGTGATTTTATCTTATGATCAACTAAAATCCGACTACCGTAGGTGTTATTACTGTCAAAATTTTGAAATATTAAAATTCTGAATAGAGATAATTTAAATAATTTTTTTTATATTTATTTAAAATAAAAAATTATTTATTAAGAAGAAAAAAAATTGAGCATCCCAAATTTTTACTCGAACAATATTACTTAGGTTGTGTTTGTGTTGTAATATTTTTGGTATAAAAATATGTGTTGGTATTGGGTTTAGTGAAAAGGTGAAGAGAGGTAATTTTTTATAGTTTTTGTAATTTTTTTTATATTTTTTTATGGGTGAGAGAGAGATTATATTGGAGTATTTTATTAAGAGAGAGATAAAATTTTGGAGGAAGTTAACTTTGCAAACGCAGCCTATATATTTTCAAAAATAGCGTCCTAGAAAATTTGGAGAAAGATTTTAATTGTTCTAAACTGGGTTGGGCCGTCGAAGCCCGGTTTTGTTTTGATTTCCCATATGTGGCTGACACGTGTGACAAGAGTGACATCCCCGAAATTCAATTCTTCAGAACTGACGTTAACCATTCTTCTTTACATAGCCGAATTGCCAGGAACGAAGCTCTAAATTGCCAAGAAAAAAAAACGAATTGCCAGGAATGAAGCTTCATATTGCCGCTTTAGAAAGGCTAAACCACCACGCCTTTGTTTTGTGTCTTTCTGGGTGATTTTTGCCGTCTACTTGTAGGACTCCCTGGATGATAAAATCCAATCTAACATGTTCACATGTGTTACTAACATCACATATTGAACTCTAGAATGTACCACGGTGGGCACCAATGTCCCCTAATACCAACAACGAAGAGTTCACGGGAACAACAATTTCTAGTTCACGAGATGCCCTTCGCTGCTAGATTATACCATGCCCACGAGCCATCGTAGCGCTTCCATGGCACCCTCCGACAAATACTAGAGGTGGACTCCCGTACCATCTATCAAAGCTTGCGCGTGCTTCGCACTCTACGTACCGGGGGAAGCCTGAACGTATAACCTTTCAGCGCCTCCTCTTTCGCCGTCTTCTCGAGCATCTCTTCACGAAATGTGTATAAGAATTAGGCATCTGTTGTTCCGTGAGACAAATACAAAGCACCCAAGACTAATTGGCTCCCTAGTCCCTCCATCCAAGAAAAAATGAGACACCATTTGCTTCTCTTCCTGTTCCTGATCTTCATCATCACTCTCAATAGCGACAATCATTTAGTCACTTCAGAATCTTCTGCAGCAACCAAAACGCCCGCGCGCGCGAAAAAGCCAGAAAACGATACCATATACCAAGTCTCTAAGCAACTATGCTGGGGTTGCGCTGGGGAATCACTGCAATTCTTGTATGGGCACAACTTAGTCAGGGCATACAAGTGGGAGCTACCACTGATGTGGGATTCGCAGCTTGAAAACTACGCAAGATGGTGGGCTGGCCAAAGAAAAGCGGACTGCAAGTTACAGCATTCTTTCCCGGAGGGGGGATTCAAGCTAGGAGAAAACATATACTGGGGCAGTGGCTCGACGTGGACTCCAATGGATGCGGTGAATGTGTGGGCCGGTGAAGAGAAGTACTATACATATGTGACGAACACGTGCGAGGCCGGTCAAATGTGCGGCCACTACACGCAAATTGTGTGGAGGAATACGAGAAGGATCGGTTGTGCTCGCGTTGTTTGTGACAGTGGAGATGTGTTTATGACATGTAATTATGATCCGCCAGGCAATTACGTTGGCGAGCGACCGTATTGATTTGAGCACCTGAGTCTGCTTTCCCAGAGATGCACGTCTCTTCCTGTAAATAAAATCACGTCTCCAGCTTGTAGAAGTACTGCAATATTGTCCATGTGTATTAAGGTCAAGGATGTAGCTTCGATTGTGGGGGCGGCGGTATCTACACATATTATGTAACAGTTTGTCGGAAAGCAACCTAAATGTTCGCTCTAAAATATTATTGTAAACAAATAATTAATTTGTGTACGTATTACGCTTGAAATATTGGCAGCTTTCTGCTGAAAAGAATATTTATTTTTCGTCCCATTAATCCCTCTCTAGGAGTGAATTGTTTATTCAAGAAGAGTAACTCTTGAAACTAAGCCAGCAGGCAACACCGAAGTAAGCCTAACAGCTACGTACGTAATATATTATTATGGTCAGGAACCCAGTAAACCAACTGAACTGTGATCAGAAAGAAAAAAAAAAAGGAACCGACTGGGGCTGCGTTTGTCACTAAAATTTTACCCAAAATTTTATCTCTCTCCTAATAAAATACTCCAATATAATCTCTCTCTCTTCCATAAAAAAATATAAAAAATTACAAAAACTATAAAATATTACCTCTCTCTTCACTTTTTCACTAAACCCAATACCAACACTAAACTCAATACCAAAAATTTTACCACACAAACCCACCCTGAACTGATGGGAGTAAAAAATTCTCCAGGCTTGTTTGCACGAAGACCCAGCCCGTAGAAAAAGGTATTTTGGGCCTGTATTGTCCTTTTTGAAAGGGCAGGCCTGTCAGCATTAATTGGGATATAAGTCCGGGGGAAATCCCATTCTCACCCACCCCGCGGCCCATCAACCTCTCGACCTTGGGAAGGACGAGTTGCCTACTAAAGGAAAAGGCGAGAAAGGGCATCCCTATTAATGACATGTCCCATCGGCTCTGAAGATGACTATAAGAGAGGCGATCATCATCATCTCCGTTGATTGAGGTTTTTCTTTTTTTGGCCAAAAGTTATATAACATATCATACCACTCACGGCCGCTTAAGGAGGGTCACTCTCCTAAAAAATCCAAGGCAGCCTATCACGACAACCACAAAGTTCGAGAAAGTATCCCTTTAATTGAGAGGAGACAGCCTATTGACAAAATGAGTGTGCAACAACATTCATACTCCTAAGAACAAACATACACAAGAACTCAGGAAACACATTTAAATGAGACTTAATACAAGAGACCACATATTCAATCTTCTAAGGGCATCTCTAGAGGTCACGGTTGACAACATCAATTACAATGAGGGAATCACTCTCCAAAATGGCTGTTGACAATGCACGTTGAGCAGCCACCTGCACTCCCAACCAAGCAGCCTCTGCCTCCCCGATAGTGGGATCCACCACATGAAGCCTTTTGGCTTCTGCATGTAAAATGAAACCATTATGATCACTACAAATACAAGCTGCCATTGAGAAGGAATCACGTACTGCTACATCGACATTAAGTTTGATGACACCTGCGGGTGGAAGTTGCCATGACAAAAATGTATCATTGAGTGTAAGGCCTAGACATCCAAATGTTGTAAACATAACTATCTAAGATGTTGTGACAATCGCCAAGGGTCCACGCAAACAGCTCCGTGAACCACTTTATTGCGCTCAAACCAAAGCATATCCATGACCAACATAGCATAGAGTTGAAAATGGTGTTGTTGCATAACTCGCGGGATGCCCAGAAGCTGAGGTTTCAAGATAACAAAAATCCATTTAGTTACAGGAAAGCCAACAAATTGTTGGAAATCAATGCGCCAAGGAGCAGTCAACCAAAAAGTTCTACCATAAGGACATATACAAGACAAAGACAATTATCTGGTTGTTGTAGAGCTCTTTCACAGTATGAAACACAAATCAGGGCGCACAGGTTGGATGACCATTAAGGGGGATATGTCAAAGGCATATGATCGTGTTGAGTGGGCCTTTCTCTTCATTGTCATGCATAACTTCGGATTTGCCCCACAATGGATTTCTTGGATAGAGAAATGTATTACTACCCCTAATTTCTCTATTCTGCTATAGGGTAGTCCATTTGGGCAATTCAAAGCTTCTAGGGAGACCCACTCTCCCCGTTCTATTTCTTTTGCTAGCATTAGTCTTATCTCGTCTTATTTTACAAGCGGAAAGCTAAATCTTGATCAAGGGCATCAAATTAAATTCTACGGCTCCATCTATTACTCACTTGTTCTTTGCTGATGATGTGCTCTTTTTCTCACGAGCTTCACCACAAGATGCAGCAACCTTGCATGTTTAGATAAATATACGACATGGTCTGGCCATCTCCTTAATCGCACCAAGTCAGCGGTGTATTTCAGTCGTAATGTTGGAGCGTAGTTGACTATACGCTCAGCTGAGTTGCTCCAGTTATCACGGATGCCAGCTCGAATGCGTCATCTCGGTCTTCCACTTATTTTTCCTAGAGCAAAATCGAGGGTGTTAGATGATCTATGGGATCACATTCTCCAACGTATCTTGGGTTGGAAGGCCAAACTATTATCACAAGCTAGGAGAACTACTTTACTTTCTTCGGTGGCTACTACTATGCCTTCCTACTATATGAGCTCCTTGTTGTTTCATGTTACCTGGTGTGCTTCCATTAATAAGTATTTGAAGAACTTTTGGTAGGGCTTTGATCCACATAGGCAACACCATCTAACCTTTAAATCGTGGCAATCAATGCGTCTTCCGAAGGCGTTGGGAGGACTGGGATAAGTTCCATGGATAGAATGAATATTGCTATGTTGGGGCGACTTGGGTGGATGCTACTCATTGATTCTCCTTCCATATGGGTGACACTCGGTCGTGCTAAATATTTGTGGCAAGCTACGTTATGGGATGCACCTAGACCCCGGAGAGCCACTTGGGTGTGTCAAGGTATTCTCGGTTTATTAAGTTATCTGCGTCTTGGCGCGTGTCGCCAAATTTGTAATGGAGAGGCAACTCAGATATGGCAGAATCCATGGGTCATTGGATTTCATGAATTTTCCCCTAGACCTTGGTTGCTTGAAGCACTGGCAACACCATTGGAGTATGTTAGCTCTCTAATATCCCCGATTACCCGCCAATGGGATCGCCACTTACTCCACCAATGCTTTGATCAAGAAACTATCAGTAATATATTGCGACTTCCACTCCATCTTAATGCTACGGAGGATAGATGGATTTGGGTGTTGGACAACTCAGGTAAGTATACCACCAAATCTATGTATAATCATTTAGTTCCTCCATTCAATGATTAAGCTAGCCCTCTTACTGTGCAACAATGGAAGGAGTTATAGCGGCTCAAAATTAATGCTCGTTTGTGTTTGTTTTTGTGGAAAATTGCATGAAACATATTACCCACACGTATTCGAGTAGCATCCATTCTTGAGCCTTCTTGATAGAAGAAAAGAAACAAAGATCACACTCAACCGTCAATTATCGACCCTCTCCCCCACCTCAAGTTAGAGGGGAATATTCACAATAAACACTGAGTACCCCACTCCCATTGGAAGAAAGTGGCCCAAATGAGCTGTGCGAACGTTCAGAGAGAACGTTCGCACAACTAATGTGAAGGGATGGACTGTACTGGGTATGACGATTTTGAATTTCGTCAGTATACACCAAAACGTTTGGACGGGTTAATAAACCGTTCGAACGGTTTTGAGTGACAAAATACGAAAATCGTCACCCAAAACATTCGCTGACGAGCTTTACGTGACAACCCGGTTTTGTCACCCAAAACTTTAGGTGACGAAATTTGTACTTTGGGTGCAAAGTGTTTTTTTTTATAGTGCGTCTCTGGGGACAAGTGAAGCAAATATTTTATTTTCAGCCAAGTATTGGGCAGAGCAGACGGATATAGATGTAATGCTAAAAGTCCTCTAGATCGAACCTAAACGCTAAAGGCGTAGAGCCGTGAAGGAACTCAAACCTCAAGGCTCAGGCCAGTAGCATGAAGGATGGCACATGGGAATGGGGCCGGTGCTCATTGTACATGAAATTGGCTGCAGCTAGCTGTAATGCATAGAAATCGAAAAACAAAGCGACATGAGTAGTACCGACCGTATTGCTATACATTTGTGGCTCAAAACCACCATAACCCTCATAGAGACACAGTAGCTACCGCGTTGTTTGCTTGATCGCCTAATCTAGAAATCAGTATGGCATTTCGCCAATATAGTTTCCAGGAGGGTCGTAGTTGCAAGTTATGAACACCCCTTTACCACCAAGACAATTCACCCTGGCGCACCCAACTTTGGTCGTCGTGCTCCATACTATCTGAGTATAATGCCCGCACATCTGTCCACGGGCGCACGAAATAGACAGGTAATTGTACCACTTGCGCTCTGAAAGCCATGCCGCGACTGCCTGATAGGGTGTCCAGCGGCTGCCACTTCCCCAGAAGATGTTCTCGCCGTAAGGCCCATTAGAGTGCTGCAAAGCACAGTCAGAGCGCCTTTGCTTGGCGTACCATCGTGCATAGCGTGCCACTTTTGCATCCCACGCCAATTTCGGCAGTCCAAGGGCCTTCCGCGCAGCATTGTGAGGAGCCAAAAATTGATCATCTAGGCTTAGGCTCTGGATATTCTTTGTGATGGCATGGGTGCTCGAGATTAAGAGGAGGGAAATGGTGATGAAGCGCAACCAAGTACGCATTTGCAGAAATTCGGAAGGTTTCATCAGGGACTTCAGAGGGTTCCTCGCAAGGCACTCAAAACAGCTACAATTTAGAAGCTGAGAGTAGTTGAATTGGGATATAAAGCGTCTAACTCTGGGGTGGCACCCATGTTCCGATAAAACCAAACTATAACCCCTGGACTACCCGCAGAAGTACTTTCGGAAAGCAAGAGGAAAAAATCACTTGCTCGTTTCTTTATCATCAAGAGTTACTAGCACATTTGATTGAATCTGGCGCTGAGATCATTTCTTGAATTGAAGAAATTTAAATGCATTGTCATGGAGCTGATTTTTGAAGCCACGGTAATGGAGGCAGGGCAGGGCATGGTGGCCATAATCCTATGGCAGAGGAAGCACTTCTGGACTCTGGTAATGGAGAGTAGGCCTGTCGGATGAACCAGGAGGTCGAGATGGGTCAGAGTGGGCCCATAAAAAACCCAACCTCTTAAGGATAGTAAGGAGGGAAAGTGGCCTTTCTTGTACTTTACCAGCTATTTTGTACTGTTCCCCACTAATTATCATAAAATTTCAATGTTGCCTTGAAAAAAAAAAAAGCGAGGGAAAGAGGCCACATCATTTATTGATACAAACGTGGAATTTAATTTCTATGGCACTACGAGTTTGATCCTCTGCAGACTGCACTTAGAAATTGGGTGGAATAACTCTTTACAGAACAAACTGGTTGAAGCGCTTAGCTTATCCCTTTTTTTTTAAATATATATATATATATATATATATATATATATATATAAGCTTTATCCCTTTGAAAGCACTTGACCCACAGTTACACCACGCAGCCCGCCTTCTTGTTCTTGTTAAGTTTCTCGGTGCGTTTATTCAGCTTATTACATCACCTCGATTGCCATCTCTTCTGCCCCATGCTCACTTATATAGTTGCCCTTAATAAAGCTACCCTCGCTTGCTTTCCCCAAATGACCAAGGTCATTAATGGTGTAAATCATGCCTCTATCCTTAGGGTAATTTCAACGTGTGATACGGGGCCGGTTCTCATTTTTGCCGTGGGCAGTGCTTTTGACGGTAGGGGCAGTTTCCACCGCTACGATAAAATAAAATAAAAAATCATACTAGCCATCCGAGAGGGGGGCGCCATGTGGGGCGCAGAAAATGGGGGAGGCCGGGGTAGAAAAATTCCCCCCCCCCCCCCCTACGTTTGGTTGTTTGGAAGGATTTAGAAGTACCAATTAACAGTGGTTACTTTCAGATGTTGTTCAAAATAATGAACAATTAAAAGAAAATATTTTATAAATACAAGCTTCTGTGAAAAATTTGTATTTTAAAGATAAAAGAACTCCCAACTATACCTTAGAACCAGACTGGGATAAATTTGCAGCTAGATTAAGCTTTCATATTCCCAGAGAATTAACACCTGATCTTAGGTTACAAATACCAAGATAGATTAATATTGATCGAGGACAGTCAAGTGGTACAAAACCAGAAAAACAAAACGAAGAACCCATAGGAGTGACATGTTGAAGATTGGCACCCCTCCCCTTAGGGAGGGATCGATCCGGAGTTGACCCCCGCTAGAAGCAGGCTTGGCCTGCTCCCCCACCCCATTACCTAGAAAAAAACATGCATGTTGAAGTTCCAATCATGCCATGCCAGCTGGAACAAATTATGAAAAAGAAAGTGTGCAATCAGCACAAATTTATCATCATTGTTTAGGAAAAGAAGAAATAATCTTTTCTCCTAATCAAGGAAAAAAGAAAAGCAATGTATGTTTTAGGACGTACAATTTAATTTTTGGGGGCTATAAACCATATACCCTTAATATTTTAATAGATACAGGAGCTACAATAAGCAGTTGTACATCTCATGCTATTCCATCTGAAAAATGGATTTCAATGAAACATCCAATTTTAGTAAGAGCAATAGATGGTAAAGAAACCAAAATTGATTTGAAAGCCAAAAAGGTTGCAGTTTGGTTAAATGGAATGAAATTAATTTATAATTCCAAAAATTCTCTGCTTTCCTAATATGCATGGTGATTTCCTAGTTGGTAATAATTTCTTATCACTGTCATATCAATCATACTCATATTCATCTAACTCTAAACAAAGAGTTAGTTGAAATCCTTGTGCTTACAGAACATAAGCATAAGTGTACCCCTGCGTTTTCGCCTCCGAAGCGTGGTGTAGGAATTTATATATATACTTGAAGAAACTCATAGGGTCTATAGGATTTTAGAAGAAAACTTTAGTGAAAATCCTTTAAAGTTATGGTCTAAAAACCTAGATTTTGTAGCCTAAAATTAAGGGACCATAATATTATTATTAGAGTCAAACCCAGGGTCTATATATACAAGACAAGATATAGAAGAATTTGATACACAAATCAAAGAACTTCTAGAAAAGGGACTTATAGAAAACACTACATGAAGTCCACATTCAAGTCCTGCTTTTATGGTAAGAAACCATTCAGAACAAAAAAAAAAGAGGCAAGGCCCGAATGATAATGAACTATAAACGGCTAAATGAAAATTTAGGATTCGATGGATATTTTATCCCCTCGAAAGGATGTTTTAGTTAACCGGGCTAAAGGATAAAAAATCTTTAATAAATTTGATTGCAAGTCAGGGTATTGGTAGATACAGTTAACTGAAGAATCAAAGCCCCTTACAGCTAGCTTTTAGTACACCACTGGACATTACCAGTGAAAAGTAATGCCTTTTCGTCTAAATACTGCACCACAAATCTTTCAAAGATGGATGGACAGTATATTTAAACATATTAAAGATTTTTGTATAGTATATATTGATGATATTCTTGTCTTCTCAAAAACGTACAGAAGAAGAACATAAGAAACACCTAAAAATTGTATGTGAAAAATTCCAACAAAATGGAATTATATGAAAAAGACAAAATTGAATTTTTGGGATTAATTTTAATCCATTCAGGTTTGAAATTACAAGATCATATTATTACAAAAGTAAAAGAATTTCCAGAAGTTTTGCATGATTAAAAACAACTTCAACAATTTCTTGGAATACTTAGTTATGGAAGAAATTTTATAAAAGGATTATCTAAAAAAGAGCTACCTTTATTGAAAAAACTTAGAAAAGATACCCCTTTTGACTGAAACGAACGTCGTTCAGTCAAATCAAGAAATAAAGTTCCATAAGTTTATTTTCCTAACTCAGGAGATAACTTATTCTTGAAACAGATATGCCTATAGCTCCGACCAGTGTTGGGCATGTGTTCTTAAAGCAATCCCATTACAAAAATGGAAAAAAAGAAAAGATTGTAGAAAGAACAGAATCGGGAATTAGAGCTATAAAAGATCCAATTCCTAATATGCTTCAAAAAGAAGAATTAATTTTTGGATATAATTCTGGAAATTTTAAACCAAATGAACAAAATTATATTATTTTCGAAAAAGAGTTGTTAGCCATAATTAGCTATTAAAGCTTTTCATATTTATCTTGCCCCTCATGAGATTAATTTTTATACCAAAAAACAAATCCTCGAAGGAAGACACTTAAAATGGTTTAATTTTATTGCACAATATTCTTTTGATGTACAACATATCAAGAGTCCTACTAATATTATTGCTGATTTCTTGAGCAGAGAAAACCACTACACTAGTGGAGAAAAAGATAAAGCCCACACAACAACCTAATCAAGGTGGATGGATTACAATGGCTAAGAAAAACCTACCCAAGGTTTATTTAGTCTTCAGAGGATTCCAACCAGGGATCTATACTACATGGGAACATTGTCACGCTCAGATCAATAAATTCCAAGGAGCATGTTATAGATCCTTCACAAATATGGAAGAAGCTAAACAAGCATTCCATGTGTATTTTAGTCAATTTTCTACACCCCGTAAAAGATTTTCATAATCCTGGACTCCCCAGAGATTTATATGACGAATTGAATGGTGTGTGGAAAAGTTCTATTTTACAGTAAAAGGTAAAGTTTCGTCAACACATGGCTAAACTTTCCAGAAAAATTTTGGATCAAACTGAACAGCTAGAAAAAATGAGAAAACTTAATTTGTTCCGATTTGATCTTATAATAATAGATTAATTGGAACGAAGAAGTTAATATTTCTCGCATCCAAAGTCTTCTTATGCTCACAGTTTTAACGCAAATAAAAAATTTGACTCCTGAGCATACGAAGATTAAACGAATTTGTTTGTATACCAAAGCTCAACAAGAGCTACCAAAAGAAATTTTTCGGAAAGCAAAAATGGTTGAAGATCATGAAGATAGGATTACTAAAATCCTAACTGATGATTTGGAACACATCAACTTAAGTTCTAGGATTCCAAAGCTTTCTCTTTGCCTTCCAAAATGGGAAAAAAGTGATGAAGTGATAGAATGAGGAATAGCTAACATAGTTATTTTCCAAGGATATTCAGCAGATCAGTGGCAATGTTTTTCAGCCATGATCAAATTAACGTATGCTTGTTCATGTTTTACCCAACATGAAATGACATAAATATTACACGCTCTTGATTGAAAGTTCTATTGGATGACGGTACAAAGAAAAATTCTTTCAGCCATATCAGATCTGGTTTTTGAGAAAAACAGAAAAATGAGAAATCGAGGAAATATTCAGTCCAGAAAATGACACACTTAACTCTGCTGACTTAGCTAAAGTTGCATATTTTGAAGAATATGCAGCAAAAGGTCTTTGTTCTTTGTCCTCGAGCAAGTAAATACGCAACAGATCGAGCAGATCCATTAACAATGGTTACGGGTGGAAGAAGAATTTTTGTCACAAGTCTAAAGACAGATCATGAATCTACATCAGGTCAGTTAGAAGCAACAACCAAGTTTTTATCTGAATTAATCCGAAGGAATGATTTAGATATTCCTGAAGATATATGGGCCTTATCTGACCTTATTGCAACAAAGCTCCGTTTTGACAATTAACAGAATCCTTGGCCAGCCCTGCAAGCGAATCCGAGGAAGAATATCATAACCTAGTTAATCTGTTAAAAGGATAAGCTTAGAAGTCGTAATGGACCTTGACGCAAGCCCTTACGTCAGCCATTACAAAGTTGCTGTGAAAGCTGCAAGATTCCTGAGCGACTGCAAACGCATATGAAGAAACAAGACAACACATTTGACTCCAACATACGATGAAGAATCTTGTCAGAGAATAATCCAACGCAACATTTATATTTCCAAAAAAAAAGCTCCAATTATTGTAGTGTGGCTAATGGCTATAAAAGACGATCTCTCATATACAATGAGGCATCGATCTTCTAGTACTTCTCTCTTCTCTCTCCATGTAAAAAACTCTTCCTGTGTTTCCAGTGTGTTTTCATTATTGAGTGTTCTAGTCCCCCCCAAAAAAAACACAAATCAATTTTAGTTAGGGTTTTAGCCTTTTATGGAGTTGTCCCGAGCCCCCTCCTTCATCACCCAACTGGCCCTTCAGTCCTCACCGAGCCGCTCCTGTGCTCTCTCTCTCTCTCTCTCTCTCTCTCTCTCTCTCTCTCTCTCTCTCTCTCTCTCTCTCTCTCTCTCTCTCTCTCTCTCAGCGGTTTTCGCCTTTGGGTACAATTAAAACAGCCCCTGCGAATGAGCGGTTAAAAATAGTTCCTACCCATTTGAGGCCGCGGAGTAGAGTCAGTTCGAACTCACCAGTACCTATATTAAGTTGATAGAAAGATGTTATAGGTCACTTTTTTTCTCTTTTGCATTCTCTAGCATTGATCATGCCAATATGGTCAGGTTTCTTAGAGCTGGAAGTAGTACACAACGAGGGGCTGACTTAACGGATTCGAAGTACACAAAAAGGTTACTCGCCCGTACTATAGCAGGATTAATCTTGACTCTTCCATGGGGGCTTGCACAGGCGCTGCACAAGAACCCTTGTGTACTTGACATTATTTCCCAAGGTTCTATCCATTTTGAATTTTGATATCCGGCCTGAAACGTGGAACAGTTTCAAGGGATCGGGCACCTGTTAAACGTGGAACACGTTTGCTGAGATGTGGCATATATATATGATCTACGAAGTTCAGAGACTCTCTCTCACTGTGTTCACGCTCGCACTTCTTACCATCTTTACTCTTTGGTTTTTTTCTTTTCCACTTTTTATTCCGACAGCATATAACATGACGATGGTTTCGAGACTACGAGGATACTTTTATGGAAGTTTCCAATTTCCAGTATTCCCATTGACCACCAAGATAGCTGCTTGTCCGGAACATTCTATTATGGAAATCAGAACTAAATGTTTAACCATTTTATTTCCTTGTAACGCATATGGAACAGTAGCCTGTATTTATAAGAAAATTGTTAACCATTATCATATGTTTTTGTTTTTACATCATAGGGATTTTTGCATATATAGCTAATGGATCTCTAACTTAAACCTACGGAAGGATAGCAAGAATTTACCATAGCAAACTTTAGAACTGGCAGGACACTGAGGGCATTGTTTATTCCCATAATTTACAAAACGTGTTTTCAGATTCTCCGTCTTCCCTGTTTTATGATAATCACAAATTACCATATCCCCACTCCTCTATGTCCCAAACTAAAGATTGTAACCTAGTTGATAATCTTGAAACATCTGCTCAGACTGAAGAACAGTCGAAGTGGAATCCCAAGTGTTTGAGGTCGCTGACTTTGCGTCGAAGTAATTAGACCACCAAATCACGTTGTCTTTTGAACTATTAATTTCCCTGAAACAATCGAACTCAACCATCTGATCTTCCTGTGGTACGAAAGCCGCACTTTTGTTACTAAGAAAGTCATCCAGTTCAGCTTGGAAGCCTGAAACTTCAATTCCTGCACTAGACTGTTCTATACGATCTGCGTTAGGGACAGGAGTAGAGTCCATTGGATTGTTCCCATTGATGAAGGCCATTGAGTTACCTGAGGGTGGTATAACATGTAAAGGATTCTGCAGTTCATTTACCTTTGGATTGGTGATATTTGAGAAATCCTCTTGAACAGTAGCAGTTGTTGGTGGTTCATAGAAGTCAACCTTTTGTCCTTGCCCAGGTTGAGGATTAGGCAAGCCATGTTGCCACAGAGGGGTAGGACTTCCATTCAGAGATTGCAGGCTCTGGATCATCTTTTCTTGCAAGGGGTGCAGCTTTGGCCACGTCACAGGGTTGTTGCAGAAAGAGAAAGGTTTCTGCAGGCTTTGAAGTTGCATATGGAGTTGAAGTCTTTCAAGGGCCGAGCTGCTTAATGATGGTGAATATGAGTCATCTTCTAGGCCATTTGCATCTTTTGCACCCATGGAAGAAAACCGATTCATGTTAGACTCTTTGCGCCTTCCGAGCAATTTCTTCTTCAATCTAGTGTTCCAGTAGTTCTTGATGTCATTGTCTGTCCTTCCAGGTAGTTGGGCAGCAATAATTGACCACCTAAATGTAGATGAAAAATAGACAAGTTTGATCTTTTAATAAAGGAAACGAGGAAAATTTATAGCAAACCCCGCAGATGGAGATTTGAATCTATAACAAGATGGGGATTTTTTCCCAGCCAAAGCATCATGGACAAAGAAAAAGGACAAGCACATGATGGCCGGGTAAAATCTCTAAAACTGAGAGAGATCAGAGAGAGAGAGAGAGAGAGATACCTGCTTCCAATACTTATATAGAGGTTGCAAATGATATTTTCTTCTTCTTCAGAGAATCCGCCATGCTTGATGTTGGGCCTCAAGTAGTTTAACCATCTGAGTCTGCAACTCTTCCCGCATCTCTTAAGCCCTTTAAATTTAAACCGAACAAAAGTTCAAACTGATCATTCTTTACAAATTGCACATTTCCAAAGACAAATTAAAGCCATGAAACCACCACACCATATTTGTTGGATGAGAGAACGCACCAATTTTCTGGGGAAGAGCAATCCAGTTGCCTCCAGTTCCAAACTGTTCAATATAGGCTTTGAGCTTGGCATCCTCTTCAGGAGACCATGGTCCCTTCTTCACGTTTGCCTTGTCACAGCATGGAGCTCGACCCATCTCTCTCTCTCTCTCTCTTTATGTGTTTCTCTGTAAAACCAAAGATCAGAGAAGATCGATCAGTAATCGGGATTGTTGAGAGAAACGGGAGAAGGAAGACCAAGATTTATAGGTAGAAAGAGAGGGTGATGTGATGCTTACAAGGACCGAAAGGTCTTACATCCCACCCTCTCTCCTTCCTCAGTATTCAACCCTATCTCTCTTTTAGGGTTCTTGCAAGATCTGTTTCTCTCTCTCTCTTCTTTTTTGGATTAGTTGGCTCATCCAAATATACTTAATTATGCATGCAAATGGACAAAGTTTAACACAAATTTCTTCTTCTCTTTCTTTTTCGTATTAAATTATAATACTGCTTTTTCTGGTACAATTAGTTTATTGTTTAAAACCCGAGCCTGCAGGTATTTGATCAGAAGAAGGCTCCATCTTTTAGTTTGTCATTATTATCATTGAAATGTTCGAACCGCAGCACCCTATATATCTATTATCTATTATATCTTTGATTGACTCCCGATAAAATTACATGGAGGGATCGAAGTCCTATCATTGGCTGCTCTTTTCTAACTTACAGACACATTCGGCTGTCTTTCTTACCAAGGTACACGAGATTTATGAAAATAATATAATATGCCTTTTGCGATGTGTTTTTCAGAACAACGTGGAACATTATTTCACCTAGACCTTCCTTACACTACAAGAAAAAACACTTTGGGTGAAAAAAAATTGTCATCCAAAGTACAAATTTCGTCACCTAAGGTTTTTGGTGACAAAACCGGTTTGTCACCTAAAGCCCGTCAGCAAATGTTTTGGGTGACGATTTTCGTGTTATGTCACTCAAAATTGTTCGGACGGTTTATAAACTCGTCCAAATGCTTAGGTGCATACTGACGAAATTCAAAATCGTCATGCCCAGTACAGTCCATCCATTCACATGAGTTGTGCGAACGTTCTCTCTGAACGTTCGCACAATTCATGTGAACAAGTAATCCAATGCGACGAAAATACATTTTGTCACGCAATAAATGTCCACATCGTTGTATATTAACGCCCGAACTCTTATGTGAATATGTCCGGACGTAGTCATGAAGACGTCTGCACCGTAGTTTTATTATGACGAAATTTATTTTGTCATCTGAAAACGCGGTTCGAACCTTTACGTATACAGTTCGGACTTGTTGTACGTTGCACACGTTCGAACGTTTTGATGTATCGTGCGCACGGTTTCTTATTTTAAGAACGTGTGGACGTTATATACACCGTTCGGACTATAGAATTTAAAGCAAAGTGTTCGGACGTATATTTAAGCGTGCGAACGCTAGCAAAGAAAAATATCCGTGCGAACAACATGTAAGACACACAAATTAAGTGATCCCGGCCGGGAGGATTAAGAGCCATCTGAAATTAGCATGCACGCAATATTGTATCCACGCTCAGATAGGAAGCCTCAGAAATTAGCATGCATGCAATATTCCTAAGCACAGCAAAACATAGGAAGCCTCAGATATATCGTAGTTTCGGAGTCAAGACCTTAGTCCACGCTCTTCGGGCACTAGTACTTAGTAATCGTCAACAGGATTATAAACCGATGGGAATATGGGATGCAGTTTGATGTTATTGATAGAAGGTCATAAACTTTTTTCCACGCTGATCAGAAGGAATTTTATTTGCTCATTCTGCGCAAGAAATCGAAGTCGCATGACAGATACAGATTTCAGGGGCCAAATAGACTCAAAAGGGATGTGACAGAAAATTATTGGCACTTAATTGTCCAATGATTTTCTCAATTGGTACAGGGAAGTCTTGTCACAGTGACTTTCAAAGGTTAATTAATTCCTAACAGATCTGAAGAATCATGTCAACGCCCTCCTCATGTCGTCCCTGCAGTACATATAATGATCAGACATATTCTGTTAGCATGACAAGAAGCACATTCATTCATTCAACTCAAATCAATCAGGACCTGCTCAGAAGAAAAAGGAAAACACTCAACCAGGCCCTTTACCTGAAATATCTCATTCCTTTTTCTTAGGTGAATATGAAAGCAAAGCCTATTTTAATTATTGTTTCTCAAAATCCTAATCCTTACGGTTGGCTGGGCTGATTTTGAACATACAGGGAGGGCAATATTTCAACAAGAAAGGAATAGCAAATTCAAACCTTTTAGAAGAAGCATCACTGATTGACCTCGGTTTCCTAATTACATGTTTCCCAAAGGTTTTTTTTTTCTTGATCCAATAGGGGGACCAATGAGGTTTGGAACCGCACCAACATAGAAATTACAAGAGGAAAACCATCAACATTCAAAAGCACTCGCTCTTATGTTTATTAATTAATTAATGTCCTGATCATGCCAAATGGACTCGGATCTTTGGGAGGAAGAAAACATGCTTCTCCTTGTCTTACTTGAACCCTGGAATCAATGCATGGACAAAGCGCTTCGTGTCCCAGAAAAAGAGAGAAAGAATTCAAAAATTAAACAAAGAAAGGTCTCTGCATTATATCATCATGAAGACCAACCTTGAGACTATTGTAATAGAGCTGGTATAAAGGTGGTCTTGATAAGAGAGGATAAGCACGGATTGTTGCTGGACTTTACGCAAAATTATCATGGAATCAATGTTGCTAACTCATGTTGCTGGCATGGAATTTTCCTTTCCACTAAACCAGGCTCTTATTATTTGGACATTACGCATAGATACATAGCGTAGGCAGATGTACTGTTGACCTTTGGTGAGGCACGCTGATTCGCTTGGTTTGGTTCACTCACCGAGGTTGCCTTTTGAGAGTATTACTAAATTAACTAGTGTCAACTACCTACATGATTGTTCTTATAAGCTCATTCTTAATTCAGAGTCCTAGAGAAAAATCAAACGTCTTTGTAATGTGAGCAACGTGTACCTGTGATTAAGAAAAAAGAGCTAGCTAGCTGATACAAAAGTAAATTAATTAAAGAGAGAAATCCATCTTTCTTACCTAAACATGCAGATTTTTTCCCCAAAGATCTTTTCGGTATCTTTCTTCTACCTCTACGCGGTTCCTGAAAATTGATCTACTTGACATATTCCAATCTTACAAGCTTCTGCGGAACTCAACCACATATTATACGACATCTAGCTTCTAACTAACGTCATACGTACAAGGTAGTAAGTAGTTTCAAGATAGAGCTTAATTTTCTTTGAAATTTCTGCATATTCATTGTTTGGATCGCAGAAAAATAATGTGACTTCATTGCTTTTGACAATTCGACTCCTCTCTCTTTGTACACAACGCGGCATCTCTGTTGTTTTTTAACTCTCAGTCGCAATTCTTTTTACGGCCTATCCGACTATGTTTCTTCTGACAGACAGATTGCTTGGCAATATCACGCCCCCCTGGCATGTTTGATTCAGTCTTCAACAGAAGTTAACATTTATATATTCAGAAGCGAACTATATAATTCCCTGGAGGACCACTTAAGTTCTGTAATATAATATCGTCATGCGGGTTGACAAAGATGCTGACAGGAGACTATGAGGAAGCATTTTATATGTACGTACTGCAAATTTCTTCGAATGAGACAGTGTAATGAATAATTGCTTAACTTTAACGACTTTGTTAAATATCGAAAGAATATTAATTAATCATGCCGACGTTATTATCTCCCTTGCACTTTATGTAATTCAATGGACAAAGATGCTACAAAATGCCGCAGTTGCTGAGCTCCAACTGGGTCCCTCTCTCCTCCCCCCTCCCTCAAGTCATCGACAATCGTCAAACTCCTAATATTATTTTAATCACAATTCAATGCACATAATTTCCATCAGTTTTAGATGAAGATATTTTTTATTGTTATTTTAATGTAGTAACAAACCCATAACTTTTGAGCATCCAAGGAATTGAGCTGCCCTTTCCCTTGATCCTATCTCCTTAAAGCGTGAGTGTTTTTGTTCTCTAAGATTAAGGTAATATATGAGACTGTCCTCTAACCCAATGCAAAGGGCAATATCCCTGCTCATATCACAACAAGAAGAAAGGTGACAGAAGTTGTTGCTAAAGATAAAGAACGAGTTACATCTAGTGCAGTACCCGCCCGAACAGGGGTTTTCCTTCATATTCGAGCCTCTAATATAGCCCGAAAATTAGAAAAATAATAATAATGTTTATAACCATTTGGAAGACAGCTCCCAAATCATGAAATAATTTTTTTGCTTTTTTTTAAACTAAAAGAGATATTTATAAATAAATCAACGAGGCTTGTAATTAATTTCTAGAATATTGTTGACTAGAAGAAGTGTGCTTCGTAGCAGTTATATATATATATAGGGCATATCAAATCATATCGGTTTACATAAATCATGATTCCCTTCATTCCAGGCACTGCAGAAAAGGTCAATGGATACGTGCCAACTTTGACTTTTTAAACGAAAAAGTCTTTCCCCTCATGCGTTAGGTATATAACTGGGCAACAGTTACAGGAGGACGAGGACCTAAGGGTGGAGGACGTACGATGGTGTCACAGAATTTGACCCTCTGGATTTCTTCCATACCTTATAGAGAAGAAGCTGTTTGAGTGGGTGATACGAAGCCATTTTCTGTAGGACTCAGAAATTGATAGTTTAATGATCATCACCGAATTGACACCGCTCTACACGTGTATATATATATATATATATTGGAAGAGAAATCAAGAATTGTAAGGAAGAAAGTCAACCGTGCACTTGAAATATGTACTTTCTCAACCATTTAATCAGCTAGAGTCAGTAGAGAGTGGACCCAAGAGGCAAGCCCTCTTGTTCTCTAACCCTAAACAGTTCTTGTTTTGTTGCGGATTGGATGATTCTCTCCGACTCCGACTATAAGTGGTCAATTGCAATTTTGCAACACGTAGGTCATTCCTTTGGTGCTGAAGTTTAACTGTGAACTCCTGGTAAATACTACGTGATGTTGAAACTTCATGTCATTTAAGTCTACCTTCTACATAGAACAACTCCATCGCCGGCCTCCGACGAGGAGTTCAACTTTTCTATATCTATGGGGTTTATTCGAAACCGGCGTCCACTACGTAGGACCAGGTCCCTGTAAAATTCAGGGAATTTTCCGAGTAGATATATGTAAATTAACGTGGTATAGATTTTACATAAAAGAACTTTATTTATATAGCTTCATTCAAGGAGTAGTCCTCCAAACTTACTAAATAATTCCTTACACTTTAAGAAAAAAAACCCCATTTTTTTTTGGTAAAGAATTTTTTACAAAGTGCAATATTCCATTCCTGAAAAATATGATATTTGAAGTTCATAAACATATCAGTTAATTAAGCATAAATTAGCTAAGCTTGAAATTCAGGCATAATCCTTTAACTAGGAAAGTCCAGTGCTCGAGAGATCGAAGAGTGGGGGAAACAAGTAGACAAGAACATCAACAGTCACCAAAGTCAACTGCTCTACTATGCTTCAAACAACCAGAACAGGTAAATGAATGCAAAGTGATGCAACAAAATATTCATATACGCTTTTAAATCTCCAAGGGCTAAAGTATTTGTAGAGTATATAGATATATATGATGTCTGGCGTACACTTTGATATAACATAACAATTCCGCCGGCCGATTCCCCCGGCCCCCGGCTGGCAGAAGGGGGGAGAAGAGAGAGAGCGTTACTATAAAAAAATTTAGCCTGCCATTTCATCTGGGTTACAGCAGCACATGCATCATTATTTTGAAAATATAAAGCTTACAATATTACTATATATTAACATCAATTTTTATATACGTCGGAAAAGCTGAGTCCACTCTCCAGTAAGTATACAGGAGAATTATCTGTACCACCAACGCCATCCTGATCACATTGAAAAATAACAAGATACCATGAAAAACAGCAAAATCGCTTCATCATCATGGAATAAAGTAAAAGTCTCCAAATTACACACACACACACACAAAATGACAGAAAATACTCACATTTCTAAGGATGCAGTTGTAGCTCTCCTTGATGTATTAAATACTCTTCTGGCCAAAAAATCTATCAGACAGCATATAATTGCACTCCATAAATACCATCTTCATTGCAGTACTATAAAAGGTTCGTTAAAAATGAACCAAGGCAAAAAGCTAAGCTATTAGCTTGCAATATACTTGAAAACCCAGTAGGGTGCCTTAAACTGCGAAATCTATGGTCGAATTTAGTTTCCTTTTCCTCCAACTTACGCTCACGATATAAGATGGGAATTGAAAACAACTGCTCCACAATTGGGTTTATCTCACATTCATTGCTGCGGCCATATTCCTCAGCTTCTGAGAGATTTCTGAAAACGATGGCCTCACTGCTGGATCAGAAGCCCAACAACTTTCCATCAAAGACTTCCATTCAGGATCACACCAGGTTGGAATTTGTGGACGTAATGCGTTGTTTACAATTCCACCTGCAAATCAATAAGAAGAAACACATTACAAACTCACGGTTGAGTTTTGTTGTACAATTTATAGGCCCAGCTTAAACAGTGAATGTATATGCACTTGGATCCTAGAATATTACTACTAGTTTGAAAGAATGCAAGCACATTAATTTAAGTCATTTATATTCCTTTTGAATGTCATACGCCGAGTCTAACTTGATCCTTCTTCGAACCACACATGAATCCATTACATCGTAGCAGTTGATCCATGAGTACACTAATTTCATAAATTTTCTAAAGGAGACGTTTCCCTCAAAACTATCCCGCATTTCATCAATATTATAGAAAATGAAAGATTTAAACTACTTTGCTATAAAATTTACTTGTAAACCAAAGGTTCAGAGGGAAAATTGTGATCTTTCCTTTTCTCCTAATTGCCATTACTTATTCTAATAAATACTTTCCTTTGAAATATTCTTATCCACCAAACGCAGGAAAAATCTGCTTATAAACAGAATAAGCAAGGAAGCAACATATATTGGTAAAACTGACTGGTAATTCAACTGACTTGACAAATTAGGAGGAAAAGGCAAAGTGGATTCTGATAATTGGATGAAGAGTGTAAATAGATCTGTTGAATCCACTCCAAAAAAACCGTGATGAGGAGAATATGCATTGGCTAATCATGAAAATGTCACCTGCGACAATCCACAAACATTACTATTTTCTTTCCTCTAAGGAGTGGCTGGACAAGCACTAGTTGATTAATAACCCAACAATGGTGAGGGAAAAAAAAAGATTCCTGGCTAACAAGCAAATGGAAATTAAAGTTAGTTCCTAATAGCAAGGAACGGTTTCGTTCCTAAAATTTCAGTCCTAACATATCCTAATGAAGATGTTGATGTTGTCAACACATTAATGAATTTCATCAATGACCCAGATTGCACTAAATAATATATTAATGACTCAACTGTTCTTTTTTTTTTTAACTGCACCATTAATGCACTGACTAATTCCATCTGGATCATTGATGAAATTCATTAATGTGCTGGTAACATCAGAACACTCTTTAGGACAACAATTAATGTGTTAGGAATGAAGCTTTAAGACGGAACCGAAACTTTACCCTTAATAGCACTTCATTCCTAAAAGAAAGCAACAAATAATGAAAAACAGGGATAAGGACAACAATTAATAGCGCATATCCACTACAGTCCAAGATTAGAAAAATGACAAAAATCATAATATCTAACCCAAGAGGTTTTGTGCAGTTTATGGTAATTAAATCTAGAGCCTGGCAATGCACAGACCCGTTATAGGGATTGGCAGAAGAAGCATCAGGAACCTATGCTACACATCAACAAATTTAACCTAGGACCCTTATATGGGCAAACTGGATGCAACGCATATGCAAGCTTTTGTAACAGGCTAATAGCATATACAGTCTAACAATATTTTTGTCCTTACCAATTATGGAAGCACAATGCATATCTGCATAAGGCTCGTCACCCGTGAGCACTTCCCACATAACAATCCCAAATGAGTACACATCAATCTACAACAATAGAAAGTCATAATAATGAAAAAAAGCAGCAGAAAACATCTTTAAAATTAAAAGATAAAAAGACATTAACCACCAAAACTCTAAACTCACACATTTACGCTGGGAGTTAATTACCTTCTCTGTCACCATGTGGCATTTCGTACTAAGAAGCTCAGGTGCCATCCAGGGTAAAGTTCCACGGATACCTCCTGACACTAAAGTGTGTTGTTTTACCTTTGATAAGCCCAAGTCGCCAATCTAAAAGGATATAAACACACCACGTGAATCCCAAAATCCAAGCACCTCCAAAAATATCCTCGAAGTTGAAATTACAGTTGAAAACAGTTTCCGGAATGAGAAGTAATAAAATAAGCAAACCATCAGAAGTTGATTTCTTGTCAAGCTTCTGTATCATACTTAAGAAAAATTTGGATTCGGACAATAGAGTTCGGGACTTCAAAGAAATCTATAAAGGGACCTCAATATTAAAAAAATGTCAAGCATGAGGGGGCATCAAAAACAGGATATCGAGTACCAAATAAATAGAAGAAACCAACACAATTCAAGTGTAAATTGTTCACATATATCAACCTTATCATACCTTGCATACAGGCCGCTGTGGATCTCTCATATTAACCAACAAATTTTCACATTTCAAATCAAAATGCACAATGTTCTTTCCATGCAAATACTCCATCCCAAACGCAGCATCCATAGCAATGATGAGTCTCTTACGACGATCAATAGTTCTGGCAAATAAATTATGAGATCAGACATTCTATTCACGACGAATCCTTTGCATTAACTGAGCAAACAATCAAAACATTTATATGTAGAATACAACAGAAGATAGTTGCAAATTATTAAAATCTGAAAAACACTGCAAAATTACCTGTCTTTCTTCTGCAAAAACTGTTTTAACGATCCATTGACCATGAACTCTGTCACAGTGGCTAAGGATCCATCAGGACCATCACGAACAATTCCATAGAAAGAGACAACATTTGGATGATGTAATGAACTCAATATCAAAGCCTCCTTCCAGAAATCCGCAATCTATAGCAGCATTACACATCTAGTCACTATCAAAGCCAATTCTACAAACATATAAAGAAGTATTGAGCACTATGTAAAATAAGAGATTGTCCCACAAAATATTCTGCCAGATACTCATGGGCCTCCTTGAGCATTGGTTTGCACATACTACTAATATTCGAAGGGAACACAATAAATCCCACACCAAGTGAAGGGCACAATGACCAAAAAAGGCAATTTCCCATGATATGGTTCAAGCAAACTAGTCAAACAAGAGCAAGAGCAAATAGACATAGACAGTACCAAACGTGCCCTCTCAGATGGTTTCCCTGCAAAACAGCTTGCTTTTATTCTCTTTATTGCTACATCAGAACCCTTCCATTTCCCATGATAAACAGCTCCATACGTTCCGGAACCTAATTCCCGGATCTCCTCCAGATCATCATTCTTTATTGTCTGATCAAATACAAGCAGTACGTCAAAGCCAAGGACATGAAAGACAGACATAATTATCCAGAAGAGAGGATTGTAATGACCCTAAAATGAGATATAAAAGCTCAGATACTTAAGCGAATAATACAGAAAACAGTAACCTGTAATCCTTTGTCAATTGCTTCTGCCTCAGCCTTTGTTGGCTCAATATTGGCGTTAATCAGATTGTCATTATCGCAATCTAACTCTGGATCCCCATGCGCGTTCTATCAAGCAAACATAAGATTCGAAGAGAATATATGAGAATACAACAATTCCTGTAGAATGAACATTTACTTTTCTCTCACCGCTGATTCTATGTCATTTCCAGATGCTCCTTGAAGGTCAGCACATCCTTCGACTCCAGCTTTGACCTCTTCAGGCCCTTCTAATGTAGCCCTCTTTACAGAAGCAATCAACTCAGGTAAGAGACTCAAATGGTCAACTGCAACCTTTGGACCTTCAGGAGCAGAAAGGTCTACTTCACCTGCTTTCAGGACATAACTACTCTCTTCTGCAGGTTTTAAGCACATTGAATTGGTAGACCTTAGAGAAGTCTCCTCACAATTCTTGTCAGCAATTTGCTTTGGCTCTGCCTGATTTACTCTTTTTTCTTCTCCAAATATACTTTTCTCCTCCGACTTCAACTTCGGACTGCAACCAGGAGCAGCAGAGGAAACCAATTTATCATGAACCAAAGTCGAAGTTGAATTTAACAGTGGCATGGGTTCCAATGGGACAGCAAAGTTCACCATATCAGTTTGGGTTCGAGAGGAGTGGTTGTTTTCCTGACACGATGCATTCTGGTTCAATTTTAAAGTATGGCCATAAGAGTACTCTGGTTCAAATCCCAATATTTTTTGTGAGGATTCCACCTGAGGAATTTGACTATCCACACCAACACATAACCTTGGACTACCTTCATGCCTGAGCAATACTGGACTAACTGTACCATTCACTTGCTGGGGTAAACTGGATGCTTCACATGTGGTAGAAACATGCGTCGGACTATTTATCCATAGAGCATGCCCAGGGACATGTCCATGTGACATTGGGTAAAGATTATCTCCTCTATAAGCATGAGGCAGATTTCCACAGCGGACCCCATGTTCTTCCGGAGGAGGAATACTTATGTGGGGTACAGATGCCAAAGCTGGATCATGCAACACTTCATTCCCCAAATCAGGTCCACCTCTGTGGTGCGCATAATTTGCAGATACATGATGGCTATCTGCTATATTACCATGTCCCCCACGTTCTTCCGGAGGAGGAATACGTATGTGGGGTACAGATGCCAAAGCTGGATCATGCAACACTTCATTCCCCAAATCAGGTCCACCTCTGTGGTGTGCATAATTTGCAGATACATGATGGCTATCTGCTATATTACCATGTCCCAGAGGAAAATTCATGGCTGGTCCATCTACAACATAGTGATCAGTCAATCTTCCAGCTCCGGACACTTGCAGTCTACCCTCATCAACCCGAGCATTCAACTGGTGCTGGAGAATCCATCCTCTTTCATGATTTTGAATATCATTATAGACGGATCGATGATCATTAGTATGCTCACTAGGATAAACGCCATGGTGCATCTTGGCATCTGCATTCAGCATGAGAGTATCCCTATTTTGGGGACACTCAGCACATGGAGTAACGACCTGGGAAAGCCCATTCCCCATGTGGGGTTGCTCCAAATGTGGTGGATTTCGATGGAAAGTCATCCGACAATGCTCGCAGACACTGTTCCCTTCAAGAACACTGGGGCCGTGGAAAAGGTTACCGGTAAAACCAGACTTATCACCTGATCTAGCTCCAGTTGGCACCCATACAACATTCTCGGAATACTGTGGTTGGTGCTCATGCATGGGCTGGTGATTCACTTGCTGCCAAGCGTATTCTTCAGACATTCTATCTAAGCCTTTTTCAGGAAATTCTGTGAATGGCATACGGTAACGCGCGGAAGAAGGTGAAGATGGAAACTCTCCCAATTGTCTCGGATCATGGTGCCCAGGGTGCCTGGGAGAATAGTATGCAGGGCTCCAGGGAGCTTCCATTTCATTATACCTATGAGGCTGGTGAGGTGCTGATCCCACATGAGGAATTGTGAGGTGATGAGTGTTATACTGTGGCATTGGCATCTCAGTCCTTTGGCTATGAAGGTCACTCTCCACACTTATCGTGTTAAAGAACTGTTCTGCAACATGGACATCCTCAACAGGACTCATCCTGGGTGACTCGGGAAGCTGCTGTTTCCTAAAATCAAGATCATCATTTAAATTATTCAGAGCATCTACATACCTCCTCTCAGTCTCCCTCTCATCCCCATCAATATAGGGAGACGAACCATCTTGGTCAGAATGTGGAAATAGAAAAATCCTAAGTCTAGTGAATCCATCACCCGAACCCAACTTATCATACTCTTCCATCATGTTGGTGACATCGTCGTCGTTCACTACTGATACAAGAGCATCAAGGTCCTCATCAGGCTGCTGATACTTCAGCACAACCGCCCCTTGATAAAGCTCTCTCATTCTAATCATCAACTCCTCATAAGTGATATCTCGTGGCACGCTCACAATTCGCGTCTCTCCGCCCACATACCGGAGCTTTCCATCTTGGGGACGCGGCAATATACTACCAGAAAAGCTACACAAAAATTTAACACGCGGGCTTTCATCATTCGAACAAGGGGTTGAGCCCAAAACCGATGTTGGGGTTGTGCAAGGGCTATCCATCAAGTATTGAGATTGACAAGGGTGCTGCTGATCAAATGGATTATCAGAGTGTCTCAGGTATGCAATTCCTTTATTACACACGAGTTCACACCATAGCTTAAGAGTTTCGCAAATTCGAGCCGAAACCCAAAAGCATAGCCACAAAGCACTCCAGCTTCACTAACCCGGATAGAGAGACTCTTTAGTGTGAAAGTCATCATGGATGCTGAGAACAATCAAATATCACAGCAACAACCATTGTTACGATTGAAAGACCCCAACCAAAAAAAAAGGACAATGAAACTAAAATAACGATAACCCACGAAGATTTCCACCCCAAAGAGCACGGATTTCTCCAATCTTCTGAACACAGATCAAGCAAACAATACCCGAATCAACCAATTCCAGGGAGAAACGGTACCTGGGATGGCGAATTTTCGAGAACAACCAGACTGAATTCTGAATTCCCAATAGATAAGCGATCCAGGAAAATATTTTGGAGCCACTCCCAAGCTTATTCAACCCCCTCTGCGCTTGGTTGAATGTTCGTGGCAATGATTTTTGGGTTATGACCTGATGATCTAGCAAAACAGGGAGAGGCGGAGAGGTGCAGAAAGAGAAAGATGATGGAGAATGAATGAGACACCCCGGGATGAGGACGATGACGAGGATAGTGATGATGCGGAGTGGAGGTGGGGAAGAAGGACCGCCATACGCGAGGAGGGAGAGTGGTGGCTTGGCTTTCTCTCTCTCGGTTCTTCTCCAAGATGCGATGCCAGGGTGCCACGTAGTGTCCCACGTGGCACTACCTGGTTTCCGCGTTCTCTTGGCATCTATTCATCTCCTCCAAAGGATATGCTCTCCTTCCCCACGCCCTGCTGTAGCACGTGGGAGGTCTAGAATCCTCCGAACTCCTCTTTTTTTTTTTTTTCTTTTTTGGGTGAGAAATTAAAAACTTAGTCACTGTATTTATAATATGCTGACAATTTAATTATTAGTTTTCATTTTTTGAAAATATGATCACTGAGAATATATAGTTGTGACAATTTGGTCTTTCCGTCAAATCTCCGTTAATTTTTTAGCGGTCGCTTGGTTTGTTTACTGTTGCGACAAAGGTAATTTGAAGCGGTTGACCGCATTATATTCCGTTAAAAATTAACGGAAATTCGACGGAAATACCAGATTGTTACAACTATATATTATCAGTGACCATATTGTCAAAAAATGAAACCTAGTGACTAAATCGTCAGCGTGCTATAAACCCAGTGACTAAATTGTTAAATTTCCTTTTCTTTTTTTAATATAATTTGCATATTTGAACTCTATATCATTTACCCTTTGCTTAAGAAAATATCACAAAATTAGAAGACGGGGCATAAAGTATCAGTACTCATAGTTAGGGGTACAAAGTATATTTTTCCAAATGACAAAATGATTATAACAAGTAGAAATGAATCACGTTGACGACACATGAGTATTTATCGTCAGATTTAATGGCTAATTCAACTATGGGTGTAAATGGACAAATTTTAAAAATTTATGGGGTCAATGTCACGAATCGATAAATCAGGGTGTAAAATGTAAATATCTCCATAGTTCAAGATTGTAAAATGTATTTTTCTCCCTTTTTTTTATATCTCTCGGTTCTCGCCTACGAGTAAAAAACAAATTGGCATTGGGTAAGCTTTAGCACTAAAATTAAAACTTATAAATTGCACACACAAAAAAACACTATACTTACAAGTGTAAGTACCTTGTGATAAAGGAAAATAAATAATTTCAATTTCTTCATTAGACCTCAAAGAAATTTACAATTAAATTATATTGCTCTCTTTCTCATGTATAAAGTAATTGCAATAAATAACTTAACTTTAGTTTAGAGATTTAAATAGTGGTAGATAATTTAAAATATTTACTTGTTGATCTGGTCTAGCTGAATTTTAGAGACAGAAATTAAAGAAACTGTTGTGATTCCCTACACGTCTACCAAAACGCTTTAGATCAGTAGAAAACACATTATTTTTATTTTTGAGCAGAAAAATATATCATTTAAATAACATAGGAAAAGAATAACCGATATTTGTTATATATTTTCACCTTTCACATTTGGTGGGGAAAAATTCAACGAATCGTTAGGGCCGTTATTTTAGTTTTATATTCATTTCCATCTTACGTTGGAAAACTGACTAGCCTGATATGCCGCATTCGTGTCCACTATCCGTTGGAAGATTCTTGGGAACGTTTCTAGCGTAGAGACCGGAAACTCGGGTCCCGGATGGTAACCTCACGCGCGCTCCCAATCTCTCCCGCCGGACAATGCCTTCTTGCGACAAAAAGGGAAATCACATCGACCAGCAGCATGTGGTTCCAATTATTCTAGGACAAGTGGCGGAAAATACAAACTGATTTTTTATGGTGTTTTCTTTTTGGAAAATAGACATTTTAGTCCTCCGTTTTTTTGATACTTTTTTATTTTAATCCTTCACTTTTAATTTTTAAATTTTTAGTTTTTAAATTTTTCTTTATTTAACGAAATAGTTATTCCGTCAGTCAGTCGTTTATATATTTAACGACACATAAATCAGTCGACCGGGTATATGTGTTGAAAATGAGCGGTCGATCTCTACATGTCGCTTCATGTAGCGATTGATCGGTACAAATTTGTTGACGTGTTAGAGAGCTTCGTTAAGCATATGGACGACAGACTGACGGAATGACTATTTCGTCAAACAAAGAAAATTCAATGACTAAAAATTTGAAAGTTGAAAGTGAATGACTAAAATGAAGAAGTGTTCAAAACTAAGGGATTAAAAAGTGAATTTCCCTTTATTTTTTAAGTGGTGATTTGTTATAAAATAAATAAATAAATATAATGTTCATCTTTTAAGTGAAAATTAAATAAATTTTAAAATTCATCAAATTAATCATTAATATTAAAAATCTATCAAGACTTTAATTTCAAATCGCTTTTAAATTTTAGAAACTAATTGTATGAATTTTAAATTTTCAGAACTTAGTTGATGTTGACTTAAATCACATGAGGAATATTGTATTTATTAAAAAAAAGAAAAAAAAAGGTGGTGATTTGTTATAGCCTCCAAGTAAGGGTAGCGATGGGGCTCAACTTTTTTGTTTTCTATTTTCTTTTTGGCCTTTTCCTGTTGAGTCTGTAAACGGTTTGTTTTTTTATTTTTCATTTTCTTTAGAGGAATTTATTTATTTATTTATTTGTGTGGTTGTTTTGTATAGAGGATATGTACATTAGGCAGGTGGATCCTGTCGATCATTGTATACACTATAAACCAATTTCTTCTTCTGGGAAAAGGATATCCTTAATTTACTTACCCAGAAAAAATTACACGATTAGAATAAAAATTAAGATTATTTCCTCATGATTATAATAAAAAAAATGACCAAGCATGACTTTGAGTTGGGAATATTTGAAAAATAATTTTAGAAAATATATTTGATGTAACAATCAAACACTGAAAATTAGAATACTTTACTAAAACGTAATGGAGTGAAAACTGCTTTACAACAAATGAAACGAACCCTTAATTTAGTTAATTATAAAAAAATGTTAAACACGTCGCTGTATACTATTTATATAATTGCTTCCCCAAAAATATAATCCGTAACTTTGTCTTTTCCTCCAGCGCTCCAGCCCCAAGGTTTGCTCATATGCCAATTTTTGACAAAAATATGTTCTTGGCCCTCCTAAAATTTTCAAAGATGTCATCTCAAACCATTTGTTAGCCCTTATAAATTTGAAATACAAATTTTAGTCTTGAATATTTAACAATAACCTATCTTAGTCTTGAATATTTAACAATAACCTATCTTTTTTAGTTTTGATAGATTTTAAAAACGGATTTAATATGATTAACAAGAAATTCATATTCAACTTAAATCTTCAAAAATCTATAAATTTTCTTAAAACTCTAACTTTTGAATGGTAAAAAGTTATGAAAGTTAAAAATATATTAATTTTTAAAAATAGAGTATACGAATATTTTCTATATTTTCAAACCTTTTACTGTTTATATCTACTTTGTATTATCTCTACGAGTGTCTTTACAACATGCTCAATTTTTAAGTGATATAAACATATGCCATATATTCTTAAGTCAATAAAACTCTTTGAGAATGTTTTTAATAATTTGAGTTGTATTTATACAAAATTTTTCATATTTTATATATAGCAAAGCATATAATAAAAAGAATATCATAATATTATACGGAGTGTTACCAACCATTTAGGGCCACTGTAATATTATTGGTTTGATAATTATCCAGTTTGTGTGGGATTGTGAGACTCACAGGGCTCGAGATTAGTGAATGTACACCTAAGTTAGCTGAGACACACGATATCATAAAAAAATTATGTTTAGTACTCTATAATATTAACTTGAACTATTCATATGATTTGTTTTCCTCCCTTCCTAACTACCCAAAATTGGTGATAAATACTCATGCAGATATTAATGTAGGTATAATATCAACCATTATTTTATTCAAGTGCGAACCGAAAAACCCTACTTATTAACATACAATATTTAAGCGGCCTCTCATACTAGTATTAATTTAATAAATAACTAATATCTTAAAATTATACCCATTCGTCAATTGTAAAAATTGAAAGCAACATTATGCAGTAGTAACGCGAATATTAAATATAATAGTGTGGAAATAGATTATGAGATAAATAATATTATTCATCGAAGACAATGGCACAAATAGTTTACATCTGTAAGACTGCTGTAATATATTACGAAGTATGTAAGGACCGCATTTATGGTGCACTGCACTCTAACGACGACGATTTTGTGGTTTACGAGCATAACGAATTGGGCGGAGTAAGGGGCGATCGAGCCCTTGCAGAGATGCAGGCCCACTGCCCATAAACAAAAAGTGGAAGAAGACCAACCCAAATCCTTCAAAATCATACCCAGAACACATTTCCCCTCGCTCAAAGCAAACGCCCACGTCTCTCTCTCTCTCTCTCTCTCACGCTTCCGGCAAACCTTCGAGAATGGGTCAAGCTCCATCCGGCGGGCTGAACCGTCCGGGCGGTGATCGCAAACACGACGACGCCAATAAGAAGGAGAAGAAATACGAGCCGGCGGCGCCTCCCTCCCGCGTGGGTCGCAAGCAGCGCAAGCAAAAGGGCCCCGAGGCGGCGGCTCGGCTCCCCACCGTTACTCCTTTGAGCAAGTGCAAGCTCCGGCTACTCAAGCTCGACCGCATCAAGGACTATCTCCTAATGGAGGAAGAATTCGTGGCCAACCAAGAGAGGCTCAAGCCCCAGGAGGAGAAGAACGAGGAGGACCGCTCCAAGGTCGACGATCTCCGTGGCTCTCCCATGAGTGTCGGTAATTTGGAGGAGCTGATTGACGAGAATCACGCTATTGTCTCGTCCTCCGTCGGGCCCGAGTACTACGTCGGAATCCTCTCCTTTGTGGACAAGGATCAGTTGGAGCCCGGGTGTGCCATTCTTATGCACAATAAGGTTTGGCTTCGTTGCAAATGTACTTGCATTTTTCTCGATGATATGATTTTTCTATATTGCCGTAGCTGAGTTTGTGAATTCTGGGGTTTATGAAAAATATGTGAAGGCAAAGAGTAGAAATTTCGAGGCCAAATGCCAATCATGTCAACTATGTATAGCTCAAAATTGATCTGTCATCCAAGTATTTTATAAGCATGTGGTATGATAATACTCAATAGCATTGGTGTTGTTTCTGTTCAGGTTCTTTCTGTGGTTGGGCTGCTTCAAGATGAGGTTGATCCCATGGTGTCCGTGATGAAAGTTGAGAAGGCTCCGCTAGAGTCATATGCTGACATAGGCGGGTTGGATGCCCAAATTCAGGAAATTAAAGAAGCAGTGGAGCTTCCTCTTACTCATCCTGAGCTGTATGAAGATATTGGTATTAAACCCCCTAAAGGAGTCATACTATATGGGGAGCCCGGGACAGGGAAAACTCTGCTTGCCAAGGTGAATATTTCTGTTATATGTATGAGTTACGTGGTTTGTTTGATAACGCTTGATAGTTTATACAAAGAATTGGTCGTTTCTACATTGTGGTTAACTCTGTTCAGGTTGAGCTGTCCATGTCCACCGTGTGCTTTTAGTATTAGTGGGGTGTAGTCTGTAGATCTGTAAATGCACAGCAGGAATTAACCCTCCGTTGTTTTTTCTTCTTTTCTTTCTTTTTTTTTTGGGGGGGGTGGGTGGGTGGTGGTTTGTTGGGGGAAGGAGTTAGTTCTTTCTGGAGCACTTGTCCTAATGAATTGAATTGCACTTTGTAATAGGATAAATGTTAAGTTCAGTTTATTGTGAATAAGGCCACCAACAAGTTGTGTACAGTCAGTTTGGCTATTGCTTTCGGAACTTATAGTGTGTGCATGCTTTCAGTACCAGCATGGTATTCATCCCACATTCAAAACAGGCTGTTTACTTAAACATGATTATGCTCTTATATTTTACTTCAGGCTGTGGCAAACTCAACATCAGCAACTTTCTTGCGTGTGGTGGGAAGCGAATTAATTCAGAAGTACTTGGGTGATGGGCCTAAATTAATCAGGGAACTCTTTCGAGTTGCAGATGACCTTTCGCCATCAATCGTCTTCATTGATGAGATTGACGCAGTTGGCACAAAAAGGTACTTCAGTTAGTCTGGCACTGTCATATCTCTTGCAGGAGATCCATGCTTTTGGTCGTATATATGATTTATTTCATGTTCCCAGGTATGATGCACATTCCGGTGGTGAACGTGAGATTCAGAGGACTATGTTGGAATTGCTGAACCAGTTAGATGGTTTTGATTCAAGAGGAGATGTCAAAGTGATTCTTGCCACAAACAGAATAGAAAGTCTTGACCCGGCCTTGCTACGTCCTGGTCGAATTGATAGGAAGATTGAATTCCCCTTGCCAGACATAAAAACGAGGAGGCGCATTTTTCAGGTACTTTGTCTGCTATTTGCCACTTGACTGATGAAACTTTCTGTTAATTTTCTCTTTAAAGATCTTTTTTGAACATGTATATGCTGGGAATGCAGATACACACATCTAGAATGACATTGGCAGAAGACGTCAACTTAGAAGAGTTTGTTATGACTAAAGATGAATTCTCTGGGGCTGATATCAAAGCAATTTGTACTGAGGCTGGTCTGCTTGCTTTAAGAGAGCGCCGTATGAAGGTTATACATCTACATTATTTCATTCTTCATCTGTACATAGATGCATGTACGTGAAAAACAACCTGTTCTGATCTCCTCCTCCTCGACCCATCCCTCCCCCCCTCTTTCATTCTTCATCTGTAAAGGAAAAAGGAAAAGGAAGGGAAAAAAGAGAGGAAGGTATGTGGAACTTGTGAATTGGATGTCATGATGAGTCTACATAATTTCAATGTTATGTCAAATGCATGACGTACACATTTATGCAACATGTTCTTGAGCACGTTTTTGCCTTCATGACATCAGCATTGGTCTTAACAAAGTATGCTCGTCATAGCTGCACGAATGGTTGACATTTTGTGGGTATACATCATCCTATATTCGGTGATTCATTATTCGCTCTTCTTGAGATGAGCTTACTTTGATTGTTTCACTTGATACGATATGGATTATTAACTTCTTTTGCATTTGCTTCAGGTAACACATGCAGATTTCAAGAAAGCAAAGGAGAAGGTGATGTTCAAAAAGAAAGAAGGTGTGCCAGAAGGTCTCTATATGTGAAAGGCATCTTGTTCTGTCAGCCGGAAAACGTCTTTGTTCTTTTGGTGCTTGTAATGTCACCCTGGTGAAGTCAACGAAAATACAACTGGGGTAGTGCTGCTGGAACCGTTTTTGTCATTGAAAGTTTCATTCTTGAGGGCACTTCTAATGAATGTGGGAATCTTTCGTCATCGTAATTTTAGCTTACTGAATGCCCTGTAGAGAGGTAGAATGATTACGGAGCCCATGAATTCAAAAATGAGAGCCATGAATAGCTTCTTTACTTTCTGGTGCCACGACACGAGCAACCAATTTTGTTGAACTCCTACAGTGGACTCTCTCCAAGAATACATTATACTCGTCCTGGACGTCACTTCAAAAGAATACCTCAGGATCAAGTTCTTTTATCGCTCCTCGTTACATTTGGTCACATGTCCCAAATGTTACAATAATATCTTGACAAAACAGAACAAATCTAACCGAGAGGTGCCGACACGTTTTGTCTGCTCAACTTTCTTTGTTTCTCTTATTCTTTCTTCTATAATTTGATATGCTTCGAACAACTAGAGGGTATTTTCCATGTTCAATTAATCGTCCCAATTTCTTTGGCTCGAAGGAAGGCATGGCCGCGTGTTATTTTTGAGTCCGACTCCTTATTGCAGTGCAGAGACGTTCTCTCCCTAGATCCTCCTTCTTGTTGGGCTATCTCGGCCTAGGTGGATGCCATTCGTGGTGGCATCGCGGGTTTCCCTGACTGGAAGGTGGCTTGGGTGTCGAGAAAATGCAATGTTCTCGTCCATCGTTTAGCACGTTGGGCTGCTGATAGGGGCTGTTGGTTTTTGCAGTTTTGATGAGTTACCTGAGCATATCTAGGGGTGTAATATGCATAGCTTTCAGTGACTTTTGGTTTCAATAATACTTCGTTTTGTTCGGCAAAAAAAAAAAAGATTAATCGTCCCAATGTTTGAAATTGAGAATATCTACATTGTAAGAATAATTTCAGTTGTCACGCAAATTGGAAGAACCTTGAGAGAAGGAATAATAGGGATGTCTCCATTTCACTTCAACTTCCCATTTGGTCCTTGGATTTTCACTCCATTTAACAAATTGTCTCACTCAAAAGCTTATGGAGGCGGTTGAAAGGCTAATGGATAAATGCTTGAAAATTCCAAACCATTGCCATAAGCTTGAAAGAAAAGCGGGTTAAAAGACATCAGAGACCCATGCTTCTGTTCCCAAGAACAGCCAATTTGATCTTGTGAAGCTTGCGAAGCACATCTTTGATATCAATCCGTTCATTTGGCAAGTCTTCAATACACCGCAAGCCTAATTGCACGACGGACAAAAAAACAGTATGCATGGCAGTCATGTCTCTTCCATCTTCTATCCTGAACAAACCATCGTCCACAATTTCCATCACTCTATCTGGCACTGATGTCTTTATCCATTCTCTCAAAGTAAATCCTCCAACAAACATTTCGTCTGTGGGTTTTTTCCTTGTGATCATCTCCAACACTATTATACCATAGCTATATACGTCACCTTTCACCGACACTTTTCCTTCATAACCATATTCTGTCAGTACATGCAATTTTCAGTAAGTCCTTACTTTAATAATTACGATACATACTGCAGAAAACAAAAAGTAATAACGTCTTTAGCAACCATATAAATAGGGGGGGGGGGAGTAGAATTTGATGTACCTGGTGCTAAGTAGCCTAGTGTCCCAAGAGTTTTGGTTTGCGTTGCATCCTTACCTTTGACTAACATCTTTGCAATGCCAAAATCACTTACATGTGCAACCATGTCTTCATCCAGAAGGATATTGGAAGGCTTCAAATCGCAGTGTACCACTGGTTCTGATTGAGCATGGTGGAGATAATCCAATGCTGATGCAACATCAACCATAATATTTATTCGTTGGAGAATATCCAAGCAATAGTTGTGAGAGTAGAGCCACTTTTGAAGGCTACCATTTGGCATGTACTTCATCACTATGGCTCTGAAATCCAGGTTGGAGCATGTACTTACAGTTTCAACTAAATTCCTGTGTCGAGTTGTCTGTAACACCTTGCATTCAACATCGAAACTTTTGCAAGAACTTGCTAGTTGTGAATTCAAAACTTTGACAGCAACAATTGTCCCATCTAGTAATGCTCCTCTGTACACGGAAGAAAAACCTCCAGCTCCAAGCAAGTTGCTTTCGCAGAAGTTGTTTGTCGCTTGGCAAAGCTCTCGATATGGTATAATTCTATGCTCCAAAGTAGGAAATGGGCTAATTAAACTTGGAATCTGTACACTACTATCTCCACGTCTTCTGAGCATATAAACCAGTGCAGCAGAGATTATAATTGATGAAACACCAACAAGAAAATATTTGACCAAAAGTTGTTTCACACTTGATCCTTGGGAGCTTGGCCTTTTGCAATGTGGAACTTCAAAAATTGGATTCCCACAAAGTGCTTTATTCCCTAAAAATGAATTTGCTGTTAAGTTTGCAAAAAGTCCGCCATATGGAATCTCTCCTGATAGCTTGTTGAAAGACAAGTTCAAACACTTGAGAAGTGGAAGTGCCTCCAGAGATTTAGGAATGGTACCAGAGAGCTTGTTATATGAAAGATTTAAGATATCCAATCCTTTCAATTCTCCAAAAGATTGTGGAATATCTCCTTGGAATGAATTCTTTGACAAGTCAAGATAACGTAGGCTTTGAAAAGCACCAATGACGCTCGGAATGCTTCCAGTAATTTTGTTCCAAGATAGGTCCACATATTCAACAGTATCTGATTTTTTCATGTCTGGAGACAAATATCCACCAAGGCAATTGTGCGACAGATCTAAGAATAGCAGATTTTGAAGGCTCCAAGTATTTAATGGTATTGAAGATCTCAAATTGTTAGCACTCAAGTTTAGCATCTGCAGAAACACAAGGTTTCCAAAGCAATTTGGTATGGATCCTGAGATTTTGTTATTTGAGAGAGATAATTCTCCTAAGTTCCTCAACTGACATAGGTTTTTTGGTATAAATCCTTCAATCTTATTATCATTAAGATACAATCGCTGTAACTTGTTCAATCTCCCAAATGTTGACGGTATGTTCCCGATCAACTTGTTGCCTCTCAAATCAAGCAGAGTCAACTCTTTCAAGGAGCCAATTCCCCTAGGAATACGACCTTTAATATGGCAGTGAGATGCCAAAATGTATCCCAATGAAGCTGAAAGGTTTCCAATGGACTCTGGAATTGTGATATCCAAGGGATTATAGGATATGGACAATATCTCCAAAACTTGGCAACTGGATAAAGATGACAGGAAGCTAGTCTCCTGTTCTGCATCCTCCCCGGTTAGCTGATTTTCATGCAGGTAGAGTTCTTGCAAATGTGTTAAGTTTCCAAGATTCGAAGGTATTGGCCCAGAGAACAAATTAAGATTTAAGTCTACTACGATCAGCTTGGAACAATTTGAAAGATACGATGGGATATGGCCACTAAGTTTGTTGGTATGAATAATCAGATGTTCAAGATTCGGGCAGGAAAGCTCAGTATCTAGTGGAAGATTTCCGGACAAGGAATTTTTCGCAAAGAAAATTCCCTTCAGAGAGGAAATACTGAAAAGTTTTTGGGGTATGGTGCCAGTTAAGTTGTTAAACGCAAGATATAGCCATTCAAGCTTTTCTAAACTCTCTACACCTTTTGGAATACTTCCATCAAATTTATTGTATGACAAAGATATGATTACAAGCTCTCTGCAATAACTGATTTGTGAAGGGAGGTGACCAGCGAATTCGTTTTCCGACAGATAAAGCCCTTGAAGATTAGCACAATTGCTACAAAGATTCATCGGAAGAGTTCCCGAGACACGATTATATGTAACAGCAATGACGTTTAGAGAAGATATGTTGAAGATGACAGAAGGAAATCCCCCAGTAAGGCTGTTGGATTGCAAATTCAAGACCTCCAACAACGAGATATTTCCGACAGAGGATGGAATTGTCCCGGTAAGATCATTCGAACTAAGATCTAGTGTGCGAAGCCTGGGTAAAGTACCCAACTCTTTTGGTACCCCACCACTAAACTGGTTTCCTTGAATAGATAAATACCTAAGCTCCTGACATAGATGTAAACTCGGTGGGAGGTTCCCTTCCAATTCGTTGAATGCCAAGTATAGGATTCTTAAACGATGTAGACGACTGATCTCATGGGGTAGAAACCCAAAGAAGCTATTGTTAGAAAGATCAAGTGAGACTAGGAAGGAGAGGTTACCAATATGAGGAGAAATTGTTCCTTGAAGACCCAAAGTGGAAAGGTCCAATGCTGTCACTCTCTGTCTGCGTCGGCTACAGGAGACCCCAGTCCACTGGCAGAAGTTTGTTGCAGTGGACCAGTTACCATCCAAGACAATTCTGTTTGGGCCGGAGCTGAGTTTAGATTTGAAGGCAATGAGAGTTGATTGATCTGTCAAGTTGTTGGAAGCTTTAGCCAGTCGAAACACACAAGACTGCAGTGACAAAAACCCCAAGAGCAGGAGAATGGATGACTGCCTTTCAATCGCCATCACGAGTGTGAGAGAAGAGACTGTTAAGAATATATGGAGATTGAGAGGGATATGATAGAACAATGGACGTTGTTTGGTGGCACAAGAGCTCTCTCATGATCAGTAGATTTCTACACACTATATAGCAATGGATGTAGACATTATCAAGGCACAAGAAAGAGGAGAACGGATTGGGTCCGAACCCCATTCTGTCCGACCATCCGAGAAAGAGTACGAGGTATGGGTCGTGGTTAACCGGACCACTACCTGCTTAACTTCAGCCATTCTTTTTACGGACCCAATATGCATTGTCAAAATGCTCGACCCACCGAATACCCAGAGGCATCGAAGGATGGCCTAAACGTCCTACACGAAGTTGCCACCCAACTCCCAGGGCCAAGCAGAACCGGAGGACCTTAAATTAATTAGCCCGAGGCCTGAGCTTTCTGAAACAACCACGTCGGTCTTGTCAAAGGTAGGCTTCTTATTAGGTGTTGCTGTTCTCCTATAAATGGAAGCTCAGAAAAGATCATTGCACATGATGTGTCGCGAAGTAGCAAGTTTCTTAGATGACTGGCAAAGAGAAAGTCTTAAGCCACGAAACTTCCTTTCCCGTTACCATAAACGAGAAAACAGCTAGGTCCTCTATGACACGAGGATTGAAGAAACGCGCACCATTAGTCCCGAAAGTAGACGATACATGGGAACTCTAAACTAAAGTCTTAGAAGGCAGTTTCTCTTTTATTAATGGTCGAGAGCAAGATGGAAGTTGCAAGGAAAGCGGTGTGAATATTTAGCACCATAAAAACAATGGGTCGGCAACCGACTTGGAGCAATGGAGCTGGCTCTCATGGATTCGGGGGAGCAACAAGAGAGACCAACCTTGTTGCAGGCGGACCAATGCAGTTCAAGGACGCAGCAAAAGAAGAATTCATGAAAGCGTGAGGCCATGCAACTAAACCAAATGATGTTTCTCCATGGAAGTGACTTGACAAATTCTTCAACATGGCAAGAAACTACGTTAGTTTCGTACAATTACTCGGGAAAACTAGCATTAACGTCTGTCACCCTTACGAAATATATAAATTCTACAAACTCCAAACCTAGATTCGGCTTCGACCAACTGGCATGTAATGACAGTTCAGGTAACAAGTGCGTTCATCTTATTTCAAAGAGAAAATAGAGGTTTTAAGTCACATGAGCCTGTACACATGATTTCTGAATGATATTTCAATTCCTTTTACATTGCTTCCACTCTCTTTGCAATCTTTTTCACCAATACTATAGTCCGTGGTTATTGGTCAAAGTCCAATCAACTGTCAGATCATCCAGATGCTTTCTCATAGACCAAGCAGCACATTAACGAAGGCCAAGCCTTGCTTAAGAAAAAAAAAATGACTTCGTTTCATATATTTGTAAAATTCGCATTCTAACTTACTCCGTTGTTGAACCGAACAGGTTAGAATTTAGGATGCAGTCAATTATTTTATATTTTTACCCTGACCAATTTTATGTAAAATTACCACTATACCCTCCAATAGTGTTTTGACCATATAAATACAGAAGGGTAAAACCGAAATTTAAAAAATACATGGCCTCACACATTCAGCGCATTAACCACTCGGACATGTGAATTGACGAAATATCCCAACTGTTTTATCCAACTCTAAATTTTTGGTTGAGGACGATATGGTCATTTCATCCGACCATTAAATGCACTGACGCGATACCCTACAGCTTGTCAATAGAGTCAATCACGCTTTTTTCTTCTTCTATTCTTCTTCATTTTTTTGTGTTTAACCACATCACATGTTTGCCTTTTTCTTCTTCTCCTTTTACTGTTTTAATACTTTTAAATATTTATATTGTAATAAAAAATAAAAAATCAAAACAATAATAAATATTATAATAAATAATATTATTTTACTTTTTATTTTTTTTCATTCATCCCAATAAAAATAATATACAAAAGAAATTTTGTTAAATTATATCCCCACTATACATAAATATCAATATTTGTATCAAAATAAAAAATAAAAAATAAAAGGGATTTCGGAATTATAATAAATATTATAAATAAATATCAACATTTGTATCACAATAAAAATAGAAAATAATAAAAGATATTTTTAGAATTATAATAAATATTATAAATAAATATCAACATTTGTATCACAATAAAAAAATAGAAATTAAAAACATCAATATAAATATTATTTTCGAAATAAAAAATGGAACATAAAAAGAATTTTCGGAATTATAATAAATATAAATATTATTTTATATTTTCTTTTCTACACACATCTTAATAAAGGTAATATACAAATAACAACCTTAAAAAATATCGCTTCTTTTCTCTCACTTATTAATAAAAGTCAACAATTTCTACACAAACACTAATACAACTCAAACATCACCTAAAAATTCTCAAAATTCTTCAAATCTTAAAAATTTCTTCAAAACGAACATGTCCTAGGCCAAGGCTAGAGCCATTATAGAACGATGAGACAGCTGCTGCTCATAAAGCTCCCTAAAAATTTGGTATTTGGCATCATGGTACTTCTTCACCTTCGGGTCTATAGATGGATGAATGACCTGCCAAAATGCAAACTCGTAAAACCATAATGATTAATGCCAAAGTCATTTTTTTTTGTTCTCTCTTTTTTCTGAGCGATGCCAAGTCCTTTAAATTTGAGAGAGTACAGTGCTATTGGGAAGAGTTGGCAATTCACAATTGACATTACGTTCTCATGGTTGACTACATATCTCGGCACTCAAGCACTTGTGCTCTTAGCACCGAGACCATACACAATGAAGGTGCCTATATACAGCCTAGCAAATCAAGTGAGACTACGTTCAAGTGTCTTGCTGAGATTGAAGACCTTTCACACCTTACTGCTTATCTTGGATATAAAGAAATATGATTGAATAAAAGAAATGAAATATAGATAAAGAACAGCTATGCTTACCTGACCCGCCGCATTCAGGGCCTTCATGGCCTCTTTCATACTAGAATACTTCCTTGCAGCAACTGCCCCTAGAATGGCAGCACCCAAAAGCACAGACTCACTCTCTCGTGGAAGAATTATAGGGCAACCTACAAGAATATGAACTAGTTGGTCAAGAGTTAATTTTGTACAGTGTGATGCTTAAGAGAAGCTATCAAAAACCTTCTTCCTGACATGTATTCACTTGTATATGAATTTAGCAGGTTAATAAGCTTCATCCACATTTATACTAGAAGCCTGATGCGGTTGTCAAGCAGTTTGGTCGCTATCTTATGCATATTATTTAGATTCATAAACTTAAAAGGTTTGGTTTGTATCAATCTTTACCAATATGATGTTGGGTTTTCTTAAGGCCCGTGTGATCTTTTGGTCTTTAAGATTTCTTTTCTATGCTTTTTTTGTCTTCAAGTTAAACAGTTTTATGTAGGCTTTTATTAGGTGAGTATGGAGTCTGATTTGATTTTCCATACTGGTTTGTTGACATGGAGGAGAGTTTCAGTCGTCAAGCAATTCTATTAGATTTTGAAATGTGGTAATATTAGATTTTGAAATGTGGTAAATTGCCCAAGGGTTCTCCTGTATCTTCTTCTCTTCTTTCTCGCTTGGGGCACATTTTTATTTTCTCTTTGTTTTCAAACTTACAATCCTTATTGCTCCACACTACTCTTCTCTGCTTGTGGTCTCTGTTAATCGTTGTGAACAGAATGAAATCACAACCCTGTCAGTTTAATCTTCCATCAACCTATAATCATGTAACCACCTTCCTTTGCAAGGTAGCCCCTATGTAAGATAACCTCTAGGCTATCCCGCAGCAAAAACCTCAACCATTGCTACCCAGTACCCACTAAGTCATTTGACAGCAATATCCAAAATCAGATGACGAAATAAAGCTTCAGTTCTCTGAATAACCTAACAGTAATCAGTAAACTAAATGATTCCCATACTTAGATGCCGAGACATTTTGAAAGCACAATCAACAAACTGTAACATGATAACCGATGTCCATGCTCGAACATTATTTCCCAAGATGCGGAATAATTATTGTACACTATTCAATGACGGTCCTAATCGTCCAATTAAGCAAAGCACAATGAGAGAAGAATGAAATAAACAGAACCATAATAAGTTGACTATTAAGAGGGAGAGATAGAAACCAAGGATATCCGCATGTTCTTGAATGAATAAAGGGTTTTTTGCAAGGCCACCACATGCAAGTATTGTGTCAATCTGTAAAGGAAGAAACGAAAACAGGAAAAAGGTTAACCAAGTGTAGAAAGAATAAAAGTTTAGAAAAGGATTCCCCCAATCAACTACCACACAATCTTGAAAGTCACTATAGTCATAACACAACATGCCCACAACCTACACAATTTTGGTTTCTCCCACATTTTTTCATTAATCATAGCAAGTTGAACCAAGGTTTGCAAATAATTTGTGTGCAGCCTTGTCAGCTGGTCAAGCACGATATTATAGATATGCTTATTTGCCAAGTTATAAATAGGCCACAAAGCATTCAATCTAAACTGATGTATTCGCATAGTAGGACATGTCTGCACTGCCATTGCCAGAGAATTACATCATTTCATCATTTCTATTTCTCATATAGAATTCAACAGGCATTTCCTCAATACCTGCTCTCTGACGGGGATGTTAATATGGAACACATACTTCTAGACAACAGGGTTTACGTGGCACAACCATTTGCAAATGTGATCACTAGTCTCCGAAGTTCTTTAACGTTCTTTCAGGAAGCCCCTTAGTGCAATGGTGGCCTATTTGGATTGAATAGGTAGAAAATGGGGTCCATCTGGAAGCTAAAAGTTAAAGCAATGAGGAAGTTCAAAATCATATTCACAGAGGCATGTGTTTTAGTTGTCATGAGGCTACTGCGACGTTATTATCAAGGCCTTAAAGCCAGATTAATATAGAAAATGTGCAGTTCTACAAAGTAAGTACAGTTATAGATTGCATGGCAAAACAATTTATGGGCCACTCTCTTCACAAGTTGGCCCCCAAATGCTAGGCACAGGTGATGATGAGGTGGGGTGGGGCTGGGGTGAATCTTTGATCTTGCATTGGCGATTTCAAAACTCTTAAATTAAATATGCAGACAAAACTGAGATGATGTCAATATGCATTGAAAACCTTGAACACTACTCTGAAATGAACTCCATTCCAAAAGCATGCATGTAAAGTTTTACACAAAAGGTTGAAAAATTGAAACATGTATGAAACTATGACTTATCCTCCCATTCTAAAAGATAGTTAAACTACAAGTTGACTCATTTGTCACAAAGTTAAAATGTTTTCATGGTCTATGCCGTATATCAAAGTTGAAATATCTCTAGTAAGCCTAAGATCCAATATTCTTACATTGTGACCATGGGCATTGCAATGCTCTACAATATGACGTGTACCATATGCAATACCCTGTATGGTAGCCAGGTACAGAAGAGCCAACTGTTTCTCACTTGTATCAAGTGTTAAGCCACAGACAATTCCTTTTGATTTGGGGTCTGCAATAGGAGACCTGAGACGTAGCACATTAGCAGCTTAAATTTTGGAAGAGCAGTTGTCGCAACATGACCCAAGAAATCAAGCTGGCTCTTTAACCATTTACCTGTTCCCATGAAAGTCGGGCAGTATATGCATATCTTCAGTCAAAGCAGCAAGAAATGGACGCTTCTGATCAAGCATCATAGATTCTAATATCTCGTTCAGAAGTTGAAACACAGAAATACCTGGAAGATTATACCACAAAATATAGGCAAACCTTTCTTAGATTTGGGTACAAAGACATTAGAACCGTTTGTCTTAATAAACAGGTACTACAAACCATAATTGAGCAAACAATCTCACTTCTAGAAGCAGCACGATTTGCAAGGTGTGGAGATGCAAGGTGGTTTTCAATTACATGATCCAATAATGCACCAGTAGCACTCTGACCACCTTCTGTGAGCCAATATTCAGGTACCATAGCTGAAGATACAGAAAAAAAAAAACAGAAAAGAAAAATTACATTGATTTAGTAAATACCAAATTAGCAGCTTCAGTACTAATTAATTCTTCTAAGAAAAACATAAAGTTATGGAGGGGGGGAAGCATTCTTCACATTTTATGATTCAAGCACCTTTGAAAACAAAGCAGTTCTTAAATTTTCCACTTCCTATAAAACATCATTGCTCCACTACTCATTCGCATCACCACTTTTGAGTTTTCTCTTTCTGTTCTTGGAGGAAAAAAATCTGTGGATGGCTCTTATTATGAGGCAAAGAGAGGCACTACACATTGAGTGAGGGAGAGGGAGTGAGGGTGGGAGGGAGATCATTACAGATTGGTGTCATATGGGGGAGAATAGCAGGGAGACACTGTCTTTCTTTTACATTGTGCCATCAAAAGGCACTCGTGTTCAATTTTATGGAATTGTGTACATATGGTGGAGGTCCTAGGATGCAGGAAAGGAGGGTTTCGGTCACCATGCAAGTAGTGAGGTTCTAATTACTGCACCATTTTCTGAGATGCAGATGAGATATAAAAATGTGCTTTGCACCTTCCTAGTTATGCTTTCTGGGACTTCAATTGTTTCGTGGATTTTTGCTACTTTGTATACCTCCTACCTACTCTGCCACTGATCATCTAATAATATTTGTATAGAGGGCCAAAGACAGTCCTTCCAGGATTCGTGAGTATGTCAACTTTCAAAAAATACGATATGATCCAATCCCTTGACTAAACAATGAACATGAAGTTCAAGAAAATGTACCTGACCAGAATGGTCCCCAGACCCCTGGAATGAACAGCTTGCTCCGCGACACAGCCATATGGCAAGTAGAAGTTCCACAAACTAATACCATACGGTGGCATATAGCTTCCACATCGCATTCTGAAAACATATCATTTTTTATATGAAAAAATTATTACACTAAGTTAAGCTACTAAATCATGATGTAAGATAATCTTTTATAAGAAGCCACCATATAACCTTTACCTTCAGAATCTGACTGTGGCACACTCTCAATTACCCCTACACCACCAGCATGAGCATCAATCAGTGAAGTCCCAACAGGAACTCCTGGTACAAGACCCAGTTCCTGGAAATTCAAACAACTTCGATAAGCAAGAAACATAGCCAGAAAATATGAGTTAATGGTATCAAGTTAAACCACCCCCCAAAAGCCCGAAATGGGATGTATCAATTTTTTGCAACTAAATCTAAAGTCTTTGTTTTGCTAATGGACCTCAAGGGACGCCACTGAAATCAATGTGAAATCCTCAGTACAAAATTTCTTGCCTTCGCGGCAGCTGGAGTAAGACCCGAACCCAAAGGATGGCCAGGGAAAGCTACACTTCGTCCTGTTGACATTGTTCATCGCCAAGTTACCAAGAACAGAAGAATTTGGAAATGGTGAAACAAAATCGAAATTAAAACCAAACTACTGAATAACCATTCAGTAAATGTGATTAATCAATCAAATTTTATGCGTATGTTTAAAGGATCAAGAATGAAGAGATAAGATCTATTCCACAAATACTAATCCAAATTAAGAATATCACTAAAGTAACAGACATCCAGACAAACTACTAGAAGCTCTCTTTATCGCTATTAAAAAAAAACCATATACGTAATTCTCCCGTGTTTAAGAGCTTCAACTGTTTAAGGAAAGATCAAAAAATCTAATTATGGTCCTCATTTCCACATATATAACACCAGTGTTCCGCTGCTAACAGTACCCATACAATTGTTGCTTCATAAGCATCTGTTGGCTACATGTCGAGAACAATATTGCTACTCCAGCTCAATTACTAGTCATACAGATGTCTATTAAAATAAATTTACTATCTGAATTCATACTGTCATAATGCTGGCAATTTGCCTAGACGAAGCAAACTTTAGCAGTTGCCTAAAAAAAACAAAGACTGTGCCACAAGAGGAATTATTTGACATATGCTTCCTAAAGCTTGAGGATTTTCTCTGAATCTTAGGGCATGTTTGCAATCTAAAATTTTGGTCAAAATTCTCATTTGCAAAAATAACTAACTCAAAATTTTGGTTAAGAAAATAATAATAAAAAACTTCAAAATCCATCTCTCTTCCCATCAAATCATCTCTTTCTATTACAATAAACATAAAAAATTCATTCAAATCATCTCTTTCTTCACTTTTTCACAAACTCCCATGAAATTCTACTTTTCACTACTTTTCTCTCAAAATCTAATAGAACTCTAATCTACCTCAATTTTTCACAACATTCCTAATATTCCCATAAAATTTCAATTTGCAAACATGACCTTAAAATAGGGAGGGAGAACATTTGAAGGAAAGGACATCCTAAAACAAGATAGATAGTCCTCCTCACATCTTAAGAAAACACACGGACAACATTTAAACAGTCAAACAAAATGAAAATGCCAAAGAGTTAAGATCTTATTCATTTTTCAATCATCAGCACTTCACTGACTGTCATGAGAGAATCATAGGATTTCAATTATGCCTACTTTAAATTGTCATGAAGTCCCATCACCAAATAAAACCAAAAATAGAAGTTGTCCAACAAGTATACCTATCTTAGCGTGATGCCCATCCACAAGATCACCCAATCCAATCTCCTCCCAGAAGTCATCATCCCATCCACAAGCTTCCATATTTCGAGAATCTTTCTCCTTGGTTTGCTGCATGTGAGCATGACCAAGATACGTCCATTTGCACACTGTAGTGCACAGGCTCCGAGTATCATCTCCTGTTGCCCTAGAAAAATGCAAACAATGAAGGAAAAGTCATCAAGTTATAAGCCACCTTGATCTGTACCTAGGAATGATACCAAGGACTTCAAGAAGATCTACTCATAACTGGCAGATTCAAAGTACCTGTATGACAACCAATCGCTCAAGTCCATCCACCTGAACACCATTGACCAAGATTCTTGCAAATTTTCTTTCACCCATAGAAGCTGGGATATTAGTCCAAATCCAAAAGTCTTTAATAAAGAGACATAGAACCAATAGAGACATCCAAAAGCTGGGAAATAATTTATTGAAGGAAGCATCAGTTTTATTAGAATCTGTTTGCATTTCCAACTAATGTCTTTTTTTTATAAGTACATTTCCAGCTAATGTCAGAAGATAGAACTACAAGCCCGCTCAAAGGCATACTAAGCTCAATATTGCAAACTTCAAAAAACAAAAAAAGCAAGACCAAATGCGCATTTTGTTCAACCTATGCAAGGCAGCATGTGAAATGCAGAGTACAACACAGCTTTTTTCCTGTCATCATCGTCTCCAAGGACCGCTATAACATGTTGTATAGAGAATTCAAGGTCGTAAGCAGTGTTCTCTTCGTTATTTGTTTATTACTGCAATCCTTCTTGTCTTATGATTATTATTGTTAATGTTTGCAAGGTGCAGTATGCCCAACATTAAACTTACAACAGTAATATAAGTACCTTTGGTGGCTGCATCTCCGGGGAAAGGGATCCGCCACAGTACTGTAAAACAGGTGAGTTACAGGAATTGATCCTTTCAGCTTGTTCTACAGCTCTATGGTCCATCCATACTATCACATTTCTTCTTGAATCACCACTCCAAGAAACCGTGACAGGAGAGCCATCAGCATCCACCGCAACTGCAAAGAGAAACCACTTTGTTTGCTAATTATATAGGCTCCCTCCTCCACATAATAGACATGATCAGCAACTTATGACTACGTTTCTTTTATCAATATAACCCACCAAAATAAGCGACCAGAAAATTACGAACCGAGAGAACAAGTGGCTGCGAATCCAACACCCTTCACTTCTTCTCCCGCAACATTAGCTCGGGAGCACGCTGATTTCACAGCTGCACAAATGGCAAGCCAGATATCGGTAGAAGATTGCTGGTTTGGAAAGAAACTATGTCAAGAATTATCTCAATCCCATATTTGATAAACACCCATTGCTTTGCTCAACACCTGTATTCTCCTAAGACATTAGCAATTTACGCAAATGTCAATGAATTTCAATTCTTCAGTAGCACTACCTCAACGCAGTTGCCATCTTTCCAAATCTGTATCGGGCTACTAGAAGAACCTAGAAGCTTCCCGTTCTTATCGAACAAACCTACAGTAAGAAAAAAAAAAAGAGATTCGTACCATGTAAGGAGTTCAATGAGAACAATTTGCGTTCGCTAAGAAGATACTTCACACAGAGAAGAACGCGAATAAGTACGTACGTTTCGCATATTAATCTGCAGGTAAGCCACTACTTACAAGTAGAACATGCTCAAGAATATTCAAACTTGGTATCAGAAAACATGGAAAGGAACAGAATGAAAGTGAAACCAGTCCCAGACCACCTTCCCAATCAAATAAAGAACAATAACAAAGACGTCAATATTAGCCTACATGATAATACGAAGCTACCGACGTCACAACTTTCCACGTCACCCACTATTGTAGAATCTTCTACAGCTATTACGTAACAGAATTTGTTACGGCTGTAACCAACGTGATTCGTTTTTTATTCGTTTGTACAGTGTGTATATATACACACGTCCATCTCCTGTAATGCAGTGAGCTAGAAATACAATATTCATTTATTTCATCATGGTATCAGAGCCGCTCGACTCATCGTCTCTCTGATCCTTCATAACTTTGTTCCCATGGCTACTCAGCAAGCTTCCTCCTCCTCCTCTGTTCCCTCCATCCCATCCTCTCTTTCACACATTATCACCATTAAACTTACCTCTGAGAATTATCTTCTCTGGCGAGTTCAGATCTCTGCCTACTTACGTGGCCAAGATCTGTTTGAGTATGTTGATGGAACACTTCCGGCTCCTGCCAAACTCCTTCCTGCTGAGGGTACCTCTGCTGCTAAACCCAATCCAGCCTTTCTTCTTTGGCGTCGCACTGATCAGCTTGTTTTAAGTGCTCTGTTCTCTTCACTCACTGAGTCCATTATTGGACATGTCATTGCTTCTTGCACCTCTCGTGAGCTTTGGGTCAGCTTGGAATCCATGTTCAGCTCTCATTCTCAGGCAAAAGAATTTCAGATTCGATTTCAGCTTGCCAATCTCTCTCGTGGAGATCAATCTATCTTTGACTATTTCAGCAAAGTTCGCAGTCTTGCTGATATCCTTGCTGCCTCTGGAAATCCACTTCCAGACAGAGATTTTGTGACGTATCTCCTTACTGGGTTGGGTCCTGCATATGAATCTTTCATCACTTCTGTCACCACCAGAGTTGAGCCCGTCTCCTCTCTTGAGCTCTATCAGCTTCTGATTATTCATGAGAGTCGTCTCTCTCATGCCTCCCGGAACACGTCCTCCTTTGAACCATCTGCTCATTATAGTGTTGGTGGAACCCGTGATCAACGAGGTCGTGGTCGCAATGGTCGCAACGGTCGTGGTCGTAATCGTGGTCGAAATGGTGGTCGTTTCTCACCTGCTCCTCCAAACACCTCTCCAACTACCTACAATTCCAACCGACCCACCTGCCAAATTTGCAACAAACAGGGACACGTTGCTCTGCAATGCTACTCCAGATTTGATCATTCTTTTCAATATGAACCCCCTCGTTCCTTCTCTGCCCACTATACTGCTCCTTCCACCTTTTCTGATCCCAGTTGGTACCCAGATACTGCTGCTACTCACCATCTTACCAATGATTTCAACCACCTGAACCTCTCATCCGAGCAGTACACTGGTAGTGAGCGTATCCGAGTTGGTGATGGCACTGGTCTCCCTATTCAGCACATTGGTGACTCCTCTTTTTCTTTTCCTTCTGCCTCCTTCAAACTTCATAATCTTCTTCATGTTCCTGCTATTACAAAAAATCTTGTCTCTGTGCTTCAATTCTGTATTGATAACTGTTGCTATTTTGAATTTCATTCCACTCATTTTTCTGTGAAGGACAAACTGACGGGGAAGATTCTCCTCACCGGTCCCACCCATGATGGTCTTTATCAATTCCCTCGTGTGTTGTCTTCTCCTTCCGCTCATCTTGGTGAACGCACGTCTCTACCTCAGTGGCATCATCGGCTTGGTCATCCCTCTTTGGCTCTTGTCTCTCGTATTTTGCGCACTCATTGTCTGCCTTTCACCTCTGCTGGTTCTTCCTTCCAGTGTGCTGCATGCCCACTTGCGAAGAGTCATCAGCTCCCTTTTAGCTCAAGCTCCACACAGACGTCTCGTCCTCTTCAATTAGTGTTTACTGATGTTTGGGGCCCTGCTCCCTATGTGTCACGACTCGGTTTTCGCTATTATGTCTCTTTTGTTGACCATTACACTCGGTTTACATGGTTATTTCCATTAAAGCTTAAATCTGATGTTTTACGTGTTTTTCAATCTTTTTTGTCTTCTGCTGAGCGTTTCTTTAACACTAAATTGGTTACTTTGCAAACTGATGGTGGTGGGGAATTTCGTCCTCTCACCTCTCTTTGTGACCGCCTTGGTATTACTCATCGCCTCACCTGCCCACATACACATCAACAAAATGGATTAATTGAACGTAAACATCGCCATATAGTTGAAACTGGGCTTGCTCTCCTTGCCCATGCCTCTCTTCCATTTTCTTTTTGGGCTGATGCCTTTGAAACTGCTGCCTATCTCATTAATCTCCTCCCTACACCGGTTCTCAACCATCACTCTCCTTATTTTTTATTTTTTATGGTTCATGCATCAGCCCAAGCTCTCTCATTGGACTGCTGTCAAAAGGATTCTTCGCTATTTGAAGGCCACCCTCAACCATGGCCTGTTCTTTGCTTCTTCGTCTGGGTCTCTTCTTCAAGCTTATTCTGATGCGGACTGGGCTGGTTGCCCGGATGACCGTAGGTCCACTGGTGGCTTCTGCATCTTCCTTGGTCGGCATCTCATCTCTTGGAGTTCCTGCAAACAGCGCACGGTGGCTCGCTCCAGTACTGAGGCCGAGTACAAATCTCTTGCCAATACTGCAGCTGAGCTCATTTGGTTACAGACTCTCTTTCGTGAACTTGGTCTCTCTCTCTCTCAGCCCCCTACCTTATGGTGTGACAATCTTGGTGCCACGTATCTCACTGCCAATCCTGTCTTTCACTCTCGCACCAAACACATCGATATTGACTTTCATTTTGTGCGTGATCGTATTGCTGCCCGCACTCTTCGTGTGTCTTTTTGCAGCAGTAAAGACCAGCTGGCTGACATCTTCACCAAGCCACTTGTTTCTGATCGGTTTGCTTGCCTCCGTTCGAGTCTCACCGTTGTTGACACCCCACTGGACTCGCGGGGGCGTATTAGCCTACATGATAATACGAAGCTACCGACGTCACAACTTTCCACGTCACCCACTATTGTAGAATCTTCTACAGCTATTACGTAACAGAATTTGTTACGGCTGTAACCAACGTGATTCGTTTTTTATTCGTTTGTACAGTGTGTATATATACACACGTCCATCTCCTGTAATGCAGTGAGCTAGAAATACAATATTCATTTATTTCATCAGTCAAAACCCAAACCAACAATAATCAGAAAAAACCATTCCATCAAAACACAAAATTCAATCACACGGCACACAGACAAATGAAAATATGGGTAATATACGTTTACATATATACAGATAGAGAGAGTGGACCTGCGCGGGCGCTGCCGGTGCCGACGTCGACGCCGAGGAAGAAGGTGCGGAGAGGGGCGGAATCGGGGGTGGTGGTGGGAGAGGCCATTTCGAGGGAGGAGGAGGCAGAGGAGCTATAGTGTGGCTGGGCCAGGAGTGGGGTTTTAGCGTACCAGGACGTGCCTCTTCTTGTACCGGACATATCTTTTTCTCTTTTTTTATCCACTTTGTCTTCCCCGTTGTCCGTTGATTCGGTCGACTAAAGATTATACACGTAATCTGGTTCTTCCAGTTTCGCTCGATGCGAAAAGATCGGAAAATTTCCTCTCGGCAAGGGTATATAACTTCTAGAAATTGGAGCAACGGGAATGTCCCGATCGAGGTCATGGGAGTGTTAAAATTTTGGCGTATTAAATTAGGTAAAAAAAAAAGGGAAAGATATAATTTTTAATATTTATTAAATTTTAAACTTCAAACCCGCCCAATGCGTCAGCTTGCACTAACAATAAAATATTTACTTAAATCGAATTAAGATTCCTCCCTATCTTTCTAATACGCGGGATTTCATTGTTTGTCTTGTCTTCATTGTCGTGATTGTTACGACGACAGTTGTCTCGCTGCAAAAAGTTTTGTTCATAGCAATCTCCACTTCTAAAGAACTGCTGACCATAATTTTCATAATTCTCTTATGAGATTTAAATGCCTAATTACCGGCACTTCAATAATATAGAATAATTTTCTCGTTCGGTCAGCTTGGACCTTTTAAGGTCGGCCTGTTTGACCAGTCGGCCCACCATGGAAAATCATTTCTCCCCCGAACACGCCAATCACAGCCCGATATTTCCCACATGCCACCCTTGACGTGTCCAGGGCCTTAGAAAAGGCCACCCCTCAGGCTTCACGGTCCAAATAAACGATATCTCATCTCAGTTGAATTTCAATAATGTCCTCGATTGGCGAGATTTATAAAAGGACTACACTATTAAATACGACAACAAATATACCTCTAAGCAAATTCTCCTCGCAACATACAAAATCAAATGAAAGGAGGTGATATAACTTTAATTAATCTCTTAAATTTGGTCAGTTAAAGAAAATAGGCTGCAAATCGATAGAAACATACGAAGATGAGTTTTGTGTATCCTCTGTCTTTGTCATTCTACGAGCATGTTTGAGCCCTAATTAATTGAGGTCAAAATTTTAGATTTACTGCAAAAAAATTCACCACATAATTTTTTATTATTATAATATTTATTAAAAATCTTCTCTCTTCACTTCTTCACCAACTCTCATAATATTTTTTTACTTTATAATATTTTCCAAACTCCAATACCCAAAATTTTCACCCTCAAACATACAGTGGCATGTTTGAGACTCCAAATATTTGGGGTCTCAACAAATCGGACAAACCAAACAAACTTCAAAATTTTTAACTTTTACACCTACACACTTCACTTTTCACAAACCCCAATAAATCTCAATAAAGTAAAGATTCCCAAAATTTTAAGAATATTCCCCAATATTTTGACAAACAAACCGGCTACCTTGTTTCTTCCATAGACAAGATAATTTTATGGCCACAAAAACACAGCGCTCAAACATTTTCTTTCACTTTTCACCCCTCTTTTTTTTTTTTCCCTCTCTGGATACCAAAGCAAATCGGAAGATTCCATATTATTCTTATATATTATATATTTTAGTGGTGAACACGTGAGTCGAGGTGCGTCGCGTCTTAACTCGGATGGAGTAGTTGGCAGGGACGAGGGTGTTCGTCCAGCGCCTCCAACCTACCAGCCGGAAGCCTATCTATTATTTGTCTGATTAATACCCCCCTCCCCAACCCTTGCGCACACAATCTACTGACACGTATTAGAAGGTAACCTCTTCTGCTTCATTGTTTTTCAACGATCATATTTTTTTCTTCTCCCTCCCTTAAACCCCTGAAGAGCCGAACCGTGCCACACTCTCGCAGTCTCATATCCTCCACCATTTTGGACCACCATGTTCAACCGTTCTCTCCTTCTTCTGCACCGTCACAACCATCTCATCCGCCACCTCAGACACCTCTCCACCACCCCGAACACAAGGACGACTCTTTCATCCCTCGACCTCCCTCTTTCGCACCCCACATTCCTCATCTGGGCCTCCAACACCTCTCTCGGCAAAACCCTTGTCTCCACCGGCCTCGCTGCCTCCTCCCTTCTCTCCAGATCTGTTTCCCAACCACGAAAGCTCCTCTACCTCAAGCCCATCCAGACCGGCTTCCCCTCCGACTCCGACTCTTTTTTCGTCTTCCACAAGCTCTCCCATCTTGCTCTCCGCCGCCAACCTCATTTTCCCCTCTTCTCCTCCAACCATGTCCTTAGAGCCTCCCTCCCCGCCGTCAATTCGGTCTCGGGCCACGAAGGTGGAACGAGTTGCGAGGGTGGGATGCTTAATCTGGGGTCGTACGAGGAGAGGAGGGTCGAGGGGGAGGGGGGAAGCAGTGCGGTCTCCGAGTTGGTTTGTAAGACGTTATACGCGTGGAGAGAGCCTGTATCCCCGCACTTGGCCGCCGAGAGGGAGAGCGGGGTGGTGGAGGACGCCGCGGTGCTCGAAATGGGGAACAGATTCCCTCCTAAGGAGGGATTTCTACCAAAGTTATGGTCCAGATTAAAAAAGAAACAAATCAACGGTTATGATAAGTAATCTGGACTATGACTTTGGTAGCCTTTGGAAATCTTTCCTTCGGAGGGAATCCATACTCCTCGAAATGTTGCGCAAGTGCTTGAGAGTTGAGTTGGAAGGTGGTGGAGATACGACGAAGGAAATGGATGTTGTCTGCGTGGTTGAGACTGCTGGTGGGGTTGCGAGTCCGGGACCTTTGTTGGGGTCCACACCCATAAGAGATAGACTTAGAATAGAAGTAGACTTATTGTGGAAGTCTACTTGCTCCCTACTTCTAGTTTATCTAGGATTCTCTTAGGGTTTTCTCTTTGTATTCTTCCCTATAAATAAGAGGCTTATGTTATAGAGAAGAGGTACGTGAGCACGTGAGATCGTGTGCATTGGGCAAAGAGAGAGGAAGAGAAAGAGGGTGGTGTGACTATTGTATTGGGGCGGACAGAGTAATTTTCTTAGGCTTTCTTAATAAAATTGCTCTGGGGTGGACGTAGGCCGGATTGGGGCCGAACCACGTAAATCTGGTGTTCCTTTTCTTTGAATTTTCGTGACGCTTTTCCCAACAAGTGGTATCGGAGCCTGGTTCGAGGAGCCGGAGTAGTTTTTCGGGAGAAGCGGAGAAGGTCCGAAACTTTCAAAGTGGTCCGATCTGAGATTGGAGAACACCAGCCTGCAGAGGAGATCGAGACGAAGCCGTTGGTCGAAACCGCGTCGTCAGAATCTCCGGGACGCGCCTCCACGCGCCGCAGGAAGAAGAAAAGGCGCCGCCACGCGTCACACGCGCCCGCACGCGCCGAACAGAGAAGGGCGAGTGGTCTTCACTCTCTCCACGCGCCACACGCGCCAGCGACAGCAGACTGCCACGTGTCCTGTGACGTCAGCATCCACGTCATCGCCACGTCAGCAGTGGGTCCCAGGAGATCTGAGTCGGTAGTGCCACGTCATCCGCCACGTCAGCATTGCCACGTCAGCAGGGGATCAGGGTCGGCGTGCCACGTCAGCTTTGCCACGTCATCAGAGAATATTCCGGGGGAATATTCCGGTTTTTATTTGTTCAGTGTGGTTTTTTGGCCGGTTCAGGGGCTTTTAGGCCGGTTTTCGAGTAGGTCAGACCGGTTCCTAAGGTTTTAGGTCATCCCGGATCCATTGGTGCAGTCAGAATTGTGAAATTCGGCCTCGATCAGTGTGAATGATGGCGGAGAATATGATTACCGGTATGATGATGTTGACTGCTGCAAACTACATGAGCTGGAAGCCACGGATGGAGGATATCCTTTATGCAAAGGATATGTATGATCCATTGGAGAACGAGGGAAAGAAACCGGTGGGGATTGACGAGGCAAAGTGGAATAAGATCAACCGGAAGACTATAGGGTTGATTCGACAGTGGATTGGGCCAGAGGTATTCCATCACGTAGCCAAAGTGACGAGCGCTTTTGAATTATGGGAGAAGTTGGAGACAATGTACCAGTCAAAGACTTCGCGGAATAAAGCGCTGCTAATGAGGAGGTTGGTGAATATGAAGCTGCGAGACGAGAAGTCGGTGGCGGAACATACCAGTGAGTTCCAAAACTTGATAAATCAATTGAACAGTGTCGAAATGACTTTCGAAAATGAGGTTCAAGCTTTACTGCTTCTGAGTTCCTTGCCGGATAGTTGGGAAACTCTTGTTGTTTCTCTTGGAAATTCAGCACCGAATGGGAAATTGACCATGGAATTGGTCAAAGACGCTCTATTCAGTGAAGAGGCACGAAGGAAGGAGATGGGGACTTATGACTACAGTGGATCACAAGCTCTCATCACAGAAAGAGGCAGAAGAAGCAGCTGGAATACAGGAGGCCGGGATCAATCCAGAGGAAGAGGTCGCAAGATTATCTGCTTCTATTGTGACCAAGAGGGACATATCAAGCGGAACTGTCCAAAGTACAAAGCAGAGAAAGGGAATTCATCAGAAGCCTCGGTGGTGACTGATGATTCCGGCTTCGTGTAGCACACGAAGGTGCTTGGTACCAGCCGGAGGAGATGCAAGAGCAGGGGGAGATACTGTTCTACATGGGTCCGGCTGTACAAGCAGGGGATGCGGGCACCCTATGCGGGGGTGCAGGACACTCGGATGAGAGTGTGGTCGTCTGGTGACAAGGACGAGGTTGGAGTGCCAGTAGAATAAGGTTGCAAGGGGTGGTGAGCAAGGGGAGCAACAGACACCAAGTTGCAGGAAGTTTCTACTGTTGAAAACCCGGGTAGCACTCAACCGAAAGATGTCAGGAACAAATTCTTCTCTTATGGTTATGGAGGGGGAGATTTGTTGGGGTCCACACCCATAAGAGATAGACTTAGAATAGAAGTAGACTTATTGTGGAAGTCTACTTGCTCCCTACTTCTAGTTTATCTAGGATTCTCTTAGGGTTTTCTCTTTGTATTCTTCCCTATAAATAAGAGGCTTATGTTATAGAGAAGAGGTACGTGAGCACGTGAGATCGTGTGCATTGGGCAAAGAGAGAGGAAGAGAAAGAGGGTGGTGTGACTATTGTATTGGGGCGGACAGAGTAATTTTCTTAGGCTTTCTTAATAAAATTGCTCTGGGGTGGACGTAGGCCGGATTGGGGCCGAACCACGTAAATCTGGTGTTCCTTTTCTTTGAATTTTCGTGACGCTTTTCCCAACAACCTTCTGGGTCGCTTCAATGCGACTTGTACAGGTGTTTGATCTTTTTTTCTAATGTTATATTCTCTTATTGCCCAAAATTGAGAATGAGGCTCAAATGGCCGATTGACGGAGTGGTTTTGAATTCTTCCCAGCCCTATTATTTGTTGCCGAGTATATTCCGTCTGATATCTGGCGCTTTTCCAACTTGAAAATGGCCGACTGCTCAGGACTACTGTCTACTGCATTGTCTGATAATAAGGATTTATATCAACTGAAGATAAAGACTCGTCATAATATATATATATATATATAAGTGTCACTTTTAAAGACTTATCAAAGTCTTGCTTTTTTTTTGGTGATCCACTTGCTTTGGCTAGTGATCTGATTTGGAGTTTTACCGTTTGAGTCTGATTCTCTGCTGTTCAATTATTGAATTTGATTTAACCTTTTATAAATTCCGTAGACAAGTCATAGACTCATTCTACGGCATTTTTAGTACAATCTGGACAAACGTGTCTGATATGCAATTGTCAAGGTCGTAAAATTGTGTATGTAAGGATACCAAAGGACGGGTATGCTTTGTGGACCGCTCTACATTCACCAATAACCAATTTGTCTGGCGTGGGTTATTTTTTGCCAGAGATTTTCTTTTACTGTAATACTTCAGTATAGAACTTTGTTACATGGATTGGCAGGCCTCTACGTTTACCTGGAATTCTTGCTGGAGATGGACGGCTAGGTGGTATTTCTGGGACGATTTCAGCTTATGAGTGTTTGAAACTTCGAGGTTACGATATTGTAGCTGTTGTTGTTGAAGATCATGGCCTTGTTAATGAGGTGCCATTATTGTCTTATCTACGGAATAGGTAACTTCTCGTTTTTTTGTTTGCTTTCTGCCCCTGCATGATTTTATGCAATTTTATGTGAACAATAATATATGTTCACCACAACATATCTAATCTGACTACTACTCTCTTTGACCTGATAATATGCTTCCATCACCTAATAACCTTCTAAGTTTTCGTGTGTTCGGATGTGTTGATATGAATAATCATGTATCATTAATTTCTTTTTATTAAGGGTACCTGTGCTTGTACTGCCACATGTTCCGGAAGATCCGTCAAATGACCTGATGGAATGGTTTGATGAGTCCTGTGGTGTATTTGATTCTCTTGAGGGAAAAAATGTTATCAGCTTATTCAGAGAGAATTAAGAGATTGCATGACATGCCAAAGAAGGCAAGGGAGGTTTTCTGGTGGCCTTTCACACAGCACAAACTTGTACCTGCAAGAGATGTAACAGTGATTGATTCGCGATGTGGTGAGAACTTTGCAGTCTTCAAGGTTTGTGTCATAGCAATGGTCAATAATCTGATATTCTCCCTTTCCTGCCATATATTTCTTCTGTTTCGCTTCGCTTTAACTTTCCTCTTTTATTTTCTAGTGTGCTTGTCTCCACTGCTTTCTCTTTCTATTAATCCTTTTATAAGTTAGCTGACTAGGATACAATATGCCAAACTAACTTTGTTCCATTTCCTTTTTAGGTTCATAATAATGAATCCATAACTCAACAGTTTGACGCATGTGCTAGTTGGTGGACTCAGGGACCCGATGCTACCTTACAGGTTATTCTCATGCGTAGTTTCTGTGCTTTTTTGTTCATTGGATGTGTACCGAAGGTTAGAGTTTACTTGTATTGAGGTATCTAAACCATAGGGTCAGCATGACCACAACATTTCCCATCATTTGATGGAATGTTTGCCTAAAGCCTAGAGTTGTTGTTATTAAGATTCTCCATGAAGTGAATTTCTGAAGTTTTTAATGTGATTTTTTGTTTAGGTGGTTTCAGACTGAGCTTGCGAGAGATATGGGTTATGCTGTTGCAAGATTTGGGCATGTAATGTTTACTGAGAAAGTTTATGAGCCAGCCTTAGAATGTGCAGAGCTTTTGCTTGTAGGTGTGTATTTTTTTTTCATTCACCCATGTATGTTTTAGAAATATATCAATGGGAATTGAAATTATTACATTAAGTTTCTCATTGATAGAAATTTCCTGGTACTCGAGGCTGTCGCATGTATCTGCATTTGAGTAAAATATTGTCCTCGAATTCAGTTTCCAGTCTTTAGTTCTAGGGTCAGCCAAAGATAATGCTGATGGTTGCAGAGGGACCCAAGGAGTGGTGATGTGTTAAGGAGAGCTTGTTCTTCTGAGTTCTTTTGTAATCATGCTTATGCGATATATTTTATGCTGCTTGCTTTGTGTTTCAGGCTGGGCTTCCCGAACATATTTTTCGGATAATGGATCTACGGCAATTGAAATTGCTCTCAGGATGGCATTTCGTAAATACTCCTCTGATCATGGTATTCTTTCTGACTTGCTCGAGGATAACATGGCTGGAAGAGGTGTTGATGAGGTCTTGGTGGGCCTCACTAATCCTTTTCTCCTTTATTGCTGACAGTTTTCATGTTTTACTTTTCGATAGATATTTTCTGTGATAATTAGTGCCATAGTTTTTGTTAATCTTTCTCTTAATATTTATGTAGATTTGCTGTTAAATTTTGTGCATCAATTATTTCAGGTTCTAGCTCTTAGAGGATCTTATCATGGCGACACTTTGGGTGCCATGGAAGCACAAGCACCATCTTCTTATACGGCTTCCTCCAACAACCATGGTATGAAATATTATGTGACAAAAGCGTGTAAGGAGAAATGTTAATTTTTCCTTTATGTCTTGGATTGGAGTTTGTCTTGGTTAATTAACTTGTATTAGGCCTCTAGTTTCTCATGAGTCCTTAAGATGTAAATGTAAAGGCTATAGATCATATCGGCCAACACGTGAATACCTCTGCATTGGTCGTACAAGATTAAAACTGAGACATTCATGCAAATAAGTCGTCATATAGTCACTGCAGTTTTTCCCCATTCATGTCCAGGAACAGCAGCATAGGTGAGATACAAGCTATTAGTCATTGAATCTTGTCAACCATTGATTTATGAATTTTTACAGGTACACTGGAAGAGGCCTTTTCCTAGATCCTCCTACAGTCTATATGCGCCATAGTAAATGGAATCTTTCCCTACCTGAAGGGTTGCATTTTGACACTTCAGAACATGAAAAAATAGGTAACATGTGGGTGTCTCTGTGGATTTTATTAAATAAAAATAAAAATAATATTTATGCATAACAAAAATAATAAATTGAGATCAGATTCCTAATCTTGTCAAAATTTATTTGACCAAGTTACCAAACGGTAAAGATGAATCCTCCATATTCGGCAGGTGGGGGTATCATTACACGATACACCTGTCTGATGCTGCCAAGAAAGGGAGGCTAATAATTACAAAAAATTCTAAAGCAAAGGCCTGGAAATTAGAAAGAATATATATATATATCTAATAGTGTAAAAGTCACTACCTTCCTAGCTCGAACCTTGTTGACAGAGTATTCCAGCTGCTGCTCAAGTCTTTCTAAATCCTTAAATTTTACAGAAGTCAAAGTCCTCACTAATGTAGCGTTGCAAACTCAATTGAACTCAAGTCCTTCTCAACTCACCATGTGCATGTTCTTGCAAACATTAAAAGACGCATTTAATAGGTGGACTGTACATTAACTTACAACCTTGTTTAGCCATTTTTTACATCTAAGTGATAACTCAACCTTGATTCCTAACAATTTTGTTTGCATGAGTCAAATTTTTATTTGCTTTTCTTTTTTTTAATAGATTTAAAAAAATTGTTAATAATTTTTTTTCCAAAAAAACGCATAAAGAAAAATCACTATATTATATATATATATATATATATACACACACACGAAAGTCATTTGTGGAGGTCCAAGTGAAACGGTTAATCCCGTAGAATAAATTCATTTTAGTGAGAAGTCAAAAAGTCCTATCTGGACATGTGCGAAAAGCTGACAGTATTCATTACAGTATGTAGAACCTTCGACATAAACTTAACGCAACAGACCTTTTTTAGCAACCAAGCCGGTGCGAAAAGCTGACTGCCATTATTTTTCATCAGAGACGGTTGCAGAAAAGCTCTGGCTGTAATCGTTTAATGCAATTAACTTCACCGGCTCAGTACAATTAATTAAGGAGTTAGGATGGTTGTATATGATCCTAAGAGATATCCTATGTCACTATTATTTGTCGTATCGTACGATGAGGACCAATTTGTGCTTAAATTCTTACTCTGCAGTGTACCAAATTTGTAAGGTTACTTCAGTCACAAAATTACATCACTTTGTGTCCATTTTAGTGAGTTATCATACGTCTAGATGATCATGCTGTAAAGCCTGGTGAGGAGGTGATCTGGGTACAACTTGTTTTGCGGGTTCACGTATTGGTTGACGCATGCATGCACCAATCCATTCGTTCATAAATCAATATCCATTATCTGTTTCCGAGAAACAACTCAGTAGTAAGTACCATATCCAAGCTTGCATGTGCATGTCATTTATGCATAAAATAAATTACATTCTTCTGATTAGTTAAAAAGTTGTAATATGCATAAAACTGTAATATGGAGACAGTTGAAACTTAAGAAGATACAACTGTTCCCAAACATCATCTGATTAGTTAAAAAGCTCCTTTAGTTTGAAATATCCATTCTTCAACCAGAAAATGGCATGCACAGGCAAGCTTGAATATGGTACTTACTACTGAGTTGTTTCTCGGAAACAGATAATGAATATTGATTTATGAACGAATGGATTGGTGCATGCATGCGTCAGCCAATACGTGAACCCACAAAACAAGTTGTACCTACTACCCAGATGACCTCCTTACCGGGCTTTACATCATGATCATCTAGACGTATGATAACCCACTAAAATGGACACAAAGTGATGTAATTTTGTGACTGAAGTAACCTTACAAATTTGGTATACTGCAGAGTAAGAATTTAAGCACAAATTGATTCTCATCGTACGATACGACAAATAATAGTGACATAGGATATCTCTTAGGATCATATACAACCATCCTAACTCCTTAATTAATTGTACTGAGCCGGTGAAGTTAATTGTATTAAACGATGACAGCCAGAGCTTTTCTGCAACCGTCTCTGATGAAAAATAATGGCAGTCAGCTTTTCGCACTGGCTTGGTTGCTAAAAAAGGTCTGTTGCGTTAAGTTTATGTCGAAGGTTCTGCATATTGTAATAAATGTTGTCAGCTTTTCGCACATGTCCTGATAGGACTTTTTTACTTCTCACTAAAATGAATTTATTCTACGGGATTTAACCGTTTCACTTGAACCTCCACAAATGACTTTCGTATATATAATATAGTGATTTTTCTTTATGCTTTTTTTTTGAAAAAAAAAATTATTAATAAAAAATCTATTAAAAAAAAAGAAAAGTAAATAAAAACTTGACTCATGGAAACAAAATTGTTAGGAATCAAGGTTGAGTTATCGCTTAGATGTAAAATGTGGTTAAACAAGGTTGTAAGTTAATGTACAGTCCACCTATTAATGTTTGCAGTAACATGCCCATGGTGAGTTGAGAAGGATTTGAGTTCAATTGAGTTTGCAACGCTACATTGGTGAGGACTTTGAGTTCTGTAAAATTTAAGGATTTAGAAAGACTTGAGCAGTAGCTGGAATACTCTCTCAACAAGGTTCGAGCTAGGGAGGTAGTGGCTTTTACACTATTATATATATATATATTCTTTCTAATTTCCGGGCCTTCCAATTGTGATTTAGAATTTTTTGTAATTGTTAGCCTCCCTTTCTTGGCAGCATCAGACATGTGTATCGTGTAATGATACCCCCACCTGTCGAATATGGAGGATTCATCTTTACCGTATGGTAACTTGGTTAAATAAATTTTGACAAGATTAGGAATCTGATCTCAATTTATTATTTTATTTAATAAAATACACAGAGACACCCACATGGTAAAATTAAGTGTTATGATTAATTTTAGGGGAAAATACACTTTCCACCCACAAACTACCATAGGTTTGACACTTTACACCCCAAACTACCATCTTTAAGACATTGCACCCTCAAACTACCAATGTTAGACACTTTGCACCCTAAACTATTAATTTTGACACTTTGCACCCTCTATTTGACAATAATACCCTTGATAAATTAATAAATTTACAATAATATCTTTACTGTATATAAAATGGGTCAAGGACATTATCGTCATTTTAGTCTCAAATTTTGAAAAATTGTGCAAAGTGTCAAAAATTGGTAGTTAAAGGGTGTAATGTATCAAAATTGATAATTTATGGTGCAAAATGTCAAAACTATAATAGTTTGTGGATGAAAAATGTATTTTCTGTTAAGGGGAAGAATTGCGAGAAATTGGGTTACTAAACTACAAAGACGACATGGGTGGCGACGTCAGCTTCAAAAGGAGAAGTGATGTCAGCGAAACCTTTCAATGTAGAACTAAGTGACGTGGGTAGTGCTCCTCACGCAAACGACCCATGAGGATAAGTAATCGTACGGTCAGGATTTCATGCTTGCTAGCAATTCGGACGGTCCGAAAGCAACTACCATACGAGAAATGGATCTAACTCTGTGCTGAGAGCAATGATCCAGTGCTACGAAAAACATGCCGGTCCCCTCCTCAACGACCTTTTTTTAATCGGAGAAAGTAAATCATTCAGTACGACTAGAGTTTAGACTTTAGAGAGCTGAAAAGTCAAGAAAAGGTTGCCCTTGTAAGTGGAAGTCTTGACTCAGGGTGTGGATCGCTGTGGTTTGGATGCAGCTGATTCTAGCCCTGTTCATCTCAGAGACGCAACTCTCAAGGTTAGGATGGGAAATATCTGATCTTTAAGACCACTCGGGACTTCAAGAGAAAAATTATTACGTTGGTTTCGATTCCCTCGCTAACCAATCAGTCCTAATTTTCTCAGGTTTTCCATCAATTTCTCGCTCCGTTAGAAAGTTCACTAAAATTAAGGAAGTTCTCATCAAGTTTCTCTTTCCACTTTTCTGTTTGGGGGAATCAAGCTCTATCTTTTTTCCGGCAATGAACTGATTTTTTTTTTTGGTTTTTTTTGGGGGGGGGGGGTGGGGAGGAGATGTTTGCAAGTTTGAAATTTAATTTTGTAGAATTTACTGAGGCTAGTTCAATTTGAGTTTTGTAGATCTGCGTGGAAAAATGTGTTTGTGTTCATGTTTGTGTGGACAGGTGTTAGGGTTGTTATGCGTTGAGGTAGCCTCCGGGATTTTTATGCATTTCTATTGAATTTGGGCTATTGCAGATCTGGGAAGCGTGTGGGCGAAAATGCAGACTCGGTATATGGAGAGGACCAAATCTATGGGTAGAGGGAAGAGGAGTTTGGAGGGTGGAGGAGACGATGATGAGCAGCCGGAGCGCAAGCGGCCGGCTCTCGCTAGGTAAAATTCTTGGACTTTTCGGATATTGCAATTTGTTTTGTAAATTGTGAATTGTAAACAATCTGAAATGTTACTTCTCGTTGGAGTGGCCGATCGTTAAAGTAAGTGTAACCGAAGTTTCCAGAGACTCCTTTTGTTTTGTTTTTGTTTTGTTTTTGAGTTTGCAAATGATTTCTTAGGAAAGCTGTTGGTAGTTTTTACTTAGAAGCACCAAAAAACACGGTGTTACCGTGTTGGCTCGCTTCTTTAAAAGGAAGAGTGATATTTTGCCCTCGCAACCTGTTGTGGGCGACTTTTTCGTAATCCGACTAAATCGAGGACGCATTGCGCTATTAGAAGTAATAATAAAAAAAAAGGACATCGCCCCTTAAGGAATAAGGAGTGCCGTATGCCATCACTGCATGATGTACTTCCACCAGACGGTACCTCTTTGTAGGAGTTAAGGGGTTCGAAATTTGCTTATACAAGCCGGGACTTGTCTTAGTCACCTAAATTTATACATGATACGAATTTTTTTATAACTTATTATTTAATTCTTCATTTTGTTACTTTTTATCTTTTGCTTTACATTTTTCGTTTCTTATTTATTTTTTATTTTTATTTCAACCTGTAGTTATTTGGGAGGTTATTGTCCTCGGTAGTTTGACATTATGATACAAGTGTTTGCAAATCAAAATTTTGGGAATGTTAAAATTTTGGTTTATGTGAGTCGGTGAAAAAGTGAAGAAATAGACGATTTGAGTAAATTTTTTAGTTTATTGCAATAAAAAGAGATGATTTGATGGGGGAGATATTATTTTATAGTAATTTTATTGGGCTAAAATTTTGGCCAACACAAACATCATAAATTCCCTAGCACGGCCAAATTTTGGGTTATCAATAGTTACTTACACCAAGTAAAGGATTTATAAATTTTTATTTTAGGTTTAACCTGATGTAGGTTGGTTATTCAACTATAGTTCTAGCAGGTGCGTTTTCGTGTCTCTCTCTCTCTTTCAGATAAGTAATATGGAAATTTTATGAGAGGTGAGAACTTAGTGTACCGGTTATACTAAGGAGCCACCTTTAGGAATCATAATCTGGTCCAGGGAAGAAGATCTACACAGGGAGGACAACAAGCATTTCCAAACGCAGTAGACTGTACTTTTGAATTTCAGAGTAACAATTTTTAGCTTAGGATTAGATAAGTCAATTTCATTGACAGTACAGTTACTCATAGTAAATTCTTGGATTGTTGGTTTTGCTGAACCCATAATCCCTTCCCCGATTTTTTAGCCAAAAAATTCCTGAGATAAGACTGAAATTTGGCAACATTTTGTTTATATGTAGTATACCTGTTATACATCTATCCAAATGGCTTGAGAACGATATTTGTATGAATAGAGTATCTGTTTGTCCCCCCCTCACACATTCTGCATTTAATTTTCTAAAGCTAAAACTGGTGGTTTTTAGAACTCTACGTGTATCAACGGTACCACATTCTTATCTTGCAAGAAGAGTTTGATGATGTTCTCTTCAAAATTGATGCTATCAATATCACTTTTAAACTTGATAACATGCTAAAGATGTGTAGCGAAAATCTTATTTTGCGAGGGAAGTTACATGAGCAAAATTTCATTATTTATTGTGTCGGCTGGTGCTAATATTACCTCTTTCTCCAATTCTTTCTCTGAAACCCATATTGTTAGTATCTGTATTCCGTTGTATTTAGAATCATATGTGTCATGCAGCGTGATTGTTGAAGCTCTAAAGGTGGACAGTCTGCAAAAGCTATGCTCATCTTTGGAACCTATTCTTCGTCGAGTTGTAAGTTTTTTGGCTTCTGCACTATTTTTTAACATAAACTATAGTTCCTTCCGATGGATTTTGGTGGACTACTTTTTAAAGCTTCATCTCTTCAATTTTCCTTGTCCAAATGTCCGCTTTATGAGCAATTGCAGGCTAAATCATCTTCCAGATGTTTCCTTTATAGAATTATCCGTTGTGGTTGCCCCATTGTGCTATGAATGCAAAACATATAGACAACAGCTCAATAGCCCAAGAAGTTTCATCTCTCTTTAAGAGAGAAATATTTCTTTGCTTCGCACCTGTGCCTCTTTTTGCTGTGCTGGTTTGTCCTTTTAATAATTTTGCATTTCTTTCTTTTTTTTCTTTTTCTTTTGTACTTTTGATTGTTTCTTCCTTTTATACATTACTTTTCACCCATAAGGAGGCATTTCTTGGTCTCTCTTTACCCCTATCCTGATGTATGCCCATTGAAATTGCCACCTGCATTTTGCAAGTGGGGATAGTGCTCATAAGATGACAATACTAAAGGATAGTGCTATATCATGTTATATATTTTGCCTTTTTTGTCTCTAAATTCTTTTTAATGGATTTTTACTTCTCAAAGGATGAAAAAGTTGTTTCCTTTTGTTTCGTTACACGTTTGAATTTGACCAAATAGATCGTGTTATTCATTGACTCAGCTGAAGTAGTCTTTGTTTTACCTTATTGTAATGCAGATTAAGAGCTAATCTAATTCTCATTCTTGTTTCTGTGAATTATTTGCACAGAAGTACATCACTTAAAATTCCCTTGATCTTCTTCATGCGTTATTGTGAAGTGGGTTATTGGGGTAATGTGCATGACAGATGGCATTTTGCTTCTGAACAAACGATTGCTATGCATAAAAGAAGAATTATTTTGTCTTTACTTCATTTACTCCTGCCCCTTGGTCTCTCTTTTTGTTTCTAACTGGTTTGATGCAATGGATGCTCAACAGGTCAGTGAAGAAGTGGAACGTGCTTTGGCAAAGTTAGGCCCTGCTAGACTTAGTGGAAGGTCTAAGATATTCTTTTATCATTATTGTTGGCAGTTAAATGCCCCTGTCCACCCTGGTGGGAGGACTGTGGGATTACTTTTATATCTAACGATTTAGATTTGATTTAGTTCTGAAGTTAAAATAGGGAGGACTGTGGGATTACTTGAATCAATATATGGCTATTGAGCTTTTTTGCCTTCTCGTATGTGGAGTTATGTAGTGAAGACAATAGTTTGTACTAAGAGAAAAGCACAAAACCGGTTCCACTGTGTAAACAATCTCATGTATATTCAGAGACAGGCAGAAACACTATTTTTCTGGCCCCCCTTGGCTTCGTCCATGTGCAAATAGTGTCACACAGTTGGCCTGTGAGATGCTTATTTTCTTGTTCGGGGAGTTCTAATTGCACGAACCATGTGTGATGTGCTATTCAGAATGGATACCATATTTCCAATAATGAGCCATGGAATGACCCCGATAGTTAAATGGGGACAGGTTGTTTGTGTTATCTTTACTCAGTGAACAGCTGAACTTGAGGATTGTAGTTAATGTTTGCTCTGAGGACTTGACAAGTTGGACATAATTTGCCAGGAGGATTGTAGGATGGTTTTCTGTTGGTATGTCTAAATGGTTGCATTCTTGAGAGGGTGCTCTCTTTATTTGCTTCAGTAGATGCAAATGCTCCATCCTACTTTATGGTTTAGCTTCATCGTCTAGGCTCTTGGTAAAAATATTTGGATATTTTGGCTTCTGGTAAAAACAACCTTTGTTTCAGTCTTTATTTTTTATATCCCACTTCAGTGGTCGCTTCTTTTGTTCTCATCAGGCTTGCATAAAGTGTTTGATTACAGCTGTGGTCGTATTATATTTTTCTAATAATTGAGATTTCAGGTCTTCCCCAAAACAAATTGAAGGTCCGGATGGACGCAACTTGCAGCTCCAGTTTCGGTCCAGATTGTCTCTTCCTCTCTTCACTGGAGGGAAAGTAGAAGGCGAGCAAGGTGCTGCAATTCATGTTGTTTTGATTGATGTGAACTCTGGCGTTGTTGTGACATCTGGACCTGAAGCCTCTGTGAAATTAGAAATTGTTGTGCTAGAAGGTGATTTTAATAATGAAGATGATGAAGGTTGGTCCCAAGAAGAATTTGAAGCCCATGTGGTGAAAGAGCGTGAAGGTAAGAGGCCTTTGTTGACTGGGGACGTGTATGTGACACTCAAGGAAGGAGTGGGGACGCTAGGGGAACTGACTTTTACGGATAACTCAAGTTGGATAAGGAGCAGGAAGTTCAGGCTTGGCTTGAAGGTTGCCTCTGGATTTTGTGAGGGCATTCGCATTCGGGAAGCAAAGACAGAAGCGTTTACTGTTAAAGATCACAGAGGGGAATGTATGCTCATACTCTGTCATTTCAATTCTTCCTTTGCCTGATTGGCTTGAGACATTATTGTCAATGGTTTCATCTTTATATTGTCAGTGTACAAGAAACACTATCCACCTGCATTAGATGATGAAGTATGGAGATTGGAGAAAATTGGCAAGGAAGGGTCATTCCACAAGAGGCTAAACAAAGAAGGAATATTCACGGTTCGGGACTTTCTTAGGCTTGTGGTCCGAGATCAGCAAAAACTTAGAAATGTATGTCTGGTTTGTTCTCGAATTAAAGTTGCATGCTTTCTAGCTGTTTTCTGACATCTTTGCATACATTTCTGTAGATCCTTGGAAGTGGTATGTCGAATAAGATGTGGGATGCTCTCTTGGAGCATGCAAAGACGTGTGTCCTGAGTGGGAAGTTTTATGTTTACTATCCTGATGATGCAAGAAATGTTGGTGTTATTTTTAACAACATCTATGAACTGATTGGCCTTATTACTGGGGAGCAGTACTGTTCTGCTGATGCTCTAAATGACAGTCAGAAGGTGAGTATGACTGTATGATATACTTTCACCATAATGCTGGTTATTAGTTGTCTTAAAGTTGATAGGGTCTTCATTTATGCTAGTGGTGTTATAGTAGTTTTGCCTGCCTTCCATAGATCTGGTCTCAAAATACTTCTGTGTTGGCATTCTTAAACCTATGTATGAGGTATCAAATAAATAAGTCATTTTTTTTTGATGCAGTAACTCAGTTATATTTTCCAGATTCAATTATTCTGTTTCCTGCCGAAATTAATCAACTGCACAGGTTGTTGATTTCTATTCTTCCTTTACTTCTTTATGCGTTTCTGTCTTGTAGAAACTAATTTATTACAAGCCAACTTTGTTTGGCAGGTAATTAACTGAACTTTTTTAATTCTATAAAATTGTTGTTTATCCCATTGCAAACCTGCTTACTGTAGTCTGGGAGAAGGCATGTGGATGATCCAGGATATTACCTGTTTTCAGATGTAAAGCATATCTTACATCTGGGCTTGAGAGCGTCTACTCAGTTGTTTTTTGTTGGCTTTCTCTGCTGATGCTTCATTCTAAATGGCATCATGAGATACTGAGAATGTCACTTGTACATAGAGAAATTCAAGAGTTTAGGGTTATAAGTACAACTGATCCAATACACACATATAACTTTTCATGTTGACGAACTAGCTGGTACAAATTTTTTACAACAGGGCAGGTGAAGGTCATTTAGTTTTGGATACTCAACCTGTTTCACTTTTCGAGGTTTTGTAATTTCAGGTCTATGTAGATATGCTGGTGAAGAAAGCATATGACAATTGGGACCAAGTAATAGATTATTATGGCAAGGCACTCTTGAGCTTCAAGCAGAATAGGAGGTCTACTGCATCTCGGAATGAAAATATGGGGGCAATTGATTACTCAAGTGCTTTGGATCATCAGCTGCAACTACCAGGCCCGCTAATTCCTTCAGAGCAGCCTCCTATGGATTCTGTCTTACATGTTGGAGGTAAGCATTGTTAGCTACAACAGGGTGTTCTTTTTTTTTTAAAATTGTTTTTAGACTCTTCTAATTTTGTTAAAATGTTTTTTTTTCTTGTGATGGTGGGCTGTTTGGAGGATTGGAGGATAGGTTGAGATAGTCGCCTGGCTTTTTGACTTGCTTCTCAGCTTAGTTTTCAATCCTACAGTTGTAAACTTCTGTTTAGAATCCTCTGGCTAATATAAACAGTCGTGTAACCTCTTCACCAGTAAGGAAACCATGGCTCTTTTTCCATCCCCCTAAATTTTGCCTCAGAAAAGTATTGTTTACGAAAAGGAGTATATTTCTTAGCAATATGGATAGGCTATATAGGTATTAACCTAATTGTGTGTAGTTTTTTCTGGAGAGATTTTGTGTTTCTCGTCACGGTAATATTATGTCCATTTCTATTGAACATGTGTTTATATGAGATGTCAGAGATTGACCGGTAGTAGCTGCTTTTACCAATTTGTAACTTGGTCACAGCTGCGCGCCAAGGCCATTTTGAATTCTGTTTGTGATGGTCTCCACCCCTCACTCTCTCACACACGCCAACAGCATTATTTAGCATCCACACAATAGAGATATTCTTCAACTGCTGTGTGCTTTAGAGTTGTTGGATTGCTCACTGATGCTTTTTCTTTTTGTTTGTCTACTGCTTTTGTTGCGCTTTAGGGTATAATGGTAATCTGGAAACTAGGTATTCAACCCAGTCGCAGATTTTAAATTCAAATTCCCGTACCCAGTTCGACAGCAGTTCTTTTGCACTCCATGGCCATTTGATAAGTAATTCTCACCAAGCCCAAAGTTCACGAAATGATAACAGTGCAGTTGGACTGGCCCTTGGTCCCGCACAACCATCTACATCAGGATTTCAGATGACTGACTCTACAATTCAGCCGGCTAGTCATAATCCTTTTGAGGACTGGTCACAAAACCGGGACAAGGGAGTTGAAGACCTATTTTCAGAGGAAGAGATTCGCATTAGAAGTCATGAGATGCTTGAGAATGAAGATATGCAACATTTGCTCCGAATATTCAGTATGGGAGGTCATGCATCCATTAATATGCCAGATGATTTGTCTACATTCTCATCATACATGCCATCACCCATGCCACACTTCGATGAGGATCGTGGTCGATCTGGAAAAGCTGTAGTGGGGTGGCTGAAGATTAAGGCAGCAATGAGGTGGGGCTTCTTTATTAGGAAGAAAGCAGCAGAGAAGCGAGCACAGCTAGTTGAGTTAGATGATGAATAAAAGCAGCCATGAGGATGCAGTTAGGTTTTCAGACTCTGACCCTTGCACGGCCTTACCATTCTGCAAATTACTGAACTCTCAATGTCTGCCGGGAACACGTTGAGGTCTTCCGTTGAGACTGCTTGAAACTGTTGCTTTCAGAAGTCTTAAGGACCTCTGATGTATCTTGGGTATCTATCTAGACAGCAGGGTTTCCTCTTGTACAGTTTGCCTGTATAGTTGTTTCTATCAACAACGCTTCATTCCATTAAGGTGCTTTCTCATCGCCATACCATTGGATTTGTGAAACGATACATAAGCGACACGTTTCTGAATTATTCTGGGTAAGTTTGTTGTTCCATTTATGGACCCTTTCATGTTGTTGACTCATTAGTGGAACATCTCTGATATTCTTGTAATGACTTTAATTTGTTTTTTTAATCAACTAGAATTGTGCCTTCAAGTAATTTGTTACTTCGTTTTAGTTTTAGTTTTTCAATTTCTTAAGATAAAAGATTTAGATTGTATTTTTTTTTATTTGATAATGTATGATGTTTAATGAACTTCAAACGGAGCAATAATCCCTCAACATTTAAGAGCTAAAGGCGGACGGCCCCCTCAAGATACAATTGGTGTCAATGTAGAAAGTAGCCAATTGTAACCAGTGGGGATCGCTTGACTGGTAACAGATGCATCGACCCAGAAGCAGAAAGTACAAAGCCCATCTTAGCAAGTTATAGCACGCACTTTGACTCTGTTGAACCTCCCTAGTGACTGAGCAAAACTCGTGTTCCCCTTTGTTATCGCGATTTGACAAAGATTTTGCGTGAAATAACCTTTTAACAGATTAGGACAGATGAGTACGCATCAGCACCCGAAAAAAGAGGCGACGAAAGTGGGAGATCTCAAAGACTCAAATGGCTCACGCAGTTCGACCATCACAGGATTTCGCGAGTACTACGCTACCAGAAAAGCCGACGGTTACTCTCTTCCACGAGATAAGGGTAAAGCGATACAAGTCCATAGCCCAAAAATTTGAAAAAGCTGACTGAATCCAATCTCTTGTCACTCTGAGTTTACGCATGATTCAAATATCTCGGTTTCTCTTTATGTATGCCTTATGCGTATTCTAATGAATTCTTTGTTTGATAAAGCATGGTGTGGTCACTGGTCAGTGGTGAAACCTCATGTATAGAAGAAAAAAGAAGTCTAAAATGTATTTATTTTCCTCTACGTAATTCAGTGGGATAACTAGATTAACAAAAAATTGCCTCAAAATTTGTCTTTCCTTCCACTTTATATACCCGGACCTTCTGTTTTTCAGAAGACAACTTCAATACGCGTAAGTAGCTAAATCTTATTTCATATCAGAATTGCGGCCAAATTCGAGGGAAACTGTTGTGGAGGAGTAACAAATTTTCGCTTGAAATTCAGAGTTTCTGATTAAAAAAATGGGCAATGATGTATTGTGGCGTGTACGTACATCAGTTTTTTTTTGTATTAAAAAAATCTTGAGAGAAGAAAAAGGGGCTGATTCAAGTGAAAATAGCCCAGGGCACCGGATAAGTTTAAATCTAGCAAAGAATATAACATATCTAGCGAACACGTGGCTTCTCAGTGGGTGCTATCAATGCACATCCGGATACAGTAACCCTATAAAGAAGAGTGCGTGCGCGGAGACTAGAATTGGGGTTTGGGTGCCATTTTTTGCCAACTGATTCGGCAAGAAATGGAGACCGCCCAAGCCCCCAGAGGAGCTCCCTCTGAAAGTCCAAAATCCAAAAGAATCCCTTACGTATTCGCAAGAACCTCTTCCAAACCAGATTTCAGCCTCTCTGGTGCGACATTGAAGGGGTGATAGAAGAGTTTGATGCAATATCCTCGCGTCCTTATTAAAGCTGTTATCCAATATATGGTTGATAGAGTTCGGTTATGGTGCTGAGTTTTATTGTGCTGATAGTTGCTGATGGACGGCTGGGATTAAATTTTATTGATCCAAGAGCTGCAAATAAGACACGTCAATTAATGAATTCTAAGCTGCGGTTTGACCCGTTTGCCATACGACCCGTTCTCCTCATAACCCACACGACCTGTTTTGCAGAAAACTTCCCGTTCCATTTTGCCATACCTCCAACACCTTCCGTTTTGCCGCAGCTCCAGCACCGTCGCCACCTAGCTTCGTCTCGATCGTATCTGTTGTGGATTCGAAGCTTCCAAAAAAGCTTCCATTTAGTAGAGGTAAGAATCGAGTTTACCGGATCTGTTGTAGCTTCTAGAAGTTTGGAAGTTGTTTTAACAGAGAAGATTGACCATGCGAGTGCGTAGGAAGTTGTTTACCGGAGAGAGGGATTTACAGACCACTCGTAAATTAAAGGGTGGCATGAAAGGGTAAATTTTCCGGCCATGCGAGTGCGTAGGAGTTCCAGGACCCGTCGTGCTTGTCGAGCCCTTTGAGGCAGAGGAGCATTCCCCGTGAGGCTTCTGAAGGGAATTGCTGATATTGCACCTTACCTTCTTCATGGGTGTCATACATTGAACTCATGAGCCACGAGTGACCCTGAAGAGCGGTTTGTGTATAACGTAGGTCTTTGAGGAGGATACGGCAGTAGAACTGTTGATGACTCTCTGCCATTGGTACGTGAGAGACCATGAGGGAGATCGGGAAGCTAATGGTGGGGCTTGGAAGGAATATTGGATGTGGAAGAGAATGAAGAAAATGACACAGGTAGCAAAGATATAGATCGGTAGTACTTTAAAGGAGAAGAAAGGGAGTGGTGACAGGGTGCGTTGGTGGTGTTTGACACTGAAATTTTTGGAGATGGGTCTCGTGGTTCTACTTCTACCGATTTCAGGTGGCTCTTTGGTCATCTCTGTAAGAATAGAAGCGATCGATGTTAATGGAGGTCAAGGGATGCGGATTTGGTGGATTGATGGGTGCGGGTTGAATTTATCTGCCCTTTTGTATTTCATGAGTTCTGCTTCTGTTGAGGATGCCCATGTTAAAGATCAGCACCTATTTCTCTAGAAAATTCTAGGACAACGGAGAGAAATCGGCAAACAATAAAAATCCGGAGAGTTGGAAAAATCTGGACATGCCGGCAAAGAAAGAACTCCCTAGACAAGCTACACCGACTTATGGAAGGAGAGCTTTAGCAAGAAAGTTACAGAATTTACTAGAAGGCCATATCACTTGCCGACTTTATGAGTCCACCGACATAGTGAGTCTATAGATAGGAGAAGTCAAGTGAAGAAAATGTGTGTGTGTCCTCGTGTGAGTAGAAAAGGTGTGTGTGCTGTGTAGTGTAGAAAAAGTAGAAAAGACAGGTGAAAAGTCAAGTTGTGTGTGCCGTGTAGTAGGAAAGGGAGATTGAGAAAAATTGAGAAAAGTGATCGTAAGAAAGATGGGGGAGTTTTGTCTTTTATGTGTAAAAGCTTTGTTTCAATTATTATAAAAAGCTTTTCTTTAAAACTGTTTTGCTTCACTTCACTCAACAGCCCAGAAACACAAGAGCATATGGCTCGTCACGGAGATGCGAGTTCTTGCTCGATTGGGCTGGTTGCTGCGAGGTGGGCGACGGAGGTGGTTGCTGCGAGCTGGCGACGAATGGGGATGCGATTGATGTGAAATTGCAGATGGTAAAGAATAAAAAATGAGCGGGATCATATATGAAAACAGTCGGGCAAAACCATAATCCGGGTCGGATGCGGGTCAATTAAGTTTAATTGACGTGGCCTGATAATAGCCGTTGGATTGCTCAAATTTAATCCTAGACGTTGCTCAGTAGCCACCAGCACAATAGTTATCAGCATAATAACCGAACTCATGGTTGATATCACGACGTGAGAGTGCTCTGGGCCTGATGAGAGAGTGATAGATCTTCCTTTCCTGCTCTCTTCATCCTGTTTTTGCTTTCTTTTCGTCTTATATTCCTTGTTCATGAGCCGGCCTTTTCATTTTCATGTGTAAATCTAAAGCGGGTTATTTCAAGATAAGAATCAAGTCTCTCTAGCTCTATCTCCCGGAAGAACGGGGCAGTCTGGCAGATCAGAAAGTAACGAGGGAAAGTCTTTCTGGAATAGAAGATGCGATGGGCATGACTCATGAGACAGACGTAGGATGCCCAGAGCTGGTGCCTGGTTATAATTTGCATCGATCCATTGAATTATATTAAGCTTGTAGACGATCTGACGAAGCCTCATGCTGATTGCTGCTGATGGCGTCGAAATGATGTACCATTCTTCAATGTCACCATATAATTGTGTTTAAGCTGTTGGCCCAATGGAACGTGATTCGTAACCGCTCTTCTGACAACGCCATAAATTCGGCCGGCAATAATTTTGTTAATCTTATTCTTCTCCTTCTTTCTTTCTTTTTGCCCTTAATTTTCTCTTTTTTCTGTGTAAGCTTGTGCTTTTTAGTGCAGTTTCTTCCAAAGATGTGTAGAAGCGAAGTCCTCTATTTTCCACTCCCTCCTAACCTCGTCATTCTCTTCCACCTTTTACTTTTGTATCTTGCATAAGCGGCACTAGTGATCATGCACTTCCATGGCATTAATGAAAGATAGCACGATGAAACCAGGTTTCGCATCAAAAGAGTCTAGTCCTTGATTTCTGTTCTTTTTAATATATGGTTTATATAGTTAAAATTGCAAACCTATAAATTTAGGCGTCTATATATATAGGCTACAGCATTACCAAAATGCAAAGTAAAAGGAATTTATATATACCAACCACTGTTGGTCGCGTCCCAGACCATATGCGAGAGTTCTCTATGACCTCAAAAAGAAGCCCAACCCAACCTATTGGTTGGTCATTGTTATGTCTCTGCGACCCAACGTGGAAAGCCTACCCTGGATTCAATTCTATTGGTTCTACAATTTCTCGCAGATAAGTTTCGGCCCAATATAGCGTCGAACTATTTTTGTTCTCTCTTTTTCAGGGCGTTCTATAATTGGATCGAGGTTGAATATATTATTCTAAGCAAAATTACTTACCCTATTATTGAATATATTATTCTAAGCAATTCACACAGTAGAATTATCTCAGCTATTCTAGTGGATAGTGGTTGTAGGCGAGTGACTGCATTGGAGGTGCTAGCCGTTGGACACCATGAGGGCGGACCGGAAGGATCAGACTCGTCGTCCCCCTTTTGGGTGAATCCCCAGAGTATCATACTTTCTTCCAAAATCCAGGCCAAACAAATTTTCGGACCACAAATATGAAGCACATTATCCCCAAATGAAAATAGAAATATAATCCCATGAATATTCGGGTTCACTATCATCTTGGAAATATCCTCCAACAACAAAATCAGTTATGACAGCCGTTCTCATTCAACAACTGAGGTTGGTTCTCCGCTTCCCACCTCGCTTTCTACTATGCAAACCGAAGGCGAGAATTTTCTATTTTTCTGTCTTGGTTTTTCATATTATTTTGCCCGGAATCGGGGATATCATTTTTGTTACGGAAGTACAATATTGAGTAAATAATGAAAACTCTATGATTCAAAAGCTTTTTCTTTACCCATTTTCTAACCGACGAATAGAGAACGGAGCCTGGTTTTGAGGTAATGGGCTCACGGCTGAGGCATGACCTCGAGTGTCCGAGGGCTTTGACAATTTCCTTTCCTGGACTAGATTGAAGTAATTGGGAAGTTCGTATGGTTTTCACTTCGTTCCTTAAGAACCTGCATTGAAGGGCAGCGGATTGGATGAATTCCATATCTCAGTTTCCTTGTGTTACTTGCACGGCTTGTCTGTTTGGACTTTGGAGTATAAACTCAATATTTTTCACACAAAAATGCTGATTACCAGTGAAATTCTGCTTTTTGTTGTTTTGTTTTACTGTTTAGAAGACCAAAGTTGACATATTTATGTCCTCTGTGTTTTAAGCAATTAGGAACTTACAAATATTTATATATGTCTTGACTTTTGGTGGACGCTGGAATCTCTGCAAACCACACTTTTTAGTAGTTTGGGATATATGTTCACTTGGGGAAAAAAAAAAGGTCCGGAACTGTACTTTTGCAGGAACTGTTTTTGAATGAACCAGAGACAAACAATTTGGAAATCTCCCTATCTTTTGGCAATCTGGTTAACCTGAACCACATCAAAAGCTTAACGACAATTATATGTTGCTGGGCCCTTAATGCATTGCTTCTGGATGCGGAAACGTCAAGATCTATCGTTGGGACAGCCTTAAAGATATTCCTTTACAATACAAAATTAATGATGCACGTTACAGAGTGCTCTGTAATGCAAGTTAGTTGCATTCATGGATAAAACTCGTTCTAGCAAATATTTGTAGGTTACGGCTAAAGAATTAAATCCACTGAACCCAATGTCTGTTTGTTTAATGAATTGGATTTGGTAGTTCCTTACCTTCCTGGTAACACACTTTGTTACGCCAATGATTCTTTACATTTCAGATCCAGTGATGTAGTCTTCAATGTTTCGCTTGTCAAACTTTCATCTTGCGGCCTTTGGTCTCTGAAAATATTTAGTTTTATCCCTATACTTTTAGCATGCAGTTACAGGGCACATATATCATTCCATGATTGTTTGGTTGGTCTTGGTTGAAGCAGCTAATTGAGAAAAAGTACCCCATTGTGTTACGATGGCCTAGTATGTTAACTGCCTGGGCTTGGAAGGTTTGGAAAGTAGGATTATAGAAATCTATTTTGCACATTACAACAGCTACTCCGACTTGCCCTTGGTGTATCTTAATCTCAAATGGCAAAGAAAAGGTGGATTCCTCTTACTAACGTAACTGAAATTTCAATTTTGTTTGAACGAGATAAAGCTCCTTGTGTAAGTTACTGAAAAAGATAATAGGTGCTGCTGATAGGCCATACTGAAATAAATGTTGTTAGCTTATCGCTCCATGAAGTATTTGCACCGTGCAAGTTTCTATGCAGAATCAGGGGCTATTCGGGACATTGCATGGATTTCTAGCAGTTGATAATATTTTGCATAGCATATACCAATCGAAGGAATACAGAGCCTAGGATCTCTATAATATTTCTAGCAGGCTATTCGGGACATTGCATGGTTGCTAGAATGCTAGATTGATAGAAGTTCGATTCTATTGGGCTAACTACAGTCTACTGTTTCCTCAACAATTTACAGGAGTTCTATTGCTGGACAAAATGCTGCGGAAGACATTAGGGGTTGTTTCAATTTTCAAGAATTCAGGTTGGTTGAATTGCAAAAACCCAACCGTCTTGATGAGCCTGACAGAATTAGATGACAAAATAGTCAATTATAGAGACTCAAGGACATGTGGATCAGGTGCCACTGCGTTTAGTTCTCAGGGCTGATGTTGTCTTTTGCCTGAGTCAGCCTGACTCTCAGCTTGGAGCTATTTTCCACTTACTATCCATAGGTGTGTGCATGAGCATCTACTATGGTAGGTTTCTCTGTTCAGAGTTCATCTATTTTAACCATGAGCTTGCCAAGAACTAACCACAGAGGAACGTAATGAAAAAAGTAATTGCTTGTATGTTGAGAATAGTATGGATTATGTAGTAGATAACAGAATTGACCCTAGAAATTACATGAATTGACTAATATTTTGTGATCGTACAAATAATAAAGAATTATGGGATGCTCTCTCTTCTCTAGGAGGTGCCGCATTCTGGAGGGACGCCCTGGGGAAACCTCTTTGTGTCTGTGCAGTAATTATATATCATATAGTTCTTCTGCACCCATTTCAATCTATCTTGATTTGCAGAGTCCAGCTCTTCTGAAAGCCAGGACCTTCCGGTGGAGGAAGAAGAGGGAGTACTTGAACTACAAGAAGATGCTCCAGAAGACAATATGCAAGCATTAGCTTTGAAGTTTCTGTAGGATGCAGTAAAGGGGGCTTGGCTCCAGTCTGTCTTGACAAGTCCACCTCTTGTCGCCCAGTCATCAGCATTCCAAAGACTAGAGTATATCCTCATTGGCTGGTTCTTTGGGAATGGAACGCCTATAGACTCTGAGTTCTTGAACTCTCTGATGGGGGTGCCATCCACAGAGAATCTGAACGAACATGAAAAGATGTGAGCCTATGTCCACTTATAAGGAAACAAAAGCACGACTGATGTTCTGGAGGATGAATGGATAGATGGAGAACTTACATAATGCGCTGCGGGTTCCAAAGAATGGAGTAGGTGTGGAAATCTGCAGTCGGGTCAAACCAGAGATAGAACTGTTGCTCTCTGTTGCCCTTGCCTTGGCTGAACACGTTAGTGTGAAGGATGTAAGGATCACCGCTGAGGTTCCCTAAGAACTCAAAGTCGATCTCATCCCACGCTGATCCTTTTGAAGATAGCTGCAGGTGAACACAGAAATTTTATTAGCACTATGAACATAATTCCTTATTGATGGTTACTGACAGCAGGAGAACTTACATAGTAGGCAGTAACAGTGCCAGCAGAGTTTCCAGGGACTAGCTTCAGCTGCATATCTATCTTTCCGAATAGGTACTCATTCTTGGACTGGAAACCAGAGCCAGAGGCTTTGTCAAGTGACAGAGTAAGAAGCTCGCCGTTGTTGAGTATCTTAGCCCGGCCATCTCCCCAAGTGATGTCAAAGTCTTGGTTCAAATTACCAGCTGAGAGAGCCACCAAAGAGCCGAAAAGAAAAAGCGCCAGAAGCACTAATGGAGCACCTGAAGAAGCGGAAGAACTCATGGTTGCTGTTTTAAATGGGAGTAAACAAATTACTGTCTTCGTTTGTGAGTGAGGTTTGGAAGTCGAGAGATGGATGTGCTTAGGAACTTGGTTTGGTATTTATACATGAAGGTACGTGAAGAAGAGAGCACGAATGGAGGAAATGCATGGGAAGTTCCAGTCAGCTAAGCTGTAGACAGTTGTTTTGCTTCTGGAATAAAGGACAAAAAATGAGCTGTCAGGATCCCACTAGTCTCTACCAAACGCAACATAATTATTTAAACATCAAATACGCGTTTCACATCGGGAGAAGAAAGTGCAAAATTATTGCTGGCCAGTACCCAGAGCCAGCCACCTCCCCCTTTCTTTTGCTTGGCACCAGCCCAGCCCCCTTGTTTTCCAACTAATACTCTCCATTTCATTCCGAGTGACTGTACCAACTAATCCTCCTAAACCACAACAACTTCGGCCACTTGCGGCTCAAAAGATAGAAAACCCCGAAAAGTGAAATATCACACGTTTACTTTTTCTGATGTCTCCGTCAACGATCTCAACTCGAACCTTCGCACAAATTTGGGCCACTTCTGTTGCCGCCGCAGTTCTAAATGCCCAGCGCACCCTATCTTACTGTCATGACACTGATGGGAAGAGGTTTATAGTCAAATAAGAGAATAAAATTATAAATTAGCTTGTTGTAAAACTCTAGAATCGATAATTGCCCACCAATGATGATGGTTTTCCCTTTGCGGAGCGTCCATTTGGTGCAGGTTGCTCCTTGGTACAATACTGCCGGCACTCATAGGCAAGGGAAAGAAAATAATATCAACCCAAAAATTCTATTAGAGCCATTTGCAAAGTTTTTTTGTTCAATGATCTGTCACTTCCATACGTTGCAAAAGGAGATTTTGAATCTTTATGGGTCCGATAGATAATACTTGGTCATAATTGTATATCTTATACCAAGTCCTATCTCGAGTGTTTGGGTTTCCCCAGTTCTTCATTTTCTACGAAGTCCTATCTTGAGTTTTTTCCCCAACGCATCCAGGCGTCAAAGCACATATCTTGTGTATTTTCAATAGACGAGGTCAGAACAAATCTTGCATTGATAAAGCTGTTTTTGCATAGAAATACTTTCAAGCAATGTTGTCCAAATTTTGTATAATTAGCAGGATAATAAAATTTAGGCCAACCAATCATTTAAGTGAAAATTATGAAAAATTTGGTGTAAATGACACAAGTTTAAATAAATCAATTTCAGTTCCTCTTTATTGACACACAGTACTGTACTCTAAACAAAATTGTGAGAGAAAAAGATTGACTCAAAATCGAATACCACTATTTAAAAAAAAAAAGAATTAGTCAAATATCAAAAAATTAATAATTTTCTCAAAATGTTCTTTTATTTTTCTTATTTTACGTGAAAATAAACACTTGTACATCATATTCATCGGGTACATGTTTTTCATTGCTTTTCACAATTCTATCCACGTGTGGGTGAGACTCGATCTAAGCGCAAGTGTATGGTGCAGGTTTTGCTGGACTAATTAGTCGGACCGGGCGAATTTTATGGATTTATTGGCATCCTTCCTATCGGAGTACTTTTGATCTTCAAGGTTTTCTGAGGTACGGAAAGATCTTTTAGTAAACTCAAGGTGTTGTAATGAGTTGTCACGGCTTGAGGCTAGAGGTTTATTATTATGAAGTTCGAATCTTTTCAGGTACAAATAGTTTATTAGGGTCACTTCCTCACTGAAATTGGACTTAACTGACATATGTGACTTGTGAGGACTGCACTGCCCGAGATTTGTTGTGGCATTAAGCCCACTTCATGTGTATACTGGGTCAGATCCGTCCGAATTCGGTACATGCGGCTGGATGCCCGAATTTCTACAGTTACCCAAAAAAAAAATTCTTTTCGTTCCTAAAATTAGTTGTCCAAAAAAAAGTTACTTTTTAGTCTTCAAACTGCTATAAATTACCACTTTAACATATTGAGTTATGTCACACGTTTTTTTTTTCTAAATGTCACACGATTTTGATTATCATATTTTACTTTCAAGTGTAAATTGAAGAGTTGATCAATATATCAAATATAAGTTGGGACCCTATTTGAAATTGCAGATTAAAAGCGCAGATATAAGTTGGGACCCCATTTGAGATTGCAGATTAAGAGCGCAAAATGACTTCTCCTCTTCTTGTTTTGTTATTTTGCTATATGCTCAACCCTCCCAGAACATGCACTTCTTGCAGATTTAGGATTAATTAATATGGTCATGGCGTCATTTGTTATATGAATTAGCACTTTGACGCTGTCGAATGGTCCTTGATATTAGACAATATATGTACGTTAAATGAGGAGAAAATGCACTTTTTAAAAAATTTTATTGTGCATGTAATGACATCATGTATTTCAAAAAAATGGGAAAAGAAATATTGGACCACGCAACGTACGTTACGTATATTGCATAGAATTAGCCAAACGGCCGGCTGGACGAATAAAAAAAATAAAAGAATTGAGACAAGGGTCCTAATCTTTTTTTTTTTTTACAAGGTTCATTCTGATATGTTTGTTTGCCAAAATATTGGGGAATATTCCTAAAATTTTGGGAATCTGTACTTTATTGAGATTTATTGGGGTTTGTGAAAAGTGAAGTGCCTAGGTGTAAAAGTTAAAAATTTTGAAGTTTGTTTGATTTGTCCGATTTGTTGAGACACCAAATATTTGGGGTCTCAAAGTCTAGGATGTGGAGCATTCTGGAGGGAGGCCTTGGGGAAACCTCTTCGTGTCTGTGCAATAGTTGTAGATCATATAGTTCTTCTGCGCCCATTGCAACCTCCCCTGGCTTGCTGAATCCAACTCTTGCGAGAGCCATGAATTACTGCTGGACGTGGAAGAGGGACAGGAAGATGCCCCGGAGGACCAAACACAGGCATTAGCGTTGAAGTTCATATAGGAAGCAAGGAAAGGAGCTTGCGTCCAATCTGTCTTTACGAGTCCGCCCCGTGTGGCCCAGTCATCTGCGTTCCAGAGGCTGGAGTATATCCTCATTGGTTGGTTCTTTGGGAATGATACTCCAATTGACTCCAAGTTCTTGAACTCTTTAATGGGGGTTCCATCCACAGAGAAGCTGAAATGAAAAAGGAAAAATTAGGCGATTCAGAGTGGATACGGGGCATGGAAAATATGCATGATTGAGAGTGCGGCGTGGGGAAATTGAAGCAGTACTTACACAATGCGTTGGGGGTTCCAAAGGATGGAATAAGTATGAAAGTCTGCAGTTGGGTCAAACCAGAGATAGAACTGCTGCTCTCTGTTTCCTTTGCCTTGGCTGAACACGTTAGTGTGAAGGATATAAGGATCGCCACTAAGATTTCCCAAGAACTCAAAGTCTATCTCATCCCATGCTGATCCTTTTGAAGATAACTGTATGTGAAAGGGGACATATGCATTAGCGATTATTCAGGTACTCTTGTTCAAAATTGAAGAAAATTACTAGAGGCTGTAAAGCTTACATAATAGGCGGTGACAGTTCCAGCAGAGTTTCCAGGGACAAGCTTCAGCTGCATATCAATCTTTCCAAATAGATATTCATTCTTTGACTGGAATCCTGAGCCAGAAGCTTTGTCAAGCGAGAGAGTAAGAAGGCCGCCGTTGTTCAGTATCTTACCACGGCCGTCGCCCCATGTAACGTCAAACTCCTGGTAGAAGTTACCAGCAGAGGCAGTCATCACTGACGGAAGAAGAAAGGGCAGAAGAAGGATCAAGAGAACACTCGAAGAAGTCATTAAACCCATGAGTTCTATATTACTGGCCTGGGTAATGAGAGTATGGGAGTTTTGGTTAAGTGAGTGAAGTTTTCTGAGTGGGAGAGGGGCGTCTTAGAACTTGTTTGGTTGCTGGTTTTTATACTAGGCGAACAGTAAGGGAAGGGGCATAGGAAGGTCCAGTCGTGTAAGCTGTGGCCAGTTGTTCACACCAAAGTTATCACAGAACTAGCTGTCTGAATCGCACCAACACCACCAAACAAATTTGTTTATTAAATTCAGACAGACAGACAGAGATAGAGAACGCGGTTTGTAGTGATTTTGAAACTTGAACGAAAGTGCCGAGTTCCTTCTGTCCCGTTCTTATCACCGCCATGCATAGCTCTTAGATTTTCCTACTTAAAAAATCCATGAAAAAAGGAGGGCAGGAATAAAAAAAAAAAGGTAAAATACATTTTTCACTCTCAAACTACCATAGGTTTAACATTTTGCACTCCAAACTACCATCTTTAAGACATTGCACCCTCAAATTACCAATGTTTAGACATTTTGCACCATAAACTACCAATTTTGACACTTTGCACCCTCTATTTGACAATAATACCCTTGATAAATTAATAAATTTACAATAATATTTTTACTATATACAAAATGTGTCAAGGGCATTATTGTCATTTTAGTCTCAAATTTTGAAAAGGGGTGCAAAGTGTCAAAAATTGGTAGTTAAAGGATGCAATGTCTTAAAGATGGTAGTTTGGGGTGCAAAGTGTCAAACCTATGGTAGTTTGTAAATGAAAAGTGTATTTTTCCCAACAAAAAAAAAATATATTACTCCACCAGCATCACCGCCACTGAAGCCAGTATATAAATCACAAGGAATCCCTAGGGAAAGCAAATATCGCATATCTCCTCCCCTGGGTGGGAGTAAACCAAAGCAATAGACCTACCCTACATTTGGTTCACAGCATTGTACGCCATTGTTTATTAATTGCTGCCTCTTTGTGAAGTAGTCATGCGCAAGACCGTTTGAAATGGTGATGTTAAACGTCAGGATCGTCGGAAGAAACCATGGAAGAATTCTATACATGTGCAAGGCCATGCAAATGCAGCGAAGGAAACAACTATTATCACTTGGATTATTATTATTATTATTATTATCCTTTTTGCAACATCCACCAATAAGTTGCCACTGGTGCTGTAACAGATGAAACTAGAAGAAGAGGGAAATGACGTGGATTAAATGAGAAATGGGCTGGGTTAGTGTTTAGCTGGGCTGGCAACTTAGTGGTTAGGAGTTAGTTAGTGGGCTGTGAATCAATGAGCTGGTATAATAGGTTATATAAACCTAGTTAGTTTTGGAATGGGAAAAAAAAAAAGTCTAGCAGAAGCTTAGTTTTACTGTTTTGGAGTGTGGCTCACTCGAAGAAGCCATTTCTTAGAGTTCTTTTCCATTTTCTCAAGAAACAAACACAATACTTAAAGAGGTTTGTTACAAGTGGTATCAGAGGAACGATCTTGCCATGGATTTGCTTGCACAGTGCTATAAAATAACCGACTTATTGAAGGATCTGCAAAGAGGCAATCAACAGATGCAAGAAAATATGGAGCGCCTGTCCTTCAACTTAGAGAAATTAAAAGGCCAGATGGAAGAAGAAGATGAAGATCTAAAGACAGAAGAAGACAAAGGAGAAAGAGGCCGAAAAATAGAGGTGATTGGAGTAGTACTGGATGAAGAAACTAATTCAAATCAGCAGCAAATTAAGAGCTCATTCTTGGATGAAACTAAGGAAATAGATCCAAAAATTGCAGACATCATCGAGCTCGAGAAAGCCTGTCAGTGGAAGGGGCTTGAACTTATATCGTCGGAAAATTTTACTTCGGTATCAGTGATGCAAGCTATTGGTTCTGTCATTACCAACAAATACAACGAAGGTTATCCTGGGGCTAGATACTATGGAGGAAACGAGTACATTGACGTGGCCGAGTCCTTGTGTCAAAAACATGCTCTGGAAGCTTTTCATTCGGATCCTGCAAAGTGGGGGGAAATGGTTGTATATATCAATTCTACAACATTTCCTTCGGAAGAAATGGATTATTACCTGTTTTTGAATTGGCAGCAAATGATTGTATCTAGTGTAAGAAAGGATTGGAGGAAGAGGAAAAAAGAGTGGGCGCAACAGTCGTATTGATTTTCAGATGCTTTTGGTGACTTACCACACCGAATGGCCTGAAGGAGTAAATCTTCTAATGAGGAGAAGGACTCAATTGAACACAGGGATATTGCGTTTGAGGGGATTCAATTTTTTGTTGGCAAGGATGATATAATAGAGTTTTTTTTTTTAAAGATTTTGTTTGATCTGAACTCATTATACCATGAACTCAGAGAGAAGGCCTTGTGGGGAAGCGTTTGTAGAGTTTGCTAGCGCTGAAGATTCCAAAGCAGCAATGGTAAGATTGACTTTTCCTGATGAGTACCAGGTGTTTGTTATATGTCTTCTACGAAGACGTGTCTTTACTTCATCACCAATGATGTTACTCTAGTGCTTGTGAGGACTGAAGATTATGTCTTCTATAAGGCTAGGTTGGATTGTGGGGACTGAAGATTATGATGTTAATCAATATATGAACCCATGATTGTATTGAAGTTGCGTCTCTGCATATCAGGAATTTAGAATTGCCAATTTGATCAACAGAATTATTTTCTTTGATGGAACTTGCATCTGAGCCACTTGTTTCAACATTGCGAACATCTCTATCGGTTTCCCTCATACCTCCAGATCCTCTCGTACCAAATATACATGGAGGCAAATATCTGATGCAAGACAAGATGTGGCCATGGAGGCAAACATCTCTATCGGTTTTACATGGAGGCATACTACATCTGACAAGAAGAGATGCAAGACTTCTTATTCATTAGAAGATTCTAGTACTATAACACGTTGTAGAGGTGACAAGAGTAGGCACAAGTGGATTGGACAGCTTGAAGAGGATGCTACGTGGGTGAACTATTCGCAGTTGAAGGCAGCTTTTTCACACCTTGTGGGCAAGGTGTTTCAATGGGGGATGGAATGTAACAGATGAAACTAGAAGAAGAAGGAAATGACGTGGATTAAATGAGAAGTGGGCTGGGTTAGTGTTTAGCTGGGCTGGCAACTTAGTGGTTAGGAGTTAGTTAGTGGGCTGTGAATCAATGAGCTGTTATAATAGGTTATATAAACCTAGTTAGTTTTGGAATGGGAAAAAAAAAAAGTCTAGCAGAAGCTTAGTTTTACTGTTTTGGAGTGTGGCTCACTCGAAGAAGCCATTTCTTAGAGTTCTTTTCCATTTTCTCAAGAAACAAACACAATACTTAAAGAGGTTTGTTACAGGTGCCCACGGACATATATACAAGGAAAGTCCAAAACGTTTAGAAAAAGAAAAAGTACAAAGTTTAAGAACACAGTTCTATGGAAAAATTAAGAGCTAAAAGTCGTCAAAGCTGAAAATTAATGTTACAATTCCCATCTTTTTGTAACGATTCATATCTTTTTTTTTTTTTTGGGCCTTTTCTACTTCTGTTTTGGCACTCTTCGTATACTTCTTAATAACCCATATGTGCTTCAAGCTTACTGTTATGGTATTTTTATTTCTGGTTAAAATATATCGTAATCGAGTTGTAATTTTGGTCCTACATTTTGTTCAAGAGTTAATGTTGATGGTCTATCTAAAATCTTCTCACATTCGACCCACGTTTGAGCACTCTTAGGAGAATTCAAACAGAGACATCAAGTTTGACTAACGTTTAACAAGCGCTTGAGCCCTCAGTTATAATTTCAGACAGAAACGTAGTGTTTGACGAGCGCTCAACCCTCGCTCGAACGACTTCCGACGAATTTTAGAAATCACTAGATTTCTGGACTTTCCTTATGAAACTTTGGGAAATCCTACAAGGTTTAAAAGGAGGTCATCTAGAACCCTATTGAGGCTTTCATTGAGAATATTTGTGCCTCCTTCATTGAGAGAAAAATCCAATAAGATTTGTGCTTTCAATATTGATGAATTTTTCTCTATTTTTCCTTCAAATATCTTTGTAACATTTTATGGTGTTGAAGGCGTGCCGAAGAACAAGGTTTGGTCGCGAAGAATCTATAAGAAGATCCTCAAAATTCTGATAGGAATGCCGCATAGAGTGAGTCTAAGCAGAGAGACTTAGATTATTATATCAGAGTTGTTAGAGTCAAACAACTGAGGTTGTCCGTGTTTGAATCACTGTTTGTAAGGTTTTCTTCTTAGTGGATTCTAAATGGCTACTAGCCCGGAGTGATTTTTCCTTAAAATGATATTTCAAAGGTTTTCCACTTCATGACCAAATTCGGTCTCTTTGTATGATTGATTATTTTCTTTACAGTTGATTATTTGTTTGATGATTGATTTGTTAGTTTAATAAATCTAGATTGATCAATTTAAAATTGATGTTGAATACTTTTTAAATTGAGGTTTCACCTATTCACCCCTCTTAAGTATAGTTAGGGTATAAATTAGGTTTTTCACTTATAGACACTTCAATATTAAGCTCATATCCTCGCATCTTGCCTCTAGGTTTTATCGATTTATAGTTGGTTGAACTAATCCCCCTCACCTTTTTTCCATTTTCCATGATAGGTCAACAGAATAAACTGAATGATTCTCAATGCAGGAAATACCTTCAGCTTTCTCCTGTTTTCTTTTGAGCAGTTAGTCCAATTTCACCAAAATCTAGCCGTTCTTAATTTACTGATATCTGAATATAACCATATATCGATCCCTTCAATTTTCTGCATTTATAAGAGCGCATGACGAAATCCAGGACTCTGTTTGCTGTCAAATGATGCAGATCATGATAATAATTACTACCTGGTCAACTATGCTTGTAAATTTGCTTCTCCTTGGGAAAAGTAGAGCTGAAGTTTATCCCAACTTCGATTTGCAGGGTGGCTAGGTTCATTGACACCAAAACAATTTTGTATTCAGAAGAAACAGAACTTTAAAGGCCTACCCCTAAGAATTCCCACCTTTTTTGCTTTTCCCTTTTTTGTGGGGAGGATTATTAATTTATATTATTCATACAGTAGCTTATAGACAGGTCGAACTAGCGTTATTGTTTAAGACGACACCAAGGGAACCAGTAATTAATTGCGACCTCAGAAGTACACATGTAAGGCCTTACTGTGGCAAGTATGCCTACTCGTGCGGCTTCACTATAATCAATAAATTCATACGCTCACCACTTTTGCTGTTCTGTAAAAGCCAAGGTAGCTAATAGAAGTATTTCATGAACAGAGGTGCCGAATATCAAATGAAAGAACATTTTTTTATTGAAATATATTGCATACCAATTAGTTAATCAAATAATTACAACAAAAGAATCGATCAATGAGCAATACGTCTCTTCTCTAGCTAGGACATGGTGCATTCAGGAGGGAGGCCTTGGGGGAATCTCTTCGTGTCTTCGCAGTAGTTGTATATCATGTAGTTCCGACGAACCCAATTCAACCTCTCCTGACCAGTTGAGTCCAACTCTTGTGAAAGCCATGCATTGCCTGCGGAGGCTGAAGAGGGAGAACTTGAGCTGCAAGAAGATGCTCCAGAGGACCAAACACAGGCATTGGCATTGAAGTTCCTGTAGGAGGCAGTGAAAGGACCTTGGGTCCAGTCTGTTTTGACAAGCCCACCCCTCGTGGCCCAGTCATCCGCATTCCAGAGACTAGAAGTCTAGAATATATTCTCATTGGTTGGTTCTTTGGGAAAGGGACGCCATTTGACTCCAAGTTTTTGAACTCTCTTATAGGGGTGCCATCTACGGAGAAGCTGAAACAGAGAAAAATAAAAAAGTTGGCGACTAGAACGCGTTGAGGGAAAAAAGAATATATAACAAGGACCAAGACTGCAGGTCTGCAATTTGAAAAAGCTTGGATTACGGATACTTACATAATGCGCTGGGGGTTCCAAAGAACAGAATAGGTGTGGAAATCTGCAGTTGGGTCAAACCAGAGATAGAATTGCTGCTCTCTGTTGCCCTTGCCTTGGCAGAACACATTGGTGTGAAGGATATAAGGGTCACCGCTCAAATTGCCCAAGAACTCGAAATCTATCTCATCCCACGTTGACCCTTTGGAGGATAACTGCAAATTCACACAAACAGAGAAAGTCGATTAAGTACATAGGAAGCAAGGATAGACTTCCATTAAAGATTAAGTCAAGTGGTAATGTCGCGGGAAAACTTACATAGTAGGCGGTGACTGTGCCTGCAGAGTTTCCAGGGACAAGCTTGAGATGCATATCAATCTTTCCAAACATATACTCATTCTTGGACTGGAATCCGGAGCCAGAGGCTTTGTCGAGGGAGAGAGTGAGAAGTTGGCCATTGTTGAGTATCTTACCACGTCCATCACCCCATGTGACGTCAAAGTCTTGGTAGAAGTTACCTGCATAGGTGGCCATTAAAGAGCCAACTATGAGAGTGAGCATCAGCATCACTCGAGAAGTCGAAGGAAAAGAAGCCATGGATTTCTTTGGCGAATAAGATTCGAATATAGGACAGCTGAATGTCGAATATGAGTAAGCTTAGGATAGGGAAGGGATGGGCTAGCTTGAGAAATTAAGATCGGTATTTATACTGAGAGCCAGAGGTGAACGCGCACAGAAAAAGCAGAGGTAGGGACATGGGAAGGTCCATCTAAGGAAGCTGTAGACAGTTGGCTTAAAACATATGAGGTGTCCAAATCGCTCATCTTAGTCAAACTTATCATGATTCATGGAGCAATGGGAATTATGGGACGCGGTTTTGCATTGATCCTATGAGTCGAATTACTGGGTTGGTGCTGCCCAGTACCCATGGGATCCCAAAGACAAAATTGTCCTCTGCAAACAAATTTTTGCTTTTCTTTATTCTGTTTGGGGGCTGGGGTGTTCTCAGAGAAAAAAAAATGTTGTAAATGACAACACGTGCACACCTAGATATGGGTGGATTTTAAATTTTTTCTTGACCGGAATTATTCTTCAAATAGACTTCAATAGTTCTCAACTCCAAATTATAATTTGATGTGGCGTAAATATCTGGTGGACATGAAGCACGACACTGCTAATTTTAAATTCTTCATGGACAAAATCGGAACGTCGGCTTGCTTAATACCAAAACTCATTTTGATACTCTTATGGACACATCTTCGCTTCCACCAATCTCATTTCATTCCTTTCTATTTTCATTTTTTTTCCTTTTTGTGTTATTTCTCCCCCTTTTTCTCATAAGCTCCCACAACAAAATGTGATACCTTACACTGTTTGGTGTTATCTGGGCCTTATCCCAAACTGTGTGATGGATTGGATTTTCATTTAAGTGTTATAGGGCGGCTATATGATATGTCTCGCACAGGATGTGCTTTGGCTGGACTGGATATGGGTATAGAAGCCTTTAATAGAGCAATTAATCCTTTTGATCTCCTAGAAATGGAGTTAGAAAATATTTTGATACTCTTATGAACATCTTATGATGGATTAAATTTACAAGGCGTTGCAAATACACTTAGAAAGAACGATACTGGACATGCGTTTTTTATAGAACTGGAAAGTTTAATGAACACTACGCATCCTGGAGCCGACTTATGACAGTATATATATATATATATAAAGAGTACACGACAAAATAACCAAATTATTCGTGGAAGCAACTGATAAGGAACCAAATTATTATGGTCTTGAGCAATTTTTTCATTTCGATGACTAGGATGCCTTGGTCAGGGCACACTCAGAAGGGGGGCCCTATCGGTGCAATAGTTATAAATCATGTAATTTCTCTGCACCCACTTCAGCCTCGCTTGGCTTGTCGAATCCAAGTCTTCTGTAAGCCACTCATTACTGTTGGGGACTGAGGATGAAGCATTTGCTCTGCAAGAAGATGCCCCATAGGACCACAGACAGGCTTTCGCATCGAAGTTCCTGTAAGAGGCAGTAAAGGGTGCTTGTGTCCAATCCGTTTTGACAAGCCCTCCTCTAGTTGCCCAATCATCGGCGTTCCAGACGCTGGAGTATAACCTCATTGGCTGTTTCGTTGGGAATGGAAGACCAATTGACTCATAGTTCTTGAACTCTCTAATTGGGGTGCCATCCACAGAGAAGCTGAAATGGACAGAAGAAGAACAAGTTCATTCAAAGTTTTAAAAAGAGAAAAGAAGAAGAAGGAAAAGCATGATCCAGAGTACATATTGTACGATATATGGTCAAAGGTTTTAGGGAGTTTTTCTTACACGACGAGTTTGAGATTCCAAAGAATGGAATAGGTGTGGAAATTTGCCGTGGGGTCGAACCAGAGGTAGAACTGTTGCTCTCTGTTTCCTTTGCCTTGGGTGAATATGTTAGTGTGAATAATATAAGGATCGCCACTTAGATTCCCCAGGAATTCGAACTCAATCTCATCCCATGCTGACCCTTTCGAGGATAACTGCAAGTCATGCACAAGAGTACCAGTATTACTTAGAAGAGTTCATAATTCAAAGGGAATTCCAGGAATGAGTTTGAGCTGCATGTCAATCTTACCGAAGAGATATTCATTCCCCCAGAGGCCTTGTCAAGGGAGAGACTAAGAAGCTTCCCACTATTGAGTATCTTTGTACAATCACCTCCCCAAGTGATGTCAAAGTCCTGGTAGAAGTCACCTGCATAGGCAACCAAAACAAAGCTAGCCAAGAAAGTTAGTGACAACGTAACCGCCAAAGAGAGGAGGAAGCCATGGGAATATTTTTGGCTTTTTTTGGGGTTATTTGTTTGTTTCAGGGGACTCGGAGCTAGAGCAGTCCGTGGCACTGTTTTTAAGTGATTAGTAGGGGAAAGAGCACCCACTCATCGACCTCTCCCTCGCAAACTCTCTCTGCTTTTCCATAACCAACCGAACCCTTACCGCGGAGGGGAGCTCGGCGCGTGCATCTCACACGCCGCCGCTTGTAGCTGCGTGTGGAGTAGTTTCCGCCGCTCCGAACATGCTCCTCTTCCCAAATCTGGCCTTTGTGGCTATTTCCCTCTCCTCCAGGACGTGGACCTCGCCTTATCTCCGCCACTGTCTCTGGCTATGTTCTGACCAGATTTCTCTATGTTATGCTTTTGTATTGCCTATGTGTATAAGGCTTGTCGTTGTTTTCCTATTGGCTGTTTTAAGTTTTTAATGTTTGCCTCTATGTTTAAGACTTATGTTGTTTATTTTCTCATTTTAGGCATATTAGCTTGCTGGTCTCTGTGGCTTTTATGGCCTTTGTGGCTTCTCCGTCTCTTTTGAGATTTTGTAGTATTTTTGTGTTTATCTATTGATTGGCCCGCCGGCTCTTCGGAGTGTCTGCTACGCACTTTTAAGCTTTACAATGTTTGTAAAAAAAATTATCAGTAGGGGACTGACGGTGGTTTAGGTGGGAGAGATTTTGGTTGGTTGCTGAAATTTGGGGTGCATAGTATTCGCCTTTTAAAGGAGTGAAGATTTTGAGGAAAAAAAAAACAAGAGTGAAGAGATAAGAGTGTAAGTCATAAGGTTTCGTCCCAGGGTCAAGTTGTGGGGCTCAGCGGTTGAGTTGGAAACAGACGGCGATGAAAAGCACTGGCGATTTAGATTTTGGAAGGTACATGACACAGGAGTAAAAAGGCCAACCTTATCTATAAAAAAAAAAAAAAAGGCCAACCTTCACCAAATAACGCCCGGTAGGAACTTTTTTTTTTTTGGGTAGGTATTGGGGTGGGGGAAAGCAGCCTAAGCCTGCGTTTGACCAATCTACAACTCATTGTTTCTCGTCTATTTTTTTTTTCAAAACAAACAGGAAACAATACAAAGGATACAGAACAAAAGTAATTTCATTGTTTCTCGTCTGCGTAGCAGCACTACAATCTAGCTTACTGGATCAGACAAGTGACCGGAGGAATAGTTGAGGTCTGTTTGACCAATATACCGGAGGACGATGGATGGCAAATCAACTGCATCCTGCCAAATATAAATTACTCAATGGATTTTTTTTTTCTAAGCAATTACTCAATGGAGTTGGTTCCACATGTGGGGAACACTTTGGTAGAATGGACGAATTCTTTGATTGATTGATCGAGTATCATTTAAGATTAGTTGTAGAAGCCAGCTGTATGGGTTGTCAGGATAAGCATGGTACGGTAATTCCAATACGACAGAACTTCAATACTAGTTTCTTCTTTTTTCCAAAACTGAAGTGATGGCAAAGGATCATGACCATTATTATATTTCTTTCTTTAATTAGATATGTAATTCGAGACATACAAATTAAGCTCAGCATAGTAACTACTCAATTTTTCCATATGCAGAGGATCCCACGTTTGTGTATGGTACTTTTTAGGGGGAAAAGATTGTCTCCAAAGGCAATCTTATCCGAAGAGTCAAAGGGACGGTCGGGCAAGGATTGAGATTGCCCAACCAAGAGAGTTGTGTGGGTCCCGGGCGGGACCCACACTTGACCCTGATTGGACAATCTCAACCCTTGGATGGGACAGTCGGGATTGCCCGACCGTCCCTTTGACTCTTCGGATGGGATTGCCTTTGGAGGCAATCCCTTCCCCTCTTTGGGTACATCTTTCATTAATCCCGTTGACTTTGAATTAGGCTTAGCAAGTTAGCATAGTAACTACTCGATAGTAAGGTGAATATGCCTAGAAAACAAAAAATAGTTAGGTGGATATTATTAAGCAAAGTACTGCTCACCAATATGAGCCTTATATTACCGACATTGCTGTTTTGACGGGAGATTGGCGGTCAGTGATGTTCAGCTAACGCAGTAGCTCATGGAGTCGCTAGCTGGGCAGCTCAACATGGGTTTCTTGAAAATATTCAGACTACGAGCATTCCTGTCGAGTTGCTCTCTTGTGACAGTCTCCCCTTTACCCCCGAGTTTGTTTTTTCTCTGTTGTACTGAACCTTGTTATTTCCTTTTAGTAATAGTATCTTTGACAAGAGAAAAATATATATGATTCAATCGACCCAAAGGTATCAACCGACGTCAATCAGTTGTTTTTTGGCATATAAATACGGAGTACATATGTATGTATAGATTGAGAAGATCAGATCTATGCACATGCACCTACCGTCAGTGGTGTAACAAGCCGGGGCGAACAAAGGCCCCGGCCCTGGTTGGTTCCATAAACTCAAAACAAATTAATTTTTAAGTGTTTTTGCCCCCATGACCTTGGCCCCCCTGCCCCGGCCCCGGCCCAAGCCCAAAGCCCAACCTATTTTTTTTAAATATCAGAGGGTGAAACGACACCGTTTTACCTTCCGACTTTCCCTCTCAGTCTCTTTCTCACTCCTTCTCAGCTCTTCCACCGGCGATCGACAACCCATCGTCGATCAAAACCCAGCGGCCCTCTACGGTGACTGGCCTCTCTCTCTCTCTCTCTCTCTCTCAGCCGCTGGCCCACCGTGCTCCGGTGCTCTTGCAGAGCAACATGTATCTCTCTCTCACTTCAACCTCTCTCTCAACATCACGAGATAGCATATTTGAGGAAAGAAACAAATTAATGGATAAATTGGAATGGTGATAGTCATTGCAGATTGGATTGATTTGGGATCAGGATTAGTGAAAAGTGGACACTGATCAGTTGTCAAAACTTAAACAAGTGTTGTGAAAACAGGAAAATGTGTCATTTTCAATTATTTGCTGGAACTTGTTGTAAACAGGGAGTCATATTGAACTAGGTGGGGGAGTTAAAAGCCTAAAAACATAAAAAGTCCACCTATGTATATAAAGGCCCATCTATATATCTAAGGTACAAAGGGCTCTAAGAGATAAAAAGGGTCTAAAAGAATACAAGTCCATCTGTGTATGATGCTCTTAGGCTGCTCTAGAATGCCTTTTATAGGTGGCGTTTATATACTGAAATATCTCCACCCTATGAAACACAACTTGGTCAGATTATTGGATTAAGAGAAATTTCGAATTTTAGTTGTCGTAATTGAAATAAGGGGTTATAGTTCAATGTCTGTTTTTTTGAATAACACATATTATTACATCTTAATTAAATAGCCTTTTACTGTCATTTTACGTATTTTGTTTAAAAAATAGATAAGTTTTTGATAAAAAAAATCAGCCGAGTTGTCTAATACTCCTAACGTGACTACTACTTCTAAAATTACTACTAGTTTGAAAACACCTCATCTTTTGTTTAGTCCGGATGATATTTTTGCTGACCTAGGATTATGTAAATCTATTTAATAATATGATGTTGGGATTATAAATCAAATTTGTAGGAAATACTTGATCAAAGGTCCTTTGCAAAAGCTTGGCCATGATTTTCCAAAAAAATAATATGATAAAAGAATTAGGAGTTTTAAGGAGTTATGATTCAAAGATTAGAGTGATTAGAATATAACGTATCAAATGATGCAGCGTATTGCTTGTGATATTATCTGTTTACTCTGAGAAACTTTTTGAATTATGTAAAAAAAATTTTTTTTATCATTTCGCCTTCCTTCAAATTTGATCATATAGTTTTGCCAACGCCTACCGTTACATCCGTTCCACCATTGGATCGATATCTTGATTATCTTCACTGCATTTCGAAATGGATCACTCAATCGGATAAAGGGGTACCCGTAAAACTGGCCCAAACGAGAGGATATATAGCTAGCGGTTGGGCTCGACTGAATCATTTAAGTTCCGTGGACCTGTTTTTGCTTGCTTATCTTGGTTTGCTAGTCTCCTGCAGGCCCAAAAAGTAAAAGTACGAGAAACATGCGACTGACCCAAACGGCAAGAAGAAGTATGTGAACGTGGAGGAACTCAATTCCGGACTCTATTTGCTGCGAGTAGTTTCCACAAATTTTTTTGCACATTTGATCTGGTTCTTACCCTAGGACAATTGAAAAGTTTTTTTTTTCTTAAAAAAAAAAGATGATACCTCCAAATTTTATTAAAAACCTTCAAATGGGGAGAAAAATCATAGTTACAAAATCAAAACCATATGCCTCGCATCTGAAATTTTGTCTTAATTAATTGGTAATGCGGCTTCAATTTCGAATTGGATCGGCTGTAAAGTTAGTGTCTATGAAGGTCAAGCATGCCCAAGCATGAGTGGTGACAGCGGTTTTTAATTAAACTCGTCCCTTTCGGCCCTTCATCCATATTTTATAAACATCATATTTTAGTTTGCTATATGGGAAACACCTGGCATCGTGTTTTTATTTTTGAGATTGATGGAATAATAATGAGATTAATATTATTTGAACGCCATCTCTCAAGAGCATCGAGGTGTAGGAACGAGTAGAAGGATCTTTCTAGAATAAAGGAAGAAATGAGAAGCCCTCGTATGGAAGATTGTAAAATCCAAGCCCTCTTCCAATCATCAATGGAAACTCTGGAGCGCCCACCGGAACTCTATACAAGGGAAAAAACCACAAGCTTGGAAGAAGTGATTACCTGGGTAGGTGGACGAAACCTAGGAAACCCCGGGTAGTTTTTTTTTTTCTAAGCAAATCATAACATTAATAAAAAGTGGGGAAACCAACGGAGATACAAGCACAGAACACAAAACCACCACAAGGGGCCAGCTACACGACATAAGGGCATACAACCATAGTGAACAAAGACAAAGAGGCCACAGGGTCCAAATACATACAGAGTGCACAAAGTACAACCAAATAAACCGAACGGCCAAACAAGGAAATGACAACAAGGGCCACAGTTGAGAGCCACCAAAGGCGGAGTCTTTGGCCGAAGGAGAGGATGCAGGCACCTCGATCCCACTTCCCCACTGAGAAGTCCATGCCAGCGCTGGCAAAAGAGGGGCACACAAAAGTGGCACCCGGAAAGAAGATGGAGAGAGCAAGCGACGATCATACCGGTCATGGGCGGAACCAAGCCATGGCGAACAACGGCGGCCGCCCTGGTTCGCTCAGCCAAAAAAAAATTTTACATGTAAATTTTTTTTATAAATAGGTTGGCTTAGGCCCGCCATGGTTGAGCCCAGGGCCCAAACCAAAATAAATTTTTACATATGTTTGCTATTTTTTCATGGCCTGCACGCACCGTTTTTTTTTCTCTCAGCCCTCTCTATCATATTTTCTCTCAAACTGCTGAAGACAGAAAAACAGTTTCAATTTTTTTTTAACCTTCTAAAATTCTATTCGTGCCTCTTTCAAGTCTCAACGCCTCTCTCTCACAAACACACGACAACGACGTTAACGTACTAGTACCAGTGTGGCAGTGCCTTCTCTCGCTCTCTCTCAAGTCTCAGCTCCACCAGCTACCGCCTGCCGCCTAGGTATGGCTTTAAGTCTTTCATTCCTTCCTATTTATTTAAATATGATTCTCTCTATTCCTTAGGCCTCACTTCTCAGATTTTCTCTGCCCCACCGTGCAGCCACCGTCGTTTGCCACGCCACATACCTCTTGGCTCTTGTCCACTCCTAAGAGGTACTAAATTATAAATTATGTTGGATTTGATAATTTTCATTTTGAAGGGCTGATCAATGTCCAATTCCTGAATGATTTTTTTTGGGTGAAATTGTGAATTTAAATGTATTTTTTGTGAATTAATTTATCCTTATATTTTGAAATTGTTCAGTTTATGATTATCTTGTCTTGTGAGATTAATTTGTATGAATGTATGATTGAGATTTGAGAATTTGAGATTGTGAATTTGTAATTATCTTGAATTATGTTTTGATTCCAAATTAGGGCACGTTAGGCATAATTAATTATATTAAAATATAATTATTGCATTTTAATTTTTCACCAGTATCTTTCTTTTTGTCAATGTCTAGGAATAGTTGCAGGTTCTCTCTTTAATTTTAGATTGCATGATAGTGTACATCGAGTGAGAAATTTTTAAAACTATAGAGAACGAAGTCATTTTGCAACATTTTCAGAAGATGCAGAAATGCATGATCCAATATTTGCCCCCTCTCAGTCGTAGTGCATAGTACAATATGTGTATTTCAATATTTTTAATATTTTTAGTCTTTAATTTTTGATATTGTAATTCTTAGACAATTTTCAACATTACGTATGAAAAAAATTCAGTCATTCCTCTTTAAAAGTTCGTCATGATTGATTTCTAATCCTGGTTCCGTCACTGATACCGGTCACAGATGGCCTAGATCCAGGGCCGCGGAAGGCAGCCGAGAAGCGCGGGACGACAGATCTGCTCAAAACTAGACAAAGAGAGCTCTAAGACCATCGGACAAAAACCCCACAACGAAACTACGTTGGAAAGAAACAAACAAGCAGAAGAAAACCAAAAAAAGAAACAGCTGGCCGACAGGAGGCCGGCCAGAGAAAGGAGGACGAACGGGAGAAGATCTGAGAAACATATCTACTCCCATCGCCCAAAAACAAGCAGAAGGAGAGGGTCGCGCAAGCGAAGAAGAAAAGGGAGGGTCGAGAGAGAGGTCTAGACTATTCTCTTTTTCGTGTGCAGTCGAGGAATTCTCCCCCCGTGTAGTTTTTATTAAAACAAATATGCCCTCCTGCAACTTGCATGTCAATGGATCACTTGTGATTATATTATGAAAGTGAAGCACATTCCCCTATTCCTATGTCTGTGTTTTTTGCTGTCCAGCTGTCCAGTTCCACTTCGACCCACCCACCAACCACCTTCATAATCCAAAGAACAAAGTACATTCCCCGTATGTGACCCCCTACCATTAGTATAAATAGTCACCAAATTAAATTCCTTGTGTTTGTAAAATCCTTCTGGCTCACATCCAGAGATCCTCAACCACTTCTCTCTAAAGCATTAGACAATATGGCTATCTCTTTTGCTTATTACAATTCAAATGCCATGGTGGTGCTAGTTATGACCTATCTTGCGATTGTCTCCTTTATGGTTGCCTTTGCTGGGAACTTCAACCGAGACGTTGATGTCACTTGGGGAGATGGCCGTGCTAAGATACTTGACCATGGGAAGCTTCTTTCTCTCTCCCTTGACAATGCCTCTGGCTCGGGCTTCCAGTCCAAGAATGAATACTTGTTTGGAAAAGTTGACATGCAAATAAAGCTTGTCCCCAACAATTCTGCTGGCACAGTCACTACCTTCTATGTAAGTTTATTGTTCAATATATGTCGATTAATTTTTATACAGGTTGCTCAGATCGATTTGATCTTAATTTTAGCTAAAGTCTGCAATCTTTATGCTGCATGCAGTTGGGAAACCTGAGTGGTGATCCTTACATCGTCCACACTAATGTGTACACCCAAGGCAAGGGCGACACCGAGCAGCAATTCCACCTGTGGTTCAACCCCACCACCGGCTTCCACACCTTTTCGGTACTGTGGAATCCGGGACACATTGTGTAAGTAATAAGTAGAGATATATATTCTATAACTAGTTGAAATGATTTTCTTTGGAGGTTCTTTGCATTGACTTATGTTTCACTGATTGTTTTCTTTTCTTCAGATTCTATGTTCCTGGCAGACCAATTAGAGAGTTCAAGAACTTGGATTCTTTTGGCATTCCTTACCCGATGAACCAGCCGATGAGGGTGTACTCCAGTATTTGGAACGCTGATGATTGGGCCACGAGAGGCGGGCTGGTCAAGACGGACTGGACACAAACACCTTTTACTGCTTCCTTCAGGAGGTTCAGTGCCAATGCTTGTATCTGGTCCAATGGTGTGTCTTCTTGCAGCTCTTCCAATGCCACCAATAACGACTGGCTCTCCGACGAGCTTGATTCTGCGGCCCAGAAGAGGCTGAAATGGGCGCAGAAGAATTACATGATTTACGATTACTGCACGGACAGTGGGACACATAACGATTCCCTCAGGGCCTCCCACTAGAATGCAATGTCACCACCAAGGCATAGAATGCATACAATCAATATATAGGCAAGATTGTTTACATGCTCACGCCGTTTCATGTCACAAAATTCGTAGCCTCTATGCATGCCATTTAGATTTTTTGTGTGAGCGTACCCTTCTGAGTGTTAAATGTACACAAATGGACCATTTTTCTGCAATGATGTACATCAATAAACCTAGATGACTGATCCTATAGTTTCAGACATGGGCCAATTTATTCCTACACTGTCATGGAAAGGAGCGACTAAGGATTCGGCCTGAGTTCTATCTTTTTATCTTTCTTGAGTATGCACCAATGGGGAGCGGATTGCCTCTGAAGGCAATCATCCGCTCCGGCCGTCCATCCGGACATCCAATGATTGAGAATCCGGACAGGGTGCTGCCTGGGCAGGTGTGGGTCCCGGACGGGACCCACACTGCTCCCGGGCTCCCAACCGCAGGATGTCCGCAACGTTTTGTGCGGTAACTGAATAAAATCATTGAATTGAAGTAAAATAGAGTTATATGGTAAACTCTTGAAATTGACCAACATCCGCAACGTTTTGTGCGATAAATCTGGAAAGTAAAAAGTAATCGGTTGATTACTCATCTGGGAGATGTTTAATTAAATTTTGTGGAATCATTAAATGAGGAAGGAATGGATAAGGAATTTGGAAAGTTTCGGATAGATAGTAATTGCACTGTTTGTGGGTAGATTCCACTCTTCATGTAGCTACGCCAACACGCAAGGCTGCTGGAAGTTACTAGATAAGCCATGGTGCTGCATTAATGGACAATCCTAGTCCTCGTGGATGAACACAGGCCATTTAGTCAAAACTACTCACTCGGCATTCGGCACTCTTTGGCGTGGAATTGTCTTGATGACGCAAGGAGGCCTTTAAGATGTCTTTTGCCGTCCAGCTGTCTACATTTTACCTTTCATCCAACTCCATCTCAATTGGAACAGAACATTCCAACACCGCCTTGTATTGTATATAATTGCAACATAAAATGCTACACCTGATCCAAATAAAACAATATTGCGCCACTGTACCAAAAATATATCACTGATTTTCCTACATACGGTTAGCAATGGGTTCTGCTGCTTGCTTTTTGCCCTCCAAGATTTCTGTAGCTGTGATGCTGGTTCATGTTATGGTTAACTTTTTGATGGCTGCCTCTGCTGGTAACTTCTACCAAGACTTTGACATCAATTGGGGTGATGGCCGCGCTAAGTTATTTAACAACGGCGAGCTCCTTACTCTCACCCTGGACAGAGCTTCTGGCTCTGGCTTCCGCTCCAAGAAAGAACTTCTGTTTGGAGTGATCGACATGCAAATTAAGCTTGTCCCTGGTAACTCTGCCGGCACTGTCACTTCCTACTACGTAAGTTCCTTCTCAGATTCATGTTCCAAAAGTTTGCCTATACTCAATGCTTAGACCTTTATGCTTATATGGGAAAATTTCTATATTGCAGTTGCGCTCAGAAGGGTCATCATGGGACGAGATAGACTTTGAATTCTTGGGCAACCTGAGTGGTGATCCTTACATTGTTCACACTAATGTTTTCAGTCAAGGCAAGGGTGACAGAGAGCAGCAATTCTACCTCTGGTTTGACCCCACAGCTGATTTCCACACCTACTCCATCATTTGGAATCCACAGCACATTGTGTAAGTACTCATCTACTTGTTACATCTTCCAAGATCATCGATCTGATTTGGAATTTTCATTTGCTCTTCTCTTAAGCACTTTGCTAACTTGTCATTTGGTTTCTGACGTAGCTTCTATGTGGATGGCACACCCATAAGAGAGTTCAAGAACTTGGAGTCCATCGGTGTACCGTTCCCAAAGAAACAGCCTATGAGGATATACTCTAGTCTATGGAATGCTGATGAGTGGGCTACAAGAGGTGGTCTAATCAAGACAGACTGGGCGCAAGCTCCATTCACCGCTTCATATAGGAATTTCAAGGCCAATGCTTGTGTGTGGTCTTCTGGAACCTCTTCTTGTAGTTCAAATTCCAACTCGGGTAGCAGAGTGTTTCACTCACAGAAATGGGATTTCGCCAGCCAACGGAAGCTTAAGTGGGTGCAGAGGAATTACATGATTTACAACTATTGCACTGACACAAGGCGATTCCCACACGGCTTCCCTCCAGAATGCTCAGTCGCCAACGCATCGTAGGGTGAACATCTGTCCTGGCACAGTGGCACGTGTTGTTTTTGCACTCCAGTTTGTAAATTCAGTATGTTAATCTTCTAGTTGAATTTTGTATAGAGTAATGTGTGAAGCGTATTGTAAATATATGGTATTTGATGTAAAAAATATCCAATAAACAGTTGTTCTTGAAATCTCTACAATTAGTTTTTGATTTGCCATGGAAAATCTATATTGCAATTTTTTATAGTCTCGTGTTTCATACAAGTAGAATTTTAGAACAGGTGAAAAGTGTACTGTGTTTGGCTGAGAGCGTAAATAAAATCTCTAGACCGCAATAAAGAAGTGTCATTTAAAAGAGAGCACCTAGTTAAGACGTCTAGTTTAAGACTCGTTCCAAGACTTGTTTACCACTAGATTAGATATTCGAAGGTTAAATACACGTTAATTCTAATTATGAGAGTCTTAATATTTTGTTCAGTATATATTATTTTTATTATATTGCACCGAATATAAATTTATTTTTTGACCTCAAAATTTATGATTTTATCCTCAAACTATTCATTGCTAAAAAAAATTATAGTGACAAAAGTGTGTATCTCGTGCACAAAAAAATATTTTTATTTAAATTAATCAAAAATTTTAATAGATGATGCAAACTTTTTAAAATTAATAATTAATGGATGTTATGTGGCAAAAATAATAAAATTTTAATACAAAATATCAATAGCTCGTAATTAAGGAGACTAATTAGTTCCTTTCCATGTCCAGTGAACGCAGCATGCACTACAGTAAATGCGCACCTGGAAAGAGGAAAAGGAAGGATGGGTATATGATAGATAGGGGTGCACAATCTCGGTGTAGGTGTCGGTTTTGACCAAAACTGGCACCTACACTGGGTAGGCCGGTTTTAAAAAAATTATCACCTACACCTACACCATTAAGGGCAAAAACTAGCCTTAGCGGTGGCGGTTTCCGGTTATCCTACATTCATATTGAGCCATTTTTTTTAGCATTTTACGCACTTAGCCCAATGTATTTTTTCTTTTTTCTTTTGGTTCATTAATCACATATCAATAAAATTTAAACTAATGAAATCCAAATTCCAAAATCAATAAAATTAAAGATCATCTTAAAAGATAAGATGAGAATTTAAAGTCCAAAGTAATAAAACGTCACTGTAAGTAGAAACTATTATCTTTTGAAAAATCCAGTTTATACCCTAACGACACTTAGAGGGGAAATTATGTGTTTTCCCTCTAATTAACAAATCAATAACAATTTTAAAACATGTTCAAAACCTAGTAGGGTTTCCTTTGATTTCACAAGGAAAATCCAAAAATTCAACAATTTTTGAAGGCGCTCGAGCGCTTGTCAAACACTCGTCGAACGCTTATGTTTCTGTCTGAAATTTTAACTGAGCGCTCGAGCGCTTGTCAAACGCTGGTCAAATGTGATGACTTTGTCTAAATTTTTGAACTAAAATGTAATTGAGTGACTGATTTTGCAAGTATGATATAAATTTAATAGTGATTTGTCAATTTTATAAATTATAAATTTAGACAATTAGTTAAAATTTCATAAAAACTCTTAAACTCATACAGTGATTTGTCAATTTTTCGTGGTAGAATCTCGACCTCTTAACTTATATTATGCGATGTACTTACCAAATTTTGACATTAAACTTTTTAATTATGATTCCAATGCCTTCATATATACCCTTCTAAATACAATAAATTTGTAAATTTTTCTACAAAAATTCTAAATAGTTAGTTCATTCACTTGACAAGCTTCTTGGTAACTTGAATGTAAGTATTTGATTAAACAAAACCAACACAAATCTCAAATATTTAGGTGAAACTAAACTATTGAGTAGACCTTGTCATGCTTCTAGAATATTACGTCTTGAGGTGAAATTAAAGTTTAAACTATTGAGTAGAAACTAAACTAAAAAACTAGAAGAAAAAAAATCTCGGTTTATCCCGATTTTTTCAAAAAACTAAACCTACACCGGCACCGGTTAGGCCGGGTACCGGGAACCCAGCGCCCGTGCCACCGAAATTTTTCGGTGGCATTGTGCAGCCCTAATGATAGAAATGTAATCCGTAGGTTTGGTCCTGAATTATAAAATTGGATAAATGTAAAATTAATCCTAGTTCCCGTGATATGAAAAACATAAATTTAGTCCTGTGATTTTATTTTCGTTTGTAATTGGTCCTACACCAGGGACTGATTTTATCACTTTCTGAAATCACATTGACTAAATTTATGCTTTTCATATCACAAGGACTAGATTAATTTTTGCTTATAACACATAGACTGATTTTGCATTTATTCCTTATAAAATTGCCTTAAAAAAAAGAAGAATATGTGTGATAATGTATCCGGGGCAGAAAGAGTAAAAGTACGAGTCGAGAGACGTGCCGGATGGGTGAGAGGCGACTCAGGGTGTGTTTGTGTTGTAAAATTTTAGTGTTGTTAAAATTTTAGGTATTGAGTTTAGTGAAAAAGTGAAGAGAGAGGTAATTTTTTATATTTTTTGTAGTGAATAATAGTGATTTGATGGGGGAGAGAGAGATTATATTGTAATTTTTTATTGTGTTAAAATTTTAGAGTGTGTAAAATTTTAGGACGCAAACGCACCCTCAGTCACTCAGACAAGGAACAACGACTTTGGAATTCTACAGTTGTTCTGCCTCGAACCGCGTTTGTTGGATAATCATGAGAAACCAGGCGGCACCGAACCCATTTGGGCCAAGTATTTCGTAGTATAAAGGCAGCTGGGCTCATCCCGCCACAGCCAGCGATTTACAACCCACAGTCTTCACAAACTTGGAGGGCGTTTGGTAGACGCGGCAACAGTGATAAATTGGTTTATAATCATTATCTCTGTCCTTTAAAACTAATACGACAAACGTGATCCATTTGACTAATGCCACAATAACCAAAGCCCATAACGCCGCGGTCCCATGTTCAGCTCAAAACGCGTGTTGGTTGGATGTTTTTTCTCCACTAGGGCTGCACCGAACCCATTTGGCTATCTTTTTTTTTTTTTTTAATCAACCCATTTGGCTATCTGATGGTTCTGGCAAAATATGGAAGCCAGAGCACAGTCAATGCCCAGCTGTTCTCGCAACTTTTCCAAACACCGACCTCATGCTACACGGTACACACTGCAACTGCAAGGAACATTCTGCACACTTGCTTCTATCTTTTTGTCTCTCTTGTCCTCTTTCCGCCCCCGTATATATAAATTTTGCGATGCTTGGCCTTTGGCACATCAGTCTCATTTCAAGACGAGAGGCAAAGCTTCACTTTTCTACTCTGTCAACCATCATTTTTTCCACCTTTAGTTTTTGCTGTGCAAACATCAACCAATGGCTTCTTTCCCTTCATTTTGTTACATTGCGCTGCTAATCTCGGCAGCGCTGGTTAGCTCTGCTGTGATTTCTTATGCGGGAAATTTCTACCAAGACTTCGACATTACTTGGGGAGATGGGCGTGCAAAGATTCTAAACAACGGCGAGCTTCTTACTGTCTCCCTTGACAAAGCCTCTGGCTCCGGTTTTAACTCCAAGAGTGAGTATCTATTTGGCAAGATAGATATGCAAATCAAGCTTGTACCTGGAAATTCCGCTGGCACCGTGACTGCGTACTATGTAAGTTCTTGCTTATATACTTATAATTGGCTGTATCCACCTTTACTTATTAATCATTAAAATCATCTCTGCTAATTCATGGACATCTACTTTAATGTATATGCTAATTAATCACTCGGATATTGCAGTTACGCTCAGAAGAGTCATTGTGGGATGAGATAGACTTCGAATTTCTGGGCAATCTAAGCGGTGAACCCTACATTGTTCACACAAATGTCTTCAGCCAAGGCAAAGGCAACAGAGAGCAGCAATTCTATCTATGGTTTGACCCCACCGCTGACTTCCACACCTATTCCGTTCTTTGGAATCCGCAACGCATCATGTAAGAGCACTATCTACTGTCTATCACAGAAATAATTTCTACGTTGTGCTCTTCCTTTTCTTTGAACTATATTGACACCTTTTTTTGTTGTTTTCGTTCTTGCCTTTCAGTTTCTCTGTGGATGGAACTCCCATAAGAGAGTTCAAGAACTTGGAGTCCATCGGCGTTCCATTTCCAAAAAGCCAGCCAATGAAGATCCACTCTAGCCTCTGGAATGCCGATGACTGGGCCACAAGGGGTGGACTCGTAAAGACTGATTGGACACAAGCTCCTTTCACGGCTTCCTATAAGAACTTCAATGCAAATGCCTGTGTTTGGTCCTCTGGGTCATCATCTTGCAGTCCAAATTCACCTTCCACCTCGGGTAGCAACAATGCTTGGCTCTCCGAAGAGCTGGACTCGGCAAGTCAAGAGAGGCTCAACTGGGTGCAGAAGAATTACATGATTTACAACTACTGCATGGACACAAAGCGATTTCCTCAAGGCCTTCCTCCAGAATGCACTGCCACTGGCACGACCTAGACACCACACATCTTTTTTTTTCTTAGCAGACACCACACATTTTTGTTTCTGCCTATGTTACTTAAATATTTGCTTCTGAGATTTGAGAAAACGCAATTATTTCATTCATTCGAATTGTTTACTTTCTGAATTTGTGACATCGCCTTTCTTTAATGAGAAATAAAATTGGAATTTTAATCTTTCCCATGTTCGGTTCAAATATAAGCTGCATACAGCAAAGTTCATGTGCAATTTTAGACTGCAATTTGACATTCTTCTGGAGCTTTCCTACGGCGTTGGATGAGGTTCAAGCCCTCATGGCAGGCCCAGCTCAGCCAGCCCCGTTGGTGATAAGATGGCTAATGGGAATTGGGAAATGCCATGAATAGTCCAAAACCCTATGTTCGTTTTCACTCTTTTTCTCATGATTCTAAGTATATTCACAAATCTACCACCGAACATATTCAGAATTCAAACACAAACACCAATACATTTTACACAATCTCCAACAATTTTTAAATTTTTTATTCAACATAAATTTTCTCTCTCTATACTTTTTCACATAACTCTAATACTTTTTTATTAAACAATTACATCAAATCATTTCTCTCTTCACAACTTCTCTAAAATCCTACATTTTTACTCAAAACGAACATAACATATTCTCCAACAGTTGGAGAATTTTTTGGAAAGACAAACTTTGCGTCAAGCCCAATCGATCTGTACAGAAGTTAGCAAGCCCAAAATTAACCTCAATGAAACAATTTGACTGCGCATTCAAAGTAGACCACACGCCAGGTGGCCCGTGGTCTAGAATTCCTTATTGGAACTGTGGATGTATTTTTCCTCGCTTCCCCTGCCCAGTTGTAATGGTTATGGAATGCTTCATTCTTACTAACCGCAAGAAAGAAATACTTCACCATGCACTATATTGGCTGCTTAATAGCGAGATATTCAGTTTTGAGCAGCATATTCTAAATTACTCTTGCATTTTAATTTAAGTTTTGTTTGTTTTGTAGTATTTTATTTTTTGAAAAATACTTTCCATACTTTCGATTATTTGGGGTGACTCATCGAATACAGTCAACCAGAACTCAATTCGGTCAACCGTAAAAAGATAGCTCTATTTTCTTTTTGAAAGTGGCCGTTTACTTTTTTAAACTAGTGAATCTTGGATATGTTTGAGGGTGAAAGTTTTGGGTATTGGGGTTTTAGAAATATTATAAAGTAAAGATATGTTATGAGAGTTGTTGAAAAAGTGAAGAGAGAAGATTTTTAATAAATATTATAATAATAAAAAATTTATGTGATGAATTTTGTATTATTAAACCTAAATTTTTGAGCCCAAATTATTGGGGCTCAAACAAGACCCTTATTTCCTGACATGCTTCTCTCAGTCATAGGGGTGGCTAAAAACCAATCGACCCGACCTCCTGACTTGAAAATGACTCGGATCAACCAAAACTGGTCGGGTTGCATCGTAGTCCGTTTGTACTTATCTTTCTAAAGAAAAAAAAATTTATTATAGTTTATTTTGGACATTAATTTTCCCAAATACATCCTTATTGATGCCCCGTTTGTTTGTTGGTAGAATATATTTCGTAATTAGTTTATTTGTTTTCCGATTTTTGACAAGCACGTGAAAAATTGAAGTCATAGCTTTTAAATCAACTATAAAGTTCTATTATTTTTTAGAAAAAAATTAAGCTCAAAATTTTCGTAAAGTAAAACTATTTTGGAGAATATCATAGTATGTCCCATATCTATGGTAAAAAATTAATAAGCCTCCTTCAAGTTCGAAAATATTTTATTCTTTCTCGTATGTTTCAAAACTAATTAATGTTTATCTTCGTTTGATCTGGCAGTTAAACCAAATGTAAAATGACCGAAATGCCCTCAAATACAAAATTATTAAAATATTTAAAAATTCATTAAAAAATAAACATGATATATAAATAAAAAATAATATTTTTTAAATAAAAGTATTGAAACTTTATTTCATTATCTATTTATTTATAATTTTATATTGGAATGACATTTCGGTCAATTCACATCATTTTTTGTATGACTCAAGGACATCTCTCTTTCTTTCTTGATGTTTCACATATTAAAATTTTTATTTAAATATGTAAATCATGTCAAACATCACAAATTTTTTTAAAACGTATATTTTTAAGGGAAATTCACTTTTTAGTCCTTAGGTTTTGAACACTTTTTTTTTTTATTTTAGTCATTTACTTTCAAACTTCAAATTTTTAGTTCTTGAATTTTCTTTTTTTGACGAAATGGTCCTTTTGTCGGTCTGTCGTCCATATGCTTAACGGACTTCTTTGACACGTCAGCAAATTTGAAGCGGTCGATCGGTACATGAAGAGGTCGACCGGTACATGTAGCGGTCGACCGATACAAATTTGCTGACGTTTCAGAGAGCTCCGTTAAGCATATGGACGACAGACTGACGGAAGGACCATTTCGTCAAATAAAGAAAACTCAAGGATTAAAAATTTGAAGTTTGAAAGTGAAGGACTAAAATGAAAGTGTCCAAAACTTAAGGATTAAAAAGTGAAGTTCCTTATTTTTAAATAATAACCAAACACTAAAAAAAATATTGAAGTAAATTTTTTATATAATAAGTTTACATCCAAACAAATGGAATATGATGTTTATGAAATTATTGATCGTATCTACCATGCATAATTAATGCAACAAAATTTGGAAGATGATTGGCCTCAATACAGTACAAGCAATGAATCCTTAGCTGACGCCTCCCAACACAAGTTGTATCCCTTTTAAATGTTATAAGTGCTTTAATTGCCAACGCGCTTTATGAATTCATGACAAGCCCCTGGTATCTACACCATCAAGTCAAATTACAGAGAATAGAAGACAATGTGTTTGGACACATTTCCTAACCAGAAAGAAATATTAGAATACGCAGCAAACATTAACAATGAATTTTTTTAAATCAAAATTTTGCTTGTTCTGGTGGGACAGCCGAGAAGGGAAAAGCTACTTGTAGTTTAATGACTCCCTCTGGTACAGGTTTTGATAATTGACAGCTAATACGCAAAAGGGGGGGGGGGGGAAGCTCTGTTTATTGCTCGAGCACGTAGATCATGGACGACCACTAACCCCTTACGTTGTGCCCACAACCATCCACCTTGCAGCTAAACTTTCTCCTATATATGAATTCGATTCCATTATGGTATATAAATGCAACATCGTATATCGAGCTTAGCCCATCAGAAAACGTCAAGGTAGACTCCGACATCATTCTCTGAAGCAATTACATTTCAAGCATCAAGCACCAAATATGGGTTCTGTCGGTTTAAATCCTTCAGCAGGGATGCAAGTCTCCCTACTGCTTTGCTTTTTGACAGCTGCCTTTGCCAACAACTTCCTCAATGACTTCTCCATAACCTGGGGACAGAATAATTGCAATATAGAACAGGGTGGAGGCCTTCTTTCTCTCTCCCTCGACAAAAGCTCTGGCTCGGCCTTCCAGTCCAACAATCAGTATGTTTATGCCAAGATTGATATGCAGATCAAGCTTGTCCCTGGCAATTCGGCTGGGACCGTCACTGCCTACTACGTGAGTAGCAATCCCTGTTGTTTAACCACTTGTACTCCTACCACATTTTCTTCATTTATTTTCCATGCACTTAGACGATCCTGTTTTCCTCAATGCTTAGACCTTTATGCTTATATGTAAGAATCTGTATATTGCAGATGCGCTCAGAAGGGTTAACATGGGACGAGATAGACTTTGAATTCTTGGGCAACCTGAGTGGTGATCCTTACATCATCCACACGAATATTTTCTGTCAAGGCCAGGGCAACAGGGAGGTGCAATTCTACCCCTGGTTCGATCCCACTGCTGATTTCCACACCTACACCATCCTATGGAATCCCCTCCACATCGTGTAAGGACGCATATCTAATATCTTAATCCAGCATTGTTTATTTTGAGTTGCCCAAACTGATTATTTACTGTTCTTCTTCGGTGGATTTTTTGAATTTTAGTTTATACGTCGATGGCATTCCCATTAGGGAATTCAAGAACCTGGAGTCAATTGGAATTCCATTCCCAAGTTATCAGCCCATGAAAATATACTCTAGCCTTTGGAATGCCGACAACTGGGCAACAAGAGGTGGACTTGTCAAGACAAATTGGGCCGAAGCTCCCTTCATTGCTTCCTATGAGAATTTCGATGACAGTAATGCTTGTGTTTCGTATTGGGGTACCTCAACTTCTTGCAATTCGGGGTCTCCAAATTCCAGTCCCAGCAACAATGACTGGTACTGGCAAACGCTTGATGACGGAGAACAGGGGCAAATGAAATGGGTTCAGGAGAATTACATGATCTACAATTACTGCAAAGACGAAAAACGGTTTCCTCAAGGATACCCTGCAGAATGTTATGTTTCCACCAACTACTAGTTGGAACGCCCATCTTATAATAGTCTGGATTCATGCTTAATCTGCTCTTTCCTTTCATTTTAAATATCTTTTATCAACTTTTGTTGGTTTTCCCCTAATAAACGTCAATTATTCTTCTGTGTAATAGAATGTGTAAAAGAATGCGTCAATTATTCTTTCTGTGTAATAGAATGTGTAATAGAATGTGTAATAGCATAACTTTTGATGTTAGCTGGCAATCCATTTATTCGAAGCTTTTGTACATATGTTGCTACTGACGTGGCAATTAGTTATGCTGTTGTAACTAACTTAGCCATATTGTTAGTTTGTTTTATTTTTCTCCTCTGTATATATAACAGAGTCTTTGTAACGAGCAATTACAATGAATTATCCTTTCCAAATCTCTTCCTCTCTCTACTTACAATCGGTTTAACATGGTATCAGAGGATCTTTTCTGATACATGGCTTCCGCATCTCCCAATACATCTCCAGTTGCATCTCCAGTTCACTCTGATCTGTCACCACCTCAAATTCCTATCTCTTCTTCAAAAATGACCGAATCCAGTCCTTATTTTCTTCATTCGGGAGACAATCCTGGTACTGTTCTTGTTTCTCAGGTCTTATATGGAGAAAATTATCCTACCTGGTCTAGATCTATGCTTATGGCACTGAACACAAAGAACAAAGTTGGATTTGTTGACGGATCTATTATCAAACCAAGTACATCCGATCCTAATTTTGCTGTTTGGACAAGATGTAATGATATGGTGATTTCTTGGATTCTCAATTCTATTTCAAAAGATATTGCTTCTAGCATAATCTACATTGAAACTGCACGAGAGATCTGGCTTGATCTCAAAGAGAGGATGTCTCAAGGTAATGGTCCTCGAGTGTTTCAACTCCAAAAGGCCATCTCTACCATCTCTCAAGATCAACTCTCGGTCAGCAGTTATTTCACTAAATTGAAGGGCTTATGGGATGAACTATACAACTATCGTCCTACACCTTCGTGTTCTTGCTGTTCATGTGGAGCTGTCAAGACTATGCTTGATTTTCAGCATCAGGAGTATGTTATGAGATTTTTGATGGGGCTCAACGACTCTTATTCAAATGTTAGAAGTCAAATCTTACTCAGTGATCCATTACCTCCAATCAATAGAGTTTTCTCTCTTATCATTCAGGAGGAAAAGCAGAAAGAGATCACTCATCATCTGTCTCCTGCTGTTGAACCTGGTGCTTTTCTTACTCGAGCAAGTGACAATCGGTCTGGAGGAAAGTACTATACTCAGTATCCTAAGAAGGAACGGCCAGTTTGCAGTCACTGTGGCATTTCAGGCCACACCATAGAGAAATGCTACAAAATCCATGGATTTCCCCCTGGATACAAGAACTTTCAGCCTAGATTTTCTAATTCTCCTTCAGGATCTTCGACTCATCATTCGGCTAATCAAGTTGCTTCTGCAACTGATTCTGTTCCTTCAGCAGCTGCTAATGTGGCCTCTGTTCATTTTACTCCCGATCAATACAACAAAATTCTTGCCTTGATTCAACATGACTTTACAATCTCTCCTCAGTCATCTCCCAGTGAAAATTCCTCTACTACCAACTTGTCTCTTATGACAGGTAATTTCTTTTGTTTTTCATCTGTCCAAAGTCCTTCTACAGCATGGATTATTGACACTGGAGCCACCAATCACATGGTGCACTCCTTGTCTTATCTTACTCATGTTGTTTCTGTAGTTTCACATTCTGTCAAGTTACCAAATGGACAATCTGCTGCAGTTACTCATCTCGGTCATGTCAAAATTTCAGCTGATCTCATTCTTTCTAATGTTCTGTGTCCCTTCATTTGGTTTTAATTTGCTTTCAGTCAGTCAACTAACTCGAGATCTTGGTTGTCATGTTTCTTTTCTTGCTAATTTCTGCTATATACAGGACCCTTGCAGCAGGAGGATGATTGGATTAGCTGAACAGCGTGATGGTTTATATCATTTGCAATCACACTTTGACAATTGTAATGTTGCTGCATATAAACATTGTTCTAGTTCTTTTTCAACATGTTGTAATGTTTCCTCTAATAATCTTTGGCATTACCGACTTGGTCACATACCTCTTTCAATGCTTAAGGTTTTACATACTAGTAATTCTGATATTACTTTTTCTGATTTCTCACCATGTGAAATCTGTCCTTTAGCTAAGCAAAGGAAGTTATCTTTTTCTTCTAGTCAACATGTTTCCACACATCCTTTTGCTCTTATACACTGTGATATTTGGGGTCACATGGCAGTCCCAACTATCAATAATTCTAGATATTTCCTTACCATTGTTGATGACTTTAGTCGATCAACTTGGATTTATCTCATGTATTCAAAATCCCAAACTTCTTCCATTCTTGAAGCTTTCTATGCCATGGTTCACACTCAGTTCAGTACTAAAATCAAATGTATTAGGACTGATAATGGGGCTGAGTTTAATCTCACCTCTTTCTCCTTTCTCACGGTATCATACATCAAACTTCTTGTGTTGAGACACCTCAACAGAATGGCATTGTAGAACGTAAGCACCAGCACATTTTAAATGTTGCTAGGGCACTTAAATTTCAATCTCATCTTCCCATCAGTTTTTGGGGTCATTGTATTCTTGCTGCTGTTTATTTGATAAACCGCACTCCTACTCCACTTCTTCAAAACAAATCTCCTCATGAGATTTTGTTTTCTGCCCCTCCCAATTATAATCATCTTCGGGTATTTGGATGCCTTTGTTTTGCATCCACCTTGCTTAGAGATCGTACTAAGTTTGATCCTAGAGCATCTAAATGTGTATTGCTAGGATATCCTTATGCTACTAAGGGTTACACATTATATGATATCACTACCCAGAAAATCTTTGTATCTAGGCATGTCATTTTTTTTGAACATATCTTCCCTTTTCAGCATCTTTCCAATGCTGATGATTCTCCTTTGGTCATACCAAAGTCTGCTGCAGATATCCCCACTCCTGATATCTCTTCTCTTCCAACTTCTACATCTCCACTTTCTACTTCATCTGATTTTTCAGCACCTTTTCCCTCTGCTTCTTCAGATATTCTTCCTTCTGTTGACATCAATACAACAGATTCTTCCTCTGCCCCTTCTGTCATTCTTCGTCGCTCTAACAGAACTAGGACAACACCCTCATATCTACAACATTACTATTGTCAGCATGTTCAATCCAATTTTCTTCCTTCTGCACAGCAAGGCTCCATGGCAGGTAAACCTCATGATATTTCTGCCTACATTGGTTCTTCCTTTCTTTCCCCTTCTCATCATGCTTTTGTCTCTTCCATTACTACTCATATTGAGCCTCAATCCTTTACTCAAGCTGTAAAACATGTTGAATGGCGTGAGGCAATGCAGCAAGAGATTAAGGCTCTCCAAGATAATAACATCTGGCAGATTACTTCTCTCCCTCCTAACAAGCATCCTATTGGTTGTAAGTGGATTTTCAAAATCAAGTATAAATCAGATGGGTCTATTGAGAGGTACAAAGCCCGGCTTGTTGCCAAAGGGTATACTCAAAGAGAAGGTTATGACTATTTTGACACGTTTTCACCTGTAGCAAAAATTTCTACAGTTCGTGTCCTCCTTGCTCTAGCTGCTGTCCAGCATTGGCATTTACATCAGTTAGATGTAAATAATGCATTCCTCCACAGTGATCTTGATGAAGAGATCTTCATGACTATTCCACCTGGTTTTCATGTTAAGGGGGAGAATCAGGTCTGTCGGCTTACCAAATCATTATATGGTCTTAAACAAGCGTCTCGCCAATGGTTTTTCAAGTTCTCTCAATTTTTACTTGAAATTGGATTTGTTCAATCCAAAGCCGATTATTCCCTCTTCACTAGAAAGACTGGCTCCTCTTTTCTTGCCTTGCTTGTTTATGTTGATGACATAATTCTTGCAAGTAATGACCTTCATAGTGTTTCTGAGTTCAAGACTGTGATTGATGATCGATTTCGCATCAAAGATTTGGGTCATCTTAAATTTTTTCTTGGACTGGAAGTTGCTCGATCAGCTAAGGGTATTTCCTTATGTCAGCGTAAGTTTGCTTTGGATGTTCTTAGTGACTCAGGTTATCTTGGTTCTCGGCCTGCTAGAACTCCCATTGAGCAGCATCATCAGTTGAATTCCTCTACTGGTGCTTTACTATCTGATACAACTGTTTATCGACGGTTGATTGGTAAACTGTTATATCTCACTCTCACTCGGCCTGACCTCACATATTCAGTCCAAGTGCTCAGTCAATATATGGATAAGCCCCGAGAACCTCACTTACAAGCTGCACATCGTGTCCTTCGATATTTAAAAACAACTGTCGGTCAAAGGTTGTTTTTTTCTTCTTCCTCTCCATTACATTTTAAGGCTTTTCAGATGCTGACTGGGCAGCATGTTCTGACTCTCGGCGGTCTATCACTGGTTATACCGTTTTCATTGGCAACTCCTTGGTGTCCTGGAAATCTAAAAAACAAGCTACGGTATCCCGCTCTTCAGCTGAGGCTGAATATAGAGCTATGGCAGCTGTGGTAGCTGATGTCCAATGGCTTCTTTATCTTTTTCATGATTTCCAGATCCCTCACAAGCAGCCTGCTCTTATCTACTGTGATAGTCAATCTGCTTTACATATAGCTTCGAATCCCGTCTTTCATGAGAGAACGAAACATATCGAAATTGATTGTCATTTCATTCGTGACAAAATTGCTGATGGTGTTATTCAGACTTTTCATGTTCCTTCTCGACATCAACTGGCTGATCTTCTCACCAAGGCTCTTGGCTACGATCAATTCAGATATCTACTTGGCAAGATGGGAGTGCTCAATATTCACACTCCCTCTTGAGGGGGAGTCTTGATGTTAGCTGGCAATCCATTTATTCGAAGCTTTTGTACATATGTTGCTACTGACGTGGCAATTAGTTATGCTGTTGTAACTAACTTAGCCATATTGTTAGTTTGTTTTATTTTTCTCCTCTGTATATATAACAGAGTCTTTGTAACGAGCAATTACAATGAATTATCCTTTCCAAATCTCTTCCTCTCTCTACTTACAATCGGTTTTAACATCTTTTATCAACTTTTGTTGGTTTTCCCCTAATAAACGTCAATTATTCTTCTGTGTAAAAGAATGCGTAAAACTGGAAGTGCTTGTGTTGCGACTGTTGTCTGTATCCGTTAATATCAATGAAAGGCGCACTTGCGTTCTTCTTCTTCTTTTTTAAATCACTTGCGTTCTTGTAACTCAACAATACTTTATTTTGTAACTGCGAGTATAGAGTTGATCAAACGCGCAATTGAACTTCCGCCTCCCAGCTTCCATAATCCCTCCAGTCATCATGATCAGAGAGCTACATCTCGATCGGCCCCGGCAAGAAAAAGTAAAAGAAGAGAATTAAAAAAAAAAGTCAAACTATGGATCCATCATGTGTTTGCTCGATGAGGCGTATTGAATACTTGTTTTACGTTGGTGAGGCCGGTTATTGTGTGAGTGAAGCTATTGTGTGAGTGTGAGTGAACGTGTGAGATTAGAAGTTGAAAAATGTAACGGTTGACAAAATGTCACATCAATTAATGAAACCGGATCGGTTGTGCGGGTCGGGTTTGTTAATTGACGTGTCATTTTTTCAGCCGTTACATTTCTCAACTTTTAATCTCATCCGTTCACTCACACACTCACACAATAGCTTCACTCACACGATAACTTTTGCCTACGTTGATAACTGTAATTAATGGATGGAATATAGTAATCTATGAAAATTAGAAAATAAATTGAACCAAGGGAAAAATAAAATACGTGAAGTACTATATGAAGGTACTGTTCATGATAATATACCTTCAGAGGCTCGAATATGTTTTTTTTTTATACCGAATTTAATATATAACTCTCACTATTAATTTGTTTACTCTAAATTATAAATGAATTCTTCCAATCTATTACAGTACTTATAATCAGATCAAGCTAAATATTCTCAAAACATAACGAAACTGAAGGTATAAAATTCTAAGCTTAATTTCTATTCATGTGGTCCATTTTTCAGAACTCTCATCCACTAAACACAGATACCGATCTGACCGCTGTATTTTAAAGACTGATTTGTTAAAAATGAATACCACAGTATTGTAAACCTCAACTAAGTTTTTATTCTGCTTTCTAAGATTAATAAGAGAATGATCAAAAGAGTACAAGGTAGATATGTAATCCAACAATTTATTTTAAATGAAATCTTACACCGCTCAATAGGGGTGAGATTAATAGGGTCGTCAACTAGATGTAACTCCGGACAGGAAGAATACTTGTCCAAAAACGAATGGTAAAAACTTTCAAAGCGTTTACAGCTTGGTGGTCAGGAGGAACAAGGTGGCAAGTGGCAAAGGTCAACTCTCAGAGATATTCGAAGCAATCTTTTCTTTTTGCGGGGTTAAGAAATCGTACAAAATCTGATTACAAGTCTAAAGACAGCTGCGGATTACCTTCCATGATCCGGACGCTGGGGCACATGCAGCAAGCTGAAGTACTGTGGCCATCTCAACAAGAAGCCCACTAATTCGTTTACCACCAACGAAAGTGTCTCCCTGCATACCTCCATTAACATCGAACCGGATTTCTTTTAGAGAGCTATAATCCTTCTAATTTCTCGCTAATTCACTCCTTTGGGGAAGTTAAGAAAGCTACGCATCTCTTTGTTTAACTCAAAATATTCATTTAACACATTTTTGAGTTGGGGCACTGTTATATTACCTATATCAATTTAATTAAGGCCTGGCTCCGTTGAGGAATTTATGTAAAGAAAATTATATTAGGCCGTTGGGAGCTGGGCAGATCATATAACTGGGTGTGCGTATAAGTAATTAATGTCAGGGACCTAATTGGTAAAATCAGGCTCGAGTCGTGAGTGCAGGCTATAGATTCGAGGAAGCACCTCTAATTAATTGGTAATTCTTTAATGCTTGTCCATGCTTTCCTTCATTACCAACTTCATGTTCAATATATTTCCCTTAATTATAGGAATCCTTTCCTGCTTCATTTCCTTTCACGTCCTCGGAAAAATCTCCCATAACACGCCTGTATAGTATTGGATTCTGCCTTTTTTTTTTTCTAAACGAACCACCTTCATTAAAAGCAACGACCGCCTCAAGGCGGTTCAAAATAGTACACGAGAAATAGAAAGAGGCAACGAGGGCTTCTCGTCGATTCTGCGATTTCTTATTTCCCAAGAATATTGCAAACAGTGGATTCCCCGGATCACAATACTTGTGACAATCTTTTGTACAGTATCTAGGCCGGTTTTAATATGTTAGAGAAGGAGAAACGCATGGCCGGTAAGATTCTGGTGACGGAAAGTAGTGATAGAGACCAGTTTCCTGCAGGCATGCGAGTCCTTGCACTTGATGCTAATTCAGTCTGTCTCAAATATCTCGTTTATTTACTAGAAATATGTCGATATAGAGGTTCATTCTTTTTCCTTTAATTTATTTCTTTTCATTTTCTCTTTAATTTGAGTTGTTTTCAGAGAATCAGGTTTATTAGTAGTTTGATTCGTTGCAGCTTGATGTCGTCTATAAACATGAGGCCATGATCAATAACAGCTTCTGAACTTTTTCTCATTAATTTGATGACATGCAGTTACCGCGACAACTAAAGCGGAAGAAGCTCTCCAAATCTTAAGAGAGAAGAAAGACAAATTTGATATAGTGATCACCGATGTCATAAGGCAGGACATAGACGGTTTTAAGGTTTTGCAGATAGTAGGCATTGAGATGGATATGCCAGTAATTGGTGAGCTCTAAAATTCACGATCTCACATCAATTCGCTTGGCACCTATATAAATAGCATAAAGCTGACTTCAAACACAGTATGCAATGTTCTACCGCTAGAACACCTTTAGTGTTTTCGCCTACCCTACCCATCCTTTCTCCGGCTGTGGGAGGAGCCAGCTCCTCCCGCCTCCCCTCCTTTCTCAGCTCCGCTTTGTGGCCGAGATCTGCACTCTTCCTCTCGTCTGGTTGCCTTGCTTTAGTTAGTTTAATTTTGAAGAAGTGATAGCTAGATCCTGGCGTTTTCGTTGACCCTTGGAGGCCACGTCATAGATCATCAAACTCAGCTCCTCCGGTCGATCTTTTCTGCACCTTTCCGTCGCCGATCTGCCGCGCTGATTCAATCTTCTGCATTTTAGGCCTGTTTTCGTCGCCGTCTTCCGGCCACTTTTTTGTTGTTTGCTGTTTTTCCTGTTGTTGTTGGTTTGTTTTTGTTGTTGGCCATTTAGTGGCCTTGCTGCCCTTTTGTGGGTTTTTTTGTTTTTATCTAGGTTGCCTATGTTGAATGATCTTAGTTTTTGTGCTAGTTCCTTTTATGGTTCCGGTAGTACCGTCTGCTGTTTCCGGCCACCCACTCTCTCTGCCCAGCATGGAGCATTTGTAGTTTACCGATCATTTAGTGATCTTGCTAGCCTCTTTTTGCAACCCAGTCATGCTTGGATCTTTTGTTCTTGATCTCTTTTGTATCTTGTACTCTTGATTCAATGCAATGAAAGCCCTCTCGGTATTATTAGTAATAAAAAAAAGCTCGTTAGCTTGATTGCAAAATTTGAAATTGCAGTGATTTCTGCTGACGATGACCAAGCAAATATAACGAGGAGTATAAGTCACGGGGCCCGAGACTACCTGTTGAAACCTGTTCGACTACAGGAGATGAGGAACATATGGCAACATGTTTACAGAAAAAGTCTTAATACTCGACAGAAATATTCTTGCATTGCAAAAGAAATTGTAGATCCAAGATCATTTCCTCTGAAAACAGTAGAGGAGAACCTGAAGAAGGAAGAAGCTGAAGCTGAGACCAGCACCCAGTCTAATAGTACTATCGTCACTCCCGGTAAGAAGACTAGGCTTACATGGAGCCCGGAGCTACATATGAAATTTGTTAATGCTATTCAGGAGCTAGGAAAGGGTAAGTTGTACAACACAAACACCACGAGCATATATTATGTTATCAACGCAAGATGATACATGATGAATGTACTGCCTTTTGTCAAATGTATCTTACATTTATTGTTTATGATTTTCTGATATATCACAGATGCATTTCCAAATAAGCTTCTGAGAATGATGAATGTTCCTGGACTCACTCGGCAAAATGTTGCTAGCCATCTCCAGGTATTATATTAAACTCTGGGAAGAACGATTTTCAGTTCTGTAGCTTTTTGCAATAACTCCATTGCCAAGTTCATGATAGTCGCAGTAATTCTAGCTTGTTGCTTAATTATTAATATGGTCCTTGTATTCCAGAAGTTTAGAAATATTTCGAAGAAGCAAAGCTCTGTAGTGAGCAAACAGAGAAATCCTTTGTATTCTGTCACTGATCTGAAAGACAAAAATACTAAACCAAGGGAGCTGGATATGTACCAGAACTACATGCCATCTCCCCATTCGGTGGGCCAAATGCAGCTGGGGATACGTTGTCAGGTATACGGCAATCTCCCTTCAACTCCATTGCCGACCAGAACCTATCTTCCTGAATCAGACTGCCAGCTTCCGGATATTTTTCCAGGAATCCAATTGCATGATGGCTGCATGGGAATTTCCTCTCAGCCTTCTAGATTTAGCATTAATGGTGGCTGGCCAGTTTTGTTGTCAGATCATCAGGAGAGAAGTTTTTCCTTCAGTATACGCAAAACGATGGGCATAAATCTTAGTGGGAAAAATATTGTCTATCCAGACAACATGCAAGATCCCAATTTGACGGTCTTGGAGGGAAAAGGCAAGGCCAGAGTTGTACAGTCTTTTCCTGAGCATTCAAACATGGAAAGTGGTTTCCATCAGTACTGCAGCAGTTTCATGGACGATGATCTTAGTGTGATGGTCAAAGAGGTAACAATATCTTTCAGTTTTGATTTCGCTTCTTCGAAAGCAACCGAATATACGTCAGACTCTCGTCAGTCGTCATCTTTTTACACAATAGTGCTCCATAGATGGCGCCCCCTTTTGTGCCTCAATCTCTTTCTTAGTTCGTTATTTCTTTCTCTTTACTTTCGCGTGAGCTTATGAAGGCGCTCGCCGTCAATTTGAGACAGCACAGCAAGTTTGTCTCGTTAAATTAGTTTCGGTCAACGTTATTCAATTGAATATGACGATGCTCTGTGTAGGTTCCGCTTGGGAGCATTATTGTCTAATAACATCTATCTTCCACAAACGAACAAACAAAAAATAGGATGTTCATATTTAGGGAGTAAGAATCCTTCTCCCATGAAGAACATAGCGCGGCAGTCAAAAGTAAGTTCCTAGTAAAGAAAGACATACACCCTTTCTTCCAAGGCCTGTGCCCTGCACCTCTCTGTTCATGGTTTTCCACAAACGTCACAAAGTTCAACTAGTTTTAGTGTTAACCGAAGGTGACGGGGACATTGATGAACATCTCCTTATTTTACATCCATTGATAACATCATTCTTTGGATGGACTATTCATTAATTTTGAAGAGATATATAAGGTCCAGGTTTCAATTAAGGTGATCGCCTTTTTGGCATGTTGCATCTGGCCTTGATCTGAGATCTAGAACCTTGAGGGTGTGTTTTATTAAGCGATTTATTTCCATTTTTCAATTAAAATTTTGCTACTTTCTCTGATTCTGTTCCTTCCCTAACCTACTTTGCAGTTTGATAATGATGTCCCCCCAAAGCTGTGATGATGATTGGCTTTGGCAGATTGAGGTGCACGGCTCCAATCTCCCAGATTCCTTCCTACATTATCAGGACGGGAAATGATGATAGTTTTAGCAGTTTCATCTTCAGATATGTTGAGATTTTTGTTTGGAATAAAAAATTGTAGGATTTGTGCATTAAATAGTTTCAGATTTTCAGAATTCTGTAACAAATAATTTCATTACGAGCGTCCCAACCAACATCTGTCGGTGCAACTTGCGAGGTCTGCGACAGTCATTCAGAATTTCAGATTTGTACACTGTCTATAGATGAAAACAGGGGCGGCCCAGCTTACAAAAAAAAAAAAAAAAAACAGGGGTGGCCCAAATTAATTCTCCCACGAGCCCCTCATGTATGGAGATGTTTTGCGAGCATTTTCGTCCTTATAGTATCTGGACGGAAGTTGATCTATAACACAAGTTGTATACAAAAAAGTTCTTAGACATACCGGCCTCTGTAATGATGACTCAACAAATATTAAAAGCGAGTAGATTTCATGTGATGCGTGGCCATTATGATGGAGGTGAGAAACATTGGACCGGATCCCACACAGGTTACCTTTTTGGGTTGCACCATCCCATTTTCATGAATCGTATATTCCAAGTTGGCTAATTTGACATAGTTTCCATAATAGGGGAAGTGGTTGAGATTGTTTAGCGCTTGCGGGATTTTGGAAAGGAATTTTGAGAACTCGAGTTCTAAAAGGCCTTCAGCACGGCCACAAAGATTGATGAGATGAGACTTTTTCGCATAATTTGAACTTCTTGGGGCAAAGCCATAATAAATTAATAATGTCTACGGAGTCAAGGTCGATGGGAGAGTAGATAACATAGCTTTTACAAGATGAGTGAAAAAGGCTGTTAACTTGCTTCGAAGACTGAAGGGAGTCGAGCTTGGATAAGCTCCCATGGAGTTGCATAATGCCAGCTATTCAGTTGGAATTTGGCTTTTTGTGTGGACGCCATAGGAGAATGTATTGTATTTGGGATTGGGCTAGTAAATTAATACAACGTCGTCTCGTCTGTTTGGTCACCTGAAAGCCTGAAGGGTTCCCAAAGTACATAGGAGGAAACATAATCTTTAGGCCTAAAAGATATGTCAAGATAGAGCCCTTCGCATGGACCACCACGCCTAGTGGACCGTCAGACTCAAATTGTTTCCTACGCAGGGTTATTGGAATATCTTTGGAAATCCTATATAAACCAAGTACACAATATTGAAAAAGAGATCACGAAAGCTAAGAAAAAAAGAAAAAAAGAAATGAAAAGGAGATCACGAAAAATTGCACTAATTGAGGTAGTTGGAGTACAGTGGACCACCGACCAAACTCGGGCCAATTCATTGAAGACTCCTACAATGGAGCAAGGCCACTTGTATTGATTTGGAGTACTATTCCTGTCATTCAGTATTCAGTTTGCACGAAAGGAAAATGATATCCTATCTGCCTAAAATGGAGGCATCGATCACGACGAGGGAAAACGTAATTTTTTTCCTTTCTCTTTACACCTTAACAATCAATATAGATCCAACTCGAGGAAGAAGTTAGCTGGCTGCCGGTCTGCCGGGCTCCATGCCCACCTCTACGCCTAAGGTCCTAACTGCTAAGGAGGCCGCAATGAATCATTGTGGCTCTCCTGATAAACCTTAATGCGATGGAGGCCCAAGGATAACTTATATTTGCAGTAGCTCCCTTCTCTCTCTCTCTACTTCCCCTCCCACAAAGATTATGAGGTAAATGTCATCTAACCCTCCAAATTATCAATTTAATCCCATTAAAATTATCAAAATTTTATTAATATGTTCTCTGACAAATTTGTGTCAAGTAGACAATTTTTTGATGAACTATTTCAACTCTTAAGATTATATTAAAGGGTGCATGTATGAATTTTGATACTTGGTAATGTAATGAAATGAAAATTACTAGTTTGACCTTTAAATGACATTCGCTCTAATTATTGAGGCCCAAAGTAAATTTATTCTATTTTTGAATTTTTTAACATGTGAAAGGGATATCTTGAGGAAGTTCGGTTGTGTTTTTTTTTTTTATAATTTTTTATGTTTTGAGAATTTTTAGGTGATGTTAACTTTATTAGTATACGTGTTGTAATTATTTTTATGTAGTGTTAAAAGTGATGTTTGGTTGTAGAATTTTTTGTATTGTGAGAATTCAAAAAAATCTCGAATATAAACCGAACAGCCTCTTAATCCTAAATTTTTCATTATTTTTTAATAGAAAAGGATGAGGGGAATAAAGAGTTTGATGAGACGTATCCTGAACTCTTCACATGACAACAACGGGTAGAGATCAGGGGCAATCCAAAATTTTCGCATGATTACAGGGCTATTTCCGACAATTTCGGACATACATGGTACATGATTATTCGGTAATTTAAGGAAGACAGGGTAGTTGTAATTTCCAATTGTCACGGGGCAACGGTATACTTATTGCAACTTTCAATCACTTAAAACACCTAGAATTTAGAGCAAAAAAAAAAACTATGGTTGTGTTTACGTCAAAAATTTTATAAAAATTTTCATCCTCTCACAATAAAATATTACAATATAATCTCTCTTTCATCAAAACATAACTTTTTACTACAAAAAATATAAAAAATTACCTCTCTTCACTTTTTCACTAAACTCAATACCAAAAATTTTACAACACAAACGTAACTGAAGTCAAATATTGAATATAGGGATAGTTATATAAAAAAAAAATTTGAGTGGACTAAAATAAAAAAAAATTATAAGAAAATTATTATAAATTTCTTTCAATGATTTTGGGGGCTGGCCATGGCCCCTATGCTCCATTTAATTTACTTAATTTCGGGTTTTTTCTTAAATACTATTGGTAATTATTTTTTTACTAGTTGTTAAAATTGTATAATATTATTTAATATTATTGAATACATTATCTAATATTATCAGTATTGGCTTTTGCTACCTATTTAGCGCTTGATTCTTTTTTTTATCTCCAAATTAATAACAAGAAATTTTAGAGCATTCTTGCATGCCGATAAGGCAAATATTAAAGCCTAAAAAATGGAGAAAGGTACTTAACCTAATGAATGCGAGTGAATCGATGGTGAGCTGGCGAGAGAAACGTGCATCATTAATGCGAGTTAAGCGATAGAGAGTCGAACTTGGGTAACCCGTGGCCATTTATATGCCAGAACTTCTGCGTCCTCTTTCTTGCAACTTGCCACTTGCCAGCATCCCCAACAATAAATATGCAGCTGGTTGGGAGTGAGGAAATAACTAGCTAGATTTTGATCCAGATTGAGTGATGGAGGTCGGGTTAGCAGAAATGAGTTTTTTTCTGCGAATTTGTGCAATCTTGTTCTTGGTTTTGACAGCTAGTTTAGTAGGCTCAGATGCTCAAACTAAGCTTGTCTTTTTCCTCGAGAGAAAAGCTACTTTCAAAGATTTGGATGCTCTCATGTAAGCACTCTTTCTCCTGCCTCACTCATGGGTCTCGTGTCGGTTCCCGTTTTCAAGTAAAATGGACAACAGTTATGGGTACCCTGCTCAATGCTCTTGTATATTATTCCACTTTCTAATAAAACTGACCAAATTGTGTTCGTTTGTGTTCTTTTTGCCTTTTCTAACAGCATCTTGGTGTATGTGGAATCTGGGGCTGCTTGCTTTTACCTCCTTCAAGTATGCAAAAGTCCATTCTCAGCTTGGTTTGAAGGAAACTTGAAATGGCCGTCCCCTTTATGCCTAGCATGGGTTTGTTTCCTGTTGGATCAGGTATCTCCTCTGATCTCTTTGCGTTATGTTGTTTTAGCTTCTGATGGACAGGACAGATAAGGAAAACTTCTATATTTTCTTGCCATTCGAAATCACTGGTGCGTTTTGGTGCGTTTTAATAGCGACGCCTAGGAAAAACAGCTAATTATAATTAATTCCGGCGCGTTCTTTTTCTACGGTCACTTTTACTGATAAACAGGTCCTTATAGCTTTGGAAACATTACGTGCAGAAGGCATGATGGCTAGAAAATCCATCTGGGAATCATACTGCGGTGTTCCACCAAAGAGGTTAATTAATTATTTATTTATTTATAGGCCACTTTTGAGTTGTCAGTGTCTAGCTTTAGCTACAGGCAATTAAATTTTGCATTACGAACTTAAAACACAGCAGAATCGTGGGCTCAACTCACCAGTTAAATTGATTGCGGAGCCCCTTCAGTTATTGCCCTATAAACTGATTGGTTTGACCAAAAGGGTGCTGGGGTTAGTCTAGTATAGATTGTGAAAATGGATATTCAGTCAATTCATAAGTGTAAGATCTTATTTCTTAAACTAGTTTTTAGAGTTTTTTTTAGTCAAAATTAATTTTTAGAGTTGAAAAGGTCTAAGACTATCTAACACTCTAATAAATTTCAGACCCAAAAATCTATGGGAGAAACGAGTTGTTCGATATGTGAGAGAGATTGTTAGTATTAGTCGCATATCTATTGTGAGAGGTGCTGTTGGGGTTAGTCTCACATCTATTGTGAGATGGATTATTGGTCCGTTTATAAATATAAGAAAAAATCTCACCTGCTCTTATTTGCCTAGTATTTTGGGATATCAATTTTTCGAACAAGTCAAATACATTTGACAAACCACAATAAATTTTAATATATAAAAGATCAGTAAAATTTTAAAAATATTCTCTAAAATTTTTATAAACAAACGCCGCCGAATACGAATACTCTCGCTCTTGTCTGAGAGCCGTCAATTGTCAATGATGTTAATGGGGACTGAATTCATAATTGCCCGCAGACCCCTCATTCGTACATATTCGGACCCATATCTTACCTGTCATGCATGTATTTTCCACTGGAAATCATAACTCCGATATATATTTTAAACTCATCCGCAAATGGATCAATATTGCAAAAAATCCACTTGACTAAAAGGGGTGTTGCATCATATTTTTTGAGCTCTTTACATCCAACTATGTTTGGTTTTTGCCCTTTTTGAAGGGCTCGAATTGTGGATGTACAACCTGTTGAATAGCAGCGGATATGGTAATTAAGAAATCCACTTCGTACGGTAGGAATCAAGAGAAATAAACTAGAATTTCAATTTTTTGGGGTCCTGTTTAGCCATGGTATCGATCTCTACATACCCACATACCTACGTAGTATTCATCTATACGTACGACAGACAATTCAGAAGTTGAGTACTATACGTCGTCTCTTTTAACTGGGCGTTGGTTGTTTTACTAAACAGATAGCAGCTTACATTACATTTGCGGCAAACTCGGCTGCACTTGAGAGCTCAATGTTGGCAGTAACTGGTGAAAAGGAATTTCAATGGATGAAGCTCTGCAACAGATTTACAAGATTTTGCGTCCAAATTGGAGGGGCTCTGCTCTGTGGCTATGTGGCATCTCTCCTCATGGCAGTGATATCCTTCATCTCCGCCTTTAACTTGTTTAGGAACTATTCGCCAAAACGATTCCTAACCTTGAAGGAAAAGTAATAGTCTATTCTTAGGCTAATACTTCTCCTTTTTATTTTCCTAAACTAAAATAATGTACATTACAGAACATTTGTCTTTCTGTCAGTCTTTACTGAATCAAATATTGAACATCTAGAAAAAATAAAATAAACAAAGAATCAAATATTGTACGCTTCCTACTCTCTATAAGCGCGCAGATCTACCGTTTCGGCCCAACTACCCCCGGGCCGAACCTCTTAAACTTCTCCCGAATTAATTAACTGTATCAATGGCAATCAACTAGAGCAGAAAAACAAATGGGCCTCCAAGTGTCCGCTTGGGCTCATATCTACTTCATCTTGCTATTTCTGCCAATATGGATAGGTAGCATCATTTCAACCTTCGTATGGGTTAAGAGACTTTTCTTTTTTCTAAGGGGTTAAGAGACTTTTCAAATATGTAACTTTTTTGACCCCTCTCTAGAATCATCGACCTGCTCCCTGATTATGATCGCACATAAAAGAAATGGGGCACTGCATACCACATACTATGATAGCCACGTAGATGTTTGATAAGTTTTATGTGCCGTAAACATATACACCATAATTGAAAAGGATGTTGGGCATTGCGTGTGACGTTAGTAATTAATTGTTTGGTCATTGAATGGTCTAATCTTATCTCAACTTTGATTCAAGACATCAAATCTAGATAGAGACAATATGGTATGACTGATGGTGTTGGCCGGGTAAGTGTGACATTATCGCGAGGGAGTTACGATAATGACTTCACTAAAAATAGACAACAAATCCATTGACTAACCAACTGTTAGATTCTACCATAGTCTTGAGTCATTTCATTTCATTTCATTCCACTACACTAGTGGGGTATACTTTTCTTTCGATAGTTTCTTTTGATCTTCTCGATCAAGAATAGCATGATGAAAAAGTTAATGAATTTCTTTCAATGAAGCCAAGAATTAACTACTGTAACAGTTAATTATATTATTTTTTAAGGGGTCAAAATGAATAAAATAATTTGTTTTAAAAAAATCATTAAAAAAGGGTAAAGAATATACAGTTTTTAGGAGCTTTTAAAGAGTTGGGGGCCATGGCCCGGCCAGCCCCCCTTGATTTTGTCTCTCATTAGGCATAATCTCTATACAATTAGTACTTTTAATACTAATTATAATACAGAAAATAACCCGTACCCATGTATATATTGTGCCACAATGTGCATATTCAGGAGTTGTTTGAGTGTGAAAATTTTGGGTATTGAAATTTGTGAAATATTAGAGTTTGTTAAAAAGTAAAGATATTTTATGGGAGTTAGTGAAAAAGTGAAGAGATAAATTTTTTTAATAAATATTATAATAATAAAAAAAAATTTAATAAATTTTTTAAATAATTAAGACCAATTATTTGAGATTCAAACAAATTATAAATGCCGCCGCTTTTTGCTAACATTTCACCTCGTTATTTCCGTTTTTGTTCTCGAAATTGTAAACCTGCAGTGTATGAACGTTTTACACGGCGAAAATAATACAATCAAGACCGAATAAAAGGACAAGGTCGTTTACTTATACTTTTACTTAATTGATTTAAGTAAATTATTTTCTGATAATTTCATTTCCCAGCACAAAGAAAACAGTCTATATTGTGCTAATCGACTTACTGTGTGCGCCATTAATTATGATCAGATCATTAATGCCTGTGTCTGCAACATCTTTGTATATATAGCTGTATTATACAGCAAAAGTAATACATGATTAGCATACACAAGAATGAAACAAATTTTGGTGGTCCTAATTTTAGTTCTGTCCCACAGATGAATGATTTGTTTCGCCCATATTAATGTACGTACGTATACCTATATATATGGATTTATCATTAATTTATATGTTAATTGATGTAAGTTGTAACCAATAAAAAATAGTTTCACTTAACAATGTTAGTCCAAACGCAATTCTGTAGCGTTCGAGAGGATGAAATTCCTTTTGATTCTAACTCAAATAATGTTCGTTTGCAATAATGCACAGACAGTAACAATAAATCAACACGTAAAAGGTACTTTTTGGGATAGGCTTTTTAACAGTCGGGAAAAAAATCCAATAAAAAAAAGTAAAATTTGTTGTACTGACCACTACATTAGTGAATCCACCAGTAAATGCACTATCCATAATGCATGTGATATGGAGACTCTAAAGCTGAAAAAGTAATTTAGAAAAAAAAAATAAAGCTGAAAAAGTATAAAATAGAAAGGTACGTATAACTTAAAACCCGCCATGAGAGACGAGGAAGGATACTTTAGATAGGATAATGCTTTAGTGATGATAGAGAGACTGATGAGTCTAAATAGATCCATCAATCAATCATGCATTCCTTTGTTTCATTTTGCTTTTTTGAGGTTCATTTATATCGAATAACAGACTAAAATCTTAACAAGTATCTTATGCCATAACCTACTGCATCTCCTTCTTGAGAACGCCGATACATATAGATCACAACAGCTGACGAGAAATGGGGAAAAGCTTGGCCGACAAAGAAATCATCCTCTTCTTTTGTGATAGTGATTTTTAATTTCTGCGCAGCAACATTCTTAATGCATGTATCCTTCGGTCCTCTTACTCTCCTGCTGATACCATATAAAGACGGAAATCGCATTTCAAGTAAGAATGAAGTCTAAATTCATAGCTTTAAAGACAAATCAAGCTGGTTTAACTCGTCCTGGACGTTTTCAGGCCTGTAGCTCGTAAGCCAATAACTAGCCGCTTCTCTCGAACCGTACTCCATCTGTGTCCTCCCATAACACGTATAATCAGCAGCAAACCTACCGGCAAGTCCGAGATTTTCAAACTCGGCTAGAGGTGGCTGAATGTGTCGAACATGATCACCATCACTAAAATTGGATCCTGACCGAGGGTTTGGTACTACTTCATGAGCTCGGGCGGCTGAACTTAGCTCCCTGCTTTTCTTGGCCAAAGTTCGCTCTAGCTTGTGAGCGTTTTGGTGACCGCCTAGAGCTTGTGAACTATAAAATTTCCTTTGGCAGTAGTTGCAAGAGAATACGCGAGGTTCGGCCTGACCAGAAGGTGATGAGGACGGAGAAGGCGACGGCTCGAGGAGAAGATCTAGAGTGGGCAGGCCAAGGTGAAGAGAAGTATTGGGTTGGAAATTAGCCATTTGGAACAGAGCCAGAGAGGTATGTAGCTTAACAATGCAGTCTTTGGGAGCTGAAAGAGTGGGGAAGAGTGTAGATACACAGTAGGGGAGAGGGTTCGTCTTGCATTATATGGGCTTCAACGGTTCACTGTTCCTGCCACCGGAAATAGTATAAAGAGTGGAAAGATCGTGGCCCATTAGTGTGCGAGTGAGTGAGCGTGAGACAGAGAACTGCAAAGATCAGTGGGAATCAAAGGTTTGTCTGCTCCATTAATGGCAGCATCACAATTTGTCGGTCTATGACATACTTCCATGGTACTAATTGCCTACATAAAAACAAGCCAAAGAAATGTTTTGGATTGAAAATAACAATAGAGTTGGTATGTGTTTTGTTTTTTATCTGGTGATCATCACGTCTTTTAATATTTCGTAGACAATCGTAACTTAGCACATCTAATCATAGGTCCAATCTGACCTTGTTTTGATCTTGCTCTACCCCTTTTCAACGAGGAAGTCGACATTCTATTATATATCTAATTGCCCGTAATTAATAATCGATGTCAAACAAGATAAACTATATCTTGACTGGACAAAACCTGCAACAAGATAGCTACAATGTAGCCACAAATCCTTCTGTAGTGCAGTACAGATTGATACTGTGAAACAAATGGTGCATATGAGGTAAAACTACACGATTGTTTTTGTTTAAACCGGGAAAAACTATATGTTAAACACAAAAAAGTACTTGATGTTCCATCTCAGTGGCCAGATCCGGACCAAACACAACGAATCTCGTAAACTCTCTACAATCATGTTGCTCGAGTATAACTTCGCTCCTACATAGTTTTAAGTTCCTTATTTGCTTGGTTGCCACAGTGGGATAAAACAAAAGGACTGAATCTGATACACTTTATTTGCATCGTTGCACGTCGGTACGCTCATCAAACAAGCGCCCACTAGTTATGTGGAGAAGTTATGATCCTAATATTAAAGTCTTAAGAGGACTTAAAGGAGAACTGAGATGTTGTCAATAAATTAATTAATAGAATTGATGGCTGAAATTAAAGGATAGAAAAAATTAAATGTGATTTTTTAGATCGATTAAACATATAACAGTGTTATACTTTTTTAAGGTTACTTTAATCTCAGTCTTCCATTCTATTCGTTAATGTATTGACAATATCTCAACTCTCCAATAATTCTTCTTAATATTTAACTTTTCGCCTGGTAATCGAAGTTCCTCAAATTTGCCGAAGCACTTTCTCTGAACGTTATTACTAGGTACTGTCTCAGTGACTAGGAAGAGTACTACGTAGTATTAGAACAGTACAGACTCCCAACTACTCCCTTGATGATAACGAACATCAATCCATCACCGAGAGGTAGTCAGGGTTTGAAGGGCAAAACTCGTAGAAAAATGTTCTGAAGTTTCGGACAACAGGCGTCGACTCTCGTCTTCCATAGAGCCTCAGTACTAGTAGGACCCATAAACCTATGCATGTTATGTGCGGCCAGTGTCTTTTAAGTCGTTCACATTACATCACATTCATATGAAACTATGGTCTATCTCTCTCGACAAATAAAATTGTTTACTGAGCCAAGCACATGGCCACCAGATGAAGCACTGTGGAATTGCAGACCAACTAAATCCAGCGTGGGCCCCCAGGCATGCACAATGACGATCCTTAACAGACGATAGCTTTATTTATGGAGTGAAAATAGTGTTATAACAGGATTATGGGGTAATCATATCGCAGGTCGGCGATTATTGCGCTGAGCCCTGTCTGCCATTCGCGAACACAACACGGTCCAGGAAACTGCCTACCGTTGCGCTTTTTATCAGTAAATTAGTCGTAATATTCCGAGTTAGCAACATAAATTCCTTGTTAAACAAGCAGTACCACGTCAGTCGATGGATGAGCCCTTTCTTTTTTTTCCTCGATCCCAAAAAGAACATGGGAGTCAAGACTGAACAACGAGCAGTACTAGGCTGCGTTTGCAAACCTAATTATCCTTAAAATTTTATCTCTCCTAATAAAATATTCTAATATAATGTCTCTTTCTTATAAAAAAAATATAAAAAATTACCTCTCTCTTCACATTTTCACTAAACCCAATACCAACACATATTCTCGTACTAACAATATTACAACACAAACACAACCATAGTATGCTAGTTTTTCATTCTAGTTTTTTTTTTTTCTCTCTTCAAGACGGAATAATGGAGAAGACCGGATGCTCGACCCTTCTTTACCTATGACCACCAGTCCCATCGTAGCACTTTAATCCGCTGGAAAACCAACCAGAAAGAGCCTAAATTAAATGCATGTATGTAGAGTACTGACTCAAGACTACCTTCATGCATATGCGTGGGCTATAAAAAAATTATAAAAATTGTTCTGACATAACACGTCGGATGACGTATCTGCCACTTCCCAATTGGTAAGAAGCAGCGTTATCAAAATAAGTGCATGTAATTTTTTGACTAGAAAAAAAGTGCATGTAATTTCACTTTTTAAAGTGTTATTAAACTCGCACTTTGGGAGAACTTCCTCCAAATACAGCTTTAGTTCTTGGATCCTTATTTTTTTTCTTCCTGAAAACATACTCTTATAAAAACTTAATTAGTGGAAATGAAAGTTCAAGTCACAATGCTAGATTAGAAAAGAAATACAGCGAAAATCAATAAAACCAGTCAGATGAGAACTAGCCGCCGACTGAGCCAGCAAATGAGCCTGCTAGTTGAGACGACAGAGACGACGGGTCACCCAATGAATAGACCAAGCAGCTTTTGTACTTGGATCAGTTGGCTTCCATACTTCGTTTAATGACCAGGTAAAAAAGCCACATCCTTACGTGATAAGCGGGGGCCACCGCGGGGAGCTGATTAGTCCTCGCCTAACGACAAAAATAGCTCCTCGCTAAAGAGAGACCTTTTAGAAAGGATCACTCATCCGTCCACACTTTAAACTAGAGATCTCCATCTCTTGCCGTCCTATGATCCTATCTTGCCGATCTATTATAACTGTGTACCACTTACTAGGAATCTAACGACAAGACGGCCTCCTGTATGCGCTCCAACACTTGATGAGATAAATTGAATTTTAAGAAAGGACAAGAGTGTTGGGGTCCACACCCATAAGAGATAGACTTAGAATAGAAGTAGACTTATTGTGGAAGTCTACTTGCTCCCTACTTCTAGTTTATCTAGGATTCTCTTAGGGTTTTCTCTTTGTATTCTTCCCTATAAATAAGAGGCTTATGTTATAGAGAAGAGGCACGTGAGCACGTGAGATCGTGTGCATTGGGCAAAGAGAGAGGAAGAGAAAGAGGGTGGTGTGACTATTGTATCGGGGCGGGCAGAGTAATTTTCTTAGGCTTTCTTAATAAAATTGCTCTGGGGTGGACGTAGGCCGGATTGGGGCCGAACCACGTAAATCTGGTGTTCCTTACTTTGAATTTTTCGTGACGCTTTTCCCAACAAGTGGTATCGGAGCCTGGTTCGAGGAGCCGGAGTAGTTTTTCGGGAGAAGCGGAGAAGGTCCGAAACTTTCAAAGTGGTCCGATCTGAGATTGGAGAGCACCAGCCTGCAGAGGAGATCGAGACGAAGCCGTTGGTCGAAACCGCGTCGTCAAAATCGCCGGGACGCGCCTCCACGCGCCGCAGGAAGAAGAAAAGGCGCCGCCACGCGTCACACGCGCCCGCACGCGCCGAACAGAGAAGGGCGAGTGGTCTTCACTCTCTCCACGCGCCACACGCGCCAGCGACAGCAGACTGCCACGTGTCCTGTGACGTCAGCATCCACGTCATCGCCACGTCAGCAGTGGGTCCCAGGAGTTCTGAGTCGGTAGTGCCACGTCATCCGCCACGTCAGCATTGCCACGTCAGCAGGGGATCAGGGTCGGCGTGCCACGTCAGCTTTGCCACGTCATCAGAGAATATTCCGGGGGAATATTCCGGTTTTTATTTGTTCAGTGTGGTTTTTTGGCCGGTTCAGGGGCTTTTAGGCCGGTTTTCGAGTAGGTCAGACCGGTTCCTAAGGTTTTAGGTCATCCCGGATCCATTGGTGCAGTCAGAATTGTGAAATTCGGCCTCGATCAGTGTGAATGATGGCGGAGAATATGATTACCGGTATGATGATGTTGACTGCTGCAAACTACATGAGCTGGAAGCCACGGATGGAGGATATCCTTTATGCAAAGGATATGTATGATCCATTGGAGAACGAGGGAAAGAAACCGGTGGGGATTGACGAGGCAAAGTGGAATAAAATCAACCGGAAGACTATAGGGTTGATTCGACAGTGGATTGGGCCAGAGGTATTCCATCACGTAGCCAAAGTGACGAGCGCTTTTGAATTATGGGAGAAGTTGGAGACAATGTACCAGTCAAAGACTTCGCGGAATAAAGCGCTGCTAATGAGGAGGCTGGTGAATATGAAGTTGCGAGACGAGAAGTCGGTGGCGGAACATACCAGTGAGTTCCAAAACTTGATAAATCAATTGAACAGTGTCGAAATGACTTTCGAAAATGAGGTTCAAGCTTTACTGCTTCTGAGTTCCTTGCCGGATAGTTGGGAAACTCTTGTTGTTTCTCTTGGAAATTCAGCACCGAATGGGAAATTGACCATGGAATTGGTCAAAGACGCTCTATTCAGTGAAGAGGCACGAAGGAAGGAGATGGGGACTTATGACTACAGTGGATCACAAGCTCTCATCACAGAAAGAGGCAGAAGAAGCAGCTGGAATACAGGAGGCCGGGATCAATCCAGAGGAAGAGGTCGCAAGATTATCTGCTTCTATTGTGACCAAGAGGGACATATCAAGCGGAACTGTCCAAAGTACAAAGCAGAGAAAGGGAATTCATCAGAAGCCTCGGTGGTGACTGATGATTCCGGCTTCGTGTAGCACACGAAGGTGCTTGGTACCAGCCGGAGGAGATGCAAGAGCAGGGGGAGATACTGTTCTACATGGGTCCGGCTGTACAAGCAGGGGATGCGGGCACCCTATGCGGGGGTGCAGGACACTCGGATGAGAGTGTGGTCGTCTGGTGACAAGGACGAGGTTGGAGTGCCAGTAGAATAAGGTTGCAAGGGGTGGTGAGCAAGGGGAGCAACAGACACCAAGTTGCAGGAAGTTTCTACTGTTGAAAACCCGGGTAGCACTCAACCGAAAGATGTCAAGAACAAATTCTTCTCTTATGGTTATGGAGGGGGAGATTTGTTGGGGTCCACACCCATAAGAGATAGACTTAGAATAGAAGTAGACTTATTGTGGAAGTCTACTTGCTCCCTACTTCTAGTTTATCTAGGATTCTCTTAGGGTTTTCTCTTTGTATTCTTCCCTATAAATAAGAGGCTTATGTTATAGAGAAGAGGCACGTGAGCACGTGAGATCGTGTGCATTGGGCAAAGAGAGAGGAAGAGAAAGAGGGTGGTGTGACTATTGTATCGGGGCGGGCAGAGTAATTTTCTTAGGCTTTCTTAATAAAATTGCTCTGGGGTGGACGTAGGCCGGATTGGGGCCGAACCACGTAAATCTGGTGTTCCTTACTTTGAATTTTCGTGACGTTTTTCCCAACAAAGAGGAGGTTCGGTGGAAGTATTTTTTTTTTTTTAGAATTTGGTGTGTTTTGAAAATTTTTAGTTGATATTAATTTTATTGGTATACGTGCTGTAGTTATTTTTAGGTGATGTTAAAAAATATGTTCGATTTGTGTATTCTCAGGATTCAAAAAATCCTGAGAATACAAAGGTGTCGAACAGCCCCTAAGACTCCAACAGCTGACCAATATGTCAATTTCCATTTACAATAATTTTATATTATTTTTCAAGCGTTCTTTTTTTTTATTAAACTCAAAATTCTTCGAAGTGGATCCGTTTGATCTAATTTTGAAGTACAAATTACGGTCTATTGTACCGATCCTACAATACAGAGAGTAGATAAGGTAAGAACTCACCTAGTAATAAAAAAAATTTATCTCACACCTTTAAAACTCGAACGTGTACATCGAGCCCCAAAAATAATGTTTCTACTAATCACTAGGCTATAACCCTCGGGAATCTTTTGTGATTTTAAATATAGATGTTGATTGTTATCCTCAACCACTTCTAACTTGAAGCAATTACGAGATATCGTTAGTAAGGAGATTATTTTCCACCAACAAACTCCCATACATGATATTTCCGTTATCGCTAATATTTGGGTGTCTGCCAGTCCTAAAGATCCCAAGTCCCATACACAATCATGGAGAGGACGCAATAATGGTGCTTCGTATTTTCGGTTAGTTTTCTTTGCTAACTGGGAACGCATATGCGTTTAATGGGAAATTGCGTTCGTTCAGGCGAGCACAGCGATGAGCAGTGGCGGAGCCAGAAACCCAATTAATGGGGGGCAAATTTATAAGGAAAAATGATAAAAAAAAAAAATTACTACTTAATGCAAAAAAATATCTTCAGAGTATAAATAAAAAAAAATTAAGGACTAAAAACACTAAAAATATTGAAATACACGTACCGTACTATTTGCTGATACTGAGAGGTGACATTAAAGATTAAATTCTTGTTGTTCAAGACACCAATAGAGCATCAACTAATCACACAAACAAAAGTATTTATATATATATATATATATATTCTTTGTAAAACAAAACACATAAATGAAATAAAGTATTTTCAGCAATATAACTTTTTACTTCCATGAATGAAGTACTTATTTTTGTTGCCAGAAAGGATGTGCCCTATGCTCAATAAGTCCTGCTGAATTTGTTGGGATCTGTAAAAAGAAAACATAACACATAAATGAGAAAAATAAACAATTATTGTATTTCTATTATTCTTGAAAGAAATAATAGCAAATCGAAGCATATTGGAAAAAGAAGCCAAATTATCCAAAGTTCAAAAAGAATCCAGGTTCCGATGACATAAAAATACTTCTCACCCTTGCTATAGTTTTTTTAGTGTGACAGTACTATTGAACACGAGCTTCTCAAGAGTGGAATCTCTATCAACAATAAAATAACCCGAAATTGAAAGGAGAAAATACATACTTGGTAAATGATAATAGAAAAAAAATTTGGACAAAAAGTTCAATCTTAACATCCAAATAACTATTCTACTCCCCTTACAAAATGAGAAAACAGAAAAATCGTAGTTCAAAGGCTAAATTAATGACTAAAATTTTGAAGAAATAGATTTATAATTTGATCCAAACGTCACAAATTACAATGGAAAAGAAGTTCCACCTTTAGAGAAAGACAATTAAAAACAAGTTAATCTCATGGGCTATGAAAAATCAGACCTAAACAAACAAAAGATAGATGAAAATGAGTCTTACTTCAACTTTGGATTTTCATAAATTGTGGAGAAGTCAGACATATAAAATTAGATGATGATAGTAACAATAAAATGATATAACCAATGATTCTCTAGTAAGTAAAGATGGACACACAACACACTTGAATAATTGAATTATCACTTATCCAACAAGAGCACACTATCCCCTTTCTCAGTATTTGCGATATCCAAATTCTCAACCAAGTCCAACATAAAAGACAAAAGAACAAAAAAAAAGCAGTACTAGAATAGTGAAAACATTTATTTCAATTATTACAACACACAACGATTATCAGGAATCAGGAGAAGTATATGAAATATTCGTCGCAAAATTCACGACAACGTCGACAAGTTAATATAGGATTTCAAATTTTGACATAAATAAATATCTCTCTGATTATTCTTTTAATTTGATTTTGAGGTATTGGGCTGCTTGGGTTTTAAGGGGGGCGGGCTGATTCATCTAGGCAGGTAAGGGGGCAAGCATAATTTTTATTTGGCCAAGGGGGGCAAACCTAATAAAAAAAATAAAAAATAAAAAAAATTGCATGTAAAAAATTTTTTTGGGGGGAGCCAACCGGGGCAATGGCCCCGGTTCGCCCCCCCCTCCCTCCGCCGATGGCGATGAGATGGGGGCACGGCCTGCTATCTCGCGTTATCCTAAGAAACTGAGGTGGGAATGACAGTGGACATACTTGGGATTTGTCGGTTTCTATGGAAAGAAAGGGCAACGGAGGTGGGGCCACACGTCTCATGGTTCTCGTTCCTGCCAACACGTGGATAATGTCTTTTACTATGCATTGGTCATCAACTCGGTGCGTCACCCTGCTAGATCCATCTCCCTCTTTCCCTCTATCCAGTAGAGTGCTTTCTAGTACTGTACTACAGTTTTAGTCTGCTCTAAGGGATATAGTGGTACCCCATCCGGCACTCGAAGGAGTGGTTGTATATCCATCCGTTGCCAGCCTTTGATGTACAAACTCATGAGATTTGTTCTTTTGCTTTCTTATTTGTTTCTTTTTCGCTCTTGTTGCTGCTTTTTAGAGCCGCTCCAGTACACTGAGTTTGAGATTAGCGGGCCTTCTTCTTCAACCCACATTTGGGCATGTAATTTTAAATGGTTCAGTTAAACCATTAACAAGAAATTTTGGTCAGTGAAAAGTCTGATGCATGGAAGAACGAGATTCTGGTGGTAATTAGAGCCAGAAGCTTCTATAATGACTGTTTATAATTACCTCTTAGGCATTAAGCTCCCCCCCCCCATCCCCGGCTTTTTCCTTCTCTCTCTTTCATTGGCAAGCTAATCAAATCAATCATTATATCCAGTCTCATCGGCCATCGCTAATATATACTCTCTTGAATGTTGGCTACTACAAGGTGCCTTAATCAGACGTCTCTATTTCTAATCTCTATTGGGTGGTCATAGAACTCTTTCAACATGTAGAAAGAACGCAAGCGAAAGAATTTGAGATAATTATGTGTATTTCAATGTGTTTAGAATTCTACAAGGATTCGCCTATTTATATGTGAAGAGTCCAAAAAAGAAAAAAGAATGCAATAATTACATAATAGTTATAAAATGGAAAGAATCAATTTCAATAGTCTAATTGCTAAACTTGGGGATTACTTTGGAGTGATGTCCAAGTAATGAGATATCTGATAATATATCTCAACATCCCCTCTCAAACCATGGTGATGACGTAGAAGTCAACTGGAGTTTGCTAATAAGATCACTAAACGCCTAGGGAGATGAGACTTCGTGAAAATGTCAGCAAGCTGATCTGTAAAAGTACAGCTCGTAAGTGAAGAGTGTCATCGCTCAAATGTTGTCGGATGAATTGGCAATTAATCTCGATATGCTTAGTACGCTCATGAAAAACATAATTATAGGCAATCTGAATAGCACTCTGATTGTCACAATGAAGGGGAGAGCTAGAGAAATGAGGGGCATCCATATCTTTTAGTCAGGACACAGTGTAACCATAAGAGCTCAAAAGTAGCATCAGCAAGCGTGCGATAATCAGCCTCAATAGTAGAACGAGCAACAAATGCCTGTTTCTTACTCCACCATGAAATGAGAAAAGAGTCTAGTAAGAAGCAATAGCTGGTGGTAGAATGAAGATATGTAGGATCACCTGCCCAATCCGCATCGGAATATGCACAGAGGTCAAGAGAAAAATCCTCAGATACATAGTGCCAAAGTTTCCTCCCTTTAAGAAAAACCTCTTAGTTAAAACTCAAATATTGTAATTTGTACCATCCAAATGATCTCAATAAGTTGAGTGACATCATTTGAGGAAGACATAGTCGAGGGTCTACGAAAATAAGCAGATTCGAAAAGTATAACAAAAAGGCAACGATCAACCGTCAACTTGAAGGCAACAGTGCTGAGGTGGATGTGAACCGGGCTGGGCTTGAGTAAGAAAGCCCAAATACGGGATCAAAAGAGAAAAGTCCAAATACAAAGCCCAAATAGAATACCCAATATGTTGATCTTAACAATAGATAGGACCAAAACTGCAGACGGGAGGAGCGGTGCAAAAAAATCTTCATAAAATCTTGCAGTGGTGCGTGCAGCAGAGGATTGACGTGAAATTTTACCAAACCAAAGAACGTTGATGGACGAACACCTCTGTATAGGAAGTTCACAGTGGTGTTCGAAAAGCTCCAAAAAGACAAGGACAACAGCAGGACAATGAGGGACAAGAGAAAACACAACAACTGGAATCTCTCACAAGGAAGGATGCTAAGAGGGGCACCAGAATTCTTGTGGCTCTGATACCATGTAGAAAGAATGCTAGCAGAAGAATTTGAGAGAATTCTGTGTATTTCAATATGTTTAGAATTGTACAAGGACTGACCTATTTATAAGTGAAGATGGCAAAGAAGAAAAAGGAATGCAATAATTACATAATAATTACATGATGAAAAGAATCAATTACAATGGTCTAATTGCTTAACATGGGGATTACTCAATAGTGATGCCCAAGTAATGAGATATATGGTAATATATCTCAACACAACAATTACGGATTTTTTTTCACATAAACACCAACAATGAAACATCCCTATCCAATCTCAGTTTATTCTCTTCTCAAAGCTCCTCTCTCTCTCATGGTTGGTTCCAAACAAGATGGCCTATACACATGCGCGCATTGGAAAAATTGGAAAGGGAAGGAGGTAAAGAAAGTATATTAGAAAGTAGGGAATAACATCTTCAATAAAGGAGCGAACAGAATTAATCTTGGGCAGGTAAAGTATTCGTAATCCATAAACATATCTATTTATTGGGATTTGCATAGAGATATCTTAATTTAAACAAAAATATCGTATAATTTGTATATTATCAGGGAAAATGGATGTATAATTCGTATAAAGATGCAAGACTATAAAGCAAAAGAAAAAAAAAACAGAGTAGATTTATTAACCATCAGTGATTACAGCTCAGGGGTCTCAGATCCATGTAATATCAACTACTTAGAACAGAGCAAGTGACATATCTCTAAGCCTTCGAATAGCTAATCCACCCATTGAAAAGGAGTTTCAAATCAATTGGAGGACATGACCCTAAGCATATGCTTAATTAGCACGGCCGGCCGCGGCCATCTTGTAGTATGGTCTGTATGACTTATAAGCATATTGTGTGAGACATTTTCTATGAACCAAATCTAGAAGAGATGTCAGATAAGGATAAAAGGACCATGTCGAAAGGTCCCTTCACCCCTGTGCTGTGCGAGAATGGAAAGTTGAGAATTTATGATAGGTGGCAGACAAAAGGGCAACACGAGTTGACACTATAAATTGGTACTCGGCTAGTGGAGGCTAATGTGTCACCACTCAAAGTCCTTAAAAAGTGGGGAGGGAGATAGACCGAGTGCTGTTCCCTACATGTCTCTCTCGTCCTCTTCCTCGTGCTCTTTGTAACTGCTTTTGGCATTTAAAGGAAACAGTAATCAAATTTTTGTTTTTGAGCAAATTGTAGTTCATATTTCTAAGAAATAAAGCTCCTTCTTGCTGCCATAGTTTATGTTATCTGGAAATAGAGGAACTTTAGAGTACATACTGGCAAATCAAATCTAGGAGGCTTGCTCATGGGAGAACGAGGAAATTGCTGGACCCTTCTACAGAAAATCTGAAAGGATCTATTAAGCACGTTCTTCCTAGAGCCTGAGTCAGAGAGACATTAATTTTAACAAACAGCAGGTTTTCATGATTGTAAACGAAAAAATCCATGGTAGGCGATATCACAAATTTCTTTCTTTTCCTCCATCAGGAATCGCTTAACCCATCTAGAATACGAGTTCGAACCGACCCGGATTAACTCAGTAATTAGGTCCTTGGAAAAATCAACTGGGCAAGAGAAGAGACTCCTTTTGGGGCTAAATCCCATCCCCTCTCTCTTTCCCCCAGAAGCCCAAGAAAGCAACACTGAATATCGTAGAATCGCCTGATGGGCCCAACCCAACCCCATCTCTTACACACCCTCTCCAACGATGTGCGTGCGTAAATTAATCGGCTTGCTCCTCGCCAAAAATCTCAACAATTTGCCAACGAGTTATATAATTGTGTGCGGGGCCAGGTTTTGGCACAACTCAGGGAACCCAAGTACGGAAGTAGGAAGTTGGGCTAAAGTGGGCTAATAGAGTCGAGCCCACCGCACTACTCCAAACACAATAATCTTTTTTTCCTTAAGCAAGTGATAATGGATTAGTAAAATAAACATTAAAGGAGATAAATCAAACGGGAACATAACATCTCGACTTTGAACTTGCTTGAATACAAACGATCTTTAAGTTGGTTGTCCATTACATGATTTATGTAAATAAATTCTTACAAAGCGTGGCACTTTCCCTCTGTTTTGGACCCTTTAAATGGTTCCACAGAGCAACAATATAATACAAAGGCATGAAAAAATTAACACTGTAAAACAATTAGTTATTCATTTTCCCCTTCTTGATTGACCTTTCTGTGGGTATTCAAGGGGCCACAGTTACTCTCTTGCGTGAGGCCTAATTCGCTAGACCTTCTGCCAGCCTCGCCCTCAGGTCTTTCCTTAAGATTTTTCCCGATGGAGCTTTAGGAATGGCGTCTGTGAAGAATACCCGGTTGATTCTCTTGTAGAACACAACCTGCACAACCAAAGCAACTGCCGCCATCAATACAAAATTGTGCTTTGCATAATTTCTCGAAGATCAAAATCGCATACGTGGTGAAAGTCAATTGCATGTGACGCCACCATAGAAATTTGTTGGGAGCTTTGTTTCATTTTCAACAAGAATTGCACTCGGTGGAAAGATAGCAAAAAGCTTTGGGAAGTTGTGTGGTTTTGCCACTTTTGTATTTTTCGTTTGACACGTTATACCAAATGTTAAGTAGGTTCACCTACACTTGTGGCTAATACAAGTACCCAACTAAAATCTAATTAACAGCCTATACTAATATATGCAGGATGCCGAAGGAATAAATTAAGTTCTTCACTTTTCACGTTATAAAGCAAATTGGTGAAGCAGATTTCAATTGAAAACACACACACACACACACACACACACACACACACATATATATATATATATATATAGAGAGAGAGAGAGAGAGAGAGAGAAGAGTAATTTATATAAAATGACCGAAAATTCGAACCTTGTTTAGCTATTTTCAAAGCAAGTGAACAACAACGTACCTTACTTAGAAAAAAAAAAAGAACAACAACGTACCTGTCTGGAAATATATTGCTTGATGTCTGCCTCACTGATTTTGGAACCATTTGACTTCACCACAAATGCGACAGGAACCTCCCCTGCTTCTTCATCTTTCATTCTGAAACGAAATCAAAATCGACAATCAGAACCTATAACATTCAGCTAAGTCTATTTTAGACACAAATCTATTCGCCAAAAAAACATATTAATTAGTGGTTACGACTGAAATGAAGGAAAACTTACGATACAACGGCAGCATCAGAGATGTTAGGATGGGCGATCAACATGGCTTCGAGCTCAGCGGGGGCCACTTGGAACCCTTTGTACTTAATCAGTTCCTTCAATCGGTCAACAATGAAGAGCTCGTCATCATGGTCGATGAACCCGATGTCACCTGTATGCAACCACCCATCTTTGTCTATGGTACTCTCCGTAGCCTCTGGGTCATTAACGTAACCTGACCAAAACGCACAGCTTAGTGACGTGATAACCAAAATCGTGGACCAAAATGGGTTAACCAAAAAAAAAAGCAGCTTAAGAGAACTATTTTTTTTCTAAATCACCTTAAGAGAATTAACGTGAGCGTAATAATGAATCTAGCTAGCTCTGTCCAAAATAGAAGATCTGTTATCTTCGCCAAGCACGTAAAGTCAAGAAAAGCCTCGGTCCAGATTTAAATCCCCAGGTATTGTGTGAGTGGCTAGCATGTTACCGCAGAAAACGCAATCATTCATTATCAGAAGTTATGTCATTATTGAATGGGCCATGCGGTTAAAACAACACCTGAAAATTCTGATGTGAATCATTCGAATCGTACTGTCCACAAAGTAATAAGTGGGTTTGCCCAGGACGCGCGTCCTTGTTGGTTCACTATCCAGTAGAGGGTCGAATCAAAGCAAAGCCAGGCAGAGGGAGGGCTAGCCTTGGGGTATGACTTATAGGCAACCACTAAATATTCCTTCCCACCAACTAATGCGGAGCTGGTCCCAGGCTATCATATGGGGTTCCCTGTCTCGACAGCACTTCTAAACAAAATGACTAGATGTTCTTCCTCCTTACATTCGTCCTCTTAATTTAGAAGTGGCCGTTTAATATATGGGCATGTTTGAGCCCAATAAGTTGGCTCAAAATTTTAGGTTTATTAATAAAAAATTTACTACATAATTTATTATTATTATATTTATTAAAAATCTTCTCTCTTCACTTTTTCACCTACTCCAATAACATATTTTTACTTTTTAATATTTTTCAAACCCCAATATCCAAAATTTTCACCCTCAAACATACCCATAATTTCTCTCTTCGATGACTCAGTAAGCAACCATTTACTAGGTGCTTAATTAATAATGGCCGACTTCAATCTGAGTTGTTTGTTTGCTTTAGGAGTACTTTCAACGCTGCGATCGATTATCTAATCTAAAAATGGTCAATCCCAGATTTATAATATGTTTCAGTGATTCTCTTCTTCTGCTAGAAACCCCACTCCCTCTTTTATATTCCAAAGTGCAGACGCGTTCTGAAATATACTAAGCGTAATTGAACATTCCACTAATTACCGTTTAGGCTTTCCTACTGGGTCCAATTGTTGTTTTGCTTCTTCTAATTCTTAATGAGCACACTGCATCACGTATTCACATGATGCAGACGATGTCAAATTATATATACTGCAGGTCGGAGGTTTATGTATACCTTTCATGATCTGGCGACCTCTGATGCAAATCTCTCCAGCTTGGTTCCGGGGAAGCGAAGCGCCAGTCTCGGGGTCAACGATCTTCATCTCAGCGTTTCTCACGACTGTCCCGCATGCGCCAGATTTTATCTCAAAGGGTTCCTTTGCGAATGCCAAGCACATTGATAGCACGGGTCCAGCCTCCGTCATTCCATAACCCTGTTCACGTGTTCATCAAGAAACACCATTAATATTCTCTTAATTAGTTGCCCGTTGCCCTCATTCACGAGGACGTTTAATTTGTAATGCGGGTTATGTGGAATAAAAAGCTGATTTTATTGTTGCGAACTGTAATGGGCCGGGCCTCCTTTTAGTGGACCTCTTCATATATACTTTATCATCTCTCTTGTTATTTGTAAAAGTAGGCTAGAAAAGTAAAGTTTAACTAACTATTTTAGGCTGCGTTTGTAACCATAATTTTTCTCAAATTTTTATCTCTCTCCTAATAAAATATTATAATATAATTTCTATCTCCCATAAAAAAATATAAAAAGTTATCTCTCTCTTCACCTTTTCAATAAACTCAATATCAATACATATTCTCGTACCCAAAATATTACAACACAAACACAACCTCAAGTATTTAGAAACAAACAAAGGTGAAATATATTGATCTGACTCTCAACCCAGTAGTCAACTCAAACATCAATGAACAATAATGGGAGCATAATATTGTGAGGTCAGACAGTATTCCAACATGAGCATGTACGGGACCAATTAATGGCACTCTCACAATCATTATTAGCGTCGAAATTGTGCTCCAAACTCTTTATCGATCTTTTCTAGTGTTTCTTTTACTACGTCTATTAAAGTTTAAGATGAAATCACCTATATATTAAAAAATAATTTAAGATAAAATCGGCTAATTTTAATTTCACGTCATCGATCGTCTTTCTTCACATTTAATTTATGGCCGGAAGCTGAGTTTCATTAAACTCGTTCAGTGGCTGGACATCCGCTAATTCTATTCACAGTGTCTACACGTATAACTGTTTAGTAAAACGTGTTGGTCATAGGAAGTGTCATTAGTATATAGCTAACAAGATTTACGTAGGGAAAAAAATATAGCTAACCAGATAATTCCAAATTAATTACTTTAAGTATGTGAAATAGTGTCTGCGATTGATTATGGTCAACGGGGAACTAATCGGTAGAGGAATTACCTGTCCAAGTATGGCATTAGGCAGCTTAGCTCTAACAGCATCCTCTAGCTCCTTCCCCATGGGTGCTGCTCCCGACATCACAATCCGAATCGACGACAAGTTGTAATTTTGGACTTCAGGGCTCTTGGCGATCGCCAAGACAATCGGTGGAACAAAAGGTGCGACTGTCACCTTGTGTTTCTCAACCAGCTCCAGCAATTTGACAATCTCAAACTTCTGCATAATCAGTATCGCTGCCCCGACTCGCAGCCCGCAAAGTAAAACCGAATTGAGCGAATAAATATGGAAGAGGGGCAAAACGCACAGTAACACATCCTCTCTGTGGAAGTACAGATTTGGGTTGTCACCATCAACTTGCTGTGCCACGCTAGTGACCAACCCCCTGTGCGTCAACATAACGCCTTTCGGAAGCCCCGTCGTCCCCGAAGAATAAGGGAGCGCCACGACATCGTCCGGGTTGATTTTCACGGCTGGGATATCGTTCTCGTCTGCCTGGGTCAACTGGGAGAAATGCAAGAAACCCGCCGGCGGAGAGTCGATACAAACGACCTTAAGGTCGTTTTCTTTGGCGAAGTCTTTCACTTTGTCAACATATGCGGATTGACTAATAATGAGTTTAGCGTTTGATGCCTTCGCTTGCTTCGCCACCTCAGCTGGTGTGTAAAAGGGGTTTGCGGTCGTGATCACTGCGCCGACGTACGATGCACCGAGGAACGCGAACACGAACTCGGGACAGTTCTGGAGCAAAAGCATGATCACATCGCCTTTTTTGATGCCCACCTTGTCAAGGCCCGCGGCGACCTTGCGTGCGGTGTGCTCCACCTCGGCGTAAGTGTACGTGACACCGTCGGCGCCATTGATGAGACAGGGACGGTCCTTGAATTGGGATAGGTTCTCGAAGCAGTAAGTGTGGAGTGGGAGGTGGTTTGGGATGTAAATGTCCGGGAGTTTCGACCGGAAAATGAATTCATGTTGGTCTTGGTGGGGCTCCATCGGTGTGAATTGGTAACTGAGAAAGGGAGCTGGGAAAGATAGAAGCTCTCCGGGGAGAGAGAGAGAGAGAGAGAGAGAGAAGGTGAAGATTTGGTTTAAGCTCGGGTTCCTTGTGGGGTGTGTTTCCTTGGGTTTGGTTTGAGTTTTGGTTGAGAGCTAATATAGTACTTGTTGTCGATGGTAGGGGGAGATGGAGTAACGAAGTTGATTAGTAATTTCCGGACATATCAAGGGTACAAAAGGAAGAATGTGGTCCAGTTATACATAGACTTACTGTTAAACCAACAGGACGGTCATAATAAGTCTACGAAAGACCCATGTTCATTTGACTCGTAGTAACTTTTTGTCATTACTTAATTTAGATATTTTTTTTTTGCCTGTCACGTAATGAAGGCTCTCCCATGATTGGTTGTCCGGCGAACCAAGCGTGAGGCGGGCGTTACCCAATTGTAATTCTTTTCATGCCGGGGGTTGGTGAGGGACTTATAGGGGTGGTGGGAAGAATTTGGATTTGGTTTGAAGAGGTCAGCGGTTGACTGGAAGCCACAATAGCGTGACACGTAAGATTTTCCACCTAACGCAGAGGCTTTGCCTTTACCCGTCCCACAGGCAAGAGTTGATCACCACTCAGGCACTCACCTACTACAACTGCTAATCATTTTCATGCGTTTCCCTCATCGTTTATAGCGTGGAGACTGGAGTGACGTCCCGGTGGCGTCAATCTTGGCCTACTTTAATTAGGCTATTGCTAACTAGATCGAATATTAGGTTCTACTGTTTAAGCATTCATCCACTGTCTTAAGACCCTGGGCATCTCGTTCATGAGCCATAAACAAATGCCACTCAGTTTTATATAAGAAAAACAATAAATACCTCTACGAGGTCCATATTCTATTAAAAATAACTTCCTTCCTAAACTCTTATCTCAATACTTTATTATAACTTGAATGTATGGAGAGACCGACACTCCCAAATTTCATAAATTATTAAGATTATTTTTTATTTTTGGCCCTTCCAACCTATAATTCTATATCTTAAATGACCTAGTTTCAGAAATCAATACCAAATAAAACCAAAACCAAGTTAAGGTCTAAATCCACAAACCTCAACCAAACTTGAATGTGTAAACAAACAAAAGGGTGGAATTTCTAGTAATACTACGATCGTGGATTCATTCGGAATTTTCTCCAACGCTGATGGATGATAATAGCTAGATTTTAGATTTATCTTCATCCCTAACTAATTAAATATTACCGAAAACTAACGAAAAAACAAAAAAAAAATAGCACCACATATAGTTGTGCTCAATTTATACTTCCTAAACAGGGATCTAACAAGTAATTAAGACAAGGATTTTGAGTTTTAAAACACGTTTGGAAGCAGAATATACACCCCCGTAGATATATATGCTAGCTAGGATCTCTATTAGCAATCTGAACTTAAGAGGTGATCTATAATTTCTAGATATCTAGATATCATTACCTATTGTTAGGAGTCCAGTAACGAAGTCAAACACTGAAGCCTCTAAAATCCACCAAACTCAAACAAACTAGATGGTTGATTTTTCAAAATGGTCCAGAGGAAAGGCGGAAAAAAAAAAGTCCAATTTAAATTTAGAGAAGAGTTTTCAAAACTGGGTAGCTTGAAGTTAACATCTTATGGAGACTTGAGTTTGTTCACGCAAGCCTTGACAGCCTTGATTCAGAAAGAACCGGTTAGGATCCGATCCCGGGCCAACTACCACTTTAAACTGGCTAACAGGCTAACCTAGCTAGCCAAGCCAGCGAAAGACATGTAGCAGTGGCGTCACTTTGATCAGCAAACGTAGCATTCTCACCTACCCACGATTCCATTTTAGTTGGAAGCATATGTGGCCTCAAGTCCTTCCTCGTCTCTGTTTTTCTTTTTTTCTTTTTTCCCTTTCTTCATTTTCCCGATTAACATGTACTCAGTTCATCAGAATCATGACGCTCATGATCACTGCATGCCAGGTGACTTATAGGTATATATAGTAATAACTAATAAATTAAGTGATAATGTTCTCAGAGAGTTTTGCAGAAAAATTTGGCACTGGCCGTCCAATTACTGGACAACTTGAGAGCACACGCTTTAACTTAATTTGCTGGAAGTCGTTGTCAACTTGGCAACCATATACCGGAAAAAGGAGATTGCCCCTCGAGGCTCGATGACAAAGAAAAAAGTTCATTGGGACCGGGTTTTACTTGTTTACTTGTAACTTTTCGTTTGCCCCCAAAATCATGAAGGAAGAAAAAGTTCACCACCCCAACCACCTTTCGGCTTGCTGATATTAGTCATATTCATGTGGAAACAACCCGCCATGCATTATGGCAAAATGAGGCACAAGCGTGTGGAAAGCAAAGGTTTCGTCACATCACTACTGTTTTTCGTTATTACACGTTGGAGATGATACACATTTTTTATCTTTAAATTTAACTATAATCTATCTTTTTTATTTCTATTAAGAGACCTGAAAATACATTTAAATAGGATTTTAAAAAAATAAGATTCAGTTCAAATATTTAAAAATTAAGAATTTTTTTTTTAAAAAATTAATATTTAAATCGTAAAAAGTTCTGAAAATTAAAACATATTTGTTTTAAAAAAATATGAGAATTTTCAATTTTCTACTCCCCTTGAATATTCTCTTATAACCTTTTCTCTTTTATATGTATTTCCTATTATCTCTAGGTCTATCATGAGAATCTAATTCTTACCATACTCAATATACTAATGGAAAAAATATAATCATTATTTGTAATTAACTATTTTTAACTAATGTAAACATAGGCAAGGTATTCTTAAGCAAAGAAAAATTATGTTAAGATGTGCATCATTTAAATAAATAAAAATATGACACGTGTAAACGTAGAGCAATATCTTACAATCGCTATGCAAACCAGGTAGTAGCCTTAAGGGAAAAAAAGAAGAAGAAGGGTAGTTGCCTTAAGGACGCATCACGCTGTTGTTGTTGTTGTCCTTCCTATACAAAGTCAAACTACATATCATATATATCATCATGATTGATACCTGACTTTCGGGTGGGGGGAGGCGCGGGGGTTCAAGATGTGATGATCAAGAACAATATTTTAAATCATTTTAGTGGGAACCGCGGGTTCACGCTATCAACATATTCTGTACTGAATTTAGTGTCAAAAGAACAATATGCGAACATTCATATCTCTCCTATGATTATTTACTATTGGTTCAGTGAGGGACTGGTATTAAATTATATAAACAAAGCCCACTTGTTTAACATATATAATACTTAGCGCGAGTTAGCAACGCTAACACATCGATGCATATAGAAGGGATAAGAAAATTATACGGCTAACACCACTTTTATCAGGGTGGTTGTTTTCCTCGAGATTAATGCTGGATAAATGAACTCATTGAGTATTAAGCTCGTAAGATTCATGAAGGATAAGAGGAGAACGCAAAGTCGGGACTGTCAAGAATCGATCAGGTGAGATCTGACGACCAACTAAGCTTTCCACACTCTAAAACAGGTGTTTTTTACTAATCAAATTCCTCACAGAAAACAGAGAGCCAACGTTAAAAGGTTAACTGAATCTAATAAAGCTACGAACTGAAAAATGTCTACTAGTTTTGTGGGTGGTTCTTTCTCATCATGATTCAGGGTGTCTTTGGAAAGGGTCTTCCCTTTTGTTTATCATAGACGTCTTCATTTACAGTACTACTAGTTCTTGCTTTCAAGTTGCAAAATACATTAGATTGGCATTGACCATGTGACATTTTCTCGTTCCAAAATAATATCAATCTCTCTTTTGTAATTCCTTTATTTTTTTCCTTCTTTCACCGAGATTATGAAGGTCAAATATAATGAAGAATATTATCTGACACTATTTTAGTGAGTCTGGTGGGAACAGCCTTAATCTAAAAGTCTCACTTAATTATGTTGAAGATATGTTCTTCTTCTTCTTTTTTTGTTGCTTTCCCGAAGATAATTGAAGATACGTTGAAGATGTGGAGGATATTTTTTAATTACTTGGTTACTAGAAAATACCCACAAAAATCGCGTTATTTTATTTAGGAAACGGTTTACACGTCGTTCTCACATTCATAAGAAGGCCTCGTAATTGGTTACACAGTAGCTATCTGGTGTCTGGAACCAAAACAACAACAACAAAAAAGGAAGAAAATTAAACGAAAGATGTTGAGATCGTTAGGTGGGTCTCAAGAGTCAGCTGAATCGTAATAGGCTCTAAGTTTTTTTTTTTTGGATTGTCCAAGCTGACGAAGCCCATACTTATCAAAGAAAGTAGGCCTCGTGGATAACTTGATTGAGCGCATCGTGGGCCGATTTCAATTGTCACTGGCACCTTCTGCTGGGCCGAGCTTTTCTTTGATGAAATCCTTGTAAGGAAGGTCATCATGGAATGAAGGCCGCGTTTGTCCATCAAAATTAATGAAAAAGATCAAAAAAATATTAATTTGAATAAATTTTAAAAATATAATTTAATAAAAAAAAGATAAATTATTTTATTAAAATTTTATTAGCTAAAATTTTGGGATGCAAACATCTTTCGGCCTCTTTCTTAAAAACCCTTTGTGTGTTCTAAAAAAAATTCATTATTTTCCAGTGAATATTTTAAAAGTAACAAATTCAAAACCAAATATATAAATTTTTTAAAAATTTAACATAAATTTCAATACCTTTTAAAAGAATAATTCACTTAAATATTTAATATCTCTATCCATTTTTTATAAACTTCAATCAAAATTAATTTATAATTAAATATTTTTTTTAAAATCATTAAATTTTTACAAACACCTATAAAACTCTCATCCATTTATACATTCACATCATCATCAATTTTTTTTTATAAATAAGAGGATTTTTTTCAACCGAAGGAAGTAAGATATGGTAAGCATTTTAGTGAATTTAATTGACTTCGGGAGATTAAAAAAAAAAATTGACTTCGGGAGCCTTTGTTTGAGCCCCAATAATTTGGGCCCAAAAATTAAAGTTTAATAATAAAAAATTCATCACATAATTTTTTATTATTATAATATTTATTAAAAATCTTCTCGCTCTTTACTTTTTCACCAACTCCCATAACATATCTTTAATTTATAATATTTTTCAAACTCTAATATCCAAAATTTTTACCCTCAAACATCCCCTTAATCTAATCGCAAACAGTTGTGCTTACAACACGAATTGTATATAAAGACCTCTAATATTTTCTTAGAACCATAAATATCATAACATATCCGAATTGGTTTCGGATACCAAAACCCATAAAAGCCCTTGCGGGTTTCTTATTTTCAATTCCTATCATCATATCATGTTGTTGGTAACGACGTATTGAAGTAGACGATTTACTCTGACTTATACGATTAATTCTCGATTTTGGTGGAAAATTCTAAAACTTAGTTTATGTTCGTTTTGAGTAAAAATGTAGGATTTTAATGAAGTTGTGAATATTTATGTTGAATAGTATTTTATTAGTGTTTGTGTAAAGTGGAGAGAAAAATAATTTGATGTAATTGTTTAATAAAAAAATATTGGAATTATGTGAAAAAAGTATAGAGAGAAAATTTATGTTGAATAAAAAATTTTAAAATTGTTGGAGATTGTGTAAAATGTATTGATATTTGTGTTTGAATTCTGAATATGTTCGGTGGTAGTAGTGTGAATATACTTAGAATCCTGAAAAAAGTGTGAAAACGAACATATCCCAAGATTGTCAAGTTTTTGAATTATCTATTTCGAGCTTTAACCACCGATATTGACCGAGAGGCTTTTTGATTGGTTAAAATTTTATTTTAATATGGATTTCCGTAATCAGTGTAAGCTGTGTGCTTGTTTTTAAAATTTTATTAAAATTTTATGTTGGTCTTAAAAATAAAATGATATTGAATTGGACGAAAATTTTATGTTAGTGTTAAAAATAAAATGATATTAAAATGGATGAATAAAGTGATAAAAATAAAAATTTAAAGTGTATTTAATAAAAATAAAATTTTAAATTATCAAACACCATATAAAATTTACGAATTCAACCAAGAGATGGCGCCGGCAGTGCGATTTTGGTCAAAGGCCCCTGGTTACCAAACTCTTTTTGTGTCAGAAGCCGTCCTCTATTCGCCACGAGGTTTTGGAGAGTTGATTTTTTTTTGTCCTTGACCGCTTCTAGATTTTTTTACTGCAGCCAGCGTAACGCGGTTAAGTATCATACTGGCAGAACCAGATATAAACAAGAAACAATAAATTAAAAACATCAGAATTTGAGACAACTGTCCCATTAATAAGAACAGCTTTGTACACGGCGACTTGGTGGTACCAATTTTTTCTGTATATAACTTCAATAAATTTTAATATTTAAAAGATTCTTAAAATTTTAACAAATAAAAGCCCCCATATCATTACTTAACTATTCATGGGACGTCGTGGGATTCCACCTTTAATATTGTATAACACGATGCTAAAATTTACAATCATGGAGTGTCTCAAATATACCTTTAAATTCTCCAGGTATTTTAAGATGATAAAAGGCTCAGGGAAAAAAAAAAAGGAGAGAAGAGACTCGGGGGCGTTTGTCTCCGGAAATTTTTACCCCTCAAAATTTCCAAACAATCATAAAATAATTCATCTCTCCTCATTAAATTATAAAATAACATTATACTATTCAATTAAATCTTCTCTCTCCTCACTTTTCTATAAAATATCTATACTTTTCACAAACCCTAATACTCAAAATTTCTAAAACCCCAAAATTTCCACAAACAATACCCGTTTTTTTCACCATAGATCAGAAAAATGTTTTTTTTTAACCTCAGACTATTTCGTAGTATAAAGTTCGTATGGCATATCATCATGACGCGGTGTTCCATTTTCATACGCATTGTTCTCTTTGACTGCTTCTCCAGCAAGTTCCCATTGCACATAACCTTTGTTTTTTCGTTACCTATTGCACAGAGCCTTAATTTGTATAAAAACAAACCTCTCCTCACAATACGGGAATCCCATTGACGGATAGACCCCACTTGCAGCGTGACCATCTACCTGATCTTGTAACTTCTCAACGCATTATTGGTTTGTCATTCAAACAAGTGATCTCCGACATGGGCGCGGACAATTGGTCTGTTCTAAGTCGCCTCAAGCGGGCAGTGAAGAAGGTAAGATTTTTGTTGAACTTTAGTATCAACCGATGGAGGGTGGCCTCGGTGATTGGCCGTGCTGCTTCTACCAAACGCCGGCTAAGCTTCAATGATCGTCCGGGCTTGAGGGCGTGCGCCGCCGACGATGATATATATGATATAGGATCTCCGGATTCATACTCTTCAAGGGAGCTGCAGAGGACAAAGAGCTATCCATCTGAAGATGACGTCGATCAGAGAGCTGATATGTTTATTTCTAATTTCTATCGGAAACTTCAGATTGAGAGGCAAATTTCGCTGGAGCTTCGGTATTGTCGGGGAAATAGCTTCAATTCAATATCTCCATGACAGTTTCGGTTTTTTCTCCGATCTGTTCCTTTATATTTTCTCTCCTTTCTGAATTTTTTGTTGGTCTTTGTTTTTCGTTCGAGGCTGAGTTTTTAAAAAGAGGGTCTCTATTGTGAATTATGGCTTTAGAAATCTGTGCTTGATGTTCAACAGTGTTCTTTCTTTCATGAATTGAAAAGAGTACGTACTACGAAACATCCATTCTTTGATGTATATGTAATCCAATTTGGATGTGTTTTCTTTTCCATTTGCTTTTCCTGATGCAACTTCTTTTTGAATTTTGTATGGACAGGACGAAGCAAAAAATGCGTCCTTTAGTTGCTTACTTATGTACCGTATCACCACCGAGAATAAATAACATATATTTGAGTTTGCCTTGGATTTACCTTGTGGGTTCTAGAATGTTGCGCATATATTAACAAACACAAGTTCTTGCCTTATCTAAATTCCATAACAGATGTTTTTTTGACTTAGATACCATTGTGATACTAGTAGTTCTTTTCTAATTAGGATTGCACGAATCTCAAAAAAAAAAGGTAGTGGGCAAATTGGTGTGTCTAGAAGATATTGGAAGAACAGTACTTGCATCACACAAACAGAAGTCTAAAGTATTGAATAATAAAATCTATACTCTAATACTCATATTGTATTTTGTAATAATTAAAATGAAAAGAATACCTCCATCTAATCGTTCGCGTCAAGAGTCACGTTATCCGTATTGCAGACCGAGATAATAGACATTAGTTGTGTATGTAAACAAAGAGTATTTAGAAGGAAAAAAAAAAGAACATTTTAAAAAAACATGTAACAATTAAAATGAACTAAACAAAGGAAGCATTACTTTTTTCCACATTATAACTATCTAAATATTTTGTTCCATCACCAATCTCAGGTTCACGCTCAGTATTCTTTTTTCCAACACAAATTTTGTGCAACAAAAATCCTTTTGTGCAACACAAATTTAGAATTAACAAAATGATCAATCATAGACATATAGTTCATATTTTGAACAGAAGTCCACGTGTTGGTTGTATAACAAATCCTAGGACGCGTTCCCAAAATGATATTCCTCAACTTATTCTTCTCATCAAGATAAAGATTCATACAATCCTTCATTACTGTGTATCGAGAGGGCTTCCTAAATTGGGGCTCAAGTTCATAAATTATATCTTTGAACTCATCCTTGCTCACCACCCTAAATGGCAACTCATCAACGATTATGAATCGAATGATGACCCTTCTAACCTTCTTCTCATCATACGTATCTATCTTCATCTCCCCAACCACATCCTTCTTTATCAATTTTGAAGAAGCATCGTGAGTGAACTTCAATTGAGAGAAGTCCAACTTACTTTGCCTCCATTGATAGGCTAAACAACCCTTCAAGTGAGACCTCATACCGGAGGTCCCTTGATGGGTGTGGTGAACCCCAACTACGTTATTACAATAGTTACATTTTGCCATTGACTTCTCTGGATCAGTCAATTTTTCATCCCTTGTGAAATGATACCACATGGGAGACGGTTGTGAAACTTTCCTCCTCTTTGGGAGAGGTGACGCTTACACATCAACACCACCCCCTACTTGAGGAGCCTACCGATGCTTCCTCCCTATTATTAGTGAGGAGCCGGCTCCTCACTAATAATAGGGAGGAAGCATCGGCTCCTACTTGGGGGCGTGCTGTCGGTGAGTCAACTGAAGGAGTAGAAGAAGAAGTAAACTGATCTTTCTAAAAAAATAAAAAGTTTTGAAAAGAAATTTATAACATAATCATTTTAAACTAAACATTTTAAATTGTCATTTTAAAACTAAACATTTCTACAAATTTATTGCATTAAAATATATACTCATTCAAATTGCTAAACAATTTCACAATCAAACTGCATTAAAATATATACTAATACATCAACACAATTTGAAACTATTCCAAGAAAAATCAAATTGCATCAAAATATATACTCTAAAATATATGTACATACTACACAGATTATTCAAATTGCATTACAATATATACATAAACACAATTTCAAAATCAAATATCTAATCAATTATCAATCAATCCCACTACCCACTGCTCATCATCCAATTGCAAACATATTCACAACTTCAAACAAAACTATATCCTCCAACGATCTAATCAAGCTCATCCTTCACAATTTCACAATATAATATATACTCTAAAATTCTAAATTAACTAATGAACTACAATAAATAATTAACTAAATAAATTAATGAATTTTTACTTCAATGCAATGCACTGACCACTGACTAGTCTGACCTCACACAGCAAACTTCACAAATCACAATCTTGTAAGTTTTAACCTGGACTAAAAAAATTAATTAATTAACAGATAATGAAATGAAGAAGTTAAGAACAACTAAACAACTAATTGTAATGAAAATGAAATTGAAAAAATAAACTAAAAGAGAGAGGCAGAGTTGTTTGAAAGAGAGAGAGAGAGAGAGATAGCCAGAGGGACGAGAGGATTAAAGGAAGAGATGCAGTGTAATGGAGAAGCAGAGAGTCTCTGTTGGCCCTGTTTCAGCGGAAAGGCAGTTGGCCTTTGGCCTTCGACAGCGTCACGGGTTCACAAAGTCACAGTCGTGAGGTGAGAGAGAGAGCAGTGCGTGAGAGACTGGAGAGAGAGAGAGAGACATAGAGAGGGAGGGAGAGAGAGAGCAGTGAGGTGAGAGAAAGAGCAGTGCGGCGTGAGAGAGAAGCGATGTGAGACCACGTGAGAGAGCTGAGAGACCGCGTGAGAGAGCGTAGGGTTTTGAAATAAAACCCTAGGACCAAAATCGTGCGTTTTTTATTTTTTAAAAAAAAAAACCCGGTAGCAGCATTCCACCTGGTTTCGGCGGAATTACCGATATCGGGTTCGGTACTTGTATTTTTATATACCGTATACCGGTTTCGGCCGGTATATGGTGGGCGGTGACAGGAACCGATACTTCGGTATCGGCGGAAGATTTGCCCACCCCTAATAAAAACCTCTGATATTTCCTTAGAACCAAAAATATCATAACATATCCAAAATGCGAAATTGGTTTCGGCTATCAAAACTCATATTTAAAAGCCCTTTCGGGTTTCTTATTTTAAATTCCTATCATCGTATCATGCTGCCGGTGGCGGCGTATTGAAGTAGACGACCTACTCTGGCTTATTCGACTAATCCCAATTTTGGTGGACAATTCTTGGAAAGTTCATTGGTTCAATGTGGATTTTCGTGAGCAATGCCCTCTTTGTGCTTATTGGGGGGGGGGGGGGCGTAACTTCTGCCGAACTATTAAAACTTGGATGTTAAGGAAATATTTCTTTCCAAAAATTCATACAGTAGATAACTTTTATATAATTTTTAATAACTTTCACAAAAACTTCAATATTTTTTAAAAAAAATTATAACAATTTTTTTTAATATATTTTGACCTAATTCTAATATTTTTTATTAAATAATTACATTAAATTATTTTTCACTATATATTTATATAAACTCCAACAAAAATTAACTATCTTTAAAATTTTTACAAAAAAAAAATATAATCTACATATACATTCACAATCCTATCAAAATTTTAAAAACTTTATAATTTTTTATAAAACAAATATCTATAATTTTTTAAATTATCCATTTCGAGCTTAACTACCGATATCGACTGCGACGCATTTTGCTTGGTCAAAATTTACGAAGTCAACTAAGAGATGGCGTCGGCAGTGCTATGTTGGTAGTGGATCAGGTTTTGGAGAGTTGGCGGATTTTTCTAAACTGTTGGCGGATTGCATCCGTCTTTTAATAGGAAGCTGAGGTTTAAACAACTTGGCCTAATACATAACAATCACGTCTGAACATGTTTTAACGTTGATTTTTTCGTCCTTGACCACTTCTACATTTTTTTGACTGCAGCCAGCGTAACGCGGTTAAGGATCATATTGCAGAACCATAATAAACAAGAAACAATAAATTAAAAACATAGGAATCATCATAAATTTAGACAACCATCCCCATTACGTACGTAAGAACAGCTTCGTACACGACCTGGTGTACTACAATTTAATATTGTAGAACACGATGTTACAATTTACAATCATGGAGTGCCCCAAATATACATATTCTCCAGATATTGTAAGATGATCAGAAAAATGATTTTTCTTTTTTTTTAACCTTAGACTATTTCGTAGTATAAAGTTCCTCCGACGTATCATCATGACAGGTCCTCCATTTTCATACGCATTGTTCTCTTCGACTGCTTTTCCAGCAAGTTCCCATTGCACATAGGGAATAGATTTAGTTGAAAGGGAGTCTGTGCAAAGGGTGCATAGAATCGGTCCAGATTTATTTTAAAAAAATATTTAATGATCAGGATTTGACCAAGCCAATTAATGGACAGGGCCTTTGTATAAAAACAAACCTCTACTCCCAATACGGAAATCCCATAATCCATTGACGAACAGACCCAACTTGACAAGCATACCATTGACGGATTGACCCCACTTGCAGTGGTACCATCTACCCGATCTTCTAACTTCTCAACGCATTGGTTTGTCATTCAAACAAGTCTCCGACATGGGAACGGACAATTGGTCTGTTCTAAGTCGCCTCAATCTGGCAGTGAAGAAGGTAAGATTTTTGTTGAACTTTAGTATCTACCTATGGAGGGTGGCCTCGGTGATTGGCCGTGCTTCTTCAAACAAACGCCGGCTAAGCTTCAATGATCGTCCGGGCTTGAGGGCGTGCGCCGCCGCCGATGATATATTTGATATAGGATCTCCGGTTTCATACTATTCAAGGGAGCTGCAGAGGACAAAGACTTATCCATCCGAAGATGATGTCGATCAGAGAGCTGATATATTTATTTCTAATTTCCATCGACAACTTCAGATTGAGAGGCAAATTTCGATGGAGCTTCGGTATTGTCGGGGAAATAGCTTCAATTCAATATCTCCATGACAGTTTCGGTTTGGATATATTGGAGCTTAGTTTATTTGGGGTGGTTTTTGTAACTGTTTGCTTGTACTCTTAATTTTAGAAGTGTGGATTTTTTTCTGTCGTCACCTTAGACAACCAAGTTACATTTTGGAACTTTTTATGTGATTATTTGTTTTCTGTGATATTGCAATACAATACTCAAGAACTAGAGAAAAATAAGTTACTAGACTGAGAAAAACAAGTTAGGCGTCTTCCATTCACATCGATTTGGGTTTTTCTGCACCATATTTTGATTTGCCTGGTGAGTGACTTCGTTCTATTAGACTCCAAGATCCGAGTATCATGAAAAACGCGAACATGATGGAGGGGAGCCGTCTCTAATACCATGGACATGGTTACTAGACTCGAGAAAGACTCTTCTTGACCTATCGAGTGTAGCTCACTCAAGGTTTAAGGCCTGGAACTTCCTTTCAGCTTGCCCGTCCCACACAAACTGATTGAAACAGAGGCTTTCTCCATGTAGAGTACAGGGGTGAGCTAGGGTTGGAAAACCCAACAGGCAACAGACCTGACTGGGACAATCTTCATATGTTTCACACACTTATACCCAGGCACCTTGTTCCATACTTCTTTCACATATTGGCCGTTAACCGCAGTCATGTCACTCTGTTTCTTGCGCGGATGCCTACGCATTCCCGTCCACCAATGCCCAATCTCATCTAGTCCCCAACCCATCCTTGCCAACGGTGCTTCTTCATCATCAGGCTCAAATTCAACACAACACGCATTTGTTTGCTTCCATGTCTACAACCATGGGCCACGGCTCAAGTCCATCCAAATTCTGGAGCGTGACTTATGGTGGTTAAACCGCATTTTTTTGTTGAAGACAACTATGTGACGCAGTATCTCCTGGATAGACATATGTGAAATTTAGTAACACTTGCTAAGCAATTCTTTGTTGACGACAACTATGTGATTGGCTTATTGGAAGAGGAAAATGATGAACATGTGCAAGCTCATCGCTGTGATCAGCGAGCAGCCGGTATGGCTTTGACTTCCGTACTTCGTTATCCGAGAAAGACAGATAGAAGAAGATAGTGGCTTAGCAAGGGTGCTCGCCGTGAGATTTTGGAGCAATTATAGTCGCAGGTAGCCAGGTAGTATGAAAGGTTAGAGAGAAAGCTACACGGGTACAAGCTGTAAGTTCCCCAAACTTCAGAAATTTTGCAGCCCAGCCCATTTAGCCAAAGAGCTAGTAGGCCATTCAATTTCCCTAGGCTATCAGCCAAAGAAAGAAGGAAAGAGAACAACCGATCCATATCCCTCATTCAATGCTTGTAACCACCCTCCTATGGCGGTAAAAGTACCAGGATCTTCTTGGATCACTATATAACATCTTCAGCTCGTTGCTAATTAGATGGCCTCTTTTCCGGGTCAACTGGCCCTTGCTTTCTTTTCAAGTATGATGAGCACTACGTATGAAGCTGTTATTCAAGAGAGCCTGCCTGCCATGTTCATGCATAGGTACCTAATTACGAAAAGTTGACCGGATCACTTTGGACATTTGCAAGCAAGACTCGAAAAAAGTGTAGCTAACATCAGGCCCGAATCCACTATCCCCCAACGTTTTTCTTCCGCGTAGATTGTTAAATTGCTTAGTTCTTGCGCTATAGTTGGGAAAAAACGAAAGCATCGAAAAGACTTGAAACTCCTTGATACATCTTTGTTATTATACTTTTGCATTAGCTAAAGCAACCCACCCCAATGGCTAGCTTCGGTAGTGCTGCCTTGAGCATAAAGGGCAACACTGTAAATTGATTTACTTCACGCTTTTTGCGCCCGTCACCTTCGTTAGAGGAAGAAAAGTCAAAAGGTTAGTCTCAATTCCACGAAATTGGTAACTAATGCGTTTCATCCAAGAAAGTTAGGAGTTTATTAGTAAAATCGCGATTCAAAACCTCATCATACACACTCCATAGCTTGGACTTACGATACCGCTCTGAATGTCTAAAGGGCTCAACAGCGTCAAAGAGATGAAGAGCTCAAGGCCGGACCGGCGAAAATTCATAATTTCTTCTTTCTTCTTCATCTTTTTCCTTTGTGTCTTAGCTTCCATCAACGAAGTCCGATTTGATAGCCTGTTGAAGTTTGGTCAGTGTGCTCGAGCCAACATGCACTCACAATCGTCTAACTCATCTTTGGAAAATTTGTTAGCCTCCAATGCTTCATCGGACGAAATCCGAGTACTCCTCGGCATCCTAACGCTTCCGGACCAGTACCATCGCCGCCATTTCCTGCGCCTCATCTACGGGACACAAACTCCGGTGGGTGCCAAAGTCGATGTGAAGTTTGTGTTCTGCAATCTGACAAAGGAAGACCAGAAGGTGCTTGTTGCGTTAGAGATAATGCGTTACGACGATATCATAATCCTCAACTGCAAAGAGAACATGAACAGGGGTAAGACTTATACATACTTCTCAAGCTTGCCGGAGATGCTGCGTGACCCAAATGGTCCTGACCCTCCATATCATTATGTGTTGAAAGGAGACGATGATGCTTATTTTAGGTTGAATAATTTGGTGGAGTCTTTGAGGCCATTGCCTAGAGAAGACTTGTACTATGGATATGTGATTCCATGTCCTAGCATGGACCCCTTTGTGCACTACATGTCCGGGATGGGGTATTTAATTTCTTGGGATATCGTGGAGTGGATCAGGGACTCTGACATTCCCAAGAAGCATTTGGAAGGGCCGGAGGACAAAAACTTTGGTGAGTGGCTCCGAGAAGGGCATCGTGGTAAGAACAGATACAACGCTAAGTGGTCTATGTACAATTTTCCAGAGCCACACACGGGATGTACTCACGAGCTTTGGCCCGACACGGTGGCGGTTCATTTGTTGAAGAACCAGCAAAAGTGGATTCAGACATTGACGTACTTCAATGTCACTGCCAATTTGAAACCATCCAAACTGTATCATATACCCTAGACATGCAATTCCGACACGACTATTTTGTTTATTCTTTTTCTCCAACGAGTTAATTGATACAGACAGATCTTCAGATTTGCAGAACCATATGGGTGCACGTGTAACATGATATTGGATGGATCGTCGGCATGGTCACTTCACCAACCAGTTTATCATGTTATAATTACTTTATAAAGGTGTACCCACTTTTACATGGTGTAAAATTTATTATTTAGCAAGGAGCAGTGGTGTGTTTGGAAGTAAAAGGATGATGATCGAATTTTTAATTTTTTTTCACTACACATTTTAAATGAGGTGTACAGTATGTACCTTAATTACTTCAATTTTTAAAATGATTGAGCCCCTTTTTTGTGTGAGAACACAATCACAATATACCCAATTTACCAAATATATATATATATATATTTATTTAAATTGATTCAATATTCATGTTTTAGATACAGGAATTGATTAAAAAGTAAAGAATGAATATTTGAATGAATTTTTTATATTTTTTATAATAAAAATATAAAATTTAATAAAATAAGTGACATTAATTTATAATTTTTTAATTAAATTAATAGTAAAAATTTATGATATTGGAATAATAGTAATTCAAATTATTTTACCCAAAAATATATCAGATCCCATTTCCATTCACAGGGGAAGTAAAGCCTGGCAAGAGAAGGCGAATCTACGCGGCTACGCCAGTGGCGGCGTGGCGCCACTGATTCCAGGACACAAATGAAATTTCAAACTTCCTGTAGTGTCTTTCACTCTTTTGGGTGTTTTAAGAAGGGTCAAATCGTCAAGATCTAGTTAGTGTTTGTGAAGTTAAAATTTTACCCTAAAATTTTAACATCATTACATTCTCATTCTCTCTCCTTCCTTTTTCTCTAACTTTTTTACTAACTTTTTTACTTTTTACCAACTTTTTTACTTTTTCACTTACTTTTTTATTCTCTCTCCTTACTTTTTATCTAACTTTTTTACACTTTTTACTAACTTTTTCACTTTTCACTCTCTCTCTTCACTTTTTCACAAACCTTAAAATTTTACCCTAAAATTTTAGTCACACAAACACTATGCTAGTCCTCACATACCGGCGACCTAACAGTCTCACCGTATGACCTTTGTCCAATTAGAGCTCGCGTATTCCACCACCCCTCTCAGAGTCTGGCTCACACATAGACACACAACTATATATAAAAATAAGGTTAAAATATTGTGCGTGACATGTGGTATTACTTTTTTCTAAATATATTCATAGGATTCAATTTTTTATCTTGTTGTCCCCTGTGGTGATGTGCATCTTTCAACAATACCCCTTCGTCTATATTTCGTCTCCAAATAGAAACGAAAACAACCATATGTTCCCCAAACACCTTTGAGCCCCCAAATCCTCCTAACCTTCCCCAAATTAGACGAACCCTAGGTTCATTCACCCCATTATTTTTCCAAACCCAGTAAGCACATATCGAAACCCCAAATTCGTTGGTGATGTCCTATAGACGCGCCTCTGCAACAAGCCCTGTGAGTGACGGTAGATTTGCATCTAAGGAAAGGAGCGACAAAAGGTGGACGTGAGACCTCTGTGTTTCTGCGAAATTTGTGCTTGGGTAAGATTCAGCAAGACGTCACTCAATCCAAAACGAAGATTCTGGAGTTGCTCATAGTATTCTTCTACCACGGTGAGTTCAGACGTCAGTTAATCATAGAGTAGTAGCTAGCTCTCTCCATTCCATATTATACTGTACGCCAAGTGTATGATCCTTTGACCAATTTGGCACATTATACTGCACGCCAAGTGTATGACCAATTGAGTCACCAAATTTTAACTTTCAATGATTTTGAGAAGCATGTTTTACGGTATCATAATTTTTTATTTCTGTCGGGCAATATCACATTAGCATTAGCCGATACAAAATTATATCAATAAACAAATTTTGAGAATTATGATATATGGTAGCAAGCCCATAAGATCTTGTTGCCTTGGATAATATGCATATGACAATGTCCTCAACTGGAATGACAATAAAAATTCCACTGCTATAAGTGACAGACTCCTGCAGGCCGGGATGTAAAATTAAAGTGGCCCATCAATCCATCAACGTCACTATTTTTGGTTTTAGAACTGCAAAGTAGCTATAAGTTTGTAATTAACCAATTGTTAATTTGTTGGTACGCCTTTCTATTGGTATCCAGTAAATGTGAGGTCAATCTAGTTTCAATTTCAATTTAGCTTCACTAGTTTTCCACCTTGGTTCAGAAACTCTCTAATTACTTACCAAACAATAAAATTGGAGTGCTAAAAACAATGGTAAATAGGCTTAGAAAAATGACAACTATTGTAAAGAGAAGAGGCAAGTTAATTTGAATTCAAATTGTGTCAAGATAGGCTCCTGCATGGTTTATGAGACAAGGTGAGGAAAAAGCTTAACCTTTAAAAGAATGTTTGCAATTAGTAGTGATATGAGACAAATATGCTATCCATCTCATTCCTTAACTCGAAGATATGACCTGTAGAAAATGTTACTAGGACCACATTCCCTCACATTTATTAATAACATATCCAGGTTGTAGAAGAAGTTGGATTTCAAATTAAATGCTTTATTTATTGCCTCTGGATGACCATTTAATTGTTTTTATTCGTAGAGGTGACACCCATCAAGACAAATTATTGGCCTAACCCCAACCAAGAACCCACGTTTGGGAGCCTCAAGCCTGACATACATGCATTGGAAAAGATGGCCGCTTCTCTGAATCTTCACCCATGAACTGAGGTTCCACTTATAAACAGTCATTGCGTAGTTGCATACATACTTGTATTGGACAAAAGACAAAGTTACAATTCAACCAAGGGAGATACATCTCTAGTGAACAATATTCAATCCAGCAAAGGGGGGACATGTGTGGGTGGGTGAATGACAATCCAACAACAACAACTGTAGTTGGCCCAGTGATTATTGTCATCGACTGCCTTTATGGCTTCAGAAAATCCATATAAAACCCACCGAACATTCCCAAAACAGAAAAAGAAACGTACAGATTTCCAACAACAACGAGGTATACACTTTAAACAGAAACAGAAAATCATATAACAAGTAATGAAATACCCTAAACATTGCATTACTTACCTTTCGAAAACAAATGGTAGACAACGTTAACCACTGATAGAAATGAAGACAGCGCGGACTGGGCACGGTTCACAAGTCTATTCCTTTCGTTCTAATGATTTGGGGGAAATGGGCACGGTTAGATTGATTTGGGGTAAATAGTTAGGGTCCGAGCGTTCCACTGATTTGGGGAAATTTTCGAGTTTTTTTGGGGAAAGTTCGAGTGATGGGGTGAAAGGGAACATGAGTGGGATGAGCAATGGGGGACAAAAGTGTGCACCAATTTTTTACTGAAGTGGCAGGGACAATTTAGGAACAAGAAAATCTTGGACACCGTGGACTATACGGGAACCACTAGGTTATATGCTCAGTCAACAAATGGAGCACGTGTCATCTTCTTATTGGCTATGACATGTGATTTTTAGCTCAACATTTCCCTTTAGTTTAGAGACGGAATATGGACGTAGGTGTATTGTTGGGAAAAATATATCACCACCGGGGCAGCAGGACAACAAATTGAACCCTAAGAGCATATTCAAAAAAAAGTTATATCACATGGGCACGCTTAATATTTTAGCCTAAAATAAAGGAAATTAAAAATTTAGTCACTGGGTTTTAGTACCGCTGACAAAATGGTAACTGAACTTATTTTTTTTACTTTTTGGTCACTGAAAATACATAGTTGTGACTTTTCAATCCATCCGTCAAACTTCCGTTATTTTTTTAACGGAATAGAAAACGGTTGACCGATATCCCCGTTAAAAATTAACGGAAGTCTGATGAATAGAGTGAAAAGTTACCACTACGTTTTCTCAGTGACCAAAAAGTAAAAAACATAAGTTCAGTGACCATTTTGTCACCGGTACTAAGTGAGCAAATTGCAAAAATCCCTAAAAATAAATAGGGAAAATGACAAATAGCCCACTAGGTTTTAGCGACTTTTTAAATAACTCACTGAGTTTTAAAAAGTTTCAAAAGACTCACTGAACTTGTCTGTAATTTACAAAAACCCACTGCACTCGACGGCGTTACGGAACTTAACGGAAGAGTTCCACGTCATTTAAATCAACCAATCATAGTTGCACACGTGTTCTCTGCAAGTGACACTCTTCAGGCAGCCAGTACCCCAGGTTTTCTACCCGTACACCCCGCCTTACGTACCGAACAACCAGGTGCAAGTGCAAGTGGTGTCATTCTGCGACGCCGGGGGCTTAGGGTACAGCTGCGCTTCCCCGGTGTCAGAGGAGGCCCTGAGGCTGTGCGAAAATGCTTTCTGTAGCTTTCTCTCACTCTTCTCATTCTCCTCCCTTCTACCTTTTCTTTCGCACGCTCATCTTCTGTGAAACTGCAATACCTTGATTTCTATGAAAGCTGAACTTACTACACAAATCGAGAAAGCATTTGAGCTGGTTGAGACAAAGGAAAATGTCGAGACTGATACAGCAACAGACGCAGGGCCTTTGGCCGAAATGGTGGAGGATAGCCGACTTTCGAAGGAAGTGGAAACTATCCAAGAGGAAGAAACTGGTTTTCTCGTAGGTTCTGAACAACTTCTAGCTAACCAGGAAGCTCAAACTGATCTCAAAGAAGATGGAAGAGATTTTTCCCTTTCTACTATTGTGACAGAGAAGGTTGATGTGGAAAACGAAAAGGTGATGTGTGGGCTGATGCGGTTGGAGATCAGCTATCAAAAAAGGCAGTGATGGAAACGGGAAAGGTTGCTGAAGAAGATGGGGCAGGGAATTTGGAAACTGAAGAAGGGAGTGAAAAGAGAAATGTGATACCGGAAAGGTTTGTGTTCCTGTAAATTTCTTCACTGCTTGTTCTGCTTCACCTGCTTCTTCTTGTTCAACTCCATCTACGTCTTGTTCTTTTCTTTTGGTTGCTACAAACTAACGGATATCCCTTTGAATAAAATACAGATTGGGAAATCCCAGAGAGTGAAAGGTGCAGATTACGCGTTAGAAAGCATCCACAATATTAGGGAAGCAATACCAGAACTCTTGGAGGCTGACATGAAGAAATCAGAAGTTGCATACTCTGGCAAAGTTGCAGTGGAGACTTCTGTGACAGCCTAATTGAAATTATTATTATTGTTAGCTTTTAATGTGCAAAAGAAATCATGTATCTTCAATCTCATATGTGCAGCAGCAGCAGCAGATGATGTAGATGTAATTTAATTTCTGATTAGTTATTTTATATTAAAAAAACCCCCGTAAAATTGTCATTTTCTTTTGGCTCCAACATAACCACCCGCTTTATTGGACTTTCTTTGTCATTGGAGTCGCAATCATCCATCACAAAAAGCTTGAAGTATTTGACTTTCTCTGTGGGAACTCATTTGGCAGGACCCGAAGACTCGCTTATGTTGTTAGCTCAATCTGAGCATGGAATTCCAAGTTATTCAGTGAGACTTTTCAATGCAAAAAGCAGGGAAATATAAGGAGAAGTAGAAGCGGAGGAAGAAGAAAAAACAAACACGTCGTCGTCGTTAATGCGGGGTTCGCAAGCGATAACAAAATAAGCATGCCACGTGGCAGGAAAATAAGCATGCCACGGGTACCTCGAAGCGCTTCTTGGGTGGCTCCAGGGAGGGGTCCTCGTCGATCCTTAGGCGTAGGATCTCGTCCTGATAGACAGAGAGAGTGAGAATCAACGGCTTGATCTCATCCCGGTCCTCCTCATTCGCTGGATTCTTAGGGAGTAGCTTGGCAACGAGGTCACCGTCGGAGATGGTGACGTCGCGAGCAATTGAGGGAGACACTGATGAAGAAGCACCAGAGGTTTAGGGCATTTGAAATGTGTTCCGTTCTACGATTGTTACTGCAGGTAACACGTGTGCACCTATGATTGGTTGATTTAAATGAGGTTCCGTTAAGTTCCGTAACGCCGTCGAGTGCAGTGGGTTTTTGCAAACTACAGACAAGTTCAGTGAGTCTTTTGAAACTTTTTAAAACTCAGTGAATTATTTAAAAAGTCGCTAAAACCTAGTGGGCTATTTGTCATTTTCCCAAATAAATATACGGCTCTCGTCTGAAGCCGTCGCTCAAGCCGCATCAGGGTTTCTGACGGCGATTGACTTCAACTCCGTTATTGCGGAAGCTAGGCTGTCTTCTGCCGGTAAGTATTCTCCTTTTTTTTCATTCTTCCGTGCGTCGTTTCACAGAGTTTTCTTATTTTGCCCCCCGTAAAGTAGTTTGGCTCAAATCTACTCAGTTTTGAGATTAACAGTTTCGAGCTTGCTCTGGTAGTAGCTTTTTACGATTGTATGTGGTTCTGCTAATTGAATCCAGTGGTTGATTTGGTAAGTCGAGTTCCTTCTATGGCTTTGGATATGCTCTAAATCAGACACAGAAACGTTGGATTAAATCTATAGTTGTATAGTTTTTTGGTTTAAGAATACCGTTCAATGGGGCACATAGTTTGTAAATATGAAGGTAGTTGTTGGTTCTAGTGATCGTGAGTTCTGCTTGCTGTAAAACTTTTGGCTATCGTTCGAATATGGATTATGATTTGCTTACTTGTTATCGAGGTTTCACTCATTGATTTTGGTGGATACGGTGTGCTGTCTCGGAAGGGGATGAGAGTATAGTGCTGGTTACCATAGGAATCGTTGCTGGGAAGTAGGAAATGTAAGAATTTTGGATGTTGTAGAATGTCTGCTGCATGGCTACCTAACCGAGATAATGTGTTTAATCGCAATCTCTGTTTGGAGCGAAGTCTTGATGAAAGGTTTTCTCATTTACCTGCCTCATCAGTTTAGACTTGGGATATGCTGATGTTTAAAGACTCCTTCTCGCATTCATTAATCTGAAACAACATTATGTTTTTCAGAAAGTAGTGGTTGAACCTGGAATAGTCCATTATACTTTTGTCTTCTCTACCCTGTTCGTTGACTACAAAGACAACTAGAAGGTTTCTTGCTTCATATATTTTGCATCATAGATTTAGTTCATCAAAGAGTATTTTGAACACACATTATAGTCTTGTGACATGAAATTGGTCCTTTCTGGGATGAATTCATTCACACGTTTGAATTATGGCTAAGATTTACATTATAGTCTTGCACAGAAAATGTTGTTGTTGCCTCTTTCACAGAGAAAGGCGATCAAACAATTCCTGTGTAAAACACCAACTTATGTGTACTGTGACATTTTTGGGACAGGGCGTGGAGCCATTCTTTCCTTCTATTGGATATGGCTAGTGGTCCAGCACCATTTTCAGATATAGGCAAAAATGCGAAAGGTATTCCCTAAATGAAACCATTGTATATGACATATTCTGTATTTGTTTTGAGCTGAACCATGTTGTTGATATAGGCTATGGAATGACTGAATGATGCATTGTTCAAAACCAACAGTGGGTCACAAAAATGCTAGAGTAGCACTTTGAAAATGTTGCCAGATTTGGCAATATATTGAAGTCGGATAGTACATATTCCTTTTTGGTGGTTGTAATTCTCATTGTTTCCTCGTTTGCTAAAGTGTAGAAGCTGATGTTAGCATAGTGATTGGCATTGTCTCTTTTCTTTCTTTCTTCTTGGTTGTTATTTGTCAATGTAAATCTAGCAAAATAAACGTCCCAGGTAAATGCCTCCTTCAAATGAAGTGTTTAAGAAGTTTGAATATATCTGTAGAGGTTTAGTTCTAGCAAATACAAATATAATATAATAGGGAAAATGTGGGGGTAGAATATTATAGAAGTTGTCACCACACAGATTTCGAATACAGATGGCACAAACTGGTTTTGAATATAATCATTGTTGTTAAAATCTTGACTAATTAATATAAGGTGGCTAATTTTATATTGAAAAGTTCCAGTTAAATTATCATTGCATTTCTAACATTAGTAGTGTCATGCGTTGTGGTTACTGTAATCTGAATATATATTTTCAGTTTATGCAACAACTTGAAGTCTGTATGATGGAAGCATTATCCCAAGGATAATCTTAATTTTTTGTTACATCTCAGACACTGCCAAACATCCTTACATCTTCATTTTTGGCTTTGTATTTAATACAATGTATTCCTTTCTTGTTAGATTTGATCATGGACTAGAGCAGAATATTCAAACATTGCAGTAGCTTGCCTTTTCAGTTCTAATTATGTTTATTGGACCTTTATGCAGACCTTTTGACAAAGGATTACAACTTTGACCACAAGTTTACCCTGTCATTGCTGAGCTCCACTGGGCTGGTACCTTCTGGTCCTACTTTCTGCTTTTAGGTTCTTTATCATCCAAAACGAATGTTTTCTTGGCTAGAGCAGTTTGACTAGTTTACTGAGAAGATTTTCTTTTTTCTTAAAGAGTTGACGATATAAGTAGCTTTATCAAATGAGATCAATAGATTTTGAGAATTTTGGCATTCCATGCTTACAATTTGAATGTTCAGAATTACTGACCAGGAGAAAAATAAATGCAAAGTATGGGCCAAATTACACTGAGATGATCCCATATTTAGAGAGCTCATGTGGCATTCACCACCTCTCCCCCATTTTGATCTTGCCTTAGCTATTGTATTAATCATTTACCCTGCCAGAGTACTCAATAGTGGAATCAAGTGTCATCTCACAAGTGTCATATCGGATTGCGCTTGCGTATGTGGGTCTTTTTCTGTTTTAGTTTTTTCCATGTGTGAGAAAACTACATGTTGTGGTCCACACATATCTTTTAGTGAGAAGACCTTTCAAGAGACTTACATTTTAGTCGTTATTAGAGATCTAGAATTATTTAGATTAGATGCTCTTCAACTTGAAAGTTCTGAGATATCTCAAGTATGAGTCAACTTTCTGGTTGTATATGTACAGATTTTGTCTTCCCAGTTTTAATTACTGATGCTAATATTTTAAGAGATGGCACTTCAATTGGTCATTCTTCATGTTGCATTCTGCTCTCTTCTGATTGTTATATTTTGTTTTTTCATTTTTCTTCTGATTGCCATTCCTAATGTCATTATTAGAGATAAGGCTTATCTGTGATTTATGTTACATGCCCATAGTTATCTTGAAAAGATGAAAGCCCTCAATTTGACTGTTTAATATTCTCTCTTGCTTATGATGTGGTCTAATCTACCTGTTTTCATTCTTGAATTTGATATGGCAGGGACTTACAGCTACAGGTGTGAAGAGGGATGAAATATTTTTTGGTGACATAGGTACCCTGTACAAGAGTGGAAATACTATTGTGGATGTGAAAGTTGACACTTATTCTAATGTAAGAGCAGAAAATTCTGTCTTTTAACTTTTTGTTCTTTTTGGGGTGAAACTCAGTGCTTCTAGGCGATTCCTTGATATGCCTTTATTATGTAGCGTTTCTATATCTGTTGCATCATCTCAACAGCTTTAATATATTCTTAATTTGCCTTCTCACAGGTGTCGACAAAAGTGACTGTGAGTGATATCTTACCAAGCACTAAAGCAGCATGTAGCTTCAGAATTCCTGATCACAAGTCCGGCAAGGTCAGTACGATGCAATATCCATGGGAATAATATTGGTGGGAAGTTTTTTTTTTTGAACGAACAGAAAAACGTGACAGTCATTATGCTGATTGTGAACAATAGTAAAAAAATTAATGTTATGGTCACCCCACATAGGAGCGAACAGAGCAAATGTTCTCTATTTTGCTATGCTTTCAAATTTATTTCCAATGCCTTTTTCTACATCCTCCATGGAGCCGAACCAAGATTCTTAAATTGGGGAGTGAGATGGAAGCAATGTTCTTTATTTTGACATCAACAATGCTGGATTTGCTGTTGGCATGGTACATATGGGGATTGGCTAAAGGAAAAATACATAGAAGGAACAATAGTATGGTTCGGCAGAAATTTATAGAGAAGAGAACTCTAATTTGCTGGTTCTTTTGAGATCTAAAATATGATGATTATGTTGGGATGGGCTTTAGAAGTTAGAATAAGAAGCTATAAATGCTGCAATATTGTCTTAGTTAGGATAACTACAAGTTGTATCCTCTTGTTTGGGTTCTACATAAAACGTATCAGGATTCTATAAAAGCCGTCACAGATGTATTTGTTACAGAACTTCAGACGGTCTCTACTGTAGTTGAAACTGTAAAACTGGATTTAATTTTGTTTCAAGTGATTATTTTTATGGTTAAATATCGAATTCAGTTCTGAGGTATGTCAGTAATATTTGACATTTTCTCTTCATTGCACTTCAGCTGGACGTGCAGTATCTTCATCCTCATGCAGCAATTGATTCCAGTATTGGCCTGAACCCAACTCCTCTTTTGGAGCTCTCAGCTGCAATTGGCAGCAAGGATGTCAGTTTGGGTGCCGAAGTTGGATTTGATACAGCTTCTGCTTCCTTCACCAAATACAACGCTGGAATTGGCTTGAAAAAGCCGGATTACTCTGCAGCAGTTTTACTGTAAGTGTAGAAAAATAGTTTTCTTCTTTATAGTTAAATGTGCCCTTATCTTTTTTGGTCAAGTTAGCTTTGTGTGTGTACTTCGTGTTTCAACAAGGATCTCCCCTGGTTTCAACTTACATCCGAGATTACTTAGTATTATATATGACCTAACAAGCATCTCCTCTGGTTTGACTTGCATATGAGATTGCTTAGTATTATGTTTGACCTGGAGCCCATTCTCGTCTATATACAGGACGGACAAAGGGCAGACACTGAAGGCATCTTATGTTCATTTTGTGAATCCTGCCAATGGAGCAACAGTTGCTGCTGAGATGACCCACAGGTTTTCTACCAATGAAAACAGTTTTACCATTGGAAGCTCTCAGGCACTTGATCCACTAACTGTGGTAAAAACACGATTCTCAGACAATGGGAAAGTTGCAATGCTATGCCAGCGTGAATGGAGGCCTAAGTCGCTGGTTACCCTCTCAGCCGAGTACGACACAAAGGCCAATAATGTGGCACCTAAGTTGGGTCTTGCCCTTGCTCTCAAACCTTGAGAGGGGCAACTGTTTTCATCATGTTCGGCAATTTCAATTAAAAACATTTATAGCTTACCTTTTTCTTCCCAGATTCCAAGAGGGTATGTGTTACCCCAATTATATTTGAGAACGAAAGAATTATTCTTAGTTTGATGGAAGGATGAAGTGTTTCAAAGCATTGTTACAGAAATTGGACCCATTTTTGGAAAACCAAGAAGGAAGCTCATAATGATAGTTACTCTTTTTTTGTCTCAATTTTTCAGAATGATGTAGAATGTAAGAGTGCATACTCAAGACGGAATTGGTGGTTCTCCCTGGATGGTTCAGCTTGAAGTTCTCTTTTAAAGATACATACCTCTATTTGAATTATATGTTCTCTTTATTGCGTTAGATCAGGTGATATTTGAGTTTTATCCTTGTGCTCAAATTTGCCGCCGTAATTGAATACAGACTGGTTTGATATTAATTAATAATTATTTAACCTATTTCAAGCATATAGAGTTGATTATAGATATGGATACACTGCACAGTATGCAGTGATTCTTTTTTCGGCCACACATGGTTTCTTTGTGACTCGTGGGCGAATCTTCGAAGTCAGGATGTTCATTCTTCTTATGGCCGCTCAGGGTAACTCTGTGACTCGTGGGCCAATCTTCAATGTCAGGATGTTCACACTTTTAGCATAATCGCAATCCCTAACGCCGAATTTGGCGGATCTTAATGAAGTCTAACCCGAGTCCAGCCCTCATGACACCCACGCTTTTCTCACGTGCCTGTCTCATTGACAATTGACTCATTTTATTTTCAGTCACTTGCTGCAAGACGCCGTTTTGAAATTTCGTGTAAATTATTTGACAATGTTACGTTGGGAAACGGATTTTTTTCATTTCAATAGGAGAAATCATTTCTGGTAACCGCTTTCTAAGCCGATGTTAGTTTGAAAAAAATTTGTAGTATTTTAATAAAATTGTGAAATTTAAGTGATGTTAAAGTTGTATGCGTGCAAAAGTTGTTAAAAATTATTGATGTTTATAAAAAATGTAATAAAATGTTGTATTAGAATACGTGTGTTTTGTGATGTTTGACATGTAAATATAAAAGTATGATGCAAATTTTAAAAATAACACCCAACCGAACATGCACGTACGTCATCGAGTTTTAAATCTAAAACTTTGAGTCTTAGTAAAGTTCGTTCAATTTTAATCCTTAATGTTCCAACTCACTCAATGTAAGTTTATCTGTACTGAAATTTAAGTCAGTCAACCGTGTCTTTCACTTGTTTAAAACTTTAAGAACTAAATTTTATAATTTTGAAATCTAACAACTTATTATAAAAATAGTATAAAATTCAAAATTAAAAGTTTTAATTCTAAAATCCAATGACCTGTTCGTGTAAAAATTAAAGACCAAAAATAATTTTTGCACAGAGAAAAAGAGGAAAACGAAGGTGGCACCGGTTATTGTGTGAGTGAGGTTAGTGTGTGAGTGTGTGAGTGGACGAATGAGATTAGAAGTTGAGAAATCTAATGGCCGAAAAAAGGTCACGTCATTTAATGAAATCGGGTTGGTTTCGCGGGTCAGGTTCAAGGATCAGGTTCATTAAATGACGTGGCATTTTTCAGCCATTAGATTTCTCAACTTCTAATCTCACCCGTCTACTTACACACTCACACCATAAACTCAATCACACAATAACTTTTGTCAATGAAGGTGTGATTACTTGCATAGTGCATTGCCTTAAACCCAGATCCCGCCACTTACCCACCAAATAGAATAAAAAAAAATTATATATATATATATATCTTTTGGCCTCTCTATTTTCCTTTTTTCAGGAATCAGGAAGCTTGCCCCCTAATTGATCAACGTCTTTGAACTAGGGGTGAAAACCGACCGGTCGGTTCGGTTTTGGGCCCAAACCGTGGGCCGAACCGACTGGGTCGGTTTTATAAATTTCCCAACCGACGGCCGAACCGCCGGTTGGGAGAACCAGCCGGGCCGACCACGGAACCTGGTCAGTCCGGTTCGGTCGGTTGGGCCAAAAAATGGGCCCAAAATTTACAAATTTTTTAAACGTTTATACTATGGCCCAATTCGTTTTATTTTTTTTTGAAGCTCTAATATCTCTTTGTTCAGCCCATTCGATGGCCCAAAATTACCCACATTTTGAAATATTTCACACGATTTAACTTGTAACTACTAAGTACTAACTATGCATGCTTCATGGTTCTAAGTTCTAACTCCTAATAAATAACAATTAACAACATACTTAAAAAAACAAAACAAGAAAATCTAAATGGGGTATTTAACATCCAACCCTAACAAATAACAAGTATCAAAAAATAAATAAAAATAAGCTACAAGTTAACATTTAACAACAACAAAAAAAATATTAAAATTACAACATAGCACTAAAAATTAAAATTAGACCAAGTTTCAAAATTAGAACATTTAATCATCAACTGGGCGCTTCTCGGATGGCCCAAGGATCTCCACTGTTGAAAACAAATAGGAAATCAAAGCAAGTTAAGTATACATAAATATAAATTGTGATTAAAATAAGTTAGAATTGACAATATAAATGAAAATACCTACTTCTTCTTCATATTTTTCAACATTTTCCACCAACTCATAATCAACAACTGACTCAGCAATAGAGTCTTCCCCTATCCAATTTTATGCACATATGAGAGCCTCCACTGTTCGAGGAGCCAATGAACTCCGATAAGGGTCTAGAACACGTCCTCCGGTGCTAAAAGCTGACTCAGAAGATACTGTAGAAATTGGGATAGCCATAACATCCCGAGCCATGTGAGAAAGAATAGGATACTTAGATGCATTGGACTTCCACCATTGTAAAATATTGAATTCCTCAGTTCTTGCCTCACGACCATCAGTAAAATATTGTTCTACCTCTGATTTGCCATCACCCATAGATGTAGACTCTTCAAGCCTTTCAAGGATACGAGCCAACTTCAACCGGTGAGTTTGATTACCCTCTCCAACCTTATGCGTAGGACGAGAAGCTTGAGATGTTGCTTCAACCTTACCAAACTTATCAGCGTACTCCGCAAACAACCGATCAAACACATTTTTTATGAAAGCGAACATTACCTCCCCCTCATCAGTTGGATAGTTTTGCTTGAACCAAAGCTCTAAAGTACTCAGCTTATACCTTGGATCAAGCACCACAGCAACAAACAACAACATATTCAATTTCGAAGATATCCCCCAGTACTTATCATATTTTCTCTTCATACTCGTTGCCATATTTTTCAAAATATGATTACCACTTTCACACAAGTCAGAAATATTCTCTTGGATAATACAAATCTCTTGAAAGTAGATATTGGCAGTCACATATGAAGATCCTGAAAATTGTAAAGTAGCCTCATAAAACAACTCCAAAAATTGAACAAATATCCTAACTTTCTCCTAATCCAACATCTCAGGAGGTCCCAACTGCAGTGAGTCACTAGGACCTTCAGTAAAGTAGCTCCTATATAAAGGATCCTCATCATGGAGTCGATCAAAGACCTTTTCATATTTCCCTGCTTTCTCCAACATCAGATAAGTAGAATTCCATCTTGTGGCAACATCAAGACACAACATAGACTTACATTCTATGTTATCTTTTTCAGCACATCTCTTAAACCTATCCATCATAGCTGGAGAAGATCTCACATACCTCACTGCATTGCGCACCCTTATGATAGATTCATCATATTCTTTCAATCCCTCATTCACTACAAGGTTCAAAATATGGGCACAACACCTCATATGTAGAAATTGTCCATCAAGGACAATGTTGGGTTTCAAGCGTCTCTTTAAAAATTCAAGTGCAACATCATTTGAAGAGGCATTATCAACCGTGACAGTGAAAATCTTACTAGCAATACCCCACTTCAAGAAGACACGCCTCAATATTCATCCCAAGTGTATCTCCTTTATGATTAGCAACCAAACAAAAGTTGATAATTCTCTTGTGCAATTTCCAATCATCATCAATGAAGTGCGCAGTGAGACACATATAATTCAAGTTCTGATTAGAAGTCCAAGTGTCGGTAGTGAGACAAACTCTACTAGAAAGTGACTTCAAAGATTTTTTCAACTTTGCTTTTTCTACATTGTAGATCTTGAAACAATCCCTAGCAACCGTTATACGAGATGGCAACTGAAATCTAGGTTCAAACTTCTTCAAAAGCCTCCTAAACCAACGACCCTCAACAACTCTAAATGGGTGTTCATCACCAATAACACACTCAGCAATTGCTTGTCGAAGGTCCTCAGCATTATACCTATGCATGATCATAGAACTAGAACTATTCCCCTCTCCCTCAGGTTTCTTATCAAAGCTCAATGTGGGCTGATTTTTATCAGCCACCCCAAACCGATAAGGATATTTTTTACACTGATTCTCCAAGTGACCTATCATCGATGAGGTTCCATTTCTCTTAGAATGACAATAATATTGTCTCCCACAATAGTTACACGCAGCTTTAGGTGAATGAGCAGGCAAACCCTCAACCTTTGTAAAATGTTCCCATACTAATGAAGAATCTCTAGACTCTTTCCTTTTAGCAAAAGGTCGACTAGGGGCAGTATTAGTACTAGGGTTATCATCATGAAGATCAATATGCACCTCATCCATCTCATCTTTAATATCAATCACATTATTGGAAGTCTCATTATCAGGGATACTTGTTGGAGTCTCTTCCATCTAGATCACATTAAAAATAAAAATAAAACACTAATTAACAAACAATCCAACAACAACAAATCAGCATTAAATCTTCACACAGAAACTGAATTGATATCAAACTTCTAACAACCTATGTACAAGTAAGCAAAGCTAAACTAATATGTATAAGTTTGATGCAGCAGCAAGTTTCTTTTAAGAACTTACGTACAAGTACGCAAGCTAAACTAATATGTACAAGTCTGGTCCAGCAGCAAAAATATCCAACAAAACAAAATGCAAATATTTAACTTCCAATCAGCAAAAATATCCAACAAAACAAAACCAAAAATTCATCCAAATCCAACACCAAATCAGCCCTGACCTCCGATCTCCACAGAACCAACATAATCCTAACTTCCAATCTCTATCATAAACTAACATTAACATAGTAAAATGGGAAATACAAACCTAATTTGATTCTCGGCAACAGCACAGTAGTACACGAAATTATTAGCCGAACCTTGTAAATCACCCTGTAAAATGCAAATATTCAAAATCTCAAATCTATTAATATTCTTCAGTAATAAATACTAAACTACAATCCCTAGCTAACTTCAATTCATAAATCAGAGAAACAAAAACTCAATGGCAAATCTTAAATAAACTAAACAAGTCACAGCAAACATAATCAGACAACCAGATAAACAACAAGATTTCCATACCATTCTCGGTGTGATACTGTAAATTGAAAGAGATTTCAGTTGCTTCTATATATCATAGTAAGATTTCCATTTTCAGTGTGATACTGTAGGCGAGGAGAAAATAGTGATTGACGCTAATCTCTTTCACTTGAAAGCAAATCCATACCATTCTCGTTTGAACTAAAATCTATGAACGTAATGGAAGGGGGATTGCATACGACAGCACAAGGCAACATGTAGAAGATATGCAAGAGCACGACATATATATGCTCACAACATGTACTAATGCTATTGAACATGGAATGAGCATTTCGGAAAAATCCATAATAAAAAATACATCTATATCAGATTGTGAAGATATATCCAATCTGTTCACTTTGGAGCTATTACACAAGCATGCACCACCAGCTATAAACCACTTTGTGTACTAGAAGGATGCAACATCTCACATTACCCAAAACTTTGTTTTAGGGGGGGAGTCGGGGAGAGAGAGAGACCTGAGAGACGCCGAGAGAGAGACTGAGTCACTGAGATGCCGAGAGAGAGAGATCCGAGAGACGCCGAGAGAGAGAGAGCCGAGAGACGGCGGAGGGGTGCGGGGCGGCTGAGGGGAGGGGTGCGGCTAGGGCTGAGGGGATCTGGGGTTTTGTTTTAGGGGAGAGTCGGGGAAGAGGTTTTGTTTGCAAGGGGGGACGACGTCGTTCGTTAATAAAAGTGGGTCGGTTCGGCCCACGGTTTTGGATACCCAAAACCGTGGGCCGAACCGACCCATTCGGTTCTGGGTTTGGGGGGACCGACTGCCGAAACGGGCCGGACCATAACCGACCGGCCCAGTCGGTTATGGGCCGGTTTCGGTCGGCCCGGTCGGTCCCGGCCCAAATCCGTTCACCCCTACTTTGAACACCATCCCAGACCACACGCCCTCACTCCGCGCATACGCATACGCGAACCCTCCTTCCTTCAAGGCTTCAGTTTCCCGGGAAAATTAGAAACTAAGAAAAGATGTCGCACAGCGACACCGTACCCCTTCATCAGTCCTCCCAATCGGACATCGACGAGATCGAGAACCTCATCAACGCCAGCGTCCAATCAGCCCCCGCCACAGTCCTCCCGGCCCGACCGCCTAGCCCTCCTCGCGCCTCGATCCCCGCGGTGTCCTCCTCCCCTTTCATACAGTCCAATCTCCCTCCACCACCACCACCACCATCGACCTCCTCCAACCAGAAGGTGCCATCTGCCCCCGCACCTCCCCCGCTGCCGACATCGAGTATCGCTGGGAGCGGGTTCGGGCCGGCTCCAAACACGTTGACTGAGCCGGTATGGGACACTATCAAGCGAGATCTGTCAAGGATTGTGAGCAATCTGAAGCTGGTTGTATTCCCGAACCCGTATAGAGAGGACCCCGGTAAGGCGTTGCGGGATTGGGATCTCTGGGGCCCCTTTTTCTTCATTGTCTTCTTGGGTCTTGCTCTCTCCTGGTCTGCTTCCGTCAAGAAGGTATGCGCCTTTCTTCTCTTGTGTTGTAATGTAGATTTTGTGCATAGTTTGGTGTCTCTGGGAATAAGGCTTTACCATGCGTTTGTAACGGCCACTAGGAGTTGTTGCCTATAGGGAGAATCATTACAAATTATAGGTTTGGAAGATGGAGGCATTAGAGATCATCTATGAATACGGATTGACATTTGGTTTATTCCTTGTTGTGTTGTAGCACTGGAGAACTTAGGCAATAAGTTGGTGTAGTTAGAACATCCGTACATAAAGATGTCATAACATCTTCTTCGAATTATTGGTTGACCGAAGGGAATAAAGCCTATAAATGGTTCTATATTCAGGGAACTAAACTGACATTTTTTCTAGCTTCTCATTGCAAGAACTTCAGGTTGTAAACAACAATGGGTTGTGTGTGTCCCTGTTACTTAGTTTAGATTTTTTTTTAAAAAAAAAACACCTTTGACCAAGCATTTCTCAAGTATCTATCTGAATAACTTGCTTATATATAAAGTTATGGATGCCATCACGATTTTTACTATTGATTTTCTTGCATTCATCCTTTTTCTTTTTTCTTTAAAAAATTGTGGGCATTGAATTTTTTCTTGGTACTCTGCATTTGTAAGTAGTTGCATTAATCACAGCGATGCATGTGATCTGTCAAGCTCTGTATCAGGTTTTGAGTTAGATTGACCAAGAGATCGTCTTTTATGTCAGCCAAATTGGAAACTTTCTTCTGAGTACTCTTATCGTTACTTATTGGATCAACATTTTGCTATCTTGGTTTTTGGTATTTTGTGATACTTTAATAGAGGAGAGAAGCAGAAATTAATGCATGAAATGACATAGATATCAACATGAGAATTGATGGTTTTGGTTTAATGCACTGTTGTGTTAAGATGTAGAAATGGTACTTGTTATGTTGCATGCAGAATTTTGGTGGTGTTCTGCTACTCTTCATTATTAACATTGTTAACTGCAAGACAGTCTCTTGATGATTTTTACTTGGTAAAAGTTTCACTTTCAAACTTAGTTTTGTTTACTATGCCGTTTTGTATGGGTGTCTGAGCTGATAGGATCAAATCGTCCCGGGACGAAGCCACAATCGGTTGGTCTTCTAACTGCATGTTTGACTAGTTGGTTGGTCTTGTAGAACTGCATCAATAGAACCTCCTATAACTCATTTGAATATTTTTCTTTTCCACCCATATGCCAATTTTTGTATATATATTCGTCAAAGCTAGACATAACATAAATTTTTTAGGAACTATTGTATTTGGTCAATAAGGTAATGCAGATAACAGTGGCACCAAGGTTGGCTGTTTCTATTGAATACTTTATACTATAATAGTTCCAACAAAAGAAGACTTGGTTAATTTTCCTTGTTTCTCTTAGTCGCTATATGATTTGGTCTCCTTTTATTTGCTTTAGCATATGGAGGTTGTAATTTGTGTCGTAACTCGATGATCTCGATACCTCTGTGCCTCATCAATTAACATTTTTAATTGCAAAGCTACTTTAATTGAATGCAATAATCTTTTAAAATGTAGAAAGTGAATGACAAATTTTGTATCCATTTCTATTAATCATGTTTTCTCTTTCCTTCAAATATTGCACCATCTTTCAGCTCTTTACTTATTGTTGGCTTTTTTAGGCTCTGCTGCTTTTCCTTCGTTGCACTATATCACTTATCATTTTGCTTATTTAAGTTAAGTCAAATAAGTTGTAGTTAGGTTTCTACTGACACTGTTCTCTTTAACCTCCAGTCTGAGGTTTTTGCAGTTGCATTTGCACTACTTGCTGCTGGTGCGGTAATTTTGACATTGAATGTTCTGCTACTGGTATTTCTCTCTCTCTCTCCCTCTCACTCTCATGCTAGCATTAAATTTGGTTTGGGTTCCTTTTTCCTTCCTTTTGGACATTAAAATTCTTGGATTCTAGTGTATGGTTGTGTATACCCAAGACTATGGAAAGATCCCGATGCTACTTCTGAGTTTTGGAGATGCAAAAGTCTGCTTACTTTCTTTCCTGTTAGGCGCCGAAACAAAAAGGGAAGAAGAAAGTTTTTTCACCCATGGTAAGAGTTCGCTGAGATTTTTGCATTCGTTTTTTCAGGGTGGACATATAATCTCCTTCCAGAGTCTGAGTTTACTGGGTTATTGCTTGTTCCCTCTGGATGTCGGAGCCATAATCTGTATGTTGAATGACAATGTGATATTGAAAATTATTGTGGTATGTGTGACATTGGCGTGGAGCTCCTGGGCTGCATATCCTTTCATGAGTTCAGCTGTCAACCCTAGGAGAAAAGCCCTTGCGCTCTATCCTGTTTTTCTCATGTATGTATCTGTTGGTTTTCTAATCATCGCCATTGATTAGGGCACAAGCATGTCAACTATAGAGATTCCCATGAACATCATTAGGTTGGGTTATATAGAAATTTTTTGTAATGGTTAATTTTTTTTTTTTATCATTTTACTGTATTTTTTGACTCTTGGGCTGATGATATGTTTGGTTACAATCCTTCCAATATTATGGACTACTGGACTAGTTGTGCGAAGCAGTCTACAAGTTGCTTTAGCCTACTCTGTGTTGCTTTTCGAAGATGAGATTTAAGGGGTTAAGCTCAATGTAGTACGTTTATTAACGCATCTTTTGTAGCTGGCGATGACCATAGGAAAAGGGTTACTAGTTTTCAGATCATTAGTGTCAGTATACTCTTGGTTCTTTCAGCTACAAAAAATTCCGAAGTTCCAATTGAAGTTTTTCTATTTTAAATATAATTTTCTCAGCCACTGGATTCCTGGGTTTAACCCCAAGATTTATATGAGACTAGTAGTATTAACTGCTCAAGTACAACCAGTCCTATCCACCTGGAGTTGTGAATGTCACCTGGAGTGCATGGTGAAGCCCAATCACAAAGATCTGTGTTAATTTGTCTGCAAAAATGTATTTGCTAGTGTTTCAAGAGAAACTGCGTGACTTCTAGGAATGCTTAATCCGATGACTTAGATGCGTAATTGACCTAGATTCTCTTGTTGTAGTCTCATTAGCCTTTTTTATTCTAAATCGTCTCACCCAAGGTTAAAATTGGTTAAGTGTGGTGCATGAATTTTTTGCCTATCTTAAAAAAGCACAATTTCGGACGATCCCCTGTTCTTATGGGCGTATCAAGTGCTCGAACTTGTCTCTCTGTTATCAGTTAAAAGAAACCTAAGTTTATGCACCACGAGATGCGTTTCTGCTGTGGGGCACGGTATGTTTTGGACTTTGGAGAGTTGCTGATTTCGTCAATCATTGTCAATGTGACCAAACCCCCCGATCCTATAAATTGTGTTTGAGTAATAAAATTTTGGAGGTTAAAATTTTAGGGTATTAGAATTGGTGAAAAAAGTGAAGATAGATGATTTTTAATATTTATTATAGTAAAAAATAATGATGTGATGGAGAGAGAGGTTATATTGTAATTTTTTATTGTATTAAAATTTTAGAAAGTGTAAAATTTTATTTAACAAACATAGCCTATACCCTGTAATACAACCCGGAAAGACAGAAATAAGAAATAAACTTGTGCTCTAAGTACACTTCTGAACATTCCAATTTTGCCCTTGTTCGCAAATAAGAAATAAACTTGTGCTCTAAGTACACTTCTGAACATGCCAATTTTGCCCTTGTTCGTTGCGAACAAGGGCAAATTTGGCATGTAAGTTGCCCGCCATTGGTCCGCAAAAAGGCTGAGGTGTCTCTTAAGTTGTAATTTGTCAAATCTTTTGCTCATTTGACCTCTGAAAAGAGAAAAGAGTAGTTCTATCTTCACCAGGGACGATGTCTCCGTTAAGCAAGAACTCAGGACCGAACTTCTCATTTGCTTAGACACTGACCCCTGTGGTTTCCCTGCGACTCTATCTCTAGTATTCTGATCTGATATCAACTGAATCTGTATATATATTGTTGATGGCGTATGAGTCAGTGGATATCAGATTGCCCATTTTCTCGAACAACTAAAAAGAGTTAGTCGCTCAATGTGGATTCGACCATTTATCAACGGGATGAATCTCGTACGGTGGGGATTCTTCCTAATAATATACTCTGCAGATCAACTCTAAGATATTCCTATATCCCCTACCGTGTCAAATGCGTCGTCTTTTAGTTTTAGAAATTCTAACACTTCATTATTTGATCAAGCATATCCATTTCTATAGTTAGAAAAATGCAGTTCAGCTCGAATGCATTCAAAAGTTCAACCGTTGTAATCTTCCACTTTACCACGAAATCGAAGGATCAGTATTTCCCACAGTAAACAATAAAAATCATCAGAGTCAAAACGGCTGGTTTTGAAGTTGGAGCTTCCCATATAAAAAAAGTACGTGCCTTTGAGAGGGAGTTCTTCAGATTTTATTGCGAATTGCAACCCAATGCGCCAAAGGATTCAGCTCCCAATGCACATGCAGATCGATGCAGTCAGCCAAATCTCGTTAACCCTTGCCTTTTTCAGTCAACCATCTCAACCTGAAAGACCATGACAGCACGGATAGAACTTGAAATATATTTATCGGTCTAATGATGGATGTTATACAGTAAGCAAGCCAATTCTCTCTGTAAACAACCTCGTCGATTTTGGGGCTTCCCAATGAAATGTATACGAGGCTGAGGCTGTTCACAAATGACAATCTACCTATCTTTTCGAAATATGTATATATATGTTGCCAATTTGCGGCTTCCTACAAAGTTTTTCATGCAAAGCATGCTTTAAGTACACATAATAGCTTTGGTGGTTGATGGCCATGAAATACTCTGCCCAACTAAACCATTTGGGCTCGGGCTCATTATCTAGTAGGTCAGTTCCGACTGTCCGACATCGCATAGGAGTCTGGTATCCAATCTCACATAAAAGTCTAGTCACCCGAGGGCTCCTCATGGCAATTCGAATGATCGGGGACACTGATCTCCTAATACAACTCTACTACCTTAAGAGGTAGTTTCATAATAGGACTACGACGTCAGTGCAGATATAAAAACTCAAGTATTCTCCTCATTGAAGCAGACATTACGCTGACACTCAATTCTATCTTTAGAATACTCATCTTTTCTCTTAAAGACTAACTTGGTCGTTGGAGTCTCCAGACCCGAAGCCACCCTTACGTGATTCTTGCAGCTTCACTTTGCTTTCGAGCATTTTGGTGATTCTTGACACACGTGTATATATATATATATATATAAAAACTCAAGTATTCTTCTCATTGAAGCAGACATTACGCTGACACTCAATTCTATCTTTAGAATACTCATCTTTTCTCTTAAAGACTAACTTGGTCGTTGGAGTCTCCAGACCCGAACCCACCCCTACGTGATTCTTGCAGCTTCACTTTGCTTTCGAGCATTTTGGTGATTCTTGACACACGTGTGTGTGTGTGTGTGTATATATATATATATATATATATATATATATATATATATACACACACAAGTGATGATGTCAGGATATAGCTTAATCATGCATCTGCTCCTGCCATACCAGAGGGCAGGGGCCGTTGGATCAAGTGGCACCACGTGACATGTCTCTGATGGGCTCCTATTATATTCTGCGGGTAGAACAGAACCGAAACTGTGCCCTCAATCCAGAGGCGGAACGAAGGGGTAGCGACCCTGGGCGGTCGCTACCCCTCACGCCAATTTTTTTTTTCATTACTTTATTATTTAAAAAAAAAAATTAAGTTGGCCTGGCCCGATACCCCTGAAGCTCAGGCTCAGACCAACTATACATATGTTTTACACATAAAGCCTGGGCCCGATACCCCTGACCCAGAAAACTGCAATAACATCGTCTGACATTTTCTATCAGTCCACACAGCAGAAATGAGCTAAACTGGCACCATCAGTCCTCACACCTCTCACTCTCTCATTTTTTGCTTTTTTTCCTTATTTTTGCATATTATATTAAAAAAAACTTAAAAGCTCCTATTGTAACTTTTTGCAAAAAAAATATTGTTCAATTATTTGGATAGTACGGTTGCAGGTTGTTCCCGCGACCCACTTTTTGTCTTCCCTGGGTATACCCTCGCTGGGTGTCTGTGAAAGTCTCGATGTCTGATCATAAGAGCCAGGTGTTGTTTCCTCTATTCAGAGGTACAATATTATGTGGACTTAGATATCCACTATGTATGGACGTTAACTTAGTCAAAGAATGAAAGAAAAAAAAAACGAAGAAAAAGTTGATTGCCAAAATTTGCAGAACAAAGTTGATTGCCAAAATATCATGAGGCGGACGAGTATTTTGCACTTCTAGGTAGACAAATGTGTCATTGCATGGAGCAAAGGGAAGCACTAATTTTAGAACTTCAACAATTGTTTGTTTTTATATTTTGACAACTGTTGTACTGTTTTGCTTTTGTGGAATTGGCTATCATCCTATTTTTCACTGTTTATTTGAATCTCCACATGTGTTTATGAACAAGAGACTTCACTTTGCATCTCCACATGTATTTGCATCTCCACATGGCTTTTAGTAACTGGAATATAATATATTGATACATTTATTTTATTTTATTTTATTTAGATAATGGATAAGTTTGTCACAAGAGAACGAAGCCGTTTTGTAACATTTTCAAAATATGTAAAATCGTAGGATGCAATTGTCACCTCTCAGTCGCAGTACATAGCACGGTACATGTATTGTAATATTTTTAATGCTTTTAGTCTTTAATTTTTGATATTGTAATTGTAAGACAATCTTTAGCATTATAAAGGGAAAACAAAATTTTTTATCATTTCGTCTTTAGAATTCGACCCCCCTGAATTTTGGTCCTGGTTCCGCCACTGCCTCAATCAATGCATAGTAGTGGCAAAATCAAACTTTTCGTGGTCTGATTGTTAAGAGTATATATTCTGCGTTCGATTCGCACAGCTCCCAGCAAAATTTGAGAATTTTGTCGGTTGGGTATCTGTGCTTCATTGCGTCGTACGTGGAGGGTCGGGCGACGTTTGCTATTTTTGGAGAGTCGAGAAATGAGGAATGAAGAGCACTGATTTCTGAGGTAGAACTGCTCAGGATCATGGTATAAACTATAAACTATGAAGTTTAAGAAGAAGAAGAGCATGGGAAAGAAAGAGACGGGCAAAGTGTCTGGGAACTGTCTTTAGTTTACATTAATTTTTTTTTAATATATAATTCAAATCTGATTCCGGTTTGAATATGACAGTGTTACGTAAATGTGGAGTAAAAGCGGCACCAAAAGGACCAAGTGGCCTGCAACCCATGACACAGTTTTATCGTAACTATTGTTCTGTTTACGTGGGCAGGACGTTGTACGATCCATCGTCTGCGAAGTTTTACTGCCTCACTGTGCCTCAAATTATTGTTACTATCTCTTGGCTCACGTGAAGGGTGCATGTTGTACGGCCATACTGAAAGAAAGCGAGAGAGAGAGATTGTCTTTTACGTAGTGCTTGAGTTTTACTTGTAGGGCGGGGTTGAGTCTTTGGACACACGCAGATGACCAAATAATGAGCTAAAAATAGTGACCAGGTAATGCAAAACAACAAAAATGGTCAGAGAAAGAATCCTCTTTTCTTCCCTTTCCCCGAGAGGAGTACCCTTCGGAGTGATTTTTCTTCAGAATAAAAAAAGATTTTTTTTTTTGCTTAGAAAAAAAAAAGTTTTTCAAATTGTTAACTCTATCTTCCATCTCTAAAGTCTGTACGCTAATTAGAAATCTAGATTCAAATCTTCCCACTCTACAAGACAGCATCGAATCACTTGTCTCGACTACTAAGCACAGGGTTTCTAGTGAAAAGTACCAAAAACTAGAGTAGAAAAAAATAATGCGTATGCCAAATCACAAGTTAGCAAAACTTGTGCAAATAAAAGCCTGGGAGCTCCTCCTCTCTCTCCCTCTCACACACAAGAGACACATTTGACATTTCAGATGGTCATTTCTCACAGCCAAACAACATGAATCTCAAACAGGACGAGAGAACAGAGAATGATTGTTATCTTTTTTTTTTTTTTCTTCGCGAGAATGATTGTTATCATTATCTTCGCCTGATGTCTTTTAGCTTGCTTGGGGCATGATTAGTTTCGATTCCCTCCATATGTACGTACGATAGCCGATAGGACCAGAGGCCTTGCTTTTGGCATGTTATCACGCGCATTGGAAGTCCCAACGCCAACGGTGTACTCACGCCTAAGGACATACAAAGAAAATAACAACAGAATTTAGTCCCACTATTATGATTCTTGTACAACACCTATCTCTCCAGTAATCCAATCCAACTGCAAACCATGTGGGGAAAGAAAATTAGGGTCGAATCAGATTTTAAGTAGGAAATGCTTGGCTTAGAAAAAAAAAGTAGGAAATGCTTGATCTACTCGGGGTCTATTTGTCGCATCCTCTAGCACTTGGCCCCTCTTCCAAAAAGTGGGAAATTTAAAGTTGCATTTCATTCAACAGTACTGTACGATCAAGCTGCCTTTAAATTGGAGTTAGTCGGCCTCTACTCGCTTTTCTCGTAGTTGTAGTACCGACTGCCATAGGAATGAAGATAAGAATCTAGAATATATATGGGTTCGGATTGGGGTGAGATTTCTTTCCTTTCAGTGATGGTGACTGTAAAATGTATACAAACCCATATAAACTCTTCTTCTTTTTTTAATCCGAAAAAGAAAACTGTATATGCCTTTGATTTAAAGGGTCAGTCATGACTGATTATGCATCTTTTGGAAATTTGGACTGCCAAAATCTGATCTGCATAATGCAGCCTCTGTGGCAGTGGCTGTGCCTCACTGCCTCTTTGTTAAATAGAGAGTTCAGGCCACGCAGTTTTGTAGCAAGTGGGTCTAGCATGTTCATTATTGACTCCGATCTCTCTTCTGTATCTTTGGCAACAGCATCTTATTCTTTCTTTTTTTCAATGCTGTAGTGGTTGTACTTCCTTCATCATAAATACCTACCCCCTTATAAAACTGTATTAATGGGGATTTGTCTTCAGAGGAATTAATAGTAAATCTGAGGCCGTAATTAAATGGGCTGCCTGAGACGACTCAGACAGGAAAGAAGACAGACCCCTGCGCACTGAGACTTATCATAACAAACGGCCTATACCCTAAACAGTACACAAAAAAATACAAAAAGAAGAAGAAACGAAGCTATATTGATGGATTCTACATGGGGGTCAGAGCCACGTACCCGTTAAGAGCCGGACACCTGTAAGAACTAGCTAGGGGTTTATAAGATATACAAAGTTTTTAGATCTTTTGAGAAAATTATCTATAAAAAAAAATCTTTTGAGAAAATTATTTGTGTCCCAGCTTTTAGGTCTCGTAAAAGGCCTCGAACAGAGAAGACGAATTCTCTAATAAATAACAGAGCATTTTCAGCCTTGTGAGATTTTCCCGACTGAATCAAGCAACATGGCGATTGAGATGCGATTACCAACGTGATATAAGAGGAAGATCTCTTCAATCTTATAGCAAGTAGAAAATCCAGTTCTCTTTGAGGGGGAGTGTTCCCCGTTATCTCGAGCTATTTCTTAACTTCCCTTGGATGTACTCGGGAGCTTACCCTCCCTGATTTTGTATTATCTTTAGATTTTTAATGAAATTTGTATGGTTTATAAAAAAAAAAATCCAGTTTCCACAAACCTATGTTTGACAGGTAGCCAAAAGGTCAAATGGGGCCCATGACGTCCATGCTAATATTTCTTCTCTGGTTCACCTTAGTATCTATTATTTGACTTATTACATTTTTCACTGTTTTTTTTACCGCGATCAGGATAGAATAATCTCAATTAAGAATATCATTAAGTGCTTGATCTAGTAGTTAAAGTTTGAGTCTCGATTGATGTTTTTTTTATAAGGTATTAAGTTTAAATTTTTTATGTTTGTGACTCTTTGGAGTCCACATGACATTTAACTTGATAATTATCTAATTTATGTTGTGACGAAGATAGCACAAACTAGGGGTGTAAGTCCGGTCCGGCCTCCGGCGGGTCTCCGGCTCCAGGAAGATGAGGTCCAGCCAGAATCGGAATCGGAAGCTGAATTTTTCGCCGGTTTAGAGGAAAAACTGGTTCCAATTTTTTATTAACTGAATTGTAAAACGACGACGTTCTATTTTAAATAGAATGACGTCGTTTAATTGTTTTAAAAAATATATATATTACCGCGGATCAAAACATGCCGTTTTGATCCGCGATAAGAGAAAACCCTAAGTCACTAGCGGATCTAAGGGGGGGCCAACAGGGGCCCTGACCTTGTACGTTAGAGCCTTAGGTTGTGACTTGTGAATTAAATTGATAAATATATAATATATTTGTAATGCTTTTAATTTTTAATTTTGAATATTTTAATTCTAAGACATTTTTGTGCATTACGTAGTTAATTATATTTTTTGTCATTTTCTCTTAAGAGTTGGCCCCCCTTCAAATTCAGTTCTGGTTCCGCCACTGCCCTAAGTCCTCTCCTCTCCCCCCCCCACCCTCTCCTCGCGAATCGCGACCCCCCTCGGCCCTAAGTGATTAAGTCCTCTCCAGCTCTCCTCATAGTCACTCCCTCAGCTCTCTCTCTCTATTCTCCGGCGGGCGGATAGTGCAACGGTCAACCTCTTCGGGCTGGTTCTCTCTCGCTCTACTCTGTATGTCTCTCTATCTCTGAGCTCCGGCGGGCGGCTAGTGCAACGATCTCTGAGTTCCGGTGGGCGGCTAGTGCGTTTATCATGGGGGCATGGGGTGAGGAGGTTGCATTTCAGTGTGTCTATGGGGGTACTGGGGTGAGCAAGAGTTTGATCTGAGCCATAAAGCTGGATATTACTCAAAAATAATTTGCTGTGTAAAGCCCAATTTTAACCTCTGGATATTACTAAAAATTAAAAAATACAGGCCCTAGAGCTCGTGTGGATGTGGTCACATTGAGAATGGCGGGACTAAGCTCCTTCGGGGTCTCTGGGGACTCCTTTCGTTGCTCAACAATTTACGGTAACTTGTCATGACTTGTCGTATTCGTATGCCTAGTCTGCTAATCTTTCTGAAGGCAATAGCCAATTTGCTCCCATTAATTATTAAACTCATGTCCTGCTACTATTTCATTCCTAGACCAAATGGGTAACCAATGAGGCCCGTGTTGGATTACTGACTTCAGCCTGGTAAGTTTTTTGCTCCTCAACAATTTTAGGTTTCAGCAGTTTATTATGATCAAAAACTACCAAAATAGTCTGCTTTGCCCATGTGAGCTTTTGGTTTGATCACTGCAATGATAAAATTAGAATCTGTGTTTGAAATAATGATGGGAACTAGGAAAAGAAAAAAGTATGATGGCTGCAACAAGCTGTATCAGGCTGAAATTGAGGCGATAGGGCTCAGGAGATGGTATTCATTTCCTGTTTAGTGCACAATCGAAATTTTTGTATTTAATTCGAGGCCTAAGAGCAAAGATGTCTGTCACATTTTTTGTGACAGACAATTACCGTTATGCTACTATGTAGTTTGGTTAGATTCTCAAAATGAGAAACATAGGCCTTTCACCGTTTCAGAACTATGTCAGTGTTAATTGTCACAAATTGCAGTCCATCTCTTTTAATGAGAAATTGCGGTTCACTATTGTAATTTGCAATTTCATTTATCCGCTGATCTGTACTGCTTCCATTGCATTTAGTTAGGATAATTTATAAAGAGTCATGGATTCCCTGAATGACCATTCTGATTTATTGGTTATGTTATGAGTGTTATGGCTTATAAAATTGTGGTTAATCTTTGCTTACTCTATGATTTGTGACAACTTTGGTGGCCAAATATCTGAGATTGGAATTTCAACTGGATGGAGAGATTGTTTCATGATCTTCTAGCGTTAATGAGGAAGTCTGAAATATATCTGGAAAATAGTGTCTATTTTTTCAAGTGTACAACCAGAACAAGAGTGCACTACTTGGAAATTCATGATCGCCATGCTATATTGAGCCCCGTAACAAGTTCAGTCCTCAACTGCTACAATGATATACTTCTTTGTGCAAAACCTTTGTGACTCATGCATGATTGATTGATGTTTGATTATGTTATTAATTTCTTACTTGAGTTGATACTTCTAAGTTTGTATTGTAATATTTTGTTATTTCAAACTTGATTTGATATTTATTTAATATGAGATTTTGTGAATTGTATATTTTTAGATTTATTTTTACACTTGTTTGTCAATTACATGTTTTAGGATTTTATTTGTGAATTGTCAATCAATGAGTAAGACATTTTTTATTGAAAAAATGCTTATTTAAGCAAAAAAATATGGACAAAAAAATTATCGGAATTTCGCTTCTGACTAAACCGCTATTCACCCATAGCACAAACCTCGAAATTAATCTGTCTAGAAACAAAAAAAAAATCCATCTTTCTTACTATTTAATTATTGATCTTAAAAATTCTTTATCTATTAGGTTGGTAAATAATTTCCTTTGGATATTAAGACTTGCAAATTCATGTGAACAATTCAATGAGTTTCTTTGCTGGTTGAAATGTTCGTGTAAATGTTTTTTGTTTTTTACTCGTGGTTTTTCTGGGAACATATTATTGGTTCCAGGTCTGCAACTCAGCAGTAATCCTCTGTTTTTTAACCCACATTGATTGTCTTTTTCTTTTCTTTTTTCTAAGCACCCACATTGATTGTCGCTTTCCAAGATCTTGAATATCATCTCTCATTTCACGGTCCCTGTCCTTTTATAGCAGCAAGCAACTTATTCAAATCCTCCATAATAATAAAGCACAGGAAAAAAATCAGTAAAGGTCCAACAAAAACCTCTGTATTAGGCCCCCCCGTCTCTGATCTCTTCCCAACTCAAAACTCCAAAAACCCTTTTTGTCTTTTCCCTCTTCCTTTGCTGTTCTCCTTGTACTTATATCCCCTCCACTGGCCAGCTAATCGTCTCGAAAGCCCTCCTCTTTTTAAGCTTTAACGTTTGCTTTATTCCCTGCCCCTCGGTCTCTATCTCTCCGTCCACAAGTTTCCCAGTTCCTCCAGGCCCCCTAGAAGAATTCCAAACCCACTAGCTTCTCAACTTCCTCTATAAATTGAGCAAGACCCATTTGCAAAAGCCAGAGCTCTCAGCCTTTCTCCTCAACACAACGCACCTACCCTAATACCATCTCTCTCAACTATATATTAGTCCTTACCTTTCTTCCTTTACACTACAGCAAACTATTTCCAAAAAAAGGAATGAGAGAGTATTGGACTTCCTTTGCCTCCCTTCTGGGAGTTTTGGCCTTCTGCCAAAGCCTCCTCCAAGTAGTCTTCCCACCCGAGCTCCGCTTCGCCGCTGTCAAGCTCTTTAACCGGATCTTCCACTGGTTCTCCTCCTACTGCTACTTCGACATCACCGAGATCGACGGCGTCAACACGAACGAGCTCTACAACGCTGTCCAGCTCTACCTAAGCTCCTCCGTCTCCACCACCGGCAGCCGCCTCAGCCTCACCCGCGCCCTCAATTCCAGTGCTATCACCTTCGGCCTCTCCAACAATGACTGCATCATCGACGCCTATGACGGCGTAACGGTCTTCTGGGAACACGTTGTCACGCAAAGGCAAACCCAGACTTTCTCATGGCGCCCTTTACCAGAAGAAAAGCGAGGCTTCACTCTCCGAATCAGAAAGCGCGACAAAACGCTGATTCTTGATTCGTATTTGGATTACATAATGGAAAAGGCCAACGACATACGAAGAAAGAACCAAGACCGTCTTTTGTACACAAACTCGAGAGGCGGTTCAATGGACTCGAGGGGACACCCGTGGGAGTCTGTCCCGTTTAAACATCCGAGCACATTTGAGACCTTGGCCATGGACCCAGCGAAGAAGCAGGAGATAATGGAGGACCTCATAGATTTTGCCAACGGTCAAGGGTTCTACAAGAAGACCGGGCGGGCCTGGAAAAGAGGGTACCTGCTTTATGGACCGCCAGGTACAGGGAAATCAAGCATGATAGCAGCGATGGCAAACTACCTGGGCTATGATATATACGACTTGGAGCTGACCGAGGTGCATAACAACTCGGAGCTGAGGAAGTTGCTGATGAAGACGAGCTCCAAGTCTATCATTGTCATCGAGGACATTGACTGCTCTCTAAGTTTGACGAACAGGAAGAGCACCAATAGTATCAACTCGTCCACGAGAAGTACTAACTACTATGACATGGGTGAAATGCGAGGTGGGTGTGCCTCGGGTGAGGACGGTGGTAACAATACGATTACGCTCTCGGGGTTGTTGAATTTTACGGACGGGTTATGGTCGTGCTGTGGGAGCGAGAGGATTTTTGTGTTTACCACGAACCACATTGAGAAGCTTGACCCGGCATTGCTGAGGAGTGGGAGGATGGATATGCATATATTTATGAACTACTGTTCGTTGCCGGCGTTGAATATATTGTTGAAGAATTACTTGGGGTTGGATAAGGGCGATGTGGACGATGCGGTCTTGAAAGAATTGGAGTTAGTTGTCGAGAAGGCGGAGATGACTCCGGCGGATGTTAGCGAGGTATTGATCAAGAACCGAAGGAGTAAGGAGAAGGCGTTGAGGGAGTTGCTGGAGTCGTTGAAGGCGAGAGCAGAGAGGATAGAGAAGAATGGCGGGTCGAGGGAGAAGGATCCGGAGGATGTGGAAGAAGAGGAGCAGGAGAAGAGGGCGTTGGAGACTCCTAGTAAAGAAGCTGGGGCTGGGTGTGAGTTTCCGGAGGAGAGTTGCGAGCAAGCAAAAGGAAATGACGAGAAAGATGGTGGTACGATAGAGAAATGAGGGTCGGGATTTAGTTCGTATCTGTGCGAGTTCAGACCAGATCGAACGGTTCACGTGCGTTCTTTTAATTTTAGTGGTCCGACCGTGGGTCTGGACAAGTCTGAACCCGTACAGTCTGGACTGAATCTTAACCCGAGAAATGATTATGGCTTTTAGTTCTCTCTCTTTATTGTTTCCCTTCCCCTTTGTTTACTTATGGCGCAGAAAAGATAGGAAGAAAAATGGCTTATTGCTCCTCGGAGTTATTAGAGCCTGAAAGTCTTTTCGGGGTGAGAACTAGAGGGGGAGAAGTGAAAGGAAAACCTTCCACTCCAATTTAAACATGTTATATATATGTGTGTACTTGTTTTGAATAATGAATTACTATGATATATTATGGACCATATTTAGGCTTATTCAGATCTTGGTGAGTGGCCTAGTTGGCCATATGGGTATTTCTTTTGTGTTGCTTTGCAATCTAAAATGACAATGCGGATCTACTTCATATCCTCTGAGCATATTACAAGACACATATCATTACCTAGAAATGGCATTGCTTGCTAGCTGGGCTCTCTATGACCACCCGGGAAGCACATGGTCATGACTCTATCTTGATGGGACACGTTGAGAATTACACATTGTGTGAAATTTGGGTTGTGTACCGAAATGCTACTGCACATTTTTTTGGCCGCATGTTTATGTAACGTACAAGGCCAGTTGGCCATATTTACACGAGGATGGATCTCAGGCTGTGCTTGAAATTCGTAGCCCCTCTCAAGATTTTCTTCAATTTTGTAATGGGATATTCTTTTCATGAAGTTTCGCCCCTTGGAAATGAGTCCAAAGTAATTATAATCTCTGAGAAGACCGTTAGCGGATAGGATTCGAGGGCTGATAAGGGAATAGGAACCATCAAAAAAGGTGAAACATAGGAACAAGCCCCTGATCTTGTGTTCGGAAAAGAAGGATTGAGTTGGGAAAAGGCAGCTGGAAAGTCTTCGCTTATAATGAGAAAAAGTAGGGACATTTTGTCATTAGTTTTGAAATCGAGTTGGAAAGGCGGTGGGTTGTGAGGCCTGGAGTAGATCTTGACACAGGTGGGGGTGACTAACAACAACCTTTAAAATTAATTACATGGAAAAAGCATGCATTTTGAGCCGCATGAAAAGAAAGACTTTTCTGTGCGCATTTTGTGTACCTTTTCTTTCATTCTTCCTCTTTTTCCTTCCTTTTTTATTGGTTTTCGGAGTTTGGCATAAAAAGAGTCCAATGGCGGCAGACGAGAATCGCAAGAGCCGTGAATTTACACAATTTTCACGAAGCATTTCTTGTTTTTGGCGTTGGTTTCTTCTAAACAACCACCATTGCATTGTTTACATTTGAAATTTGATAAAAGGTTCTGTTAAAGAGATAAACACTGACCAACTTGTAATGAGATCTTAACATAATTATATGTTCTTGCATCACTTGCCCTAAAATGCTTTTGTGATGAATGTGTATCCAATCAAAACAGGTATTATCCCCACGTTTTTTTGTTAGATACCACCAAGCACAAAAAGGACCTGCGTTTTGGAGTTATCCCTCTCAGTTTAGCTGGTAGCAAAGCCAATAATATTCCAATAGAGGAGAAAACAGAAAGGGAAATCACTCGAAACATGCAACTCCTGTAACCTTTTGGCATCTTCTGCTACAACTCGAAGGAAGTATTATCCTTTTCGGAATTGAAGGCTATAGCCAAGCCTGCCGGCCTTACTTTTTGTTGTGAGAAGTGAGAACACCATTCCAAACACACATCGCCATCCATACTAGGCAACAAACAATACAGTAGTCCTGTTTCTTCCTTGAAGATCGATACAGATTTTTTTTATTCCGACGGTTCCCCACTGAGGCATGTAACATGTCCCACAAAATATAAAGACAGAATGGTCTTGGCAAGCGCTCTTCCAAGTTCTAATTATCACAATATTTAGCCCAACGGTGCTCATTGCCGTACTGTACCAACTCTAAAAGAGAGAATATTTTCAACGGTGCCGGCGACTTTTCAGTTCTTCCATCCCCAGAGGATCTTAGACCAGTTAGTAAATCAATATGATTATATTCTGCTGAACTCTACCACGTGACAGTCCAAGCTTTAAGGATTCTACAAGAGATTATATAAATCCTTAGAAAAAAAATTGGCTGGAGAAAATCGCCTCCATTCTTTGCAGCATATCGTCAAATAAGAATCCAGTCTCTGGTTCGGGTTCCGTCTTTTACCACAGAATAGGTATACAAATTGACCCTTGTTTGCGTCGGTGAGCATGCAGAAAGATTCTAGGAAAGCATTTAACATCAAGTCCAGGAAAAGTCTGTCAAGAAATAAATGTTAATGTATATTTTAAGACGATTAATATGATGAGACAAGTTTTTAGTATGCTTCTTCTGCATTAGGTGTTAAGATGATTGGAGTGCATAAATGGTGTAATAAATATATGTGTATTTGTGAAGTTAGGTTCATTCCAAACCAATCTATATCACAATCCTACCTAAGAACTTATAACATAAATTATATAATTCTGGTGGGTGTTTGGAGCATTAAATGCCATCTTGTCTTCTTATAAAATAGAAGATATTGGACAGCGATATTTTGTTTGCAAGGATTCAACTAAACAGTTAAGATAATCTCTCGTGGACGTAATCTATGAGTCCAATCACTAACAAAATTTCATTTTCTGGTGATTAAAGTAGGTGGCTGAGATTGATGGGTCTATTCAGATCCACATGGGATGCTTATTTTCTCCACCGTAGAAGTGGATGCTCATCTGGTAACGACCGTGTTTGACCGTTAATTCTTTCATCGTCAAAAAAGGCTAGCACCTTAGACAACAAGGGTGTAAAGAACGAGTGATGGCCACCACTTTTATAGGCGCTGTCGAAGATTGGATTCTTAGACGGGAAATGCCCCACGTCCTGCCAGCTGGCGGGACGTGGGGCGGGACACCCAGCACAACCCTTCTTAGGTTGTGTTTGTGTTGTAATATTTTTGGTATGAAAATATGTGTTGGTATTGGGTTCAGTGAAAAGGTGAAGAGATATGTAATTTTTTTATAGTTTTTATAATTTTTTATATTTTTTTATAGGAGAGAGAGAGATTATATTGGAGTATTTTATTAGGAGAGAGATAAAATTTTAGGGGAAGTTAGCTTTGCAAACGCAGCCTTAGACCAATCATGCTAAATGGTTGAGCCAAATTTTTTGGCATAAGATGTGCTCCAATCGGGGAGGTTATCTTGGAGCATCTGGACCTTCCCTTTGGAGCCCTCCAAATTCAAAATGTCCGAGCTCCTGAGATATGGGAGCTATGTACGTTTAAGCAAGGATTCCTTGTGGTGATGAAGAACTTTCTTTGCAAAACCAGCTATGGCTAAATGCCATGTTTAACCAGCGATCATGCCCATCGAACCAAATGTCCACAGAGAAAATGACTCGAATAATCAACTATTAACTAAAGCTACTAGTGGAGGCTGGAAACCTTCATGCCTGCCTCCAAGATTTAAATAATTTCCACTCTGCCTATCCGTACAATCTTTCTGACTAGGATTGGGAAATGATCCCCGGCAAAAATCCAAAAGGAAGGAATAACAAAAACAAATAAAAATACAAAAATCGCCACATTACTTTTTGAATTTTTTTTTCGTGCGCAAAAAAAAAAGGGCCATGTAATAAAACATAGCGATAATCCAGCAAAAATTTGCTTTATATTCTCTAGCCTATGTGCATTTATATATTTGACCCCACACACTTCAACAAATGGCTGGTGGTGAAACTGGATCTCTCATTTAGCTCCTTCTGCTTCAAGCCGTTCAAAACTTTGGGCGGGTCGGAAACGATGGGCCCAAAGGGGTTTGCACTTCCCCGTTTATTCTTTTCCTTTCTTTTACTACTAACAAAGGGAATTGGGCTTTGTCGTCTTCTGGGGCTTGGTATCATTCCCCTTAACCTGCCTAACAAACATAGCCTCGAGTAGGTAAGCTGGACTTGGGCTTTCAAGTGAGATGTACCACCAAAAACAATCTGATCCGGGCTGGCTTTGACCTGCCCAAGCCCGGCCCATTTTCACTTTAAACGGTTACGGAGAGTCGGAGCTCTCAAGTCTCAATTCTTGTTGAAAACTGGAGAAAAAGGAAAAAAAAAAAGGACTTTCCCTCTCTCGCTTGCCACTCAAACTCTGTCTCTCGCTCCCCCGCTTCTGCTTCAATGAAGGTTGACAAAGAAACCTTCTGTCTCATCTAGTCTTTGCTTATCTTTAAGTTCTCTATCTTCTCTTAATCTCATTTGCTGGACGGTTCTCTCGATTGCCACTTGTTTCCTTCCTTGTGCTCTGTTTGGTTGTTTGGAATTTGTAGGACATACATGAAGACTCATAATTTTGCAGCTCCAAATCTAATTTGCGTGTGAACTCCTTCCAAGCTTCCATTTTTTTTTATTGTGCTACATTTTTCCAGCAACCAAGCATACCGTTATTGCTCTCATTCTTAATTAACGATACAATTGTTTATGTTCTAGGTTTGGTAATAATTATACATATTTTGAAGAGTTATACTCCATTAATCCTTTTGTCATTTCCGCTCATTCTTTTTCGGTTTCTTGGAATGGTTTTGCTCGTTATATTTGAGATGTGCGCTGATCTTGCTATGTATAACTGGCACTTTGCATCGCACCATTTTATCTTGACAAATGCATTTCATTTGGAAAAGTGAATTGTGAAGCAGAGAAGAATAAGAAAGAATCTTTCTTTTTTGTATCGGTTCTTCTTTTTTGTAACTCTGTATTCTTGAGAATTGAAGCTAATATTAGATGCTCAGGTCATTGTTTCATATTGTATCTTGAACCTCTTGGTAGTAAATGGACACCAACACAGAATCCTTTCAAATTATTTGCCATGAGGATTGAAGAACGTAGTACAAAATACTATTTGAATGCTGCCGTTTTTATGACTACTAGTCCTCTACCCCCAAGGGTTTGGTGTGGTGGTAAGGCTTCGGCTTGGGTTCTAACATGTCCCAAGTTCGAGCCCCAACATCCCCATTATTGCCCTTGACTTACCTGCTCTCTGGGTTGTGGGGTCGGTCCAGGGGGCCGGAGTTTGTACTTCAGGGTTGGGCCAAAAGGGTCCGGCTTTGAGGAATTTCCTCGTCATCAAAAAAAAAAAGACTACTAGTCCTCTAACTTCTATTTAAAAGTTGGTTCCTGGTGTGTGAGTGCTCGGGCGCATATGTGTATGTTTAAGTAAACTCTACTAAGTCCACTTGAGTCTTACAATCACAGCCTATATCATTCCATTGTCATCTTGTTAGTATTTCTGCTTGCATTACCATGTTCTAGAATGAGCAAGAACCTTACTATTGATCATATGTTTTTTCCTTGCAGCCACCGGCATCTGATAAAGCCAAAGAAACTGACGAATGTGCAGTAGTTCTTGAGCTATCTGAAGATGACCCTCACTATGATAAAAAGAAGGTAAGAAATGAAACAAAAAGTGAAAAATCTTTGAGTTCTCTCTTTCTCATAAAATTTTCTTTTTTATACTTATTTAAAAGTTAATGGGAGGAAATGCAACATCCACTATCAAGCAATTGTAGAAAGAATCTAACTTTGAGTAAGTCGCTCTGTATTGCTACGCTCTCTACAGCAAAGGTAATCAATGTTGAACTGAAGTGGCATACTGCCAATTAAATTCAGAACATGCAGCATTTTTGGTTATAACGGGGTTGGATTCTTGTTGATTGATCTATAAGAAAGTAACAATGATATAAATGCTGACAGTGATCTTTCCATTGTTGAGAAGAATTTTGACGGACATTGCCAAGTGTATGAAATCACTAGTTGTTGTGTGAAATGTGACAATTATGATAGTTTGGGGTACGAAATGTCAGGATTCTCATAATTAGATTGTACAAAGTGTATTTATAATTTTTTATTAATGTGTTAGCTTGTTTAAGTTATACGTTAATGTATTCAGTTCTTGATGAAGAAACCTAATTGCTTCTACTCTAGTTAATGTGTCAATTTTCTAACGTTCTTCTGCTTACTTGCCACATTATTTGCAGAGCTTACTTCAAGTTAATGGTTTTAGTCCCAAAGAACACGTTGTTCTTAAGAGTTCTTCCCGTCCCAATTGGATAAGTGCTACCTTGAAAGTAATGCTTCAGATAGCAAGAATCATACACTTAGATGAGGTAACTTCTTATTCTTCTCCCTAAACTACCTGGGGCATGTTTGGGGGGAATTTAGAGAGATGGGCTAGTTCCCTGTTTGAGCAATTGAAAACAAAATATTCTGCCACATGGATTTTCTTCCCTTTTTAACTTCCTGAAACTTGTAGCTTCAGTATCTTCCTGGTCTATCTTTGGCACAATACGGGGACATGAATAGCAATATAGCCTGACTGGGTATTTGATGAGTAACTCATGATGATATAACGGAGCTGATTGAGGTGCAGGTAGAACTTTATTTTGGCGAGGATGACACATGTTCACCAGTGGAATTTTACAGCCCTAGAAATGAGGTGGAGGCTCTTAATTCAATCCTTTCACTTCTTGATGTTTCACTGTCCACTAGTAAGTGCATACAAGTGAATGTCCTACAAGAATTACGGGAAGCAATTGTTCAGATGATCCGTGACTTTGGGGACAAGAATATTGTGAAAACTACAGTTGTTGAAAATAACAGCTTGGGTAAAGAAGAAAGTTTGTTACAATGGGGTGAAGACCATGGCATGAGGACAAGGTTGCAGATAGCTTGTAAGTCTTCGTAATCAGAATTGATACTGTAATATTTCCCTTGCTTATTCGGCCTTAAGAAATTTTTCTATATCGTTGAATAGCCAAGCCAAGAAAAAAAGGGACAAATATTATGTTTCCAATGCTTCGTTTATCACATAGATGTCGAAGGTGCTGGTAGAGGAGCCATAGCAAAAGAAGATCTAGATGTCGGAGAAGTTGCTTTGGAAATCCCTTTATCTATTGTCATTTCTGAGGAGCTAGTTTACCTATCTGATATGGTACGCTTCAACATAACATAAATACTTCCAACATTGTGTGAATTTTTACCTCTGTTTTAAGTTTGAACTTCTGCATGAGAAATTGGGGAGGAAAAACGGAAATAATAAAATATTATTTTGGGTGAGAACATGGACGACATCCCTAAACAACGTACCAGACATAGATGCATGCTGATCAGTTATGCCCAAAATATGAAGAGAAAGTCCTTCCACCCAAAGTCACCCGTGTTTCTCAAGAACATCAATGTGGAAATAAACAGAAGCCATTTTTAAGTATTCAACTACATTGACAGACAGGACAAATTCAGAAATCTAATTGAATTGAGGCAAACTCTTTCCTTTTACATACAATATATAAGAGAATGGGGATTGATTTACTAGAAGCCAAATATTCCTTCAGTCTGTCTATTGATGGCGTGGTCCTTATGTCCATGAGAAATGTTTTTATGAGGTGCCAATCCAGTGATATATTGAAAAATGTTATGGAATAGACCTAGGTGTTAGTTGTTACTCAACCCAATTTTGTACATAGAATTAGATCGTTGTAGGTTGGCATGAAGATGGAGTTTGGAATCAGGAATCCCCTACCATGCCACTGCTGCTTTACCATCACACAAAGGTGGTGTTTTACTTCTTTAGGCCTTTCTCAGCTCTAATTATCTCTTTCGATATTGTCAAGTTGGAGAATTGGAACAGTTGAGTACATGTTGGTTCAAATATTGCCTTGTAATCAAAACATATGGTTGATTACCATTCGCTGTTTATTATAAGGGCGTGTATCCTTACATGATCGATATCTATCATAGCCTAAGAAGAAGAAGAAAAATGGGTCAATTCGAGGGTTTACTATTTTTCTGTTTATGGTAGTTTCCTGTATTGGAGGAGATCGAAGGAATCTCTTCTGAGACGATGGTATTGTTGTGGAGCATGAAGGAGAAGCACAATTGTAACTCAGAATTTAAAACCTACTTCAACACCCTGCCAGAGAAATTCAATACAGGTACTCTGACTTCTTGTCACATGGTTGGTTGATCATATCTACTTTGTCACTTCATATCTGTAATAAGCGAATATTAGTTGCAACTCAAAATTTTGTTTACCTCTGATGATTAGATGTTTCAACTACCAGGAAGAACTTGATATGAGCTCAGAAGATTTTTTCAGTCTTTTTATGGGTGGTGAATCACTGTTCTCTGTAAGCTGTGGTTGAAATTATCTATTAAACGAGGAATTGATGTTGGCTTGTCCATTAGCAAAGTAATTCACACTGGAGTGATGTTTCACTTTATTCATTCTTATATGCCTTACACTGTTGCTGATATTGTAGTAGCATGAAGGTTAAAACAAAAAAGGTCATTTTAGTCCCAAAGGGAAGTTAATTAATATGCCTTAGGTTGGATTGGGGCATTGTTTCATGATTGAGCAGCAGTTGGCACCTAAAATTGGGTCAATAGGCTTTGTACTTCTGTGCAGTAAGATTTGTGGCTAATATCCTAGCTATGGGAATGTTTGTGTCAAATTGAAGGCATATATTTTATCCCAGTAGTCCCAGTAAAGTGTGAAAGGTGAACAATATCTTAGACATTAATTTGCCTGATCTGGTTCTCTTACAAAAACAATCAAATACTCTGGTCATAATAAGCACAAAAGTAATTTATACTTGTGACATTCTTGTTCTTTTAGAGTTGTCAACTATTGTACCCATTCGTTTCTTTGTTATTGCATTTGATGGTGCGAAATATAGGTTTCATGGGATCTATTCCAAAATAAAATGGGATATGTTGCTCCCTGAAAAAGCCTATCGACCCTATTTATACTTGTGACTTTCTTGTTCTTTGATGGACTACTTTTCTTCTAAAGTGTATTGTGTAGTCTCTGGCAAAGGATGAATAGTGTAATTTTAAGCCTAGCAAATAAAGTTTGCTCATTGCATGTGTGTTAAGGATTATATGTCGATGGTGATGTTCCCACCAATCTATCAATGTTTTGTATAAATACACCAATCTGTCTTGGCTGCAGTCGACATGTTTATTCATTATGTTTCTCCACAACAGGGTTGAGCTTTGGAGTTCATGCAATGAAAGTTTTGGGAGGAACCTTGCTGCTCCAAGAGATAATACAAGCAAAAGAGGTTATCAGGCCATAAGATAAACTATTAATAGATTGCTTTGTTTGTGGAAAAGGATATATTGATATCAGTTGGCCCTCTGGGCATAACAATTTGCATGTTTAAGCAGGGCCCCATCTTGCCCTCCCCCACTTGGTGCAGGTTTGGTTAAACCAAGATGGGTTAGGGATTTGGACTATAACTAAAACTCGATCTTATTTCTCTCTTATAGGATGCTTTCTCTTGTAGAAAACCTGTGTTCTTGGATCGCAACTTATTGCACTTTCTCTCGTATAGAGCTAGTGTATTAGGGAATAGATCTAAAACCTTATATGGGTTTGACTCTATGGTGAATAGGAGATCTGGTTTTCCATCTGGATAAATGGGATTATGTCGCAGCACTTTCATCTAATATTCCTTCTATTAAGTTCCAGTTGTTAGGAAATTGAACTTCATCTGTTCCTGATAGCATTTCTCAACGTGTGAACTTCCTCAGACCTCCATGTAGACCACATGAAAAAAGTAAAAATTAGAAGAACTAATGCATTTTTTCTTTTACTTTGTCCCAGCACTTGCGTGCTCAATATGATCTGTTATTTCCCAAACTGTGTGATGATCACCCTCATGTATTTCCACGGGAGCTGTACACATGGGAGCAATTCTTATGGGCTTGTGAACTCTGGTACTCAAATAGCATGAAAGTAATGTTCCCCAAAGGAAAGCTAAGGACATGCCTGATTCCTATCGCTGGATTTCTTAACCATTCGGTATGTCATTCCTTTCTCTCTTTTCACATTCTTTTTTCATTTTGCCTGCATGTTTTTATCCTCCCGAGTTCAAAGGAAACCTAGGGTACTTGGAGTTGGATGTAATTAATAACTAATTATGTACAATTATGATATCGAAGACGGGCTCATCATCTATCTTAGTGCTTCCCTTCCCATTAGTGAATCTTCTTATTTGCAATTAGCATGTGAATTACAGTAACCACCTTCTTCTCAACATGGTACTGTGGTGATTTGTTTGCCATACATATCTAAAAGATTCAGAACCTGAATAATTCTGATCAGCACAATATAGGCCTTTTGGTAATGGTATCTGCTTTTTGGTGACCACCGTGTGGTAAATCATGCCGAAACATTTGTTGCTACAAATTGTCTAATTGACAGATACTCAGATTTTTCGTCATGAATTTCTGGAGCACTTTGATGAGGTATATTTCTTGCCCTTCATATAATGTTTTTCCCTGTTGCAGTTGTACCCACACATATTGCACTATGGTAAAGTTGATACTGCAACAAATTCCTTGAAATTCCGTCTATCAAGACCATGCAATGCAGGAGAACAATGCTTTCTTAGTTATGGAAACTTCTCTAGTTCTCATCTGCTTACTTTCTATGGCTTTTTACCACAAGGTGACAACCTCTATGATGTCATTCCCCTAGGTACGTTTCCTGCTATATAACCCTTCTATCAGACATATTTGCAAGTGTTTGACTGTTCACAAGACAATCCAGTCTGTCGTCTAAGATTTTTCTGTTTTCTTCTAAATGGTCTAGTTGGATTATAGAACAATATTCTTTTTCTAGTACAGATATTGAGGATACAACGGATGAGTTTACCGAGAGTAGATCCACATCCAACACGACCAATCACATGGTGCGGGGTACTTGGCACTCAAACAACCACAACATCTTTTATTATGGCTTGCCATCACCCTTACTGGATGTTTTCCGGAGAACCCAGTGTCCTATGATGCGGAGCAAGTCCCTTGTAATTTTCTTTCCAGTCGCTCTCTTTTTAACCTTTCTTTTTTTGGGTAAATTTATAGGGTGTTGGGTGCTTCTTATTCTTTTCCGTCTCACCATAAAGTGCATTGTGGTTTTCCTCTAACTTGAGTAGTCTTGAGTTTGCTAATCAATTGCAGAAAACTTTTTAGTTCCTTTCGTAGTCCCCACATATGATTCTTATACTTTTCTTCATGTTGTAGCTACAAACAAGCTTGGAAAATGAAGTGGAAGTTCTTGAAAACCTTCACTCCATCTTTGATGATATGATGAAAGAACTTGATGATGGAGATCTGTGTGACAGGTAAAGAAGTCAAAATCAGGGAATCGGCACAAGATATGCAACTTAACACAGAAAAAAGTTTTCTTTAGTTGAAGAGGGTTTTATCTCTCGTGTTTGCAGAGAAGACTCCAGTTGGGACGTAAGGCTTGCAGTGGAGTTCAAAGATCTACAGAAACGGATCGTCTCTTCACTCGTAACTTCATGCTATGCTGGTCTGAAGTTGGTGGAAAGTGAATGGTGCAAATCCATGGCTGAAGACATGCGTGGGTAGTTGAGCTGGCACGGCCTTTTACATGCGTCTGCTCCGAACCTGGGAGTTGATCCGTTAGATGTAACCAATAGGAGAAAACAATCATAGAGCACATTCTCTCTTCTGGTGCTTGATTCCTATTCCACTCAGGCCACTAGGCCAGTGGACCTATCAATATCTGCCGAAGTGGCGGAAGTTTTGTTTGTCCTAGTGGTATAGGCAGAGCATTGGCATGGAACATCACTTTAGTGAACACAAGCTTGATTCCCATGGAAATCGTGGGCCTTAATTTTTTGGAACAGTGAACAACTCAGATAAATCCAAATCTGTGGAGGCGAGAGACATAGAAAGGCATGCACATTGCTTTTAAATGTGTGGTGAATATGCTCCTAATCAATTTCAAATTGTACCAGGGGAATAAAAAAGCTTTTGGTGGGTTTTGGGGATAGACATAAGATAGGGGTGCCGACATTTGACTTGAGGTGTAAATATTGTATTCGTTACGCCAAACATCACCCTTTATAATAATGTTTTTGCGGAATCGTTGCAAGATGTTGGTCAGGTCATTTTTGTATGATTTAATACGCTACTGGGTTGATCCGTATCGGCAAGACCCATGTGCTAGCGAACCATTATTATATAAAACGAAAAATTAAATATGTCAAATCTAAGGTAGTTGGGACCTTAATTGAATGATCCCACCAGGACGTCACTCAATCCTAAATGGGGAACAAGAAGTTCAGGGACGGTAGTTAAAGCAGTGGTTAAGGGAGGTTCCTTTTTATATCATCTCTTCAACATCTCCATTGTTAGGCCAAAGAAAAAAATAAAGTAACAAAATAAATTTATTCTTTCCCCAGGACAAATTCCCATCTTCAAAATAAGTTCCCTGTTGGACCTGACGTGATTCATGTTCTTAAATCTTATTGCTCCGTGAGACATCGTCCTTGCTGGCCTGCACCCAAAGAACCCCTTGAGAAGTTCAGCGAATGTTTAAGCATTGCATTGGCGTTTATTTACCGAAACGGACCCCAAAAAAATAATATTTGTGGCCAATCATATAAACAAACACGCCGTCGGTAGCTAAATGGGGGCATTGCAGCCCACCAGCCAGCTTGTCCTTTCCCACTCGCCAACCGCCGGAAATGGACACATTTCCCTTTCTCTGTCTAGTTACAATTTACAAAGCACGTATCGAGTGAAACTCCAAAGACTCTGTGCAACCACTAATAATCCTCCACGTGTAGAGGTCTAGCTGCTCTTTATTCTAGAGAGCGGTGGCAATCTTTTATTGGCCATGACATGAATTAAAATACGAGAGCGCCAGCAGAGGATCAAAATTCTTATTTTACATTATCACCCGCGAAAGGGCAAAAAGAATTCGAGAAAGTCTGAGTTTATCACTAAAATTTTATCCAAAATTTTATCAATATCCTAATAAAATACTCCAATATAATCTCTGTCTCTTCCGTCAAAAAATATAAAATATTATAAAAACTATAAAATATTACCTCTCTCTTCACTTTTTTACTAAACCCAATATCAACACTAAACCCAATACCAAAAAATTTACCACAGAAACCCACCCAAAATATGCTAAGAAATAGAAAACAGTGAGCTCCCAAATAAAATGGAGATAAAATTGAGAGGGGAGAGAGAAAAGAGAATACGATTTACGTCTCTCTGTCTGTCTTCCTTTCTGTCGGAGCTTTCTTTCTCTCTCCACCTTCTTTGCTTCACCTTAGCACAGAAGAGAGAGAGAGAGAGGAAGTTAGACGCGGAAGCAATTTGTCCGTCCGAGCACCACATAAGCATCTGAGGAAGTTTTGAAAGTCTGTTACCTGTTTTGTGCTCGGAGGGTTTGGGTTCGTTACCATTTTTTTGTTACTGTTTCTGTTGTTGTTGGTGAGGGTGTTGTTGAAGATGATGGTCGCAAACAGCTTTGATCTGTGGCAAAAGGATGCCTTCTTTTCTGCCGCCGAGGAGGTTCAAGAATCTGCTGATGTGTATGTTTCTCCATTTTCCGCTTTATGGGTTTTAATAATTTGCCATGCAGCTTTCCTAACAAAATTTAGGGACTTGAGTGTCGAATTCTTCTCTTTGTCGGTTTTAGTTTTGTCGTTGTTCGAGTGTCCTGTTAGAGTTCTGAGGATTTGTTCTTTAAATTTTCGTTTTGGAGGGTTCGGTGACGTGGGCATGGGACTCCGCTATCATTGTTTTATGAGTTGTGTGTTAATTCTTCACTTTGTGCGGCCTGATGATTCCGAGTGGGTTTGTACTGCAATACTCGGGATGGTTTTGTTGCAAATAGTGCTTCGGAAATGTCATTAATTTTGTTCTAATTATCGTCGATGTGGTGGTGTTTCTATGTTAGTTGGGGGTGGTGGTCTCAGGTGATAAGTGTCCGTATTTCTTTGTAAAATTTTGATAATGCGGTATCGTTCATTTTCTTTTGGATTAAGAGTGCTTGGTATTGATTTCTTGTTGCATCTTTTTGATTGGCAAGGTTGCCTTTTGTAACTATTAGTTCCCGTTATATTTGGGTCTCATCAATTATCCTTATGGTCATTTGATCTAGTATGCTCCAAAACTAGGCAACTCCTTGGGATTGGAATAAATGAGTGATTGTTAGCATAATGTTTAAATTGGATATTCTTGCTGTTGAAGAGAATCTGTGCAACATAGTTTCCAACCTTTCATTTTTTTTAACCCAAAGCCCGGAACAGAAAACAGTTGCAAGCTGTAATTTATCAAGAAGTTGAAAAATACTATCCATGCAATAATATCTTCTAACATTGACCTTGGTCCCAAAGATCAAGAGGAGCCTAATCCTTCAGTGAAATTCATTGCAGTTTGAGATTTTTTTATTCATCTATATGTCATTGGTGTCAGTTGTGCAGTTGGAATTTATCTAATATATGCTGTTTTTCGTTCCTTTGTTTTCCCAGAATGGAATCAGCATACAGGACATGGGTTAGAGAGAGGCGAGAAATGCAATCACCAGATTATTTGGATGAACTCAGTAGGGAGCTGCAAACTGCTTTAGGTACTGCCAAATGGCAGGTATATTGCTTTTCTTCTTTCTCTAATTTCTGCTTTTCATCTTTCCCGTGTTAACTATTATCGCATCTGTAACTGATCTTTACTTTTTGTTAGATTTATGCTTTCATGCGTTTCAATCATTATCAGTTCGTTACATATAGCATTCAAAATAATCAGCTGGTTTCTTATTCGACATTTTCTCATCAATCAAGCTGCATTAAGAAACCCAGTTTTGGTTTCTGCCTCTGAAACTCTTTAAGGTGATGATTCCCTTTGTCCTGCATTATTGAGGTGTTATTTTTGAATTAGTTGGAGGAGTTTGAGAAGGCTGTCAGGTTGAGCCACGGACATCGCAGCAATGATAATACAACAGCTAGGCATAGACAATTTATTGCTGCCATTGAAGAACAAATATCACGTGTTGAAGCATCATTAAGGGAATCTTTTAGTGAGGAAGGAAAGCAGCCACTTCAATGGGTAAATTTGGACGAAGATGAATGTAATGAGTTAGCCACATTTCTCTCTGGCACCACCCAAAGCTTGCAAAGTGCAACAGATGAATGTTTAGAGTGCAGACCTCTGATGAGAAGTTCTCCTTTGGAGAACCATGCGCAGAGAAGAGATACAGACCTTAATTTCAATGCTGCTTCTGACAGAGATTTTTCTGATGAAAGGAAAAGTATTAGAGATGACAGTAGTATTAATAACGATGGAAATCATGTCATTAAGATGGAAGGGAATGAAGTTCATGGAAGGACGGACGACATAGTTTGTCAAGTTGATCGAAAGACTAATAATGCAAGGAGAACTTGGAGTTCCCCAAATTTTGGTGCATTGAAAATCATAATTCCTGATGAAGATGAGCAGGTAAACAAACTAGTGCTGTGCATTGACGACACGCCTAAAGAAAAAGGATCCAAACCTGTCTTTTGGAAGCAAAGGTATGGGGAGTTTCCTCCAGGGCAGGGAGCTGTTAGTTTTTTGAATCAGGTCAGTTAATTATGTATTTGAAAATGCAAACCTGATGTTATCATATCATTATAATACGTAATATATGAGATCCAAATACAAATGCATTTCGTTTTGCATAGTTGTGTATATGTGGTAACAGTTAAACATGATTTTGGCTGGATAAATTACCATAGAAAATCTGAGTTCAGTATGCTGCAGCTCTTTGGTCGGGTTGGTGGGTTCCAGAGACAAAAACAAAATTCACTGAAGTTGCCACTCCGTTGTTCGATCCAAGTCACACTTGCTTTGATGCTCACTATTTTTTTGATCGGTAAGCTTTGATTTGCTTGAATTTTAAGCCTTCTCATTTACCAAGGCTAGTACTGCATACTCCATAAGAATGCTAGTGCTCTTATTTTTATGTGGATTTATTAACTCCATCCTTCAATTCTCTCCCTATAATATATCCCTGTGAGAAAGCAACATTGTGAAATTTAACATCCTGTATTAATAGCTCAAGTGACGAGATTGTACTTAGGATTCCCTAATGAATTACTGTTCTGCAAACAATTGGACTTAATATTTGGTCTTAGATGAAGATTGTGCCTTCCTGTTATTGGAAAGATTTCCATTGGTATCTCCTAAATATCTTTCATTTTATTCTGTATTTGTGTTCAGTTCTATTTTTTTTTAGTCGTTATGTTAGTCTTGCTGTTTAGGTTGTCTGTTTTACAACCATGTTTCAGAGGCTTTTACCTATCAAAATGACATTGGATCATGTCATGTAAAAGCCGTAATTATGTTTATTATGTTTACATCGGCATGCTAAAAGGATACTAAAATGCTACTTCTACCCTATCATATGAATGGGTAGCCTCTCTCTCTTTCTCTCACGCCCACCCACTTACCTATCACACATGTAAACGCTTTACGAGTTGCTTTGGACGGGTGAAGCTGGACGGAGGAAAGGAGTGAGAAAGAGGAGGGGGTAGATGGGCAGTGAAGATTTTTTTCCTGGATTTGTTTTTTGTTTTTTTTTTTGTTTGGGGGGGGGGGCTACATTCAGCCCATCACACATGTAAATGCATTAGGAGTAGCTTTGGACGGGTGAAGCTGGATGGAGAAAAGGAGGGACAAAGAGAGGGGGGGGGGGTGCTCCTTTCAGCTGCTTTCGCCCTGGCTTTTGATGATGTTTAATGTATGCAGTACCTGTATTTGAATTTGCTATAATTAAATCGTGGAGGACACAGGCTCCATTACTGGGTTTTTTGTTTTTTACTGAAATTGAAACCTATTTTAAGTTTAGAGGACTTTAAATACATAATGTTATAGTTCCTTATCTGTCCAGAATCTCATGTTTTGTTTTTCCCTTCTCCTCCTGCAGTACCTTTTGTATTTTATTCAGCTTGATAAGGTGGATTGTGGCATGCGATCAACATTGGAGGTACTTCTATTGCCTTTGAAACTCCGTATTTTCACTATAATATAATTAAAGGGAGTTGGCCAAGGATGTGCAGCTATGTAGCACGGACATCTGTATCCTTATTGTCCCTATCTGGATAACGGTGCTCTATACTTGTCAAGTTAATTCAATTTCTCCCAACGTTTAACTACATTGTGTAAATATATGTGACACTTATTTGATATTACTAAGAATGTATTGGACACCTCAATTGATAGGATACAACCTTTCTTTAAGTCTAGTTTAGTTGCAAGGAAAATAGGAGTGTTTGAGTCTTAAATTTACACTCACCCAACACCCTTTCAATCGATCTGTTCCTCTTATACAAGCTTCTGAGGCTTAAGAAACGTCGTGGGTGGGAATTATGGTTGTTCAACTGTATAAAAACCTCAAAGGCAAAAGTAACAAGGAAACTCCTGCTGTAGCTAGATTATGGTAATGAATAAGGTGGAAAGTTATTTTTTTGATAACGTGGAAATCCCCCAAAGCCGGACCCATTTGGCCCAACCCTGAAGTACAAACCACGATTCATTGGACTGACCCCACAACCCATGGAGCAGAGAAGTCAAGAACTCGCCCAGCAGCAGGAAAATCCATCCCATACCCTTGAGACTCGAACTTGGTACGTCGAGCTCCAAGGAGGATGTCCCTTCTAACCACTAAGCTATCGCCCTTGGGGGAAAGGTGGAAAGTTCTTATCATACTTGTTTAGCTTAAAATGCTCAATTTACTTGTAGTCATGGACAAAGCAAGCATGACTTCATTTGTGGATTAGGGGGAGGGTTTTGACTATTGGGGCTCTGTAATGGGTCTGTTGACATGCTTGGCAAATGATTTTGAACAAGAATACATTAATGACCAATGACAGATGCCCATATGTGAAATATGAAACTATAAGCAATATGCAGCAACATCTCTTCCGCACTGTTGTCTATATAGTGATGGGGAGATGGTACATGTTCTTATCCAGAATTGAAAGAAAATTTGGCTACTTCATCTCACTTGTGTTTCTTTTCCCGCTATAATGTTCATGATTTCAATGTCTTGGTGTGGGATAAAACCTTTAGTTAAATGCTAGCCTAGCCAATTCTTTGCCTTTTATTTTGTTCTTTCTTCTCTCTCTAAAGAAATGTTTTTGGGAGTTGCTTCATTGTTCATTCATGTAAAAAAAAGTATACCATGATCTTTGATAAGCATAGGTAGAACTTTTGTCTGACTTTTAAAAGCATCTTTTTGATTCTTTTGCTTTGACAACTTTATTTCATCGAAGGTTCTTTGCTTTTAGGGTGAAGAGGCCACTTCAAGATTTTATGCCAAGCAGTACCAAATCATTAGCATGCTTCAAGATGAATGAATTTAACATTTGTAACCTTTTGTCGATAAAGTAGAATTGTTCTTGCAATACGTTTTTTGGTTTCAGGAAAGATTTTAGAGTTAAGGTCACTTGTAATGTATAACTCTGTTTCCCAGCAGGTGTTGGTTCTGTTTCCAAAACAAAAGGGATGCTTGTTACTCAACCACCCGACATGTAATGGCACTTTGGAGTGGCTAAACTATCTCTTAAAGTATGAGAAGCAAACAGGCAACTGGAATTGGGTATCTTTTTAGATTTCCAGATGACACAAGATGTAAATACGTTCATATTGTCTTAAATGTAAGCGCTAGACCTTAACAATCTTTACTTGTTAATGCCCCAAATCCGTGGCTTTAAATGCACTACCCCTAAACTTTGCTCGCATTACTGGCATAGAAGCGCTCGTCGTTGTACGTAGTTGCACTTGTATGTTTTCTAGTCTGTTCTATTCTAAATACCAGCAATTTTCTTTCTTTGGTAAGCAAAAGATCTAAACCGCCGCGAAATCCACAAACAAACATGTCTAGAGACATTTTACGAAGATTCAAAATGATGATTGCTCTCCTCTATTGAATCACTTGTTTGTGCTACTATCTATCTATTGCTACTAGTCCTTTCCGACATATCAAGTAACAAGAGAACTTACACAGAACGTGCAGGATTTTAGCCAGGGTTTTCAGAACATTTCTTTCTGGGTGGGTATGTTAACCAAGAATCTCGGCAAAATAAAATGGTAAGGGGAAGAAATGTTATGATTTTTTTTTTTTCTAAAAGAAAATGTTATGAATTTGGATTAACTGAAACTCGAACTGCTCAACCAACAAGTTTTGGTGAGTAAATTTGGATATTCATATTCTTTAATTCTAATATATGGAATATACGAATATCAGCCCATTAATTCAAAATAAATTGAGAGAATATTGTCACATGAATATTTGCTGCTTTATTTATTACCTTACTATTAGTATTTCATATTTAACCCATTGGTTGATATGTACAGATTCTATCGGCAATCCACTGTAACTTCGGCTAACTTCAGAAGAAACACACTAACCCAGGCTTCACGCTACAAATTTCAAACTGTAACCCCATTTGGCTCAAACTGTAACCCCATTTGGCGCTTCATCCCCCTTTATCACTAACCATGCTCCAAGTAGTTTACTCGTTCGGAGTGGTTCCTATTCAACGTCCCAAAGTAACATGACCCCAGAGAATCTTCTCCACCATCCTCTCACCACACAGAAATGCACCCTGGGGTGCCCCGTCCTCGACCGCTGCCTCGGCGGCGGCATCCCCTGCAACTCAATTACCGAGCTTTTTGCCGAGAGCGGATGCGGCAAGACACAGCTCTGCCTCCAGTTGGCTCTCTCCGCTCAGCTCCCGCACTCCCTCGGTGGCCTCTCCGCCTCCTCTCTCTATATCCACACCGAGTTCCCGTTCCCCTCTCGCCGCATCCACCAACTCTCCCACGCCTTTCGTTCTTCGCACCCTTCACTTTTCGAAAGTGACCCCTCTGATGATATTTATGTTCAGGGAGTGCATTCTGCGGACCAACTGCTCGATCTAATGCATAAGATAGAGTCTTTTCTTGGCGACTCGAAAGCCCAGTTGCCGGTTAGGCTTATCGTCATTGATTCGATAGCTGCGCTGTTTCGGTCCGAGTTTGAGAACACCCCGATTGAGCTTAAGAGGAGATCCTCACTGTTTTTCAAGATCTCCGGGAAATTGAAGTCATTGGCGAAGAAGTTCGGTTTGGCTGTTGTGGTAACGAACCAGGTGGTTGATTTGGTGGAGCCTGAGGGGACAAATGGGCTGAGGGTTGGGAATTTGGCTCGTCTGTGTTCGTCGGGAAGACGGGTTTGTCCTGCTTTGGGACTAGCGTGGGCGAATTGCGTGAACTCAAGGTTGTTCTTGTCGAGATATGAAGAGATTGAGAAGGAAGAGAACGGCTTGGCAGATGGGAATGTTCTCTGCACACAAACAAGGCGGCGACTTCACATTGTTTTCGCGCCTCATTTGCCTGACTCTTCTTGTGAGTTTGTCATCACAAGAGAAGGGGTCTTGGGCGTTGAAAGATAGCAAATTGCTTAAAAGAGGAATGACTTTACGTCTCAGTAGACATGTTTTTATAGCTTATTTGTCTGTCACATCTTACTTGGGGGAGTTAGGAATAGAGGAACAGCATGAGGGGCATGTAGTTTTCACTTCCCCATAAGTTTTCAATGCTCCATTTGTGTGTTTGCTAGGAGTTCCTTTAGAATGATTCAAGCAGAGGTGGTGATTTTGTTGGGAATATGTAATCAATTGTAAATTTGTAAAATCATGTGAATGTTGCTGTTGGTGAAGAATTATTCTTGGATTACTCAAACAATTACTTTATTTTTTCTGTGATATATTTCTTTTATCTTAAACGGTGGTTGACCTTAGAGATTAAACAAGGATTACCAGATGAAATAAGTCTAGCGTAATTCAGCCTCTAGTATGGACATGAAAGCTGCTTAAATTGTACAGCCTACGTCCTTTCTTTCAGGGATACACTATGTTAGTGCACCGCTTGTCTAAATTCTATCACATCAACCAAATCTTGATTCTTTCTCAACGGGATGCCCGTGCATGGCTGGCTGATTTATTGAGGTGTTATTGAAGTGTTAAGGAGGCGGAGTTATAGAGGAGAAATATTTATTTTTTTAAGAATATTTTGGATGCAAAAAAAAAATTACAACTAGACATCTAAAATTTCAAAAAATTCAATACATTTTCACACAATTTTGAAAAATATATCATCAAATCATTCTGCAAGTTCATCACCAAAAAATTATACAGAAAATAATATAAATGTTTACTCTAGATTGAAATTAACAACTAAAGGAGGAAAAAAATTGAGATCGAAAGAAATTAAAAAGAAAGAATGAACTTATATAAATAGAAACAAAGTCAAAATAAAAGAAAGAAAAAAGCTAAGTTAAAGTCGTCATAAAGCCGCAAAAAAAACTTAGTGAGTTAAGTGACTTTTTTATGTTAATTTTTTCAAAGGTAGGGCAAAATCAATAGGTTTTTTTTTTTATTTTAAAAAAGTGAAATTGATAGAAATAAATAATAAAATAAAAACAAAAACCTCTATTTGGGTCATAAAATAAATTGTATCTCTTGATGAAATTTTAATTCCATTAAATTTTTTGTTATTTTAAAAGATACTTTAATTCATTTATTATTTATTGTCATTTTAAAGGGTATGATTTTTAAAGTATTAAATTTGTCTAATTCATTTTGAGTGATAAATAGTATTTTTGGCCTTACAAAAGAGATTTTTTTCAAAATATTTGGAGGGAAATGATATTTGAAGGTGTAAAATTGAGTTAAGATACTATTTTTTCCCTTAAAAATGTTTTAAAGGATATATATATATATATAATTTTTTTTTGTGGGGGGTGGGGGGGGGGTCCAAATCCGCCCCTGCCCCGTGCAATCTCACCTCGTGATACATAAGTGCCATTGAAAAGAGCCACCGAGAAAGCCCATAAAAATAAATATCTATATAAATTAGAATGATATATAAAGATCACAAGTATAGTTTGTGGTTTCAAACAAACGGAAATATTCAAGCCTATTGTTTTAATTTTCAGAATGGAAAATGTCCTTTATTTAATTTAGGCCAGCTGCACCTAGTTGGTAAGTCGTGTAGACCAGCAGATTGTCTTATATGGCCGGTCTCTTACCGGCCCATAACCACCCTTTCGCCATTACTTTTAGAAAGTCAAAGACCAACAGATAACAGATTGACTGTTAAAGGACGTTGATGTTAGGCTAGCCCATGATAGACCTTGGTGTCTTTAACCGGCCCATAACTACTTTTCGCCGTCGCATCCTGTGTTCTCGCTACCAATCCTAGCTGTGTGAGCGAGTCCCCGACGGACCGCCTCCTCTGTCCTCTTCTGTCTCTCTCTCTATCTTCTTCCCATTTCCCAACTGCAGCGAACTGAAATTGAAAAGATTCGGTAGCTGCAGTAACAGAATTTCTAGCTGCCGTTAACTAGAGCATCAGAATCTCCTTACTCTCAAAAATATTCTCCCAAATCATCTCACCAATCTAATTTCCTTCAGAAGCCCCCAATTCATTTTCCCAGATCCAAATCCCAACCTTCGAAAGAGGATAACTCAAGCTGGCATAAGTAGAACAATCTGATCTTGGATCCGACTCGGGCTTTGGGTTTTGAGTTCTTTCTTCACAATGTCCTGCTTAGCCCTCTCTCTCCAACCCGCCAACGGATCCGACATCCTTCTCCAGACCCGCGAGTGGTTCCCACCCGCCCGTGCCCTCGTCGCGCTCTCCGCCTTCCGCCAAACCCGCTTCGCCTTCGCCGCGTCCAAACACAATAATAATCTGTCCGCTGCGTCGTTCTCCGACGCCGATGCCGACTCCATCGCCTCGCTCGGAGACGATCCTCTCGCCGCGTCGAGCGGCCAGGTCATCGTCGGTATTGAGAGCCGCTACCGTGTGGTGTACCGGCTGGTGAACTCCATATATGTCCTCGGAATCACTACCGCGGACGACAACTCCGCTGTCAACGTGTTCGAGTGCATCCACATCGTGAACCAGGCTGTCAGCGTTGTCGTCACGGCATGCCGTGGTGTCGACGTAACCCCCGAGAAGCTAGGGCGCAAGTACGCGGAGATTTACATGGCCCTCGACATCGTCCTCCGCGGCGTCAGCAGCATCCGCCTCGCCGCGATGCTTGGCTCCATGCACGCCGACGGTATCGCCAAGATGGTACATTCTGCTCTCGACAGCGAGAGCAAGATCCGCGGCGCCGATAATTGGACCAGTTTGGAGGGACATTCAGTCGAACATGACGCAGGCATCGAGGCATTTTCGAACGCACGTTTCGAGATTCCACCAGAGACGCTGGCGGCGGGAGACGAAATTGCAGCGACCCTCGCTCCCGTTACTCAGGGTGTAGGCGAGCAGCAGCCAGAGCAGCAGGAGGAAACGCAAGCGGAGAAAGACCCGTTCGCAGCGAGCGATGCAATTGACAAGCCGCAAGAGCTTGTGAGTGGGTTTAAGAAGAACAAGGACCCGTCCGCAACGGATTTGACTTTGGCATTGGCGGGGCTCGAGGTTACAACGTTGCCTCCCGCCGAGGCGACCCAATCGACTTATATCGGGGTCGAGGGATTCGAAGGAGACTACGGTGGAGTAGCGTATAGCAATGAGAAGGCTGCCACTTTGGATGATTCATTTCAAGGATTTAATGCGTCTTTTGGCGGCGGGTTGGATGCCTCGGAGTTTTTGGATCCTAAAAATGTTCCGAAACCTCAAGGGCTTGGGGGGCTTGAATTGTTACAGACGGGGAGCGACGCACCAGCTGCAGCTCCTGCTGCTAGTCTCGGAGCAGATACTCCGCTTGAGGATCTGGTGAAGAAAATGGAACAGAAGGGTCCGGAGGTCTACATTGCGGAAGAGATTAGTGTGGAGTTTAGAGAATCATTGCTTGCCAGGGTAGGATTGATGGGTGTGGTTTATTTGAAAACATTGCCAGCCAAAGTGTCTGGTGATAGGGAAACCGAGTTTTCATTCCAGGTTGACAGTACAAGTGCTGTCAAGAGATTTGTTATGCAGAGTGATCGTGTTAGTAGTCTCGGCAATGGGATGTTTCATGTTAGGACCGCATCCTCTGACGAGCCTCTACCAATTATCAAGTATAGTTTGTTGCCCAGGTTGACACCAGTGCCTTTGAGGGTTCGTCTGGTAAAGCGTCATACTGGGACTTTACTATCTGTGATGATACAGTATGTCTCAAACCCTGATCTACCGGTACCCTTGAATGATGTAACATTTGTTTTGAAACTGCCGGTTGACCCTACATTGTTGAAGGTGTCTCCAAAAGCTATGCTGAATAGGTCTGAGAGAGAATTGAAATGGCATGTCCCTGAGATTCCAGTCAACGGTTCTCCTGGTCGGTTGAGGGTGAGGATGCCTGTTGACTCTATCGAGGAAGATGAAGAGATTGAGGTTGTGTGCTATGTGAAGTTTTCTGCTCAAGGAGCTAGATCATTGTCTGGGATTTGCCTACGGCCTGCCTCTGAGGGTAAGATTGACTTCTATGAGGTTAGTCACAGGTTTGAGAGTGGTTCGTATATGTGCAATTGAGCTATTAGCGAAATGGCTGATTGGTTTAATATTCTTATGCGTCTCTTAGTTTTCTGTATTTCTTTTGTTCAAGGGAGTGTATGGTTTGGATATGTGTATCATTCTTTGACATCAAGCTTGTAACTTAGGTTCAGAGCTATGAAATATCGGTTTGTTTTGATGTTGTTAGTGATTGATCTTTGCCAAGGGATAGGACACCTTGCTCATCACACGTGTGTAGTTGATTTGCCTTTCCCCAGTTCTAATTGCAATTCATAATTTCAATATCATCTTGTTTCTTCTTAAATCTCAATATAGTAGGCTGTTAAGTTCTCAAAAGCTCTAATACAAATCTGATGTAAGACAGCAGGCTCCAAACCAGTCTGAGAAATTAGAATTTTGAAGGGTTTTAAAGAGGTGGAAATAATAAGCAATATTGGAAAAGCTTTTGAACATGAACTCTAGTGAATGAATCCAAGTTACTGGGGCCTTGATATCGAAAGATGGTGAAGAGATGTGGAACAACATTCTCAGAAACTTCATCTTCCTGTGCAATGAGAAGATTAGTCTAACTTGAATTATGATTTACAAATGGTCTCGAATGGATGGGGAGGAAACAATATAGGGATGAGATAGATTTTGGGGGAAAAGAGAATCTTCGAGGAGCAATGCCTTCTATTTTTTACACTTAGATTTGAGTATAATTTGTGCGCTCTCTGTATGTGTGAAGCACAAATCTCGGCAGGCGTGCAGTTTGGTCACATCCCTGCCTGCTATTCCATGCATCCAAATCCAATCGTTGAATTAGGTGACAAGCCTTTACCCCAAAGTGGATGGTAAAGTTGTTTAGATATAAAAAAAAAAAATTTATAGACTCGAAATCTTCTTGGCCTTTCAAATACAAGTTCTGTAATACTTGACCTTTGTATCCAAAGAGAAGTATAGTCACTTCTGATAAAATGGGTTTAGGAAAGACCATTTGGAATTATGCAGCCGAAGAAGGGGAGATGATCCATTTTGTTTTGACATGCTAAACCTGATCTATGTGACTTTATTGGGCTTTCATTTGTGTTTGGACGTGCCAGCATGCGTTTATGTGCACTGGTTCGAGCAGAAGAATATACATGCTAGCAACTAGGGTTGCGTGACAAACATTTTTCTCCAGCACCCTGGCTTAAATGGGGATGTTGAATGGAAGAACACATTCCTTGTGAGGATCCCTAAGAACGATGAACAATGGAAATGCTCCTTCTGGATGCCAAGAAGTGAGTGAGTCTTAATGGCGATGGTTTAAGTTATGCCATTTAGATATTCGAGACTATTGGGTTCGATTGTGAGCTTTTAAAGGCAAGATTGTGGTCTGAAATACAATGTTTTGTGTTATCGTTCACTATGTGCAGTGCTGGGAAATGCTTACTGAGATATATGTTGGGAGTAGGATGCAAGTGTACTGCGTTTTTCTTCTCTTTTGGATAGAAAAATCGGACAAGTAAACTCGTTGATTTTTTAGATTGATGGGAGAATCCAGTTTGGGTTGTTGCAAACTTTTTTTTTTTGAGAACGTGGAAATTCTCCAAAGCCGGACCCGTTTGACCCAACCTTGAAGTACAAACCACGGTCCACTGGACTGACCCCACAACCCAGATAGCAGATAAATCAAGAACTCGCCCAGCAGCAGGAAAATTCATCCCACCCTTGAAACTCAAACTTGGTACGTCGAGCTCCATGGAGGATGTCTCTCCTAACCACGGGTAGTTTGGGTTGTTGCAAACTTGGAAACTGAGAACTTGGGTACGCTTAATTCGTTCGTGAATTTTTATTAAGCTATGGCATTTAGAAAATGTGGCTGACATAGGAGTCTTGATTCTGGCCTTGCCGATTTGTCTATGAAGATTGGTTTGATAGATATTACTAGCTCTCGGCTGCTACTTTCGCAGCATTGTTCACCGCAAATATCATTCTTTCCATTCATTTAGCAGCAATCATATAGTAAATTAGTGGATAATTTTTTTTTATATATTTTTTTGGGTATAAAATTTTTAGTGGAGAATTGTTAAACAGAAAAAACATCCAATCCATGCGGAAATTGCGGCATCCATATCAGTGAATGTTACATGTATTTGGAATTGGAATTGGGGCTCTAACCCTCCGTTCTTTGCGCCAAAATGATCATTATATATTGCCAGTATTATCATTGTGTACAGCATGATGTTCGATATTAAATTCAGACGGACGCCATTAATCTTTTGCTTCGTACGTCATGAAGTTTTGGTTTCACATGGGAGTGAGACCAACTTCTAATCAAAACAGGCCCAAAACTAACAGAGTCAGGCATTTTAAAAGAGCAAACGATAGAAATTTGTTTTGTGTTTTTTTTGTTTGCCTTTAGTAATGGACATTTTATATGTGCACGAATATGAAATAGCAGGTGTTTGATAGTTACATATAACAAAAACACTTGGGTGCTTCCGAAAGAACCGATCTGCACTCAGTAAAGTCTCGGACAAAAAGAGCGATAGCTCACCTCATCATAGTTGAAATTGAATGCAGTTTTGGAAAGAAGTAGCCCGCACTTTGCTTATCTGCTACGAGAGATCAATAAATAATCACATTGATCGCATGGCCTTCCGATAATTTCCAATGAATCATCAACACTCACTTCCAAGAACCAAAAACCAAAAGGGACCAATCGAGGTTGCAAATGTTCATTTTGCAACTTCAAGAAATAAAGCAAATATGTTGCAATTTTCGTCCAAATTAAAATTTGATTTTGATGGAGAAGACCTAATGGAGCAAACTTGGAACTAATTAATGGAGATCATATCTTAGGATGTATATGGGTAATTTTTCATATTGAAGTTCCACCTATATGTATTATACTTAAATTTATAATTTATCATATAATAACAAATTTATTTTTTCCTTTTGTTATCGTATGATAAACCGCTGGTAAACTACGTTAAATATGATGACGATTCAAACAATCTCAAAGGCCTAATTTGATAATATTTTCTTAGTAAAACTTCATTTCACAGTGTCATCTTCAGCAGAAAAGAAAAAGGATCTAAATGAAATTAAGAGGCGTTTGGTTGCCAAAATTTTGGAGAATATTTTCAAAATTTAGATATTGAGATTTATTGGAGTTTATGAAAAATTTGGAGTGTGTCTGTTTTGTTCGAAATTTTCATATCTCAGAATATTGGGTAAACAAACGCCACCTAAAAAATAAAAAGTCACGAAGTAAATATATAACAAGAAAAAACTCTTTTCATTTAATTGAGAAAATATATGGAGATAACAGCGTACGAATTTTAATTTTACAAAAGTATATTGGGTAACAAACAAAAATATATAGGAGGAAGGATTACAAAATAAATAACCAGGAGTATGATTTAATGCCACTGTCGGGAGACTCGTGATTTTCATCTGCTTCTGTATTCACCACCTAACGATCAAATACACCATCACTCTCAATAACTGAGAGGGCAATATCATCGACTATGGTCCGGCACTGTATACTAACCTTCCTTCTACGTAAAGCATAATTATAGTATTTCTAATTTACCATAACACCCCTACTATGCACTTACGTTCCGTGCGACTGGCAAACCAAAAGGCTGGAGCCAACAAGGGCAAACATGTCACAAGAATCACGCATGCTGAAAGCAGACCGACGCCGTTACCGCCACGCTAGCATGGTCCTTGCAGCTCAATGCTCTGAGCAGCCTCCAAGACCCCTTTCCGTGTACATCGAGCGGTGGAGGAAACAGAGTCGACTGAGGATTTCGCCGAAACTGCCGGTTTTTTATATCACTAAGCTCCATCTCAGGCGGAAACTTCACCATTCCAAACATCAATAGGTACCACCGAGGCTTCGCCGCCTTTTTATGGCCCATGTCTGACTTTCCCGCGCTCTTTCCCGATGAATTTCGCTCTATTTCGGGTACCGGTGAGGCCATAGACTTTGAACTCCGGTGGAGTTTCCTATAATCCAAAGAGCGGCTGTTCCTCATCATGAGCCTAGCAGTGTCTGTACTACTGTCGGATCGAGTTATATATATGGGGCTTTCCAGCTTGGAGAATGAATCGCATCGTCTGCCCAAATGGGTCTGTATTTTTCTGTTTTCTTCTGTGGTTGATGCTTTGTGGGTTCGATGGATGGGAGAAGATTGGTCTTTGAAGGGTATGAGTTTTCCGCAGAAGATGATCTCGTCGGCCGGACACATCTCGGTCCTGAGGTCGCTGAAGAACTCGAAGTAGTCGGGGGACTCTGATGATCGCAGAGTGTAGCTGGACAACTCTTTGGATTTGTTGTTGTTGTTGTTGTCGCCATTGTCCTTGGGGTTGAGTGGAAGGTCGCAGAGCGAGAGCGCCTCCTCCTCCTCCTCTTCTTCTTCTTCTTCTTCTGGGTTTTGTAGCTGAGAACTCTTAGGATGATCTCTCATATTTGAGGGGAGGGAGGGTTTAGATGGAAACGTAGAAGAATGTTTTCGAGTGCCTTGTAGATGCGGAAGAGATCAGATGGAATGTATAAATAAAGCAAAGAGAGAGAGAGAGATCAGAGGGAAATGTGGAATGTGTATTGAGACTGAAAGAAAAGAAAAGAAAAGAAAAAGGAACGTGTATTGGGAATTTGGGACGTATTGGTTATTTTCATTAGTAGTTTTTAGCTTTTGTCTTTTTTTTTTTAAATTCCGTTCCTGATTAAGTTTTTTCCTTGTCCAATGTCCATGGCTTCTAGAAGAGACAAAAGATCAAGACGAGAGACGGAGAGGAAGACATCTAGAAACATCAACACAAACAAAATAGAATATCACGCAATCAAGGAGAAGCAAAAAAACTTAGAAAAAAGAGAGAATAAAAAAGCCATGTGATAAGAACTCTGGGCAGACCTGGTCAATTGACAGGCGGGTTTCCTTTTCTTTTTTTTCTTTTTTTTTTTCTAAATGGCAGGCGGGTTTCCAATTGTTAATAACTTTGTGTACTTGACGTCACTCGCTAAACAAAAAAGATTTGCCCCTGGCTCGGCAACTCATGTACGTAGACTATCGCTATTGCATCATATTGATATGGGTATTTTTTTAGCTGTATGTAAGATACCAATTAGAATTTGTTCTATAATTTTTGTAATAAAAAATAAGTTAACTAGTAGACTTTTGTTGGCGTACTCGATTTATTTAATTGCTCTTGCATCATCTTCAATGCAAATTGCATGAGCTGATGCATGTAGCTCTTGGTGCAATGCTCATGAGACGAAAATGCACCCCGGTAGCTTAGCTTCCAAGTTGCAAGCTGCTAGCTATTAATGCATGATGAAATTTTCACTTCGGTTTGCACTCGAACTTCTGGTCCTTTAAAGATTTACTGATTCCCATTTCGAAATCCTGGAGCATTGAACAAATGGAATATGATAAAATTGAAATCAACGCTTTTTAATTTAGACTAGGAATGACACTAACTTATATAAAGTTTATTTTGGTTAGATAATAGATGTGTAAAAGTTGGTGTTCGTCCTCGTTAGGTCGAATTGTGGATGGTAAACTCGTTATCAGCTTCGTGTCGAGGCTAAATAAGGTCACTCCAATGTCCTTGGTTTGGTCAAAAGGTAATCTCTTTGGCAGTTCAGTGAACAATTGAAATCAACGCCTACGTTTAAAATGTAAAAGGCAAGCAGGAACGTGGAAAATCTTGCAGGTTTCGGGAGGAATTAGCTAGGATACATTTAATGCAGGTCCGTAATGTCAAAGGGACGACATGCATCCATAAGCTATTAAATGTCAGGATCGAACTCTATTTCTTTGCTCTGATTTTCCTGTTCTCCTTCATGACTTTTACCTGTATCACATCTTCTACTCCGTTGCAGTTGGAAATTACCATTATCCCATCTTGATTAGCATTCATATGTCAACGTCTATGAAGCCAGATTCCCACCAGATGACTGGAGGAATAGATTATTCAGCCACGAGGACGAAGAGAAGAGGAAAGAAAGTTTTCTACATCCATATTAATTAGCATTTGATCCCACAAGGAACCCAAAATGCTTAATTAAGGTTCTCATCCTTATATAACTTTACTAATTTGTTTATCAACCAGACTCTGCATGCCTTTTTCTATATTATCCATTAGACTATGATCTTTAACTTTACTTTCTTAATGACAACTCTCATGCCTTGGGAATCCTAGATATATATAATGATAAGACTTATAAGAAAAGGACGAACATTAATTTTCTTTTATAGCTAGGTGGAAATAATAATTAAGAGGGGTTTGATGTTAGTGGCTTTTACAAAATTTTAACGTTCACGCGGATGCCTAAAGACTTTGTAACGCTTCCCAAGTTTAACCAAATGATTGGAATTCAGCCCAAAATTCCTCACCCTAGTCTCTCGATCGATCCTGGAAGCTTCGCACAAGCGTTAATGTTATGGTCTGTTTCGAGCCCACTTCGCGGCTGAAAGATACGTAGCCGGCCATGGCAACGTAGGGCACATGAGCTCAGAGAGATATATATTCTACGGTTGAGCTCAGTCAAAATATCTGGCTACAGTTTCATCATTCACCTATTGGCTACATGCACGGCTACGTGTACTCGCGGTGAGCACAGGATGCATTATGCGCATGCATTCCAGGATTATACGCGTCAGATGATTCACGACTGAAAAGTTTCCAACCTACTACGGCATCAATGATAACACTGAAGCACGCACGCGATGATTCCACTGCGTGTAATAGTCTCTTGCTATGACTCTTCTACCAATGCCTTCTTAATTGATGTTTACTCTTCTTATTCATATGCAACTTCATTCATTTGAAAACATTTACGTCGTCTCGTCTGACTTCTCATGTATATATAGCTTCCGTAGTCGGTTTGTATTTGTGTTCTTATAATTAGCATGTTGGAAAATAAATAATACATGCGAAAATATTTATTTCATTATCTTTTTTTTCTCTTCTTTTGTTTTTCAATTTTTATCTATTCTTTTACGACTAGAAAAACAGACGTTTGATAAAAGCAGAATCAAAAGAAGAAGAAGAATGATGGACCACGAGCGCACGGGCCACCGCTACCAAGCTTCTAAACAACGCTGACCTTTTTATTTTTTGGGCTTCTTAAATGGGCGTTTCAGAAAGCTCTTTAATGGGCTTTTCGGAGTTTTTTTTTTCCTGTTTTTATCTGAACTCGTAATCGTAAAGGTAACCCGATCCATTCTATTCCATCCAAATCCCCGGATCTAAAACGGTCGTTAGACTCTGAGCGACTACTCGCCTCCTCAAATCCCAGCTAATCATTCTGTAGATTTATCCAATATCTCGTACCTCTGCGCATACTTCAAATCCCATTGTTCAATGGCCAATCCCTCTGAAGGTGTTTTGTGCAAAGGACCCATCACTCACGTCATCTTCGACATGGACGGTCTCCTTCTCGGTAATTCTATCAGAGTCTTCCACTTCGCCACTTTCTTTCCTATTTAGTTGTATACATTCCCCCCCCCCCCCCCCCCTGTTGCGGTTGAGTTCATTTTCAGATCGCATGTAATTTAGCTAAAGTTGAATTTCTGTAAATAATCTTATCGGAGAAGGGTACCCAGTTAGTAGTGCTATCTCAACTCAATTTCTCATTTTTACCTGATACTCCAAATGACTGGAATTTCGTGCAGGATAGAATCTGCCTGGTTGTAAATGTCTTCTCCTAAATCTTTTCTTAGTTATGAGCACTGTTTACTGATTATAATCTTGTGTCTAGTTGTGACACTGTGGGTCTTACTTGGAGTTGCTTAAATGCTTGTTAACGTTGTGGATAATCTGGAATTTTGGTCCTTGCTCAGAAGTTTTCTTGTTCCGAGAAAAGTAAGTAATCTTCCATATAACAACTCAAACTTATAACATGTCGAGGTTTTCCATAATAATTCATCAAATCAGCAACTGGATATTTGTTTATAACATCATCTTTAACGATTAGCAACAGAGACGCTGTGTAGTTTTTTGCAAGAAACTTTTGAACCATTGGAGGCTTTGCTGAGAGTCCAGCCAAAGTCAGGCAAATACTTTTGTAGAGCAGTCCTACCTTTCAATGTGGCCCAGATAGGGTGAACTATTATAGGGCCAACTTTGTGCTGGTATTTGGGCATTTTAGCAATATGTGTGAATCTACCACTCATTCCAAAAGCTTAAACTGATGGGAAGAAGAAAAATTTATTATTTGAATTATATTATCTAACACTCACTCATGTGTGGACCAGACTCTCCTTTAATTGGAAGGTCTAACATGTGCAATATTTGATTCAAATTGAGGTAGAGTGCGGAGTCAGGTCTCAAACGTAGAGTCTTGGCTCTGATACCATGTGAATCTACCATTCATCCCAAAAGCTTAAACTGATAGGAAGAGGAAGATTTTATTATTTGAATTATATTCTCTTACAATGTGGATTCACATTTTGTAGTGGTTGCTGTTGTTTTGCACAATGAGAATAAAAATGATTGGTTGTGGACTAATCATTAATGTCAACGTTCCGGGGAAAGAGCTAAATTTGTACAAATATTGCTGCAGACACTGAGAAGTATTATACTGAAGTCCAGGAAATTATACTTGCTAGGTATAATAAAACTTTTGACTGGTCCCTGAAGGCAAAGATGATGGGAAAGAAAGCAATAGAAGCTGCTCGGGTCTTTGTTGAAGAGACCGGACTCGGTGATTCTCTCAGTGCTGAGGACTTTCTTGTTGAAAGAGAGGCCATGCTGCAGAAGTTGTTTCCAAACAGTGAGCTCATGCCAGGTATTATGCATTAGAGCTTAACATCCTTCAAATAATTGGGGACGTGTTTTTGTGGAGTCTCCCCCTTTACTTGAATGTTTTTCTCTATTATTTTCTGGATGTAAGATTGTTGATCTATAGATTAGGATCGTTTCTTTCTTCTTCTTATGAATATTGCACTGTAGCAATCTGCACTGCAAATATTACCATTTTTGCGCTTGTAATTTGAGTAGGATGTTCTCTCTGGGGCCTCCTAAGATGTGATTCTTTTAAGTAACATTGACCAGTTAATAATACTGACTACACATCATACGTGATAGAGAAATTTGGTTAGTTTGCTTGAGTTTGTTGTATTGGCTAGCATATTTGAACCACCTTCTATGTAAATTTAATAATACCAGCTAAAACAGGCCTAGCTAGCCCTGAATGTGTCATCTGTTTTTCAGGTTTAATTCTATTCCTGGTGTAATTTTCATTTGATTTTCCTCGAAAATTACTTATAACCAGTTCCTAATAATATTAATTCGTTCTTTTTCACATGTCTATAGGGGCTAGCCGCTTGATCAGACATCTTCATGCAAAAGGGATACCAATTTGCTTGGCAACAGGGTATTGTGTATTCATCTTTCCTCAAATTCACTTGTTTCCGTTGCTAATCTTTTTTATCTTAGAAAAGAGATTGGGACCAGTTGGTATTCCAATAGATTTACACTATTTTAAGAATGACAACAATACACGGAATCTTAGAAGCATAATTCATGTGAAGATGTGCCTTACAGTTCTCACAGGCGGCATTTCGAATTGAAAACACAAAGACATGGCGAACTTTTTTCGTTGATGCATCATGTTGTTCTTGGTGATGATCCAGAAGTTAAACAAGGCAAGCCATCACCTGATATATTCCTTGCTGCTGCCAAGAGATTTGAGGTAACCGTCTTTTGAACAGTCTTTTCTGACTTTGGTTGTCTGCAGTACTTTCTGCGGAAAATTTTGGTTTCTTCTGTTTGTTGCTTTCTCTCATTGGAATTACGAATCTTTTACTTAAGAATGACACACCCAAGGCTCATGAACGGTTGTGGGTCCACAGGGTTACCCTGTAGATCCACAAAAAATTCTTGTGTTTGAAGATGCGCCATCTGGAGTTCATGCAGCGAAGAATGCTGGGATGTAAGTGTGCTAATTAATTAATATACTTCTTTTTGTTTGGGAGGATTATCAATAGCTATTGTAGATAATGCATTTTTCCATTAAAGAAGAGGAGCATCTTTAAATATAATTTCTGTTTTAAATTAATAGAAATTAGTATTATGATGAAAATAATTGCTTTATATTCTGAGCATAGCTTGGAAACTGAACATAGATAGGAAAATACTTTATATTCTATATATATTCTTCTTTCTTTTGCATTATGGCTTGATTATTACGTTTAGAGATATTTCTCCAAGAAATCTTGCATATCGTATGCCTCTCAATGACTGCTGAAACCTGTAAACGTCAAAAGCAGTCGAGCACATTCCTATGTTAATTTAACATTTATTAACCATTGCTGCCTTAATTGTTCTAAGTGTATCACCCTACCCACTAAGAAAATATTTATGGTTGCTTGTCTTATGTTGTAGTTGTTTAGATGTCTGTTGCCCCATGTCGCCTTAACTGTTCACCTGCAAGACAAAACTTTATGACAGACATATACTTTTTAAAAGGGGTTAAATACAACTTTCACCTCTGACGTTCAACACTGGTTTTATTTCAACTTCATAGTTTCTTGTTGTTCATGTTTGGTAAGGTTATCTTCATAATTTTCTATGTACAGGTTTGTGGTTATGGTTCCAGATCCAAGGTTGGATAGCTCTTTTCATGACGCTGCGGACCAGATTTTGAGCTCACTACTGGATTTCAACCCAAATGATTGGGGTTTGCCACCATTTGAAGTAACTGCAAGCTAAACTTGAATCTCCATCCCCCCCTTCTTGGATTTTTTATGGAAAGAGAGGAAGAAATGCAATTATCACCATACTTAAGAAGTTGAGGCGCATATTGGTTCAATTTTACGAGTATGTCAATCTTACATTGTACTTGTACAACCACTTTTTGAATCCACTGCTGTTCGCACAAGTCTGGCGACTCGTGCAGTTCGATCATTATCGGCCTGAAGTGTTAGATGACTCTTTGTTTACGTTCTATACTTTTAGTTTAATAAAATAATTATAAAATAATCTTTTCCTATCAAAGTATTATTATTTATTATAAAAAAATATAAAAAATTCATTCAAATAATTTTTTTCTTGATTTTTTTATTAATTATTATAAATTAAAATTTTGTGTTATAATACCTAAATTGTCAAACTAGTTAACATTAGACTATCTTTAATTAAATATTCTTAGTTATATCGTTTCAGCATTTATCTGTGTTAAAATATGGTAGATGCTACAATAATAAACATTTAATTGACATGAGTAATAAATGTTAAATGACAAATCTGAACCATCTAACCTGAAAGTAACAGTTGAGATTCAAGATTAATTATAGCATGAAAAATTAAGAAGATCTATATATAGACATGATTAACTAAACATTAATATCGTAGAGACTAATGAAAGATATTCAATAATCAGAAATTCCCAAGTTCTACTTGGATATGTTCTCACTGTTCTCTGCTCCGCCCGCACCAACTACGACACAAACAAAAGACGGGTAAGTAAGAGGGGCCACGAACTAGTGATATAATGTTGGACATGATAAATTCAGTTGGCATGGGACCTCGTGCCATGGATGAAATGAAATATATAGCTCGAGCCGAATTAGTAATTAATTTTCTTCATGAAGTCCTAACTCCTAACTCGGCATTGGGTTCAAGTAATTACCAAATTACGATCTCATTGGTATTACCTTCTTTCACCATAACAACAAATAAATAAAAAATATAGAGAGAGAAAAGCACCCCTCATTTACGTTCCCATTGTCATATGTTCCTCATCTATTTTTCTTCGTCGACTTCTCTCATTTAGATGACGAACTTCATCTACGGAATACGTTTTTTAACTGGAATATCGGCTCAATTGTTAGTTCTAATGTATTCTCTTGCAAAATGCTTATTAAATGTACATATATATATATATATATCCTTTTTTAATTTCTTAAGAAAAGTACTGTACGTGATGTTGAGAATATTAAAGTGACAAAGGTTATAAAGGATTACGACTTAAAAAAAAAACAGAGATAGAAAGAGTACTGGGTTTCTGGCATTTTCTTTAGAAGGGGAAATATTTATAAGCACGAGTTCTGATTCAACACATGCACTGTTGTCAATTAAGATCATTAATACGATCATGTGATGATGCTGTGACAGTATGTGATGCAATTATAGTAGGACGGCCATAATTCATTAAGCAATCACCCCGGGCCACAGAAATCTGATTTTGGGAATCCCATCTTTCAATGATCTCCAGCTGGTCACGTGTAGTGTGTTAAATTATCGAATAAAATGGCTGGCAATAATATTAAAGTACTGGCCACGTTGAAGTTGTAGGTTATTAATTAGTTCCATTTTGCCAGCTTGCACCATTTCACGTGTAATTAGCATCTCTGAAAACAAAGAGAGAGCTGCCAAGTAGAAGATCGACACTGTACCACCCACTGCGGATGTCGGGCTAACATGGCTGTGCTCATTACTATAGCTGTATTTCCCTATTTTTACAAGTGTGAGAAAATTGTAGACATTTTGATCTAATTAATCCAAAAGATGAGTAACAAATTTGGTCAAGTTAATATTGAGTACGAGCTTGGATATAACAAAATTGAAAGCAAAACCAGCAACTGGCCGGCATGACACATGAATTGCATTATGAAGTACGTAATATCAAGAGTAAATATTATTTTGGGACCTAGATTTAGCTTCTTGTTAACCGATAGGTTTGACAACGAATTGGGGCAATCCTGTCGCCGCAAGCGGGCATTAATATTACCTGCACTACAAAAAAAACACCTATAGAAAACCGCCGCTATAGGCCCCTAAACCGCTGCTATAGGCTATAGCAGCGATTTTTTAGCCGCGGTCGCGACCGCTGCTATATACCCGTTGGCATAGGTATATAGCGGCAATTTCACTGACCGCTGGTGAAGACCACCGCTATAGACATTTTTATTTTATTCACCTGTAGCGGCGGTCATGACACATTTTAGTATTACCTGCTTTTTAGCAATAGATCAGAATATATGTAGAGTAGCTATAGCTAGGGGCGTAAACTGCGAGTCGTAGCGGCAAGAAAGAACACGAGAGGAGAAAATACGGGAAAAAGACTTTTATTGAGATCAGGAATAAGAGCTTCTCATTTAGAAATCCACATGCGTGATATGCTTCCAAGTATGAGCACTAGCTAGCGCAATGGCACGAGGTCAACAGTTCTTGTGTTTGATTTATGCGACTTCCTTGCCAAGATCATCCACAAAATGCGAAACGCCAGCAAGCTATATCCTCCCTCTTCCTCTTCCCTTCCTTGAATTTCCCTTCACTGGCAGTATCCTAATTCTCTTTGCCACACGTATGAAGTCCCTGTTCACATCGTTCAGACAGAGAGAGAGAGAGAGAGAGAGAGAGAGAGAGAGAGAGGTAGTTTGGTGAAAACTCGGTCCTTTATTAGGAAAAATCACACTTATTTCCCGAGCATTTGTGAGATATATCTCTTTGAAAAAGAGGCATTGAGTAGCAGTGTGCAGTCATTCTAATTGACAACCTATTAATCAATAATATGACGTTAAGCTCAAAAGGGAAAAGAAGGCAATAAAACGTACGTACTTCCAATTCAGGTCGCCAGCAAGAAGAAGATCTTTTTCTATGTCTTCATACGCAATCAGATGCCCAGGAATAGCATTAGACAAGTCAATCTCATTCTCCGCAGCGTGTCCAGTGCCGTCTCCGCCATCTACAAACATCTGTCTCAGGGCCTTAGCTAGGCTACGGTAACTTGCATGCTTATGAAGATTGATGCGCTGGCAGATTGAACGGCCTTCAAGAACAATTGTCACCGGTGGGACTACCGTGGAGACCAGGTCATCATCAAGCCTAGGGAAGCCTTGAAGATTGTTTTTAGGGTTTCCCACGTAGGCTCCAGACGAAGTTGGAGTTGCACCGACAATTCTCCTTTCTTGCCATCTCCTTTTCAAGGAATCTTGTTTTTGAGAATCAACAGTACTCATTTTGTCCCCCCCCCCCGGTTTTCTTTTTCTTTTTTGCTTCTTCCTTCTTTCTGCCTCTTTCGATAGATGGGAACTATGGATTAGTAAGAGTAGTTTTATTGTCTTTTGGGGTGAGAAATAGCAAAGAAACTGAAAAGGGTTTGGTCCTCAGTGGGACTTAAGTTAGAGAGAGAAGGAATTCAAGGCGTAAAGTAGAAAGAGTTTGGTATATATTTGGTACGAGAGAGAGAGTGTGTGTGTGGTAAAACTTTGGTGGGACTAGGGTTGGGCGTGAATCGGCGTGTGAAGTTATTGTACATAAATATAAAGTATTGCATGAGTTAGTGAGAAAGAGCGTACACAAATTTCGGAAGGGATCAAGTAACGGTCTGAAATCTCCCTCACCTTGTACTGTCCGTTTCCTTTTCCTAGACTATTTGATGATCTTCGTGTGACATTCCTTGTTCTTGAATCCACTATCTGACCAAAAGGGCACTTTGAGCCCTCTATCCCTCGTCTTACTGAGCCTCGGCACCCACACTATCTCTTTCTCTCTCTGATCCCAGACCCATTGATAAGGAGCAGAAAGGAGGGATACACATGAAGAGAACGAGAAGGGGAGCGAGAGTGAGAGTCGTCATAGGCAGAATAGATATAGGTGCTGCGTGAAAGGGAAAGAAAGAAAGTACGTTGGGATGTTTGCTTGGGAGTGCAAAAGAGTGTGTCTTAGATGCATGGTGTTGTTTTATAATATACTCATCTTTCGTTTATATGTGGGGAAGGTATTATGGGGAATTGTAGTTTAAGAAGTAAAATGTTACGGGGGATGATGATAACACGCGTGTAGAAAAAGCAAGCAATTAAGACATAAAATAACAAGAATGCTAATTAAATAATCCAAAGTAGTCGATCTTGAAACTGAAATGCATGGGCTAAGGAGACGATCGAGCTACGTTCGCCGTACGGCTCGCTACTTTGACTCTGATCAGATGGTCGCAAGCCCCACGTCATTTGCTCCTGAGAAAAGAAACAAGAGATCGCTATATGTCCATTGCATAGAAAATTATATTAGCTTTGCTTTCCTTTATTTTGGTGTCAAATGGAGAGATAACTAGAACTAGTTTGCTTGGCTTTGGTACGATTGCAAATGCTCGACCTGAATTCCTTCTAGAAGACAACCTTCTTTTTGTACTTTGCATCTTCGTCTAGTTGCATGTCTCGCAATTTATAACCAAGATCAAAGTCTCATCCAAAGATATAACGGATAGAAGTAGGGGTTCCGGGGGATTGGGTTGAGAGAAGGGGAGAAAGGAAAAAACTCATGGCTGGCTGAGCAATATTGTGGGTCTCTGAATCACATGATTTGCACAGTTCCCTGATTGTTGGGAGTTGCTCAGGGAGCAGAAAATTGCTTACTACCAAAACTTCAAAAGCTTCTCGAAACCGGGCAGCACTTGTTCCTAAATGTTATATCGACTTTCTTTCTCGAAGTCTGAAAAACTCATCTAAGCGTGAGGATTGAGTTTGTGTTAAGTTTCCGTCCTCGGGAATGGAAGTCTACGGGATTCCGTGTCATTTTAGGAGGAGCAACCTCCTGTTATTACTTTTCAATAAGCCTAGTCGGTACAAAGCGAACAATTATACTAAACTTCAGCGGCCAACTGCATGTGTAACATGCTTTTGCAGAAGAACAACTGTAACTTACCCAAAAACAAATAAAAAAACTCAACTCTCATATTCGGATTCAAATTCGTGAATGTAATTGGTGGCCTCATGATCGTGGACATATCAAGTCCCATAGCCTGTAATTGCTTGGTTTAGTTTGGCAAGTGACGTGCAGCATAAGAAACTGTGATTTTTTTGCCGAAGAGTTTGTGAAACGTGTATCTGACGATTTCCAATATTTGTATTGTACGCTTTATTCTCTGTTTGTTGTAGCGGAGCTTGATAGCCACACCGAAGTTCAGCTCTTTGAAAACAAGACTATTTAGAGGTAAGGTTGTCCTTTGATTTTTGATATATACTTTTGCCCCAAAACCCAACCTATACCTGCACCGCACATACATGAATATAATTAAGGCCCAAATCCGTTATTCCGTTAAAAATGGTTTTAATATACTCTGGAAGGTTAATGATCGACCTTAAACAAAAGGATGGGTCATAACTTTCTTCAACACCCACTTCACGAAAACGCAACCGTACGTACAATTTGTAAAAGGCCACAATTAATTATAAAATCGACTAATATTTAAAGATGTGTATATAGAGAGAGAACTTTACCTCCTGTCAGCCTAATCATAAATTAGCCACTAATTAAACTTCTGCTTTTAGTACTTAACACCGAGCGCGGCTCTGCTGCAGTTCGGTTCACCGAACTGCATCAGATTTGCTGCGGTTTGTGAAGGTAGCGGAGTTTGCTGCAGTTCGGTCAACCAAACTGCAGTAGACCCCGTCCCCTTAACACAGCTTAAAATTACTAGTTTTTGGACAAAAAAAATTGTACTTAGTCTTTCTCACCTTTATTTGTGTATCAATGCGATGTTCAACAGCAAAGTATATATATAGTTGCTTTAAAATAAAATAAAAAGCAGTAGTTTAAATTAATTTAACCGAACTTAGAAAATTTTTGGGGGGAAATATGAGAGGGTACATTCAACTTTTCATAATTATGATTTGCATGCCCATGAGCTAGTCTCGGTTGCATGATATGCCCCCAAAGCAACTGCCAGCTTTTATCAACCTCGATCCTAATTAATTTTATTCATGAGTATATACATATCAGATTTATTACTAGCCAATGTAGTCCAAAACGATATCTTAGTAAATTTTGGATATCCAAAGCCTTTTGGAAAAAATACACTTTCTAATCGTGAAGTAATTGCTTGCTATCTTTGTTCAACGCTTTAAATTAGATATTGCATTCTCTATGTTATATAAATTTGGATGCTGTTCGGTTCTCTTGGCTTTAGATCCTTAATCCAAGGGTTTTCAGATCCCAATTATATATAATGAAACAAATAGAAAATTTCCTTGTTCATTTTCTTTTGGCAGCTAATGCGTGTGGACGGGACATTCGTGGCTTTAAGCCTTAAGGTAGCAGCAAGCAATGTCATTTGGGAGAATAGGGCAGCTTGTGGGAAATTATTTTTCTTGAAATGCATTGGGGCCACAAATCTTGCACCATATCCTTGCACCCCCTATTTTGTTGTGGTTGAAATCGTGGATTAGTGCCCATACAGTCGATCGGGAAACTATTCAAATTCTAGAATTTTTTAGCCAAAAAAACATGCCCATGGTGTTGATTTTTGGACGTTCTAATCATATACATATATATATCTGTGTGTGTATCAGTATGTATGCAACATGCTAAAGGTCATGACACAACTTATTCCTTAATTGATCTCTATATATAGCTACGATTGTCATGGAAATTTTTGGGAAATTACTTTCTCTTCTCAGAGATAATAGAATGGTGAATGGTCATTGCGAGCATGCATTTGTTTAGAATCTTGGTTGAATCACAAATAGGACTGAAGTTAGAAAAAAAAAATAAAGGAAATTGATCAGGTTGACGATCCATTAAGCCAACATTAAGCAGTCCGCGCGGTATCTTGTTGCCCAAATGAGCGAAGCATGCATATCAAGTCACCGAGCTGCCTTAAAAAAATTAGAAACACGCCGTTTGTCTTCTAATTGGCTCGTCCTATTAAAGAAGATAAAATAATTAGAAGATACAAAATTATTATATTCTTCGTCTAACAAGAAATATAAGTTAGATCGATGCCTATGAATAAGTATTCCTAGCTTATACGGGTTTTTTTTTCATTCTTCTTTTTTGTAAATTGATTTTATAATGTGGTATATCACACGGATTTTTGATAGCATCTGTCGAAGAGTCGCGACGTTTAAGCGAGAGATTCGGTCATGAATTTAATGATCGAGTTGCCACTCTTTAAGGACTAACCAAAAGGTAACTGCACGGTTAGTTAAAAAGTCGCATCTTTTCAAGTCGACTTTTTCAAGGTGCATAAAGTTGACACTAAAATATTAGTCATAGTACGAAACTTCTCCAATAATCGTACCAAAACAAGGAAGCGCGCGCATATATATATATATATATATATATATATATATATATATATATATATTTTATTACAAGAATTCTCTCTATAAAATGAAAGGGAATTATACATGCTTCGTATATACAACGTTGTAGCATTTGTCTGTCGAAATATGGGCTCGGATAAACGGGTTTTGACGATGGTAGTGGCGATATTGGTTACGTGCTTGGCCTCACTTGTATTTGCAGACAAAGGAACCGCCAGCTTCCATCGACGTTCTTATACCGGTGAGTATTTAATAGACTTTATTTTCCCTTCACATATTATATATATATATATATATATATATATATATATATATATATATATATAATATATATGAGGCCAGTAATTAGGAACGCTCTTCATATATGCTTGGCCTCACTTGTATTTGCAGACAAAGGAACCACCAGCTTCTATCGACATCCAATTTATTACCGTGAGTATTTATTAGACTTTATTTTTCCTACAAACACACACACACATATATATATATATGACGCCAGTAATTAGGAACGCTCTTCATATATGCTTGGCCTCATTTGTATTTGCAGACAATGGAACTGCCAGCTTCTATCGACGTCCTTATACCCGTGAGTATTACTAGACTTTATTTTCCCTTCACATATTATATATATATATATGAGGCCAGTAAGGAACGCTCTTCGTATATACAATCCAAAATTTAAAATTTTAGACTTTGATCTTCAAATGAGAGAATCAAGAAAGACGATAACCTCAGGACACACATGCATGTGGATTTCGAATCCACCGGCTCGTTCTATATATACTCCTCCTCTCATGAAGGCATGCAGACATGAGTGCCGACATTTAAACTCGAGCGCATTAGTTATTGTGGCTTTAGAGTCTCAATCTAAAAGTTACAATGATATTTCTAGGCTGACATCATAACGCGTTAATTAATGCTTCTATCCTTTGGCTTCACATGTAAATATAGACTCACTAGAATAAGTTTTGATCCAATGACAAAAGAAAGAAAAAGGCGATACATTCAAATTCAATATTGTGCACTAACTGTAATACTTGCTCACAAAATGACCAACTCTCACAATTTTGTTATTTTATTTTCTATTGGCAGCTAATGCATGCGGAAATAATCAGACCGGCCTTATCTTGGTAGCAGCAGCAAGCAACACCATTTGGGAGAATAGGGCAGCTTGTGGGAAAGAATTTTTTGTAAGATGTATGGGAGCCACAAATCTGGCACCTTATCCTTGCAAGAATACTATTATTCCTGTTCTTGTTAGGATCGTCGATTATTGTCGAAACTGTCGTGAAACTCTTAACCTTTCTGAAGATGTTTTTTCAGAAATTGCAAATCTCGACGCTGGGGTAATCAAGATTGAGTATGTTGAGTATATATAATATAATGAGCGGAAGATTGCGAGGGTGTCTCGCAAGTGTAATAAGCTTGCCCACCGCCTTGCTAGGTGGGCTGCTAGTTTTAATTCTGTTTGTTTTTTTTCGGCTCTGGACATTCCTGAGCATATCCAGGATTGTGATATGCATGGTGTTCTTTGATTTCGTTATTTGATGAGTTTTCTTTGCAAAAAAAAAAATAATCCCTTAAAAACCCAAAAGACGATATTTTTTTGTTTCCAATGGTTCTAAAACAAACGATCAATGTAATGCTTGGTTGTTGTATGTGTTCTTGATATGCAGGTATCGATCCTAAATAGGATCTCGGCAGCAAGTTATTGTGGTATTGGAATAAGACGCCCACATCGCCAAACACTGATCTTCACAATCGTCTATAGTCTATAGACGTATGTGAGATTTAAACGCATGTATATGTCACTTGATGAAATGAAAAGCAACCTTATCAATCAGCACAGTCAACATATCTATATGCACATATATCTAGGTGAGAAGGAGAACTCTATAATTTCCTACTATAATTTTTCTTTCTTCGATGGATCGACCTAGAGTGAGCTATGTATATTGTGTTTGTAGTGGTGTTGATTTCTTTCTTATTTTTACTCTCAGTAGTTCGTATGGAAATGATTGTTAATTGCCCTTAAGTTGGATCCGACTTGCCCAAATTACAATCGTGGGGAAATTTTCCTTTTCCTTTTCACTGGAAAGATTCTACTGTATTTATATTTGTTCTTCTCTGTACTACCAATCCCATGTTCAAAAGAAAAACTGGATAAATGTCTGGCTGGATGAGGGCCTGGATTCAGATTCAAACTTCACCAAGTGTATATTAGTTGAGCTTTCAAGAGACAGAAAGAAAAGCAGTGTGAATGAAAAACTGTGGACAAGTTTCACGGTACCAAGCAATATTAGAGTTTAGTACCAACGTTCTCTAAGAGTACCTAGGAGGTTATCTTGGCCCAGTACGCATAATAACATATCGTAGTTTCTTGGAAACAGACAATTCCCTTTCGATAGCGCTGGCGACTGGCTCAATTCCGTTTGCTTCTTTTCATTTGTTTCTGTTTTTTACAATTTTGTATGATTATTTTCCTGGAGACAACTGGAATAAAAAAGTTCACGTCTCCCTCTTAGTGAAAATAATAATAATTGAAAATGGGGTCGAAATGGGAAAGGATTAATGGAGTATAGTACGGGTCTCAGAAAAAAGGGAAATGACAACATATGACGTGAAAGCTTTTTTTAACTGGTAAATTGTCGGTTTCGTTTTATGTTTTTCTTAGGGCGTGTTAGGGAGTAGGTAAAGGCTTTATAATTGCCGCCTTTAGAACCGTTCTTGATTATTTTATTCGGACCAAATTAACAATCTTGTTGCAAAAACTGACCATTTCAGACTATGGTCAGTTTTTGCAGACGCTATCTTTTGATCACAAAATTTGCACTGTAATGAAACCGTCGTACCTATTATATTCGTGCAACGTAGATCGAACCTCGAAATCCTAGGAAATCAGAGTACATTGGATCGGTGAAAACATCCAGGACCATCAAAAAAAAGGAAATTGTTATCTCGGATCCCAAACATAAATCCACGCGATGCAATTACAAAGGAGGAAAATATCATCTTTCTGATATTTGAACCTTATTACTGGTTCATACAACGAATATTACCTAATGACAGTCATTATATCACATATATATTATATAAATTACATGAATAATAGAATCCTTGCGGAGGGAAAAAGTTAAAAAGAAAAAGAAAAAGAAAAAAGAATCACAAAACTGACTTCTAAAGAGACAACTTTTGTAATTGATCTCGCGAGGTCGTTGCTTAGAAAAAAAAAAAAAAAAGATCTCGCGAGGTCGTTAATGGTAATTGATGGCGTCACTATAAGCCCTCACACACGCTTTAGCTGGCCCCCAATCATTAGTAGCTTTCACAATCTCTATATAGGTTTCTCCGTCCGCGTCCAAATGGCGCAGCAGTCATCACCACACATCACGCTGATACCTGCCACTCATTTGTAGATTCTTCACGAAGCTCTCGGCCTTGGAGCTGTCAAGAGATCCCTGAAAATTCACAAATCAATGATCTTGATCAGTTGCATGACGAAGATTTTTATAAAATCTATTAGCTTCCAGAACCCAGATTTAACATCTTCCGGAAGAAAATAAAGAGGGAAGAGAAGAGGGAAAGAACTAAAGAAGTACGGAAAGGGGCTCTTTTCATGAAGCACGAACAATTATTAGTGCCTAAACATGAACGCGTAATATGGAACGTCTATTAGTTGCAGTGCCTGTGGTATGATCTCAGTAGTAACTGTGTCTAAAGGGAAACATCTCATCACAAAGAAGTAATGGACATCCCATAAGCCATTGGTGGAGCTATCTCTCCTCTCTCTCTCTCTCCAAACATATAAAGTGCCGACACGAGTGGTTAGAATTGCCTAGGCAGATTGCTTTCACAGTGGGTAGGTGGCAACTACTGCCACATATATCTGATACGTAGCTTTGAAGTTTACAACTCTCCCCTGTGGACGTACCTCTTCTTGCACAATGGTATGGAGAGATCGGTGCACGTCCCTAGCCATGCCTTTGGCATCACCACATACATAGAGATAAGCACCCTGAGATAACATGGTCCAAATATCTGACGCCTGTATGCAACAAGAACGTCATTAATTAATTAAATGAAATGGAAATATATGTGCTACTTTATTCCCGAAAAGTGGTGGTAGGGGGAACAGGTTCACTACCTTCTCGGCCATTTTATGCTGCACATATTGCTTGGCGGGTCCCTCTCGTGAGAAGGCAATAACTAGCTCACCAAGAGCACCAGTTTCAACGAAGTTGTTCAGCTCATCTTCATAAATGTAGTCCTGAAACGAACATGGTAGATGCAATTTAAACATTTACCCACCACCGAAGACTCGACCAATAAGCATTATAGAAGCGGTTGGGTCATTATTTTCCTTTTTCTCACAAGTAATTGATGGGGGTCTGGCTTACCATCTTACTGTTCCTGCATCCAAAGAATAACACAGAAGGTCCCAGTTCCGCTCCATCCTTTTTGAGAGCTAATCTTTCCTGGAAAAGCAAATACATAATTGATTGCTGTTAGCTCAGCTCCTTCAATGGAACATTTGAGCAAAGCAACTGAAAATCAAGTTTGCATGTTGAGACCTGTAGAAAACCCCTGAAAGGAGCCAATCCAGTGCCAGGGCCGATCATAATAACAGGAACTTTTATATCTGCAGGGAGCCTGAAGTTTGATTGCCTAACAAAGATGGGAGCCCAACTGCAATCATCGCTCTTCTCCAGAGGCGTGGCATTCTGGAAAAAAAAACAACATAAGACGGTATATCACGACAAGAAATCAATTGACACATCTAGCAGCCACAAAAATCTAAACCGATAGGAGAGTCCCTTTGCATTTGCCTCATTCTAATGGAAACAAGAAAACAACTAAAGTAAGTACCTTCATCCAAGTAGAACAGACTCCCTTGTGAATCCGTCCCGCTGGTGTTTTTTGAAAAACTAATGCACAAGTAACATGAATCCTAGATGGAGCCATTCTGCAGAACCCAAGCATATTAGGGGCATATAAATACAGACAAGAAAATACGTCAAATCGCTGAAACAGAGTGATGAAATAGACAGGAAGTTGTCTATCTCGAAGCCTTTACCACATAGCCAAACAAAGTCACAAGTACTACCTTTTTCTCACATGTGACATGTTAAAACATCATTTGTAAGTTCCCGCCCTTTAATGTAATGATTGAAACCTAATATCTAAAAGTATTTAATATCAATCCCTCCTTTCTGATAACAACCCCTCTACCGGGACCACTCTCCTTCGTTAGATAGTTTAGCCCAAATTCCTAGTAGTATCCTGTCGGTAATAACTGAAAAGCTGAAAACAGGTCATTTGAAATTATTTTCTATACAATGAAATTCATCATATTATCATTTTGTCAGACAAATTGTTCCTGGCAATTACTAGCAGCTACTATCCTACTACACACTCTGTAAAAGGAAACATTTATTTGTTGAATAACATGGTCTCAGTGCAACAACAACAACAAAAAACCATGGTGTCTTGGTCTGACACATTCCAATTTGCCTTAGAAAGGAACAAGGAAAACAGAAAACTAAAAGACGACATTTAAATACCGTGGGGATGAAGAGATTGAATAGTATCTTGGCTGCAAGCGTGGGGCAACTGCTGCAAAGAAAACACCAAGCGGGGGCCTTGCTGAGGAAAATTCAGCCATAATTTCAAGAAGGCTTCTCTGACTAGCAATCACCCATTGTGCATATTCATCCTGCATAGTTTTACAACAAAAGTTACACCCTTACAAACAAAAAACTCCAGTAAAGGACTAGGGTCATATGAAACTCCTCAAGACCTTTCCAGCAGGTGAGGCCAGATGTCTTAATCGGTCAGCTTCAGTCGGATCAGATGCATGAGCAGCTAATGCAAGTAAGGCAGACTGGAACACATAGAAACAGGGGTCGTTATTCTTTCAAAGTAACATAACAATCAAATATAATTTGTAGGACACGCTGACCCAACACCAACCTTTTTGGGTGAATTCAAAACATCAGCATATAGAGTAAGTGCTGTTCTTAAATTACAAGGTGGGAAGGGAGAAGGCAAGGAGGTTCCGCTTAATGGCGTGCCATCCTCTTTAACGGTGTGGACGGAGAAATAAGTATCTGGTGACAAACCCAATAAGCTCAATGCCTCCTCTACAACTTCACTTAGATTCTCACAATAAACACCAACATGATCCCCGGTTTCGTATCTGAGAAAGAGAACCATAAATGACTCCATCAGGAAACATTTACCCATTTTCAAAGACAACTATTTTCTATATTTTGTTAATCTTCAAGTTGCTACCATTTCCAGTAAAACAAGAAACATGCTATAAATCACCAAGAACATTGTTACAATGCCATCCGGAAAAACATTCATCCACAAGGCTAATCAACGCACAAAGCCAAATAAAAAGAGGGAACATAGTAAGCAACTTACGAAAGACCAGTGCTAGCAATGTCAAATTCCAGGTGCGTGCAAGAGCGATCAGATGCAGGAGTGTGAAGCTCCTTTCTCACAGCCACATTAGCCCTTCAGGCAGTAATCAACTGAAAGGTTAGACCTCACAGAGAGAAGTAGAATCAGTTGCAAATTAAAACTCCAGAGAGTACACTTCCCTTCATACCTGCATGGATGTTGAGCATCATAAACAGAACTGCCATTTGCATTACTCCAACTTTTTTCAGCTACTGATGCATTGGCATTGTCATGGAACACAACTCTATATTCTGGTACAGAGGCTGTGTAAGGGGTGGAAACTGATGTTGGATCATCCTCATCTCGAAGTAACTGATCCAACTCTGGCCACACCATTTCTCTCCTGGACAGAGTAAAAATCAATGAAGAAAAAATGTCAGTGAATTCTCAAAGAACATGGTTCAAAAGAGGTTTGTGCTATCGATCAGCATAGCAACTCAAGTCTCAATACCACGCAGTGAAGTCATCCTCAATGCATTGATCATCATCTCCAAGGCCCAACGGGACAAGGCGCTTTCCACCTGAAAAAGACAAGTACAGACAATGTTGCCTTAGAATCTGTTCTAAGTCACAACCAAAAGCAATGTGTTGGATGAATGGAACCAATGGAGAAGACATATCAACATGTATCCCAACTCAGAAAACCTTTCAAATGTAAGGACCACCATCAGGAAAACTATCGACCCCAAGCATCTGTATTAGTCATTATCAGTTCGATTCCGAAGAATAGTTCTAAGCATACTAGGTACATAAGCCCCATTTGCACAATGCAATCAAAAGGCCACAAAGAAGGTAGGCGCACAATGCACTCAAAAAGCCAAGAGAGGCTAGATTTTCAGGTTGGATAAGCAATCAATACGTGACAAATTAGCTATGCATCTTCGAGAGAATGAAGCCAAAATAGCACTTGGAATATAAAACTCAATGGTATTCTAAGCTGGCACAGGAGCATTATGAGTAACAACCAGCAGCCATATATTTATTTGCAAAGCCTATCCCATTTCATCGGGTAAAGCGTCTCATAATAACAGTTTCTTAAAATATTTAATTAAGAGCAAATAAAAGGAAAAAAAAGGAAGCATACCCTGCTCGGCCAGCATCTCGTCCACCTCCTTCCCAACCTGTTTCCCAATAGCAGTTAACACAAATCAAATATTGACCGACACAAGGAAACATTAAAACCTATATGGAAACAGCTATAAACTAAAGGTACGTGGATTAAAATAAAATAAAAATATGGATGTGAACCTTGTTGAAATGCTCATACTGCCTGTTGCCAAGGCCAAACACTCCGTAGTGAAGGTTCTGAAGCCACTCCCCTCTCTCTTTCCCCTGAAGACAAAATTACACCAATTGTGAATTTATAATAAAAAATTTAACTCTTAATAAAACAATAGCATAATTCAATCAAAAACTTTTTATACAAACAAAATCGACTTACCTCGGTGAACCATTTATAGAACCGGGCTGCATTGTCGGTCGGCTCACCATCTCCATATCTACAGGACGCAGTTTAAAATACCAAAAATCACATAAAAAACAGAAGCCAAAACCAAAGAAAGAGGAGAAAAAAATGAAAGAGACTTGATAGCATAGAAACTCACGTGGCCATGAAGAAGAAAGCCATAGTCTCCTTTCTCAATTTCTCCTCGTACTCTTCGTCATCGGCCGCGTAGTCATCCTACAAAGTCCATTCTAATATCAGCATCGAATTTCTTCGACTAAACAACGCGAATTCCATTCCAAAAAGCTCAACCACATAAACGTCAACTGTACATGCATATACATATACCATATCAACTACTCTGAAGATCGCCTTCTCGTAGCGCGCTTTAGCCTCCTCAGCCAAGGCCTGAATTTTAGCCAATCAAGATAAAGCAACCGTAAGCTAAAACCTTAAATATACATACTTTACATATAAAAACATATGCGCAATTAGTATGTGAAGGCGAACCTTGGCGAATCCTTCGGCGGTACCGGTCTGCGTGCCAAAGAAGATTGTGACCTTCGTCTTGCCATCATCAACTTCCGGCTCTGGCTCCTTGAAGATCAATGGCTTAGGCAGCTCCAGAGTCTTCGGCTTCGAGCTACTGGATCTCCGCCAAATCAAAATGACGACACACCCAATCAGGACTGCGATCGAGGTGGTCAGAATCATCACCATCTCACGGTTCTCGAAAATGATGGAAGCGACCTCGTTCCCCGAGTCCGACATGTTGGACGGGTCGACTTTTCCCTTGATGATGGCCGACATCAGATCCAACGGTGAGACCTTCACGGAGCTGGAAGAAGGTTGCATATCTTTGAATGAAGAGTTGTTAGTGGTCCCGGAACCCCGAAGCAGTGAAAAATGATAGTGCCAAGGAGGAGGTGAACCAGATCCCGGTGAAAGGAATTAGTCTCTTAATAAACAGGAGGAACCGCAGGAAGGGAATCGGAGGCAGAGGATGGTTATTAAACTCCGGAGTGTTGGTGGTTGGTGGGTGCGTAGTAGTTGATGAGTGGGGGAAGGGTAGAGGAGGAAGACAAGGATTATATTATATATACAGCGCGAGGAGGGAACCAAACCAACGCCAACCAAACCAGACCGGTCAAACCCACCTAACACAGGGAGTTAACCCATGGTTAATGACCCTGGTCAGATTGAGTTTGTTCATTTCCTTTTGGTTTCGAGCGCCTGCGTCACTCTTCTTTTTCTCCGTCACTCATTAGCGAAGGAGTGCGATTTGATTTTGAGGCCATGAGTGATTCGGTTCTCAAAAGCTTTTCGGTGAAAATTTGCCATTTTCTCTCTCTAAACAGGAGCCACGAGAATCTCGCTCGTTTTATACATATTTTGGGCATATTAGTTTTGGAGAAATTTTAGGATTCTAAACGTCCGTTCTAAAATTTACGTACTCTAAAATTTTAGCACAATTAAATATTATAATATAATATTTCTCTTCCCATCAAATCATTACTTTTCACTACAAAAATATAAAAAATTATCTCTCTTCATTTTTTTCACTAAAATCAATACCTAAAATTTTAACAAACACTCAAATTTTACTTCACAGACCCGTCCTAAGTGTTTCGACTATATACCACCATGGCATCCGAAGTGAGTACTTACACTTTACAGTAGCTAGGAAACATGTGGTTCGAGAGAAATACCCGTACCCATGAACACTGTTTGGTCCCAACCGAAGATTCCCACGTCGGTTTGTGCCTCCATGGATTCCCAACGTGAACGACGGCCTAACTTTTGGGCGACTCCCACTATCGCGATAAATTCGACTTGAGAAATTAGGACGCCTATAGAGGTATTGGTTGGAGACTCCAATAAGGTAGCCTTTAATTATCGTCTTGACTTCTAAACAAGTCAGTAAAGCACATAAATTCATAACTTCCAATAGCGAAGTCCAGTCGCCTGCGGTAGTAATAACACAAGAGTAACAAAAATTTAACCAATACCCATACTAATATGGTAATGCTAATGGGTTAATTTCAATTACTTTCTTAATTACGAGAATATGCCCTTTAAGCGCGTACAAAAGAAATTGGGCCCTCGACAGTTCAAAAGAAAACTTGATCGTCCTTCTTTGGTGGTTTGACGTATGTACAGGTATAGCTACTCGAGACGGATATTCACTTTCCAGCCCATTTTTCTTGTTGTCGTTCCAATATATTATGCGCGCGGTTCACGTGTCTTTTTTAATGAGACATTATTATTATTATTATATAATCGAACTTCAATAAACATTTTCTTAAATACTATATAGCTGATTCAATATTTGTTAGAAATATAAATTTAAATTTTGATAAGTGAGACATTTATTAGGAGAATACACCCAATTAGATTAATTGTGTTAACTCACTTATATTAAAAACATTACATAGGGGCTTATATTTATAAGTCAATATTTTACAACACCCTAAGCAATGTGGGACTTCAAACTTCAACACTCTCCCACAACCTCAAGGTGGACAAACCGACAAACCTTTAATTTGGAGTTACAAAAAAATAATTACAAGAAAAATAAATAATAACAAAGATTGTCAGTACTGAGCCGGAAAGTTGCCCCGATACTGAGTCGGGAAAGTTGCCGGTACTGAGCTGGGAAATTGCTGGTACTAAGCAGGATGGTCGCCGGTACTGAGCCGGAAAAGTTGCAGGTACTGAGCTGGGAAATTGTCGGTACTAAGCCGGAAAAGTTGCCGGTACTAAGCTGGGAGAAAGGCGGTACTAAGCCGGATGGTCGCCAGAAGGTAACCGGACTAAAGCCGAAAACCTTGCTCTGATATCATGTTAGGAATAAAAATTTAAACTTTGATAAGTGAAACATCCATTAGGGAAATACCCAATTGGATTAATTGTGTTAACTCACTTATATTTAAAATGTTACATAATGGAGTTATTTATAACCCAAAAGAACAAACTTGCCCACATTGCCAAGCAATGTGGGACTTCAACTTTCAACACTCCCCCGCAAACTCAAGGTGGACAAACCAACAAACCTTGAGTTTGGAATTACAAAAAATAATTACAGGGAAAAAAATAATTACAAAGATTGCCGGTACTGAGCCGGAAAGATTCCCCGATACTGAGCCGGGAGGTTGCGATACTAAGCCGGATGGTCGCCAGGAGGTAACCGGACTAAAGCCGAAAACCTTGCTATGATACCATGTTAAAAATAAAAAAATGTTTACTTTAGATAAATGAAACATTCAATTATGGAAAAATCCAATTGAATTTATTACATTTCATTTATGAAAATAAAGATTACAAAGGGACTTATTTAAAAGCCAAAAACTTACAACTCCCCACATTTTCATAGCAGACCAAAATTACCTTTAGAACGAGAAAAATCTTGAAGTGTGTCAAAGTTCTGATTGTTCTTTACCCTCGTAATATTATTTATTTGAATAAAGCAAGCTGAATTTAAAATTTGTCCATATGGTTATCATTTCACTTGATTAGTTATTAGACTTTAAAATCATAGGGTCGCTGTACATGAAGGCAATATAGTGAATAAACACAGCATATGGACTCAGAATATTAGTTTATGTGCGCAGATCCCAACAGAGAACTCGAGAGATCCTAAACTCAGCATTTGAACTTTATAGTTAACGAAGAAGGTGGGTGCACTATTGCGTCAGAGCTGTCGAAACTTTCTCCCCTCTAATGCGTTTATAAAAATGTTGTGAGTTTAATTGGAATTCTCAATCATTATTTAACTTAATTCCTACACCAACGATTGGGTTCATTTGTACTGATGTTTTGCAAGCCCAAAGTCCAACCACAAGCAAATGGAAAAGCGGCTCTGCAGCAATAAAATAAGCAAGTGCGTCTGCTTAGGCAAAAGAAACAAAATGAATATAAATAAATAAATCGAGAGGGTTTTGCATTGCTTGACTTGACGAGCTCTCTTACGTAAGCGCCAGGGTGTCAAATTTTACCACGTTTGGTTTCACCAAGTCAAGAATCAATGCTGTATTTCTTTGATTTTCTTAAAAATCACTATACGAACGTAATTGCGGTTAATTAATTGGAGCGGCCGGTCATATTGGGCATCGTAATAGTCAAAGACTACAAAACTGAATTTATGGCTAAATTCTTATCAAGTCAATTTCCGTGCCGACCATCTGTTTGGGATTTGACCATGTGATTTCCCTTTTTGGGTCTGTAACAGAACTTGCATTCGGTCTCTGACGTTGAGAGCCGAGAAGGAAGCCATTTGTTGAGATCGACACCTATCATCTCCTCTCTCCACTCTGTCGTTTGGTCCATTTATACGTTCCTTCCCCTTCGATGGCTTATGTGCGAGTCTCTTACGGGCTGTCTTAAATGGTCAAATCTGATTCTCGATTCTTCTTCTTGGTCTTCGTCTATTTTTTGTTCCCTAAAGTCGGCGCTCTCTCTCTTTTCGTTTCGCTGGTCTTCTTTGAGCAGCTGCAGTCAAGTTAAAATATGTTAAAACTTGTGATTTTGCAATGTCAGGTTTGAGTTTTTGTTTAGGTATAATTAATTTTTAAACAACTATACAAAAATGTTGTTCTACTCTTACGGCTTGCATAAATCTAAAATTTAGGCAAAAGTAGTCAAATTATTCAGAATTTATGCTTATTCACAGAGTTTAAAGAACGTTCAATGCACCGAATACGATTAAGCATCGAGATTGGATTATCCTTCGAAGTCGGAGACAAGGGGGAAAATAAAATACCAAAGATATAACACTATCGGATTTTGAGAGAACGCACGATAAGGAAAGTGAGCCGGGTTTCTCGAAAAGCCCGAAAGGGGTTTGGTTAAGCCTAAAGGTTAGTGCGAAAGTTGTTTTGATTGGGCTAATTTATTCGTGACCAGGGACCACCAGGGAGCATGCATCTTCACGATTGTCACCTTCCAATTAAGCCTAACAACCTCTCTCCTCCATAATTGAAATCATGTAACGCACAATCATAGATTTTAAATAACTTTGTTTATTTCCCTGCGGGTCCATCTACGAAATAGCTGGAGAATATCTTCAAACTATTGTTATATTCCGATTCGAGCTCCGTTTATGATTAGTTGAGATTCAAACAGCCATGGTTCACAACGTTTAATGCATCCATGTCATTCACGCGAACACCCCTGCCGTTCCACTCTCCACGGTAGAGGGAGTGGGAAGCTCACTCTCTTTCTTTTTGTTTGTCCAACTCATGTATACAGCCTCTGTGCTTACTCCACATGGATAGACATGTCCCCGTAACCAAATTGTGTTGCTCATTAAATGGAAATACTTATGGATCATCTATTGTAAAAAATTATCCTGACAAAATGGAATTGACTTGCTTTGGAGATTTGTTTTAAGGCGAAAAAGAAAAACATTCTCCCTTTGTTGACGCGAAAATATGTCCGTGTTAAAAGTTGTTGCCCATTTACGTTGGAATGGCATAATTGTTTAAGCTATAAGTTCTTATAATATATCATAATAAAATAAAAGTCGTTGCCCATTTAGTCTAGCAGTTTAACCGCCACCTGTCCCTTCAAAGCCCAAACGCATCCGTCTTCACAAAAATTTCTCAATTTTTAAAATTTCCCAACCGCTGAGATCCATCCGAGAGAAACTCCAGACTCGCAGTGTAGAAGACCTCTCAGACTCTCTCTGCTCTCGACAATGCCAGCGACTGACGCGGACTTCAATCTCGGAGTACGATCCTTCTAAACCCTAACAATGCGCTTATAATTCTCTTTCATTCTCACTCTCTAACTCCCTCGCTTCTTCTCAGCCGTCTCCTCAGTCCGCCTTTACGATCGGGTGAGCTTCTCTCCAACTTTGGGGTTATTTTTCTCTATACACCTTTATGTACTATCATTAACATGTACATTCCGATCTCTAGGGTTTTTGCCTGTGAGATTGTACATCAGAGAGTACACATAATATGCACACATATATAGAATGTATGTATGAGCACATATGTTGATGATTAGGGTTTTGATATGTGTTTCAGGGAGTACGCTTTTGCCGATGTGGGAAATTTGGAGCACTGCACCAAGTACTTAAACCAGACGCTTGTTACGTACGGATTTCCGGCTTCTCTCGATCTCTTCGCCAATGATCCAGTGCGTTTTGATGTTGATTGGCGGTTCGGTTTTGCTTGTATTTGTGTATGATGTTAGTTATTAAGTCTTTACTCTGCTTGCGTTCTTCGTAGGTTTCTGTTGCGAGGACGTGCAATTGTATATACTCGTTGCTTCAGCAGAGGCAGCGGGATGTTGAATTTAGAGAATCTGCTAATGAACAGAGACAGCGGTAATCATTTTGACCTCAAGTTCTTTACAACTTGATGGTGTAGACGTGTCTGATTAATTTCAGCTCAGTTGATCATTTTTCGTTTAATGCTGCATTGGTGACATGCCTAATTAAGCCGTACTCAGATGATCGTTGTTTAGATGTGCATTTGTGAGAAACGGGCCGTCCTGGAATTTTACTTTTATGGAGTTGATTTCCAAGTCTATTCCTTTATTCGCATTGGATTCTATGAAAGTGACATACAGTGTTAACTCGTGGTTTGCATCTTTTGGCATTAGAATATGTCAAAACATTTTTTCCCTTTTCAATTAAGTCAGTCAATGTTGATTTGAAGTTCCTATGTCTGGTTGATTGACACTGCAGAGTTTTTTATTCAAATTTTGGTTAGGCCTTAGTTCAAATGCCTCGTAGACATGGGAACTTCAGGATGCCAGTATTGGAAAATGATGCTTATTTATTTATTGTTTCTCATGTTACAGGTTCCTATCTGACATATCAAGATTAGAAGCCAAAGTTGAGAGACTTGAGGCACAAATACAAGCCAAAGATAGGGAGATAGCAACCATTACGCGAACGGTTGGAAATTTACTCTTATATGAAATTAATGTTCGATTCAGTTGGATCCTTTTGTTGATACCATTTGTTTGTTGTGTTTGATCAGGAAGCTAAAGCTACGGCAGCTTTCAAGGCCCAAATTGAAAAGCTACAGCAGGAGCGAGATGAATTTCAAAGAATGGTTATTGGTAATCAGGTTAGTATTCTTAGATTTGTTGTAATTATTTTGCTAGCTCCTAGATGAGATTGAAGAAATACTGACAAGCCAATGTCATATTCTGGTGTTTAAAAGCAAGTGAAAACTCAACAAATACATGAGATGAAGAAAAAGGAAAAGGAGTACATAAAATTGCAGGTAGAGTATTATCTGAATATTTTCTACTCTTGAGAGCATGCCATTGCATAGATTAAGATTTTGATTGATGAAGGTTTACATCAGAGATCAAGATAATTGATATTGCCATGCGGGAATCACAATATTTTACTTTCAGGAAAGGTTAAACCAAGTGTTGATGGAAAAGAAGAAGGAATCCAGATCAGGCATGGAGATAGTGAATTTGCTTCAGGTACTTCCTCGCCCATAAAATGATAGAGTGAATTCATTTTTATCCGCCTACCGACTTGTATGAATTTGAAAACAGAAAGAAGGGCGGCAGCGTGGAACATGGAATGGGAAAAAGGCTGACAATGATTTCTACAAAAAGATCGTATGCCTCCTGATTGACTTAATGTAGATTTTATTAGCAACTTTTAAACTTATAGTTCACTTACACAGTTACACTTTGCAGGTTGATGCTTATGAGGCAAAAAATCAAGAATTGATGGCAGAGAATGCTGATTTAAGGGCATCATTGCGATCAATGCAGGTATATTATTTTTTCACTTTAATAACATCTTTGTGGTTTCCATTTTTGGGTTCCATGACTTACTTTTTCCTCAAGCATAATGTGAGTATATGAATGCATTGTAAGATTCTTCATCTCATACCGGTTCAGGGTTACATTGTTTTTATGGTATTAAGAAATGGCAATGCTTGATAGCCATCGCTGGTGTCATATTGTCTTGTTTCATGAGTGGGTAACATTGAAGGTAATCTAATTTCTTAATCCAAAAATGCTAAGAAGTTTCAGTTACTATTTCTTGTCCTCAAGGGTGTAAAATCAGTGTTTTTCAGGATGGTGTTATTGTTATTTAGAAGATACCTAATCAGTGTTAGAAAAATAAGGTATTCAAAAGCAGTCTGCATCTTTCCGAAGCTCTCTCAGTTCCCCCTTCCTTCCCAACCCAATTCCCCTTTTAAGAAAGCTTTGTTTTTGTTGGCATGGCAATGGGTTCTGACCCTTGCAGGCATGATTTACAGATGGATATGCGCGACTTTTTAAATGCTCCTAATGGGTTGTCGAAGCAATCTTTGGCTGTCAATGAAGGAGTTGAACTTGATCCTTCAAAGTCTCCGCTGGGAGGGAGGACGGTATGCAACCTTCCTAAATGACTTAAGTGTGTTCTGTTGCATTGCCTATGGTGTCTATGTGAAAAATACTTAAGAATTCTCCACTAGCAGGATGTCTTTGACCTGCCCTTCCACATGGCTAGAGACAAAATAGAGGAAAGTCTCAGAACTAAAATGACTTCCATAAAGGTGCATCTTTTTTTTTTTTTGCTTTCTATCTAACATTTCATCATATTGTTCTGGAGGATAATAAGATATTGAAAGGTTTTGTTGTTTGTGCTTTAACTTTTGAAGGAGAGAATGGTTCAATTGCAAGATGCACAGAAAGGTGCTGAAGTTACTTCTGAAGCAACTGAGAGGGAGCTTGAGCTTGAAGCTCAACTTGTTGAGGCTAGGAGCATAATACAGGAGCAGGTTGTATATCCCCTTTCCCTCTAGTATGAATGGGAGATTGAATGATATCCATTCTTCTTCGGATCCTATTCTTGATTATCTGCTTTTTGCTTATTATATTGCAATTTTTCTTTCTTAAATGATGTGCATCTCTTTTCAATTCATATAAGTAGAACTATGTTGCTTCTCTAACCGCTCACCTTTCAAATGCCTAATAATCCAACCCATTCTTCCCTTGTTCAGTTTGTCTTTGGTGTGATGATTAAAATGAAATAATTGGTTCCTTGCAGGCGTCCATAATGTCCAAACATCTTGCTAAGTCTGATAGGCCAAGGTATTCCCCATATCCCTTTCTGAGGTAGATATCAAATATTTTAGGTATTTATGCTGGATACTAAATGACCATCAAATTTCTAACAGGGATTCTATCATTATTTCATCACCAGTCGAGGTATAATTCATTCTTTCCCTCATATTTCTGATTCTTTTCATTTCGACTCCAGCAATGAATCTGTATATTCCCACTAGTTGCATATTGAGATTTACTCTTGTAATTAGTTGTTGTAGTTTCTGTTTGGAGCTGATGAGACTGGGGTTAGATGAAAGAAAAGTAACTTCTTAGAAATATTGTCATGAAGGGATTGTCTTAAATTTGTGAAGTGATTACTACCTGGGATATCAAGGATGTTGTGGAAGTCGGACGCCCACTGCACAACGGATGTTGACTGTTTGGCCTTGTCGGAGTTTAAAATTGCTGAGGAAAGTGAACTGTGAAACTGTTCAGTTGTTTTCTCCAAGTATTTTGACTTGGAAGTTTGAAAGTGACGCTCATATTTCATGACATGCAGAATTATCTACACCAAATAACATGAAAACAAATACTGGGATTTTGAATGAGTGATTTCCTGTGACATTCCACCATTCAAAGCACCCCCAAAATATCAGACTAGGAATTTGTGCCGGGGAAGATATTCCACTCATTCCTAAGGTGTTATGGGTTTGAGCAACTCAAGAGTTTTTAGTGTGTTTCTCCTGTTTTTAGCCAACACATTTCTTACTACTTGTCAAAGACAGAAGGTTGGAACTTTATTGTTCGATATGCATCAAAATAGAATAATGCAACAAAAGAAATTAAAATCTCAGGGGATTAAGTAAATGAATTAGGATGAATTCAAAGGTAGAAGCATACTTAACAATAGCTCAATAATCAATACAAATGCAACTGGCGATGGCCGCAGCTTGCTAAGACATTTTGCTTGGGGGCTTAGGTTTGAGTATAAAGAGAAGAGGAAAAGTCATGTAGTATATAGGTTGAAAAATTCAACTTACTGGTGAAGTAAATTTTGTGCCTTCAACTTCAACCAGAACAGCCGCATTTGTAGTGGCGTTGGTCTGACTTTCTTATTTGATGTCCAGGGGGTGAGAAATTAAGAAGCCTTGCAAAGTTTTGGCCCACATCAAGAACGGGTTAGCTGTAATACGAAGATGACTTCCAGCTAGGAAGCTGGTAATATTGCACGCTTATTCTTTCTTTCTCTCTCTTTGTAAAAGCTGCGATGTAATGTAGTAGCATGTAGCTTCCCCTCACTGTTGTATCCAGCAAGCACCGTAATTTACGTACCTCCAGTACTAACTTATGCAATGCCGATTCTTCCAGCTATGTTAAGTAACCTTACAAAGTTATTTCGGGGGCTGCAGGTGGTATCTGGGTTCTCTACTATCATCATTTTCTCTGCTCTTGAAGTTCTGTTTCGTGGCGGCGCTTTTTCCTGTTCATTTTTGAAATTTTTCATTTTCACCTATCTTCTATATTTTCTAGTAGTACCTTAGGATGAAAACGAATATATTTACTAATGATAAATTAAAGTCCATATCTGTCAACTCGTAAACTCTTAAATGCTTTCAACTTTTCCGAGACGGTTTGAATTCTAAGCATTGCCTAGTAAAAGAGAAGTTATCATTCAGTCACAATGATCAAGTCTGCTGAGTGTCCAAGTGAAGTACATGCAAATTTTTAGCCCTCCTCCATGCCTCGATCCATCTAAATTCAGATCATATGTCATGCAGAACGTTGTATCTATAGCGACTGAAACAAGCAGTGTTCCATGCTCCAATATCATTAAATCTCCTCTAAACTGATGGGTCCATTCAGTCTACTCGAACTTCTTATGGACACGATAATTGTGCCACGTACTTCATTATCGGCTTTTTCTTGAAGCCCGTGAGAACTATGGAGCATCCCAACTTTTTCCAATTTCACACCGGCATAAGAAAATGATAATTAAAAGAGAGGAGGAATTTCTTTTTCTATGTTCTCTTGAGTCTTCTCCAGAACGTGGAGGCCAGTTTTTTTCTCTACGATTTGGTTAACTACCATCACGTTATACTGTTTAGTATAATAATCCCCACTGGCCACTTCTTTTGTGGAATCACTTGTGGCAGTAAGAAGAATAAAGCCTCGGAAGTCAACCTAAATATACAATTGTGTAGTAGTCGATCTTGAATGATTCAACCTTAATATGTGTCTCCAAAATGATAGCTGAGTTGTTTTCTGAATTTTGTTTTTCTTCCTCCTTTGGAGCCGGCCGTAGCTCCATATAGCCGTAAGGTAACCACAGCAAATTAAATGCTAGAAAACCTTCAGGAACAACATGCAGTCTCGCTGTTTAATTAACTGAGAGGTAGGGCTAATTTCGAGCTTTGGCTCTGCCATGATCTAGGGTAAGCAGATATCAGCGCTTGCATGGCCACATCCACATGGCCACAAGTGGCTAAGTTCATCCATTTTCAAGCTATCCCCATGCAGGGAACTGGGAAGAATGGAGAGGTAATTAGGACGCAAAGGGAATTGGCCTTGTCTTAAGGATTTGGTAATTGCACATGCAATAGAAGCATCACAATCTTTAACGTGACCTTAAGAACAAAGGTACGTAAATATAGTCTTTTTCTTTTCCCATTTGTTTGCTTGTTAGTTACAATTTACAAAGACAATTCTAGTCACCCAGAAGATAAGTAACAGAGTCTACAACGTACAAAAGAAATCAGGAAAAAAAAAACTAAATACGAATGGTGCGCGTCAAAGTCAAAAGGATGATGCACCCCGAAGACTCCATCAATCACCTTACCATTCTTTTCTTTTCTTTTTCCTAAGTATCACCTTACCATTCGTAATATTAAACCTTCTATATATGCGTACTCAGCTCCACAAACTCGAATTGGTGCAGAGGAATCCATAACCATCACATCAAGTGTCCAGAAAAAAGCTAACAACCCACACCCTTGATCACACTTGGGATGGACCATCAGCGTCGCAGAGGTGAAGATCAGAAAAGATCATCTTTGCTTCAGGGAGATGAGTTCTTTCATAAAATGCTTTCTAGGAATTCCTCTGTGGACTGCTCTTCTCGTATCTATTACCGGCGCCCTGAAGGAGTTCCCTTTCAGTGGGAAATGCAGCCCGGCACACCCAAACACCCACAAAAGGAGGACGTGATGCCCCCACTCAGCCCTCCACCTGCTGTGCTGAGCTTAGGCCTTCCCAAGCCATGCATTGAACAGCCTAAGGCTCAAACCTGGCCAAGGCTTAGGTTTTGGAACAAAAGCAAGAAAAGCAAAGAAAGAAAGAATGTCATGGCCGCAGGGCCTCGGGGAAATCAAGACTACGGGACTGGCTCGAGAAAGTCTGAAAGATCCGAGTTTTGTGGCTCCGACAGTGAATTTGGGGCATCACCACGAATTTCAAGCTCTTCGTCCTCCTCTCTGTCTTTTTCCAATGGTCCTTCATTGCAGTCATCACGATCAAGGAGTCCTGGCAGGGATTCATTTCGTGGGCCTTTTAGTTGCAGTCCTTGGAATTTTAATTCGATTATGGTTTCGATTTCAAGGCGAGTTTGATAATATTGCGTGAATTTGTTAGGCCCATGACTTATAGATTTCTTTGTCGTTGTATTATATATATCTTGGAAGTTCACGGACTATAGTCTATGAAGAAGATGCTCGTCCACTTGTGTTCTGTATATATTGCTACTATAATCCAAATGTAGATTTCCTAAACCATTTGACAGTTTTACTTGTGAGAAAATGTAATGTATTAATTATGAGCTTTACCAAAGAGAAGAAGACGAAAGAAAGAGGGTTTCAACTGTCTATTGCTTTCTCTGCAAAGAATTGCAAGTGACTCTATTAGCTGCAAAGAGAAGGAAACGAAAATTTGTAGCACAACACTCCATTTCGGTGACGGGTTTGAAACCACTAACATCATATATATGTATTTGGTGAAACGATTTCTCCTTTGCTTGGTCTAGAAATGTTTTAATTACTTCTTTCCCTTCCTCCCTCTTCTCAGTGGACACGAGTGTGAGATTGGTCCTATATTTATTTTTCCCCTCTTTAGTAAACGTATTCAACATGGAATTCATTTGCAATTTCAATTCTTCCACTTATAATTAATTCCAACAATTAAACTCATTCCCGTAATAAGCTCCTTCTATATTGTAAAATATTTCTCCAAAAGGCTAAAACGCAATGACCTTCTTGCAGTATAATTGTTTTCTATTTTAGGTTTTCTCAAGACCAAGCAAAAACACCGCAGATTATCTCGCTCAGCCGTGTATAAACACATGACACTATACTCATACTGAAAGGGAAAAAGAGAGAGGGGAGGGAAAGTTTGCAAATTGCCATAGAAGATTATTCAACTTTTTTTTCTAAAAAATACTAGTCTTTTCGATTGACTTATTTAAATTATTCATTATTTAAAATTCATCCTATAGTAAAGATCTAACTATGGAGGTTGTGTCACATAGCACCAATTTTAACGCTAAGATCTTCTATTGGGAAGTAATTGCATAAAAGTGGTAGTTTGAGGGGATTAATTGTCAAGATTGATAGTTTGAGAAGCAAAATACAAATGAGATGAAAATTGAAGGTAGTAAATTATAGATTAATATTAAAAAAATTTAGACAGTTAAAATTTTGGTTAGTGAAAGTTATGTACATATAATGAAACTTTTCAAAATAGGAAAGGCATATCAATTGAAGATAATGACAGATCGGGAGAGATTATTTTCCCCCCAAACAAAAAACAGGTTGATATATGAGTGTTGGCTTGTTTTCTTTCCCCCTTGCAATTCATATAGTTCCCTGCTATCATATGTAGTTCCCGGATTCCATCTACATTCGGCAGAGAAACAATGGAGATGGAGCGCTACAGCTCAGAGAATATGGTCTCTGTGCTCTCGGCAAATCAAGGCTTTGTGAATAGAATCCTTTTGAGAAACTCATCCGTTGACAAACCTTTTCATTCGTATTACCAGGAACCTGGAAATGTTCCCTTCAAATGGGAAGTGAAGCCTGGCAAACCCAAAGATATTCCACCACAGGCAGACAACATACTCCCACTGTCCTTGCGTCCTCCACCGGCTGCACCAAGCCAAGGCCTGTCTAGGCTGCCGAGGGACTCATCACGGTCGAGAAGGTGGTTTTGGAAGAAGTTCAAGAAAAACAAAAAAGCCAAAAAGGTCCAAGCTGAGTCTCTGCCGGAGCGTGACTTGGTTGTCGATAGTGATGGCTCGAGTAAATCTGAAAAGTTCGTGCTTTCTATGTCGGACGAAGACTTTGTCTCGAGTAGAGGTTCAACCTTTTCGTCGGCATCCAATAGGTCATCCACTAATTATGCTCTTGCCCTGCGGCGGCCTCCCAAATAAAAGCCTGATCGTCAAGCTGGGACGTTTCGTTAGACGGGGATGCAGCTAGTCGCCAATCGCCATATTCCAGACAGAGTTTTGAGATTGCTCTTGAGGGACTGGTTTTGTTTACATATGTATGGTGCAGTATTGGGTTAATTTTTACTCCACGTTAACGTAGAGAAGCTCAATATAGATACTCCGGTAGAGACTTTGGGTTTTGTTAAAAGTAGTGTAGCTTTCAAATTCCTGTTGGTTTAATCCAATCTGCGGTTAATTTCTTATACATAATTTGTTGGTTCTTCTCTAAAGATCAATGAATCCTTGTTAGGTAGGCACAGAACATATATATATCAAGAATTTTGCTGATCCTAATTTAAACAAAGAATACAGATCGAAGATCAGGAAGAAAAAAAAAATTGAAATCTCGAAACCTTATTCCAAACGTAAAGAAATAGGACCACAGGCATCAATGGGATGTCAGACAAATATGCATGCTTTCAGGTATATTTGGGTTTGAGTCGTAGATTATTAGATAATCTTCTTCCGTGTAAACACTTCCAAAATAACCCTCTTCCCTTTCCTAGTGATGCAATTTATGGCTATTCTTGCCATACATAAGAAAGTTGTCCTATTTGTTAAGCTATTATTATTTGGCATCCTACGAAGGTGTTACTTATTATTGATCATGACTCATGAGGGGCGAAGATGGTACTCCTCCAAAGATCGAGATTTGAGAAAATGAAATATCTTTTCAAAAGCAAAAAATATTAAAAGTGGAAAGTATTGAGCATATTAAAGTAGAGAAAAACAATAAAAGAATAGGAAATATTAAACATTCTTACCTAAATAACTTCGCAAAATTCAATTCACTCAAATCTTTTCAGAAACGGTAGCAGATTCTCAAATTTTACAATCCTATTTTTTACCCATTAATCCAAAAAGAGATAGACCGAATAGGTAAATCCTATTGTATGACTTATGCTCCTCGGAATTTTACATGGACAATATTAAATGGTGTGGAATCCACCCACTCGATCTATCTCTCTTCGTATTGCACCGTGCAATCCGGACAAGAAATTGCAAAACATCCTTATCCATACATATATATAAACTTTTGTGTTCTTAATTTTCAAAAGAAAGGACAAATGAACTCATCCAACAGCTCAAACGACATAGGGGAGTCTAAAAAAGTGTGGGTTAGGCGCACACTTAGGGTTCAAACTACAAATTGCATAAAAAATCGCGACTTAAATGAGGACTAGTCAATGCGACGGTTAGTCTTTTTGAAGTTTGTTATGACGTTAAATCCAACTCGTGAGGATACTATACCAAATCCGTCCGAGCCCGGACACCCATTTACCACAACTTAAATAAGAGCCGATCAGTTTCTTCGGAGTTTGATGTAATGTTGAACCTAACACGTGAAGATAGTAGACCGAGTTCGTCTGAGCCCAAACATGCATTCACTGTAAATTTAAATAAAGTTCGATTAATCTCTTCGAAATTTACTGTGACGTTGAACCAAACTCTGAGGATATTAGACTAAGTTTGTCTGAACCCCGACACCCATTCGCAACGACTTACATAAGAGCCGATTAGTCTTTTCAGAATTTGCTATCATTTTAAACCTAACTCGAAAAAATACTAGATTAAGTCGGTCTCGGTAAGTGTACTAGGAGTGACCTGATTTTTCTAGTTACAAAAAAAAAATCATAAATGCTAGGAAAGAAAATAGGGGAAACATTTAGGGCGGGAACCCAAATATTTCTCTTCACAGTATCTTGTTGCTCTCATCAAGGCTTCAGCTTCCATCCACAGTCAGGAACCAATGTATGCAGGTAGCCAATTCGACGGCAGCGCCGCCTTCTCCGGCGGCGGATTCATGCCATCTCAGACCACCCAGGCCCCCGATCCTTCATTCTCTCCTTACAAGGTAACCCACCCTCCTCTCTCTCTCTCCGTGCTTTTATCTTTCCTCTCATCAAATTAAAATCCTCTTCGACTTCCGAGACAACGGAGGAAGATTATTATAATTTTTTGAAATTTTAAAGAAAGGAAATCTTGGAATTCGGCCATGTCTTTCTTCTTTTAAGTCATTGGTTTCTTGTAGGGGGTTAAAGGACTTAAACGTAGTCTTTTGATCAGCGAAACGGAGATTTAGGGTTTCTAGTAGATGGTTCCCGTGATCTGTTGGGTAATTGCGGTGCTGAACTTTGCGAAATGATCTAGTTGGCCACTTTCAAGAAATCGAAAGTGGATAATCTCACTCAAGAAACCGAAACTCTTGAACTTAGTCTCGTTTTAGTGGATAGTCTATGGGAAAGTTAATATTAGTAATTGTCCTGTTGTTTTTCATCAACCAAACAGATTTTTAGGAATTTGTGGATTTTTTTCTTTTGTTTTGCAGAATCGTGACATCCAGTCGCTGCTTCCACTGACTGTGAAGCAGATAAACGAAGCTTTCTTGTCAAGCGAAGATAAATCTAATTTTACCATTGATGGTGTTGATGTGAACAATGTGAGTTTCTGGAAACTTGACTTTCGCATGCGTCTATTGGATTAACCTTTTTCTGAGTTTGAATTATGTGTAGGTTACGCTTGTAGGAATGGTATGCAACCGAACTGGGAGAGTTACCGACGTTACCTTTGTTCTTGATGATGGGACTGGAAGGATTGAGTGTAACAAATGGTGAACCTTCTTAAATATGTTTTGCTTTCACATCAAATTTGATTTGATTACATGGTTAAGTCAATTTATTGATTCCATGCCAATCATGGTTTTTTGTCTTTGCGTAGGGTTCAAGAATCTGTGGACTCCAATGAAGTGGAAGGAATCTTGTATGTTCTATCCTTTCAAAAATTTCATTTCCCACTTCGAAAGGAGTGTTCGGCTATAGCTATCTTTACTTCCCCTTCGTTCGCTAATAGTTTTTTATTTGAGTATCTGTCTAACATTAATTTGATCAGAGTAATCTTTAGATAAAGTCTGTCATTTATAGATTCTTTCCCTCTCCACCATGAATCCATCGCAGTTTTCTCCTTGCCAACATCATTGATGATTTTTTGGGAGAGAAATTTCATTGAATCCCAGAGTAAAAAAACCTTCCCTTAAACCGAGTGGAGCAAGAGGGATGATTTACTTCATTTGGGAGTAATTAGTTAGTTATATGTCAGCAGGTCCTTCCACATGCACTTTCTACAGTAAAGAAATTCGTGATCCACTATCTGAAGTAATGTTTTTAAACTTCAGGGATGGAATGTATGTTCGCATCCACGGACACTTGAAAGGCTTCCTTGGAAAGCGGACCTTGAATGTTTTCTCTATAAGGTGAGGACTTGATGTGGAGAGGTGAGCGTCTGATTTTGGATTCTAGTTTGTTTGTACAAAACTTCTATGCAATCCTTGTAATACTTAAGCTGCATTTGACAAAAATGAAACCCCTACTTCTTTTGTCCTTGTAGACATATTTACCGTTGTTGAGGTAATTGATCTCACAAAATCATGACAAGTTTATATTTGATCCAATGAAGCTTCTTATTTCCTTTCGTAACATCGAACTGGTTTGCTTTCAGGCATGTCAGTGACTTTAATGAGATTGCAAGCCACTTCATCGATTGCACATACGTTCATCTCTACAATACCAGGTTAAGGGTACTGGTCTGACTAATGCAAATTCATCTAGGATTTAAATGTCATTTTAATTCCATCTATATCGATGTTATTGATTTGTTTATTCTCTGGCTTGTTGATGTTATTTGTGTCACTTATAGAAGCAACCAGGTGGTGTTATCACACAGCAACCAATCGGAAATTCAAGCAGCACGCCTATGAAGGGGTACCAAGCTGCCCAACCAAATCAAGTAAGAGATCTGACTGGGAGTTCATGTTGCATAGTTCTTCATCTGTGCTTACTGGTCCTTGTGTTTTTCTTTTCAGTTCTCAGGTCAATATAACGGTGATGGACAGAAAAGCATCGACCAAATGGTCTTAGATTTCTTGCAGCTGCCTTCATCCAAGTAATTACCTCTAATCTAGAAAGCAATTATATAGTTTTTCCCCTTCTGATAGTGGTTGTGTGAATCCTTCCTCTTGTTGTAAAACCACCCTGTTTTGTTTGGCATAGGTGTATAGAATCTATGTATGAATACACATAACCCCTCCCCTCTTTCCTCTTTTTTTTTTTCCATTTCTACTGTTGCTCGCATTATGGTGTCCGCCGATATTTTTGTTTATATATGGATTTGTGTGGGTTGTTTGATAGCATTCATGCTAGGTTGGTTTCTTTGGCTGCTCTAGTTTGATATCACATCCTAGGCAAGCAGTAAATTTGGCAACTGGGCTTATGTTCAGTGATGAAAATCCTCATAGCTGTACTGATTTTTTTCGCTTGATGGCTAGTCCAGTAATCAGGTGCCACAATTGTCATGTTTTTTGAGGATAGTTTACTCCATTTAAGATCTTTTGTGTTGTCAAATTAGAAGCATTTAAGTAAGGATTAAGCTCCGCAATTTGGCTTATGTTCAGTGATGAAACTCCTCATTTCTTACTGATCGTTTCCCTTGATGACTAGTCCAGTCTTCAGGTGCCGCAATTGTCATGATTTTCAGGAAAGTTTACAACTTCAGATATTTTGTGTTGTCAAATTTGAAAGGGTTTAAGGAACATCACCCTAGGAACAATTGATTAAGGATTAAAGTACCACAACAGATATCGATGAGTTGCAGGAGCCTACTGAAAGTGTACTCCCTCGCACTCCATACCCTTTGGTTACATCACTCAGTTTTGAGAAGGTCTTCAAGGTCTTTAAGTCAGGTCTAGGACTGGAGTCTAAACCCCAATTTGATAAATTGATGGATCGTAGGAAATAAAAAGGAGACAGGAGGGCAAATTGTAACTTTGGTTACCATGTTATTCTTTTATTGCAGCAGGATAGGGAATGGTATCATATTTTGATTATTTTCCCTCCTTAATTCTGTTTCCACGCCTTGATTCTCTGGCTATCTTTATTGGTGTAGTTTAGTATTACTGACACATTTTAATCTTCCTGGATTCAGTGCAGATGAAAAGGGGGTACATTGTGATGTTATTTCCCGTCAATTAAGAATGCCAGCAGATAAGCTCATGTATCTATTTCTCTCTGTCTGTCTATCTGTCTCTCTCTCAGGCCTTTAAACGGAAATGTATTAACTCCAATTTCCTGAATACAGGTTAGCCATTCAAAATCTTGTGGAGGAAGGTTTGATTTACTCTACAACCGATGACTTTCACTATAAGTCAACTATTAACGGTTGACACCCGCAGCCTACAAATTTGTGCAAATCAGGGCAGACGTAGCCTTCGTTAGGTCTTGTTGTGATCTCCGGCTCTCTGCTTTTACTCTGCATTTTCCATACTATCAGAGCCTGCCTGCATATGCCATACGTTAGATAGAGGATTTAATAGCCAAGTGACATTTTGTTGGTACTTCAAAGTTTTTGATAAGTATCACCTTCAGATTATGGCTTGATATTTCGTTGATGTTCTGTGGAAAATGGCAGTTTCGTTAACCGCTACTACATGTTATTTATTGGCCAAAAGCCCATAGTTTATTTGTCGAGAATCTTTGTATTCCACTACAGTTGCTTGGTACCAGTACTTATGAGAAAAGCCACTACCTATAAGGATCTGAGCTTCAGCAATATGTCAATATGAGCATGCAGAACTGAAGTCTCCATGAAAGATTTTTGAGCGCATTAATCTGTAATCAACAATCGGGTTTTTAGATTCACAGCATAGCAACCTCTCAATGTCAACAAAGATATATTAGGTTCGACACTTGTACAAAATTCCACTGCTTGTGAAAGGCAGACAGAAATTGCAGATTTTGGATGGGGTAGAGAACTGATGCAGGAGGATCCAAGTCCTTTTCGAATATCTATTTTTTAATTATTATTTTTTTCATTTATGGTAATATTTCAATTATCGGTTAGGATAAGATTCTGAACCCGATTTGGGCCAGATCTTTAGCACTAGACTTATCTTATCTCGTATTTTCAAATTTCGAACTTTTAGGATTTTGCTATTTTTGGCAAAATTCGGAGATCTCAGCTATTTTAAACCCGGCTTGTGGGTTGTTTTCAGCAGTTTTGAATATTATTCGAATTTTATTGAATTCAAGAATTGTTCTTCGAGTTCTTGGGGTAGAACACGCTAATCTTCCTTGCAAATTGCCGTTTGTACGTGCCTACAGAATAATCATTATTCTGTCCGGCGTCAATTGGTGTCAGAGCTCAAGCTTCTTCCTGAGGCAGTTTACGTTCATCAGTATCGATGGCTGGTGGTCGTGGTCGTCGTGGGCAGGTTCCGAATGAGGAAGTCCCGCACCGTAATCGTAACATTCAGGATGTTATGATTGAGGATTTGCAGAGGCAAGTGGCAGAGTTAACCCAGCGCCTGGCGGCGCAGGAGATCGGTCATCATGATGTGGAAGATTCTGATACCGACAACTCCACCTTCGAAAACCCGTATCACAATCAACTCCGGGAGTACCATGGTCAAGAGAACCGTTATGGAGATCTCGGCTTCAGAGTTGATTTGCCCGAGTTTTCTGGTACGTTACAAGAGATGGGAGAGCCAGTCTATGACGAAGAAGGAGAAGAAGAGGTGTTGTATGGAGATGACCTTGAGACCCTAGTCATTTGTAAGAGCCTCCTGACTCCCAGAGGCGACTCCGAAGATGATTGGTTGAGAACCAATATCTTCCATACAACCTTCACCGTGGCCGATAAAGTATGCAAGATGATTACTGACAGCGGCAGTTGCGAGAACGTAGTCTTAGACGCTGTCCAGAAGTTACAGTTGAAGACAGATCGTCACCCCAAGCCATACAAACTGTCATGGCTGAATAAGGGCAGTGAGGAAATAATCTCTGAAGACGGAGGCTATGCTTTCCCGCCATATGGAGATAGTGCAGCAGGCGAGGAGCAGCAGTTTTCAGAGTTTTCTAATTTGCTGACAGCAGATCCTCCTCCTCCTAGACTGCCGCCTATGAGAGACAAGCTGACGGAGCAAAAAATTGGATCCTGTGATGCTGCAGAGAACTCGAGGACGAGTTCTTTCCAACCCGGGGTGACTGATGCAGGAGGATCCAAGTCCTTTTCGAATATCTATTTTTTAATTATTTTTTTTCCATTTATGGTAATATTTCAATTATCGGTTAGGATAAGATTCTGAACCCGATTTGGGCCAGATCTTTAGCACTAGACTTATCTTATCTCGTATTTTCAAATTTCGAACTTTTAGGATTTTGCTATTTTTGGCAAAATTTCGAGATCTCAGCTATTTTAAACCCGGCTTGTGGGTTGTTTTCAGCAGTTTTGAATATTATTCGAATTTTATTGAATTCAAGAATTGTTCTTCGAGTTATTGGGGTAGAACACGCTAATCTTCCTTGCAAATTGCCGTTTGTATGTGCCTACAGAATAATCATTATTCTGTCCGGCGTCAAGAACTCACACTTGACTGGCATCAAACTTGTGGAGAGGAGGATTCAATGCAGCCGGACGGTTGACGTGACAAGGAAAGAAGATCAAGTACAGTAAAGGTTGGCAAAATCCAGTTATAAAGATAATGATCCAGGACCAAAATGGTTTTGCATTTAGCTTCAATGCCGTTAAAATTCTTCCACTGCGTAACTCGCCTATCACCAAAGAGAAACTGCACCTGGATTTGCGTTTTGTACGTTGCTAATGCACGTAATCTAATTAAGATTTGGGTACCTTTTTGCTTAATTGAAAATTTATTTTCCTCTTCTCTGTTTTTTTTTGGGCCGGCCAATAAGTGAGTGTGAATCCATCTCACTTCCGCCCCTCTTTGATTTTCTTTCGTTTTTTTTTCCCACCCGAGACAATCCACCCAACTTCCGCCCATTTCTTTGGTGTTATTTCCTTCTTTTCCCTGACCCAATCCACCTCTTTGTTGATTGAATCATATGTTGCTTTACCAGGTCAATGCATTTAATGGAGGCCAATTACCTCTCATATTTCTCGAAGTTTGTTTTTGATATCTTACAAAAATAACTATTTTTTAAAAACAACCAAAAATATGTTTAGTCTGTGGGCTGTGGCTTCCTTTTGTACGCCTTGCTCTTCTCCGCTGAACGAGTTGGATCACAAGCCTAATCCTCTTCACGAGAGTTCGTAGACCTCATCTAAATCTTCTTAATTTTTTTTTGTCATCAATAAAAAAAGCTGCACTCATAATTATTTGCCTGATGATATATCTATTCCCATTTTGCGATGTTGTGTGCGCTACCCACTGGTCCGTACAAGATAAGCTCACCAATATAGGAAAGGCCAATGGTTATGAATTGACTCGAACTCGGTCTGGAACTATGCAAGTGTTTGACCTAAACGAAAATGCAACTAGTTTATGGAATGAATCTAAAGTGTTAATAATACAGTTCACACACACACACGTATATATCTAAGTTAGAGATACAAATTAGGGTTGTAATAAAACGTTTCTTTCCCCAAATATTCATCAAGAAGCCCACAAATCCAGTTGAAGTTTGAAGAATCTCCTTGTTTAATCAATAGCAAGATCTTCAACCCCCAAAAAACACAGCAAGATCCTCTTATTTTATAATAAACCTTGATTCAAAGAGAACAGCCTTCCGATAAAATTGACCCATAGAAATGGACCGAGTTAAGAACCATATCAACACTGATGGGCCCATGTGTCTGCACAAAACGACACATGTCTCCACCGAAATAGTAGACAAAACAAATAAGAGAGCTTTCCCATACACAGGAATGTGGAAAATAGTAAAGAAGCTCAACAATAAGAACAATTGGGATTAAAAGAAGAAAAGGGTCATGTGAGAGGTGATCATGAAGTAATAATAAAATATAATTAGGCAGCGAACGTGGGGGATGATTCGTTTCACTGACCACTTCTCTTTACTTTATGCATAGTTTGACCGTGGACAAATTTGGCCTTCAATTACGAAAGCCAGTCAATTTCTTCCTTTTTTTAGTCCCATTTTTAAGCTTACATTATTACCTTTTACTGCAGCGAGAATCAAAAATCAAATGCAAACACGCTCCCGCCGAACCCTCTGCCAATCCTCTTTGGGCTTACTTTTTTGGTTGCGTAGTGTAAAAGCAGTTCTAACTCTTATCCGGGTTTTGAGGTCCTGCCTGCCTGCTCTCCACTAATGCGATACCTAATCTTTATCGTGCATGCGGCCCTTTGCTTGCCCTGCAGTTTGGGTTAGGTTATTGGTCCTGTTCCTCAATCGCCTTGACAAACCACTTATTCACACTTCGGGGGACATGTGGCCGTGGGCGTAGGGTCCGGAGGGGAGGCGATTTATTTTGGGGGGTTCATAGTATCTTGGTTTTATCTGGACCCAAATCCACTGGCCATGTCGGTTTGGATCGAAAGCTTCGAGGACAGCTTATTCGGTACTTCCACACTAGTATTGTTAATTTAAGAACTACCATTTATGTAAGATCAGTTTAAGCGGTATTTTAAGTACCCTCTGATTCTCTGAATAAATATAATCATCACAGGATCTTTGCTGCAATGGTTGAATATTATACCATCACGTGGGAAGAGGATTCAAAGAATTATCTTTTCTCTTACCGGCTTCCTAGCAAAATTGAATCTTGAGAGGCTTTGCTTTGAGCTACCATATATAGAGAGGTCTGCGGTATGTCAAAATTGAATCTAGAGAGGCTTCGCTTTGAGCTGCCATATATAGAGAGGCCTGTGGCATGTCAAAATTGATTCTAGAGAGGCTTCGCTTTGAGCTGCCATATCTAGAGAGGCCTGTGGCATGTAAAGTGTACAGAGGAACAAATCTAGAAGGAAAAAATAGCAAAAACCAACAAGAAAATATAACTCAATGGAACTCCGAAAAAAAAAACAGGCTCGTCTCCTTGAACAACAAGACATCTTAAACCAGCTTAAGCATTCATATATATATAAAATCTTCAAATCACATCTGAAAATAATTGTCGGAGAGCTTCCACACATACAATTAACATCCCTACTGTATTCTTTTGACTATCTTCTTTACGGATGGCGATAATAGTTCAGCAATTTAAGAGCATAGATCTGCATGCATGGCCTGTAGAGTGACACCTTCCATGCCCAGCTATTTTTTTTTTCTTGGGTTCACTTCTCAGCGGCAACTGTACGCCCAGCTAGCTGCCTACGAGATCACCCAGGGTGTACTCCAGGTATACCCTCAGAGATAGGATTTTAATTTTATTACAATCCGGTTGAACAACATGGCATCTTCAGAATCCAGCTGACACGTGTGCCGGTTTTTTAGAAAAATATTATTATAACGCAAACGTGTCAGTTACTGGTGACATGCAGGCACGTGAATGCAACTAAGAGAATCTATCCTCTCGCAGAAGGAAGGACGCTTCCTCCATGCCTCCTTCACTTCCATGCATCCTCTCAAGGTCACCACTGTATGAGTCTGATGCGAAACAACTTCTACTCGCATCTTCCATTCTCACCTTATAAAACGCTCTAGTTTTACGGAGGGGAAAAAGCCCTTTTCTTTTTATCTTAAAAGAGTGCGTCTTTACTTACCAAAAACATACAAATTAAACAAGACTGCATGTTTGTCTTTACAACCATATTTTGGTCTTTCATGAACATCTCAACGTATGATATATATACACTACATCATAAAGATACATTATTATGTCTGTTCTCCCCCTAATAAATCAAAAAAAGAAGAAGTTATATACACAAGTATTTATTAAATTTCAAAAACTAAGAAATTTTGTTTTATTTAATTAGGAAAAGGATAATAACATTCAGCACGTGAACAACACGCTCCTTTTGTCAAGTTGGACCATTTTTGTTCTCATCGGATCGCATACAATACCGTGTATCGCGTCTGGGGGCAACACATATATTCACAATAGAGTGCACCAAAATGTAATGCCCCCCGTTGAGATCGAAACGAGCCGAGACCCGAGAGCCGAGAGGCACAAGTTGTCCTTTTATGGAGTCAAAAATAGGGAGGAGCCCTTTACAGGGGGACAAGAGAAAGATGACACGCGGCACACGTAGGACCAATTTGAATGATTTTTTCCCGACCTCCTCCTCATGGGTCACCGTGTCCCCTTCCCGTCCCTCTTGCTTTCCCGCTATCATACGCATGAGCTCGGTTATTATGTTAAATACTATTGTTGCACATATTAAACTACGATTGAAATTTAAATTTTAATAATTGTGGATAAATATATTATTTAAAATATTTTAATTGATGTAATGTAATCTAGATCATTAAATTTTAAAAATTTTAAAAATTTTAATCACAATTGTCGCTCAATATACTTAGGGTATGTTTGAGACCCCAAATATTTGGGGTCTCAACAAATCGAACAAACCAAACAAACTCCAAAATTTTTAACTTTTACACTTAGACACTTCACTTTTCACAAACCCCAATAAATCTCAATAAAATAAAGATTCCCAAAATTTTAAAAATATTCCCCAATATTTTGGCAAACAAACATCCCCTTAGTACAATAGCCAGTACAATAACAGACTCTCGTACACATATACAATATACACGAACACACACGAATCCAACCTCTCTCCTTTCTCTTTCGGTAGGGAGAGATTGATAGAGAGAGACATAACGCACACACCGCCTGATAATCCTATCAAAAGCTTCCACTTGCTTTGCCCTCTAAAATCCTTCAATTAATATGTAATATTTAATTGGTTCCTGTTGTTGTATATGAATTATGTTCCTCCATAATAAGTGAAAGCAAATTACTTCGATCCTCGTGCAGCACTCTGACTGTTTCTCTCTCTTCCTTTCTTCGTAGAATTCGTCTCCTTCTCCTTCTCCTTCTCCTCCTACCTGTATATCTGTGTCATTCCTTGCCTCCGCCCTTCTTCGTTACCCATTTACCTTCCTTCACCTCAATCTCTCTCTCTAGAAGTCTAAAGAGAACTTATTTTTTGCTATTTCCAAAGACAGAAAGCCCCAAAGCCCACTCTTCCCCATCTCTTTCACGCTCATCGACGACATGGATTCTTCTCCTCAGAACTGGCTTGGCTTCTCGCTTTCCAACCACCCCAACTCCCACTTGACCTCGGACTCCTCTTCCCTTTCCCTCTTCCACGCCTTCACTTCCTCAGCACCAGGTTTAACCGACCCCCCTTCTCACTCATATATACACACTTACGCATGCACCCACAAATTAACCCACACGCTCGCAGCAGATACCTAATCTCTGTCGAGTGTCTCTATCATCTTTTTAACTTTCTTTTGTCCTTCTGTCGCAGGTACTGTGGTTGACGCTAGGCCAGAAGATGCAACTGCTAGTGCAACAGACCTGTCGATGTTCACCGCCGCGCCGAAGCTTGAGGACTTCCTCGGCGGCTCCACCGCCCCTTCTGGAGCTGCTCCGCTGGCTCAGTTTTCTACAGAGACTCCCATGACTGTGACTGTCTCTGAGCCTGAGATATACGACTCTGAGCTGAAGACGATAGCCGCTAGCTTCCTACGAGGGTTCTCCACCGAACAACATACCCAGACCCAAAAGCAGCCGGTGGCTCCAGCTGAGCCGCCGCCCAAGAAGACCGTTGACACCTTTGGCCAACGCACCTCCATCTACCGCGGCGTCACCCGGTAAATTAATAGTCAATTTAAAACCCGCTACAAAAAGAAAGTGGCATCGTATTTTTTGGGCTTTCAAGGTTCTTAGAGAAAATAAACATACTAAGCAGTGATTTTTCTTCATGTATGAAAAAATATTAGGCATAGGTGGACAGGTAGATATGAAGCTCATCTCTGGGATAACAGTTGCAGAAGAGAAGGGCAAAGTAGGAAAGGAAGACAAGGTAATTTTATCGTTTCAGAACCAAAGGGGTTTTAGGGTTATTGGGACTGTTCCTAACGTGCGCCTAGGGACGTAGTTTATAATCTGGGTCCACGAGATCTGGGTCCAAGACTCAGAGTTGGCCGAATCCCTGTGACCGGAATAAATGGGAGTAAAAGAATATATCTCTGTCCGTATCTCAAGAAACAAAACAAAGGGCTGAGATTGGATCTCCCGCTTTGAGTACGCCATAGGCGCGCGTTAGTTTAGCGAGGCTGATCCTGTCTATAGTGCGCATTGTTTATTATTGTAGTGAAGATTCTAATGTGGCTTCGGATGTTTTGTTTCCTTGTGTGGCAATTACACGACGAATGATTGCTGCCATGGATGCTGATATTTTCATCATCATTATCTCAGTTTATTTGGGTGAGTTTTCCTCGTCTCTTCCACGAGTAAATAACTGTCCTACATAATTGCGGACATCATTTTGCTTTACTATTCTGACATTATGTTCTTCCGTGGATGTCTCAACTAGTACGATGTGTCCTTAGATTTGGTTTACTGTTAAAGATTCTCTCTTCTTTTTCTTCTTCTTTTGCATGAATGTGTAATCTAGCTTAGATTCTTCCTGGAAGCTTAATTTGTTTTCTTTTAATTTTTTTAGGTGGCTATGATAAAGAGGAGAAAGCAGCAAGAGCTTATGACCTGGCGGCTCTGAAATACTGGGGTCCGACCACCACTACCAATTTTCCGGTGAGCTTTTCTAATAACAGTCGTAGAATGTCTGGTTTTGTCTCATGTAATTAGTCTGCGTCGCATTGATTTGGATTCGACTCTTTATTATTGATGTTTTGGCTTTTTGAAGGTTTCTAACTATGAGAAAGAACTGGAAGAGATGAAGAACATGACTAGGCAGGAGTTTGTTGCTTCTCTTCGAAGGTGAACGCGCCATTTGATTGTTTCGCTTTCTTCGTGGTTTTTTGCTTTCATTTCTTTTGTTTAGCTGCTGGTTTTGTGTGAAAGTAGCGAATGTGTCAAGGCATCGGTGATTCGCTTACCCGGTTTTATTTATCTGCGTGTGTAGGAAAAGTAGTGGGTTTTCTAGAGGAGCCTCCGTGTACAGAGGCGTCACGAGGTTTGCTTCATTATTCCCTTATTCTTCTTTTAAGTTATATTTCTCACAATGATTTTATATATAGAAAAATGATCGCTCTCGATTCATCTGTCTTCTTAATTAGGCACCATCAACATGGTAGATGGCAGGCAAGAATAGGGAGAGTTGCTGGCAACAAAGATCTCTATCTTGGCACCTTCAGTGAGCTGCTTTTCGTTTACTATCCTTTTAACAATTTCTTTTCTAAAAATCCGAGTAATTTGTTTGGATGTCAACGCTGGACCTTTTGTAAGATGGATGTTTTTTTTTTTGTGTTTTGAATGTAACAGGCACCCAAGAAGAAGCAGCTGAGGCCTATGACATTGCCGCTATTAAGTTCAGGGGCCTAAACGCTGTGACCAATTTTGACATGAGCCGCTACGATGTAAAAAGCATTGCCAATAGCAACCTTCCCATCGGCGGTGGCAAATCAAAGAATTCTTCCGAGTCTGCTTCGGATAGCAAGAGCATTGATGGAAGCCGATCAGACGATCGGGATCTTTCCTCAGCATCGTCCATAACCTTTGCGTCACAGCCCTCGACGTCTTCCTTGAGCTTTGCAATGCCGCTCAAACATGACCCATCGGATTACTGGTCCAATATTTTTGGTTACCAGAGTAATTCTTTCAACAGTGCCAAGAACCCTAGTATTGTGCCGCATTTTATGCAACCTCCAGTCAGTGGATCTGCCTTTCAGAGCACCGCCTCAACCTTCAACATGGACTTTGCTGCAACTTCTAGCTCTGGCAATGAAGGCAGCAATGGGTTTTTCAACGGAGGGTACGTTCAGCAACAGAATAATGGTAGTTCGATTCCATTTGCCACACCGATCTCCTTAAGTAGTAACAATACTTATGAGAGTTCCTCTGGTACTTATGGAAGCAACTGGATTGGCCCAGCTTTGCATTCATTCCAAACTCATGCAAAGCCCAATCTTTTTCAGACACCAATTTTTGGCGTAGAATGAGCTCGCGACGAGGGATGAGAATCTGTGCGACATTATGAAAGTGACGGACATTGTTGGTGTTGCAGCATGGGGGGAATCAACTTTACTCGGGTAGATGTGGTGACTGACAATCATAATTCACAGAAGCAGATCTGACATTGTACTAACTAAAGTCCTTTTGTTGAGGTCGTGGTGGTTCTTTTTTGGCTTTTCTATTTCTCTTTGGCCTCCGCTCTTTTCCTTTTTGCTGACATGATTTACACGAGTATAATGGCAAAGAATACTTTTGTAATCCTCCAATCTGGTTACTCGTAAATTATCAATGTGTAGATTTTCCATATTCTTGTCTGCTTCTGACCGTATCCTATCGTTTAGACTTTAGATCCTCGGAGCTGCATTTAAAAGTTCTTAGTCATCTTTTAATCTGTACCTCATTAAAATTCTGCCGTTTAAAATGAAAAAAAGGTGTAAGCCACGTGGTATCTTTTTAAAGTCTGGCCTGAACATTTGATGTAAATTGAAAAATTATTAGTGGCGGAAGGTTCTCTAGGGCTGCAAATCGGATTTCCGGTCGGGTTTTTGGATAAGAAATTCGGTCCTACTAAAATAGAGGACCGGACCGGACCACTTATAAGTGGTCCCCTCCGGTCCGGTCCAACCAAATACGGTGGGGACTGATTTTATTTTTTTAAAATTATTTTAGGTTAATTTCAAAGGGTAAGACATAAAAATGTAGAGTTTTAGTTTAGATTAAAATTAGATTTTTAAATTTGTAATTTGTATTAACAAATATAAAAAATATTTTTTACTTATTTATATTAATAAATGTGATCCGGTTTTGTTCAGCCCTAAGGTTATCAGCTACATTGGTTCTTAGTTTTTTCTTTTTCTTTTCCTATTTTTTTAAGCGATGCTTAAAGAGCAAGGGGTGGACATTTTGTCTGCTGCTACTGGAAATCCAGTATTGGTATTAGTTTCGCCCACCGTCTACCGTTCGGAGTCGGAGGCAATAGACGATATATGGGTATAACAGTACAGGTATTTTTTTTTAACAAAAAAAAAACTTAAAACACATAATTTTGGACTGGACTAAAATTGTGTGTTTTGGTCTATAGTTAAGTTTACCCCTCGGGACAATTCTCTTCCCCTCCTAATCTTCTCGCCTCTCTAAGTCTCTAACTCTCTCGCCAGTCACCTCTTTGCAGCTCCGCTCTCCTATTTGTCTCCGACGAGCCTATCAGGAAGAATATGGGTTATATTCGGCTTTTGTACAAAAATTATTGTTTCAATTTGATGCAATCTACTTGAAATTCGTGCACATTGAGGATATATGGAATTTTTGTTTGATTCTACGAATTCTATGAAAAATATTCTGGTAAAATTTCGTAGGTTTTGTTTTCAATTTCTTCAAATTATGTCGATCTGTTTTTTGATCTTGATGAATGATCTATAATGTTCTTTTGTGATTGATTACTCTTTCACATTCAATAGATTTATTCAGTTAACATTCGCTAATCGATTTCAGTATTAGACAACTTTTTCATTGTCGGAATTCCGATAACTGGTTCCGGGATTGTTGGAATTTTGACTTGCTGGACCGGAATCGAATGTCATATTAGGCATCCGGTTCTTACCGGTATAAACTGGTTTACCCACCCCTTAAATTGCTCTGAAAGAACTTCCTCTAATTCGGTGTCCTACATAATAGGGGCTACTTGTAATTAGGTGTAAGATTACTCTTCTTCTTCGTCGCCACCAACACCGGCCTAGGGGTTCGTGTAAGAAATTCGAGGCTTAAAAGTACAAATCAATAAATCCAAAACTCAACGATATAAAGGAAGGAGACTCTTTTGCTCCTAAAATTTCTTCGAGAGTAAGAAAAATTCTTGAAGATTAACAAAGGGAAAAGAGATTCTACATAATGGGTCTCCTCCTCCTTTTTCCAATGGGGATTTAAGATAAATTTTGATGATTCGAAATTCTGAGATGTTATATCTAAAATTAAAGTTAAAAACCTTGATATCTTCGAAGATAATTATCTTATTTCAGATATAATTGTTGTAGAAAAAGTTATTTTACCAGATTTAATCTAGAAGGGGATCAAAATTACTTATTGAGAGCCTTACGAATAAAATAGATATACCATAGGATATGTTAATGTTATATTAGCGAGCATATAATATATGCAGGTGATTTACGTATGTAGAGTAACGAAAGCATCAAGCAATTGATCTAGAGCTCTCGCGCGGATTTACTTTGGGGCGTAGTACTCTAGAATTCTTTTTGCATCATCTGGATTCGTTTCTTCTGAGCAGCTTGTACTATATTTTTATTTTTATTTTTATTATTTTTTTGATAACGTGAAAATTTTCTAAAGCTGACCCACGTTTGACTCAAGCCTAAATTACAAATTATGGTCCACTGAAACCCACCATTTAAGTAGAGCATATAAGTCAAGAAATTTTTATTAGACAGACGAGAATTAGGTTTTCCTTAAATTCTCTATTGGCCCACAGAGAAAGGGACTTGATTAAGCTCTCAGTGAAGGGGGCCACATCCTTGACCAGAAGTGAGATCGCAGACTTTCAACTGGATAAATAATGGACAATAGGACAGAAACAAAACCCACCTTGCTGTATTTGTGAGCTTTTCGGAAGGGAGTCGCTTTCCAAATGGAAAGAGGGTTCAATTGATTAGAACAAAAGAAAAAGAAAGAGGGTTCAATTCAAAAACCCTGTCCTTTCTTGTCTCTATACAACCCCAATTAGATGATGTCTGTCCTTACTCCTTCGGTACCTTTCGGCGCTTATAAGATCTCCACCCCCACAGACGTGCGTTTCGTGCCCTCTTCTCTGACTACTGTTTTGACCGCTTTATCTAAGCAGCGTTCGGGCCAGTACTAAAGGGGATCTGGCCGTCTAATGTTTCAATATAAGCCTTCTCTTTCGGCTCTTCTTTTTCCATCTCTGAGCCCTTGAACCCAGCAGGCAACAGATACGGATCAGCTAACTTAGGTTATTAGACTCTTTTTTAACTAGAATGTTCCCTTGATATCATCAGAGTATATACATTCGATCCTAAACTGAGCAAAATTGTCGTTTAGAGAATATTTCATTTCGGAACGCGTCTGGGATTTGCGTTTAGCAGATCGACCCATTTGTTTCTTCTTTTTCCACTAATTAATTACCCCGAAAAAAGTGAACGTGTGTTCCTCGGAATATCCAGGTACTGTATTGATCAGCCGTGGAATGAATAGTAAAATCCAGGTCCATGTGATGCGGAGTTTCAACTTCCAGCTACAACTATTGCGGCAGCCTTACATTACACTTGTATAGCTGGGTAGCAGGTGTCGATTAGACAATGTCGTATATCTCAATCGATCGAAACGTGGCGTTGTACCTGTCTCCTAATAATTATGGGTATGAGGGATTATATTAGAGTAAAGGAAAGGTATATACGTGGTTGGACTTGGAGACAGGAGTTGAGAACTGAACTGCTTTGATACTTCTCTTCCATTTACAGCAACAAAAGATACACCCGTGTGAAACTTGATCAAATCGATCGTTTTGGAAAAGTCCAGAGATCGTGGTAGGAAGACCTCGATGATTTCTTTGTGTTGAGATTATTACGAAACGGACCCATTTGGCATTTGGGTCTAGCTTGACCACTTGAACTATTTGGTTCCTATTAATACTTGCATTAATTTGTTGATGAATGGTGATAAAGCCTTGTCATTAAGCTAGTGGAACAGTACCAAACAACTTGTAGTACTGCATGTCTAGCTGCTCGGTAAAAGTTTTTCCTTCAAAACAATGCCACCAGCACATGGCATTTTCTGAAAAGGCTCCGTTTAGAAATGCAGCAAAATATATAGTCAAATGTAACACTGCAAAAAGGTCACTCCTTTTGCTTTTCTTTATCCCCTTTAAACGTTGCTGGGGACCTTCTTTATCTTTTGAGTTCAGTCTCAATCCGTGCTTCCCCTTTTGTTTTGCCTACAAGCAAGTAATGTTGGCCACACTTTTTTTTTGTCTCTTTTCTTTTCTCTTCATGTGCATGTTGGCTTTGACCGAAGCCCCCCGATATAAGTATCTTTAGCAACAAAACCACTGTTTGTTTTAATAATGAAGGATTGGGTGTCTGCCCTGTTGAATGCAAACAAGAAATCGTGAATCAGGACGCGTCAGTCCTTATCTTTAGCTTGGCCTTTTCTACTTGTGCCTCCCAGTTGTAATTATTATAATCATTGGTGCACAGAGTTGGAATTACAATAATCACGTAGTAATGAGGCCACACGTGCTGGCTGACCAGGGCGCTCAGCGAAGCATGCGGATGAATGTTGGACTCGGGAATCCCTTGGAGCTTCCTTTGATAGGGCGGGTGTCTCAACCTTGTCGTAGAAATAATAATATCTTGTGCTTTAATACTGCTACTGGAGCTAAACAGGTGCGCTGATTACTGTAGTCTATGGATGTTCATTGTTCACGTCCCCCGACTCCTATCGAGGACCACGACCAACTCCTATTTCGATCGTCAACTGGTGACAGTGCCTTCTTCCCGCCTCACTAGACTCTTGTGTTTAGGGGGAGGGAAACCTTACCATCTGTCTGCGGCTAATTATCGTGAATTTAACATATATTACGGACCTACTATTTGCCATAGTGTTGAACTTAAATAAGGATACAATTATATGGCACATCACCATATTTCAGATGTCCAAATTAATGAATTTTAACCCATGAAACTATTTGTAAACTGTTGGAAGTCCCACATTGCTAGAGAAACTAGTCAATGTGCTCCTTATAAGGTTGTGACATCCCTCACTCCTCAAGGCGTCTTTTGGAGTCGAGTTAGACCCACCTTTCACATATTGTGTAAATTCTAATATGGTATCAGAGCAAAATTCCTAGTTTGTGGTCCACCGTCACCCGTTTCCACGTGTTGGCTTGGACGTCCTCCCGTCACACGTGAGGGGGCGTGTTGGAAGTCCCACATTGCTAGAGAAACTAGTCAATGTGCTCCTTATAAGGTTGTGACATCCCTCACTCCTCAAGGCGTCTTTTGGAGTTGAGTTAGACCCACCTTTCACATATTGTGTAAATTCTAATATAAACTTCCTCTCTTTCACAAGCATACAAACATTAAAAGTTAGATATAAGACAAAAATCAATCGGCTTTGAAATTTCAATTTATTTTATTACCTCCCTTGTGTTTAAAAAATAATCAATTCTTGACCATATTAAATTATCACCTTCCACATTTTTTTTCTTCACAAATCTCAATAAAATTTACACTCTCTAATAATGTTTTCGAGGCATCCAAACCATCATAATTTATGTCAATAATAATTGACTCATTTAGCTTCAAAAATAGAAGTTAGAAATTCAATTACTCTATTGTGGACTTACCAAGTCCAAATGATGATCCCCTGATCAGTAAATATGTACATGTTAAAACGATCCCGCAGGTTTGGGGAAGGTTAAGGTTGGGCCTTTGGGCGGATGGACTTGATTTGGGAAGAATTAGTTGAAAAGACGAGGAGCCCAGAACAAAAAAGTTGTCATGAAGAGAGTTGGGCCAGCTCAGAACCCGGCCTTTCCAAGGAGCAGGCCAACCAAATATTTGATGGCATTCTCCCAGCTAAAAACATGGAACCATTATTCTCTTATCTAACCAAATTGTTGTGCGTACACTGTCCAGACTGCCATCACCAGAGTGGAAGACAAGACAACCTGCGATGCATCTGAGGAGGCTCCAATATAGTGTCAAAAAATCTATAAAATAATGCTATTGAAGAAAAGAGAACAACTTTTTATTGGTACAGAGGCAACTTCTGGTAATTGCATCACAAAACTCAGAATAAGCAAAAGCCAAAGTTTCAGATTACACACGGGGGAATGTCCCGATCAAAGCATAATCGTCTTATTGCACTTTAATCGTCCTACAATCATTATTTTTTAAAGTATGCAACTGAAACATATGGTGGTGAAATAATAGAACAAGCCATTTGATGAGAAATGGTCAACTAAATCATGGTGCGAGCGAACTAGTTCACCGAGTAGACCCAGTAAAAGATTTTGGAATGTGAAGTTTGATAGGATTCGTGCCGAACTTGGGATGACTTTTTGGGTGGGTTTTGAGTGACTTTTCTTTGGACGGAGTGGAAAATGTCCAAACACTCGCAAGATTGTGTAAGCTACACGGCACAAGTCCTTATCAGCAAGTTGGTAGTTATGATTTCGTCAGGAAATTGTGATTGATCTTCGTGTCCTTTGGGAAGCATTAAAGCATGCTTCTTTGTATTTGAGTGGCCGTTAAAAATGACGGGACTCATATCCGATACACGTTTTTTTTCTTCTAGTGACGAATGAGTCTTGTTGCTTCCAATAGGCCTACATACAAACGCAGAAATAACATTTGACTAATGCCGCAAAGAGCGTGTCGCGTGGATGGGTGGTGCCGCTGCAGCGAGGTAGTTGGGCACCGAATGGAGGAAAATATGAGCCCCAATATATGGTTGAGATTGTGTCATGCACATCAACAATTATTACTACTAAAACGTGCAAAAAATAGTAAATATATACTAACATGATAAATGTTTAGCGGGTCCAAGTCATAAATATTCACAACCATTTTATCTTACGATTTTTAGAATTAATATTCGGTGTTGAATTTAATCAATTATATATAGTTAAGATATTTATCTTTTTCACGGAGATCTATCAGGGAAGGAGGACTTTGGGTGATGAAAAGTCTACTCTACTTGTTTTACTATAGCTTATAATAATATGGAGGTGGGTACTGTTTATTCCCTGAAGGATAATCATGATTATTCTCATAAAGAATCTGACTTGGAGAATTACAATATTGAATTGCTTCCTCTCGTTTTATTTATATTTATGAAGTAGTGTTTGTTTATTAATAAAGCTGGCAAAGTCACCTCAAATAACAACTGGTAATCTCACGAGAAAATCGAATCAGACTGAAGATCTTCCAAATAAATTAAAAAAGACCTCGGAATATTATTCGCCCACGTACGAAATCCTTCGGACACATACATGTACCTAATTATAAGTTTCTTTAGATTTGCTCCTTCTTGATTTTTGGAGATGCCAAAAAAAGAGAGACATGAATCATTAAAATGGACCCTCATCTCTTCTTTTTTGAGAACTGCGCATGATTATATCTTCAATTTCTTGGGTACCTTTACTGCTTTCACCAGTAAAGATTTTTATATTTAAAAGAAAAAAAAAGGTCAGAGGCATGTTCGTTTTTAAATTTTTTTAGGATTTAAATCCATTCACAAAACTATCACAGAACATTTTAAAAATTCAAACACAAATACCAATACATTTAACATAATCTCCAACAGTTTTTTACACAGACTTCAATAAATTTTCAAAAAAAAATTATAACAAATTCTCTCTATATTTTTTCACTTAATTTCAATATTTTTTTATTAAACAATTACATCAAATCATCTCTTTCTATCATTTATACAAACACTTATAAAATACTATTTTACATAAATATTTACAATTCTACTAAAATCCTACCATTTTTTACTGCACGAACATGCATCAGCCGGTACTTCAAATTATTTGTCGGTAAGGAAGAGCTTTGATTGTAATCACTTAAGCGTTCCTTCATCCTTGACAAGCTTACAAAACTTCCAAGGTCACGCTCTCTTTGGCAAAAAAGCTGGCTTATCTTGCACTCATAAATTGTCAGCTTGCTCCTTGCTGATCTCTTACCGTGCACCTTTTGCAAAAAGGAAATGGATAATCTCCACTCAATTCCATGCTTTCTCTGTGCTTCTTTACGCACTTTTGCAACCAAATAAAGATTGGTTTTTTAAGCTTAAATTATATATTCAGTACATTACATTCACGAAAGGGAAGTTTCCTCTTAAAGCCACTACTTTCACGTCTCTGGTAATGATGAGGGGGTAGGGAAGATACTTGAGGGGGTAGGGAAGATACTTGCGTCTCTTAGCGAAGAAAAGTTTTTCAGGCCGGAAATGTCCCATGCATCCCCCTACACAGAGGACGGACTGATCAGGTTGCTGGACACAGGCTAGCTAGCTGCACATCAATATAAAATTCCTAATCTATTTGGAGGGAAAGAAACTAGTAACTCCTGCATCATCTTGCCTAATTTAGGGATAAAGTAGTATTTCTTTCAACGCACATGGAAAGTGCAAGGAATATTCAGTACTTAGAACAACACCAGCTAGGAGAAGCACTTGCAGATTAAAAAACAGGGGGAAAAAAGGCAAAAACTTTTGATCTCCTATCAGAATCACAGAAAGAAACCACACATACATCGAATAACCTTGTTCTGGGGTCTGATTCTTAAGTCGTAAGCCTGCATCTCACGCCAACTTGAAGTATTCTGTATTCCCTCCTCAGTTCTGATACCATCATTACAAGTTTTAGCATCTCTAGCTAGCACACCAAATTAGGCACATAAATAGTGGCAGCAAAAACTAGTTTTAGAAGTACCATAGCCCTCAATTTTCGCTTTTGGAACAGGAAATTGTCCAATTCAACTCGGAATATTCCAAAGCATGAGGCGATTTAATATCGCGATGGGCAATAAGGACCACTAAGATGATAATATTGTTAATTTATGTTCTTTGGTTGGGCAACCACTAGTAACATTTAAATAACGATCGTGTACGCAAAGTGTCCTATATCTAGATTGCACAGTACTATCGGCAACCCCACATGTTTAAATGGCAGAAATTAACAGTGGGTTCATATATCTCTACTTCTGCAGCTAATTTATTAGCTTCGTTCATGTTTTCAATGCATCGCAGCTGCAAGAACCAATACAGGTTAAGTAATGGGGTACTAAATTTTTCCTGTACGGTTCCGGTTCATTAGAAGCACAGGTTCCCAAAAGTGGAGGCCCCAGTGAGATGCACGTACGCCAATCGCCACGATGGATTTTTTAGGGGAAGTTTGTGTCTTGCGTGCGAGAAACAGTCCGGTTCATCTTGCCCTATAGCCTCAGTCCATTGGACTAACTATTACCAGAGGTTTCGAAGCAATTTCGAACTCAAACAGGACATCATGGAAAATGATCTGAGGGAACCAAATAATAGTAATCACTAACCTGCTCTGTTTACGAGTCAAGTTGACATATTGATCACTATACACGCATGACGAAAGCTGCTGTTTTTATTTTTTTAGCACCAGTTGAAGCCAGATATAGATGCGTTATATAAGGGGTGATCAGGCTCCCAAACCCATGCGTTTCATACAATTCAATCCAGATCTTAAATATCTTTAGTATTGTTTATTACCCAATACTACTTCAATACAGTAATTACTATCCGTTGCTTTCTTAAACAATTTTGCTGCAGAATTGCCGTTGACCCCTCCGCAGGTACCGCTAGTACAGGTTCGAGTTGCATCTTTCTTGATATGTTAAGAGAAAAGAAAGAGATCTTTTTTTCGGGGGGGGGGGGGGGGGGGGGGTTGGGATTCGATCGAGTTGAATCGTTTCGGACCAATCCTGACGTTTTCCGTAGCAATCCGGCTTGATCCGTTGTCTTTCTGAAAGATAAACAAACTTTGGACTCTTCAGGTTCATTTGGGGGAGGTGGAGGTGGTGGATGTTGGAATTATATGCCGTCCTTGTGCGTTGAATCGTTGATACGCCTGCATTATGTTGGCGTGCATGATTTAGCCGAGTGCGCGTAGTACTGAAACCTCTTCCTTTGCATTATATCTCTTTATCTATAAATTAAGATCGATGTTCCAGATCCATTTCCACTTGACATTAGTAACTCCAAAACATGCACGCATTCATCTAAGAATCTATCTTAGGATGGGCGCTGACACCCAGAAACATACATATCATAGGATTAGGATATGTTCCTGCGATGGTAAATATGATTAATTATCTAGGTCAAATATTGGTGATTTTCAGCATAACATCTTTATATACTTTAACAATTGTATAGATTTCCTCAGACTTGCAGATGTATTAATAAAAGATTTAAGGCCTAAACCGACGTTCATGCACTAGAGATCAGTAGTGTGTTAGGAAGGCAGATGGCAGAAGAAGTGTAGGTGACAAGGTGTCGTCCGTGACACCCACGGACAACAAAATTGCTTCAACCTCTCCATAGCTAGCTATTTCTCCTCCCATGTGGATCCTTTCCCACATACTATTACTTGTCGGCGCCCAATTAGACTACCTCCTTATCTCTATCTCTAGCTAATCACTTTTGGCCTGTTAGGCATATGTCGTTTTCTCTTCCATCGTTTATCCGCTCGTATACAATTTATACTTCCTAAATTCCATTAATTTTTGGGTTTCTTGGAACTTATTTGAAAAAAGTAAAATAAATTGGGTATTTGGAGAATACATCGAATATCGCAAAGAAAAAGAATACCAGACGCTGCCTTGTATTATTTTTATTGGAATTCTTCTGTGGGTCATATCTAATTTCAGTTACTTACTCAAGTACTTTTGGGCATACGTTGAATTATTAGCATCTTTAGGCGACGTGACAGGCAGGCCTTATTCTTAATATTTTAAGAATTATTATATTCATAATCAATGTAAGTCTAGAATTTGAGGGTGAAGGTCATAAAGAAAAATCGTTGATTTTTCGTCTTTAATAATATATTTTATATTCTGACCCCCTCAAATTACATTTAATTAAAATTGATTCTAAATATCTAATCTAGCTTCGTAAACAAGCATTTGAGTCTGTTATTGCACTCTTTCAAGCCCGAGTTATCGGCCAGGATGGACAGCCTTATAAAAGAGGGCACGACGTTGATCACGTAGGCATAGGTTTCACACTGAATTTTAGAAAAAAGCCCCCATTAGATCCAGCTAGCGTCGTTACTCGCAAAGGTTGAAAGTAGAGAAAAAGTTGAGCGGCCATCTGCCCACAAAACGACAACACACCTCAATCTCATCCTCACCTGTCGAAGTCGAACAGCACCTCCCCCAAAAATAGCACTCAAAAGTCACTTTCCCGATATTTATGGATGGGCATCCTCTGTTATCCTCTATCCTTCTTATGTAGAAAGACAGAGACATAACAGTTAAATTTTATTGTATAAATTTTAGGCCTAAATGCTTCGTACGTCCTTGGGGTATGACCCTTTCCCAATTTAGTCCTTAGGGTATGAATTTCCCTTAAAAAATCCCTGGGGTTTGGCCCTATTCCCCGAAGAGTCCTGCCGTCAACTAAATGGACGGAAATGCAGACGTGGCTGACGGCGAACACGTGGAAACTGACATGCAAATTACCAACCAATAGCAGTGTGACACGTGTCAGTGAATAAAAAATAAAAGATTTTTTTTTAAAAAAAATTAAAATTTAATAAAAAATATTTTTATAATTAAAAAAAAAAAAAAAAAAAGAAGACAAGGGGGAAGGATCGTCAGCCACGTCTGCATTTCCGTCCATTTAGTTGACGGCAGGACTCTTCGGGGAATAGGGCCAAACCCCAGGGATTTTTTAAGGGAAAGTCATACCCTAAGGACTAAGTTGGGAAAAGGTCATACCCCAGGGACGTACGAAGCATTTAGGCCTAAATTTTATTAAATGACTTTATTATCCACGTCTCTTAGTATTTTTTTTCTCGATTATTTTATTGGTTTAAACAAAAAAGATATTAATTATTTAGTTAGACTTAAGTTATTGCATCCGGCTTTAATACACGTATCTTTAAAGAAAAATTGTTTAAAGCTAATAAGGCAATAAAACGGCCAACCATAGCAGGGATTATTCCGATAAGATAACGCAACTTATAGAAAGGCAATGGTTCGCATGGGGAGCACTATCATCCTACAAAATAAGAACCAAACATGACTTTTATAAAATACAACGCACGAGTCCACGACGATACCTTTTGCCCTTTTGGCAGTTACTTCTAGTTTTTTTTTTTAAAAAGAAAAAAGAAAAAAAAATGGAATGGACAGTTATTCGCCAGTGCATCACGTGGAATGACAAATTCACCCTCCAGTTATTGTCGGTCTCATTGGTGCGACAGGATTGCCCTGAATATAAAATTCACCCCGAATAACTTTTGGAGTGTGACTCGTGAGTAGTCAGACATATGACTATCTTTAGTTTGAGACCGGTCATTGTATGAGTTAAGTTATTGTGTGAGTGTGTGAGTGGATGGGTACGATTAGAAGTTAAGGTTGTGTTTGCTCTAAAAAATTTCACAAAATTTTTCACCCCCTCACAATAAAATATTACAATATAATTTCTCTCTTTTATATCAAATCATATATTTTCACTACAAAAAATATAAAAAATTACCTCTCTTCACTTTTTCACTAAACCCAATACCAAAAATTTTTACAACCCAAAAATTTTCCAACACAAACCCACCCTAAGAAATATAACGGCTGAAAAAATGTCACGTCAATTAATGAAATCGGGTCGGTTGCACGGGTCGGGTTCATTAATTGACGTGACATTTTTTCAGCCGTTATATTTCTCAACTTCTAATCGCATCCGTCTACTCACACACCACACAATAGCTTCACTCACACAATAACTTTTGCCTGTTTAGTTTAGATCTCAAAATATTTTTTTATGTTTGTATTTTTTCAGTAGTGTAAATAGATAAATAATATGTTAAAAGTTATTAAAATTTATAAATAATTATTGAGATAGATGAAAAATATTAAAATCTATAAAAAAAAAATAAGCGTGAGAAGTGTTCTATACAAACGTAGTTGGAGGCTCTTTCCTTTGTTGTCATTGGTGCACGGAAAAATATGTCCTTTGAATAATAAAGGCTTTTCCCATCCAATAGCCACGGGATAAAGTGCACAAGGGCTTAGAAAAAAAAAAAGGAATTGGAGTAGAGAAATTTTCAACGAAGTCGCAACTTTTAACTAACATCGCGAAGGGCTTAGAAAAAAAAAAACTAACATCGCGAAGGATAACGTGCACGAGGGTTAGTTTCGTATTTTTACCTTGTGCATCCCGTAATCTGACAATCTGTGCCGTAGGGGTAGTTTGGAGGAGTGAGTATTTGTTTTTGGTATCTTTTCTCTTCCCTCCGTCCATTTATCCGAGAACTAGTCCTCCTCGAATCTCTTCCCTCCACTGCTGCTTCGGGTCCTGAAAACAGAAGAAAGGCTCGCCAAAAGGACCCGGAAGAGAGAGAGGCTTGTTGTCCCTCAGTCATGGATTCGATGGTTTTCGCGGAATTTCGAGTGTCCATTCTTGGTTTTGTTATTCCGTTCCCTTTCAATCTCTTTCTTGTTTTATGGGTCAAATTCTTTTTTCCTTTGAATTTTCTTTTAAATATCTTTCCCATTTTTTTGGTTCTACGTGGTTGGTGTCCTCAAGCGGATTTCCATCTGTTCTTTTCAGGTTCAGATAAGTTGGGTTTTTGGTGGTAATGTGCTGGGCTGATTGGTTTCTTAATTCTCAACAACTATGGCCATGGATTCTTCTTTCGAGGGTAACCACTTTTTTGTTTTATTTCTCTGTTTTTTTAGAGGATCATCTCTTTCGTTTCCTTGTTTATAAAAATAATAAGGTCCCTTTTTCTGTTTTCACTTTTCATCCTCACTAATATATCTTGGTCCTTGATCCTTTGGGTTTGTTGTTTGCGTATTCATATGTTAAACGTCGAATCTTTCGAACGATTTGTCACCTGCATGATAGTCAGATTGCAGTACCATTGGGTTGTTCGCGATAATTTATGTGCTGGGTGTTGATTAGAGTTCTGGCTTTCCATGTTCAAGTAATTTTGTCATGGTTCTATTTTTTTTTTGGGGGGGGGGGGGGGGGTGGTGGTGCTTCTGGTGTATCTAGATCAACTCCTACATGATGGTCTACGACATTACTATTTTCTGTTGGTTGAATTTACGTTAATTACCTGCATCTTACCTGGCGATGTAATGACATTGGTGTGTCTTCTCTGGATGTTATTTTACCTCTACATTATGTGGGGGGCGTGCCTTTATATGAAAGAAGCAAGCCTATCTATTGTGTTTGGGTTGGTATAATAGTAGCACGCTACCTCATGAAAAGATCCATGTGGCGTCCCTTAGGAAAGTGTAGAGCCAGATGCATTTCAAAGTCAAATGAATTTTCCTCATAATTCAAAACTATCCTGGCTTGATAGGCACTTCACCCAGTTACTGGGGAATAACCAATAGTATTCCTTGTATAATTGATGTGGTTGAGCAGTCTCTGTTTATCAGAGTCAACCATTTTGTAATTTATTCTGATATAACCTCTGGCTGCTTTTGTTTTCCCGTGTTTCCTCTCTGTCATACCTAGCTAACAGTCACCAGGAGAACAGAAAGAGAATTCTCACTGAGCTTCCCAAATCAATGTCGCACTCATCTGGTAATAGCTATTAGTTGACTGCAATTTGGTTCACTTGGGAATTGTTGATGATGCATTATTCTGTGTACTCTGGAATCTGGCTTCCTGTGCAATGTCAGTGTTTGGGTTCGAGCTCCATCAAAGACATGATCTTAACTGAGAAAATGTATAGTGGAAATATCGATGAATTATTACTTAGTCTTCAATTAGGTTCTCTCTTTTTCATTGATTACTGTTGGCTTTTTGCTTTTGCTCATTTTAGGAAATTTCAAACTCTTACTCTTCTAACTTTCTTTGAATCATCGGTTGTATTTTCAGTATAATGATAGTTGCTTCCCTTTTCCTTTATGCTAGGAGCTACACTTGATCCATCAAAATGCAGTAAGTGGAATATGGAGGAAAAGAGAGAACTAGTGTATCAAATATCAAAGTGGCCACATGGTGCCTGTGAAATGCTGCAGTCGTGGAGCCGTCAGGAGATTTTACAAATCCTGTGTGCAGAGATGGGAAAAGAGAGGAAATATACTGGCTTGACAAAGTTGAAAATCATAGAGAACCTTCTGAAAATTGTATCTGAGAAAAAATCAGTGGGGCATGAGAATATAATTGACCTTGAACAACCACAAGCGTCTTCCCCTACACTTGGCCAAAGAACTATCAAGAGACAGAGGAAAGCTGATCATCCTTCTCGGCTAACTACCCCAACAAACAATCTTCCAAACAATAATGGTGGCACTGATTTAGGTAATGCCATATATTGCAAAAACTCAGCTTGCAGAGCTACCTTAAGTCGAGTAGATGAGTTTTGCAAAAGATGTTCATGTTGCATCTGTTATCAGTATGATGACAACAAGGATCCTAGCCTGTGGTTGATTTGCAGCTCAGAACCTCCATTTCAAGGTAATTCGTGTGGCATGTCCTGTCATCTGGAGTGTGCTCTAAAACATGAAAGATCTGGCGTTTCCAAAGATGGGCAACGTGCTGGACTTGATGGGAGCTTTTACTGTGTATCTTGTGGGAAAGTGAATGATTTGCTTGGGTAAATATCCCCACTTGATAATTCTGGATTTATATACATGTTTTTCGAGTTTAATAAAGTGCTTCAGTTTAAGATTTTCTGTTTTTAATTGTTTAAGGTTCCCCATACAGCATAAGGCCATGTTTAACAGTAATGCTCATGGTCATAATACCTTGATATTTGTTTAGGTTTCCAGCTTTACTATATGGAATTTTAGTTTTAGGCGAACCAAATGTTCAGTGGGAAGTCATAATCTGGAAGCATTGAGGGAATGTGTTGCATGGTAGACAAGTCTTATTGGATTTTTTCTTAATGCCTCCTTAGAGAATAAGAAACCAGCGGCGGGAACCTTATTTTAGGTGGCGCTGCCTTTGGATTTTGAATTGCTCAGGCTTCACAGCTACTAGATGTGGAGTCTAGGCATACTGGATGGGATTTTGGCGCACCATTGATGCTTTCCTAAGTTGGTGAATTCCCCGGGCCAAAGGGTTTTATTTAATATCTCCATTTGAAAAGAGTTCTAGAGTATATCAAGTACGGGTGATGGCTGAAAATCCAATGTTCTATGCCTAGGAGACTTATCTTCGATGAGATGTCTTTTGGTGCAATATCAAATTCATCAAGTCGCCCTTCATTTTACTCTGGACTGATTTCAATCTTGTTTTAAGCTCTTTGGTAGGACCGTTTTAAGCTGCATTTGCACACTATATAGAAGATTTTTGAAAGAGAATTATAATCATTACGTTTCTGCTTGATATTGTACTTTGGTCAGCACTTTGTGTTCTTCTGAAGCTACACTTTGGTAATATTTCCTAATCTGGATGGAAACCATATGGAATACTGTGAAGAAAGTCAATGTGGTACAATGTTTTTGAGCATGTCCTTAATAGACATTGTGTGTCGATTTCAGAGTATGTTTGCACTTTCCTCTTTCTATGATAAAATTGTCCTTATAGATTAGAAGCATCCTCCTGCCCCAAGCGGCACTATGCTAATTTCATAGCATCTGTATTTGAGTTCTTGTCGAATACTATCTATGCCAATTTATTGGCGCTGTCATACTAATGTTTTCATGGAATTGCTTGCTATGTGTCTGGGTTAAACTTATAAAAGCAAGTACATTATTTGAAGATATATTACTCTGCCGTATTGATGCCTTTCACTGTGAGTTTTACTGAACAATATGATTGACTTAAAGTGTGGTCTTATTTCGTTGAGTTTGTAAAATGAATTTAGATGCTGGAGAAAACAGCTGATGACAGCAAAGGATACCAGGCGCGTTGACATACTGTGCTATCGTGTGTCCTTGAGCCAAAAGCTTTTATACGGGACAGAAAAGTATCGAAAACTTTTTGAGATCGTGGATGAAGCTGTTAAGAAGCTTGAAGCTGATGTGGGCCCTTTAACTGGTTTACCTGTAAAGATGGGTAGAGGTATAGTCAACAGGCTTTCTTCAGGACCAGAGGTTCAGAAACTCTGTGCCTTGGCTGTGGAGTCACTAGACTTATTGTATTCCAACTCCCTTTTCCATCCATCATCTGATCCTCTGGTTCAAGGTAATCTTTAGTTATGTGAGCTGTCCCACCAGAACCAGCCTAAAATGCTTTTTCTGATCTAGCAACATTTTGATCCTTTGTAACAACATAAGTGCATGCTCCTAGTAAAATTCAGGTTGAGGTTGTTGTCCTTGTTGGATGAACTGTGACTTAACTAACTGCAAGAAGAATCGTATTTTATTATACGTTTCATTGTCTTGAACTATCGAGAATTGAGGAAAGTAGTAACGATTCTTTTTTTATTCTGTTCAACATCTACAGATTCAAATTTGATTGCTTCAAATATTGTCAGATGCGTTGATGTCCATGCAACATCCCTCACAGTGATTTTGGGTTCAGAAGATTCTTTGCCAGACAATATTGCTGGTTATACCTTATGGCACCGGAAGGCTAGCGATATGAACTACCCCACAGAACCTACTCACGAGCATGTTCCTCCCAATGCCAGGTTTGTCGTCACAGGACTAAGTCCAGCTACAGAATATAGTTTCAAAGTTGTTCCCCTTAATGGTACACGAGGTTTGGGTATGTGCGAAGTTTGTTTCTCAACAGGCACTGCTCACGATGAAGTCCAGAACAGTTTTGTAACAGAAAGAAGTCAAAGCCCAGTTACCAACTGTAGTAGCCTTTCTAATCCTTCCTCAGTGGAAGATGAAACTAATAACATTACTCCGTACTGTGACCAGGTTGATAACCGAGCAGACAATTATCTTAGTTATAGTAAGGATGCTGAGAAATTTGTTTCTGCTAAATTACACGATGAGGCTTTGAATTGCGCTGATAGGGGTGAAAGAACCCCAACAGATCTGGTTTCATTGTTGGATGATGAACGTGCCATTCTGACAGTTATCTCTGTGCCTAATTCTGATTCGTTAAAGCTTGAGGAAAAGAAGTCCCAAGATAGCCAAGTTCACGAGGACATGAGCACTGATGACCTGTCGAATTGCCCAGCTCGGACAGGAATGGAATGTGTGCCGTATGTTAGTAATTCAGAAGCTGGCTTGCCCATTACTCCATGCAAGTTGGAAGTACTTAAGGATGGGTTAGGAAGGAATATGAGATCCAAATCCTGCAGCAAGGATCTGGAAAATGGGATTGGAAAAGGAGACGAACCCCGAGATGGCAGCACATCGAAAAAGCGAACTATGGAAAGGCGGGATGAGGAATGTGTGGCAAATGGTACTTCCGATAGGGATCTCGAGTATTATGTGAAATTAATCAGATGTTTAGAGTGTGAGGGACATATAGAGAAGAATTTCAGGCAGAAATTCCTCACTTGGTATAGCTTGAGGGCAACCCCTCAAGAGGTAAGGATTGTGAAGGTTTTTGTTGATACTTTTCTTGGAGATCCAGCATGTCTTGCAGAGCAGCTTGTGGACACCTTTTCAGAATGTATTTCAAGCAAGAGATCATCTGTGGTGCCAGCAGGATTTTGCATGAAGCTTTGGCATTGACCATCTGTAATGGGTCCTGCTATTAGATGGAACGGCTTTCGAATGCAAGCCCCATCAGGGTTTGTGTATCAGTAATTCTTTATACACTACCATTCATCATTTATATTTATATCATTATATTTCTGATCACTATTCTGCCATTCTTATGACGATGTAAGAAGCTCAGCTCTCATTCCATTTTATATTAGAGTTTGTGTCATACGTTGATATTATTGCATTATGGTCATTTATGTTTTCCTAATTGGATATGAATATGGAGTTCTTTGTAGATGTTGGTCGAAAATATATGGGAGACCAAATAAAGCCCTCGCCCCCCCCCCCCCCCCCCCCCCAAAACAAAAAGGAAAAAAAAAATCTTAGTGTTTGGACAGAAATAGACCCCATGGTACCTGAGACTCTGGAACATAAATGTTCTGACAAGTCGGACCATAAGAAGCACCACTGGTAATGCAGAAAAATGGCACATATGAGCTAAGAAAAAGTTCTGGCAGTGGAAAATCTTGGGGGTGGACAGCAGCTTCAGGTACGATCTTGACGGGGGAAAAAATCTTGTTAGAAGAAGATCGACTGTTGTGGCGTAGTTGTATATGCCTAAAATCAGGCCAGATGGGTTGTTTTATCTTCTACTACAGATTTGGATGGGAGCAAATATGTGGTCATTAGTATTCCCATAATCCTCTTGTCAATGTTGTTCCCTGAAGTATACATATCTAGTCTTGGAATTTTGGAGCAATGAAAGATGCTTCTCGTGTTTAATGGAATGTTGAAAAAGAAGGTAGTTTCTTGGACTGGCTTCCTTAGTGGGTTGCTTGACGAAATACTGGTGTTTGATGACGTGATGCCATAAATTAATGGTGTTATCTATACCGCAAGCGTTTCGGGGTATGTCCAAGATGGGTAGTGAACTGTTTTGCGAGTTTGTAGTAATGATTCAAGTTCAGTAGGTTGCAAAACAAATAGTTATCGCTGCGATCGCCACAATGGAGAGCTTGCCGTATCAACTAGAAAAACGTATAACTTCCGTATTGGATCCTCAACTCCACTAATTTCATCCGGGTCGGATCGCTAGGTGATATTAGTCGTTTAAGAGGCCGATTTTTTTGGAATACAAAAGATTTACGTCATGGGCTCCTGAGTTTGAGCAAAGAGTTCTTCAAAATTTCAAATGAGGTTCGCAGGCAGAGATTCACTCATACGCCATCTTTACCTTGAATGATTCAACTTGGCTTTTGGTAAAACCGTAAAAACGAGTTACGAAGACGACATTTTCTAGGGTCGGTAAAGAAGGCTGCTGAGACAACCCACGTCCCCATCCCAGAATTTAATTTTCAAGCACTGCAAAAGGCCAAAGTAGCAGAGAGGAATCATCTCTTTGGGTTTTTTTTTTTTTTTCTTTCTTGGCAATTTGGGGGTTGGGGGCAGGGGAATCGATCCCCGGATCAGGACCCTCTTGAAGAGGAGATGCCAGCTTAGCCAAAGGCTCGCTGGCCATCTCTTTGGCTTATGTCTATGGCTCTGCAGCGGAAACTCTCCAATGGCACCACGGATTGGGGGGCCCCAGCCCCTTGCTTCGCGTGCCATCTGTATCGCAGTTAGTAGTACCTAAAATATTAATAAAAAAAGCTAAGTAACTCGACAAATCAGCGAAGCGACTTCTTGTCTTTACTCTAACCACTTCCATCACCCGCTGAGACAATAGTAAAAGGCACTTGTGATGTACCATTCTAGCGCTGTTACGTTCTCTTTTATCGATCTCACTGTCAGCTCCACTACTGGTTGAAGATGTCTGCCGGGATCTTTACAGCTCCGGTTGCGGGATCAGGCTTTGTTGGCTTGAGATCCAACTCGAAAAAGCTGCCACTGAAAGATTCTATTGGATGGTCCCAGAGAACTGTCTCGAATGGTTCTAAAACTCACTGCATGAAGGTAACGTCGATGTGGTGATCAGAAACTCCTTCGAGTCTTCATATCATATTGGTGATCATCCTTGATTGTCTTTTTCTTTTTGGAATTTGTTTTCTTTTTAACAGACATGGAATCCCATCAACAACAAGAAGTTCGAGGCCCTCTCCTACCTCCCTCCTCTCTCGGATGATTCAATCGCAAAGGAGATTGACTACATGATCAAAAAGGGCTGGATCCCTTGCCTTGAGTTCGACGAGGTCAGATGAATCAAGATGGTGTTTCAATCTTTCCGTGATTTAACAAGTTTCACACGCATATATATATTGCAATATGTTGGGACAAAAAGGGCATGTAAACTACTTGTGTGCGCCAGTCATATAGCTCTATTCTTTGGGTTAGCTAAGGATTAATTTTTTTTGCCCGTCTTTCCCATGATAGATATAACTTGCATCCTTAGCCTACACGAATCTGTTCATCTTCTTAGAGCATTCTTTTGCATAATTCTGAATTTTGTACAATTGGATGATTTAATATGTTTTGCATGGAAGCTTGGGAGTATTCGCAGAGAAAATAGCCAAATGCCAGGATGGATAGTGGATACTATGATGGGAGGTATTGGACTCTGTGGAAGCTGCCAATGTTTGGCTGCAACGACTCCGCTCAAGTCCTTCACGAAATCCAAGAGTGCAAGAAGACGTACCCAAATGCTTATATACGCTGCTTGGCATTTGACAACAAGCAGCACGTGCAGTGCATGGCCTTTGTCATTCAGAAACCTACCGCCACCAGCACCAGCACCTCCGCTTAGACTGCTTCGGTTTATCTTTCCCCTTCTCTTAAAGATCTTTATCAAGGGCTTTCTCCTTCCTATAATTTTGTGGTTTTTCCCTTTCTGTCGTGTACCAATAAGAAATCTGGGTGCTCGTGAGGAGGATTCCTCTATCTCCTACCTGTAACACGGTTGGAAACTTTTTATTATGTACTGGCTACGAGGTTTTAGTTAAAATAATCTCTTATATAATGTGTGGGATGTAAAAAGTAAAAACGCTCTAGTTTGCGTCTTTCTGACCCCCCCCCCCTCGGTTTTGGCTTCTTTTTGGTGGGGCAAGAGGGGTCACAGATTCCATTAGTTCGATTAATGTTTCTAAGATGTGGTGAGCACCGCGAATTAGGCCTGCACAACCCCGGTGTAGGCCGGTTTTCAACTATGGGTTACCTACACCTACACCGTTAAGGGCAGTACATTCATATTAGGCCATTTTTTTAGCATTTTATATACTTCGCCTAATGTATTTTTTTTTCTTTGGTCTATTGATCACATATTAATAAAATCTTATCCCATAAGTGGCCGGTACCAACTATGCCATAAAAGTATAACAAGCAATGTTGAACTAGTCATGGAGATTAGAACCTTGTTGTAAAGCCACTCGGTCCATGATGGTGCTCTGCAAATAGGGGACACAAGAATCAACCCAAGCACACGCTCCGTGTATTTCATCTGCCACATGAAATCAAACAAAAGAAAAAACACATGACATACAAGAATAAGGATATTCTGACCCCCCCTCGGTTTTGGCTTCTTTTTGGTGGGGCAAGAGGGGTCACAGATTCCATTAGTTCGATTAATGTTTCTAAGATGTGGCGAGCACCGCGAATTAGGGCTGCACAACCCCGGTGTAGGCCGGTTTTCAACTATGGGCTACCTACACCTACACCGTTAAGGGCCGTACATTCATATTAGACCATTTTTTTAGTATTTTATATACTTCGCCTAATGTATTTTTTTTTTCCTTTGGTCTATTGATCACATATTAATAAAATCTTATCCCATAAGTGGCCGGTACCAACTATGCCACAAATGCCATAAAAGTATAACAAGCAATGTTGAACTAGTCATGGAGATTAGAACCTTGTTGTAAAGCCACTCGGTCCATGATGGTGCTCTGCAAATAGGGGACACAAGAATCAACCCAAGCACACGCTCCGTGTATTTCATCTGCCACATGAAATCAAACAAAAGAAAAAACACATGACATACAAAATAAGGATATTGTGACAAATAAAGGGCAGCTGAATTTGGCTAACTTACTGCAAAGAGGCTAAGAATGTAAGCACCAGCAGTTACCCCCAAGCACAAAACCTCTTTTAGCCTGAAGAAAAATCTTATCAATAACCGCTTGAGAAAACTGTAACTAGTAACAGAGGAAGAAATAGCTTGATCTATATAGCTGACTCTAAATAAATTTCAAGGAGGATATTCAAACGCCATCACAGGGCCTAATGCAAAGCAAATATGCATGTGCCCTATTTCACATATAACATGAAAAGCTAGCCCCTGTTTAAAAAATATTACCGGTAAGTTCTAAATCACAACATAACGTTCACGTACCATTCCTCATTCCTCCTATCTCAACTTAAAAAGCACTTAATAGGACATTGAATGAGACAGGAAAAATTGGCACCAAATAATCTTGTGCTGCTGAGGGCTGTATCTTTGCCATAACATTAGATGATTGATAATACAACACAGACAAGACAAGAATTCTCATAGCTACAGTTTCACAAACTAAGCCCCAATCTCATTAAAGAGTTAACCTTCTCCTAAGACTCCACCAATACATGCAGGAGCATCCATCAACCTATTCCAAAAGTTCAAACTAATTCACACATCAAAATCAAAAATACCTATGGCATAGCCAACAGCGGTGCCTAGCACAAACTGCAAACCTTAAGACCGGTCCTAACTGCTATGTTTGAACTTAAAAGAGTCTTTGGAGCCAAGGAGGCTTATGGCACAAGCAACAGAGGTGTATAAACTGTGTGCAAATTTTCTCAAGCAAAGCAAACAGAACAGAAAACGAGTGACTCAAAATACTCAAGAATCCAAATTCTAAAAACCAAACTTAGTTTCTTTTCTTTCTCTTCTCACAATTTCCACCACGCCTGTATTCCCTTTATACATTTTTTCCATGTCGACCAAACATATAAAAGTACAAGAAAACCCTAGCTTCCAAAACCCAATATCATTTCTCTCCTCACGTTCGCTAGCAAGCAACAAAAGGGGAAAAAATCAGCGACTCGAGTCACTCAACCCAAGTTATATAGACCCAAACAGAGAACAATTATTGTGGTCGGCGAAGGAGGAGCGGCAGTCGTCAGGCGCGGTGGTCGGTGAAGGGTTGTGCCGCCTGTGCGCAGAAGAGGGAAAGTAGGGAGAGAGAGAGGCACTGAGGCACGGCCATGGGCTGGGGGAACTTCGGGAAAATATAAATTGGGGGGGGGAGTGACAATGTCGAAGAAAAGGGGTTTGGGTGGGGTGGAGTAAGTGAAACGAACGTCGTTTTGTAGTAAAAAAAAATAATAAATCCCGATTTCCCGGGTAAACTAGGACCAGGGATTATCCCCGAGTTTCTGTAAAAATCCCAAACCGGCACCGGTAAAACCGGGTACCAGCAACCCGGTGCCGGTTCCAGTGCCACCGAAATTTACCGCGAATAACCATGGTTTGTCAACCTTTTCTGTAGAACGCTTTAAGGAGAATATCTCATAGTATCTTATAGATGCTTGAAGCTCTGTTTGGGAGAATATTATTAGGGTTAGTGGTAGTATTTTTGGGACTGTGAAACATATTTCCCCTCGGGATTGAATTTTCTTGACGAAAAAATTACCTAGAAAACATAGTTAACACTTTTACTTTGGTGCTAAGAGCAGAGCAATTGCAACTTTTCAAGGGTACTTCTGGTCTTAATTGTGATTCACTAGAGCTATACTAAGATTATGTTGACACAAAGTAGAGAGTGATCCCAAATTTCTATTAATGTATTTTCCAGGTCCTCGTGCCACAAACCAAACAGAGAAAATGTGTCAGAAAAGAAAACCATTGATTGTTTTCAAAGTGTCGGCAGGGAAATCTCACTGCAAGTACAGCTATTAAATTATAATGATTTAAATCTTCGTTGTTTCTTTCTCTGATAAACATATTTTTACATGACATCATTCTCCAACCAGTAGCCTTACGAAAGGAGGCATAATTTCACGTAAACGGCCATTAATTTTTTTTTAAATCTCTCCTTAATAGCACTTGGAAACCAAAAAAAAAGCATTAAATGGCTGTTACGAGAAGATAACATTTTAGTTATTCAAGCATCTTCCTCTCACAAACCATTGAACTGTAGGACTAGATGTCCACATCATTTTGCTGCATGCTGAGAGCACATGGAGCCAAACGAGTAATCCCAGATACTGGACATCTAGCCGGCTATTTAATGACTAACAGCCAGTATCTAGAAACATAAACTTCAATATACCAATACAAAAAATCTGAGTCCCAAATACAGCCATTGGATGCTCAATATGGAAAAGGAAGTCTTACATGATCTCGTAACTAAGTAACTTGTGCTCCTAATCATGGGTTTCAAGCATCCAAGTCCGCACCAGTAGATTCTCGCTGGAAACACTACCCATCTGGAAACAGAACCCACTTAGGGGATGTTCGTTTGGTAAACGAACATAGCCTTAATGGTTAAATTAAGAAGGAAAAAATCGACCTAAAAGGTTTTAGAAACCCACACGCATATATCCCCGCATCAATTTCCTTTTTTTTTTTCTTTCAAAACTTCGGTAACGACCCCACACTGATAGTTAAAAAATCATCATATAATAATCCAGAAATTGCAGGAATATCTTTTTGATCAGAGGTTAAATCGATCATCCTTAAAAAAACCTAACAAAAAATAAGTACACAACACGTTATAATATATATAGTATCGGGGGGTTATGGGGCAAAAAATCCACTTGGTTTCAGACTTGGTGCAACCCAAGAATCTTCTGATCAATCCGCGGAGATCATTTTGATTCCATTAGTAATGAGGATTCGGATGGCATCAAAGTTTTGAGAGAGATAAATTAAACAAGTATGACACTACATGCTAACACAATTCCTTTCCCATTTCATTCAGCTCAACTTCTCTCTTTCTCTCTCTTTCTCGGGTTTAAGTACACAATTCAACATTTAAGTCGCAATTAGTCTTACCCAGTAAGTTCTTACTAGACTCTAGTACTCATATATGTGCAGGCACACGTTCCCCACTCTCCACAACTTCAGCGAGGGCAAATAAAAATTGCATGAACAAACGAAAGACTTCTCTGATCATTAGAGACTAGCGGGTTTCCTCATCAGTCCACTCTTTCCTCTAGTTCCTTTATGGATCCTGAACATTTGGAACACAACGAAGATTATAGTTACATCTGCAAGGACCAGAAATGCATGTAGTACACAAACTTCACGCGATTGCAAAAGGGACAGGCATCCAGCTTTAGCTTCTTTACCCACCCACTTCCACCCCCCATCCCCGAAAGAATACCCAGAACCCAATAAATAAAGAAAACAACTAAGGAAGAAATCCTCAATTTGAATGAGTAGGCACTAAAGATACATCATACAAGTGCTCTCACACACATATCATCAGTAGTAGTGATCACACAAGACACAGAATCAAGTGAGTTTGACCTAGCGCGCAAGGCAAAAAGAGCTAGTAGCCCAATGGTTTCTAGACACGGATTAAATGCTAAAATCTGCTTTGGAACCTTTATCCACATTTTAATGGCCTCAATTTATACTAAAAAATCAAATCTAGAAACAATGTCACGGGAATGCATCAGTTTAACAAGAAAATCAGATCAAGCATTTCTTGTGACACCAATTATATTAAGTAAACAAAGACGCTTAAATAGATATCACACACACACCAACCTCTGTTAAAGAACTGAAACGGTATACAGCCACAAAAAAGTAAGGAACATAATTTCCATGAGAATATTACTCGGGATAAACAATATATGCGAACAGGAACGTAGGAGCTGAGTTCACACATGGCTTCAATGCAAAATTCTATACCCATAAAAGTACTCTTTACATGTACATAGAATTAGGATGTTTGTTGGCATTTGTAGGTCACCTCTCAGATGTCTTAAATGTACCTTAATACCTACTCGTGCATTTTTCATGCCAAATGCTACATTAAAGATCACACATCACAGCTAATTTAATGAGCCGAGAGCTAAAAAGCAAAAAAAAAAACTCAATTAATCACTCGATTCCACTCATCTAATGAAGTTCCCAATATTTTTTTAAAAAAATGTTTTTGGGCAAGTGAAGACTGAAGTTCCCCAACTATTGAACACTAAAAGTCACAAAATGACAGACACGAAAATTTGAACATACAGCAAAACATACCAGAAATTGAGAGAAACCCTAACTCACCTGGAAAGGACAAATACACATCACCGGTTCTGCGCGACAGGCAACGGACGATTAAACCCGCCGCGACGGTTCATATATTGTCTGGGCTGCGGCTTCGTCACGGCTCTGACACCGCTCATGTCGGCTCCAGGTACTGGTTTGCCCTTGGTCGAGTCGAACCCGATCGGGATCCCCAGCTTCTTCATCATCTCTAGCTCGTCCTCGTCCACGCCCTCCTCCATCTGTCCATCTCCTCCCCCATTGCCATTATCCTTGTCCTTGTGCTTAAGTCGGAGACGACCTTCTCGTCAGTGGAGTCACTGCGGCGGCGACGCTTGGGGGAGGGGGAGCGGGGTGGCGGTAGATGCGGCGGTTATACCTATCGTCTGGGGAGCGTGAGCGGTGTCGATCGGGAGAGCGAGTGCCGGAGTGGGTGTGACGGGATCTCTTCCTGCGGCCTCGCTCTCGTTCTCGGTCCCTGGCCTCCTTGTCCCGCTGTCTCTCCCGATCGTTGTCGCGGTCGCGGTCGCTCATAGAGTGTGGCGGCGGCGTCGAGTTCCCTAGTTTTTTTTTCCGACTGGATAGCCAAAACCGAAAATCCCTGTTATAGTTCCCTTTTTGCCCTTAATTTTTCCTTTTAATATCGGAAGCACCGATGTAGTGGACTCTCAACTGAGAATGTTTATACGGGTCAATTTACCCGCTATCAGATTCAGCGTCTTAAAATGGAGACATACGAGCCGCATGATCCAACCAAAACACAAACCAATGGGCCTAGCTATTAGAGATTTCCCTTCTTTTCTTCTTTGGGCCCTGGCCCACGGAGAGAAAAAAACAAACTACTCATCCTTCGAATTTCGTAACCATGTGAGAGCAGTGCATCCTATTTTCCGTTCCCATGGCAAGAAAGGATCAAATTCTTGACTATTTATATAAGCCTTTGTCACCAACTTCTCCGGTTCTCCCGACTAAATTGTCCTTGTGACTTGAAAATCCATCAGAGTTTATGGCATGCGTAGCTTGTAACAGGAAATGGAGGCAACTTTTGGGAGCAGTTGCTCAACAGCCCCAAGGAACTGGCACCCAGTTGAGTTTTTTTGTCGTCTATTGGATACGCATCGGAGAACACGCACACTTCTGTAAACAATTTTTACACATCATCAGGGTTTCTCTTTCTCGCAATTTCATCCAGAAAAGTGTTGTTGTGACCGCCGGCCGGCACCTATCGATGCAAGTGATCTAGGTAAATGTACATTTTATAAGCGGCGGACAGAATTAATATCAAAATTTCCTAAACCATAATTCTCGAAATTCGTTGACCAAACATGATCCCAGATCTCATGCGTCTCAAAACATGTGCTCGTGACAATCCGACCTAGAAGAACTCGTCAATGGCTGGCTCGATAAGCACGGCCTCATAACGCTCTCTCCTATGGTAAGTCTCTACTAAAAGCGAGCGTGACCGATGCCGTTTCTCACCCAACTGAAAGAATAAGTTTCGAACGGATTCGGTATTCCTTCAAAAGATTCCATTGCTCCTCCCGACAAAATCTCGTCTCTCTTTTTTTTTTTTAATATTCCTTCAAGAGGATCCTGGTTCGAAGTTAAGTATAGAAAGCAGAAAAAAGTTCGTGGAGCTCGTGAAGAGCAGTAAAACATCCCTTTCTTCCTTTTTCTGAACAGTACGTTTGGTGGGATAGGTGACAACATTTGATCGTTCTTGATAGGCGGGAAGACATCCCTATCTGAAGTGATTCAGCTGCAAACTTTGGAAAGTTCAAATGCCGTTGCTGGGTACAGACGCTGCCACAATCTACATAGAATTTCAATCTTTGTGTAACCAGACGACAAGAGATGGACATGTTCAGGCTCTACCCCTTCTCTACACACATCGAAATCTCGACTATACACGTATAGATAGGCTTGCGGATAATGGATAGTGACTCTTGGAGATTGGCCCTATCGTCAATACAATTTCCAAATGACAATTGGATCGAGGCAGGAAAGGAAATTGCAGTATATATCCTAAACGACAATTATAGAGCATACGACAATCCTCTTATTGGTAATAATCGTGATATACTCTCAACTGTTAGAATCGAGATTGTCGCTAATATTCTAAAATCTGTAATTCTCATTGTGTTGGAATACTCGACTATTGTTTGTATGATTGTATCGATGTCCTTTAGGCCTCAAACAACAAAGCCGAAATTCGAAAAAAAGGATTCGGGTTCGTGTCGATCTTTTCTCGACAACCTGTCACAGCGATGTTCGAAAGAGAATCCAAGGGCTATATATGGAAATCGGAACAAAAAAACAGTTCGTCTACTTATGATTCCCACCTGTTTCCAGAGGCTGGTGGCCCTGGGAGCGTTAACCTACGTTGTGACAAAATGTTTGGAATTGAGGATTGCTCAATGATTACCTACCAAAACCATTACAAGTAGTTCACTGTCGTCTACACGTGGCCTTGTTATGGAGTGGATGACTGAATATCTAATCAAGATAAGTGCACAGTATATTAATTGGCTGGATCGAGGGAAACAAATTGTATTTGAAGAGTCTAAAAATGGCAACCCGGCCGATACAAAACAGAGGAAATTAAAGGACCTCAAGACGGTGTCCTTTGATACCACCGTAGAGTTAGACGTGTAGTAAATACATTAGAAGACAAACATTCAACAAGCGAGAAGAGAACGAGCACATTTACTACTTATTCACCTACTGCTAGCGGTAGCGGTCACGGATTGCTTTAGGGACAACTCTAGGATTTTTCTGACCTAAATTTGCCTAGTTTTTCGAATATAGAGCTATAATCTCTACGAAAAATATCAACCAACCAGCCTAGCTAAACCTGTGATTTTTATAGGTCACAGGCAAAGGCTCTAAAGTTGAAAACAATATCGCAGCTAGTTATATTTTCCTTTGGCTATTATATCAGAACTAAAAATGATTGGCAGGTGTGCAAATTACAATCCACCTGTCTAAGGCAAGATTTAGGGCAATTGTTGAATAGAAGATAGTTCAGAGCTTTTCGTTTGTGTATAATTAGAAATCACATGAGAGTCAAATGCTTTGAGGGGACGCTTGTTCTAGCTTCAGGTAATCATCTTTTTTTTTTCTTTCTTTTTTCTAAGCAGGTAATCATCCTTTTCAGTAGGCTTAAATATGTACGTTTGAAATTGAAGTGTATTCAAATTCCAAAAAAATAAGCGAATCTAATCTGTAAAATTCTCAAGTCTGAAGAAGTTAAGACATGTTGCAGCTCTTGAAATCAATCTTGATATTGCGAATTTGTGATTGCAGTGCAAAATTTTCTTTATTATTTGACAGTCAAAGCACAGCCTCCTCTGTTCGTTTCCTATGAGCCCACAGGTGTCTTGAACCGGCCTATGGAGACTGGAGAGGAGCTGAATTGAACAGTGTCATGGACCCCACTTTCAGATCAATTAGCTGCATGTCAGTGTTTTGTTATTTTTTTTTGGGAACAGGGATACGCTGTTTTCCTACTTTTTCAAGATTTTAAGAATATTTATAAATAATATATTCCGAATTTAAACATAAAAATTAATATATTTTATATAATCTCAAATAATTTTTTATTTTTTTATTCAACATAAATTTTCTCTCTCTATACTTTTTCACGTATCTCCAATATTTTTATTAAACAATTACATCAAATCATTTCTCTCTCTACTTTACACAAACACCAATAAAATACTATTCAACATAGAAATTCACAACTTCTCTAAAATCCTACATTTTTACTCGAAACAAACATAACCCAAATTTCTTTTTTTCACATATCTCCAATATTTTTTATTAAACAATTACATCAAATCATTTCTCTCTCCAATTTACATAAACACCAATAAAATACTATTTAACATAAAAATTCACAACTTCTCTAAACTCCTACATTTTTACTAGAAACAAACTCTCTAAACTCCTACATTTTTACTAGAAACAAACGTAACCCAAATTTCCTTTTTTTTTTTTTTTTAAACCATAAATATATCGGAGATAGCATTTAAGTCCCATCAAACGGGGTACTCATGCGATCAACGAAGCAGCTTCGTTCTTCTCCAACTCCAAAACACAAAAACACCTTCTCCGGCTGGAGATACCTTTTGTATTTCCTTTTAGCGCTCGGCATGAAACAGAGTCTGCAGTCAAAATTTCATTAGTACAATGAAATATATTAGTACCAACAGCTTGAGGAGGCTCTTCTCATTGAAACGACGAAACTTGGAAGCAGAAATTCCAAACTCGGATGGCTTTGTCTTGGAAGACAACAATATCTTCAAGAATGTTGCGGAACCAGAGCCTGCTCAGAGACCCTCTTGGAAATGCTTCTCCTATGAAGAAATTTTTTCGGCCACCAATGGCTTTAGCTCAGGTGTTGTCTTCATAACTTCTCTAAAATAACAATTATCCCAACTAGTATTACTTCCTACCATTTTTTTTGTTCGTTTGTCTCGAAGCTCATGTTTTGCTATGTGGGCATCAGAGAATTTAGTTGGCAGAGGAGGCTATGCAGAGGTGTACAGAGGAACTCGGGAAGACGGTGAAGAAATTGCTGTGAAGAGGTTGACAAAAGCTTCTACCGATGAAAGGAAAGAGAAGGAGTTCTTGACAGAGATTGGAACAATAGGTCATGTGTGCCACCCAAATGTACTCTCTCTCGTAGGCTGTTGTATTGACAATGGTCTTTACCTTATTTTCCGCTTCTCCTCCAAAGGCTCAGTTGCTGCTCATCTACATGGTATATCCATCAGAACCTGTAGACCATGAGCTCTCAAGAGAACTCTCTCTTTACATTTTCTTTTTCTTGGTAATCATTGGTTCGAAAATCCTTGGTACAGACACGAATTTGCCGCTGTTGGATTGGAAAACAAGGTATAAGATAGCCATCGGGACTGCTAGAGGACTCCATTACTTGCACAAGGGATGCCAAAGAAGAATAATTCACCGGGACATCAAGGCCTCCAACGTTCTATTGACTGAAGATTTTGAACCACAGGTACGCAGTTAGCCTTATCGTCCAGTTACGCCTTCTCTTGATCAAATCATTTATCAATCAGACAGGTTCCCCCAACCCCTTATCTCTTCCTTATTGCGTTCGATATTTGCGTTTCCTTTTGTGTGTTACAGATATCTGATTTTGGACTAGCAAAATGGCTCCCATCCCAATGGAGTCATCATTCAATAGCTCCGATCGAAGGGACATTTGGGTAACCACCAAAGCTTTTGGCAATCTGAGCTATGAGTCAGCATTTTTAGTAAATGATTTGACATGTAGAATGTTATATCGTGTAGGCACTTAGCTCCTGAGTACTATTTGCATGGGATTGTGGATGAGAAGACAGATGTGTTTGCTTTTGGAGTTTTCCTCCTGGAGATAATCTCAGGCAGGAAACCGGTCGATGGCTCTTACATAAGCTTACACAGCTGGGTAATGACCAGCAACCCTCAAAAATTCGTGCTTATATTTTGTTTACCAAAGAATTGCCGTCCTTTCTTTGGCAAAATGCCCATTTGGGTTCCTTCCAGATTTAGATAACTTAAACAAAGGAAAGAGATTTAATATTCATTTCTTATTGATTGTGAATCTCGTCCTGAATTGAATAGGCCAAACCAGTATTGAAACGATGGGAGATGGAGAAGTTGATAGATCCAAGACTTGGAGGGGCCTACGATGTAACGCAGCTGGAAAGACTTGCCTTTGCAGCCTCTCTTTGCATCCGCTCATCTTCAATGTGGCGCCCAACCACGAGTGAGGTAACTTACATGCCGTATCATACTAATGAGTCATCTTACCACATACGTTTGTTAAATTTGCTGTTATGGCACTACTAGCAAAGATGGTTTGCCCCACCAAAATCTCACTACAATTTCAAGACCTTTGAAAATATGTGGAGAACCTGGTGATCCATGATTTCACCCCGCTTTTTTGACCTAAACATAAATTTTTGAAATAAGGATTTGACAGAAAATATTGTTTGAGGGTCCAACATTTTCTATAGAATATGCTTAATAGAGGATCCTCAGGTCGTACCTGTATATCGTGTTCATGAATCCTAGAACAGGGACCTTTTAGTTGACTTGCCAAATGAGTTATCCATGAGTTATATATATTGAAGTCATAAAATGCCCCCAAGATATATTATATTCAGCTGTCAATTGTCAAAATTATAGTCGTTTTCCTGTGATAATCCTGCACATCCTTTTCACCAGCCAGGACAGCCATGCGGAATCCAAATAGGTAGCTCGTTTTCAAAAGAAAATTGGCTCATATTTGGCTGTTGGTGGTTTTGCACTGGGGTCGGTTTTCTTTTCTCTTCTTCCCTCAACAATCTCCGCCATGCATCGGATGTTCTATCCTACCTAACCTAAATATCTATCCTAAAACCCAAAATAGACAATACACGATTCCCGCACTCCCATGTGATCAACTGAGATAAATAAATATTTAAAACGAGAGTGAAAGCGGGTCCTATTTAGGCTAATCATTGGAGTAAAATGTTTTAGATAGCAATTATATATGTCAACTTGCTATATCGTTGCCATTCTATGGCTGGAAGAAAGCAGTTTCTTCCAAATCGTAGCAACTGCATGCAGTGGCAGTACTGTCACGAGCCACTACAGTTTCTCGATCTTACAGCTAAAATACATCCATGATCTTGCTATCGAACTGGATGCCAGAACACATGCGGTACAGCCACTTTCCCTGACGAAGTGCTAAAAGAAACGTAAAAAAGTGATTGATATTGTCCCACATTTTGCTGTTGTGAACTATTTGGGGCATGTTGGTTTGTCTACAAATTTTAGAATTTGAATCCAATTTTTTAAATGTATACTCCTAACATTATTCTTACACGCATACCAATACAACTCAACATTCCATTTTTTGCACACATTAATACACCTCAACAACTTTTATACGCAAGTCAATAAAGCTCAAACATCACCTAAATATTCACATTATTCTTAGAATTCAACAATTTTTCTCAAAACGAATGTGCCCTTGGATTTCACGTCTATTCTCTGAAGTACCCACACCTAACCCCCCACCCTTGTTTTGTCATAAAATTAATGATGCATATTACTAATAACAAAAATCGTAGTTTGAACTTTAAAGTCTGAGTTTATGAATTATGAATTTGATTTGGATCCTAATTGATAGGTAATGGAGGTAATGGAGGATGGGGAGGTGGACAAAGAGAGGTGGAAGATGCCAGAAGAAGAAGAACAGGAGTTCTGGGGATTCGAGGATCTTGAATATGAATGTTGTAGTTCCTTCTCTTCTCCACACGACTCTATGTCGGCAGGAAGTTCTTAGAGCCAGAGAATTGCAGGAACTTGCATGAAAATGTACATCGATATGTATTAGGAAATTTATCAATTGCCCAGCCATACCAATCAATCTCTATAATTTATAGATAGATTTGAGGTTGCGTAACGTCGTGGCTGATAAGTCTCGTTTTGATGTTGTACATAAACGCTTGAATAGCTTGCTTTTGCAAGTAACTCGTTAAGAATTCCCCGCAGGGGAAAGATCAAGAAATTATAGAAGTCTAGAGTTTTTGGTGGAAAAGGTTCTCTTTCAGGTACTTTGGTGGAAAAGGTTCTCTTCAGGTAAATGGTAGCTTGGTACCATTTAGATACTCATGCACTAGCTTAAATCTTGCAAGAAACCTTTATCTTTTCCCTCATATTCAGTGTTAAATCTATGTTAGTTTATCTGAACGTAGAAAAACAGAGTAGGTCTCTTCAAATGGCCATTCAATATTTACACAAGCAAGCTGTGGAAAGAAAGAGTAATTTGTACTTTCTTAGCATCATCAAGAATGAATTGATGAAAGCATCATTCCGTGAAGCAGGCGGCCATGTACGGTGGTAACTCTATCTGAAAGAGCCAGTAGAGCAGTCTTAGGTGCAATCTACACCATATATGAACCTCTAATTATCCATATTTCGGATCGCCTGCACGCCAGCATACGTTAATCATTCAATAGAACCGGTTTAATTTTCAAGTTTGACAAGAGTATTCTCTCAACCAACAAGATAACCTAACGCTTCCTTGGGTCGTTACACATTGAGCTCCAAACATGTGGAGTGTAGCTATGATGCTTAGCTAGTCATTGCAGACAAAGATTTCACGCTAGATTTATATACTATATATGTCACACAGACAATGAAAGCCTATGTACGCATTCACAGAAGTCAAGGAAAGATTCATGAGCTAATGCTAATGTTAATGTTATCTCCTAATTGACAAATTACAAATAATTGGCAGGTAATGAACAGGTAGACTTTTTAATGGACGGCTAGGCTAATATGTATGCCATAAGTACCACTATTCTGAGGGCACATGATATGCGTTAGTTGTCTCTCAGCTTTAGAGGGAATAGTTTAGGAACTAGGAGCATCTGAGCCTTCTTTTATAATGTTACTTCTGGTTTGTGATATTGGATTGAAGGTTGTTTAACTTAAAAAAGACTTTGGGGGATAGGTGGTGCAACTGCAATCAACGATTATGAACCCAAAGAAGCGTGGCGTTTTGGGAGGAATCCAAGTAGGTATAGAGTAATTAGCTCACTCCGGTTTGACAAGTTTATATTTTATATGCTTAATTATGGGGGTTTTGGTGAGCTGATAAGGCAAAGCTTCTTTTTACTAATCACCTGTACTTCCCTCACATTGCGAAAAGCTCTAAAGAATTCAATTGAAGGCGTCAATTAATTATATATACTAACTGGGACGTGCCCTCTGCATAAAGGCTCCAGTGGCAGGTAGTTTCAATACCAACTACAAAATGACAAACCTTCCCACCCCCAACAAAAGTAGTTTCTAGAGGCAGGTAGTTTTCTTGCCCTGTATAAAGGTCCAAGAGGTGCCCTCTGTTTTAAACAATTGGACATGGGTCTATGTTAGTCTTTTAATGTTGGCGTAATTCCGTGTCAAAATTTTATTTTAAGTTTAGTCAAAGTGTTCAAGAGACTAAGAAGTCTTTTAAAATTTGAAAGGACAAGGATATCATCAAGATGAAGAGCTAAAACTATTTCAAAATTTAGTTTCGTTTAAAATTTTTTTGAAATAGAACTCAATCAACTCTATAAATACATAAAGAGATCGATAAGGAGGTCAACTTTATTCAAGCCTCCTCCCTATAGAGAAAATCATTTAGATATCTATGCTCATGAACTGTTCAAATTTTCTCCAAGTTATCTACCCCTATAGGTGTTAATAGGATTTTCCAGTCTATATATGTTGAAACTGATTGTAATTTTCTTTGATATAGCATATAGCAAATCTTAGTGTTTATTTGAATTGACTTATTATGTGACAAATGAAGTCGAAGTTGAATTGTATTGTATTGTGTCTCAGTGTCTCAAGTCAAGTGTTTTAGAAGAGAAAAAAAATTGATCAAAATTAGGACTCAAACAATGAAGATTCTGAGGGAGTTCACCTAATCATAGATTAAGGATACCATGTAAAGACCTCACAGAGCTCGTCTATTCATCCACTCTAACTGTTGTTTTGGGCTAAACCGGGCCTAAACTCACCATTTTGAAAAAAGAAAACAAAAGAAAAGTTCCAATTATAGGAAATGGGCCAAGATACAAGGGCCAACAGCAGCATTATTGGTCCGAAAGTTGAGAACAGAAAGTATTTTGATATTTTTGGGAGGAAAACTGCATTACGGGAAACTAGGCCAAGTAGCAGGGCCCACTATGTCTAATGTGGTGTCGTAGGCCGATGAACACGATTTTCTTATTGGTTTGTAGAGGCACATTAAGAGGGGAAGTTAAAGATTAACCAGGAACAGAGCTTTATACATCTTGACATAGCAGGCTAGCACCCTGAATAGGCGAGCAGAACTACATGTGGTAGGAGTTGTCCAAAGGCCAAAAGGCTATTGCTTAATGGCTATCAGCAGTTGCCTAATTGGCCAATTAGCTAGTAATCCATTTCTTTCATGGTTACTGCTATCATCAGCTGCATAGGGGGTCGTAATACTGGGGCCTATCAATGAATGGAAAGAGCATTAGGAAGAGACTCCCACTAGAGCCCCGCACATGTTTAGACGAATTCTGCAGCTCACTTTGGGCTCTTATCGCCCTTTTGAAGCAAGAGTCTACCAGTCCTAGGGATTCGTCAATCGTCATATTGAAGAGTAACGTTCATCTTGAATGTTATTTTTGCCAATTTCTTATGGTGCAGAACAGCACTGAATCATTCTGCCCTTCTTTGTTTCCGTAGGCGAAGATGCAAAATAGTTCATGGAGGTAGAACCACTCACAACCATTAATATAGCTTATTTGTTTGTGTTACAGAGTGGTATTAGGAGCACAACAAGAAAATCGGTCTAAATGCCCCCAGTGCCAAAATCCAATACCAAACCTAACCTATAGGTTCTTGAGTCCTCAAGTTTCAAGTTATGAATTGTCAAATTTTCCTCCCTAGTGACTGACATACAACACAAAATGCAATTATTAATCTCGGAAAGACCCCTTCTACAACTGCAAACATTTGCAAGTTTCAAGCAGCAATTGTTGATCAGAGAGGGTAATAAGCGAGCCACCTATCTAGCATGGAATAACACTCCTTAGCCTTGTATTCTGGAGCAACATGTCCAGCACCCTGCGAAGCCCAAGAGTTTGGAAGTGTTCTCAATAGTCTTCTCTCAAACCATAATTTGATATAATGGTAAATGAGAACATCTTTCTTACCTTCACAGTCGCATATGTCAGGGTGAAGTCACTGTTTGTAAATTTCTCAGCGTATCTGCAGAAAACATGTACGAGATTTCAGTGAGGGGTTATAGATATCATAATACAGGGGGAGATAAAGAAGGTATTAGAAGAAATGAACAGAGTTAGACCTACCCAGCAACTTGACCATCCACAGACCACACTCGCCAAACTTCAGAATTAGTCAGACTTAGGTAGCGGATCCAATTTTGCGTACCAATATGTGTCACAGACATGTCATGATCACCACTGCAGCCAAACACACATTGAAATTAATGAATAACTTCTTAGACTACAAGGTTGATGTCAACAATATTGCTGTATTCAGCCAAATATGGAATTAAATATTCCTGTTGATTCCTGGGAAACGACTAGACATTGGCTGTCCGCACTGCTGCTATATATGGTTGCAAATGTGTTTTCCTTGTGTCCTGACGGCAGACAAAGAATTATAGACAGATCTTTTTGGTTCAAAATTGAGTTGACATTGTTTCTGTTTATGTATAACAGAGCTTGTTAGCTATGCATGGCATATAATTCTCAAACTGCATTCTGTGATTTACTAGATGTGTCCATAACCAAAATTTCGAAAGTAGAAACAAGGAAAAGACATAGGATGATTGGAGAGGAAGGTACAAGAAATTACCTGTATACAAGTGCTCGAAGGTTTGTATTACTAAGATTCCGATGATAATCAACAGTACTTGTAACAGTCTTTGTGTAAGCTAAGCTGCTATTGCACCTCTTCCAAACGCCAGTTGTCCCCTTTGTACGATCATTAATTCAATTTGTTTCAGATTTTTGAATAATATTTAGCTGATCAGAGTAAACTCTGCATGGTTATCGAGTTATTGGTAGAACAATACTTACATTTCGAACATTAAGGGCTTCTCGTACACTCTGATCATTGGCCCATACACCAGAGAGCACATAGTTGTATTCCTGAGGAGTATTACACCCTTAGTTACTACTCTAATTATCTAGAGGATATCAAACGATCTTATTAAAACAAAACCATTCGCAACATAAGCAAAGTAGAGAGAGGTTTACCCGACACCAATATGCAGAAGATGTTTGAGTAAGGAGACTCGCATCGAAATTCTCTTCGAGGTATCTTCTGCTTAGGTAGTCTTTACTGGATCTTGGAGACGCAGTTTGACAATTAGGCTCCACAACTTGCATCAGGTTTATTTGTAGAAGCAACTGTTATGTGAAAGGTTCAGTGGACAAGATGTTTATTGTACTTAAGAATCATAAGAATATATCTCAGCATATCAGGAGGTACCGCATCGATGGCTTCAATATCTGCTACACATTGTACGTTGCTTTCGTCTACATTCACAAAATCGCCACTGCAGCTTTCCTTGGCAGACTACCAAAGCCAAAAATATGATCATTTCGGTCGAAAGTGACTTAATACAAACTAAGAAGATGTTCTTTTTGACAATTATTTTAGGATACACATAAATTCTAGAATTTACAAACCGAACATATTCAAATACCAATACAAGTCAACAATTTCTACCCGCATACCAATAAACTTCAATGTCACCTAAAAATTCTCAAAACACTTCAAATTTTAAAAATCTCACCAGAACGATCATCCCTAAAACAGAAGATATATAACTATATAAGGGAAATTAGGATATGGAGTAGAATCTAACAGAAAAATGCAACAAGTTATAAAGTGCACGGCATACTTCATAGAGTTCATCTGATATAAGTGTCAGGCGATGGGCAAATGGGATTCTTGAGTTGTCATCGATGAAGTCATCTGTCTTTGGGTTCCCAAGCACATATCCCTGATAAACAAACATAAAAGAGATGACTTCATTAAAAGTCTCGTAATCCATTTCCACTCACAAGAAGTTTTCAGATTACGAGGTTGCATTTCCCTTTGCTCCCTCAGAAATTCAGATCATAAATTGAGAAAACCGACGAAAAAATTTCCTTGCCATAGTAAGTCGGATAGATTGAATTAAAAGAAATTGTACCTTCAGATTCAAAGTCGGGTAGGCTCCAGCTAAGTTACCTGTTACCAAAACCGAGCTTTTGCCATTCAGTTTCAAACAAAAAGCTTGATTCTGTGTTACTGCTCACAAAGAATATACTTTACCGTCGAATATGTCTTGAACTAAAATTGGAAGAGTTATGCCTGAATATGAATCACCACCAATGTAGAGTATATTCTCCAAATATTGAGGGTGTTGAAGCAACCACTGGAGATTAATTTAAGCGCAGCAAAAAGTCAAAAAAGCATTTTAGCAGTCTTTTCTGTTTTGTCAAAAATGAAAAGCCAAACGGCAGCATTATCCAGAATTGCCATACAGGCAAGGCTGAAGGTAGCTAGTCAAGTTGCAGATGAAAGAACTGAATGCTCGAGACCATATATCACTATATATATGCTTTTCCGGGGGTTGGGACTAAACATCTGATCAGTTGCAGGATATGAACTTTGACTTGCAAAATGGAGGTCTCTTACAATTTTGCTCTAGCCGTTTTTCCCTTTTATATTCTCAAGTGATTCTACATACCTTGCTTAGAAACTGATAAAGTTGTGATGCGGATTCAAGGTCATCAATGTAGTAGCCTTCTTGGGTTGTGGAGTAAGAGAATCCAGTACCCACTGGTGCGTCAACGTACAATATGTTAAGTCCCTGCAAAAATTTGTAGTTGCCATCTCAATTAAGAGAGGTCTAATATTAAGCAACCATAGCATCGATCTGAGATTTCTCACCAGTGTCCACGTATACGGGTTGTAATGGAGGGATGGTAAGCTTCCGTTATAATCCACATAAGTGAAAGCTAATGGACCTGCAAATGAGTGAAAAGATATCAAGTTCGCTTCCGTTTAATGTCACTTTCTGTTAGTAGTTGGCTACACGCTTCATTTCAAAAAGCAGCATTTTTTGGCTTCCAAACTCTTGTTAACGCAGAAAGGGCTCCAAATGCCTCAAATTCGACTCTAGTGGCAAAAAGTGCTCGAAACAGTAAAAAGTAGAGTACATAATTGGAGGTAGTAATAGACAAATCACCCCGTTTCCGATTTCCCCTTGCGTCCATAACTTGACCCAAAACCTTCCCAAACTTGGCTCTGGTCCTAATCATTGCGCCTTTGTACTAGTTTCCATTGGGTCCTTCCGCTACTACGGGTTTCATAGCTTGAGCCCAGGAAACCGCTGGGCCTGGAACGATCATAAAACCTTCTCAAGAGGCGATTCGGCGAATCCACTAACAGTCCAACTGATAAATCGTTGGCGGAGGTGACTCGCAACCTCGATCCCGCCCAAATGAAGTCAGTCAGCACAATATGTTGTATAAGAATATGTTTATTCCAAAGTTTTAATAAAATTATGTCAACATCATCTATTAATAACTGCTCTGGGTTTGAAAATTAGCTGACAACCGATCTTCCTCCAACTGTATTTTCAACGCTTAACGTCCAAGAATGTGTCAGTTTTTGATTGTTAATGATTTTTAAATAGAGGGAAAATACTTATTCACTCTTTTTAAATGTTAATAGGGCCTAAATCAGCTTTTTCAGAATGGACCGAGACCAAGTACACGCCTTAAAAAAGTACTAGATTTGTGTTCGAGCCTGTAGGACCATGTGAGGGAGGGGAAAGATATGAGAAGATAAATGTACCGCTTTCATAGAAGAAGGCGGAGAGAACAGAGCAGCCAGGGCCTCCAGTGAGCCATAACATAAGAGGGTCTTCTGAAGGGCTCCTCTGAGACTCGACAAAATAGTAAAATAGTTGCGACTGGTTCGAGTCGCCTACACCCACGTACCTGATGCACAAACTCTCATCTTGTTAGTTTTTTGCCATTTAAGGGATGCACAAAATAAAGCTCCTAGCACTGTGAAAATGCATGTTTGTAGGAAGCCTTTTGGATTTGATGAAAACACTCCGATTGTGGTTTAAGTAGGAAGCCTCTTGCCGCAATATTGAAGCACGAATACATCATTGGGCATGCTTTAAGGGGGGGGGGGGGGGGGGGAACGTAAAAAAGAAAGACGAATACTCGAGCAGAATCGTACCCGGTTTCAAGTGTGAAGGGAAGGTCACCATCAAAACCAGGTAGTGTGGTAACAATGGTCTGCGAGGAAGCAATGCCGGAGAAAACCAAGAGAACGAGAGCCTGCAAGCATATTGAGCCAACAAATCCACTGCACAGGAACAAACTTCTTAGACTTCGGTGCTTTGGTATAGCCTTTTCTGGTGCCATATCTTGAAACTGAGACATCAAATGCACCAGAAGTAAAACAGTGTCCTAATATTGTTCCAAGTGCTTGTATAATAAGCCACCATAAATAGAACGAAACGTCGACGGGTTTGTTTGATCCAGCGAGTAGGGACCCTACAGTCAACCTCGGAAGAAGGTTAGTTACAGCCAAGCATCTGAAAGAATCAAATCGTTATAGTATTCAAAAGAGGTATCGTTAAACTGTGAGAGTTTCGAAATATTTTTTTATTATTTTTGGGCAAGTAGAATGATTCTTCATGTCAATAAGTATTTGGAATTGCTCTTCTACATAGTTGGTGCGTCCAACGGCCAGACACTTTGAAATCTAGTTATACTTAGGATGTTAGCCCCATAGTGTGCTTAGAGCCCCGTTCAGATGTTTATTGGACGCACGTTTTTAGCGTGCCAGGAGATTATCGTATTACAGTAACTTGTTAATTAACGCCTTGCAGCTCACGAGGTCAGTGGGCCGGGCAATCCAACTGTCCATATACTTACTCCAGCGAACTCGTGTCATACCTCTTCGTTTGTCAGTGGGCCGGGCAATCCAACGGGCCCTGGAGTCTTTTTTTTTGTATTATTATAAAAATATAAAGACGTAAAGCTTTATTGGGCAAATACCTCTTCGTTTCTCCTTTTATATATATATATATATACTCTTCGTTTCTCCTTATATATATATATATATATAACCAATCAAAAATCTAACAAAGCTTCCAAGGAGGGAAGGGCCTGTAAGATCACGTGAAACTCTGTATATATAATTTGGTTCATGATAGGATTATACTTTCCTTTTTAAACAGGAGAATATAATGAAAATTTGTTCTTTAATAGTACTGAAGCCACCTTCAAAGTTTGGTCCGAAACAGACACGAAAAAATGGGCACTAAAACATGGATATCGAACGGAAGAGGAGGGCAACGGTTTGTCAAACCACAATAATAATTGAAGCAGGGTGTAATTTTGTTGGGTCGGGCAGACCACAACCAAGAAGGTCGTTGCTGTTTCATGCTACATTTTGCCCAAGATTTGCTGGTTACCAAAATCATAGAAGACAAGCATATCGTTGGGTCAATGTTTTATCCTAAAGTGTTTTGGTGCTACCGACCTTTCCAAGAAAGTGAGTTAGACATTTCAAACAAAAATTGAAGAAGATTGCTTTACAAAGTACTCTTACCAACTTTTCCAAGAACCCACCGTTTCCCATCTAAAATTTCCGGCAGAGAGGGGGACCGGAAAGAAAGACATCGGAGCAGATATTCTGGGTTACACAATCAATCGTAGTTATTAATAATTTAAGTGATGGATCTTTGGTTCTAATAACATCTTACATAAAATATTCGTCAGTGTTTCTGTGTTTGTGAAGCCAGCAATTCCTATGCTTATATGGGTGACGCGGTAGGGTAAGGGGTTCACAACGATCAAGATAAAAAGAGAAAAGAAACTAAAAAGTAAGCAAAAATTATTATTTTTTATATTTTTCAGGCGAGTAAGAAAAATTATTCATTTCTTATCTTTGATCAGAGATGAATAAAGTCAAATCCATCAAATTTTTGCCTCTTAATGTAAGAATTATTTTTCATGGAGGCCAAAAAGGAAATAGAAGATAATTAAACTGATGTTTTTCATTCTTTTTTTTGTGATTACTTCCAGTTAGAAAGAAGAAGAAAGAAAGTTGTACCTAATAGTTATTACGGGGTATTTTTTCTTTTAAAATTTTTTGTTTATAAGTTGTATTCTGGTGTATCTTTTTTTTTTGTCTAGTCGTATTACGGTGAATTCCATAATTGGAAAATCTTTTATGTCAAGAGAGAAAATAAATTTGATAACTGTAAATCTTTTTACCTTTGAGAGAAAGAGAAAACGATTTCGATAACTGGAAAACATTTTACTTATGTGGGAAAAAGAATTTGATGACTGGAAAATGTTTTACGTCTGAGGGAAAATGAATTCGATGACTGAAAAACCTTTTTACATCCGAGAAAAAAATGAATTATTCCTTTTACGTCTAAGAAAAAAATGAATTCGATGATTGAAAAACCTTTTACGTCATAGGGAAAATGAATTCGATGACTGAAAAATCTTTTGCGTCCGAAAGAAAATGAATTTGATGACCGAAAAACCTTTTCCGTTCGATAGAAAATGAATTTTATGACTGGAAAACCTTTTACGTTTGAAGGAAAATGAATTTGAATATTCGATAACTGGAAGTCCTTTTACGTAGGAAGGAAAATGAATTCAATAACTGATAAACCTTTTTACGAACAAAAAGAAAATAAATTTTATAATTGAAAAATATTTTATATTTGATAAAAAATAAATTCGATAACTAAAAAAACTTTTTAAGGACAGATAAATAAATTCTATAAGTAAAAAACTTTTTACGTCCTAGGAAATTGGATAACATAAAACCTTTTGCTTATATAGTGACACCGATTCACAAAGATCAAGATAAAAAGAGAAAAAAACACTAAAACGTGAGAACAACTATTCGTTCTTCTTCTTCTTTTTTCTATTAAAGTAAGAAAACCTATTTCTTTCTTAACTCTGATCAAAGACGAATAAAGTCAAATCCATCAAATTTCTACCACTTAATGAAATAATTATTTTTCATGAAGGCGAAAAAGGAAAACCAAGATAAACTAATGTTTTTCCTTTTTTTTGTGATTACTTCCTGTTAAAAAGAAGAAGAAAAGTTGTACCTAATAGTTATTACGAGTTTTTTTTTTTGTATAAGTTGTATTCGGTGTATCCTCTCTCTCTTTTTTTTAATCCTCGTCGTATTAAGGTGTATTCAATAGTTCATACTTCACTTATTTATTAGGGTTATATACACTTTGTCCCCTTATTTTTTGAGATATTATTTTTGAGAAATTTGACCTATAAAATTATATATTTTTTCGATTTAGACCCTACACAGTAATTGTCAGTCAATTTAGAAGGATTTCGTCAAAACGTGTCTCTCACGTGACTGTCTCCTAAGTAAGATGTGTAAATACCCCTAAAGATAAGGAGGGTGATGTGTAACTAAATTGACGCACAATTACGATACATGATCAAAATAAAAAATGTAACTTAAAGGGTCTAATATCTCAAAAATAATACATCGAATTGCAATGTGTAAATACTCCTAAAGATAAGGGACCAAAATATATTTAATCCTATTTATTATTTTGCCGGTCTGTTAATTACTCGGAGTATGTGTTGGGCTTGTCCACGTACAATGGGTTCGGCTTCGAACCGTCGTGAAGCCCATCTCAGACTTGCTTATGGGCCGTAAACCATGAGATTATGGCCTCAATTTCTTAAACGACAGCCTAGAAGAAAGATCAAAATCTGAAAAGGAGCGTCCAAGTATATTCTTCATTGGTCGACACTCGACAGGGTCCAGATCGCTCCAATTGGTCATTATCACTGGATTATCCTGAGTACAAATCTTAAGGCGAAACACCCATCTCTCAATACACAAATTCTATAGGGAATTCATTTCCGATCTGCCACTTGTCGAGAATCCTATGAAGCAACGTCGTTTCAAGACATGACCAGCCTAGAAAAAAAGGTGGTTTCGAGACATATGCAGAAGCTTTGTTTTGTTTTTTTATTAGAATGATACTCCGCAGAAGCTCGAGTAAAAGACTAATAATCCATCCCTCAATACTCTTATCCTCATGGCACGGTGGTCTCACCCTATTAATTCAAGAATTGTTTTACTTTGACGCCTCGCTAATTAAGTACAAAGCAATGTCTGCATTTGACAAGAATCCCACGACAAATTCTACACCCTCGAACTATTTTTTTTTAACTTCTTTGAAAAACCTTTTACGTTCAAAAGAAAATAAATTCGATAAAATTAACTTTTTATATCAAAATAAAAATAAATTAGATAACTGTAAAACCTTTTCGTCAAAATAAATTTTAACTGGAAAACTTTTTACCTTCGAAAAAAATAAATTTCATAACTGAAAAATCTTTTACATCCGATGGAAAACGAAATTTTACGTTCGGGAGAAAATAAATTCTATAACTGAAAATTTTTTTACGTTTGATGTAAAATGAATTTCATAACAGGAAAATATTTTACTTTCGGCGGAAATGAATTTTATAACTGAAAAATATTTTACGGCTGTTCAAAAATGAATTTTATAGCTGGAAAACATTTTACGTTTAAGGGAATATGAATTCCATATTTTGAAAAACCTTTTACGTATGAGAATAAATGAATTTTATAACTGAAAAAATTTTTACATCCGAGAAAAAATTAATTACATAACTGGAAAACATTTTACATTCGGAGGAAAATGAATTCCATATTTTGAAAACTTTTTACGTCCGAGAGAAAATGAATTTGATAACTGAAAAACTTTTTATGTCTGAGTGAAAAATGATTTCGATAATTGAAAAACATTTTAAAATGAATTAGACATAAAACACCTTAAGGATTTCATATCTAAATCCATCAAATTTTCTCTCATTCAATCACCATTGAAACCAACATGGCTACCGGAGTTCTAGTGTTGAAGAACAAGATCATTTAGTAAAGAGTCTGTAAGAAGAATCTTAGAAGGAACTGGGACTGGAGTACTCGGATTATTACATCAGGAGTGTCAGTCAACAACAAAGTTTGCTACTATTTATATCAACGTTAAGATTTTACTTCTAAGTTTATTTTGATTTTTTTTTAAGTGTGATTCAAAAGTTTTTCACTTTATTAACAAAATCTCTTTTTTTTTTTTTTTGTGTGATTGAAGTTTAGTTAATTTTTCTCAACTTATTTTGTTGATTTAATTGATATTTGTTCAAATCTAGAATAGATATATTTTAAACGTGTTAAGAAACTATCACATGAAGTTTTAATTGGGGTAAACACCTCTTCACCCCGTTTGAGTGTTGTTTGGGTATAAACCAGATTTTTTTTCCAGACACGATGGAAAAAGTCCAGCAATATAACAACTATCTCAAAATTTCAGGCCTAACACAATAATAACTTCAGTATAAACAAGGGATCAGGAAACATGATGACCATTGACCATGGCCCCGCCGCCCCGGGAGTCCCCTGCCTTCGTTAGTGAGCTGGTTGATACTCCACAGTCTCCACGTATCTCTTCTGTTGTCTTAGCCAATTCGACATATCGAGCTAGAGAGGGTAATACGCAAACCATCTATCAAGCATTGCAGCACTCTCCTTTTGCTTGTACTCTGCAGCTATGTGACCTGCACCCTGTACGACAAAAGAAATAAGATATTGTTTATAACTTCCATATCCGTCATCAAAGAGAAGTCAACGCCAGAGATTTCTTGCCTTTACGGTTGCGAACGTCAGAACATAGTCATTTTCTGAATACTCCTCCGTGAATCTAAATGAAACAAGGCCAGTATAATAAGCAAACGAATTAGGTGCCAATATATCTCGGAAAATTGAGAGCGAAAGGATAAAAAGCACCATGTTTGGAAAATTTAGCACCCACCCTGCAACTTGAGCATCGAGGTACCATGGTCGCCAAGCATCCATTACAGTCATATTGAAAGATCTTATCCATTCTCTTGTGGCAATGTGTGGAATAGACATGTCATGATCACCACTGTGAGAATCAGAGAACGTTAGGTAGTTATGTCTCCGAAATCTACATAATCTACTAAAAGAACAGATACAAATTCATACAATGCCGGTCATTTATGTTATAGATCCGTGAACTGGTAAGTCTTTAGATCGGCGCAGTTATGAGCAATTTTCTACCTGTATATCAAAGCTCTCAGTTCAGATTGAATGAAATTCTGATGATACTTGATGACACTTGAGAACTCCTGTGTGTAGGATAAGCTGCCGTTGCACATCTTCCATTGGTTCTTTGTTCCCTAATTAATATTGCAGAGCTAAAATTTAGTCAAGTTTTCCTTAAAGGTAAGTAGCATTGATTTGTCAGCCATAAGGTTTAGTTGCGCTTACCTCTCGAACATTAAGAGCTTTCCGGACTGTCATGTCGTTTGCCCAGATGCCGCAGAGGACGTGACGATAATTCTGAAAAAAAAATTAAATCATAGTACTGCTCTTGTTAAAAAAAACATACACCATAGCACACACGCATATATATATACAAGAACAGAGAGAGAGGAGAGAGAGTTACCCGGCACCAAAATGCAGAGCCTTTTGGCTGTGAAATGAGAACATCTTCGATCTACTCTCTGAGAGATCTTCGACCCAAATTTACCGAACTTGGTTCTGGTGATGTCATTGAGCAAGAAGGTTCCAAGACTTGTTGGATATTTATCTGGCTGATCAACTGCGTGAGCCAAAGGGAGTTAATGACGAAGAAGCTAAACATATTTGTACCGAAAGAGAGAAGAGAGAGCAGGAGGGGGGGGGGCACTCGATACCAGGCCATTATGGCAGGTTGCTTACCTCTTCGATTGTTTGAAGAACTGATACACATTGTGTACTGCTCGAATCCACATTCACATACTCTCCGTTGCAGCTTTCTTCGGCATTCTAAAAAGGCACAAGTAATTAGTCCTAACAACAGTACCATAAGATGTCCCCAAGGCAGTAACATCACAAAGCATAACCAGGAAGAATCAATGATCGGACTGATCCTCACATGTTTAATGAAATTGTCATTGATCGAACAACTCATATCTTCTTTAGAAAGTAGATACTAAAGTCTATTCACAAACCACATGGTACCATGAACCCATTACGAAAGTTGCAATTCTACTCCTATTGTTAACTGGTAAACTAGAAAATGACCTAAGAACATACATATTTGGATTCAGAATAAATGCAGTAGCAGTCGGTTTAGCTGCAAAAACTCTGGTCTCCTATATATAAGCCTCTGATCCGGATGTTGTTAATGGTCCGAGGGCTCAATAGGCTTATGCAAGAGAAAAAGAAAAGCAAAAGACAGTAAAAAAATCAGGCATAAACTCTTACCTCATAGAGTTCTTTTGGAATAAGAGCTAGGTGGTGAGCATACGAAATTCTCGAATTCTGATCAAGATGAGTATCCGTCTTTGGGTTTCCAAGCACGTAACCCTGATTCATACAATTATTCGGAGCGATTAGGTTGGCAATCCTAAACAGAGAGGCAAGCATATTTAAACTAACTGAAGAATTTAGTGTTCTAGAATTAGATTACATACTTTCAGATTCATGCGTGGATTGCCTTTGACATTATTGCCTGAAACTCCATAACCATCGAACGACGGAGCTTAGTGAGACAAATGTGAAACAACCACTTACAGCCAAAATTAGGTACTGGTTTTCATGGCCATGTAGAATTTACCGTCAAATATTTCTTGAACGACCAACGGAACAGTTATGCCTGAGTACGAATCTCCTCCAATGTAAAGTTGATTTGACGTGAACCCCGGGTGCTCCACCATCCACTGCATTAAAACGTGAAATTTGAACCAAGACAGTTTCCATAAAATCTGAAAGGTAGCATGGTAATTGTGGCCAACAGGTAGATATTGGTATCGTAAAAAATTATTGCACTGACTGAAGTTGAGTTAGACAATCTTTGTTCTCCCAAAACCCAAAATATGTACCTTTCTCAGAAACTCATAGGTGACTACTGCTGATTTCACGTCCCCACTGTAATAGCCTTCCGAGGTGTTTGAGTAAGAGAATTCCGTGCCAACAGGTGCATCCACATATATTACATTGAGGGCCTGCAAAAATTGTTGCCACCCTTGAGTTACAGGACAAGAAGGTCTACAATTTTATTCTGCAAAACGACGAAAGCCTGAGAATTTACTGAACAGAAAATCGCAGTTAGAAGTTTCTGCGTTTAATTTGCTACCTTCGTCCATGTGTATGGGTTCAAATGAAGGGACGGCAGGCTCCCATTGTATTCCGTATAAGTGAAAGCCAAAGGACCTGCACGAAATTGAAAGCTCTCATCTCAAGGCTTTTTAACTTGCAGGTTACTTTTAGGCTTAATTACCTCACCGGTCCATATGGTATCCAACTTTTACAAAATAGTCTATGTGGTATGACTTTCAACAAAATGATCCTTGTGGTATAGTTTTGAGACAAATTAGTCTCTGTGGTATGACTTTCAACAAAACGGTCACTGTGGTATAATTTTGAGACAAATTAGTCCATGTGGTATGACTTTCAATAAAACGGTCCATGTGGTATAGTTTTGAGACAAATTAATCCCTCCGTCCAACTGTCGTTAACCACTTAACGGGAGAGTGTTGTACATGCACTTGTTATTCACTCGTTGACACGTTAGTAGTCATTGTAGAAGATGAATCTCGCGCGTTTATTCTACCGGATCGAACCAATTGAGTCTAACGGGCTGAGACCAATTCTACGAGCTAAAAGAAATATATCACTCGTGATTTGGATACTAATGCTAAAAAACACGTGATTTGGACAGAGAGACTAATTTGTCTCAAAACTATACCACAGGAACCGTTTTGTTGAAAGTCATACTACAAGGACTAATTTGTCTCAAAATTATACCACAAGGACCATTTTGTTAAAAGTCATACCACAAGGACTATTTTGTAAAGTTGGATACCACATGGATTAAGCCTTACTTTTACTTGCTAAAACTATTTCTTTAAGAATATATCCTTTTTTTTCTGAATTCTTTAAGAATATATCCACTGTGAAAACCAATCGAATCCGATTTAAGGAATTCCACCTATGCAAGGACCGTTTAGATATGTCTTGGCATAACTGCTTAGATATGGGCCCGCTTTTAGTTGCAGATGATGCAGTATTTTAGTCTCATATATTTGGGTAATGGAGACTAGTATTTGGGTCAGTTGCTAGGTTAACATATGGGCTTGTGGTTCTGAGAAATTTTGACAAGTATATGGGCCCCATGAGCCCTGACCCAACCAGGATTGTGACTGGAAACTTTGACTGACTTTTTTTTTGGGTAAGTATTTTAACTGTCTTTAGAAAGAAAAACTAAAAAAGACATAATTTTTACTTGCGATCAGCTTTTATGCGCTGATTGAACTATACCTACAAGCCATATAAACGTTAAAAAGTCCTCTCTTTTTTTCAAATCTTCGTAGGAGAAAGATATTCTCAGTAGAGAGTCAATTTAATCAAAAAAATATCAAAAAATATTTTTTAATAATTTTTCTAATTTAACAAATTTTAACAAAAAATTTAAAGAAGTGAACAATGGCTCTCTATTTTTAGAGAGTCACTATTCACCTCACTATCTTAAAATATTAATATATATCTTTTTTTTTCTTTTTCTTTTTTAAAAAATTATTGTTTACTTCACTATCTTAGAATTTAAAAAATTTCAACCGTTAGTAAAATAAAAGATTTAAAAATTGATCTTTTTAAGATAAGACAAATATTTAAAATACAATAAAATAAATATTAAAAAATATAAATGTTAGAGAAATAATTAAGAAATTTTTTAAAATTAATAAAAATAAATAGTTAAAATAACTAATTAAAATATTTTTTAAAAGTTGATAGTTGAGATAGCCAATAAGCGTCTAGGAATACTTTTAAACTAAGCAAAGACGACCTAGAAAAGAACGACGACCCATTTTAAATTCCACGACCCCACCAAAATCATTTAAAGCAGAGTGCCAAGACAGAAGGAAAGTAGTGTACCGCTCTCATAAAAGAATGCCAAAAGAGTAGAACAGCCAGGGCCTCCGGTGAGCCAAAGCAAAACGGGGTCCTGTGCGGGGCTTCTCTGAGACTCCACAAAATAGGAAAATATCTGCACATCCTCGGTGTTACCTACACCAGTATATCTGCGACCAATAACCCATCGTCTTTGATGTTATTGCCAACACATTGGATTAGAATGCGTATGTTTGTCTTGGCAACGTTACGAACTGAACTCATTTCCCAAAAAACATGTCATATCTTTCAGGGGAAAGGAAAAGATAAAAAGAGGGAAAAGCAGAGAGTAACAGAGAGTGAAGCAGAAATGGAAAAGCTCACCCAGTTTCAAGCGTACATGGAAGATCACCAGTATACCCTGGTAAGGTCTTCACAACGGTGCTTGACAAGGCAACGCCTGCGAGAAGCAGTAGAAAAACAATGTGCAAATATCAATATGGCTTAGGAGAGGAAGCACTGGAATTGGACATTGTTTCTGGTCGATGGAAAATTGGGAAGATTCTGAATAGTAAACGGGTCTCTAGCCATCGATATTCTTTGTAGCTGTTACACTATCAGTTAGCCACTGAATTAGTTCCACGTACGAGTACAGGGGATGCTAGGAGCCCAAATATTTGGACTCAAATATTTGAGTTTAATCATAAAAAATTTATCACATAATTTTTTATTATTATAATACTTATTAAAAATCTTTAATTTCTTCACTTTTTCATCCTCAAACGTACCCACGGTTTGGTTTGACTCGTCCGCTGAACCATAAAAAGGAAGATGGTTTTGGTTCTCACTCCCCAGAGAAGATGAGAAGTTTAGGTGATGTATAACCATATCACTAAACTTTGTCGTTGCACGTGCTGTAATGACCAAAATCCTGAAATTCGGTTTGGCTTGCCCCTAGGTAACCTTTTTGACTACCCGTTCCGTTTATCCACGCGTCATCCATGCGACCCATCTCCGCGTGTAATTTCAGCTACACTCATATCGAAGGAAAAGCTTCACATTGAAAATAGTTCGCATCAGTGACACAATCCCTGTTTTACCTCTGCATCATCACGTGGCTACTTACACGACAGCCCCCTTTTTATCTCGAAAAGACAAACTCTAACGTGTACTTAACGTTGTTGTTCCCTGTTTTACCATGTCCTCCTGTCTGTGTGGTAGCGCCTTCAAGCTGTAATGGAGAAAGCCCCTTCCTGCTGACTGCTGTCTCCGTCCTTTCTTCTTTCTTTCGAATCATGGCATCAATGTCCTTCTCGTTCCCTCCCCATCTTCACCACTCCTTCATTATCACATCAAAAGACCAAAATCCGAAATCTAAGCTCGTGTATTGCGCACTCGCAGCATTAGTTAAAAGGATCGCCGCCCACTTTGGTTACCAAGATAAAGTTCAATATCAATGGCCAGAAGAGGAGGAAGACACCCATAACAAAAGCTGAAGAACGTGAGGCGTGAGCTGCAAAAATAAAGCCAAGCCTCGACAAACACTATCATCGTACCCTTGTCCGAACTTATCCAAAACATTTGTTTATTTTTTCTTATGAAATAAGTTTGAGTTTTAAGTGTTTGAAAATAATACTAATGGAAAATATCTCAAGAGATATCTCTTTTGATATAGCACTAGCGTGATATCAGATTCGCCAATACGACTCAAAACTATGCGTCCGAAGGTAAAACACATGAAACTCAAATGCGATTGCGATAATTTTGGAAGCAAACCTTAAAAAAGAACCTGGAAGCTTTGACAACAAGCACGTCACAATTGCGAATATAACTAGTCAAAATTATAATTCAGGCATTCTCAAGGCATCATTTTCCTATCTCGATTACAAAATTTTATGGGCATCCCATAAAACTCAGCCCTCTTTAGTTCAACGTAAAATGTAGCTGTCCCGATTTACACTTCCAGAATGCCAAAAAAACCCCCCTCATTCATAAATTTGTGGCTCTTCCCGGTAGCATTTACCTTAGTGTATGCAGCTGAGTTTTGCTTGGTATATACCTTGTGTATACAGCTACTAGTTTTGCTGTTGCACCGCATATCTGGCACTGCTAACATCCTGTTACTGTATCGCCTACACAGCTCTGTTACCTCTAGGCATTCTCCCCAGTCTGCATCCAACTTTACAAGCGGTGAAGGTGAAAAGTGAACAACATTCAGATCGTTGCCCCCATCATCTTACCCTTAAAAAGAGCTGGAACAGAGGAAGTCACTCGACAACAGCAGTCCTCTTTTCCATCAATGACTGCAAAAATGCTGAACACAATTTGGTAAGGGGTGGAAGATTATGTGATGACCCACTAAATATGGTCTCCCAAGGCCTCTCCGATGGAAGAGATGGGACCAACGTAGTCTGATTTCTCTTTATCTCGGGTAGCTCCCCATAAATAGATGCATATCCGTGTTTCCCTGTTATAAAAATAAACAATAAAACACAGAGAGAGAGGACACCGGGAGAATATATACATAATTTTGTAGGTACTATAATGCGAGAATTGCACAAATGGAAACCTATTTGGTTTATTTTATTCATGACCCAAATCCAAAGGGATGTGTTAGTAATATGTCGGTCCCAGAAAGCGGAGCATACAACTGCAGATTTGATACATTTAATGAGCTCAATCACATTACATGAATACCTCAATCGATCAGTGTTTTTGCAAATTACGAATTATAAAAACCCACTTAATTTCCTGTTGCTTCACAAACAAAGTAACATTAATGCCTTGATGGAATAAGCTCAAAAGTCTTCAATGCTCTCCAAGCTCAGATTTGGCATAATATCAGAAGACTTACATGTGAGTATTGCTACAAATACTAAATTTTTATATGCATTTGCATGTAGAAAATAAAATTTCTCGCTGTTCATGCATCAGAACAGAGGACAGGTTGTGCCACTTGCATGCCTATATGTCCATCGAGGCCAAGGTCAACAGCAAGTCATTGCTTGGCCATACTCCTTTTATTATGGGTATTTCTCTGATTCTAGTATCTACTGATTTTATTATCTGCAGCAATGGTTTAAAGATGTTTAAGTTTCACAATAGTAGTAATGCATCCTTACCACATGTATGCTGAGCAAAAACAACAGATCGCATCAGACTTTCAACATAATGCAGCACAAACCAAGGGGCCTTTTAAATGCCTGCATCCTATAATCTTAACATCAAACAGTCTCAACTAAAATAGTGGATGTTTAGGACAGCCCACCTGTCTCTTCAAGATCAAATAGACCCTCCACCCTGGGTATGCGAAGCTCATTTTCGTCATTGCCATAAAGGTCAAATAAGACGTACTCATGATCCCCATTTATGTACACAAGAAATGCCTGCGGTGCATTCCCACCTGAATCATTCTGTTCCAAGGAAGACGGTTTTCCTTGAAGAAACGCAAGGCAACCTCCCTTGGCCTGCGAAAAAAATAAGTGTAATGTCCTCCAAAGTTTCAAAGCGTCCACCATTCTAACATTGACCATCATCAATTGGCAAATGATTCACTAGTTACATGAGCTCTCATGACGAAAAATTACACATTTGTTAATTTATAAATGATTCAAAGGATTTCAGGGAAGTTTGAGAAAGCATCTATGCGAATAATTACATACTAGGCTTATTTTCTCCTAGATATCACCAGATTGAGGGTGATGAATAAGATTCAGCCTAAACAAATAGAAGGGTTTGAAACAAGTCATACCTTCCTTACTGACCAAGTAGCAACGGGAACAGGATCCGTAACTTTGAACAATAAGATCACCCAATCTCTTCGTTGGAATGTCGAATTATTAGATTCCATACATATAGATGATTCAGGAAGAAGGGCCAGAACTGCAAAAGACGATAGATCCACTGTGCATGCCACAGCTGCACAAAACATAAAATGCACAATTAGCCTGATAAATACCCTTTTAAACTCAACCTTTCCTTCCCTTTTAACACGTTCTGCAGCAGAAAGAGGCATGACTTTTAACACAGTTTCGAACAACAGAGGTTCTCTCCTTAGAGGCTAATTTATTCATTCAGAATTCATCCAGTATGTTAAAACCATAAACACGTGTTATGTGAAATTGAAACATCTAAGAACTGATCAACTGCCATCTTTTACCTTTTCTGTAGCATTCATGCAGAAGTTTAACTACCACGCTCAATTTGCAGACTCATCAAAAAGGAACCTTTTTCATCCTAGGACACTTAAAGTGTGGTTCACCAATTATGGGTGTTCCTTAATCAGTTTTGTACTTACAGAAAGCATTGTTAAACAGGTAACCTTATCTAGGCAGCCAGATAATAATAGGGATCCTAAGACTCCCATTAGTATTGAATGTCAAGAACATTCATCTTGCCACAAAAGGAGGATCTCCAAACCTTCAATCTGAAGCTTGTACGACCACGATAGAGACAATTTGGACATGCTCCATACAGAGAGTTGGGGCTTTGAGCCTTGGGACACGGATACTAGATACTCTGACTTTCCAGCAAAGGATAGGGACACAATTGGCTGCAAATAGAATCATACGGAAAGGATTAATGAGAGAAAGCAAGTAACCCACCGGCAAAAGAAGTGTCAATAAGGCTATCCTCTTCCTGAATTGATCCTTTAATCTGTTTTGGCTTGCCTCTTCATTGTTATAACTTTTGTCACCTAGAGAGAAAAAGCCGCTTTATGAAATTGGCCATATGTTGAAGCATCTTTGTCATACAAAACGAGATGCAAGTATCTTCTGGTTTTTAAAGGCTTGCACCCCTGGTCAAGCCCCACCAAACAGGACTTACACTATCCATTATCAAGCATCGCAAAAGATAATTCAATGAAACAAATGAGTGCCCTGAAGAAACGTATAGGCACAGATTGTCAGGATTTTAACAAATCACCGTGAGAGTGTCTCCAATCACAGCAACAAGGACATTCTTGTTAGGATCCCACAACGTGATAACAGTTTCAGCAGCGACTGCCAGGACAGAACCATCAGAAGAAAATGCAACAGCTGTCATTGGCTTTTTTCTGCAGTAGGAACAATAAACTATCACAATGTCAAATAATTAACAGTTTCTATCACCAGATTATCCTGCATAAGCATGTTCTTGCGGATATGCGTTTTTTGTTGTGCCATTTATCTAAGGATCCACATTTATTTATCAAGTATCTAGATAATCAAGAATTTCAAGCTCAGTTTAATCAAAAAGCTCAAAGCAAAAATTGCTAAATTGCATTTTTCCAATCTGATCTATGAGGTCACTCTCACCAAAAAACCTATATAATGTTTGTGGGATATGACGAACTTTTTCCTCTTCCAAAAAGTAAAAATGTCATACAAAGTAAAGTGTATGGATCATACTTGTATGCCCCAACAGCAAGGCATGCCCAACCAGAACTCTGAAGCACCTGACCTTTTTGCTGAATCCCATCATTGCAAACCCATATCTGAAAAATCAAATGAAAAGTTAAGCAGGAAAGAGGATCCTCAACTTTTATATCGCCATTCAACCAAGATTACCTTGAAGTCCCCACCATATGATGAGCTAACTGCCACATGACGTGTAGGATGAAAAGCAATAGCAGAAATGCCTGAATCCCTATGAAACAAGGGACATAAAGTTCACTTCTTGCAAGTGAGATGTACACGAAGGAGGTACATGCTAATGAACATATTCATCTTCACAAAACATGAAGTATATAAGACACTAGCACATTCTCTAAACATTGTGATCTCCTCCTCGGCACTCAAAACATTGAAAACAGCAAAATTAGGATCTCAATGAGTATCATCAGTGCAGAAAAGTATTTCACAATTTTCTAGGTAGATAAACCAAGGCCAAACCTGTGAGGTTCATAAATTACAGTGGACAAGCTGAACTTTTTGCTCTCTGAACTCAATGCCCAAAACTTGAGGCAAACAAGACCTCCAATTCCTTCTTCAGGAAGCTTAACTTCAACAGTACTCATCATAGAGCCATCTTGGGACAGAGCCACTATATTAACCACAACCTGTAATAAGAATAAGTTGATGTAAATCAGTGATCATATGTACCAGAATGTACAACCAAGGAGATATCATTTCACAAAGCAAGCAATTACAAATAGCAACTTTGTACCGTGATTTCATCGGCTGGCTGGTGATTTCTTTCACATATTTGAACCTGCAAAGCATCAGTTTCAGAGCAGTTCAACACCCAACTCATCACTTGTTACAAACAGGAATATTCTTACATCAAATGATTGTGATTTCAGAAAGCTACAATGTATATGATGAATGCACATCCAAAAGGGGCTGGGGCCACTATATTATGTGTGCCACCTAGTAAGGGAGAATATCAACCACAATTTGTTGGATATATTGGAAGGCTCTTTCCATGCATGTGGGTTCCGATACGACCCATGTGAGTGTATCAAGGCCTACTGTTAATAGACAGTATAGATCCACGCATATCAGAAGTACAGCAGCTTACATAGCAGGTGACACGGTCCCAGCTGGTAGATCCACGGGACCAAAATGTCATACGAGATAAAAGCAACACAATTTTCTTTTTGATAAATAGTAGAAAAGCAAATGACAAAGCAAACGCTGACCACAAAAGATATTAATTTATACAAAGAATAATTTTCTGGGATTTGATGTCTACACCAAAAAAAAAATCGACAGCAGATAAGAGGTTTTTATGTTCTCTTCCCTGGACCGCCACCTCTTTTTATCAATTCCCCAATATAAGCAGACATTGAAAAACAATATTAGGGAGAACATATCACATATTAAATACGCAAGAAAATTAAAGGTGAAAACTAACATCAGCAGCTTTTTCTTAAGCTACACACATCTCAACAGAAGAAACGGCGCCAAAGACAAGACTAAATAACCGTAAGCACACTATAGGAGATTCAACACAGATTAATTGTAACATCAAGCTACATCCTCACCTCATATATTCCACGGTCATCAAGCAAGCTATAGAATTGGATGCCATAGTTTACTGTACGTAGGGCAACTGACCCAGATGCGTAATCAAATGCAAATCCACTGCATAGACCTTCATGTATCTCTGGAAATGAATAAGGAAGCTGGAAAAAAATAAACTGGGTAAAAAAAATTGAGGCTTGAATCATTACAGAAAAATTAGTCAGTTGTGTACAACACAAAAAGGGGCAAATGAGGCAAAGCTATCTGCAACATATGTTCTCCAACCATGCGGCATAAATCACCTTACATTAGTATATGGCTACCCTGGCAGGCTAAGCACCATCTGAGTATAGCTAGAGATGACCAGATATCAACTTCCTAGCTGATAAAGGAAAAGGCAAAGGTCTCTGAATGTAAGGCTCTTTTCAAGGCAAACTGGTTCTTGAACATTTCAAGCCATCCTCATGTAGAGATATCATGACATCACTATGAGCAGCACACTCAGTAATGTGCTTCTTGCATGCTTTGAAGCCCCAGGAGTAGGACCTCATGGGCATTCCACACTCTCAACAATACGCATTTGCATGCTTAGAAGACCCGAGCCAGGAGGCATCAGCCTCCTGTGACCAAATTTCAAGGCTCATGTAAGGGATGATGAGTATAGAATGTTTTGAGGTATTTAAATATTTACACCTACCGCAACATGAGTCGAAGGCATATTTAACACTATGTTCTTTGCAACTACTTACAGCACTTGATGAGGTCTACCACATATGGACAAACATAGCATTTTAGCACCACTTATTAGGTGGTCAACTTCAGTCAATCAAACACATACGGAGCACATGAAGATCACATTTTATTCAGACAGATAGGTCTTAAAGACAGCACCCAGCCAAATTGGAACAAACCTTGATCCCCGAGATGGACTTCAAGATCTCCATTGAGGGCATTTTCAGTATATGAATCTGATTATCTGAACAAGATATCTGAAGATTCTCATTTCAGTAAAATTGGTAAAATTAGGGAGATCCATTTGTGCAGAAACAATGATTTAGCACAGAAGCACTCTAAAAGTTCCAGTGCACAAAAATTCAGCTTACAGAGGAGAGTGTAGGATCTGAGGAATCTGTAAAATATAGAAGTGGAGAGCCAATTCGTGGTAAAAATTTCTTCTTCCCTGTGTCTAGCTGCCAGACCACAAGAACTCCCTCCTTTCCACCTAGAGACCAACAGAAGCATCAGAGACAGAAGACTACAAGAAACATGGCAGAAAATGGTCATGATAAGCATCCAAGTCCTAAGTCATCTGATCGTCTGGACAGCCAATAAGATATCAGGGTTGTGGTTGGAATGGAGTTCAAATTTTTTCATACAATCAAGGATTTCCTCCCACAGTTTCATGGTGGAAATCCCCCCAGCTGATTCTCTAATTACTAATTTCATGTTTCTGGGTTTATTGCTACATGTACTTCTCATTTCCTCCACCTCCTAGAAAAAAACAACCTAACTTTTCCATAAACCACTCATTCAACCTCCTAGTACATGCACTCTCTACCCTGAGGTCTACGTACAATATGCAGAGGGAAACCAATTGGCTGAGCACAATAATCTCTTTCATATGCAGACCCACCATTAATTATGTTAAGCCAGAAGCAAAAATATAATAACGAACATTATGTACTATACATCCAACTGTTTGGCGTAAATATTACAAAATCATCAAAGCAGATCTCCCTTTTTCTCAATGCTAGCTTCAATGCATTTTCGTTCTACCTGAATATAAATAGGCTCCATCTGAAGAGAACGAGAGTACATTAACTTCACCAGAGTGCCAATGCCATGTGGAGCTTGAATCAGCATCATCACTTCCCCTCACTCCAGGTCTGTCCTCTTTATTGACCAACCTTCCACTGACTAGTTCATGACCAGTACAAAATGTTCGATAGCCAAATCCCCTCCAGACTAAAATTCTCCCAGTTACATCACCTGCAGCTACAATTCTTTCAGTCTGATGAAACGCAAGAACAGTCAACTTCTTTGTATGATGCAGAGTAATTTTCTTAGCCACAAAACGTCCGGAATCTTTTGAAGGGACCATCCATATATGAAGCTTCCGTTTATTTCTGATGCCGAAGAATTTTCCCGATGGACTAACAGTTATAAATTCTGGCTGTGGAGTCTGTCAAAGAGTGCTAACAATATCATTCAAGTAAAATTACAGGACAGTTCAAAAAACATCGGAATAATGCCACTTGATGAGTTGAATTGGAAATTATTATCTTAAAGCTTCCATTGATGAATTGACAAGTTGACGAGTATGAATGAGAATTATCATCTTGTAAATTACACTCAAAAGACAAAATTCAAAACAAATATACTCATTCTGCAGGTTAGTAGAAATTTTAAAGTCTCGCAAATGCTTCTTGTGAGCTTTTCTTTATTTTCATATTTTTCTTTCTAGCTTCCTGAAGCACAAGATCAAAGTTTGATGAAGTCAATTCCATATTTTTCTTGTAAAACAGGCTTCCAATTTTACAAAATGGCCAATTATACCCGCAGAATTGAAAGCTGATGAGAAGGTTGACAGAAAAACTACAGTCTTATGTGGGAAATTGGAAACAAAACAGCTTAGCCTAGCCTAGCTAGATCAGGAAAAGTACAAACTGTAACAAAAAGATGATGCACACATCAAACATTTAGTTCTCCAAGACTTAATGCAAATGCTTAACGCAGAGAAAAAATAAAAGTAGTTATAGTTCCAATTAGCTGCACCTCTTTCAATATTAATCCACCAATCAAACGAGATGCCGTCAAGTTACACTTCCGGATCTGTCCGTGCATAGCATTGGGCTTGTTTTCTTGTTCTTTTATGTCTTCAACCGACAGATAAGCTAAAAGATCAGTTGACTTCTCATCTCTCTCAGCTGGTTGGACAAATAAAGATGGAATCACCTATGAAAAGTAACATCAAATCAACTAAATTAAAGTTGGTACTCCCTCCTTTATTGGGCAGACAGCATTGGTGTCAAATTACATATGACAGAAAAACAGAAAGCACAATCTAAAGCCAACCTTGGGCAACCAAGTCTCTTATTCTAGGATTACAAGCTACAAATATTTTCCATGTCTCTGACTACTCAGCCAAAGTAAAATCAAATCTACAAATTATTGGCAAAAATGTCCAACAAATATGTAGACCAAATTTCATTGTTCAAATTCCCAATATTTATATCTAAATTCCAACCAAAGAGATGCTAACATATACAAATAAGACACTCACTGCCTCCCTTAGCTAGTTTTATAGGACTTAATAAATCTTTGTAGGGCCTCTACTACTTGAAACCCACCAGTGGAAGATTCAGTACATTGAGAACGTGGAATCCAAACCCACATAGAATCATTCCCAATTTGAATCCAAAAACTTGTATGTCAGTCTACACAAACTTAAATTTTTCAGAACCATATTGGCTGAATAGTTCGATTTAAATCAGACAAGCACGAGGGTTCTAGGAACAATATGAAATCCAACAACAGTTTATCAAAATGTGGACCCAAAAGAGATACAAACATTTTCCGGAGAATTTTTTATTTTTGGTTCTGGTTAGCGTATCATGAAGAAAATTTTTACAATTCAGCCAAAATAGAACGACTGCCTAACGTAGAAGAATCCAGATCTCCATTTCCATTACATGTGAAAACAATCTGTGGCTACACGTCTTCCAAGATAAATAAAGTAACGTGTTGAAAGCATAGAGAAAAGGAAGCCAAAAAAATCATTAAGCTTTAGCCGTCCTTTTCTTCCTCTTTATCAAAAAAAAGTATTTTCCCGCTAGGGTCTATCACATTTTCTGGCCAGAATAGGCGGGGTTTGGAAAGAAATTGGGTGAGAGGAAAAAATTAGGGAAAATACTAACATTATTTTCTCTCGCTTTCCTTTTTTTAACCCCTTTGAACAATCAAATACCATTGATACTTTGATGTTTTTTCTCTTCTCCAGGGGTGAAAACTGAAAGTCCAAAGAGTCGGAACTTTGGAGCTCCTAATTCAACCATTTGGCTTCGCCGAATTGAGTCCAGTTGATTTCCCTTTTCGTGCATTTCCTTACCTTTGCTATACAACCAACATCACGCCTCTTATTGGTGCTAAGACATACCCAGTGAGTGTTGATCCCACAACCTCACTCTACACCTTGTTCTTACCCAAAGGGAGAAGCTCCAGTCGACCAAGAGGTCATCAGCTTAGAAACCAAGACAAGTTAAACCACAAACAGAAGACCACAAAAAGGGGGGGGGGGAAAGGCATTTAGCAACGGAAACAAAGAGTGCAAAGCACCAATCTTACCATTGAAAAAATGGGCATCTTAATATCGAACTTCTTCATTAACTCCGGCACCGAAAAATCCCAATACCGTATGAACCCATCTAGCGAGGCAGTCCAGCAGTAGCACAAAATTTTGCCAGCCGAGCTAGAAGTCGGAACCACAATCACCGACGTCACCGGCCCAGTGTGACCCTCCAATGATGCAATCTAAAAAAACCAAAACAACTAGGTTTATACCGACACAGGTATTGTGATTCTATACGAAAAATTGAAGAGTTTGCTAACCTGTAAGCCAGTGGAGGTGCTGAAGATGGAGACGGTGTTGCCTGTGCAAACAAGGAGCCGCTTGCCGTCGTTTGAAAAGGCTGGTAGCGAAGAAACATAGCTCTTCCCGCCAGTTCTCATGTTGCAGAGTCCTGGTAGGTGGTGGTTTGCACTACTGCTCGGTGGTTCCGCAAAAGCCCTAAAGCGGCTTCAGCTAAAACCCTGTTACTGGTGGCTTCAGCCAAAACCCTGTTACTGCTCCTGTTTCGAGTAAAAATACATACCACAGAAAAAGCAACATCAGAAATTCAGAATAATGAAGAAAAAAAAAAAAGTTTTTGATTGAAAATTATAGATGTATGATAGTGCTGATTATGGGCCTTAACAAATTCCCAATCCAGACCAGAACTCTATCTGTTGGACACGTATTTCAGGCCTTATTGGGCTACTACTTTTCAAGGGTAGTCTTGGGCTAATATGTTCGATAATCCAGCCCGCTTGCGGGCAGCTAGTTTCAAACAGCTCACGGCACCATCCCACTATTGATGGCCTAGGTTGGTTTTCAGCAAATTTTTTTTTAAATCTCCATTCTAAAATTTTCGTTTGTAAATATAATTAATTAAAAAAATTAATATTTATTCCGTCATCAAATCATATTTTTCTATTATAATAAATATATAAAAATTCACTCAAATTATCTATATCCTCACTTTTCACTTACTTTCATAAAATACTATATTCTCTTAAAATCTAATAAAACTAATTCATCAAAATTTTCATGAAATATTGGTTTCTTAGACCCAAGAAAAAAAAAAGACGTCGGATATAGTATTTTAGCTTTTCTATATTTTATTTTTAGCTTTCTTTTATCAGAAAGTGATTGGACACGTGAAGAATAGGAGATAAACCGGCACATTGTGCGGAGGTTAGCTAAAGCTAGCCTAGTGGTTCAGATTTTGGAGGTTAGCCATGGACAAAAGGCATCTTTTCTGGAACGAGTCTGGGATGGTTGGAAAAAATTCATTACCCACGAGCCACGACCCGGTGAAAGCTTCCAATATAGTTTGAGAAACTCATACTTGAGTGGTCTTCATGCATAATAAATATATCTCCCAATATACTTGAAATAGGTCACCACATTAAGCCAATGGCTCATGTTATTCGAATTATTTCTTCTCATACAAATAATTATGCTCGCATGAATCTTTTAAATTGAACGGAGAAAAGAAAGGCATTACAATTGTGACAAAACTCAAGAGGCAACATTGCATCAGCCCCCTTCATCATTAGCACTTCTAATCACAAGGAACAAGACCGAGAGAGCGCACCTCGGATGGAGAAGCAAAAGCGGCTGCTTCGAGTCCTTGCTTTGTCAATAGCCTGGTTGAGCGACAAAATGTTGTGCTTGACGACCTACCTACGCTTACCAACAGCTAGATTCGAAAAAGCAGCTCAATAAAATGGATACACCCGTCAAAAGCCTACCAGGATCAGAAGTTACAAATGATGGCCTTAGATCGGTTGCAGATAATTTGATTGCAGAAGTTACGATTGCTTATACCAAAATACAAATACGAATACCAACACGAACACGAGTTCCAAGGTACAGAAGCCAAAAACTTGGCCCAAAAATTAGATAGAAGCTCAATGGAGTACATGATGTAAAAAGTTCGGCTCCCAAAAAAAAAAACTTAAAATGAGATTACATGGCGCATAGACTGTCCCGCAACCAAGTTCGGTTAACTGCTCCACTGGAAGAGAGACGCATTACCCAGATCCCAGATGGTGGTCAAAGGATCCTTTACGAATTGCATGCATTTCTGCCATTCCATACATAGGTATATAGATATATAGTATAATAAAAATCAAAAGGAGAGTCTGCAGACACTTCCACTTCCAATAAATTCTGCATATCAAAAACATTTCCAACTTCAAGACCGTCCAATAACACTAATGTTAAAACCAATACCAAGATAGTGCATTAACTTACCTGCAACAAGCATTTTACACACTTTGTACTTTGCTAGATATATCTTTTGCCTTTGCATCCCCCTTTCCCTGCAGTCATTGAAATTCAGGAACATTTTACATGGTAATGGAATCATAGACTTGCGTACAATTAATTGGATTAAAGACCATGTAACAAAGGAGGAATTTTGATTTGAGCTAGAGCTTTTTGTCAATACCGAGGCAAAAACTGTGCCACACGGAAGCAACTGCAGAAAGATTATTCACAAGCTGCAGCTTGGGTGGCATTTTTGCCTTCATTCAGAAGGCCTAAACCATCAAACCAGGAAAGGCAGGTTAAACCTTAACAGTCCCACCCCACCAGGGCAGAACACGACTGAAGAGTAACACTTCGTTCAAACACAAAAACTACTTATACACTGAATATTATAGACTTTTATCAAGTTCACTTTTTAACCCTGGGACCAGCTATGCACTGAATATTATGGTCTAATAGCAGAGCCCAAACTAATTAGGCTCATGATATCCCAATCCAATACAAATCTAATATAACATCATCTCCCTCCAAATGGAATACTAGAAAAATCCAATACCTTTGGCAGATGTATGTGACTACTATATTGTATGCCAACCGCTAACCAGAAGTACTCGTCACTTTTTCCTAAACTCATTGAAAGATAAAAAAATGTCAAATCTTAGAGATGAATGTTTCTGCAGCTCCATCTCAATTACCTAAAGCCACGCTGGCCTGTGAAATGGAATATCGATACCAAGATGCAAGAAGCAAGGCAATGGGAAACTTAATGAGTACATCTAATTCATTCAACTAGCTTCCTAACCGTGAGCGTCTGCTACCTGAGTATTTTGTAATTAAGGCAACAGAATAAATTAAAACAATATACTTACTTGCAATATGTTATTGCTTGACAATCAATATCAAGAAAGCGATCATTACACTCCAAAGAAAAAGCAATTTGTTGCTATTGTTAAATCTTGTTAGATTGTAAAAACAAAGGAGCAGTCACATAATACAATACTTGCAAAGCAATTGCTTATAAGCTACTACCCATGTATCTTCAACAAACAGTCATATCACCACATTGTACCCAACCAAACCTGGCTTTCAACTAAAGCTGCTAGAAATTAGTGAATGCCAATGTTATAAATTAAAGAAATATACCGCCACTGAAAAAAAAAATCCACAAAAAACTGGGAAAGAAACTAGAAATCACTTCGATAGAGATTGATGATAATAATACAAAAGCTCAAAGTTCACATAGGAAGACTTCAGAAGATCATTTTTCACTGACCATTTGAAAATATGCTTATTTATTCTTAATTTAGTGATAACCAACAGTCCATGAAATGTTTGCTAGTACTTTCGCTCATAGTAGTCAATATTCAATTCAAATGCTTACCACACCCTTGCTCTCGTAATAGTCGTCTAGTGCCCACTGATACTTTGACTGATTCAAGCCAAACCAGCGCGCCAAATGGTCATCCAAACTCGAATGTGCTGTATTATTCCAAGAAAAAAAGTAGATTTACAAAAGTTCAGCTACGGAAATGCAGAAAAAGATACCGAGGGTAAGCACGGTATCACAGGTTTTCACTAAAACAGACCTGAGAAAAACTAAAATCCTCTACCAAATTGAGCCTAAGATAGCAGTTCCGCTTAGAATAGTTTGCCAACTTAGAGTTTTCATTTTCACTCTGCAAATCGAACCATCGTAGACCCAGCAACCATTCTCTTGATCGCTCATTCCTCCATTTTCTCAGCAAACAAACAGCAACTCGCAAATTTTACTTAAATTTAGCGTTTGCATACCAAGGGGGATCAAACACCCAAACCGCCAGTCACATTTAGAAGATTAACTCCCGTCGACAAATTAGCATCCTCTTCATTTCTCCCAAACCCGAACTTCATTTCATTTTCTTTCCTTATACTTTCTTCTTCTCAGAAATCAAACAAGCTCTCAAGACCCAAACAAAAAAAGACATACCATGCTGCACTTTAGTGACGGCATTCTTGAAGAAACCCACGACGGACCCATCGGTCTCTAGGGAATCGATGGACTTAGGGAACTGCTGTGGTGGAGGCTGCACCGGTGGCGGAGTGACGATCTTCTTGGGCGAATCCAAGACCGGTGGCTGAGTAGGCTTCGGGGTCGAAGGTGGGGTCATGAACACCGTGTAAGGCCCGATTTTGCGGATCACAGGCGGGGGAGTGGAATCTCGGTTGATAGCCATTGAGGGAGAAGGAAATAACCCGAGAGAGAGGGGTTGGGACTTGAGAAAGCAGAGTAGGCGTGAAGAGTGGAAGTGGGATTGTGTAAACAGACTGAGGCGAGAGAGAAGCTTTGTTAGAAAGAGTAAAGATACAAGGGGGGCGAAATAGCACGCAACCCGAGGGGGAAACTGGTTAGACCTTTGTCTTTCGAGAATACTTTTATTGTGAGGAATCTGATGGCAATGACTATGAGGATAGGAAGGGTAATGTACTATTATTTTGTGCGAGTCGGGCTTCTAAAACATGTTCTGCCACTTGCTTCTTCACTCGCTGCTGTCCTATACCCTTTCTCTCACTTCATCCGGAACAGATTCTACAGAACACACAACTACTCTCGTAAGAACGGTGGGAACTCGTAACTAACAAAACAAATTTTACAAAATCTTATTTTATGATTTTTTTTGGAATATACAATTATTGTATATACAATTTTTAAGGAATTTAACAATTTAGTAACTGGATTTATATAACGCTGAGTTTTCATTTTTTGACAATATGATCACTGAAAATATATAGTTGTGACAATCTGGTCTTTCCGTCGAATTTTCGTTAATTTTTAACAGAATAGAATACGGTCGACCGTTTCATTTAGCGGTCGTCCACTACAAGTTACCTTTGCCGCAACAGTAAACAAACCGGTCGACCGCTAAAAAATTAACGGAGATTTGACGAAAATACCAGATTGACACAACTATATATTCTCAGTGACCATATTGTCAAAAAATGAAACCTAGTGACTAAATTGTCAACATAGTATAAACTCAGTGACTAAATTTTTAATTTCCCAAATTTTTAATTTTTTTATCTATCTTGTAATTTAAAAATATTTTGAAATTGAATCTTACATTATTTAATAAAATTCATATAAAATTTTTTAACAATAATATTCACATTTTTCATCTATCTCTATTCAAATTACAAGAGAAAATTATAAAGAATCGTAATTCAATGTCTAAATAAAAAATTATAAAAAAATCTTGATCTAATGGGTCGCAAACTAGCTTGTTCTGATTTCATTCACAATTTCTTTAGGCTTTGTTATAAAAGGTAACATCTGTCATCCCATATTTTCCTTCTTTTTTTTTTTGCTTTTGCGAAATTGTGCAAGAAAATAAAACAAAAGAATAGCAGCCAAAGCTTAAGTCATTGACTTACAAACGACTATTATGGCAACAAAATAGTACCACAAGCAAAGATCAGGGCAGCAAAATGCCTGCGGGATAAAGGACAAAAAATTAACGGAAGTGATTATCAAGTGTTATGATTTTCCAGAAACAGCGTGCGCACGCGAAAATTTTGATCTGCAGAAAAGACTGTGCACCACCATGCACTTTTCAGATGGGATGCACTGCTTCAAGAGTCCTGCCGCCCGACCCTTGCTTAACCTTTGAGGATGACACGTATTAACCGAGCAAATCTGAACAAAGCTTTTCCATTACATATTAAAGACTCAACCAATAGCCATACTACAAACATGCATATATAAACCTACCTCTGTCAAATACTACGAACCTAACCGCGAAGCATAATCCATTGTAAGTACTGACGGGCAAGACACACAAACCTCACAAAAACAGACATGTCTCAAGTCACCCTTCGAAACTCGATTAAAATTTTATCCTGAGCCAGAACCACCCCATAAAATATAATGCATAATGAGCAACCACCCAATACAAGTTCCGCCTAGAATAACATTTGTCAAGAGCTTAGCGACAGAAACAACATTATCTACAGATTGATTCCTGGGAATAATCTCACATCTGGCAGTTGAAGGCTCCTAGTGACCCCGTCGCTACCACTTTTTATTCTATATCCTCTGAATCAGATAACAGAACTTGCCAGCGATAGCTCATGGAGCTCACTTAGCATCCACTCCTCTCCAGTTTGACCACCAAGAACAATAGCCCTTGTCCCCCCAACAACACAAGTACTATGACCCCAAGCAAATCTCGGGGGTCGCCCAGGCACATTTAATATCCTCCACGTAGGCTTCTCATCTGTTGGGTCCAAGATATAGAGCTGTGAGGTGGAGTGAAGACCAGCCACAGACCCACCAAAGATCAGGATTCTCCCACCTGGAAGGCTCACAGCTACATGATCAAGTCTCGGTGGAGGAGCTATGCCCCCTGGATTTCCAGCACCAGGCATTCCACTCCCAGTAACACATCTCCAACATGGTTCCTCCTCGCTTAAATCCATCGTGAAGACATCGCTGGAACGAAAACGAAGGGGCCCACTCTTTGCTAAACCTCCAAACATCAATATTTTCCGACCACCATACACAGATAGGGTGTGACCTAACCGAGAAGGTGGAGTCCATGCTACTGGTATCTCCCTCCAGGCAGGTTTCTCCATTGACAGATCGAGCAGAAAAGTGTCACTGAGGAGTACTCCAGAATCTGCACAACCGCCAGAAACAATCAATTTAGTGCCATCTAGGGTGCAGGAGCTGTGCCATGATCTTGGAAGTGGAGGGGCCAATCCAGAGATTTCACGCCACGTTGGAGGCTTGGCATCCAAATCCAGTACAAAAACATCATTAAGCAAGCCCTGCCTTCCACAGCCTCCAAAAACCACCAAACGAGACCCATTTACACACGAAAGCGTATGACCCCAACGACCAGGAGGAGGAGAGCTCACTTGTACATGTTGCCATTCTGGGTTACTGGAATTCAGATCCAATACGAAGGTGTCATTCATAGGCTGCATGTTAACCCCTTCCCCACCAAAAAGGACAACACGATTTCCAACAGCACAAGCACTAAAGTTGCAGCGTGAGGGTTCAACGGCACCTCCAACTGTCAGTTTGCTCCACGCTGCAGCTTCAAGAGTGGTTAATTCCCTTGCAAGCCGAACCCAACCTAATCTCTTCGCACCTGGTACCATCTCTAAAACACGAGTTGTTTCACAACCCCATGCATTTTGGCAGACCATTCTCCAAAGGTCCTCGTTCTTTGTCAGCTCATAGAGTCGCCTGCAGACAGACCCAACTGATGCAATGTCTCTAGGCGTCAGATGCGAAAGTATCTTAAGAGACAAGACCTCATCACTCAGTTGCAATATCCCACAAACCCCACGACAAACATTTCGGTCTCCCAATGTGACGGGGTGGATAGTCCAGAGTCCAGAACGAAAACGATCAGAAGATTTTGCAGATTCCTTTAATAAAGAACCAGGCAAAGGACTCAGATCAATATTTGCTTCAGCGAAGAACTGGATTGCAATAACGTGAGTTATCATTTCATCATCCCCATATATAGGTGTCAGTCTTAATCTGTTCATCATTGGAGATCCATCTTTTCTAAAGTTCAATAACTCGCCTTGGAATTCAATCCCCTCATCAAGACATCTTCTAATTTCTGAAACTACTGTGGAGTCCACCAATGGATGTCTTCTTTTCGCAAATGGGCCTCTACACTGCAAGAAACGGCTGAAACAAAGTCCCCAGTATCAGAACAAAGAAACTATTCTCACTAGAGAATCCAATCAATTGATGAAAAAAGAATTCGAAAGATCATTGGTTAACAAGCCCGGGTAGGGAGGGAAGAGAGAGAGAGAGAGAGAGACATAGAGACAGACAGGGGGGGAGAAAAAGAGGACACATGTTCCTGTAAACTAAACACCAAAAAATGGAGCAGAATAAACGAGGTAAAAGTATGCAAAGACCATAAGGGAAATATTTGTATGTCATTCAACTGTAACTAGTGGGAGGAATATAAACCACCAGCATTCGTGCATTACAACTACCATACCCATAGTGACTTATTCATTCATCTATTACCTTACTAGTTCTAGTTTTCTCATATTTGACAAATAGAGATGTTATTGGGGTTTGATGAGGAGAAAATCATGTAAACTTGGGGATTACAGACCATAGAATCCCCCATCTAACCATCAGAAACACACCTTAACAGTTAAGCAAAGAAAACAAACAAAAATTATAGCTTTGTATTAAGGTCAAATCTGAATGTACTCAGACCAACATATTTGAGGAAGAAAATATTTTTAACAAACAGGATAAGCAAGTACTGTCAAGAACCACGCCTCTGAAGGGCAAAAAGATCAACCACAGAAAACAGAAGGGTATGGAATCCAAAAATGGAATTGAAACAAGGGAACCACTACTACCCCTCATAAAGGACCCAAGCTCCTAACTCGCTGTTTATACATCGGACCAAAACAGAATAAGTTTTTTGAAGCATCCAAGACTTAAGCATAAAGCAATGAAATTAAGTTCCATATAAAGTAAGAAATCTAACTTTGAATTATGGATGAAGTTCAATACTGTAATAAGATAACTAAAAATGGAGACAAGGTGAAAACCAAAAAGGCAATTCAGAATGCAAGTTCTGCTTGAGGATTATATTAATTAGAGTTTATAGATGTCTATTGAAAAATAAAAAAACCAATGTTCTCTCACAATTTACAACCCCTAAAACAATCCAAGGAGTGAGAAACTCCCTTTGAAAAAATTCAACAATTTAAGCCCAACATAATTTTTTATTTCATGACACACCAATATTATTACATTGGAAAACAGCAAACTTCAGCAAATAAAATGTCATCTTCTATGAAGCATCACCTCTAATAAGTGCTGATCAAATTGTTGCGCTGTCATAAATTATCTAAGAAAAGTTCATAACAATTTCCTTTCCCCCTTTTCTTTGCAGAATAGGTCATCAAAATTAGTAACAGCCAATGCATAATTTCCATAAATTATAGAAGTGGCAATATTCTATGTCCCAAATCTTCAAAACTTTCTTCTGATACTCATTCCAGACAAAGGCTGAATAACCTAAAGTTCAAGGAGCTTTGTTCATTGCGACACTAATTTCCAGAAATTATAGAAGTGGCCAAATCTTCAAAGCTTTCTTCTGTTGCTCATTCCAGACAAATGCTGAATAACCTAAAGTTCAAGTAGCTTTGTTCATTGCGACACTATATCTACAATACACAACAGCAGAAAGAACCTAGTCAACAGATTTGCAGACAGATTGCCTTCAAAAATTCCTTCTGAACCTTACACTGTGCATTGGCCCATTGAACAAAATCAAAATAGTTTTCCTAAACACCTTACACTGAACTGGGGTACCCATTATCCAAAGCCAAGAAAATAGGTTTGCTCATTGAAGTAGAACCAAAATGGTTTGCATAGCTTCTGAGATCCATTGTACCATTTTGAAACTTCCTATAACACATATGCATAGGCATTCTACTAACTACAGATACATAATAGCGAACACTGTCCAAGAACCACCAAATCCTCGATTAGAAGGGGATCATTGATTACAAGCCAAAGGATTTGAGACATACAATAATAACCAAAAAGAAGGTGTGCTAGAGGCCCATCATAAGACCAATTCCACATGAATCAGTTACACAACAGAAATGCGGAATAAATTCGGGAACAAGTTCTGCTCCATCCTCATATTCAACCGTCCTTTCTACAGGTGTGAATGAATTTATTGCAATCAACATCGTCCAACCAAGCACACTCAACAGGTTATAAGAGATGACGGATCTAGTTTGTTCCAACATCATCAAAATGACAACTTATGAAACAGGACTGTGGTTCTATTGTCTAAACATGAAAATTAAAATCAATTTAGCAGCCTAAGACAATGCTACTTCTCCCTTATTCAAAGCGATGATGGTTATGACCACAGATCGTCTTCGAGTCCCACCCAAACAAACACAATGATGAATAAAACTAGAGAAGTGTACCAGAATCTATGGAAACCACAAGCCTCCAGCATCATGTTTCCTTTCCTTCCTTTTTTTTAATCTCTAGATTTTATTTAAGTCTAAAACTTCCAATTGAATAATTCTTTGATCCAAAAAGTGTGCAAGATCACCTAATGGCGAAAACAATTTAATTTCAACAGATACTCGAGGGAAAAGATGATATACCGATCTTAAAAATATCACATATATAGTATCTTGGCATCTATGTATATACAAGTATCTCTTACAAAGAGGGAAGATTGTGAGGATGTCCTGTCATTTCAGGATTATCGGGAAAAAAAATGTACAGCAACTAATACTAGTAGATCTAAAGCTTCTGATCTAGGTGACAATCAAGTAGGTGTCTTGCAGAGAATCCATACAGTAGGGCTGTTCAACCCCGGTGTAAGTGCCAGTTTTTATATAATTGTCACCTACACCTACACCGTTAGTGATGACGGTTTTACCGGTGGCGGTTTCCGGTTATCCTACATTCATATTGTGCCATTTTTTTTGCATTTTATGCACTTGGCCCAATGTATTTTTTTTCTTTTGGTTCATTAATCACATATCAATAAAATCCAAACTAATGATATCCAAAATCAATAAAATTAAAGATCTTAAAAGATAAGATGAAAATTTAAAGTCCAAACTAATAAAATTCAAAATCAATAAACTTAGAGAACGTCACAACAAGATGAGAATCTAAAGTCTCAACCAATGAATTCTGTGATTATGGTGGAGTGTCCATCTGCAAATAAAAATCACCTAAAAATTAACAATCAAAGATTCAAAGTACTAACAAGTAACAAACGTACAAATAGACTAACAAGTAACAAACATACAAACAATAATATGCTAGTTTTACTTCACATTTGCTTCCGGCAGTTCATCAATGATTACGTCTCTTGAACATCCAATTACAATATGTTGTGTTCTCTTTTGGGAAGTGAAAACCTCTTGAAAATTTAAACAAAACAATTCGTTTTGTTTTTGTTTTTGTTTTTATAAAAAAAAAGTCAGAGGGCTCGAGGGAGGCGGGGGGGGGGGGGGGGGGAAACAGGCCCTAGGGGAGCCTGGCTGCCTGGGCCTTGGGGAGCTGGGGGGTTAAATTTTTCAATTAGTTTTGTTTAAAAAAAAAAAGGGCCAAAGGGCTCGAGGAAATGGGGGGACGCGCGGGAGGCCCGAGGGGAAAAAAAAGTTCAAGTGAGCCTGGGGAGGGATTCCTGGGGGGTTAAAAAAAATCCCGGGAACCGGAAATAGCACCGGGATTTTTGCAAAACCTTAAACCGGCACCGGCACCGGTGAAGCCAAAAACCGGCAACCCGGTGCCGGTGCCACCGGAATTTTCCGGTAGCACTGAACAGCCCTACCATACAGTGTTCACTACAATATTCAAATTTGAGATGCATTCAATGACAATATCTCAAAATCCATCATGGCATAAAAGCCTGCATTTACCCTCCCAGCAAAAAGCTTCTTCTTTAAAGACACTAACCTAATTATAAATAAATGGGAAATCCTACGTATTTGATGCTTCACCCCATGCCCATTTTTTTGACCTTGTCAAGACACTTGCAACTATACTCACTACTGTGGTGAACACCCCCTGGCACAATTAAGCATCATATCCAGCAATTCACTGATCTTTAGGCTTAGTCGGTCCTCTTAAAATTCACATGCAGACTTCACTCCTCCTCAAAACTAATAAGTCCACCACAAACCTCTCCTCTCATGGTCCAAATGGTAGTCCACCTGGTTCCTTCCCAATTCGAGCTTATGATCACAACCGTATAACTGATGACCTTGAACTCAACCATGGACGGAATACAAATGGGTGTCAACACCTAATCCTATAAATATACTAGTTATATGCTACAGCTATAATAAGACGTTTCATACCTCTAGACCTTGTAACCAACAATATAGTTTAGGTTCCATTCCCAGGCTACAACCGTTCACACCCGAAAAAAATCCTGGCTCGAATGTTCTTCCAGGAGGACTTTTGCAGGCTCTAATTAAACTCGGACTCCACTTTGTCTTCAGAATGAGGAGGGGCGAGGAGTGAAATATCTCGGTCTTGCAGAAAACAAAACAAAAGGGCTTGGGTTGAACGCTAACCCAATACTATCCTAATTGCCACAGAATTGCACCGCTATTTAAACTAATTAACTAAAACTTATATTTAAGCGGAAAATTCACACCCCACATCCTAATAAGAGAACCAATAATAATAAAAATGAAAAAGAATAAATGAAGAGAAAAAGGAAAAGAAGGGGGGTGGAGGAGAACACACCAATTGCGACCGAGAACCTCCTCAGCCCGGTATCCAGTGAGCATCTCGAACACGGTATTGACGTAGATGATGGGTTGGTCGGGCTCGAGTGAGTCAGTGACGACGAAGCCGCACGGCGCCGTTTGGAGGATATTCCCGACGGGGAAGGGCAGCGGACCCCCATCGTCGAGAGTGAATCCCTCGTCCTCGTCGTCGCTCAGATCCGAATTGCTACTATGCCACTCCATCTATTCAACCCATTAATGAACCCCCCCCCCCCCCCAAACAAGCCCTCCCTTCGATTTATTCAGCTTTTTAACCCGAAAGAGGACTTCTCAGAGGAACCGCCTCTCTCTCTCTCTCCCTCCCAGGGTCGATTGGTGTGTGGTATGGCGAAACGCAGAAGACACGAGAAAATGAATGGTGGGCAGCGATTGGCTATTTAGCTAATAAGACGGTCTGTATGGTATTTTTTTTTATCGGACAGGGAGATAAGGGTTCGGGTTTTGGCAGTGCGTTATTGGCGCACCGCCTTGATTAGTATGGTTACTATGGTATATGTTGGAGAAAAAATCTTGGGGGCGAGTTGCGTTGGGTTGGGTTTACCGGGAGGGTCTTTTTTTTGTTTTTTTCGACGCTTCGGTAGAACGCAATGTGGGTAGGTAACATCTTAGGACCAAAAAAAAAAGTGTCTACGGGCCAGGTGTAGATGTGTACGGTATCTCGACGGAGTATAGGAATCAAGTTTATGGATCACGTGGTCGCGTTTTAAGACGAATCTCCTTTTCTGTTCCTATGTTGGAGGGAATTTTTTTTAATCTTTTCGTAACCAAAACTTAAAACCATTTAATTTAGAATTAATCTGCTAATCTCTATTACTTAAATTCCTTTCAATTTTTCCCTTAAGAGTTAATAAGATTAACTACTTATTTAAAAATATATATTTCTATTCAATTTCAGCATAACGGAAACGTATCAACATCGATTATCAATACTAAATTCATTCGGTTAATAATATTTAAGGGTTGTTTGTTGCCCAAATAATTGGCATCCGAATAATTGAGATCAATACTAAATTCATTCGGTTAATAGAGAAGTGTCTACGGGCTAAAGCCAGGTGTAGATGTGTACTTGTTTCTTGTTCGTGTTTGGGCGTAATGACTTTTTGAGATAAGTAATTAAGCTCGTAAATTGAAATAATTAAATCTAAATGACTAAATTATAAACAAAATAAAAAATTAAATCACATGGACTAACAGATCAATTAAGATTTTAATTTATTACAATCAGTTTATTTATATTTGACAAGTAATAAAAGTAGTGATTTCTACTAAACACATTCTGAGTGGTCAGTCTACTTATATTTGATAAATCAATTGATTTATGGTGAATACTTCAAAGTAAATGCGCATCAATCTTCGAATAATTCCTTCTGCAAAATAACAAAGATGACTCCGGACACTGAGGTGAGGCACCTCCTATGCTTTAGTCAGTAATTTGGTGTATCAATCTATATATTCAACTTATCCAAAATCACATATATTTCTTCTTCGTGAAACTTTGTTTTATAGCTTTTTCTCCACGTTCTCAAGTTTAATGGCAGACGCAAGGGATGGCAAGCCTGGGCGGTTGCCCCCTTTGGCCCCTCAGTTATGTCCTCTCTTTTTTTCCCTTTTTTTACATGTATTTACCCTCAGCGGGTTAGGCTCGCCTCAACATCTATAACCCAACTCTTCTGAGTAGCAAAAAAAAATTGATCAAAATTTATTCTGTGTAAGTCCATTATATATCATTAATTACTAGGCCAAAAAGGTATAATTAGTAGATTTTTGCTTGGTTGTGGGCTTATTCAGGTAATTTCTATCCTAAAATCCTATTAAAAATTTAGAAAATGATCAAATGGATTGTTGGTTGATGTTAGAAGGTGGTTTTTGTGAATTGTTTGAGATTGGAGGTCATGACTTGTGTTGATATGTATATTTTAATATTTTTAGTCCTTAATTTTCGATATTTTAACTCTAAAACATTTTTTGCATTATATAGGAAAAAAATTATTGTCATTTCCCTTAGGAGTTTGCCTCCCCTCAACTTGAGTTATGGTTCCGTCATTGCTCATGTTCCCCTTTTCAAGGGCTTTGATCCCTCGTCAGATTGTGTTCCAATGTGCTCTCTTTCCCTACCTCTTCATAATGGACAGCTTGAGCTTTTATCGTGGGAACGTCAGAATCGTGGGACTACTACACGTTCTAAGTCGGCTTATAACCGTATACGACGCGTGTCGTGATTTTCCCTTCCTTCGGGCTTAGTGTGATATGGGCTTGTTATCCTTGTTGAGCCTTTTCATATGATCTTGCTCTTCCGGCCCAAATTGATTTGGGCTGGATTGATTCAGTTTTGGTATCATCAATATTAATATTCAAGATAAAATAAGCAGAAAAATTAGAATGTTACTGGTGCTATATAAAATTACAATACTATTATTATAGACAAGTATCACTTGTTAATAGGAATAACATTAGTTGATAGCTACTACAATTCCATATCATGGGATTGCTACACGTTCTAAGTTGGCTTATAACCGTCTACGACACGTGTCGTGATTTTCCCTTCCTTCGGGCTTAGTGTGATATGTGCCCGTTATCCTTGCTGAGCTTTTTCATATGATCATGATTCGGTTTCGGTATCATCAATATTAATATTCAAGATAAAATAAGCAGAAAAATTAGAATGTTACTGGTGCTATATAAAATTCCAATACTATTATTATAGATAAGTATCACTTGTTAAAAATTAGATTGTTCGTCCAACACAGAAATCCGCCATACTGACCATTGAACTCTATCATCATTGAGGCACAATTTGAGAAAATTTACCCACTTAAACATCCAAAGTCCGATATTTCACAGTGAGTACCATCTAACTACCATGTCTTTCCCATATCCAATTAGGTAAGATTACAATTACAACTTCAGTGTAGGCATTGTGTTGTGTGAATGTTAGCAAATGATATAAAAAGTCTCTGTCATCCTTCAAATTTCATTTGGTCGAGTATAAAAGGTCAGAGGTATTTCTTTCGTGAAAGGAATCGGTGCTGTGTATGTGCTTGTTCTGTTGTTCTTCGTGAAAGGCCAAACTGGAATGTTGCAGACGCAACGTCCAATTTCAAAAAACTATACAAATGTATCCATAATTTTTTTCAGATATCCAAAAGCAGAGGTCAAAACCACCTCTTGTCAACCATCATTTGGTATCGTCGTAAAATCATTTAGTTCATAAGGTTGACATCCAAAATATAGAAAACAAAAAAAGAAAGAAAGAAAGAACAGGATAATTTTTCTTTTTCGAATCTGATTGTGCACAATAACAATCTCGTTCTCATCTTCATAGAGTGGAATTATAACTCATCTAGAGAAACATCGTTACTCAATCTGAATATAAGAAATCAAATAAGAAAATTTGCATTCCTTTGCAAAACTGGTGTCAGGTAGAGCAATGTTTCGAGACCAGAATGTACAAGGCTTCTTGCTAAATATCATATGAAGATGAAGTGCCATGAAGCATTTGAGAACATATACGCGAGAGAAACAAGCTGAGAAGTTGGTGAAGTGTACTATGGTAAAAAGGAGGCAAAAGGAGTACAGCAATGGAAACGGCCTTAGCATAGGCTACAAATCAGGTCGAGTTCTACATGATCAAGCTCTCTATATCAATAGAGGATACCGCTTCCAGAGGAAAACGAAAATGCAATCCTATTGTGTAATTCCGTGGACGGCAGCTTTCCTTTTTAAGCAAGGAGAAGGACTTCACATGGTCAAGCTCTCTATAATGTTGTTGGTTCATTCACATGCCGAGGAGCCTTACAAGCTAGCAAACATGGGGCAAGCTGTGCTGTTTTTGTGTTCACAGGCCTGATTTCTAAAACAGATGCGACACCAGAACATGCACCCAGGAATGATTCACATAGACACAATCTAATATGACGATGACCAAGTGAAATACGAAGAACATATTGCATTCAACACAGTGAGTATAGATTCTCTCACGAATGACCGTCACCTGTATTCCCCAACCAAAAAACAAAAAGACGGCAGCAGATGCTTGATGAAATCACGACTCCAGATGTTCCCTGATGCGGGAAGCAAGTCGTTGTTCAGATTGTTCATCAAAAGGACTATCCATCTCCTGAATATTTGAAACAAAATCCATGGCTTCTTTGTATTTTCTGGCTCTACAATAACCATCCACCACTGTCTTGTAGGTTAGCTCATTTGGTCTGCAACTGTTCTGAATCATATAGCCAATCACTTCATTTGCTTCTGCAAACATTCCCTGCCCAACATAGCCTGCCACAAAAGTATTGTATGTAAACATACATGGCCGTATCCCTCTAGTCGTCATCTCCGACAGAGTTCTTATAGCCTCCTGCATGAGCCCTTGCCTGCAAAATCCTTTGATGACAGTGTTGTAAGATACAAGGTCTGGTTTCCCACCAGACTTTTGTAGTCCCTTAAGAACTTCTTCTGCTTTCCAGCACCCTCCGCCTCTTGCATACATGTCGATCAAGCTATTGTAGGTTACCAGATCTGGTTGCAGCTCACTTTCACGAATCAAGTGCAGCATCTCATGGGCCTTGTCGTACATGTTCTTTTTGGCAAAAATGGAAAGCATACAATTGAACAACACCAAGTCAGGTTTGTATCCATTCTTCCGCAGCTCAATAAATGCCCTCTCCATTCCCATTAGTGCTCTACATTTGAAGTTTGCAAGAATCAGGGATCTCAAAAGAATCCAGCTAGGATAGATGTGACCATCATAAATCTCTTTCTCAATCCTCTGTATCCCCGTGACATTTCCTCCCTTTGCATAACAATGAAGCATCAGTGAGTAAGAAGTTTCATTCGGCTTGAAACCCTTATTCCTCATATCTAAAATGACAGACTCTGCAGCTACATAGTCACCTCGGCGAGCCAGGGCATTAAGAAAAGCATTATAAGTTGTAACACAAGGAGTGAACCCTGCTTTCATCATCTCCTTGGACATTTTAGCAGTGTCAATTTGAGAGCCACAACGTCCATATGCACTTATCAGAGTATGAAACGTGTCTCTATCTGGCTCAAACCCACAATTCTTCATCTCCCGTAAGATGTGATTGAGATACCTGTGTTTATCCTTATTACCACACATGGCAAGCATCGTGTTCCATGTAATACGGTTTGGGGAACACCCATTTAACTTCATATCACAAAGTATCTTTATCATCTCTTCTGATTGCGATTTTTTCCCCAGCATCGCAAGAACAGAATTGTATGTACATACATTAGGAACACATCCCAACTCCTTCATCCGTTCGAGCAACCTTAAGGCCTTTTCCTCCTTTCCTGCTTTGCCATAGGCATTTATCACAGTGGTATATGTAACAGCATTTGGCATTACTCCCTTGCGAGTCATTGTGTCTATGACGGCTGCCCCTTCTTCATGGAATCCTGCTCTCACATAAGCTGCTACAAGCTCATTGTAAGTAACAGAGTCAGGTTGGCAGTTATTATCCTCCATTTCCTTCAAGATGCTCAAGGCCTCTGAGTATATCCCTGCCTTCCCAAACACTTGTAGCAAAGAGTTATAAGTAACAGTCCCAGGTGCATAGCCCTGTGACTTCAATCTAGCAAAAAACTCTTTTGCTTCATTTAGAAGACCCTCTCTCCCACATGCAGAAATCACTGTACTGCAAGTAAACTCGTCAAACTCAAGCCCTTCACTTCTCATGTCATCCAAGAGGCCCAAAATCTTATCCCAAGAACGACCCATTTTCCCATAAACATCAAGCATCACATTGTAAGTTACCAGAGTAGGGGAGAGACCACTTTCCTTCATCTTCTCAAACATGGTGATTGCTTTTCTATACTTGCCAGTCCGAGAATATGCATGAAGAATGGTGGTGTATGCTCGGATGTCAAGCGAGTATTCCTCAACGGGAATTACATCGAACAACTTGGATGCAATCGAATGCTGTGACTCTCTCCCAAGAATCCTGACCATTACTTCAATAAGCTGCTTATCTAGTTTCACATTTCCAGAGCTTAAGTTCAACGCAATCCACTCAATCAATAAAAGGGCTCTTGCCGAATTGCCTGACAAGTCTAATGCTTTCAAGAGACTGATCAAATCAACTTCAAGCAAGTCAAACTTGACAGAACCAAAGAATGCATTCAAACTAGGCAAAGACTCTTCTAAAATTGAATTGAACAGGAACTTACACTTCGTTGACAGGAATTCCAGAGTCCCATATTCCGCTTGAACCTCATCTTTGTTCTGCTTAAACTGCGGGGCAGAAACTGAGGCTCGTTTCTTGGGATGGGCTAGTTGGTGCTCTGGCTGGGTTGAATCAACCGGACTGTGGAGTGAAGGGAAATGGGCATTGCTGCGCTGAGATGGGTGTATTGGTTTGAGCTTGTCGATGTTGTTGGGAGGTGAAGACAGGTGTAGAAGGTGTTGGAGGAGAGTGTCTACAGGAAATGACGAAGGAGATGGGGATTGAGGAGGGGGTGGCAGTGTTGTTGACGTGAATTTCAAAGGTGGGGTTGGTTGTATCGGTCTGTTGGTTGGTAAAGAATACACTGGCCTATTAGGAAAGAGTGCACCTTCCATTAGCGAGAGAGAGAGAGAGTTAATTCTGGGGAGTTTAGAGTTGGGGAAGTGCGAAGGCAAGACGGAGTCAGAAAGTTGGGCTGGGAGAGGATGCTTATGAGAGCATCTCTATCATGGCGTTTTTTGGACCTTTGGTGGGAGAGACTAGAGAGAGATGGGAGGAAGGCAAGACAGGATATAGTCTGGTTGGTCTTTATTCAATTTGGTATTCAGATAGCAGAGCGCTTCTTGAAACAGTCGCTCGTCCTCATTACCTTCCAGTTTCCATAGGATAATCTGTGACCATTTTTTTTTCTAAGTCTGTCACCATTTCTTCGGCAAGAAATTAAAACAATCAATAACTAAAAATAAAAATCTTGATCGGCAAAGCAGCAATTAATAATTTTTCAAAATGGTAAGCGTCAAGCCGTCAACTTAGGGTGGACATTTATTCCGGTTTTCGCCGAATTTTCGGTTTTAGTATTGGTTCCGGCGTTCCGGTACCAGAACAAGATCTCATTTTAAGAAATTTTTGGAACCGGAACCGGAATCAGAATTTCCTGTCTGATTCCGGTTCTGGTATAAATTTAAAAATTTCAAAAAATATTATAATTATAATTTAGAGTTTGACTCTTTTAATTTGAATTTTGGGAATTTGACAATTTGGTCCTTGGGTTTATGCCCCTTTGGCAAATGGGTCATTGGGTTTCAAATTTCAAAATTTTAGTCCTTGAGTTTTCGTTGTTTGACAAAATGGTCCTTCCGTTAGTTTGCCGTCTATATACTTAACGGATTTGAAATGGTCGACCGCTTCATTGTAGCAGTCGACTACTACATGAAGCGACCGACCGCTTCATATAGCGGTCGACTACTCACTTTTTACACATATATCCGGTCAACCGCTTCAAATCCGTCAAGCATATGGACGGTAGACTAACGAAAGAACCATTTTGTCAAACAACGAAAACACAAGGACTAAAATTTTGAAATTTGAAACCCAAAGACCCATTTGCCAAAGGGGTATAAACCCAAGGACTGAAATGTCAAATTCCCTTATTGATGAATGTTTAGTTGTTTACTTATTTGTATAGTTAATTGTTTGTTTAATAGTTTTTTGTAAATTTAATTTATATTTTATTTTGACCGTGTTTATTTTGTTTTGGAATTTAGTTGTTTAGTTGTAATTTTAATTTATAGTTTATTTTGGCATCGTGAAATAGTGAAATATTGTTTTAGAATTTAGTTGTTTGATTGTACTTTAATTTAGAGTTATTTGAACCACAAAACACAACTTAAAAAATTCATTTTTGGGTCAATGAGCCAGAACTAAATTTGTTTTTTTAGGCCCGAATAAGGAATCGGAATTTTCGGTTCCGAAACGGAACGGAACCAAAATAAAATTTTTGGAATGATCCATTCTGATTCCTTCTGTTCTGGTGGCCACCCTTACCGTCAACCAATTTATTATAATTAAAAAATTTCGGGTGGTTTTTTTTGTTTGCACTTAAAACTTTTGTGCATTAGATTCATAAAATATATGGTCCTGCTTGAAAAAGGCACTTGGGTAAGTGGCTAATGCAATGGCAAATGAGTCTAACTAAAAAAAAAGTAGAATGTGTAAAGTAATTTGAGTTCTTAAACTATCAAGAAAATTACAAATAGAGCCACAAACTATCAATCTTGACACATTGAGCTCACAAACTACCAAATTTTATCAATTCGCATCCTGAACTAAAATCTGATGGTCAAAATAGTGCCACGTGGCTCAAATCCGATGATTTTGACCGTCAGATTTTAATTCAGGGCGTGATTTGATAAAATTTGGTAATTCATGAACTCAATATGTCAAGATTGATAGTTTGAGACCATATTTATAATTTATTTGATAATTTAAGGGGTCAAAGTTAGTTTTTCTCAGGTAAAATTCATTTATAATACAGTAACACGGTTCAAATGACCAGACAAATAGCCGGATAACGGTTTCAAGCATGCACCCATGACCCAACTGAGCGTATGCAGTGTGCGGCTGCGGAGAGCCTAGGAGGACCTCAGGTTCAATCAACCAAAAGGCGGTGGAGCTCCCGCATGGCGCCCCCGTTTGGCAACAGAAATAAAAGCCGAAATAGAACGTGTAGTCTCTCGTCTGAATTAGTAAGTAGGATTTAAAAAAAAAGTTATAAATATTTATGTTAAATAGTATTTTATAGGTATTTGTATAAAAGAGAGAGAAAAATGATTTGATATAATTATTTAATAAAAAAATATTAGAATTATGTGAAAAAGTATAGAGTGAAAAATATTACGTTAAATAAAAAAAGTAAAAAATGGTTAAAAATTATGTTAAATGTATTAATATTTATATTTTAATTTTTAAAGCGGTCTGTAATAATTTTGTTTCATCGAAAAAACTTTAAAAACCAACCCTCTTTTCGCAGTCAACGGCTAACGGCTCCCAGCTCTTAATTAGAGCCGAGGTAATCAGAGTTCCTATGCTTTCCCCACTGGGTGACCTGGCGTGATCGTGGGATGGTTACAATCTATCTATAACGTATACTTTCCCACACCGGAGCCAAACACAACTCGCTTCTGCTCCCTCTACACTAAAACCCTAGTCAGCTCAAAGCGTTACACTGACGCCCCCACCTCTGATACCATCAAAACCTTCTCTCGCGACTGACCCACCCGAATTTCGACCTAGGTAGATGTCTTTCTCTCTCCTTGAGTTTTGAATATTCCCATTTCCGTGATGTTTGTATTTTCCTGCTAATTGGTTACCGAGAAAACGCTAGAAATGATTTTTCTGCCTCATGTTTCTTTAAACTTCATTTTTCTTATCATCTGATGTGTAACATTTGTAATGCTTGCCTATTCTGACGCAGAAATCGGATCAGTCTAAGACTCGTGAGAATGGAGGGCTCCGTGGATGAAAAGGCTAAAGTCTCGAATGCCGCGACGGACAGGGACTCCTCCACTTCTGAGGAAACACTTAGCAAAAAGTAAGTTTCTTTGAACACAGATTCTCATTCCTGGTAACTCTTTGTTTGGTTGACCGCAATGTAAGTGAACCTGTCGAAACCACACTTGCAAGCGTCTCCATTTCCTTAATGGGTGTGCGTTTTCTTTTGTGGTTCGACGCTATTATTTATACTATTTCGGCGCAATACTAGACACAAACGGTAACCCTCCCCCCCTGCGCGAAATTCGCACTCTAACTGTTGCATAGTTTGAAAATAATTTAGAAAACACTTTTTGAATTTTATTAACCGATTTTCGTACACAATTACTAAAGAAATGGTGGAACAGTTGTGAAAAGGCATGTATATGAATATCAATTGAAACGTACCTGCATCTGGTATGGACCAAGATTGCCCGAGACATTGGACGAGATGGTGTGCAGTGGTTATATGCAAGGATGCTATTTGTGATTTTTTTCTTTGTCGTGGTGGATGGTAACAGACTAATGTTGACACGAGGCATGCAAGAATATGGGGAAATGGGTTTTTTTTTTAAAGTATTTTTCACAACTCTTTTTTTGTTTTTTTTTTTGTTTTTCAACTCTAAATTGAGAGCTTATAGAATACGGGTACATAATAAGTAGGATATAGGTAAGTCAGAATTGAAATTGTGTTCTGTAGCTTATAAATTGCTCCACCTGTCATGAACAAAGCAAGCAGTTTAATTTTGGTTTATAATTGGTTTTTATTTTGGGGAATCTCAACAGTGCACGCAAGAAGGAGTTGAAAAATAAACAGAAGGAAGAAGAAAGACGGCTTAAGGAGGAGGAGAAGGCAAAGAAGGTACTGGAATGCTAATTTTCTCTCTGGTTCCTGAGAAACTGAGGAACAGTAATGAAGAGATGATTGAGTTGTGGTGTGCCTTGGATGACATTAGTAATGTTTTCTTTCCAAGTGGAGTCTGCTATGGACTAAGTATTCCTACTTCTATTTGAATATGTTGGCTAGGAATTTTGCATTTAGGTGCTTTTATATGCATGCTCATTGTAGTGTGTTTCGTTAGTTTGATTAGACAAAATAAATAAGATAAATAGATTAGTGGTCCAAAGTGAAATTGTGGGACTCTTTTGTTTGGCAATGGAAGGAGGAAAAGAGAAAAGAAATAATGGCACAATTGCTAGGTGGAAGTGAAAACGAAGGGATCGATTGTGAAAAGAAAAAATGAACAAAGAGAACTAGAAATAACCGGAATGTTGAGTTCAGTGAGAAACCCAGAAAGGAATTATGGATGGAAGTGCTTGTTATCTGTAAGATACCCAACCATTTTTTTGAAATATAACAAAGATATGTTTTTATTTAACTTTCAGGCTGCTGCCATGGTAGCTTCCCAGGGTAAGAAATCTGCAGCTGTTGATGATGAAGATATGGACCCAACGGTATAAGTCTATCCCTGACCAGTACAAGTTGTCATTTTTTAGTGGGCATCTTTATTATAACGTCAAACCTCCAGCTTTTATTCTTCCTTGGTTCTTCCTGCAGCAATACTATGAAAATAGGCTGAAGTATCTTGCAGCTCAGAAGGCAACTGGTGTAGAACCATATCCTCACAAATTCCCTGTATCAATGTCTGTGGTTGAGTATATAGATAAATATGGTGGACTAAACAATGGAGAGCATCTTGAGGATGTGACAGTAAATTTGGCTGGTATTAAAATTGGGGACTTTTGATTCGTTTGTGTTATTTTTAGTTGTAATGTATGTCTTGGTGATTTCTTTGTTGTCTATCTTATGCAAGGGCGCATCATGAGCAAGCGTTCATCTTCTTCAAAGCTCTTCTTTTATGATTTACATGGCACTGGTGCTAAAGTTCAAGTTATGGCTGATGCTAGGTATCTAATCGTCGATTATTCCTTTATAAGTTAAAGTCAGTCATACTGGATACAATGTCTTTGGCAAGTTATCTTTCTCTTTGTAGAGGGGTATTCTTGTTGGCGTTTGGACTCTTTCATTGAGAGCACGCAAGTTAATCTTTCTTTTATCCTATAAGTGAGTGTTTTGTTATTCCTGCTTTTCTTTTATGTTGAGCTTCGTGGCAAACTTCATTTTGATTATTAACACTGCGGGGGTTCTCGGGATTTGCTAAGTTCACTATCAATATAAGGAACTTGTTGACATGGAAGGAAATTACTGTAACTTCTTGTTATTATGCCTGATTAGTTGCATGTTAAAGGCTTATGTAGGTTGTTGAAAGAGTATTGGAGCTAGGGAGTATTATAGGTTTATTTGGAGCTAGGGAGTATTATAGGTTTATTTGGAGCTAGGGAGTATTAATCCTGAACCACAGTTTGCCCTTACTGTGACTTACAAACAATTCGGACACCCCACAACGTTCTTATATGCCCGGAGTCATGGTTGCTCCCAAAACCCAACACTCTTGCTCTATAAACCAACTTTGCAACCATACCCATCACTATTTACAGTTGGGTGGACAAAAACTATCCAAACAACTGCCAGCCACCTGTTGGAACACATGCTAGCAAACACATTGCCAGACATCATACGCACACAATTTACGTAGTGCTATTAGAAACTGAAAATAAAAACATTGCCAAACCTTGTTGACTCAGAAACTGCATTTAAAGAACAAGAATTGAAAATAAATTCGATCAGAGGTTAAATGATGGTGGCAAGTTTTGTGCGAATGGTTCATGTTAAATTGTTAATGATGAGACCAGAGAGAAGTTTGACCAGGAGGGATAGAGAGACTTGATGGCTTGGGAGAGAAAGGACCAAGAGAGAGGTGATTTTCTCTTTGGTAAAGTATGAGAGGGTTGGAAAACAGCTTTCCCGCTGCAGAGCAAAGGCCGTTTTCCCCCTCTTGAGTGTTATTTTCTTTTGACTTCAAATTGATGATTCATGCATCGGCATTTTTTGGCTCCACCAAACACCAAAATATCCAGAATATTTTCCCACGACCAAATAGTTTATTGTCAAAAGATACAAAATCTAAATGTTTTGTTATGATGACTTTGTAATTCCTTTCCTTTTCCTCGATATGAAGATTTAGATATTATTCATTTACATGGTGCAGCAAATCAGACATGAATGAAGCAGAATTTTCTAGTTTCCATTCTAACGTAAAGCGAGGAGATATTGTTGGTGTGAAGGGGTTTCCAGGTTTGTGGTGCTACAACTGTTAACATGTCAACCTGCTCTATAGTCTATACGGGTTCATACGCTTGAAATATCTCCTAAATGGTTGCTTCATTTCTCTTTTTTCCCGTAGTGAACTGACTCAGTTCAAAACCAAATTCATAAACTTAGTCTCCTGCTTTTAGTTGTGTTTGCAGTTGCCTTCTGCTTATTGCAACTCATGCTTTGTTCAGTCACTTGCTGTTGATCCTAGAAAAGGAAGGGGAATTTTCTCTTAGGATCTCCATTAATTTGGTTTAAGAAGTAACTTTTTGGTATCCCATCCTAAGGGGTTTTTACTTTACCCAATGAAATGGGCACAAAGTTACCAGTTGGGTTAAGCATCAAACAGGATATTGAGGGAGATAACCATACCATTATTTCTTTTGAGGAAGACAGGGATAATGATATTGTTAATGAAGCCAACAGCCATTTGCTATACATTTACTGGCAGCAGCCATTTTAAGTTTATTTTTAGAAGGGCGTAGTGAAGAGAATCTTACTGATGAATTAAGCGTATAGTAGTATTATCAAATACTCTTTTTGGTTTTTGGTCTGACTTCTAGTTTTCCCGTCTCGTGTTTTTTGATAATCTTGTGGAAAGTGGTCCATTCCAGAGTTATAGCCTTACATATCATGAGGTATTCCTTGTATTTGAATTTCAAGGTGTCAAATTAGGTTTTGTGAGTTATTGTTTCTCCCTGTTTTTCTTGGTTTACATTCTCATTTCTAAAACCCCCCTTCTTTTCAGGGAAAACTAAAAGAGGGGAGCTGAGTATTTTTCCAAAATCATTTATTGTCTTATCACATTGTCTCCATATGATGCCGAGGCAAAAGGCAAAAGGTGCTTCTGACGATGGCCACTTGAAGGTGAGCACAGATTGGCTGAATGATTTTGTGCTAGCAGAGTTCTCATTATGGCCTCTTACTTTTCTGCTACAGAAATTGGAGGAATGGCTCCCAGGAAGTGTGAGGAATCCTGAAACATATGTTTTGAAAGACCAGGTATTGATTAATTCCTAAATATGAAATCTTTTTCCTGTTTTGAACTGCAATACCTTAGCATGAATAATCTAGTATTGATTTTTACCTTAGCTATAGAAGGATTAGGAAGAGAGATACCAAGCTGTGTGTGGCGTATTGTTACGCCTTTTCCCTGGAATGCAAGTTGCACGTTTTTTTAGATGACACTGTTGGTACAAGACCTTCTGGTCATTGAATTACTATATGGCTTTTCTGGTGTTGTAGAAGTGGTAATCGAACAGGTAAAACTTTGGAAGACACTTGGATTAAGGGAGAACTCTCCATGAAAATATTATCGAATAAACTATGTTGTTTTTCTATTTATACTGTTCAAGTCCTATTTTAAAACTTTGGAAGACAATAGAACTCTCCATGAAAATATTATAAAAAAACTGTTGTTTTTCTGTTTATACTGTTCATGGCCTATTGTTGGGTAGAGTAGGACTTGAACAAAAAATAGTTACCTTTCAAGCCCTATGCTCAGAATAAGAGGTAAGGTCCAAATGGAATTATATTGGAAGTGATAAGAAATTGGAAGAAATTTTAGTAAACAATAATATTTGAGCTGCATATCTGATTTAACTTCAGTTTAAAGCAGTGGAAGAAGACTATTGCTGCTTTAATGATCAGTATTTTGTGCGTTAGCTTGATGAACTGAGATATGCCAATATCCTTCCCATTGTGCAAGGAATGACAGCTCTAACGGGAATTCAACTATTATGTTCCTTTGTAATTGTTCTGTTGTTGAATCTTTCAGTGAGGAACCCTTTGATCCCCCTCTAAGATCTTAGTTCTCAAAATTGCCTTGTATCTGCATCTTATTCGTTGGTATGCTGTGGAAGTGACTTGAGCTTGATGTTTTGGAAATGTAATGTCGTTCTTTTGCTTTTCGGATGCTAGGAAATTTGGAATTATGCCAACTAGTTTTTCTTCTTGCAGTGTACTGTGTTTCTAAAATTAATTATTCTCCTCTCTTATCATAGGAAACTCGTTATCGACAACGCTATCTAGATTTGATGTTAAATACTGAGGTTCGGTTGATATTTAAGACAAGAGCTAGGATCATCTCTTACGTTCGAACCTTTCTTGATAATCTTGATTTCTTGGAGGTTAGTTTTCTGTCTGGCTGTTCTTATTGCTCACTCTGTTACAGTGGCATCTGCGTATTTTTCTTTCCCTTTATCTTATTTTTCTCTACGTTTGTTGTCTTTTACCCTCAGGTTGAAACACCAATGATGAACATGATTGCTGGTGGAGCAGCTGCTCGTCCATTTGTGACCCATCACAATGAGCTTAACATGAGGTTGTTCATGCGTATTGCGCCTGAACTCTATCTTAAGCAGCTAGTTGTGGGTGAGCTTGGTCGTGTTTATGAGATAGGAAAACAATTCAGAAATGAGGGTATTGATTTGACTCATAATCCTGAGTTCACTACCTGTGAGTTCTACATGGCTTTTGCCGACTACTATGACTTGATGGAGCTCACTGAGAAAATGTTAAGTGGTAAGGGACAACTTGGTGCATGTTGCAAATTAGCGGTTTTTTCTGATTGTGAAGTTTGCCATCATTTTGTTCCTCCAAAGTACTCCGATTTGTTTGCCTGAGATGGTAATGTTGCGATAGGGATGGTCAAGGAACTTACCGGAGGATATAAAATTAAATACCACGCAAATGGACTTGATAAGGATCCCATTGAGATTGACTTCACTCCCCCTTTCAGGTGTGTCTATTGTACATCACGGTCCCTCATTGCATTACTGCAAACATTAAATTGGAATATCTGGAATAATTTATGTGCTGGTTGTTTTACCTGTTGTAGGAGGATTGATATGATAGAGGAATTAGAGAAAATGGCAAACCTCAATATTCCCAAGGACCTCTCCAGTGATGAGGCCAACAAGTACCTGAAAGATGCATGCATGAAGCTTGAGATCAAATGCCCCCCTCCTGAAACAACAGCGCGGTTATTGGACAAAGTAAGCCTTCTCTATATATGGTTGGTTGTGAAGCATCAAGAGCCTCTGTTACGTTATTTGTGATAAATTTTCTCTTCATCATTGCCAAGGAAGCCCAGTTTTTCCTTGAGTGCTCACGATTTCAAGCATGTTTGTGTTGATTTATGACTTAGGTTGCTAAGAGTTTTGATATCTCTCTTCTGTTATTGCAGCTTGTAGGGCACTTCTTAGAAGAGACGTGTGTAAATCCTACTTACATCATTAACCATCCGGAGATAATGAGTCCTTTGGCGAAGTGGCATAGAAATAAACCAGGCCTTACTGAACGCTTCGAATTGTTTATTAACAAGCATGAAGTATGCATACACTTCCAAGAATATTTTTTTTGGTTGTGTTTTGGTGGGGGTTTTTTTTTGGCTTTTGAATTCATGCTTCCCCTTGTTCTGTGACTGCCAGCTCTGCAATGCATACACGGAATTGAACGACCCTGTTGTACAACGACAGCGATTTGCTGAGCAACTCAAGGTATCATACATATGTGTATATGTTCTATCCTTGAGATGTTCTTTTTGTTTTTTGGATGCTGTAATATGGTGTGAATGCAGGATCGGCAATCGGGTGATGATGAAGCAATGGCTTTGGATGAAACTTTCTGTATGGCTCTTGAATATGGATTGCCTCCAACTGGTGGTTGGGGAATGGGTATTGATCGGCTGACTATGCTGTTAACTGATTCACAAAACATCAAGGTTCTCTCTCTCTCTCTCTCTCTCTCTTTCTTCTGCACATGAGAGAATGCACGCATGTCTGTCTGCTTGCATATGTTGGACTCTTATGTTCTTAACGGGCTCTGACCATACTTCTATGGTAATGGGTAACAGGAGGTTCTGCTTTTCCCAGCCATGAGACCTCAAGATGAACCTTCTGCTAAAGGTACTAATTCTGATTTTGGCCAATGCATTCCGCTTCTCTTTTCGACGTAGCTAATGCTAGAGACTTTTTCCTCTTTCATATTGGGTCCCCCCCCCCCATCATGGGCTTGATGACATCTTTTGCTATTGATAGAGAGAACATGCAGTTGTATTAGCCAAGTTCCTAGTTATTGGCTATTTAACATGCATTTTGCCAGGAGTTTAACAGTTGGTCATTTGGTATCCTTTTAGGCACTGCAGGAGCTTAGGAAGATTGAGATGGCGAAACCCAGAAGTACTTTTAAGTTCGTGTGCGTCTCCTCAACCCTAGTAGAAGGCTAAGGATCTTTGATCATTACTTCTTTTATATGTCACAACTGGAATTTTTATTCTCAACCCCAGTAGAGGGCTTCGGGTCGATCTTTAATTGTTTCTTATTTTAGCGGTCACAATTAGATTTCTTGCCATGACCGTTAGTTATAGCTTTTTATAGTTCCAAAAAGCATCGAACCTTTGTTTATTGATGCAGAGTTGAGCGCGATGTTGAATTGAATGTAAAGTCAACTTAATAGAACTGTTTTTGATCTCGATATCACTCTGCCTCTCTCCGTCTGTCTCTTTATCGCTCACACTTTTTTTTTTCCTAAATAAGAACGCGCGCACACGACGTGCACATGCACAAGTGCGCACACAGACTTCCTGTTTTTCATGTGACCTTTCAGCCTTCAATGTAACATGAAATATTTTATTTTTCATTAATTGTATGCTGTTTGAAGGTTTCAAATTCTTGGTGCGTCTGAGTGGAACTCGTGGGTAGCTATATACGTCTGTGTGATCAGTTTAGGATATTGATATTTATATGTGACTATTGCGCATAAATGAAAAGTTGGAAACCTGTGATATAGGGCAAAAGCATATTTAGGGGTGCAGATCATTGTTTCGGTTGGGATTAAATGATCTTCTGGGCAAGTGGTAAGTAATATTATAAAGGAAAATGTACAGCTTGGGTGAACACACACCCTAGTGTTCAGTCACAGTATACAGAACACAGCCCAGCCACATGGGCTATTAGCCAATTCTTTTTTTTTGCTTGAACAACAACCATCTCATTAGGGAAAGAAAGAGAAACAGTGCATATCACACGTCCGGATATGCTCGGGGATTTGAGGAAAAGAAAAATAACCAACACTCCCAGTACTAGCAGCCCAAGAAGCTAACTTATGGGCAAGAACATTACATTTCCGCGACACCCAAGCAATCCTCCAATCTCTGAACTCAGCCAAATCATTACGGATTTTCTCCACCATCGTTACAATCGACCAACTAGGGGTAGTGTTCTCCAGAACCTCCTTGCAAAGAAGAAGAGAATCGCATTCGAACTCCACCCTAGTCCACTTCATGCGGCGAGCAAGATCGGTAGCCCCCACCAAGGCCCAAGCCTCTCCAACAAGAGGGTCCATAGCAGCAAATCGTTCCATGTATGCCATACAGAGGGAACTGTGAGAGTCTCGAACCGAGATAGCTATGAATGACCCATTTGGACGAACAGCGACGTCCGAATTTAACTTCAACCAACCAACCTTAGGTGGAACCCACCTGGACATAACACCTATATTCGGCCTCAGCCAAGCATGAGCATGTTCGGCATACCTCCTCCTAATCGTCAGAATCAACGCATTCGTATCCACACATGCGCTCTCATGGACAACTTTGTTGCGAAGGATCCACAAACAGTCGAAGATAATAGCAGAATTGAGAGCAAAGGCAGTCAACTTCCCTATGGGGACATGAAGGAGCCGGTCACCCAATTCTAATAATGCAAACGGATGCACAAATGTCAGTGTACAGCCCAGGTCACCCAATTCTAATAATATCTTCAGAGAGGCACCAGGTCCTAACAAATTAACAATACTCAGATTTTTCATGGAGGCAATGAATCCTCGGAATAGGTTCAGTTTTTTTTTTTTGAAAAAAAAAATCTCGGAAGAGGTTCGCTTGCTTCTCACGAAGTCCTACATCTTTCAGCACTAGCACCGATCTCCTTTCTCCTCTGCCACGCACGAAAATTTCTCTCCTTCCATCGTGCATTACAAGTCAGCGAGTTGTTACTGCTTTCCTTCGTCGTCCGATTTCCATGTTCCAAGTTAAAAGCCCATAGCTCAAGCAAAGTACCCAATCAAGGGAATCGCCGAAGGAGCCATTGCATTGAGTAAAAGACGCTATCTATATGATTGCTCAAAATGCATGAGCCTGTCTCTTGCGTCTGCCAAACCTCAATTATCCTTCAAGAAAAGCCATGCCCATGTCAGGAATCTCCATTATGAGGAAACACCTGTGGACCATGCCCTAAGAAGAATAAGAAAGCAGTTGTAATCATCCAATAATTCCCCTCGTCTTGTTTTGGATCTGCCTCTTTCCGTTAACTAATAGGCCTTATAGGACTTTTCTTGGAGTCGCAACAAAGCGGTAGACATCGATAATTGCATTCTGCAAATGCAAATATCCTCCAGTTTTTGAAAGACTACTGGAAATTATATGATTCCGACACGGTGCACTACTACACAACATACCATTTGCGCTGTCTCGCATGATTCAGTTCCATTCAATGCACCATTTGCATTAGCTACTCTTGCCCGCCCTGTTTCAGTTCCATGTGAGCGTCCTCAATTGGAGTATTTCTTAAAAAAAAGTTTTAGCCCTAGCCCCACTACATTAGTGGATGCATTAACTAGGCTATGACCTACATAAATACAAAGCAAAGGATGTCTCGAATTTTACAGAATCTCATACGATACCCTTTTTTGTATTTTTCTTTTAAGGGAATTTGGAGTTTTGTTGTCACTAGTTTCTGACACATGCATTGTCTTCATCCCACATGTGCGATGCAAGGTGCAATGTGCTTATCAAGGCTAAGCATCAGGTGGTTCCAAATATACAGGAAAATCATTTTGCTGAGAAGCAACCCAATCTAGACGGTGCATCAGCTCTACTACCCCTATTATGTTGAGATACGTATCTGCTGCAACTAATAACAGAGGACAGTAGAGGGTTGGAGGCAACAGTTGCATAGTGCAGCTGCATCCCGCAGAGTCAACCGCTCTGCAAGGAGAGCCATGGGTCAGAAATCCCTGTTTTCCTTTTGTGAAGTACCATCACTCAAATCTTCTTCACCGGAATCGATTGGTCGTGTTGCCATCAATTTACCTGTTTGCAGGGTTATGCGAGTTTCGACTTTCATCATTGAGAATTTATCAAGCCCACCACTGCATAATAGTGGCGGGTGGCCCCTATATTTTGTTCAATTGGCAATTGCTACATTGAGCACACCTACATTTACCAACCAATAATCATTCTCGGTAAACTCAATTAAATTACCTAATCACAGTAAGTGGCAATTGACAGATTTTCCGTTCTGCACTGGACCACTCTAAAAACAGGTACATTTCAGGCATTAGTGGTTGATTTCTAATTTTCTACAGTTGGTCACCTATATGTTTAGATATGTACGAAGCTTGTTTGTTTTACGCAACAGGCAAACCCATAGCAAGTAATTATGATGAAAATATCTAAATCTCAGAACGAAGAGGAATCTGGAATCACCCAATGTCTGATGTAGGGGGGGTGAACTCTCCAGTCATAACAAAAACAAATTAGACTGAAAGGTGTTGTCTATATTGCAGGACAAACTGGGACTAACTTCTGTGCAGGCGTAGCCCATGCCTGATGCTAGTACTTGCGTACATTTTGTATGGTTCTGAGGACAGATGGTTATGTCGTCAAAGGGTCGATACCAACTGCGCCTGCATTGCTTCCCAATAGAAAAACTCGGTGAGGTACTTAACCATTAATCAATCTAGCATGTTGACATGTCAGTTTGTTTCAACCTGTTCTGCCTTTTCTACGACTTGGACTCTTGGAGCAGAAAATGGTCTGCAGCTTGATCCCATGCCATGCGTGCGTGAGGCACCGAGAGGTCGTCCGGGGGCTGCTTTTTATACCTTGCCTGTTCAGCCATTGAAGGGTCACATAAAGAAAATCTGTATGAAACCTTCAAATTAGTCGTGCTGGTCGGCAAGGATGGTTTTATAGTTGGCTACGGCTGGATTTCAAGAAAACCCACCGATCTGATATTACAAAACAAAAATTTGACACGGATGTTTGGCATAATCTATAGTCACCAGCCGAACTGGTTCACACAATCTCATGAGTTGCACCCTTGTTAAAACGGCATATACGACCTTTCCATTTTCCTTTTTCTAACTTGATCAACTATTCCCGATTTCCACTGGCGTTCGTCCTAAGCGATGACACAAGGGGGCTGACACAATGACATCATTTCCGCGCCATCTCTTTGATAGCAACACTTTGAATTTAGCTGTGCAAGTTGGTTTCGCATAGAAAGTGAAATAATCGGGTCTCCTGTCACAAGAAAACAATGAAGTTATGCGCTTCCTCTCTGATGCTGAATCACTTGAGGTTTACTATTCAACTAAAGTCTAAAGCCCAACTGCTACCCAAGAAAAAAAATGAGCAGATAAACATAAATGGAGTTCCTCTTCGATTAAAATAATATCCAGCACATGATGCTTATTAATAATTGATCATGATCATCACTTAGTAAACAAATTTAGGAATCTGCGGTCAACTGTTTGACGCACATTAGAGGGTGACCTTAGGCCTTAGACCTTAGGCAGCCACCCTAGTTAGCCTCCTAATCCTATCCTTAACCTGCACTTCAGCTGCCCAATAAATATAGAAACATGACCCGGAAAAAAACTAATCAAAGTCAGTCCAGAAAACTTGCCTATTTAAAAAATATCCCTACACATGGGAATACTTCAAACTCAAATCGGTCAAAAAGTTGAGAGCACAACTTATTTTACATTAACTTTGTCGTCATATAATAACTTATTTGAAACGCTAGCTACTTTCTGCAGCATCTTTATGGCCGCTTGGGGCACTGGCAGCAGCATTAAGGCTCTAAATTAATCTCACCCACTGTAGTTCAAGAAAATGGCTAAATAAGATGATGACGATGTCGATTGTCGGCAGAGATGCTACTTATTTTACAGTAACTTTGTCGTCATAACGACAGAAGTGAGATGTTAAAAAATAAGGCCTGCCGTGGTGCTTCAAGGAAACATGCGTTGTCAGTAGAAATTAGTGGCTCAGATTAGAAGACTGAATTAATGTCTCAAATCTCTTATTTAATTAAAACCTTATGAAGCTCCATCTTTGTCATTTTTTTTTCTACCAATTATGTCGTGTCTACATATCTTACCCACTTGGACATAATAAGAAGTTCCCTGGCCACACTTTTAAATCTTTGTCATCTGAAACTGAAATGAGGTCGTTAATTACTGCTCTCTCCCATTAACTCTTCGACGTTCTTGGGTAAAGGACTCTTAATTTGAGTAGATATCTGTTAATTAGTGCCCATTTTGATGAATAAAATTGTTTCTTAATTAACTAATTAGTGATCCATATCCCTTGTACAATTTCTTACATGCAAATGCGAAGCCAAGATAACCCAGTATATATATATCATCATGATAATTCTGATCATATATATTAATATATATGAACTTTGAACTTTATAATATAACTTTATATAATGGCAAATTTGGGCAGCTGTCCACGCTGAACCTTACCCAAAATTAAAAAAGAAAAAAAAAAGAAAGAAAGAGAAGGCATGATTCCCTATTGAAATTAAGGTTTGGGATATTTGTGTCAACTCTAGCAAGATCGGCGAATTGATCATTGAATTAGACACATAAAAAAGAAGTTGAAGGTCAACACACACCTTATAATATATAGTAGCTATAGCAATAGCGTGTGTGCAAGCAACTCTCCTCACCAATTTCTTTCCTACTTCTTCTTCCTGTCAGATTTCTGCAAGTAACTCAATTCAATCCCTCCAATATCTAAATTTGTCAAACATAGATATAGATTTGTAGCAGCTAGCCAAAAAGGTGCTCATTTACCATTACGTACATGTCACGATATTTCCACTTCTCAAAATTTTCACCTCTCAAATGTGTAGCAGCTAGCCGGGCGTTTGTCTCCAAAAATTTATACCTTTCAAAATTTCCAAACAATCATAAAATAATCTCTCTCCTCATTAAATTATAAAATAATATTATACTATTCAATTAAATCTTCTCTCTCCTCACTTTTCCATAAAGACTATACTTTTTCACAAACCTCGATACCCAAAATTTCCATAAACAAACACCGGACCCAGTACTGTAGATATTCACTATATCCTTTTGGGTCAAACAGAAATTGTACGTGGCCAAACGGCCGGGAGTACTCCAATTACCATTACGTACACGGCATGTATTAATTTTTCTTTTGTATGTACGTGTATGCGGTGTGTACTAACTAGCAAGGACATAATTGTAATTTTGTTTAATCTCTACAAATTGTTAGCTACACATGACGTGTGTATGTACGTCAAGGAGGGTGATAACCAGGCCATCAAAAATTAATTATTATCACACTTTCCCTTCCTTTCCAGCGCCCACTGGCACTATATATTTAATTTTGACGACATTAATTAGTAAACGCTAACCAAAATTAATTAAATACTCTAATATATATTTGTATTTTGCCCCGGCCGGGGGAGGGGAAGACTTGATCAAGTGGAGCTGCCATCTTATAATCAAACGCGTTTTTTTTTTAATTTTTTTATCTAAATCGATAAAAAAATAGACAAAATAATTAATTTTAATTACAGTGTTAGTCTATAAGTATTTAATAATATACAGCACGCTTCTATATAATATGATAGCTTCTCTTATAGGACTTTTATTCATAAAGTTCAACTACATATTGATGTCGCAAATACTAGCTAGATAGTACGGATATGATGCTTACTAAAGCATAAAAAAATGAAAAGGAAAGATTCATTGATTTAAGCCAATAATGTTTTAATCATCTCCTCGATCTAAATGATTTTTTTAGGTTCTCAAATAATGTTTTCTATGTTATTGATCTTGATAGTGTGCTCGTGTAACATAGCCCTGACCAATTCATGTTCGATCTAGTATTGATCAGTTTTGGGACTTCTCAAAACCCATGTGCCATTTCTCATAATTTATGGCATTTGTGTGTGTATATATATATATATATATAATATTTTCGAATTCCAAGATTTATTTTATCATATATACTCGTTCAAATCTGGACACATAATTAACTTGGGAGGGGAACGGGGCTAGCACGAAACCAGGGGCGGACCCAGGCCCGGGCGGCCGTCCGGGGTCCGTCCCTGAAAAAAAAATTATATATAATTTTTTTTAAGTTGGCCTGGGCCGCCCTGGTTGGCCCAGACCAACATAAGCCCGCCCGGGTGAAATGCGGACTGGGCCTGATCCCATTAGGCCCATGTCATGGGTATTTTGAAAAATGATGGAACTTTTTCGAAATACGTAAATTTTGCTTATATCATAATTAAGTGTCACTTTGGATGTTGAAATTATCATGCATTCTTACAGGACCTCATAGAATGGGCAAATCCTCATATTTGATTCAATTGAGGCTCGAAAGCTACATCAATGTTGTAGCTTGTAGTTTTCTTGGTATAGATCTTAAACCCTGCTACTTTTTATAATTCTGGTTATGTAATAAAGTGCAACACCCATTTGGGCATCTCAAGGGCTATAATCTGATTCTTCCATATAGACTAATCTGTAAAATTAAATGTCAAAAGGCTTATATGAACCTTGGTTGAGTGTTGGTCACAAGAGTAGCGCTGCTACAGTGTTCCAACCAGTTGCTTGCCACTTGCAGTTAAAGGAATCATCAGAGGTACATTCTCATACATTTTTACTTTGATTTCGTCTTACATACCCGTAGTCAGAAATGTTATTTTTTTATTCCTTCCCAGGTATCAAGCGATGATGAGGAGGAGCATTCCCAATGTGGACGATATAGAAGCCTAGACGACTTCTAGGACCATTAGTTGTATTGGATTTACTTTTTGAAAAATATTTGATTTTTTGTGCACAATAGTGTTGGATTGTATGAAAATATTTTGGAATCTTTTGAGTTTATTGGTTAACGAGACTTTCTTGTTATTGGTTAACTTTTGCATATTCATTACAAGTAGAACCATCTGTAGAATTATGAAAGCTATGATCTTCATCTTCTCAGAAGACCTCATAGGCAAGGCCTAAAATTTCCAGAGCCCCCTTGCATGCGGGACGCGATCGGCAAGGCCTGGAATTTTCAGGGCCTTGCGAGCAACAGCTTGCACGCTTGGGGCATTGTGCTAGGGGCGCGCGCTATAGGCCTTGGGATTTCTAGAGCCCCCAAGCGCGGCAGGACCTAGAATGCCCCATGCTCCTTGCTATTGATGGCAGGACAAAATGAATTTTACAATATATCTGCATCCAGGTTCACTTTGGCCCTCCAGCACCTAGATCTTGGGGGTCCTTGGACATCTTTCGGTTTAGCCGAATCACAAGCCTTTCCACTATAAACCTAAAAATAAGATGATATTTAGATTACACTGGAATAAGTTTAAAAATCAACAATTTGGCAAAGAGAAAATACAAATTGCTGAGTAATGTATTACCTCAAACCACTTGATTGAGAGAGTTTTAGCAAGGGTGCATCAGAATAGGTTTAATGGTTTCTTCTTGAGCGTTATCATCAGAATCATACTCTAAATTTTCAAACAATGAGAGAAGGTAGATCAGTGCAAGCAGAGTTTAGTGACAACTAGTCACTTTAAGAATGACATGCTATGAAGCCAGCACGAAAAATTTAAGGATGTTGCCACTCAACCAAAGTTCATATAAGCCTTTTGGCATTTAATTTTACAAATTAGTCTACAAGTAGCAGAGTTTTAGATCCATACCAAGAAAACTACAAGCTACAACATTGATGTAGCTCTGAGCCTCAACTGAATCAAGACCAAGAACTATAATACTAAAATCACTGTAAAAATCAAGCTATTTGTCTTCAATTCGGCAATAATGTGGCTTGATATTCACACCATTAACTCTTTCCATAACACCTTTGCAGCAACCTCCGTTTTTGGCTTTACCAACATCTTCAAATCTTAAACGGAACAGTCACCATTAAAGAAAATATTTGCGAAAAAGAAATTTAAAATCCAAAATGTCACATATAGAACACAAACCAAATGAATTGTTGGAAGCCATCAGGGGCAACAATATACATGGTAAAGCATTAAAATAACTGATTTCATAAAAAAGACATCGGAGACATTGCAGATTTCTCATGCTTATAATCATAGGCAAGGACAAAAAAATGCGCGCTACAGTGCAGCTTTTCTTAAACGATATACTACCAGAGACACCTCTAGATGTTTTCAATATACAGTTTTGGTTTTAAGAAAATTAACACATACTATTGGTGACCTAAGTACCCCAAATTCCCATGACATGGGTTCCATCATTTTTCTAAATACCCACGACATGGGTTTCATTTATATATTCAAACTTGAGAGTGAAAATCAAAACTTGTGGGAAACAAATAAACTTCGATCCAGATAAAACCAAAACAAAAGAGAGGAAAAATAAAGATAGAAAAACTAACAAAGTACTTGAAGAGAAATTGACAATTGAGATTGGAGACGTCAATTCTGTCCATATCGTTTGGGGGAGAGGATGAAGACGAACACGCGACAAATTTTGGGGAAAAATTTTTGGACAAAAATTTGGAGACAGTGAGTGTATAGTGTTTTTGCAAGGAATTTTTGTTTTTTTAAACCTAGTCCCACGTTTCAATAAAAAAACTGACATTCCCACTTGCGTGTTGCGGAAGATAGGCAGGAAAAAAAACAAGCGATTAGTCAAGCCAAGTTTTTCGGTTTTATTTTCACTCCCACCTCATTAAATGAGGTGTCTATTTCTTAACCATCAGATCTGAGATTTAAAATCTCAACCCTATCTTTAAACACTTCGCACCTATCAACTTCGGACAGAATCCAATCCCTTTGGAGGAGTACTAGAAGACTCACCTGCTCACTTGCGTTCAGGATGCCGATCGCGATTGGTCTCATCAACTTCGGACCGAATCCAATCCCTTTCGAGGAGTACTAGAAGCCTCACCTGCTCACTTGCGTTCAGGATGCCGATCGAGAGTGGTCTTCAGTAGTTTTTCTGGAGGAACATAAAATAATTATGACAGACTAATAACAGGGAATATTGAATTGGAAGACAGAACTTCTTCGAAGGAGAGAGCCGGCGGTTCGTAAGCAGTTTCGCTTCTATTGGGTTGAAAGAGAAGTTTGTAAGCACCTGTTGCACGTGTAGTACTATACTGGGGTTGGAATGGAGAAATTGAAATTTCCCAACTGTTACACTGCAGTGAACAATGTTGACCGAACATTGGCTAGACATTCAAGATGGCAAAATCTTTTGCCTCCAAATTTGAGTTCCTCTTCTGTCATTGAATTCCCCTTTTAAGACGTATATATAGATGTTCATATTATATTTATTACTTTAATTGGCCCGTCTCTCTCTTCCTCTCTCTCTTGCCCTTTTTTGTTTTTAACTTTATCATGATAATATTGTATAGTGGATATATAATGCATAAAGGGGAGATAAAGTGTAATAATGGCAGTACTTTGATTTGTTTAATATGGTCCAAATTAACCACGCTGTTTACATAATTAACAAATGCATTAATATTGCACTAATTAATGAAACTAGCTAGCTAGAACAAAACCCACTTATGGTACTGCACAACTTCAACGTTACCATGACTCAGTCAGACATACAAGAAAACTTCCCATGGGTGCAGACTTGCAGTGATCAATTTGTCCTCGACATTTCTCAGTAATAATGCTAGCCTCTGGTAATATTTTACATACGTACGTACGTTCTGGGGCCATGAGTGACGCCATTTCTGACTTTAAAATCTTGGGCCCAATAAAGTTAGAGATAAGCGTGGCCGGGCACATGTTCACCATCTTACGCAAAGGTTGGAAATGTAGGTAGGAAGAGAAAACTGATCAAACCTGAACATGAGTTCTATCTATTAATTTGTTTATATTTCTGTCGAGACAACTGGACATATAGCCGGGACAGGTTGGTGAGGTCCATGAGGAACATACGTATAGCGGAAGATAACTCCCCCACATAGTTTATCCTTTCGGAAATTAATGAGTGGCTAATCGGGAATGGACACGGAGTGACGGAGATGGCTATTAGAAAAAGGAAACCAAGAAAGAGAGGTAACTATTGCCTTAGAGTCAAACTCTAGTACATATATCTCTTTAGTACCCTTTCGATCAAGATCATGAGATTTTTCACGGAGAGATTTCGTATTTAATTATCCAGAGAGGTAGGTACAGTAAGTTACATATGGGAGAATACGACTTACATGGATCTTTGTGTTTTTTATATTTCACCGATTTGTGTATACTAAACTTTGAATACTTGAACTAATCTTCTTCTATTTATTTTTTTTTTATTTTCGGGAGTAAAAAAGGAGGAGAGTAAGATTTAGATGCAATAATCATGATTTTCCAATTACTAACATAAACATACAATGTTGTGTATCACATAGGAATTAAGATTATTCGAAGTTCCAAGAAAATTGATCACGTAGAATTATGTTTCAAAATTAAATGATATAGATATTGGCAAATTATGATTTTATTATTTATGAATAGTAAAATAAAATAGTGAGAGGTGAAAAAATGTATGATCCTAGTGGCAGTAATAAGTGCACAATTATAATTACCTTGTTAATTAATAGAGACAAAATGCTTGGAACAGATTCATGTATATAGTACTATAAGCACGACATTGTGCAGTCATATCCTCTTAAAAGCCAAAAGAGTAGGAGTTAGAATGGACAACTGCCATGTTAGCGTTTCTGTCTTCTCATGTGAAAGGGCCAGAACTTAAAAGAGCAGGGAATTCAATGAACATTCGCACGACTTCTAAAGCAGCCGAATAAAGTGTTCAAAATCTGAGTGCCTATAATTTCATTTAATTAGCAAGATTAATTCGGGTAAGAACCATCTTTTTAACGTGGAGTTCAACCAGTCGTGGGTCTTGCTCTACCAACTAGTGGGCCATGCATTCCACAACACTCATGGTAGTTCTTTCTGGTAGCCGCATGCTCCCGCAGCCTGCACCTTTTATTAGAATAAGCAAAAAGTATTACAATAACTGTCTAGACTTTAATTTTATATATAATTCTATCGATCTGGAAGAAAAAACAGAAGCAAAAAAGACTCGGACGAGTTCTCTGACAGAAGCGCGGCGACAAACAACTTAAGTATAAAAAAATGTCCGTTTTGTTTTATATATACTAAAAAAAGAAGAAGGGAAGGTAAAAACAAGCAACATGCTTCAGCTTGAGCCAAAAATTAGGATACTCTAATTATATTGAATAGGTAAGATATATACTGCTGTTGGCTCCACCAGAACTGCGACAAGCCAACCAGTAGATATAGCAGAGCCATTCGGCCCCCGTAAAAGATCTGCACATAAGAATTATTCAATGAGATAGAGATAGAGATAGAGATAGAGCACCGCGCGCTATATAACATTTCCGGCGCTTATCTTGGCGTTCTCTAATGAGCAGGGAGGGTAATGTGAATTATTGTTTATTCCTAACTCCAAGGAAAATAATAATTTTTAAAAACCTTTAATGTAACAATTGAAGTAGGGGTAACTAGAACTTAGAAGAGCTGATTCATCTGATCCGCCTTGCTGAAAATGTGTTGGCCTGTCCTCGTGGTACAGTTAACCTCATAGATTAGAGTGAAATTTGTATTTATTTTCAATATTTTTTTTCTAGACATATAATTAAGCTGGTAGTACCCTAACTTAAGCTTATTCATGATTATAATCTGAGCAATTTAAGTGATTTTTTAAAAGTCAAATATAACATTTTGGGTAAATGAATCATGCATTTCGTAGAAGTCAAATTAAAATGTCAATAAAAGGGTTTTTAGTTCTGATCCGCACCTAATAAAGTCTGTTGAGTGGTATTGGACCTTTTCAACCCTAAAAGCTAGCTCAAGAGGTGAGATTTTCTTTCACACCTATAAAGTGACCACCAGTCCAATCCACAACCGATGTAGGACAAACTCCAACAATCTTCCCTTCACATATTGGACTCTAGATTGGGTGGAGACACTCGTTTCTCCCGGACTGTTGGGTCCAAGACTTATTGATAAACCTGAACTCTAATAGTATTGGGTAGTCTTGAACCTTCTCAACCCCAAAAGGTAGCTCAAAATGTGACATTTTTTCTTATACTTATAAACTAATCACTGTCAATTTCTTCCACAACCGATGTTGAACAAACTCCAACAAAGTCTACCTGCAAGTTTCAACCCATATTATTGCTTTTGGAATCAGCTCACGAAATCTCCTTCTTGTTGTTTGGAAGAAAGCTTTAAGAAAGGAAAGTAGTCTTTGTGTATCTTCAAATTGACCACACAAATATATAATTTCAAAGACTAGAGTTGAAATGAGAGAAGTAGATCAAAACGTACATGAATGTTTATTAAATAACATATAATGCAATAATTCTTATTGTAAACATTTAAATCCATAATGCTATCTATTTTGTCATATCTGCCCCAATTAAAACATACATGAATATTTATTAAATAACATATTTGAGTGCGCCAGATCATCTCATTGATTTTAACTCTTCATCTTGAGATATATTTATTGTTTAAAACTTTAACAGCCTTCTTAATTTTTTAAATATTTTTGATCAAATTTAAAATACAATTAAATTTAAAATTTAAAATTTACAATATTAAAACACTAACACAAATGAAATTCAGAAAAAAAACAAATTACAGGTTGGTCCATTCAGAAGTTTAAATAATGTTGAATATTAGCCAATAGCCTGGCATGTTAAAGATTATGTTTTTTTTTTTCCATCTCATGGCCGGTCCATGAGTGGGCCAGCCGCCAGGCCACACCTCGATTATTGCAAGTTAAAAAATGGCGTTGTTTAAGCCGCCGATGTGCGACGACTTTATACCTGTCATTATTAGGATTTAGGGGTCCCACAAATTGAAAAGTCAAAAACCCAGATATTTTAACTGCACATAATCATCACTTTCTAATCATAAATTAAAAGACAAACCCATTTCGGTAAGTTGCTCTGACTCTTTTGTTTGAAGATAATAATAATAATCAGCCCCGTTTTCTATTTTATTTAAATCCGTACCATGTGCGAAGTTCTATTTCACAGGCCACGCTCTCAAGGGCCCCACTTGACGGATGGCTAATCGAACGCTCAAGGATGGCCACGTATTTAGTTGGGTTTTCTTTAAATTTTTCAAACTACAAGAGCGTGGCCTGCATGATATTACTTGGGACATCATGGTTGCTCGGGAAAAATTAATTGAGGGAAGTTGAAGTAAAATGTCCGCAAATAACATCGCATGACCAATTGATTCGAAACTGAAAACCATAACCCGCTTAGGATTTCCTCGAATATTGAACCTCGCCCTTTTATGTTTTCACTTGCAGCGGCGAGAAATCTCGGAGAAAATTGATTAGAAAATAAAATCACCAACCTAAATTCGCGAGACCAAAAGGCATTGCACTGTTTGCACAGGTGGCGATCATGACACCTACCACGTCGACAAAGTTGGGACCCCGCTATTCGGGTATTGATAGGGGAAGGTTGAACCCCAAGGAATCACGATCGAGCATCCTAATCAGAGGAGAAAAAGAGAGAGGTCCATTTGGGGACGGAGCTTAGCGGCGGAGTCACATTCTCTCACGTAATGAGGCGCTTGTATATATATATATATATATATATGCGAGGATAGGCAAGGAAGGGAAACAGTACCTCCTCACTTCTTTCTTGGGATACAGAGTTCTCATTGAATAGTCCTTTAATACTTACCATCCCATGCTCCATTGCTAGGTACCCAATACTTCGCTCCTCTGTTCTTCTGTGAGAGTTTTCTTTGCCGGGAGTCACGTCCAAGATGGCCGGTGAAATTGGGCTCGAGCAAATCAAGAACGAGACTGTTGATCTGGTATTCCTTCACTTTCCCCACTTTCTTCCTCTCTCATTTTTCTTTTCCAGAAACATGGTCCCATGGATGTATGTTTTCTTTTGTTTCTGTTTGTTTAGGGTGGTGGGTTTTGTCTAACAAATGAGATCTATGCGGGGTTTACCTCGAGCTGTTTCATTGTAGCCAAATGAACTATCTCACCATTTTTCAATCTTTGCTTCTTCATATTTGATTCTTCTCATTCGTCTGAGTTAATATTTCGCAAATGCCCAGAACAGAATAAAAGTCAGTTTTTGTCGCTTTCTTTCGTATTGGTGGTCTAATGGCCCAAAAAAAATGCAGTTTTCCGAATCGTTTCTATTTCATATTCTTTTTTCTTTCTCTCCCATTGGTGGCCTACTGGTCCAGGAATCTGATTCAAGTTTTAATCCTTTCATGTTTCCGACTATGTTCTAATTTTCTTCTCCGAGCTCCTGTCTGACTTCTGAAAATCTTTAGGGATGGAAATTCGAATTTGATGTCAACTAGCACATAAACATGCATGAAAAAAAAAGCTTCCGTCCAGGATTTGTTAACCGGTCCGAAAGCAAGCCTATATACCTACGTATTTAGTTTCTCTTTTATCTTTTTATTTTCTTTCCAACCAAACAGATGTTACTGATCACATGTCTTCCCAATAGAAACTAGATCTAACATGTGACAGTCTGAGAGATAGAGATAGATACGTCTCCTTTTTCCTATTTTTAATTCCTTTAGTGGGTGCCCATTTTTTCGTAGCGATCTCTCTCTCTCCTTTTCTTTAGGGAATTTCGCAAGTTCCTTCCGGCTTCCGTGGTACTTTATAGGCTTTTCACTTTCAGAAAAGCCCCCTTGCAAACCGTTTTTCGTTTGTGGGAACTCTCTCTCACACTCTTTTTTTTTTTTTTTCTACGCCTCTCTCACACTCATTAATGGTTCTGAGTCTCCTGACAGCAGTGATCTATATCTTGGATTAATTAAATCAAATTTTCATTTGTCCATATTACCCTTGTTCGCTTACTATTTTCCTACGAGACCGGAATATCTAACTGGGGTCGGTGAGCGTGGATTACACGTGCCAATACATGGGTAGAAGTTGGAACTCACACGTGCCAATACGTGTCACGGAGTTAAGTCAACGCTTTTTTTTGTTTTTTTTTTTGGGGGGGGGTCCGGTTTGTTCAGTGAGTCACAGGTCGACTCACTGATACCTCGTTGAGTTTGTGTTATCCCAAAAATTCAAACCACGTGCAGCAGATTGAGAAAAGTACTTTTGGTATGTTATATAACAGCAGTTGCCAATTGAATCTCTGGGTACAATTTGACAATATACGCTGTAACTTCTACTTGAAGGGAAAATAAATTCAATAAAAAGCATCTGTGTTGGTGTACTGAGTGCACCAATTTCCTGGAAATTCTGTGTGTACAGGAGAAGGTCCCCATTGAGGAAGTGTTCGAGCAGTTGAAATGTACCAAAGAAGGTTTAAGCAGCTCGGAAGGAGAAAGCCGGCTTCAAATCTTTGGACCCAACAAGCTAGAAGAGAAAAAGGTCCTTTATTTGCTCTTGCACATCAACTATTGAGTATCAATGAGGATTTTACAACTTTGATGCTGACGGTTTATGCATGTTACTTGAAATGAACAGGAAAGCAAATTCCTCAAGTTTCTGGGGTTCATGTGGAATCCCCTTTCATGGGTCATGGAAGCTGCTGCCATAATGGCAATTGCATTGGCAAACGGTCAGGGTAGGGCCCCGGATTGGCAGGACTTTGTGGGTATCTTCGCCTTGCTGGTTATCAACTCTACAATCAGTTTCATCGAGGAAAACAATGCCGGGAATGCTGCTGCAGCTCTCATGGCTGGTCTTGCTCCAAAAACTAAGGTGACGACAAATAATGAATCAAACTGAGTAGACGGAATATAGGGAGTAACCTATTTTCTGGAAAAAAAAATCATTTCTTTCCTATCCGAGCATGAGCCTAGTCATTGGCTTTTGGTGTCTATCTTATTATCGTGTGAAGTTGACTCGTCCATATTTACGCAATGGACGGCTTTGATGGCTAAGAAGATTGGCCTTTCTCTATTTTCGGCACTTTTGTTTACTAGGAGGTGGCATGGCTTCAACATGCTTATGAAATTCATAGAAATTATTAACAGAAAAAATACTGTCAATGCGATAGTAATTTGAAAGGTTTGCGGGTAAGCCTTAAGGAAATTGAATAATACGAGAAAAGTTTTTGGTCCTTGGGCATGATTTTGATTCAATGGGGCAGGTGGTACAGCCTGTTCCAGCAGTGGAAAGTATGAGCTTCATCTCATGGTTCATGGTTTTTACATGTAGGTGCTTAGGGATGGTAAATGGGCCGAGCAGGAAGCCGCAATTCTGGTTCCAGGAGACATCGTGAGCATCAAATTGGGAGACATCATCCCTGCTGATGCCCGTCTTCTTGAGGGTGATCCTTTGAAGGTTGATCAGTCCGCCCTCACTGGAGAATCACTTCCTGTCACCAAGAATCCTGGGGATGAAGTTTTCTCGGGCTCAACTTGTAAGCAAGGTGAAATCGAAGCTGTCGTCATTGCTACTGGTGTTCATACATTTTTCGGGAAGGCAGCACATCTTGTGGATAGCACCAACCAGGTTGGGCACTTCCAGAAGGTGCTCACCGCTATTGGGAACTTCTGTATTTGTTCCATTGCGGTTGGAATGGTAGTTGAGATCATAGTCATGTACCCAATTCAGAAACGCAAGTACAGGGATGGAATTGACAATCTTCTGGTTCTCTTGATTGGAGGCATCCCCATTGCCATGCCCACTGTCTTGTCGGTGACAATGGCTATTGGGTCTCACAAGCTGTCTGAGCAGGGTGCCATCACCAAGCGAATGACTGCAATTGAAGAGATGGCTGGTATGGATGTACTTTGCAGTGACAAGACAGGGACACTAACCCTCAACAAGCTTTCTGTTGATAGGAACTTGGTTGAGGTGTTTGCAAAGGGTGTGGACAAGGACCACGTAATCCTGCTTGCTGCAAGGGCTTCTAGAATAGAAAACCAGGATGCCATTGATGCTGCCATTGTTGGGATGCTTGCTGACCCTAAGGAGGTATAAGTCAGTCAAAAGCGATTATTTTCCTTACGCTTCTAGTTCTCTGTTTGTTCAGTTTGAAATGTAAACCTGTAAACGATTATTTTCATGATTGAAATATGTATTTCTATGCAGGCTCGGGCTGGTGCTAAAGAGGTGCACTTCTTCCCATTCAATCCTGTGGACAAGAGAACTGCTTTGACTTACATTGATGATAATGGAAACTGGCACCGAGCAAGCAAAGGTGCCCCTGAGCAGGTAACGGTGTTCCTGCTGTAAACTTAGCCCAAAGATTGCACAATGCTGTTGTTAACTGATTAACTGTGTAAACAGATCTTGAACCTTTGCAACTGCAAGGAGGATGTTAGGAGGAACGTCCATTCTGTTATAGACAAGTTTGCTGAACGTGGACTGCGATCGTTGGCTGTTGCAAGACAGGTTTTACCACCAGTCATGATATTCAATTTACTAGCAAATGCTGTCTTCCACCTCAACATTTTAATGAAAACCACCCTTTTTCTTGTTTTTGATGAGTAAAAGCACCCTCTAACCATTGTATCTCTGATTTGTTGTTTGTTTTTGTTTCCTCCTTGCAGGAAGTGCCCGAGAAAACTAAGGAAAGTCCTGGCAATCCATGGCAATTTGTTGGTTTATTGTCGCTTTTTGATCCTCCAAGACATGACAGTGCAGAAACCATCCGCAGGGCTCTCAACCTTGGTGTTAATGTCAAGATGATTACTGGTATGCAAATAGTTGTTTTACGGAACTCTCCTCCAAATGCCACCTTTTTGTTTCTTATGTTTTTCTCACTCGTACTATTGTTTTCATATGCAGGTGATCAACTCGCCATTGCAAAAGAAACTGGCCGAAGACTTGGAATGGGAACAAACATGTACCCATCTGCATCTTTACTGGGTAACCACAAGGATGAAAGTATCGCTGGAATTCCCGTTGAAGAGTTGATTGAAAAGGCCGATGGGTTTGCTGGGGTATTTCCAGGTTGGTGCTTTGAGAATACTGGCTGGCCACAATTAAGAAATTTTTACGCTTCAATTTCTGGCTTATAGGAGAAATGATCTTTTCAAGCGCTAATTTCTGGTCTCCATTGTGTAGAGCACAAATATGAAATTGTGAAGAAGCTGCAAGAGAGTAAGCACATTTGTGGAATGACTGGAGATGGTGTCAATGATGCCCCTGCTTTGAAGAAGGCAGATATTGGTATTGCCGTTGCTGATGCTACTGATGCTGCAAGAGGTGCTTCTGACATTGTTCTCACAGAACCTGGGTTGAGTGTTATTGTCAGTGCAGTGTTAACAAGCAGAGCTATTTTCCAAAGAATGAAGAACTACACTGTCAGTTTGCTCTTCTCTTATCTTCTTGACCACGCTCTTAAGTTTTTCTTTGACTGAAGAGTTTATCACTTTCCCTGCTTTTTCTTGTGCAGATCTATGCAGTCTCAATCACCATTCGTATAGTGGTAAGTAGATACTGATGCTTTTCAACTCTCTAACTAGGTATTAAAGAACGGGTGTTGATCATGATACTTTTTCTGTTTTTTTCCTAATTGCAGTTTGGTTTCATGCTTATTGCTCTGATATGGAAATTTGATTTCTCTCCCTTCATGGTTCTGATCATTGCCATTCTTAATGATGGTGAGATCTTATTCAAGGCTCATATTAAACAGAGTTAACATTCTTTCTCCGTTGTCCTCACACAGCTTGATTGGTATTGACATCGTGTATTGTTATATTTCAAAGGAACAATTATGACAATTTCAAAGGATAGAGTGAAGCCATCTCCTCTGCCTGATAGCTGGAAACTGAAAGAGATATTTGCGACTGGGGTTGTTCTCGGAGGTTACTTGGCACTGATGACTGTCATATTCTTCTGGTTAATGAAGGACACCACCTTCTTCCCTGTAAGAAATTTAATCATTTCTATAGCGTTAACATACTTTCATCGTGACTTTCTTTATGTTCATTTGACTTGGTTTAATATGATTTCTGTTGTTGCGATTTCAGGATAGATTTGGGGTGAGACACATTAAAGATAAGCCCAATGAGATGACGGCTGCTTTATACCTGCAAGTGAGTATTGTGAGCCAGGCTCTGATCTTCGTGACACGATCTCGTGGCTGGTCCTTTGTGGAACGCCCCGGAGTGCTATTAGTCTCCGCTTTCTTTATAGCGCAACTGGTAGGAAAATGGTTCCATGCATACATTTTACCAATACTCGTTCAATACTTCAATGTACAACTTAAAGATGTGGTCGACTCTGTTTCTCAATGTTTGGCTACACGAAGGGGGCGGAAGGAAAAGGGAAGGAAGAGAAAAGTGAAAAATCAAGAGAAATGGTGTTCATATGGTGGGCCCATTTCAAACTTAAAAAAATTGAATTTTCACTTTCTCTCTCACTTTTTCTCTTGTTCTGGGCTTAGAGGGAAAGAAATACAAGAAACACCACTTTCTCTCACTCCCTCCTCCCTTCAACCAAATCCTTGGGGAAGCAAAGATTGGTATGTTATGTAACTAGAAGCTAACTTATTATCGTTCGTCTCAGATTGCTACTATCATAGCTGTATACGCCGACTGGAGCTTCGCAAAGATTAAAGGAATGGGTTGGGGATGGGCTGGAGTTATCTGGCTTTACAGCATTGTCTTCTATGTTCCACTTGACATCCTGAAGTTTGCCATCCGATACATCTTAAGCGGCAAGGCTTGGAATAACATGATAGACAACAAGGTCTCATTTGTTTCTTTTTTGCGAAAGTAATTATGCATTTAGTTAGTTTGATGTTTCAAGTTATAATTTATTATTTTTATATATGAAACAGACTGCCTTTACCACGAAGAAAGACTATGGTAAAGAGGAGAGGGAAGCTCAATGGGCACTTGCTCAAAGAACCCTACATGGGCTCCAACCACCAGAAACCAACAACATCTTCCCCGAGAAGAGCAGCTACAGAGAGCTGTCTGAGATTGCTGAACAGGCCAAGAGGCGGGCTGAGATTGCAAGGTAAGTCGCAATCTCGTTAGTCCACATTTACAATTTGTAAACACATTTGTAAATTGATCTTTTTTCGTGTCTAATAGTTTTCCTACAGTGTTCTAAGCGTTTTAACTCATGACATCATCTCTTACAGGCTTCGGGAGCTTAACACACTCAAGGGGCATGTCGAGTCAGTGGTGAAGCTGAAGGGGCTGGACATTGATACAATCCAGCAGCATTACACAGTGTGAAAAACCAGAAGCAACAACTACACGAGGGGGAGGAGGGCTGCGAGTTGATGGTGTGCACAAACCCTGGAGAAAAGGAGGCATAAGTAGTTAAACCACTGTAGTTAGGAGAGCATGTCCGTGTTACAACTCTCCATTTTTTAATTTTTCCTTGCGTATTCTGATTGCCGGAAGAAAGGGTTGCGTTTGATTTCTTCTTGCTCTGATATAGGAGCAATGTCCCTTGTTACGCAGTTTTCTAGGTTCAACTTGCCCGTTCCCGTTCCTTCCTCCTCATAAGCCTGTGTGGTTCCTATCTTAATCTTTTTACTGTTTTCCATGTTCTACGCCATCATCAAATGGCAATGATTAAATGTATTCATTATATATGAGATATCTGGACCTGAAATAATAAGAGTCCATTGGAATTTCTACGGCAACACAAGTTCCGCTTTTATTGATGGCTTACTTCAGTTTCTAGGTGACGGCCTCAAATATATACACAGTATATATGGACTATGGTGCTAATGTATCATGAACACATAAATAGTTGATCATGAAAATATGATTCTTCTTTAAGCAAAAAATTAGAAAAGTGGGTTTGGTCATAAAACTTGGGGAACGTATTCATATTCTTACATCCCAAATCCCTCTTGGCCTACAAATTAAGATTTCAGAAAGTTTACTGGACATTAAATAAACTGCACCCTCTGAAGCACTCTCATGAGGATCTATTTTCGAATTCTATGTTTACAATGAGTTGGTCTTCGTTCAAGATTTAGTCCATTGTTATTTGAATTTTGTATTTCTTTTGTTTATTTTCAACTGAATATTGATTAATATAATAATTAGAGACTAAAATATCAAGAAAAAACGAGCTCAATTGATTAGTTTTACAATCATAGATTTTTTTTATAAAAGAAGTAGTTTCCTCCGCTAGAAGTGAACGTTTCTTTAATAACAATATGGCTGTTCCGTTTAAAAAAAGAAAAAGAAAAACACAGGATATATGTGGCTGAAACTCAGTTGCTGAAATGAGGTACTTCCTTTAGACGGGAAACCTGAATTTTAACTTATATACTTTGGTTCACCAATTTAAAGTCATTTGTGAGAGGGTGAAAAGTGGTTTGGAGAGTTGGCAAATGAGGTCCCTTTCTCAAGCTGGCAGTCTGGTGCTTATTCGGTCAGTGACTTCAGCGCTACCTGCGTATACTATCAATCAATTTTTGCTGCAAAAAACTTTATGTAACCGCCTTGACTCTATGATGATGCGGTTCTGATGGAGTTTTCGTGATGATGGGCATCGACATTTATATCTCAAGTCTTAGGCGTCTATTTGCCAACCCAAGACTATTGGTGGTCTTGGTATCAAGCTTATGTGTGACCAGATTAGGGCTTAGCTCACGAAATTGGCTTGGATAATTCAATCGAATCCAAACAAATTTTGGGTCCAAGTGATACGAGCAAAGTACATGCATTCAAATCTTGTGTGGGATGATCAGCCCAAACCTGGCTCATCTTGGATTGAGGTTTGAAAGGAAAATCTTGATGTGGCTTAGGTGTTTGATGAAATGTCTGAAAGAAAATTTGGAGCTACTTTATGAAATTTTTGTGGCCTTACTTGTTATGATCAATGTTTGGAATCTTAATTGTCAGTTGGATTTACTGTAGAAAAATGTCTCAGATGACCAGTTTTTAAGAACTACACAGACATGCATGGTTAGAAATGAGTTTATGGTTAAAGGAAAGGAAATTTAGCAATTGAACCGAAAATAACAAAGATGACCTGTGAGCTTTATAGATGCATTTACTCTTCCAGGTTTTATGTTAAAGTTTCATGTCATGTTGTAGTTGGGGAAAACGTGTTCTTCATGCTTTTGGCTTGCTGTTTGATTCTATATTAGTATTTAGTCATTAAATGAAAGAAAGAAATGCATAATAGTGATTTATTACATGAGAACATGAGTAGGACATGCTTGCATGTGGAAATCTTGCATTTTCTTTAAGACTTCTTTGCTAAAAAATGGTTGTTGTGCATAGTTGATATGATCAAAGAGTGTTGTAAGCCATATCAGTGGCAAAAACATGGATTTTTGGGGGATAAGAGGTCACGGGTTGGCCATGGTTGTTGCTGAAAAATTTTGCATGTATCATTTTTTACTTTGATGATGTCTATTGCATGTATTTGATGCAAAATAGTGCAAGATGAGAACTTTAATCGTGGTCGAATGGCAAAGATGAGGTTTGGATGTAAAGATGGCAAAGTAAGGCCATGCAAGGGAGCCTAAAGAGCTCAAGGATAAAGTTTACTATTTATATATTGTGTACATGTCATCATGTGCATGAATTTGTAAGAATTGTGAATCTGTTTTGCTTATGATATGTCAATTGCAATTTTATATTCTATGTGCATTCCATTGATCGTCTTTGTGAGTTGATTATCGATGATGCATATGATACATGTGGCGTCAACATATCATGGGTATGGGGAATCTATTGATCGAAATGACTGAAATGTCCGGAATGAAACTCATACCCAAAGGTGGTCCTGAGATCGGGTGACGGTACCATTCACAGTGGGATAGTGCAAGTCACCGCTGAGAGGATCATGGTTGGTATCCCTTGGCGATGGAATAGTGTACGCCTAACCGGGTTCTGATGTCGGGACACGAGACAGTCCTAGAGGAGATGATGAACACACAACACGAACTCTGGGGGTTAAACAGAGCGTAGAAGGACACCTCTACCAACCGGAAAAATGAATGAAAGAAAAAAGTGAAATGACCGGGAAACAGATCCATCATGTCTGCATTGCATTGATCATACATCGTTATCCTGTTTATTATTATCGGTGCTTATTTATTGTTTATCTGCTACTATGATTGTTCTTGCTTATTTATTTCACATGACATGTTCCCTTTCTCCCCCCTTACTTAGTCAATAGGATTCACCTCTTTTATGTTTGTTTGTGTTTTCCTTTTATTGTTAAGCAGGATGTTGGATTATTTCAAGGCCGAAGAGATTCTAGATGCATGGTCTGTTTTATACCCTCTTTCGTTGTTTCTTTTGATACAGTGTTTCAAAACTGTTTTTGATCATTCGAAACACAGTTGTATAGGTTATGTGGACTATAGAAAGCTCACATTTTTGTATAACCTAAGCCTATTCTTTTGTAATCCTCCTGAAAGACCCTTTTATACCAACTGCGTTAGTTTAAAGGAAAGTGTGTATTTCTCTATGTTAATTTCTTACTACAAGGTTTATTTATTTAATTTAACTACATTTTAATCTTTTTACGATACCAATCAGTTTTCATCCTAATTCGTTAATGAGATTTTCCTAAATAAGTGCGTATTATTACAATACGATACTTTTTTTTTACGATTTTGTTTTTTTCGTTTTAGTCGTTAACCGACTAAGGTTTTCCTTAGTAAAATGCAAATATATTGATTTTAATACTTTATGCAATTTCACTTCCTTTGTTCAAGTTTCTAATTCGACTTACGACCTTCCTTTTTAACCAGTACTCTTTTTAATCAAGTCTTCCGCTAAGTATATTTGAGAGCAATTCAACGATCTTAAGAGTTTCAATCATATGGTAATCTCCGCCTGTGTGCATGCGATTACTATACGCAAGCGTAGGGGATAAGTACTAGTACAGGGTGTGACATTGGTTTTGGAGAGGCATTTCGCGGGTGGCTCCTCTTCTCAAAGCTGGGGCTGATGTTCATCTTTGGGTCCGGAACATCAACCAATCTTTGGTTGGATCCTTGGATTTTACATCCTTAGCCTCATCCTCCTAAACCACGGTCAGGTCTTGTTGACCGAAATCTAAAGGATCGGTGCAAAGCCTAGTTATACCCTCTTCTCAAATTTGGAATTTGGGACTTGTTCGTGATCTTACTGAAGCAGAAGACGCTGATTGGATTTTGAATTGCAGTGCTCCTTCTGGTCATCTTGAGGACAAACTGATGTGGACCCTTGCCCCTTCCAAGGAGTTCTCGGTCAAATCCACCTATAAAAAGTTGTCGTTTCTTGTATCTCAAGCTATTTTACCACTTCCCTCTGAGGATTGGAAAAAATTGTGGAAGGTGCCTATGCAAGACCGCCTGAAGCTATTACTCTGGAAAATAGCTTGGAACGCTCTGCCTTGCAAATCTAATATGTGTTGGCCTGAGTCTCCTTCCGAAGAGGATTTGTCCTGCTCCTTATGCCATAATGCACTTGAGACGCTTGTTCACCTCTTTTTTGGTTGCCCGATTGCTTGCATGGCTTGGATGGAGTCACCATGGACGTTGAATATTCAAGAATTGCCTCCTTGCACGATGGGTGAGTGGATCCACTTGATTACCCATGCGGGTTCTTTACTTCATCTTCCTTTAGTGGACCACCTGCAGTTTATTCTTTTTTCTGCCATTTTGCTGGATTCTCTTTGGTATTCACGGAACCAAGTTGTGCATCATGGTTTTTAGCCAAACCCGCTTTCTATTATAGAGAAAGTGCGTTCTTTGTTCTATGAACATAAGTTGGCTTGGACAAAAGTTATGCGGCCTGTTTTGCCACCACTTTGGCGACCCCTGCTAACGTCTGGAAAATCAATTTTGATGTTGCGGTTTGACGGTCCTCTTCGCTTGCTGCTACCGTGTGTAGGAATGCGGAAGGACATTTGCTCTTTGCTTGGGCAAAGAGCCTACCTCCAGCGGTCCCCTTGTAGTCCAGGCTAGAACGACATTATTTGTTATTCAGGACACGTCTTTTTTTACAACAGGAGGGTGTGATTTTTGAAAGTGATTCCAAGATTGTGATTGATGTCATTACAGATGATGACTCTTCTACCGACTGCGTATCCGCTCTTATATTGCTAATATTTATAATTTTGAGTTGTAATCATAGCTCTTGGTCTTTTAATCATGTAAAGAGAAACGCTAATTCGGCGGCCCATAATCTTGCTAGATAGGCGCTGACTGAAAACCTTCCGAAAAATATCTCTTCCGCTGTAGTTCTTATTTCTGTTCTCACTATTGACAACTCAAGGTTTCTTCTTCTCAGTTTCACTGATGATTAATAACAATGCGTTTATTTTTAAAATTTGATCAAAATTTTGTGTTGGCGTTAAAAAAAGGTAGTGTTAGGATTGGTGAATGAATGATAAAAATAAAAGTAAAATTTTAAAGTGTTTTATAAAAGTAAAATTAAAATTTTGTTTAACAAACTCACTCTAAATCTTCATTTAGAGGAAAAAAGAGAAAAAAAGAAAGGCCAAGTCCTGCATTTGCCTTTTTGTAACTCAGATATCGACCCAAGACTTTGTCCTATAATAACCGGACAACTTTCATATTTACCATGAGAAAAACAAGATATGTCCGACATTCTTGAAACTTCGTTTCGGCCATTAGCATTTATCCAAGTGGCAGACTCACCATCATGTAAAGAATGAGACTCTCATTTTCGCGCACAAACAGCACAACATCCACACTGGAATATATATTGGACTATTGTAGGAGGAGCGATATACCGAGATTGCTGTAAGTTACTGGTTATTGCCCTCAAGGAACATGGCTATAGCATCATCTCAGCAGAGCTTCCTCACCAATCCCCTCACTCCGCTAACGCACAAGTCCAAGTCAAAGATTTTCTTTTCTGTCAAAACTATTTCATGCGGATATCCACCTCATGACCACCAAGATTCTCGAGGGTAATGTCACCGAAATCACTTACAAACTTTATTGGGCACAGTTTCCGATTCTCTTTTAATCTGTTTTTGCTTTTTCGCACTTATTTCTGAGAAAAGATTGTGTGTTGGGTACTGTGTTTCGTAGGAATAGTGAGAACCAGTTGGCAAAGCTGACCATAGTGACGCTGGCAGCTGGGGTGTTGACGTTGGGCTCAGTTCATGATGCATCAGCTGCTAAGACTGGTGGAAGAGTTGGCGGCCAGGCTTTTCGGTCATCGGCTCCTCGATCATCCCCTAGAGTCAACAATAATTCGAGGTAAATTGAAATTAGGCTGTTTCTGTGATTTTAATTGGGCCAATGGTTTTGGTGCCCTCTATAAATTACCAGATAGGTTGGACGTTTTCTTATTCAAGGAAGCTATTGTGATGAGAACTAACTCTAATTAGCTGAACTTCTTTGATTTTATGATTTTGAGTTGGAAAGGTTTGCTATTTACGAATACATATGGTGGTGGCTTGGCGCCCTTAAAGGTATATGGTTGTTTACGCCCACTTGTGGTCTGTGGATGGGTGCAGTCTGTATGTGCTCATAGAAGACATACTGTCTTTTTGTACATATGCTCAACATATAAAAGACATATCTCGGCTCTATCCCAGTTCTTTGGCAAATATGCATACAATTGCAGACGAAATTAAGGTGCTAGTTCCTCAGCAAGTTGAGTCAATACTTGGAGAAAATATCTGAAGCATCATGACTTGGGAACTACAATTTGTTCACGCTGAAATACTGGCGTGCTTCGGTAGTTCATAGGCTCCATCGTCTTCCTCTACCTCAGGCACTACTTTTTTTTTTCTTTTCTTGTAACCGGGTGTTCGGACTAGCCGTCTAATTCCGGATCCTTAGCAGTCCCCAATAGCTACTTGGGTGTGTATAAATGCAAGTTTTAAGTATGAGTAGTTGCTCCCACCATAGGCTTTGTCGTCAGAGAGTTAACAGTGCGGTACCTATTAGGAGTGAGAGATTTCTTACATAAATTACACGAGAAAGAGAAGTTGATGTCCAACAAAAAATGAGTACCCAATCAGATTCTATATTTCAGAAGGATTTGTATTTGGTCAATTGAATTGCACTGATACGCATATTTCATGGAATGGATTAAGGAATATTGGAGCTTATCTTAAACCATAGTAGAACATCCTCTTGCTGATATTATTTCCAGATTGAGTACTGGATTACCTTTGTCACGACTCCAGTAGGCTTATATGAATATTGTGTTAGCTTTCTTTATCCATCATCTGGAGGATAATGAATGGCAAGAAGTTTAAACATATTGCTTCCTTTTAAAGCTTCTTTCTCTTGCTTATTCCTTTATGATTTCCTATCTAAGAGTTTGACTGAATAAGATTGTAAGCAAGTTATTAGCGGCCACTTTGTTGAATTGTTAAGTTTTTTTTTTGGCAGGAGCAATATTTACATTAATCCTCCTGTTGCCCCACCTTTAGTTGGTGGGTACAGTTACGGTTATGGTGTACCATTCTATGGTGGCTGGGGTTGGTCACCATTTTCGTTCTTTGCACCTGGTCCAAGCGTTGCCGTTGCCGTTGGAGGCGGATTTGAGGTTTTAGCTCTGTTTCTATTTCTTGGAACTGTAGCTGCTGTTGTGAGGAGATTCTTCAGATCGAGAGATGAAGATGATGAGTACTAGAAAGATTAACCTGTTTAGTGATGCTTGAATAGAATAGTATACGGATGTTCTCTCAAGTGGCTACAAGACACTTTTAACTAGCCATCTTGTGTTGTGAACATTATGCTCTAAGGTAATTGTGCTAAAGAAGAGAATCTTGTAATGGTCTGTGCCTCTGTTTCAACATATATGACCTGTATTTGTAAATGAAACAATTCTGCAAAAATAAAATGGTTTCTAGTGTGGAACCCTTCATTTAGTGACTATTCGTCAACCTTTTGAAGAAGATATTCATAGGCAATGCTCTACAGATGGTAGGCGAAGAGTTCGGATGAGAATTTAATTAGCAGAAAAAAGCCAGTGTTTGCTTATACTGTTGTACATACGTCCAGTTGTTATCACGCCATCAGCCTTTATCTCCTTCCTTTCTGTGTAAACGAAGTACTGCTGATTTCATGCGAGTTATAAGTTAGGAAGAATTGTCTGTATAAGCAGGGCTCCAAGGCCACCAGTCTCTTACCTTTCAGCAGCTGAAATATTCAATCCCTCGACTTTTCTGACTGGCCTGCGGGAAGATAGAAGTGGCCATAGGCCAATGTCGGTTGTCATTCACCACGAGGGACGGAGCATACCCGCATGAATCTTCATATCAATCATAAACCAAAAAAAAAAACCAACCTCTAAAGGCTATGGATACACGTACGTTTAAGGTAGCTTTGATAACTTTTCATGAGCATCTTTCCGCTCAAAAAACAGGCTTTAAGCAATCCACATTGACCCGGGAGAAGGATTGGGGACTCTGCCATCCTCAGCAATTGGGGTATCTATCCTGATGAGGACTCCGGATTACAACACGCACGTTAATGTTTGTTGGTGATCTTGGTTACTTCTTGCTGATGTGTGGATTGGATGGTATGTTTTGGTGGCTATTGGGCTGGGATTTTCATTAGGGGCGACTCCGTCTATTTTCTACTCCTCTACTGCCTTTGTGATTATACCGGTAGTCTTGCTTTTTTCCCTACTGGCTTGTATTTCTCTCTACCTGGTGGTTTCTGTGGCTTAAGGCCGAACAGTGTTTTTTGATCCATTGATCACACCGTAACGATATTCTTACTAACTTACCCTCCAAAAAGAAAGCAATCCTCAAAGAACTTTATTTGAAACAGAACGGAAATGGAAAGGATACCGAGAGACAAATCAAATTTAATTCTAAGATCCTAAAACCCCTCAATCCCAACAAGAACAAGAGAAAATGCCGTTCATGGTGGCTGTGTTGCAGGGGGTGCCGACAAGTATGGCTTCCCACCTCTCCCAATCCACATTGACGCTTAAAAGTACTCTTGCTCGGACAGGCCCCCCGTCTTCTTGGAAAAGCAATTAAAATAGCGTGAACCAGCATGACTGACCAAAATTGGTCCTAAAAAATAAGTGCTTGAAAGTCGGACAACATAAGCATCTGCCCAAGCCATCACTGAATGAGAAATATAAGAACTTTTAAGTAATTACTTCATGCCACCCAGTTCATTTTCTTCTATCTTGATGTACATGGAAAACATAGATCAAATACTATTGAGGAAAGTCGACTTTTGCAAGCTGAACAATTTTGCCATATAATATGCTCCTAAATCTATCCTCTGCTTGTGGTGGACAATGTTTTTAAAACGCGAATGTCATTCTGTCAGCTGGACGGCCGCAATGGAAGGTATTTTTTCCCTCAGTTTTTGTGTTAGAGCAACACGGACTGTCATAACTCCAGCTGCAGGTCCACTCAGCCGAACTTTGACAACATAGTCATTGATCTGGACAAGCTCAAGAAGTCCACCTCCTGTACCTGCGAGGTACGGTCTAATCTCACCAAGAACCTGAAAGAAAAAAAGAATCAAAATAAGCAACTTGAGCTCTGAAGGATATTATCAGAAAACTAGCAGAACTTCTTTCCGGAAATCATTGGAGATTGATTGGAACCATAGTAATTGCAGAGAGATGTATAAGCAACATACAGCAAAAGCTTTTACAAAACATATTTCAACTCATTCTACATATGATATTTTCTGCTTCAATTGACTAGTTCATGCAAAGGATTCAAGTCCACAAAAGGTCCTATATATTTGATATAAAAGATTTCCTTCTGCAGTACCCTTTCAGTTGTTGCAAAAATAGTGGTAAAAGGAAATATGCCGGGAAGTATTTGAAAATAAAATGAATGAGCATGGTTGAAGTTGTGCTACTACAGTATATTCCGTTTTTTAGCTCCCATGCAAGACTCAATAGTAACTTCCATATTAAATGCTTATCGTAAAGGAAGAACTTTAAGTGATATTCCTGAATAAGCGGATAGGAGGCTTGTGAAATCATTGGATGAGCAGGTGCTAGTCTACCATTAAGCATGTATTAAGCACAATTGCGCTCCCTCAGCGATTATCTCAACAGACAACAGTACTTGTACTTATGAGCCATCGCACAGATGTGACGAACTGATCAGAACATCTCTCTCTCTCTCTCTGTCATGGATCTTGAATAAAGCTCCCTCATGTAACAAGAAACAACTTATCAGGGTGAGTTTCCAGCTATGTACATTTGAACAAGCCACCTCGACTCCTCTATCTTAAGCTCATAATTTTGTTGTGCAAAATAAGAGATTCGCTATTTGTATGAAAGAATTGCATGCAGCTAATACCAAATAGCAGTCCAGTGTCTAACCTTTTCTACATTCTCCTCATTAAGCTCAAGTCCTGTCTCCGTGTCTAGGATCTGCTCCACAGCCACAATTTCAGGTATTTTATCTCGAAGCCGAGTTTCAATTCCCATTTTCAGAAACGCAAGTACAGGGATGGAATTGACAATCTTCTGGTTCTCTTGATTGGAGGCATCCCCATTGCCATGCCCACTGTCTTGTCGGTGACAATGGCTATTGGGTCTCACAAGCTGTCTGAGCAGGGTGCCATCACCAAGCGAATGACTGCAATTGAAGAGATGGCTGGTATGGATGTACTTTGCAGTGACAAGACAGGGACACTAACCCTCAACAAGCTTTCTGTTGATAGGAACTTGGTTGAGGTGTTTGCAAAGGGTGTGGACAAGGACCACGTAATCCTGCTTGCTGCAAGGGCTTCTAGAATAGAAAACCAGGATGCCATTGATGCTGCCATTGTTGGGATGCTTGCTGACCCTAAGGAGGTATAAGTCAGTCAAAAGCGATTATTTTCCTTACGCTTCTAGTTCTCTGTTTGTTCAGTTTGAAATGTAAACCTGTAAACGATTATTTTCATGATTGAAATATGTATTTCTATGCAGGCTCGGGCTGGTGCTAAAGAGGTGCACTTCTTCCCATTCAATCCTGTGGACAAGAGAACTGCTTTGACTTACATTGATGATAATGGAAACTGGCACCGAGCAAGCAAAGGTGCCCCTGAGCAGGTAACGGTGTTCCTGCTGTAAACTTAGCCCAAAGATTGCACAATGCTGTTGTTAACTGATTAACTGTGTAAACAGATCTTGAACCTTTGCAACTGCAAGGAGGATGTTAGGAGGAACGTCCATTCTGTTATAGACAAGTTTGCTGAACGTGGACTGCGATCGTTGGCTGTTGCAAGACAGGTTTTACCACCAGTCATGATATTCAATTTACTAGCAAATGCTGTCTTCCACCTCAACATTTTAATGAAAACCACCCTTTTTCTTGTTTTTGATGAGTAAAAGCACCCTCTAACCATTGTATCTCTGATTTGTTGTTTGTTTTTGTTTCCTCCTTGCAGGAAGTGCCCGAGAAAACTAAGGAAAGTCCTGGCAATCCATGGCAATTTGTTGGTTTATTGTCGCTTTTTGATCCTCCAAGACATGACAGTGCAGAAACCATCCGCAGGGCTCTCAACCTTGGTGTTAATGTCAAGATGATTACTGGTATGCAAATAGTTGTTTTACGGAACTCTCCTCCAAATGCCACCTTTTTGTTTCTTATGTTTTTCTCACTCGTACTATTGTTTTCATATGCAGGTGATCAACTCGCCATTGCAAAAGAAACTGGCCGAAGACTTGGAATGGGAACAAACATGTACCCATCTGCATCTTTACTGGGTAACCACAAGGATGAAAGTATCGCTGGACTTCCCGTTGAAGAGTTGATTGAAAAGGCCGATGGGTTTGCTGGGGTATTTCCAGGTTGGTGCTTTGAGAATACTGGCTGGCCACAATTAAGAAATTTTTACGCTTCAATTTCTGGCTTATAGGAGAAATGATCTTTTCAAGCGCTAATTTCTGGTCTCCATTGTGTAGAGCACAAATATGAAATTGTGAAGAAGCTGCAAGAGAGTAAGCACATTTGTGGAATGACTGGAGATGGTGTCAATGATGCCCCTGCTTTGAAGAAGGCAGATATTGGTATTGCCGTTGCTGATGCTACTGATGCTGCAAGAGGTGCTTCTGACATTGTTCTCACAGAACCTGGGTTGAGTGTTATTGTCAGTGCAGTGTTAACAAGCAGAGCTATTTTCCAAAGAATGAAGAACTACACTGTCAGTTTGCTCTTCTCTTATCTTCTTGACCACGCTCTTAAGTTTTTCTTTGACTGAAGAGTTTATCACTTTCCCTGCTTTTTCTTGTGCAGATCTATGCAGTCTCAATCACCATTCGTATAGTGGTAAGTAGATACTGATGCTTTTCAACTCTCTAACTAGGTATTAAAGAACGGGTGTTGATCATGATACTTTTTCTGTTTTTTTCCTAATTGCAGTTTGGTTTCATGCTTATTGCTCTGATATGGAAATTTGATTTCTCTCCCTTCATGGTTCTGATCATTGCCATTCTTAATGATGGTGAGATCTTATTCAAGGCTCATATTAAACAGAGTTAACATTCTTTCTCCGTTGTCCTCACACAGCTTGATTGGTATTGACATCGTGTATTGTTATATTTCAAAGGAACAATTATGACAATTTCAAAGGATAGAGTGAAGCCATCTCCTCTGCCTGATAGCTGGAAACTGAAAGAGATATTTGCGACTGGGGTTGTTCTCGGAGGTTACTTGGCACTGATGACTGTCATATTCTTCTGGTTAATGAAGGACACCACCTTCTTCCCTGTAAGAAATTTAATCATTTCTATAGCGTTAACATACTTTCATCGTGACTTTCTTTATGTTCATTTGACTTGGTTTAATATGATTTCTGTTGTTGCGATTTCAGGATAGATTTGGGGTGAGACACATTAAAGATAAGCCCAATGAGATGACGGCTGCTTTATACCTGCAAGTGAGTATTGTGAGCCAGGCTCTGATCTTCGTGACACGATCTCGTGGCTGGTCCTTTGTGGAACGCCCCGGAGTGCTATTAGTCTCCGCTTTCTTTATAGCGCAACTGGTAGGAAAATGGTTCCATGCATACATTTTACCAATACTCGTTCAATACTTCAATGTACAACTTAAAGATGTGGTCGACTCTGTTTCTCAATGTTTGGCTACACGAAGGGGGCGGAAGGAAAAGGGAAGGAAGAGAAAAGTGAAAAATCAAGAGAAATGGTGTTCATATGGTGGGCCCATTTCAAACTTAAAAAAATTGAATTTTCACTTTCTCTCTCACTTTTTCTCTTGTTCTGGGCTTAGAGGGAAAGAAATACAAGAAACACCACTTTCTCTCACTCCCTCCTCCCTTCAACCAAATCCTTGGGGAAGCAAAGATTGGTATGTTATGTAACTAGAAGCTAACTTATTATCGTTCGTCTCAGATTGCTACTATCATAGCTGTCTACGCCGACTGGAGCTTCGCAAAGATTAAAGGAATGGGTTGGGGATGGGCTGGAGTTATCTGGCTTTACAGCATTGTCTTCTATGTTCCACTTGACATCCTGAAGTTTGCCATCCGATACATCTTAAGCGGCAAGGCTTGGAATAACATGATAGACAACAAGGTCTCATTTGTTTCTTTTTTGTGAAAGTAATTATGCATTTAGTTAGTCTGATGTTTCAAGTTATAATTTATTATTTTTATATATGAAACAGACTGCCTTTACCACGAAGAAAGACTATGGTAAAGAGGAGAGGGAAGCTCAATGGGCACTTGCTCAAAGAACCCTACATGGGCTCCAACCACCAGAAACCAACAACATCTTCCCCGAGAAGAGCAGCTACAGAGAGCTGTCTGAGATTGCTGAACAGGCCAAGAGGCGGGCTGAGATTGCAAGGTAAGTCGCAATCTCGTTAGTCCACATTTACAATTTGTAAACACATTTGTAAATTGATCTTTTTTCGTGTCTAATAGTTTTCCTACAGTGTTCTAAGCGTTTAACTCATGACATCATCTCTTACAGGCTTCGGGAGCTTAACACACTCAAGGGGCATGTCGAGTCAGTGGTGAAGCTGAAGGGGCTGGACATTGATACAATCCAGCAGCATTACACAGTGTGAAAAACCAGAAGCAACAACTACACGAGGGGGAGGAGGGCTGCGAGTTGATGGTGTGCACAAACCCTGGAGAAAAGGAGGCATAAGTAGTTAAACCACTGTAGTTAGGAGAGCATGTCCGTGTTACAACTCTCCATTTTTTAATTTTTCCTTGCGTATTCTGATTGCCGGAAGAAAGGGTTGCGTTTGATTTCTTCTTGCTCTGATATAGGAGCAATGTCCCTTGTTACGCAGTTTTCTAGGTTCAACTTGCCCGTTCCCGTTCCTTCCTCCTCATAAGCCTGTGTGGTTCCTATCTTAATCTTTTTACTGTTTTCCATGTTCTACGCCATCATCAAATGGCAATGATTAAATGTATTCATTATATATGAGATATCTGGACCTGAAATAATAAGAGTCCATTGGAATTTCTACGGCAACACAAGTTCCGCTTTTATTGATGGCTTACTTCAGTTTCTAGGTGACGGCCTCAAATATATACACAGTATATATGGACTATGGTGCTAATGTATCATGAACACATAAATAGTTGATCATGAAAATATGATTCTTCTTTAAGCAAAAAATTAGAAAAGTGGGTTTGGTCATAAAACTTGGGGAACGTATTCATATTCTTACATCCCAAATCCCTCTTGGCCTACAAATTAAGATTTCAGAAAGTTTACTGGACATTAAATAAACTGCACCCTCTGAAGCACTCTCATGAGGATCTATTTTCGAATTCTATGTTTACAATGAGTTGGTCTTCGTTCAAGATTTAGTCCATTGTTATTTGAATTTTGTATTTCTTTTGTTTATTTTCAACTGAATATTGATTAATATAATAATTAGAGACTAAAATATCAAGAAAAAACGAGCTCAATTGATTAGTTTTACAATCATAGATTTTTTTTATAAAAGAAGTAGTTTCCTCCGCTAGAAGTGAACGTTTCTTTAATAACAATATGGCTGTTCCGTTTAAAAAAAGAAAAAGAAAAACACAGGATATATGTGGCTGAAACTCAGTTGCTGAAATGAGGTACTTCCTTTAGACGGGAAACCTGAATTTTAACTTATATACTTTGGTTCACCAATTTAAAGTCATTTGTGAGAGGGTGAAAAGTGGTTTGGAGAGTTGGCAAATGAGGTCCCTTTCTCAAGCTGGCAGTCTGGTGCTTATTCGGTCAGTGACTTCAGCGCTACCTGCGTATACTATCAATCAATTTTTGCTGCAAAAAACTTTATGTAACCGCCTTGACTCTATGATGATGCGGTTCTGATGGAGTTTTCGTGATGATGGGCATCGACATTTATATCTCAAGTCTTAGGCGTCTATTTGCCAACCCAAGACTATTGGTGGTCTTGGTATCAAGCTTATGTGTGACCAGATTAGGGCTTAGCTCACGAAATTGGCTTGGATAATTCAATCGAATCCAAACAAATTTTGGGTCCAAGTGATACGAGCAAAGTACATGCATTCAAATCTTGTGTGGGATGATCAGCCCAAACCTGGCTCATCTTGGATTGAGGTTTGAAAGGAAAATCTTGATGTGGCTTAGGTGTTTGATGAAATGTCTGAAAGAAAATTTGGAGCTACTTTATGAAATTTTTGTGGCCTTACTTGTTATGATCAATGTTTGGAATCTTAATTGTCAGTTGGATTTACTGTAGAAAAATGTCTCAGATGACCAGTTTTTAAGAACTACACAGACATGCATGGTTAGAAATGAGTTTATGGTTAAAGGAAAGGAAATTTAGCAATTGAACCGAAAATAACAAAGATGACCTGTGAGCTTTATAGATGCATTTACTCTTCCAGGTTTTATGTTAAAGTTTCATGTCATGTTGTAGTTGGGGAAAACGTGTTCTTCATGCTTTTGGCTTGCTGTTTGATTCTATATTAGTATTTAGTCATTAAATGAAAGAAAGAAATGCATAATAGTGATTTATTACATGAGAACATGAGTAGGACATGCTTGCATGTGGAAATCTTGCATTTTCTTTAAGACTTCTTTGCTAAAAAATGGTTGTTGTGCATAGTTGATATGATCAAAGAGTGTTGTAAGCCATATCAGTGGCAAAAACATGGATTTTTGGGGGATAAGAGGTCACGGGTTGGCCATGGTTGTTGCTGAAAAATTTTGCATGTATCATTTTTTACTTTGATGATGTCTATTGCATGTATTTGATGCAAAATAGTGCAAGATGAGAACTTTAATCGTGGTCGAATGGCAAAGATGAGGTTTGGATGTAAAGATGGCAAAGTAAGGCCATGCAAGGGAGCCTAAAGAGCTCAAGGATAAAGTTTACTATTTATATATTGTGTACATGTCATCATGTGCATGAATTTGTAAGAATTGTGAATCTGTTTTGCTTATGATATGTCAATTGCAATTTTATATTCTATGTGCATTCCATTGATCGTCTTTGTGAGTTGATTATCGATGATGCATATGATACATGTGGCGTCAACATATCATGGGTATGGGGAATCTATTGATCGAAATGACTGAAATGTCCGGAATGAAACTCATACCCAAAGGTGGTCCTGAGATCGGGTGACGGTACCATTCACAGTGGGATAGTGCAAGTCACCGCTGAGAGGATCATGGTTGGTATCCCTTGGCGATGGAATAGTGTACGCCTAACCGGGTTCTGATGTCGGGACACGAGACAGTCCTAGAGGAGATGATGAACACACAACACGAACTCTGGGGGTTAAACAGAGCGTAGAAGGACACCTCTACCAACCGGAAAAATGAATGAAAGAAAAAAGTGAAATGACCGGGAAACAGATCCATCATGTCTGCATTGCATTGATCATACATCGTTATCCTGTTTATTATTATCGGTGCTTATTTATTGTTTATCTGCTACTATGATTGTTCTTGCTTATTTATTTCACATGACATGTTCCCTTTCTCCCCCCTTACTTAGTCAATAGGATTCACCTCTTTTATGTTTGTTTGTGTTTTCCTTTTATTGTTAAGCAGGATGTTGGATTATTTCAAGGCCGAAGAGATTCTAGATGCATGGTCTGTTTTATACCCTCTTTCGTTGTTTCTTTTGATACAGTGTTTCAAAACTGTTTTTGATCATTCGAAACACAGTTGTATAGGTTATGTGGACTATAGAAAGCTCACATTTTTGTATAACCTAAGCCTATTCTTTTGTAATCCTCCTGAAAGACCCTTTTATACCAACTGCGTTAGTTTAAAGGAAAGTGTGTATTTCTCTATGTTAATTTCTTACTACAAGGTTTATTTATTTAATTTAACTACATTTTAATCTTTTTACGATACCAATCAGTTTTCATCCTAATTCGTTAATGAGATTTTCCTAAATAAGTGCGTATTATTACAATACGATACTTTTTTTTTACGATTTTGTTTTTTTCGTTTTAGTCGTTAACCGACTAAGGTTTTCCTTAGTAAAATGCAAATATATTGATTTTAATACTTTATGCAATTTCACTTCCTTTGTTCAAGTTTCTAATTCGACTTACGACCTTCCTTTTTAACCAGTACTCTTTTTAATCAAGTCTTCCGCTAAGTATATTTGAGAGCAATTCAACGATCTTAAGAGTTTCAATCATATGGTAATCTCCGCCTGTGTGCATGCGATTACTATACGCAAGCGTAGGGGATAAGTACTAGTACAGGGTGTGACATTGGTTTTGGAGAGGCATTTCGCGGGTGGCTCCTCTTCTCAAAGCTGGGGCTGATGTTCATCTTTGGGTCCGGAACATCAACCAATCTTTGGTTGGATCCTTGGATTTTACATCCTTAGCCTCATCCTCCTAAACCACGGTCAGGTCTTGTTGACCGAAATCTAAAGGATCGGTGCAAAGCCTAGTTATACCCTCTTCTCAAATTTGGAATTTGGGACTTGTTCGTGATCTTACTGAAGCAGAAGACGCTGATTGGATTTTGAATTGCAGTGCTCCTTCTGGTCATCTTGAGGACAAACTGATGTGGACCCTTGCCCCTTCCAAGGAGTTCTCGGTCAAATCCACCTATAAAAAGTTGTCGTTTCTTGTATCTCAAGCTATTTTACCACTTCCCTCTGAGGATTGGAAAAAATTGTGGAAGGTGCCTATGCAAGACCGCCTGAAGCTATTACTCTGGAAAATAGCTTGGAACGCTCTGCCTTGCAAATCTAATATGTGTTGGCCTGAGTCTCCTTCCGAAGAGGATTTGTCCTGCTCCTTATGCCATAATGCACTTGAGACGCTTGTTCACCTCTTTTTTGGTTGCCCGATTGCTTGCATGGCTTGGATGGAGTCACCATGGACGTTGAATATTCAAGAATTGCCTCCTTGCACGATGGGTGAGTGGATCCACTTGATTACCCATGCGGGTTCTTTACTTCATCTTCCTTTAGTGGACCACCTGCAGTTTATTCTTTTTTCTGCCATTTTGCTGGATTCTCTTTGGTATTCACGGAACCAAGTTGTGCATCATGGTTTTTAGCCAAACCCGCTTTCTATTATAGAGAAAGTGCGTTCTTTGTTCTATGAACATAAGTTGGCTTGGACAAAAGTTATGCGGCCTGTTTTGCCACCACTTTGGCGACCCCTGCTAACGTCTGGAAAATCAATTTTGATGTTGCGGTTTGACGGTCCTCTTCGCTTGCTGCTACCGTGTGTAGGAATGCGGAAGGACATTTGCTCTTTGCTTGGGCAAAGAGCCTACCTCCAGCGGTCCCCTTGTAGTCCAGGCTAGAACGACATTATTTGTTATTCAGGACACGTCTTTTTTTACAACAGGAGGGTGTGATTTTTGAAAGTGATTCCAAGATTGTGATTGATGTCATTACAGATGATGACTCTTCTACCGACTGCGTATCCGCTCTTATATTGCTAATATTTATAATTTTGAGTTGTAATCATAGCTCTTGGTCTTTTAATCATGTAAAGAGAAACGCTAATTCGGCGGCCCATAATCTTGCTAGATAGGCGCTGACTGAAAACCTTCCGAAAAATATCTCTTCCGCTGTAGTTCTTATTTCTGTTCTCACTATTGACAACTCAAGGTTTCTTCTTCTCAGTTTCACTGATGATTAATAACAATGCGTTTATTTTTAAAATTTGATCAAAATTTTGTGTTGGCGTTAAAAAAAGGTAGTGTTAGGATTGGTGAATGAATGATAAAAATAAAAGTAAAATTTTAAAGTGTTTTATAAAAGTAAAATTAAAATTTTGTTTAACAAACTCACTCTAAATCTTCATTTAGAGGAAAAAAGAGAAAAAAAGAAAGGCCAAGTCCTGCATTTGCCTTTTTGTAACTCAGATATCGACCCAAGACTTTGTCCTATAATAACCGGACAACTTTCATATTTACCATGAGAAAAACAAGATATGTCCGACATTCTTGAAACTTCGTTTCGGCCATTAGCATTTATCCAAGTGGCAGACTCACCATCATGTAAAGAATGAGACTCTCATTTTCGCGCACAAACAGCACAACATCCACACTGGAATATATATTGGACTATTGTAGGAGGAGCGATATACCGAGATTGCTGTAAGTTACTGGTTATTGCCCTCAAGGAACATGGCTATAGCATCATCTCAGCAGAGCTTCCTCACCAATCCCCTCACTCCGCTAACGCACAAGTCCAAGTCAAAGATTTTCTTTTCTGTCAAAACTATTTCATGCGGATATCCACCTCATGACCACCAAGATTCTCGAGGGTAATGTCACCGAAATCACTTACAAACTTTATTGGGCACAGTTTCCGATTCTCTTTTAATCTGTTTTTGCTTTTTCGCACTTATTTCTGAGAAAAGATTGTGTGTTGGGTACTGTGTTTCGTAGGAATAGTGAGAACCAGTTGGCAAAGCTGACCATAGTGACGCTGGCAGCTGGGGTGTTGACGTTGGGCTCAGTTCATGATGCATCAGCTGCTAAGACTGGTGGAAGAGTTGGCGGCCAGGCTTTTCGGTCATCGGCTCCTCGATCATCCCCTAGAGTCAACAATAATTCGAGGTAAATTGAAATTAGGCTGTTTCTGTGATTTTAATTGGGCCAATGGTTTTGGTGCCCTCTATAAATTACCAGATAGGTTGGACGTTTTCTTATTCAAGGAAGCTATTGTGATGAGAACTAACTCTAATTAGCTGAACTTCTTTGATTTTATGATTTTGAGTTGGAAAGGTTTGCTATTTACGAATACATATGGTGGTGGCTTGGCGCCCTTAAAGGTATATGGTTGTTTACGCCCACTTGTGGTCTGTGGATGGGTGCAGTCTGTATGTGCTCATAGAAGACATACTGTCTTTTTGTACATATGCTCAACATATAAAAGACATATCTCGGCTCTATCCCAGTTCTTTGGCAAATATGCATACAATTGCAGACGAAATTAAGGTGCTAGTTCCTCAGCAAGTTGAGTCAATACTTGGAGAAAATATCTGAAGCATCATGACTTGGGAACTACAATTTGTTCACGCTGAAATACTGGCGTGCTTCGGTAGTTCATAGGCTCCATCGTCTTCCTCTACCTCAGGCACTACTTTTTTTTTTCTTTTCTTGTAACCGGGTGTTCGGACTAGCCGTCTAATTCCGGATCCTTAGCAGTCCCCAATAGCTACTTGGGTGTGTATAAATGCAAGTTTTAAGTATGAGTAGTTGCTCCCACCATAGGCTTTGTCGTCAGAGAGTTAACAGTGCGGTACCTATTAGGAGTGAGAGATTTCTTACATAAATTACACGAGAAAGAGAAGTTGATGTCCAACAAAAAATGAGTACCCAATCAGATTCTATATTTCAGAAGGATTTGTATTTGGTCAATTGAATTGCACTGATACGCATATTTCATGGAATGGATTAAGGAATATTGGAGCTTATCTTAAACCATAGTAGAACATCCTCTTGCTGATATTATTTCCAGATTGAGTACTGGATTACCTTTGTCACGACTCCAGTAGGCTTATATGAATATTGTGTTAGCTTTCTTTATCCATCATCTGGAGGATAATGAATGGCAAGAAGTTTAAACATATTGCTTCCTTTTAAAGCTTCTTTCTCTTGCTTATTCCTTTATGATTTCCTATCTAAGAGTTTGACTGAATAAGATTGTAAGCAAGTTATTAGCGGCCACTTTGTTGAATTGTTAAGTTTTTTTTTTGGCAGGAGCAATATTTACATTAATCCTCCTGTTGCCCCACCTTTAGTTGGTGGGTACAGTTACGGTTATGGTGTACCATTCTATGGTGGCTGGGGTTGGTCACCATTTTCGTTCTTTGCACCTGGTCCAAGCGTTGCCGTTGCCGTTGGAGGCGGATTTGAGGTTTTAGCTCTGTTTCTATTTCTTGGAACTGTAGCTGCTGTTGTGAGGAGATTCTTCAGATCGAGAGATGAAGATGATGAGTACTAGAAAGATTAACCTGTTTAGTGATGCTTGAATAGAATAGTATACGGATGTTCTCTCAAGTGGCTACAAGACACTTTTAACTAGCCATCTTGTGTTGTGAACATTATGCTCTAAGGTAATTGTGCTAAAGAAGAGAATCTTGTAATGGTCTGTGCCTCTGTTTCAACATATATGACCTGTATTTGTAAATGAAACAATTCTGCAAAAATAAAATGGTTTCTAGTGTGGAACCCTTCATTTAGTGACTATTCGTCAACCTTTTGAAGAAGATATTCATAGGCAATGCTCTACAGATGGTAGGCGAAGAGTTCGGATGAGAATTTAATTAGCAGAAAAAAGCCAGTGTTTGCTTATACTGTTGTACATACGTCCAGTTGTTATCACGCCATCAGCCTTTATCTCCTTCCTTTCTGTGTAAACGAAGTACTGCTGATTTCATGCGAGTTATAAGTTAGGAAGAATTGTCTGTATAAGCAGGGCTCCAAGGCCACCAGTCTCTTACCTTTCAGCAGCTGAAATATTCAATCCCTCGACTTTTCTGACTGGCCTGCGGGAAGATAGAAGTGGCCATAGGCCAATGTCGGTTGTCATTCACCACGAGGGACGGAGCATACCCGCATGAATCTTCATATCAATCATAAACCAAAAAAAAAAACCAACCTCTAAAGGCTATGGATACACGTACGTTTAAGGTAGCTTTGATAACTTTTCATGAGCATCTTTCCGCTCAAAAAACAGGCTTTAAGCAATCCACATTGACCCGGGAGAAGGATTGGGGACTCTGCCATCCTCAGCAATTGGGGTATCTATCCTGATGAGGACTCCGGATTACAACACGCACGTTAATGTTTGTTGGTGATCTTGGTTACTTCTTGCTGATGTGTGGATTGGATGGTATGTTTTGGTGGCTATTGGGCTGGGATTTTCATTAGGGGCGACTCCGTCTATTTTCTACTCCTCTACTGCCTTTGTGATTATACCGGTAGTCTTGCTTTTTTCCCTACTGGCTTGTATTTCTCTCTACCTGGTGGTTTCTGTGGCTTAAGGCCGAACAGTGTTTTTTGATCCATTGATCACACCGTAACGATATTCTTACTAACTTACCCTCCAAAAAGAAAGCAATCCTCAAAGAACTTTATTTGAAACAGAACGGAAATGGAAAGGATACCGAGAGACAAATCAAATTTAATTCTAAGATCCTAAAACCCCTCAATCCCAACAAGAACAAGAGAAAATGCCGTTCATGGTGGCTGTGTTGCAGGGGGTGCCGACAAGTATGGCTTCCCACCTCTCCCAATCCACATTGACGCTTAAAAGTACTCTTGCTCGGACAGGCCCCCCGTCTTCTTGGAAAAGCAATTAAAATAGCGTGAACCAGCATGACTGACCAAAATTGGTCCTAAAAAATAAGTGCTTGAAAGTCGGACAACATAAGCATCTGCCCAAGCCATCACTGAATGAGAAATATAAGAACTTTTAAGTAATTACTTCATGCCACCCAGTTCATTTTCTTCTATCTTGATGTACATGGAAAACATAGATCAAATACTATTGAGGAAAGTCGACTTTTGCAAGCTGAACAATTTTGCCATATAATATGCTCCTAAATCTATCCTCTGCTTGTGGTGGACAATGTTTTTAAAACGCGAATGTCATTCTGTCAGCTGGACGGCCGCAATGGAAGGTATTTTTTCCCTCAGTTTTTGTGTTAGAGCAACACGGACTGTCATAACTCCAGCTGCAGGTCCACTCAGCCGAACTTTGACAACATAGTCATTGATCTGGACAAGCTCAAGAAGTCCACCTCCTGTACCTGCGAGGTACGGTCTAATCTCACCAAGAACCTGAAAGAAAAAAAGAATCAAAATAAGCAACTTGAGCTCTGAAGGATATTATCAGAAAACTAGCAGAACTTCTTTCCGGAAATCATTGGAGATTGATTGGAACCATAGTAATTGCAGAGAGATGTATAAGCAACATACAGCAAAAGCTTTTACAAAACATATTTCAACTCATTCTACATATGATATTTTCTGCTTCAATTGACTAGTTCATGCAAAGGATTCAAGTCCACAAAAGGTCCTATATATTTGATATAAAAGATTTCCTTCTGCAGTACCCTTTCAGTTGTTGCAAAAATAGTGGTAAAAGGAAATATGCCGGGAAGTATTTGAAAATAAAATGAATGAGCATGGTTGAAGTTGTGCTACTACAGTATATTCCGTTTTTTAGCTCCCATGCAAGACTCAATAGTAACTTCCATATTAAATGCTTATCGTAAAGGAAGAACTTTAAGTGATATTCCTGAATAAGCGGATAGGAGGCTTGTGAAATCATTGGATGAGCAGGTGCTAGTCTACCATTAAGCATGTATTAAGCACAATTGCGCTCCCTCAGCGATTATCTCAACAGACAACAGTACTTGTACTTATGAGCCATCGCACAGATGTGACGAACTGATCAGAACATCTCTCTCTCTCTCTCTGTCATGGATCTTGAATAAAGCTCCCTCATGTAACAAGAAACAACTTATCAGGGTGAGTTTCCAGCTATGTACATTTGAACAAGCCACCTCGACTCCTCTATCTTAAGCTCATAATTTTGTTGTGCAAAATAAGAGATTCGCTATTTGTATGAAAGAATTGCATGCAGCTAATACCAAATAGCAGTCCAGTGTCTAACCTTTTCTACATTCTCCTCATTAAGCTCAAGTCCTGTCTCCGTGTCTAGGATCTGCTCCACAGCCACAATTTCAGGTATTTTATCTCGAAGCCGAGTTTCAATTCCCATTTTCAGTGTCATAGTTGAGCTTGGACATGACCCACATGCTCCTTGTAGCTTTAGGACCACAACAAGGCCATCTATCTCATGTAAAACCACATTCCCTCCGTCAGCCATCAAACCTGGTCGGACTTGTTCCAAAACCTTCTCCACATTCTCTTCAGTTAATGGAAGGACACATGTCGGTGAAACCACAAACCCTTCAACATAGAAAAAACATGCTAGAATTAAAACCTCAATCAAATTCCCCTTTCAGTCGGATCTCGTAACTCTCGATATCATTGATGAAGATAAGGAAAGAAAAAAAAGCAACATTACCTTTTTCTATAATTCTCATAGTTTTGAATAGATGAAACCTTGCCTTAATTAAACTACACGATTTATATTAATATGGTTAAGAATATGTAGATACAATACATATAGGATTTAAAATTTTAAGTCCTTTTCTTTTCTTAAACTTTCTTAAGCCAAAAGTTAATCTCTTTTTATACTTAGGAAGATTAGTGAACTAAGATAAAGGCTCTGACTTCAGGTGAAATGAAGAGACTCTGCTCTTTTCCTTTCGTTTCAATCATAGCAGATTACTTTCTTTTTCGATCTCAATCGGATCCTTACGAATTCAATTATCATAAGGAGTTGCGTTAGAGTTCCGTAAGCAATGCTTTTCCACTAAACAAACGTTTGAAACACAACTAGTTCTAACTCTCCAAATTTATTTCATTACAGCAACCAAAATAACTTTATAGAACAGGACAAATAACCACCATTGGTGTGTTATCAGGGATTTCAATTGCTCTTACCCGCTTGATTTCTTCGAGCACGATTCCTGAAGACCCCAAGAAAGTATCTGGCATGGAATTGACCTCTGAGAAAAGAATTCTGTTTTGAAGAAAATCCTCTGGAATCTGAAATGCGTTTCTAGAGGGAACGTAGAAAACTGCGCAAGTCAGTGAACTATGATGAACTAGGTAATAAACCAAGACCGAAAGAACTTTATACTGACGAGTGACGAAGCTGTGAATATAGTTGAAAGACCTTGACGACTGATGAGTTGGCAGCTGAAATCCTTTCAGATGAGAAAAGGCATGGCCTAGCTACTGAAGTGGGGAGTGTTGCTTTGAGACCCTGTGCTTGGGTTGAGAGTGCACCCACCATTGAGTGAAAGAGTGGGAAACCCACTAACAGGAAAGTTCCACGGTCCCAACTTGGCCGTCTCTCTGAAATCAAGTAGGAGACACCGATGCCAATGCGGAATTCTCTTGGTTCATGCTTGTAGTTCAGTTCTGTTCTTGGCAGCAGAACGGTGGGGATGCTGATTGTACGTGTTTTGTGATTAGCCGGTGATGTCACGATGAAAGGAAATTGAAAAACCTGCTAAACTGATTATTCTGCCCCCAAGTTTGAGGATAGAGTAGTGTTATGCCCATTACTGAAAGGAAATGAAGCCACGTCGAAAGGCTTCAGAAAGTGTTTTGGGTAAATTTACCCCCCCCCCCAAAAAAAAAAATTGTTGGCCTTCAGAAGTGTGTGGCCCAAACAATATAATGAAGAAAGTGGTCTGGGCCTCGCTTAATCCCATGCATCGGAGATGTGAAATGCTAACTTATTGGGAAAGAATGCAAAGCATAAATTTTAGCAGCCTCTAAACACAAAGTGTTGTTGTGGGCCTTCAAAGTTTAGTATCGTTTGGTCGTTTCTGTAACATTATAACGAAGGATTTATCACCGAGGAGGAAAGGGTTTCAGAGCACCACTCCACTGATTTCGCCATGTTTTGGATCGCAACCAAAAGTTCTCAAAACCTAGGCCCATTATAAGGTTCCGTTTTCTAATCCTTGGACCTTGGACCCCTCGCTACCTGAATCCGAACAACCGATCCAATCTACACAAGATTGACCAAATATGGATACGACCATTCAGAACAAATACCAAAATACTTGACCACCGCATCCATCAACCGTGTGAAACTTTTCCAGGCAACTTGGGGGTGAGGGAGGCTGAAAGGAACAAATGCCCTAGGGTTTTTTCTTTTCCATAAGTCCTCTTTTTTTAAAAAAAACAAAAAGGTTTCGAATAGAGCTTCAAGCCGTACTCTACAACTTGACATGCATGATGGTTCAGCACTATCAGATCACACCTGGTAGAAGATCTTGCCAGTGGACCTTCGGTGGACCAAAAATAATACTAATAATTGACAAGGAAAGAGCTGCTCATGATACTTGGTACCACCGAAGCATTTGTTTGGTGGACATCCACAACGTCATCTACTGTACCTATAAAATGGGATCTTGATCACACTGGAGCTCTTATTATAAATTATTTGCTAAAAATCTGAATATTAAATCTATCCGATCGAATTACTTGCGCCGAGTGCCACAACACTTTATTGAATTCACCGAAAGAGGCAATTTGCTATTCTTTATTTGCACTTCAACACGACACAAAGACCTAATTCACCATCGTACGTATTGGTTACAATGACAACCCATATCCAACTCATGGATCCTCCTCCCTTGTGTCCATAGCTATAAATTTTTCCTCCGAGACAATGCAATTAAGCTTACGATTCTTGTCTGTTCCTCTCTCCTCTATCCATTTTTAATACAAACCTGCCCATTCTAAAGCTTCCTCCATGTGATCGGCCACAGAACTACTTTTCTTAAGCATTTTGGTACTCTAAACTATTCACATTAAGTAAATGTGAATCGTACAAAACCCAATCCAATAGGCTGCAGGTTCCCAGAGAGGCAGCTAGCTATCTAGCGCAGCGCGTATGCAGAACTCCCCAAACATGCAAGTAGAATATATACATTGCAGAACCAAATGCTGATCAGTGATGATTATCGACTGTAAATAATCGATAATAGAGGGAGTTTGAGGGGTCAATTTTTAACGTCGTCTTTTTCGGGGCTAAGCTGTCATCAAGCCCAATTTATTAAAACGATGCTCTTTGCTTTCCAACACGTACATCCACTTTGTATCAAGATGACGAATGGACGCTAAGAAATAATGAATAACGTTGACAGCAATAATTGAAGAGGAGGGTGGGGCGAGAACAAACGAGGAAGATAAAACGAGAATAATTAAAGATCAAGCACTAGAACAACGTGGGGGACGGGACGAGGATATTGTTGTGAAATGAGGGACGGTATTGGTTCCAGAAGAGATAAGGTTTAGGCCCAACAACGGAGAGATTCCTTTGGTCCTCTACAAATCAAATCTTTTGCTAATTTAAAACTTCAGGCTTAGCGTTTATTTTATTGTTATTGGTTGGGAAGTCTTACTCCCAATCTGATGCATTGAATGTGGGAACAGAACTGGAGCTAACTAATTAGGGTGTTTCTTGGACTCTTCTCTTCTGTATAGTGATCGTTTGGTATTTCCATCTTTTATCTTTTGGTTTCTTCTGGGGTCGACAACGAGATATTCGATACACATATGAACGCTTCATACTGCTTCTAATTGTGACCCAACTGATCAGGGTGCATGCAGCTAGCAAATAATAAAGTTTATGGAAATGTGTTCTACGTAGTACTCTGCATGATCAAATAAGTTCATATATATTTGGGTAACATTTTCAGTTAGATCTCACCAAAGAGCAAAGCTAGCTACTAGCTAGCACTGGTAAAAGTGTATACGTTTGTCTTTTAATTAGATCGTAGGTGGCCAAGAAAAAAAAAACCCAAATTAAACCATATTTTATTCCATCTAGATACATTAAATATACTGTAAATTTTCAGATTCTATATGATTTGCAGACGACGAAATGGGCATGATGAAACCCGTGACACACGTCACATGCTCCTCAAACCCACTTGATTTTTGTATAATATCGACTTATTTTTGTTCCCACTAATTGGGCAAGCTTGATCCGATAATAATTGTTCATCACGTGTTCTTGATCTTCCCAACTTGAAGTTTCGTGAATCATCAAGTCAATTAATAATAGGTTTAATATTTGATGAATATAGACGAAAGCAGGATGTTGATGACAACACCAAACTTTAGGGTGTACTTATTCAAATTAAATTGAAAAAATAATAATCCAAATGCTCTGTTTGGATGGCCAAAACAATTTTGTGTGAAAAGGCTTTTTTATTAAAAAATAATGTAAATTTTATTAGAAATCGTAAAAAGTGTGTTGAATTTTGTAAAATGTCACTTTAGAGTTTGAATTGTAAGAATTTATAAAAAATTATTAGAACTCCATCCAAACATGCTCAATGAACTGAGTTTGTTGGAAAATAATAATATCAAGGGTTTGAGTGGATTATGAGAGTTACATAAAGAGTGCAGTCATTAACCTCGTGACATTTGTAGGTATTTAATCCGGAGTCAATTGTTTTATTATCTTTTTCTCAATTAATCACAAAAAGAAAAGAAAATAAAATAAAACCCGGCCCCTTCGTCATTTTTAGGAAAAACAAATAATCATGAAACCACGATTTTCGGGTATGCTCGTTTTGAGAAAATTTGTTAAATTCTAAGAATAATGTGAATATTTAGATGATATTTGAACTTTATTGGTATGCGTGTAAAAACTATTGAGTTATATTGATGTGCGTAAAAAATAAAATGTTAAATTGCATTAGTATGCGCATAAAAATAATATTAAGACTATAAATTTAAAAAATTAAAATTAAAAATTTTTAATCAAACGATTATACCCTTAAAATGAAGGTCCTTCAAGTCAAATCAGGAAGTGACCATTAGATACTCTCCAAAACAGCTTTCATGATCGGGGTGGGTGACGAGTGTTAGGTCGGATATTATCACGAAGTTATGGAGGTGGCCCAAAAAAAATGAAGTTATGAATGTGACACATTTCGTCACAGAACTCAAAAAACCAAAATGATACTGCAGAAAAAGAAAAACTAATTCATATAGAAGCAGATACTCGTAAAACACACACATTTATATATATTATATTTATATCAGCTATTATCCTACATAGCAAGGCAGCAATTCTGGTAAACCATACTTTTCCAAGCATGCGGAGGTATCATCCCTCCAGGCTCCAAGTGCAATGTTCTCTCTATCTCCAAGCATGTTTGGGAAAACATCCAAAGCATCAGAGAGAAAAACCCGCGTCGTTGGATATATAGGGATCGATGCCCAAAAAAGATGTCATTGGAGGGAGAGAAACACAGGACCAAGCATCAATTGGCTAAAGGGGAAATCCTTTTCTGGGGAAACTGCGGACGAGGGTAATGATCGATTGGAGCTGGGGGCTGGGACGGGAAGTACTGGCGCATGAGGACAATGGGATGGAAAAATAAAAAAGCAAAGCTGATTGTGGGGTGGGCCGGTGGGGCAACTTTCTTGCGGCTTGTACCTTGTTTGGGCAACAACGCGTGCTTATTCCAATCCAATCGCAACAACTGAGTGTACGACAAGCTTTGGAGATTCCGTCACATCTTTTTTCCTTCTTGTTGCACCCGGCTCCTTGCTTTACTGTATCAGGAAGGGGATAGCTAGCGAGCTTACCTGTAAAGTCGTGTCCTCGAGCACGCTTTCAAATAAAACTGGTCATCTCTAGTCGTTAAAGAAAAGAAAAAAATAATGATTGAAACTGGTCATCTCTAGTCGTATATATTTAAGATACGATATTAACGATTAATTGGAATGAGTACACGTACGTTATCGATCGATTGTTTTCCACGGGATTCTCTAATGATTGAGCTGTTGAGGTTTCAGTTTATGTCCTTCTATGATCTTTCTGCACGATTAACATAAAGAACAGCAGATGAGATCAAGCGCAATACCGACAGCATGGCATGATGGAGGAAATTAACTGTGTGGAACTCAATAAATCCCCAATTGTAATCAATCCGTACAGGGAGTCATTGTTAAGGTACTATACGAAGTAAAGGGAGTAGGATTCCCTAATCTAAACTTTTATATTAATTTTACGGCCAGGATTCGGTGATATTTGCATATTAATTAGTGACGACTTCTTGTCAAGTCTGTACTTTTATGCTATATCTAGTGCTTATGACTTATCGGATCAGATTTCCCAAACAAATAAAGGAAAGAGATTCTTTCAATCTAAACGCAAACCTTCGATATGCCCAATCCAATATTTTTAGCCATATATATTTTACTTTTAAGAGAGAGAACATGGTTGGCCTGTACTTTCAACGTTAGGACACATGGTTAAGGTAACAATTGAACAATGGGGGTTTCGTAATATCAGGCTATTCATTGAATGTTTTCCCCACGCATTCATTAACGGGAGAGAGAGATCAGATCAGAGATGATCACAAAGAAGGGGACGATAACAGCCAAAATAGACAATACTTAATTTGCGGAGTGCCCAATCAAATCACGTAGGGAATTATGACAAGGACCTCCAAGAAGAAAGGAAAAATGAAAAGTTATTGTTATCTCTCTCTCTCTCCCAGAGAGATTTCTACTGTCAATTTGTTTTGTGGGTCCCAATGGCCGATTTTTCATGTGGATGCCTCACATGGCCAACCCAACCCCCACATATTGTATGGCCGTCTAAATCAGATCATTACTTCTGCATATTTATAGTTTATTAATCCAAGATATAAGGCAATTATTTATCCGATGATCAATGTAATACTTCAAAAAAAAAAAAGTTTGAAAAGTCAAAGTTTAAAACGGTGCGGAGGGATAAGTTTATCCTTTCCGCAGCACCTCGTTTGAAAACTGAACGTAAAAACGTTCAGTTTTCAACGTGAATGTTCTAAGTTTTAAAAATTTGATTTCTTTTCGAATTTTGAACGGTTTTTGATGAAATTTTCGCCCTTTTTAAACCCATCTAGAGATCTTTAAGTTTAGATCTAGGTTAATTGCGAAAATTTCCTCTCAATATTGGAGTTTTCTCTCATTTGAAGCTCTCTCTCTCTCCTCTTTCTCTCTCTACACGAAATTCTCTTTCTCTTACCTTTGGAGACGCGATTTGTAGGAGTTTGGTGATTTTTGGAGGTAGGTTTGTTTTAATCTTGGTTTAGAAAGATATTTCTTTGGATTGATTTGGGTTATGCCGTTTTATAGACGTCGTTGGAGAGCCGTTCTTCACGTATTAGGCGTTTTTTCTTCGACTTCGTCAGCACAATTGGGTGAGCTTTTCTCTAAGTTCCGACCTTCAATGGAGTTTTAGATCTGAATATTCTAGATTTTCCAGTTTAGTTTTTGGTTTGCTGTAGGGTAATTAAAGGCGCTTTTGAGGAATTTCGCGATTTTGGGAATAGACAGAGTTATTGCAGTTCAGGTGTGTTGTTGTTGGAATTCTATTATTAAATTACTTTGGGGATGTCCGAGGATTTAGATGACGAGTTGACTGATTTTCAAATGGATTCTAGGTGCTGATTGACCTTTCAGCAATTCTTTGTGAATCTTAAGCTTCGTTTAAGCATTGAGGTAAGTGGCTTATCAATGAGATTTTATTCCTCTAAACTTTTGTGGAATCTAAGTGCACGAAATATTTAATTATTCTGTGAGATGAAATTGATTTAAAAATATTTCTTTGTGCGAAATTTAAATATCTTGTCATTGGTGAAATAGATTTTTAAAACGTGCACTATTTTATATAGTTTTGATTCATTATATGGGGAAAATATACAAATTTTTGATAAAAGATTAAATGGCTTAAATTTCATGAATTTGTTTGAAATATCAAACTTGAAATGTTGGATTGTTGGAATATATTTATTTTGTGAGTATACTTTGAAAATTGTCTTTGCGCTGGCAATATATCTCTGCGGTCTGTGTGGCCTAATATTTGGAGGTCTTTGTGGCCTAGAGGTCTGTGTGGCCTAATATCTGGAGGTCTTTGTGGCCTAATATTTTGAGGTCTTTGTGGCTTAGAGGTCTGTGTGGCCTAATATTTGGAGGTCTTTGTGGCCTGAAGGTCTGTGTGACCATTGGTTATTTCCCTATATTGTGCGGCCTTTGATAATTTTTGTTACAAACTGATATTTTTGAATTCGGTATGGCTCACAGTGTTTTATTTATGGATTTCGATTATTGTGATAAATTGTTTTTTTTCCCCTACCCTTATTGATTTCCTACTTATTGAGCTAGTTGTAGCTCACCACTTATTCTCTATCTTTCAGGTTAAGGAGTTGGTGGCAGCGAGTGATAGAAAGATTGTGAGTTGAAATCTCTGAGAATAATTGCTAGATGCAAAATATTTGAATAAAGAGTCATCTGGAGACTCTAGTAATAAACAATAAAACTACTAAAGTCTTCAAAATAAAACAATTATTACTAGAGTCTCCAGATGACTCTTTATTCAAATATTTTGCATCTACCAATTATTCTCAGAGATTTCAACTCACAATCTTTCTATCACTCGCTGCCACCAACTCCTTAACCTGAAAGATAGAGAATAAGTGGTGAGCTACAACTAGCTCAGTAAGTAGCAAATCAATAAGGGTAGGGGAAAAAAACAATTTATCACAATAATCGAAATCCATAAATAAAACACTGTGAGCCATACCGAATTCAAAAATATCAGTTTGTAACAAAAATTATCAAAGGTCGCGCAATATAGGGAAATAACCAATGGTCACACAGACCTTCAGGCCACAAAGATCTCCAAATATTAGGCCACACAGACCTCTAAGCCACAAAGACCTCAAAATATTAGGCCACAAAGACCTCCAGATATTAGGCCACACAGACCTCTAGGCCACAAAGACCTCCAAATATTAGGCCACACAGACCGCAGAGATATATTGTCAGCGCAAAGACAATTTTCAAAGTATACTCACAAAATAAATATATTCCAACAACCCAACATTTCAAGTTTGATATTTCAAACAAATTCATGAAATTTAAGCCATTTCATCTTTTATCAAAAATTTGTATATTTTCCCCATATAATGAATCAAAACTATATAAAATAGTGCACGTTTTAAAAATCTATTTCACCAATGACAAGATATTTAAATTTCGCACAAAGAAATATTTTTAAATCAATTTCATCTCACAGAATAATTAAATATTTCGTGCACTTAGATTCCACAAAAGTTTAGAGGAATAAAATCTCATTGATAAGCCACTTACCTCAATGCTTAAACGAAGCTTAAGATTCACAAAGAATTGCTGAAAGGTCAATCAGCACCTAGAATCCATTTGAAAATCAGTCAACTCGTCATCTAAATCCTCGGACATCCCCAAAGTAATTTAATAATAGAATTCCAACAACAACACACCTGAACTGCAATAACTCTGTCTATTCCCAAAATCGCGAAATTCCTCAAAAGCGCCTTTAATTACCCTACAGCAAACCAAAAACTAAACTGGAAAATCTAGAATATTCAGATCTAAAACTCCATTGAAGGTCGGAACTTAGAGAAAAGCTCACCCAATTGTGCTGACGAAGTCGAAGAAAAAGCGCCTAATACGTGAAGAACGGCTCTCCAACGACGTCTATAAAACGGCATAACCCAAATCAATCCAAAGAAATATCTTTCTAAACCAAGATTAAAACAAACCTACCTCCAAAAATCACCAAACTCCTACAAATCGCGTCTCCAAAGGTAAGAGAAAGAGAATTTCGTGTAGAGAGAGAAAGAGGAGAGAGAGAGAGCTTCAAATGAGAGAAAACTCCAATATTGAGAGGAAATTTTCGCAATTAACCTAGATCTAAACTTAAAGATCTCTAGATGGGTTTAAAAAGGGCGAAAATTTCATCAAAAACCGTTCAAAATTCGAAAAGAAATCAAATTTTTAAAACTTAGAACATTCACGTTGAAAACTGAACGTTTTTACGTTCAGTTTTCAAACGAGGTGCTGCGGAAAGGATAAACTTATCCCTCCGCACCGTTTTAAACTTTGACTTTTCAAACTTTTTTTTTTTTTTGAAGTATTACAATCTTCCCCCCTTATAAAAATTTCGTCCTCGAAATTGACTTACCATAACCAACGAATAATCCCGGATATTTGGATCGCATCTCATCTTCTTGTTCCCATGTTGCTTCTGTCATGGTTTGATTCTTCCAAAGGACCTTCACCAACGATAACGTCTTAGTTCTCAACACTTGGTCTTTACGATCCACAATTTGGACGGGAACTTCTTCGTATGACAAGTCTTCCTTAATCTGGATCGGTTGATAATCCAAAATATGGGACGGATCAAAAATATATTTCCTCAACGTAGAAACATGAAATACATCGTGAATCCTTTCCAAAGCGGGCGGTAGTGCAAGGCGATATGCAACAAAGCCGACCTTCTCCAAAATCTCAAATGGCCCCACGTAACGAGGACTTAACTTTCCTTTCTTTCCAAAACGCATAACTCCCTTCATTGGAGCAACTCGCAAAAATACTTTATCTCTCACTTCGAATTCCAATTCATTTCTTCGTTTATCTGCATAACTTTTCTGTCTACTCTGAGCTGCTTGCAGTCTCTTTCGAATTAACCCAACTTTCTCACAAGTTTTTTCTACAATTTCCGGACCAAGAATCTTTCTTTCACCCACTTCATCCCAACAAACTGGAGATCTACACCTCCTACCATATAAAGCTTCATAGGGAGTCATCCCAATACTAGAATGATAGCTATTGTTGTAAGCGAATTCAGCTAATGACAAGACATCAGTCCAACTACCTTTAAAATCCATTACATAAGCTCTTAACATATCTTCTAGCGTTTGAATGGTCCTCTCTGATTGTCCATCTGTTTGCGGGTGAAAGGCGGTGCTGAATTTTAACTGCGTACCAAAAGCTTTCTGCAACCTTTTCCAGAACTCAGAAGTAAATCTTGGATCCCGATCTGATACAATCGTCACCGGTATTCCATGTAATCTCACAATCTCCTGAACATAAAGTTGCGCCAATTTATCCAAAGTATAATTCTTCCGAATAGGGAGAAAGTGCGCCGACTTCGTTAATCTATTCACCACAACCCATATTGTATCATGACCTTTAGGCGATCTCGGTAACCCTGAAACAAAATCCATACAAATATGTTCCCATTTCCATTCAGGAATTGGAAGTGGCTGTAATAATCCTGAAGGTCGTTGATGTTCAATCTTCACCTGTTGGCAAGTAAGACATTGTTCTACAAATTTGGCTACCTCCCGTTTCATATTATTCCACCAAAAATTGCCATGAAGATCTTGGTACATCTTAGTACTTCCCGGATGTACTGTAAAGCGTGAACGATGTGCATCTTCCAGAATTTCTCTCTTTATCTGCGGGTCATTCGGTACACAAAGTCTGTTTCTGAATTTCAATATACCATCATCTGTCAACTTAAATTCAGATTTCTTCCCACTACGCACTTTGTCCATGAGCCTTACCAATTCTTTATCCTTATCTTGATTACTCTTTATCCTTTCAACCAAAGTAGGCTGCACCTTTAAATTTGCCAAATAAGATGAGGAATCTCCCACTATCACCTCTATGTTATATCTCTCCAAATCCAACAAAATATGCTTCTGTGTAGTCACCATAGCAGCTGTCCAAGACTTCCGACTAAGTGCATCTGCCACTACATTCGCCTTACCAGGGTGATAATGTATTGAGCAATCATAATCTTTAATTAATTCCAACCACCTTCGCTGCCTCAAATTTAATTCTTTCTGAGTAAATAAGTACTTCAAACTCTTATGGTCGGTGTATATCTCACACTTTTCTCCATACAAATAGTGTCTCCATATCTTCAAAGCAAAAACTATTGCTGTCAGTTCTAAATCATGAGTAGGATAATTCTGTTCATAATTCTTCAATTGGCGAGAGGCGTAAGCAATCACTTTACCCTGTTGCATCAAAACACAACCCAAACCTTTTCGAGAAGCATCACTATATATAACAAAATCTTCTGAACCTGAAGGTATAGTCAATACGGGAGCAGATACTAACCTCTGTTTTAATTCTTGGAAACTCTTCTCACATTCTTCCGTCCATTCAAATTTCGCATTATTCCTCGTTAACCGTGTTAGTGGCACAGCTATACAGGAAAACCCTTCTACGAACCTTCTGTAATACCCGGCCAAACCCAAGAAACTCCTAATTTCACTCACATTGGTTGGTCTTGGCCAATCAGTTATAGCCTTGACTTTACCTGGATCAACAGTAATCCCCTCGCTAGACACCACATGACCAAGGAACACAATCTTATCAAGCCAGAATTCACACTTTTTCAATTTGGCATATAACTGTTTCTCTTTCAATGTCTGCAATACCATTCTTAAATGTTCTTCATGCTCCTCTCGGCTCTTTGAGTAAATCAAGATATCATCAATGAAAACTATAACAAATTTATCCAAATATTCTCGGAATACTCGATTCATCAAGTCCATAAAGGCAGCCGGTGCGTTCGTTAATCCAAAAGGCATGACCAAAAATTCATAGTGTCCGTATCTTGTTCTAAAAGCTGTCTTTGCTACATCCTCACTCTTAACCTTTAGCTGGTGATATCCCGAACGAAGATCAATCTTAGAGAATACTTGTGCTCCTTGTAATTGGTCGAATAGATCGTCAATCCGCGGTAGAGGATACCTATTCTTTACCGTAACTCGATTTAACTCTCGATAATCAATACACAATCTCATGCTACCGTCCTTCTTCTTAACGAACAAAACAGGAGCACCCCAGGGGGACACGCTTGGACGGATGAACCCCTTGTCCAATAATTCTTGCAACTGATCTTTCAACTCATTTAGTTCCATAGGTGCCATCCTATACGGTGCCTTAGAAATTGGAGCAGTACCAGGGACAAGGTCGATGAAGAATTCAATTTCTCTTTCTCGGGGTAGGCCTGGTAAATCCTCGGGAAATACCTCTGAAAATTCTCTCACTATTGGAATTAACTCCAACTGTGACTCTTCTTCTTTAGTACCAATCACACTAGCCAAATACCCATGACACCCTTTATGAAGTAATTGATTGGCTTTTAATGCCGAGATCACACATATTGGTTTGAGACTCGACCCCTTAAAACGGAACTCCACATCATCTAAAGGCTTGAAAATTACCTCTTTCTCGAAACAACATATGCTAGCATGATAAGCAGACAACCAATCCATTCCCAGGATGACATCAAAATCATACATATCAAGCAATATTAAATCTGCTAAAAAATTTCTATTCTCAATGCAAATTTTACATGACTTAAGCACAAGACTCGCAATCAAAATATCACCCATTGGAGTAGAAACAGACAACTGATAATCAAGCTGCTCAGGTTCTCTATCAGAATTTTTGGCAAATATTTGGGAGACGAAGGAATGAGTCGATCCCGTGTCAAACAACACTCTAGCATACATAGACAAAATAGGAAGCATACCTGTCACCACCTCATCAGTAGCCTGACCATCCTGGGCTGATAAAGCATATACTCTTCCCGGAACCCTTTTTCCAGCATTATTATTCTGAGACGATGATGGATTCATGTTCTTATTTGTAGGGCACTCACGTGAAAAATGACCAGGCTGCTTGCAAGTGTAGCACAACTTAACTCCAAAACGGCAGGGTTGTCCTTGATGATGCTTCCCGCAATTGGGACAAGGCCTCACATTTCCATGTTGAGTATTTTGTGTTCTGACATAACCACTATTGAAAGAATTCTTCTTATTATTGAAATTCTGCTCTTTGCCCTGCCCATCATTTGGCTCAAACCTTCTTTTCCTAGTATCTTTGACAACATCTCGATGTTTGAAATCTTCCTCTAATGCCATGGCTCTCTTCACTGTTTCAGTGTAACTATTAACTCCTGAAGCCAAAATGAGGTGGCGGAACCTATCACTGAGACCCCTCTGAAACTTTTGAACTCTTTTTCCTTCGTCCGGAATTAAATGAGGTGCAAAGCGAGACAATTCCACAAATCTTGCAGCGTATTGCTCCACACTCATGGCCCCTTAAACCAAATCTGCGAATTCTCTTTCACGACGATCCTTGAAAATAACTGGATAGTAAGTCTCATTGAACATTTCCTTAAACTTAGCCCAAGTAATCGGAACATCTTCACCAAGTTCTTCATTTAACAGTAACTCAGTGCCATCCCACCATCTTTCAGCAGCATCCTCCAAGACAAAAGTCGCGTATTTCACTTTCTGTGAATCCGTGCAGTTAAGAACTTTGAGTAATTTTTCTATCTTAGTTAACCATCTCTCAGCAGCGATTGGATCAGGCTCTCCCGTAAATATAGGAGGATTATGCTTCTTAAAATCCCCAAACGAACAACCCTCACGTGCAGTCCTATTTCCTCCTGTGGCCTCAGCAAGTCTAACAATGATCCGATTTGCCACCGCATCTACATCGTCCTGACTAGGAGTAACAGACCTTTCGTTCGAGGCAGACCTCTCATTACGACTTGACTGTTCTTCCTCTAAAATTTCATTCACAGCTCTCCTTCTTGGTCTTGCACCCCTAGGCGGCATCTTCTTCCTAAAATTCGTTTGGCTCAACAAAAATTAGTAAAAGATAACCACTCCAAAGGCCAAATACAAGGAAGAAAAATGTAAAATCCTGAACTCAACATATAACAACAAAAATACAGAATCCAAAAATCGCTTCAAAGATCAAAACCTATCGTAAATCAATATCAATTCCTAGTTCAAGTTTCAATATCTCTCAAATACATCAACATATTCAACTTTAACCCTTTAATCCTATGCTCTGACTTTCATCAAAATCTTCCTAATAGTCTACAGAATCATATACCTATGCTCCGATACCATTTGTAACGACCCAAGGACAAGCACTAGCCACATCTGTGCTTTGACTTCAAAATGACTAGTCAATGTTGCTTTTGAAGCCCCTTGGATCATTATAAAGCCCAGTTCAACCTAGTAAGGTCCCAATGTGGGACTTGGCCCTTATAGAACTCATCTCTCATTCATTCTCCTCTCCCACTCCATGTAGGATTCGGGGTATCACAATCAATCTCATGCAATAAATGCATATTTCTTTAGTATAAGTCGGGAGGACGTACGGTGGGATTGAGCGAAGATCAAACTCAGAATCAACCGAGTGAATGACTTTTTTTAGACTAAAGCTGTCTCCGTCTGAAGCTTTCAAATTAAAATTAGACTCGTAGATGCTGAAGAGATGATCTCGATCTCATGAACTTATTGACAAATAGCAATACAAATTTAGAATCACGAGAAAGAAAACAGAAAAGCCTTTCTCTTCTTCTTCGGCAAAATGATGGATTCAGCAGGTGAAGATCACCTCAGAATCTTTTGTTTATGTCACTTATTTCATCCTGCCTAATATGTGGTCTACCTTAAAGACCAGACTTTGTTCAGTGTGGATAATGGGAGTTTCACTGCCTTGGAGAAGGAACAGGTCAAGAGAGGGTATCTATACTAATTTGGCAGCGTTGTACATACGTATGTACGTACGTACTCGATGCTTTCGGTTTCAGGGACCTAGGAGCTAATTTGTCCTACTTAAACAAAAAGCTAAACTTTGTGCCGGGGTTTGATTCTCTCTCTGGCTCTCTGCTGCTAGTATATTCGGACAGTTTTTGGCTGGTCGTGCCAGGGGTAATTTGAAGGACGTTCAGGTTTGCGGGATTGACAGCAATAAGTCTATAAAGTAATTTCACTTAAAAAACGTCCGGTGGAATTATTCTACTAATATATATATTGATACTGGTTTTGTAATAATTATGTTGTATATATGTTATGGTAAGGAGATCTTACTTAACAAATATATATATATATATATGGGAATGTATAACCTTCATCTGCAGCTAGTTTCTGCATGAGGGGCTGGTTGATTTAGTTAATTGACCCTAAAATGAGGTGAGCAACATGCCTTCGCATGCTCGGTTGAGCGTGTGCGTGAATAGGTGTGCCCCTGTTGTACGTGTATCTGGAGCAATGGGGTGCAGAGGACCAAAAGTACCCATGTTACCTTTGGAGTTTGGGGAGACAATAAACAAGTAGAATTCTAGGGAAGGCATGCCCACATAGAAGGAAATGTAAAAAGCAAAATCATGTAGTATTATAATGGTAGCATGTGGATGTGTGTGGTTGTGCTTTCCCCGGATCAGACCTCGGAGTGTTGTGAGGTTTAGGATTTTTAATACAGCTTTGGACAGGTGTGTTTTGGCCCCCTTTAGCTTTTGAAGGAAAGCGATGGTGGGAAGTTTCCCAGTTTCATCTCAAATCTCAATGGCTTTGTTATATTATCAAGACTTTTTAACATTTGTTAACTATACACCTTAATCATGATACTGTGATGGGTTTGGTTCCCTTTTCCATTTTTTTCTGGGTAACCTTGTCTTGTGGTATCTCTTGAAGACATCTAAAAACATCTACAGTAATGATAAGCTGGCCATATTTACCGATCATCGATAAGCCATATCCCAATTTCCAAATACATCCGAAGAACTTCAAGGTATGCTTGTTTTGTTAGAGAATAAACGTATAGGGACAAGTTTGAAAAGTTTTTCTTTTGCAGTATGATTCACATAAGGAAAGATGAGTGAAAGGAATAAAAAGAAGAAACAGAAAAAAGGGAACCTGCAGGCTGTAGATAAATCTTCATATACAGGACATTAGTACTTGTGATATCTTGACAATTAAAAGGGAAAATTAGCTTTTCTGGTCGACCTGATCAACGATAGGCATACATAGGGATTTTGATTGGATAAGATCTACTCAAGCTAATTAAGCCATGTTGCAAAAGAAAAACCCTAAACAGCATAATGGTTGGTACTTGGTAAGAAGCCTAAATATTTTACAGTTGCCAGGGGAACAACAGCAGCGGAATCCCAACACCTGAAACTTTGTATTCAGATGAAATCTCAATAACAACACTGGACTAGATATGTTTGTTTAGTACGGAGAGAATAATTGGATCGGAATCGTTGAATTTCCTCGAAATTAAAAAAAATTAGAATGTATATATATTAGCATTGTAGTAGGAAAGAAGCACCAGCTTTCCATCATTCATGCATATCTTGATGTCTGCAAGACTTTGTCTGGAATATCTTGTTCACTGGCCTACATTGGCTCATATGTTCACTAATGTCCTTTGTTCTTATTATATGAACTCGTGGTCGTGGCCCCCCCCTACCCCCTCCTTTGATCTTCCTCCCACGGTCCAGTGCAACACCAATATAAAAATACAACCCAATATAACAGCTCTCTCTATCTCTCTCTCTCGATCTCTCTCTCTCTAACAAAATATTACGCCCACAAGAAGATTATATTTCTAGTCCAGCTTTTTCTTCTTCCTTCCCTCCTTCACAGCCTGTCAAGCCTGAATTATTAACAACGTGGTTATGATTTTTTAAGTGAGAGGGTTGCTTTGTGCTCTCTCTAAGTAAAGTGAGACCGCTGGTTTTTTCGGTCTGCCGAGGATTTGCTGGTATAGAGGTGTCAACGAGTCTTTCCGACTTCACCGCAGTTGCACTGCTTGTATTGCTCCGTCCATGTTTCGAAAAACGGTTCGTGGGTTCTCATGAGGGAATTCGCTGGTTAATTTTTTTTTTCTAGTTTATTAGGAAGACCAGCTTATGGGTGGAAGCAGTCGCATGAGGAAAGCAGAAGCTCAATGAGATTTGTCGGAGAGAATTGCGATCCGCCCAGTTTATGTCAAAGGTAACGCGAATTATAGATGTTTTCTTCAAAGCATTCATGCTGATTCGTGCTTGCTTTTATGTCCCAAGTAATGGTCTTGTGTGATGTGATAGTAGCATTTTTTTGAAAATCACTGTCCCTCTATCTTTCCTGTTAAGGGAGGGCTGGGGAATGGGGACTATATGGTGGTGTTCGTTGCTGTACTATGCGTAGCCGGTAGCGCCATGCCAATAAGTTTGAGAGCAAATAGTATCTCTCCATTTGATAATTAACAGTATAAATTGATGGTTCTCAAATAGTAAAATGCTACAAGGCCTGAATCTCTCACACTTTGTCTCCTATTCACTTTTACCGTCAAGCAATTAAACAATTTTTCTCTCCTTTAAGTCCCTTTGTGAGCCTCATCAGATAGATTTTAGGCTATTGTTTGATTTCATCATGTGGATAGCCAAAAGTCCTCCAGAAGAAACAGGAGGAAGTGGACACTTTTGAGAGCAATTTTCTGAATATAAAGAGAGAGTGAGAGAGGAAGAAAGGCCCACATCCCATGTTTTTCATCCTTCTTCATTATCTGCCGACTGTTGGGTTATGCTTTCGGGGCTCCCTATATATGCCAGTCTTGAGCAATATTGCCTTTTGTTCTCCTTTGCTAGTTTGCTCAGAAACACCGAAGCCCCTGTTTCTACAAGTATGTAGCGAACTAGTCTCACTTCTAAGGGCAGCCAGCATTTGTACACCAAAAATGGAACTGATCACATCTTGAAGGCTAATTTTTAGTACGCAGAGCTAAGTATAGTGAATTTGACCAACGAGTTCCACTAGCTAGAAGGGTTTGAAATTGTCTCTAGCAAACTTATTTGATTTTGGCGAGGTTGGAGGTGACTCAACATGATCAGACCTCTCCATTAGTCGTTGGTGCTTCAATTTCGCATCAGGCCCGGACTTGGAGTCAACCAAACTCTTTCTCCACCTTTCATGTAGTGGCTTCATATAAATCTCACCCACCCCACTGAAATTAAAAAAGACGAGAAAGGGGGGGGGGGGGAATGGATATAGTTATTTGTTCCCCGCTCTTTTCTGACTGAATCATAATGCTAACCCAAAAACAAAACTTATCAGCATATGGTGATTACTGTGATTGTTTTCAACAGGACACCACCCATAAACCCGGGGTGGTGTCTCCAGATGTACGTAGAAATCTTTTGTGATTGGAAACAAATTGACAGTCATATTATTTCAGGCATGGGGACTACAATTGAATACGCCATCAATCTCTTAGCAGCCTCGCCAGAAAGTAAAACCTTTGCCGTGCATTTTATGGATGACTGGGAGCATCTGCACAACATAGGGCTGAAGGAGAACTGCTATAGGACTCTAGTGGGCAACTTCGAGGACTTCATGGAGAAGAAGCTGGAGAAGCACGACGTACAATCCATCAAAAGGAAAATGCAGATGCATGAAGATGTCTTCAAACACCAGGTGGCATCAGTTTGTTCTGCAATTTTACAATCATTTGTGTGCCAATATAAACCGATAAAGTAACAGGGTCACGGACATATGTCCAAGCTTTTTGTGGTGTAAGATTTTTAATTTTTTTTTTTTTCTGAAAAGAAGAATGGAGGCTTATCCTCTCAGGCTTTCACATATATGCTATCTATGTAGACCCGTGAAATCGCTGTGGCAGGACATGGTTACTTGTGCACATCTTATTCATTAGCATCATGGAAATTACTTCAATCACTGCATATATGAAAGATCACAATCAACAATCCTAGTATCTTATCTGGTGGCATCAATAGGACAACATAACTCTGGTTTCCTGCAATAACAACCACAGCCACAACGTTATTGATAATTTCATCAGTCTAACAGCCTACCAACTACCTCTTCATAACTATCAATCATATTTCCTTAATTTACTATTTCTACGTACTATCGCTTGTCTCCTTAGAAGTTCCTTCTCGATCTTCCTGTTAAATTGTTATATATCAATTAACCATAGTGACTGGGGGATTTTGTTGTTCATGGTAGTTAGCAATGAAATAACAAAGTGAAAGTTGCAGGTATGGGAACTCCACAGGCTCTACAGTGTACAAAAGATGCTAATGGATGAGATGAAAAAAGAGAAACAAAAAAGATATTGGAGGTCCACGACTAACTCAGATGTAAAGCATTCACACTTCATTAACACCTGCCGTCCAACAACACCGAGCACTTATGGATTAAATTTTAATCTTGAAAGCTTGAAAGACGATCCAAGCTCGAGGGAGAGAAGTGGTAGCTGCTCCGGGGAGGCCATCAGAATGCCTAGGGGATTCGATCTTGAGAGGCCCGCTGAGGAAGACATCTCAACAGGAGTCAGTGCCATTGATGAAGACCAAGCAGGGCCAAGTTCCCACATGGCAATCAGAAGTCAAAAGAGGAGCATTAATGGGTCTGATGAAGATAGTGAGGTGGAGCTGACGTTAAGTATTGGTAGTAGCTCGAGCAAGAAGACATCCAAATCCTACCAGCCTCAACTAGGATTTTGTGAATCCTCCCATAAGGGAATTAGGGAGCCTGCTTCATTTGCCTCTTTTAAAACTGATCGAGGAGATGATTGCAGTGACCCCAGCACACCCATGAGCAGCTCCAGTGCGACATTTGATCAGGAAAGAAACCGGCCACATTGGCTTTTCCAAGGTTTAAAGCTTTAAGTAGCAGTCGGACTTGAACTTGATTGTGTCTGTCCTTGCGAGTCTACCTGGACCAATGGATTTACAGAGTCCACGCATTCAGGTTCCCGAATTAGTTATCATCTGACTCTAATAAAGGCATAATTAAATTAACATACCTATTTTTAGGGTATTATTTTTTTAAATAAGTCATTACCGAGCTTGTCCCCTTACTTTGTCTTGTCCATTACTTCAGTGAGTTGTCTGCACTGCAAGCAATTTGATGAGAGTAAATGTTTTATGCTGGAATATAAACTTGGAAACAACGCGACTTTGAAATTCATGAGCAGATGGAAAAATGATGCAAGAAAAGCAATGAACAAGATGGTCTACAGGAGAACCTTTCACACCAAAACAGTGGGGAGTTAGCAAACTGCAGTGTGGCCTGGTAGTAGATTTCAGATCAAAATCCAATCTACAAGAAGCCAAATGGCCAATTGAAGTGTACTAAAAGTCGCTGATCATGACTTAGCTGGCGAAAAGACTCCACTGTTGTGTTTGAGTGTTAAAATTTTGGGAATGTTAAAATTTTAACGTATTGAATTTGGTGAAAAAGTGAAGAAATAGAATATTTTTAATATTTATTACCGTAAAAAGTAATGATGTAATGGAGAGATATAGATTATATTATAATTTTTTATTGTGTTAAAATTTTTAAAAAGGTAAAATTTTAGTAAACAAACTTAGTCTTACTCTCATCAAATTATGGTTATATTCCCAAATGATCCAGTGCAAGTGGCCCGGAAACGACTTCTGCAGCGTTGTGGAACAAACAAAAGTGGTTACTGGTCGAGACTGCGCGTCTTGTTGTTTAGGATTGAACATGTCTTCACTGGGTGCCTCGAAGACTCAATCAGCCGGCCCATTTGCTTGCTCAATGGGCGGCTCGGTTGAATGTTACTGGTTATAGGGATTCGAGTTGTATTCCACTTTCTATTCTGTCCTGCGACCTGAACTCTATGTTTCCTTTGTAGTGTTTGTTTTTATGATTTGCCTTTACTGAGGAAAAATAAACAATGTAATGTGCCGCAGGAAGTCGGATGTGTTGCTGAAAAACAGAGTTCTTGTCTCTGTCTTTTTGGGGACATAATCTACGATCTCTCAGGTGTTATGCCATTCCCCCACTATGACAAAAAATGCAACTTTTAGGAGCTAAATGCACAAGCCACGAGACTATCTGCCGCCTATTTTTGTTGGAGTCGTCGCATTGTAATTTGTGCCTCTAACATTGTTTTCCAGATCAAGCAACAGAACATTTACATATTGATCTTCTAGGTAACTTGCCGCGAGAGTTGGTCCTCTATCAAAATTACTTGTCAATTCTTTGCATCCAAAAGAGTGATGTCCACAAAAGTAGGCACTGGGCAGTATTCCATCCATCAAGATTTTACACTTGTTTTAAGCTACATGACAAATCTAGAATACGTAGTTTTTGTGTGGATGCTGAACAGAACAACACGTTGTGGGTTAACTTTGAGTTTGGTTGATACGTTTGTCGGTTACTACTCTGGGCCTTCTTTGTGTTCTGCCAATCCAATACAAGTTTCGCTATTGGGATCCGTATTACCAATATATCGGATTCAGAGGACCCTTTAGATCTTCAAAAGGTAGCTCCACATTGCTATGAATGAACTGTAGATTCAATCATTAATAATAGCAAATTCTTTTTTTTTCCTAAGTAAACATGAAATATCATTTAAGTGGAGGAAAGACAGCAAAGCTCCATACAAACAAGCCACGAAGGCCGATTACAATGAACAGAGGGTGAATATCCAAAACAGCAATAATAACAGCCCGATGGGCCATACAACGAAGGGCCTCGAAGGTCGGTATCCAGAGGGCCATGAAGGCCACATATAGATGGGTCAAAAGGCCCATAGATTTAAGATGGGTCCAAAGATCCGGTACAAACTCCGCCACCCGCAAAAGGGTCGATCGCCGGAGGAGAGGGTGAGCATGCACCCAGCGCCTATTGCCCGTAACTTGTCCATAACAACACCACCAAGAGATAGGAGAACTCGAAGCGCTGCACCAATGAGGAAGCCGCAAGAGCCCCCTTCCCACCAAAAACCAGAGAAACGATGTTATTAAAAGCAACAACAGGAAAACAAAACACACGTCCACCGCACCAGCTCCAGAAGGAGGAACAGAGGAGCGTCGGGAGTTGAGGAGCTTAGTCGTGCGGAACGTGGCCACCAAAAAATCTCCACCGCCGAGATCTAGCCATGAGGAAAAGCCAAAAGAAAGAGCAAGGAGCTGCGGTAAAGGAGGGGAGGAGGGGACGATCGGCCATGGGGAAAACGGAAAAAGAAGAAGAGAAGGAGGGACGGGAGGAGCAAGAGCCCCTCCCGTCGCCGGAGAATGCGAGGAAGAAGGGGGTCAGACGATGTATATGAGAAGTTCTAGAGAGAGGACAGACGTTCTCTCTCTAGAACTTGTTTACTGAAACCTATCTGCTCGTTTTGCTCACTAGAAGGAACATGAACTCAATGACATTCGCAAATTCTTCTCAGTCGTGTCGTAAATAGTCCAACATCTCAGAGATATGCAATTCTTCTTGTTTGGTAAGATCTTAAGAGTTTCATTTATTCTCATCTGAACAAAGAATCCATAACAGCCTACAGATAGAATCAGTCTCCAAAATAATTTGGAGCTCTCATTGCAACAAAAACGTCATCTTTGTACATTCCTGTGAATATTTTTCGCAAATCGCAAGCTTTCAAGTTTCAAACATTCTTTCAAATGCATCCCACCTAACGCCATTGCCAGTGCGGCTCCAAACTTAACAATCTTTGTTTTTTTCATCTGGGTGCCTGGTCGGGCAAATAAATGCTTTGTGGACGTAAATCACGGACACAAAAGGGACGGATAGAGGGGTTATGGGCCCCCGATGGAAATACAAGAAGCCTAACCTACGGGCTTGGGCAGAAAGCCCAGATCACATTAGATCACAGTGGGTAGAAATCCCACACCATTAAGAGGGCCCAGAGGCCCGACCCAACATCCTTCTCCTGGCAGTAATTGAAAATTTGAATGCTCTCCCAACCTTAACGTGTGTTGAGGAGCTCCACATTTATAATTGAGGAACGAGAAGAAAAAAAGTACGAGAGGTAGAGCACTGTTACAAGAAGAATAAAATCTTAAGGAAAGGTGGTTTTATAGATGTCATTATAAGATTCAAAAAGTTGGTGATCAAGTGAGTTCATCTTTGTCTCTGCCAATTCGTCTAGTAAGTCGTATCTGCTGATCTGTCCGCTCTTTTGCCTTGTTTTGCTTTCCTTTTAATGTTAAGTGTTAATGATCATTTTCGTCCTCGAGTATCAGACATTTTCTTCAAAATGGTTCCTAAATTTCAAATTTACTCAAATCAGTCATTAGGTTATTGTTGTTTATCAATTTAATCATTCATTCTAATTTCATCCCTTATATGCACAGTCAGCTAACGGCGGGACACGTCACACCCAATAAGATCTCGCCACGTGTACCAATTTGAAACAAAAATCTCAATGATCATTTTGGTCCTTGAGTTTTAGATCCGTTTTCAAAATTGTCCATAGATTTCAAATTTACTCAAATCAGTCCTTAGATTATTGTTGTTTGTCGATTTAATTATTCCGTTCAATTTCGTCCCTTACATAAAAATTAAACTAACGGCGAGACACATCATACAAAATAAGATCCTGCCACGTGTGCCAATTTGAAAAAAAAAAACTCAAAACATGTCACGTTAGCATTTTCGTAAAAAAAAAAAAAAGAAACAGGGGAGGCCACCCTTTCGCGCGAGGGAGCCCAGATCTAGGCTCCCCGTCGCTGGGGTGGGATTTGGGCTCCCTCGTGCCCAGGGTGGCCTCCCCTGTTCCTTTTTTTTTTTACGAAAATGTCAACGTGGACAAGTTTTGAGATTTTTTTTTCAAATTGGCACACGTGACAGGATCTTATTGGGTGTGACGTGTCTCGCTGTTAGTTGACTTTGCATGTAAGGGACGGAATTGAATGAAATGATTAAATCGACAAACAACAATAACCTAAGACTGATTTTAGTAAATTTGAAAAATATGGACCATTTTGAAAAGGGTTTAAAACCCAGGGACCAAAATGGCCATTGAGATTTTTTTTTTTCAAATTAGAACATGTAGCGGGATCTTATTGTGTGTGACATGTCCCGCTATTAGCTGACTGTGCATTTAAGGGACGAAATTGGACGGAAGGATTAAATCGAAAAACAATAATAACCTAAGAACTTATTTGAGTAAATTTGAAACCTAGAGATCATTTTGAAAAATAATCTAAAATCTAAGGACTAAAATCGTCATTAACCCTAACCTTAAATCTAATGGTATTTAGGAAAAGAAGCACTACGTCGGTTTTCTCTTCTACGATTTATTGTGCGGCCGCGGGTACAGTAAATTGAAATGCACTGCATTGAGTATCTCGTGCGGATAGTGGAACTTGTATTACTTGCGCAGTTTTGAAGATAAGGTTGCAATAAGTAGATGGAGATGTTCTGAGAATAAATTATAACATTTTCACTTTGTTTCCGAAATGGCCTTATTACTACTTATTACATTCCGAAATCCCAGACAATTGAAAGACTAGTGATTGATAACTTACAGATGGTAATACCCCAGCAAATAGCAGAAGCTAGAAGAAATTAACATCATATTGTGCAGAGGGAAGAAATCTAAGAGCAAGAAAGAAAGGAAACTCTCTTCTAGTTCACCGTTGAGCAATCTTGCCGAATCTCACCTTGATTTCCCGTCTTAACCCCTACTCTGCCAAGTTTGGTCATAGCACTCACAAAGGCCTGTTGAAAAGCTGCATTGTTTGATGCAAATAAGTTGACCGTGGACCTTGATCTTGTATCTGTAAACAATACCTGATCAGAGATGAAGAGACCCTTTCCTTGCTGAAGGTTTTTGTAGTAGTCATTGTCGAATGTCCGAGGCGTGTCTGGGTCCATACTAATGGCGATTCTGGGGTCAACTCCTAGTGGACACATCTGTCTTAGTTGCAAAGCATAAGCGAAATTTAGCGTCGGGTCAATCCGGTTTTTTGGGCTGAATCTGTAAATTCGTTTAGAGAATTGGTTGCAATGAGAGACACCAATCGTGTGCGCGCCTAACAGAAACAGAAAACTTCAGAAGCCTGTTTATATAGCATATTTATTGATCAAGGGCTATGAGAACAAGGCGCTTGAAAGAGTACTTCAGATATATTAATATACCTGATAATGCAATCATATCTGTCTGTGTGAGATTATTAAAGGAAAACATGGCATTGAGGTTGTCTAAATTGAAATCCGAGAGGGGAAGATGTCGTTGAACACTGGCAATCGTAGAAATCCTCCCATCTTGTCTCCCCAGTTCGACCGTGTAGGATGGTCCCCCAGTCTGTACGACAATATGTCATGCTTTGGGTGAATCATACAGAATTAATTATTTTACCATGTGATGATGCTTAATCATATAATTTTAGTAGCTAAACAGTGTATATATTATTTCAGATTTGTTTGAAAGTAGAAAACCCTTGAGCACTTGCTAACAAATTTCCTACTGAAAATGACAAAATTGCAGAGTGAATTAGGCCGGTTTCATGTAGAAAACTCGCGTACCAATACTACCACATCTCTAGTTGCAAGAGCTAGTATATCAGCACAGGAAACTTTGTTTCTGCACTGAGGATCGCTGTCAACAGCTGCCTTAGCTTTGATCACAGTATCAAATCCATCACCGGCAAGAGAGAGGTTATCAGGGTGATCCTTCTCTGCTTGATTAGTTGGTGACGTAAGTAACACTGAAGCATCACAGCCCTACACCAGAAGAAGCAAATATCATCACCATTGCTACACAACATCTTTGCAAACTCACCAACCAAAGATTGCACCAATGAAAAAACCACAAATCGTAATGTATATAATTAGGCTACAAACCCTGACAAAGCAGTCGTGGAAAAAGAGCCGAAGAGTGGCTTGAGCAGTCACAAAGGTCTGCTGGAACTTCTGTGTGACAGCTGATCGGACTAAGGATTCCACGTTCGGGCATGTGTTTTGGTAGAAGTCACTGCGAAGTTGAGCTGTAGTACCAGACGCTAGGAGGAGAGAAAGAAACAAACATGACAACAGAACGAGCTGGCTGCGAGTTTCCATGATATTTTTGCTAGCTGCTGCCTTTTGCATGCTACGTGGGGTTGAAGAGTTATTTATACAGGAATTTTGAAGACAAAAAGGACTAGTGAGTGAGAAATGACCTAAAGGTTAAAGACGTAAATAGTAGTGGTAGTTGAAATAAAGAAATGAGGATCCTGAAGGGACGCTCTGGCCTTGTTTATCAAATTTTCTTTCGGCCGTAGAAGCTGCTTTTCCAAAAGTCCAAGAAGCAGGATTCTCACACTGTGGCGAAGGTTTTGGCGACGACACGTGGATCAAGACGGTGACATCTCACGTATTCTGTTGTCATTCTCTAGCACATAGAAAATAAGTTGCGTATACCATTGGTGGGAAGCTTTTACGAGTGATTGGACCACTGGGGAAAAAAGAAATTAATGGATGGATTCTCGGGTTGGTAGGATCTCTGGCAATATACGGAAAAAAAAACACGAATTTCTGGCAATAATGCATAGGATAATGAACAAATTGGGCAACGAGGAAAGAAAGGACAAATCTGATATATATATCCCTGTTGAATGTTGGGTGATTTGGTTCTCAATAAGTTGACCGGCCCTCACAGTAAATCTGCACCTCCGCCAACTCAATCACAGTGAATCTGACATTCTTAATTTGTGAATGTTGGCCTTACAAAACCACCGTTGGTTTTCGGAGCAAATTTGGGTTTAAATTTAAAAGCAGCAAATTCGGGTTTGCTCACCATTAATGTTAACGTTTTGCCGTTGATTTGAGCAATTAAGAGGTGAATCAGAATGACATTATAACGTGACGCTTATTTAACCATTCGATTTCCATTTGAGCACGTGGCTTGCTCCCATTTAAATGTAGAATGGTGCATGCAAGAGGGCAGCTTGTTGGAGGTGAGCCGCTCCGGCACTTAGATAGGATTATAGTGGATACATCTTCAAATGTGACATCTGCTGTAACAAACAAGAGCAAAATTTGGGGGGCTGCACATTATTTGAGGATGAATGTAGATCATAGATTCTTGTATATTTGGACAGAACCAGACCGCACGTATCTCAGTTACCGGCCAACTTATGCCGTAGATTAATCTATCCATGCAAGTAGGCAAGTACGGACCAATATAGTTTTAATGTCGACCTTCACATGAGCATTTCTAAACCCCTTGATCACCAGAACATGAAGTTGCCAGCAAAACACCGGAAGAATCGCTATATCAGCAGAGATCCAAATTCCAAAGCTTGGAGCCATGTGCAATCGAACTAATAAAAACAGCGGCATCACAAGGACAAGACAAGCCAAAAGTTTATTTTGCTGCCCTTGATAACGAGACAATCATCAAGCTACCTAATATTTCCGATCATCAACTGTTGACTTTGATTTAGCCCAATAACACAAGCCAACATGCATGGCTGCTGGACCGCCGCATTATCTTCAACGTTCATGTGGATGAGTCTATCAGCACATTGATTCTCGCAAGCTTTGTCATCGCCAGTTATGAAGCTGAAATTGGGCACATTATTTGCTCTGACATCCTTTCTTAAATCATGAGGTGGTTGTCTTATTCTTTGGGTTTTGCGTGTTGGACTTGAAAACATAGTATAAACATGGATCAAGTATAAGATGCTATGATGGGCCCCCTTTTTTTAATTTTTTTTCTCTCTCTAACCATCGATCGGTGGTACAGTGAACAGAATAGGGAATATCTCTGTACATTGCCTAAGGTCGGCCAAAGAACATACCAACTAATGAGGAATATTGGAATATATTGAAACATTGACCAAATAATAGAAGTTCACATGGCTCGCCCGGCCGTTGCAATCGTTGTCATGAAGGACGAGTTTCAAAATAAACAACGCCCCCACCGTCTTCTTCCCAAAACGAATATATAAAACAAATTACACGAAGCCTGATTTGTAGAAAAATGAGAAATGGTGATCGCTGTTTACAGAATTGCACCAAAAATCCTAATAAGTCGATGTTCCGGCCAAGCTCCGATAACAGAATTTACCAGCCTACTTCTTCAAGGATTGAAGGACATATCTTACAGGTGAAAATCCTGTATTTTTGCTAACTGAAGCGAAAGGAGGTGTACAACTTTAAGATCTCTTGAAGAATTATCGTATCTAGTTGAATTGAGTCTAACCAACACAAGGGTCATTTTCTATCAACTTGTGCGGCTATAATAAAAAATTCTATCGGCGTACAGACTATCAAGTGCCTAAAGCACAATCATTCTTTTATTTACGTTCTATTGTTCTCGTGGATTTATTATGAATAATTTGGAAGATTAAATGATAGTATCCCATAATTTGGATGTGGACAATCCTCCAGACCTTTATATGAAACAAAAAAGCCGCCCCGTCTGACTCTTCTATATGCCGCATCCAGAGGCTGCCAAAAACTAAGCATGGCCCATGTATAAACGTCACATCATGCATTTTTCAACCTCGTTCGCTTGTATAGGGCACAAAATATAAATTCAAGGCTCTGCTCAATGTGTCTGTGTCACCGGAAAATCACAGAACAAGGTCTGGATATTGAGGAATTACAGAACCCAATGGCCCCAATTAAAAGGGAGCCAATTTCCAACAGAAGACGCTTCATCGAAATGGAAGGTACTTAGTCTCCCGCGCGTATGACCCCCACCATCTCCCTCCCATCCAAAAAAACAAAGGAAGAAAGAAAAAGGAGTCCCCCTAAAGCAACAAATTATTTTACAAGCAATCTCTACTAATAAATTCACCTTTCCACCCAACACTATGTAAGTTTTTGAAGAACAAACACGGGAAGACGCGGTCACGATCCATTTACATGTTGTAACAGAGTACCTGAAGAACAAGGTTCTTTGTCAGCAAACCTTCTTGAACTAAAGTGTCTGTCAGTCAGCAAAACCTTCACGAATAAATACTACGGATTCAAAAAGGAGATATCAATTAATACAGGTGGAAGACTACCGTTAAAACAAAACCTAACAGCTGTTTCGAGGAACAGAGCTTACTAGAAGCAAGTCAACAACAAATATTGAACAATTGGATAGTCCGGATATGTAGGGATCACAAAACTACGAAAGTTGAGCATGAAAGCATCAAGGTTTCCCAACCAAATAGAAGGAACTGTGGCCCTTTTGACAATAAACAAAAGAGAACAACCAATGAAACAATTAGCACTAAATCCACATAACAATATGCCCACGAGTGGATGCCTAACAGAAGTGCGTGATGTTGTATTGGGAGGCAATAGAACCCACTAATCTTTAGTGCCAAACAGTTTTCTAGGAGGTATAATGTAACGACCCAAGGACAAGCACTAGTCACATCTGTGCTTTGACTTCAAAAGGACTAGTCAATGTTGCTCTTGAAGCCCCTTGGATCATTATAAAGCTCAGTTCAACATAGTAATGTCTCAATGTAGGACTTAAACCTTATAGAACTCATCTCTCATTCATTCTCCTCTCCCACTCCATGTGGGATTCGGAGTATCACATATAATATTTGTTTTCTTTGATTCTAGAACGCAATGGGAATTCATGACCACCCAGCTTAGAAAGCAAAAGGAGAAGCGTTTAATTTTTATGAAACGAATAGAGTGAAATAGTAGCACAGTTCATAAGACGAGACAAACAAGCTTAAATGTAGGAAGGCACTATTTGTAGCAAATGAAAAGTAGCAGTTTTGCCAACAAGACTGAAGATAGACTTCTGTTTTTTGTCAAGGCAAGCTAGACTTGGGAGTATATTCATTTTATAGGTTATACTTTGTATGACTGCATTAAGTCCTTATAAAAAAAATTGACTGCATTAAGTCACGGATAAATGTCCATTAGTCACTATTTCACCAATGACAAATCATATTGTGGGTTAGGGGGCTGGGACTTTGATCCTTTTAGCATGGTATGACTACGCATCACCGTTATAGCTGAACATAAAACAACCACACACAGCTATTAGGGCAATCAGCATGTATTGACACTCACAAAACAGAATAAATATAAACTATGTAGCCTTATTGTATGCAATCTTCTGTTTAGACATCCGAGCAAGGCCTTCTTGAACAGATAGCAATATTGAATGTCGGTGATGGAATGTATGGATTAGATTTTCAGCATAGGGGTTGTGAACTTCCAGCCAAAAAGTACCTGTACAGAATATGGTCCAGAATGATGGATCTTTCAGTTACTCTGGAGCACTTTCTGAGGATCGAGTTGCCCACTACAATAACTGGAGGGAACAGCAGAAAGCTCCTGCCTCCCTTTCCACTCCTCGCCAGGCTTCAGTGTGATAGGTTTCTCAACAACAGCAGCCTCCACGCACAGCATATGCTTGTACTCCTCATCTCCAAAATCAGCCATAGCCTTCGCCTTCTTATCCCAGGGATTCCACACCACTGCATGAGGAAAAGACAGTATAAATTACAAAACCTAGAAGTTAGATGGACATAGTAAGGAAGTCAACTAGCGATTCAGGAAGTTCAAATTTTTTTGAAGCATTCCAAATGAGGATGTCTAAACAAAAATTGACACCCTAGGTTAGGAACAAAAATCTTTTGCTACATTATTTGATTCCAAAGGTTTCAAGTTTCCCTTAACTTTTAAAGACCATTTTCGGCATTTCATTCGTCCTAAAATAATCTATATTCATGGTTTCTGCTAATATTTTAGTAGAAGCATATCGACTGGAGGGATGTCCTTTCCAGTAGTCAATCCTAGGCATCGCTTCATTCATATATCGTGATAAAATGAAGGGCCAATTGTCTAAGGTAGAAAAGAGACCCAGGCTAGTTTTGAGAAGAAAACTTGAATCGCGTACACTATAAAACTTCACGTGAACAATACACTCAACTCAAGCCCCAATTACAGGAGTAAATATCTTATTACAGAGCGGCAGATTATAGTTGAAGTTACCAGCATCTGGAAGCCCATCTTTGCGCAGAACAAATGTCCTCTTCTTTTCATGATCCAGAATAGCAATCTTTGTAGGAGTACTAAGATATATCTTGTCCACCTATTTCACAAAGACAATGTTATAAAAGCATGAGAATCAAACAGACATAAGAAACACAAGAACTGCATATTAAACTCACTTCTGATTCAAATGTTATAGCATCCCCTTGTTCAGTGAAACGCTCCCTATTCTGCAAGTTGTCCAAATAATCCATTGTCTCCAGTCCTTCTACCCGAACTTCACTGGACACAATCAACTAAGCTATTACATCCACTCAGAAACAGCAGATTATCAATTCAACTATGTGTTATCCAAAAATAGTGGCAAGTCTGACAGCACAAAAGAACTGGAAAAACATTACACCTGATTGTACAGTGCTCAAAACATACCCAGTGAATTTTATAGTGAGCAGAAGAGAAATTGATGAATTTGAAAATGACCCCCAACAAAAATTTCCTCCAAATGGTTTTTTTCTCTTCTCCTCCCCTACCTCCTTTTTTTGTGCTTCTTTTTCGTTTTGTTTTGGGGGAGACTCGTCATAACAATTTTCGATTAGCAAGTTATAAATGCATCAGTGGGACTTGAACCCTATCTTCACTATAATCGCATAACTAAAATTTAAACACAGTTCATTGCTTTGTGGACCTCCTTGTGGCATGACGTATAGTCCTCAGACTACACTCCAATCAAATAACAACACTGGAAATATAAGCCCATAGTATGGATACAATTATTTCCAACCTGAATTCAACCTATGCATTAGAATCAGGTTAAAAGTCTCATGTTCCTCACCAAAGTTCAGCCAAAGAATATTATGATCTTTAACTTATTTGGTTAAACCTTGGTGTATCCAGATATATGTGTGATAACCACTCTGCTAGAATAACTATTGCCCAACAGCCCTGTGATAAAGAAAACAAGCATGCCAAGGTTGTTAATCACCTGATATCTGAAACAGACAAATAAGTGTGATATGCAAAGGTGAACGATAACGGCTTTCCATCAGTGCTGGTATTCCTGATGCGAGATGTCAACATCAGATCTCCCCTAGGGCACAGTGCTACCCTCAGACGGAACTCAAAACTAAAATTAACGGAGAGACATAAATTAAAAATATTGAACAAAAAATCTTCAGAAGGAAATGAAGATTGCAATCAGAATCAATCATCTATTTTCAGAAACACAAGAAATAGGATAGTGAAAAATGCTTTCAGGTACTTGCCTGTGAGGCCATATCTTCATATCTTCTTCAGAAGGCTTAAGGATTAAATCAACGAATGTCTTACTAGTAGTAGTAGTTGGAAAAGGAGGTGGGTCAGTGTCAACTGTCCAAAGCCTGTTTCTTGCAAAACCATGTTGCTCAAGTGGACCGAAATTGCTAAACTGCATATACAGAGGCAATTTCACTTACGATGATGAATGCCACTAAATCAAGCAGAAAAGGGAACTGTGAAGAACATACCTGAGGAAAGCATATTGGAATTCCTCCCCGAATAGCCTTTGGAGGCTTAAAAACAGCCTGCACAAGACGTAGCATAAATTAACTTGAGGTGACTTATTACTAATAGGGTGGACAAATTTAACCACTTGGATCTAGGTGGAAACGATCTATGTCAGAAACACCATTCAGTTCCCTTCACATTATTTCCATGAACGGATAGAATTTTTTTTTTTTTGATAAGTAGAAGGCCATGTACGGATAGAAATGAAGTATGTAAACTTGTTACTAATGGTTATTTTCCACCATATATATATATAAAGACAGGTAAAATACATGTATAACAAAAATTGCAGGTTAGCACAGCAGGCTAATTTTGCAAGATTAAACTGCTTAATTTTTCTGTTGTTCTTATTTTTTAAATTACGTAGCTCCATTTTCGTTTTCTATTTATCACATGAGTATTACATATTTGGGTGACAGGACACTAGATGTGCACTGATATTCTTGTCCATCATTGAGGCCAGAGAGAAGTCTCCGGAATAACTATCATAGCAAAATTATATTGTCAATTTTAACAATATGTGTCCTCAAATATCACCACCCTGATCTGCAGCTTACTATCTTGATCTCAAGCTATCCGAATTTCGCTATCATTCTGGGATTTACTAATCCTTAACAGGGAATACATTCACATAAAATGCTTGCAGGTGTGAGATATTATATTGAAGCTTAGAAGAGTCTTTGTTGTGAGAGAGGCAACTAAATAAGAGGTTGGCCCGAACAGAACATGTAAAAAATTAAGGTTAAATACTGCCAGCTCCTTCTTAAATAAAAAGCGACTGCTGTTCGCATTGGCTAGAAAATCAACATAAATAAATAAATGCACAAAAATAACACCTTACTACTGACAAAGAGCAACTCCTCCCCATGGTCATTCTTCCAAGATGTCACATGACCCCCATATAGATACACCTGGAAAACCCATATGAACTCACATATATAAACAAAGAAAAAAATGGCTAAGAATATGATAATCTGTAATCAGAATCATGACAAGCATTGATATATTTTTGGTACAAAGTTTTGTGCATGAGAAACATATGATTAGATGTCAGCTGAGATAAATGAAGAACAATAGCCAAGTGCACAGAAACTCAATGAGTAGTTGACAGCATTCCCATGCCTAATTGATTTCAAAGCCACTCTTTTGCTTATATAACTCAATCGAGGTACATAAACATTACTGACACCTTCATGATGAAATGTACAAAGCAGCCATCAAGAAAATCTCAATAAAATGAGAATACACTTTTTCTTTTTCTTTTTTTTTTTATAAGTAAGAATACACTGTTTCTATTCAATAAAGAATGAGAGAATGGCTTCAGATTGATAATGTATGGAAGAGGGTCCTCAAAATAACTCTGACAATACAGTCAGAGATAGAGTTATCATCATTACCAGATGCATTAAAAGTTGAATGACACCTAACTTTCATTCTCTCCTCAATACTGGCCATCACAGGTACCATAAGCATCATAAGTTGAATAAAGCCTCTGTGTTACTGGCTACTCAATCTTTCTGTTCTTAAAAAAACAGCTAAAACTTGTCTGTTTGCAACTATTTTGTCTCCATTTTGTCAACCTTTCCTTGTCACTTTACTACTTGAAATAATTCTCACAGCGAGTGTTGGATTTGAGATGCTTCCATAATTGTTTTACAAAAAATACAATTCCACAAGGGAACTATGCAGCAACTTGTGGAGGTGGTCTTACATTTTGACCCATAGAGTAAGAGAAACCAAGGAATAGAGGAGATGATTAAGGAGGAAGCTGACAACAACAGAAGCCAGGGGACAAACCTAAGAAAAGGGAATCAGGGAAAGCAAAAGGAGTAGAGAGTATGGCGATGAAAGTGATGAAAAGCCTAGCAGAGAGCATCCAGTAAAACCAGTAAGGATGTAAAAGATATTAAGGAAAAAAACCCTAATGACCAGTCATGTTAAACAGAGAAGAAAACTGATATGTTATACAAATCTCTCTACACGTTAACTTCATGATGCCACCAACCACCACTTAACTCTTGTCTCAAGCTTTTTCTTTCTGGATTTTCCCATAATTTTCAACGTCAACACCGAGTATCGTCCAGAATACCCACTTTTGCTTCTCCACACTTTCCCTCCACTCCTTGTTCTTGTCTTCTGCCATTTTCATTTTATTATTTCTACCTCATCCTCATTCGTCCCTCACCACCTCTCTATCCACCAACATCACCCAGAAAATGCCACTCAATCGTCTCAATAAAAGTGCTATTGTCAACAAAGGCCCCCAATCAACACAGTTCGTGGTTTCTGTTTTCCTTCTCTCTTCTGTTTGGCGAATTGCATACACACTCGATGATTCTTGAATCTAAGAACGCAACCCTCACTACAAATTTAGGAGCCAAGTTGCCACCATCTCAGTAACGGCTCATTGCACCAATCAAATTAAGGACATTTTTCAAGGTTTATTATCCAAAACGCCCATACCACCAGTTTCTCTTGAATTTTGAAATGATATTAGCAAAACGCATTTACGCAGTACATACTGTACAAATACTTTGAATAGGCAATATCCATTATTCTCGCAACAACCCAATACATCAGTTTCTCATCATTTTCTTCGCTTGCAATCGAAATTCGAAGATGCATTGGCCAATTCAAAAAGGAAGATCAACAAATCAAGCACTTGTTCTACAGAGATCTCAGCTACTAGTACACACTATAGTACATCCACAGATACATGTATACTTATATATAGCCGCAGATCAGAGTTCATGAGGTTCAGAAAACACTAAAGAAGTCCTAATTTTTCACTTGAAGAGCAATCAAGATTGAACTTCTTGTTCTCCGGGATTAGAATGAGAAAGAAATATCAAATCAACCCTCAGATCAGACGCAAATCAAGGATACATAATTAGTAATAGTAAAACAATAATGGAGGAAGGGGAAAGGAGGAAGATGTCGTTTATAGCACCTCGGCCGAGCTGCCACGTGGCTCGCGGAGGACGAGTTTGTCGAGGCCATTGACGCCCTTGCAGAACTCAACGCCAGGAGGAGCTGCCGACGAAGCAGAAGAAGCCGAAGGAACAGAGGGAGCCTTTTCGCTACTCATAGATCAGCTGCTCTACTCTACTCTTTTTTTTTGCTGCTCTACTCTACTCTTTTTTTTTTTTCTATGTTCTACTCCACTACTGCTACTGGTACGTCTACTCTTTATTGTAATCCCCCCGTTTTATAATGCATCCCCCCTTTCCTATAAAACCTCAGTGCCACGAACCCACTGCCGACTTCTTTACCTCTATTTTTTTTTTCTCTTTTCCCCCCTCTTTTCCCTTTTATTCTCTCCTCTGTCTGCCAGCGCACATCTAACCTTTCCTGTACGGCAGTGACTTCCTGTTACCGGATCCCAAAGAGTCCGCTTGACACTGGAAAGTGGAAGGTAGAAATTTTGACCTCGGATCCCGAAACCTGACCCACGTCCCACCACCTTCTCTTTCGTTTTATGTTTTCCAAGAAAAACATACTGGATACAAATAGAGAAAATGCGAAAATATTCTTTAAAAAAAATGTTTTACGAAGAAGTTATTAAATTTGATACATTAGTAATTGCTTGATAATAAAACAACACAGTTTCAAAAAAAAATGGTTAATCTGCTATAATGGGTAAATTGGTCTTTTACTCATCTTTAACCCTCCTGACGGTGAAATCTTTTTTCCTCTTTGTCCTAAATTTATTTTTTATTTTTAAAGAATACTTGCCCTCCTCCACTAAGGCGGCCTACTAGTGGACAGAATAGAAGTGTTCCACTCATAAAGTCGGGCTTAGATAATTACAAGTGGCCCAATACATGTTGTTCCAAGCCTAGCACATAGGTCCCTATATCCAGCCTAGTTAGCCAATAACTGACCTTACCCAAGTAGATTGACGTGGCATCCACATTCTCCACATTTTTTTTGGATCCGAGTTCCTTTCTTACGGTCAAGTGGATTTATCCGTCCACAAAAGGGTTTGCAGATGGTAAACTTAAAACATCGTCTTTGAACATGCATGGTTGGTAGTTGGAGAACTGGTTAGAAGGATTGCACGCAATGTTTAATTGAAGAACTACTTTAGAACAGTGTAAATATTATATCACACTTAAGGGGCAGAGAACTGCCCATATATCTGGCGCCCAGTCACGAGAGGAGTCGGACCCAAGCCACGTGTCCACATGAGAGGACTTGGAAGTAGTGGACAAAGATCCGTGTCCATTCCATCTAACTCTACGATTAAGATCCAATTCATCCATTGTCCACTAATCGGCACAAGATTCTCTATAAATTTATGCACAAATTATATCATATAATTTAGAAAGAGTGTTATAATAAGTGAACTTTATATTATTTAATATTATTTAAGTAAAATTTTGAATAATATAAATCTTATAATAAGATACATTTATTATATTTATTTTTTATGTGAACTGTATCGTACAATTTAAATAGAAAATTATAAAAAATTTATGCTACAAAAACATGAAAAAAAAAAAAGAAAAAAAAAGTTCTCAAAATGCAGGTCTTGAAGTATGTCAACATCACTTCAAAAGCGTCGTGGGTGTTGAATAAATAGAAAAAACTTGTTGAGTTTCTTGCAAATCACCAGTAAAAAAGAGACAGCAACATCGCTTAACATTTAAAGATAATAAGATCTCAATCCATTCACTGTGCCCATTGATCGGCACAAGACCCTCTATAAATTTATGCACAAATTGCATGAAGCAATTTAAAATGATAATTACAATAAATTGACTCTATATTATTTAATGTTGTTCATGTAAAATTTCGAATAATATAAAATATATAATAAAATCTATTTCTTGTATTAATCCCTCTATAAACTGTATCAGTACAATTTGAATAAAAAATTATAAAAAAAAAATAGTTTACATGTATGCTACAAAAACATGAAAAGAAAAAAAGAAAAAAAGTTTTCAATGCAGGTCTTGAAGTATATCAACATCACTTCAAAAAGCGTCGTGGGTGTTGTTGAATAAATAAATAAATAAATAAATAAAAACTTGTGTTTCTTGCCAATCACCTATAAAAACGAGACAACAACATCACATAACATTTAAAGATAATAAAATTTAAATTTCATTTTAAAACTTTTTAAAAAATTACGGTTTTCACTCGACCAGAGAAGAGAGAGAAGGAATACTTTGTGAGTTGAATTGCATTTTTCATTAATGGTGTGTTGAACCATCTTGTTATGGACTGGAAGAAGGCCGGGTCACTTGCTTATGCTGACAAGAAATCTCGCCACCTTATGGACTGGGTAGAGTTACTGCAGCCGTTTACCGGAGCTTCCATTCAAGGCTTATAACACTACTCCCTTGGATAAAGGACACAAAACAAGAAACAACAACACAAAAATCACACCTTCTATTGGAAAAAACAAATAAACGAGTGGACTGGTTCTTATACTCTGCTCTACACATTTCCATCCTCAGTTATGAACACAACCTAAGCAGACTCCTTTCGCAAGCCCCCTAATTGCTCTAGAGAAATAAATTTTGAATCGGGAACAAGAAAAATGAAAATGAAGATGAAAAACAAAAATGCAAGCTCACAACAAACCTGTAACCAAAAAGAATAGCAAGCCGCTAACTCAACAAAGAAATTGAAACTAGATATTCAAACGACCAGAAGGGGTGGAGGGGAGAAAAGGTGCACGGAAAATCTATGATTCTGTCCATTAATCATCGAAACATGCTTCTTGGGAGCAGAAGCAGCTAAAAATGCACTGATGCTGTCCCTTCCGCTCCTGACAATTGAGGTCCCTCCACTGCACAAAAAGAAAAAGGAAAAAAAAAACACTGCACTCAGAATGCTTACTTGAGCTGTCCCAAGGATATGAGAGTTCTGTGAAATTTTTTGCAAGGAAAGAACATGTACAGATTTTTCAAAAGCAAGCTTTCGTCCACCTGCAACCTAGACTGCAGGGAGCCAAAGAAAAGGCAAGGGAATATAGGAGACTCAGAATAATTGAAGGGCCATCTTGAGCTTGTTCTGTTTCCATTTCGGTAACTTGTAAAAAGCATCCTTCTTCATCCCAAATTTCTCCCTGAATTCCTCTGAAGACAGATAAGTCTGCAAGAAGTTTAAATTATCAGAATTCGGAACTGAAATTAGAATGGGAGAATTTAACGACAATGAGAGCATTATATCAATTCTTCACCTCTCGCTTGGTCACATCAATTTCTGCAACAGGATCTGTTGACGTTGTTTTAAGGCGGTCATATGGGAAAACTGGGAGTCCTTCCTCATCTTCAGCTTCACCCTCCTTCACATCTTCCTGTATAGTAAGGGATTCTATTCTGCTGCTCATCAAATTCTCCTTATCATTTGTCTCTGGCTTTTGTTTGGGGGTCTCCGGGCTCACTTCACCAATGACAACACCACAAATTAAGAAAATAAATTAAATACATTTTGCACCCTCTAACTATGGGGTCTCGACACTTTATACTCTAATCTATTATTTTTGTCACATTGTACACACAAAGTATTGATTTCATACGCTTTGCACCCTCCCTTAACATTTTCAGTTAATTCAGACAGAAAATAATTTTTTAACGTGCAAAATGACAATAATGTTCCCATATTTTTTTTTAGCAGCGACCATTTTATGAGAGTAAAATTGTAATTTTGAGAGACCAAAAAATAAATTCCGACCAAACTGACAGAGAATTTTAACATAGGGTGCAAAGTGTCTAAAATCAATAGTTGGTAGATGCAATGTGACAAAAATAATAAATATGGATGTAAAGTGTCAAGAAACTGAACGATGGATACCCTTGAGAGATTTAGGAATAATAGCTTCTCGTGCCCGTGGCGGCTGCTCAAAGGTGGCAGTTAGTGCTGCTATAGCTGCAGATTTGGGAGCCAAGCTTCCTGAATCTGGGGTCACAGATCTTGGGTAGAGCTTTCTGACGACTGGGGGTGGAGTTGAAAGATTTCTGGCATTAGGGCTCTCAAAAGTAGCTGCTAGTGCATTGAAAGCTGGAGACCTCCCCCTTACACGAACACGGTCAGGACTAAAAGACATGCTTCTGGAACGCTGTGACTTGTCAGGAACACTGGACCTTCCTCCATAAGATACAGGTGTTCTCCGTTTGGGTTTCTAATCATGCATCAGAAATCTCATCAGAAACTTAATGTTAAGAGGCCAGCAATTGCATGAGATGTATCCAAGAAAATTTTAAGCAATCGGAAAGGATTAAGGAAATCTTACATCCACAGTTGGAGTAGCCCCATTTTTTACCAAAGTAAGTTTCCTTTGGAATGAGTTCCCAAGCATCTGGACAAATTGAAAAGATTTTTACAGAGATTTTAATTGATGCTGGTAATTGCACAATATTTACAAAAGTCACTTACAGCAGATTTTGCAGAGTCCCATTTGAAGAAGCGTGTGAAGAAAGGTGGCTCACTGCCTTCCATGACAATATATATTGGAACTTCACAAGATAAATTCTCTAGAAGAAAATCACGTTCAAGAAAAATCTGTTGAAAGTGAGAAGGAAAAATTATGAACAAGCAATCAAAATTTTGTAGGTATCAGAAATCCTAAAGACAATATCTAAACATGCTGTTCAACATCTGAACATGCAAGTCCAATCTAGTTATGAAAGCATCTAAGAGAAATACTTTCTCCCAGGTTATGATGGGGGGGAGGGAAAGAATTAAATGAGCATACTAAGTATGGGAACCCAGCAGGTAGGTAAAAAACAAAAAGTATGGGTATCGAGCCTCCACAAGATGCCCATCAGGCCAAAAACATAAAAAGATACAAGTACTTTAAAAATTAGCCAGTTAAGCAAAGTACAAGTATTTTGCTTCCAGCAAAAGCCAAATTAGTGTTACCTCCCCAATAGTTAAAGCATTTGCTCTATTCTTGGAGTCGGCCTGTTGACCAACCCAGACAAAGATCTCCGAGTGACAATCCAGGATGAATATATCTTCAGTCATTAAATCGTCTTGTGTGAAGTTGTATATCTCTGTCACCTGCAAGAACAAATGAACTCATGATGCAAACTTCAAGGACCGTAGCATGACCTTCGCACAAAAAAGCTCAGGGGTAGAACCACATCCAAGCCTCCTCTCACTGGGTAATAAACTCCATAATCTGACTTTCATAAAATGACACCACGTAAGAGGAATAATATCTACATCTCCAAATTAAGAAGCATCTCCATGATGAGCTTCACTAAAACATCGTATATAAACACATGACACATAACCAAAACACTTCCCCAAAATGCTTTTAAATTACAGGCATAACTGACACTAAGGAAAATGATAGACCAGAAGATACACACCTTCAAATTTCCTGCAGATCGGTATGCAATTAAAACCATGGAAAAGAGAATAGAAAGAAAAAGTCAATTTCTAATTTATACTAAGCGAGGGAAAAAGATGGAGAAAAGAAACAAATTTTAAGAACCAACATTTTTACTTATCCATACCTTTTGAGAAATTGCAAGAAAATAGGTGAGGATCACTTTCAGCATCTCTGACAACTTTTTGGCTGGGGTATTCAGATTTCCCTCTTAACAAACTCCAGAACTGGTCAGATTCAGCGCCTTCCTTTTGGGTTTTGGATTGTACATTTGGCTGCAGACAAATTAACAAGCATATGTGAAGTAGATAGGCATGTTGAACTCCTGCTGCATAGAAAAAGACTTCAAAAAGGGAATGCAATTATCCTCCTTAAAAGTAAAGCTTATGTTCGGATCAATTATCTGTCATGTTGGCTCTAAAGTAAATCACCAGAACCTCAATTCATAATGGGTATGTTGCTTAACTGTATCCCAAAAAGAATTTATGCGTGTTTAATCATTCTTCGTTTGTATCAGAGAAAAGTAAAAGATATACACATCAGACCTTTATCAGATCAAGCTGTCTCTCAACCAACTCCTGATTGTCTGAGGTTGTAAGGCTCCCATACCATGTAAAGATGGAGGAGTCACTATGCAAAATATAACAGTAGGAAGAATTCAAAGATGATGCAACCTGATTCAATGAAACAGAAAGAAATGTAAAATCATTTTAACATAAAAACAGGTGCATACCCACTAAAAAGTGTGAAAAACCCAGACATATCCAGAAGATATAATCAGGTTAACCAAGAGAGAGAGAGAGAGAGAAGACACACAGCTTCAACTTGTATTGCTTGCATATTATCAGGTCCAGTGCCCTGGACTCGGAATAATGCAACACCGTCCTCCTTGTATGTCTCATCTGGAATTCCCTTCTCCGCAATGTAAGTTTTGTATCCATCGCTAAGACCACCCTGATAATTTCATATAAGTTGATTTGACCATCATTTGAAGTACATAAAAGAGAAAATAAAAACTACCAGGGATATCTAACAAAGAGATATTAGAGTTTCTCTAAGTTCCCTCTGATGTATCTCAGGATTCCAATCCAATCGCGAAAGCTATCTGGATATTTTGTATTTGGTGGTGTCTCTGGAGGGAGCGCAAGAGTAGATGTTTTGAAGACTGTTCTTTGTCTCTTGATAGATTGCAAGGGGTTATGTTGTTTTCACTTTTTTGTTGGGCTAATTCTGTGCTTGGATGCCCTTTTGTGGACTTCGATGATTTTCTTCGATTTCTTGCTTGTTTAGATTAGTGATGACGGTATAACCTTTGTACTGTTTTCACTCTTTCTAATGAGATTGGCTTATTTATCAAAAAGGATTCCACAAACCTTGAAAACAATAAAGCTCTGGAAGATAGAATACAACTCGATGGGTTCATTTCCCTCATAGATGCGAGCCTAGAAATGAATAAAGGACATCATGAGAGTGAGTGGCATATGAAAGGAATAAGGAAAATAATCTCCAACAATTACAAGCGAAGAAAACTACCTGAGCAGGCTGAAACTTCAATGACTCGAGCATCTTGCCTGCCAGTGAAATAGCTGAAGTCCTTTCACCCTATTTCCCAGTGGTAAATGGATTATAAGCAACTACTAATGGATTAATAATAGCAATAGGGTAGGCATAGCTTGGAGGGTTACTTGAATATTTCACTTTTGTACTCTACTAATTCCTAGAATGTCCAATTGATGAATAGTAATTAGAGAACAGTCAGTGTCTGTTCTGCATGACTCTGGAACGTTATAACTAAGGGGCAGATTCTGGGGTCCCTTGACTTGCCAATCGGTTTCCAGTATGCCTATACAGTAAGTCTTTACACACATGATAGTGGCAGCCAGGTTATTGACAATTCTACAATTGGCAGCCGCTACCTGACTTTAGTAGTGAATCACTTCCAGGCTGGCATTAAATCTATCTTGTGCAAGTGGCTTTTGTGTGCCTCATTTATACTGGTGCTATACCGTAGCATATTGTGCCTGAAGCTCACAAAAACTGTCGCCTCCTGATATATTAGACCTTCCCCAAGAAGTACAATGGTCAGTGTGCCCGTGTGATTATGCAAAAAGATGAGTCTTGAAACAGCATCTAGCTCAACTCTACCAAAAATAAGCTATGGTAGTTGACCATAATCTTACAATAATAAAACACTTAAAATTCTGACTCTACATGGCAGTACCTTCAAGGTCCTTTCTTCTGGAAATGTTTGTGAGATATTAAATGTTCTTGCTCTATAATATGCTCTAACACTGTCGTGTAATAACAGATAGAGAAAGGGCACAACATGCTCAAATTTTTTTTACCTCGGTGCTTTGCTTGCCAAACCAAGTTCCGATAAAGTATTCCTCTTTATCTTCTCCTGGATAGGAATACTGAAAGATATAGCAATCTCCACCGTAAAATTTTGACTGATCAGAAGATGGAAGGAGAATCTTTTCCTGGCAATTCACACGCCAAACCTGTAAAACCAGGATTGAGTTACCATTAGCAACACAATCATAAAACAAGGTGTAAATGAACTACTGGCTTACAACCATACGACAGTATTTCCCTGTGGAAAGCTTATGGAGTAGGTTAATTGACCTATAGGACGACGCATCCCCTAAATAGCTTAGACTCATCTCCGAAATATTGGCTAAAATAACAACTCAGACATGTAAAGGACCTAAAAGAGTCAATCATTGTCTCGTAGATGTTCACCGAGCCCTTTCACTGATTAGTCTCTGCACCAATATGGTTTACAAATTTGTCTAGTCCTTTTTTTTTGCATTTCATAAAATCCGAAGTTCCTGTGTCAGATATCCCATGTATGTTTTGGTCCATATTTCCTGCTTCCATTGTCCATGCCTTTTCTGGCATCCATTTTAGAGTTTCAAGGTAAGTAGTACATCTAGCAAAAACCGTTTTGGAAAAGAAACAGTAAGTGTAGTTGGCTATTAAGAGGAGCGAAATTTCAGCTCTTTCATCTTCAAGATCCTGGTTGACTACTTTATGTAAAGATAGATATTGAAAAAGCACCTGTAGATTCCCTGTGCAGTCAATGAATGGTTGAAGTTCTTCTTTAACTGCATCAGATTTCAACAGACCCTTCACGTTGACCCCTTGGCGCTTTAGCAGTGCTACAAAATCATTGAGAAAGCACAGAACTGAGAATTGAATATGGTGACGATGACGATGCTGCTTATGATTATCATAACACGCTAATGATCGTAGTGAAGGATAAACCATGGCAAGGACCAAATCATCCAGAAAACAATTTAAACACTAACCTGCAACTTTGCCTCTACCATCCTCCAACACAGTTACATCATTTGTCTGAGGCCATGAATCAAACTTGGACCTGAACATCACTGTCTCAAATCCCTCAATTACACGAATAAGGTGGGACTTAGGCCGATCTGGGCCAGAGATTAATTCCTGTTTGGTAAGATTCACAATACTATGAGTGCCAGTGAAATTCAACATCGAAGTGCAGAACTCATATTGGATAGAAAAATTATTGAGCATTACTTCTGCAGCTCCACTCGCATTCTTTCTTTCATCAAGAGAGGTGCTTCTCCCCATCCATATAAACACTTCTATCCAACAATCAAGCAAATAGCATTTATTTGTGTCTAGCAAGTCCCTCGTCAAAGATTCAGCCTCAACAGTTTCTGCTTTCCCCTTCTCAATGCTTAAAAAGCAAATATGTATCTGTCAGAACTACAACATAGTAGGTTTCGATAACTCATTATGATAAACAAAAGTCCAACTTACTTTATCTTTGAACAAATTCTGTTGAGAAAATTGCACTGGCTATCTTTTTCTCATACATATAGCGGAAACCACAGGAAAGTTTGACGACAGCAAATATAAAGTAAAGATAGGATGACAATGATGACAACAATCACTGTGATGATGAGACTAACGTGAACAGAAGAATGCACACATAAAACAAATGGTTTCTCCTACCCCCCAAAGTAACCGGCCTCGGTAATGTCATAGGTTCAATTCCGTGTAGTTGCAACAGCTGTGCACTTAACTATCTCCTGCCCCCCAAAGAAAAAATAAAACAAAAGAAAAGTTGATACGTGTATGTACAATATACAATTTTCTAAAATTATGCAGTTTGGGTGATAGGGTACCAAAGGTATGCATTTGTGGTAGAGATCCTAGGATATCACCACAAGTAACAGAGGTCAAACCAAAACATCATATTACCAGAGTAGCTTAGTTGAGTGAGAATCAACTGTCTTGTCCTCATCACTAGCTGTTTTCCTGGAAAGTGGAGCAAAGCCACCAAAGAAACCCCAAAATTCTCCAGTTTCGGCATCAGCCATCAACTTTCCATCTTCTGCATGGTCATATAAGCAACTCAAAAAAATGATACCAGACACCAATCATTTTTTACTTTCTGAATATAATAGTCCACTTACCAATTGCAGCTACCTCACATTTCCCATCATGATAAGTATCTTTAATGTACTGGACAACTTCTAGTGCTTTAGCTCTCTCTTGAATGGATGAGTTGGAACCATTAAATTGAAAAATTTTAGACTTCGTATCCAGAATAAAAATGTCATCATGGTTGAGAGAAGATCGAGCAAAAGCAACCTATCACCAACAAAAAAAAATCAACAAGGAGTAAAGACAGGATCTTTTTTGTATGCACAAACATAGACATTCTGACATATGTAACTCATACGCTAAGATTAATCCCTCATCAACAGAGAAGTTGTCCATATACTTGCCTCTTTTACATGGACAACGTGTTTTCCTTTACAGACAAACAACCGTGTCTTGTGCTCTTCAGCTTCAACATGATTGAATCCTGATGAAGCTCCGCCTTCTAGAGGTATTATACATGGTTTAAAATAGGATAGAAACTTTTCAGTTTCATGGCCCTGTACTTCGCGATACTGCACAGCACGTCCTCCAAGAGCTGCATCAAGTTCAACTGTCTTGATGGCTGCCGTACCAGCTTCATCCTGTTTGAACAACATTGTGGTCACCAAATAAGAATTTTTACCCTCAGACCACATAATTGTTCATGAACCAGGACTATGTGACATCACTTGCCTGAGAGGTATCTTTACCAAGCCAATAATGGATGTCCTGACGCAAGGCACCGCTTTTTAAAGCAGTTGTCTGCAATTGGTTTCAGAAGTTAACAACTTAACAAGCATAAGGACATATTATTGATTTCCTGGAAAGCCCCACTTTTTAAGGTGGTTGTCTGCAGCCAAGTATGAAAGATAAAAATGCACACTACATAGCCTGATTCTTAGACAGCTAGCAAGCAAGGTTTTCCCCCCGTTTTTCTGGGCAAATGCTACAAAAGAAGAATAAAACTACGATAAATGAAACTTTTAGCACCTATCACCAAAATTCAAGGAATGGTTTACCAAAAAACTAAAGGAAGAAAGATATTCCGGCCACTGGAATAACAACAAGAGCTGGAAGTGAAATACTGGAAGCCACATTTAGCTAAGCAATTTATTACAGATACACGAGTACTGAATTGGATCAGAATCAAATTGCTTACCTTCAGGATCACGTAGGAATCCCCTGTAAAAAAATTTCCATAATTAGACTTTTGCACAGGAACAGGATGAAAGTTCTCAATGCGCCATATTTCGAGCCCACTTTCTATGGTCAAGGAGAATGACATGGGAACATTCCTAACAAAGACATCAAATTCCAAACCTGTATCTAGGATAAAAATTAACAGCAGCAGCAAAACATGTAAGATAAATGACACATTTCACTGTAATGATAAGAATATTCAGAAGCTAAAGGATACGCTTTTTGTCCAGCTCCCTGGAAAGCTGGATCCAAGTCTTTCATGGAAACAGACATTGTTTTTGCGGCTTTAGCTACTTGATTTCCACAATTGGCTGAAAGCTATAAGAGAAATAACCTGAAACATGATGTAGAACTAAAATGAGGAAAGAAGGATAAACAAGATTGATAAATTACTAAAGGAACAGAAATAACCAAACATTTATCGTAGCTACTCTTGCCAGCACAGGAATTTCTTGTTAACTGTGAGGAGGTGCAAGACTGATTGAAGTTTATCAACACTTAAAATGAGGCAAACATATACAATCACCACCCCCCACCCCCCAACAAAAAACAAAAAAACAATGGAGGTCTCAAAGTTCCCGAGAGGGATTTGGCCAGGGTGCATGTGATATGTTTAGCTTATTTATCGCGGGAAAACATGAAAGAGCAGTTAATTTTTCTTCAGGTAGATAGAGAGTTTATAATAATAACAACCATCAAAGAAGCTTACCGCCATAGATTTTGCAATATTTTAGCATAAGTAAAAAGAGCTATAAGACCTCCAACTTAGGAATTGAGATTGAATGTTGTCTTATCATCGAGATAGCTACGGTGACGTAATATGTTCTACGAGAGATGATTCCAGTACTTCTTGCAATACTGTCTTCATCAGGTTTAGGTAGAGCCAACCTATCTAAGCTTACATATGCTTTCTTATTTATTCACAAACATTTTGACATGGTGTCCACGACAATAAACAATACAAGTTTCTTATCATGATTGACCAGAAGCTACAAAAGGTATCTCAAGACATTTTCTCATCTCACATAACTCGTCTGTTGTTCTGATTCAGACTTATATTTCCTGAGATGTCTCCAATTCATGCTTCAGAAAATATGGTTTAGTTTGAACTTTGATTCAATTAATATCCTCTGATATTTAATCAACTACTTATCTTGTATTTTCAAAGATGGCTTAAAAGGCGAAACCACAGTAATTTCTAAAGGAACCTCAAGAAAAACAAGAGAAACAAGAGCTTATTTTCCCTTCAACTGGGCCACGAGATTGGAAAATTGTAGCAAACATGTTTTCGAATGACCTTAAAATGCTTTCATTATACGATTCCTGCCTTCGGTCTCTTAGTTTCAAAAACTACTAGAAAGTGTTTGGTCAGCCGAACCCACACAAAGCAACCGACAAAAGCTATGGTTCAAACATTTAGAATGGTACTTCTTGATACACATAAATAATATGTCAATGAGGAAACCCTACAGACTCTGCTAATTCAAAAGCACTATCACACCCAAGAATTTGAAAGTAATGCCAATTACTGCCGCCTACTTCTCAGCTGATTTAGCTGGTCTGACTTAAGATAACTAATCAGCCGGCCAACTGAATGGGAAATCAGGATATGTGAACCCCCTTTGTCAAACATATTGGAGTAAATGCATATACTGTTATATTGGAGTAAATGCATATACATCCATGAATAAATCAAACAGAGGACAACAATATAACTGGGATACAGAAGAGATGTAAAAACGAAGTAACATATAACAAATTTTGTGTATTTGTAATAAGAAGCAAGGAGATGCAGCGGATTAGGTGGACGCCCGCATATACAAAAGTGTTTGGCGCACAAACTGAGATACAAACGGAGACGAAATCCACAAAAGAGAAATAATCACTCGTAAACACACGCTGCACAACATCTACATTACAACTAGATACACATAATAAATCACATAGAAAGCAGGAAAGACATCATCCACAGCAGAAAACGGGTATAACTGTTTCCAAGACGTTCCATTGATACGTTGAAGATGTTACAATCTCCAGAAAACAAGCACGTCACATTTTTCCAAAAGTCAATTGTTCTCGGAAGCATTACATTCTTCTAACTTATTACGAGTACAAAATTTCGAACTCTGATACCACGTGATTTTCGAAGCATTGAACTCCACATAAATTCAAGCACTTTCATCTCAATCATTTAATCAACTACGGTGCACTCTGCGCAAATCAGGCAACAGAACCCGGTGTTGGACCCGGATCAGTGAAATTCAATCATACCAGATAAGTCCGCGAATCGGATCAACCCGCCACTAACAACAAATAAAATAAAGCAAAAGACATCGAATTTCACTAATTTCGACGACGATACATAAACAAATGACAGAAATTTACACGTTCTAGCTTTTGAACGGGTATAATTCATTGGATTTAGAACAACATAATTAACCCAGAAAAGCAATAATCTTCTAATAGGATGGGTAGGGGGAGAGAGGAAAAAAAAGAGAGAGAGAGATGTCCGAATGTTGAGGCGAGAGTACCTGGAAATGAAGAGGAAATCAACGAAGCAGCAAGCCAGATCCAATCCAAAAAGGGAGATTAAAAGAAAGAATCACAACGAAAAGGGGGAGCAGAATAGAGGAAAAGCAAAATGCTGGGAGAGGAGAAGAAAGAAAGTGATACAGAAAAAGAAAATAAAGGAAAGTGGGGGCGGAAGAAGAATAAGTATTCTAGAGAGAGAAAAAGGGGGAGCGACAAAGAGAGAGAGAGGAAAGGAGGGGTTGGAGGGAATCATGACGATGCTGGAAGTGCCAGGCGTGCTTATCACTAACGGTAGCAGCAACGGCAAAAAGTCCCCCAGCCTCACTACCTCACTTCTCAACTGTAAATTTTCTGTAATTTTCTTTTTTATTAGTCTCCGCTAATATCTCCAGTTCATTCATATCAACGGTAAAAAAACAAAAACTCAATAGGTGACAGCAATAACTTCAGGTGAAATCTATCAGTCGGCGTGGTGGTGTTGTTGTTACGTCTCAAAATTTAAAAGATTGGAAGAGTCAACGTAATGGTGGCACCTGAACGGACGGAATCGGTTCCGATCAATCGGAATTAAAATTCTTATTTCGGTTCCATTCCGAAATAAATTGGAATGAAATTAGTATTTTCGGAACAGAAACCGAAGGCTATGTTTATTTCAAAATGTTTTCAAAAATTTCTCAATCATTTTTTTTATCAATTCTAATATTTTTTTATCAATACTAATCATTTTTTCATCCATTTCAATACCTTTTTATCGATCTCAATAACTTTTTACAAATTCCAACAATTTTTAACACATTTTTCACAAATCCCAAGAGAATTTACACTACTTTAAAAAACACAAACACAAAAACTGTTTTGAAATCTAAACCAAATATAGCCGAAAATTCTGGTTTCTTATTTTGACCTAAAATGTCACACCCCAGACCCAGCAAGGTCCAATAGTGGACTTTTCTCTTGACGACAGTAAAAATATAATTTAAGATAAAGATAATTCATTCGTTTATTCTGAAATTGAACGCTTATAAAATTCTCACTTTTAAAATCATCATCATAATTAAAAACTCTCAATAAAACATAAATTTGAAGAAAAAAAACTTCTTCCTCATCTATCTTAGCCTCCATGTCATCTAAGCTTCATCCTCAGCATGCTCCTCATTATCCTCTGAAAATATGAATATATTAACGGAATGAGTTCGACAACTCAGTAAGCGAAGAATAAAAATAATTTTATCTATATAATCTTTTTAAGAACTATTTTTTTTAAAGAAGGATTTATCGGTAGTTTAGAAAATTCCCTTGGCAATATTAGTAAGCCATATTTACTCTCATGGCAGGGTTGTGCACGACTTATTCAACCAAAGTAAGTCAACAGTATGTGAAATCCATACAAAAACCACTCCGAAGAATGAATGCACCAGTAATCAGTAATGAGTTGGTACCATCAATACAGTAATAACATTAATCAGTAATAAAAATTGTCATATGGATTTCAGAACATAAAACAGTAATTTATATTTCAGCATAAACAGTAAAATAACAGTAATCCATGCATTTCAAAAGACTTTTGTAGGTTTCCAAAAATTCATCTTTTTCCATTTTCAAGAAACTGTATTGTTACTCCGCTTACCCGACTTGCTTCGATAATCGAACCCTCTTAGACTCCACGTATCACAACGATCCAAAAGAACCAAAGAAACTTGCAATTACCCAACAATGGCCGAATTGATAGAGAGAGGGAGATAGAGCTCAAAAGTTGGGAGAAAATTACGTTTTGAGATGTGTGCTTGACCTCTGAACGAACTCCCCCTTTTATAGGTGAGAAGAACCCAAGATTTGGCGAAAATTCATTGCAAACTCTTGACACTGATGTCTTTTCGAAATCCCCCATAAAACATGATAAATCATTTTATTTATGAAGAATCTTCGAGATATTTGCAAAGTAGTTGAATAGACTTCGAAATCTAGACAAAAATAGGTGTAACGGGTGAGAAAATGAAGAGAGAGAGAGAGAGACGGCTGGTCGGTGAACAACCATGAAACCGCTGCAAAATTTGAAAAGTTAGGCTTCAGGAAGAAGATGAGTCAAAACGCAACGTTTTACTAAAAATCAAACTAGGCGAAAAGAAGTTTGAGTATTAATTAATTTCACCATTGTAACCACGCGAGCGCATGGCTCCAGTGCCTTGCTTGCCCTTTACCTCTCACGACACCCAAGTTCGAATCCTCGCGCTGCCTTTTTTTTTAAACGTCTAAACATAATAAATATAATGCGCGTCCTATTAAAACGTGCAAACATTTGCAGCTCAGTGTTTAACGCTTCTTTACAGCAGGTCAGTGGTTCAAACCACTCCGGCCTCTTTTGTTTTCATTTTTTTAACTGAGTTATCACATAAAAAAACCCAGATTTAGTTTGGGTTCATTGACCCAAAAATGAATTTTTTAAGTTGTGTTGTGGACCGAAAATAAGGTATTGTGAGAGCCAAAATTGCACTCAAAATGTCCAAAATAAGACTGGTATGAACATTAATTTGAAGACCCAATTGCCAAAATAAAACAGTGCATTGTCGTCCAATTCCAAAAGTTCAAAACACTGTCAAATTAATAAACAATGTCGTCCTGGTCCAAAACAAAATAAACACTGTCAAATAACTCTAAATTAAAATTACAACTAAACAACTAAATTTCAAAACAAAATAAACACTCTCTTTATAAACTCTCAATTAAATTTACAAAAACACTAATAAACAAACAATTAACCATACAAATAAGTAAACAACTAAATATTAATCAAATAATCCAAATTGAAAGAGTCAAACTCAAAATTAAAATTACAATATTTTTTTAAAATTTTAAAAAATTATATCGGAACTGGAAATTCAGGTATTTCTGCCGGAATTTTTCTAAAATGAAATCCGGGTTCGGTATCAAAATTGGTATCGAAACGTCAGAACCGATACCGGAATCGAAAATTCCGATTTTGAACCGGAATAAATATCCACCCTTAAGTGAACAGATAAATTGTAATGGTAAAAAAAAACACACAGCTGCTGGATCCCACAGAAAAATGAAAAGGTTGTGTGAAAAAAAAAAAGAAGATATAAGCGATTCCTAGGTACCTTTACAGGTAGAATTTGTTGTCCCTTGCTCTTGATGTGCTGGGATGTTTGTATTCTATGGGAATGTGCTCCGTTCTTTTCTGGGCTTTTGGATTTTCTTTTTCTTTTTCTTTTTTGTTTTCTTTTCGCTTATTTTGATTTGGAAGAAAAACAGAGCAAGAAAGTGACGGTCCGAGAAAGACTGATGGTTGGTGACGGAGAGGGCTGACTTCCGCTTTGAGGTTTTGGATGAGAGAGAGAGTGATCGAAGAAACAATCTGAGAGGAAAGGACGGTCACCGCCCATCATTCTTGCACGGTCATTATGGTTGAAGTCGAACAAAATCGGACGGCATATTTGACCGAATTATAAAATTGGATCCAATATGCAGTTCGGTATGACCTTTTGAAAATCGGTATAGACTGTATCGGACCACATTTATTAATATAAATAAAAAATATTTTTTTATTTTTGAATATAAATTATAAATTTAAAAAGTTTAGTTTTAACATAAATTAAAACTCTGCATTTTGACACGCTCTTCCTTATTCGAAATTAACCAAAAATTGAAAAATAAAAAATAATAATAAAAAAATGAAACCGGTCCGGACCACTTTAGTAGTCATTATCAGACCGGACCGGATCACTTATAAGTAGTCCGGTCCGAACCTGCCATTTATGTACAACCGAAAATCCGACCCTACCATATTCTGATCCAAAAATCGGATAGGATTTCCGGCCCTAACGGCCATAAAACCTAAGTTTGGGCTTTTTTTTGCTATTTATTTTGTTTTCTGAGTTTGAAGACCCCATATTCGCTTGTGTTTCTTTTTTTCTTTCTTTCTTTCATCATGCTATGTTTTTATATAGGCTTTTTTTAGCCTGTTTATATATTGTTATATTTTCAGAAGATTTATAAGAAACTCGACCATATTCTAGCCCACAGCCACGCCCACCGATTCCCTGCCCTTGGATGGAATATTCTCTGGTTAGTCATTGGTAAATAGATAATGGGCCTCATGCCACTGCCACTGGGTCAGAGACTTCACCTTTACCCAAAAGAACAAAAGTGGAATTCTTCAGTCCTGCCGGATGAATGCCACCGCCGCTACCGACCTCCACCGAAATAATCGACTGATTTGCAGTTATAATCAACCAAATCATTGAAATCAATGGTAGTCATTTCAAGGCTTCCTTCTCCGACATCAGGAATGTTTGTCTGATGGTTTTTCTGTAACTTCCTTCCTCGTTTTTCCCTTGATCTTTCCAATGGTAAGTTATACGCACTGTAAAAGAGCTCTTAATTTATGTATGAAAACACCGCAATGTCAAGTTCTCGATGTGCTAATAGTAAACCATTTTGATATGTACCTTAAAGTATGGTTCAGATTATTGTATCCTGATTTATATTTGTAAAATATTAATAAACATATAATATATCGTAAAAAAACATGATGTAAAAAGAAAGAAAGTGCAAAAGTTTGACAGTACTAGCAGGTAATACTTCAGATTTCCTGGTGAATATACATTGTAGCGTATGAGATTCAACAGCTCTATAAAATAATTAAATACAATACCAGTCCTGAACCCCTCCAAGGCTCCAATCGATCTATCTCGTCATGATTTTCAAGTTTTAAGCCTTAAAAATCATGTCATACTTTTGGAGACATTTTTTTTAAAAGACTAATTTTATATATTAAAAATACAACGAAAATTACTACTGAAAAAATAAGAATAACCCAAATGGCTACTAGCAAGTTTAGGGACCCAAAAAGGTTTAATGAAAGATACAAGATCTTCGCTATGATAGACACGAAACCCGAAGTGACAAGCCCGCAATATTAATGGATAGATTTCCTATATTCGTGAAATACTTTCAGGCTTTTCAGCAGTTATGATCTGAATTTAGGGACTGTTCGTTTAACAAAAAATCTTCAGGATTTTTTGAATTCTCACAGTACAAAAATCTTACAACCAAACATCGTTTTTAACCTCACATAAAAATAATTACAACACGCATACCAATAAAGTTAACATCACCTAAAAATTTTCAAAACACAAAAAATTCTCACAACACTACTAACCGAACAATATCTAAAATTTATATTCAACGAGAGGGCATCTTTTAGGAAAATGATTCTGAATATCCTCGAGAGAATATCACGAACATTCCAAATTGCTTGGTCATCTTGGCCCTCGAGATCATTAATTCAACTCCTGTTTCCCCCAGCTAGCTAGCAGTCGTGCCGGACACCTTTTTGCCACCAATCCCATTACTATTCTATTGGGGCTGTTTCGAGAGCCGTATTAATATTAATGATCAACCGTTGAACACATAAGATACATCCATCCCATGCCAAACGTTTGCCTTTTTTAATAATGACTTCCCAGCGAGGTTATAAAATTAGCGTTCACTAATTGTTTCATTTCTGGCATTTGGGGTAATTAATTAATTGGGTGTAATGCTGCCCAGTGCCCATGTCTAGGGAACATAACACAAGAAGAGATCTAATATATAGGTGTGGTATCATGCAATTACCAACGTCATGTACCATACTTTTACAATATATCATACATATCAGTACCTTTCGGACGCGCCCCGGCCCGGCCCTGTGCCTTTTTCACGATCGTTCGCCATCGCCATTTTTATGGGGTAGCAATTGGCTGGCTACCAAACCTTTTGCACACCTTAACGCCAGTAATTTATATCTGCCTTAAAGCACAGCCGGAGAACCTTCATCCAAGTGATTTAGACTTCTAACTGTTCGCGTATGGCATGCATTAAACGAAGTACTACTGGTACTCCTAAACCTAGTTTAGCTCCAATTACATTTGTGAAAAGATCGGCTTGGGAAAGACTTCAATGTACTTCAAAAACAAATAGAGGCAAATTTTTATTTTAGTCGTCTTCAGGGCCGGCCGGCGTGGTTCTGTCGAACGTGATTTTTAGCCGTCCGTCATGAGCTCAAGTACTCCCCTAATTAATTTACCAAGTTTCAACATCTTCCTAGCGCGAACCGTATGCCAATTTTAAAGATTGACATAGCCACTAATTAAGCATGTACGTAGTTATTAGTTATGAGCAGCGTTATGTTAGGTTGTAGTTATTAATATTTATCAATGAGGCGGCCTGGTGGGCAAAACCCATTGCATATCCCACTTTAACCCTTGACCGTAGATCTGCAAGGCCTATAGTAGTTGTGCTGCTGAACCGCCTATTAATAATCAGTTGGTAACAACTTAATTAAGACCATGGTCGCATACAATGCTAGCTTCATCTTCAATTTCCTAGCCAACTACAAGCAATATGATCGATCTATGTGGTATCCTTGCTATTGCATGTGTGGGAGAAGCGAAGGAGCAAGAGATGAGTTGTATAAGAGCTAAGTTTCACATTGAGACTTTAATTACTAAGTTGAATTGTGCTTTATAATAATCTAACAAGCTTCCAGAGAAATATTAACTAGTCTTTTTGAAGTAAAACTGCAAATGTGACTAGCGTTTTCTTTGTCTTTTTCAATCACACAGTAGTGATCAAGACACTGGTTAGCGACATTTTTATTTTGTCATGTCAAGATAGTTGGGACGTTACTTTTTTTTCTGATTAAAACTGCATTTATTCATAGGCTGAAAAAATACAAAAGTAAGAGGGGTCGAAACCCTCATATAGCCAAGAAAAACCATCTAAATATTCAGGAGTACCTGCGCGTACAAGATCAGTTTTAGAAATAATTCTAGAAGCAGCTCAACGAGTAAGATATTACACAACAAAATTTGAATCTCTATGAGCTAACATGTTTTATCTTCCAACGAGAGACACTTCGAAGATCACGTCTAATATCTCCAACAATATCCTGAATTCTCCAGTACTCTACCCGTCTAGGAATGGACTCAAGACTTTTCTTCGGTTTTGCATGAACTGTATCTTAAATGATCTTTAGGCTGACGACATTACCTTACATGATGTACGTTCCATACTTAGGCAGAAGGTAAACATGATGACAGTAGTATAACTCACAAGGCCGGTTAAGGGCGGATAAATTTATTATTCCGTTAATACACGATTTCATTTTATTTTATTTTCTAAATTCCGTTAATACACGATATAAGGGTAAGTTATACATGAAAACTTTCTTTCGAACACTAGAAGGTTATTGGGTTCGCTAAAAAAAAAGGTTTCACCGTTTGAAGGACGTTGCGCGTGGCAACGTACGCGCCATGCAGCTTGAATCTGAAAAGGCCCCAGCTCAATTAAATGCTCTCTCTAGAAGGTGGTATTCAAACTTAGCTAAGAGAAGGCCCCAGCTCCCAAGTGAACTTAGGCTAAATAATATGATACTTGGCAGTAGGTGGTTAAATAACTACTACGGTATCAATGGATTGTCTTCCTAGGTTTAATTAGCATCTTTTTAGTCAGTCAGAAGTACTGCTTCATTGTGCGTGCATGCGTGGCTGCATATATATATATATGAGACATTAAACTTCATTGAGGTGAATGAGTGATCATCGTGGTTATAATATTGTAAAGGGAGAGCGAATTAATTAAATCCTCTCTTTGATTTTCTGGCAGCAAAGCTGATCGAAACATTTTCTTTACTAGAAATAGTTCGCATCCAGGCTATATATATATAGCTCTCCTTCTTGTGCATGTTATAACAACTCCGCTTTGATTCCGCCTTCATACCGGCAGCCCTTTCGAAGTATTTACTCCCATTCTGGTTGTCGCTACGACCGCATGTAATTGGCTCAACGAAGCTTTATGAAAAAAGCTGCTTATTGTTTTCTTGGTGGTATCAACTTTGCAAGACAACGCTAATGGAAAGCCACAAGTACCTTGTTTCTTCATATTTGGGGACTCGATATCCGACAACGGGAACAATAACAACCTCGATACTTTGGCAAAAGCCAACTATCCACCATACGGGATTGATTTCCCCGCTGGTATGACGGGAAGATTTACCAAGGGCCGTAATATTGTGGACTTCATTGGTCAGCATTTTTTTCTTAATTTTTTTGTGCATCAATTTGTGTTTTTCAGTGCTGTCCATAATTAATCCCTTTTATTTTGTGCATGCTTCAACGCTAGTTTATATTGAGGCGCAATTGGTTTGGGAAATTTTTTTTCAATACTCAGAACGGTAGTTTGAAGGTAATAAATTTAAGGAAGTAAAAGGTAATTTCCTCTTATTGGTTTTGTACAAAGATTCTGGAGATTTACCAACCTTAAACCCACCCAAAGTAATAGGTTTGGCTAGTCGAATATGAAACTTGATTATCTATCTTAAACCCACCCAAAGTGACTACAGGCATATTATCTATCTTAAACCCACCCAAACGGTAGTTCTTGTTTTTTAACTTGAACTGTGTCATTTCTTGCTTTCTGTAGCAACCAGATTCGATATTTTAGTAGTTTGATTAGAATTTTGATATCCACAGGCAGATTTTAACTCGCCCAGACTGATTATTTTATGCGTAATGATATGCTTCAAAGTTTTGGGGTATGTTCGTTTTCACACTTTTTTTTCAGGATTCTAAGTATATTCATAAATCTACCACCGAACATATTCAGAATTCAAACACAAACACCAATACATTTTACACAATCTCCAACAATTTTTTAATTTTTTATTCAACATAAATTTTCTCTTTCTATACTTTTTCACATAACTCCAATACTTTTTTATTAAACAATTACATCAAATCATTTCCCTCTCCACTTTACACAAACACCAATAAAACACTATTCAACATAAAAATTCACAATTTCTCTAAAATCCTACATTTTTACTCAAAACGAACATAACCCAAGGTTTCGTCGTGCAATCTACAGGCATTTGAACTGAATCTTGTTTCTAGCTCATAGTATTCCCTCAATAGTATTCTAGCTCATTTGAATTTCGTTAGTTTATATTTTATTGATATGTGATCAATGAACCAAAAAAAAAAGAAATACATTAGGTTAAATGCGTAAAATGCTAAAAAAATGACCCAATATAAATGTCACCCTAAGAGCCGGTTATTGCCCTTAACGGTATAGGTGGCGGTGACTAATATTTGAAAACTGTCCTATCTGGCATAGGTGCCGGTTTTGGCCATAACCGACACCTATACTGAAGTTGAACAACCCCTAGGTGCATTTATGCCTTTTTTTAATTATTGAACTCTCTTTCACTCAATTTATTATTTTTATTATGATATATTCATCATATATTTTTTATTATTTAATACAAAGTTTAAAATTAATTTTTAATTTTTAATCTTTACAATTACAAATTTACTTTTATACAATGATGACTAAAGAAAAAATTAGGAAGACAAAATTATTGTGTCAAGGAATATTTTTTATTTAATTTTTTTGTAAAATTTTATGTAAAGTGTCTGAAATTTAGACTTCTGCCACATGATAAAAATAATAAACGAAGGGTGAGTTTGTGTTGTTAAAATTTTTGGTATTGAGTTTAGTGAAAAAGTGAAGAGAGAGGTACTTTTTTATATTTTTGTAGTGAAAAATTATGATTTTAATGGAAGAAAGAGAGATTATATTGTAATATTTTATTGTGAGAAGGTGTAAAATTTTGTGAAATTTCGGTTGACAAGGACTCGAAGTCCACTGATTGAAATTCTATTTATATAAACAAAAAATTAGCAAGAAAAATATATATTACGTAACAGAAGAGCATAGGCGTAGGACCAACGTTCAGCCTCTCCTCCTCCTCTGAAGAAGAAGTGAAAGAAGAAAAAAGGAAAAGCATTTGTCTCAGGTATGCTTACTTTCACAACCCGCGAGTTGCATGAAGAAGGAAACTTTTTCTTTATCCGCTTTTAAATTATGGTTTTGTTTTTCATATTATGTATGTAATTCCCAAACATCAGAAGTTCATTTCTTAACGCCAGTGTTGTTCTTTAGGTATAGGGTCGTTGCTAAAGATAACGAGTACATGTTCTGTCACTATCATGCTTATATTACTGAATCTCATAAACTGAAATATCAATTTTTTTCAAGATGCCGGGTCAACAGGTTACGGTAATGTGTCGGATTTCATTAGATCTTACGTGCGAAGTGATTGATGAATTGTCTGGCTGAGATCACGTGTTTTGAAATTTAATATATGGAGTCTATTCTCTGTTTTTGCTGGTGTAACTGGGTGGTTGGGTTTTTTGGGAAATGCTCATTTCAGATTCCGTTAATTGCGGTGTTTGATATGGCTTTGTTACTTTGTGCACCTATGGCTGCATGTAAGATGGTATTAGAATAAACGTCACTGTGGGAGAAACAGTATTCTAGGACCTTTAGAGCTTGTAATTCTGGGCTGCTAAACGCAGCCTTTTCCCCGCAATTTAATTTTATTTTTCTTGGCCGTGAATCTCCACATTTGGTAGGGCTACACCGACTTGTTTTTGGTGAGACCGTAAATATCTCTTTTCTTTTTGGTCCATAAAAGTAGTATTATTCAATATTCATGGAAGCACCATATTCTTGCCAAAAAACAAAAGCAATTGTATCAAGCAGTTTTGTTCACCTGAACTGTAGTAATTGTTTGATTTTTTGTCGAACTTGTGATGGAGGTTGCTAGAAACTTCAAATCTGTGACCCATGGTCTTCAAATCGATAGGCTGCTTGAGATTGGCGTTCCAAGGCTTTGACTTCAATTGGATTGGTAGAACTTTGATTTTGGCGATGTATTTTTTTTTCCTACAGTTGATGGCATTTTACCAAGTCTTAGGGGCTTCTGAGTATTGTATTGTCTTTATTGGATTTTGTGTTTGAGGATATTGATGTTTGCTTCATTTTAAATATGATCATTTCCTGTTTCTTATGTTCGTTTTGCACTACAGCAACATTTGGAAATGTAATCTCTTTCCGTAGTATTCAATAACTTGTTAAATGTGAATCCTTCTATTTAGATGCTCCATGTGTTCAATTCAGGGGAATGATATACTTTATTTTGACACGCATGTGCACTACTCTCAGACCTCACTCTAGTCTGTGTTCTTAGCTGTACATAATCCAGACTGACATTATTTATTATGAAAGAAATCCAGTTGAAGATCAATTATTGCTGCATTATCCAAGGCTAGACCGCACTCTGATCTATCTTCTCTCTCTCTCTCTCTCTCTCAATGTTAATAGCCATGGCTTTGAAGATGGTGGCTGGGAAGTTGGGAAGTAAACTGTTGCCCAGGTTCTCTTCTTCTCTACTGCATTCTCATGCCACCAGTTTTGGTTTGTACATCTCTCTCTCTGTGTCTCTGTGTCTCTCCCTTTCTCTGCGTGCGTGAGAGTTTGTGTTTGTTTAGAGTGGGAGATTTCTGGTACGCTTCTCTCCTTTTTTGAAAGAAGATGAATGCTTTCTGATTAATCTATGGCATTGCATGATATATGCCCTAGAGATACAAGTATCTATGCGTTTTGTGGCTACTGATTGTACATGTTTGCTATACCCATTTTTGCTATAATTGCCTTGTTGCCTTGCTTCACCTAATAGGCCATAGAGGCTGTAGGGAATAATCATTTTATTTTCAGGGTTTAAAGAAGTACAGGAAGAAGAAAAAAGTCGCATGGTTGGGGATGTCTTCAGCAGCGTTGCTTCAAACTACGATCTCATGAATGATGTAATGAGTGCTGGATTACATAGATTATGGAAGGATAGGTAAGATCCTTATTGTTTATTTTGTTTTCTATTTGAAACCTCTTGGAGTCTTGGTATTTGCCTTCCCAATGTTGCATATTATCTTGCCAACTTTTCAGGCTGGTTTCCAAACTGAATCCATTTGCTGGAATGAGGCATCTCGATGTCGCCGGTGGGACAGGTTTGCATACCATCTGTAATGACATATATAAATACATTAGTTTATGAAGACTGAAAAAACTTGAGAACACTGTAAGTGCTGGTTAAATGCGGACTTTCGTATTTAAGGTGCTTCAATCTCCAATTCAGAGAGTTATAATTGTGGTTGATTGGTATATAAGTTAGTAAATAGGCTGAGGTGATTCTGACAATGAGATGGTACCTGTAGCTTCCATGATTAGAATGTTAGTACTATTCAACTACCACATAGTTGTACAACTAACTTTTTTGGGATCTGATTGGAAATAGAATAGTACATCCAAAGCTATCCACAAGAAACGCCCATCTTAACAAAAACTGTAACAGTACTCAAGCTCAATACAGTAAATATTCCTATTGTCCACACAAGTATGTAACTCTCCTCAAAAAATGACCGCCTAGAAAACTACACAGTGTAGCAACCAATGAGAAGTATTTGATCCAGATGCTCCCTGCCCAGCCTTTTTTTGCAGCTAAAACTTGATAAAGAATTGTGGTTTTTCCCTTTCGTTGGGAGTAAATTTTCTTTCTGTCATATGCTCTGCCAAGTGTTTTTGTCATTGCTAATTTCTCATCATCTTTGTCAGAATCAATAGGTTTTACCACTTCGTCCCTGCTAATGGTAACCCAGCTTTCATGTATATACCAATTATCAAATATTAAGAGCTTTGTCTGAAATAGCATCATAAGGCATCACCTAATCCTTCTAATCACTTCTGCAACTTTGGCATTCTTGGAATTATCAGGACTGTCTATGACTTGATATCCAAATTTATTCACTATAGCACCGAATGGAAGCCGATTGTCATAACAAAAATATGTGTTGTTTCCATTCCCCTTCAAATGTGGTTGCCTCAACACTCATTGAAAGTTTCTTCTATGGCCAACTATAATATGTTGGAGGCTATGTAATCCCTATGTTTTTATTTCGAATGATTATATCATGCATTCTGGTCTCCAAAAGAGAAGGAACTGCGTTAATCAATGCCCACAGATGCTTCGTCAAATAGCAATTAAAGATACTTTCCAAAAGAAAGTTTGTCATTTTTGCAGTTTGTAGGTTTTCAAAGTTCTGACCTCCAGATATGATAGCATAATTTGTTTAAACCTGTATTTGCTAGGGAGCCAATTCAGGTTTATTCTTGTCTTTAAACCTTAATGAACAGCATTCGTTGATTTTGAGTCTGAATTTTGAAGTTTTGCAGGGGATGTAGCTTTCAGGATCCTGGAAACCATAAAGAGTGTCAAACATAGAGCAATGCAAGATGTTCTTGAAGATAATTTACACGAAGGAACTCAGATATTTGTATGTGACATTAACCCTAACATGTTGAATGTTGGTAAGAAGCGAACCTTGGAGAGAGGTAAATAAGTGGAGTTCATAAATATATATTAGATGAACTATATTTCTCCTTAGAGAATCACATGTGGAATTAATGTCTGAATCCTGCTTTTGGTTAGAGACAATATCTTCTCCTGGCTGTCTTAGGTTTTGGAGAAAATAAATCCCTGAGATGGGTTGAGGGGGATGCAGAAGCCTTGAGTTTTGAAGATAATTCAATGGATGGTTATACAATTGCATTTGGGATTAGGAATGTGACTCACATAGAGAAAGTTCTCGCAGAGGCTTACAGGTAAGCTAACTTCACCTTTACAGCCTGTAAAATGTAGTGTGGATGCAGCATCAAGTACCATTGGTTGTTGAGACTGGGATTAGTTGGGACTTATAACTTGGTGAGAAGCTAACGTATGTTTATGAGATTGTGGGGCAGATACTCTTTGGCTTTCTATCAAAGAATTTATACATGTTATATCTCATTTTGGCTTCTATGACATTGTTTATCAGGGTACTAAAAAGGGGAGGAAGATTCCTTTGCCTTGAACTGAGCCATGTGGAAGTTCCTATATTTAAGGAATTGTGAGTATCTCATAAATACCTTTAGTTAGGACAAAAGTTGTATCTGATAAACAATGCTTGGAGCTATTCACAAACTTGTGATTTTTTCAGGAAAAAAGCTGTAGTTGATAAACTATGCTTGGAGCTATTTACAAAGATGTATTAGTTCTCCTCATTAGTATCATTAACATCGCCCCCTTAGTAAAAAGGAAAATGGAAAATTCGTTGTGACAACCATTTCTGTGCATGCAATATTATATAAATTTAATGTCATTAACATTGTCCCCTTAGTTCTTCTCTCTCTCTCTCTGCTTTTTTGTGCCTTAGCCTTGATTAGTGCTGCTTGTTTTCTTATGCAGGTACGATTATTATTCATTCTCCATCATTCCAGCTCTGGGAGAGCTAGTTGCAGGTGATCGGGATTCATATCAGTACTTAGTTGAGAGCATTCGCCGTTTTCCCTCTCAGGTTATTATTCTTCTATCTTCCAAAGCAAATATCACTATCCACCTGTTTGATTAAGTTTAGTAGTACCAAACAACCAGTGCAGTCAAAACACTGATTGTCTTGGTACTTGGTACAAGACAAGGTTTTAGGAAAATAACTAAGGTAAAATTCCAATGCTTACTAGATATAACCAATGCAAAACACGTTATTAGACCAATGCTTTGACTGCATTGGTTATATCTAGTATGCAGTGGAATTTTTACATAAGGGAAATAGTACGTGTACTAAAATATACCGATTTGGGTGTTCTTTGGAATCATTTCCCATTCTTTGAAATGAAATGATTTTCTATTGGTAGAACTTAAAAAACCTACTTGTAGGCTAATTTATAAAAATATATACTATTGAATAGAGTTGCTGCTTTTTTCCATTTAGTTAATGCTGGTATGTTACAGTAAATATTATTTATGGTTATCGATGAATGCAGGAGACATTTGCTTCAATGATTGCAGAGGCAGGATTTCAGAAAGTTGAGTATGAAAATCTTGTAGGTGGAGTGGTTTCCATCCATTCAGGGTTGAAATTTTAGCCGAATGCCTCATAGGATTTTGGCATTGAAATATAGAGCGTTTGAGGTGGTGAACTTTCTTTTCTTTTTTGGAGAAAGGGACTTTATTACCCAAGTCTTTTGCTAAATCTTTTGTGTTTTGTGTTTTGTCAGTATTTGTGTTGGTTCTTTTTCTGGATGTTGATTAATAAGAATGGTAATGGAAACATGTTGTCAATTCAATTGTAAGATTACGAGTTGATTCAGTCATATCGACAACTGACAATGTTAGTTGATGCTCTATACAGCTCTGATAATAATGCACAAAAACTTGTATAGTCCTATTGCTGACTATGGGTGATGTTTGTTTCCCCAATATTTTGGCGCATGAAAATTTCTAGCAAAACAAACACGTTCTAATATTTTTAACTTTTATACATACACACTCCAATACTTTTTCACGTGCCAGAAGTCTAAATTCCAGCATTCTTCTCTTGATGTTATTTTTACAGCTTTTAGAAGTATTTTTTTGTAATGATTAAAAATATTTGTTGAGATATATTTTTTTTGAGTGTTTGTGAAAGTGGCAAGACACATATGGCGGATATTTAAAAAGAGTAAAAAGAGAAAAAATTAAAATTTATTTTCGTAAAAAATATATGTAAAAAGAAATTGTGATAGTAATTGTTTTTATTTGAGTGTAATAATTAGATAGAAATTTTTGTTGAAAATTGAAATGTTTATTGTGTGAAAAAATTATGTTTGGAATAAAAAAATATTTTGAAATAAAAAAATATTTTGAAATAAAAAAGGTTTGTTTGGGAAATATCAAAAATGGTTTTTAAAACCATTAAATTTTACTTATCAATATTGGGCTGTTTGGGCTTACAACATCTACGACTTAAATTCTGTAATCCATGAGGCCGTGTGGGCTTGTAATGCGGCTTGAGCCTTGAGAAACATCCTCTTAACTTCTTATTTTCTCAGCTAAAGTCAAACGTACTAATGCCCAAACAGAAGCGCTAAGTTCTCCTCTCCCTCTCTGGCTCACGTCGTGCCGCCGCCCGCTGAACTCACCCACTAATACTAGCCTAGCCGTTACTTCTGCGGCTCTGCCGCCAGCGAGACTCATTTCTGTCGTCCTCTCCCTTATTTCGGTCGCTCACTCACTCAGTGAGAGGGAGGGAATCGAGCAGTTCTTTGGCTATCTTGTGAATGTTGTATGCGAGGTAGTTGCTTCTTTCTTTTCTCTCTAAATTTGACTCTCTGTTTGGTTGCTGAAGAGAAAAGGAAAGGAGTTTTAGAACTGATTGCTAAATGAAAAAAAGGAGAAACAATAGAGTTTTTCATCTATGTTTTTCTTTCTTACATACGATAATTGATTTTCTACTGAGAAACGCAGAGTGGAAAGAAAATGAAGTTTACTTGATTCTGTTAGCATACTTTCCCATAATCGTCGATTTGATTCTGCCATATCATTTAAAATTTATATTAGGGCCACTACTTGTTGTGACTCGAATTACCAGCTAATCCCCTTCTTCCCACTCTCAAAGACTGAAAAGAAAGTCCTATCAGGCCCCGGATTAGTAAGGAACAAAAACATAGCAGAAGTTTAGAAAGGACCGCTACTACGCTGTTAGTCCCGGATTAAAACGTTCTCTATAATCACAGCCGCCACCGTTCAGTGGTTTGGTGGTGTTAGTAAACAGGCCGGTATTCAGTGTATCTATCTGAAAACCATAACGGGTTTTTCTAGCCCGACGTCGGACACAACCCGAGCCAAAGTTGATAACTATCTGGGTCTATAAATAGACCCGCAGTCCTTGTCCTTGACCTTTTGCCTCTAAAACCTTTTAGGGTTTTACCTTAGATGTTCATAAAGAGTTGCGATCATCGCCTGTAAATCATTACAGGTCTGTAGGCTCATCACCGTTTCATATACTAGATTTCCCCAAAACGATATTTTTTTATACAAAAAGAAGAATTTTTTTTTAATGTGTGTTTTGCCCTCTTTAGCCCAGGTCTGCCCCCCTTCGCCCGCGACCCGCCCCCACTTAGCTCCCGATTCACACGGCCTGTCCCTCTCAGCGCACTGCTTCACTCCCCCCAGTGACCCAGTCCCTCTCAGCTCCCCTCCTCCACCGGAGACTGGCCAGATTTGCCAGGGCAGAAACTGTCGACCACTCCAGCCTCTCTCTCGGGTTCTCTCTCTCTCAGCCGCTCACCAGCCACCAGGTCACACTAATGACATTCTAGTTTCTCTCTCTCGCTATTTGTCAGGGTTTGAATTGAATTGTGAATTTGTTACGGTTTGAGAGAGAGAGAGGAAATATGGAAAGACAAGTATTGCGTACTTCAGAATTCAGGTGTGATATCAAAGCGTACTTCGTGCATTTGGTGGTGTATTTGGAAGGAACAAAATAGTAGATGTTTTGAGGATTGTTCCTCGTCTTTGGTGAAGTTGCAAGGATGTTTGTTACTTTCCCTTTTTAGTTGGGCTAATGCGGTGTTTGGCTTCCCTTTTGTTGATTTTCATGATTTTCTTAGTTTTTTGGCTTGTTTAGATTAAGTGATTTCGGTATAGCCCTTTTGTACTGTTTTAACTTTTTATAATGAGATTGGTTACTTAAAAAAAAAAAAGAGATCAATGCCAGAAGGGATTTTTCCAGGATAGTTGTTTAGGAAGCAGACCCCATCATACTGCAGAAAGAGAAGAGAGAAAAAAAGGAGTCAAAAGGTGATGTTGGTAAAGCTAGAATAGTGATTCTCGATTATGAAGAAGACAATCCTCACCTCTTATCGATGAAGACCATTGAACGAAGCTCACAATTGGCAAAAATGCACAAACAAATTGTGTTTTTCTATATTAGTTAAGTTGGACGAAAATCCGAGGAGGCATATAAAACAGCATATGGTCCAAAAGTTTATGGAGATCTCCGTTCTTGAGCAATAGGAGGTACGGATGGGGATTAGAAAATAAAAGTGGTATTCAAACCATTTGAGAGAATCAGACATGAAGTAAACCACTACACGAATATATGTTCTAACTAGCTTCAACATTCTCATTTCCATCATTAGTTTCCATTTTGTTTGTTTTCTAACTTTTTTGTATCAAACTTGTGAACAAGTCTTGAATTGATTTGTTAGGGCTTGAATTGAATTGTGAAGGTAGTGGAAGTGAATGTGATAGTGATTTGATTTCTGATTCCCAGATTTTTTATATGAACACTGCATATGTAGTAAGGTCATTTTTGTTTTTAGATTGAATTGGTTAATGAATTTTGTTTTGTTTTGTTTTTAACTCTAAGACAATTTTTGCATTACGTAGGAATTTTTTTTGTCATTTCGCTTAATGAGTTTGCTCCCCTTCAAATTCAATCCTGGTTCCTCAATTGAGAATAACTGAGGGAGAGATTCTGAATTAAAGCAACAAACTCATTGTCGCTTCAATGGAACTAGTCAATGGGAATTGATGTAATCCGCACTGACCAGATGATGAAGCTAGGGTTTTAACTTGAGTCATAACTTGCAGCAACTCCCTTGCTCATTGCATAGGAACGAAATTCGATAAAATAAAATTCTTGTAATTATAACAGTGAGATAATTTATTTACTTATTTACTCAGGTTCAATGGGGAAGCAATTCGGCATGAATCGAGGTAAGTCTATTTAGATATCTGTATAATAATGCATATTCGTGTTAGCAAGAAACCAGAGGATTATAGGCTTCTCCTTTCTTATGTAAGTTAGTTTATTTTTTTTAGCTTAATTAATCTACTAGTCCTTGGTGTTGTCAAGCCCAAACTGGTACTTAGAGTGTAATTCTTCTCACGTCACTAACGGGGACAAGTGGTAACCAATTGCTAATAACCACATGTCGACATTAATTGTTAAATCACTCAGTGTGCCACACTGGTCCCCACCCTTTAATTCGACCTCAAAATCTCTACATTAAATTGGACTTAATTCCCCATTATGGGTGTGCGTCATTTGGTAGAACCCCAACTTGGCGTTATTAGCTGGCGTAGAGGATTTGAACAAATTAAAATGAATGGGACTCGGTCATACATGACAGGCTAGGTTATTTAACATCAAATGGAGACACGTGGTTACTGTCAATTGGTTACCACCTGTTTTCATTAATCACGTGAGATTTTTTTGTTTACGGGCACCCGAGTTGACAAAATGATCACTTCAAGACACGAAGAATTCCACAAGGATCAATTTAGGATGAAACATTAGTTAGGGATCAGTTTGAGATTGGGGAATACCTCAGGGACTAGTAAATTAATTAAGTCTTTTTTTAGCTAATTCTAGGTTAGTTTGACTTTTTTTTTCTGAATTTTATTTACTGGAATAATAGTGCATACTCATGTTCGAGTAGGACTGAAGAGACACAAATCGCCCAAGAAGTTGGAAGCGAGTAAACATGCAATTAAGAAAAACCATGTTAAAGAAGAGGCTCGTAGACCCTCTCCGAATTGCTCAGGCATGTTTAGCTCTCCATCTTTATTTTATGTATTTCGTTAAACGTGTTATGTGTATGTTCACTCAATCCAATTTTTTTCATATCTTAGATAACCTGAAGAAGGTTTTTATTTTGATTTTTGAATTTCAGAATTTGTGATTATTTGACAAAAGATATGCAATTACTCGTGATCTCCTGATTGTGAAGTACTTGTAAATTATTGAGGTTATGCTCCTGCACTGGAGTATAAGGAACTTTTAATTTAGGGTTTGATGTTTTCTATTTATTTAGGATGACAAAAATGGATAGTTAATCTAAAATTTGCATTACAGAAGAGCTATCGGAGGACAATTCTACTGGTATGGCTTCTGAAGAAGAAGTAAGTTATAGAGAGGCATCAATGTATGATAATTTATTGATGAAACTGCGGTCATCTAGCAAATCTATGGATGATGCATGTAAGAAAAGGTAAGGATGTTTCATCACTGGGTTTATTTTCAATCTAGTTGAGCATCAGGGGCATCAGTGCACCAGTTTTTTTCTTTTGAAAAAGCTTTTGTGATATTAATGCTGCAATAGTATGCTTTGAAGCTTAAAAGGTGATTGCATTTGTGGCTGATGGACTACTGTTGTTGACCTGAATCATTAATTGTATTAGCTTTGTTGATTATTGTCCCCAGCCTGATGATCACTGGATTAGGATTTTTCTTTTATTTGTACTGATTGTTGTCCCAATTGCTAGTTTGCTCCTATCTAATTTGCGATGGTGGTGCTAGTGCCAATAAGATGCAAAGACCTCTCTCTATCTTCCATTGTTGGTATGATAACTCCTTTAGCCCTATGGAAAATGGTCTTATGTAAAATAAAAATACGTGTTTGCAGCATCTGCTAGTTATTTCTTCATGTTTGAAGTTAAAACCTGTAGCTCTCCATTTTTTTTGCCCCCAATTGTTTTTTCCCCTTTGAAGTCTTTGTTCTTGCTTTTTATAGATGTAACAATAAGAAGGTATGGTTACATTATAGGTGAAACTGAAGGGTATGAGGCCCTGGTCGTTTTGAGGTTTCCATCTTTCATTCCCACAGAAATTCAAAGGAAAAGACACAAATCCATTTTACGAGTTGATTTAAGGAATATCAGGAAGTTGGAAGTAGGTGAGAAAAAGAGTTGTAGGACATCAGGATAGGTCAAATGGGAGAGCTCATGCTTTCTTATTTCACGTGTTGTTTAAGGTCAAAGGGTTAAGAACCGTGACATTGCCTTTTGGTCATGCCAAGGCAGACAGGAATAGTGACTGGCTGTGGTTAATTGGAGTTATTAATATCTAATGTTCATGATTGGCATAAAGACCAAATATAATATTGAGTATTGATCGGTGATGCATCGGTATTCTTATTTTTCGAGACTGTACTGCGGTATACCTTAGAACTACAGAGTAGTCGACTGTCCTATGTTTTGTTCAGAAGGCAGGGCTAGTGTTGCCATTCGTTCATGGATCAACTTTTTTTTTTTCAACGTACTATTTTAAAGTGGCTATTGATTTTCTTGTGTATAGACAAAGACTCCTAGAAGGTGAAAGTGACTCAGAAGAAGATGAAGATGATGGCTGCGAATCTTCTAGTGTGTCAGAAGAGGAAGGTAATGAAGAAAGTAAGACTCATTTCATGGGGTTCTGTAAAGCTTATTTTCACCAAAATCAAGAGGTTTTGTTATTGTCCAAATGATATTTTATCTTATAGCTTTATCAAGTGTCGATGATATTCTGGTCTTTATTTATGATCATAGTTCCAATATGTAACTTATCAGAGAGAAAAAATTAAGCCTATGTACTCCAAATGCTGATTCAAACATTGATATTTTCAACGATTTAATATTTAACAGGGGCAATGAGTAGGTTTTTTTGGTTATAGTTGTGGGTTTATTATCTGCAGGGGTGGGATTTCTTTTCTGCTAGTGTTTTTATTTTTTTGTTCTCATAATCCATGGCTGATAATTATTTCAAACCTTGTTTGGATGGGCAAAAACAAAATTGTTGAAACTTTTTTTATGGGAGGTAATGTAGATTCTATTGGGATTTGTGAAAAATGTGTTGGAGTTTGTAAAAAAAGTGTTGGAATTTGTGAAAGAAATTTCAATTTTTTTTTCCATTCAAACATGGCCGAGTCTTGACTGCTGACAAGAATGTTGAGATCAGTGATTTTGTTTTTCCTTTTGTGATGCGAAGGTTGTTTCCCTCTGGCTTGGGTTTTTGGTAATAATGGGTACAGCTATATCAACTTTATCTTTATGATTGTATTCATCTTGATGTACAGCTGCAACTTGCGAGCCCTGCTCAGTATCCTTGAACTTGATTGAGCAGCAAGACGTTTCACTGCAGTCTCTTCTACTACACTTTGCAACCCAAAACATCTTGTAGCTATGTGATGGTGATCTATATAAGATTCACCCTTCTCAAAAACTAAGTCCCTTGCTATCGAAATGTGGGCTTATTGCAAAACCTAGGTGTTATCTGATATGATTCAAACCTTTCACCATCAAACTTGAAAATATATTCAAATCTACCTGAAGAATCTCCTGGTTATTGCCTATTCTTTTCATGGACTTCTCTCTTTGTTGGTGGATTTGAAATTTTTTGCTGCTTATATGATGGGCCCCAACCTAGTTAACTAAAGGCATGCATTTTGGAATTAAGATGCTTAAAGAATGCTTGTATCTCTAGTAAGCCTTAATGGTTGGATTGGGTGGTTAACATATTTATTCCTTTTTCTTCATGCTATAGAAAGAATGTTACAAGAGCAGGACATGGTTGACACTGGGGAGCAAAGTCAAGATTCTGAAACTGAAGATGACCATGAGGCCTCAGAGACAGATCAAGAGCTTGATGTCGGAGTCAATGACCAGTGTTCTGTTGAAAGTTCAGCATGCGTGAGGTTCATTCACTATAGATATCTTTCTGATTGTTTTATGAAGTGTGGAATTTTGCGTGATGCCGTTATCATTATGTTGACATTGCTGATATGCAATCCACCACTAAGTATACACCCAGGAGTAGGTTAATCCTACAACTGCATGTCTTCTCCAAAAATTGTTTTTTTTCTTATAGTTCAGTTAAACTTAAAATCTTGTCTTTTGTTATGTTCGTTTCGAAATTGAGATAACTTTGCATCTTTTTGTGTTGTAATTTCAGAGTAAAAATGCTTCACTAACCTACAAAATCCATTTTGTTCTATTACTTGATGAGGAAAGGCCAATGTTTCTCCTTTTACCCAACCATTTTTCTATAATTGTACAGAATGAGCTTCCAATGCCTTTCATATCAACTGTGGATTCATAATGACAGAATCTGAGAACAGGACAGGACAAATAGGGAATGATTGTGTTGTACCTTTTCCTGTCCTATATTTTTTATACAATTGTATTAAGCGAAATAACAGTCACAGAGGCACAACCTCTAGCAGCCTTCGTATTATAGAAAAAGCAAAAGTTAGAATGTGGGCGCATTGCCAACTCTGAAACCAATCTTTCTTTCACTATAGTCACTTTCCTCATCACGAAAAATCTTCAAACTTTCTATTCATTAGTAAGCAGCATCTGTTCTTAAGTAACCATAGAAGGTTATTTCATATTGTGAATCTACCATTTATCTTAAGAGCTTAAGCTCATAGGAAGAGATAGGTTTTATAATTTTAATTATATTCTCTAACACTCCTCCTCACGTGTGGGCCAGACTCTTCTTTTTTTGGAAGGCCAACACATGCAATATTTTATTGAATTTGGGGTGAAGTGCAGAGTCAGGTCGCGAACTTAGGACCTTGGCTTTGATACCATGCGAATCTACCATTTATCCCAAAAGCTTAAGCTCATAGGAAAAGATAGATTTTATTGTTTGAATTATATTCTCCACAGCATATCGTATTGATTTCTAAATTTCAAGTACTGCATTCATTTAATGTGTCTCTCATTCTGACCAAGTCTTCTACTTTATTACTAAATTTGAGATATCTAAGGAATTAAATATGAACTATGTACATATGAATGAATGTCCATGGAAGAGGTTTGCTTGCTTAGGCGAGGTAACTATTGGATACATATGGTTGAACATCAAATATGATGTGAGCTACAAGCCTAAAAGGTTGTCTGATGATGTGGCATCTGTTAAGAAAGTGTATCATCAATTTTGGGATTGACATTCTTATTGAGTTTTACTAGTAAGGTCACATTTTGCTAGCTTAGTTTCGTTAGTTTCGGAGTCAAAGGTAATATGACAATTTCAAAAATTGTTGGGAATGGAGTCTACACTGGCCCACGAGTCTTATGTAAAAGGAAGGCAACTAATGAGAAACCAAAGTTCTGTACCAAGTGAATAAACCTTTTCTTCCAAACTATGTTAGCTAGAGTACTATTTAAGAAAAGACACCGAACCTTTTTACAGAATAATACTACTATCATGAAGAAGAAACCACCTTGTAGGAAAAGAGTAAGGTTATTATATGCGTGAAATAATGAACAAGTGGTTGCCCCTTTCTTGATAGAAGATGTTTTGAGGATTGTTCTATGTCCTCGGATAGGTTGCAGGGTGTCTTTCTTTCTTTGCTGTTCACTTGGGGCAACTCCTTGCTTGGTTGCCCCTTTCTTGATTTTGATGATTTTGCTTCTTTTCTGGCTTGTTTAGAATAGTGTTTGCGGTATAGTCTTTGTACTGTATACATTTTTCTAATGAGATTGGCTTGCTTATCAAAAAAAAGAAATAATGAACAAGTGGTGAAACTCTCTTTTTGCCAAAATACTGCTTTTTTGGGCAAGCTGAATCACGAAGCACCAAGTATTTGTATGACTTCTCCAAGTCACCATTTTCTTTGATCCTTGATGTATATGTCCTGTACAGAAAATTGAACCTTGAGCAATTTGCAACCTTATTATGGAAAATAGAAATCATTGTAATTAGTTGTTTCATTCGTGGAACTATAAAAAATGGGTGAGACTACAGTTCAATTGCTTCAGACAAAAAGAAAAAGAAAAAAGTTACTTTCATTGGTTGATTTTCTGCTTCTTTTTGGTTGCCTTTATGAATCATCGAATTTGTGAAGATTTAAGAGGATTTTTATCAGTCGACATCTAGTTTTAAGTTTCTATGTGATCTTGATGTTCAATTTACAAGGACTTGGGCTAATATTTAGGTTTATTCCAACTAGGTCGCGTCCTTATATACAAGTCATGTAACTATTCAGTATCTAATCTTGCAGTTCCTTTAGCATGCACTTAGGGCACAGTTTATCAACAGAAGAAGTTGAAAATCTAGCGAAAAAGAAATGGAAATATAAGTGGGAGGTTCCTGCTGCTGGGATGTCAAATTGCAAGTGGATGGGAACAGGAGACTGTTTCCTAAAGGTATGACTGCCATATTGCATTCTTTAGAATGTACTTATGTTGACTATTATAGATCGCCTGATTCACTAATTCCTTTCTGGTTTTCAGTTTATTATGATTATGATGGGGCACTTTTTTCCACCAGAAAGAAAAAGTGTAGTATTTTTTTTCTCATTGTTCTACTTCTTTGTAATGCCTTAGCACTATCTTGATTCTTTATGACTGTGGAAAAGGAGAATGTGGGGAGTGCTACAAAACCATTATGTCCATGAGAGGCAAACTTGTAGGAGCTATTTAGGAGAAGAATTTATAGATTTTGAATATTGTGACCACATGTTCTTTCTTATCATGGCATCTGCTTGTTCTAGTCATTAATTAGAATTGTAAAGGTGGCTTATCAAATCTGTTGTTGAGCAAGTTCCACAAATGGTGATCTTTTCCTATAGTGTATCTTCTTTTTTTATCCCTAGCTCTCTGTTGTCAAATTTTATCATTGAATTTTACTTTCACAGGATGTTGATGCCAGTTCTAGTTATGGTCTCAAACCTGGGTTATATGACCACTGGTTGGATGTCTACAAGACATCTGGAAGAAATGATTTTCATTTGTCTAAAGAGGCGTCATTCTTCTCCCTTTGTAAGTTAGCGTGATCTTGTGCCCTGGATCTATATCTCTTCAGTTGCATTTAGTTCTGTCCTCTCATGCTTGTGCAAGTTATGTGCTTTAGATCCTTAAATATGTTTTCTTATCATGCTTTGTCCATGTTCTACTTCAACAATCGGTGATACCAGGAGTTTCTAATGACCACCTATTTATCCCTGAGATGCTACTGTTGCCGTAGTTATGATTTTAAGTAATTCATTGTCGTGGCTTCTCAATTTCAGTTATTTTTTTAATTGTTTTCTTGAAGCCTGACATGAGCGCTTTTTAGATCGATGTAGGACCACAAAATCTATGTCTGAGCTTTTGTAAAGTAGGCTATCTTCCATGGTAAAGAAGCAACCTATGATATGAATCACCTCTGATGGAGCTTCATGACCTACATCTTAGGACCACAAAATTAGATCCAGTAATATCAGGGATAGAATTGTTCATAACATCACAGAGAGTTGAACTTTTTATTTATATGCTTGGGCTGGATTTTCTAAACTTGTGAATAGTCTAGTTTTTATATAAGCCCAAAGCTGTTTTTCTTAAAGGGGTGAAGCCTATCAAACATGATGGAACACTCTACATTTGAGAATTCTTCTGTCACTTGAGGAAGCTTTTTACTTGTGGTTGGCTGCACATCCCAGGTTTTCTTCCTTTTTTGTCTTTGGTTAAGATACCATGTATGAATTTTTTGGCTACCTTGGCATCCAAAGGAGTTGGATAGATGCATGCATATTACTCTAGCAAAAACCATCAAACATAGATGCTGTTACTGTCTTGTACATTCAAGGAGCTCTATGTGGATTCAAGGGCTGGCATATGGCTCAAGGATATCCTTTCAGACTCGAGGGTTTGATCTAGCTAGAATGAGTTTTTATCATTTCCACACTTTTCAAACCTTGTCTTCAGTATTGCTAATGCTCCCTAAAATATAAGAATGTGTGGAAGTATGCAAATGTAGTCGTACACCATAATTCACAATGGTGGTGAAAATTTGATTCTTGCAGTTGATTGGAAGTAGCTCAGGCAAGTTGCTGGGTTGTGCTGAACTTTCTTTTTCTTTTTGTTTTTGTTTTCGTGTGTTTTGTAACACTAGTCCTTTCGTTGTCTTTTCTGTTGGGGAAGAAGGCTTCATTAGTTTTGGTGCACCGGTAATTATATGGTTTCCCTGAGAGTTGACCTTTTTCTTCTCCTGCCGACTTCTCAAACTAGTCTAAAATAGTTCCATTGTTATGTGTGTGTGTGTGTTTGTGGTTAGTGTTATGTGCGTATTTAAATGCATGTGCTGTCTTATTTTTTTCTTCTAGGCAACGGCTATCAGGATATACTGCACTGTAACAAGAAGCCCTTTTATCTCAAAGGACTGGAAGAAGACTCGAGCATTATGGATGCTTACTTGATGCATTCTGTGTGTGGATGCCACTTCTCAATTTTTAATAATATCACTTGTTCTTTGATGGGCTTTTGGTGCTTGTTTTTCTCATAGAATTGTGAATTACTAATAAGTGTGTATTTTATGCAGCTGAATCATGTATTCAGAGCTAGAGATCTTGTGAAAAAGAATGATTTGAAACTGGCAAAGCATCCAGAGAGTGCTATCAATGAAAATCTTGCTGGTGATAGTTTGCGGGATCATGGGTTTACTCGTCCTAAGGTGTCTTAATTGTTTTCTTGTTGACTTATTTATGGTAACACAAAACGTTGGGAAACGCAGAGAACCTATTTTGTGGAAAAATTTCCAGTGAAAGAAAGAGGACTCTTGATCTTGGAATTGTTTTCTTCTTCAGTACAATATTGGTGTCATACATATCAGGAAGTGCAAACCCCCAAGGGTTTGGTGTGGTGGTAAGGCTTCGGCTTGGGTTCTAACATGTCCCAAGTTCGAGCCCCAACACCCCCATTATCGCCCTTGACTTACCCGCTCCCTGAGTTGTGGGGTCGGTCTAGGGGGCCGGGGTTTGTACTTCAGGGTTGGGCCAAAATGGTCCAGCTTTGGGGGATTTCCTCGTCATCAAAAAAAAAAAATCAGGAAGTGCATTACTACATTTATTGTTAGCATTTCTGGATGTTTGATTGTAAATGAGTCTATCGATTCTACAGGAGAAGTGGTACTCTGAGTACTGTGTGCAACATCGATTTAGAAAATGTATGAAACATAAATTCTTGCTTAATCCATATCCTCAGGGACATGCAGTGTGGAATAAGTAATAATCAGAAATGGGGTAAAAAATAGTTACGGTTTCTGCCATACTCTGCATACCAGCTTCAACTGTCCAAACTTTGACCTTATAATTTTTCCTACAGTCAATTAGTCTATGTTGAGACCCACCCTAAGCTCCTCTTGCTTAGTGCTACAAGCTCAAGGGTTTTCAAGAGTTGTGATTGACGTAAATGTTGAGGTCCATGGTCTCACTGCTGTTTTTGAAATTTAACACCCCCCCCCCACCCCAGAACACACAACACACACACACCCTATTCCCTGGTAAATGGTTCCATTTCAAGTAGTAACTGTAATAGCATAAGAAATCTGATCGTAGATGTTGTATTATCTGTCAGTCACATTATGGTAGGATCTTGATGATATTTAGTGGATTATCTTAATTTGCAATTAGATGTTTTTGTGCAAAATCTCATTATGGTCGGAACATAAATAAGTAGATGGCAGTTCCCTTCCTTGGTTTTTACGAACTAGTATGTGAAACTTTTGGGCTTTTATATATGAAGGGCTCAATGAGTTTCCTTCCCTTCTAACTTATCTCTTTTATTGGGAAAATTGTATACACGTTCCATAAGAAAAGCTAGAAGTCCCTGAAAAATTGTTTTTCCCCTTTTGATTATTTCACTTTCACCAATCATTTTTCGTAGTATGTTGCATTATGCTTGTTTAGTGAACAAGATTTATTTTTTGCTATGTGTACCAGGTCTTGATCCTATTGCCACTTAGACACATTGCACTTCGTGTTGTCCAGAGGCTAATCAAACTGACCCCTTTAGCCTACAAGGTATTTGATCATCTCTGATTTTTTTTTGTCCTCTCACCAGCTTGATCTGTACTTTTGCTTTGGCATATAATTTGGGTCACTCACATTGACTTAGGCAATTGTTGCTGAACCATATGAGTTTTGGTGAGTAATTAAACAGCTGCCTACTCTTTCTGACTCAGATATCTGCATAAGACTTCAGAAAGTGAAAACCTCTAGATAGTAAAGATTTAGTGGATCTCACCCTCTTTTTTAACAATCTTTAATATTTTGTGAAATTGTGATTTAGGTTTTGTTTTTTTTAATTTTCTATTAATTAATAACTAAAAGATATTAGAGACGAGAAGATAAAAACTATACCAGATGTATATTGGTTTAATGAAACTCTTTAGGATTGTTGTTTTCATCTTCATGGTTAAGTTTTCTTTTGATTAGATCGTTTACGGAGTGGTGCATTGGGAGGATTCTAGGAATTTTTAATACGATTCTATATTAGTGCAACTTTTGTGCTAATTTGTGCTCATCGCTTAAATTATTGCTTTAAGGAAATGCCTTCTTGTAACATTTTGAGATATTTGTACTTCTTATTTGTTCTCGCACACATAAATTTCTCCTGCTATTTTACCATCGAAAATATTATAAAAAGTTGAGTTTTTTTTAAATGTTTTCCCTTTGAGTGAAGAGAATAGTCCAATTATTGAAGGTTTTTTTTCCTATATGCTAAACCTATTGTACTGGTGTTCATAGGTTAATGTGGAGCACCTTGATCGTCTCCTTAAAGAATTTGGAACTCAAGAGGATGAAGACAATGAGGACAAGGATGAGTTGTCACATGATGCCCAGGGTAATTCAAGAGCTCTGAAGTCTTCAAAACCTTCTGACTTTCAAGCACTTTTTGGTGGAAAAAGGGATGATGAGGATCAGTTTATGTTTGGAATTAAGTTTACCAGGTAAATTTTCTGCACCGTGCAATGATGACCTCATTGGTTTCACCAGTCTTTTAAGTGTAAATGCAGCTGGTGTGGATTTTCTCGTTGACTCATTTTCTTCCCACCTTTTTTTCTTTAATGCTTTTCTAGGAGGAGCATAAAGTTGTACAGTGATTTCCATTCCTCAGACATGATTGTTTCTTCTCCTGTTCGTTTGATCGGGGTGAGCATTGATTTATTTCATTTGTTTGTTCAGATTGTTCCAAATCATTATCCTGGAGACTGGTTCAGCTTTTACATAGATGTTCTATTCTCTCTTTATTACCACAGGGAAATTATCATGCACAGTATATCAGTACCTTTTCTGGCATGCAAAGCCATCTTTATTTTGTCTCGATGCACAAGATATAGTTTTATTGTTCAATGAGGAGAACTTGGCTTGATCGAAAGGCTATATAGTGTTGCCTGAGACCTGTCTTATAGGACCTTGGAACTTTGTGTTTGTGGATTCATCCAGTGGTGCAAGAAACTGTTGTTGCAAGATGCTTTAACAAAATACATACTCAATAAGCTAGGGTACCTGGACACTTCACATAACCTACCCTATGTTGATAGAACATGACTTGGGGATGTATATATGGCTGTTGGACACTGCTCAAATTGGCGGATAACCTTTTATTAGATAGTTGAATCTGGAATTTGAATTTTAGCCACATCTGACATGCACAGAAAAGTATATTTGAGAGTAATGACAAGCTGAGTAATATATTTAGGACTTCAGCAGGAAAGAAACAAAATCAAGTTATAACAGCCATATATTTTGAATTCTTAGGTTTTGAATCCTACTAGCACCGAGCATTAGGGGACCTATGTATATATCATGGCTTTTGCTGAAGGATCCACTCCTCACAAACGAAAACCCTCTGATCAGGTGCTAACTCAAGCAAACCCAAAGTTCTCCTTGAAACTTCATACTGCATTTTTGGAATTTTGTTAATATCTGGTCCTTGTCCAACATTCTAGGAGATCTGTAATTGGTGGGCTGCCTTTGAACTTTTGAGGTCCAAATCTATATTGTATATTATTTGTGCATTATGGAGCATGCTGCCATTTTTTTTGTCCTCGAGCCTCTTCTCATGGCTCAGGTCAGTGCCTGTGTTTCTTGCAAGGCTAGCCAGCAAGATAATGGGTACATAAGTCAATTTCTTTTAGAGGCTTATTTGGGAAGGGGATGAAATTTCAGCAGTTGATCCCCAGGTCAACAATCTTTCGCATGTGTAAATGGAGCTAATTTCACTATTCAGCTCTTTTGATGACTGTATATTTAAGTACTACCTTTAAACATACTCTTTGACTGGCAGATCTGTAGAAGGCTAGCAATCGAAGTAATAAGTTCATTACTCTCCCATGTGTCCATCAAGCTAGGAGAATACAGTGATCATCTGTTTAGCAAGTCAATTTTCTCTCTGTTTAATTCATTTCTTTTGGACATGCATTACAATCTGGTTGGAATTATGCTATATCGGTGCTATATTGTTTAAGCATATGTAACTGTAAACTTCATAATGATGGAAATTTCAGTATCTTAGCGGCATTTGCAAGCAATCCTCCATTGTTGAGGAACAATGGGACCAAAGAAGTTTTTTTATTATTATTATTTTTTATGTGCAAGATTTGCACATCAAGTGCAGCATAAAATGTTTTAGTGCATGTCAAACTAGTAGTTTCTTTTTCCTACGTGTATCATGTTACATTGGCTTGCTTTGTATGCATGGAGATGTTTACATATTGTCGTTATCCTGTCAAGTTTTTATGGGGGTTGATACTGTTTTGATTGTTCAAAGAAGTAACGCGACTTTTCATATTTCTCAGAAAATTTGGGAGGCTCAAAAATATAAGGAAAAGGACATCGATTATCTTTCTTCGATAGAGGTGATTTGTCTTATTTTTAGTTTCACAGGAGTATGAGTTCATACTTCCTCGCCTTATAGTGATAAAAGGTGTATTTTCACTTGCAGGTTCTAATCATTGATCATGCGGATGTCATAGCAATGCAAGTATGTGGGGCAATCTAATTGAAATCTATCTTTTGCAATTCATAAGGAGAATAATGTCAATTCTGGTTCTTACCCTTTTTTTTGTTTCTCTTCCTTTTTTTATGAAAATTTTCTAGAATTGGTCCCATGTGAATACAGTTGTTGAACAATTGAATCACATACCATCTAAGCGTCCTCGAACTGATATTCAACGCATTCGACATTGGTAGGTTTGCAGTGATATTTTTGAGATTGATGTGAACATTGTGTTTCTATTCTTCCTCCCCAATTCAATTACCTTTTTTCTTTATCTCATTTTTTCTTATATGTTTGTTCTTCTGGGTATGGGGTAGGCTAAGGGAACCCCTAGTATAGTGGACCATTAACAGAAAGTTTTCTATTTGGGTTTCAAATATTTTGGTTTAGCAATGGCAAACTTGTCTTTTTCAGACGTTTCATCTTAGATTCTTGGTAGAAATATATTGACTCCTCTCAACTTATCTTGGATTTAGGTATCTGAATCGACATGCAAGGTTTTTTAGGCAAACAATCATTTTGGGCCATTATTCGAACCCAGGTATGTTTTCTGCTATTTTAGTGTTACATCTCTGTTTGTTTCCAAAGCTTAAATTGATAGGAAGAGATGGATACGATCTTTATATTTTGTTGCACCACTCAACCCTCACTTGCGGGTCACACTCCACTCCCCCTTATAAGGTGGGCATAACCAATGAAATGTGAAACTTGAATAGGTCTTACAAAATAGAACAAAACTTTGAACTTAAGATCACTGTTCTACTACTGTGCTAAATCAGTGATTCCTCTAAAAGCTAAGCAGATAGGAATTGGTGAATGAAATTATACAATAGATATTTTTTTTTTATAAATAAGCCAATTTATTAAAAAGAAGAACAACAAGCTGCAATCCCTTCAACTCCCTGAACAATAAGCGAAGAACGTCCAACCAACAAGACTCTCCCAAAAGATTCACCTAGCAGTCTAGCCCATAGCTCTTAGACTTCCTAGAGAATGAAGAAGACCCTTCATAAATAACCGAAGACTGCAATCCCTTCAACTCCTTGAGCATCCTCCCCGCTGATTTCCTAGAGTTTTTCGAACTAAGCGGCATCCGATCGCGTTCCAACACTGCAAAGAGATCCCTCAGCTTTTCCTCTTGACCACTACACAACACCCCAACCAGCTGACCCACAGAGGAAACCATGTCCAAGACCCACGCCAGAGATTCTGTCTGCTCTTTCCCCTTCAAAGAAACCAACGGAGCTTTGTAAGGTGCAGCCAGAAACCTATCAAGACTACTTTCTACACAAAGTAAGGTCAAAGAAGCAGCCTCGGGAGATGGGGTTTCTCCATTCTCTCTCTTCCCTCTTCTCCCCTTTTTGCTTCGGCTGTTAGTTTCCTGGTTAGATTTTTTCGATTAAGTGTTCTTTAGCGTTAGTTGTTTGCTCGGAGGTCTCGATGTCCTTCTCCCGCAGATTCTGCGTTGAAGCTAAGGTCTTTTAGGTTACAGTCTTAGGCAATGGTGATGTGAAACTCTCGAAATGGAGTCGGAAGGCTACAAGTTCTATCTTCATCGGGAAGTATGAGGCTGTTTGGTTGGTTAACATAATTACTAGATTGCTGGAGGATGCGAATAGGGAGTTTGTAGTGAAGTTTAATGAAGCTTCTAGGGCCTTTATGGCACAACGGTATTGCAACTTGGCAGGAAGATATCTTGCCTTAGTAGAGTTTGGTGGGGGGCGACAAAGAGGGGTGGTAATGGTACCGGAAGGTACGGGGGCGTTAGGGTGGTTGGAACTCGCCTCTGTGTTTCAGGGTGTGGTTTCCTATCTTGGTCAGCTTAAAATGATGGTGGTGGCTCTCTTGGCTCTCATATGCACAAGGAGGTTTTATTCGTTGAAGCTGCTGAGGGCGGGTTGAAGGGGGAGAGCTTTGGGAGTGGCGTGTTAGCTGTGACAGGCGTTGAGGGGCCTGGGGGTGGCGTGGAGCAGAAGGGAGTGCAACATGCCTCTGCGCATGAGTATTTGGTGGGCAGTGACTCTCTTTCCAAGGAGCTTGCAATTAATGCTCAGTCGGCTGGTGGCAGGGTGATTGACGTGGATTTTTGGAGAACAAAATTGCAGGGGCTACGTGCTGAGATTGACGTTCTTTTAAAATTCTTAGGGTGTGATGGTGGGCCGGGCTATGCTTTGCTTGGTCCTAAGGTTAAGCCGGTGTGGGAGAGAAAGGATAATTGCCCATCGCAGGGGCTGTTGCAGGCGGATGGGACGGGCCCAAGACTCTCAAGCCCAAGTGTTTTGGCTTTAGCTCAGGAGGTTATTTCGGAGGCTCTGCTTGAGCCGGGTTCACTTGGGTCAGGGTCGGGTACCCCTCAAGACCCGGAGCTTACGCGTGTTGCTGGTGACGATCAGCTTCGAGAAACCGTCGTTGGTGCTGACCAACCACCGGGGAAGGAAAGAGGGTCGCTGGCGACTGCTGAGGCGAGGGGTAGCATCCCAGAGGCCTTTCCGACGCCGGAGTTGGCGCCGACCTCAGCTTCTGTGCTTCTCGACATGCTTGTCTCTTCCCAGGGGGTGTTTTCTTCGCCGGATCTTGCTGTCGATGGCACAGATCAGGTCGTCTGCTCGTCCTTAATGGTTCTTGAAGAGGTTTAGGGGGCGGGTATGGCAGAGAGGCTAGGTGAGGTTCTTGGGGTGGGGCAAGGCAGGAGCTCTGTCGTGGGGGAGTTAGGGGATCAGCTGGACGTTGGCAGTCCTGAGGGAGGGGATCGGCTGGGAGTTGTCTGTCTCGGGGGCTCCGAGTCTCCCTGGCAGATGTGGGCGTGGACTCTTCGGGTAAAAGCTTGGTCTTTGTTGAGAACATTGCCGGGTACTACCTTTCAAGTTAAAAACAAAGGAATAGGTCATTTTGTTTATGCATGTGCTTTTTGTATTTCTAGAAATCCAAACAAAATCACCATGCTCTATTATGGTTTTCCTTTAGCCAAGCTTGCAAATTGTTTTGTACACGTAGATCGGGGCTTGGTCATTCCAGAAGGTCTTCCTTTGCGTGTATGCATAATTTAGTTTGCCTTGAGAGCAATTCAGAGCTTCGGATCACAGAAAACTTGAAAGTATCTTTGACTAGAACTACAACATTGGATGTTTCTTAAACTATTTTGTGCTTTCCTGTCCCAGATATCAATGCTTTGTTCAATCACCATTGTAGTAACTACCAAGGAAAGGTACGTTGATATTCTTTTTCTCATCTTTTATCTTCTTTGTAGGCATGCCAAGTTATTAGCCATCCTCAGCCCGGCTTCTAACCTTAGACACAACATTACATGTTACCAAGCATTTCAATGGATTCACTTGGTTCTTATTTCTTCTCTGCTTTATTTTGTCTTCTCAAGTGTTGATCTAAACGAACTGTTGTAGTGGATCCTCTTAGCTGTGTGACATGCAAGCTGAACTTTTATCCAAAGTAGTCCCATCTGTGCATTTCTACTTTTAAGCCCAATAGACCATTTATCTCATTTTCAGGCTAGCATCGATTTTATTCATTACATTTTTTTTTCTGCGTGATTTTACTCATTACATACTAAGTCTTCTTTACACCTTGCTGTTTTAAACCCCAAGTGTGAGAAATCTATAAAGGTGAAAAAAAGAAGAAAAAAAGTTAAAGAAAAATGGTGAACCTTTTGTTTTTGTCTGTATAGTTGATTATTTTCTTTCTAACAAGGTTTTGTGATTACTATTTCCTTTTAATTATCTTATTTTCTGGTTTAAATAGGATGGAAAAGGAAAGGTACGATGATAAGAAATAAAAAAAATTGATCCACTTTGCTGTCAATTAAAAAGTGTATAGGACATTGCTGCTTATGCAAGTTTCTTTTCAAGTAAAAAATGTCTTGTATATAATTTCTCAACTACTTGAACTTTATGATATCAACATGGTTAGTTATGCTTACAGGTGAAGTTGGTATGTGAGTACAAAGGTGTTCTTCCAAAAGTGATACTTCAAGTCCGGCAGGTACGTCTGCCTCACAGTGGTGCTGTATGCTTAAATTTGAGCTGGTTGTGGGATATCTTAAGAATTTAAGATGCTATTGGTATCTTATGAGGTTCACTTCCTCATTTGCTCTGTTGGTAGTAAAATTCGTGCTTGGATGGATCTACAGATTCTGAATGAATGAAAACGCACGAGGGGATGCTTTTACATCCTTCCATTGCAGCATATGTATCTCCCCAAATGATACTAAAGTTGAACACTTAGCATAAATCATTACAAAACCAGAGATGACATTAAGCAAACGTACCTGTTTATGATTGATAATATTAGTAGAAACTAAAATCCTTTTACTCTATGCAAATGGAAGTCTCGATCTCAAATGTTTATCCTATGCAAAAAAATTAAGTGGTATCTAAAATCGTTTAATAGCACCAATTTTGTACATCTATAAAAGATAGGTATTCTTAAAATCTTGCATAAGATTATTGCATTCTGATCAATTTCTCTCATTAATCTAAGAAAATATTGAAAAAGCTTAATACTAAGATATTTGTTGACAAATTTTTACCAATCAATGAAACATAATACAAGCATAAAATAATTGGGTAACTATAAGCATAATATACGACAAAAATATAAACATACAAAAGTGAGAAGCTGGTCAGATAGTAGAAAAAAGTACATATACTTGGAAGAGGATTTATATTTAATTTAAAAATTTATTGATGATTTTGTTTAAAAAATAATGTAAAAATGCAAAAAAGGAAACATTTTCAAATTTTTCCTGGTCAAATGCTATAACACTGCCTTTCATTATTTACAATCTTTATTTATTTGTAGACCATTTTATTTGTTTTGTTTTTCCTTTGTTGGGTGATGGATCTTCAAAAGGCTTAGATTTTTTTTTGGGGGGGGGGGGGGGGGTAGTGGCCCCTGCCTGCCTCGTGTTAGGGACTTAAGTAGGGGAGATTGGTCGCTGTTTTAAATCTGGCATCTCTTCAAGGATAAACATTAAGTTTTGGTATGTTAATGCATTTTGCTTCTATTTGAATTTGCAGATTTATGAGCAATTTGATGTGGACTCAATAACAGATGCTGATGATGCTCGTTTTGAGTATTTTGTTAAGAAGGTTTGGTTGGAAAAATTAACTTTGTTGGTTTAGTCATAGAAATGTATCATACGATATCAAGTTTCATTTATTGTTGGCAATTTTAGTTTTTAATTTACACGTTTGGTGCATTATGAAATGGATCAAGTATTGAATTTGTGGAAGTTCAAGTCTTGCATGTATTATTAATATAGGTAAGAAGTTTGAAGTTTGACCTTTGTTTATCTGAAACTTAGCTATGTAGGTTCATGAAACAATAGTGGCAGGACACTGACCGTTTCTGCTTTTGTGAACTAGATGGTTTCTTGTCTTACCTTACAGATTCCCTGTGCCTGTGATTGGCTTGGCATTTTATGTACAAACGTTTAGTACAGGAGTTATATCCTTCGAGAAATTGACATTTTGTTTTGAGTTCTCTGTAATTTTTGAGTTTTTAAACAGAGCTGGGCAAAATACTTGACGTGACAAATGTGACTCAAACCGACCCGAAATGGTCGGTTTTTGGCGTTGATCAGTCATGGGTAGGTAGTGAAAGTTTTTTCTTGACAAGTAGTGTCAACTTCCACGTTTAGGGTATTGGAAAGCCAACTCCCCCTGATCTGCTTGACATCCTCTCTTACTTTAGTAGGAATATACTTCCGTACCACCCATGTCATTTTAGACCTTCCCTTTAATCAGTTTGCTCTTTCACCCTGAAATAACACTGATGCGTCTGTTATAGGGCTTTGTTGTACATACGGAACATCTCAGGAACTCTGACGATGTTGTTACCCAAATTTGGCTTACGTCCATATTTGTGAAAAAAAACTCGATTTCCATCTTATCTTTTATTAGGCCACAACTCATCCATCTTCAAATCCTCTTCTGCTTCACTCATTTTGGGCTTTAATGAGACTCGTCCTATCTTTTCTCATTAGTGTTTAAACAAAATCCTGGTATGAAGATTGAAATTATTTATCTGTCGATTAACAAACTTTTTACTTCGGTCCTCTTGCAAGATATGAAAGTAATAATTCTCTGTGCAGGTGTTCCCGAAGATAAAAGATTCAGTTCAGGTGCTTGTAGTTTACTTGAATATTTCAGTACATATTTAAGCGGTTTGATATGATCATATTTAAATGGTCTAGTGTTTTTTAACTGCAAGGGAACTTTACGTGCAGGGAGGTGTTATGCTATTTATCAGTTCGTACTTCGAATTTGTTCGAATTAGGAATTTTCTGAAGTCGCAGGATGCATCTTTCTGTCTGCTTGGGGAGTAAGAAGCTGTCTCTCTGTTTCACTTTTCCTGTTCTCATTGCTTGTTTTAGCCCATTATATACATCTCACTGAAGCATTCGGCCAATCCCATGGTTTCAAAGTAATTACACAGAAAAGTATTGCCCTTGTTCCTCAGGTACACAGAACAGAGTGATATTTCCCGTGCCCGTGTTTGGTTCTTTGAAGGAAAGCGAAAAATTATGCTTTACACTGAGAGGGCTCACTTTTACTTCCGATACAAGGTTCTATAGACTGCTTTTGCAATTTTTCCAAATTGATGCTATATATTTTTGTTAGCTTTACTATATCTCTGTTGATCCTGTGTGTAATTTTATGGATTCCAAAGTCTACCCCTAACCTTGAAACTTTTTTCCCTTTGAATAATGTAGTAGATGATTAGGGAACGTAAAAAAAAAAAAATTGCAGTTACTGATGATTATTGAATAGCTGGGATTATCTTGTACTAATGATTTCATGCTTGATTTACTCCTCCGACACCTCCGAAGTATGGCTTTGAACATCAGAATCAGTTATGTGGTAATAGTATTGACTTCTAGATCTATATTCCCTTGTTTGTAGATTCGTGGGATTCAGAATTTGATAATCTATTCACTTCCAGAGCGGAAGGAGTTTTACCCTGAGGTGAGGAAGATATTTGTAATATTGGTTGCCTTTCTCCTAGATGCCCCATTGGATTGTTGCTCTGTCTAGGGAGGTCGTCCATATGTACCTATTCATTTGTTTGTCTTTTTTTTTTTTTTGGGGGGGGGGGGAGGATGGATAACACAATATAGCGTCTCTCTTCAAACTTTTCACTTGGACTTTGCAGATTGTTAATATGCTTGATGGTTCCCATAGCGTGTCATGCACAGTGCTCTTTTCTCGCTTTGATCATCTCCGGGTAATATTCTGCTCTCTTTATTGGTACACTAAAACATGACATACATACGTTCTCTAATGATGGAAGTGTAGGGTAACCTCGATGGTGGTGAAACTGGTGTTCTGTTGGTGCATTATCAGTTGTAGTTGATGATAATTATAAAATGGTTTCTTAAGGTGGGTCAGTGATAATCAATGGTGTAGTAAGATGATGGTAGCTAAGACATCAAAAGTCAGTGGTGTTCTCACATCACTTGAAATAACTATTACCTTTGTCTCCCTGACGCTTTTTTTTTTCCTTTTCTTTAGTGTAGTTTTGATAAGGGTTATTTACGTTGTCCCACTTCTCTTGCTGTATTTTAGCTGGAGAGAATAGTTGGAACTGCTTCGGCAAAAAGGATGGCAACCTCAGAGAAGGGTGTCTTCGTTTTCTGTTAGAAGACAATCGAGAAGCTCTAGTTATGCAAAGTAGGTCATTTATTTGGAAGGGAAAAATCACTCTAATCACATGCAAACAATGATGAAGATGTGGCCTTGAAAGGATGCTCTGAATGAATATTGTCCCTGGAGGAGAAGATCATTTTCGACGGTGAGCACTTGAGAACCTGCTCTTTGCTTTCTTCCTTTCCCCCCACTTGTGGTTTAATTGAAAGCAATCGATTGGTATTTTCGAAAGGCAAATGAAGACACAGATGTATGGGAAAAGGAGACATGGCAGGATCATTGTAGAATTAGTATAACGTTTCCAATTAGTCCTCATTAGTGTTTTGCAATTGCATTCTTCTGGCTGGGAAGAGAGTGATGACATGATCAATCATGAATTTTTTTCCCTTTATTATTTTTTTTTTTTTTAAAAAATCTTGGTGGCTCATGATCATTCAATAGTTCTGTTTTGTTTTTCTTTTGAGCGATCAGTCGAGAGTTCGGCTTTTCTCGATTTGCAATTGCATTCTTCTGGCCGGGCTGTATTATATAGCACGCTATGCGCCAGAATACCTTTCATAACACTAGCTCGCCTGGTGTCGCGTGGTTTCAACCTGTTCACCAGAATTACTCTAGCGAGAAGGCTGGACCAAGAAAATGTTGATCATTTTTGCGTATATTGAAAAATAAATCTTGATTTTGCTTTATCTCCTCATGTAGCGATTATGTAGGTAATCAGCACTTCCTCAATTAAAATCAGGGGACCATTTTTTTTTTACAAGAAAAACTAAACGATTTTATTTATCAACCTTATATCTTATATAAAGCACAAATTTCTTAACATGATTTGATCAATTAAAATAGCTTTAATAATCTCAAATGACTCAGAAGTCAGAAGGCCGTGATAGTTATGTGATGCTAATCATAGAAGAATAGGAAAAATTAATAGTAAAACAGATCTAGCCTACTTAGGAAAGGTACTAGTCAGGCCTAGTGCCTAACGGACAAATCAGATCACGCACTATATACTGTACAGTTCATTGCCTTGTCGCTATTGGAGGCTGCTTTTTTGTTGTTATCTCATTTTGGGTCAGATGAGAATCGTAAGCGGGCTCATCCCTATTAAGCAAAACATTTCGGCCTCGGCCCGTCTCATTACCACCGAACCTTACCGGCGGCTAGCCTAAAATCAGAAAGATCACGATGGTCATTTGATAGTGTCCTTCCCGATAGCCCAGTCTTCCACCTACATGTAAACAAGGCCCTGCAACTCGACCTCCAACAAACCGTAGCACTCCTCTCGTTTGGAATTTGGCCGACAATGGGAGTGTTTACATTCGTGTGCAGGAACTCGGGCGATGAGTGGACAGGGAAATCGATCTCGAGCGACCTGGAGGCCTCGGCCGGATCCACCTTCGATCTCCAGAGGAAGCTCGTCCAGGCTGCGTACTCCGCCGACTCCTCCGGTGGGATCCAGTCGTCCTTCTCCCTCGTTACTCCTACCTCGGGCGTCTTCCAGGTCTCTCTCTCTCACCTCTCGCACTCTACTCTTATGTGAGAACTTTTCGTGTTCATTCAGCATGTTTAGATTATAGGTGTTAGTATATATCCCCAATTCCAACAATAGGACCCTTGGTTTGTTTTGTGTTTTTGTTGAGACAGGTTTATTTGGGGCTCTACTCTTCTAGTTTATTTGTGGTGTTGATCTTTACATCGGTCGATTAGATAGTATTTGCAAACGAGTTGTGGTTCTTTTAGCTTACTAGTTGCTTGCTTGATTGATTGTGCAATATTAGTTTGTTCAAATTATCCTAATAGTATTTGCGTCGTGCGAAATCGGAATAAAATGATTTTTGCATAGAATTTTGAACTCTGAAATTGGTTAAAGAGTGGCATCAGATTTAGGCTGCAAATCTATTTGCGATGAGAAACACAAACTAGTTGGTTAAGGAACTTTTTTTGTAAGCAGTTGGTTAAGGTACTTGCACTTTGATGATCAATCTTTCAGATTAATCATATTCGGTGGAGTGTGATTGTGGGTGTTCATGATATTCGCTTTGCTTTGAAAGCTGCCCTTGGCCCCTTGGCCTCTTGCCATGGCAGCATATTGTTTTATGCTGTATGAAATCTGAGTGAAATCTTGTGCGCAATAGGTGATTATTGGCGGTGCCAGCGGTGGTGCTTTCATTGGAGGTGGTGGTGGAGCAGCTGTAGCAGCTCCAGCAGGAGGTGCAGCACCAGCTGCTGAAGCAGAGAAGAAGGAAGAGAAGAAAGAAGAAGAGAAGGAAGAGAGTGATGATGACATGGGATTCTCACTCTTTGATTAGTGAATTTCTTAATATTTACAGGTTATCTATGTAAGGGTTTTGCTTCAATCCTTCTATCTTCGTGGATCTTTGTTATTTATACTACTTGACCCTTGTTAGTTGGATTATCGGATCTAGGGACATGAAAATTTTGCGCTTGATATCTTTGTTGGAAAATGTATTGTCTGCCCTCTAAGCTTCTTTGATTGAAAGCAGAGTTTTGGTTGAGACATGAAGACATTCTTTTGTAGGAGAAGAAATCGGGGGGATATCAATCCCTTCAGAACCCCTGTTAACTCCCACATGGAAGCGAGGTTTTGAAGAGGAAGTTAATGGAACTGGTTATTGGATTTCATAATCTATTCCTTCGAATCGTTGAAACATCTGGCATGGCCAGAAAACATTTTCTCATCCTGTGATTACATGGACTTTGGAGAAGCTTTCATTCAACTTGTAGTTTTATAGGAGAAACAATTATGTGATAAATATGCAACATATGTTATATGTTTGCCCTTGCAAGTATGTGTTTTTTTTTTCAGGCAAATGTTAAACTTCATTAATTACAAGGGCTGGCACGGTACGGGAGAAAGAGCCACGGGACCAGCTACAAGCCAAAACGGGCTGAAACCCCTTTACAACAATCAAAGTTATCTCAAGGCCCACACCTACCTACAGGGTCCAAGTATATAGAATATAGTTGTAATGAGAGTTCAGCTTCTTGAGCTTGCTTTTGTCATTGTACTCCTGTACTTAATAACACTTCAGTTAACGTTTTATTAATTCGACTACTTTCAAAACAATAAGAATGTATAACCATAAATGTGGTAACTTACAAAACAACATACATGTGGTAAAATCCCAGGATTGTTTTTTAATCTAATTGAATCTTATACAGCCTAGTGCCTACAGGATTCTCTGGCAAATTGCTTCATGGACCAAAACGTTGTTGGGCTGTCTACGCTGAAATCTGGCTAGAGCTCCGGCCCAAAACTGACTAGATTTCCGGCATGGCTGGCAAATTCAAGTCGAAGGCGCGATGACTGTGGGTTACAGTGATCACACCATCATAGTGACAACGCTTGTGTCCACCCAATGCCTGCCCGGACTGGAAGGTTTTGTAGCATATAGCACATTTGTGGGTCTTACCACTTGGGTTCAGGGAGGGTGTGCTAGAATTGGCGGTGGTAGTCGGAGTGGCGATGTATTGATTTTCGGATCCAACGGGCTTTCGATGACTGGCCTTGTGTCCACCTAGGGCTTGGTAAGACGAGAAGGCCTTGTGACAGAGGGAGCACTTGTAGGTAAAAGTTTGCGATGATTGTGTGGGGCCTGGTTTGTTGATGGTGTTGGTGCTACCACCTTGGCCTAGCATGAGGAGGCACAGAGCAAGGCATTCTTCTTCTGTTGGAGGGTTGTCGAGACGGGGACGCTTAGACCGCTTACTCTTTGCCCATGGCTCAAGATAGTGGCCTTCTGCAGTGTCATCATGCAACAAAGGGGCAGCTGAGATTGGAGAACTTAAAGCCTTCAACGCCATTTTGATGCGAATGTGTGCAAGAGAGCAGGAGAGAATTGAGAGGAAGGAAGTTCGTGAAGCTGAGTGTTTATTTAAAGGAAGATGTATGGTTTTTATATAGGTTGGAATATGCCTGAGAAGTGGTCAAAAGGGTAGGAGTGTGCTGTGAGTTCTGAGAGCTCATGAGATTGGATTGGGGTTTGAAGCTGTCGTGATTGAAACGTTGGCAATGCAAGAGATTGGAAGATGTGGCCAATGGAGATGATGTGGCGACAGGAAATTGGTGAGTTCACAGACTTCTCCGATGTCAACATCGACCTGTTATTTTCTCACCACCCCTGCAATACTACTGTTTCTCATTATTAAAATTTTATATTATTTAGTGCCGCTAGCAGGACCTATAATATCCCCTCAACAACGTTCAGGTCTTCTATCTATCACACGTGTTCCTCTGTCAATAATTCCTAATATTTAAATTCTTGAAAATTCGATTGGTTATCTATTTTTTTTACAGGAAATACTACTTTATATTATCTACATTCTAAGAGTCTTTTCTTATAAATATATTACTGACCCCATGATCCAAATCATTTTCTTTTTTTTTCCTTAGCTTTCTTGTAAATTCCTAGATTTATTAATTAAAAGATGAACTCCTTCACCGACTCACTGGATAGTTAGTTAGAAATAGGATACAGGCATTCTAACCCCTTTTGCCAAGCCCACGGTGGGTTGCCTATGGCTTTGAGAAGCTTGCCTTCGTATTTGGGTTCTTGGACTCATTTAAGCTAATTCAGACCAGTAAGAAAATGGGCCGGACTTCGTTATACACAGTTGAGACAAGTAAGCAAGAACCAAGTCACCATGACTTCTAGATAGGACAATCTTGTAATCTTCTCATCCAAATTGATTTAATCTAAAAAAATAAGAAGGAAATTTCTCATATTTATCGATTATAAGATTGTGGTCGCTGGTAAAAGTTAGTGTGAGTGAAGCTATTGTGTGAGTGTGTGAGTGGACGGATGAGATTAGAAGTTGAGAAATCTAACGGCTGACAAAATGTCACTTCAATTAATGAATCCGACCCACGAACCCGACCCGCACAATCGACCCGGTTTCATTAATTGACGTGACATTTTGTCAGCCGTTAGATTTCTCAACTTCTAATCTCACCCGTCCACTTACACAATAACCGGCCTCGTGGTCGTTGGGTGGCACATAAGGTTGTAGGAAATCGGAACACTAATACTTAAAAATGGAACAGAAAGCATCCAAGAGGAAATTACATATGCCAATAACTATTATTCTATTTATCAATATTTGATTTCCCAATCAAATATTTATTATCTTACTATTTCTATATATTGTGCTCCACTTATAGATGAAATTCATATATTTTTTATTTTATATAAATAACCAGATTCTATTAAAATGGGGATTTTTCAGTTTTCATTCCGAATCAAACTCGAATGCTCACAATAAGAATATATAAATACCTAAGAATCACCTTTTTTATTTTATCTTCTTTTTTTGCGCACGTAAAAAGTTTTGGTTGTTTTTAATAAACAAATAAATAAATTATGGGAATTCGGATGTTTTCCGGTTCAGATCAAGACCAGCCCCTTTCGATTGAGAGGAGTTCGGCCCGCCATTCTGAGTCCAAGAGCTCTTGGTAACCCGGTCCAGAGCTCGCGAAAAGGAAACAGACAGAGAGGGTCCCCCGTTTGGGGATTGGGGACTGCTGCTCTATCCGGGTTTAGTAGGGTTTAGGGTTTCTTTAGCATTCCAGTCTCAGCTCCACTCTCTCGTCGTCATTACTAGGGTTTTTAGGTTTTAATCTCTGAGACTCACCTTCTTTCGGTGGTAATGTCTTCTAGGCCTGAGCTGCAAGCGCCACCTGAGATATTCTACGACGATGTTGAGGCTCGGAAATACACCTCCTCCTCTCGTATCATCGAAATTCAGGTACCGTATTGTTCTTCCACTATGTGTTTAGTTCCTGATAAATAAAAGATAGATTAAAAAAAATAAGAATTGGGATTTGTATAATCCATTGTAAGTTGATTTGTATCTGGTTTCTATATAAAGAGTGGCAGATTTTGATTTATTGGCGCCCGAGATTAATTAAAATGAAGTTTGGATAAGTATGACACTTTGTATTTCTGGTCTCTTATGTTGTGTTTTTCTGAGTAATCATATGGAGGGTGAGTGTGTTATGCTGAATTGGGTAGTTGGGTCTGTTTTGAGAACTAATGATGTTGGTATGGGCGATGTTAAAAAAGGCCAAGCTGTCAGAGAGAGCACTGGAGCTTCTTGCTTTGCCTGATGATGGAGTGCCCAGATTGCTCCTCGACATTGGTAAATTTGCTCTCTCTCTCTCTCTCTCTCTCTCTGCACGCGTACACACTCACGTAGTGAAACATATATAAGTACGGTTTCATTATAAATGGGTTTCAGTTTGATGTAAAGGATATGGAAATATCTTTACATATGGTTCGTTGGATGTGTTGTAAGAATGAGGATCAAGAGAGTACTTGATTCGAAAAATAAATGACTGTCTCTTTCTCTATAATGCTCAATTAAGCATAATAGAGAAAGAGACTCATTTATTTTTCGAATCAAGTATACTCTCTATTATAGTGTCTCTTTCTCTATTATGCTCAATTAAAGATGGAGTTTTAGTAGAATAAGGAAAAGAAAAGGCTCTTTGTCAAATATTTATGCTTTGAAAGTTACTTATAAAAAAAATATTTATGCTTTGAAAGTTGATAATCTACCGAGGGATATTGGGATTGAAACTTTTCATATAAACTGTATTGGATTTATGATTTGGCACTTTGACTGATGGGCTTTCAAATTGTGAACTTCTGATATATATATATTTTTTTTGATGAATAACCCAATCTCATTAGAAAAAGTGAAGTCAGTACAAAGGACTATTTTGAACTTCTGATATTGCTCAAGTTAATCAAGTTGCAGATGGTTTTATTAGCCTTACCATAGTGTAGTCAGAAATAAATTGTAGACTAAACACAACAGGAAGGTAACTTTGAAGTTCTGGTCTGCTGAAGGTTGTGGGTCAGGACTTAGTGGGGAGACTCTCTCAGAGAACGGACACCAATGGATCGGTTTAGATATTTCAGAGTCAATGCTCAGTATGTATTGATTTCAATCTAAGGCGAATCTTCTCTCTCTCTCTCTCCCTTTCTCTGGGGTTCTTCATTCCATTTGCTTTTCTACTTTATTTGATTAGTTTTTTCTTGAATCCAGATATTGCTTTGGAGCGGGAGGTTGAGGGTGATCTAATACTTTGGGACATGGGTCAGGTATCCGCCTAAGTTTGAGTTCTCTACATTTTTCAGTTGAAAGCTAGGGTCATTAATGCAAGAGATCACCTCTCATAGTTTAGGTTCATACCACCTGTTGTTTCAGTTCAGCACATGATTCATTTTTCCCCTGGTTACTTTCAGTTTAGGAGAGTCTTGACCTGAATTTTATGTGTGGTTTCTTGGAAAAAAATCTTCTTTAGATTTACATTAGTGCTTTGGTGAGTCAATCATAGCTATATCGTTTCTCCAGACCATTATTGCAATGTTGATGCTCTGGATGGTTTTATCTGTGGAAGCGGTGTATGTTAGATTTACATTTGTTCTATAACTTCATTGGAAGTTATCACGGTGTGTGTTTTCAATTTTTGCAGGGTCTCGGACTTCGTCCTGGGGTTATAGATGGAGCCATCAGTATCTCCGCTGTTCAGGTTTGCCTTCTTGTTTTGATTGATCCTTTTTGACATCAATTGTTGATTGTTATGGTTATAAAGATGTGGTTGTGTCTTCTCATATACTTTATGTCGCAAATTTTTGCTTCCAAAGCATATATTGTTTGTTCTGTTTTCTACATCGTGCTTGGTTTTTATGATGTTTCATTTCCACTCGGAAAAGTTTGGAATGCGAATTAGCTGTGCTTTGGTGCTCATATTGATTCTTCTTGTATTCATCATATGTAAACCCATCTCATGGCAAGCCTGTCATTGTAAGAAGTTTATTTTAACTTGATTTATGTGCTATGAGAACTTTTTATCTTTGACAAGGATAAACGCTACAGCTACTAGGATAGGGTGAGCCAGGAAAAAATTCTGTGAAGTAATTCATAGGCTTTGAAGATGTTCTGTACTCTTGCCAGTTCCTTAAATCCCGCCAGATTTGCTTTGTCACTCTATAACTTTGTTCCATATCTTTTCTGTTTTCTGTTTTCTTTTTTCTTTTTTTACATAATTTCATTGTCGGATGGGGGTTCGCCATCGAAATGTTCTACAAAACCCACTTGAGTGTATGGTGCTTATTTTTTTCTCTCATTTTGATTGGGCAATGCAGTGGCTTTGCAATGCTGACAAGTCCTGTCATGATCCACGATTAAGATTGAAGTATGTTCCCATTCTTATCTTTCATTCTTGTGATAAATGGGAAAATTACAACGAATGCATGCATTGGGGGCTTTTCTCCTCCCTCACTCCCTCTTCTTTACGAGATTAGCATGCTTTGTTCTATGGTGCTTCTTTTACTGCAGTATTGATATGTTTGGCTTAATCTCTTTTTAGGGCTTTCTTTGGATCATTATACAGATGCTTAGGCAGGGGAGCGAGAGCAGTGTTGCAAGTGTATCCAGAGAATCTAGCACAGCGTGAATTGATTTTGAGTTTTGCCATGCGTGCTGGATTTGCTGGTGGTGTGGTTGTGGATTACCCACACAGGTATGCAGAGACTTTTGTATGTCAAAATGGTTGCCTTTCAGAATAAAAGTCCTTGTAGAAGACACTAGCTTGAGGCTCTATTTTCTTATTTCTTTATAATGTCTGTTTATGGTTGCGATAAAGGTTCACTATTATCCTCACAAACAGACATGCATGACACACAGTATCCACTTTCACTTTGTGCTTTCGAGCAAGGAGTTAGTTAAGCCTCATTCTATTTGACGTACTAAGTAATGTGAATGCAAGCATTCTCAGCAGTCGCAGGATGCCTTGAGATCCAGCCATCGCATGGCAGTTCCTAAATATTGTGTAATTTCTTTTTAACTACCCATTAATTGGATCTTTTGCTTACATAGATCATTGAACCATCTAAATATTATGGATAAATTTCAACTTGTACAGCTTTCATGATGAGACATGACATGCCTTATCTGAGAAAAGGTACAAAGAGTATGTGATAAAGCTCACTAAGATTTATATAGACATGGCATTCAGTACATCCTATTTTATGGGACCAAGTCAAAATGCACATTAAATTAAAAGATAGCAACTTCTTAGTCAGTTAATTGTCCACTTTATTAGCTATGCACCATACCAAGATCATGCCATTATTTTTTCCTACTAGTGCTATGTGCCACAGTAGTATTCTGCTGCAAAGACTTTTTAATCAGTTTACATCTTGTATACTCAAATAATACCCTGCGCACAACTTTTAAGTAGTCCCTTTTTGGGATAAATCCAAAATCCTTCCTTGTGGTTTACCATTTTATCCGATTAGTCCTCGGGCTTTAAAATCCATCAAATTGGTCCATGGGATTTAAAATTCATCAAGACTTTAGTCCTTCGATGACCCGTCAAATATGATGAATTTTAAACCTTAGGGATTAATTTGATGAATTTTAAAGTCGGGGGGACTAATAAGATAAAATGGTAAACCACGGGGAAAAAATTGGTATTTATCCTTTTTTTTTAACCATTAGCTTACTTCTTCCAAACAGGGATGGGGAAAATTGGACTAGTTATAACTGCTGAAGATGTGAACTTTTTGAGAATGGTACAGAGGCTACCATTTCTTTGGTTAGGAGTATGCAGTTGCTAAATTCACTTTAAAATGGAAATAAAACATCTCAAGTTCATCCTAGTTGCATGTTCCTCCAGAATCTTCTATGGTTCACTAACTTGAGCATGGTTGTCTTGTAACAGTTCTAAGAGCAGAAAAGAATACCTTGTCCTTACTTGTGGTCCACCATCAATAAGTACATCTGTTCCTTTGGGAAAAGATGAAGATGGGGAGAGTTGCTCCGATGATGAGACTAGTGATGATGAAGAAAATCAGACGGTGAGTTCTCATGGCACCATTTTTATTAACTTTTGGATTATTCTGTTTCGGGGCTTTCTCTAGTGTTCGTCTTAATGAGTAATATGCAACTCAAGTGTTTGGGATTGCCGATGACCACACTCAATGCTGTTTGGTCCATAGACCATTGTCTTCCCTAGGGATTCGTAAATCTGAATTGCCCTGTTTCCCTCAGTACGGTCCTAAAGTTACCGAACCTTGATTTTGTGTTCATTTGTCTCAGCAATTTTTATATCCGTTTTATTTTGCCATGTAGGTCTGCATCTCAGACAGACACAGACCCAGGAAAAAGCAGAAAATAAGCAAGAGAGGAAGGGGAAAAGAATGGATACTGCGGAAGAAGGAACAGAGGAGAAGAAGAGGAGATGAAGTGCCTTCAGATTCAAAATACACAGCTCGAAAACGAAAGCCTCACTTCTGATCTGTTACACCAGGCCTAAATTGCGTACGTTAAGGGGTTCTCTCAGTGCTTGCATATATAGGCTCTCAGATATGGTGTTTATTGAGTTTACTGCCTGTTCCTGTCGAAGCTTTTTTAAGACTTTCATCATGGGGTCGGTTGTGATTAAAGTAATAACTCTCCTATCTTGTGAGTAACTACTTTCGTCCTTAAAAAAGTATTTCTGAAGCTCCATTGCTGGTAAACTAAGAAGACACTAACCAAATTTCTTCAACTGCTACGTGTGAAGATGATTTTCGAGATAAAAAAATTATCCAAGTTGTAAACAAAACTGCTTTCACTTGATATAGAACTCGGGTAACCTTTCCATTACTCGTTTCTAGCATCTAACATCGTTCAAGAACAAATGATACAAGTATAATTACACTGCTATAAGGTATACTGTCGTCTAAGGAACTCGTACGAAGTGTCGTTTTTCAGGTCAGCTCTATTTCTAAGTGATTTTGTTACTCTCTTCTGGCTAAATGGTAAAATAACAAATAAAAAGCCACCCACCAACTGGCGTTCTGAAAGCAGCACCATAGCCACAGACGCAAAAATGGATGAAAGAATTAATGGAAAACGAAAGCGAAAGCCAGCCACCCAGTGGCTATCTAATTACTGCACTATAGCCACGAAGGTGTGAGAAGGGTTGAAAGATTGATGATCTTGTCGGTACCGTGTTCACATTCCCCGCAATTGTCCGAACAAGACAATCTTCGGCAAAGTTACGACGAGCTAAATTCGAAAATAATCAAGTCGACTTTGCAGCAGGACACATCATAATAGTTACTTTCTATTGAGCTAGACAGAACCTTGACCGTATACTACCCAAGATGTATTAGAGAGCGATGACACAGATAACACTTCGGACCGAGATAACACTAAGAGTTGCTCCAAACGTAAAACACTGACTGGCCTGGAAACAGAAAATGTATTAGAGTACTAAGTACTAACAACACAACCAGATCTTTTGAAAACCACACTGCATGACACATCCAGTAAATTTTACAGCCTAGGAATGATTTCCTCCCAAATAATTACCTTTGCATTGCCATCTAAACCAATCACCCTAAGAGAAACGATATAAAGACGTACTGTATGTAATGTACATATATTCAGTCACTTTACAACATTGACTTTACTAGTGATTGATCTAGTTGAAGCTTCGTAAGGTAGAATCTACCAAATTGCATAAATGAAACAACAGGACGGCCTTCTTGAGAAGGATGTATGCAACCTCATGTTTTTCCTTTCTTTCCACTGATGCGAGGAATCTATGCCATAGCAGCAGAGTCAAGAGACCTGAATGATTCCTCCCACTTCTGGCATCATGATCCAGATGTAGGATTTTCTGCACGAGGAGATAAACAAAGGCAATATGAGATGAAACTCATTTGAAAAAGTGATATAACCCTTGGAGGAAATTCAACAGCAACAAGAGTCGGCAATCATGTATGGACAAGACAAAGGTGAAGTCCGTGAGTTAGATTTAGTTGGTTGCAGAACAACACTGGCATGTCATCAGTCGATATTTGATTTCTCTTTTACATCAGATTCCAAACGACCCAACCAAACCATAGAAATATAGCCCTTCACAGTAGAACTGCTTGCAGAACCAACCAAATCCTTCTGCTTAACTCGAGCTATCGGAGTACCTTGAGAATTATAATAAGGAAACTAAACCATAACTAACAAAAAATGAAAATCATCAGTTTCTCCCATTTCAAGACCCTTCTCCTGCTCATGGCCATTTACCTTGCCTGGTGTTTGTTTTTGTGCATTGATCTTCATTCCACCAGCAACGCTCATCAGGTATAGGTCTCGCCAAGTGCTTTTAGCTCATATCCACGCTCAAACAACAATTAAAACACAAGATGCTGCCAAGAGCACATTTTGTGGATTGTATTGGTCAACCAATACGGATACAAGTTACCCATGCTCCCAATGAGATTGTTGCTCAAATGGAGACATTTCATTCATTCAGCATGAAGCACGATGTAAAGGACATTCCCATCACGAAGACACAATAGAAGACTAAAGAGAATCCTTCCTCATTTCCTCTCAAATTTCCAATTCCTTTGGCTCCTACCAAGTGTCTTTTTAATACCCTACAAAACTACAAATTTATTCTAAATAAAACACCTTCTAACAGAAGACGCTGCAGTCAAAATACCTCAGATAATGATTATGAATTCTTCATTTCTCCAACATTAAATGCAGTAGCTATGAATAAAGACACTTATATACAACCCCCTCTGTGATCTCTGTAATCTTTTGTGACTGCTATTCCTGTGCCTCAAATGTTCCAGAAGCTTTTTCTTATTCAAGGTTGAAAGCAGTTAAGCAAAAGGAGACGATGTATTTAAGAAAATCAAACAGATAAAATTAACCTTTACCACAGGGAAGTCGTGCACCAGTGTCAGAGATTAGAGATTTGTAAATTGAATTTAAACTTGATGTAAATGACAATTAGAATGATCCAGCAATAATATTTAAATGCAAGTCTTTTGGCTAGTGGGTTCAGACAAACATATGGGGCTGATCATCAAAAAGACTGCCACTACTATAGAAGTGCATTGTAGTTTTCTTTTCTTTCTCTAAATGTACGCACCTTCTCCAAATAGCTGTTCAGATCGTGCAACAATGTGTTTCCCGTAAGTGTACTTCTTCAAAGCGTGAGCATGAACTCTCACACGACTTAGCAACATAGCCCGCTGATTATCAGAACAAAGTTCCAGAATCTTTTGGACCACATAATTTGCAAATTGGTCTTTCATCATTGTCTACAAGAATTATCAAATATTAGAAAATAAGAAAGCACAGCACAAAATTCATAATGCAAAGTTTATCAAACGCAAAATAGTCCCAACAATTCATAAAGACTACATATCACCACATCTAGAAACGTTAAAAGACTCCTAAATAACATGGTGACAACCCTAGCTGATTACGGATTGACAATTTACATCATGACAAGGAGAGGCAGACATCTTTACTTATTCTTTTTGTTTCATTTATCATACTTGTTATATGATGAAAGGTAACCAAAGATCTCTAATACCTATTCCTTTTACATATAAAGTATCTAATGAAAGGCTTCCAAGCACACTTCATACATTGGCTAAAAGTACAGTAACAATACCATAGTCACAGACAAGGCTAACGTTTTGACGTTTCAGTCTTTATCAAGCTCACCATACCAAGTGTCTTCTGAACAGTATGAAGCAGTTTTTAAATGCCGATCCTAGTTGCTGACAGAAGAACGAGTTTGGTACCTTTCTATATGATTATAATTTCAGGGAAGATTTTCTCGATTTTGACTTCTATAGAAAGCTTTGCCCATTTGAGAAAGGGTACAATTTTAAAAACATGCAGAAGAATCAGATGAACATGCATACATCCACAGGACATTGATTCTTCCTTTAAAGAAAGCTTTTTTGCCATCAGCCATAATTCTCATTTTCCTAGTATAAACAAAATAGACGTTACCATCACCAAAAGAAAGGCACAAACAGAAACATCTAAACACAATCTCAGAATATATAATACTACTTTCAAGAGAGTACCAATGCTATGCATGCATAAACATCTAAAACGTCTTACTAGAATATAGGATAAGGTGCATCTTGAAATAACACAATCAATATCAAATACAAATGAGTGTATTAATGCTTATAAACTAAATATCCTCTTATCACTTTCAGAACATTTGTATTTATCACAACCTCAGGAGAATAACTCCATTAGCTGTTATTTTTTTCCTTCTTTTGCACAGGCAGAGTATTCAAATAACTAATATGCCCAACATAAACCCATGCTTTAACTAGACTTACCAATAAATTGTCAGATCCTTCATTAGGCCCAAAAATCTCTCCAATTAATAGTTCTCGTTCAATTGGGCCACCATACTCCAAACATTTCTCAACAACGTTTGAAGCAAATTTATGCTGGCTCAGTTGTACAATATGTCCTGACAACTTGCTTATAATCTGACTTCTTTCGTGAGGCTTTCCTCTTTCCAATACATGCTGATATAAATCAACAGAAGCATTGCATTACTATCCAACATTCCACCATAGAAGAAAGGAAGGAAAACAAATCCAGGTATACACCTTGAAACGGAAAATAAATACATTTTTTTTTCATAATTTTTTTGTCTGTTTCACGGATCTAATATGTATGGTCATTTATACCAAGCATTGTTCCTATCTTGGAATTTTTAGTTAATCAGCAGAGGAGCAACAAATCTCTCCAGCTCGCTATTGAGCAAAATGTGCTACTTAAATATACCCCAATAGAACAGCTAACTGGTGCCACATCCAAAATCAGCTGGATCTTTGGGAGTAACCAGGACCACAAAACCAATGAGTTCTTTCTTTTTTTTGTCTTTTTTATTTATTTATTTTTTTTTGGGGGGGGGGGGGGGGGGCTGTTGTTCAATGAATAGTCCTTAAAAGCACCTAAAATGATACAAGGCATTTAATGTTCAAAAGACCGAGAACCAATAATATGTAAAAGCCACCTAAAACCACATACAACATTTAGTCGTCGTGCTCATTCTTCAATTTCATTGGCAAACTCCATTTTGGGTCAGTCTACAACATATCAACACTGCTAATGACACAAGGATAACAATGCCTCCAATAACCTCCACTGCGCATGTATAAGTCATAAATGGCAGTTTAATCCACCACAGGAGAGACAGGGAGACAGATGAAGACAGACAGATAACGAACTTTGAAAGTATCCCACAGCTCTAACAAAAGAAACTAACCTGAGTGACATAATTGCCATACTGGTCCTGAGCAAGAGCACAAACAGACTCCAAGATTTCATCCACTATAAACTGACATTGGAGTTCATCTGTACAATGCTCTAGAACTCTCTGCAGGAAACCACATGAAACAGCTTTTTAGTGCTATGCTAATAATCAGATGAAAAACAGAAAGAGGAAGCGTATCCATCACTAAAGTTTAACATTACCTGTATGACCCGGCAACCATAAGGATGCATAGAAAGTACCGCAACTTGACCATGAAAAGCAGATATGATAAACCCAATCTTCTCAGTTGGAATGCTCTCAATGCACTTTTGTATTACATGATTCCCATTTTGATCACGAACACATCTCATAACATGTCCATCCAGCTCTCGAACAAGCTGTGCTTTCTGTTCAAGCTCGATAACGTCAAGTGCCTGCAACAGTATAGCCTCAAGATTAGTATCTACTTGAAATTGAAAACGGAAGGAAAAGGATAACAGATACATTAGGACACTGGATGTGTGCCAGTGGGATCAATATGTTTAAATTACCCTAGATTTTCAAACTTATCCCATTTTTCTAGTTCCTTTTTGAGGATACCTACAAAGTTGACTAGTTTTCCTCTTCGACAATAAGGTAAAAGTCGTATGGCAGGAAAGATCGAGAACATCCACAAAGATTAGATTAGATATATGCAACACTGCATAAATTCAAAACACTTCGGATAAATGCATACATAGTTATATTAACACTGCAGGGCCACATAAGTGAAAACAAAAACAGACATGCCTTTTGGATCACACGGCAGCCATACATCTGCAGACATAGAGGCAGAACCTGACTGGTGAGTTGATTAGCAAGTTCCTTCCTCTGCTCAGGGCTTCCATACTCAAAGAACTGAAGAGCACAGGAGAACGAGTAAAAAGGCAGTAGCAATATTAAGAGAACAATCATATTAGGAATATGCTAACAGAAAATTGTTTGCATGTTGAAAACATACCTTCTGAATAACATAGTTACCAAAAACATCAGTCATTAACTTGGAAGCATGAGGAAGAACTTCATTAAATACAGATGCCTTCTCTTCAATGCTACAGTATTCCAACTTCTGCTGAATAAATCGACTCCCGTGTTGATCAGCACTGGAGTTAGAAATCCATAATGACTTACTATCAAATGCAAAGAAATAAAGTATCATATCTTAAAAGTACATTGAACAGAATGTAACTTGCCTGAATTCCACAATATGTCCTCCAATATCAGACAGCTCAAATCTGCGACCTTTGCCTGATTTCAACTCTTCGAAAAAATTATATATTTTGGGGTCATCAAAACTCTCAAAGCCTCTTTGACCTTTCCATACAGGGTATATGCCAGCATTTCTACCAGAACCCAGAGGATATCTCGTTTCATTTCTGCCCCCTGTCACACCAGTCCCACCATTAGGTGATCCTGGTAATACAGGACTAGCAAGTGGTGTGTTTGGGTACTGCATCAGAAAACCCATATTTTGCGGGCTCCCAAAATAATTAGAACATCTTCTGGGGTTTAAATTATTCAGGCCTCCATTTGTCTGATGGAATTTATTGTCATCCAAATAACGAGCAACATGGGTTCCTTTCTGTGAATCAAGAGTTCTAACCTCTCTCCCAATATCAACACCACCTCTGGATGCCAATGGATCAAATTGACCAGAAATAGCACTGTATGAGTCACCATAATGCTGTTGATGGTATTGCATATATACAGGATCACTAAATGGCTGTTGTAGTGGAAAACTAAACTGCCCATACAACTTGCTTAAGTGTTGCATATCAGCTCCATGCACTATACTTCCCCCGGTTGAAATCCCAGATGTTTGAGTTGCATAGCTTGGACCAGCAGTTCCATCAACAACAACAGGAACAGCACCATGAGGAGGATACCCAGGAACATATGGAGAAACAGCTGCAGGATTCAAAGCATACCCACCCACATACTGTGGCGAATATAAGCCTGGGGCTGGCAGATTAGAGTAGAAAGGATTTGCTGAAGTCATATAGGCCGCTGCAGTCGCATAGAGAGGAGGAGTGAACCCAGATGACTGTAATACTGGTTGTACCTCAGCCGTAAACTTGCTGGGATTATGGAGAAACTGATCCACACCAATGTATGTGCAGTTTACACCTTGAGATATCACTTGAGACTTGGTCGTTTGAAATTGAGAAAAATTGCTGGGCTGTTGGTGTACCTGGTGTTGCAACAAATTATTCTGGTGGCTATGGTGCCATTGCTCTTGATTCTTTTGACTTTCTGGAGTTGGACGATTAGATATATTGAGAACCTTCATTCCAGATTCAATAGTGGCGGCATCCAAATCATTTACATCAGCGCTTCCTGTATGACCATGAGATGATGAGCTTGAAACAGGGCCAGCCAAAGGATCAGAATTTGATGGTACCCTTCTATCAACTGCACCAATAGTAGATGTGACACCATTTGATGAGCTAATAACAGGATCACACAAGGAACTGGAATCAGCATCGTGGTCAACTGCTTCCTCCACTAGGTCATGGCTTAGCAAGTTACACTGACTATATACAGGTGATGGAGTGCGGGGAAAATCTTCCTGCAAATTCGAGAAAATAAATAAAACATTCAAGTATTGCAATTTGAGGACAAACATAGAAGCACATTTGGCTCACTTTCAAGCCACTCCAGAGTTTTATGTCCCCATAAAAAATTAGGAGGTTTTGATGCGTTAAATATTTGTCAGATTTCTGGAAATGAAATATTCAAAAGTATCAAATCCTCACCTGTATTAAATCCACCACATTTTTGTGTTGGCCAGCCAATGAAGCCACAACCTGCCCAGACCATAACCCACTTTTCCCATCTATCCAGTCATCGGAAGGCCTCTGGGGTGAATGATCATCTTCGGACTCTTCATATTGTGTAGAAAGCATTCCGTGAGACATATGCAACGAACTGTTCCCACTATCATCCACGGAAGTCAATGCCCAGTTGTTTCGAAAGCTACCAATACAGTTCTCTGGTGAGATAAACGGGGTCTTCCTCCTAGGGTTTAGGTTGACATTGGAGCAGTAATAAGCCAACTTAGCTGGATCAGCACGCAGTTTTTCCTCAGACTCGTAGTTCTGAATAGAGCTATTTAGACTAGCCAAGCTTCCATTTGAGTTGTAGGCCTCCTGGGAAAAAAGGTTATCCATGGACAAAAATGAGCCTTCCATGCTTGGGGGTGCACTTCCACTTCGATTAGGGACAGCATCCCTCCGCCTGCCATGAAACCTATGGCCCTTCAGAAGCAATCCCAACTCCTCCACTGCCACACTCGCAGATGATGCTGCAAATGTCACAGCCTCCTGATGGGAGGGCCATTTTCCACTTGTTTCTGACATTCTAATTGGACTTTCCGTTGCCATGCCACAAGAAGATTAATATGCTTCTCTCTGTTATAGAATCATCAAGAAACCTCCCATGGTCTCCTGAAAGCCACCATTGTGTTTCAATTTGGTGGGGAATTTTGCAAATAGATTACATTGAAAAACGGAGAGAGAGAGAGAGAGTATATTGCAAGATAATATTGCAAAACATACTATAATTACATTAAACCACTGTTAGAGAGAACAGTAGGAGGGTCTATAGCAGCAAAACCTTAAAAAAAGGAATAATTTAGCAGCGGAGAGGTACCGAAATAACTATGTCCAACTAACTCATCAAATACCATACTGTGCGTTTTTCCCTCTATAACTGAAAGGGATCGAGACCAGCACAACAACATATTTTCAATCCCGAGATGAGCAAAACTTACAGAAACTTGTGCACGTGCACTTCCAAAGTCTAGCCTAGGCAGTCCACAGTATATGCTCACTATCTAGATACACAAAAGATAACACTCTACTAGCAGAATATAAGCTTCGACCTGTGTTTCGTTGCTAAAAAAATATAACAAAACCCCGAGAAAACACACACTTTCCTCAGTTCAGTCAATTCCTCCCAAAATCAGAACACTTTTCAGACAAGACTAAATAAAACCCTTGACACCCAAAATTAAACACAAAAATACCACCTAGAGCAACCTCCTCAAAACGAGAGTTCTTGGCCACACGGACATCGCGAAACCAATCCAAGCACATAGAAACCTAGGAACGAACCTATTAAAATTCAAGCATTCATACACACAGAAATAGTCAAAAAAGGTACCGAGATATAGTTGCAGAACTGATAGCAAGACAAAAGGTTGCAACTTTGAAACCCTAGCAACACTATCGCCGACAACATAGTTCTGAGCTAATGGCGAAGATTCTCTTACCAAGCAACCGATGGGGGAAGATTCACTGTTTCAAACCCTAGATTTTTTCTAGAAAGAGAGAGAGAGCTGGCTCTACAATGATTTTATTTGGGTCAGAGTCGGGGTATATTTGAAGCTTCGTTTGCTATAAGGAGAAAAGTGCTAATTCCAGATAAGGTTGTGCTATGTTTCAGTTATGTTTTGGGTTTGTCATTTAAGGTAGTAGTTGGTCTTTTTATGGGGAGAAAAAGCCAAAAGGGACAAAAATTCACAAAGTGGCAAAAGGGCTACGTAAGATATACGGCATCGCCGATGAATAATGAGAAATGCCCGGGAAACGTGAAGCGTGTTTTATTTATTTTGGTCGGGTGTAAAAGTACTGCCATCAAGTCTATAATTTTCTATTTCAATTATACTGTTACAAATTTAGAAAGAAATATATAATATATAAATTTTACAAATATTCGTTAATTCCTTCTATGTGAAGGAAAGTCCAATTAAGGTTTTTTAAGAAGGGTTAAAGTCTATTAGAATTTTAACTTATAATTTAAGGAGTAGTTCCTGGACGAATTAAAAGAAGATAAAAAAAAATTTGTTTTCACGCTCAAGTTTCATCAAATGTTAGATCTCGCTTCATCTTAGTCCGATTGGGAGCTTTTTTTTCTCTTTGTTAAACCAATTCTGTTTTGTAAACATCAATTCTATGCTAGGCTTTTATGTATCAGAGTTCTCCTCTGTTGCTTGACACTCGTTTGCTTTTTTGTTTTTAATCAAAGATACCAACTATATTACTAGAAAGAAAGAGTTATACAACCGAAAACAACTAAAGAAAGCAAACAAACAGAGTTCAGGCTTCCCAACTCACGAGTAAACAAGTAAGCCGGAATTGAAATTTCTTTCGGCGCTCGATGTCACTTAAATCAAAAGGTATCCTGAAGTGTTCTAGAAACAAAAATTTATTGGAGGTGACCTTAGGTACGGATGCGATAAACAGATTGATGATACACTGCACAGTCTCTGAGATCATTGAGGTCCAATAAACAAGATTTCGTTGTGGCATTTCATCGAACATATTAAGCGACGAGATTAATCCCTTAATGAAAACAAGTCAGTAACAACTAACAAAGAGTAGGATTTGGAACCAGAGTTGCGGCGTCAAAGCCCAATACTTTTCATCAGTCAGTATACACAGAAAGTGAACTTCCAAGTTCTCCAGGCCGGTTAACGAGGCTATTCCCCCATTAGGGTCCCAGATGAGATGACCTCCAGTGGGGGTGCGGATGAACAAGTCGGTAACAACTAACAAAGAGTAAGATTTGGAACCAGAGTTGCGGCGTCAAAGCCCAATACTTTTCATCAGTCAGTATACACAGAAAGTGAACTTCCAAGTTCTCCAGGCCGGTTAACGAGGCTATTCCCCCATTAGGGTCCCAGATGAGATGACCTCCAGTGGGGGTGCGGATGAAAGTTCGAGGGGAGACTAGCTACAGGCTTCATTCGTCTTATAGAACAACATGACCCTTGAAGACTGCTATAGGTCTGAACAATCTCATTAGTTAACGAGACTCCCAAGTCCTCCTTCAAGCAAATCAGGATTAGGATTTATTAGCTACTTAGGGAAGGTTGCCCATCATAGAAAACTTCCATAGATATATATCGCTTAGATAGTTACCTTTTCAGAAGGTCATGACTCTAACCAAGGGACCTTAATTAAAAACTAGTCACTTTGTCAGCAATCTATCTTAATCCAAAGTTGCACTTTGTAAACAACTTTCAACTGATCAAATCTTTCTTTTAGAACAAAAATTATGTGCAACTCGATGAATTATATATAATTTTGTCAACTAAATTGGACAAAGAAGTTGCATCTTAGGGTGTATGGGATTTTTAGGAAATGTATTGCATAAATTGAAACAGGTCTATTTCAATCATATATACGGACAAGCGAATTCTGTAGTAGACGTTTTGGCAAACTTCGGCTCAGCAGAATTTGGAGAAACCAATTTGTGGAGACAAAAATTTGCCAAGAAAAAGGTCATTACATGCTTTCCCAAATTTACTGTTTTGAAATCTTGATGATTGTTATAACTGTATTCTTAACGCTCATTACTAAATTTAGAAAGTTTGGCTTTCTTTCTACACTAAAGTAAGTTTTTTTAGGGATAAATACAACATCAGTCTCTGTGATTTACTCTAAAATCAAATAAGTTCTTAAACTTTAAAATACATAAAATTATTAACATTTGAAGAGTCCTGAAGGGACTAAACTCATGATGGATGTTAAACTTTAGAGACTAATTTTATGTGTTTTGAAGTTTAAAGACTTATTTGATTTTAGAGTAAACCACGTCGACCAATGTTGTATTTATCTATTTTTTTAATATATAATATTGCTGAGCCTTGAAATGGTGCATTAATTCATTCCCCACTGCCCTCAAATATCATATCTAATGCGATATTCAGCGTCGATATATTTTATTAGCTCTAACGTCTCTTCCCAATTTACAGAATTTATTTTTCCTCTTTTAAGCTGTTCTTCCCTATAAAAAGATCTTTGTACGTGTCTCTTGATATGGGTGTTTAACACATTATTTTTAAACAGGTATTTCTTGAGGAACTCTTCAGCTGGTGATTCGGTCAAAATATATCACAACGAGCTTGGTACAAAATATAGTATGCTCGAGTGAGTACCTTTCCTAAATCCACATGTTAATGTGAAAAGCTTATTTTCTGGGATCTTATAACTCTAGCCAAAAGACATTACTTGAACAAAAAGTCAGGTATAAGTGAAAAATTAACTATTTATTTAAAAAACTCTATAAAAAAATGCTTCTAAGAATAAATCTATTTATTACCTTCAAATTTAAAACTTCACAAGAAAAATGGCTTCCAAATATATTATTTCGATGGTGATGATGGGTTGCTTATCTTTGTTTTTTTGGAAGTCCAAGCTAATGAGGTTGGCCCTACCTATTTCTACTACTCTTCACCTCCCATCTCGTTTCCTCATTTCTACGAAGTAGATAACTATTGGGTCCCAAATTCAGACTGCCTCGAGAAGAAAATTGAAAGTTGTGAACAAAAATTGGCTATTTCCCAACTTGAAAATATTTTATGTAGGAATTATCATAAGTTTTACCAGCAGCAAGGAGATTCATATGCATAATGGTCCTGACGACCCAATGCTTCTTAAGGTTGAATGGTGTATAGAAACTTGCTTAAAAACGTCGACTAAAGTTAGAGGCTGTTAGAAATAAAATTTTTAGATAAATGAGACACCCAATTGGATTTGTTTACATCTCATTTATGAAAATGAAGTTACAAAGGGAGGCTTATATTTATAAGCTTAAACACACACCCCACATTGCTAAGCAATGTGGGACTACTCATATTTCAACACTCATCCGCAAACTAAAGATGGACAAATCGACAAACCTTGAGTTTGGAGTTACAAAAATAATTACAAGAAAAAAATTACAGTACTAAGCCGGGAAGTCGCCGGTACTGCACCGGGAGGATGCCGGTACTGAGCCGGGAGAAAGCCGATACTGAACCGGGAAATTTGCCGGTACTGAGCCGGGAGAAAGCCGGTACTGAGCCGAGAAATTTGCTGGTACTAAGCTGGGACAGAGCCGAGAAAGTTGTCGGTACTAAGTCGGGTGGTTGCCGGTACTAAGCCGGGAGAAAGCCGGTACTGAACCGGGAAAGTTGCCGGTACTAAGCCGGGAGAAATCCGAAAAAGTTGCCGGTACTAAGCCGGATGGTCGCCAGGGGGTAACCGGACTAAAGCCGCTCTGATACAATGTTAGAAATATATATTTTTTTACTTTAGATAAATGAGACACCCAATGGAAAACCAAATTGGGATTTGTTTACATCTCATTTATGAAAATAAAGTTACAAAGAGAGACTTATATTTATAAGCCTAAACCACATTGCTAAGCAATGTGGGACTACTCATATTTCAACAGAGGCGAACTCCACCATTTTCCGCCTTGTTTATTAACTTGTTATGACAAGTATATCCAGAAGCTCTCAAGTGCCCCTTTCAAGCATAATCCATGAGCTCCAGTTAAAAATTTGGTTAACAGTTGTCTTATCTATTATCTTTATTTATCAAAAGAAGGCTCGCATTATTTACATGAGCTCCAACGCTTTTACCATGCTATGGGTTCAGATCCAATGGAAGCTGGCTTCTCATGGTTGGTGCAAGATCTACATTGTCTCTCGGGTTAAACCATCTGGTTTTGGAGTTCAGAGGCATGATTTTGTTCAGAGTTATTGTGTGAAACTATAGAGAATGCTGTGTATTTGGAGTTGTCTAAAATTTTGGTAGATAAAAGTTGATGAAAAAAATAAAGAAATAAATAATTTGAATAATTTTTTATTTTATTTATTGTAATGAAAATATATGATCTGATAAAGAGAAAGATATTATTTTATTAGATTTAAAATTATGGGATACAAATACTACTACCTAAATTTCGTTGATTGGACCATTTTAGGCCCAGAATTTGATATTTTTGTACAGTTGAATGATTTATCAGAGTTCTTAATATATTTGTTTCACAACTCTCCTTGTTTCGGTATATAAATTGGTCTTCTGAGATACAACCAGGCCTTCAGTATTAAGAAGCCCATTAGCAGACTTTTCTCATCATCGGCTCAATGCCATACGACCCCTCTTGATCCAAGCTGGATTTCAGGCTCGTTTCTCGGGCTTGGCACAATCCCATCCCAGGGCCTTCCGCGCATCCGTTTAGAGAGCAATTTGGCTTCCATATGCACACTTCGGCGCTTGGCTCTCAATCATATCCCTCGCCGCACCCCTATGGCCATCAATCATAGCCCTCTCTGCACGGCGGTGTACCTCTTGTTTTGCGCGTGTGTTTTTTGTTTTGTTTTTAGAAATTTAAAGAAGTTCACGTGATACGGGTATTAATTATTATAGAGGGCCTCCTTCCAAATAAGCCAGCGCATTCTAACCTACACAAAGCGCGCCCACAGACAGCCCAATGGCTGGATCCAAATCCACAAACCTCTTCGGGTAACCCATATGCTTTGATCCGGAAAAAAGTCCGATTGCAAACCCCAAAGAAACCCCACCTCCTCCTGCCTCTGCTAAACCCCCAATTCAGAAAATGCTACCTTAAGCCCCTTTCAAAAGCTTCCAAGAGGTTTCAATCTCTTCCTGTACGTTATATTTAGCTATTTGTTTTTGCTTTTGGAAGTATGGAGGAGGAACCGAACCGTGAGAGGGAAGAGTACACTCTAGTGGTGAGGAAGCCCTGTTTTGGTCTCCCCACCGCATGCCCTTCTTGCCTCCCTGTTTACGTCTATCTCAAGTTGGCTCAGCTCCCTTTCCGTTTGGATTTCAACTCTACCTACCCTGACTCTGGTATATTCTTTCTCTCTCCCTCTTTCTTTTGTCTACCTATGTTTTGTCTTTTTCATCTTCTGTTCTTGAGCGGGGCTCTACCAACTGAGCTAAAGTGGCGGGACGAGAGATTCTGCCTGTTAGATTGGCTGTTTGGTGTTCGGGCACTGGATTCTAAGGGTATGTTTGATTGTGAAATCTTTGGGTATTGGGGTTTGAGAAATATTATAAAGTAAATAAATGTTATGGGAGTTGGTGAAAAAGTGAAGAGAGAAGATTTTTTATAAATATTATAATAATAAAAAATTATGTGGTGAATTTTTTTAGTAATAAACCTAAAATTTTGAGCCCAATTAATTGAGACTCAAACTATCCCTCCCTACTTTTCCTCTTTATAAGATTAGTTTTCGAATGGTTAAATTCTTTATTTGGTAAATGAATAAACCCCTCTACGTGCTTTTGTGCTCCCTTTTTGTCTATTTGTAGAACCTGTCAATTAAAGGGCATATCTTTTTCTGGACCTTCCTCTCTTTCTTGTGCAATTTTATTATGGTGACGTTTGATTGTAAAATGTTGGGTTGGTAAAAATGTCTGGTGTTGGAGTTGGTGAAAAAGTTAGGAAAGATGATTTAAATGAATTTTTTATATTGATTTGGAGTAAAAAATAATGATTTGATGGGTAGAGATAGAATTTTGAGGAGTTATTTTATTAGGGTGGAAATTTTGGAGGGTGAAAATGTTGGAGTTCAAACATCTTCTTTGTGTCATTTTCTTTATTTTGGAAAGTCTAGCTGTCTTTCTTGTTTTATTTGGCTTACCACTTTTATGCATATATAAATGGTATTTGATCTTACTTTTTTCGCTCCCTAATTGTCTTCATTTTATGTCAATAGTGAAATGCTCTAGCTGATCGGGGTCTACTTAGAGCGGTAATATGGCTGTGTGCATGGATGCTGCTATATTTCGTTCACTATCGTTTGGATCCTGTAATTTGGGATTACCTGTCTGGATCATGTTTTGCTTGGAAAGGCTTTTCGTGATTACTATCTGTTTGCCTGCTCAATTGGTGGCTTATCTGATCTATTTGGTCACTATCATGCTTACTATTGGTCTAGTGTTCTTGGATATATTTGAAGCTTGATTCTTCTGTTATTTACTGCACATGCATCCACATTTAGTGCAAATTTTTTTGTAGTTCTGTATATGCATGACTCTCTATGTATATGCTCTGTGTGTTTTAGATTACTTATTTCTCATCCTTGCTCAAAAGGAAAAACATTACACTTGTGCTCATATTGGGGTAGATGATACTCATGAAAACACTATTTGCTGCTCTTTGTCAGATCAAATTCCTTATATTGAGTCTGGTGATTACGTCGCCTATAATAATGAGAATGGTGGGGTTATTGAAAGCTTAAAGAAAGATGACATTGTTGATTTGGACATTGAGTTCTACACAGTTCCAGAATGGATATCGGCAAAAGCAATGGTTAGTTCCTGGCTTGAAGATGCACTTATGTATGAGCTCTGGGTGGGTTCTGATGGCATGTCTGCTGAGAGGATCTATCATTCTGATCTTCCATGGCCAATAGGAAAGGTTCTGTTTTTGAAGCAACTTCACTTTGTAAAGCAGCGACTTGGAATAACTAAGGACAATGCTGATCAAAAGGAAGAAGAGGTATCATATTTTTCTGATATTCTTTCTCAGTTTTGATATGTTCTATTGCTTGCTCTCACACACACAATAGTGCGCCACATACCACACACCTGGGTGTTGTTGGAAATTGTAAGTTTACACATGCATCGCTCATAGAGCTTATGAACTGAATGTCAGTAGCTTTTTTCAGCTTGTTCTTCAACTTATTTTACTAACAGTACTTTTTTTGTTTGACATTAAATTTTTTTCGAGGACAGATTTACAAGAGAGCAAATACTGCATATGGAGCTCTGTCAGCAAGGTTAGGGGAGCAAAACTTTCTCTTTGAGAACAGGTGATTCTTATGGATAGTGAGATTTTCACATCTCTTTCCTGTAGCGACAAAGTGTTAGATTTTGAGATGATTTATTTTACCTGTAAGTGAAATTAACTATATCATGCTGATGTTACTGTCACTGATTGGATTATTCCTTTCATGTAGGCCGTCAAGCTTAGATGCACTCTTTCTTGCGCATGCGCTTTTGACTCTTGAAGCATTACCTGTGAGTCATCATACACATTGTGGCATAGTTATAGTATTTGGAGGCTGATTGATTTTTTTTTTTGAATTGATAACCCAAATTGATTACTTTTTAAAACTGATTTTTGGATCCACTTGGGAATAGCAGGTTATGATTACATTCAATTAGCTATTTGGGAATATCAGTTTTAATCTAAATCTAACCATATCATAGGAAATTCTGATCCAGCTAGCCACTTACCAATACGCATGCTTTTTAAAGTTTTAAAGTAGAGCTTTCCTTCATATTTCAGTTTCAAGTTATACAGCTTTCCTTCTTGCTGTTTTTCTTAGCTGAAATCCACCGTCAATGTAATATTTTGTCTTTTTTGGAAGAATTAGTGCACCTATTGTATATAGTCAAATTTGTCACGTTCTTGTGAAAAATGCTTTTGCAGAATAATTTCTACCTTTGTTTTAATTAGCTGTGTTAGTTGAAGCTAAGATCTCGCTGTTGGTATAAATATTTGTGCTCACTATCATGGATTCTCTGTAAACTTCCTCTGTCCCAAAATAAGTAAATGTGCTTTCATTTCTGGATTGCCCTGGAATGTATGGTAAGTTTCCAAAAGTGGAAGTTCATATTTCCTTCACATCAAAAGGAAAAAAAAGCGAAGGAAATACGAACTTAAAAATCATGTCAGTTCGAATATAAAGGACTAGACAATTTTAATAGCATTAGGATATTTTGCTTGATGACCCTTATATATCAAAACACACCATCTCTTTTGGAAGGGAGAGAATCAATTTTCCAGTCTTTAAGTATGCTTCCTGCAATATTTGTTACCAGGAGACATCAGTACTGCGGACTAAACTCTTAGAGCATGGTAATCTCGTAAAGTATGCCGAAAAACTTAAGACGGAGTTGATAGAGGCTGGTTCTTCATCTTCTTCTATCCCGCACAATCAGTCGGACCCTTCATCATCAGCTTCAAGAAGGGGTCCTCCAAAATCAAGTAAGATGCTATTCAATCCGAACCTTTTTATTTTTCATTTGTAGATTTTTGTTAGTAGATTTTGGTCGAGGAGTTGAGGGCCTTTGCCAATCCGGAGTTCAAAGTTATAGGCAGTCATATTTGGTATTGGATTTCTGAGTTATCAACAAAATAATGACCGGAAAAACAAGCTTAGTAGATATTGACAGGATCTTGCTAGTGTTTTTTGGTTTCCCAGTATATTACTGATATGGAAAGGAAGGCCTGGACAGGGGTTTATTTACTCTTAAATCTTAATTCATTCTTCCAGATCTTGGCTGAAACTTTTTCTCGGTTGAAGATCTAGATCATGGCTAGCCGAGTGAGACAACAAAAGTTATACTATATAACCTTGAGTCACGCTAGGTATAGATGGGTTGGTGAATAGTCTCATAAAGTTGTGCCCCAATGGTTTTTGCAAAGGACATGATTGCCAATCTGTTATTCCAAAAGCCTAAATCCCCAACCTATATGCACAGCTGAAAAGAAACATCTGATTAAATTGTGGGACCTTTGATGGAGATCAATGTGTCGGTCCATAGGAAATTTTATACCGTGGGATTGTGTCTAAATGAATAATCCCACAGTTGGCCCCATCCAATTTTTGTTTCCCTCTCCCTCCTAAGTGGAATGATTCAGTCCTGCTAGTTCATTCTAACCACTCCCTTCATTATAATTGTTTCACAAGAACACCATTTTCAGATGAACTAATAATATAGCAAGTGCATGACATATTCGCTTGCCGAGAACATAATGTTTACTCATGGTATTGGTGGTCGCTATAACTGCATTATTTCTGCAACAATTTTTGGTGCACACGTTATATAGAGATAAGAGAACTTGTTTTTGCACCTGCTTGCTAGTGAGCAGTCTATATGAAGCTCATTGAGATCAAGAAAAGGCTTGCCTCAGAGTTTCAATTCGATTTGTTTATCTCAATTCCCTACGAGCGTCCCTTGCACTCATCAGAGCAGAGCTATGCCAAACCCAAAGGCACCTCGCTAGTGCAACTCTTTGATATTCATAGAAAATCCACCTCTCCGGTGGAAATTGAACTTAGGCGTGAGCATATATTTCAAGAACATCTGATTCTATGTCCAAGTTCCGCTACTAAAACTTCAATAATTTAGTTTTCAGTTGCATGTATTCTCATCTTTTGGAGTTCTTACCTCTACACTACTGGAAAGCTTAAAGGATAATTTCTTTCTGCGAACTATTTGGATCTACATAGCATAGGATGTTCGTTGAACTACCCTAACATATGTAAATTATGGTATTTCCATCCTAGGTTCAAAGCCCAAGAGCAAATCCAAGAGGCAAAAGACAAAGGAGGAGAAAACATTCAGAAGAAGGGCCAAGTACTTCTTGGCAACACAGCTAGTTGCAGTTTTACTTTTTCTCACTTTCATAAATAGATCTGATGATGAAGTGGAGCTCGATGATGATGAAGGATATGGTTATGATGACTGAAAAGTGTTCACTTATCAACCAACAGTAAATCTTTCCCTCTATTCCCAGCCAAGGATGTGTTTTAGTTATTACCCTTTGTAATTTTTTAACCGAAATTTTGGGAAATAAATAGCCATTCAAATAGAAGGAAATGAATGCACGGCTCAGAAGAAATATCCCTCATGTTATTGGGTTCTAAACATTTGGTGTTTGTTGTATACATTTTGTATTTCAATTTGCTGGATTTTCCTGCACTTTTCCCCGGAAATTATACCTGAATATTTTTGTTATATAATTTGGACTGACGGGATGAACCACGGCTACAGGCACGCTTGTAGTGTCTCGGAATTAGTAAACCAGGCCATGTCCAAAAACGCATATGGAAGAGATAGAATTACCAGAGGGGATGAACAACGCTACAGTCACTCCTGATTGCTTGAAAAAAATAGATTGTTGATTTCTGGTAATTTACACGTTACAATACTCCCAATCCCAACTAGTTTTCAGGTTTCAGATTAACCAATCTTCTGCTTTCCTTGCTTTCCTTGTCCATCTGGCAACTAAAAAGTGAGCATCGGGAATATTGGAACAGTTGCTCTTCTTCAAGTTTTCAGCCATAATTATGTCTGCCATTTCCGAAAAAGAAGTAGAAGAAGAGAATACAATAGGCGAGAGCCAGATAAACTAACGAGTCAGTCAGAGGTATGTAAGAAATTGAACCCAAAGAAAACATAGACAAAAATAAATCTTAACCTTTAATGACGAAGACGACGAATCGAAGGAGTTGTGTATCTGAACTCTGATTGCCTTCCCCCTGAGGCCGAGTTTTGACTCCGTGCTTGTATTCTATATAAATATTTGCTAGGTAGCTGGGGAGACAGAACGCCTATCATTGGTTCACTGTGTTTTGTTCTATCTATTTTTTTTTCTTTTATAAAAGAGGACGGACATCCGAATTTATTATCGATTCAAACTCAGTCCTTCATTCACTAGTTAGAAGCCACCCCATAAAAGTTTTTTTTTTGGTGAATAATATAGCAATAAAATAATCAACCAAATCACATGCATGGGAGAGAGGAAATATCAATAATACTACAGTGTTTATTGGTTGCAGCCCATTTAGCAACAAAATGTGCTATAAAGTTCTCTTAACGCGGTGACCAACTAAAAGTCCATAAAGGATGTCTATCCAGAGCACCCAGAGCCCTCCTGATCTTACTGATCTCTCCTGCAATAATCCATTCAGGGACGTCAAGCCTCTCAGTAACTTGTTTCCAACAAGTGCTAGCATTGAGATTGACAAGCCAACTATATAATTCGGGTGCTGTGGATTTTTTTTTCCTTTCCACTCCACTAGTTCTGATTAATTTGGAGCAATCATTCATGATTCCGTGCCACTATATATGCATCCAAGGGGTATGGGGAAAGTTGTGGTGGACATCATGAATTAAGTGTGTGATTTGTGTTCATTTTCTATTGCGTGCCACAAGAAAAGAAGGAAAAGGTTCAGAACCATGAGATTTGAAGACGCTGCTTTTTTCTAGCTGTTGGACTCACGGCCTCCAATCAAATTTTCATTTTTCTCCAATTGACAGACCAAGATATTGTGGCCCACATGGTTCGTAATTAATGATCCCTTCATACTCTAGCACCACCACTCGTCTCCGGCCCACAGCAACGTCGAAAACCCTAGCTATGTACTCCTCCAACACAAGACAAAAGCTAGCGTGCTTTAGCTTGAATTGAACGAAAGCCCAGAACATGGGTGAAGAAGAGAGATCACAAGGACATGCAAAGAGTTAACTTCAATTGGTGGCCTTGGTGTACCTTGATTTTCCATGACTTTTGGCTCTAAAGATAAAACTCTAGATCGAAATTAAAGTTCGAAAGTAGTACTACATATGTCATCTCCAATATCTAGCAAAATAATATTTGTTGATGAAAAACGATTGAGGAATGGGGAGGACAGGATTCCTATCTCCTTTGACGCGTTATCAGGAGTTTTAGCTTTAAGAAGTCAAATTAGTACAAAACCTATTAATGGCTGTGATTCTTATCTAGCACTTCGTATGATCTATTATATATATATATATATATATATATATATATATATATATATATATATATGTCAAAAGTTATTGTGTGAGTGTGTGAGTGGACGAGTGAGATTAGAAGTTGAGAAATCTAATGACTGAAAAAATATCACGTCATTTAATGAACCCGACCCGCGAAACCGACATGGTTTCATTAAATGACGTGACATTTTTTCAGTCATTAGATTTCTCAACTACTAATCTCACTCGTCCACTCACACACTCACACAATAACCGAGGCCATATATATATATATATATTTTCAAAGCGAAAACGAATAAGTTATATATATATATATATATATATATATAACTTATTCGTTTTCGCTTTGAAAGGACTAATCTCACAAATAAATAAATAAATATTATACGAGCAGTGGCACAATACTATAGAAATTAGGCCAATTGAAAAGCTAGTCATTATCAATCCACTACAGTAGCTACCCACTGTTACGCTAAACAACCACAAGGTTGCAAGATATAAGACATTAACCATATTATAGAGCATACGCTGTCTGATCTGGTGGTCCAACTAATCTTCATCATTTCGGAAGTGTAGAAGATAAAAAGCACGAGACATTATTGTATGCATATTGACTACTGCCACCTTAATCAACAGGAAAATATTCTTTAATTGCACGATGGTTTAAAAGGGACCTCAGAGAAGGTCATTCCTTCTCTAGCATGACAGAGATGGTGGGATCCTTCAGGTATGTCACTTGTGGCAAAGGGAATTTGGAGAGCTTTGGGTTAACTATGATACATGAAGCCGAGTCTGTTTTGAATTATTGGGCAGGAATTTTTGCACAATAAGATTCGGTTTAACAAGTCTGAAAGAGTGGCACAAATGAGCAATAGTACACTTCAAAATGGTGTCACAAAGACAGCACTAACGCCATGGTCTTTAATGTAATGTAGTGGCGAGGAGTAGTGCCTCGTGTCAAGTCACGAAAGATTTGCTGCTTAAAGAATGACAAAAATGGGTAGTGGAAATGTGTCAGCAAACCACAACCTTTACCTTAAGAGATGATTGCATGACAATAGGTGGTAAGGAGGCCTTCCGCTCGTCCCCATTTTGATATATGTTTGGCTTTCCAAAAGTGATCTCCATTTCTAGTCACAAAAGCCGATAATGGTACGGGGGAATTGACAATATTAATGATTATTGTTGCAAGTGTTCAAAAATTTCGAGTGTGCATGTGATTGGCAGTTTGGGACGTGGATTGCGACCGGCTATAGATATTGGGAATCCCCATCATATTATCTGGGGAGCTTTGAAAAACATTAATTTCCCTTTCAAACGACAGAATGATCGTCTTTATTCTTAAAAAAAGAAAAAGTGTGAAACTACATATGTACTAACTAAAAGAAATGTGGAAAATATGGTAGCGAATGGGGAAATTGTGACTTGGTACTGAACTGATATAGTTGCGAGACATTTATAAACATATAGTTAAGTAGAGGTTTATAAATTGAAATCGTTCTTGTCAAGGTGATGGGTCTTAATTTACTGGGAAAGTTAGGTCATGGTAACTTTTTTACCATGGCCAACTTCTCCCAGTTAAGTCTTTAATGCAGAGTAAATCTTTCGTCACGGCATTAATCCATCTGCGCACATTATGAACTCAAATGTCGGATGAACGAATGGGCCGGGGGGGAAAAAAACTGTAAGATATAATTAATACCGACCGTAATATACAGTACTCCGAAACTCAAGAATGATTCCAATACTTTCTAAAAGATTTAGAGAGTTTTCCGACGCTGTTTTCAGGAGAAGGGAGGTGGTGGTCGTTGGTTGCACCTATCGAGCCAGGTCGCTTGGCATGCGGCTAGTAGATGGCGAGAGTGGCTTGCAGGTTTTAGACAGTGATCAAAGTGGTGGGGCGCACGGCGCGGATGATTATTCTGGAGGTGGAGTCATCCCCTATTCCCATATGACTCTCGACGGCCAAAGCCTCCTGAATATATACAGTGCTCTAACGCCCCTCCTATAAGCAAACCCTAGGGGGGGCATTTATATGAACTTCTATTGAGACAACATTCCTGCATTACGAAGCCAGATGTCTCTACAGCGCGTCACTCTAATCTAATCTCTCCCATGTAATGTCCCTTGGCCTTGTGCTAGAGTGGCCACCTTCTATTGATCAATATAATAACCAACATTAACATAAGAAAAATGGAAGTGATTGGATATGTGTAGCCATCTCGAATTCGGTGAATATTGTCCGATTGAGCAATTCAAGGGCGTTTCCAATTAAAATCATTCAATTTAGACTGTAAGTTCTTAAAATTTGCTTAGCGATCGAAACGTTTGTGGTTGTATTTCTTCAGTAAATGGTACTGTTCACAAAAAACCAATTAATTAATTGTAACTTCTTTCTTGCCTTCTTTAAACAATCAGCCTGATATAAGGTAACAAAAGAAAGAAAGAGCAAAGGATAAGGGAATATTCAACTTTGAGATAAAGGGGTTAGATAATATAAAATACCTTCTTCAAAGACATTAAATACAAAATATATAAAAGCTTTATAACATAAGCGGAGCCAGGAAGCTGATTAATGGGGGGCAAATTTTTAAAGAAAAATGGTAAAAAAAATAATTTATTTGAAAAAAAAAAATTTAGGTGTACAAATTTTTGTTTTAGGGAGCCAACCGGGGCAGTGGCCCCAGTTCGCCCCCTGCCTCCGCCGGTGCTTTATAAGGGGAATATCTTTAATAGTTATTGCAGTACAAAGATACTAACTAATTATTATCCCCTTGCAGTGGTTGTACTACATTTACATTTTTCAGAATTGCTTCCGCTGGGATTGCGTACGATTCCCCATTAATGAGCAATTCCAACCTTTCATTGAAGATGAAGTATGATTCCTGTCCAGAAAGAAAAAAATAGTTGCCCCTTAGAGTGATTTTTCTGCCACGATGTTCATGACTGCGAAGCGTGAGGTTGACGTTTGCAAAACCGATACGCTAGGGAGAGACTTCAGGGTTTAAGCAGAAAAATCACACTAAGAGGCAGAGAGATCCAATGATTTCGATGACGCAGCAATATATTTTTCTTGTTTTGCAAACCTTCCTTCTGCATGAAGGGTTCAGCATTTTTTTTCTGGCAAACGGAACCGGGGGTGTACGTTGTCTTTGCTACTGGATTGCGCTATATAAAGGTATGACTACTGTTCTTGTCAAACTATCAGCTGGGCTGATTCATCTATTTGATGACGTACAGTACGCGTGCATTGTTCATATCTTCGAGGAATATGTATGTGCTCAGATTTTTCTGATTAAGAAAGTGAATGATCAAATCTAGTTGAAGGGATATTTTTCTTTTACTAGTGGCTCATACGGCTATTCTCCAATTGAGAATTGAGAACTGAAAAAAAACAAGTACAATGTTATTTGCAGCATATTAACTTATTTTTGAACAAGGAGAAATAATTTGTCAACATTACACCCTACAAGAAAAAAAAAAACTTCTATATATAAGTGAATTCTTAAGTTGACCTAAAAGTCAACCGTTGTTAGACGCGCGTTTGTAATAATAGACTTGAAAACTCATGTTCCTAATCGAGATAATTGCCTATCATCTCTATCATATCCTCGAAAACATGCCACATGCAATATGCCACGCAACAAAAAGGATGATAGGTGCATTAATTATTCTCCCTGATTGTCAGGGAACAACTCAAGTTCAACCTCTACTCCAATCATTCCATTTCTGATCAGTCTATTATAAAAGAGATCTATAGGCTCTTCTAGTATTCTTCACATTAAAATTGCATTCTCAAATGTTTACATCTATTTTCTTCTTATTTAAGCATGGGAAAATTAATTCATCCTCGGTGCTCTCTTTTGCATGTTTGTGGACTAGGCTTTATGTGCGTTAATGGCCTCAAGTAATTTTCCGTACGTTGATCATCTAGTAATTCTGATATTTTGGGCATCATCAGGTATATACGTGCTTAATTATGTAATATAATGTCCATATATCAACTTTACGATAAGCTAGAGATCACAACTGATCTTAACATGAAGATTTATGTTTGTTGAGAAAATATGCGCGCATGCACACACTTAAAGACAAAGCATGTGGCCGGGAAGTATATCTCCATTTGACCTAAAGCTCAATTAGCTAGCTCGTACCTAATAATTTTTGAGATGTCCAAGATGCTGTAGTTAGGGAAAGTTCCATATGCTTTACCGAAATGATCCTGTAATATTGTATTCGACGTACGTTTTGTAGTGACCTACTAGTGGCGCCTGGCATTAAGAAAAGCAACTTGCGTGCAAAATTCGGCAAGGTAGACGACATTGTGTAGCTAGTGAGGTGGGAGCTAGAACGTACGAGAGAATCAGAAACATAGGCTACCTTTTTTTCTATTTTTTTTAGCATAAGGTCATTTGGTGAGTATATGCCAGAAGATCAAGTTTAGCTAGAATCTGACGCATTTTTCTCCGGGGCATCTAGATCATGATGAAGAGCATACAATATGCATGTATGCTGTATTAATCAACACGAGCATCGAATGCTCAAGCTTAGTTCTCCTCTTTTCACACACCACTAATTAAGTTAAAAATGTGGGTCCTAAAGGAGACATAAGGCCCGGCCTTGGTGGATATCTGAGCTGCTATATATTATATATAATTAGTATGTCCGTGCATGGCAATATCTAATATTTCCATTCCTTTTACATTTTCATGATCAGTATTCTCCACTGCCACCACCAGCATATTCTGCTCACATGAGTACTCCCCACCGTCTTCAAGTTGGGAGCTAATTAATGGTGAAGTTGGCTTATCATGATTCTTGAATCCTTCCACCTGTGAAAATTGACATCAACTCTAATGTCAAGAAGAGTGGAGGAGGTCATCACTGCGTCACTGACACTTGGGGAGAGAGAAATGCCAAACGCAGTAAACAAAACGGATCTTATGTTGATGATCTGCTGCTGTCTCGATTGTGCGATGTGAAAGGTTTTTAGGATTACCGTGTTAAACTAATCTGAGTGATAATGTCATTTAGAGTTAAGGAAATGCAAAGTGCGTACTTACATCGCAGACTCATTTTCTTAATTAGATAAAGCTTATGGAGGCACACCCATCAAATAATATTTGCAGCACGATAATTAGGTGATTAATTATAACATTATAATCATAGTATAAAAAATATATATTTAATTTTAAGATAATAAAATATAAAATATTTTTGAAAATAATACATACAAAATATGATAATAAAGATATTTAAAAATTATAAATAAATATTTATTATAATAAAAATATATAAATAGTATAATATTCTAAAGGGATAAATGCAAAATTGGTCCTTGTGCTATACGTAAAAATCGATTTAGTCTCTGTGATTTCAGAAAGTGATAAAATCAATCCCCGATGGAGGACCAATAACAAACGAAAATAGAATTACAGGGACTAAATCGATGATTTTCATATCATAGGGACTAAAACGATTTTTGTGTATAACACAGAGACTGATTTTGCATTTATCCATATTCTAAGAGTGATGTTGACCGGTCATAGGCCGACACTTTTGTAAAGGCGGTGGAACAAATGTGAACTTTATGCCATATAATTGGGACAAACTTTACAACAAAGTGGCCTGGACAACAAAGATTGATGTCTTCGCACCCAATGTTCCAAATTAAGAGACAAAAGCCAGCATTTAAAACACTATCGTATCAGCGTGGCGACAACCTAGAGAACCATAAAAACAAACTGGGCATGGTGACACAACTTTTTGGATTCCCATCTTTTATATATATATAAATGATAGAGAAAATTAATTAATAAAAAGGACATAAATTCCTTTTTTTTTCTTGGTATGTTAATATACAGTGGACACGATCATTAGCAAACATCCCTAATTTATCCATAGGACTATATTTTGTATTTTCATATTCCTCTGCCAAAGATAATTCAAATTTCTGTATCTATGTATCTTTATATCTTTTTAGGAGAATAGATAATATTGATGGGGTGGGTAAGGAACTTGCACAGAGCTAGCTAGCCGTCTATCTGCATTATAGTAAAATTAAGTACCCAATTCGATAATGTATATTTAAAGTTAATGTGTATATATTTGTGCATGCATGATTAAAGTGATCCCAATGAATTTGATAGTGTTAAGATAATATCATAATTCATTTATAAAATATGATATGATATTATTGTTGTTAAGATATTAGAACTTTAAGTTTAAATATGAAAATATCATTTCTATCTTGCTTTTAATTTTTCTATATCGATTGATTAGATGTTATTTCTAAAACAAGTAGTAATTGGTAGTATGTCTCAATTAGGGTTACCCAATTTTTTTTTGGCAAATATAATATTTGCTGCCCAATTATATATACCTTACCGCCAAGAAAACAAGATATTGTCTGTCGTTCTTGAAGATTATGGTATTCCTATACATAAAAATGTTACCAAGTATCAGATCACGACGTTACAACAAGAGAGACTATTTTGCTGTATTTATAACGATACGACTGACTGCCTATATCATGTCTTAAAATGGCACTAAGGAGGTTATAGGTTACATGATAATAATTGTAGGAAAAAAATTATTGTCGTCGTTTTCCTTAATTTTTTCCATTAATCATACGTTATGTATTAACAAATGCGTCAAGGAAAATGTGAAATGTATGCTTTAAACACGCCACCTTAATTTCTCTCTCTGTTATAGCCATTTGGAAATACATTCAGGCCGGATGCGCATAGCTTTCTATTAAAAAGTATGTCATTATTTCATAGTATCCATGCATGCAAGTTGAAACATGGCACCATATACGCGTTATATGTGTCACTTAACATTAATTCCATTCCTTGAGATGGCTTGGCCTAAATGACATGAATCGAGCAGATTAATAATGTTTAAGTGTACAATGGTTTTTTTATAATATATAATCGAATTTTATTGTAATGTAGATATATATTTTGTAGGAGAAAGAATTTTATTAGATTTTGTAAAAAAAAGTTTCGATAATAATAATGGAGAAAGTTTAAGAATAGAATTGCAAACAAAAAAAAAAAACCTTAGAAAAAGTGAAACGTGAGAGAGGAGAGGAGAAGAGCAGAGAAACGTGATCAGATGTGTATCCAAATAAGTAAATTAAAGAAGATGGAAGAACAGGAGAGTAACGATATATATATCAATATAATATAATTAACTATCTGCTTTATAGCACATAAATATATGCTTTGGTAGGTCATGAACAAGAAGCATATGGATTCATAGGTGGATTCCATTTCTGCTCTTTAACAGATTCTCCACTTTGCAACCCACTATTCCCACATGGAAATTAGTATTCTGGAAATAATTCCAGGTATTTCACATATTCTCTTTATCAAAAGCTACTTCAATTACGCTGCATATCGTACATAATTCCTTTCTTAACCCCGCCCCTTTCTTCTACTTAAGGCCCGAAAGCCCTCCCTGTAATCAGAATTCATACTCGCTAAATTTTAAGGCCCGAAAGTCCTCCCTGTAATCAGAATTCAGAGGGCGGCTTTTGCTCTAAAGGCCTTGTAGTTCATGTTTATTAGATTGCGTTTCCAGTACAGGTATCTCTTACTACTCTTTAGTCTTTCCTATACGTGTTCGCCTTGGTTGGTGGTTGTCTTACTTCTTTAGTTTTAACTTGGGTTTCACGAGCTATCCTGCGTACTTCTCTCTCTCTCTCTCACACACACAAATACACTTGTTCGCTCAGACAGTTTTGAACAACCAATAATGTGTCGACATTCTATCATTTTTTTTTTATATGCATTCTCTGGTTTTCCTTCTCAAATCCAAATTAAAGCTTCCAGACATAAAACTGTCCCACTGGCAAATTTGGGCTCACAACACCCCAAAGGAGGGGAAGAACAGTAACGTGATCTGGTCGTTGGACTCACAGATTGTTTCAAACATACTTCTCTTTGTATTTGCAGAACGTTTTGGAGAAAACAATGGCTTCCCAGGGAAAAAGCAAGACAGAGAAAAGGTTGCAGAAAAGCTACTTTGATGTGCTGGGTTTGTGCTGTTCATCAGAGGTGCCTTTAATTGAGAACATGCTCAAGCCTCTTGATGGTATCAAGGAGGTATCGGTAATCGTCCCGTCAAGAACAGTCATTGTTCTCCACGACAATCTCCTCATTACCCAGATTCAAATTGGTAAATAATGAAATTAAAGCTTGTTCTCTCACTCAAATGTGCCTTTTACATATCAAACACCCGCTTCAATTGGTTTGTTTATGGTCGCAAATAGATAGAATTGTCCATGAATCATTCTAAATTCCAAGGTCCTCCCTCCACAAAGACAGTACTCAAGCCCGAGAACGGATTCCATTCGAATCCGTTCAGTCCGACTGTCCGACTGGACAGTCGGAATTGGTCGGCCAGCAGACCAACGGTCTGGATTGGCCGACCAAATCTGGGCAGTCAGGTGTGGGTCCCACACCCCTCCCTTGGTCGGCCAATCCAGACCGTTGGTCTGCTTGCCGACCAATTCCGACCGTCCAGTAGGACGGTCGGACTGAGTGGGATTCGGATGGAATCCGAACTCAGTCGGACTGAACGGATTCCAAGCCCTGCCTTAGGCTTGCAAATTAGCGATTCGCATCTTTGATATCTTGCCACAAGTTAGTCTCATGATTTTTCAAGTTTGTGCTCAATCAGACTTTTCCTTCAATAATTCTCCACCGTCTTTGTGATTTCGTTGTAAAAACATCGCAGTGGTATTGCTCCATTAATGCTCAGACAATGATAAACATAGCGTTTAGGCAAAAAGTGCATCAAGCAGGTGCGTGGGAGTCATTAGGTGGACCAATGGTTTGGTGGAGATGATAAATGAGAGGGTAATCCAATATCAACACGCAAATAGCTGGAAGGACGGGTTTATCGATTCTTCTTTGTCTTCTTGCTTTCTTTTTCTCTACTCCCATCCGCTGATTCTTCTTACATTTCCTAAAAGATTGGTATCCTTTCGGAAATTCAATCTACAAACGGCGTTTCATTCATCAAAGGCTGCAGATCTTGAAGAATAATATTGCTTTCAGTTATAAATCCTGCTTTTTGTCTATGCGTTTTTTATAAAAAAATTCCTTATTACCAGGAACATGTGTTCCATCTTTCTTCCTCATTGGACTCTTTTTTTTTTACTAATGGGTCTTTGGTATACATGTTATTCTTTCTCTAGTTTTTATTTTGCCGTGAGTCCGTGACATTAATAGATGACACAGAAGTACCTTGAGAATAGTTAGGTAGGAAACAGATTGTAGAGAAGAGGATTTTAATAGTTACATTCAAGATCAAAATCAGAGGTAAAGATTACTTAAGATTAAGGGGGAATTGATAGAAAGGATCGATATCTTTAACTTTAATAATCTTCCCGTTGTCAGGGTAATTAATTAACAAGATGGTGAAAGCACACTGTATGTGCCATATTAAATAATTTGATAGAGGAGCACCCACGGACGTTGGTCCAAAATGGCCTATTTTATCGTAAAGTGTTCTATTTTCTTTTTCTCTAATATTTTGCTGGCTTTTTTCAAAAAAAGTTTTGTTAACATGATGTGACAGATAAGTTCCTGTTATAATCATGTGATCGGTAACTTTCCTTGTCTTATTCACTACAGTCAAGGCTCTGAATCAAGCAAGGATGGAAGCAAATGTTAGGGTATATGGGGAGGAGAGTTACAAGAGAAAATGGCCAAGCCCATACGCAGTTGCTTGTGGTTCATTGCTTCTGCTGTCAGTCCTGAAATATGTCTACCGTCCACTCCAATGGCTGGCTGTTGGAGCGGTAGCTGTTGGCATCTTTCCAGTTGCTTTAAAAGCGTTCGCCGCCATTCGCCATCTTAGGATTGACATCAACCTTCTTGTTATGATTGCAGGTCAGTATTTTGTTTTGTTATATATATATATATATATATATATATGGCTTATTCTTTGGTCATAACTTTAACGCTGGGAGCAAATAAGCTTTAACGTATGTTCATATCCACTTGGCCAAAATAATTTAATTAAGGTTGCATGTTATTTAATTAGCTTTCCAAGAGCCAGCCTCAAACCAAGTAGAAGGAACAATAAAAAAAAAAAAAAAAGAACCCAAACTAAAGACTGAGTCTTTTTGCAGCTTGTTGGATATGGATGCCGCGCGGATGGGTAAGGCCTTCACGGAATCCTCCGAGAGATGCAATCAACCTCTTTTTTAAGCAAAAAGGAGAAGTGCGACCATTATAATAACCCTCCTTAGTCATAATCATATAGCACCCTTCAATGAATCTTAGAAGCTGTTCGGTTAAAAAAAAATTCAAGATTCTTTTGAATCCTCACAATACAAAAAATTCTATAATCAAATATCATTTTTAACATCACATAAAAATAACTACAATACGCATACCAATAAAGTTAACATCACCTAAAAATTCTCAAAAATCAACCCAACCAAACATCCTCTTAATTTGTCTTTTATATTTCTTATTTTTAAGGCTATATCTTATATCATGTACAAGAAATCTGTATTATTGGGATATTTTTATAATTTAGTTAGGGGATCATTTTGGGCTCTATTGGGTGCTGTAAGTTGTCTAACACAGTAATGTTTCTCTTTTGACAGTGATGGGGACACTCGCTATGAATGATTATTTGGAAGCTGGCACTATCGTCTTTCTCTTCACCATTGCAGAATGGCTTGAATCGAGGGCAAGCCACAAGGTCCCCCCTCCTTTCTCATCTCTATCTGTAGTGTCCACTACTTCCTCCATTAGGATTCACAGAGATATACAGAACTGCATAGAATTGCCTCTTCTCCCATTAAGCAGGTTTATAATCGGCACTGTAGTTCTAGACTATAGAATTACTCAAAGGGCAAGCACTAATCCTATGTTAAATATTACTTGAATTATAAGTAAAGCAACTTGAATAATCCTAATCATAATTTTTTTCAAGACTAAATTATTACAGTATAATAAAATTATATTTTTTAAGAGGGTAGGGATATGATTTTTGAGAAAATATACTAATTGAAGGAAATTGGGCTTCCCGGTTGGTACCTTTGTGGGACAAAACCCGAGTTACTAGGGGCCTTAAAAGGGGGCTCAAAATGGGCCACTTTAAGGGTATTTACATTGGTTCGGTTTCAGCCCAATAGATAAGAAGAATGAACCCTCGTGAGTAAGATCTATGGGCCAGATGTTCTAGGATCCTAGCCCAGAAAATAACAGCCCAGTTTTTTTTTTTTTTATTATTGGTATGGACGGCAGGCGAATGCAGTTATGTCCTCGTTGATGAGCATAGCGCCTCAGAAGGCAGTCATAGCTGAAACCGGAGAAGTCGTGGACGCCGATGAGGTCAAATTGAACACTGTTCTCGCCATAAAGGCCGGTGAGGTTATACCGATCGACGGAATCGTGGTGGAAGGCCAGTGTGAAGTCGATGAAAAAGCTCTAACTGGAGAGTCGTTCCCAGTTACCAAACAAAAGGACTCCACTGTTTGGGCTGGTACCATCAATCTAAATGGTACCACCCTTTTCTCTCCCCCGAACGATTGATATGCATAGAGCTATACTCATATTATAATATATCTTATTATTCCGCTGAAACGTTTTGGTTTTCTTTCAGGTTACGTTAGTGTCAAAACCACTGCTCAAGCTGAAGACTGTGTGGTGGCTAAAATGGCAAAGCTGGTAGAAGAGGCCCAGAACAGTAAATCTGGAACCCAGCGACTCATTGACAAATGTGCCAAGTATTATACCCCAGGTTGAGCGAGTTTTCTAAAAGGGAATTTTTTTAATTACTATTCTTAGGACCTTTGCTACTAATTATAAGGCTGTCTTGTTAAAATTTTGGAGATGTTAAAATTTTTAGAGTATTGAATTTAGTGAAAAAGTGAAAAGATAGATAAGTTTTTATATTTATTATAGTGAAAAGTAATTATTTGATAGGGAGATAGATTATATTATAATTTTTTATTGTGTTAAAATTTTAGGAAGCGTAAAATTTTGGGTTTCAAACACACCCTAATTATATCATTTCCTTTCTTGCTTAAATTTACTTGAAGAGGTCTTTCATTTGCTGATCCTTCTGGTAATGTTTAATCTGTAGCGGTTCTGATCATATCAACTTGTTTTGCTGCGGTACCCGCCGCACTAAGAGTACACAATCTTAACTATTGGTTTCACTTGGCATTGGTTGTTCTGGTAAGTGCCTGTCCATGTGCACTCATCCTGTCCACGCCAGTTGCAACTTTCTGTGCGCTTACCAAGGCGGCAACGTCTGGTCTTCTAATCAAAGGGGGTGACTATCTTGAAACCCTTGCAAAAATTAAGACAGTGGCATTTGACAAGACCGGCACAATAACGAGGGGTGAATTTGTGGTGACTGATATCCATTCTCTTCGCGATGATATGAGCTTGAATACGTTGCTTTACTGGTAAGGACTAATTTTTAAATTAATGGCCCCAAGGTTTTTACTAATTAAAGATCAGCCCTTTATCATGCACCAAACTGTTCACTTTAATCAGAGATTAACATTAGTTAGTATAACTTCCTGAAGGGTTTCAAGCATTGAGAGCAAGTCGAGTCATCCAATGTCAGCAGCACTCATTGACCATGCTAGGTCGCTTGGAATTGAGCCAAAGCCTGAAAACGTGACCGAATATCAAAATTTTCCTGGAGAAGGGATAGTCGGCAAAATTGATGGGCATGATATTTACATTGGAAGCAGAAAAATCGCTCTGAGAGCAGGGTGTGGGACAGGTGAGTTAGACATTATATTAGGCGATATATAGGCACCCTCTGTGTGCTTGGCATATCGCTACATGAACAATTTTTGAAAAATGTAGCTGTAGTTCCTTCATTTTCGTCCTGGCAAAATATGGTTCTGATCCTCCAATATTTAAATGTCTAGTTCCTGCCTTAGAAGGTGATATGAATGGAGGAAAGACCGTCGGGTATGTATATTCCAGTAGAACTCCAGCGGGAATTTTTTCTCTCTCTGATGCTTGTCGATCTGGGGTGGCGGAGGCAATGAGGGAGCTTAAGTTGTTGGAGATTAAAACTGCAATGCTTACAGGAGATAGGCATGCAGCGGCCATGCATGTACAAGAACAGGTGTACTTTCTAGCTCCAATCTTAAGTTCATTATGCCGGGTTTTATATATACTTCATTCACCTGGCCCACGGATTTTCATATGATCCTAAATGAGGAAAATAGTAGCCATTAAAATACAATCTTAAGGATTTGAAATGGCACAAGATCATGAATATTACTAATGGGCCTAGGCCTCCTACTGCAACAAAATTGATTTGGGGTGAAGTGTATGAGAAATAGAATGAGCTGAATTCAGATTCCTTGAAAATCAGAGGGATATATTCTATATATTCTTTTGCTAGCGCTGTTTATTATTGGAAATTTGGTGAAAAATTGATACTAATAGTGGCACCGTGCTTGTATGAGCAGTTGGATCATCCTCTAGAGATAGTTCATGCAGAACTTCTACCCGAAGATAAGGCAAGAATCATCACAGAATTTAAGGAGGAGGGATTAACAGCCATGATTGGAGACGGGGTTAATGATGCCCCTGCATTGGCCACAGCTGATATTGGTATCTCAATGGGCATTTCAGGCTCAGCTCTAGCAACTGAAACTGGGCAAGTGATACTCATGTCGAATGACATTAGAAAGATACCAGAAGCCATCCGATTGGCAAGAAAAGCTCACAGAAAAGTATTCGTGAACATTCTTTTGTCAATTACTACAAAGTCCGCTATCCTTGCTTTGGGCTTTGCTGGCCATCCACTTGTTTGGGCAGCAGTTCTTGCCGATGTTGGGACATGCTTGCTAGTCATCCTCAACAGCATGTTGCTTTTGCGAGGCACCGAGAAACCTAGGGGAATGACAAGCAAATGTCATGGTGCACACCATGCACAAAAACATGGATGCAGTGACAGCAGTGGCAGCTCCTCTCATGACCATCATGTACAAGATAGCCATCACCGTTGCTGCTCTGACAGCAAAACTCATTCTGTTCATCATCCTCAAAAGCCTCATTCCGGTAAGTGTGCTGCAAAGTGTCAGTCTCACCCTCCAAATTCAAACTCATGTGGATATAAGAAGTGCATGGACTCTGCTCAGAGCCACGATGGATGCCTAAACAGTGACGAATTCCACAAGGACAGGCACTGCCATCATGGAAGCCATAATATGGTCAATCATTGTTTGGAGTTGCATAAAATGCGCAACCATGGATGTTCAGTCCCTCACACATTGAACCCACACACACAAGATAAATGCTCGAATTCAATAGGAAGGAAAGGCGAAGGGGATGGACCTCGTGAGACAAAACACTGCAACCATTCTCCTCCTCCTCTGGAAGGAAGCCAAAAAATGACAAACCATGACCAACATTGCCATTCAACCAATTGCGGAAAGAGCCATGATGAGAACCATATTGACCACGGAGAAGCAGGAAAACTGGTGGAGTCAAGTTGCAACCATCACCACCCAATTCCAAGGGCTCATCCCGACTCGGACAATTGCGGCCGTAAAGATTGCAACGGACCACTTCACACTACCATTGATATTGTGCCATGTACCCACCATGTGGAATCGATCACCATGCATGCTTTGGAGAAGCGAAAGAGCCATGATGAGAACCATATTGACCACGGAGCAGCAGGAAAACTGGTGGATTCAAGTTGCAACCATCACCACCCACTTCCAAGGGCTCATCCCGACTCGGACAATTGCGGTAAAGATTGCAATGTACCACTTCACACTACCATTGATATTGTGCCATGTACCCACCATGTGGAATCGATCACCGTGCATGCTTTGGAGAAGAGAGAAACCGGTGGTGGTTGCAAGGGGCATAGCGAGGAATGCATAGAATCGTAACATCGTTGGCAAGGCATCCACCAATTTCCAACATGGAGCATAGAGAAATTGGTGGATGTTGCAAGAGCTACATGAAGGAGTGTTGCCACAAGCATGGACAACTTGGGGCCAGCTTTGGTGGAGGACTATCAGTCTGTCAGAAATCGTCACTGAATAATGGTGCTAACTTGGAGTAAAGCCAATTGACGTATAGGTTGTTACATGCTTTTTTCGGTCTTATAGATACAGGGATTTTGATGAAAAGGCATTGGCATTGCCCTTGTATTAACGATTACAATGTCATATCTATTCTGAGCAAACATGGTGGTTGAAGTGTAAATATAACAGTGGGTGTCGCGATCAACCGACTAGCAAAAACACACAAGATGAAGCTGTACTTTTTCTTCCTCTTAGTAAGTAGGAGGTGAGGGGATTAATAATCCCCAACTCACAATCTTCTATTGTGAACTTCATATAAGAAAATACATGGGTTTACCATATATAACATGCACGCGCACACGAATCACTCCCTCATCATCCACCCTCCTTTCTCTTTCTTTATCGCCTCCTTCTCCAGTACGTACCCTCCCTAGTTTCCTTGAACTGTCTCATCAACTACATGTAAAAAATTACCTTTTTTTTTTTGTTTTCGGGGCACTTCGCATAAAATTACCCCCAAGTGTTCGAGGTGCAGTTCCTACATCTAAAATTCCAGCCCTTAGCCCACTATTAACAGTGGATCGATCCCACCTAACTCTGTCCTCTCTGATCAGAGTCGCCTGATGCTCCAAAGTGTCGTCCTGCCGCCAATGTGCTGCATCATGTTCATAACCCAAAGTTCCGAACCTGAAGGTATCGGGCCCACATAAGCCGGATCCGAATTTTTCTCCGGCGGATCCTGGACCACAATACGTATAGATTCCTTTGTCTCTTGTCGTTGACTTTTTCTTCATCGACGTCTTCTCTTTGACTCTGACGGCCAAGTTCGCGCCGAAACCCAAGGACATAACTGGCTTAACGGTGTTACTTGTTAGCCCCTTCAATCCCATGCGCCACGACACAAATTATATTCTCTCCCTGTCAGGTGGTAGATCTATAGATTTCGCAATTTATCATAATTTCAATTAATATTACAAGTGGACTTAGGAGACTGTGGCTAGTGGGAAGGAAATATTAGAAAATATCGGTCAAATAATAAAATTAGCATCTTATATGCTGCTATCGACTGGTTTGGAAACTGGTCTTAGAGGCAAATTAGTTTGAACTATAGCTAGTTTCCGTCTCTTAGACAGAGAACCAAGCATAAAGTTAAGTGCAAGAGACGGTGAAGTACTAGAACCAAGCACACAGAAATCCTCCAAGGAAGACGAATTAATACAAACCACTCGGTGAAAATCTATATCGTCGGTAATCAAACACATATGTAGTCATGCTTTCCCATGAAGCAGCCACCCCACTGCCCCAGCATGGGACGTCGACGTACTCTTCGAGCAATATATTTAGAAGAAAACTTGTTTGACTTAATCCAATACTCAACCAAATGATTCCAAACAAACTATGTACAACAAATTTTTTCTCAAGTACTTCATCTTACTGGCTATTATATCCATCATACAAAGAAACCTTAGTACAAATTGGCGTCTTTCAGTACTCACTACAACTTAAGATGCTATTTTTTCAAAAGCAAATATTAATTTTTCTATGAATCTACCACTTATTCTAAAAGTTTAAGCTGACAGTAAGAAAGAGATTTTATTATTTGAATTATATTATCTAAATATTTCCGAGTAAAAAAGAATATCTTGAATATTTGTCTTGATCATTGTTGGACCTATAAAGAAAGCGGAGATCGCTTCAGAGTATAGTTTTGATCACTTATGAGTGCAACCTACAAAATCATTTTCTTCAAAAATAAGAATATGAGATTAAATACTTGGAATGAGTGACCAGACTTAGTTTTTTGTTTTAAAGGTAGAACGGCCATATATACCCATGTTTTGCTTTATAGATCATAACCAAGGAGATAATGACCATTGGAAATAATTCTATCTCATCCTATCCTAAAAAGGGTATGGAGTTGAAATTACACGTGCCTAAGTTTGAGGTCCTAATATATTGGGTTAATTACACTTTGCACTCACGTTGTTTTGGAGATCCCGACACTTTGCATTTCATTTTTTCAATTTTGAGACATTTCACCGATGTGGTTTAGAGTTTTTGACACTTTGCACTCCACCGTCTATTATCCGTTATTTCAAACGAAAAATTCAATCACATGTTTTGCACGTAGTTCACTTCCCCATTTTGCCTCCAATATTAAAAAAAGGTTAATTACAATTGACACCCACATGGTTTGGGAGTCTAACACTTTGCACCTCGTTCTTTTATTTTTTAAACATTTTACACTTTAAAAGTTAGTCACGTGTTCTATACGTACGTAGTTGACTTTTCTGTTCGAAATAACTGCTAAATTGACGATGGATGCAAAATGTTAATGCCCCAAATCACATGAGTTCAAAGTGTAATTAATCCAATTATATTTCATAAGCTTATTTAAAAAAGCAAAACAAAAAGAAGGCAACATACTATGAGTTGGTCATGAATAACTTGTTGAGAGCCAACTTATCTACGCGTGTTTAAATGTACGTAGCACGATAAAGAAGAAGAGATTTCACACTAACTCAACATGATCGTACTACTCCTGATCACCTTATAAATCAAACAAAAATGTAACAAACACAAGATTCCAACTATGGACACTTGAGGTGCATTTATTGAGGAGAATGACAGGAAAAAGAAATAAAAGATTCTTCTTTAAAAGCTTTTAATCATCAAGTACATGTATTATGCCTCGGAACTGGACAGGTTAACACCCAATATCTTGCAGCCCATGCAGATGCCTTAACTTGAATAATCGAAATCTTATCATGAACAAATTCCCCTTGACGGACATTTTCATATCTGAACCATTAATGCAGCTACCACTATGATTTCAGATTCTATTCTCGCAAACAAACGAATCAAAATTTTTCAATGAGGTACTTGTAAGTCGCTGGAAGCTTGGTTTATCGGGTACCCACTAAATTTTCCGATAGATACGTATGCCACGTTCCATTGTGATGATCTACACAATCGATCGAACCATTAATGCGGCTTGGGAAAGTGCCATGCATGAAGAGACGGGGTGGATTTGAGCCAAGAATGACTTGCTCACATTTTCTGCTAGCGATTTGCCTTTTTTGGGATTGCTTTCGATCGAGATTTGAGCATGTCTTTCTTGGCTCTAGTCCCCCCTCTTCTGTCTCACGCGAGAGTACACTCGACGCAGAGGATTGAGAACCCCCTAGCTGGCCTGTTATTTTTTGGTTAGTCAAAGAATCAACCTGGCCTATATTGGATTACATGATGAGATAAGAGTAGAGAATAATTTGGTCAAAATTAACCCCCCAAAAAAATATAAACGAAACCAAACTGCTTCTTAATTCTAGAGTTTCTAAAGGATTATTCAGTCTATCATGTGTATATTTTGATTATATGTTGTTCCGCGAGTGAGATCAGGTCGAGACGACGTACGTTAGTCTTTTTGAATGAACATTGGGAAGAATTTTTGGGCCACGTAAATTTTGTATCGTATTTGCGCTATTAATGTTTAACTACTGCATGATTTATCGACCTTTTTCATCTCAATAGCAAAATTAGCATTCGAAACTCCAGTACTTGTTCCTTTCGATCTCGTAATTAAGTTAGAGCAGTATGGTCGAGCTGAGCGTATAAAGGTTTAGTAGTTGCGGTTTAGTAACTGCATGCGCGCTGAACCTGGTGGGATTGTTTGGTTGACGGCCGGGAGCTGGTGAGTTCGAGGAGGCGTGTACTGCTGCAGGATACACATTAGATCGAGAGCCAGACCGGAGGTGGAGTGCGGTGTCAAGTACTCCGAATCCGGATTGGAAATTAATAAGCATGCAACTATGCAAAGATATATTTTATAGGCTTATAGCCATTTTTTTTTAAAAGGATGCTGACGCAGCAGGGCTACCTTAATTAATTATGCGTTGGCGTTTTCAGAAAATTAAAAAAATTCCTCATGAGGCTTAGAATTCTTGGTATTATTAATTGTACAGATGCAATATCCATTGGTAGAGGATCTTGTAATTATGGAATCAAGACATGCAATGGTATCATTTAGTAGGGCTTGGTGGACTGACACTAGGGTTGTGCATGGGCAGTGTTCCTAAAACTCTAACAGCCCCCGACACCAGTTATACTTGTGACTGATGCATAACAGTGACGGTTATACGGTGGCGGTGGCAGTTAACCGGCCACTGAAAGAGAGAGAGAGGTGAGACAGTGAAAGAGAGGTTCAGGAGAGAGAGAGGGAAAAAAATACTTCATAGAAAAGTTTAAAAATTGCCTAAATGATTTAAAAATCTTCTACAACACTACTGCCTCGTATCTATCTAAATCAATTACTAAATAAAATGTCTATATTTTCAAATTTATTATGATTCATTACAAAATAAAATGTCTTTAATGAGTTACCAAACATATTATGATCAATTATGAAAATAAAATCTTATTAAATTAGCCGAAATAATATTTTCATTAATAGTTTCCAGATATGTCAATCGCAAATAAAATTCCTTTAATAAATTTTTAAATTCATTTTGATTAATTATAAAATAAAATTTTATTAAATAATTAGTTTAGTTGATATATTCTAAGGGGATGTTAGTTTATATATATTAACCTAAAGTTGGTCAATTTGTTTCGTGAAGGATTTGAATTATGGAAATTTTTTTATGGGTTTGAATTAGCGAATGCCATTCGCTAAAAAAATTAACTTTTGTGACCTTCGAGTTTTGGGGGAAACAAAAGGCCGGCTTTTACGTGAGTTTTTGGCAAGTATTGATAATGCTCAGCGAATCTCTTCTACTTCTACAATGATTTGATGCATGGCATCTGAGCGTCTCCTGTGCAGAGAGAGAATAACTGGCCAGTGGCCAGACAGATTAACACGTACGAGAACTTGGGAACAGTGCCTTTTGATTTTCTGTACAATCAGACTGAATAAAAGCAGGCTGGCGGCTCAACGTGTTAAAGACATCGACGAGTTGACATCCTGTCGTTGACGGAAGCCGTCGCATTGACCCCACTAGATGTGTGTGTGAACGTACATAAGATACCATTTATGGAATTAACAAATAATTTACGTCTGTAAATCAGAAACTTCGTGAGGCTGCCGGAAACGATTAGCTCGAAGAAATATTCTTCCTTTATTTCTGCGTTTTTGGAATATTTACCTTTCCTGTAACGGAATATGAGCAATATTCAACCTAAATAAACCCGCCCATTGTATGAGAGTTGTTCACGTACAGGAAGGAAAACTTGACAGTAGATTGACATTTAAACTATTTGACAGTACTGTTTTCTTTTTGGTAGAACATAATCAGATTTGAAGTGTTTCTGAACCAAAGAAATAGAATAAAGAACGATTAATTCGTACCCTGGGACCAAGCACGGCACGTTCCTGCGCGCATGGGATTGGAGAGTTGAATTCAACACATTATCTTCTAGATTATTATGGTATTACAAATATCAAACCAAAGAGATTCTAAGAAGTGTACGTGATAATATTTTCAGAATATTATCGGTTCAAATCTCGACCACCCGATAAGTGAAAGTATTCATAACATAACAGTTGGTTGACAAATCTCTAACTTATAGTTCTTCATATGTAGTTTAGATCCTTTGTTACGAGCTAGGAATGACATATCAATTTAAAGTTTTAATTGATCGTATAACCTTATTAATGCAACTAATATAATCCATTTATGCAGAGTTTTTCCATTCGTTCTCTTCTGATCTATGCGATTCTTCTATCTCGTTTTCATCTTTTTCCTCCATTATATGCAGTTTATATATATATTGATAACATACAGATGGCAGCCGCTGAAGACAAGCCAGTACTAAAAAATATTATATATTCTCACCATCCTCATTATCGCATCAGAGCGCCTCAACAAATCTTCACAGCTTCTAAAATGATTTGTGTAGCCATATTATTCTCTACGTGTCAACACTACCGTGAAACAGAAAAATGTTCCCTGGTTGTTACAGATTTCCTTCGTGTATAAAGGAACCCCATTGTACGCCTTTTACTGTAATGAGAGAGGAAGATTCTTTCACAGCATTACTATTCTATTGTTTTTCATATATCATGCGATTTATGAAAATTTCATGGCACCCGAAGGTCTTGGAAAATCTCCTATCTACAGAAAGAAGACTTTGTTAGCATGGTTGTTTCAGAAGCAAGCACTGGACTTGAACATCATCTTCGAAAGCAATTAACTCGCTCCCTATCATTAGCATCTTATGGTTGATATTCATATCATTTGCTATATATATATATATATATATCGCGATCGCTCAAGTCTATGGAGTCTTGAAAAATGAATACAGAACTATATATACATGACACATGCAGCAACACATAATTAACCTAGCTTGTCCGGGACATCGCATAATTTGAGGAAAAATTAGAGGCTAATTTCTTGGGAGCTTCAATATATATATATATATATAATATATGACGTTTCACATGTTAACAGTTTCAGTAACTTACAAAATAAGTTAATCCTATCCATCGCTAATCCCCCCCTCTCGTAGACAATCACCTTGAACCTGATCTTACGAATTAATGGGACAAGATAGGCACCACCCACAAGCAAAGAAAAAGGAATCCTTGAACCTTAACCGGCCGAGTCAAAATCTTATCATCTACCTCCCTCATCAACCTTAAAATTCCAATAACATCGACAGGTGATATCCCACGACCGCCACTAACTAAGCAAATTTTGACAGATGATATCCCACGACCATGCCAGTACTAAAGCACCCTGATCTCCTTCCCTTTTCTATATTCTATTCCCTGAAGGATCAATTTCCTTTTTGCATTATTGGAATTTGGAAGAAAGTGGGGAAATTATCCTCTATTTTGGCTAAGGTAATACGTACGTACACATGCCAAATTGGAAAATGATGGCAAGCTGGAATGGTCTTTGTTGAAGAAAAAGATGAAGGGACTCTTTTTTTGGAAGTACTTATCTAGTGCTGCAGGCCGCGTGGAATATATATGAGTGGTGCGCATTGCCAGTCAATGACCAGCTAGTTTTGCCTATAAATATGCTAATAAAGAGGTAGAGATCACACAAGATGAATTTTAGAACATGTTCTGCTATCGAAGTCTTCCGTTCAGGTGTCTTTGCATGGTGTAGATTAGATAGTGGATTTGAGCCAAGGATGACTTGCCGGCATTTACTACAAAAACCCTATCCACTGGGTCTTGCCGGCCGGCAGTTATCCTTGGCTCTAGTTCGCTGTCTTTTCCCCCATGCGAAACTCCGATGGACAGCCTGCAAACCATAAATATTACGTGACGCAGATATCCTTTCATAATCATGAAGGACGTTGTCCGAGTAACATGAGTGGAGCCGCATAGTTGTGTTGGTATTTGTACCAGAAGCAAATAGGTTGTCTAATCTTTTGCAGTGATATTTGCGAGGTTTTAGTCTATCTCGTTACAGATTCTAGTAAGCCCTTTTTCTCTCATCTCTCCATGCTCATGGTATCTTATGATCTTATCTGGTTGGAATGGATGCAGGTCTGTCCTATCCACGTACCATGGGAAAGATGAGAGATTTCTAGGTGTTTTGATTGTGAAAGTCTTAATTAGAAAGTCTTACCGTTATGATTTAGTCCTCCACTCGGATTTTTCCGTTATCTGTGACGTTTTTCATCCCACGTGAGCAACATGTGGGACCCTCATTGCACGAAAATACCAAATTGTTTCTCTCTTCCTCACCTGGCCCATGAAAACCATGATTTTGCCTCCCAACACATATTTGCCCAAATCCAATTTTCTGTTTGGGAAGTGGGAACGATGCTGAATTTGAAAAATCAACGAGCGTGAGCGATTTGATATTTTTGCTCAAAGGTCTCACGTGTGACGGAAAACGCCGAACATAACGGAAAATATGGGTGGATGACTGAATCGTAATAGTAAACGTAGATTGAGGGGTGAGTTGTAACGAGCTATATTTTATGGGGATTGAGGTACTAGTTCAAGGGGAATTGTAATTTACCATTTTTTTTTAATAATAATGATGTTTTTCAGTAAAACTAAAAATGTTCGGAGTTTACTTAAAAATGTTCGGCGAGAAAAATGTTCCGATGAAGTTGGAGAGACTTAACTCTCTTGGTTATACATCCAAAATATGTTTGCAGGATCAGATTAATAAAAAGGGAAAGAACCTCCCTACTAAAAATATAAAACATATATACTTTAGAGTGGTGGATTTTCTGATCTTGGATTATGAATGGAGGTTTCGAGGGGACGAGAAGCTTTGTCATCTTGCATTGTCTTGAACTGCAAACCCAATCGGTAAAGGATTACAAGCCAATTACAGCAAGCGAAGACACGGTTAATTTGACGTCCCAAAATCGATGATCTAGACATGAGACAAAGTAATTTGTACGACAATCCCTGGTAAAAGGCAATTCAGAAACCTCATAGGGCCTGATTCCTGTTTATATCTGCAGCGATAATACCGGGATTTATTTAGCTAATTAGAATATATATGGGTCAGTTAAAGGAAGCAATAACAGTTTGTTAAATTAATTACTTGGTTAATTTGAAGTAGGACTCTGAACTGGCGCACTGGATCGACTCACTATTTTTTATTTTATTTTCTTTTCTTAGGCATTGAAATTAACAATAAACTCCAAAAGCAAATTGCAAGAATATTATGTAAAGAAATTTGCAGGATTTATAATTAGCAGAGAAAAGTTGGACTGCAGCTAGCCATATATATATATATATCATAAATTCGAATGCGAGCTAGAAAGCATGCATATATATAACTTGCCTACCTAATTAAAAAACTGCCACGTACGTACGCCACCATGCAAAGAATCTCTAGCTGTGGAGTTCAAGGTCAATCTCTAGTGTCAAAAAATTAAAGAACTTGATGCTACATTCTTTCTCCATGATCGATCTAAGAAGGAATCGGTACGAGACACACACTTATCTAGAATCTTGATCAATTTGGACTAAAATTTTATAGTTTTCCCAGTATTACTACAGGGAAGCTGGTAAGAGCTTTTGGCTTTGGTACGTACTTCAGATCACGACAGAATATGAATTGTTTAAACGCTATATCGAGTTCGGTAAGAAACTGAATATTCTGGAAGCTGAAAAAATAATAAGGTAAATATATTGAAATGCGACAGCGTACCAATTGTACGTAATTAATTATGGCCATAACCTATAGTTCGATATAACAAAGTGCTTTTATTATGGTTATTACATCCAAAATCTAGAAAAATATGATCATCCTTTTCTGATGTTTTCAAACTGATCTCCAAAACGTGTCATGCAACGTCAAGGAAATTAAGGTTGGAATTAAGATCAAAATCACTTTGAAAATAACAGTACTCTTATCTAAAAATATATGTAAATGGGTTAAATAAGAAAAAACAGTGAGAATTAAAAGATTTTGATCATAGAAATAGACACACCGGATCTTACAATAGGACTCACATTATCCCAGTAATTAATACGGATGTAGAACTCACATGATAGACTTGGATGGACCGATTTAAATATCAAATTAGAAGGATCGGATTGTTAAAAGCTGATTAGGATTGGAAATATTTTGGTAATATCGCTCTAGTGGGTGCTCTAGGTTCTCGAGGTTGGGCGTATATATAGGTGACTACAAGTTTTCACGGCAAGAGAAACCGTTGCCGCAAAAGAATGGTGTTAGGTGTCAGTGCGTTCGGCCCATGCCTTATGATTCTTAAGAGAAGAGCCTGGGACGTTTTGGGCCAAGAAGTTGAAATATCAAGTTCGGCTCAATTTTCCGGATGAGTCGTCCTGGACCATATGTGTAGTAGGGTTGGCTTTTAGAATTTACCCAATTCCTTCCAAGTGGGCCGGTATGTCAAACACTCTTCGGTAATTAAAAAGAATTTCTTAACGTAGCTTTCCTGGTCTTCGTTCTTATGCTGTCGTTTCTGACTTCAAGCTTGGAGAAAACTTCTGAATCAGCTCCAAAACTCTGTTCCAAAGCCTCCTTCACGGTCTCCGACTCTCCAGTCGTTGCTCTATCTGTCTCTCTATCGCTCTTTTTTTCCAAAGAGAAAACCTAATTCTACTGTACCATGGACTTCAACCGTACTGCGGTTTCTTTTTATTTTGTATTTTAAAAAAATGTAAGGCCTTGAAATGTAGTCCTAAGTTGCCAAACTACCCAACGACGACTCTTTCATTTTCTTTTGGTTCTGTCGCTGAATTTTCGCAACTAAAACTTTTCAAAACGATTTATCTTGACCAGATATAGTCTAAAAATTCTGCTGAAACCACCAAAAAAGACTAGGGTTTGCGAGCTGCGGGTTCTTACAAATATTTAGTTGGTTGTATCGGATAGATCTGGATCGTAATTTCTTTCATGCTCGAGAATTTAAAGCACGTCTCATGATCAATGGAATTTAGTCACTAGAAACCAATCTCAACCCTTTCCCGTAAAGTCAAATCCAGTGTCCATTCCGTATCTTATGCTGCACATGAAACCCTCTCTGCATGCGGTTCTTGAGTATGCTTTGATTCCCTTTGAAAGTCCATGTTCTGCAATTATCAGCCAACATGTCAACGATTCCATATCAGGTTTCGGGTCCACAGGAGCTATAGCTTTTCAAATAAGGAAAATAAGATTGGAATGCGGAACTCATTTTTAGTCGTAATAGCCATTGCGATAGCATGGCACTCACATGCTCATATCCACGAGTGGTATGGGCTGAGAATATGTGCTTTCGAGTCAAAATTCCTCAACTTTCTCTGGATATATATTATATATATGCGGCAAGATGCTTTGCAAAATGCAGACCCAAGCAAAGATATATCGTTCAGGCATTCCATGAAAAGGAAAAGAGTAGAATGAAGCCAAGGATGAATTGCCGGCTTAGCAATATACGAAGGGTACGTACTCCTGCCTTCGGTTGCATATCTGTTCGGCAATTCATGTTTGGCTACGTTGAGCTCTCTTCACTTCATGCGATGCCAAGACGAGAACAGCTAGCGTATGAAAGGAGTCAGCTAATAGATCTGCCAGAATTCCAGGTTTGAGATCTACGCTTTATTATCAGTATAATTTATTGCTCTTGGGTATGATGAAACGCTAGCTGATCTACAGCCTACAGGCATCGACATTCTGATCCTTCGCCAGGGGATACAAGTGTTGGGCATGTTGCTGAATATAAGGATGGGCTTTTCCTATGCACCAACCACCCGTCTCCATTGCCAGAGACGGCCGAGTGAAAAGCGACTTCGTCTGCTTGTTATATCATCATGAGGTCTGCATAGATGAGGCTAGGTCGATAGGGTGAGGATGACGAACGTACGGTTCAGATTTCAATTCTAAGAATAACGTTATATGTAACACATCTTAGGCTATGTTTGTTAACTAAAATTTTACCTCTCCTAAAATTTTAACATAATAAAATATTATAATATAATCTATTTTTTCTCATTAAATCACTACAAAAAATAAAAAAAATTATCTCTCTCTTCACTTTTTCACTAAATCCAATACCTTAAAATTTTAACATCCCTAAAATTATAACATTCAAACACACCTTAGTAAGTGGCGCCTGAATCTAGACGGTTTATTAGGACTATAGGATCGTGCGCTTTTTGAACTGAATTCGAACTTTAAGCGTACTGGCTCTAGTCCAGACTACCCCCAAAATAAGTTTTAGGGTTAAATGCATCTCATACTCCTGTGGTATTCGTGAATTGTAAATATACCTCTTAAGTAAATGAAGTCATTTTCATACCCCTGAGGTAAACATCAAGGTCACAATATGCCCCTCCGTTAATGTGTCGTTTGAAACACTAACGGTAAATGCTGACGTGGCAAAAATAGACATATCAGCACCAATTAGATGATAACACGTCATCGCGAATACCTCAGGGGCATATTTGCAATTCGCGAATACCACAGGAGCATGTGATGCATTTAAGTTTTTTTTAAAAAAATAAAATTAATTTTTTTTTAAAATAGACATGTCAGCACCAATAAGATAAGGACACGTCATCATATTTGATTTTAAAAAGAAATTATTATTTTAAAAAAAAAAACTTAGCCTCATTTTTCTTCAACATATCTCATGTGTTCGTTTCTGTCTTTTTTTATACATATTTTTTTAAAAAAAACTTGTGTAGTTTAACTTAGCCACTGTATTCGTTTATGTGTGTTTTTTATTTTTTATTTTAAATTTAATTTTAAAAAAAAATGAACACAAACGACTTAGTTGAACTACACATGTTTTTTTTTAAATTATATAAAAAAGACAGAAACAAACACATGGAATATGTTGAAGGAAAATGGGGCTAAGTCTTTTTTTAAAATAATAATTTCTTTTTAAAATTAAATATGATGACGTGTCATCATCTTATTGGTGCTGACGTGTCTATTTAAATAATAATAATTTTAATTTTTTTAAAAAAAAAACTTAAATGCATCACATGTCCTTGTGGTATTCGCAAATTGCAAATATGTCACTGAGGTATTCGCGATGACGTGTTATCATCTGATTGGTGCTGACGTGTCTATTTTTGCCACGTCAGTATTTACCGTTAGTGTTTCAAACGACACATTAACGAATGAGCATATTGTGACCTTGATGTTTACCTCAAAGGTATGAAAATGATTTTGTTTACCTTAGGGGTATATTTGTAATTCGTGAATACCACATGGGTAGGAAATGCATTTAACCCTAAGTTTTATTTGTCATGCGACAGCTATTAATTAATTACTACGCACAGCATTAAGTAAGGCCGAAGGGTATAAGCTAGCTAGCTAGCACCTTGTCTGGATGGGGAATTACTTATACAATAAATAGTAGCTAGTGATAATGACGATGATAAACTGAAGAAGAGAGATGGGAATTTTGGAAATAAAATTACGACAATAATTTTGTTTACAATATTAACATCTTTCCTTAACAATCAATATAAATTAATATTTTTGCTAGTTTTGGTTAACAGCTAGTTGTCAACATTTGTCTAGAAAAAGCAATAAATTAATTATCTGGGAATTAGGATTTAGTTGTTTTACTCCATAATTGTGTAAATTATAAGGGATTATTTGAAATGTGGGATTTAATATATACTTTAAGCAATACATTAAAGATGCTTGGCAATAAAAGCCTTAACGTAGTCCGTTTAGCATATTATTTCTAACGCTGAGTTATCAAACATAGGAAAAATAATTCTAACGTACACGGTTGGATCTGAATACTTTTTTTTTTAATCTGTCGGATCTGAATACGTCAATAGAAAGATCCGCTCCAATCAGGCCCGTGGTGTCATGCGAAATCCCTCTTTCAGTCTCCCTCTCTCGCGTTCGCTGGCGTTAAAAGTCCGAGAGTTAAAGACACGAGAAACGACTGTCTGTCAGTCTCTCTGGTCTTCGGTGCTAATGGCGGCCAAGAAGCTCCTCCTGCGTTTCTTCTTGTTCTCCTGCTTGATATACTCACCCACATTTTTTACCAGAATTACTGCAGAGTCACCGCTTCGAGAACCAGACTCTTTGGACTCACACTCTCTGAAGTCCGAGTTCAACCACCTCAAGTCCAGGATTTCAATTCTAGGTCCTTTTTAGCCCTCACTCGCTCTCTTTCTCTCCCTCTCTGTGTTATAGGCATCTATTTGTACACATAAAGCTTGACTCAAAAAAAAAGTATGAACTTTGAATTTTTTAAGACAATGTCGGGCATGACTCTGGTGCTAGGTTCACGTTAATTTACTGTTTTCTTTTCTGGGAATCGAAAGGAAACTTTTTTGAAGCTTCTAGATTGCTCTGTAATTCTTTTATGTGATGGTGGCTGAGAATAGACCAATATGATTTCTTGAAGTTCAAGTCTTGAATAAATGCAGAATACTGATCTAGAAGAGGGGAGAGGGGTAACAGGAAATGTAAATAGTATACAAAACCAGGTATATACACTTTTTAAGACAAGATTGAAGTAGGAACTTCCTGTTCTGCTTTAAAAGGTGATCCGTCCAATCCGAGTACTTTTAACTCTGCCATGTTTGTGCCACAAGTGTATTGGGATGTTTCCTTTGCATTATTGCTACGAATGGATGACTTTAATCTTAGAATTTGATCGAATATTAGAGCTTTGCAATTTATTAGAACTACTTCTCTGATGGCGAAAATGAATATCTAGGCCAGCAGTTCGTTCCAATTTGATTAGCTACTGGGATCAACCACGAGTAGTCTGTTATTTGTTGTTTCTTCTTCAGAAATTGTCGTACTAGATATATATGAATTTCATTTCTTCCCTTCTTTATTTTGTTGAAGAATCCACCGTTGAAGAGAGAAACCATGAGCTGAGAGGTAAGGATGAAAGTATTGGACAGATGGAGAGGATCATTCAAGAGAAATCAGATACAATTGCTTCACTGCAGAGTGAAATAGAATCTTTTCAGGTAAGATTGAAATATTTCTCTGAGCAGTTGCTTAGTCTTAAGAGTGAACAAAAACATCTGTTGCCGCTATAGTTAGTTTGTATTAATGTGCAATCACGAGATACAGTCTGTTGAATAAAGAGGGAGTAAAAGAGGTGCTTATTTTTCTCCTTTTTTTTTCAATTTCAGCTTAGTAGAACATATTTACTTTTCCTTCCTGTAGAAATGTGAGAGGGGCAGATGCATCTCTTACCTGAAATGTGATCACTCCTCATAATGGACCTTTATAAGTCCTAATCATAATAAGCCTACAACGTTTGAATTTAAGGTTCAAAATCTAGTGGAAGGAGAAAAGCCAAACTACGGAATTTTTATATCGTAGTCCAAGTTTTACTAGGTTCGCAAGCGCCTCTAAAGTTCCTAGATGAGCTCTAATTGAGCTGAGTTCAGGGTGTAACCTTTTTCTACATGCTAGGTAGTCGGGTTGTGCCCTTAATGCCTCTTTTAATGACGTCAAGACTTACCATAACGATGTCTTACTACCTATATTATAGGTCCAAAGTGGATGTCTTCCACGCTGGCTAGCTGTCCATTTGGGCTATTTTCAGGTAAATTGTTGCAGTTACAGTTGCTTAACTCCTTGCTGACCTTATCTTTCTCATTTTTTTCTCATTGAGTACTTTTATGTGTGACTTGCAGACCTATACGTTGATGCACTGGAACGAGCATGGAAGACCAACGTTTCATTTGATAATTCAAAAGGTCTTGTCCTGGGTTACCACGAGTGCTGTTTAGTTGAGTTAATTTTTTTTGTCAAGGCCATGTTCGGCTGCCAGATCTAATGGAAAGATTCTGTTGTATTGTAGTAGTCTGTTTCAGAATTTTAGTTTCCTTTATCTTTCAGGCGTTGGAACATAAAGCTGAAATCAAAAAGTGGGCTGAGCTACACATTGAGACAATTACTACCGTAAGTTGTCCTGTATATCAGTTACATTGTAGATGTTTGATTTTGCGATTGAGGTGTCATGTGCAATCTCCTTTCCTTTTACTTACTAGGGTCAAATACGGGGTCATATAATTATTCAACCAAGTAGTCGCCTGTTATGTGATATCAATGCAATTGAATAACATAACGAAGAGAGGAATCACCCTGTTGAACTTCTTGTAAAATAGAAATTTGTGCGTAGCTTTTTTTTTTTTCTTTTTCACTAGTCACAACTATAGTGTCTTATTGTTCATGGTGTGTTAGACACATTCCACATCAATTATTTCTCATACCGTGTAGATCGCTGCATATACCTTGAAGTGTCGCATATGACATATGATATTTGACGTTGTATTTGATATAACTGTCTTTTTTTTGTAAGTTAAACTTTATTAAAGAAAAAGAGAGTTGACAGTACAAGATATAACTGTCTTTTCTGCTGGAGATGTTTGTTCTATTGACGGTTCTGTTATTTTTTCTGATTCCCCATTGATACCTCACATACTTTGAACTGTCCATGTGATTTGTGACGTGTCATGTTCAACATTTTATTTGACATCGTTGTCTTTTCTGCCAAAAATGTTTGATCTATTGAATTTTCTAATACAATTAGTGGCTTATTTCCTGGTTTCATTTTTCATTAATGTGAAGAAATGGCTACCGAGTGTGATGGGACAATGGCTGACATTTATGAGCTCTCTTGAGCCACATTTTCAAACTGTAACTGCTAAAACATTTGAGGTCTGCCATGCAACTAAGAGTTCTATTGTACTGCATGTCATCAAGGTGCAAAAGATAGCAGATCCTTATATTCAGGTATAATTACATTGACAAATACGTATTTGATTATCTGACATCTATTTGGAATTCTCACCAATGGCATCCCTTTCTTCTGAGACAGGAAGCTAAGAAGTTCACACAGCCATACTTCGATCAGCTCAATATGGTGGCCGAACCTTTTCTGGATAAAGTGTCTGCTGCCTCAAAGCCCTATACTAACAACACAGTTATTGCTTACAGAAAGTTCGTTGAAACTGCAACCTTGTACCATTGGCAGGTATCAATTTTTCCCCTGCTATTAAGAATTTTGATTTATGTTGTTTTCTTTCTAAGGGTTGGGATTGAATAATCCAGTTGAAGCATAGTGATTGGACACCTCCAATGCACTGTATATGTCATAATAGGTGTCATTCTTCTACACTTTCCTGGGGGAATGCCTGTTTATTGTTAATACACATTATCTCCTCCATGTTGGGATATGAGCACTATGTAAAGCACATTACGTTTGGTAATTTGATTCTTTAATTCTTTTTTGAGGCTTTCATAACTTAACACATACAAGCATGCCGCCAGACACATGATGATTTCATACAAGTGTCTAATACGATACCTATTATGTTTAGGCCCAAGAGATGCTCAAAAACAACAATTTAACTAGACCACTCGCAACAATGGAGCTGGCATGGTTTGCAGTATGTAATTCCAATAAGATTCTGATCTTCAATCATCTCTTGTGAATGTCATATCCAATGTTCTAACAGTTTTCGTACTCTCTTCGTATAGGCCACTGCTTTGTTAGCTCTACCTTTGATCTTTCTGTCCAAATTGTATTCAACTATTCGCAGGTCAGCTGTAGTTATTTACGCTCATGACATTTGATTCTCTTATTCCTTATTCTTTATTTTTAATGCATCGCCACGCCACCGATTCCAACTTTGTGATTTTTGGTTCTGACTTGTGCAGTACGAAGAAGAGGAAACACACTCGTACTCAGCATACAGGCCACACACGTCGCAGGGCTAAGAGGAGTCATTCTGAATATTGAAATTGCTATGAGGTTATTTCTGTTTGAAGTTATCCGAGTAAGCATTCAGGAATTCTTCACATGCATGTTTTTCACTTTTTCTACCCATGGTCTTTGGAATGAAATGTACCCCTCCTAGTAAGCAACGGACGCCGGGGGGGCGGGGGCGGCGGATGGGGTTCTGTCCTTTACCTGATGTGTGAGTAAATGAGTTGTGTTAAAAGCTGCCGACTTCTCATATACAAATTTTGGAATCTCAACGAATTCATATCTCTTTACCAGAAAAAAGGAATGGGTATTTAAAGAAATTTCTTGTTGGAATATTTCATTTCATCTCAAATTTAATTAAATATTGCACATATTAGGCATCCTAATTAAAGAAGAGTCTGGCTCACACGCGAGGGGAGTGTTAGAGATTATAATTTAAATAATAAAATCGATTCTAATTTTTGAGATAAGTAATAAATTTACATGGCATTAGAGCCAGGTTTTGAGTTTGGGAATTGACTTGCACTTTACCATGATTTCATTAACTATTGTAAGAGACTCAACACACAAGGGAGAGTGTTAGATAATATAATTTAAATAATATTGACTATAATGTTTCTCTTATTTAGAATATAATGAATAGCAAATTAGATTTACAACTGGACATTCATAGTCACGAGGGTAGTTCTGTTTTCAGATTTGATTAGTCTCCTAATTGAGTAAATGGAGGGTTTTAATTTGGGTTATGTTCATTTTCTACATTTTTTTCAGGATTCAAATACATTCACAAAACTGTCACCGAACATATTCAGAATTTAAACATAAACACAAATACATTTTACACAATCTCTAACAACTTTTTACTTTTGTATTCAACATAAATTCTCTCTCTATACTTTTTCACATAATTCCAATACTTTTTTATTAAACAATTACATCAAAATCATTTATCTCTCTACTTTACACAAATACAAATAAAATACTATTCAACATAAATATTCACAAATTCTCTAAAATCTTACAATTTTTACTCAAACCGAACATATCTCTGGTGTATAGATGCATGCACAACTTCAAAGTATTAATGTGTTTTTTTTACCGATTTTTTTTTTTAATATTAGCATTTCTATGAGAACCAAGAAGATTGGTAGTTTGAAACATAGCGAAAGCAATACACTATGTGTAAGCAAGCAAAAATGTTGAAATCTACAGTTTTTAGATGTTTGATTTAAACAAGACGAATACAAATATATGCGCTATTGAAACATTTGTTTTTTTTTCGATTTTTTTTTTAAAAATTTACTAGAAACATTCTGTTTATAGTATATGTTACCATATTCTTTGAAATTATAGTATAGTGCACAAAAAAGACCTAACTCTAGCAATTGGTTTGGTAGCTAACTGTAAATGTAATTACCCAGACTTGATAAATTGGTGTGGTGAGTCACATAAACTAAAGGAAAAAATACTATAAAACATAATTAATTAGTGAATTTGTTCCTTAAAAAAAACAAGCATGTTGCCTTGCCTCTTAGGCAAGTATGGGAGAGAAAGTATAATATTTTTATCTTATTATTTGTGTTAATAACTCAAATGGGCTTTTGGAAATCCATGAAGGATAATGAAATTTATTGTTGCTTCTATTATTTGAAATAAAGTAACAGATAATATAGGTGTTAAATGTAGAATTGCTCAATACTTTTATTGACTCCTTAAGGGAGCGTTTGTTTTCTAATATTTTCAACCTTCAAAATTTTCAAACAATCATAAAATAATCTCTCGTTTCATTAAATTATAAAATAATATTATACTATTCAATTAAATCTTCTCTCTTTTCACTTTTCCATAAAATATTATACTTTTTTATAAACCCCAATACCCAAAATTTTTAAAACTCCAATATTTTCACAAACAACACCCACCTAAATATCTCAGTTCCTTTTGCAGTGAATTAGTTTAGAACCTAGAGGCGGTCCCACTTGCCGGATGGAGAGTTTGATCCCACGGGGCACAGAATCATTATAATAATGATATTATAAAAATCGGGTTCGACAAACAATACAAAAGCGTAAAGCCGTAAAACATAGGACGTAACGGAAACATTTCCCCCCTCCCCGAGAGAGTCGGCTTCCTTGAAGTTCAAGGTTCCCTCCCGAAGGTTTTCAGTTCCACCAGGCTGCAGACACCAATACCATGTCTCAGTTCGACAAACTCAGCCTCCCGGAACCTGAGCAGAACCTACTCCAGCCGCATGGCTGTACCTATAACGAAACACTCGATCGTGTGCCATTTTCTCCTTCGGCACCGACGACAATCCCTTCGCCACCATCTCATCGGATCCCCACGCATGCGACTCGGAACGGTTTTGTGATCTGTATCCGCCTCTGACTGGGATGAGGGCCGCTTCGTCTCTGACTTCTTGGATCGCTCCCTCGACGACGATTCTCATACTTTCGACGTTCCCAGATCAGGTTCGGATTCATTTTCCGAGTTTGAATCCGCAAATGGCAGTGAGTTCTGGTCGGATCATGCGGAGGTGCTACCGAGACTAGGGTTTGTATGTGAGATTGAATCTTATATGCGACGCCCACATGCCGATGGTTCCCGCGTAGCGGGACCAGATTCAGAGTCGGATTCGGGTATGGAAGTCAATTTTGAGGATTCGAATCTTCATTGGAACAACATTTGTTTTGAAGATCATAGGAGTGGATCTGAGGGTTTCGAATGGGAGGAAATGGAGGAAGGCGTTTTTAATCGGAGAGAAAACCCAAGCATGCATAATGATCGAGGAGGTCAAATAATTATCGGTGCCTTCCTCCGAAGACGCGACAGAGTAGCGAAATCTGGAGTGAGAAATTCTATTAGGTATGAATAGGAGTTTAGAGCGTGAACCTGATGCCGGTTTTGATTCCGATTCGTATATAGCAGCTGCTCAGGATGAATATGAAGCGGATACGGCCGAATACAACACTGTTTTCGGGAGACTAGTGGAGAACGAGAGGGGTAGTGCTTCGGCGGCGAAAAAGTTTGTGGAGTTACAGGTGGAGGAATTGCGGAGAAACGTTGTGGTTTGTGCAGTTTGTAAGGATGCGAATCTGACGGAGGAGAAGGTTAGTAAGGCTTCCGTGTTCACATTTTTATCATGTGGATGGCATCGTGTCATGGTCGTCGGTCGAGTATACGGAATACCTGTCTCGTTTGCAAGTATGAATTGCCCACTGCCGATCCCGAGTAGCGGTTTGTAATGGTGGTGCTGGGGGCGGTCAAACTTGTGAAAAAAATAGTTTGGAAACTGTTTATGGTCAACAAATTAAAATGACAGTTGTTTTGAAATAAATAATTATTATTTTATTTTGTAAACAGTTGATAAATCTACAGATTATCATTAAACGATCTACTCTGTAGTTTAACTAAAATCGTTAGTGTCTGCATCAGTGTTCTTATAAGGATTATTAGGCCCAATCTTTTTTTGAATTTTTGATATTTCGCAAAACTTTTGGCACCTTATTTCACCCACCAATTTCGAACCAAATGTAGTACCTTGAGTTGCACGCATAGTCATAAATAAAAGAAAGTCACATTTATTCCGGATCAAATTAAGTAATGTGCCTCACTTTGCGTTCTTATACTTCGCATGCAAATCACAGACAAATAACATAAAATTTTGTAATTCAAGTGTTTATATGTTTATATAAAAAAATAAAATTATATCTTTAATTACATACCTTGTCAAACATTTCTCTTTAATTATACTATCATCACGGTAAAGAAATACCATATCATGAAATTATAAATCATCAAATCGTACAAATTTCGCCCATGTCGTGCGCGTCCCGCACGCAAGGCCTTGGGAAACAGATGTCTCTGAAAACCTGTTGATGTTCGTAGTTTCTCTTGGTTGTTTGTAAAATTAATTGCAAGTAAATCATTCCAGTCTCCTACTATGGGAGCAACAGATTGGTTTAAGGGAACAAATTTGAGCATTTATCCGTCTAGTCAATGCCAATTTGTTGATGAAAAGTCAGAAAATTACCAATACCCAATCCAAGAAACTGCATGAAGTGATAGCTAAATTATGTTGACAGAAAGTAAATCATTTCATATATTCGATGAGCTGTTACTTTAGTTTACGTGGCATGCATCGCAGCCAATAATTAACAAAACATCGAACGTGACCCAATCGTACTGATAGAATGCAATCATGTAAGAGATTAAAAAAATAATAATAATGCAAAAGATCGCAATTGTCACTTAAATAGCGAAGAAGTTCATAAAACGTGCATGGTAAAGCACAAAGTTCATGTGCTACTGCGCTGGACCCTGTCGCACGCGTCCCGCTTGCAAGGCCTCGCGAAACATGTAATTGATGCACGAGGACCCCCGCGAAACACGTAATTGATGCACCTCTTACCTTCCAGAGAAAATGAACAACTTACTAAGATAAATAGGCAAAGATAAACCTCCATCTCAATATCTGGTACCACCTTAGTGCTGTGTAAAAACTTACTTCTATTATTAGACAATAAGAAAGGCACATTGTTTGTGCGAAGCATAGCCGCGACACATATGTTTTAAAGCAGAGCCCACCGATATAAACCATAACCCATCATTTGTTACAATTTCGTCTCCTTTTCTTTCGAATTTAAGCATTTGACAGGAAGTAAAAAGTACAATAGCTTACCTGCGAATCGTTGCAGAATCTTAGAAGAAGACCACGAATATTGAAACAAATATTGAAGTTGAAAAAAATATAAATTATATATAAATTCTATGGCTCTGTCGCGCACGGGCCGCGCACATGAGAGCCGCTGGTATACCTGCACCATCTTGCATTTTTTCCCTGCATACATTTGGAATTGCGTTCCTTCCAAATTGATTGACAGCATCCCGATTACCAACAAATTCCTTCCAATAGCAAATACTCTTATAACTTGACAGCATCCGATTGCCAACAAATTGCTTGTATCATGGTCGTCATCCTCATCACATAAAAAAGGTCCAAGTTCAAACGGGGCGCTAGAAATTCCAACCCGCGTGCGCTGGGCCGTTGCAAATTCCAGCCCCTGTCGCGCGCGGGGCCGTGCAAGCCTCGCCATTTTAAAAGTCAACATTGGTGGCTGAGCTGACATGCGATTTTAAAAGTCAAAATTGGAAATAATTTCTGTAGGGCCGAGACAAAATTATCTCGACTCTGTATGGGTGAGATTGAATTGTTTGCCTTGAAAAACGAGTATTCAAAGAATGAAAACGTGAAAATGAGATATTAAATCACTTCTCAAACATAGCCTTACTTTAAAAAAAATCAATAAAAATTTATTCAATGATTAAGCTGACTTAACAAATACTAAATATTAATGGAAGGGTGTTTTTATCGAACATTAAAAATTCTAGATCCAAATTTTGAAATTTATAAACTAAACTATAAAAAATGTGTAAAATTTAAGGATTAAAATGACAATTTTCTAACTTTTTAACAAAGTGTTTTTTTATTAAAATATTTACTATTAAGAAACTTCAATAAAATTATTTTATGATTAAGCATTCTTAAAAAAATTTCACGAACCAAAAGTTAAAGTCTCAAAATTTTCTTTTACAAGTTGAAGATTCTTAAAATAACATGAAGAGGCAAATTTGTTTTTTGTTTTTTGTTTTTTTACAAGTATAGATGCAGCTAACAACCAGTCAACCAGGATTGTCTGAGCGAAAAAATAAAAGCAGGGACAGAACTAGCAGAAATAAAACCAAAACAAGCAGAAGTAGCAGCCCATTTAGCGCTTGTGTCCTCCGATCGGGGGGTTTTACTTCGTCTTTGGACTTGTTTTAGAAATATGAGTCTTTTGATTCATCTGTATGAAGCCTTTATGGCCAGTTGGTTTCAGGCCTTTGAGGTCGTTCAAAGTAAGGCCCTTCAGGCTGTTCATATTGTTGTTATGGGCTTATTACCCTTGTTCCTTGCTAATAGCTTTGGTGGCTTCGTTGTATGCAGCACTATTGTATTGTTTCAGTTTGCAGTGAAATGAAATGTTTAGGTTTGCCTAGAAAAAAAAAACAGCCCTTTTAGCAAGACGATAAGACGCGGGATCCAATCCAGGGAGCGCGAAACATGATCAGAGAAGAGGCAAATATCTCATCTCCAGCTTATACAAAAAAAAATCTCATCGCCAACAGATTCAAATATCTCTTGACCCAAAAAAAACAAATGGGTCAAGACGCATTAAAAAAAAGGGTCTTTAAATGGGTCACTTACGGAACCAACAGCCGGCTGAGCCTTTCCTCAAATAAAGAAGTAGGATATATGACCTGAAGTTAAAATATTCTTCCAATTTCCTCTTTTAGCCTTTCATCTAATGATATGATATTTATCTCTAAATGATACCGCAGTTAGTTAGAAGTTCCCCCCTGAATATTTTATTCACCACGTTCATGGCACCACCCCCCAACATTGCAACCACAAAGTGGATGTCCTAGCTTTGCCCAATCCTGTCGGGGGAGGTAGGTTTACAAATTACATATGAAAATGTCATCAAAATATTAATATTATGATGATATTTGAAACTCAAATTTATTAATTAAGAAAATAATCTTAATTTGTTATCAATATAATAATTTAATTGAGAAAAATGATTTTACGTAGCTTAGGCTGCGTTTGTCACTAAAATTTTACCCAAAATTTTATCTCTCCTAATAAAATACTCCAATATAATCTCTCTCTCTTCCATAAAAAAATATAAAAAATTACAAAAATTATAAAATATTACCTCTCTCTTCACTTTTTCACTAAACCCAATACCAAAAATTTTACCACACAAACCCACCCTTATACAGTTGGGAAGCTAATAAAATATGATTTTACATGAAACAGGGCTCTACATGAATATTTTAAAATTTTTACTATCCAATATTTTGAAAATGAAAGAACATCGTATCAAGGAGGGAAGAGTATATCATTTTTGTAAGAATTAATTAATAGGATTTAATAAGCTGATTGCTGATCTCTGCGAGTGGGGGTGTATTTGTCATTTAGCACCTGAACCATGAACTCCCCGCACTCGTGGGACAGAGAGGCATTTGTGAAATTACGGGACCACGTCATGTCCCTTCAAATTTAATGACCACTTAGAGCCGTCTCTGGATGAACCTATCCGGGGGGGGTGGGGGGGGGGGGGGGGACGCATGCGAATGGGACTCGATGGTAGTCTCTCACCAATATATACGACCGTAGCCCGTGACCCGTGTAGGGAACGTAGGGGTGGGCTTTACAAATTTAGCAACCAGCACCACGCGCTTTGCTATGCATTTCACGACACGTGTGGGCTACTATTATATCCAACGGCTTTTACCGTTTCTTTTTTTTTAAAAGTTTTTACCTTTTATTTTTACTTTTCTTTATTTGTGCACGTTTTACATGCTATTTTTATATTTACAATCCAAACATCACAAAACACACATATTCTAATACAATATTTTATTACTTTTTTTACAAATATCAATCAATACAACTTTAATATCACCTTAATATTCACAATTTTATCATAATCCTACAAATTTCTTCCAAACAAACATTAACAATTATTCTTCCATCAACTCCAGTCTCCAGCCAGCGAACTTATAGCTCGATTGTCACCCCTCCCTTTAGGGAAGGATTAGTTATGGGATCGACTCTCACTAGATGTAGGCTTGGCCTACTCCCCTACCCCTCATTATCTAGAAAAAAAACTCTAGTCTCCATATTATCAACTTTCTCATAAAAAAAATATGACACCAGTCAGTAGCATGGGCTCTATAGGGATTATGTGAGAGTAGAATGTAAAATATTAATAATTTCCTAAAATTATAAAGACAAAACAAGTAGAAAACAAAAAAAAACATTATCAGAATCTGACACATGGCACATGAGTGGATTAAGGGAAAAATATACTTCATACTCACAAACTCCCGGAATAGTGATACATCGCACCACAAATTATCATTTTGAAGACATTACACAATCAAACTACCAATGTTAGACACTTTACACCCTAAATTACCCATTTTAACACATTATACCCTCCAATTACTAATATTAAATACTTTACACCGTCAAATTGACAATAATACTCTTGAAAATTTTATGAATTGACAATAATATATTTAATAATGCAAAATGATTCGAGGACATTATCGTTATTTTAGTTTAAAAATTTGACAAATAGAGTAAAATGTTAAAAATTGGTTATTAGAAAGTGCAATGTATCAAAATTGGTAACTTATGATGTAAAATCTATGATAATTTGTGAGTGAAAAACATATTTTCACCAATAATTAAGGTTTGTAAACGAGTCCGGTAATTTGAGAAAAAGAAAGTTTACACTTCGACATGTGAAATGGGGACAAACATTTGTAACTGTTCAGTTCGCGCGCCCGGGAAACGAGAGGTTCCCACGCGCTGCGAATGCGTTTAAGGCTTACCAGCCCTTACCAGCCATCTGCCTCAATTGAGACTCGAATTTAATTAAATAAATTAATTTAATGTAAAAAAAAAATCGCCGGCTAAAATGGTTCATTTTGTTTGGAGGAGCACAGCCGAAGGGGACTGGGCCGTCAGAGAATTTTATAGGGAGGAGCAGTGGAAGAGGAGGAGAGAGAGAGAGAAAATCCACAACAGACGCGGAAACGAAATCGTCTAAGGAATCAAATCAAAATCGAACACATATATATAAAACAGAAATAAATATAAAAACCTCTCTCTCACTCTCCTCCCTCCGACTCTCTCTCGCTCTTCCTGTGTGGGAGCCTGGGTCTGATTTGTTGCTATTATTTTGTGCCCTAGATCTTGAAAGACCAATAGCCAGTAGCTTCAGCTTCCAGATCTTTGAATCAACGCTACAGATTTGCGCGGATTATGGGATCTTTCTTAGCTCGATTCAGCTCATTTGTTTTCCAGGTATCTTATCATTTTCCATTTGTGTGTGTGAGAGATTTTTATAAATGATTTTCTTAACAAACCAAGACTTGGTTGGTTGGGTGTCTATTCCAATTTCAGGCTCTTCTAAATCTCTAAGTTGAGGATTGGCGAGAAGGCTATTAAACAGAATTCCTTCAGAAAAGGAAGTGGTGAATTGGAACAAAGGAGAAGATGGACATGGCTTTGATATGAAGTTGTTATACATTTTATCGAGATGAAGACAGGTCAGACTTGGCGTGTAGGCATGGGCGATGTGCAGATCTTGCCTCGCCATCGTTCTCCCATGAAGAGGCCTATGTGGATTATTGTCCTCGTTTCATTGGTCATCGTATTTCTAATATGTGCTTTTATGTATCCGCCCCAAAGCAGTGCTGGATGTTTCATACTTTCTTCTAAAGGTTGCAACTCTATTTCAAATTGGCTTCCACCTGCTCCTGCACGGGAACTTACAGATGAAGAACTTGCATCCCATGTTGTGATTAGAGAGATTCTTAATACCCGTCCTATTCAATCCCAAGACTCTAAAGTTGCCTTCATGTTCTTGACTCCAGGATCCTTGCCTTTAGAGAAGGTTTGGGAGAAGTTTTTCCATGTAAGATTCTGTTGTATCTTTTTTTCCCCTGTTTAATTGGCTAAAGAAAGAGATGTGCTTGTTAATTATGAATTACTTTTCTCTTAATTTTGTCCTAATCATGTTCATCTTGCTTAGATGTTTTTTTTTGTCCGACCTTTTGTCTTCTACCAACTATTGCTTTTAAAAAACTAGTGAACTGCTAGTCCCAACCACTTCATATTTTGATTCTGATCTGAATGGGAGTTGCTTCTACTTTTGTCTTTCCTTTTAGATTATCAAATTTTGGTGCAATGTAAACATCGATTAAACTATGCTATCTATGAAGGACAGATTTACAAAGTAACGTATAAGATAAGATGCAAAGGATCCTTTTTGTCACTTGGTCCTTTTATTAAGGCGTGCAATCTTTTTTCATCTTAGAACTATAATTACTCGATGTTTCAGTTCTAATGCTATTTGTTTATCAAAGGCAAACATAGTCCTTGGTGGCTAAACCATGTACCCCTAACCTTGGGGGTATTCATAACCTTCAAAACCCATTGCCATCTGTGACACCTGAAGCATCTGATGGATCTCAGGATGATGTATGCATGCGTTACGGGCAGACGTTGAACATGTCTATTATGTCTCTTGTGCCCTTAGATAGAACAAGTCTGTTGATAACAAATGTGTAATCTTTCTCTTTGAATTCAAAGTAATCTATATATAAACTTGTTTTATTGTGGCTTGTTTTCATATATTTTGCTAAAGCGTTTTCCATCATTTTTGGCAGGGTCATGAAGGAAAATTCTCTGTTTATTTGCATGCATCTAAGGAAAAACCTGTACATGTGAGCCGTTATTTTGTTAATCGGGAGATACGCAATGCTCAGGTTGACAAATTCGCTTTGAGAATGTCTAAGTTTACATTCCCTCTGTAATTAGACATTTTATACTTCCAAATCTGTGCTCAAAGCAAAATTCATGAACAACACAATTTTGGAACACGTTACAAGATTTCCCTTCTCCCAAGAATGCAGGATTTTTTTTTTCTGTTACAACCTAGGGAATATATTAACTCTCATTGGACACTAGTCGACTCCTTAAAGCACAGAAGTGGAGAATTTTGAATCTCTCCACATGAGTTGATGATTGTGTGATTGCTTATGAAGTTCAAGTTTCTAATGAAGATAGGCAGGGCATATTTCCCTTTAGTTGTTAATTTTGGTTGTGCAAGGCGTGCTTCCTTGGTTGCTTTTATGGGGAATTTATGGGATAGTATGAAAGAATTAAATTTGATCTACCAGGACTTTAATGATTTTTTACTCGTTAAATTCGGGAAATGTGTTGGTGCCGTAAATCCTAAAATATTTGGATATGGTCAGCTTTGTGTACATTTAGGGAAACAAAAAGTTCTATGTGTGATTTGAATTAGCTATAGGAATTGCATAGATGTACAGGAAGTTACCAGATTCAGAGAAACTGTTTCAGGTAAGGATATGATATGACTTCATTGTAAAAGTATCAAGTCACTTAGGTGACATGATCTTTTGTGTCTGCAGTAAACCTGTATTGCATTGACCTTGCTTTTACACGACACACCAAGTGCCCATTGGACTAACGTGTCAGTCAGATAAAAACTTCTAAAACTCTTAGAAACTACTAGAAATCCGCTTGAGTATATTTTTTTTTGTAGGATTTGGTTAGAACTAGAACTTTGCCGCCAAGTACTAAAGTGATAACTTAGACCCTCATAATCAGCAGACATTTTAACACTGGAATACTTGTAGCACGATCCTCTAAATCCGTAAGTCTTGCTTCAAATGGATGTTGCCTCTGGCCCCAAACATAAATAACCTCTACTTGCCGAACTGAAAGTTTTGCAGCAGCTAATGGACCCATCTTCTATGACTCTGATATGCTTTCTAGCATAAGTCATGCAGGGTTTGAACTAGCTTCTGGTTTGGTTCGGTTTAGTTTATGACCAGTTATTGAACTGGACTGACCTAGCTTGGCCCTCAATTGTAATTTAGGAATAAACCAGTATGCAAATATAGCAAACTGACATGAGTTTCGAGCGAAAGGCGCTCTGCCTGGTCTAGTTTACTAATTTTGTGGATTTGCTTTCATTGAAATTGTGATCATGAGAGCTCTTATCTTGCTTATGTTTCAGATATTAGCATGATTAGCTTTTTTTGGGAGGAGATGTGATATAGTGTGAGTCAAGAAGTATGGCAAAGTCTTTTTCAATCATCTTTGAAACCTTTACACATAAAATTAGAATTCAAAACTTGTTTAAACGTGGTTAGATTTTTATTGCAGCTATAGATTCATAGAATCATCTGTCACTCCCGAAATTTGAAGTTGTTCTTGTATAACACAACTCCTGACATAAAAGTGAGGGTAACAATTATCTATACTAAGAAAGTGTATATTTTTGGTACAGTGGACTCCAGCAAAGCTCTTTTTCTCCCCTGAATGAATATATCTCTGAGTCCATAGAATCCATAATTGCTGAAAAAAAACTCTTAATTCTACTTAGCAGATTATTCTGTAATAAGGTAATCATTCATAAAAATCATATTGCTTTTGTGGGAGTCATTGTCATGATGTTATTGTGGCAGTCAGTATTGTTGTTCTTGATATTGTTTAATGAGACAGTGATCAGTGGCTAAATTAATAAGATTAGTCATATCATAATGTTTCCAGGTCATATGGGGGACGATCTCAATGGTTGATGCTGAGAGAAGATTATTGGCGCATGCTCTCCAGGATCCTGCTAACCAGCATTTTGTTTTACTTTCTGATAGGTGATGAGATATAAGGATTATTTGGGCCTTTTCCTTTTGTCCTTTGCTAGGTAAAATACTTGCTAAATATCAATTATCTGCATAACTCTTTCCTGCATTGCAGTTGTGTACCTTTGTACAGTTTTGGCTATATCTATGACTATCTGATGCATGCAAATATGAGCTTCGTTGACTGGTAAGTGAAATCTTCTTGTGCATTGCCTTATTTCAGGGATGGAATAAGCATCCCAAAATTGAAATCCTTCATCTTGTGTAATTGATTTGGTTCTTGCTTCTCCCTTGTTGATGAATTCCTTTTTCTTTTTGCCTCAGCTTTCAGGATCCTGGTCCACATGGAAATGGCAGGTATTCAGAACACATGTCACCTGAAATTGACAAGAAAGACTTTAGAAAGGGTGCACAGGTATATTTTCACTAAGATGATGTTGAGACTGGGATGTAGTTTGGTTAGAAGATGTAATGTGTACATAATTGTGAGGACAGCTGCTCGGACAAACCACCAGCTAGTGTACTTGTCAGTAGACCTTTCCTAGATGGTTGCAAATTGTATAAACAACTGTCTCCAACTTTTCAAAGCCTTCATAATTTGTTTGTTGGACACCCATTGCGCGAGTAATCAAGGTCATCCATTTCTGTGAGTTGGTTTTGCTAGATCCCGTTGTTTGAAATCAAACTACCACTTTAGGTTAAATCAGTTGTGTGATACATTGTTTCATCCTGCTGGAAGAGATTTGAACTTTTTAACCACTTATTCAGGACATTGTCTAAAGGGTCCTTGGTCTAGATCTACTTGCTGCATCACCTCTGGAATTTTAATCTCTTTTGGTATCTTGTATGGGTAACAGTTGATTATTTGATTTCTGTCTAGTGGTTCTCAATGAAGCGGCAGCATGCCGTGATAGTTTTGGCGGACAGTCTTTACTACTCTAAATTCCGTGATTACTGCAAGGTGAATTTCATATTACATCTATTTTCTTCGTGGTTTCTGAAAATTAAATTGCTGGATGAGTTTGCTTGCAATGATGGAGATAATTAGTGTTTGTCATATGCAATATTTTTTTCCTTTAATCTTCTTGCTATGAGTAGACTCCAAGATGGTCGTTCATGTTATACCATTGGCATCCAGTTTTTCCATGTGATGATTTATATGGTCAATAATGGGATATATGGCATACTCCGTTACAATTTTTGGGAATTATCAATGATTCTGGTGTTAGAAATATAACTTCTGTTGTTTTACTGCTTAGTGTCGTGTAATCAGTTAGTGTGCCTTTGATCCTTCATTATATATATATCTATGTTAGACCTTGTCCCTTAGACCTGAGTAAACAATGATTTCCAGCCAGTACTCTTTTTTTTAAGCATAAATAGCATATGTATTGATAATAGGATCAAGGAGATTTGAAAACCTCAGGAGGCTCTAAAGGGTGTACCAGACACTCCGAAGAGTCGTATGATACTTGTTTGTTGTATTTTTTTCACCTCTATATCTTAAGATTGCAATTGTTTTAACTGCTAGTTTGGCTTCATATTTTTCTTATTGCATTAACTTGTATTATATAGCTTGGATGTCTCTCCACGGCCTTTGTCCTTTCAGTTCTTTGATGATATGCATTCTATAAGAAATTTGACTCAGATAGTTGGCCCTATCAATGTGCAGAGGGAAACGTTGTTAAGATATGTTTTAATTATCTTGGAACTGTGAATTTTTGTAAATATGGTTGAAGTTTGTAGACATTAATGTCGGAGTTCTTGATTATTACAGCCAGGAGAGGGCCGCAATTGCATTGCTGATGAACATTATCTGCCTACCTATTTCCAGGTGAGAATTTCTTTCCAGACTGCATCTTGAGATTGGACTCACTTTCAGCATATCTGACATAATCTTCTGACTGTATGTCCAGATGATTGATCCTGGTGGAATTGCCAACTGGTCCGTCACACATGTTGATTGGTCTGAGAGAAAGTGGCATCCAAAATCATATAAGGCTCAGGATATTTCTGTAGAGCTGCTGAAGAATATTACGGTATGATTCTGCTTAATCTGTAAGATATTTCACCACGAACACCACCATGTCAACAAATGTTTCTCTGGTTGAGATATGTGTCTCAGGGGTTTGTCCTTCTGGAGGTTTTGTATTCCTTTGCGAATTCAGTTAATCTCCATATAGTCCTCCCTGGTTCCTCCTGCTTCCTATATTGTATCATGATCATGAAACGTCTCGTCTTCTTAAAACTACCCACTTCCCCAAACAGGGAGAAACAAACTAGAGGAAGAGGTTTGATATTTTAGTAACTCATTGCTTCACCAAGGTTACTATTGCTGTTTTGTTTCCTGGATCAAGTTGAACAGTATCATTTTAGAAACTGTAACTGTTTCAATTTATTTCGTGGATTTTGATTAACATTTTGGAGGTGTTATATTTGCAGTCAATTGATGTAAGTGTGCATGTAACTAGTGATGAGAAGGTAAGTCTTCTCTAATGAATCTTGCTTCAATCTTTCACGAGTGGATAAGGTTGGCTGTATCTGAGAACAATTTTCTTTCATTGAGCCTCTACAGAAGGAGGTGCAAAGATGGCCTTGCTTATGGAATGGCGTACAACGGCCATGTTACCTGTTTGCCAGGAAATTCCACCCAGAAGCTCTGAATAATTTGTTGCATCTGTTCTCCAACTATACAACAATTTGAGCAAGATATTTTTGAGTCTTTAAATTCTTTGGTCGAGTCACTTGTTGCTTTCGACCCTTTAGCTCAATCTTTGTTTCCCATATAGCTTATGAAGTTGTAAATTGCCATATTATTAGGAGCGATGATCCCGATGCACAATTCTTGAGTGCTAGGGAAACTGGCATAGCAATTAGGGTGACCTGAGTTGGCAGGAGGCTAACAGGTAGAGTCACTTCCTTGGGGATGATTTTGAATTGTCTATTTTTTTCCCCTGTAATTCGGGCTACAAATGTTGATCTACTTCTGCAGCAGAAAATTTTGGGGGAATTATTTCTGCGCATTTATGTCTGTCTTTGTAAAAGATGATGACATGTCAATCAGTGACTTGAATTCTTGCTTTTGAGTTGGCAAGATCTCAGCAAGAAAAAGGTTTTGTATGAGTACGTCTTCAGGTAGAATGTGTACTAATCAATGTGTGTGCATATATATATGGCCATGTCATTCTATATTTACCTGCAACATAATTTTCCTTTTTCAGAAGATAAATTCTGATGAGGGCTTTTGTTGAAGAAACTGGTCAGAAAATGATTGTTTTGCGTCATTTTGAATGCTGCAGCTCCTCGCTTTTTATTTTAAAATACAATTGAAGCATCAATAAGGCGATTCCGTAATAACCGAGTTTACTATATAAAATGAAACATCAAATCAGAATTACCATCTCAACTATCTTTAAAAATGAAGGCCAGCATCTCTGTTCTCAACTAAAATCCGAGCCTAAATTCCACATTGCATGGCTCAGCTCTTCTAGGAAGGTAATATGATATATTCATTGGTAAATAAGTAGAGATTGGGGAGAAACAGAAGATTCCCAATCTTAGACGAAATCTAACCCATTAAAAAACAATGCGAACACAATCATTGGTTTTTTTTTTTTTCTAGATGAACACAATCATTGGTCAGTAGACAAAAATTGCCTCTGTTAGGTTCCACTTCTTTGCCAAAAGGCAATTGGCACTTGGCAGGAGAAGGGCAGATACTGGACAGCAGGTTCCACTTACCGCATATATTCAACTGAAGAATGATGTTTCTATGACGATGGACAATGACAATTTATGTATGGCTTCTCTGAGGCATATATATATTTGCCTCTGTTAGCATTTGGGGCGAGCTGTTGTTTCGGGCTCAAGAGTTGGTGAAAATCGTAGTAGGCAAGGTAATAATATTCGGCCAGGGGATGTACCAATTTTGAAGAACCTGGGAATTCTTTTTGCTAATCCAGCTTATCGAAAACCTCGAGCAATATCATGGAAGAAACCGAACCGGGGTTGGTGCAAGTTAAATCGTATTTTCTACCCTTTTTGGGTGGCTTGCTGCCTCGAATTACAAAAAGAAAACCAACCGCTGTTTCTGATGTCAGAGGTGGGGCAGCTTCGTGAAGAATGTCAAGGATTCTCCACTGAATGGCAAGATTTGCAGAGTCACGACGCTTTACTATTAACAAAGTTGTTAGATTATTAGTGATTACTACGGTGTTGAAGGGTTGTAGTTTAATTGGTTTGTTTCTCGTGCGCAGCTTTGCTGGTTGTGTTTTCTACTTCCCCATTCATCCAAACCAAAAAGGGGAATCCGAGCAACCATAAGTAGATACGAGCACTTCAATAGGAATATAGAATAATGGTGTCATGGTCGCCCTAACCAATCAGAGACTCGTCAGTATTACTAAAATCCTCTCTACCATACAAGTACAATGCACATTATATAAGCCACATCAGAGGTCCAAAAAAAAATCAGACATGCCGTCATGACTCATAAATATGACTCACGTGAATTACATAGCTATGCTCAAGTATCTTTCAGCAAAACAGCAAGGCCACGCAATTCAGCAACTTAATCAAGCGAAAAAAAATGAAAAGTAGCATACACATTTACCCTCTCAAAATGAATGCAACAAAGCAGATCAAGTTGACCTGGTGCGGAATCTGTAGATTGTCCCAATTGGAAATATCACCAGCCATCACACCTTATTTGATGAGGAGATTCTGCTGCAAGACAGACAATAGTTCAGGCCCAAATTGCCAGTTGTGGAGAATTAAACCACGACCAAAACAAAAAACAAAAGCAGAATAGTGGCTTCTTATTTACCCTTTATTCTCACTGTTCATCGTATTGAAGGAGAAACTGTATAATTTCGGAAACTATGCCAAGCGTTAAATGGTTTTTCGCTTCCGCCATCTTGTGCCGTGCAAGTAGATGTTTCATATTTTCATCAGCTGTGGGGGACAGTCAATAAATTAAGAAAAGAGAAAATTCCTATTCAGCTTACAATTTTCCTCGAATCAATGTCAGAAATGCGGAAAAAAATAACATCATAACAAAATTCAGAAACGAACCATTAATATGTAGCGTCAGCACATCGCAATCCCGCTGCTAGTTAGCACATGCAGTATTGGGGAAAGCAGAAAAAGAATTGCATGTAGTTGCCAGTTTCATATTGGATAAGGAAGAAATGAAGCTTCACACGAGTATATAATCAACATGAAGTGGTGACACTAAACTTTCATCAGAGCAGCAATCACAGCCAAATCCCATTTCTCAAGCTTGTGCTACGAAGCAATATATGGTTCTCGAATGAAAAGTAACGAGGTTTATCTGGGTTTTATCCTTTAAACCTTGCCCGAACCTGCACGCATACAATCCAGAGTAGTAAAAGTCCAACTGGGGCAAATTACTCACTATCATAGTTCTCAGTTTTCGGACACAACGATCTGCCCAGCTCACATCCATTAGTTGATGACTTTCTGTTGCAAAACAAAGAAGTATAGTTGAGGCCACTCTAGACGACAAAGGCAGAATGCACTAAAAATTTAATAACAGGCAAACTCAACAGTAGCCAGCATAAAGAAACAGCCCAAAAAGATAAACTAAGAGGCTAACGGAGTAATTTGACTATACAATCAAAACAATTTCGCTTTCAGCATTGACCAAGTTAAATCCTCAAATGAACCATGCATCCAATGGGAAGACACAAGTACTGTAAAAGAACATAAAATCCTTTGCACACACTTACAAAAAAGAACCTCTCTTTCTTCTCAGTTTAGAAGGAAAAAAAAAAAAGGAATGAGAGAATGACATACTAATCTAGAGCGTGGATAGCATTTGATGCGCAACACTTGGCTTAGCCTGACACTCTCATCAGGGCTGCAAAGTAATTAAGGTGGTGATCTTTCAGGTATGCTAAGAATTCCACATATTTTAGTGAAATCAAATCCAGATGACGGCATAGATTGTGGCAGATCAATTGAAATACTCCAGTACAGAGTATGCTACAACAACACTTTCATACATTATCAAGACAGTATAGCTAGGGGGTTCCACTCATCCATGGGCATCTAGAAAAGAGGAGACAAGTGGAAAAAAAAGGGGTGGAAGAAAATTCCTAAACTAGTCAGACAGCTACCAGGGAATTTGAAATGGAGCATATATTGCATGTAGTAAAAGATTATATAACTGAGACATTGGAGGACAAATCATACATACCGGCAGGCAGTAGCTGATGGTCCTTGTCTTGCATAAAAGGGAGAGGAAGCCCCAAGTTTGGGTAAAGAAACGCAAGTTTTTCCGTTCTATTAATAGGCTGTACCCAAATTAGAAAGCATTCTTTTGCTAATTGACCAGCTTTCTGCAGCTCCCCTCTTGAACAGAGTGAAGTAAGGATTGAAAAGTAGAAATCAAAATTATGAGATTGAGATCTTTCTCCTGGTGTATTGTAACTTTCCACTACATTCTCTGCTTCTTTGAAGTCGAAAGGGTACAGACCTTGAAGCAACTGAACCCAATCTTTCCTGTTCATAAAGACTGTATAGCGTATGTGATTTGTTATAAGCACTATTCCATCTTTGAACTGGAAAAGACACAGACGCAACTTCATCAAGAACCGTAACAGCTTCTCTAATACTTCCTTGCTCACATAAAACAACAAGAAAACTTGCAATCGACTCTGTTTCAACCTCAGTATCAACTTTGTTTATAAGAGCCAAAACTGATTGACATTGAAGCATTTCTCTCAGGATGCTCCTGCCTTCTTCCATCCTTCCTTTGGCACACAGACCTCTGATCAAATACAAGAAACCCAAGAAATCAGGAGATATACCTTTCTTCTTGAGCTCCATAAAAAATCCCAGAGCCCCTTCCATGTCACCCTTTTGGTTATAGCCATTGATAACAGCACCAACAGTGAATTGGTCAGGTGCAAGGCATTTTATCTCCATATCAGAAAGAAGACTAAAGGCTTCCTCCATGATACTGAACTTGCAATAGCCACTGATTAATGAGTTGTAAACACGTATATTTGGTTTAAAGCCCTTGAGAACCATTCTCTCAAACAACTGCTTCCCATCTAGCAAAAACCCCTCCCTACATAAAGCATCAATCAATGTCGCATATGTAATTTCTGAGGGAACTAGATCAATTCTCTCCAATGAATCAAATAACCTAAATGCTTCAACAAGGCGATCCTGGCGGCACAACCCATTTATAACTGAATTATAAGAGAAGATATTTAAGGTAATACCCTTCCGTCTGACAAAATCACAAAGATCTAATGCTTTATCGACATAGCCCCCCTTGCAAAGTCCATTGATTATAATTGAATAGTCAACCATGTACATGGCAGATAGATAATCCCCAGCCTCCACAACAAGTTTATATGCATCTAAAACTCTGTCCTTTACAAGTGCCTTAAAAACAGAAACAGGGAAATTGACAGCTGAATTCTTCTCCTTGATTCTATCAAGAACCTGAATGCCTCTGTTGGTATCCATCAGACACAGAGAGTACACTAATATCCTCTTTACCCTAGGATCAACTAGACCATATTCTTTCAAAAAACAAGTCAAAATAAGCCGACTTAGCAACAGATTTCCACCACTAATAAGCCCTTTTAAGATCAAATAGTAAGATTTGCTAGTCACGGTTGACTCTTTCCTTCCCATTGCCATGTACACTTGACTCGCAGTCTCAGGAAACCCTCTCTTGCACAAGAAAGAGATAGCATCATTGCACATAATACCATAAATTCCTGGCCTCAGATTTTTCATTCTGCAAACCATATTTAAAACCCCATCTGCACTTTTTGCTTCGAAAATTGCTCTGATCAGCATCATGTATGCATTAGCATCCAAAACTAAACCTTTCTCATTGAGTTCAAAAAACACTTCAGTGGCCATATCCACCATTCCCCTCCTGCAGAGCCCGTTAATAATCCAATTGTAGCATGCAACTGAAGAGAGAGATGTCCTTCTCAAATCATCAAATATCTCAAGTGCCTCATCGATTCTTCCTACTTTACAGTACCCATTGATCATAGTACAATAAGTAACAAAATCTGCAACCAAATCCATTTCTGGCATTCCTTTATATATCACATAAGCATCTTCAAATGCCCCAACCATGAATAGTGCTCTGATAAGTATATTACACGACAGTGTCCATGCAGACTCCAGACTCGTCCAATCTCCTCTTTGTTTCCAGAGTCCCCTCTATATTCTCTCCCTGAATATATCCGTGTAACAGCGTACTGAAAGTAATAGTATCTACATCTATGCCCTTTGAGAGCTCATCAGCCTCAGATATCCTCCCAAACTTGCATAATCCATTAATTACAGTATTATACGTCACGATGCTTGGATTAATCCCCCTCTTCTCCATTTCATCCAGCAGATGAAAAACATGATCAAAATCTCCTTTCCTGCAGAAGCCATCAATTAAAGTTGCATACATAAATTCATCAACTTCAATTCCTGAGACTTCAACCCTCTTGAAAATGGCAAACGCTTCCTCCATTTTCCCTTTTTTGCAAAATCCCAAAATGATGGCAGTGTACGTAACCACATTGGGCTTTATTCCATCTTTTCTCATGTTATTCAAAAGACCAACTGCCTTTTCCACATCCCCCAGCTTGGAAAAGCCGTCTATTAATATGGTATAACTCATACAATCCGGATTGATTCCTCTTTCCACCATTTGTTTTTTCTTCCTGAACACCTCCTGTAAAAGCCCTTCCGCTATATACCCACAAATCCAACTGCTATAGAAAGCAACATCAAAAGTCAATCCTTCCTTCTCCATCCTACAAAACAAATCACTAACCTCATTCATTCTACCCAGCTTACAAAGAGCACTCACAAGCGCCGTGTAAGTTACGACATTAGGCTGTAAAGCTCCCGAACTCACGGCATTTTCGAAAAACCCCAAGGCAAGTTCCGCCTTCCCAAACCCAGATATTACTGTACTACACACAAAATTATCAAAGGGGTAACTGACTTTCTCATCGGTCATCAACTCCAGTACCTCAATTACCTCACCCATGCTCCCCTGAGAGCTAAATGTATGAATCAAAGAACAAAAAGTGAAAGAAGAAGGAACAATACCGATATTTCTCAAGCAAATCCGTAATACCGATAGAGCTTTCTCTGGATTGTTATGTTTGACACAGAGGTCTTGAATCAAAGAGTCCCACAAGCGAGTTCTAGGGAAATTAAAGGCTTTGACCATCTGGGTCTTCATGAAATGCTCTGCTTCTTCGAATTTCTGGGATTTGACGAGAGCCCCTGCAAGGATTGACTGGGTCTGAGAGTCACCTTTTATTTGATTTGAACTCATTTGAGAGAAGAAGCGGATGATTAAGTTGAATCTGTGGGTGTTCGAGAGAAAGAGAAGAAATTGGTTGATGGATTTGAGAGTGGGAGTGAAGCCTCTCTTGAGCAAGTTTTGAAGAGGTGGGACTCTTGGGAAGCTATTCTTATCCTTATTAGTATTGCCCTTGCTGTTATTAGAAGAAGAAGAAGAATGAAAGGATTTGCTGCAAGAGGAAAACATCGTTTGTGGAACTCGAGTTTTGGAAATGGTGTTATCGCTGTTAAGGAGAGTCTCAGAACGTGTAGGCCTCCACAGCAGTTGAGATGATGCCCCCATGCGTCATGAGTGCGACCCGTTGGCTAGCGAATCCCATTCGAAGGATCCTTGCGGTGTCAGAGCAACCAGCTCCAGGAGAACCAGGAACATGGAGGGATTCCCTTTTTTCTCCCCAGACTCTTTGGTCCTATCAACGAGTAATTGTCCTCCGACTTTCACCGTCCAACTTTAGAACGGCGAGATACTGCGTTCCACCTATTGAACAAGGTTATATATTCCGCGGTCCCTGGGTGGGTGCCGAAGGCTTGGCCTCGTAGTTCCTGCGGCCTGCGGGTTGGACACGATGAGTTCGGTCCATGAGAAGGGAAACGCATCTTCTCCTTTGTCCTTTTCACTGCAATTGTCGCGTGGCGGGATTTACGCCCATCCAAATAGACCAAAAATAACAGAAATCAGAAGGCCTGAGACCACATAGCTTCCGCCCATTCAAATGACTGTGGTCTAAACCCAAGTAGTGTGGCCCATAATCAAAGGACCTGTAACAAATCTATTGTCGTTCAGCATGGACCCCTCTCGCCTATTAAGCCTGATTGGCATGTTGGGGCCTCAGGCCCACGGTGTAAATAGGGAAGCAAAAACAAATCTATTGTCGGTCACAATTTGGGTCCTGCAACATGGGTAGTAGAATGTAATTGGGTTTGAGATGGTATCAGCCCAGGGATGCTTTTTTCTTAGCTGGATGTATCAGCCCAGTGATTCGATACAGCCAAGTTGCATAGATATAACTAAGGCTGTTCAACCCACCAACAGAGCGGTTAAACCACCACCGCCTCCGTCCCCGTTGTTGCCCAGCAGGGTCGGGGGTGGTTGGAATTTCTGTGAAATCCCAGTGGGTTTTGTGTTGGCAGGGACACAGCTATCACCCTTTTTTCATAACTTTTTTTAGGAAAACGACGTCGTTATTGAGAAATGACGTTCTGGTTTAATACAATTTTTTTAAAAGAAAAAAGGTTGTTTTAGCTCTCCTTTTAATCGAATTGCAGGTCTCTTCTCCCTTAGCTCTCCTTGACCCGGAGATGACCTAGCCCTTAGGCTTCCGGTCGCCCCTCTCTCCATAAGTTAGTCTCTCTCTCCCAGCTCAAAATGGGGCGAAACCGCTAGCAGCGAGAACTGCCCCTAGCGGGGGCGATGGACAAATTTGGCACATTGCTCTGGGCGGTAGCGGTAGCAGTGTCGGTTGAGAGCATAATCGTCTCGTTTACACTGTAACATTAGACACCTTAACTCAACGGCATTGAGGTGATGTTTGGTAAATTCAAAAATTTTAATTTTGAAATAATTTTTTTAAAAAAATTTCATAATCAAATTTCAAACTTTTCCCATAAAATTCTAATATTTTTTCATGCAAATTTCAATATTTTTTTATAAAGAGAAAACTACCTCAAATCTTCTCTCTTTATTTTGTAATAAACTCTATTATTTCTCTTAGAAAATTTCATCAAATCTTCACCCAAATTTGTCTACAATCAAATATAGTTAAACTTTTTAACCAATTTTTTTAGTTATTCCACAAAAGTCAAACTCTCAATTAGAAATTCAAACAGTTGGCAAGTGACGATGACAACTGCCTGGAAAAAAAAAAGGGACGATGACAAGACTCGGTCCCTTCATGTAAGACAACTCCTTTCACAATCATGACATGTTGCGGAAACCCACACGACAAAAAAAGAAACGTCCAGTCCACGGTTACTCCTCTAAAAGTTGACTTCGTCGTCTTTCAGATCGAGTCTAATACAGTGACATCACGCGCTTAAATCGGAAGACACAACAAGTTCAGACAATTCCACCCACATGAGTACGCTTTTTTTATCACATAATTTCCCTCTATCATCCACCACTGGGGTGGCACAAAAAATACTCTGTTTTCTGCTCCAAGAAGTACCTGCAAATTCCATGGGACAGTAGGATTTTTTGTCTAAATTGTATGAAATAGACATATTGTATAGTCTAATTATCAGAAATTTTATATAAACAATTTTAATCAGTATAAAATTCATCTATTATATATATTTCTCTTCGATTATATAAAAATCTTAATTCCCACTCCTTGACAACTGCATCTGATAAAAGAAAGTGTCACAATGAAGGTGTTCAGTCGGAACCAAGTCAACCGAAAACAAATTGGTTAGACCACGTGTGCAACACCCAAAAGAAAAGGTGTTGTGGAACGAGTTTCCATATCATATATAAATCTACAAGTTGGATTTGCCGACACTTTTAGGCATATGTAAAGCTCCAATTCTGATTGGTCAGAATAAAAAAAAAAGAGATAAAAAACCTAACTTTGAACAAGTAAATGATCGTGACAAAATAAATAAATATAATTGCACCCAATGGGAGTTTGCAACGTCGCGTTATCCGTATCTTACTCCAGGTGAAAAGCACGTTTTGTGTTTCATTCCCCATCGCCAAGAAGACTTCGCTGTTCTAGGTCAAGCTTTTGCAGTCTTCGTATTCCAGTCACAGGGCGTGCTCTATCCGTAAATTGAGACCAATCTACTGACTCCCAAAGCCCACGCCATTTCTAAATCATAGGTGGTGGAATCTTGGAACAGAATGCGTAGAGATCCACTGACTTGATCAAACCCCCAAGTACTGGAGCAGATGGGAGAGATAGCATGTCAATCATGCATATTTGGAACAGATGACATTTCCACACCCTAATTTTATGGGATGTTAAGTGGTGGTATTTACGAACATTATTTGGGGCTGTTCTATATTTGAATTTCTACTTTAATTGAAAAATATATTATTTATTTTAAACTATTAACTTTTTAAAAATATCACCTGTAATTTCTCTATTTTAATCGCCTATTTTTACTATTCTATTAAAATATTATTTTTTTCAACTTGAGCTCAAACTCAAAACACACGTACATACGCATGACTAGTTTTTTCAACTCTCCCCAAGCCACTCCCCGCCCGCTTACCCACCCACAAAAAAACCTGCAATGTAACATCCACATTGTCTTCAAGTCTAAGTCATTTTCACTTCTCTTCGGACTTCGATTATATTCATTGAAACGAGTTGGAGTCATCGTTTTTGCGCTCCTGTTTAATTTTTGTTTCTCTAGGAAGAACCTTCTGTTGGAATGAACAAAGGCTCTTGCTGAACATTTCAAGTTTTCCTTCATTTTCTCAGACCCCAAAAAGAAAATACTGTTTACTTGCAGTTGCAGACTCAACTCCAAAATCCAACCCATACGTACATCAGGAAAGTGTGAAATCGGATTCAGCACAGTAAAGCAACGGAAAATTTACGTGAGCACATAAAAGGAAATGAAATGGTCTTCTTTCGCAGCATTTAAAAGGAAACAAAATGATAAAGAGAGGGAGAGAGCGGAGAAGAGGGAGATAGAGAACGGAGATGGAGCGTCGGAAACAGAGAGGGAGAGTTGGGAGAAGAGGGAGAGAGAACGTGAGTGAGAAAGATAAAAAACATTATTATTATTTTAATTTGAAGAGGTGAACAGTTATTTGTTAACTTTTTTGGTTAATTTTTTTTTTCTCTAATTTGCTTACATCATGATGTGGAGGCCTTAATTATCTTCTGAGGTGCTACGTATCATTCTGCCTCTCATCTCGTTCTAGCGTGTCCATTTTTTTTTCCTTCTTCTGCGAGTGCGGGCGTGTCCATTGTTTTAAAATAAATTTATATTGCAGTACTCTTTTAGCGATAATTAAGGATGAATAGCTGTCTCCTATATCCAATGGCAGGGAAAAGATAAACCCTTTCCACGAGCTCATTTGTTGGCTAAATGGGCTGCTCGTTTTGATTTGGTTGATTATGTTCGACTTTCTGACAGGTTTGTGATATGCATCATGTTATATTATCTTGTTTTTAGAAAGAAAAAAAAAATTGTTCCAATTCATTGGAAGGGACGTGCTAGTAGCTACCCTTTTCACGCGGCACGGTAGATTAATCAAGTGGACCACAATTTGCATTGATTCCAAAGGTATTTTTTAGAAAAAGACAAAAGCACAGTCAGGTTAAGACGGTCGCCAACTAGAGCGAACGGAAACGAGTCATGCGTATGCATACAAAAAGTCCATGCTCAATTGCCCATATATGATCATCTATCCCTTCAGGGACGCCATCCTTCTTCGCCTATCTTATAGAGAGAGATGGGAGCCTGGTTTTCTTGCAGATCATCACCACCAGTTGAGATTGAGAGCATACGAGTGGTTCACTTGAATGGTTATGTGGAGGACTTTGATCAGCCTGTTTCAGTTAGCCAAGTCACTGGCAAGCCTCCAAAGCACTTTGTCTGCACTCCAGCTCAGCTTCTATCCAGTACCAATGGCTCCAAACCATTGAAGCCTGATACCCAACTTGAACCAGGCAAAATCTATTTCGTGCTACCATACACAGCATTTCAAGCTGAAGTTTCTCCATTGGACTTGGCATCTATGGTGAAGAGGCTAAACACGGTGGCAAAAAATAGACGGTATGAGGTTAAATCTCCCCGAGCTAGTCCTTTGTTGAATCGATATGGATCGAGCCCCGTAGTGAATTCACCATCACCAGCTAGAAGTCCTAACCGGTTCGCGGAGCCAGAGGCAAGTACGGGGGCGTATGGTGCACAAAGTTCCTCTAGAGCACGGTCATGGAGGCCTCTATTGGACACCATTACAGAGAGGTCCTTCAATCGTAGAAGCGAATCAGATTTGCTAGAAAAGCATTCGGAGACACAGAAATAGCTTGAATTGGAGCTGGCAGGCTGTATTCTTCTGTTTTCTTGGTTTCGCTGCCAAGCAGTATCGGTTGGAGCATAGGCAGACATGTAATAGGCCTTGGTGAGAAAATGAAATCTTGTTACTCAGTTTGTGATCTAGCTTGATTGTATTCAAAAATGGCCTAACAGTATTTAATTGAAATTGGGAATCCTGTATCCAGATATGCAAGCCCAAATTAGACTTCCAAGTCGTAAAATAGAGCTTTGACAAAGAAGTCAAAAATCGTAGATTTTGAGTCACTAAAGTAACTCTCATCTGGCTTGTCCTCTTGATCTTGCATATTGCAATGGCAGCTACATGTTTTGTCCAGAACTACATCGCCAATACATTTTCCTACTGCGCCATTTCAGTCCTCGACAACATATTTCCAGTTGGTTTGGAGGAAAGAACATAGAAGTAGGAATTGGCATGCGCAGATGGGGCCTTTTGGTATTACCATTTAGTCTACCAGGATCGCTGAGCGCTGAAGTAGCGTTTGCATCGAACAATTCAGGGATATTTTGTGAATATGTCGTTCTGCAAAGTCGAATACCCAAAAGGGAAAACTGGGGAACTTTTTAATTACAGTATACGTGTAATCTGACGTTTGACCGCAGCAAGGGATTCATTAGCCCCACTTCAACTAATGGTTGAAAAGGAAGATCTGGATAGTCGCTGTGCTTGGAGAGGACTACTACACTTAACTTGGCCACCAAATAAGTGTTTTTAAGGTATAAATACCATATGAATTGATAATAGGATTAAGGAGGTTTAAAAACTTTAGGAGGCCCTATAGGGCGTACCAGATACTCCGAAGAGTCGGCGGCCAACGAGCAGACGGACCAAAAGGTCCTACAAAATCCCACAAAGGGCATATAAGCCACAAATGACAGAAAATCACATATGACAGTAAACTATTATGCCTAATAACGGAAAATAAACAACAGAAAAGCCACAACAAGCTTTAAATAGATAGGCAAGAAGAAAATAAAAACTGAAAGAAAAACAAAATAAAAAGCCGAGAACAAGCAGCATAGCAGGTCGGAGGAGTGGGAAAAGTAGTGGCGCGTGGACCCCACGCGCTGGCCAGGAAACGCCAAACAGGAGTAGAACACAACGCCAGGAGGGGCTGAAGCTTGCTAGGGAAGGCGTGTCCTCTGAAAACCACTAAAAACTACCCAAACTAGAGGAGGAAACAACCACCGAGTGAGATCCACGCGCGCTCAGGAGCGCGCGTGAAGGCTCACGCACTGACGGATTGACCTCGGACTGGGGCTGAAAGAGACGCTTGGAGACTAGGGAGACGCTCCAGAAGACTGGGGTCGCCAGAGACCACCGAAAACGCCTCCATCGCGCTACAAAAGCCATCGAAGGAGAGAAGAGAAAAAACACAGATCTCGATCACGCTTCAGGGGGACGGGAGGAGCACCAGCTCCTCCCTCCGCTGAGAACAGAGGCTAGGGAGGGGGGAGCATACGGGTGAGTGGGGAGAGTTTCTAGAGAGAAGGCGCACGCTCGCTCTCTATAAACTGCTTTTTGATATTTTTGGCCACCAAATAAGTTTTTTTTTTGGGTAAGTAAGATAGTATTAAACAGAATAAAACCAGAAAAGGCTAAAACAGCCTACAAGAAGAGGGGCCAATAACCCAAGGGGTCAAGTCTCAGAGAACAACAAACAGAAAACAACAAAGAGCATCAAGCCAGATAGCCCAGTACGCTTTTCATTTCCAAATAGAATCCATCAAGCCCCAATAACCAGCAAGCTCTACGTCACGTGGAGACCTCTGGAAGCCACCAAGGGAATTCAATTTAGACTGCACAGCGAATTCAATGCCTTTAAAAACAAAGACCATTGTTCGATTTGCCCTGCCATACAATCGGGAATTCCTCTCTTTCCACACATGATACACTGTAGCAGCAAACATACATCTTCCAAGGGTCTTAGCAAGGGAGCGACCCGAAAGGTTCTGCACAGCCCACTCTAAAATATTACTCCAACCAGTTGAGAGCCTAGGCATGCGGCACTCATCAGATAGCATAAACCAAATACGCTGGATTGGGGGACAATTAAAAAAAAGGTGGCTCAAATCCTCAATATTAGCTCCACAAAATTTACACCCAATGTCATGCAGTAATCCAATCTCCAGTAATCGTTGCTGTGTAGAGAGTCTACCTTTAATGGCAAGCCAAGAGATAAAGCCATGACGAGGGATAACCCCCCTGCCCCATGCCAAATGATACCAATTAACTCTAGCACTTCTTCTTCTCATTGCCTCGGCAACACTCCTAATTGTAAAACTACCATTGGGAGTATAGGTCCATACAACAACATCCTCCCTGATGGGGTTCAGCTTAAACCCATGTGGTGTTGCCACATTAATACTGTACCAGAAGCTATCACCCGGCCACTGCCACTCCATCCCACCAACAATCTCTGCCACTCTAGCATCCAAACCAAATTGAGACTCCAAAATGGAATTTCGAGAGATATGGGCACTAAGAGGTCTAAGAGGATGTCAATCATCCCACCATAGGAAGGTATTAAGACCATTGCCAATTTTGTACTTTACTCCCTTCCGAATCAACTGGCGTAATCCTAATAGTTTCCTCCAATTCCAAGAACAATCCTCAGGGATCTTCAACTCCCATAAGCTCCTACCTTTGACATAATATGCCCGAATCCAATTGGTCCACATGGAAAACACCCCGTCAGTCAATAAATGCCGCAAGTGTTTCAGCATGGCTGATTGATTCCAGCACTCCAAATCAACCAACCCCAGTCCACCTTCATCCCTCGGTAAACAAACCTCCTTCCACGCCACCTTAGCCCCTCTAGAATTTAACTCGCTACCCTTCCATAAGAATGCACACATAATACTAGAAATGGACTTCAAAATACTCTTCGGCAAGACAAGCATAGAAGACCAAAAGAATTGGACAGCAAAAAGAATGGACCGCACCAGCTGGAGACGACCGGCGTAAGAGAGGTATTTACAAGTCCAAGACTTAGCACGAGCAATAATTCTCTCGACCAAGCCTTGACAATCGCTTTTTCGGAGCAGAGAAGAAATCAAAGGAATGCCTAAATATCTCACAGGTAGGGAGCCTTCCCGATAGCCTAGCATATCAATAATAGTTCTTTTGGTCTCATTAGGAATACCACAGGTAAAAATGTTACTCTTCGCCGGATTAGAATGAGACCAGCCTGTTTGGAAAAGGCATTGAGCCCTTCTTTAATCACAGAAACAGAATTAACATCTCCCCGACAAAAAATCAAGAGATCGTCAGCAAAACTAATATGAGAAATACCAACTTTTCGACACTTCGAATGGAATTTGAAACGCCGGTCAATAGCCACCCCTTTCATGACACCCGAGAATACTTCCATAACTAACGAGAATAAGTAAGGGGACATTGGATCACCTTGCCTAAGACCTCGCCCAGATTTGAAGAAACCAACCAACTCTCCATTAATATTGATGGAGAACTTAGGGGTTGAAATACACTCCCAAACCCAGCCAATAAACATACTAGGAAAACCCATGACCTTCATAACCTCCTTTAAAAAATTCCACCGAACAGTGTCATAAGCCTTCATAAGATCCACTTTAAGGGCACAACGAGGAGTACCATGATTTCAATGATAATTCCTAAACAACTCCTGCGCTAGTAGGATATTATCCCCCATCCTCCTCTTCGCAATGAAAGCAATTTGTTGGATGCCCACAAGATTTGAAACCACCATTTTCAGTCGTTTGGCTAGAATCTTGGCGATACATTTATATAAGGTGTTGCAGCAAGAAGTTTGGGATGAGAGAGACGGCTGTGTGGTTGATGTGCTTTAGAAGTTGACTGGATGCAAAAAAGGACTGAATAGCCTGAATCACAGAATCCCCCATAATAGACCAGGTTGCCTTAAAGAACTTGGCATTAAAGCCATCGGGCCCAGGGGCTTTATCGTCCTTAATGGAGAACATAGCTTCCTTAACATCTCCGCTAGCCACCAAATAAGTTGAATGCTCATTCGAGTATCATCAGGTACAAGTAAGGCTGACTTTTGGTGAGGGAAAATAAATTTATTCCATCGGAGTTTCAACACGCACCAAAAGTGCAGGCACTTGTTTTGAGCATTTGGTCACACTACGTCCGTTTCTGCTGGATTTCTGTATCTACAAGTTACTAACTTCCGCATAGAAAAAAGTACTACGAACTTCCAAATGCAAAAGACAGGTGACGTTTAAGTTATTTACAGGTGGTTGGTGCATCTACTGGTAGTAACACCATTTTAACATATCCATAATCCTAAAGAGCAGTTTGCAAGAAACTCAAAGGGGCACGACTATGGGCGCTGGTGGGACCCACTTCTGAATAGGTGAGCTGTCCCACCCGCCTTCCTTGCTATGACACACTGTAAAATGTTTAGGAATCCAAGTTTCCCCTATTGACTCTCTTTCTCTCAATAGCTCCCTCTGTTTCTCCTCAACAGCTTTCTTTGATTGTCTTGCTTTCTCCCAGTCCTTGCTCAGGATGCCCTGGCTCACCTCACTCCACACCACAGCTGATTCACTTGGCCGCACTTCCTATTGCCAAAAGAGAATCGCAACTCATTGTCAGGTACAGAGAGAAACACACTCGCAAATGAACATGAATTCTCTAGTATATGTTTTTTGCGTACACATCCGTCACGTGTATATTCAACAGCAGAGAACAGACAAGGACATAAAACTAATTATGCGCCTAAGCATTCAACTGCCAAAACCATGACTCAGCTAATGTGTGGAATAATTCATACTCTTTTTTTTATCATATCATAGTGGTAATTACAAGCAAATGTAGAAATTTCTCACTATGCAAAGAGAGAGAGGCAACTAACGCATTAAAATTGGAAAATGTAGCCAAGTGATGATGTGATTGAATTTAAGTGGGAAGGTTCCGATTATATATCGTAAGATATGAACCCAACAAAAAAAACGAAAAAAGAAAACAGGGGAAAAGAGGCATGGATGAGAATTACAGGTGAATCACCTTTGGATCCTTGACCATAGGAGTATTCAACCCTGAAAGGGCTTCTCTGGCATTGTATATAACTGTATATTTCCCATTGTTGACGTCCTTCACTCTGACAGTTCTGCAACAGAAAATGAAAAGGTAGTATCCGGTTCTATAAGTAGCATAGGTACGCATATCGTGATTAGCAGCTATTGATTTAGTAATGATGGGTAGAGAGGGAAGAGAACGCTTTAAGAAAGACACTTCAAAGTGATATACCTATCCCAGTTACCATCAATTTCATAAAGAGTCTTCAAGGATGATGACTCAAAGATCTTCCCCTTGACAGATCGATGATTTCCTTTACGCCGTAGAAAAGAACTGCTTCTATAAATTAACTCAGCTGCCAGGCCAGTTTCTTGACATTGGATTATGACATTGCCAACCCAGTTTGCTCCAGGACGTGGAAGAAATCTGATCGATAGATTTGGGGAGTTCTGAACATAAGTTTCTCCATGATTTAGTAGCTTCAGCTGCCTTTTGCCCCGCACCTCAGCTTCCACTGAAGCACCTGTATTTGTTTCTCAAAAACCTAAATGCTTGCAGCTAGAGAGAGACAAGTGCAAAATGTGTAGAAGACGTAGTTTCGAGTGTCATCTACATTGCTACATATCTGTATACACTAGTGGTGACACCATGTAGCTTTACAGCCTTGAGAAGCGTTGAAGGACAACTGCTGACTAAAACAGGTGATCAGCTAGAGTTCAAAATGGTCGTAGGAAGTGTAAACCAGCTGCTAGTAAGTAAATAATGTTCAGGACGAAGGAATGGAACGGGGTTCGAATTTCAAGGACCCAACAAGCACACATTAATAGGCATGTTTGAGACCCCAAATATTTGGGGTCTCAACAAATCGGACAAACCAAACAAACTTCAAAATTTTTAACTTTTACACCTACACACTTCACTTTTCACAAACCCCAATAAATCTCGATAAAGTAAAGATTCCCAAAATTTTGGGAATATTCCCCAATATTTTGGCAAACAAACATCCCCTAAACTACACTTGACATAATCTTGGGTAACGTGCGTTTTCAAGTTTTTTTTTTAAGATTCAACCATTCACATAACCATCACCGAAAATCTTAAAAATTCAAACACAAACATCAATACATTCACACAATCTCCAACAATTTTTTACACAAACTTCAATACATTTTCAAAAAAAAAAAATTATAACAACTCATCTCTTTATACTTTTTCACAAAACTTCAATATTTTTTTTATTACACAGTTACATCAAATCATTTCTCTCTCCACTTTACACAAACACCTATAAAATACAATTCAACATAAATATTCACAATTTTTCCAAAATCCTACAATTTTTCACAATACGAACTTAACCCAAGATAAAAATTTCTGGACATAGGCAAAAACATTTCTCTTTTCCTTAAGTAATAGCTTTTAGGACAAAATCACTTAAATTTAAGTGATCTTAAAACAGAAAACAAATTGCTGACTTTGGCAGCAGCGGCAAGGGCAGCATGGACTTACATTTTGCTTTGATCCTTCGTTTTGGACCATATCTTACACAGTGCCTGACCCGCCTAATCTACACTGGGACTTTTAAGGCTACACAGGTGTATATTCCCACCAATCACTGCTATCAGACTCTGGACCCATCTGAGTCCCCCCGCCCCCCACCAAACAAAAAAAAAAGAAGAAAGAATCTGGGTCCGTCTATAAGTTTCATGCCTTACTTGCTATAAATACATCAGGTAGAGGATGTTAACCAGTTAGAGTTGAAAGCAAATGCACCCTTTGAATAAATCTGGATTTTGGTGTGGACATAGGAGTGGGAAGGGGCAGCAGAAAAAGGGGTGAAATTCTTGAAAAACAGTGACTGGAATTTCAAGGTTCTTACACTGCCTTCTGCTTAAATCTACCAACAGAACGCGTGATTTCCCAACATGAAAATAATTTTCCAATTGATAAGGTAAATCACTAGTCCACAATTTCAAAACATTTCATTTAAGATTTGACTGAAATCTACCACTGCAGAGCATAGGAAAGCATGCATAAGCCAAACAATTATCAAGTTCTAGATTCAAAAAGGCCGTAGTTAAATTTCCGTCAAAAGTAAAAAGTAAAACTAGAAACAATGAGTTCGCTGAAATTCAGGTACCGTAGAACTTGGGAGAAGGATAATGACACCAAATCAATTCAAGATTTTCTTTCTCATTGGTTGCATGGAGAGCAGATACTGGAGGGTGGTGTGAGACCTGCAGACAGGATAAGGAGGAGCTTAGCCAAAGCAAGGGAAAGAGACAACAAAGAAATCTGCTGCTCAAACCCGGCTAGCCTGTTCCTTCCATCAAGATCAAGTTTGGCCAATCCTGTTTGCCCTCAAGTTTCTAACAGCGTGAACAAATGAGCATAGCCATGCCATTCAAGGCGTCTTAGCTACAACATGCATCCAGATATGTGATAAATGATCTACCCGTAGAAGTCATTTACCCACCCTTTCCAGTGTTCCAGCTTAAAGGTCGTAGAAAGCTAATAGCAAACTGACAAGAGCAAAGCAATTACCTGTTCGACTAGAACATTGAGATCTCCACATGAAACATGATGCGTCTCTCCAAGAACAGGATTGTAAGGAGCAACACCGAATATCGCGGGACGCACGGTGGAAATGCTCCATGCTACCACGGATATGAGTCTTTCGCGGGGGCTCTCACCGCTGTTGCACCTGCTCAACATGTCAGCACCAATGCTGTACGCTGCTTCGCCATAGCACTGAAGCTGTGACTTTGGAAGGTTGAAGAGAGGGGGAAGCTGAACTTGCAAAAACAAAAACAAACAATGTTGTTACCACTTTTACGTAGTTGCCAACATTTGACAAATCTGGGAATGGACGAATGTCTCTTATTCATTATAGGATTCACATAATGCACAATTTTCTCTAATTTTCACTTGGCAATTTTAGGTCGGCAAATTTGTCCAAGTTAACAGATATGCATGAAGTTGGGATTTTATTTGCATTAAAGGGTTTACATGTGCCTAGAAAACATCAAAGAAAATGGGGGAACCTGATGAAGTGCTACTGCAGTTGGGCAATAAAATTGTTATAGGCTACTATATAATATGGTCTCATAGGAATTTTGTGCCATTTAACATCTTCTGAGAGCAAAGATTCTATCGACTCTAAAAGCTGATTTAAAGCATTTTATTTTTTATATGGAACAAGATTCTTTGCAATTTCATGCCTGAATTATATGGTAAAATTTAAAGAAAAATAAATATAACAAGTAGATCACATTGTGTTATGCTCATGTTGCACAAAACTTTATCTAAATAGTATTTAATATCTACTTATTATATCTATCTATATATCGATAGTACAATATAATTTAAGCAGAAAATTACAAAAAATTATACTCTTAAGTATAAATTGGGTCGTCCTCCAATAAAAAATTAACACGACCATGTAGAATATCGTGACAAGTGTCGAGAGGTATTAAAAGGCCACCCCAAGTGGGCTATGTTAAAAAAGCATATTTTTTAATATAAGACAACGGCGAAAATGCAAAAATAATTATAGAAGAATTTTTCCAAACAATAATGTTTTTTAAGGGGCTGTTAGTTTATCATGAATCCTTATTATTCTACAACCAAACATCATTTTTCACATCACATAAATATAGCTACAACACGCATACCAATAAAATTAACATCACTTAAAAATTCTAAAAATATAAAAAATTCTCACAAAACACTTTAACCGAACACACGCTAAGTAGATTTGTCAAAATACTAATCCAATATAGTTGTCAAGTGGTGTAATATTAGGTAGAGCTGCACAGAGGTACGCGTGTCCATATATAAAATATAATACTAAAAAGACTTGCCTGAAAGCGTGTGAGATCTGACCCTGGCATTACATTTTTAAAGAGGCTCAAAACAAGTTGGAGAGGATTAGGAGCTGCGTAATCGACATCTGCATCCTCCTCCTCCAACGTTAGTGGCTTGGTAAGAACTACCCTGGTCTCCACCTTCGCTTCGGTGACCTGCATCATATTGCAACATTTCCCCAACTGTTAGGCTACAAGGGCCCAGGGAACAAAAGAAAAGGCTTTCAAAAACATCCTCTCTATCTCGTAAGCTCCTAGCCACTACATGGGGAAAGGAGATTGTTGTTTTGGGACGTTCTGAGGTGAGCCCCACGCTCTGACGCTCTGTTTCTTGTAAGAGTTATCTCTGTTCAACCCCGCCCCCCGTTATTTCTGTAATCATCGTCTTTTTGCCCTTTCTTTTGTGTTTTTTTTTTGTCTTTCTCTTTGTTGGAAAACTGTTCTGTTCTGGTGTTTTTCTTACTGGACGGTACCGCAGGACATTCCTATCCCAAAATTTTCATTAACAAGCACAGAAATAAAATACCTTCCTTAATTATAACTTTTGCAGCGGTAATTAAGGACTAATTATCGTTGCAGCAGGTATATAAACAATGTTTTGAAGAAAATCAGGACACCCGTGAACGGTCTAACAGGAGAAAGTAACATGTTGAATTGTTGATCATAAACTACACATTTTAAGAGGACAAGACGAAAATACCAAATGGAGCAGGTCTTGAGATCACCAACACAGTGATTTCAGACTGACAGACAATATCGAAGCGCAGAAAGAGCATGTGCAGAGACAGATGGCTCTCTTTTTTTTCTAAGGAGACAGATGGCTCTCGAAATCGTACCAGGAATGTCAAATGTGATGCCACAAATTTGAACAAGAAAAAAACACAGATACAGAGGATTTGTCTTCTTTTTTTGTCTAAGCACGTAGGATTTGTCTTCACTAGAGAAAAAAAAAAGTTTCTGTACTGTGGTGACTCAGAATGGAACAGATATTGATGTCACGCAAACACATAATTGAACGAAAATGCGAATAGCTAGAGAAAGATGCGTCTCAAAATCGTACCAAAAAGATCGTGTCGACTAATGAAATTGTGCGTATGCCATGCAAACCCAGTGTCAGTGAATCTAAAAGTTTTATATGGACCCTCTGGTCCTTGGTCCTTCAGAGTGTATAAAACCATGTAGGCAGCTTTGCCCACATTTACTACACAAGGTACCGAGTTGGTACTACATCGTTGTGTTGACATGGCATTTTGAAGAGAAAAAAACAGAGGATACTTATCGGTAGATAGCTAGGGATGTCTCAATCGATTCAACTTGGAGAGATGCTAAAGATGAGAAGAAAGACAGAAAAGAATGACAAGTGATTAAAAGATTTTTGATATGGAAAGAAACGCAACCTTAAAAGACTGTACATATAGGGACATATATCAAAAGACCAAATAGACCATAACCAGCCTTGTTTGTTGCGGGTGGCAATTTTTCCACCATGGAAACGATGCACCATGTAGCGGTTCCGTGTTTTGAGAACTTAACTTTATGCTTAATAAACGGACTTGCAGAGTCCGTGCATGAGATCCTATCTTAGCGTTAAAGAATCTATAACCCAATAAACAAGAAATTAAATAATGACAAATTAAGTGGCGTGCCAACTCATACAGGCACCACCACGCAAACTCGAAGCTTCTCTTTTCCCATTCATCTCCCTCTCGTTTTCAGAAAAGATAGAATAATAAGATGCTTAGTCAAAAGAATACTCGGGAAACTGCTTTTGTCAATTGAAACCGCTTTTAAATGCCGGAAAACAGCCAGTTTTGAAACATTTTCAAGAACTGATCAGAAGCAGATGATCATGATCGGGTTTTTTCAAAGAACATAAAACCTCAAGCATGGTTTTGCTTCCGCTTCTCTGGAAACTCGGGTGGATGACTTTTGTCTGCAAACACACTTTCATACATACGACATCAACCACTAGAGAGAGAGAGAGGGAGAGGGAGAGGGAGAGGGAGAGGTACGCTTACCATTTGAAGAGACTGAGCTGATAGACGGGAAGTACAGAAGAGGTATTTGTTTCGGAGAACGCGTGGATCGATGGTGCGCTGATTAAGAGGGTTAAGAGGACGATGCGAAGTTTTGCTGAGAGGTCAAAGGACCCTTTATAGGGTCCGGGGAGACGTCGTTGTTTGTTTTGTCCAAGTTGTGGCGTAATTTTTGTTCCCTTGCTCAGTCTGAGATGCTGTCCACGACGTCGTTACACTTGAAGAAAACGCCAATACAGTATATATCTAAATCATATATATTAGAAAAGTAATCGGATTTAATTTGTTTTTAGTAATGCATGCTGTCATGGATGTCTTTTTTTGTTTTTTTCCTAAATATGTCACGGATGTCTTCATAATTGGTGATATACTCTAATGTCTTAAGATTTATTGCTATACATCCATCCATCCATCCCTCTCTAAGCATCTAATGTTGCGTTTGTTCAAAAAATTTTACAAAATATTTCACCAACTCACAATAAAATACATAAATATAATATCTATCTCTTCCATCAAATCATAACTATTCGCTACAAAAAATATAAAAAATTACCTCTCTTCACTTTTTTACTAAACCAAATACTAAAAATTTTACAACACAATCATAACCTAAATTTACTGGGACTGAAATTTTGAATACTTTAAAATTTTAGTTATAATAAAATAATTATACAAAATTATCTTTATATTCACTTTTTTTTTCAATTCTAACACGTTAAAATATGATAAAATTATCTATATTTTTATTTTTATTTTTATTTGTTTACTAATTTTAACCCTCCAAAATTGTAATCACCTAAAATTACTGTCTGGATTACGCTTCTCTCTGGGCCGATCCAAAACAACATTCAAAGTTAATCGCTGCCCCACCCCCCGTGGATGATGGTTGGGAGGCCCACTGAGGGTCATGCCAAGGTGCATGTCGAACCCGATTTCCCATTCAGTTATATCTCTGGATTTTTGCATCCGGTAGGTCACAATAAATTATTTTTAAAGTAGGAACAAAAACTAAAAACCAGAATTATTATTATTATTATTATAGTGTATTTTTGTTGTCATTTCTCTCGGAAGTTATGTAGGGAAGAGAAGGATTGACTTTTTACAAAACGTTGTTCCTTGGACATCCTAATTAGCGGCTCGTTTAATAAAAATTCTCAATATTTTTTTGAATTCTCACAATACAAAAAATTCTACAACTAAACATCATTTTTAACCTCACATAAAAACAACTACAACACGCATACCAATAAAATTAACATAACTTAAAAATTCTCAAAACACAAAAAATCCTCATAAAACAACTTAACCGAACAACTTCTTAGTGTTTTTTAAGTGCTAACGAAACGTACCACTATCGCCCTCGTTTGATCAAATACATCAACATCAGTCACTTCAACTCATTATCTTGTTTTTTTTCTCTCCTGACCCGGTTCCTCTCCTACTTCCATTGATTTTGCGGCTCTTCTTCGCTGTCACTTTTTTTTTATGTTGATCATTTCAGCTTAATGTCATTTATGGGTTCTCTGTCCCTTGTAAATATATGTATGACCTTTCGGCCTCCTTACTCGTCGACACGTCGTCTTTTACGAAGTTCTGATTCGTCTTTTAGAGCGTGTTTTTGAGGTCTTTGATCCTCTTAATTTTAGAGATCTAAATTTTTCATTTTATTTCCATATTCATATTAAAACAGCCCATATTTAACCGTATCTTTTCCAATCAGGTATTAATGACTTCATGAACTGCCAACTGCCAATATTCGTTTCTTTTTCGAAAAGGAAGGCCTGAGATTACACGCATAAAATTCTTTTGATTAAAGAAATGCCAAGTTATACAGCAAAATAGTTGTATGTATTATTCACAAAAGGTAGACCGTAGGAAGATTTTCTAGATTACTCGGAGTCAGAATTCAAACGAAATAAAATTAAAATCATTACTTTAATTGAATTTATGCACGATTCATTGAACAATGAAACCATTAATAAAGCATAGAACTTTCTGGATCGTACTCAATGACCTCACGCTTTCGACCCTAAGAGTATTGTTTGGACGAAATATAGATTTGGTCCAAAAGGGGAAGGTAAGCATTTCAATTATAATAAAATCAGATCAGGCGATGCAGATTAGTACGACAACAACGTTGTTATTAGATCAATCAATTCCCCCACCCTCCCTCTCCCCCTCCCCCGTACTCGAAGAAACAACGATCGATATGTGTGTATTTAAGGAACACGAAAATTCGTGTTCGGGCAGTTGAGTTTGGGCGGACGACAACTTGTCAATCAAACAATCAAAACCCCCGAAATTTATTTCACTGCGTGTTCCAAGATGTACGATACTCAAGACAGTGAAGCCATTCAAGACAAAAAGGGAGTCAAAGTTGTTGGGGAGCCATTTATTTATGTGTGCGAACACTGAACAACATTCATCCCCCCCCCCCCCAACCTGTCCCTATTGGCGTCAGCCCTCTTTAAAACCCTGTAACCGCCCAGAAAAAGGAAGACGCAACGAGGCAATTTATGATAGCAGAATGATAGGTGCGAGTATGGAGTTATGAGAGCCACATCTATTGTGTAGCTAGAGATAACCTATGAGAACTTTGTTCTGGATAAGTCAAACAAATTCTTATGGATAGGACTTTCACTTCATCAGATTTGTTAGTATTGACTTGGAACTTATATTGCAATTAGCTATAGAAACATTGCTTATTCTCATCCAGTATCAGTTGAAAGTTCAGTTGAAGAATGACGTAGGTACATATCATAGAGAATCAGTTGACGGAGGGATTATATCATGAAAAGCAGATCAAGAGATTGTTAAGGTCAAGTAATGAGATGCGACAAATTAAGAGTTCGCTTTCCACTTAAAATGAGCAAATCCAATTGTAACAGAATAAAAGACAGTGGAGATCAACTTACTGGGCAGTTCTCTTGCACATCAAAACTATAACACAGCAAGAGAGAGTATTCAAAATCTGAGTTGTACATTGTCAGCACACAACTTAAAAGGCAGTGTTGAATTAAAATAAGAGATTGATTTTGATCATGAAGGGGAAATCTAATTACTCTTTCTGTATCAAAAAGAGAAACCCAACAATATGTTTATAATCCAGAGTTGAGTTTTTACCACCGAAATGTTCGATCAATATTAGACATTTCCCGCCTGAGTTTTACTTCGCCTGTGACGCTCCTATTCCATGACGCTTGAAGAATTCTCTAAATCCATAGCAACTGTTGTCGTAATTGAACTGGATATGGGCACATGAAAGAACAAATAGAAAGATGAATTCTCTAAATTCATAGGGTATTTATCAAGTCCTACTAGTCTTATGGCCTATGTACAAAATCCTAAATTTAAGCGACAAAAGCTGAGAATAGCTTCAGAAGACAAGCTTTAAAACTTACCGGTAGAACCTTCACAGAGTATTTTGTAATATTTGGATCAGCGACCCTTCCCTGGTTAAGTGCCTGCTCCAAAATAACACAAATTACTGAATCTTAACGACTCAGACAGCCTTGCATGGATCGATATTGCACCTCAAACAGAAAAAATGATTGAGTCGAACAATCAATGCATTTTATTTTCAGCCATCACAGATTGTTTCATGAAGCCAAAACACATGAGATTTTTTCTCCCTCAAATGCATTGAAGGATCAGGTGTGAACATTAAACCATAGGCATCTTGGGGATCGGAAATACCTCGATGTTCTTTCAAAAATTACCCAATGATAACAGAAAATAGTCAACACGGTAAAAGTCATGTATAGTTTGTAACTACTGTAGAAACATGATTGGTCTAATATAAGAGCCAAAAAGGAAACCAAAAGATTCATAACATCCCGAAAGTTGCTTTTTGCAGTATACACCAAGGGGATATAGGCCACCCCTAGGTGGAGGGGGAGATCGGTAGAAGGGAAAAAGAAAAAGAAATGAAAAAATTTCACTTCCGTGTGCTAGATTGCCTTCAACATGAGTACTCTCTCTAGCAATCTCTTAATGGAACAAAAAGAGGAGGAAAAAAAAGAAAAGGCAATACATATTGAAGTAGGTGCCAGGTTGTATGACGAGCTAGATAAGAACATACACTAAAATTTTTTATCCCCTTCGACCAGTTGATAATTTTACTACCTGTTCTGGACTATGAAAAATTTCAATGAATGGATACTCCTTCCTCTGCCGTGCTATGCAGAACCCAGGATATTTTGGACACTCAACCTGGAAAACACCAGTACAAGCACCACAAATTGTGGAACCAAATGTTATGGAAGCCAAGGAGGCTGATAATCATCCGACTATTTGAACTTTTTCAAAAAGTGCAGAGTTATCCCGAAATCAATGACTCATGACACGTGGTTTTTAATGCCTGAGTCTGTCGCCAATAATACTGGGACATGACTGCAGAGTTTAACATTTAATCTTCAAAAAAATGTCGTGCAATTATAAGTTTGTTATAAAATTAATACTTTTCAATAACAAAATGTATGGTATAACATCAGACATATATAACTACCAGGCATAAAAGATGTTATGCAATCATAAGTATGTGATGAATTTTTTATTATGAGTAACAGTGTATGACAGAGCATTCACATATAACTTACACGCATAAATTTAACATGTGGATAAAACTCGGCTGCAGCTTCCTCCAATACTTTGTCGAGATGCTCTGTGTAATTACCCCTGCAGCATCCAGTAAGTAGTTAAGACTTCAAGTCAAATGATGAACAGGTAGCAGAAAGAATGGGCATAAATCACAATAACCTGATGGTAAAAGCAACAACTACTGGATAACCTTCACGAAGCAGCTGAACGAACTCCCGTTCTGATGAAAAATGAATGACCCATGATGGCCCAAGATCCTTTGGGTATCCGGAATAATACCTTAATTTTTTTTCAAAACGTCCCATGTTAGAAAAGGATAAAGAGAGGGTGTTTTCATAGCAAACTACAGGAAGGTAATAGCGCTGTGAGCCAATGTTTCAGGAAAGCCCGTAAGTAGCATTGGGATGCAGAACAATCCAGCTCTCAAAAATATTTAGCACTCGATCAATTTCCGCAATCATTAAAAGCTCACAAATTAAAACAAAACGTTCCTTGAAAATTTGTGATGCCCATGTTTACTATGATAACAGTGACAGGGATATATGATTATATAATTAGAAGTACAATGCTCATACTTGCACGTTGCACGCAGATGGCTGATCATTCGATCAAAGAATGAAGGATCTCCCATTATGTATATTGACACACCGGACCCCTTTTCAGTACCCTGCAATTCGCATTCATAGCATATGTCATTCACTGCCATAACTGATTCACAGGGATTGCTAGAACGCTAAAACAAAACCCACGTTCACTAAGCATCCAACAGTGACAATGTAATTAATGAATTGAGTCTCTCAAAGAGAAAGTAATGTAGCATTCAGAACATTTGAATGGTTGAAATTCAATCCTGCCAATCCTTCATAAGGGTAAGGTGATGTTAGGGTAATGACTTATGAAGCATGATGCTTCCAAAGGATTATCGTGCTCACTTATTCCAATACAATCCATGTCCGGTGTTGTTTAATCACATGAACTGGAAAGGGAACCAAATTTCAGTCTTATCCCATGTTCAAGTTACTTAATAAACAATCCAATCTAGAACTGGTTAGAGGTACCTCAGTTACGTCATCAGCACAAAGCACATAACAGCTGAAGAACATAATATGAAATCTGTCCGAAACATTCTATCAAACATGTTCAATGCTTCTTGAAAAAGTTTTTGAAAAACAATACATTACAGCAAGAATGATTCCGAGAACTACATGTATGATACTTTAGACATTAGAAGTTTGCGAATAATCCATTTTGCCTGTCTAAAACTCCGTACAACGCGAACTAATCGTAGTAATAGCGATGACAATGAAAATAAAGAAACAGGTTTGAAGGGTAAAAATTACTCATGAACACCAAGCCAATCATTTTGGGACACACAAAATCTAGTCTGTTTCGTCGCTAAGATAATGTGTGACATAGAAAGACTGCGAATTTGGGAGTACCGGGATTTGTAAAAAGCATTTTTTTTTTCTTTACCTTTAAGTTCTTGAGGTTTCTGGGCAACCAAACAACTGAGTGGGGATCTGCTAAAAAAAGCGATAGGATATTGCTAAGCACGTCGACCGAACCTGTAAAATACTGTGATGATTGTAGGGCAAACTTTTATCGCTTCGTCAAACTGTCGCTCTGACTCAGAGTGTTGGAGCGTTCAGTTACAAGCAGCACATACAACTGTCCTTAACGGAGAAGTTCAGACAAGAAAAAATAAAAAGAATAAATGACGGTCCACATTATTTCGTCAAGCCTTGGGTTATTGATCTAAAAATAGGTCCCACTCCACCTAGGAATCTCGTATTCTCTCTCCACCTCTCCACGACGTAGCGACGACGGAGTCGGAGATCATCGTTTTCGTGTTGGCAAGAGAGTAGAAGAAATTTGGAAAAAGAAGCTTTACAGAAGAATAGACGAATAAAGTGAAGCATCTTACCGAATCACTAACAAATTCGCAAAACTTACAAGTGGGAGAAACTGGTAAGTCTATAAGTCTCCCCCTTATACCACTCATCTTTACAGCGATTCAATATTATATATTTCAGACTGATACATCTAGCTTCTTATTTCCCACAGGTTACAAAGAATATCACAACCATGACCCATAATTTTAGACTCGCCGATCCAATCTGTAATCGACCAAACCCAACTACCGTTGGAATCCCATGGCTACCACTGGGATTCTCACCTTGTGCCCTCTGCTGCCTTTCATTAGAACCTCTCCAAAACTGTACGTTCCGGTCACTGATCGGACTGTAAGCGAGATGGTGAATTTTCTTGATGCACCAGGTTTTAGAGTCATTGCTGTAGGGTTGGCTTCAATGGCAATGGCTGGTGCCATTCTGGTCCTGATTACGTAGGTTTCTTCCTCGGCTACATTTGTAACTGTCCGAGTAACGGTTTGAGTCCGCACGAGGTGGGAGATTGTGATTGATGGGGTGTTGAGGTTCCATGGGTGGCCCATGGTGTAGTTGCAGGGCGTGCTTGTATAGTTCTTTATTTCGTGAACATCAATTCCAGGTGTTGTGCACAAGAATCCCAAGTAATCCACATAACCTGCAAGAAGCAAGAAGAGAAAATCGGTTAACTAATTTCGGATGTCAGTTTATGTGCAATGATTCCCAAACTCCTGTTTCACCTCCACAAGGAAACATCGCCAGTGTCCCGCCAGTGAAGCTACCCAGTTTTCATTGACATACAGTGAAATATGATTAAACTAAGTTTCCCGTCCTATTTTCGTTGTGCTACCCATTTGTCTCAGATCAAGTCTGACCCTATGTTTCTCTTCCATTTTCCTACTTGTCTCGTGCCGTATTGCAATTAAGTACGTTGTAGATTAACCAATCCACCAGAGGATGTCCCAGAAAAACGTATGACAAATTCCTCCTTTGAGTCTTTGACTACCCTTTTCAAACAATTCCATGTGTTTTTGCAAGTGCCAACCAAAAGGTTGAACAGACATCATGAAGAGGAAGAACAAAATAAACCTGCATCGAAAATGAGTCCCGGATCCAGAGCAGCTCTTGGGTTAACATGGCCACTACCATAATCAAAAGGTGTAGCAGCAACCAACTTCATGGCTTCTGTTTCAGAATATTGCTGTGCTTGAAGAGGCCTTCCTCCTCTGTCCAATGTTGTTGAGGTTGTCATCAAGGCTGACTTGATGGCAGCAGGGCTCCAATGAGGGTGCTTCTGCTTTACAAGTGCAGATATTCCTGCTATATGAGGCGCAGCCATGCTAGTTCCAGATATCATGGCAAATCCCTCTCCTGTGCAAACCAAAGGAAAAGCTGTAAATCTGACTAATTGCTCCTATATTTTCCCTTCTCAGCACAAAAATGATATAAGATCAGCAGAAATTCCAAAAGCATGCTTCCAAAAGTTACTGAATGGCACTGAATTCCAATATCTTCTGGAATTGCATTTGCTTTGAGCAGCATAGAATCCACACCATTGGCAGAAAGCTTGAAGCATCAAACACTAAAGAGAGAATTAAATGGATTCATGAACTCTTTACCAACATAGTTAGCCTCGTCTGTTCCATTTGGAGACCAAGCAGCCCAAATCAAAGAACCGGGAGCTAGAATGTCTGGTTTGAGAAGATCTGCATCTTGGAAACTGAAATCTCTTATGTTGGGCCCTCGACCAGAAAACAATGCCACCTGAGGGGCTGATTTATGGAGTATAGGCATCAAGCCATCCGCAATGCAACCAGTAGCTTTGAAGCTTCTCACTCGTCCGGTCCAATCTCTTGATGTAGAGATGTTGTAATAGTCTACAAGATCCTAGAAACATTCCACAACAAGTGCAATCATTTAGCATGATATAGATGTGAGACTGCAATCAGAAAAGGTCATGAACAATTTTCAGCTTATACATCAGTTCCTTCATGGACAGAACTAAACTTCAGGAAAAGCCAAACCACTGAAGGAGAGGAGTAACCATAATTACCATTGATTTGCTGACATCTGTGATGACTATTCCAGGTATACCAACAGGAACAGGATCAAATTTTGTCCCTGGAGAAACATTCTCCACAGCTAAGACAAAGCCAATGGCACCAAGGCTCTTGGCTGTTTCTGAGACTTTCTTGATTGATGCAGTACCAACAACAAAATTAAAAGAGTAGCCACAGAGAAGAATGTTCCCCTGAACTAAGTTCTTGTTTAAAACCTCAGGTCTCTGGCAGTCTGAGGGGCTGTGCTTCATTACTGAATAATCCAGCAGTACATCATTTGCAGCAACCAAGGTATATGATTGATTAGGATGTGTAGCAGCTGCACAAGGACATGTCCTTCAGCTTTAGGAAGGAAATGACGTGATTTTAAGCATGGTCTTAAGCGAAAAAGCCACATATTCATTCACACATTCCGTTCACAAGGCATAGGAACCATGATAATTTGTGTAATTCTTGCAAATAACAGATTTTCAGAACTTCTGTTCTCTGTATAAACATGGGTAGGTTACCGATTTGCATCATTTCAGAGAGTTTAGAAATGAGGTTCTTGGAAGATTTAAGAAGATGACATGAAAAAGGTTAGTTTTGATGTACAATCAGCATCACATGAGTGTCACATCACATAACTGTGGCTGTGTGAAGTCACTTCACAAAAAACAGAATAATTAAGAGTGGTTCTTCAGAAACATTTTGGATCAAATGTCTAAAGCAGTCCAGACTTTGCACATTGTCCTCACTCTATGGTAAACTTAAATGGTGGGACATCTTGGAACTTGAATTGATGAGATGTATGTTTCTATGTCCACATATCTGCGTATATGACTATTACACACGATAACTGAGGACCTTGATGCAGTTAAGATAAAAAGGATAACAAAGAATTTAATTAGTGTTTCTACTGAATTGTTGTCAGATGAAAAGAAGAACATAGTGAAGGTTGATAAAACTTACGAGACAACCCAAGTCCTGCTAAGATTTTTCCATTTCCAAGAGTCAGGTGATTTTTATATCGGCGATCATCTACTGCAGCTGCCACAGATGCTATCCATGGGCTGTAAGAAACCAAGGTTTTAGGAAAAGGACCTCCATTTCCAGCAGCCTGGGCAACAAATACACCTGCTTTCACTGCTGAAAGAAGTGTAGCATCAAAAGGATTCAAATATGTAGTCTTGGTGTTTGCTGGAGGACTGTTTGGCCCCACTGACAGGCTGAGTATATCCACCCCATCATAAACAGCCTGTTCACAAAAGTTCTTTCAAATTAAAATTAGTCTACCGATATAAAAATTCACCAATTGTAATCACCCTATAGGCAAAGAATAATCTTCTCATTGAAAATCTATCACAGAGAATGCAGCCCTTCACAATTGCTGGAGGACTGTTTTTCCCCTTTTTCACAATGGATGACTAAATTGAGACAGGTGTTTTGAGGAGGCAGCAACCCATTAAATTTTTTCTGTCTAGAGCGTCCAATACAGCATGCATAGGGATGCCTATCTACGTAAGAACTACACAGAACATAGGGAAAGAAAAACACTAGCAATGCATTATATCGGGTACTGAATTATATCAAACCTGATCAATTGCAGCAACTACATCTGCAACAAACCCACCAAAAAGCCTGTAGAGTGCCTTGTATACAGCAATCCTAGACACATTGTTTTAAGTTAAAATAGAAGAGTGATGCAATTTGAATATGCTATTACCGGTGAAGGTTATTGTTCCTCACCTGGCACGGGGAGCCATTCCGCTTGCCTTCCCAAATTCATAGCCATGCATTCTAACAGGAATTCCATTATTTCCAGCTGCAATAGCCGCTGTGTGACTGGTAGCCAATGATGCATATAAAGGGGGAAAATTACATCAGTTGTGTTAAAGATCAAGGATTTGTAATTAAAAAACTAGAATAAAAGGCAAAAAAAAAGGAATTATAGATCGCTGTAACCAGGAGTGGCAATGTTGTATCAAAAGCGGATACTTCAAGTGTATGGAACAGTTCACCTACTACATTGACAAGAAGATGATTCTTATATCCAAATTGAGGTTACCAATATTTACAGATAAATAATGGAGACTGCTTCACAGATAGTGGGGGATGCAATTCTTACTTAGTTTTACAATCTATAGTATACAGTGTACTGCAGCCCCATTACATTGTACAAAACAGAACAATCTATGCTCCATATAAATAAATGCCAGTTGAGGAATTGTAAAGATACATTACTGCATGATTAATTCATCCGTGTAATATCTAAGATTTAGTTATCTGGCACGAATAGAATTATAATGTCTGAATGTCTATGACTACTCTAACTGCATTTTTCACGTCAAAATCCATCATAGCGACATTAATATAGGAGTTGTCAAAAAAATTCAATGTTCCTTATTTAATTCTGAAAGACAGAGGTATAATTCTGAGTTTATATGATTGAGTGAATTACCTATAATTTATGAACCATTTTATGTATACTAGTTGAATCTTCCAACGGTCTTTCCAAAATATTCATAGAACATCGATATGTTACTGCCGAGCATAGAAGTTATAGACTTTAATGCAGCTATTACTCTTGCCCACTTGTTAAAGGCAGTGATACAAAAACGAATACATGGCAGAGCTGGATTGTCCATTAAAACTATAGGAGTATGTGGACTACCTTCCATGTCCATCACCATCCATAGGAGAAGCAAAATCAATAGAAGGGTTAAACACCCCAGCAGCTATTGCAGCTTCGGCAAAATGTTGGGCTCCAATAATCTTGCCATTACAGAAGTTGCTCTTAGTGTCGGGATCATGTTCACATTTTCCTCTGTATTTTGGAACAGGTCCATATGGATCAGTATTATGGGTCGCAAAGCTTGGATGATGTGGATAGATCCCCGAGTCAACAAATCCAATTACAATGTCCTCTCCAGCCCTATCAAAGCCACCTCCTGTTGGCCATACTCCAGTTGGAAGCCCCAAAAACTGTGGGGTATGTGTTGTAAGTCTCCTCACCTTCCAATCTCTCTCCACAGATTTCACACTAAGGGAACGTCTTAAGATTTCTGCCTATTAATAAGAAGCAGTAGAGTGAGAGAATTGAAAGAGCCATGACCATGATATACTGAGAATTGCACAGGTTTTCACCTGTTCAGGAGAAATGTGAACTGCAAACCCATTGAAAAGATGTTGATAGCTATAAAGTTTCTTGTATGTCCCACGCTCAAACAGCATCCCAAGAAGCATATCATGTTTGTTTTCAAGGTGACGAGCATAGGATGTGACCTTTTCACTGAAAGAATACCCACGTGATAATGAGAAGAAATAGTAAGCAAAACTCCCAGATATCACAATATATATCTAGATTCACAGAGAGTGAGAGTTAGGCTTGGCTGTCTACTTAACTATATAAATGAAACAATAACGTGCTATACAAGCGTCATCATTTTCCTTGGTCAATAAAGCTCATATCCTCCCCCAAATGCATTATAAGAACCATTTAATTATCTTTTGATAAGCATCATATGTAATGTAAAACAGAAAATTAAGACAATCTTCTTCCCAACACATTAATACGTATAATTGTGAGGAAGACAGTAGACAACATATAGAAACATGCATGCAAGCTCCCCAAATTCAGGATACATGACAATTATAACTAAGAAATATGACTACAACTTGCATAGGATAAGCCACAAATTCTAAGATTTCCATTCCCATCTGAGAGGCAGACTTAGTTCACAATAGATGATGGTTCAAAGCAGCATTGCCAGAGGAACAATTATAAAATATACACCAACGTCCTATAACATGAAATACAGAAACTAAAAATACTTTGCTCATGAGCCCTTCATTTGTCTTCTAGCGCTCAAAACAGGTGCTTCAGATCAAAAGGCTGAAAAATTCAGCTCTTTTAGTCGATCCCAAAGGTGTTGTTTCACTAGATCATTGTCGTGATTTTACAATCAAATTTGGCTTCCTAGGCTCAGTGATGTTCAGAGGCGGATCTAGCGATGGGCGATCGCCTGATGAATTTCACATACGACTTAGTTGGATACAATCGAAGCTCAAACGCTTGTTCTTTTATCCATTTCCTACATAGGCAAATGAAATTTGGCTCGTTATGTTCTATTATCTCTATCTCATTTTTCAATTCGTTTTACAACACCTCATGTGCATCGAATGGGATTTGATGGTTTCTACTTATAAGCTTCTCGAAGAAAGATTTTGAGGATTCGGTCAAATTTGTGGATTAGGGGCTGGGTAGCGGCTATGTTTGAATCTTGTGCTCTCTTCCTATTCAGGTTTTGCTTACTAAATTGTTCTTGCTTCTGAATTATAGGAGTCATTTGCACGGGCTAAGAAGTGGATGCAAGAGCTTCAAAAGCAAGGTGCCTTTTATTTAAGGTTAAACTTGCTCATTTTAAGATGGAATGAATTATGAAAGTTGAAGGAAATGGAAATGGCATTTTTATCTCTCTCTTTTTTCTTTACTCTTGTTTGATTTGGTGCGGGCTTATCTTCATTTAAGTGAATCGCGTTATTAGCATTCTGACTGTAGTCTAGCCTCTCTATTTAGTGATCAACATTGGGATTTATACTTGTTGTGTGGGTAGTTAACATGGGCTACAAGTCTTATATTGTTTTTAAATAAGATCCATATTGAATATAATCTATGTGTTTCTTTTTTATTTTACTGTCACACAACCTATAAGATGCATACCCATTGAACCCTTTATTGGAGTCTAAGGCATCCTGATGCTCCTTCTTTTTTTGGAAAAGGGAACAACAAAAGATGGAATAAGAATTCTAAACATTTGTTACAGGAAATCCAAACATGGTTATGGCTTTTGCTGGAAATAAAGCTGATTTGGAAGATAAGAGGAAAGTGACTGCTGAAGTAAGCTCTAATTTTGTATTTTATTATTTTTACTGCTTGAGAATTTTGTTTAGTGTGGGGGCCTCTTTCTCATGGCATCTTACTCCAAAATCCAATTTCCTTTTCTGTTGGTGCTCTGCTTTGCACTCCCTTTTGCCAAAGGGTGATTTCACTTGCTTTTCTCTGTTCAGTACCTTCTTTTAGATCCAACACAGATTTTCAGATTTCTTTACTTCTTTTAAATAAGCCAATCAGTTTGTAGCTTCTGATGGATTTCTTTAATGGCACAACTTTGAGGTTTTGTGATGTAGGATCTTATGCTTCAGCAGCTAATGAGAATAAATCTACAGTTTTTGGGGTCTGTTTAAGGGAAACTAACAGATCAATTCATGTTGTTTTGGGAGTAGGGAGATTTGTGTTTAGGGTTGCAGACACCAAAAAAGAAGCTGGCTTTCCAGATTTGTTGATTAACTGCTGAAAGCACCACGCCACTACCTACTTAGCCTTGATTCAAGTTTTTTAAAGTTTACATAGCTGACATATGACTACAGTACGTACAGAAGGGCTCACCACTAACCAGAGCTTAAGAAATGACTTCCAAAACTCAACCTCAGACATAATGAATCGAAACTAATGATCTGCTGAATGCAACTTTGCAACACCAACCAAAATCCGCTCTCCTTAGAATTTATTTAACAATTGAGAAAATGACAGAAATACTTCCATATTCCTGAAGCAAGTTCCGTTCAGCGATCTTACTGAACAGCACTGTTTGCTTTGAATCAGCCTTCCCTCTAATCTTGTCCTACTTGCTCCACCTCCCCACCATATTAGTTTCCTCATTTTGGTTAGTCTTACATGATGTTTCGGTATCACTTGGATTGAAAAATTCATGTGCGTTGTCAGTTCTATCCATGATCATTTCGCCTTAGGAGTTCGCCCCCCTTCAAATTGGATCCTGGTTCCGCCACTGGTGATGTTTGTATATATTTTATACCAGCTATTTAAGATCATTGTCGTGATTTTGCAGAAATGAGCTAGAAGTGTCAAAAACTAAAGGTGTACCTTGGCTGATGTTAAAAGGATGGTAACGGTTCGAGTCAGACCCAGGGAGGATTTCTATTAATCTGAAAATATTAAATAATTTTAAGGTGGTATTTATACCAAAACTGAGAGAGAGAGAGAGAGAGAGAGAGAGAGAGAGAGAGAGAGAGTATTATGAACAACGTCAAAATTCATTTAAATATTTCAATTGGTCAACTGAATGCTGAGCCAAACAAAATCAATTAACGCAAGATGGCAAGAAGGGAGGCCCAATAATGAACAAATTATTCAATAAAAATCTACTTTCTGATAAAAATATTGCACAAGTCAATACTCCACTATGAACAGGTACTCACTGAGAACGGTGGCTTCAAAATTGGTTCAAGGTATGTCCAGCTAGCAAGCATAGTATGACACTAGGATAGGAGTCTAGTCCAAGCCATACATATTTCATTACTAACAAAATTCTGAGGAGAATAATTTGAAGATACCTGGTGGTGTCAATCTTCTCGTCAGATTCCACTGCTGTTGCTTCGAAACCATCAACCCCGCCAGTATAACTTATGATAGGCTCTCCTTCAACTGTCACTATGTAAATCTCTGCCTTTCCAATGGTAAGAACAGCGAATAGAACTAGAAGAGCGCAACCAAGCTCCAATGCCCCCATCTTCAATGATTCCGATGCCCACCAGTTCTGTTTGTCACGATGCAGATAATTAACGTTATCAAGATGCTCATAGAAATTTCTAATATTGAGATCATGTTAGGTAAGATAGAAAGAGAAACACCCGCAAAAAAAAAAATGGTAATCGATTGAAAAGATTTATTGAATGAATAATCTCCTCTGAAGTATAGAGGAAACGTTTTAAACTTTCATACCATTGAGAGAAAACTCTACCTAGCTGGAGTATAAAACAATATGGAAGATCTTAGGCGAATTTTTCAATTTTTTTATCATGAAAACATCAATAAAACAAGACATTTCTCCCCCCCCCCCCATTTCATTAGCAACCAGCATTAGGCAACAGAAATTCCAACGTTCCAAGATTAAAAGCTCTACACCCAGAGAGGAGGCAAAAATTTAAAAGAAAATATCTGTCAGAAAGTCAAAGCACAAAAAAAAAAACAAAGAGACAACAACAACAACAACCCGTTCCAAAGAAAATCCGATAGGTCGAGTAGTTAAAAAAGCACAGAGACAGCATTTATGCCAATTACAGAACAACAAAAGGGTGGCTTAGAGTGAATAACAAGTAAGAGAGCAGCTTTGTGCCAAAAGAATAGGGTGAACAGTGCTAATAATGCTTACAGAACAACAAAGTGAAGCCTTATCCCAGTAACAATGGGGTGAACAGTACTAATAATGCTACAAACAATTCACGATATACAAAAATAAACAGCGAAAACAGAAGTGAAGCACTAGAGTTGATGCAATTTCCGACATTGAATCAATGAAAAAAATGTCGGTTCAATATTTGCATCGACACCCAGCAGAAATCTAAGCACGTTTCATTAGAACACTCCACAGTCCGATCCAGCTCTCTCATCGAAAATAAAGAAGAAGAAGACCCGGTGACTTTAAGTTAGTTTTATCGGCGATCCAAGCAAAGAATATTATTATACTTAAGCCACCGAAAAAAGATAGTCGGCGACTAAAGAAGATCCCCATCAAAGAGAAAACAATTTAAAGTGCAAAGAAAAGCTAACATTTCCAACTAACGGGGAACCGCGAAACCAGCTGGTCCAAGAAGTTTGATTTGGCTTTAGCAAGAGATTCACAAACACGCCACTGCCTGATGGATAGAGATGGACGGCTGTGATAGGATCAGAGTGCCTTGATCAAATTGCATTGCTCGGAGATCTAGAGGCCCGCATTTTGGAGACGAAGCGGCGGGTCAGCGCATAGTAGTAAGAGTAAGAGTTAGAGTGAGAGAGAGAAAGAGAGAGGGCGTTAGGGTTCTTTGCTCTACAGACAGGAAGCCGAAGATGATGGAGGGAGTCATATAGAACATTTATTGGTTCATTAAATCGAAGTTAATTCGGAATTTTTCATTTTTGAAAAATTAAAAAATTAAAAAATTAAAAAAAAAACTCTACGATCGTAAGTATTTGCGTAGATGTGAGGTTTTGAAATCAATATTCTAGTGGCGCTAATTGCTTTTCTTTTTATTCTTTTTGTGTAAATGTATTTATGCAAGGGGAAAAACAGTTTTTGCAGGAGAGGGAACATTGGCGCGTAAGATGTAGGACAGTTGTAGTGAAATGACGATATTAACCTTGAGCGGTTTGTAAGCCTGAGAAAGAGTTTTTGGCCCATGCGCGCGTATCCGAAACGAGATAATCCTGTCTTGTTTTTGGATGGAATGAAATCCAATCTCCATAGCTTATAGATTTATGTTTCCTTGAAGCTTACGTAAATCTTAATTAATCTTTATATTTATGCAATATCTTATTTCTCATAAAATCCATAATTATTAGGTCAAAAATCTTGAAAATAGCTCCAACAAAATTAATAGTATCTATAAAGTTATTCATAAGCCAAATGTTTTCCCGAGCTGCGTTTTGATATAATAACGGCGACATTTCAAATACGACTGGACGACATTAATATAAATTAGCAACTGTCGTACTGCTTCTAGACAACTCCTCCTGTTTTATATATTGAAGCCGAATCAATTAAAACCCAGACGTTATGATATCTTCATTAGATTTCGGGGATTTTAAAATAATAAATATGTATTATTTTATTGAAATAAACTAATATCTTAACTATCTTTCGGCTTCCCAGAAGGCCCACATCTTTTTCTTGCTAATTAATAAACCCATAGAGCTGTATCATAGTTGCCGTTGAATAGGAGTGCTTTGGTCAAACGAACGAAAAAAAAAAGATTAATAAAAAAAATTCCAACATAACCCGAACTCGACGTTTCCAATCAACTTCGTTACAAAAAGACCAACGAAATACGATCACGCTACTCTAATGTCTAACGATTCATGCACTGGGCTTAGCTCCCTCGTGATGCGCATAAAAGTACAACTTTACCCTCTTGAAAAGACACCAAATCATAACACAGGAGAAACACAGTCCAAGGAAAGGGACAGTCCCCAAAAGTCATTTTAAATCAGTCATTACTGTCTACCGCTTAATTTGTATGTTTTGTTTTATTTGGATTTTATAAAAATTGTATTTAAAGACAAAATAAATATATATTCAAATAGTGTCTGTCGTACACGGTTTTCTGCATGATACCAGATGAGTTTTCTAAGGGTTACTTTGTAAGCAGATGCACATGTGAGTGTTGGCCCACCAAAGTTGTCGTCTCACTTGTACAGCACATGTGACTGGAGTGAGACCATTACAGTGGCTGAAAATGAACGACAAGATTCCAAGAGAATAATTTAAAAAATACATTTAATCAGTATTTTATTGTGGACCCGTCCCTATACTTCCTAATAAATCCAATGCACGTGTTCATGGGTCCAATAACCTTATCAATTCCTCAACGATTTAGATTCGTCCGGGTCACCATCCTCATTTAGTTTGCAGTTTTCTCGTCGTCGGCAGTTAAATAGTTTAACAGTATTTGATCATTATTTAGTAATATTATAAAAAATATATCAACTGCGATTGTTCAATAATTGAAATGGATAAGTATTATCCATAATTGAAGACACAATATATAAGTGATATAATATTCAACTCATATTGATTTAATTAATTTTATGTGAAGTTGTTATAATTACTTAGAGAACAATAGTGTATAATATATAATAATTTAATTAGTTTTATTTGAAATTGTTAGAGTTACTTAGTGAAAAATATTGTCTAGTATATAATATTGAAGCCAAACATAACACGCCATGATGTTTTAATATATAGAAATAAAAATAATAATTGTTAGATATCTAGCAAGAAAAAAAAACACTTATAAAAAATTAATTAATATTTTCATAGTTAATATTTAAAAAGAGTAACTAATACATGTTAAAAAATATAAATTATATAATTTAAATAATAAAATCTATCTCTTCTTAATAGTTTAAAATTTTAAAATAAATGATAAATTTACCTCTTATACAATCAATAAGTTACTTAAAATTTTAATTAAATATTATACCTATTAAAGTCTATTATTAACCGTCAGTAAATTCACAATATTAACTCATTGATTCTTATCCCCGAAAGTTTTTTTTTTTGTAAAAAGATTTTACCTAGCTTTAGAAGTAACCAGATGTATTTTTTTCTATGCGCTCCAGAATTAACCAATTGATGCTAGCTGTCTAGTACAGGGAAAAAAAAGGTTGTATCATGGCAGGTTAGAATTCAAAGTCATATATAATTACTTACAAGTTGGTCCCAATGCTAAGAAGTGAGGTGAGTTTAGTGTTGGTAACGCGTTCTGGCCTCTCTCTCCTTCGGATGTGCCTGTTACGGGCAGCTCCTACGCGGAGAGATAGACAGACAGGTGAAAACGACTGGACACTCAATTTATTGTGAGAAAAGGGGGGACAAAGGTGGTTGCCAATGTGACAAAAAGTTCATAGACTTTTCTGGGATTCATAAAAAAACCAAATCATCCTCAATAATCTCGCCTTTTGTTCTTTCTATCCCTTTTCTGGATATGAAGGATCATAGACCATGATCGTGTCATTGAAATTGCTGCATTTTTTTCCTCGTTACTTTCTGCTTGATCGAACCCCTGGCTGCTGATTCATGCTCTCGCAGCTCCTATGGATATTGGATCCCGCTTGTCCTATTTCTTTTGCCGACGACAATGTCCACTGGGCTAACGTAGGCCAACTAGAGGTTATCGAACCAGGGATTCATCCATGGTCCCCAACATATACCCATATGCCGTGTGGTATAAGCGTCCCAGTGGGTAGCATTATATTCTTCACATTAGAAGAGGATCCCACTTTTCACTTGAAAAAAGAGGTTATCGAACCAGGGATTCATCTATGGTCCCCCAGCCTATACCCATATGCCGTGTGGTATAGGCATCCCCAGTGGGCAGTGGGTAGCATTATATTCTTCACATTAGAAGAGGTTCCCACTTTTCACTTGAAAAAAGTTCCACATGTTCTTCCTGACAAAAAGTAAGTTCATGGTTACATAGCAACATGTACAAGTTTCTTTCGCAATAGAAATTATTTTTAGGAGAAAGTAAACTTTGGACCCCTGAATTATGAGGTGTTCAGCACTTTGCACTCTCTTGTCTTGATTTCGTGATATTGAGCCCACAAATTTTTGATTTTCGTCGATTGACACCCTGAAGTCAATTTCTCCGTTAAGACCGATAGTATTAAGCGCACATGTCGTCCACATGAGCCAATTAAAAAATTTCTTCCTTTTTTGTCCTTCATTATTCTCGAAGACTCGACTTATATACCCCTCACCTGCATCACATTTCTGTGCTGGTTGAAGGAAATGAAAATGAACTACTTGACCCCCCGAAAAATCAGGAAATAAAACAAACTACCGGTCAAAAAGTTAACCAATTTAGAGATGTCTTGCTTTCCAACCATAATTCGATCAAGAGTAAACTAAGTTTCTCAGAGTAAAGCGTGGTCGGAGGGTACTTGTAGTAAAGGGTGGCCGGAGGGTATTGGTAGTAAATCCCAAAGCTACGACCATCTTCATGCAACGACTCGAAGATAGTCTTCTGAGGCATCCTTTCGATGAACAACTTTGTGTCGTTGCTGGAGAGCCCGTGCGACGTCGCCGAATGCACGTACTGCCAGTTCGACTGGGTCGAAGACGAAACCGACGCGAACCAGCGGTCGCAAACGGCAAACTCCTCCACCAACTCCTTGAAGACCGGGACATTATCAAGTGTGAATCCTTTCATGACCACCTCCGACATCCTTTTCTCATTGCGCTCGACATTTTGAGCAAACCCGTCCATTTTGGAAGGGATATTTTTAGCGGCGGATTCCTCACTCCAGGGCTCCTCGAACATCATCGTGGACCGTTGTTCTTGAGTTGAAAGGTCATGGATGTCGTGTCTCTTCTAGCAAGTATGAAACTTATGACTTTATCTCTCAAGAACTTCCTCTTGTGTTCTTCATCTTGAAAGGACATATTCAAGCGGGAGAACATGAATCTCGACATCAGATCTTGATCTTTACGTGTTTCTTTAGAATCCCCTTCTTTGGACCGAATGATCTCCATGGCGTAGTGGTTGATCACTTTTATGAATTATTTATATCTTTTCTCGGAGCCTATGGTAAAAAATCTTTTCAGCTTCCATAAGGAGGTCAACGGTGACAGAAACCTTGATGAGCTTATGTCCACAGCATCATCAAAAGCTTTGACAAAGTTGGAGCTGGGAAGATTTTAATATATGTTGTCATAGGTCAAGTAAGCGGGGTTCACACCAAACGTGACATGGCATATGCTATCAAAAGTGAATCTTTGTAATATGTCTTGGAGGTCGATCGCTTTGTTCTCGTCGTATGCGGCAGAGAGGTAAGGAATGAGGCGGTTCGAGATTTCGGACCTGACGACCTCCGAGATGAAGTGTTTGAGAGATTTGGTTTCAAAGTTTGGGAACGTGGTGTTACTGTAGTTAACTTCCCGTAGCTCTAACGATTCAGGTGAGACTAACTATTTTTATAGGAGAGACCTCACCACCCTCACTCAACTCAACTCAGTCCTCTCCTTGACAATTTCGACTTAAGAAACGTACAGAGCAACAGAACAACGATAGGAAAAAATGCAGCAGAGCAACGTGAGGGAAAAATGCAGTCGAGCAACAAGAGGAAAAAATTCAGAAGCATTACCAGTGTGACCCATTTGTTCTAGATTTCAGGCACCGCTAGGGCTAAAAAATGACTTTCGGAGAGGGGATGAACGCTAGATCTTCGTGGGTGCTGGAAAAGAAAGGAAATGAAAATTTAAATTCTAAACAGATAAAATGAGGGCAAAATGGGAAGAAAAATTTTAAGTGTTTCACGTGGACGGCATGTGCGCTTAATACCGTCAGTTTTAACAGATAAAATTGGCTGGGGTGGCAATCGAAAGAAATCAGAAGTTTGGAGGCTCAATATCACGAAATCAAGACAAGGGTGTGCAGACTGTCAGGTACCCCATAGTTCAGGGGTGCAAAGTGTACTTTCTCCATATTTTTATGATAATGAAGAAATTTGTTTGTTCATCTAATATATAAGTAAATCTCTTAGAGACTAACTTCAAGGGTTGGTTTAATAGTTAAAGTTTTGGCGGTGGTGGAATCAAAACCTTATAATACCAATTCTTTAAATCCGGACACCCAATTAAAAAATAAAAACCTGACCAGCACGAGCTCCATATGCACCGACTTTCAAAAGGGAGGAGCAAGGAGTCTAGAGGATCTCGTTTCGGATGGAAGATTTTGTTGGATCCGAATGGACCGTCTAGAACCAAAAAACTGCCATAATTTATAGCCAGAGCCCAGAGGAGACGCTATCGGCTAACTAGGCCCAGCCCAGATTCTCGTTAGCTGGTCCCACCGTTCCAGACTCCCAGGTCGCAACAACCCACCCCCAAAGCCCCCGACTTGGTCCACTATACCTGCCACGAGCCCAGAACGGATGCACAAATGATAACATGGGACTTTAAACTGCTATTAAGTCTTAAGGATTCGCTTGTCCAGCTTCGGTGGACTCGAAAGAAAATTAAAGAATTCAATCATGGCATTACCTCTTTTTTTTTTGCTGAGAACAATCCTGGCATTACCTCGCACGTATATAACATATGGTATATATTTATCATTTTTTTTCTCTCTTTTTTCAGCAGTTTTGCTTTTTCTTCGTAAGACCATTGGAGGAAGAATTATTCAAGTTCAATTTGCTGAATGAAAAAGGGCGCCTGAGACAAGTTACTTGACGTCAATGATATCCCAATCCATTGGCTCCCTGTTGCACCACTGCTCGAAGGTCAAGGCGTTCCGACATGGTATTTCGCTTCATGCTGCTGCCTTTAAAACAGGCTTGCAATCCCACATCGTCATCGCCAACCACATCCTTAACATGTATGCCAAGTGCGGTAACATCGCTTTTGCCGGTCGCATGTTTGACGAGATGTCTGCAAGAAACCTTGTTTCGTGGTCTGCTATAATTTCTGGCTGTGACCAGGTCGGAGAGCATTCCACGGCACTTGACCTATTTTCTAAAATGCGGCTCGTGCCCAACGAATATGTTTTCGCCAGCGCTATCAGTGCATGTGCCAGCCTCATGGCACTCTTACAGGGGCAACAGATTCATGCTCAGTCACTGAAGTTTGGTTACGTATCCGTCTCTTTTGTTTCCAACTCTCTTATCTCTATGTATATGAAGTGCGGTCAATGTAATGACGCGTTATCAGTCTATACTAGTGTATCAGAACCAAATTCCGTGTCGTATAATGCTCTGATTGCCGGGTTTGTCGAAAATCGGTTGCTTGAAAAAGGGTTTGAAGTTTTTAAACTCATGCACCGACAAGGTTATGTGGTGGATCGTTTTACTCTCGTGGGTGCCTTGGAGATTTGCACTGATTTGGGTGAATTGGCAGTGGGAACAGCATTGCATGCCCAAACAATCAAGCTTGAGCTTGACTCTACGCCTTTTGTTGGCAATGTTATAATGTCAATGTATGCGAGATTCAATTGCATAAATGAAGTGGAAAAGGTCTTCGGAATTGTTGGAGAGCAAGATGTCATTTCATGGAACACCTTCATTAATGCGTATTCTCATTGTGAAGACCATTCAAAGGGTTTAAGTGTTTTCAAAGAGATGGCAAGTGATCGTGGTGTAAGGCCTGATGACTTCACCTTTACCACTGTCCTTGCTGCCTGTGCAGGCATTGCTTCAATTCGCCATGGCAAGCAGATACATGCTCATCGAATCAGAACAAGGTTGTATCAAGATGTGGGAGTTGGTAATGCTCTTGTGAACATGTATGCTAAATGTGGTTCCATTGAATATGCTTTTTGTGTATTTAACAAAATGCTCCATCGCAATATTCTTTCATGGAATACCATGATTGCTGGATTTGCAAATCATGGGCTTGGAGGACGAGCCCTAGATCTTTATGAGCAGATGAAGGCCATGGGATTAAAGCCAGATTCTTCTACATTTGTTGGACTTTTAATGGCTTGCAATCATGCAGGGCTTGTGAATGAGGGTGAATTTATTTTTAGTTCAATGGAGGAAACTTATGAGATTAGTCCTGACATACAGCATTTTTCATGTCTTGTTGATATGTTGGGAAGGGCTGGGCGATTAACTGAGGCCGAAATGTACATCAAGAAATTTCCTTTTGGGCATGATCCAGTTGCTCTAGGGAGCTTGCTTTCAGCATGCCGCCTGCATGGGGATGTAGTAATTGGGGAGCGGATGGCTCGACAACTTCTAAAGATTCACCCCTCAAGTAGTTCACCATATATTCTATTGGCCAACTTGTATGCTTCAGATGAGATGTGGGGTGATGTTGCAGAGGCAAGGACAATGTTGAAGGGTAGTGGGTTGAGGAAGACACCTGGCCATAGTCTGATTGAAGTGAAGGGAAATTTTGAAAAATTCACGTTAGGGGATTTTTCGCATTCAAGGCTCGATGCAATAAAGAACATTCTTCAAACTTTAAATTGGGCAATGCGTGAAGTTTCTTTGGTCATTTGACACACTTCTTTCTCAAAAAGGTATAATTCTTCCTCTTCGCATTTATGGAACCTAAACCTTGACATGAAAACGCGACGGGTCTAGAAAATAATTGTGGCAGTTGCATAACTGCTAGGAGTTTATCAGATAAAATAAGAGTTTAGAGTAAGAAGTTTGCAAAATTTTTTCGCATGTGCTGAGTCTTCATGAGCTTATCTATTTTATGTATTGTGTAATTATCTTTACACCTGCATACCTCCGGTTTCCTGCTTGCTTTAGTGTCACAGAGATAAGGCTGTTCAACATTTAATACAGCGGTTCGAAGGTTGAGGATAGAAGGATAAGGGCTCTGTTCTTGCTTGTTTTTACGTGGTTGTCCGATGTTTATGTCATTTTTGATGTTATACTCAGGGGCCTTTGTGTACTGTAATAGTAGAGTTTCGGGCAATCCAGCACACCTGTATGGGTTCAATTCTTGAGGGCAGTCACTTCATGATAAAATACTTGCGGTAATACTGGGCCCACTTCACTTCTACTGGGACCCCACTTGGGCAGGACCAGAATTTTGAATGACCCTTCTGTCAACGTCATGTTTTTTCTTTTGTATTTCAACATCATGTTTACTTTTAATAAGGCAGTTATATTCCTTGTGACTTCACAGTTCATAATTGTAGGTTGTAAAACTCGTCTTCATTTGTCAAAATTTACAAGTCGTCTACCTTTAATGCATGTCTTTTGAGCTACAAATATGTATTTGATTACCTCTACATTTTGTGCAAGTAAAAATGGTTAGTTCAGAAATATGAAAGTAATTTTAAGATCTCAAGATTCAGTTCAAAAGAATAAATAACAGAGCTATAATGCTTGGAATCTACCTGAAGAGAAGCATATGATATGGGGGCAATCCATTTTTATGAGAGTTAAAGGAGAAGCATATGCTTTCAGGACCATCAAAATTTTATGAGAATCAAAGGTATAATACCATGACTTGTGGTAAACTTTTTCCATTGGAAAACAAAAGAAAATTTCACCTTATTTTTCTTAATTTCATTCTTGCTGTGACATTATGCACACCCGAATACTATGAATTCCCTTGAGGTTTGGTATATATGGAATAAAACCGCTCGTGTTCTCAAACCAAAAGTTTAGTCATATATGAGCCTAAGGCATTCTAAGGTAATGTTCGTTTTCAAGTTTTTTCTAGGATTCAAATTCATTCTCAAAACTATCACCGAACATCTTAAGAATTCAAACACAAACACCAATACATTTAACACAATCTCCAACAACTTTTATTTTTTTATTTAACATAAATTTTCTCTCTCTATAATTTTTCACATAATGCCAATACTTTTTTATTAAACAATTACATCAAATCATTTATCTCTCCACTTTACACAAACACCTATAAAACACTATTCAACATAAATATTCACAACTTTTCTAAAATCCTACATTTTATCATAACACGAACAAACCCTAAGCCTTTATAATGTCACCTGCTCTGTTTGTGCTTTGCAAATTTGTTGGAATATGAGACCTTTACTGTTTTTTTCTCCTTTGCTCAAAAATTTGATTTCTTTCCTTTAAACCTGAGAACAGGCATCTCAAAAGGGAAGTTTTTGAGCTTGCTTTCGGGTGATGTCCTTACTAAACGACTGGATAAACAGCTAGATCGATTCCTAACAGTAAGAGGATTGGCAAATCTTTCTTTGCTTAAAACACAGGGAACTGCCCCCTCTTTTTAGGGTCCCTTCGCTCCACTAGCCTTGATTGGCGAATGGAAGTATCATCGAGTTAGCTCTGATGAAATTCCCAATGGTATCGAACTGGCTTCTATGATTGCCTTCACATCACTTGAGTAGACAACAGCTGGAAGTTCCCTTTGGTAATATAGCTGCTTGATTGCTTATTTACTATGAACCAGAATGACTTTCTTTCCTATTTACTGAAAGGAACCAAATTTTTTATCATATGAAAAGCTGAGCTTCTGATGCAGTTTGCTTTATTTCCATGGACTTGCAGTTGTTTCATGTTTGTGAGCAAAATGTTTGACTTGGTTATATTCCCCTTGTGAATGCTGAAGTAGATGGATCTGAGGATCACCTTACTGCTTCATTTGAATGTATTGACCAAAAGACCTGGAAAGACAAGAATTCTTTGTTCTTTGGCATGCCGAAGATCTGTAAGTGATTTTCTTTCTTCTTTTGTCTGGGATTGGGGAGAAGTAATCTTATGTCTTTTAGTTTGGTTTTTGGTGTGAATTACACCTTTTCCTCAAGGTGTTACTGTTTGTTTCTGATCCTGCTGCTTAACTCTGTTCATTCATTTAATTGTCTCACCATGTTAGTTTTGGCTTCTCCTCTTTGGAGAAAAGTTGTTTTAAGAATGCTAGGTACTTGAAGAACAAAATAGTGGTGCATAGGGTCTAACTGAGGACCTCTTGATAGGTATTCACTTCATTCTTCGTAGCAACATATCAATATTATTACCAATCTGGCCTATCGAATTATATGTTTTACTGTGTAACTTTAGTTGATCAAAATTCTCGCGTGAGTGTAATCTTCAATGCACCTTGGATCAGATGAAGCATCATCTAGTCAATGCATGATTGAGTTCTATTAAACTTCAGTGCATGATTGAGATCTATTGAACTTTGGATCATTGCTCCTTTTATTTGGTTGTGTTCTATTTAACTATGGATTATTGCTTCTTTTATTTGTTTGTGTACAGCTATCGACCAGTTTGGTGGTTATTATTCTCAAACATTGCTTGTTTTGTGGGCATCCATCATAGTGGTAAGCTATAATTCCTGTTCTATGGTTTCATAAAGAAGCTCCATCACTGATATTATTTGATTGGTCATCCCCAATGCTGTCTTCTTAAACCTCAAGTATGGCACGATAGATCAAAAATAGATTGGAGGGCAAGTAGAATTTTTCTATATCTTCTTCAGTTGTTTGTTTCTAGCAGAAACCGTTCTCAAAACTTGTTGAAACATCTGTTGGGGCAAAAAAAAAAATTCTTCCAGTCTCCTCCTTCTTGTGATTTGCCAATAGGCTTACTGCATCTATCTATGAATAGTAGTTTGGAGTCCCATTAGAAGATGTATTTGAGCATCTTGAATCATCACGAGCACTGACAGCCATGATGAGGCTAACTTCCATTTTTATTGACAGATAATGAAAGTGTTTAATGTAGCCTTTGGGGGCTGAAAGCTGCAAATTGCAATGTCCTTTTTTTGTAGTTACATGATCAAACAAACTTTCTTCGAATTGCCCTTGGTGTATGATTGTCACTTTGCAATCTGTATGCAGGGGGAAATTGACTGTTTCATCAACTTTTGCAGGAAGGGAGATTTTTCATACCTACTCAGGAACTCTTTGAAACATGAACAATGATGTCCGGGTAGTCAGTCTTTGAAATGCAGCTTGAATTCCCACTTATTATGACATGGAAATCTGGGACCTATTGTCAACACCAGTGATCATTATGGGACCTCGTCCAAGTAGAATGGCTTTCAAGCACCATCCCACGCGGAATACTAGAGCCCTTATTCTTGCTCAGCTGCTGTCCCCCACTTCGAATCCCACTATATAGGGCTATCATCTTCTAAAATTAATATCGATTGATGACTGTACGAGATTCCAAATCTCCGTCATTTGGATCACTAAATGGAGCAGTCTGAACTGAAATAATAAAAAGGCAACCTATTGGAACGGTTTCTATTTAGATTGTCAGTGATGTAAGGATAATAATGATGTGAGGATAATGTTCTTGCCTCGTACATCATATTACAAACAAAGGCAAGTCCATATATACGCACAGACAAGTTATGGACATCAGTCAATGTCTACTGGTGGTAGAATATTTTTTTTTGACAAGTAAACTTTATTAATAAAGAAAAAATGAAAAACGGAAAGTGACAGAGTCCAACAGTATAAGAGACTATAATGAAGACCTCTAACACAAACAAATTAGAAAGCTAAGAAAATTCGGATTATCCGAAAAGAGAGATCCCAACATTGCATTAGCCCAAAGGAAAAGAAACTGCAAAACAAGACCCTTTAAACTATTCAAAGATCGCTCTAAATCTTCAAAGTATCCGTTGTTTCTTTCCCTCCACAGGATCCACCAAACAGAAAAAGGAATTATTCTCCACGCTGCCACAACAATGGGGTTATCGAACTTCTTTAGAATATATATACACTAAAAATATACGTTTATGCGATTGGGAAAGTAGAAAATTTGTCCCTCAGGCAAAATTAATCCAATCTCCATTACATAAATCAGCTTCTCTTGACGTCAAAGCTGTGAGAACACCCACCCATTGTAACAGTCTTCTAGATTGTAATGGATTTTTGTAGAGTTTGAATGGTTGTATTGAGAACAAATCTGTAAATCAACTGATATTCATTGAAACTAGCCAATATTCGAGAATTGGCAAACTCCATAGCATAAAAGAGAAAGCAAGAAAGCTAACGTGGTTGGATGATTTTTCATACCACAAATTCTAGTAACCGCTCCTATATATTCTATAAAGCTAAAACAGAATATTGAAATAGAATATGGGCCTCAGATATTGTCACAGCCCACACTGCACCTCACTTTAACAGTTGCACACACCTACAACTCATACGCATACATTACAGCCAATGCGCATAACGTTAAGGCCCCTTGATTCCTCAAGCCCAATAACCCAAACCCATCCATCTGCTTATACGCCACATCCCCAGCCTCTCGAACATTCGACATACAACCAGTCCGTGTCTTCCCCTTGTCTTCCTCGACACAACCTTATCTCTTAACCCTAATCTTGGCCGTGTAACACCCATTTTGTAGAACTCTGTTTGAATGGTAGGTGAATGTGATGACATATTAGGGGAGGTTGTCGGCTACAGTGTGTCATGGAGGACCCAGTTGAAATAGGAGGCCCATATATACATAAACGGACACCGACACACAGCGAGAGTGAAACAAAAGTGAGAAGTCAGTTTGCATTACCATCGGGTTCGGCCGAAGTAAAACAAATGCCAAACACGAGTTTCCTAGTATTGAGGGCGGTTCATAATGGGCCCTTAACCGAAGGATATATATATATGCCATATGGTCTTGAATCGACGCACGGAATAAGTTATTCTTAATTTTTTCAACAACCCGAAAGCCCTAATAAAAAATATGAAACAGAAAATCGATTTCGAAGAACTGAAAATGACACCTTGTGGAAAAGTCTATTGATTGCTTGGTCTCTTAAGCAAGCAGATGATGTTGTCATACACATTAGAAAACTGTTTTCTTAAAGCTTCGCGTATTTTCTCTAATCTGACAGTTTATATCTTGCGGGGAGGAACACCAAACGTCGAAGAAAGCTCGCGAAAATTTAGGAGAACAAATTCCTTTATCCTTTTTTTTTTCTAAACAATTCCTTCATCCTTGAATCTTCATTTTCAGAGCCGCTTCTTTTCTTCTTCTTTTTTTCGGTGTCCACATCCCAGAAAACATCCACTTTGGTTGAATATCTATCGAGGAGCAGTTTGTAGCTATTTTTAGCCCCAGATGTCTTTTGTTTGGCCTTTCGACAAGTTTTACACTGCTCTTAGAGGCTTGCTATGGATGGAAAGGGGCATCTGCTCTTTCTTCTTCTTGTGGGAAATGAAAATCAGAGCATCCGATTTAACATGGTTTTTCCATTGGGTAGATCCATGGACCACCCAGCTGCCAGAAGCATTATTATAATGGACGAGGATATCTCTCCTACATCAAACAAAGTTGTCTTCGGTGCCCACTAAAAATTCAGAGAACATCTGCAAATCTAACTCATGCATATAGTATTCATCTAATCCCCTTTCCCATGACATGAGCAGACAGCTAAATCATTTAACTCGGGATGTTTCTTTACCCATCTTTTTCCATGTCGCTTTTGAACATAAAAAGAATACAAATGTTCTTTCCCGCAGACAATGTCGATTTAGCCCAGGGTTCTCATGATATATATGAGTGGCTCTAATAGGACAAATCGATGTCAGAGAAATAGTAAAGTTTGAAAAAAAAATTGTAAGATTCGGATTAAATTGTGAATATTTAGGTGATATTAAAGTTGTATTGGTATGAGTACAATAGTTAAAAATGATTAATATTTATATAAAAAAGTAATAAAGTGTTGTATTAGAATACGTATTTTTTGTGATGTTTAGATTATAAATATAAAATGAAGATGTAAATACTAAGATAGCCTGGAATAGTAGCTTAACCAGCTGTCTTCCACCTTTGGGTTACGATATTGGTGTGCGTGCGGCCACCAACTCATGCTAAGATCAGATGGAATGTACAGTACTTGTGTTTGCTGCAACTGGTTAGAGGCAACTCTTCTTCTTCTTCTTGTTTTTTTTTTCTCTATTTGGGTGTTAATCGACCAATTTCCTCTTCTGCTATTGTTTTTGCGGTAGGAATTTACCCCAGTTAAAAAGGAAGAACATGAGACCACGTTGCAGACAAAATCATTAGTCGTTTAGAAAAGTTTTGCCTTATACTGTTGCTGCAAATTTCACTGCAGCTCAGTGTTATTATATGGTGGACCTGGATATTCATCGGGCATCAAAATTACTTATATCAGAAGGATGTTTCTTCAATTCATGATGCATTTTAGATTTTAGAAGTATGTTTCTTCAATCTTAGGTTCGGGGTATGTTCATGTCCTTATTTATCGCTACAGAAACAACATATCAATTCTCTGTTACTTTCAAACCTGTTCATATTGTCTTAATCATATGGAGGCACTAGCCACCCAAACCAAAATAATAAAAAAAATCCCATCAAACCAACCGGGGTGGCTTGCCCTCTCCTCCTTATCTATTTAGTGGACCACCCACTTTTATATGATGAGAGTTCATAATGTTCAATAGTTTATAAAAGCACTTTCTAAGCGGATATGTGATGTATAAGGTTGAACTAAGTCATATTGGCAAATCTTGGCTTTATTGACTAAGAAAGGTTTATTCCTTGGTACCAATGGTTGCTCCTTTTTTTTTTCTCCCAGCCAATCGTGACATCATGTGTATCTTCAACTTCAGGAGTAGAAACCTCAAATCTCAACTCCCAAATTTGGCTACATACATGCACTGGGTGGGGAAGTTTTCATATGGTGTCATGCCTGAGGAAGCCATGGCATCCCATTTGCATATTCAATTGGCCGTCTCCTGTTGTCTATTTACTCCTAATAATTCTTCCTCTGTGTACCTCGGCCTTTTCTGTTCGTAAAATTGTATATTACCTTAACAACAACAAAAATGACTGCAAATATCTAACAAACAAAAATATTTCCAATTAACTTGTAATAAATGAATCTTGCTTATAAGAGTCTCTAATGCAGAATGTTCGGTTTGAGTCATAGCTATTGCTCATTGAGCTAATCTGTCACTATAATGTCAACATGACCACTAACCAGTTTCAAGTCCATCCACTATGCCCAATATTGAGCTTTACTTTCACAAGCAGTTTCAACTTATGTCCTCACTTAAACATCTAACCTTAAATTTAATGAATATCGGGTGGTACTAATTAGGCTCCAGCCCTGTTGGCACCCTTTCTCTCATTCTCATTACGCTGCAAATTCATCCCAAAATCGGTCGACAGCACTATTTTTTTGGTAACCTTAATTGAGTTTTCATTAACTGCAGTAATATCAGATATTGCGGAAAACCCAAGTCTTCTTCATATTGTTTGGCCTTCTCTGACGTGTGAGGACTATATATGCTGTTTACAATATTGGACCTGAGAAACATGCTTGTCATTAATTAGTATTAATCATTAATTCTTTTAGCCGAGGCTGGTGGCATAGTATTAAGATCCAAGTGGGTAAATAAAAAGAAGCTCGCTACGTCTTAGCTTGTTGATAATATATAAAACCTGAATAATTAATTGAATAGTGTTTGTGTGTATATTATACGTAGAGGAGCTATTAAGATCCAAGTGTGTCCCTCTACTTAATTAAATATATCTAATGAAATCATTGTTAGGGGGATCAAGCTAGCTAATCAATAATTAGTATTCAGAGATGTTGATCAGTCAATGCTTAAAAAGTTAAAAGAATAGAGAGGCATGCACCGGAGTCGCTACCAAATTAAAACCCAACGACTCTAGCGTTCCAACTCCTAATTAATTCGAAATACTCGTCGTCAACTGCTGCTACTAGATGCATCAGTCTCAACTGAACTCATTGCATCTTCTCTACGCTACGTCCTTTTCTTCGAGGCGTTTGGTTGTCCAATTCGTTTCACCCTCACTTTGTTTTGAAGTTTCCACGAATGATTTTGAGAAGAGATTGGTGTGGGTCGGAGAGAGATGAAAAAGTCGAACAAATATAAATACTAAAATAAAACTCGAAGAGAACAAAAAGGGAATTATGTACAAGTCTTTTTCTCTTCCGAATGCATACAAAATACCAATAATGCATATAATACAAGGCTTCAATCTTCACCAGGCAACCGTGTCGATCAATTAGCACTCTCCTTAAACCTAGGTATGTTCGTTTTCACCATTTTTTCAGGATTCTAAGTATATTCACAATTCTACCACCGAACATATTCAGAATTCAAACACAAAAATCAATACATTTTACACAATCTCCAACAACTTTTTAATTTTTTATTCAACATAAAATTTCTCTCTCTATACTTTTTCACATAACTCCAATACTTTTTTATTAAACAATTACATCAAATCATTTCTCTCTCCACTTTACACAAACACCAATAAAATACTATTCAACATAAAAATTCACAACTTCTCTAAAATCCTACATTTTTTCTCAAAACGAACATCACCCTAGACTTAGTTTTTTTTTTCTGAGGTGGGTCCATCTTCGTTAAGGATGTCAACATGGAATTTCTAAATTATATTGTCCGAAAGCCAATTGTACGCCACATTTTCCACATTTCACCGGCATGGCATGTTTTGTCGGTTTAAACACCCGGTGGCCTACCATGTGGGGAACGATGTCCTATCCAGTATCCAATCCAGGACTCTATTAGTGCGGACTTTCTTTTTTTTTTTTTCCTCTCATCGAAGTATTGTCTGCAAGTCCACCATTATTGGGAAAGCTTACTTTGCAAGTAGGACCTTGTCATGTTGTGAGCGCTTCAGAAAAATGCTGTTGCAAGTCGAGCTAGCATGGGAAAAAGCTTCATAAGTCGAGGACAAGTGCATATGGCGATGTAATTACCCGGTAGCTCAAGTGGCAGTAGGGCGTAAGAGTATAAGTTAGGTGCACAAACAAGTGTTTGAACCATATTTACACAAGAAAATTGTGACTTAAATTATGGGTTTATCAGTTGATCGATCAATTTCTTCAAAAGTTACGGTGTAATTATGGGTTGATATACGTAAATAGATGCCCGAATTTTAAATGAATTATAGAAAATGTGGCGTACTATCTCCCCGAGGGTCGTAACTTGCAGATGTGTCAAAAGATTTGGGCTTGCTTATAGAGGATAAAAAAGGGATAAATATAAAGTTAGTTAGGTTGAAAATTAAATAAGTTATTTAATTTTAAAATCTATTTAATTAGTATTTAAATTTAACATTTATCAAATTTTATCGAGACTTTTAAATATAAATGATTTTAAAATTTTAAAACTAATTATATATATTTTAAAATTTAAGTACTTATTTAATTTTAAGGCTTAAATGCACCCCATGCCCCTGGGGTATGCCGAAAGAGCAAATATGCCCCTGGGGTATGCAAAGTCATTTTCATACCCATGAGGTATACTTTTAGAAGCAAATATGCCCCTTCGTTATCTGCCGTTTGAAGCCCTAACGGTAAATGCTGACGTGTCAAAATTTGACACGTCAGCACCAATCAGGGGTTGACAACTGTCAATTCGAAATTAAAAAAAAACAAAAAAAACAAAAAATTGTGGGGGGAGAACCCCCAGCGGCGAAGGGAGCCGGGAGGGGTGGCCGGCAGGGGCCACCCCGGCGACGGGGGAGCCCAGATCTGGGCTCCCCCGTCGCGCGAGCGCCGCTCGCTGCGAACGGCGCGGGCGACGCGGGGGAGCCCAGATCTGGGCTCCCCGCGTCGCCCGAGGAGGCCGCGCGCCGCGAGGGGTGGCCTCGAGTCACCCCCGCGTCTCCCCTGCTCAGGGGTGGCGCGCGGCCGCCTCGGGCGACGCCCGCGTCGCCCGCGCCGTTCGCGGGGAGCGGCGCTCGCGCGACGGGGGAGCCCAGATCTGGGCTCCCCCGTCGCCGGGGTGGCCCCTGCCGGCCACCCCCGCAAGGCGCGAGCCGCGTGGCCGCTGGGCTCCCTTCGCCGCTGGGGGTTCTCCCCCCACAATTTTCTGTTTTTTTTTTAATTTCGAATTGACAGGTGTCAACCCCTGATTGGTGCTGACGTGTCAAATTTTGACACGTCAGCATTTACCGTTAGAGCTTCAAACGACAGATAACGGAGGGGCATATTTGCTTCTAAAAGTATACCTCAGGGGTATGAAAATGACTTTGCATACCTCAGGGGCATATTTGCTCTTTCGGCATACCCCAGGGGCATGTGGTGCATTTAAGCCTAATTTTAACATAAATTATACGAAATAATGTTATATTTATCTTTAAAAAAATTATCAGCAGATTTAGACTTGCTTAGAGAAAAAAAAAAGTTGTCAAAAAGATTTGGGCAAAAAGGCACTTCTCTGCCACGTCAGATCAGTCAGTATTTGCGAATATTATTAGAATGTATTTTTCCTTATTTATTTTCATAATAAACCCCTCCCTCCTCGGTAGCTGAAGGCGTATTCTGCAATCTCCCTGCCTAGAGTTTCAAGCGGTGTCGTTGTTGTTGGATAAATGGAGTTTTGTTTTTTTTAAGGAGAAATAAGAGTTAGACTGTTAGTTGCAATTCTCAGCGACCAACAGAAAATGCTTCGAGCAGCTTCTGATATATTGGTACCTTTGAGCTTGAAAATTTTGGGTATTGGAGTTTGGAAAATATTATAAAATAAAGATATGTTATGGAAGTTGGTGAAAAAAATGAAGAGAGAGAAGATTTTTAATAAATATTATAATAATAAAAAATTATGTGATGAATTTTTTATTAATAAACTTAAAATTTTTAGCCTAGACTCAAACATGCCCGCGTCACCGGTCCTACCACTAACTGCACTGTGGAGAATGTGAAGCGTGAACTCACTCGCTCGTCTTGACAAGAGAAAAAATAGATATATTGCAACAAAGAAGACAGTGAAGAAGCTGCGAACCTATACGAATTTCATCATCCGAAGCCTTAAACTACATAAACAAAGGTCTCTATCTATAATATAACTCTCGAGTGGTACAAATATAGGGTCATTTTTCTTGTAGATTAGAATCCAGTAAAATCTTATCTGGAGGAGATTATGGTATAATATGAATGGAAAATTAAAATAAAATATAATAAAATATCAGGCCAAATAAAAAGATAATAATAATTATGTTTCAAAATATTTTCCAATATTTTTTAAAAATTTATATTTTTACGGAATTATACTACTTACTTACTTACTTACTACACAACCAAAAAACGAATCATAACAAATATTATCGATTTTAGAAAATTAAAATCGTTTTCCTATCCAAAGATAGAATGATAATTAAAGGGATGGAAACGATAAAGTTGAGTAAAACTAAAGCCGCAAAAAAAAACCCCAAAAATTCTCAAAACGGCAAAGTTCCCCATTCATAGGCTTTTGTTATTTAATTGTGGAATACTGGTAAAATCTAGGGAAAAACGGTAGAAAAATCGGGTGGGTGGTGCTTGCAACAGCCAACAGGGGAGCGTGTTTTCACGGAAGGTATTGGAAGAAGACGACAGCGTACCAAACTTCTTATATTCTCTTCTCTCTCTCTATCTCTCACGCTCTAAATAAAGAAAAAGGGAGGGGAGGAATAAAAGTGAGATTTCTTTTATAGATTTCTCTCCTCGCCGTCTCTCTCCTATTGAGAATTTGTTGTCATTATCATCTCCCAAACTGAGACGTAACTCTCTGTCTTTCATTTCCGCCACAAATTTGGCCTATTTTTCCACCCTGCGTCCTCCATCTGATTCAGTTTTCATTTCTCAACTCTCTCTCTCTCTCTCTATCTCTATAAACGCTCCGAAAATTCTCTGTTTCCGCCTTTTGTTTCTTCCCTAACTTCCTCATTCCCGTAGTTGCTTTTCCTTCTTCACCAAATTTCACAGTATTTAAATCCATCTTCGTTTGTTATTTTTTCCTGAAAGCAATTCAATACCGTTCAAACCTATTTTTCTCTTTTCTCCTCCACAACCATGCCGCCAGCTCTGATCGAACCAGCATTGCCGGAATCATTAACTTCGACCGCCGGTTCTGTTTCTGAGAGATCGGTGGAGGTAAATCGACAATTCGCACACCTCAGAGGCGTTCGGTGGCGTATAAATCTTGGGATTTTGCCACGGTCTTCTTCCTCCTCCATTGATGATCTCCGCCGGGTCACTGCTGATTCTCGGAGGAGGTAACTTTGGCTCAAGTCTCTTTTTTCTTTTGCGTTCTTTTGTATTACTGGGTTTTCTCGGATTACAAAGATTTCTCGTGAAATTCTACCAGAAAGTTGTAACCTTTGGATTTTTCCCCCAATTTCTGGTTGAGATTTCTTTATCGCGTATTTTTAATCTGGAGGTTTGATCTTGTTCAACATTAATTTAGTTCCCTGACATTTTTTGTTTCAAAAAATTAGCTTCGATTACCTTTGCGCTTCGTTTTGACGATTGTCTCAACTTTATTTCTTATCTTACCTATTAATTTAAGCTACCCAAAAACAAAGGAACGATGCTCATACGGCAAGAAGGAACAGATGATGGTTATACTATAAGAGACAAAGCGTAAACGAGTTTCTATCGATGGATAGATGCACTTGGGGATTTTGGCTGTAGCCAGTTATCTCAAGTCGAGAGTTAGCCAGGGTTCACGGTTCTACTTAGGTTCCAGGACTGGAATATCACTTAGAAGATGGAGTTTGGCCGCAGTCCGTCCTTTTATAGTTGCGCTTTATTTAACTATTTGCGACAGCAAAGGTTTATGTCGTGATTTTCTTTGGATTTGGGGAGCGTTCAGTTATTATTCCACATCTTGCTTTCAGAGACTTGTTTTGTGAGTTGGTAGTTGTACATAGCTGGAGGAATCGGGTAGGATTGTCTTAAATTGAATAAATCAGTTGGCTTAAACCCTGGTATGCTTTGATCTATTGATGACAGAAGCATTCTAATTTGTGAATTTAAAATGGCATTGTGAGAGTTGATCCGACCTATGTAAAGTTTTTGATACTGCAAGCAAAACTTTTGTCAATACGTTTCCATACAGTTTAAAAATCCATGGAAAAGCTGAAAATTTGAAGTAGAAAGTTCCATTACTAATTCTTATCTATCTCACTTATGGATTTTGTTCTTTGTCAGGTATGCTGGTTTGAGAAGGCGCCTCCTAGTTGATCCACATATTCCCAAGGATGGAACTAGTTCTCCAAATCTTGTCATGGACAATCCGCTTTCGCAAAACCCAGGTGAGCTCTCTTGTCTCTGTACCGCAATAAATAACGCATTGAGTGCGTCATTGGTTGTTAGGATTTCATGTTCTTGCTATAAGTATGATCTATTCTGCCAAGCAAAAAAAAAAAAGGTATGAACTATTCTGGGTGACCTAGTTATCTCTTCACTGTTCACCTGTAAGCTTGCTAGTTATGAAGTAGTCGATGCAAACCCTAATCTATATTGGAAATGGCATTTATTTGAGTGCAGATAGTACCTGGGGTCGTTTCTTTCGAAATGCTGAGCTGGAGAAAATGGTTGACCAGGATTTGTCTCGTTTGTACCCGGAACATGGGAGCTACTTTCAGACACCGGGATGCCAAGGAATGTTGAGACGAATCTTGTTGTTGTGGTGCCTTAGACATCTGGAGTATGGTTACAGACAAGGTGAATTGCTCATGTCAAAGTAGTCTTTATTGTCTACTATGATCTCACTTCTTGAAACACATTTGTGCAAGATAGTTACTGTAAATCTTGCCTGGGTTCATGGAGGACCAGAAAGCCATACATACTGAATATGTGGTATTCTATAAACGCATATTACCTAGACAATTATTATCCTTCCATTTGTAGAATTATAATGGTCATCTGGTTTTCCATACAACAGAAAAAAAGGAAAAATGAAACCTAGACTGATAGGAAGTAAAGCTGTCATTATTTTTATTTGTTCTTCTTAAATTTTTTTCCACTTGTGCCCATACAACTGATTGTCTACTTAAATTGAACAAAGCATATGTTTGAGCCATCAATCATTTACTTGAGCTTTTAATGTATGGTGTCTGATTTAAAAGCAGGCGATTAGATGTGATAGCACCTGTAGTAATACATTATGAGATTCTTAGAGCATGCATTCAGGCACACTTTACGTGGAAGTTTACGTCTAGAATTTTCAGCATCATCTTACTTTCTTGTGTTTTTTGTAGGGATGCATGAACTATTGGCTCCTCTGTTGTATGTTCTTCAAGTTGATTTGGAGCGTCTTTCGCAAGTTCGAAAGCTTTATGAAGACCACTTCACTGACAAATTTGATGGCCTATCACTTCATGATAATGATCTGACCTATAATTTTGATTTTAAAAAGTCCCCAGATATTAGGGAAGACAAGAAAGGCTCCCATGGAAACGCGACGAAAATGCGGAGCCCTGGTGAGCTTGATCCTGAGATACAGACGATTGTGTTGCTGAGTGACGCTTATGGGGCTGAAGGTGAACTGGGTATAGTGTTATCTGAGAAATTTATGGAACACGATGCCTACTTCATGTTTGATGCTTTGATGAGTGGCTCCCATGGTTCAGTTGCAATGGCAGATTTCTTCTCTCCCACACCTGCAGGTTCACACATGGGCTTGCCTCCTGTCCTTGAGGCATCTGCTGCATTATATCATGTGCTATCTCTTGTGGACTCATCTCTACACAGCCACCTCGTGGAGCTTGGTGTTGAACCCCAGTACTTTGCACTTCGCTGGTTACGGGTTTTATTTGGACGTGAATTTTGGCTTGAAGACCTGTTGATAATCTGGGATGAGATATTTGCATCAGATGATGGTCCAATAGAAAAAAGTGCTGAAGGGGATATTGGCTCCAGCTTTGGGGTCCTAAACTCCCCTCGGGGAGCATTTATTTCAGCTATGGCAGTTTCAATGTTGCTCTATTTGAGATCTTCCCTGCTTGCCACTGAACATGCTACTTCCTGTCTTCAGCGATTGTTAAACTTCCCTGAAAATGTAAATCTACAGAAACTGATAGAAAAGGCGAAGTCATTGCAAGCTATTGCACTTAATGCTAATCTCTCATCCTCATCTCCCTCATTCGGTGGTGTTTTTAACCAAAATAAATCAGCACTCGCGAGAGACCACGGTCTATCATCTGGTTCTATTTCTCCAGAAACTCCTTTACAACTGGTACCTGATAGCTACTGGGAGGAGAAGTGGAGAGTTATACACAAGGCTGAAGAACTTGGGCAAGCTGAGTTAGACAAACAAGTTTCTAGCCCTAAAAGAGGATGGACAGAAAAGGTTAGATTGAGTCTCTCCAGAACAGGGTCATCTCGAGCAAAGGTTGAGAGTGGCAAGAAGGACAGCAAGTCCCCTGTAAGGCGAAGTTTGCTAGAAGATCTCTCTCAAGAACTGGGCTCAGATGAAGCTGTTGAGAAAGTACTATGTGAAGAAGTTTTAAGCCAGAAGGACAACCCCTCGGACAAAGTTGAGGGGGAGGGAGAAGGTGGTGGGGAGAAGGAAATTGCTTGCAGTTCAGAGGGAAGGTGTTCGAGTGGGAATGAAGAAAACTCATCTATATTTTCAGACCCAGCAAGCCCTCTTAGTGAGCCCAATGACCATGAAAATGACTCCGTCGAAAGTAGTTTTGCATCCAACTTATCCCTTGTTGAAAATGAACATCATTCGAGACATATCCCAGATGAAGCATCTCTTCCAGTTTCTGATCACCCGGATGATGTATGCCAAGAATCAGGATGTGACAATCGTTCCATGGGTAATTCAGTGATAGGTTTAAAAGAGAAAAAGATTCTTTCAGGTAAATTTCAGTGGTTCTGGAAGTTTGGGCGGAATGCCGCTGGTGAGAGTGCATCAGAGAAAGGAGGAGGTGCCCTTGAGGCTACCAAATCTGCCAGCAGTGCTAATAACCAAGAGAGTAGCACTGGCTCTCCTGCTTCTAATGTGTCTTGTAACTCTTCTGCTAACTGCAAGGGAGTTGCTACGGACCAGATTGTGATGGGTACTTTGAGGAATCTTGGACAGTCTATGCTTGAACATATCCAGGTAACTTTAAGATTTTTGCTCTCCTAGAAGTATTTTACGGGAAATGATTCCAATTTTGAGCAGAAATTTTTCTGGAGGTGAGTTGGGATGACTTATACTAGGATTATATCCCCATTACATCCTTAAACTTCCATGCTTCTCTTGCGTGTAAATAGGTTAATTTCTTGGTAGAAGCTGTATTGGTATGAGATGTAGAAATTTGAATGGCTTGCCGCTTATGTGATTTATGGGATATCACATTGTCAACATGTACCCATTTTCCGTTGTTGGGAAAACGAGGAATTTGTTTGGTCCTTGGAGGGAAACAAACGGATCTTGGCATTAGAATTGTAAAGGAAAACAATGGGTATAAGTTGACAATGTGATATCCCAACTAAAGGGAAACAATGGGTATAGGTTTGTTGCATTTGAGAGCCTTCGGAATTATTGTTTCCTCAGAAAGTTCTTCCTAATGTTTTCCATGTTACTACTCTCTTTCGCTCTCGTGGTAGTACTGTGATCCTTGAACTGAGAAGTTTGTGTTACAGGTAATCGAAGCTGTTTTCCAGCAAGATCGGGGTCAGGTGGGATCGGTGGAGAACTTCTCTAAAAATGGTCTAGTTGGTAAAGGACAAGTAACGGCCATGACAGCTTTAATGGAGCTTCGGAAGATCAGCAATCTTTTATCCGAGATGTGAGCTGCTTTTATTTACATCTGCCAATTTTGCCTGTATATATGTCTTGTAATTACAAAATTTTTCAGAGCCAAAATAAAATGAGTTTCTTCAGTTTCTCTCTTCCACATCTTCCAATAAATCTGGATTTTGGCGGATCTTTAGACCAATTTGTATATCCCGGTAATTTGTTACAGTATTATTATTTGAGAAATGGAGGGTGCCAGTGGCTTGAGGAGTTGAGTTCTATTCATGAATTTCCTTTAATACGCCCTGCTTGGCTCCCACAATGTCGTATAATGTCTGTACACGTGGCTGCTTGTCAAATGCACTTTTGAGGAGAAAAAAAAAGGGAACTTTTTCATACGCTTTGGATATATTAATACATTGTGTTGGCGGCTATAATAATTGTAGGAGGAAATATGTTGGTAAGCGATTCTCACCGAGTTCCCCAAGCTTCCAAGGTTGCATACTTTTCTGACAAGAACCATAAGAATGCAATGCAAACTTGGGATATCCAAAACTCTCTCTCAAATAATTCTGATGGGACCCAAGGGTTCGAACTGTGCTAAATGGGACCGGGGGTTTGGTGTCTCGCGAGTATAAGCCACATTTCATGTGGTTCTGTGTTCCCATAACTCCTTATGCAACGGCTTTCTTCTAGCTCCCATACCCCTTCCGACGCTCAGGTTTCCAAAACCTGTCCTATCGGGGGAACGTTTGCAGCACAGTTTGAAAAATATGAGTCGAATGCAATTCTCAAAATCCGGTAAGAGCAAAGCAAGGAGGGCTTAGAAGAGAGAGAGAGAGAGAGAGAGAGAGAGGAAAGGAGAAGTAGGAAACTGAGGAAGCATTTCCCTTGTTAACTTTCCTCGAGACTCATATCTACTTCCTGATGAAGTCGAGCGAAAGTGAAACAACGGTACCATTCGTTTCATGCTATCTACCTTCCAGTACCATAGCTTTGTGCTTTTGCCTCAGAGTGATAAAAGGCTGATATGCGATTCGAATTAGTACTCGAAATGCAAATCTTTCACCACCTCGTCGACCGAAACACAGAAACTTACTTGCAGAACTTGGTTAAAAACAAAACAACTTTCAGAAAATCCTGTACGATATAATAGGCTTCGAAACAAAAACCTAAAGATAACATCTCCGTGAAACCCACAATAAAAGCAAAAGCCACTCGATATAATTGCACATCATACAACACCATCGTCAAGTTTTAACAATGAGATTTATCAACATTCTACATTCATTTGAAAAATGAAAGGCCGTTTTGTCTCCAGCTTGAGTAGATTAGAAGATGTTACTGGCAACGAATGATTTACTCTATGTTGTGAAAGCCAGGGAGAAGGGAAGTAATAAAACCGAAGACGATCATCTGGATCTCCTTCACAATTCCCCACCAATGATTAGCACCATTGCCACCACCGGGTTCTGCCACATTCTCATTCTCAACAGCCCCATTAACATCATTTGCAGGCTGATTCTCGACCTGAGCTTCAGGTTGACCTTCTGCCACATATTGATTAAACAAAAACATTTTGTTAAATAATCACTCATGTCACCAAGAATGGTGCTTTAGTCAGGTCCGCCTTGACAAACGACATCAACTCACCCTTATCCATATGGGCATTTTCCCTTCTTGCTAGGAAAATACACAACTCGTCAACAACCTGCTAACAAAAATATAACTTGAACAAGAACATGAACTTTTACGTCCTTATCTTTGTCTGCATGAGACATTTACAACCCTAAGCTGCTCACAAGGGTCTATAGCGCCATACAGAAATTTTGATTGGGAAATTCAAGATTTTTTTTATATTAAGGCTGCAATGAACCAAACTCAGCTCAGCTCAGCTAGCTTGTTCATTAATGGTAAACATAGAGACCAAAGTTTGGGTCAATTCGGTAAACAAGTCAACTCTGAGCAACTTCTGAGTCATCTGGAGTTTTATGGCTTGTTTTGAGCTCAAGAGAAGCTGAAATTGTGTCTATTTTAATCAAGGCAAGCCTGGCCAGAAGTTGAGCTTCATCCAGCTCGTTCACAGCCCTGCTCGTATTATAAATATCTATGTCTGTGCTATTTCTTTATATAAGTGAATATGTAAACAACCAGTTGGAAAATATATCTGAAACACGCTTTTTACCTGCAACAGCTGCATTCACTGCTCCCAGTCTTCCAGCAGGTGGAACATACTCAGCCCTGACAGCAGGTCTTGGTGGATGGGGAGGAGCAGCTGCCCTCCTCATGCCATGTGACAGCCATCGTACTATCGGTGTCAGAGCTCCAGTTTGGTATCTGTCACATCCCATATCCACAGAGTTCAGTTTCCATTCGTACAGCTTAGTTCTTTTGTAGAAGTAAATCGCTTAAAAAGAACAAAATGATTTTAATGGTCAGATCCTAATCAAGGGTGCAAATTGCAATAGAGAAAATAGTAGTTCTGAGGGTGCAATTTGATGAAAATGGTAATTTGAAGGAGATATTGCAAATGAGGGGCCAGTTTGAGCGTGCAAAGCCTAATTTCCCAGATTGCACCTATATATTCTTCATATAGTTCTCATGGCACAAAACTAAAACTGGTTCCACAATGCATTTCTATAATGTCTAAGACTTCAACAGACCAATGTGAGGCAGATGTCACAAATAGAACAATGATCACATTAAAATGGTTACAGATTTTGACACTTACAAGTAGATGAGTGATGCAAAAAACACAAGGACAACAAGCCTCTGTCTTGATCCATCTTGGTTGAACAAAAAGATCACTGCTGCCAGCTTTATAATAAGCAATAGATCAAGCTGAAAAGCAATTTGGAATCTCCTTACGACGACTTGTCCTTGAGGTGCTGGTTGTTGCTGTTGTTGCTGCTGGGGTCCCATTTGCCCACGCTCTTCACCCACAGTGGCAGCGTCTGTACTTTGTCTACTTTAGATCGCCCCCAGGCCACCATGATAAGAAAAAGAGAACAATCAGTTAACACCTACAACATATCCACGTAATCCAACTGTATAGCATGGATGTTATCAGTTTACAGCTCAATCAGCCATATTATTGAGCATATTAAAACATAAACCAGACTTGCACATTAACACATTCTATTACAACACGGCAGTAACTAGATCACAGTACATTTGGAATAACAGCTGCTGGTGGCTTTACATACCTTTTTTTTTTTTATAAGTTACATACCTTTAAGATCAGGCAGACCAAAAGAGACGCACAAATAGATTGTATGTGAGTCAGTTTCATTTACGTCTATTAAACAATTACAAATATGTGCTTTATTTTCTAATTCCAATTGGATTGAGAATCATTTGTAGCCAAGTTGTGGTCTTATGTATGACAAAGAGCTTCAGTTTATCACACATTGTGAAATCTTGCAAGCAAGAACTTGCAAACCTTCATAAACCACCAAGCAGCTACAGAATGCCCCCAAGTCCTCAAGTACATCAAGCTGAATTCAACAAAGCCTAACATTGACGGCACTCAGGGAAAAATCTTCTGGTGCTCCAGCAGCAGGCATGCCTTTGGTCATTAACTCACATGTCGTTTTTGACCTTGATCTTGTGGTACACGACCCCAAATGAAACCATGGTTTTCTATCAACCCTAAGAAGTAGGTTGAGTAGGGTGCTACCGCACTTAACTCAATGATCCTATCGCTGTACTCATTTGCGTTGCACCAATTTCACATACCCATTTCATGCTGAATGCGTATTATTAATAGAAATTGTTGATAATGATACACAATATCGGCCCTAAACGGACACAAACTACAGTAGTCATACTTACGTGGGAAAATTGTAAGTAAGAGGAATAAGGGTGTTAGATGGAAGTCCAGCAACATGCCCCATATACGGCAAAACAGGAACAGCATAAATGCCTGCTCCACGATTAACCTGTTCCAGGTTATGCATAGTATTTAAGCCCGGAACAAGAGCAGGGTACATGACTGGGAACATCTGAAATTCACCATTCTGAAAAGCCGGAAAGCCGGAGAATACTGGAACCTGAGAATAACAAAAACCACGAAGTGATTAAGTCACAAGCTGAAAGAAAGCCGCCGATCTAATGCAAAGCCCTAATTAATTACGGATGTAAGAGTGACGTTCATACACGTATTTTCTCTCTACTTAATTCCAAACATTATTGCATCGGAGAAAACCATAAAAGAGTAGAAATTATAATCGAAATTCCAGAAATTGTTGAAACGGAGAGGGAACCTGCGATTGCTTTAGAATGCCTTCGAAGGAAGATTTCTGGGTAGCAGTACTTGTCGAAGGAGGAGGAGGAGGAGAAGGAGCAGGTTGAGAGCGCGACGACACCTCCTCTGGCTCTCCCGCCATTAACGAGAGTTATGTTTTAGGAGCGATCGATAGCGGATTACAGGCTTCGTTTAATCGTTCATATGCTTCCCAGAAATGCAGAAACCATTGACGGGGATTGTGTGAAAACTCCATTTTTTCTTTTTATACTTTCTAAAATTTTACTCTTTTCTTTCTTTGATTCAATCACGTAGAAAGCCCCCAATTGTCGAATTAGAATACGCCACGTCTGGATGACACATCATCCTAGGAGGCCTGGAAACGTGAATACAGCACTGTCAGCACAGTACTTTCCAAAGGATTATTTTGGGTGTTCCCGGGGGGCCCTCCAAGAGGGAAGCAGCGGGTACGTCCTACTCGCCCGTCGGATGGGTGACACCGAATTAATGAATCCATCTAATGGGCGATATTAAAATGAAGGGTTAAATGCACCCCATGCCCCTGGGGTATGCCGAATGAGCAAATATGCCCCTGAGGTAAACAAAGTCATTTTCATGCCCCTGAGGTATACTTTCAGGAGCAAATATGTCCCTCTGTTATGTGCCGTTTGAAACCCTAACGGTAAATGCTGACGTGTCAAAATTTGACACGTCATCACCAATCAAAATGAGACACCTGTCATATTTTCGAAATTTTTTTTTAAAAAAAAAGCCAAAACAAAAGGGGGAGAACCCTCCGAGCGGCGAAGGGAGCTGGGCTCCCCGTGTCGCCAGCGGCGGCCGCGCGCCACCCTTGAGCAGGGGAGACGCGGGGGTGGCTCGAGGCCACCCCTGGCGGCGCGCGACCGCCGCTGGCGACGCGGGGAGCCCAGATCTGGGCTCCCCCTTCGCTGGGGTGGCCACTGCCGGCCACCCCTCGCGGCGGCGAAGGGAGCTGGCGACGCGGGGAGCCCAGATCTGGGCTCCCCCTTCGCTGGGGTGGCCACTGCCGGCCACCCCTCGCGGCGGCGAAGGGAGCCCAGCTCCCTTCGCCGCTCGGGGGGTTCTCCCCCTTCTGTTTTGCCCTTTTTTTTTTTAATTTCGAAAATATGACAGGTGTCTCATTTTGATTGGTGATGACGTGTCAAATTTTGACACGTCAGCATTTACCGTTAGGGTTTCAAACGGCACATATCGGAGGGGCATATTTGCTCCTGAAAGTATACCTCAGGGGTATGAAAATGACTTTGTTTACCTCAGGGGCATATTTGCTCATTCGGCATACCCCAGGGGCATGGGGTGCATTTAACCCTAAAATGAATTAAAAAATTCAAACGAACCCATCTGAAAACGTTAGACAACGTTAAAACGTAACGGTGAGCAAAACTCACCGTTTCACTACGAATACGAAGTGAAGCGGAATATTTCTTCCCGCCAAATATTGTGATTCTTCTCAAAGCAAGCTGTTTCTTCCTTTGTTTTGTTTCCCTCAATATTCTCTCTCCTTCCAAGAAACTGCTTCCTCCTCGGCCACAGCTCCTTGGCCGCACTCGACAGGAGATCTATATTTTAAAGATATGATGATTGATTTGTTGTAAATTTGTCTCCAATATTCTTGATGGAATGGCTTATTTGATATAGCATCATGAAGTGTATAGTTGCCTTAATACAGCAATGAGCATGCTGCAGGATCTAGATTCCAGCAAAAGACCAGGTGCTGGACCTAACGGTTATGCGATACTCAAGATGCACCCCTTTTTCAAGGGAGTTGACTGGAAGAATTTAAGAGGGAAAACTCCTCCAAGACTTGCTCCGGAACCAGGGGTACGACTTCCATCATATGTGAAACTGCATTCTACAAAGAAATCTCACTCTCCTAGGAATCCCTGCATTTCTTTTTAAAAATTAATCTTGGAAAGTTTTACCCCTCAATCCTATATTTTCTTTCATTTTCAGGTTGCAGCAAGTGATGGTGATGATGCTCAAGAGTCACCATGGAACCCTTCACACATTGGTGACAGTTCAACGAGACAAGCTGATGGAAATTGTGGCGTTGCATCATCATCTGATGCTGAAATTGTCGTGCTGAAAGAAAGGGTCAGAGTAGGCGCGCGGGGGGCGCGCAATAAGCCAATTGGCTCACACCTTTTCTTTCAGCGAACCTTGCTTGCACTTTGGTTATAGAAAAGGTTTGGATTTATTTTCAAGAGAGAAAATACAACTGCTGACTACTGCAAGGCATCCTTTCAAAACTAACTCCAATAGAATAAATGGGGTACTTAAAATCAGGTCCAACCCCATCTTCTGCATAAGAACATTTAACTTTGAGCCAACGAATTTTCCTTTTTGTAAATAAATAAAAAAAAACCCTTACAAACAACTACATTAAATCGTCTAGATTTCGCCATCTCTCAACGCCTTAAAGGTCTTCTCTTTCACTTGGATTCTGAGTAAAGCTAAAGTAAAAACTATCATTAGTTATAAGTCAAATTATTTATTCTCAAATTCAAACAACAACGACAAATTCATGGTTGTGTTGTGGTCTCCAAACATATGTTCGAAACTTTCCATGTAGCTTTCTTTGAATGGAAAACTCTGCAGGGCAACCACATCTAGTGTCTCTAAGAACTTTTTTCGTCACCTTTAAGTCGACTTCTTTTCTATATCCTTGTTTACAAATATTACCTTCACCATATTTTCATTTCCATTGTCGACGAATGCTAAATCCAATCCCTCTTGCATAAGTATCGTACCAATTATATGCATGTTGCTCAAAATCAAATTCTAATTCTCACACGTTCAATTTTTGTCCCATGTCACTACAAACTATCTTATCTGTAAATATACAAAAAAATATATACACATTAAAAAAATGGCTACTTTGAGCGAAGAAAGATATTAATAGCATACCCATTATTATTGATTGGATGACACTCGCTGGAGCTTGCACAAGGTACCAAGAAAATGATCCAGAGTGGCAGTAGCTTCACATCCAGCGGATAAGAAGCAGGTTGGAGAAGAAGCACACTGGGCGGGAAGAAATCTTCTCTCACTTTCTATCTTTCACACAATACCCGTCAAACCCGCGTTGAGAGATATCTCCCTTTATCCTCTCTGATCGAAGTAGCTTGGAGAAGAAGCAAGATTAAAAACTGAGCGGGAAGCGTATTCTGAGGGAAATAATGAAACGGTGTGTTTTGCTCACCGTTTCATTTTAACATTGTCTAACGTTTTCGGATGGGTTCGTTTGAATTTTTTAATTCATTTTAATACCGCTCGTCGGATGGGTTCATTAATTCGGTGTCACCCATCCGACGGGCGGTTAGGACGTACTCGCTGCTTCTCTCTTATGAGGAAATCCGAGTCCGGGGGGACAAACTCAAGTCTAAACATTTTTAAGTTTGTTCATAAAACTTTGGACGAAAACGTTTTACTTTTATGTTTTTAAGTAGCCGCAGAAAATATTTTAAGTGAATAGTTTTTGAAAAAATATTTTTATTTAAAAATCTCTTATATTGTAAATACTTTTTTTTCATCAAATTTTGACTTGCTATAAAAAATATTTTACATCAAATAAAATGTATTCTATTTACAATTCTTGAAAAAATATTTTACATAAAAAATCTACTTTTAATTTTTTTTTCGTAAAATTTTGTAGCAAAGAAACTTATTTACAATTTGTTAAAAATATTTTATTACGATTCTTGAAAAAATATTTTTATTTGAAAATTTAACTTCCATATTTTTTCATAAAAATTTGCAGCAAAGAAACTTATTTACTATTTGTTAAAATTTTCTAAAATTTGTAATGATGTGTAAACATTGTCTAGTTTTGGTTGGCAGTAACAAAAACATAATTATCACGTCAGCATTTTTCATTATCCGAGGTCTTTAAGTGTGAGATTTGAGGATGTGGAGATCCTCTCTAATTTTGTTCTTTATTTTAAAAGAATGAAATAATTCATCCACTCAGTTTGGGAACAAATTTTATATTCTCCTTTACACTTCATTAAAAAGTTTCATTCATCAAAAGCAACTATAATTGCTAGTTCGAATCTACATAAACACAGGCTTCGAACGTCATATACGCATCAAGGGGCGGTATTTTCTTTTTTCATTTTTTTGTTAAAAAAACATCAAGGGCAGTACTTAAATATACAATCTCCCAACGGAGAGGAGGTGATAATCTGCTAAAAGAACAACTTATTGGAATTGTTGTAAGAAGAAAAATCCAGTTGAGATATTCAAGATACATTGATCTCGTCATCGGCCAACCATAAACAACAGGAAAGTAAAGACTTCAGTAGAATGGGGCATGTCTGACGACTGGAGGAGCATAAGGGCAAAATCCGACCCCAAAACTACCATAATTACATCTGTACAATATCGCATTTACTCCCTAACCTTTTGTTGGCCCAGCAGCTCCTTCCTCTCAAGCTCCGATGGTTAGCGAGCCTGCAAGTTCCAACCATACGGTATCAGAAACGAGATCCATTGCATTAAGCAATTGTAGACCAACACACGCAACTGGCAATAGAATTTCACACCTTGGAAGCATAAATCTGACCTCAGAGCACAAGCAACCAGACATGCACATTAATTTGTACATACACCCGAATCAGGAACAAAGACTCACAAATATATCAAGCTAATGCGACCACTATTTTTTCTTTTAAGCAAATGGCCTTTGGGGTAAATGACACCTTCCCTCCCATAAATAAGAACCGTGGCTGTGGCTGAGGTCTCAAATTCCCTTGGAGGCCAGGAAGATTTTCCAAGAAACAATAGAACTAACAGATGATTCCCCCCCCCCCCTCTTTTTTTGCTGTGGTCCCACAAAAGTTTGCTTTTCGAAAATTATAGCAACATTACCAGATTAATTTTTCTCTTTTCTTCGCCAGATATTCCTACTGGAAGCCCTACTAAGTAACAACACAAATGGATATCACTACTGCAGACAATTATCATGCCTCCACCATTGCCAAAATACAGAGTTATTGCACAACACCAACAACTGTGAGACCTAGGGGAATAAAGGGGAATAAATGAACCTTATTCTCATCACTAATACAATACATTTGGTGATAGGTCACATCACATCACATGCACAAGCAAACCAGGACCGGTGGCTGCAAGTGAATGTCCTTACCACAGTCACCATTCTGTCAAGGGATGTGCTCTTCATCCTTCCTCATCCTCAGATCTGGATGGATCAGCTGTATTTTTCAGAACCTTCACTTCTACTTCCACCTCCAACTTTGCTGGTCCCTTGTCCTCCGAATCCACCTTTGTTGAATTAGCAGATTCCTCATCTGCACATAACAGAGACTCGTTAATAAAATAAAATCCTGCCATTGAATGCAAAAATTGACAAGCTTACACAGAAGTCACAGCAGACCCAGAGATGCCTTTACGTCCCAAAATGAGTTGAAGTGTTGAATTTAAGGCTACAATTAAATGAAATGAAAATAAGAAATATAACACTAAGTTGTTACTGTGCCCACTAAGAACTAACAAAAAGAAAAAAATCCTCTTGGAGTCCTAATCTTGTGGTTCTGAATCTAGTTCTTTTATTTTGACTGTAGAAATCATACTTAAGCAACTTATCGTATGCTCGGGTCTTATCAATTGGTCATCCATCCCAGAAACCTCAAAACTCGTAGATCAACCATTGCTAAATGCATAGGGAAAAGAAAAAACTCTGATGCTACACATCAAAGAAGTGATTTCTGATACTTGCTCTGCAATGATTTTAGATCACTGGGATAACCAGAATAGAATTATCGTGGACACTTACCTTTAAAATGCAAAATCAGGGAAATTTCCTTCGAAATTCTCTCCCAAGATATTTTAACTGATTTAGTCTCCCTAGAATCTAACGGGTACTGCAGAATTCTTTACACGGATCATTGAGCAATAACTGCTTATACTGCCCAAGAACTTCCTCAAAAATAAAAAGGCTACTCTTTGAAAGCCTCTCTCTTTTATTATCGCTTCCTGTGGGAGGTTTTCAATTCCGCCCATCCTTTCTTATATTCTCCAATCTGCATTGAATGGCTACCTTCCATATCTAATCACTAGTTCGCATTGTCACACATTCTATTTTCACTGCTTAAGAACATGAAATAGCATCAAAGCTTCCTTTGTTCCATTCACCTTCCCTTTACTCAGTGCAGCCTGCACTTGATCAAAATGGGAATTTCTCTGTTGGTTACAAACCCTATCCCTGACACTGGAGTTCCTCAACATTTGACAGAATTTATGATATAAGGCTACATACCCCTGCGTTATACAACTCAAAGAAAAAAAGAAAATATCTACATAACCCACCTTTTGAATATAGCATCCAAACCAGAAATGAACAGTCTTCAAATCTCGGCCTTAGACCATAGTATTTTTCCATGTTACTGAAATATATCGGTATAAGATACAACCTCAAATTCAGTTTTAACAGCAACCTATTTTGCCAACTAGCCTGCCAGAGTTTTGTACCAAAATCAACTTAGTTTCATGCCTAAGAACAAAGCCTTTACCACCAAATTAACTACAAAAAAATGAGCTTGCTTGTATGCTCCGAGTGAGTTTAGTACAGCCTTTGTACTGTTCTCCCTCTCTTTCTTTTTGTTTTCTTTCTAATAAAATGTTGCTTATTCTTAAAAAAAAAGAGCTTTATCCTCCCCCCTCTCTCTCCCCCTCCGTGTTGAAACAATATGCAAAAAACGGTCCATAAGGGATCCTCCTAATTGATACTAATCACCATTGCATAAACCTAGGGCTCCAGAAAAAGCGAACACCATTGATAGAAGTAGAGCTCCGAAAATATCATTCTCTTTGTTTCCTTATAAGTCTTGACAGGCAAACAGAGCTGTAATATCTAATAATTCCCATCCAAAAAATAGGAGGCGTTGAATAAACTGAATTTTCCCCATGTTTGCCTGAACTTTCGGGGCAACCAAACAGAGTTTGCCTAATTTTCATGAGTGCAAAATATAGATCACCGTAAGAAGATAAAACAAAGATGACACAAAGAATTCTTTCGATTAACCATAAGCAGCATCTAAAAACTGAATTATGTTATCTTTACTCTAAAAATGTTTATATAATATTACCATTGAGGTAGAAAGAAGAACAGGGCCAGCCACGCGATGTGGTGAGGGAGAGGGATTCCTCCTGGTTGAGCTGGTCAGCAAGCTTGCCCACCAAATCGAGCACCTTGGAGGTCCCAGGCCTTGGTGGGACCCAGAACGAGGAACCCGGTACGAAAGGCAGCCAATCCGGGGTGGACTTCTGCACGATGATCCGGTGGATCAGGTCGTCAAACTTCCTCATCGCCCGGGACTCGAATTCACTATCATCTTCCCATAAAGACGACGAAGAGCTGGAAGAGGAAGAGTCCAGGTCGATCTCGATCAACTGCGCCTGGCCGCTGGAGAAGGAACGGGGGGCCCGGGCCCGGGCCCAGGCCCCGGCCCAGGACATGGATTGCGCCCTGAACGGTGCGGATCTGAGATGGGAGTGACAGAGTAGGCTCTGTGAGACGATTCGGGCCATCGGAGACGAGACGGAGACGAATCGGAGGTGTGTGAGAAGGAGACTAGAGAGGTCTCGATTTAGGAAAACCTTTATCTATATGCCCATGTATATAGGTAATAGAGTACGGATCACATAGTTGGTGATTGATAAGGCAGCAGGTTCGCACGTGGCGAGATGGAAGCTGGGTGTGGTGCGGTTTCTTTCGATTCAGCATTCTCCGCGACATGTCGTATGTTTTATTTATTGACATTTTGCAAATATATAATTCTTTTTTTTTGGCGTGAAATCGAACGCGGAAGAGAGGATTTATTAAAGCGACTCGGGTTAAATCTCCCGGTCTAGCGTCAACAGTCGAACTACATGATAATTTTTAATATTCTAATTAAAGTATTTTCGTGTAATATAAACATTTTATTATAAAATTATCATATGCTATTTCCGTATACAAAAACATTGACTATGAGTTGCTTTTCTGATGGCCGGATCTATGGGTGGAATTTTATATCTCCGGTCATTTCCTTTCAGGCTTTTTTCTGATGGCAAGGAGCACGCATGTGACTAATCCTGTTCTATTTATTGTTTAGTGCATAATCAAGGAAGTTATTATCTAGTTTGTCCTTTTTCATTTGTCAAAAGATGAAAGTCCGAGACTCTACCCATCGGTAGGCATTGAATTTGCCCCCTTCCATCCGTTGTAAAATCACAAAAGGGGGGGGGGGGGGAGCGCAGCTTCAATCTTCGTTGAGTTCTCTTTTGAACTTCTTATGGAATCAGTACTCTTGTCCTAACAAAGGGACAAGGGACAGAGGTTTCAGGAACATCTTATAAGCAGGAGGACATAGTTCAGAAACTTGATTGGAAAAGTACAAAATTTCTAAAAAATAAATAAATTTATAAATTTGAAGAAGGACCAAACGCTCTCTCCATTTGCTATAGATGTGTCTCAAAAAAATTATTTTTGAAATATATCCACCAATTATAGTGTTAAATTGAGGAAGAAGTGGATTTTGAGGTATAAGATGGTCAGCCATAGTATGGATTTTTTCGATGCAATCTGTTTTGTTCTCTTTTGTTGTTTTGTAAAGTTGCAGTCTGGGGTAGCTACGATCGCAGTCAAGCTAAGACAAAACTTGAGTATTAAACTTTATAAACTAGCTGAGCTTGTCGCCAAGGTAGATAATACACGAGTCATGCTCCTTATTCATGAGTTTCTTTGCAATAGATTATTATGTTCGCTTGTTTATGGATTAAACCTCAAGGATCAGCTCAAAGTTTTTGACTTTTTTGGTAGATAACAATAAACAAGCTTTTTTTTCCAGAAGTGAATCCACATTATTTATGAATGGGTTATTTTGTTTGCAGCCTTGAGAATAGGCACAAAGCAAGCCATCCAAATTCCCAGTGATTAGTACCATAAAAATATCTTGTTCCAGAAAAATGAAGAAGGCAATCGACTATCCTGGGTTCGTACTTGCCATACATGAGTTTTTTTTTATAACGTGGAAATCCCTTAAGGCCGGCCCGTTTGGCCCAACCCTGAAGTACAAACCACAGCCCATTGGACCGACCCCACAACCAGGGAGCAGATAAGTCAAGAACTCGTCCATACATGACTTGACATTGGCTTTAATAGCTTAAGCAATAACTGAATCTAAACAATCCAAGATTGACTATAATCAATATCAAACAGCTCTGCGATACAAAAAGCACATTTCACAACTGAATGATGAAACCAAAGAATTAGATTATCGACCTTCACAACACACAAACATATTCACCCACTCCCAAGAATTAAAGAATATAACAGAATTACAGAGAAAATGAACAAGAATTCTCTAAATCAGGTTTTGATTTCCGTGTTGTGGCATTGAACTTTGTGGGTAGCCAAGGAATGGGTCTCCAAAAGGATTAAAAGGACCAATTTGTTGTACCTGTTGTTGAGGGTACTGAGGTTGTTGAGGATATTGAGATTGATACTGGTGAGGTGCCATCGTCATGTTGTGTTGCTGTTGTTGAAACATCATTTGCTGTTGTTGGTGTTGCTGCTGCTGCTGAGCCAACATTGCCATCTGCACATTCGGTGGGGGTGCAATGTTGTTGGACATCACAAACGGGTCCTGTTTCTGCTCAAAAGGATTTTGGATGGTCATGCTCCCACATCCATACCCTGCATCCTGCAGTTGTATTTGTCTCCTTGCAGCATCATCTTCGTACAAGCTATCAAGCAATAGCTTATCAAACCCGCCAGCCTGAACCAAAAACCAAATGGCATTACTCATTTTGAACAGAATAATAACGAGGTTAATATAATGAGAGGTCCAGTGCATGCCCAAGACCCCAAATGAACAGAGCATTGAAGCTATGCAGCTGCCCAAATTCAGTGCAAGGCAACCATTTAATCAATTAGTTTTTAAACAGAATACTATTTTGAAGTATTCAGACCAGTCATTCAAAAGAATGTCATTGAGCAAGCATGTCCAGAGACATAATTAAATGAACCTCCTAAAGTAATCAATTCACAGATGTATCAACTTCCACATCATAGGAAGCCAAAGAAATTACGGGCGGACAGTTTAGTTTAGTCAGGAGTGACCAGCTTTTATTCAATCCATATTCACATAATTTATCTTACTCTTTAGTAATGTCAAGCAAATAATACGAACCAATTTGCTATCCACAATATGGCTGGTATTGTTAGTTGGGGCGGTAACCAACGCTATCTCCCAACCTGAAGTCCCACCAATATCCATTAAATGATTCTTACTTGAGGAATCATTCCCTGTATATTCCGAAAAAGAAAAAAAGAAAAAGTTGTTATTACACATCACTCGAAACACCTACTCAACATGATTGATGAGAGCAACCAGAGAGATAAATGCCAAAAAGAAAAAACAGGAAAGATTATTTTATATCAGAATCTCGAACTACATTTAGTAAGTGATAAAGATATATCAAAATTTCTGAACTTGGAAAGGACAATGTTAAAGGGCACTTGGAGATCCTTGTACTAATTCAGTCGGGTCAAACTGATGAGTGTACTCTACTGTAATTACTTTTAAATTAGTTGCCATGTTTGCCCACACTGAGCTCATCAGCAAACCTTATTTATGCTCTACCAGAGACATGCACCTAATATCTCACTGAGATATCAAAAACAAGCAAACCTACCAGGTGTAACAATTGCAAGAGCAAAAGCATTGCTTTCATCTAGTTCTGCAGCTCTTGGATTAACTTCATTCAGCCCCTGTACGAAAGGAATCCAAGAAACACGAAAGAACATGGTCTATAACTCACCAAATCAACTCAAATGAATTATGACCTCCGCAGACGAACAACTTACCAGAAGATCTCCAATATCTTCAGTTGATATCAAAGGCAGAGGTTCTACCTCCTCTTCCTTAGGCTCCTCGATAACTTTAGGTGGTTTTTCCTCAGCTCTTTCCTCTAGTGTTTCACTTTCAGAAGTTTCTTCAGGTTCATCAGCCTTCATTGTCAGTCGTTCTGTCTCCTTGTATTCCTGATGTTAGAAAGGTGTATAGATCAGAAACCCAAATTTAGACTATTCCTGTATATCACACTTTCTATATTTGTTTTTAAATAAATTTGGAGAAAATCAAAATAAGTGGAGGATACACTAAGCTAAATACAGCCATTCTTTTCAGAATTCTAACAAACAATAGGATTATTGAGAAAGATTTCAAAAACTAGGGCCATGTTTGTTTTGTTTTCAAAAAAATTTCTACAATCATTTTTTTCATCAATTTTAATAATTTTTAACAAACTTCAATAACTTTTTACAAATTCCAACAATTTTTAACAAAATCCAACAACTTTTAACAAACTTTTCACCAATCCCAAAAGAATCTACATTAACTTTTTTTTTTAAAAAAAAACACGAAATATGGTTTCAAAACCAAACCAAACGTAGCCTAAGAGGCTCTAAAACTTTTACTTCACGCTTTAATTAGACCAAAAAGTTGGAGCCTTCAGTAATATATTGGAAAGCTTGACCAAATGTCTACAAGCTGCAATTTCTTAGGCTGCTGATGTATCAGAATGCATTTTGGAATGGGAACAAGTTCAAAGTCCATGTGAAGAACTTGACCATAGAAACACAGGCAAAAGCAATATAATTGTGGTGTAAACCATCAAGCAGCAACTTTTGACCTGCCACATCAACTGCCTAAAGAATGCACTAAAAGCCCCAGGAAGGTAAAAAATGTATTACATTCCACATATAAATTTCTCCATTCTCAGACGTGCATGCTCAAACATATAGAACTGTTAAATGGTTTGTCCCGAGGCTGTCTCAGGAAATGGGACCAGGCTCTCAAAAATATAATAAAGAGACATGGACCACCAGATGATTATAAACACATAACAAAAAGCATACCCATAAACACATGCATATGCATATATCAGAAAGCCTGTATATCACATCTTCTCACCAATCTCTTGTTTACTGAAGCTGTCTGAGGTGCTTCTTTTATATACTCTTCCATTGTTGCAAGGAATGATGGGGGTGGCTGCTCAGTGCAAAAAAGAGAGTCTGTCAAAATATTCATTTATCATGGGGTTAGGTGTCATATCTTGAGGCAAAATATGAACCTGTCTCAATGTTGGGAACTGAAAGTTCCTAGCAAGATCCAAACCCTTGCAATAATCATAAAAGTCAGCAAGATTTTCAGCCTGTAGAACAATAAAAATAACGGTATCAGATCACTAGAATATCTTTAAGTGCATCCTCATTGAACAATAGAGAAGTATTTCACTGTAATCCATCTGGGCAACAAAAATTTCAAAAGATTGTTGTTAACCTGTTGGCCAGCTCTTTTGTAAATATTGAGAGCCTTAACAGCATCATGTCTTGACATATCAAAGAACTGCAGGAACATGTAGGGGAAAACCAATTGTAGCAAGGAAAAGATAAAAGGACATAACAGAAACAATTCAGTTGGAATGTCACTTGATAATCATAGTTTAGTCCTAGTCCTACCATGTCCACGAGATTTATAATCCCATCATTGATGGCGCAGTATATCTTAAAGCTCTCTTTCAATATCTGCATGAACAATATTGTTCAGACGCAAAGGGAATGAAAAGCTATAATAACAAATTTAACGCACCAAACTGCATCAGTTAAAAAGACGAAAAACGGAAAGACATCCTTATCTACTCATCTCTTCATTATTTTCAAAATGGAAAAATGAACATCTATCTAGGTGTCTATTTAGATACGTACCCACCAGAAAGAAACAAAAAAACACTGGCCTCCATAAAGAAAGACAAAAATTAACTACCCTTCGGGACAAGTATATCCAGAAATCTTGTAAAATGACGAGTGCACAGACTAAGGTTACAAGGAATTATATTAAAAGGGACGAGACTTGAAAATATTGATTCTTATAAAATAATTCAGTAAGGAGCTATACACCAACAAACATGCAAATGTGCACATATTTCTGCTAAAAAAATTCCCATTTTAACGCTAACACAAATTGGCTCAGCTGATAATGCTACATCACTATTTGAAATCCATACATACTTATTATGCATACCAGGGCCAATGCGTACTGTATGAGATAATTGCTATAAGCTGCTCCTTCAGGCTGCCAAACTTAGAGAATATTAGAAAGGCCATTCTAGGACAACAAAATAGAAACTCATTCAACGGGTAGTAGAATACAAAGGTAAAAAACTATTGTGTATTTAGCATTAACAAAATCAACTGAATTAGGTAATTCATTTTAAATGCTACCTGGCAACCAATGAGACGGTAAAGAAGCTGCTGCAATGAAGGTAGCTGCTCCAACAGCTCATCACATGCCAACATACGTGTTCTACTATGTACCTATTACGATCAAACACATCTAATGTACTTTGAACCATGATGAAAGGACTTCATGAATCACTTAGAAAAGAAGTATGCACAGCCCACACCTTGCTTGCTCCTGGTAATGACTTTGTCAAACGCTCTGACTCAATATCATATTTCAGGACTCTAAAACATTCAAGCCGTTCCTCTAGAAAAAGTGCATATGTCCGAACCCATGCTGAACAATCCCAAGCTGTAAAAAGGAATTTGTTCTAAGGAGATGCTTAACTAAAACTTGCAAAGTGTCTGCAACTTGACTATTGATTGAGGGGAGAGAGAGAGAGAGAGAAGGAAACTATGCACCTATAAATCAACAGGCAGAAGTAATTTACCAAGAGGGCTTGAATCATCTTTGAAATTGGATATTTGGAGGACGTGTCCTCTGTATGAGTAATTCAGGAGCTCCTCTCTGAAGGTAGGATCACCTTCCCTTAATGTCCTGTGAATGACTATCAATGTCTTTATAGCAACCTGCAGATAGTTATAAGGTTGTGACTGGAAATTTTAAAAAGTAGTTCCTACTAAAACTATCTCATCCTGGCAAATTATGTATACGATATATTTGCAGCTACAGAATAACAGCAGTTCTTCTAAGAGTAATTTTTGCGCCAGACGTCAACATATGGATGTCATAATATATCTCTCAGCATGATGCCGATGTCACAAACTATTTGTGCAAAAGGAGCTACTTCAGAAAATAAACTCTCATTTGTTAGGATAGAGAAAGAGATTCAAAAACAATGCCACTACTCTCTCGGGGTATTAAATAATTTTATGCAACCTTGGACAACTCCAGCACCCAATGGCTATTGTTCTGCAGTTAGAGACCCATTGACCCACTCTTTTTTTTCAGTTTCCCAGGTGTGAGCTTTTCATTTTCCCGTCATGAAGTTAATATTTTAATCTTCAGCCTTAGCAGGTTTCCATGGCAAACCTACTCCCAATCTCCCCGGCCCTCAACCAACTAAGCTGGTTTACATTTCACGCCTCCACAAAGCTAAATTGTCCCAGTGTCATGTCATGTAGGTCTCAAGAAAAATAAATCAGGAAATATTGGAAAAAAAACAGAGTCATGGCTCCATGCTATACGCGTCCTGGAGAAAAAGTAATTAGGAAACCAAAAGATGTGCCCTACGAACAAATATAACAGAACGAGTATAAAGAAGAAGAGGAATTACAATCCAATTTCTTGTTTTGGACAATCTCCTTGCAAGTGTATGTATGCAGTAGGCCACATCGGCCCTTGGACGTGCTATTGACGTCGCCAACAAAATTCCTACCATGAAGAGAAAGGAAAACAAATGAAAACGAAAAATCGCAGTGAAGATGCTCCTTCCATTAATGTGAAGGAAAAAAAAAACAAACGAAACCACGCATTACAATGGTGCGCACGGACACCTAGCTTTTCAATTAAATCAGTAACTTATAGTACTATGACCGAACAGAAACAGAAGCTCAGATGGTTTGAGCATTGTCCAAATCCTCAACGATATCAAATTCTAATATACATTACCTTTACACGCGTATGTTCCTATAAGAAAGGCTTACTTCGAATATGACGTTCCTTAGGAGGACATTCATCGTGATTGGTGGCCTTAACGATGGCAATGTCCAAGTCCTTTCAAAAAAAAAAATCCGAATCAATAGAGCACAACGAAAACATATGGAAGTTGAAGGAACTAGAACGGAATGCTATATGATGTGGAAGACTTATGAGTGCATATTCATACGTGTATAGGTATATCTATGTACCTTGAATTCGCTGTTGACTTTTGCGAGGCCAACCTTGGTAGAGTCTTTGAGAGCTCCATAGGCTTTCCTAAAGCTCTGAAAGGTTCCCATTCTTGTAACGATGGCTGAAAATAATGCTTACACTTTCGTTTTCTGATGGTTGAATGAGAGAGGAAGAGAGAGGGCGAAGATGAAGAATGTCCTTCTTCCTTCCTCTCTCTCTCTCTCTCTGTAACCGTGTCGTGCTAGCAACGAACAACCAACGTATCTCTCTCTCTCTCTCCAGAATGTGCGCAACGAATGGTAAGGGGTATTTTAGTAGTTTTGTAAACTCACCGCGGATTAAGTGGTCTAATCATCTTCTATTGTACTGGAGAGATTGAGGGTTTTTTTTTCTTGGTTAGAGATTGAGGTCTTCGCAATGGATGGTGATAGATATGAATGCTATAATCAGAATCCGCATGATTGGTCTGTGTGAATACAACAGGTTGTCTGTCCCGGACCGGAGGTGTGAAAGGATTGGCTACAAGCAACACCATTTTTAGTTAGGAGGTCTTTATCAAATTCGTATCAGATAGAAGCAAATCTAAAATGTCACTAGCCGATGTTAGAAAAATATAGGAATTAAATTTTATTGTGCTTCAAAATTAAAAAAGAGAAAGAAAAAGGCAGGTTTGAAAGGATTGTCTGGCTACAGGCAACACTTTTTAGTTGGGAGGTCTTGATTCAAACTTTAAATCAGATTCATGATCAGGAGCAAATTTAAGTATCAGCTGTTTATCAAGTGATGTTTGGTTATTAAAAAAAATCAACTTTTTTTAATAAGTCAATTTTTTTACCCAAATATCAAAATTCTTACAATTTTAACATAAATTTCAATACTTTTCACAATAAAATATATATTTTTTATAAAAATGCATCAAGTATATTGTAAAACTAAAGAACAATACGATATAGAAAGCGTAACAAAGAGGGAAATAGTTATTCAGGAACTATAATGTATTCTAAATATTATTGTCTACATAACTCATCTCAATACCCATTTATATAGACATATAGGAGATAAGTAGAATTTAAATGAAATTAAAAGGGTATATAATAGTGAGAAAACTAACGGTTGTGGATAATAAAAAGGTATATCGGGTGTAACGGTCACCCATAATAACTCATAATTATAATATTCATAACACTTCCCCCTTGGATGACCATACAGTACATGAATCCATGTTGCTTCACGCATATAAAATATATATATTAATCATCACTAACACAGAATAATATGAAAAGAAAATTATAACATTTTATTTCATCATGAAGAGAATACATTAATTTATTCCAACATTTTCCGTAAAATCTCTAACATTTTATTTCATCATAAAGAAAATACATTAATTTATGAAAACATTTCCATCGCTAATCAAATGATCAATTTTCCCAGTAGGATCTTCAAAGAAATTCGAAACGTCAAGATGAGTAACATCAACTCCGTCAAAACTATCAAGAAGGTTATTATGATCAACAAAATTCGTTTATTTTCCTTTCCCATTCAGAGAGGCTCGATATAAATCCACCAAGTGCTTTGACGTATGACAAGTACGAGACCAATAGTCATTCATCGCACACCTATAGCATTTTTCTTCATAATTCTTTGATGGTTTATTTTGCAACCCTTTGCCTTTTTCTTGTTTGACATTTCCCCACTTCTGATGGTTCGGTGTTGAAGAATTGTTATTCCACTTCTGGTGATGTTATTTCCCCTTTTTATTTTTTCCCCAACTACGACCACGACTATAGTTCTTTTTGTGAAAATATGTCTCATTCACTTTAGGGAGTGAGACTTCATTCGCTTCAGGTAATGGTTGAGAACCAGTTGTTTGGGATTGATGATTTTTCATAAAAAGCTCATTATTTTGTTCAGCCACAATAAGATAAGAAATTAGTTCAGAATATTTCGTGAACTTTTGCTCTCGATATTACTGCTGCAGGAGCATATTCGAGGCATGAAAAATAGTGAATTTTTTCTCCAACATGTCTTCTTCAGTGACATTTTCTCCACAAAGGATTAACTGTGAAATGATTTTGAACAAAGTAGAATTATACTCACAGGCAGATTTAAAATCTTGCAACCTTAGGTGCATCCAATTATATCGAGTTTTTTGGAGGATTACGGACTTCTGGTGCTCGTATCTCTCCTTTAAATTATTCCATAAAATAAGGAGATCTTTTACCGTAAGATATTCAGATTTCAATTCTTCATGGAGCTGATGGCGTAAGAAAATCATTGTTTTGGCGCGATCCTGCAGAAATGCATCATTTTCCTCTCGAATAGTATTGCCAAGATTTTTAGTATCAAGGTGAATTTCAGCATCAAGGACCCATGAAAGACAATTTTTGCCCGAAATATAAAGAGCTACGAATTCAAGTTTTGCAAGATTCGACATGATCTATAACAAGCAACGGATGAGTAAGTTTCTAATCCAATTACACTAATCAACAAATAAGAAAATGTCAAATCAAACAAACTTACCACATGCTTGTGAAAGGATATAAAACTATACAGCTTCCTTTGACTTCAGGAATGAACTTTTTGCAACAAGAAAGTACACATCCTTCTCGTAATTTCAAATACTTCCTTCACGATCGGTAGAGTTTTGTGCTGACAACGTGTTGTAAAACTAAAGAACAATACGATCTAGAAAGCATAACAAAGAGAGAAAAGAGAAATAGTTTTTCAGGAACTCTAATGTATTATAAATATTGTTCTCTACATAATTCATCTCAATACCCATTTATAGAGGTATAAAGGAGATACATAAAATTAAAAGGAATTCAAATGGAATTAAAAGGGTTCATAATGGTGAGAAAACTAACGGTTGAGGATAATAAAAAGGTATAACGGTCATTTATAATAACTCATAATTATAATATTTTTAACAATTTCTTCTTTTTCCTTACTTTTTAACAAATTTTATAATCTTTTTCATTAAAAATTTCATCAAATATTCTCTTATTATTTTTTAAAAAATTATAATAAAAATCATTTTATGATCAAACATTCTTAAACATTTTCACCAACTTTTTACAAATCTCTCTAAAAATCAAAACTCTCAAAATTCTAAAATTTTTTACTTACCGATAAGAAATTTACTGTTGGTGGCTTTTTGGATGGACTAAGATATGGAGCCCAAAAAGTCCAATTTGAATCGGATAAATACCTGCTCGGCCCAGATCCAAAGCCATTTTTTATAAAATGGGCCAATCTTACAATCGCAACCTCCGACCATTGGGCTTCAAGTCATTGGTCTTTTATGAGTTGGTTTAGCGGGTATGACTATCACAGTGAGTGATTCTCGGTTTTTTTTTGAGCATCTTTCTCAAATGAAGCATAACACAGCCACATGACGATGAAATAGTATGTGTCCAATTCCTCGAGCCCACATTTAACATCAGGGAACTCAATTCGAGCTTCAAATTAAATTTACAACTTGTATGAAAAATGCACAGCCTAATCAAAAATGTTCTCTCTGGCGCATTCACTGAAAAAAACAAATAAATAAAAAGATGATGATCCATAAATTTCAGCATTGGCCAACTACAATTTTACTTGTCCAGTCATCTCTCACAAATGTCCCAGTGTCAGGAGACATATGGAGTAATTCTAGATTACAAAAACCAATATCCAGAGCTACATATAATTCAGTTAGCACAAAAATTGCAGGAGGCACTGGATATGCTACCCCAAAGCTTGATAAAGAAAAAAAAATGTATCATGAGATTTGAGATGTGAATGATGAGACGAAATCTTGGGAGGGATAAATATGAACGTTCACCTCTCAACATTAGTTGAACATGTTGGGAAGGGGTATCACAGCCATAAAGGCATCCACCATCTGAAAGAAGAAAATAGGAGATCATCAGAACTCCTGATTTTTCTATCTTGCAAAGTTTTAAGCTGCACAATAAATAGTGATAAAGCATCAATTTATCAAGGTATTGAGGACGCTTACTTCATCAGTCACAGCGGCTCGAGCCCTACGATGTCTTTCTACCAGTTTAGTCAGAACTTCAATAAGGCGCTGCTTCACCTCACCTGTAAGCATGCGTCCTGCACCATACTCCTGCAAAAGGATAATCCAAGTATTTTTGAAACAACCATGTAGGTAGCTGTATCCAACAGCCAGAATATTTTCATAATTAAATCAACTAGGGAGAGCAACCCGACCTCCTTTACGTGTCCAAGCTCAGCATCATCCTCGAGGAAAAAACTTAGATATTTAACTGGTATATCGACCTGAATAATGACCGCAATCTTTTTACAAATTGGAGAAAGGCAACAATGAAACACTTACAGCATGTAACCATGCAAACGGTTATGGAGAATCCTTTAGAAACTATATCGAAGCATATGACTTGTCACTTTACAAGCAAATTTCCTTCATATTCTTTGCAAAAGGGATGAGCAAGAAACGTAGTACCTCAAGATTTGCTCCGAGTTGGCGGTGTTTCTCTACTGAATCTTGGCCACCAGAGAATGCGTATTTGTTTATCTGTAGATATAACCACGTGTTACTGGAAATCATTATTCCAAAAGTCACAAATATATTTTGAATACCACAATAGGAAGATATTTCTCTTCCCACAGACTTTGTTCTTGAACCTCCAGTTACAGATAAGAAATTGGCAGAAACATCCAATGTCCACCATGGGATGTTGTTATATTGGTCTAACTAATTCCCATTTCATGGTCATGTTTAAACCAGCCAACGAGGAACTTCAGAGGCAAACCTTATTCTTAATTTCTTTCTCAGAATCAGTCACATAGATGGCGGAATTTGGATCACTAGCTGACATTTTCCCTGTCTCCCCCTGCACTTATCCAGTTTCCAGTATTTGCATGAGTTATGATGTGTTTGGGAGAACTAAAGAAATCAATCATGAAGCAGATTCTACAATGTTTAGCACACCACATTTTCAAACTATTCCAAATCATAGGATTACCTGCAGGGCAGGGAAGAACAATGACTCAATCAATGCAGGCTTGTGATACCCAATTCGAGGAGCAACATCTCGCGTCATTCTAAAATAAGGATCCTGAACAACTCAACAAAGGATGAGGACCATAAGGAAAAAATAATAATGCACGCCATGAGGCCAATGTGTTAGCATATATTGAATCATCTGCACCATTGAAACTCCAGTCTCACCATAAAATTCAAAGAACAAACTGATCATACTCACATAACTTTCAAGACAATTAAATTCTGAATTATATTAACCTTCATATTTCTTATATTTCATATGTGAAACACAAAGCCACATATCTGCCAAGATAGTTAAATTCAGAACCATATCAACCTTCATATATTTTATATCTCACCTGCAAAACACAAGTACTTCCTAAGCATTAATTTGACTTTAACGCAGATTTGAACTGAAGAAAATAATAAACTATGAGAGGAGTGAACCTGGTCAATTGCGCAAGGAATTAGGCACCGGAGATTATCTTTGCCAGAAAATAGGTGCGGGAAGGAACTGGGAAATGAGGGAGCTGCCTGCAAGGATACAAGGTGGAGCATATTGTATGACTTTGACAAATATTGGCATTATAAGGAGAACAGAAAGCTACTCCAAGTATAACCCAAAGAAACACAATAGGACTCAATATGACTTCCACAAAGTAATTACACATGGATTGACACGAGAGAGAGAGAGAGAGAGAGAGAGAGAGAGAGGGAGTCAGACATGTCCAATTGAGACAACTATCAATTCACAAACATCAAATTGCAAACTGTTCCTGTAACTCACAACAAAGTACGCGGCAAAACATAACAGTTCAAAGACATTTGATAACTTACGTGACACCAAGCACATGCATTCACTGTTGTGTATAAATATATCAGGAAAGGGTTATACCTGTACAGGTGGAAAACTATACTTTCCAATATGATCTTCACCAACGAAACCAAATATCCCCACAATCTGATTACATGTCACACGTTTAGAAATTTCGATCATGTTCCGGTAGAATGCACTGCACAGAAAATTATCAGAAATCAGTACATGAAGATAGAACTTTCCCTCACTAGTTTCGAAATACATGCTTATGCTTTGAGGTGCATAGCGTAACAGAAGAACCTAGTCTAGATAAAAATTATGATTTGTTCTTGACTTTTTAAGTGTCCCCCTATGGATAGCTACTAAGAACGTCGGGAATAAAATCAATTCTTCAAAACCTAAAGCTCCTTCAAAATTTATTAGAAGGTTTCCAAAGATACTATCCACATTGACAAAGCTATTAAACAGTATAAACCTTCCTAGACAGGTCAACAAGGAGAAATGCTAATTGTGTTATGACATCCATCATGTCCAGCCTACTCTATGGATACTGGTTTGTTGTCTCATTTTGGTGTCAAGCTTACAGTTAACGAGTTACCCACCCTCCAACATAATCAAAATCAGAGAAGATGAAGGTTCTTCTTATGTCGAAACCACAAGCAATAATGTCCTTAGCATTCTCCCTGGCCAGTCTCCTGCTCTCCTCCACCGTTAGATTTTTCCACAGGCACTTCTCATCATCAGTAAGCTGTATAACAAGAGGAACCTTAAAGACCTCTTGCAAATATCTGCATCCAAAGTCCCACACAGACAAATTTGTTCATATGCTTAACAAGTATGATTCTAACACAGTAGATAGGTTCTGAAAGATATAGCGACCACATACATTTGTATCACGCCTAAATAGAGCACTGACGCACAAACAAAAAACTAATATATTGTATATTGTGTATAGCTTCTCAGCAAACAGAGCACAACAAAAGAATTGACATACTGAGTGAACATAAAGGGAACCAAATGCCCTAAGTGCAAAGCTTCGGACGAGGGTCCTCTTCCAGTGTACAGATAAAACTTCTCCCCCCTCTCATACGCATCCAATATCTCGGTGAAGTCCCTGCGTCCAACCATCATATTGGAATCTTACACTTAACACAGATATCTCCAAATAGACGGAGAGAGGGGACGGGGGTGGTACCGGTGCGCAAAGAAGACGCCGCGGCGCAGGAAGACGTGGGCGCGGCGAGAGGTGAGGTGCTCCACACGATCAATGAGGGATTGATTGAGCCTTTGACAGCCGAACTTCTCGATGAGCTTGTCGTAGTCAATCTTGCCTCCTTCTTTGGCCGACACTTCCCATGGATTCACTACCTGCTCTTCTTCTTCTTCTTGTTTTCCCTCCACATTCTGTATTGCCCCTACCTCTGCCTCTTTCTTATCCATCTTCTGTTTCCTTCTGATACGGCTTGCCTACTGCCCAAGGTTTTAACAACAACCAATTAGTCACGAATAAATCAAGTCAGTTCATAGACGATTGAAAAATTCTCATCCGGCAATGGAACTACACAAAAGTGAACTAACTATGCAGCACAAAAGTCGGCCAAACTGAACTCGGAAAACAAAATGAATGAAAGCTGACTAGATTCCGCCAATGAAAGCGATTCAGCGTGTTTCAGTTCTGTCAAAGACAAAGCAACGGAGTTGGACCTCTTGGGCAAACAGCAATCGGGAATGGGCAGTAGGAGCGCTACTGCGGATTGGGCTTTACAGCGTATAGACAGAGAGCCCGACTTGTGACGTTATGGACAGCCTCGATAAAAGTGGGATTGGCCCGACTGAGCCCGGGAGCCGTATGGTTCCTTCCAGGTTGTTTGACGTTTGTTGTCTTTATTGAAGTAGTAAGAAAATGTAAAGTTTATTTAAAAAAAAAGGAAAATGTGTTTTTTAGTCCTTCGATTTTGGACTCTTCTTAATTTTAGTCCTTAACTTTTAACGTTCAAATTTTTAGTCCTTGAGTTTTTTTTTTTGAATAAATAGTCCTTTCGTCAGTCTGTCGTCTATATACTTAACGGAACATGAAGCGGTCGACTAGCTATATGTGTTAAAAGTGAGCAGTCGATCGGTACAAATTTGACGGCAAACTGACGGCAAACTGACGGAATGACTAAATTTTACAAAGATAAAAAGTTCAAGGACTAAAATTTTGACACACTAAAATTCATGACTAAAATTAAAAATGAGGTAAAACTTAAAGGACTAAAAATGTAAAGTTCTCAATGAACTAAGACAAATTTTTTTTTTTATGGGTAACTAAACGCAAGGCAATTTGATGTAGCTAATATCTCATAACATATTTTTTTAAAAAAAATTTAATTCAATATGTTCCCAAATCGAAATAATTTATTAGCTTACAATATTTTCTTTTTTTGTGCCTAATTTTTTTTTTTAAAAAAAACACATAACTTTGATATGTGTAATTCATGTTGGAACTTCACTCATAAAAAAGTAGGTATCAAAGATATAACACATAAATTTGATATGATTCTCTTCTTAAGATAAGCTAAAGAAAATAAAATTGATGGTTTTAAGAAAATCCATAGGACACGGAGTTTATGATTTAAAGTAAGAAATAGTTCTTAAGGGTAAATTGAGACAGATAAATGGTGTGCGAGAGAGTGTGTTAAACAAATGGGACTGTAATTAGATGGGGCAGGAGGACAGGGAAAATAAGGGCATATTAGTTTGGTTAAAAATTTTAAAATTTAAATTTAATTTTTTAAATTTATACTCTTAATATTATTCTTACTTACATACCAATATAACTCAACATTTTTTTTTACCCCGCATCAATTCAAATTCCACCTAAATATTCACTGGGGGTTATAATTCTAAATTTTTTCACAAAACTAACATGCCACCAGACCGTTGGTGACACTTCGGGAAGACCCGTCAAACCGGCGATGGCTTTGGACGAAAGCATCATTCAAGGCCCAGCACCCTCGAAAGATATTAAAATCACGGGATTTAACCAAAATCACTCTATCAAGCCTCTGTTGAGTTTCATTCTATATGAATGGTAGTGTTTGAGCTCTTCAAATTGTAGATCTTCCTCAAGAAAATCTCTTGCCTTTCAGGTCAGTCTTTACCTTTTTAGCAAAGTAATCCATTTAACTTAGCTGTTTCCATGTTTTCTTCGTTCCATTCTCAATGTCTGCGGGTTTGTTTTCACATGTAAATTCGAGGTCTTGGTTTGGTTCTCTTGGTACATTTGGCTCAGTTGTTTCTGTGTATTCCTGGAATTGCCTCTTTGCTAGTCATGCATTTTTGGAGTGGCTAATTTGGTTTTCTCTACGATCATGGGAGATTATAATCCATGCATATCGAGTTCTTTACTGTCCCAATCTCATCGTGATAATTGAATGTCTTTTCAATGACCATTCCTTGTCTTTCTTGGAAAGATATGCGACCTTAAAGTGCCCGGGGTGTGTTGAATTCAGCTTGAATGATCGTTGCGCAAGTATTCAGGATCAGCTACTCTGACAATAAGATGTGCACCTAATTTTGATTGGGTTTCTTGACGTACATAACCTGCATCTCCCGACCAGTACAATTTTTTTTCAATGTTGAATTGTTCGCTAATTGGGTTGTTCGGCTCCCCTCTCTTGCTTCATCTTATGTTGAATTGTTCGCCAGGTTCTAGTCTTAATACTGTTTGATCAGGTTTTTGTATTATGTTCGTTCAACATAAGCAAATCTGATACGTGAAAAAGCAAGAAGAGTATTTGTATGCATACTAAAACAAATAGTATGCTCCTCATGTCGTACTGATGCTAGCTCCAATTCAAATTATAAAGATTGTGGACTGTCATTTGAGGTGCTTTGGCAATCAAGAACTGCAGGATCAATTAGTATTTTCTTTTGTATTACCTTGAGCTCAAGGCTTGATCTATGACTCTGTTCAACTTTTGGTTTATAGAAGAATGCTTTTTTTTCCTGGATGAATTAGAAGAATGCTGGATGATAAGCTTATCTAATTTGTGAAAATATGAAGTTAGAACCTAAAAATGGGAGTCCCAGAGGCAAAATGATTCTGGATTCGTGATCTTCTCCACAATCTTCTATTGTAAACCGATAAGAAAAGAATCCAGATTCGAATGAATTAGGCCTTCCATGTGCCTTCTTTTGAATTCGAATGCTATATATGTTCTTTAGCTATTTAAGGCCACTGAATCAATTTTGGCATCTACTTCCCATAGTGGATTGATGTGTAACAGCTATATGGGATCACAAAATTATGATTTCTTGATGCTTCAAAGACTTTCAACCCACTGGCAATTAATTTTGAGAACTTTGGTAATGCGGTAACCTGCAATTAGTAGTAGAAGGATGAACTATGGAGTTTCTACAGTACTTTGGTGTCCTTGAGCTCTCTTCTCTGCATTCTAGACAATAACCATGTTTTTGTAGTGAAGTCCTATCTAGACTCTGTTTGAAGTCAGTACTTATATATGTAGCTTTAAATTCTCTGTGCACACACAATGCAGATCAACATGCATGGTACTGCAAAGAAATTAGTCTATCAAGAATCGGGCAGATCTTGTTATTCAAAGGCAGAATCTGGGTCTTTGCTGATTGCATCATTGAAGTCGAAAAAGGGTAGCGATATATCCCATTGCAAGAAACACAAACCTATATCAAAATCTCATGTAAAGACGATTTGTTCAAAGCTTTCAAAGAGATCCGTTGCTGCCCCTGCAAGCAGGGAACCCAGGAATGATTCCGTACATAAAAAAATTGTCAGTGGAAAATTCCTGCATAAACCAATTGATACAAAGTCTTCAAGGAAAAAGTCATCGTTGAAACTTAAGGACGAAAAAGTCTCACCTAATAGGTCCAAGGGAATTGGAAAAAATACTGATGGGGAGGTCAAAATCACAAATCTTAAGAAGAGGAAAAAGAAGAGAAGGCAAAAGGACACAGCGGAGCGAGATGAAGCCTCTCGTTTGCAGAGGAGAACAAGGTATCTTTTGATTAAAATGAAGCTAGAGCAGAACCTTATCGATGCTTACTCTGGAGAGGGTTGGAAAGGCCAGAGGTATTAAAATCTTATCTTATATATCTTTCGACTAACAGGAAAACTAGTTATTTCTTGTTTAGCCTTAAATTTCTAGGAAAATCTATTACTGTTTTATACCTTAAACTAGTTTCAGGAGGAAAAAGTTCATGGATGCCTGATGAAAGACCCCATTGAAAGAGCAGAAATGTAGGGACCTATGACTGGATTTCTGGCTTTAAACTACATGCTTATGTTATATATACACCAGAGAGCTAGTCATCAATACTGGCCAATACCTCAAAATCAAAATTACGATTCTTGTACATAGCTTTTGTTTTCTAAGACCAAGCTTCCTGCTAAAAAGGCAAGAGAGAAGCATCAAATCCAATGTATCTACATAATGCCCACATGACTTTCCAGCAACTGGATCTTCATAAATTTCATGTGCAAAACTTACATGCACTGCAGAATTTTAAAGTTTCTAGTTCTTCCTGTTTCCTTTCGTTTCTATCTCACAATAATTGATGGCAAGAATTCGAGTTGTCAATATACCTCAACAAATCATCATATAAGATACTATTTTAGTTTCTGTCTTCCCTTATGGTTTCTTTAATATGAAAAGTATGCTCCAACACTCAAGTATGGAGATGGGCTGGATCCAAAGGCATCCCACAAGAATATTAGGGGGAAGCAATATCCTTCAGCTACTCACTGGTATTGGTTTAGATGTTTGCACGTGAATCTGATTTTTGACAGAGAAAAGTAATTTGTTTCCCATTAGATAGATCTATATTCTTAGCCTAAATTTTCAAATGTCCTCAGATGACAAGTGAACTGTGATGTTGCCACTGTTTGCTTCTTTTGAAACTTTGGCCTTTCTGTGATAAACACAATAGTAGTTTACCCTTTATTTTTTAAAATATTTATCTCAGTCGAGAAAAGATAAAGCCAGAAAAGGAACTACAACGAGCTAAGAAGCAGATATTGAAGTGTAAACTTGGATTACGTGAAGCAATTCACCAGCTGGATTCACTTGGTTCCGAAGGATGCATTGAAGACTCTGTTGTTGCTCCAGATGGATCTGTATACCATGAACATGTAAACACACATTACCAGTCTTTTTGCTACATATTAGGACTATAAACTTTTCAAAGACAAAAAGTCTACCTCTTTTTAGAATCCTCTTAATATTCCTTCATTTAGAAATGGGTTCTGAAATGGGCTGTATGGAGTTCCTAGATTCCTAAATTCATCTGAATACACTTGAGTTAACAAGTTTTCTTCAGATGAGTAGCCAACATTAGGCCAATAAATTAGTGTTTATGCACGACATGTACCGTCGATCTTTATCGACATAAGGAACTCTATTTTTTCTTGTATTGGAGCTCAGCATCTGGTCTGGTACCTAACCTATGAGGTTTTACCACCTAGGCTTTTCGTTTTGACTATTAGCATGGGTGTACACAGCTAGGAATACCCTGGATACCATCTTCCGAATTACATCAAGTTTCCACATGTATATTAATGTTTCTATGATTCATTTATTTTGTAGATATTCTGCGCAAAGTGCAAGTTACGTGAAGCTTTCCCAGATAATGATATTATACTATGTGATGGGACATGTAATTGTGCTTTCCACCAAAAATGCCTTGATCCTCCATTGGATAGTGACAATAGTATGTCCTACTCACTTTTTTCCCATGAATGGTTAGTGATTATGGTCAGATGGCTTCTTTAAGAAACTGATTTGTAGTTTAATTGATAATCTACAGTTCCTCCAGGTGATCAGGGCTGGTTTTGCAAATTTTGTGAGTGTAAGATGGAAATTCTAGAAGCAATGAATGCACATCTTGGGACCCATTTCTCCATGAACAGTAATTGGCAGGTTAGTTACTTGAAAATCTTGTGGATAAACATATTATCTATTATCTTCATGAGCTGCGTCAGTGAATTAATGAAGTTGTTCCTACATGAAATAGGATGTTTTCAAGGAAGAAGCTGCTTTCCCTGATGGTGGGAATGCGATATTAGACCCAGGGGAAGAATGGCCTTCAGATGATTCTAATGATGATGACTATGATCCAGAGAGGAGGGAAAACAGTTCCACGAGAAGCGGGGCAGAAACTGATGAATTTTTTTCAGATGACATCAGCAGTTCTACTAGCCTGAGCTGGTCTTTAGATGCTGAATTTTTTTCTGGAAAGGAAGGCATGGGGTGTGAAAACCATTTTTCTAATACCAGTTTAGATTCCGATGAATCCACAGATGGGGAAATCATAAGTGGCCCCAGGCAGCGAAGAGCTGTTGACTATAGGAAGTTATATGATGTGAGTACCCCAAAATTCTTCAAGGTGTACGTACTTCACCAAAAGATTGAGTTCCCTACAACATAAAATAATTTTAAGAAAAAGAAAAGAACCTGAATTGAGCTCGATTGTTCCCTCATCCTTCATGTGTTTCTTTACTCCGAAAAGGGGAAAAGAAAAGGGAATAAAATCAGGGGTGGCACATGTTTCGGTTCTGAAGCCACAGTTGGTGTTAGCCTTGATTCTATGATATCTGGGTCTGCACTGCTGTACTACGTTGATTACTTAAGCTTGACTGCCTTATATTAAAACAAGTAAGGTAAAATTGAAGCTTCCTTTGTCCAAAAACTCTATATACCATTATAATTACCATAAAAGGAGATGTAGAACTACTATACAGAGAAACTTTTGAGGTCACTAATTTGGGTGGGATGGATATTATATTTCCCATTTTTTGGATTGCCTAATTAGGAATGAAAAAGCAGTTTGCTGTGGTTATTGTGAATTTTAGTCACATTTCTCTAGTTAAAGACTTAAATTCAAAGGGTTCTTCATTGGCTTCAGTGAGATGTGCTCCTAACCCACGAAATTTACAATTTCCTGATTAAACAATCACTCCATTCAATGCTGTAAAATGTCTTTGTGGACAATTATGGTTCTCTGCTGATAAAACAGGTTTTTGAATGAAGGACTGTTCAGATCTTCAGTATGTGATTTGATGTTGTTATCTTTTTCACCGTGATAGGAGATGTTTGGAAAGGATGCTCCTGCATATGAACAAATTAGTGAAGATGAAGACTGGGGTCCTGCTAAAAGAACGCGGCGAGAAAAGGAATCCGATGCGGCTAGCACCCTTATGACACTGTATGAAAGTGAAAAGAAGTGTCCGGATTCTTGTAACAGGGAACTCAAGAAGAAACTGCCTCTGGAAACAACCAGAAAGCCCTTTTTCAGGATCCCCCGTACTGCAGTTGAGGTAGTCGAAGTTCCCCTTCTCTTTTTCACAGCTTCCTAATCAAACATTTTTGTGATCTTAGGAACTTTAATCTGCCGTTACTGTTACTGCATCAAATGCATCCTTTTGATTCTTATGAACTGTACCAGAAGCTTCGTCAAGCTTTTTCTGAAAATGAACTACCACCGAGAGATGTCAAGGAGAATCTTTCAAAGGAGTTGGGCCTTGATTCTGAGAAGGTAATTGTTTGAGCTATCAGATTGATTTAATACTGGGAACACTATCTAGAAAGAATAGTGGAAAACGACTGCTATATTTATCTCAGAAGCAAATAGATGCTTCACTTGCAACTTTTCTGGATCTCCAAAGCAGAAAGTGGTCTATGAAATGTTAAGATTTGAAAATAGATTTGCAGCTGAAACGATTCAATTTATGCAGAATACTAGAATTATTGGACCAGTAACCCAATTTCAAATGCATTGCAATTGGTTCTTACTCGATGTATCGTAAGCCAAGCTTTATACTGCGTGCTTTTATTTAAAGTCTTGCATTATTAGCGAAATGTCAGTGGCTTCATAGAGAGAGGTTTATTGCTCAATCAGATGTGTCCATTTTTTACATTATATTTTCTCAAGTGTGTATTTGATGGAGAAATAGTGAACTGTCAGCTGCAGATGGATCTATGTCATATATGCTCCGTGAGGCTAGTAATAATTGGGAAGCATTATTGGTGGATTTCCTATTTTACACCTCATGGCTATTCATTTTTTCTGGTTTGCGGCTGTAATAGTCGATATAAAATCTTTTCAGGTAAGCAAATGGTTCAAGAATGCACGTTACTTAGCACTTAAATCCCGAAAGGTGAGGTGATGGAGCATAAGTTAAATTCTTCTGGAGGTTCATCGACTGCTAATTTTATGTTCTGCGTTCATGTTGTGGTTTATTGAGTCAAGAGATCATCCTTTGATTTTATACCAGTCCCTGATTGTTGAACCTTTGGATCTAACGTTTATTGATTTTTTCCTCAACAGACAGAGCCAGGAAATCAACTCCGTTTTAGGGAATCCAGATTGGAAAATTCAAAGAAAAAAGCTTCTGATATTATGGTATCAAAGGATAAATCTGCAGAGATTGTGGTCCATGCCCCAAAGAATATTAAAAAGGTCTGCCAGAGAAGGTGCCCAAAGTCATTAAGTAGAGTTTTAAAGAGAAAACAGCAGAGAAGATCTTCATTCATTTCAGCTGCAAATAGCAACAAGGTACCTGTGGCTCAGGATCCTTTCTTTGTTTTGCTTTTTGTTTCTTGCTTGATTCTTTATCATATTTTGCTTTTCTGGAAAATTGCATTTCTTCTAGTGAAGCTGATTAAATTATTAAATAATCATTGGATGGAGTTATAGTTAGGCATACAGGGTTATATTTCCATCGAGCTACTTTCAATCTCGCCCCAAACCCTTACGCCCCATATATGCTACGCTTTTACCATTTTTCTTACCAGATTTAATAAGCTCACCTTTCCTATTCTTTGCTTTCCTAATGGTGAAGTCACTTACCAGTACTATCTCTTTCTCTTAAAGATTTCCCAAACGATAAATAAGATCTGATATCCTGTCCTTCAGGTTTTACTTGTATTAGTGTCGGCATAGGAGTAGGGAAGGTCATTCAAACAAAACTACATGATAGAAAGTAAGACACGCTATCTGTATTAAAGCTGTAGATTGAAGCTTATGTCATTTAGAACCCGTCAATATGTCAAAGCATGAACTATTTAATCTACTTCAGAACCTTTAGGCATCTCTGGAAGATTATCAGTTGCTTCCATTTCTGTCAACTATCCCATAAAGCTTAAGTCTAATATTCAAAAGATAGAGCATAACTATACATCTTGAGATCAGGTATGGCGTACGTAGGTTTGTTTTTTAACCAAGATGGGACTCACCTTATTTGACATGATCTGCTCTGTTGCATACAGGATATGGTGGAGTTTAGCGATGATGTAAGCTTGAAGAAGCTTTTGGAAGCAAGAACTATGGAGAGGAAGAGGATCAATGTCATGGCTGGAGGTGGATGTCAAGCAGCAGAGTTGGAAATGGAAAGACTTTGCAACGCTAAGGGTAGACTAGAGACCATACAGCAGAAATTGCAAAGGCTCCAAAATGACAAAGCTAAGAATTCAGATAAATCCCATCTGTCTCGACAATCTGTGATTTATGTTCCAGTAGCAGAGCTAAAGGAAAAAGACTGATCCTATGCAAAGCTTTGATTTTTTTTTTTGTGGCGCTACCGTCAGATTTTAGGTTTAGCAAGTCGAACTATCTCCAGAAGTTAGTGTTTACATACCTTTCTTCGGTTCACAAGTAAATATTTCCTTCAATGAGAATTTCAAAGTGGTCAAAAAAAATTTGTAATTCATTTGGCTCTCTCAAGATCTTCTAGGTCGAAATGTGAGTCTTTTGCAGACCTATGAGGCATCTGCCTTAGATTTTTAATTTTCAATTCGTTTATACCTTAATAGATGGCCACTGTGCTTAACCTGATCTCCATCTCTTATGGCATATTCAGTATTTTGCTTAACAAAGTTGTCTAACTTCCCTTTTCTTCTTTGAAACTAGAAGAAATATGTGCACCTTCAGATCTTTGTTTCAGCGGAATTGAAAAGGAAGTGCGCCCCATTCTTTTCAAAGAGGCCACAGATTTCACTGAAGTGAAAGAGACGTAAAGCTGTTCACTGTGCTTAACCTGATCTCCATCTCTTATGGCATATTCAGTATTTTGCTTAACAAAGTTGACTAACTTCCCTTTTCTTCTTTGAAACTAGAAGAAATATGTGCACCTTCAGATCTTTGTTTCAGCGGAATTGAAAAGGAAGTGCGCCCCATTCTTTTCAAAGAGGCCACAGATTTCACTGAAGTGAAAGAGACGTAAAGCTGTTCTTTCCTCTGCGGCCTGTGGGTCCTAAGGTTGGTTGTGTGCACGATAACCCTCCCCCACCCATTAAACCCACAAACCACGGTGGCCTACAACTTTTTACGCCTTCGAGAAATATATGTATAATGTATGATTATATCACAACCTTCCTTCCTTTCAGTGGGGACTAGAGAGAAATTTCTGACACTTTAGGGGCTTGTTAAGACAATATTGGAAATTTAAAAAACAAAAAAAAGTATCGCCAGTATAAAGAGCTGAGGTTATATATTTTTTCTGAATAATGTCGTTAGACTTACATTTAAAGTTAAACCATATAAGAAAAATCTTACATAAGGCCTAACAATAACCAGGCTGTAATGAAAAAATAGCAGGATCCCAAAAGAGATCAGGAAACCACTATATGTTCCGTGTGAGGTAGAGGGTGAGGGTGTGAGTGAACAGTAGACTTAGCCACAAAAATCTAGAAGGTTAGTAATGAAAGCACAGACAACCTGAGCATTACAAAACCCAAACGGAGGGCCAGAAAAGATCCCAACGGATCGAAAAAGCCCACCGAGAAGCCGGAAACACCAAATAAGAAACAAACTAAGGTCAAAACAAAACAAAAACAAAAACACCAAGAGTGGCGGCAGAAGGCGGCGCGTGGGACCCACTGGCGTTCGGAAAGCAACAACTTGGGGGTGTTGGGTTCGCCAGATGCAGGGGAAGCCACCCAAGTGGCACGTGGCCGACAGAGATGGCCAAAAGCAGCCCAAAATGAAGAACAAAGGCAGGACACGTAAGATCCACGCGCGGTGCATGGGCCATCACGCGCCGGCCAACTGGAGGGGGGCCAGAAGGGCAGAACGCACCTGGAGGTGGGGAGGGCGACTAGTTGGGCGATGTCCATCAAAGGCTAACAGAAAAACACCTAGATCTAACCTCCAAGATTCCGAACAAAAATCGCAAGAAAAATAATCAGGAGGGGGAAAGAACAGTGAGAACTGGCCAGAGAAGAGCTAGGGAGGGGTGGGGGCGGGAGGAGCTGAGGAGCTCCTCCCCTCCACCGGAAAGAAAGAGAAAAGGGGGAGGCTAAGTTAGGGTTGAGAGAGTTCTAGAGAGAAGGGAGAGCTCTTGTAGCTTTTGTAAAACTCTTTTTGAAACGGATAGTTTATGTTGTGGATATTGCCGCAGGAAGAAGGAGCGCAGTGATGGGTATCCTTCGCACTGCAAGTTTGATGGACGAGCACAAGAACAAAAAGGACTGAGACCAGCAGGGAAGGGGATTTCTCTTGCCATTAAAGAGCTGAGGTTATACGAGTACACTATGCCCGTTATAATTTAACAACTTGTAGTATTGCACTATAAATGCTGAATCGATCATATCCGATCCAATAGGCTTTAATGGGCCTGAGGCTGTGGAGGCCCAAAACGGGGGGGGGGGACAGGAGGAAAAAAAAGGCGTTTTGGTGCTTTCGAATATACTATTTTTTATTTAGAAAAAAAATATATACTATTTTTTAACATGCATATGACTCGGTTCTTGAAAATTAAAAAATGGAAAAAAAGAGAGGTATCTGAGTAAACCACACATTTGTAGCAAAACGTTATGTACATCACTTGGCATATAAAAAGAAGTTCGAAATTATTTACAAATATTATTAACTAACGTACTAATAAATGAAGAATTATCTGTGCCTAGAGGAAGAAAAATGAGGAATTATCCGGACTGGTTCCCCAAATACATCAATCACCATTGAAAGAGGCTTTGTGAACTACAATGAGAACTCAAAGCATTTGATAAGTTAATGGTCAGAAACTTATACTAAACTTGCACGAATCCCGATCTTCACATGTAAATTGTAATTTCCCAGACAAAAAAGTCCAACAGACTTGAAAGTCCTAGCTGTGTGTGCATGGTTAACGAAAGGAGGATGGCCCAAGTATGTTAACAATCTCTTTTATTTGTCGCTATTTTTTTCAATATGAGTGATTCATTTCCGTTCAACCATTTCAAATGTAATTTGCGTAACAAAACCAATTATTTCGAAGACAAAAAGGTGTGCAAAATTTATAACAGTAACGATGACAATTAAGAACAGATGAGATAGTGGCAGAAGGCACAAGGGCCATGGGCCGAGACATCTACACTATCTGTCTATAAGAATTACAATGTCAGGCAACTGTGATGTAGAATAGAGAAACCAATCTGGATTCCTATGACCCGAATGTACAAGACACAGAGACATGGCAAGTTGCATGGACGCTCAGAAAATGATGAAGCAGTTCTCACCACACTATAGAGTCTGTTTCTTTGATGCATCACATGTGGGCTTCTGTAACTGACGATCATTCTGCATACGAGATTCCCGTCGATTGGCAGCTAACTGGGGCCTCAGCTGCACAGAATATGAATTTTTAAGAACCCAGCAATAAACAGGGAAAAGTATGAGAGAAGAGACATTCTAGATTCCAATGAGCAACATATATGTGTACAATGAAAAAGCTTAACATAGATTCCCCAAAACATTCAACTATGACCCAAAGGAGAAGATGAACATGCAAATCCAAACATCGCACACTATCAAGGTAAACAAGTGTAAAAGCCTTTCCATTCTCATTGATTTCGTCTCCTCATCCCTTCATATATCAAAAAACATGTGCCCGTGCTTGATTTAACAATTAGATATAAGGTCTTATCATAGCTCTCATAACAAACACAGTCTGTGGCAATTCCCACAAGCACCACAAAAAACAAATAAAACTGAATGACAGTTTCTTGATTGAATCCAAGTTTACATAGTTGCTTCCATTTTTACTTTGACATCATGTTCTTCAAAATTATGTAACTCTTGCATTTTTTGCTAGTAATATCAAAGCCTTTCTTGCTGCTCAAGAGGGTTTGGAAGCGAGAGCTGTTTTGGGTTCTTTCCTCTGATGCACGTTGGGGGGGGGGGGGGGTTAGGGAATTCATAATGCTTTCTCTTGGTTCAACAAACTCATCGTGTGCTTTTGCTTTTTCTTACACAAATGAGATACCTTTAAAAACACCGCTGCTTGCTAGCAAATTGGTAAATGCTCAATGTTTCACTATACAGAAGGATAGTTAATGTTAATAAGAAGTTCGACTCTGAAAGATGAAATCAAGAGTGCAGATCTCTAAAGCAGAGACAAGGATCTGAAACACCTCAGCAGCAACATTTAGTAATAAAACCAATGCTATGACATACCATCTGAATATACTTTAGTTGCTTTAGAACTTGATCTGTTTCTAGCTCCTGAATCAAGCAGAAAAAATGAGAATCAATTACAATAAGTATGGGGCATAATAGTTTAAGGTAAAAGAAGAGATAAAAGCAACAGAACATTTTTTACAACATAAACACACTGTATCCAGTGCATGTACCAAGCCTGTCAAGGAAACATGAACCCACGATCAAGGCAAGTTGCTGACAACATTGTGTGATGTATATAATTTTGACATAAGCTACTTTTAGTTTATTTGGTACTATTAACATTCCCTTTTAAGTGTTTGATTAAACATGTACTTCAGCATTGCTCTCTCTATTACTCGGCGTAAATTACATAGAAAGAGTCAGTTCTTCACTAGACAGTAACAGAAAACTTCCATCCAGAAAATGTTGATCAATGTCCATCAGTGATCAATACAGAGTAAGAATTTTTTAGAAGCAAAGCCACCAGAATTGAATGATATTTATAACATGATCGTGTGAGAACTTATGTCAAATTTTCAACAAAGGCTGTGTTTGTTTCGACTGAATATGTTTTCATGCAGAATATTTTCAAAAACATGTGTTTGGTAGGGGCTGAAAAAAGAGTCAAAGGAAAGTGAGATAAGCGGTTAAAGGAAAATAACCTCTATTAGGCTGAAAACAACTTACCCTTTGAAGAAGCGTAAGTTATTTTCCAGATGACTATATTTTCTCTATTTTATCTAACAGACGCTATCTATTATTTTTTCTTTACTAACAAAATAAACTTAAATTATTTTTCAGGTGAATATTTTTTATCTATTCTATCGCAAAATATGCTATCTACTATTTTTTCTCTAACAAAAAAACTTAAATTATTTTTCAGTTAACTATTTTTTCTCTATTCTCTACCAATATGTTGAATATTAATTTATTATTATGAAAGTGGCTAGTTTTAGGAATTTTATGTTAGACATTATTTTTATTGTTATTCAGTATTTTTAATATCTTTATCGATAATAAAAATTTATTTTAGCGTTTCAGGTTGTAATTCGTATTTTATTGGACCTCCTTTTATTATTTTTAATATCTCGCTATCATTTGAACTTTGATTCCACATTTTCGCAATTAGTTTGCTGAGATAAAGTTACAAGAAGGCTCTGATGAGTTGAAGCTTTATAGATAGCTCTTCATTTGCTGATTGACAAATTTGTAAGAAAGACACAACTTTCCTGATTGAAGCCTTTGATAATTCAAATGGATAATTAGAGGAAGTATCTGTCTAGATCCTTCTAATATGATTGTTATTCTGAATCTAGAGGTACATCAAAACTAAACAAGCTCACAAAATATTCTTTAAATTTTCAGGTGACAACCAAACACTATATGTTTATTTTCAAGGAATTAGCCAAACACTAAAACTTGTTTTGTTTTCCTTGTAAATATTTTCAGCTGCAAATATTTTCTTATTTTCCTACTTTTACGCCGAAACAAACACAGCCAAAATGTTCTTTATTGCTTCAAGGTAGAAAAGCATGTCACACGGTACAATCACTCAGATCTTTGAATACTGACCTTGCTCAACTTTTAAAACGTAACTGATTTACACGTTTCAATACAAGCTCTCGATTAGAAAATTCTAATGTTAGAACCTTCAGAATATAAATTCTTAAAAATACTCCGATATTACAGACTAGAATTTTCCAAGTCAGATGAGACAACATTAAAGACTTTGCTTAGACTCCCAAAACAGTGTCTTTACGAGACACTAAACAGCCAAACCATGATAAACATGAAAATTGAAGGTTATTATACCTGAGGTGCAGCGCAATCAGCATGGGTTGGATCCCAAAGGACGGAACGAAAGCAGTCCCAATTATCTGTTTGAACCTCACAAAGAGGAGCCCTGCAATTTAAAAATTTTAGTGTGTTAAGCATCTTGAGCTAATCAACAAGAAATTTATGATCGTATATCTGACATATTAACAAAAGGGGGAAAACAAAGAAACAAAGAAGAAGAAGAAGAAGAAGAGAGAGAGAGAGAGAGGGATAATTAGCCATGCGGGGTATAGAATTCTACCATATTGCATAACAAGAACCAAATGGATATAAAATTTAGAACTCACTAAGCAATTTTCAAGTGAACAACATGTGTAGTGATCAACCGAGTTCATCAAGAGAGATATACCCAACTGGGAAGCATCACATGAACAGGCTTCCACTTACATCTTGGTTTGGCTATTTATCAAGGAAATCATACTCATTTCAATATCCCTCGTGGCTAGTTCCATTTTCAAGGTCCATTTAGTGTTTCAACAACAGAATTATGAAAATATATAAGAGGCGAATAAGTAAATAAGTATGACAAATTAACATCATTTGGAATAAACTAAGCAAATTATTTGCCTTTGTTTTTGCATCTTTAAGGCTCGAAAACTAAATTGCCATTCATACGGTAACTTATTTGGCATCTAAAGATTCTCCAGCTAGTATAACGAAGACAAATGGGACATCTGACTTTTAATTATTAGACCACCTCTTTGTCACTGGAGCAAATTAAATACTAGTCCTATTATTCAACCTCCATTCTGGGTTTTATCACCAGTAAATGGACCTCCATCGTATTCTCCAGAATTACTCACATCTCACATGATTTCACCCATAGTGGATACTTCAGTCAAAATCTGCCCAACATAAATGGAGATAGTTGACAACACCATCAAAGCTACTTGAAATCAACAAACTGCCTCCACTGCACTCAACTGACAAGTGAAACCCAAAACATGCACAGGAAAATTTGAAGAGACAATTCAATTTCTTTCTAGGCTCAGTCTCGGTTATTGCCTTGTCACACCTCCATGAATACTGAAATGTCCCAACACCAATTCCTCTCCATCCCACCAACTGCCACTGACCAACTCGTTCTACCACCAATTCTTTTCTAGGCTCAGTCTTGGTTATTGGGTTATTGCCTTGTCACACCTCCATGAATACTGAAATGTCCCAACACCAATTCCTCTCCATCCCACCAACTGCCGCTGACCAACCCATTCTAACACCAATTCTTTTCTAGGCTCAGTCTTGGTTATTGCTCCCTCCCTCCCTCTCGCACACGGACAATGGTTGGGGATCAACACAGATAAAGAAGATCCTTCATAGCCATAAACCTTCTTCACGCTTTTTATTTGGCACATATAGTACCAGGGTCAATCTTGATTTTACTTCTAAAGGAGTAGAGTAACCCCACGGTTTAACAGCTCAAAAGTCCTAGTCATCTATAAGCTGTAGTGTCCACTCAAAGCTATCAAGCACACCTAACAAGCTAAGCCTGATTTCCATACAATTACCTTAGTACATGTGGCAAATACCAAAAACCTCCAAGCATACATAACAGCCCACCTTCACATGCCACCACCCAACTTATCCCCAATCAGACCTTCCTCAGAGACCATCAAAGAACAACAAACAACGTGCCAGCACAAACTCTCCCTCCAGCTTCCCAAATCCACTGCTGACTGTTCATATCAAACTGCTTGTCTCACCACCAATCCACAGGAAAGCTACCTCAGCGACCCCACTTCTCCCATCAACAGCACCTATGAAGTTTCCAGAGTGAGAAAACCAAATGCCTTTTCTAGAATTGGCCACTCAAAGGAGAAGTAGTTTTGCAAACATACTAGACTATCCATAAAGACAAAGTCCTTACACCGTACGGAATCCCCATCGTACTGGTTCTTGAAGTGAAGGACAAATAATCAGTCTTTTGATAATCATTGCTCTTGAGAGACATAGGCCAGCAGATTTATTGTCCTCATTCGAGGGAGTTAAAGAAGTGATTGACCTTGCTTCTCGAAAACCTATTACATATAATCCAGACAATTTTTTTTTTGATAAGTAAGAAGAATTTTATTAAAGAGAAAAAGACAAGAAGCGAAGTCAGTACAAAAATTGTACTGAAGTCACTCAAAGCATACAAATAAAGAAACTAAGGAAATCATCATAGTCCACAAAACAACCCCCCAACAAAGCATTAGCCCAAAAGAAAAGAGAAAGAAACACATCGCCCTGCAAGCTCCTTAGTGATCTGTCCGAATCATCGAAACACCTTTTATTCCACTCCCTCCAAAGGCACCACCATACACACGCTGGAATCATCCCCCAAATAGCCTTGGCAGAAGGATCCTTAAAATTCCTACCCCAACAAGATAAAACATCCTCCACCTTTTTCCGGCATGACCCAATGAACATTCAAGATACAAAGGACCGACGTCCAAAGACCTCTAGCAACCGTGCAATGCAATAGCAGATGATGAACTGATTCGCCGTCTCCCTTACACATATAACACCACTCTGTGACATAAAGACCCCTTCTTCTGAGGTTATCAATAGTCAAAATACGCCCATGGGTAGCCTCCCAAACAAAGAAAGACACTCGCATAGGGACCTTGGCCTTCCAAACCCCTTGCCAAGGGAAAGAGACAGAACCAGCATAACCAGAAAGATAATCATAGAAGGATTTAACAGAAAAAACACCAGTCTTCGAACCCACCCACCACATCACATCTGTGCACCCTCTGCTCATAGAGGAGAGAAAAGAAGGCATCAACCTCCTTCAATTCCCAATCATTCACAGATCTAGAGAACTGCAAATTCCACACTAAGGAAGGAAAATCAAACTCCAAAAACTCCACCACCATAGCTTCCTTACAAGAGGACAAAGAGAAGACTAAAGGGAAGGAATGGCTTAGAACTCGCTCACCGTACCACCTGTCATGCCAAAAACTGAGACGCTGACCATCTCCCAAAACAAACCGAGTATGCTCAGAAAAAGAATCTCAACCATTACTGATATGTTTCCAAAGGCTGACCCCATAGGAATCGCTGGAAGACAGGGAGAACCACCCACCGCCCGCAGTACCATATTTTGCAACAATAACACATCTCCACAATTTATCCCTCTCAATGCCAAACCGCCACAACCACTTGCCCAACAACGCTTTATTGAACACAGCGATCCTCCTAAGCCCCAGCCCACCAAAACGAATTGGAGAACACACCTTCGCCCAACTAAGAAGATGAAACTTATGAACACCATCTTCACTACCCCACAAGAAATCCCTTTGTAACTTTTCAATTCTCATTGTCACAGCACTCGGAATGGGGAAAAGAGATAAAAAGTAAGTCGGAAGACTAGATAAAGTAGACTTAATCAAAGTGATCCTACCTCCCTTCAACAAATACATACGCTTCCATCCCTCTAACCTTCTTTCCATCCTTCAAAATTATGAACATTTATTCAGAATATAGTAATTATGCCTTCGCTAAGCAAACAAGCCATGGACCACCTCCAAAATTGAGATCCTCATTTTAGGGGCTTAAAGAAGGTTTCTTTATAATCGGGTTATCACATAGTAGGGTTATCAATTGAATCCACCAAAGAAGACAACCTCATAAGGTTCTCCTCAAGTTTTTTTTCCCTTCCACTCAACTACACACCAGATCAAATTACCTGCTTTAATCACCGATAGTTAAGCATGGTGTCCCAAACTACTTGGGAAAAGCTAAAGTAGTAATGGGGATTGAATGGTGGAACGGGTAGTCAAGGAAGGTCTTCTCTCTTTGACTTTGTTGAGGTTGTCTGAGTGTGACATTGACAAACTCCAAGTATGGCAATACAAAAAGGAGAACTTCAGATTTTTAAATAAGTATGTTTTTTCCCTTTTTTGGTTGAAGCAAGAACCAGAAATCTGGAGCCCATGATCTGCGTTCACTTGCTTCCTTTCATGCTCTTGTTGCCAACGCCGTTGTAATCCCTAATCACTTCAATATATAACCCCCCCCCCCCATAGAAAAAAAAATGTGGGGCAAAAATGATCTGCCAATAAAACTCAATTTGATTCAATATCGACTTGTAGATAGATTTTCCTAGAAAAAGCTAACAACTAAGCAGCACGTATAACCTTCACAAACTTCAGTATGATGGTCAACAAACACTGGAAAACCCAAAAACAGCACTCTCAACAGGGCTGCTCACATAAAGGATTGTTATTTGCTTACCTGCGCCACTTTCCACATATAGTTCCATTTACATCTTCTCCTATGCCATTTATAACCTCTTGACACTGGAGCCAATTGCCTATAGAGTTAAGTGCATGGGGCTTGTTGAAATTCCACTCCTACAGAAGGAAAATAGACTAGTAAAAGGGAAAAGTAATAAAGCTGAAAGATAGATGTTTCATTTCTCTTCAGAACCAGATGGAAAGGACACAGACACTGAGAAATTGAGCCTTACACGTGAAGCAACACACTCTGAAGGATCCATTTCCACTGGTTCACCAATGGCATCAACATCACTGCATCACATAAAACATAAGAAACTATGAGTAACAAGGAAAAATATACAGCAACGCAGATGACAAACTATATTCTCCCTTTTCATGCTTTTACTTTTTTTAAGAACAGTGAAAGACTACAAAAACTTGGACAAACAATGTTTTTGTGTAATGCAGAATGAGCCTCTCCGACCAAGCAATAAAATTGGCGTATGGCATTATAGCGAGAAGAAACGAGTCACTTTGTGCGAGGCATTGATTATCCACCCTCTGAATTGCCTCCTTAGGTCCAGAACTAATAGCAAGATCTTAGAATTTTCCCAATCTGCTTCTGATTGTCTGTGGGGCAGATATATAAACATCAAGCTAGAGAAAGAGTTGGAGAAACTCCCAATTAAAAAAGATCAAACCACCCTTCTCACTTCCATTCCATGACACTATATTTCTCCTAAATTCAGATGCTAAGCAATTCCCATTTAGGGCATACAGCAAGAGCTAGGTTAAAGGCTTAAGGAATTGGTTTCAACATAAATAGGAGAAGTTCATGGTCAAAGAAAATTATTGAGACTAGAGATAAAACTTGAATCAGAGAGAGATGAATCTCCAGAGAACAGGTAGCTCAACACAAAGGATCAAGCCAAATTCTTTCTCATCATGCCTGCCTCCACTTTGCCAATCAACCTCAAGGCAAATAGATTCCATTACCCAAACCCAAGGCTCCTTACACTCTCTTGTTGCATCTCTTCCTTCCTCTAAATTCTAGGCAAAAAAGTATTCTCTTGCAATCTATGTAGCCCATCAATGTGCTGCAGGATACTATCACATATCAAATCAAAAATGGGCATGCCATATTCCACTGTTTGCGATTGTCCATGAAGAATCACAAACACTTAATAGAGTGCGAAACAACAAAGAGAGAGTAATATGAACATAAAAGAAACTGGGAATGGAATCCAACCCTTCTTTACGTCAGTAAAACAAATAAACAACAACCAAGCACAAGAGGGTGCTCAAAGAAACTTTTTACCTCAAAAAAATGATAATAACCAAAAAAATCTCTAGCAACTCATTCTTGTTCACGATTGTATAAAATAGGACATTTCATAGTGAAATAGAATATAAGCCCAAATGAAGTTGCTTCTTCCCGAAAGCTATCTACTACAAGAAGTTGAGAATTTGAAGCTTAGTAAATGTACATACTTAGTTATTGGACCTGACCAATCAGGAACTTCTGCTTGAAAACCTTTACCAACCCGAACACTTGTTTTATATGGTTCATTGTCTGTCAACATCAACGCTATCAGATTTGAGTCATCTTTAGCTAATGGATTTCCACTCCCCATTTCATTAACAATGCTCGGTGATTTTCTGGTAGCTGTTTCGTTCGGAATTTTTTGCTTTTTCTTCAAACAGGGATGACAAAACCATTCATCGCTTGGTATTTTCTTCATACGGGGCTTGAAGCAAGAAACATGAAATGCCTCTTCACAATGATCACAAATAAGCATGTTCAATGTAGTATCTGTACGACCGCAAATCTTGCATGATCGCGAACAGCTATTTCCACTACTAGCTCCAGCATCTTCAGCTGAATCAGGAGCATTGGTAGGCAAACTTCCTCCAACCATCCCCTGGAGTCTAAGTATACTAATGCATAAATCTTTTTCTGAAAGCTCTTTCCCCGTCACCTCCATAACCATCGCGCTAGATGAGGAGCACTCACCAGTGTCATCTACTTCAGTTTTCATGGAAGCTGAAAGAGGTTCCACATTAGATTTTGATGATGAGCAACTGTCATTTACGCTGTCAACTTCTAAGAACCTTTGCCCAACATTTTTGAGAGTAGCATCAGGAACATGTGATTTCCCAGCTGAACATCCATTGATAGGCTGTGACTTTAAAATACAGTTTTCTTTCATGCATGAAAGAGAAGCCGTGATGGGTGCTCCAACAGCTCGAGTTTCATGCCCAACTTGAAAATCCACATGTTCCTCCTTGGCAGCCACAGATGGTGCATCGGAACTTATGACTGAAAGGCAATAAGCACTTCTCTTTGTATTTACCAGGGGCTGTGGTGAAAAAATGGTGATTGAGGTTCCCCTTTGCTTCCTTCTCTTATAGACAAAATTTGGCGCACAACATTCAGATATCGTGCTAACAGTTGATGGCTGGGAATAACTTCTTGGAAAGCTTCGACTGTTAGCATTCTCTTCTTCCTCTATTATTGGTTTGGTGCCCCAGCACTGACCATGAGGGTGTTTATCACAATTCAAACACATCTGCCAAGTTTCAGAGCCAGGCATCCAATTGCGTAAGGTATCTTCCTTCACATCATCAGCTACAAAAAGTAGAGCTGCTTCAGTTGAACTAGGAAGGGAAGTCTGCATCAACATTTCACCAAAGACAACTGTACTGGTACCTGGTGTATGATGTTTTTCAACTCATAAATGAAGACAATGATAAGCATGCCAATAGCCTCAAATATCCTCCATACACTGCATCAATCTTCCTGGCATAATTGAAACAAAACAAAAAAACGTATTCAAGGTAAAAAATGATAGACCACATGAGAGTGCAGACTTTGTTGTCTACATCATCTAGATGCATAGACGAGTCGAAAAGCCAATATATTGTGACAGAATGTAAGGCATACAGTGTTTTTGTTCCTCCTTCCAAAATAGGTATCCCATTTCCAAAATCAAGAAACACATTCAAATGATTCCCCTAAACTACCTTTAATTTTTAGGTAGAATAGAACAAAACGCCAATTAAATCAGACACTTGACTAATGTTATCAGTGGAATTACCTTTATCCCATTGACTCTTTTGGAAACTCCGGGTGTCCCTTATTTCACCAGCCTGAAGAGATTTTTCTTTGTTTTCCTCTAAGAAGCTTACATTCCAATGCAAAATCCAAGAAAATATAAATCTCATCAGACTCCCAACTTTGCCATATTAGATCAAATCTTCAACACCCCCCCCCCCCCCACAACAAAACCAAAAAAAAAACAATTTAAAAACACTTGTTACTTTTTGGGAGAGGTGCCAAGCACTCTAGAACCAACTGCACATCCCTATTCCCTACACACGAGTAATCCCTTACCAGGCAAAGAAGTCTAACTTAGGCCAACCATTCCTTAGCCATCCTTAACAAAACCATAATCCCACCTAGTCAAATGCATCTTCAAGCAGTTTCCTTTTATTTTGTCTTCCTAGATATCTAGGGAAAAGCCCTACGAGTACAAAATCTACTTACGAATAAGATCTTAAGCGCCTCAATAGTTTTTATATCTTTCTGCTTATGGTTAATGATATTTTGCTACTTGACCCACATTCAATTGTTCTTTAAAGTTCTATGCCCATAAAGGCCTGCTCACTCTGTTTATTTGGGTTAATAAATATATTGTTTCAATAACCTGTACATGGTGGTAAAATACTATCCCATCTGTCTTAATCTGTTACAATCAGAAACATCCAAAAAATTCTTAATTATGGATCCCCAAAAGAGAAAGAACCTATAATAAAAAGATAACTTGTGGACTAAAAATCCGTAAGTTCATACGGCAGCGCTGTACAAGATTGATAAATTCAAAATTTGCCGCAATAAGAATGTATAAATTAGAAAAAGAGGCGCAATAAAAGTTTACCCGATCGAAAAAACGCATAGTCTGAGAAGAAGAAATCAAAAAGAGCCCTATAAGGAAAAGCGAAGGGCTTGCAATGACACTTCTCAAAGGCAGAAAGCAGCACCGACTATCGCTCCCTCTCTGTATATCCCCTATAACAAATGGTAAAAACAGAAGCATATTCAAAATACAGGAACGGCATGCATTCAGGCCTCCTCAGGTGCCCCAAAGAAAGCAAATTTTCCTTCTGTCCCTTTGTGTTTCTTTTTTAAGAAGCTCAAAAAATAACCAAGACCAGAGCAATGTTTCTCCACACGATGACATGATATCCATCAGCCCGTTCAATATGTTATACTTTTGTTGTTATTGATCTTCAAAGGAAACTCAATTGTATGCTAGTAGGGAGTCTAGGACTCACTAAATGAACGCTTAGCTAGACAAAGAAAAAAGGACCCTAATTAAATGAACCGTCGTTCTTAAACTTTTTCCCTACTTTTGATGAGTAAATATCTGGAATTTATGTGTTGTGTACACCTTGTTAGGGTATTTTCAAAGATGTTCAAGTTTTAAAATAGAAAAATTGAAATTGTAATAATGATCATAATTATTGTTATTATAAATGACATAGACCACTTCTAGTCAGCAATTGTCTCAAAGTTCTAGGTTTGTTAGTCTCGTTTATAATGTCTACTTACTCTTTACCTATTCAATTATGTCCATGCCTAATGTTTACATACTTGGGTGCATACGGGTGTGTGCGCAATTTGATTGGAGAAAAATAAGAATGATAACTGAAACAACGAGCTCTAGGCTCTAGCCAATCACATTTTCAATGTCCAGGAGTCAAGGCTTTACAAGCACAAGTTGTCGTGTAGGCAAATCACCAGCCTACAAAATGATTTTATAGAATGAAGAGTCATAGGTAAATCTCTTGGGACTTTTCCATTGTTTTTCCCTTTTTCTCTGTGGATCTTTACTCATTTGATGTAAGAAGCTAACAACTTTTCCAATACTAGCAAGAGGTATTCGTATATGGTAAATTATGTTGCTGAATTCTGGTGCTCTTGGGTCTACATCAACATCCCTTTCGCCAAATTACTCTTTACCAGACTCTGGAAGTGCCAAAGTTCAAGATACTTTTGGAGACTCTGAAAACCCTCAGCTCAAAGTTTTCTAAATAAAACTCTAATATGGCATTTGATTTGTAAAATTTTAACAAAATTTTACTTTTATCAAACACATTTCAAAATTTTATTTTTACTTTTATCATTCATTCACTAATTCCAATACAACTCGTTTTTAACACTAACATAAAATTTTAACAAAATTTTGATAACATTTTACTTAAACTTTATAACCAAACCCCCTGTAAGAACAAACTTTAATGGAATGAGTAAAAGATGTCATATCTTTTACATCCAACGTGGGAGATGCCCTAACCATTGTTTCAGTATGGCCTTCGTGCAAACTTCCAGCCATGCAGGCTGTTGCATTAACGGAACTGCAAAGTTCAGTGAACCCTATGTATCAGCTAAGGCCTCAAATAGCATACTTCTTTGAGTAGTTTGGAATTAACGGACCACCAGGCTTCAGCTTATGCAATGCAGCACCAAAATGAAGTTAAGAATCACAGCTGAAGTACTTGCCCAAATGCAAATGGTGATGGACGTGCAGAACTCAAAATTTTCTACCAGCAATGGTCGGTGTACAATCCGACCCACCAATGGACAATATCTGGCGAGAACAAACCCACACGTTTTCCTATTCAATGTGTTGGCTGGTGAACCAGAGGCCTATGAGGCTTTGGAGCTGGAAAAAAAAAACAAGTATAAGAAGCTACTTTTATTGCTTTAGCAGTTGAAAACATAATCTAACTTAAAGCACATCAAACTGTTTTAAGCACATAAGGTTGCCACATTTTGAACGCTAGTAATTCAGCATCACAGGCACATTACTAGCAGCATAATGTTTGACTGGAATTCACGAATAAGGGCCTTCATACAAGTTAAGCTCTTTATCTGGATGGTTTCTGATATAGTATTAGTGTGTGATTGAATATTGGGAGCCCCTTTGAGCTCCTTTTTTTGGTGCTGTGCAGGGCCTGCATCTTCTTCTCATTAGTGCACAGATCAGCCTCTTGCTTCTTCTTCTTGAACTTTTTGTGTTTTGGGCAGGGTGGGGAGGGGGTGCTAATGCTTTCTCTTTTTTAACATACAGTTGGCTTACTTACTCATAGATTAAACTATTGAGTTTTTTTTCTCTTGACAGCTTAAACTTTTGAGTTGAATGGTTGTTAATAATAGTAAGATCCAATATGCTATAATCTTCAAATACCATCGTTAGCAGAGCAATGTTTTGTAGTCTTTGGGAAGGCTGCAGCAGCCAATAAAGGAATTACCAGACACGTTTCCAAAGGTAGCTTGTGAACTACTTTCATTTTGCTATCCAGTGCTTTCAAAACCAGCATTATTATGATGAAGTAACATATACCATTAGGGTTTCCCTGCTCATAGAAAGTTCGCAGAAGAGAGACAGCTTCTGATGCCATTATTCCTCCAGTACATTTGAAGCCCTTTCCTTCTGGAACACCGCCACTATCAGTGAAAAGAAAGCTATACACAGTCCATTCCCATGAATTGCATGACACATTTATTAGCCAGAGAAGATGTAACCAAACACATACAATTGAAAAGTTATCTACCACGTTCTTATCTTTCTAAATTGAGGACCAGATCCCCAATCTAAGATATAATTATGACATTCCTAGATTCAACCAAAGTTGAGCAGAAAATTATAACGTTATTTGTGATACCACTCTGAAAGCATTGAGAACTAGTCCCTGGAGATGGTGGTTGAAACTACCCTACCCTACCAGATGCTGGTGATAGATGCCATTCAATGGTGGGTGTGGTGTTTTTTACTTTTCTGACCAAAATATTCTTTTGGCCCTTGAAATCTGCTACTTTTTGTCCCTATAAAAGTCTTAGCCTAGTCCTTCAAGTATTTAAAGTATAACACCGTCTTTCTTCCTACCCTAAGATTGGGGAGGATGTTTGATGCACAAACAGAAAGATAAGGTGTCACTTCAGTCGTCTATCTGGCATGTGAAATCGTCGCCTGGCATTTGTTATGAGAGCAACTAATAAGAAAATATTTGATCTTCTTTTGCATTTTATGAAAACAAAATAAAAAACCTTTCTTTCTTTGGTCTTCCCCTCCTCCCCAATCTTCTGGAAGAAAGAAAGACCATGATACACTCTAAATTCTTTAAGGACTGGACTAAGACTGTTCTAGGGGCAAAATTAGCATATTTCAATGAATAGAACAATAAATTGACCAATCAGCAAGGACTCAACTGCAGGGTTGGGGTCAGAAATAAACCTTTTGTGTGGCCCAGAGCTATCTAAATGCAAAGACAATATTGATCCACAACCTCCAAACTTGTTGTTTTCACAGCCATAGTACACTTCCTTTATACCTAAAGAGAGAACAAGTCAATTCATTGATCAGTTTATCACTGAATTAAATTATCTACAACACAGTGGGGAGTAAGAGCCCACCAAGAATTGATAAAGCAGCTGCACACATTATGCACGGTTCACAGGTAACATAAAGGTAGCACTTTGAAAGTTTTTTAGCAACTTCTGACTTTGAAATTCCAATTTTCTGCCAGTCCTCCAGAAGAACATCAATAGCTTCCATCTCCGCATGCCTCGACGCCTGTACAAAGAATACGGAAATTTTTTCACTGAAAGTTCATAAAACCCGAGAATATCAAAGGAATCTCCCAAAAGATAAAACTAAGAACAAATTACATAGTGGGGAAGTAGGAAAGGAAAAAGAAAGGAGTAAATCTTACATTTCTTGTCTCAGTAGTTCTATTTCTTCCTGAGGCAATAATCTTCCCATCCGCAACAATTACACAGCTGGTCATGATATACTAGATTGAATGAGCAATAACAAGAAAGAACCATACTCTAGGGAACAACAAAAAAAGGAGATTAGTATATGACATAGTACAGATGCCAACTTCACAAAGACTCATTTTAACAATTTCGCGACACAAATAATTCAAAAGCTGATGTCATATTAAAGTATAGTTCTCCCTCGATATCCAATATTTTAGTAAAAAAACGCCCATCTTCACTACAGTTTATAGTGAAATACCATAGGTTAAGGGATAAATGGCCCGAAGATTGGATAAACAAAAGCCTTTTCTCTTGAGCACAGTGTATGTAAATAAATAACCTAAGGGATGTCCCACCAGATAAAAGGGAACCTGAATACATATACAATTATATTAACACTCTTAAAGCTCATAACTCAAAGTCCCGCTCCCCATTTTTTTAAGTTAATTTTCTTATGATAAGACACTGATACAGCCAAAGCAGCCGCGAAATAGCCACTTCTGGTGTTTTACTGAACAGAATGAACAGTCATCATGACAGACAGTATACAAGAGATGTTTAAATAGTGCTTCCATGGTACTTATAAAAAAAAATAGTGCTTCCATGGTGAACTTATAAGACTGTAACTTCTTATTTTTAAGTTCTGTACACGCCAAAATTCACTTTTCTGAGATTCAATTGAAGCTCAGAAAAAAAAACTAGCACAGTCAAGGATACTTTAGTCTCAGAAAGAACTTTAGCTCCTTCGAAAAGAGAAAAATTCAGAAAGCAGTGTAAGTTCGACCATGTTCTAAACTGTCGTGGCACCAATTTTGTTTGTGGTGTAAGTGTGACAGACATTCCATGAAATTTCAGGGAGCAAAATCCACAATGTCAGGCAAATAGATATTGTAGAACGAATAAAGTAACGCATTTCAGAAAATGCTTATTGGAAATACAAAAAGACAGCAAGGATGCACAAACTTGAATTGTTACCCAACAGGTACTTCAAGGCAATCCAAAGCAAGCTTTGCCTGTCACGTGAGAAGGAATGAATGAGAAGCAGCAAAACAAGTAAATTCTGGAAAGCAAAATAATAGTAAAACCAACTACAGATAATACAAAAGTATATTCATGCATTCACAGTAACAGAATATGAATCCTTCCGAAAAACGGGATAAACCACTAGAAACTGCAGAGCAAGCCACCAACCAATGATAGCTGCATATAATAGACACACACCACATTTAGTCCTATATGTGCATTCTCACATCTACCACTGAATCTCATTACTTATATAACTTACCCAGTGGCCATACACTACAACTTAAAATGACACAAACTTAACCTTTCTTGACTTCATTGCTGACATAGTTTCTATGAACCTCTGTACCTAATTAAGTTGCATCGTCATAGTACAAAATGATTCATTTTCAGGATCCCAACCTTAATGAATGTCAAAAATCACAACCCTGAGGAACTATATATACCAACAAATCTAATCATGAAGAAACTCATAATAAATCAGAAGACAATCAGTCTAGTTTGGAGTACCTTATATGGAATATAAAGGCAGCAAAGAACCAGTTTTCTCAAGAACAACTTAGGCTTAGCTTGAGAAAGAACTCAAATTGGCTGTTTATCAAACGGTTTTATATATACACCAATCCTAAACATCGCTTTGACCAGCTCAAGAGCAGCTAAAATCAAATGATGTTCTTTTTAATCTTTAACCAATCTTTAACCAAATACATACCAAAAAATGCTTTCTAGTTGCTTTATTGGATAAAACCTCACACTCGAAAACAGGAATTTCAATAATGCTTTTCATTTGTTTGCTAGCAGCAACCTGTTCTATTGGAGTAGTACTATATCTTCCTTCTCATCTGATTCCATTAAGTTCAAAGTCCTCCACACAAATGCTATAGGTCCAAGCATAACCGAGAGGGCCTCCACATTACCTGTTGGATTGCAAGTTCCATGAATGCAAGAGTATCAGGAGAGAAGTGTTCCCCAGGAGATTCCATCTGATCCAAAAAAACTAAAATAAGTGAATACTAGAACATGATGCAGAAGGTATCAGAGAATAACAAAAAGAAATAGTCCAACATCATGTGCCCAGGCACCTGAGGCCAGTGTTATCATGTAAATCAAGTTTTAATTCAATATCAGAGAAAAGGACTACCAATTGTGAATAACAAGGCTTCTCCTAGTGCTTGTAAATGCTTTCAATGCAACTTGCAAGCAGTTTGATTTCTGCGACAATTGAACTTCATAACACTCCAGTGAAACTTGCAATGAATGCTATATTATCTAGTTTTCTTTTCCGTTTCCTTTTTGTCTATCAAATAGATATTTTGATCCCTGACAAAGATTGGCATAAAACACAAGATACTGTTCTGTCGCCAACATTCAATTATGGCATCCAACTCTTGGTAACTCAATCAACAATTTTCGACTTCAAACTCTAACGGGCATAACCCCTATGCCAACTCAATGCGACTGTCTGAGACAAAAGTTCTGTGAATACAAAACTGAAAACCCAAGAGGGATATTTGGAAGTTCATGCCGAGCCCGACTAACTTATATTTGAATCAGCTCCGCATAATCTAACAGCATACCGTTAGGTTGCCGACGAAAATGTTGCACAAGGAAAAAAAAAAATATATATATATATATATATTAACCCCCCCGAAACCATATTTCCGTCACCCAGCAGCAAAGTCCGAAAAGCAAAATCACTTTTGCTACTTATCACCTCCTCCCAACCCCACCCCTGAGGAGGAAAAGAGAAGGCACATTATTACACGTTCCATCAAACTCACCAATCCAGAGCCTGCAAAATTGAACAAGCAATTCCAAAACTACAGCAACCCCAATTCTTGCCACAAAATTCATAGTCAAGTATCCAGACTCCAGAGAGAACACACAAAAAGAAAGGAAAGAAATGCAAGCATGAGAAAATGGTTGTTTAATAGTTAAGAGGGTTTTCGTCCCCCCCCCCCCCCCCCCCCCCCCTCTCACCTTCGGAGTCCAAACCACTTGGAACGGGTCTATGACACTGGCCAAAGTGTACTAAACGGACGAATGCGTAAATGGAGCAACTGTAACAAATGAGTTTTGACTTTGGGAAGAGCTGAGCGTTAAAACAAAAAAAACGCTACGGGTTGTGCGCGTGAATTGCTACGCTTCTCATGGGCCTGCTGAGCTGGCGTGTATCTGATTGGGCTGCACATTACAGTTTTGTTAGTAAGGCCCAATTTGTAGGAGTTTTTTTTTTTCTAAGTCCGATAGGAGTTAGTTGAGCGTAATAAAAGGGCAGGGCAGAGCCCGATTGAAAATTGAATAGGCATTGAATGAAAATATACTTTTTGTGAATTCTTCGGATATTGGCCATCTCGAATGTGCCATTCCATTACAGGCTTACAGCCAAGAGTATTGGGATTGCACACATATTTTATTTATTTGTGTGTACGTGACTTGCATGCGGACACGTTACACTTCTTTTAGATCCATTAATTTTTAGATAATCCATATAATTGTTTTTTGGAACTCGAGATTGTTTACAGTTTGCACCAATTAGGACCAAGTTACATGTTAGAATGCGCTATGATTAGAATAAAAAAGGTGGGCCACTTTAGAATCTTTTTGGGGTTATTGGGCTCAGAACCATAGCACGAGTTTGGTCCTTGCTTCAAATTGTTTTGGTGGACCTTTTTTTCTTCATAAAAACTTTGGGTTTTCATGGGGTATGTTTGAGGGTGAAAATTTTGGGTACTGGGGTTTGAAAAATATTATAAAGTAAAGAAATATTATGGGAGTTGGTGTAAAAGTGAAGAGATAAGATTTTTAATAAATATTATAATAATAATAATAAATTATGTGATGAATTTTTTAATAGTAAACCTAAAATTTTGAACCCAATTATTTGGGACTCAAACATGCCCATGATATCATGTTACGAAACATAATTACGCAGGCTCGCGTACCTATCAACTCTCTTTGCCGCTGGCATGTCATGTGAATTGAGCATAATCTAAACTGCTAATGACAAAGAAGGTAAAGAGAAAATATATGCGTTGCGTTGGGAATCCAACAAAAATCTCTATACCCGTTTCAAAGGTATTGATGAGTTTGGAACAAAAGTGGGAACTAAAAGCAACTTCCAAAGACTAGAAAACAAAGAGAAACACAGAAACTAGGCTAAAAGGTAGTTCTGACTACTGTTTCACCGTGCTCCTCTTCTTAAACTAGTCTTCATCTTAGTGTGCAGAAACAATGTGGAAAACGACCAAAATCAAGAAATAGTAACGAAGAGAAGCCAAAAGTTTTATTTTCCACTCTTCATGATCTCTGACTATTTGTGCTTGAATTCGGCCTCCTTACGAATCGCCCCTGCAAAGCCACCAGCAATATTATTGATACGAGAGAGCTACAGATAATATGCAAAATTATACTATTGGGCTTCTCCTTTTCTCCAACCTAATGCAACTACTTGTTCTGCATACGAGATTCTACTGAAGTTCACTCTCATTCATTAAACAAACGTACTTAGCTACTTGCAAGATCCAAATTCAAGATTCCTCTCAAGTTGTCAGCGCCACAAGTATTTGATCTACCAAATGATGCTGTGAAGAAGCCAGGAAGAAAAGTAAATAGTTTTGGCACTGGCCAGGTTCGCCAGCCCCTAGTATAGTCAAGGAACTTCTCATTAAGTACTTTATTTATAACTTAAAATAAAGACCCAAGTACGAGACAGATATAGAACAATCTTATATTAGTTGGAAACCGATCTTAGACTATTCCACGATGACATGTATTGTTCTTTTATGGAGTACCCTTATTATTACTATTTAAAATATTTTGATCCGACCCATATTCTATTTCTCGAGAGATATGCTATTAATTACTACCTCATAACCATATTGCCTTTTCTCTCTTTGTCTGTTTTTTTTTGTTTCTTTCATGGGCAGGTCGATTTTCTATGAACAAGGAGGGGGTGCATACCTTCATTCTGGGCCGTCGATCAGCGTTGACTTTTCTGACCTGGTACCTGATCTTCTTAGAGAAGAGCCGTGTACGCCGCTTCTCCTTGTAGCGTTGCACGCTAGCTTCCCTCACCCTGCCACCCTCCGAAAATAAGTCTATTTGCGCGAGCCTGGCCTGTCCCCCACACAAAAATCGTATATCAATTATTATTCCGTCATTTTCATGTACATTCCTAGTTATATGCCAGCAAAAACAAAAACCCACAGAAAAACATTAGGAAAGACAAAGGAAAAGAAACACGTCTCGGCCCTCTATATATATATATATAGATAGACTAATTGTCACGTATTCTATTTCAAGAGTAGGGTCCCAGTGAACAGCAAAAGCTCAGAAAAATTGGACCACAAAAACCTTTTTTTTTTGTTCCTTATGGAGTTATGGTGGCTGCTAGGCCTGTCCAAAAAACCGGCCGGACCGGTCAAACCGGACCGGCCCGGACCGGTTTTGACCCAAACCGGCTGACTTTTAGTCAACCGGGTTGACCGAACCGGTAAACCGGTGTATTCCGGTCCGGTTCCGGGTTACCCTCATGAAAACCCGGGACCGGACCGGAGTATACCTCTCCAAACCGGCCCAACCGGAAATTGGCCCAAAATGACAAATTCCAACCCAAAAATCGGCCCAAAATGGCATGGCCCAAACCGACTCAAACCGGCCCAGACCGGACCGGTCCGGTCATATAACCGGTTCGGTCCGGTCTATATGTTTTGAAAAAATTCTGATTTGGCCGGCCAAACCGGACCGAACCGGCCCGGACCGGATGTTAGACACCCCTAGTGGCTGCAATGACAGAGAGTTCTCGAAAAGAGCCAACGGGAAAATTTATTAAAATGGAAAATAAAGAGAGAGGCTATAAAAATTCAGTTCGCATTTTACTCTGTGCCCAACCAAGAGGAGTGAACTGAAAAGTGCCAGATATTCTGAATATTACAATCGGGATAAAAAATATTAGACTGAAGTGAAGAAACAAAGAAATTATTAATTGGGGGCGAAATGGGAAAAACATAAAAGAAAACAGCGATAGCCACAGAAAAAGAGGCTTCCAGGTTTCAAGCATGTTCTAAAGTTTCTTTTGGATTCGTGAAACGTACAGCGACATCGTTTCCGGCCAATTCGGAGCCTGGAATTTCCTCGGAAAACGGAGAGCCCCGGTCGGACCAAGCGTTCAAAACCGTATCGAAATTCAATTTCAAGAGCAACCCGGGATTGGGCTTCGGAGCCTCATTTTCTTTGGCCATTTCCTTGTCCTTCAACTCCGAGAGCGATTTTTCGACCTTCTTTTTCTTCTTCTCTGCAGAAACCGAGGCCTTGTGGAATTTAGGAGAGATTTGGCGCACGTCAACGACGGGAAAACCCCACCAGTTCTCCTCGTCGACATGTCTCAATGCTCTCACTCCGCCCTTACTTCTCATCCCACACCCGAATTGGAAGTTCCCGCCAAAACCTAGTCCCATTGGAATTGGATTCCCATAACAAAGATACCGTTGGCCCCTACTACAAGAAAAAGAACCAGCTTTGCATTCATCCACCAAATCAGTATCCACACTCAGGTCCCCCATGATACTATCGATTCCTTCCTCTATTTCCTCGTCAAGAATCGATTCCGCATCGAAGTCCTCCTCGTACCCATCACACGATTCTACGGGGTTCCTATGGAATTCAACTTCTCCCGGACTTTGGCATGGCTTTTCGCAAAAATTGGCAACCTTCGATTGGATTGGGAAACTAGGCTTTTCTCGTATTGGTTGTTGAAGCAAGAAAGCAGAGCTGTCGATGGCTCGAAAGGGTAGTAGCAATTCCGGGGACTCGTCCAAGAAAGAGTCGTGTTGCTTGGTGTATTTGCGGGGCTTTGCGAGGTGTTTGGTGGAGAAGATGTTGGGATAGGCCGTGGAGAGGAGGGCTGCGGCTTCATTGTAGGTTTGGTTCGGACGCTTTCGAGGGGTTCGGGGTTTCCGCGTGCAGATTGCGAGCGGGGAGTTGCTCGCTTCTGAGAGAGTCGAAGAAGGTGAAGAAGTCTGCGAGGATCGGGTAGAAGTCGATGGGGATTTCACGATGTCAAGGTCGAGTGCGTATGTTCTACCGCTGCCTCCGCTTAAACACGAAGACATTTGTGGAGGTTACTGAGGAAGAAGATGAAATTCGATGGAAATTGGAGTTCTTACTACCCCAGATTCAGATTGGATACGGGCAGTGACTCCAAAGAGAATTGAAGAGATCCTGTGGGAGTCGCAGGTGTATAGCTGCAAATTCAGAGTTGAGCCGGGAAAAGAAGAGCTACGAAAAAACAGAGGGTATTACGGGCCTTAGACCCAAAGTTCAGATTTATTCAGGTTTCCAGGAATAGGGATACTGAAAGAAATAAGTACGAGTTGGAAGTCCAAAACCCCAGAATCAGTTCGAATTCAAGCTTAGAGTCGTGCAGCACATGCAATTTAAGAACTAAAACAGAGCAAACCTATGACAATATCTGAATTTCGAAGATAACCCAATTCAGGAACAAGCTGAAGTCTACAGAATCAGAAAGTAATAGCGAGACAATCAATTCAAAAAAAACTCAAAATTTGCAAAACTGTTGACTGAGGACTGGCAAAGAAAACATGAGGGAAAAAGTATAAAACCCTAAACCCTGGAAGTACGGCCAATAAAAGAAGTCGGCTTAAAAATAGGATTTAGGAGGAAGAAAAAGCCAATAACTATAATATATATTAACCACAGGAGCACTCTAGAAGCCTGTTAAAAAAGTATCTTTACATGTAGACAGATGTAGACAGAAGACCCTATTTTAGACAACGAATCAAAATCTACGTGAGAATAGTGAAAGGAAAAAACTCAGAAACCCAAAGGTCTCTCCATATCGGTCTTTCCGGAAAAAAAGCAGAGGCGGCAAAATCCTCTAATAAAACAGTGTATTCTGAAGCCCTAGAGAAAACTCGGAAATCCAAACTATGATGAGAATTGGGTTTTGGCTCAGAAGGGAAAGCTATCCACAAGGGAAACAAAGACTGAGTATGGCCAGAAAAGCAAAAAACAGAGACTGAAAAAGAGGGATAAGAGAGGATGGTTTTGTGCAGTAAGTCACGAGAAGGAACAGATAAAAGGAGAAGATCCGTTGGGAGCTCTGTAGTTGTAGGCATGTGGCGGAGACATATACACCCAGACGCACACACGCACTCTGTTTCTGGAGAGTGGACCGAAGGATTGAAGGGTTTTGTTCCGAGTAATACAGATGAGAACAGAGGAAGAGACAAAGCTCAGTTTCAGCAGTTCCCGGTGTGGGCCCACTGTTTTTGGCATTCTTCCATTCTCTACCTTTTACCGGCTTAATCATTTTATCTCCTTCATTTACTATATTGACCTTGTTTTTATTTTAGGATCTCTTACTAATAATTTCTCCTTTTTTATTTTTCTATTTTTAGGTGCAACAAAACTTAAAGCTTAAATAAAACTAAAGTAAATTAAGTTTTATGAATTCTTATGTTGTAAAACAAACCCTAGAGTGACATTTTTGTTACTAGTTTTCTTTTCAAAATTATAGTATGCGTCCATAAATGAGAAAAGATAAAGCCAACAAACAAATTAAAGTAAATATGTTTTGTTGGATATTCTTTTCTAAGATAATGCATATATATCTTTTATTGGAAATGAAAATATAAATAATAATGATAATAGTATTTACATAGATGATTCTTTAGATTTTTTTATTTTTTTAAAAAAATAGCTAAACAATGGACGATGGAATACAATATAATCTATCACCACCTCCATCCATGTTCAACTCAAGCTGGCATATATTTAAAAGAAAATCATAAAATAAAGCTAGTCTAGTTTGACTATAATATAATCAAAAAATAATAATTTATGAACATGATAAAATATATGGTAATTTTGAGGCAATAATGTTTGAGCCCCAATTAATTGGGCTCAAAATTTTAAGTTTACTATTAAAAAATTCACAACGTAATTTTTTATTATTATAATATTTATTAAAAATCTTCTCTCTCTTCTCTCTCTTCACTTTTTCATCAACTCTCATAATATTTTTTTACTTTATAATATTTCTCAAATCTCAATACCCAAAATTTTGACCCTCAAACATGCCTAACATGTCTCCCAATAATGTACTGTTATTTTGTTTTATTTTATTCTCTCAATGATCAGTCGGGGAGAGTGTGTTAGTATTGTGGGGTAGTTTGGTAATCCATTACTTCTAAATCCTACTCATGGGCAAGGATGGATGTCCGGATTGGAATTTTTCCAAGTATGCCACCCATACCTCCCTGCAAAGTACCTTCTAGAGATCATGTGGAAAGGGTTTCTTATCTGCTGACATGTCTCGTTCAGATTGGAGAGTCGAGATTTTAAGGCTGACGTGGAGAGCTGAGGGTTGGAGGATCTTCACGTGTATCTAGGACGGGTGATTTGGGCTAATTGGGATGTCTCGTAAGAGCAATGATTTGAACCTTTTTGGTGTCTTTTGCCGACTCGTGTATGGCAGTTGACAATCATACGTTGGGCTTATTGGGTTCAATAGCTTCTGATTACAAAATCTACATGGTGTTTGTGTAAGTAAAATTTTGGGGTAAAATTTTAGGGGCTGTTCGGTTGTATAGTATTTTGAAGATTTTTTTGTGTTTTGAGAATTTTTATGTGATGTTAACTTTATTGGTATGCGTGTTATAGTTATTTTTATGTAGGGTTAAAAATGATATTTAGTTGTGAATATTTTGTATTCAAAAGGATTTTTTTGTGCCGAACAAGCTCTTAGTAGTTGTGAAAAAGTGAAAAAGTTAGTTAAAAAAGTGAAAAAAGTTAGAAAAAGGTAAGGAGAGAGAATGAAAAAGTAAGTGAAAAAGTTTGTAAAAAGTGAAAAAAGTAAGAGGAAAAAGTAAGAGAGAGAATGAGGATGTGAAAAAGTTAAAATTTTAATAAAAATTTATTAAATTTATTGCAATACGTCCTTATGTTTCAGAATATTCACATTTTGGAATTTATTGCACATACGTCCTTATGTTTCAGAATATTCACATAAGGACGTATGTGCAATTTATTCTGAAACATAAGGACGTATGTGAAACATAAGGACGTATTTTAATAAAAAAAATTAAAATTTATTTTAATCAGTTTGAATTTATTGTACATACGTCCTTATGTTTCAGAATATTCACATTTTGGATGTAGTTTATGATTTCACTGTACTCTTCCAGATCCCGGGTAGATTTTTCTAAGATATTTTTTTCAGAGAATATCCAAATATATATCGTCTTAAATTATCTAGGCTTGGCCGAGATATTTACTTCTTTATAAGCTCATCCTATAGCGTTTAACTGCAAGTAAAAATCTTGAACCTTTAATAGAAAATTCTATAAACTTATACAAACTTTTATATTAAGGCAAATGATATGAGAAAATAATTAAGTGGAAAATCATAATAAACATTAAAATAATTAATTAAAATAATAACCCAAATACTCAAGAATGTTCCATCTATCGTTTGAGAGGATAAGGTTTCGTAGAATGTCATAAAACACAATGTATAAGTCATTTAATTAACATTTGGGATATCTTGTGAGGGCGAAAACCACCACATCGCCTCTATAGTCTAAAGCTGTCGGCTGTGAGGGTGTGGTGGCACTTTCATAGTCCATTCGCCGAAGGCATATAGTTTGAATTTAAAGTGCAGAGGGCAGAGGTATATCCTTTTCTTTTGGCCAGAAATTCATACCCCGCCTGATTGTATTCACAAGACCGTGAGAAATAAATACCTTATCTTTACTTGGGTGAGTTGGAAGTAGTATAGCCTCTGGTATCGGATAAACACGAGCCGAGGAGCCATGAATGTCAAGGATTGGGAATTTCATGATACACGTGACTCCTTTTACGTACACCAATTAGCTTACTTCTTTTGTTATCACATTTTCCCTCCAGCATCATATGAAAAAACAATCAAGAATCTCTCGTGGCAATTTCTGAATACTCTGTTCTGTGTGTAAGATAGACTAAAGAGCACATCAAAAGCCATAAATGGAGACCAAGAACTCGGGGAGGGCTGAAGAGAAACCCAGTTGCAATTCACCGAGAGCAGTCCTGATGTTTAAAACCATTTCCATAACTGGGGAAAGTCTGTAACAGGTGCCTTTTTCTTTTCTTTTACTGATTTTATTGGGTCAATTTGTACCCCTCTGTTTTCTTTTGCCTTCTTGCTTTTGTCTGTTCTGTCTTTTGGACAAAATGAATATAAAGCGGCACATAAGCAACTGCGAGATGAAACGTTCATGACCAGTACTCGGCAATTCAACGAAAGGCTCAATTGATTTTAAACAGTGCAGAGTTCCGAAGACCGACTGTGACATCCATGTCACCAAATGCTATAGTCGTGCAAAGTTACAAAACAACTGCCCCCGTTTTCTCTAGAGATAGATAGCGTGCAGTCTCTGAGTAACCTGGGTTGGCAATACTCATTGGCCTATCTATCCAAAATAACCAGCCCATCTTTTTCCAACCGTGATAAGTGTCCATGCAGAGGTTCTTGACCATCGCTTTGGTCAAAAAAACCCCATGTCCTTACAAGTGAAGTGGAGTTTCTCGAAATACCTAGAGAACGGGGACCATTGGCTCATTCTTGATGGGCATGGGAAATCTGAAAGAACATGCCGCCACCGGTGTCGAAATGGTGGGCAGGGCAGCAAATGTAGTGGAAATAGACGTTAAACGCGCCTTGTGTCCGTTTTCTTTCTTTCGGTTTGCAACACACGATAGATATTGACTACAATCACCATAATTTCTAAGAAGGCCGAAAACAGCTATTTGCATCTTCACTATCTCGCTGCAAGTCTGGGCTAAGAAGGTCCATTAGTCCATTTGGGGTCCATGCCAAGTGTAATGGATTACGGACCCATTGACAACCCACCCCCCGGCAAAAGTTAATGTAAGCAAGGCCTTGCCAGATTCCTGCTTTGGGCCAGAAATTCACTTTTAAATTTACCGTCAAATGATACGGTTTTTTTGTAGACGTGAGACACACGTGTATCTACTCCACTCAAAATGAAGAATCTATTCTTAATAAGTGTGAGATTTATCTTCCCCATCTCTAGCACGAACTCAGCTCCCCCCTCAACATTCGGCCTCTCTGCCCAATATGGTGTTCCATTATTCAGAGAAGAGATGAGTTCAACCGATGGAGGTGGTGCGTCGACCAAGGGTGGAAGGGGCAAGCCAAAGGCCTCGAAGTCGGTGTCCAGGTCTCAGAAGGCGGGACTTCAGTTTATTGCGATTGATTTTTGAAATTAAGGTTACAAATGGAGTTCTATTTTGTTTTGTTTGCTTTTGGCAGTGGGTCGTCGTGGAATTGGGGAATTTCTTTTGGGATCTCGATCAGAGTGTTTTCTGAACCAAGACGGTCTTTGTGTTACGCCAACATAAAGTTCGCCTTTTTATTTGAGAAGAAAGAGAAAGAGAAGATCATTATGTTTTTTGGTTTGATTTTGATGCGATCTAATTGTGCTATGTTTCGTATATTCAGGTATTAGAACTTGCTGGGAATGCAGCGAGAGACAACAAAAAGAATCGAATTGTGCCGAGGCACATCCAGCTTGTTGTGAGGAATGATGAGGAGTTGAGCAAGCTTTTGGGGTCTGTGACCATTGCAAACGGAGCAGTATTGCCCAATATCCACCACACTTTTGCCGAAGAAGGTTGGCAAAGGGAGGGCGAGATTGGATCTGCTTCTCAGGAATTAGTCTTTCTAGTCTACGTAGTCTCACACTGTGTAGCATATATTTGCTTTTCAATTTTCTCTTGTCACCCGAATTGTCATATCATCTTTTTGTCAATGAAAAGAATCTATTAGCATTCGCCTTTATCCCATCTCATATTCCTTACCGTTCCTGTCCTCCTCATCCCTTATGCATTGTTTAAAGGGTATCCTTGTGAGAGATTAATTTTGTTGAAGTGGATGGTGGTTTTCTTTATAGTTTGTGTTCATGTGGTTGGGGATTACGTTAACAATTGAATACGTTTAATGACCAAGGCAGTCTGGTCATCCACCGATCACTTATCAAGGGCATTCTAGTCATTTCACGAAAAACCGTCTCATTTGACGGTAAATTTAAACTGAGGGGCAAGGATTGAGTGATTTTGAAACATATGGGTCTCAAATTGTTGGTTTGGAAAATAAGGATCGTAACTTGATTTTGCCCTAAAGATATAGGGCTAACTATGAGTTTACCCCTTAAAAATAATAATAAAATTGTGTTCTTTAGTTTTGCCTATTTCAATGTCTCTTATTTATCTGTGTCTGGCCCTCTTGGGGGCTAACATGTAAAAAAATGCTTAATTACTTTGCAGGTCCATGTGGTATCCGACTTTTACAAAATAGTCCTTGTGGTATGACCTTCAACAAAATAGTCCTTGTGGTATAGTTTTAAGATAAATTAGTCCATGTGGTATGACTTTCAACAAAATAGTCCATGTGGTATAGTTTTGAGACAAATTAGTCCCTCTGTATAACTGCCGAGAGAGTGTTGTACATGTCACGTCAGCGTCATTCACGCGTTGACACGTATTTTTTAACATTAGTATCCAAATCACGAGTGATATACTTCTTATAGCTCGTAGAATTAGTATGAGCCTCAACCTCAGACTTGATTGGTTCGATCTAGGACGGCTGCTGACGTGTCAACGCGTGAATGGAAAGTGGCATATACAACACTTTCTAGTTAAGTGGGTAACGACAGTTGGACGGAGAGACTAATTTGTCTCAAAACTATACCACATGGACTATTTTGTTGAAATTCATATCACGGAGACTAATTTGTCTCAAAATTATACCACATTGACTATTTTGTTGAAAGTCATACCACAAGGACTAATTTGTCTCAAAACTATACCACATGGACTAATTTGTCTCAAAACTATACTACAAAGACCATTTTGTTGAAAGTCATACCACAGAGACTATTTTGTAAAAGTCGGATACCACAAGGACCTGTAAGATAATTAGGCTTAAAAAAAAGACTTCTTCTAAATTTGTTATTGAATTTTTAAATAGAGGAAAAACACGTATTCACCCATCTCTAGGTGTTAATAGGGTCTAAAACGGAATTTTCAATCTCCAACATCAAAAATTTCAATACCCAAACAACAACCTTAGAGCTTTAAGAATTATTTTTTTCAAAATTAATCATATTTTTTGAGTTTTTACAATTGGATACTATGTCCTTTGTGAATCACCATAGTCCGTGAATGCACTTATTAATTATATATATATATATATACAATAAACACGAACCAGACAAAAAGAAGGGTAGGGAGCTCCACAATCACCTTAGTACAGTAAAATATTATAGAGCAACCAAATAAATGAAAACAAAAGGAAGACAATGTAGTAGACAACAGAGTAGTTTTGGTCTCATAATTTATTGAGCTTAGAGGCTGTAGTTATTGTCTAGAAAATGGTCGTCAGTGTTCAGTTTAAGGAAGCGTTTATAGACACAACTGCAACTCATCAACTGTAATGATTAAAAGAAGTTATGAACTGCAACACTAAGAATTTGTCACAACATCCAGAATAAATTTGAGTTTTGATATTTTGCTCCAATGTTCTTGGTCAATCAATATATCGACAGGCACTTGTTAATGATATTTGTATGCAAATTCACCCAAGAGAAGCAAGATCATTTTTATTCCATTAACTATTTTATTTATTTTTATTTTCTGTAAGCAAGAAAAGCAACAAATATCTGGGTTATGTTCGTGTTGAGTAAAAATGTAGGATTTTAAAGAAGTTGTGAATTTTTATGTTGAATAGTATTTTATTGGTGTTTGTGTAAAGTGAAGAGAGAAATGATTTGATGTAATTATTTAATAAAAAAATATTAGAGTTACGTGAAAAAGTATAGAGAGAGAAAATTTATATTGAATAAAAAATTAAAAAATTGTTAGAGACTGTGTAAAATATATTTGTGTTTATATTTGAATTCTAAATATGTTGGATGATAAATTTGTGAATATACTCACCGAACAAATTGTGAAAACGAACTATCTTAAACATCAAGGACATACAAGTTTATCAATCGGGCAAAGCAAGACAGAAACCCCTCCCCTCTCCTCTGAAACCTAAAACCTGGGAGAGAGAGCAAACACATCCCCTCGTCTCACTCTTTCATTTTTTTCATGGCTACGACGGAACCCGCTGAGAACGGGTCGACCATTGCCCCCGAGCCATGCCCGCAAACACTGCCATCCGAAGACACCACCTCCACCGCACCAACCGAACCCTCTTCCGCCACCACCATCGTACCTACCGAACCCTCTGCCGCCACCACCACGACTCCCGTCACAACTGCTCCAGTTACAATCGCTGAAACAACTGCCACTACTGCAACGGAGACCGAGCCTTCGATTGCGAACTCAGATTCTGAGCCAGCTCCCGAGTCCGACACTCCGGCTCCAGTCACTACCGCTACCGCTAACACCGCCGCAACCCCCGCAGAGAAGAAGTGGCCGGGATGGCCCGGGGACTGCGTGTTCCGCCTCATAGTGCCGGTCCTCAAGGTCGGTAGTATCATCGGCCGCAGGGGAGATCTCATCAAGAAGATGTGCGAGGACACCCGAGCCCGCATTCGCGTCCTCGACGGCGCCGTCGGCACTCCCGATCGGGTGGTGAGCACGTCTTCTCCCTCTCTAGGTTTTTATCTGGTTCCGTGTTTATTTCCCGAGAGCACATAGCGGAAGTAGAGAACTTGGAATTTACATGTTTAAAGTGTTGCAGAGATGGTAGAAGGCTCATCTGCTTGGTTCTCATAGTTTACCGGCATTTGGTTCTCACGTGTCTATTTGAGCTCTGTCTTGTGGCTTCCAAGACGTTACAAGCCAAAGTATATTCTACAACTTTTCAATTTTTGGACACGAGTGAGTGAGTGAGTTTTCTCTGGGGGAGGAATTTTCAACGTACCGAAACAAAAGAACTAGAACTGTGATGTCTATATTTTGTTTTTGAGTGTTCCTTGGTGGAAAAGTTGGATGGTTCAGTAATAATGCCAAGGAGAGTCGTGTTGTGGGTTTAGAATCAGGGATTCTCTTACCTCTCAATGTTACTGCTAAACCCAAACTCTAATCTCTGAAAGCAATGTAATCTGAAACTTGTGTTATTGCTTCTTCAAGTACATTTGAGATAAGTGTATCTTTTCTTGGATCCTTTTAAGAAACCAGAGATGATATGATGGGATATTCTTCCTCCCTACTTTTATACGTTGCCTTGGAAATTAGAAGATACGTAACAATTTATCATGCAACAAGTGAAAAGATAGGTGTGCATAGGCATGTCTCAATTGCAAGGACTAAAATGAGTGACAAATCTCTAAGTTTCTCACTTTAAACATTTGTTGCAGCATTGTGTGGTTGAAGGATTTTTCTTTTCTAAGACCTGTAATGTTATGAAGATGATCTATTTGGTTAAAATCTGAACTATTCATCTTTGACCCTTTAAGTCGACTCACTTGTACCAAAAGACCAACGGGCTATGAGGAATGTAGTTTCAGTCATGTCTTTATGCTGGAAAAAGGTTCCTGTTCCCAATTAGTAACAAGGGGGTAACCAGGTAACATTGCATATTTCTCCCTGTAAGATCTTTGATATTTTGCTTCTCCTGAAGACCCTCGATCAATAGTAAGGCATGGTAAAAAAAAAACTTACCTGTTAAACTTGGTTCAATTGACCCCTACCTTAACCATGTTGATTAGTAACCATGCTGACAATTTTCACTTTCATGTATTTACTGTAAATGCGGTGCTTGCTATTGACTATCTATTCATTCTCTAAGGAGAATACGGATTTCCAAATCTGTCACTCTCTTTTGAGTGATAATTTTGTGCGCCAAAGTTTAAGAGTGCTCATTGTGAGCTCATCTGTGGTGAGTGTGTCTGATTGTTTTGGTCTCTCCAAATTATCTGTTCATGCAAAGAGGAATCGTGCCACCCTCTTGACTCCAAACCCACCCCTTCAATTTCTGAGCGCCTCCATAAGCGGTCTTGGCTTCAGTTGAGAAAAAAGAACAACTGAGCCCACAGTTCCTGTGCTTCTCTATACTGTAGTTGATCGCTACCATAGCTGCATTTGTAGTTCATTGTTTTGGTGCTATGAAAAATTACTCTTTTAAATAATCAACTTTTTCAGGATTCTTCTTCTCGGTCTTCATTAAGTTTTTTAATGAAGATATGCTCTTCAAGTGAAACCTAGGCCAAGACTATTGTAATTTTATGCAGCTCAACTTTAGGTTCTTAGTTGCTTGGCTCTAAGCACAAACTTTTTTTTAAGACCAGAAATTCCTAGCTATTATGTATTTACTATACTTGCAATTTTTCTGCAAAGCGAAACAAAATTAATTCCGATGTCATTCAGTCTTTCTGATTCTTGCAAATGATACTGCCCTAGAGATTCCACTATGCATTCACACTCTCACGCGCTCACGCACACACACTTCAATCAGATATTGCATGCAGACATCCCAACTATTCCTTTCTAATTTACAATTCTTTGTGACCGGTCGTTCTTAGGTGCTGATATCGGGAAAGGAAGAGCCAGAGGCACCTTTTTCCCCTGCAATGGATGCTGTGATACGAGTTTTCAAACGCATCTCTGGATTATCTGAGAGCGAGACTGATGCTGAAGCATCTGGTGCTGCTGGTGCTGCCTTTTCTTCAATGCGGTTATTAGTGGCATCGACACAAGCCATTAATTTAATTGGAAAGCAGGGCTCATTAATCAAATCTATACAGGAGAGTACTGGTGCTTCTGTCAGGGTATTGTCAGGAGGTATGCTTCTGATATTCCCTGTGTATTTTCCATGTCATTGACCTTTTGCTTTCTGCACACAGATTACTGGTTCTTTGTTATAGTACTTAATTGTTATTTCTAACAACTTCCTTTTCGTCATGTTTTCTTTTCCCTTCCACTGAATTGTCCCATTATTTGCAGAGTTTGCTGCAGATTGTATGTTTTTAGCAGTTCAAAAGTATAAGGAAACTGAGTCGTAGGTGCGGTAATTATGATAATCCTTTGATTTAGACTTTAAGAGCTTAATATGAACTACATAGGTAGGCTAAGGCATTTGGACTTTATGGTTTTTGATTAATGTATTTAGTTTAAGAATAATGGATGCTTCATGTCTGTGATAAATTCTCATGACCTACCTCATCCCCTATTTTTCATGACCTACCTAGAGTTTATTTTAACGGGATGCAGTTAATGTGTCTGTATTATATTCCTTCACTTTTTTGGCATCTGATTTCTTCTGCTGCTAATAATAACTCTGTCATACCTGGCATATGATGCTAAATTTTGCGCTGGCAGATGAGGTGCCACTCTATGTTGCCACAGATGAGAGGATTGTGGAATTGCAGGGAGAAACTTTAAAGGTTCTCAAAGCTCTAGAAGCAGTAGTGGGTCACCTGAGGAAGTTTTTGGTTGATCACAGTGTTCTTCCTCTTTTTGAAAAGAGTGTAAGATTGTTTCCCGTATTGATTTATTGTTCTTTGCATTGTTTCATAGTAATTACGTTGCAATGTTTATATTCAGTACGCCGTGCCGGCCTCACAAGATCGCAAAGTAGATGCCTGGTCCGACAAGTCATCTCTGCATACTGCTTCTCAAACTGCAATTGCCTCTGATTATCCTCTGTCCATGTCCGCTAAGAGGGATTCTCTATTCCTTGACCGTGAAACTCATTTTGAGTCTCAACTCCAATCCTCAGGTCTTTCACTCTATGGACAAGACGCTGCACTTTCTGGAATACGTTCTTCGGGACTTGGTCGTGCTGGTGCTCCTATCGTTACTCAGGTTGTTATCTTATCATGCTTAATATTTTCTGAGTTGAAACTTCCTTATTTGTGATAAGACAACACTCCTTTGTTTCCAAACAACTCTTTGGTGTGTGCTTTAGGTCAAGTGAAGTCACCTATGCCTCCTTAAATATAGCGGGCGTATTACCTGGGGGATTCTCTAATTGTTTTGGCTAGTCCCTATCTTGATTTCACGTTAAACCTGTAAAAAAGTTGATTGTATGGACTTGCACTTTAAGGCTCAAGTCTCATAGACTTGTTCATAAGCTTGAAAGATTTAACGTACTGAAGTAGGAACAAAATTTACTTGAAAATGACAAAAATCTCAAACTAAATAAGATTCCATCAGGCCTTGGTACATATTTTTTTTTGTTATATATTGTGCCCAGAATGACATCAGACTACACATTGCCTTTTAAGTTATGTGCTGATTGCTGAGCATAAAATCTGGATAAGTAGGGCTATGCATTTGGTTATTATATGGTTTATATATTCATCTTTATGCTTTATGGTTACTAATGCAGTTGACATTATTTTCTTCATTTGCTTTTACCAGATTACCCAAACAATGCAAGTCCCCCTATCTTATGCCGAGGCTATCCTTGGACCTAAAGGGTCTAATATTGCTCTCATTCGTCGTGGTAGTGGAGCAGTATTAACAGTGCAAGAGAGCAGGGGAGTACTTGATGAAATCACTGTGGAAATTAGAGGCAACTCATCACAGGTTCAGACGGCGCAACATATGATTCAGGTGGGAACCTTGTTGGACTTATTTTCGCAGTTTAAAAGAAATTCATTGTTCCTGTGGCATAGAGTGACTCAACATACTTGAGCTTGATCTGATATAAGACCTTGTTTTAGAACTGAGTTTACAGTTATCTGGTCTTCAATTAATGCTACACTTTTTGGAAAGTTTGCGCAGAGTTGATAGTTTTGCGATTCCTACTCCTTCGACTTCTCCCTCATATAAATTTCTAACGAAAGTCAGCATCATAGGGCTAGATCTTTTATATTTATAGAGTTTTATTTTCACGCACAGGAATATTGTTACGGTTGTTTGCTTCGTAGTTAGGCATGTTGGTGGGAATACGTATTTGACGAGTATTACTAATCTTGGTATTTCTTTCTGGGAAATTAGAAGGATTAACATTAGAATGGTAAAGCCATGTCATGATATATCTTTACTGGGAGCAGTTGATGAGGCCAATGGACAATAATGAACTTCGTAGTGTAGAAGGATGTGGTTCTGCTAAAAAAAAGGAATGTAGAGAAAGCATACTCCAACACTTGATTCTATTCCTATGTTTGCAGGAAGCTATCAGTAATCACAACGAACCAGTTACAGGCAGCTACGGCATGATAGATGCTGGTTCGAGGCATTCTTACTCTCAGTTGGGCAGTACACCTTACTCCTCATCCTCGTTTTCCTCGCAATCATATGATGGGTATGGATCGTCCAGTTTAGGAGGCTACAGTACTTTCAGGCTTTGAAGGGTCAAAGGAAGAATTCGTGCTTGGACTGATCTCTTTCCAAGTAAAGAATGTGTATAGTCACCATAAGTGGTTTCTGCTTTGATCATGTAATACCACCAGCTACGATCTGTGGGAAATTTTTCTGGTGGCTAAGCTTGGGAAGAGGGACAGCATTTGTAACGATCAGTAGTGATTCTATCTATTTTCCTGAAATTGTATTCTCATTTTTTTTTCGATCGCATTGTCACCTGATTTAATTGTCTTTCCAGTACTTTTCTGCGAGCCCGTGATAGACATTAAAATTAAAATCTAATGACTAAAAATTTGAGCAAATGTATAAGTGGGAGTACATTGCAAATTGATAATGTAACGAATGGGTTGGCCCCATAGATCTCTCTCTCTCTCTCTCTCTGTATTTCACGGAGGAAATGTGAAAATTGACACGTAATTCATTTACTTTTGAATAAATATCTAAGTAACTCACTTATGTTAATATACTTTACTGCAGACAACCTGATTCAGAAGGGTTCCCTTCGACATTCTTTTGAAGAAAAAAAAAAGGGCCCACGAAGATGATGGGAGAAAAACCAACAAAAACTGAAAATGCACGACACAAATCTGAAAACCCGAGAGAGAGAGAGAGAGAGAGCCGTTATCTAGAAATCCCTCGTTAGACCACCCACAGAAATAACGCAGCTCGGTGGAAAGGAGGAAGAAATGCCAACCTTAAATCTATTCACCAACTTGCCAGTGGATGCAGTGGTTGCCTCCGACATTCTTAAGGACGCCACCAAAGCTGTCGCCAAAATCATTGGCAAACCCGAGTCTGTTAAGTCTCATCCTTTCGTTCTATTTATACACTTGCTTATATGCGTCTGTTCTCTGTAACTTCGTCGCTGTTTCGTCTGTATTTCTCTGGCATTCTTTCGTTCTACTTATACACTTGCGTATATGCGTCTGTTCTCTGTAACTTCGTCACCGTTTCGTCGGTATTTCTCTGGCTGTTTCATTCACCACCAATTGTTTGACATAATTACTTTAGGAATGCCAAGTTTCTTTTGTTCTAATATCTCTTTGAGCTCTGGTTGAAATTTGACCAAGTGTGGCACATGGCGAAAACTTTTTTTTGTCATGTTTTCCAAAATTTTTAGTTAGTATTAATGCCTAGCTATTTAATTTTCTTTCTCTGGTTGTTGTTCTTCTTTTCGATGTAACTTAGACTACAGTAATTTGAGGTTTACATGGAAAGAAGCCGTCGCACTTGGTTCATTCAGCGTGTTTCACTCTTAAAAACCATTTTCTTCTATACACTTCTGTGCAGTTGTTGATCTGCAGACACTCCTGTAATATGGTTAAATAACTTGTAGCGTGTATTCATGCTTCCTCTCTCTGTGATTCAGTATGTGATGATTTTGCTGAATGGGGGAGTTCCTATCGCATTTGCGGGCACTGAAGAGCCAGCCGCATATGGAGAACTGATTTCTATTGGGGGCCTTGGACCAAGTGTTAATGGAAAGTTGAGTTCAATAATTGCAGAGATTCTTCAAACTAAGCTATCTATTGACAGCTCCCGCTTCTATATCAAGTTCTATGATGTGCAGGTAACCTTCTTTTGACTAACTAATTTTAATTTTAAGTTAGAATTTACTTGTTTATACTTCTGTGCGGAAACTATTTCCAGGAAAGAAATATAGAGGTGCGGAAACTATTTTATAGGAAAGTATATCTCGGGGTTAAGTGTTTTAAGGTGATGTTGGTTGCAAAAAAAATCTTTCAAATTGGTAGAAATTTGTATAGTGGTGGTGTAAACATCTAGCTAGATTGGAGTTTCATGGAGTTTGTAAAAAGTAGGTGAATTTTTTTAAAATATTTGATTGTAGATCGATTTTTATTGAATTTTGTAAAACTGTATAGGTAGCTGATTAAATTTGATGATTTTTTTTATAAACAAGTACAGTAGTTTAGTGAAAAGGTTTGAAGGGAGACAATTTGATATAATTTTTTTGAAGTGTTGGATTTTTGAGATAACATGATCGGTTGTGAATTTTTTGGTGTTAAAAAAATTTAGCAAAAAAAGTGAATTTTTGTAGTATGCTGTTGAAATACTAAAGTGGCTCTCGGCATTCTGTGGCAAATGTAACACTTCTGCTATGTTCTTCCGTTGGTACAGTTGTCAGAAGCTCCAACGGCAGTGGTAATAAACTCATTGTTTACGAACTAATTGATGTGTTCGTCCTTTTCATGGTACAGCGATCATTCGTTGGGTTCAACGGCTCAACATTTTGAGCGGCGTAGGTTTTGGCTAATGGGTCCATGGACCATCGCAATCTCAAAGCGAAGCTTCAAGGCTCAAGTGAAGCGACGGGTCAAAGCTTGGTGATGACTATTTTAGTTCAGTTGTAACTTTCTTTGGAGAACAGAACACCGATATTTTATTACATCATTTACGTTGTATGAATACCAACATGGCGTTTGTGATGTTAAAATTTTAGGAATTGGTAAAAAGACAGAGATTGAAAAAGTTGGTGAAAAAAGTGAAGAGAAAAAAAATTGTAATGATGATAAAATTTTGGTGTTAAATTTTTGGTGCGGCAAACACCATGTTTAAGTAGTGCTCGCTCCTGTTCGTTAAGTTGGAAAGTGATTTCCTCACTTCCTCTTTCTGTTTGATCTTTGAACCCTGCCCCTTTGAAAAGAAAATGGCTACTAAACTCATTGAAGAGAGCTTTCTCATTAGATATTGATTTAATGGTTTAGTGGTTTATTTCACTTGTCCAATAAAATAGAAATTGGTGCTGTTTTGTAATGTGATGTGGCATGAATTGATTGGCAACAGGTTGGTGAGAAATAAATTATTCAGGACAGTTCCTTGATTTTCTTGTGAAAGTAAGTGCATTTCAGAACGGATTATTGCTTGCTTATCAAGATAAAGATATATAAGGTCTATGTCTTTCTGATCAACGTAAGGTTATATCACCCTAGTTTATGTGATTTATCCCTTAGCCTAACCCCAATCTAAGGCATAGTTAATGTTATGGCCATTATAATAGAGATACAATAAGAATCTAGTGAATACAGATTTGTAAAGTGAAATAGACAAATGATATATCTGGCAGACACATGATGACCATGACTATTGTTATCGCATGGTTCCTTGTGTATATGTCTATATGTCCCTTTCATTATCTTCCTTTTCCTTTTTTTACCTTGACTTTATCCTTAATGCTATTGGTGTGAAAGTATTTTGAACTACTACTGTACTTTTAAAGTGCAATCAATGCAATTAGAATTAAAAGCTGGCCTTTATCTATTCATCCGCCGAATCCCATGGTCTGATTTCTCCTCCCATTTTGGTGGGATTATTAATTTAGTTTGTTATTGTTAATCATCCACTTGCTAACATTTGACTTGACATTCTGCAAGCCCCTTGAGGCATGACCTTAAACCCAACTTTTATTTTTTGCATCGTCTCCATGTGTAAAGGAGAGCCTATAATATTCTTGCTTCATCCTCCCCCTCTTTGACAGTTTGACTTCGGATAAGTATCTTTTATGGAACAGGGGGTTGCATGTTGTGCGATCTCAGTGGTTGGAAGACTGTTTGGAGAGGAACCAAAGATTGCAAGAAGAAACATATAGCTTGAAGACCATTGGGTGCTGATTCAAACACTGTGGAAGGGTGAGTTTCTGCTTTTATATTCTAGAAATAAGCACGTCTTGCATGTTGCCGCAAAATAGATTAAATTGACTGACTTAATTGCGAATCCTTACTTGTCAGACACTAAACCCGGTCATAGAGTTGAAGGTGACATTTCATTTTCTGAGCGAGAATGAATAGTGCAAAACCAGCATAGAATTTTACTGGGTCTAAGAATCAACTAAATGTCTTCTCTTGAGTAAATTTTGTTGATTAAGGGAAAGACGTTGCAAACACTGAGCAAGAATGTTAAGGGGAACTCTAACAATATCGTTGCGTATTACTTCCCACACTCCTTTTAGGTGAGAAGTGCACCCACTCTCCTGCGGCTAATTTTTGTTTCTCACCCAAGAGAATGAGAGATAGAGAAAGAGAGAATAAAGTCACATCTGCAGCAAGGTATCTATATGTGCTCATTTTGGTTTTCTTCTTTCTTCAGAAAAATAATGGGAAATTACTTTTACCCCCCTCAACCTATTATCTCATTTGTAATTTACCCATAATCTACTCTTCTTGACAATTAACGCCCTTACACTCCCACTTTTTTGCAATTTGCCCTTTCAATGAAGATATAACCGTTGAGATTGCGCCACATACATCCTATCTTTTATCCATTATAATGGTTAGATCTTAAAAGAAAAAGGTAGTTTAAACTTTAAAGAGGACAATTTCCAAGCTTGGTAGTTTGAGGGGAACAACGCAAATGGAGTAATAATTTTGTAATTTTTCCAAGAAAAATGAGAAAATGCAGATACTACTGACAGTTGTTTTCATCTTTTGTTAATTCTCTGAAAATTCTGCTTTTTATTTTTTCTGTTTTTTCTTTGGTAAAATTAGTTTAATTGAAAATCAAGAGGAGGAAAATATGGTTCTGTAACTGTTTTAAGTATGTATTAGAGCCGAATGTGCTCTGAGGTTGTGTACTTTCGGAATAAATACTTGTTTTGACCTACTTGCAGTTGACTGGGGGCTAAACAACCCATGAAACAAAAATGACAATGAAAGAAAGGAAAAATAGGATCCTTAATCATGTTAGTCTTACTCCGTTGTATTTAAGCGAGCTTAAGTGTTGAGTTCGAGTATTCTTTTGGTGTTAGCAAGACTTGACCATGAACAATGGAAAGTGCCTAGAGAATGATCTGAATTCGAGGACACTGGTCCAATTATTTTATGGTCATATCCCCAACATATTAGCCCTTTCAACTTTGTTGCAGCATCGATTCTTGTCCTGGTTGAAGCACAGAGTTGTTTTAATGTTTCCATTTTGAAATCCGAAGTGTTATAAATGTTCTGACATGTAGAGAATTAAGGAGCGTCCCAGTCAATTCAACGATTCAAATTTTGGTCCCAATGAAAAGCTTGGCTCAGTTTTTGCATGATATAGATGCTGTCTACTAAGCTTTTCATGTTTGCTAGACGTTCTAATTGATATAGTTGTTTTGCTCTGTCACTGTATTTCTAGCCAGCATGATAATCATGAGCTGGATCTAAGGGCTCTTTCTGCAGTGGACAATGAAGAAAAACAGAATGAGTCCTCTCCTGATGTAGACAAACCAGGAACAGAGAGAACTGCTTTAGGAAAACCTAAAATTTTGGCCTCATACGAGGTTGGGAAAAGGAAAAGAGGAAGACCTGCTGGCACAAGCATGAAGATAGGAAAACCTACTATAGCCCAAGCTCGAAGAACAAGGGCACGTATTGGAAAGAGAGCTGCCAAAATATCTGATAATGAATCAGATGAGAGTGGATCTGACAAGGAGAGGACACAAGGGGAAGAGATCAAGATGAAAGAAGGAAATCATGAAATGACAGGTGAGGTAAGGTCAAAAATCCAAAAGAATGAACTAGAAGCTTCTAAGTCATCACTTAGAGGCAAGGTAACTGAGATAGAGGTTGAAGATGTTAGATCTGAAGAGAGGAGCTATAAAATTCCTAAAGTTGAAATGACTAATAGCCAAGACAGTAAGAGACCCGAGAAGTTGGAAGTTATGACTGATCCAGTGCAGGCGATGTTGTTGGACATGATTCCGAGCCTCGGAGCGAAGGGAATTGGGACTCCAACTACAATTCTTGAAGATGAAAAACCACCCCTGGATCCCAATGCAGAACCTGAAAAGAAAAGAAAAGTCAGCTACAAGGATGTAGCTGGCGAGCTGCTCAAAGATTGGTGATACATATATTTGCTGGTGTGTTTCGCATAGGCTGTTCAAAATAGGTTGATGTTGAAGTTGAATTTACTACACGTAGCTGTATTGTACTCCCTGCACCGATGAATTGCATCTTTTGGTAAATAGGAAAAAATTCGGAGTAGTTTGATGAACCCCTCTCATTCTCTGCCCCTCTATGGGTCAGTTGCAATCTTTAGCTCGACAGCTTTTTGGTTTCTGACCAGCTCGTTTGGTAGTATTTTTTCCCCATGGCAAAACAGGGGAAGGAGATATTCTCTGTTAGCTCCGGAAATATAATATATGTATCCAAATCTGATTTGCTACTTCCCACATAAAATGGTTTAAGCGTTGTACCGCACTCGTTTTAAGATATCAACATTTTGGTCTTATTCATTTTGTTTCTATGGGGGCTCTCTCCCAGACCCGCATTCTCCCCGACAAGGAAGATGCTTTCGCAAATTCCTTAAGATGATGCCGGTACGTGGCAGGATCGTCCTCTGATGTATCAAGTCAAAAACATGGTTTATGCTGCATTACCTATTCCTCAGGGCGAAAGATCTAACTGTTGAGACGCGGGCACCTTCGTCCACAGATTGGTTGATCAATTGATATCCTTCCACACGTGTACAACATTTTCACAGGTGAAGATTGAAAGAACCTTCGTTACTGGAGGCTAAAGTCAAGCACAAGGTCCTGCCTATGAAAGACTCGAGAGGCATTCTCAAGTACTAACATTTTTGCTATTTTGAAAAAAAAAGACCACCGATTATGGTGGAGGACAGAACAGCGCAAATGAAACGTAGTATGGTAAGTATTGTCATTGGGGCCATTCAGTCAACAAACTAGCACGGAAAAGAGTGGAAATTGGTAGAGTTTTCAATAAGCAATTGATTCTAAAACACTGAACAGTAGCTACATATAATTGGAAAATTCTTCCTCCTAGTGTCTGCTATTCAAAGTGCAGTGATAAAGTAGAGGTGAAAAAAAAAAGAAACCCACGCACGCAATTATCACTGAGTCACCATCCATACTTGGCTTGTGTTTCAGCTTTGGTGAGGAAGCCTTTTGCACGCCGCTCCGAAAGTTCCATCTCTTTCTGTTTCATATCAAAGAGTAAAGAACCGATCTGATGCTTCCTCTTGTGCAGCTTCGAAGGCTTCCCCTTCGCCGAAACAGGCTACAAGACAAACATATAGATTAAGGTTAATATGTGCATTTAACCAAAGAATACTATTTACGACAAAAACTAGAGAAATAAATGAATAAAGAAATCAGGCACTTATTGAGAGATAAAATGATTATATCAGAAAAACAGTTTAAAAATCTTACATGTCTCAATACATGACAAACCTCTAGCTCAGCAATAAACTTATTTTTTCCCCCTTTAAAGGCAAAGACTATACTTTGGGTCTCAATTTTACTATGATGAAATACAACAAACAAAATGTCTCCACTGTACAGTCCCAGTAATGCAAAAGCTAGGGTCGGCGACTCCATTCAATTGAACATCCAGAACTAAGCTCAGGCTTCAATAACGCATAACTTGCCACAGTGATTCATCAAAGAAGCATTACTGGACATTTTGTACCGATAGCAGGCTGGGAAACAGAACAAGATACTAGAGGATCCAAAACAACAGCCATCAAACCCAGCAAATTGGACCAAGTCAGGCTATGAGGAAGTCCAACAATCCATGACCAAAGAGTTAGTCATGAAATAATTTTTCTCTCTACTATTATCTGAATCTTTTTACAATTTACAACAGAAAAGCAGAAGGAAAAAGCTTCTGAAAATGATCCGTCTTTCGATAACATGCCTAGCAGAAGAAGATGAAATAGATGCCCACATTGCAATACCAATCAAGGAATAGATATTCCACCAACTCCTATATTCCTTTGCAAACCACGAATCTTTTGTCAATGGCTCATTGCCCAAAGATTATGTATCTAGAGCCAAGATCTGCATCTTAAGAAACAAAAAGAAAAGCTCTTATCCAGCACCACTCACGTGAAAATGAATAACACTAGAACAAAGAATCTCCAAATATAACTAGAACGGGCCTCCCAATCCATCCCCCATGGTTCAACAATGCAGTTAAAAGAGACTAAACAGAGAACATGGTAGAGTTGTCTCCGATAATAAAGCTAGGGCGCTGATTGAGCAGTTACCAGTCATATCTATAGAGCTCTCAGACCAATATCTATGATTCCCCCCCAAAGGCTCCAAGCCTCACCCACAGAAGATAAAAGCTTGTACAAGTGTAGGCCACGATGATTTCGTATAAATTAACATAACCTATAACACAACCCTGCAGCAGTTAAATTAGACAACGTGGTCGTGGGCGTCCTTTATTTGTTGAACCTAGCTGATCTGCCAAAGCTTCTTTACCATGATAATATTGCTGCAACTCCTTGGAGTGTTTTTGTTTTACTTAACAGCAAAACTCTATTGATACATCACTAAAACAAAATCAAAAGCACTCTATACAATGTCTAGATGCTTAAGACTGAATTACCATGCTCGTTTTTTCCCAGTACAGAACTTTTTTAGTCCAAACATTATGTCTTTAGTATGTTGGCCCAAGTAACGTATCGTTGGAAGACAATGAGCAGCCTAACCAATCTATAAAACCGATTCTTTCAGCAAAATCGGGATAAAGATAAAATTGCAGGTTGTCATCTCAAATGCACAAAGTTTTCAAGGAGAATCTATCCGTTTTAGCGTTCTCGAAATCAGTGCTACAACAGTTTAAAGTTATCAATGAACGAGCAATGCGCAGTTGGAAATTCTACAGAAGAGATGAAACAAATGACGAGACTGCAAAATGAAGAAGGTATTTACTTACCTGGTAAGAAGGCCCAAAGGCTATTCCCGTCAACTTAGCCTGGTCCTCCCTAGGACGATTCTTCATCAACTCATCCTGCTTCACCTCAACAATTTCCGCAGGAACCTCGTTTCTCCCTCTCTTACCAGGCACTCTAACCCCATTGTCAGACGTCCCCGACATCTCTGGCACGGACCCATGAGCCCAATTACTTCCAGACTGCCCATAATCACCAAAATTACCGTAATTTTGATAATCCCCATAGGTCATATTATCTCCGGAACTCATGCCATATTGTGATTGGACACCCTCATTTGCATTTGGATCAATGCCCGATTGATAATTAGCATTAGTGTCGTAGTTCGTATCATAGTTCCCTACATCCTGAATGATACCCGAATCATAATTCGCATAGCTGTCATAGTTTACACTACTATGTCCCGAATTGGTGGGGTCAGTACCCGAATTTTCGTCTGCTCGAGAACCGCCAGTACTCGACGCGGGCGCACCCGTCTCGACAATTGCTCTTCGCCCAGTACCAGAGCTCGGAAGAACGCCCAATGTAGCAGAGTTCCTGGGTGCCGGAATACTCGACAAGAACGACTTCACGGACGGGGTCTGCGCCGCCAAAGATTCCGATTCCTTCCGCCTCTTTCGTTCTTCTTCTTCGTCTTCGTCGTCGTCATCGTCGTGATTGGCCGATATTGTCGAAGGATGAGCTATCGGAGGCTTGAATAGGACAACCCTCTTGGCCTTGGGGTCTGAGGGTGAGGGATTTGAAATTGGTTTATGCGGGTTTTGGGATTTGGGCCGAGGGAGAGAGGAGAACAAAGAGGAAGCTTTTGGGGTAGTCTGGGTATATTGAGACGTGGGTTCTTGGTCTTCTCCATGATTAAGAGGATTGGGGAGCGATGGGGTTTGTTTGGACTTGGGTTGAGGGAGGGATTGGAAGAGAGAGGAAGATTTGGGTTGGGGAAGAGAGGTGAAAAGAGAGGAGGTCTTGGAGGCAAAGGTGGGTTGAGATGCTGGTTTGGAGGCAAGAGCCGTGGATATCGGTGGTGGTTCTTGTAGTTGTTGATTATCTTCTCCTTCCTCGTCCGACGACGCGTAGCTGGAGAGTAAAGAGTCCATCAGAGAGAGGAAAATGCTAAAACCAGACAACCTGTCGTTGCAGACTTGCAGTGGAAGTGGCAGGTGGGATCCATTTTAACTCGGAAATGGTTGGTTGGGAAAAGAATGGAAACAAAACCGGCTTTTTTTCTCCGATTCGGGTAACGCAGTCGGAATAAACCGACCCATGTATCGACCTTTCTAATTTATTTTGTTTTGTTTTTTATAATATTTAAGTGATGTTTCGTACTTAAAATATTGGAATATTAAAATTTTTAATAAGTTAAATATATTTTTAATTTTTTAATATATATACGCTCAAATTTTTTTTTTTATAAATCTCAATAAATTTTAATATCTAAAAATTTTTTAAAATATTTACCAAAATATAAAAACAAACATCCAACGACAAACCGAGCCATCGAAGTACGATAACGATCCAGTAGCACTCATCACCAAGCAGCCAAGAGAAACATCGTCAAAACTAAAAGTACGATTTTGGTGGCAATCTAATAGATGGACGGAAAGCCGGTAGTCAATCTATTCGGAAGAATAGCAAAGCAAGAGCATTTGATCTGAGAACGAACAAATTCTCAAAGGCAAACGTAGAATCGCTTATGTTTGTTTAAGTTTTTAGAAAGTTTTTAAAAATTTCTTACTCACTTTTTCATCAATTTTAATATATTTTTATCGATATCAATAATTTTTCATCAATTTTAATACTTTTTCACCAATTCCAATAACTTTTTACAAATTTCAACAACTTTTAACTAATTTTTCATCAATTCCAAGAAAATTTATACTACTTTAAAAAAAACACAAAAATAAAAAATATTTTGAGAACTAAACCAAACATAGACTTCTTCACTTCTGGCTGTTGGACAGACGCATAATTCAATCGCCAGTTCAGACAAAATGATATCTTTACATTTATTAATTATTATGGAAGGAGTTGATCTTTGAAACGATCGTCGTTAAAATAGGAACACAAAACATCACTTGTTTTCATTGAATGTAATCTGTAAGCGAGATCGAGATCTGCATGAAAGTGAAGAAGGACAGGGCACCGAGACGAAGGGGAATTTCGGACCTCCTACGTCTAGACCTACGGGACTCAAACAGTAGCGGAGTCAGAAATGTAATTTAAGTACAAATTCTTAATTTTTTTTACTAACATAATATCTTTTAAGAATTAAAATATAAAAAAATAAAGATTAAATTTTTTTTATTATTTAAAATACTAATGTATTAATTAATTAATTTATATATATTTAATAAAATAAAACACATAAATAAAATATTTTCAATATTTTCATAATCATATTCATAATTGAACTCGTACTGAGGAGGAGGAGAACTTTTCACTATAGGAGAGGTTTCATAAGAGAGTGAGCTCTATTTAGGCCCAACCCTTGATAGTGGATTGACCTTGACTGATTGATAAGGAGCTGGATTCACCCACTCCTAACGCGAGGATGGGCTGGAGGCCCCATATTGGGAACATCGTTTTAGTACTAGTATGATAATTCTTCAGATTTGTGGAAAAAGTAATTGTGGTTTAATTTTTTGTTCATCCAAAACTATTAATCTGGTGAAGGCAATAGACCCAGAAAAAGGAGTCGAGATACAGCAGAATTGAACTCCTGAAATTTCATGCGAACTTGAGAGCTTTGGGTAAATACTTCCAAAAAAACCCTCTGACCTTAGTTAGGGGCTGCTCTGATCTGCTCCTCTAGGTGGCCGGTCTCTGTTCACGTGTCTCTCCTTCGGCTTCGCAACCCTCTGATCTACCCTCTTCCTCCTCCTTGCTGGCTCTTCTCCCGGCGTCTGATCATTACGCGCTATCTTTAGATGCACGTGACATTCTCAGCTCTCATGTTTCTAGCGTCGTCTGGGGTTTCTTCCTGCTTTTGTCGGGAGCATTCTCTTCAGTCGTCAAAAGCTGCTGAGGTGCCTTCCTACAACTCCTCCAAATCTACCACTACTATTTCCCTGTGGTAGTTTTGACCCATGGTTGAAGCTTGCTGCGGAAGACTTCAAGATGCTGGTTTCTTGGAGTGATGCTAACCGCCTGGTTGAGGCGGCCCTTTTTTGTCAAACCTGTTTTATCCAAGAGATTTTTCTTTTGTTTTGTTTTTGTTTCTTGGTTATGGTGGTTGTTTGGGGTGTTTGTAGGGTCCTCCTCTCCTTCAGGTTTATACGGCTCTTCTTTGATGATGCAGTTTGCTTAGAAAAAAAAAAAGTCACCTTCCATTACTATTCCATTCAAAGACAGGTTACAATATTCAATCAACACAAATGGCGGTTACTAAAAACTATGCAGCTTCTCGCTTCCCCGAGAAACAGCTAGTACCGCGATAGAAAGACTCTTCATCAAGGAAAAACAACATCGACGCCGAAACCCCAACAAAGTGTCAAAGAGTGAAGAAAGAAAATTTTTATTGAGAACACGAAAGCAACAGTAAGTAACCAGATCCCAACCTCAAAGGACTCGGAACTCGATCGGTCTCACGTACGGTCAGATGCTCATGGGGCTTTGTGGATCATTGAGAGCCGCAATGGCTGTTTCGATCCTTATCTTCAAATGATCTTTCTCATCTTCATCTGCCTGCAAAACAAATAGTGGGAGCTACCAAATGAGATCTCCTTGCAACTTTCTTGGAAGCCCTCGGCCTTTCTGTCTGCTGAGATTTCCCTATCCCTTCAAATTCATTTGGTAGCTCATTGATTAAGCTTCAACAGTTTCTACGTTTGGAGACAGCAAAGCCATTAACGTCTAGATTTTCAATCAAGGACGTTTGATGAGTGTGACTTTGGGCATAGTGCTTGGAAGATGTGGGTGTCTGATTTATCTGTGGAACAGTGACAGATTATGGCATATTTGAAGTATAGTTGAGCTTTAAAAGTAAAATATTTTGGACAGCGGTGACCTAATATTGTGATAAACGTCGTATTCGTATCTTCCTTAAATATATGAGATATCTAACAAGTGGGTAAGCAAAAAAAATCATTTTTATTTGAATTGGCCATGCCTCTTAACAACTCCAATAAAATAATTAGAAACTGATTACAGCACCGAATCTGGCATTTCATCAGTGAATTAGACCACCTTCAGTCTTCTTCAAGGAAAAAGCCATACCGGAACCGTGGCCTCCGGAAAGAGTTAATTAGTTACAACTCCTCATGCATGCATGCTTTTATCCCTAATCGGCACACTAAAATCCAAAAGGATTTTGTACTCCAACTCCAATATTTCAATGTCTTGCTCTTACTCATTTTAAAACGCATGAATTTTCATAGGTCTACTAGGGTCACGTTCGGTTTTAAAATTTTCGTAGGATTCGAATCCTCCCGCAACTCATGTTCGGCAAAACTAAAATCCAAACCAACATCACATGGCCCATCGTCTGTCGCCCAGCAGCCTTTGTCCCATGTCTTTTCGTTTTATACTTTTTGACTTTACAACGTTCAGGCCTTAAACAATTGAAATTTATCATACTGTTTATGCTTTCGTCGACTTGTTTTATGGTTTGGTACTATTTTTGTTTTAAAAAAATATATTTAAATATTCAAATTTTATTAAAAAAATTAATTAATTCGAAATTAAAAAAATAACTTTAAACATCATCATTATTTTTTTACACCTCACCAACTTCTACACAAATATCAACACAACTTTAATATCACCTAAAAATTCACAAAATTCTCTAAATCCTACAAAAACCTTCAAAACGAACATCACCTAGCACTAAAACCCACGTGGAGAAGACAAAGGTGATGTTTGATACCCCAAATATTGATGTATCAAAATTTCCAACCAACTAAAAATGGCATTGCTGGAATTTTACTCCAAAACGTTTTTCTGTTGTAATAGTTAAGAAAATTTGTTGAGATGTACGTGTTTTTTTAGGTGTTTGTAAAAATGGTGGGTTTATATAAATAATGTTTGGAAAAATAAAATTATTTCCTTAAAAACTGTGAGAGTAAAAACATATTTGAAAAGAAGATTTTAGTGAGAATAATTTTTATGAATTTTTGTGTTATTTTTCACATAAATTAAGGCCAATGATTAAATAATTTTTTTATTAAAGATTGAAATGTTTCTTTTTATAAAAAAATCATATTTAAATTGAAAAATATTTTTAAAATAAAAATAAATATTTTCAAGACTATGAACCAAACAAGCCTATAGTTTGTCCCCTCGGGGAAACATGTTTCTTTCGGATCTTTTATGTATATATTCAAGGACGACTGACAGACCGGAAATTCAGTTATGCATGTGCTTAGAGGGATCCGACCTGTTACGATCACCAGAAAACAAAACCATGTGCGGTTGCTTTGAGTAAAGGGAACCATGAACCAACTTCTCCATTCGTTCCAGTTAAATCTACTGTAGAAACGATTTGAAGAATCCATCTCCTTGAGCCTTTTTTTTTTTTGGTACCATTCGTTCAGCTTTGTCTTTTATCGATGACATGCGCCACCCCAATACCCAGCCAATTAATCCATTCCTAAAATAATGTCTTAAGATGCTATACACAGAACTCAAAATCCGAAGACTGCGCGCTAACTAGATTGCGAAAACCAATCCAAAAGCATTTTGGTCCATTAGGACCTAACTAGCTTTATATTACATCTACGTCATGAAAAACCTTCAATTCCCCAAACGCATGCGATGAGGAGACCATGAACTTAATTACTCCACCTAATCAGTATTTCTATTTCATTATTTTTTTCCTTGAGATGTTCCTAGTCTCAGTATTTTTGTCACTAAGTGTGTATAAATACACTACAATTAAAATGATCTTGGGTGATAAAATTTTAAGTGTCAAATTAAATTATCACCCAAAATCACCTGACAAAAATTAAATTTCGCTACTCTTTACAGTTTCGAGCAGTGTCGTTTCCATTCAGACATTATTACTGGTGCGTTTGTACAATAAAATTTTACACTCATTAAAATTTTAACACAATAAAAAATTACAATTTAATCTCCCTCCTCCTGGTCAAATCATTACTTTTCACTATAATAAATATTAAAAATCATCTATCTCTTCACTTTTTACCAAATTTAATATACTAAAATTTTAACACTTAAACACAACCTAAAAAACGTCCAGGCGAATCTCGATTCTCCAATTTTTTTTGTTCCCATTAACTTGTTAAAGAAAGGGCAAGATTAATCATTTATGTTCAAAGTGGAAATCTGATGGGTCATATGTTCCTCACTTTCGCTCATCGACCTTATTAAAAAACAATATCTCTCTCATAATTGATGATCGATCAACTTTATTAAAGTGTGGTCTATATCATCAGTTTTCAATACTTTCTAGACCCCACAATTCCAGCTGTTTCTTCTCTCTCTCTCTATGTTTATTCTTAACCACAATAATCCATGACCAAGCTAATCACAAGGCATCAGCCATTGAGATAGTCCATGGCACGTACATATTTCTCTATCCATATATACACGTGTAGTATATTACTCACGCGCTTGCTAGTAGTGGTTAATTAGCAACTCACTAATCCATCATTTGAGCTAGCTTAATCTTTTTGTTGTGGTCCCATCTAAGCTTAATTAATCTGCGAAAGGCGGACTATTATGGAAGACACTAGACAGCACTAAAAAGCAAGGAAAAGGTACTGACCTCCACGAAGACTGTTTTCACAAGCGTCCCAGCAAAAGCGGTGATGTTTGCCGTAATGATTTTGAGCTTCAAAGATTCGAATACCTCGCAAAGTTTCACCATTGTGTCTGTTCTTTTACTACATGTTAGACTCACCACCACTGTTTTCTCCCCCATGTATGTCGCCCTAAGCTGCACTCCACCAATTATTTGACCAAAAATATCCTTAGTATAATCATCTGGGAATGAATTATTTCATTACTTTAAAAAAAAAAAATCATATTTGTCTGTACGTGTATGCCTGATAGAGAGAGAGAAGGGCTCACTTCAAGGACTTCAACAGGGGAAGTTCTTAATCCCCCCGAATAATAGAGTTGGTCAGTTTTCTTTTTCTTAGATCTCAGCACCACGGGTAACTCTTGCTCGAAGTTATAACCTGGATTTTTCTTCAATTTCCCGGATTCGAGGTCCATTATCTCAGTTTGGATTCTTCGTTCTTGTTCCTGGAGCTCTTGGATATATTCTATGGCGTCTTTGATTATCGAAGCCTTATCCATCTGAACGTCAACCAACGGATGGAAAGGATCAATAATTAACATAACAGATGTGGAAGTTTTTAAGAAAGCAAATTCAAGGAACAACATGGTGTACTAACTACCCGTTTTAGGCTGCGTTTGCATTCATAATCAACCCCAAAATTTTATCTCTCTCCTAATTAAATACTCCAATATAATCTCTCTCTCTACCATAAAAAAATATAAAAAATTACCTCTCTCTTCACCTTTTCACTAAACCCAATACCAACACATATTCTCATACCAAAAATATTACAACACAAACACAACCTTAGTTAAATATTCAGATGACCAATTATTATTTTAGAGAAGCAAAAGTGGTCTAAGTTGATTGTCACCTTGCTAATGTTGGGGACCACCGCTCTAAGTGCAAAGAGCCTTTCATTGAGCTTCTTCCTCCTGTTCCTCTCGGAAACAATGTTCTTTGAGGCCGCCGATGATGCCGCTCCGTCAGGTGAACTCGAATCATAGTACCCTGAAATCGCCTCGTCCAGCCCCCAACTGCCAAGTGACCAAGAAAAAACTGTCAGCAATTTACACCCACTGAAAAATTGGGAGAGAGAGACGCACGGTTTGACTAGAGTATATGAGGGAGAGAAAAAATACCTATCAAGCTCTTCATTTTGAAGGAACATATTGGTTTCCCAGTAATGGTTGTACTGTCTGTACTCCTCATGACTCATGTTGTCCATAGTTCGAGCCTTCGAGGAGAAGATAGAGAGAGAGGGGGAGAGAGAGAGGGAGAAGGGAAACACTGATCCTTTTAGGAAATTTTCACTTCATCGGAGCTGTGGATTTTATAGGGCTCGAGTTTTGGACTGTTGTAGTGAGAAACGGGATTAAACTCACGTGGGGGACCTCATGTTCTCGACTGATGCTTCCAAGAAAGATCTTTACCGTCCAATGCGCTGTACAAGTGGTCTACGACACCGCGTAATCAACCAACTTGTCTAGACGATTCTCTCCAAAGGAAAAAACCCTCCATGTTTTACCCAAACCCCAGCACCCCTACGGAGATCTCCCTCCTCCTTTTCCCTTTCTTTTTCCCTCCTCTATCTTCTCTCTCTCTCTCTCTTTCCCTTCTCTGGTTCGGTTGGCATCTGTTTGTGATTGATTTTGACTTTTTTTGCTTTTCTTTGCATGTGGCTTCTCCTTGGTGTTCGGCGATTTTCGCTACTTCCTAGTGGACACGCGCCGTCTGAAGGTCTTCAGCAGATGTCGCGCTCCACATCCACGGTCGTCCGACGCTCCCAAGTTGGCGCGTATTGCTCCACGCGCCCCACGCGGTGCGAGTGAATCTCATGCCCTGATCACTCTTGGAGCGCGTACGGCCTCCTTCGGCCTCCGCCCCCTTCCCATCTTCGCCGGACAGACCTCTGTGACTTTTGTCCTCCATTTTCCGCTATGGATCTCCTCTGCCCACCACCGGCAGCCGCTGCCTCCGCCGTTCCATCCAGCGTCTCCACGGATCTTACCGTGGCCTATGTTCTGTTTTCGCCTATTTGGGCCAGCTAGGGCTGTTCAGTGCCACCGGAATTTTCCGGTGGCACCGGCCCCGGCATCGGGATGCCGGGGCACCGGCACCCCGGTGTAGGTGCCGGTTTGCCATTTTGGGGGAAACCCGGGGGTATTCCCGGTTCCCGGGTTCCCCGGCACCGGGAACCCGGGGGACCGGGAACCGGGTCTCCCTCATTTTCTTCCCCCCACCCCCACACCCCTCCCCGAGTCCCCCCAGCCCTCATTTCTCAAATCCCTAAAATTCTAAAAACTCCTCCTTCATCCTTGCGCCGGCGACGTCCCACTCCCCTCCCTCTCCTGCGGCGCTGCGCCTAGCCAACTCGTCGAGCTCCACTCCATTATTCTTTTGTATGTTTTCTTCTTTTGTATGTTTTCTTTCTTTAGAGATCAATTTCCCGATTGAGGCTTTCGATTTGATAAGCTGGGCTTTGTGTTCTTTACTTGGTCTTGGATTTGCCGGCTTTTGCTTTAAGCCTGATGGACACCAAGGGTCGACTCGTTGCTGGGTCTCACAACAGGAATGAGTTCGTTGTGATCAATGCGGATGAGAATGGAAGGGTAGAGGTTAAGAGAACACCTGCTTCGATTCAGTTTATGGTTTTAGGGATATACCGTTTGTGCATTTTCATAAGAGTTCCTGGTTTTGATTTGTTCTTTGGTTTGAGGGATGCCCCGTTTGCGTACTTTATTTTTAATTCTGGGGATTATTAGAAATATGGAAAGAAAAAAATTGGGAATCGGGTATTGTGTCCTAAATATTGTTGTGAACAATTTGAAACAAGGTGGCAAAAGAACCCTAAAATGCATTTAGAGCAATTGGGTACTTTGCATTTAGAGGATCAGATTTGCTCCTCTCTCTGTCTTGCTTCCTTGATTATTTTAGCACTAAGTTTAGAAAAAAAGTTATGATGGATCATGTGGTAACTGGATCATTATGTTACAGATTATATTTTGAAAATGATTTATCTTTCAGCAACCCATTTAGAGGCCAAAAATACCCAACCTGTTGTGTTTCATGACCTCTAACTGCTTATGCATATGTTTGCAGTGCAGGAGCAACATACCGTTCCTTGCACTTTTTTTTTATAGAAAATTACACATCATCCACATAGATGTTACTTTTTCGGTGAGCAAGCTAGCATCAGCCAAATAATATTTGTCAAGCTGACTTCAATAGTTCTCTGAACTCTTAGATATTTTGATGTTTTATTACCCTCTCATTGTAGTTTGATCTGTTTTCTTCTTTTTCTGTGGGGCTGAGCTGTAAGATATGTCGTGGTAGGTTCTGTATTGTCAGTAAGTTCTTTTGCCTCCAATTACCAGAAATGCCTCTGCTCATTGTCCTTGTTAATTACCAGCCAAATTTTATTCTTTAGTTTATTACAGTAACATTACAAAATCTCTTCCACAAGGCTCTTTGTCAGGTTTCCACAATCACCCACGCTACAAGTAGGGGTTTTGAGAGCTCTATATCATATGTAGAAGGCAGACAATAGTGAGCTTACGAAAGCAATTGAATCATGAAAATGGTTCACAACAGCTAATATGTAGCTTCCATCAGCAGAGTAGCATAAGGTTGTGAAGTAGTTTCTTGAACTTGAGTTAGCTGCAGATCTACGATCAGTCATGAGACGGCCACTCTTAATATCCCTACTGCCCTCAATAGTGTACATTAACAAACCATCAATTGGGTCCCAAAAATGAATCTGTCCATCTAATGTGCAGCAAGCCAATTGCCTTCCATCTGGTCGATAAACCACTGTAAGAACATCATGTGTGTGAGGAAAATAATATTAGTTTAGTTTGGATTAGATTATTCATTTTGGATTGTATTGTATTAGTTTGGATTAGATTATTCATTTTGGATTGGATTGTATTAGTTTAAATTGTATTATTGATTTTGGATTGGATTGGATTGGATTATATTAGTTTGGATTGGATTGTATTAGTGTAGAGTTTATATTTTTTATGTGCGTAATATGTTAAAAAATTAGCTTAATATGAATATAGGATTACCGGAAACCGCCACCGCTAAAACCGCCACCTACACCGGCCGGTTTTTGCCCTTAACGGTGTAGGTGTAGGTGGCAATTTTTTGAAAACCGGCCTACCCGGTGTAGGTGCCGGTTTTGGCCAAAACCGGCACCCACACCGGGGTTGTACAGCCCTAGGGCCAGCCCCTATGTTTAAGGCTTGTTTAGTTTTAATTTTGTGTTTTATGCTATCGGCTCGTGTTGGGTTTTCTGCTGTTTATTTCCTATTTTTAGGCATATTAGCTTGTATTTGTTGTCTTATGTGGCGATCCTGCCTTAAGTGGCTTATTCGTCCTTCGCGGAACTTTGTAGGGCTTTTTGGCCCGTCAGCTTTTCGAAATGTCTGTACGCCTTTTAGAGTCTTCTAAGGTGTTAAAACCCCATTGATCATATTCTCAATACATATGCTATTTATTAAAGAAAAAAAAAACCAAGCAACTCGCCAAAAAGAAAACGAGCACCTATTTCACACCCTAATCCGGAGCGTGTATTGTACGCTCCTTTTACGATTAGGGGCTTTCCAGTCCATGGCCATGGGTCTTCGGTTTTTTTTTAATAAGCCCATGGGTCTTTGGTTTGGTTGTTGGTACTTGGTAACTGGTAACTGGGTTTTAGATGACTTCAGTCACTGCCAAATCAGCTGAAGGAGAGAGTCTTTACACGCGATCGTCTGAAAGTCGGTCTGGTTTTTATCTGTGTTGTTGATATATGGATTTTCGTATTGATGCCCGATGGCATAAAGCCGTCTCCTAAGCGGCTAAGCCGCAAATCTGCCGCTTCAGGACCGTTTGATTTCGCATCTAACAATCTTCACAACGTTTCAGGCAGTGATGCTTCACGTGGATCGGGTGTCAGGTGTGAAGTGTGTTGCGGTGCGTTTGGACTGGAGGAGGGGAGGAGACTAGGGAAAAATCAAATATATTTCCTCCTGGTCAAGTAGCAAACAACAAAAATAAAATATATTTCCCCTCGTCTTACTATTATTTTATTAAGATTTACAAATAAAGGTATAGGCAAACAACTTCTTGTCCTTTTTCTCCTCTTACCTAGACGTAGAATTGATGGCCTCAGAGACGACACGGTCACACGAAGGGAGAGTCCCCCAGGTCCGCAAACTAAAAAAAAATACTGGGTAGTTTTTGGTTGTTTCTTCCTGAATTGACTTCTAGTCTACAAATGACAAGTTTGGTGTTCCCAAAATACTAGAAATAAGAAGAAAAAAAATTATAAGACTTTTATTACTTTTCAATAACGCCCAAGCAGAATACATATACCTTCCAACTTCAAAAATATTTTGACCCACCAGTGTAACTTTTCTAGCTTCTTGGATGACATCCTTATAATGTTATGGGATTTTGGAACACCAACTACTGAGTTTATTTTGTTATAAATAAAAATTTAGAATGAAAATAATTATTCATATTAAGAGAGGGAGAGAATACATAAGTGAGACACAAATTTAAGTGATTCGGTCCATATATTTATATACGCTGTGGAATGTCCAATTAGACCTATTGATTTTCTCACTTACTTTTAATGAGATTGCATGAGACTTTATGTATAAGCCTTTAAATATAATAACCCACATTACTTTAATAATATGAGACTCTCAATTTTAATATATTTAATGACAAAATTTTCATTAATAGCCGTAAGCAGTGTAACCCACATCATTCATACCCAAATAATTTCTTTTGCTAATCATCCATTTCGAATAAAGGGTACACATATAGTATCATATTCCTTTGGCCCATCATGATGTGTCCAATTGGAGAATCGAGAGGGGGTTCGATTTTTATTTTTATTTTTTTCTAGGCGAGAAGAGGGTTAGTTTGTGGGTCGATAGGGAGGGTAAAAAATGTAACCCAGATCAACTTAACCATCCCATTCCCTGATGGCGAACACCTGCACTAGAATACCCTCGTTCTTTTAGGCGATCATGAGATGGCAATTGCTTAGATAGCCACTAATTCCTTTGTGTGATCATGCCTCCAACCTACGCGGCGATACCCATAAACCCACTCTCCCTCTTTGTAACTTGAGTAATCAATTGTACATTCCAGACCATGGTCATGTTCGTTTTCACTCTTTTCTCAGGATTCTAAGTATATTCACAAATCTACCACCAAACATATTCAGAATTCAAACACAAACACCAATACATTTTACATAATCTCCAACAATTTTTAAATTTTTTATTCAACATAAATTTTCTCTCTCTATACTTTTTCACATAACTCTAATATTTTGTTATTAAAAAATTACATCAAATCATTTATCTCTCCACTTTTCACAAACACCAATAAAACACTATTCAACATAAAAATTCACAACTTCTCAAAAATCCTAAATTTTTTATCAAAACGAACATAACCCATCTTTTCCTTTTGCAAAGCCTCAACAATAATCCTTAGAATATAATTTCTGAATTAATGAAGCATCAATAAATGAATATTTTAGGCTCGGTGCAGACTGCCCGGCTCTTTTTCCCTTTCGCTTTCTGGATTTATTTGTCCCTTACGTTATCGTATGCTTTTCTACTGACGTCATCACTTCATTCGTCACACGGGTCGTGGTCGTTAGAAGCAACAGATCTAGCCGTTGATCTGACTGCAAACTTTCCCAGCCGAGGCTTGAACGTTCTTCGATCCCTGTCGTACGATATTATTTTGTCACATAATTCATGCGGCGCCGAAATTCGGGTCCACCCGTTCACACGAAGACAAGAGTGCCACGCGGTTAATGGTGCAACTTGTATAAAGAGATGCTCTTTTGAGTTGACTCGATCGGAGTCGCTTGTTGGTACTTAATTGGTTTTCTCTTCTTTCGGGGGTGGAAGACTCCGACTCTGACAGGAGTGATGACCATGATGAGAGCTCATAAGCTTTAATTATAATGCCGCAAGAATTTCCTCTATATTCGGTTATACTAGTGCTAAGAACATAGACCCAGAAACCCTATTGTTGAGGGCATAGAGGTCAGAATTTGCTGTGTGGAATCCTATAATCTTCTGGTTTAGGCCGTAATTATAAAAGTGCCATTGGTCTCGTGCTCCCATGGGTTTTGGTCAAAACCCACCTTATTTTAGCTTCCACACTACAGTGTGAATCTCAGCTCCCCCATCCGCCTGATGCGTTTGGCCTTGGTTGACTCGTAGTTATTTGATGATGTCAAGAATCAACATAATATTCTAAGAAGATTGTTAAAGGATATATGAATTTTCTACCCACATGTTTCCAGATAATGATAGTAACAAAAGATATAAGAAGATGGTTAAAAATCGTTATGGTGAATATAAAAGTATTTGAATGTGACTTTTTTCGAGAATTCTCATAGACGGTGCATATTGATGATGTCAAGAATCACCACAATGCTCGAGAGCTGAGTGAACCTGCAAGAATCACTGAGGAAGGTGGCCTCGGGTCCGGAGACTCCGACAGTCAAGTCAGATTTTTGGGAAGGTGATGACTATTCTGAAGACAGAATTGAGCGTGCCATTATTGAGGAGAATACCTGAGTTTTTATACCAATGTGAGAGTTTGAAACCTATCGTAAGACTGCCTTCTGGAGGAATCAAGTTTTAGAGTTGTACAATGAGAGTATCGCCGACCATTCGAGTTGCCATGAGGAGTCCTCAGGTGGCTAGACTTCTATGTGAGATCGGATGTCTCCTATGTGATTGCCGATAGTCGGAACTGGTCAACAAGCTAATGGACCCGAGCCTAAGTGGTCTGGTCAGGCCGAGTATTTAATAACTCATTATTAAGAACCACGTGTCTTTCTCACGTTAGAAGTTACTTGGAAATCATGCAGCAAAATGACATTTTCTCGTGCTTCACACATGCTCGCTCGGTCTCCCCCTCGACCCTAAAATAGACCAAAGAAAATTAGGCGGGTTGCCGATAAGAGAGAGAGAGCCCTGATGGATGACAATTTTTCACTCTTCGGTATGAAGAGGAAATATATATTCATCCAAACAAACAGAAATGAATAGGATATTGGACACGGTTGCAGACCATATTCTTAGCACTATTTTCTGGTTTTTTTGGATTACTATATATTGGATGAACATTTTCCATCATTCCTTAGAAAAAATAACGTGGCGCATAAATAAGATTTAGCCGCGCTTTTTGGTTGGTCAAAATTTTATGGTGTAGAAATGGTGAAAAAATGAAGAAAGATATGATTTAATGAATTTTTTATATTTATTATGTTGAAAATAAATAATTTAACGAGAAGATAGATAATATTTTGTAATTATTATATTAAGGCAAAATTTTGGGGTGTGATGAACAAACACCACTGCTTCTATGGTTGCTACTGCCAAGTGCTACCAAGTATTGAGACGGTAGTTTTTGGTCAGGCGGTTGAATTCTTTATGCTTTTTTTTTACTTGGATGTTCGACTAAATTTTTTGGTCGCTAGAAAGCTTTTGGGACCATTTTTGTCAATTTTTACATAAAATTAATTTTTTAATGTTTAAAATTATAATTTTACCCTTAGTCACTAAAAAAAATTATGCAGACAAAATTTCATTTAATGCATTAATAAATAAATATTTTCTAAAATTTTATAACAATATTTAAAATTAATAATTAATAAATATAATATAATATAATAATAGTTTAGAATATAAACGGTACTAATTTGTATTTAAACTTAACTTTTATAAATCGCTTCGCTTAGGAAACGTAGGTGCCACAGAAGTAAATACCTTTAAGCTGTCCTGACATACTCATCATCTCAATGAAGAAAACCCCGACAAGAACTGTCTCAACGGAAGACGTCAGGTCCTCAACTGCTCTTTTCCTATTGACTAATAATGAGGCGTTGTTATTTGTCGTCATGGAAATTTGGAAAAGGCACAATTCTACCATGACATAGGTTGTGTTTGTGTCGAATAATTTTTGGTATTGAGTTTAGTGAAAAAGTGAAGAGAGATATAATTTTTTATATTTTTTTATGGGAGAGAGAGATTATATTGTAGTATTTTATTGTAAGTTGGTGAAAAATATTGTGATATTTTTGGTGCAAACGCACCCATAATAATATAATATATTTGGTCATTTGAATTAAGCGGCAGTACCGCTTTTCTCCGGCCACATTTTCTCGGTTGTCTGATAATTAAAATTTTAAGTATTGGATCCATCAAAAAGTAAGGAGAGAGTTGAAAAAATTAATAAAAATTGATAAAAAAAGTGAGAAGAACAAATATTTTTATAATGTTAATAAAATTTTAAGTGAATAAAATTTTGTTACGTAAACACAACCTCGATCAATTGCTTCAATTGCTTATAAAAAGTACAACCAGTGGATTAGCAGCCGTCATCGCTGGGGTTATTATCATGACCTATTGTTTATGCTGGAAAATTAGGTGACATTTGACCTACCCTAGTCCATTACCCAGCACGTCTTGCTTGCATTAGCGAAATGATAATATATTTATTAAAACTTCGTATATTTATGTAAGAATATCTTTTATGAAAAGTAAGGAACAAATAATATGGAGTTTATAATTAAGACTTTATTATAACTTTCCTTTTCTTTTCTCAATTTATGAAATTTATAAAAAAAGTGGCAAATATATTGTATTTAAGAAGTTAATAGCACCTGTTTGGCAGGTGAGACTCGTGGTGGGGACTAAGAAATTTTTTTTCTGCGCATTTTTCAATAGATTGTCGCTGTCGTTTATACATGGTTGTTATGGACCGATAACACAGGAATTTGAAGACATTTGTCCTCCAAGAAACTACTTATATTTTAATATAATTTGGTAGGGACTACAAAATATATATATATATATTTTAATAACCTAAGTGACTAGCCCAAGAAAAAAAAGTTAATAAACTTTTAATTTTAAATCTGGACGCGATTTAAAATTTGATCATTAAGTTTTTATCTATGGTTTTACCTTGAATATAAAATAGTCCTGCAGTCAGTTCGTTAACAGTGTCATGTCACACTCAACGGATAAAGGGTTCAAGATTTTTGGTCAGATTTTATTTTGAAAATATTTTTTATGTTTATTTTTATTAAAAGTAGTATAAATTCTTCTGAGATTGATGAAAAATTTGTTAAAATGGTTAGAATTTATAAAAAGATTGTTAAAAATTGTTGGAGTTTGTAAAAAGTTATTGAAATTTATAAAAAAAATATTTGAATTGATGAAAAAGTGATTTTTAAAAGTTTTTGAATTTTTTTTAGAATTAGCTAAACACAGACTTTTGGTTTCTTGATTTTGTCTTTATTTTTAAAATAGATAAATGTAAAAATAATCCATTTGGTATAAGTAAAAATCGAATTAGACATTATGAGAACAAAATTATTTGACTAGTTCTACTTTCGTTTGTTATTGATCATTTGTCAGAGACTTATTTTATGCTTTTGTGAGATCACGAGGGAGAACTAATTTTATGTTTTTGTTATCACGAAGACTAATTCGATTTTAGTTCATATCACATAGATTAATTTTGTATTTATTTCTTTTAAAATGATCTTTAAATTTTACAATTGATTATAAATAATTAATCTATAATTATTATGTTTATTTTTTAAAAAAGTTAGCTGTAATTTGTAATTTTTTGTTGCTGTGTTGTTTTGTTTTTAACTATTATTGTTTACAATAATATTTACGTGGGCTTTATTTGATATTCAAGGTAAAGCTCAGTCCTCACTGTAATCCGAAAAAGCTAAAGATCAAACTTCAAAAGTTTGCCCAAAAATAAAACCCCACCGCCATAAACTCAACATGCTCGCTAGATATAGAAATATAGAAAGTTCCTCCAGTCTCTCTCCGATCTACCCGGAGAAGCCGATGGAATCTCAAGAAACTGGAAAATGGAAGCACTCTCTCCTCTACTTGGCCATAATCTGTTTAATCTTGCACCTTCTTCATAACCTAATTGCTCACAGGGTAATGTTGGGCAACGACATCGTTCGCGTCAAGAGAAACCCAGATCTTCCCCTCCGCTTCCGCTCCGACGGTACCTTCAAAATCCTCCAGGTCTGTCGCCGTCAAAATTTCCGTCCCCTATAGTTCTTCCAGTGAGAACTTGGTTATTTTGTCGCTCGTTTGTTTTTTTTTTAAAAATAAATTAATGTTTTTGTTGGGTTTTAATTTGTCATGGAATAAGGTGGCAGACATGCATTATGCTAACGGGATGATGAGTCGGTGCCGAGACGTGTTGGAGTCCGAATTCCCGTATTGCTCCGATCTAAACACGACTAGGTTTCTCAAAAGGATGCTCGAAGCCGAAAAGCCTGATTTTATTGCTTTTACGGGTCTTTCCCCTTTTTATTCCTCAACTGCCTTCATATTGCTCTTCAGTTGAATTTACCTAATCGAAGATATATTGGATGCTAATCATAGACTATATTTAGATATATAATTTACAGTTCTGCATTAAGATTTATTTTTGGTTCCTGAGCCAAAATAGCGGAAACACTGAACTGCGGAAACACTGAACGGCAAGTTCCAATCTTCATAATTGCGTTGATTTTTGTTACGGTTGCAATAATCAGTCCTAACTAGGTTACGCGGCTTTGGGTCCTCTTTGGTGTTTGTCTCCTTATTGTGTGCTGAGACTTTCTAGCTCTGGATGGTTCTCATCTGTTTACTTAATTCCTTATTTCCTGTAACGAGCGAAACTAGACATGTTGTTCATCTAGAACCTTATCCCTCGTATTAATTATAAAATACTCCCCTTCATTTGAGTTAGAAACATCTGTGGTGGAGAATGGGGAATTATCTCTCTGTCTCTGAAAGTTTTTTTTTTTTTTTTTCTTTTCAAATTAGGAGACAATATATTTGGGTCCAGCACTGCTGATGCTGCTGAATCCTTACTCGAGGCCTTTGGTCCAGCCATGGAATCTGGACTTCCTTGGGCAGCAGTTTTGGGAAACCATGACCAGGAATCTACCATGAATCGTGAGGAATTGATGTCTTTCCTCTCCCTTATGGATTACTCTGTCTCACAAGTAAATCCATCCGCTGAAGATCCCTCTAGTCGTGTTAAAGGAGGCATGATGACAGATATTGATGGTTTTGGCAATTATAATCTGGGAGTATATGGTGCTCCAGGTTCACATCTGGCAAATAGCAGCGTCCTCAATCTTTTCTTTCTTGACAGTGGAGACAGGGCAGTGGTTCAAGGAGTTAGAACTTATGGGTGGATAAAGGAGTCCCAACTTGGTTGGCTTCGCAGCCTTTCTCAAGGATTTCAGGTATAAAGAACTGGACAATGGTAATGCATTTAATACACACTCGGGCTACACCATTTTACAGTTCACCGAGTCATTTCACACGCTGTAATGATTGTGAGAATCAGGAAATGACTATGAGTTATTTTTCTAGTGGGACACTGTGAGACATGGCTGTTCTTCCCCCTAATGGAACTAAAAAATAAAAGTCCTACTGTCACCATTCTTGCTGCGAAGCAATGTTACACATGTCATAAATATGATGTTTGTCGCATGCACTTTTAATTGCCACAAGGGAGGTGTCCTAGATTTAGATTTTATTAACATGTTGCAGGTCACCCACTAACAGGGCCAAGAGCGGGATGTTCATCAATCTGCAGATGCTTTGCCCCAAGCTAAGGCCGCAGCATTGACATTTTTCCACATCCCAATTCCAGAAGTTCGGCAGCTGTATTACCAAAAGATTATTGGCCAATTTCAAGAGGCTGTGGCATGCTCATCAGTGAACTCCGGAGTCTTACAGACCTTGGTCTCCAATGGAGATGTGCGGGCGGTCTTCATGGGCCATGATCATACAAATGACTTTTGTGGGAATCTAAACGATATATGGTTTTGTTATGGTGGAGGTTTTGGATACCACGGCTACGGTAAGGCTGGTTGGCCAAGAAGAGCAAGGGTCATATTGGCTGAACTTGGGAAGGGAGACAAGGACTGGATGGGAGTGGAGAGTATCAAGACATGGAAGCGCCTTGACGATGAGAAGCTGAACAAGGTTGATGAGCAAGTCCTGTGGGCCCACTGGCCATCAAGATGACTCCCCAACAGGTACTGGAATGGCATCCCACGACTTTGTATATTATCCTCACAGCACTGGCTTCTTCTTGCAATCCGAGATTGAAAAGTCAGCTGGATATGGAAGGTTAAGTGGGCATCCAAAGACTGAAGTTTATTAAGTTTCACTTACCCCTCCCCCCCCCCCCAAAAAAAAAAGAAAGGTTTGTTTCTGCTTGTTCTCCGCGACAGCAGGATACACTTGGTAGCTAGTTTTATTTCTGGTTACCGAGTCCCTGTAAGGCTGTAACCCTTGATAATGTCTATGGCAGGTATCCTCATTGGATGGTATCACTCGTACCCAAGGAACATATATATAGAGATTTGTTAACAAGAATTTCGGACTTTTCAAATGTAGTAAATTTGTTTTAAACGGGGAAAATTCGATATTTTTATGTTTATTACCATATTTAGATTTTCAGGGTTCCCACCAACCTATCACTGGGCTTCAAGGCACCGAATTTGTCAGTCAAGTGGTCTGTTCAAGCAACATTCGAGCTTAATATGTGAATGTTTTGCAAGATATATTGGAGCAAATTGTAAAGAAGTGATATTTTCAAAGGATTAATTGTCAAGAGTATAGTTTGGGCGTAAATTACAGATAAGGTCGTAATTTAGGATGGAAGAGTGTAGTTTTATCTTCTGTTCGAGGGCCGGTACCGAAAAAAGCCCATTATTATAACATCCGTCAATTTCCATTTTGGTTTAGAGGATATCCTGTATAACAAATCATTGCGCTGAAAATAACAAGAGCAAAAATGCAATTGCTCAGAAAAAAAGGAGTATATATAACAAAGCAGTGAAAAATTGCAAGCGTTGGTTTGAAAAAGAGAGAAAAATGGCGGCAACCGGAGATGAGGAAATGGACTCGCTGCTTTCCAATTTCGATAAGATCTTCCAGGTGACGTTGGCCATCTTTTCTTTCCATTTTGTCGTCACCGTTCGGATGTCGAGAACACGAGGGAAAAACGAGATCTGAAATTGAACCAAACTCTAAAGGGATTAGATATTTGAGACTCGACTTCTCATAAGCTTTATCTCAGGATTTTAAGAGCGGCATAGCAGAGATCCAGTCTCTGAGATCGAACTGTAACTCTGAGGTCAAGAGGCGAGAAGCCTTAGAAATCATTTGCAACAGTATCAAGCAAGGTTGGTTGTCGTTCAGATTCTCAATTTTCTTAAGCAGTTACTATAAGTCGTCGGTGATTGCTGTAATTCATGTTACCTTTCATCGCATTGTTGTCGAAGTCTTGTATCAAGCAATTCTACTGCAACCGTGCATCCTGTGTCTCCAAAGTGAATGGAATTTCTCTTTTGTATTTCAGAGAATGAGAGGCTGAGCAAGCTATACACAGAATCCCTAGATGATCTCGCTGAGAAGGTAAGCAGTTTCTAAAATTTCCTGAGCGAAGAATCTTACTAATTTTATTCCCGGACTTGAGATGAGAGTCCATGGCCAAAAAGAACAAATAAATATTAGAAATGAACTCAATAATGATTTTTTTTATAAGCTGACCTGAAGTTAGGTAGTTCTTTCTGGTCTCCTTCTGTTGCATGAATCATCCTTATGAAATGCAGCTTGAACGACGCACAACATGCCAGAGCCTTAGAGAAGAACTCAAGAGAGTGAATGATGAACATCTCCATCGAGAAGAAGTAAGTTATCCCGTTCATCCCCTCTTTATTTTTCAATGTAGGAGTTTCAGTTGATAACTTGAAATATGTGCGCAGGACCACAGGAAGGCCATAGATTTGCTTAAGCAAGAATATGAGGCAAAGGCAGGACACTTCGAGGCTCAAATCAGGTGAGTTTCCCGTGAATTCAAACGTTTTGCTCAAATGTGTCTCATTTCTTTTGCAGTTTAATGTTGTTATATACCAATCAGGGGCCTCCTGCTCGAAAAATCAACAAATGAAGCAACCATAAATCTCCTCCGCCAAGATTTAGCAGCGCATAAAAGTCATATGCAGACTCTTGCGAAGAGGTTGGATTGTGTCCATTTTGATGTGGAATCTAAATGTGAGGTCCTATGGAAACTTATTTGACTTTAATAGTACAATTGCCAGATTTGATTAAGTTATGGGATGTGAATAATTGTGCTTATTATTCTTTTGACAGATAATCTTGAGATTCAGGACCTGAAGGACTGTCTTCTGATTGAACAGGAAGAGAAAAATGAGTTGAGTAAAAAACTCCAAGAACTGGAAAAGGAAGGTGAGTGAATGATTGCATCATAGGCTTATGTTTAGGTGGTTTCAGGCATCTTTGAAATGTTCTTTTTTATGCATACTTCGTTCAAAATATTTCTCATGTTAGATTGATTGAATTCTTTGGTTAAAAAATACGTTCAAATGATGATAAAATGCTGAATGCTGATCTCCGATACTAGCTGATTTTGCATCTCAGAGTCTCTTGCTAATTGCTTGAAACCCTAGCCTGGTCATTTTCCCATTCATCCACTGATCATATCCTTTATGTTTCTTTATTACGCATTAAGTCTACCACAGAGCGTGGTGATGCTGCAAAGGCATCTTTTCTAATTTGCTGTGATTGCAGTGCTGATTAGCAGAACAAAGCTGGTTGAACAGCAAAGAGAGATGGTTTCCAATCGTCTAGTCGAAACACTTAAAAAGAAGATCATGATACTAAGGAAGGACAATGAGATCCTTAGAAGGAAGCTTCCAGGCTCAGAAGAGGGCTAAAGAGACGGTACCTGAAGTTGCTTGACAGATTAATTCTAATAGACCTATCAAGAAGCTCAGTCGAGCAACAGTACGTGGATATCTTACAATCTAGCCTAGTTTTTCGATCAGCTGCTGTGAACTTCGACTATTTCTTCAACATCACCGATTAATAGAACGAAGAATTTCACTCATTAGCCTCGGTACGTACCACACTACCCATACTGCCCAAAGCATGCACAAGTCCTAGGTTATGTTCGTTTTGAAGATTTTCGTAGGATTTAGAGTGTTTTGATATTTTTTAGGTGATGTTAGAGTTGTATTGGTATTTGTGTAGAAGTTGTTAGGTGTAAAAAAAGTAATGATGATGTTTAAAGTTGTTTTTTTAATATTTAATTTTTATTAAAAATAGAATATTTAAAAAGTATTAAAAAAAATAAAATAAAAAAGAACTAAAAGACAAAATGAAAAAGACCGGCGCAGGGGACAGTTGAGCAGGGGGCTGCAGTGGTGTTTCTATTGGAATCCACATTTCACTTCCGTTTTTACCAAACATGTATGAGGACAGGATTTGGATTCTGACTTTTGTGAGAAACCGAACATCTCCCTAATATGTCACGCATTAGCCTCCCCTGGCCGCACTTCTATGAGATTGCTACGACTCGAGTTGGCCCAAAGTACAAAGTGTGAGGACCGGTCTTTAAAAAAAAGAAAAAATTGTTTTTGCAAGGTTGGGATTCGAACTTAGGCGTAAAGGAGAAGAGAGGCGCATCTGGACCACTGAGGCACTGTGCGTCTTTATGTCTTATGGTGAATTTTAGTTTATTTAAACTCGTTTTGCTCGAATTTGATTTTTAAGTAAAACGGTGTGTTTTGATCTTCTTTTTCCCCAAACTTTAGAATCTCGATTCTTATGCCCTAGCCGCCGTTTTCAACCCTTCAGTTTCTCTCTCATCAATTTCCCCTCTCTCTCTCTCTTCGATTTCTCATTCGTTTTAGCACCTTTTTCGACTGATTTTCGTGGCCTTTCAATTCACTTGTGTGGATCTTGACGTTTTCTCAATAAATCAAGCAATTTATGGTGGTTAATGGAGGATTTCGAAAGGACAACGATTTAAGGTTGTTACACATTGATTCGGCCTATAAAAGGGACATTCCACTCACAGATTATTCACACATCTCAAACGTGAATTCTCTATCATTTTTTAGATCTCTCTCTCTCTCTCTCTCAATTTCGGTCATTGTTGAGTTTCTCAATTTTCTTCGGTTCTTTTGGGTCGCTGCAATATGTGAATTTTAGGGAGGTTCGATTATCGAAGCAAGTCGGGTAAGCGGAGCTACTATATTGTTTTCTTCAAAAATTATGAACACGTTTTCATAAACGATTTTGTGGAAAATATTTTATTGCAAGTTTATGTTATTCTGAAAACAAATGTGGAATTTTAAAAGACATATTGAGATTGTTTATATGACTGTTCTGAATTATTTATCAAAGACTCTATATTCTGTTGAACATCATTTCTGATTTTGAATCTGAGTTCTGATATTATATATTATATTGTTTTCAAACCCCGAGACGATGTTCTGTTACTGATTACCGATTACTGCTGCTGTTGGTACCAACTCATTACTAATTACTGGTGCACCCATTCTTCGAATTGGTTTCTGTGTAGGTTTCTCCCTAGTGCACACTTAGCGTACGTGGCTAAGTCTTAGTAGGGCAAACTCCACTTACTGTTGGCTTAATTCGGTTTGGCCGCCGGTTAAGTCGTTGCACAACCCTGCCATAGGGGTCAATGTGGCTTACTGTTGATGCCAAATGAGATTTTCTGAAAAGCTATTTTATTTTATGTATTTATAATCACTGAATTGAGTATTATTTTCAAAGAAAAGAATATATCTTTTTATTCTCTGCTTACTGAGTTGTTGAACTCACTCGATGAAGATCTCCCAAAATAATACAATATCGAATTCTCCAACATTAATCTCCAAAAGTACTTTTGCAAAACACGCTTTCGAAACACAAATCTATCTGAAGCTCCTCGAACTTCTCTAATTCTGCAAACTCTGAAAAATATGAGAACAAGGGATGAGCTACGACTAGCTCAGTAAGTAGTAAGTCAATGGGGTTGTGGGAAAAGACAATTTTATCACAATAATCGAAATCCAAAATAAAACACTGTTAAGCCATACCGAATCTAAAATACAAGTTTGTAACAAAAATATCCAAGGCCACGCAATATAGGGAAATCATCAATGGTCACACAGACATCTAAATATTAGGCCACAAAGACCTTCAGGCCACAAAGACCTCCAAATACCACGAGGGGTATCAAATTGGCCACACAAACCACAAGGATAAATTGGCCACAAAGACCATAGAGATATATCACCAGCGCAAGGACTATTTTCACAGTATGCTCAAGTTATAAATTTTTCAATTGAGTTTCACAAAAATCTCAACAATCTCTTTATACCCAAAACTTATTCGGTTCCCCAAATAATACATCAAAATCATATAAAATACGGTGCACGTTCAAAATCTCATTGAAAAACCACTTACCTCGAACGCTTAACCAATCTTTAAAGCTTCTACGATAATTGTCGAACAATCTCTCGAAAATTAGTAGCACTACCTCAATCTAAATTTTTGTTCTCCAATACACATTCTCTGCAACTATTTATTAACATCAATCTCTGCAACTTTAAAATTCAAACATACTTCTATCCATCACTTTTAAATTCAAACACAAGATCTTTATCCATATCTTAACCTTTAAATTCAAACATAAGATCAAATCTCTATTTAAACCTTTAAATTCAAATATAGATCACATGATCTCAATCTCTGCACCTTTAAATTCAAACCCAAGATCAAATCTCTATTCAAACCTTTAAATTCAAAAATAAATTACATCTCCATATCAACACCTTTAAATTCAAAAATATGATTCAACCTCTATCCCAAAATCAAACATAGGATTAAACCATATATTTAGTTTAAAATTCAATTTACTCACACCTTTTTTGGGACGGGGTATTACATAAAAACTGGTGAGAGAGACGATACGATGCAGAGCTTCTTCCTCGCAGAAACACTTAAGTACCTCTATCTCTTATTTTCGCCTCCGTCAGTCATCCCTTTGGATGAATGGGTATTTAACACCGAGGCCCATCCTCTGAGAATCGTAACGCGACATGCTCATTAAGGGAGTTATAACGTAAATGACAAACACAGATTCCCCGGTTGGTTCTTTGGTAGGAAAGAGGTAATTAGTTCCCATATTTTTAGAATCAAGCTACCCTTGCTCTGCCTTCCCAGAATAGGGGGTTCCTTTCTCTCCCGTATAAAAATATAGACACTAATTCGAGACTGTATTTTATAGTGCTGCGGAATTAGTTCATGTAACTGCCACTTTCAGCCTCATTTTGAAGAGTAGGTAACAATAGATTGTAGATTATAACTTTCTGTTGCATCTCACATTAAAGAGAATAGAAACGTATTTGTATACTGATGCAACTACATTGTTCAATGAATAGACCCCTAATCTATTCTTTTCCGGATTAACTTTGACTATATAACATGTAACATGGCATGTCATGGCATTTTTCCATGGTTCAAAATTTGAACAGTTGCCAAATTGATGGCAGAGGGTGCTTCTGATGTTCTTTGGCACCGTGCAGTATTTACTGATACGCCAAAGTTGTCTTGGCATGGGGTTCAAGGTATAATGCCAAACTCGCAGAAGTGTGCTTTAGTGTTTGGAGATCAAACGACTGTGCTTTTGATCTCGTGGGAAAGTCCGTTTTTGAAATTGTAACTATTTATAGAGTTAAGTACTGATTTGGTTCCTAGATTTTCACTCTTTTTAAACAAAACAAATTGTCTGAATTTTCAAATGGTTCACACGTCAAATCTAATCATAAGTTAGGATTTATCACCCAAAACTGAGATGAATTGCCTTGGAATTTTTGTAGTTTTTTTGTTATTTTTAAATTGTGGTATTTTTAAAAATAATTATAAGAATTTTATTTTTTTCATTTTATATTCAACTGATGTGACTTATATTCTTATCAATGTTACGAGAATTTTTAATGGAGATGACAAGTGTATTTTGTTTTAAGTGAGACGTGTCAATTTATAATTAGAGTTTGCATGTGAATTATTAACTTTGTAGATAAAAGTTTAACGATAAAAATTACAAACACATTGATCTTTTTGATCAATTTAAAAATTGAAAAAGGATTTGTTAAAAATGGTCAAAATTCAGGGACCAAATGAATAGTTAACCCTTCTTTATATAAATGGTTTTGCAATTTGGTTGCATCCTTTCTTGAACTTGTAGCACGCGTCAATCTTAGATAACACTAAATTTTTTAGTATTTTTACTGAAAAAACTTGTGTCGTGATTTCTTCTATGATTCACGGGGGGTACGCTTTTTTATCTCTGATAGATCCAGCCAATATAAGGAAACTTTGTAACGTCTATATATATAGATCTCCTCGTTAAACCTTAATGTGTGACCCGTGCCCAACAAATATTGTTAGGAAAAAGCAGTGAAGTGGGTTTAGCGAGGTCTCCCATCAGATAGAACTGAAACATGATGTGTTTGGGATTGTTAAAAAAAGGTTTTGAATGGGCTTGGACTGGACTCTAAAGTTAAAATCCAACGAGTTTTGGTATCCTGCTTTAACAGCGGGTGGTTGCCTACATGTGAAACTCGTACCTCTTCCTCTTTTTTCTTTAGTTTGGTTTTTCGGGCCATGGGTTTTCTTCCTTTTTTTTCGATGCACGTGGTCAAAGATGTTCTCGTTTCACGTTATATTTTCTCATTTTTTGAATTATTTTCTTGGTTACGAATTTTGATCAATCTACGTTTGGAATAAAGTTTAAACGACGCATACAGAAACATTGGCAGAACTATTTTTCTATCTTTGAAAATACCGAATTGTGATTAATTATAGAAAGTCGAGAGCATTAATTAACAAGCAAAGCTTGTGTTTGAACGCTCGTCCAGTTCACCCACAAAGGTGGTCAAATCCAAGACAGTGGAGGCACAAAGGATAAGAAAAAGAGAGAACTAGCAACCTCAATCGAAGAGACATTCCTTCATCCCTACCAGAAAAAGGATAAACAAAGTTAAAAGCAGCTCATATCCCCACCACCTCAGTTGCAATGATGCCACTAAGAGTGGGAGTGGGGTCTTAAAAGCTTAAAACCATGATGACCCAAAAGGGATCATTCCTCTCGTCCTTAATTAAAAATTTCCCATGCAAAACGCAAGTGGAAATACTAAATTATAACTCTCTCTCCCTCTCCCTCTCCCTCTATCTGCGACTACTTAAAATATGATGAAAGGACTAAAGTGTGAAAATAGAATCTACTACTATCTCTAGAGAGAAGTGATGGGGTTTGCACTGGCAAAGAGAATCCATGTTGGAGCTTGAAAAGGAGAGCCATCAAAGAGAGAGAGAGATGGTTAGGTTTTTGTTTGTGTGTGTCAGCTTGATGGGGCATGCGTTCTTCAAACTTCCAAGGGATTTGCTTGTTGCTTGAGTCGGGCATGTTTGCAAACCATTGGCCAATGATTTAAATTCTTAAACCAATATCCCCACTGAATAAAGGGACCCATAAAATGTATAAAAGGTGAAGAAAACTTTTGACCATGATAGTGGTGGGTACACTTCCAACTTTTTACTCGTAATTTAATAATGCGACTCCCAAAGCTTTTTCCTCAAAGTTATTGCCTATGAAAAGTACTGTTAGCCTGGTAGCAGAGAACCTCCTCTCTCTCTTCTCTCTCGCTATCTTGTTTTTTTAGGGGCTGGGCGAGGACATACCACAGAGGTCCGAGAAAGTTTTGTCCGCTGGGTTATATTTCCTGGAGACGTACCTGTATGAGACTTCATTGCTTTTAAGCAAAATAAAGAAGAACTTCTTAAGTAGTTTCTTCACTTCTATTGCAATGGGAGGAACTGAGAAAGAGAAAGAGGAAATGGGAGAGACGCAAAAGTTTTGGCTTTACACAACCCAAAATTATAAGATTGGTTGCAATGTCCCTGCTGCTAATAGTGATCCCAAACTTCACTTGCCTAATCATGTTTTGCTGGTAAGGCAAGCGCAGAATTCTACTAAAGATTAGAGAAACTTTTACACTAAGGGAACACTTGACTGATCAATTATTCAAAGCTAAAAAAGAGAGATGATAAGATCAATTTGGTCAGTACGTAATCAATTCTAAAGAATCACGAGCTTAATTCATAGCAAAACTTAATTTACGATCCTGATCCATTCCTGTGTAGTTTTATTAGGTTAATTGCCATCGACTGCATGTAGTCAATGAAGAAATTAATACGATCTAAAGGAATTGAAAAAACGTACTTGCAGGCTTACTTCTGATTTGAAAGAATGGTTGTATTGCAATGTATCAGATGGGATATGTCGTAAGAAGAACAAAACTGAGACTTGCACTCCCGAGGACCTGAATTATAGGGCCTCTGCTAAAAGGCAATATCACCGCAGTGGCCCAACAAATTGCTGTCTTCATTCGATGAAACCCAACCGATCAAGGGAATATAAATCCAATGTATAGATATTCTTATTCCCAACAGAATATGATTGACAATATGTTTGATGTAAATTCATAGAATCTTTTCAGGCTTGGCTTAGATCTTCATTTCGATCGTTTCTGTCTTGCTTTCTTTCTGTAATTCTTCTGATGCTTTCCTTTCACGTACATTCTTAGATTGAGAAGAAAGCAAAAGTACTGTGATATCCTTAAGGCTGCTGATGCAAACAACAACTGGCATATCACATGCAGAACCATTTTGCCTCATTATTTTTCGGTCTTCTAATCACTGGAGCCAAGATGCAGAAGCAAGGTATATATTAAAAGCCCGTAATATTCTTGTCGATATCCGACGGAAAAGCCTTCAGCTTAATCACGAAATCATCAGTACTTATGGATGTAACTTTGATCATCGTAGGATGTTTCCTGCTGTGGTCCCTAATCTTTTTAAGTGGGTAATCTATCTGAGACAAAAGTGGCTTATTGTATGCAAGTGCATGCAACACCACCACAGGGCAGCTGCAGCTATTTCGCAGTTTGTCAAAGCATATGTAAGCAGAATGAACCTGTCTGATAAGTCTATTCCAAAAAAAAAACACTAAAAGACATTGTGCAAGGGTCGAATTCAAACCAATCACCCTCGCAGAGTTTGAAGGGTCTATTTTAAACCCAACACAACACACCCAGTCTGCAGGTTTTGTTTTTTTCGACCTAGCTAGTACTAGCCTTTGTTTGTTTGTTTCGTATATGCTATGCTGCTTCACTGCCAGACCTCAGAGTTATGTTGAAGGGGCAAAGCCTTTTGTCCATCAATAATGTCAAGCTGAGTGTAAGCTTTTGTCCATCAATTATCAACTCACTGCATACCCAGACATCCAAACGCGACCATCCTTGCGCTATAATATGCCTCTTTTAACGTCAGAATGAAAGGACGAAAATATTGCCTGAAAGAGAATAATACAGGCACGACCAGAAGGACAACCAAAATAGAAAGCAAATAACCAGAGAACAAAACACGTTCGCTGCCCTTACAAGCTGCTTGCTCTCTGTGTTGTTTTTCTTCTGTTTTTCGCGAGCTGGAAGCACGTACAACATAATTCCAGGAATGAAATAACGTAAAGACGTCTAATACCAACAAGATGCATGTTAATAACGTATTATATATTACCCACACAAAAAGAATTTAAACTAAGACCTTCACGAAGATCCTTTAATTTGACATCCCGCCCAAAGCATAATCCAAGCATTAATGAAGGCCACGGGTCCACCCTGAGACGGCATGCAACAGAAGCACAGGCAAATTAGACGGAGGGTGCTGTGCTTGGCTTTGTGTTGGTTCCTTTTGTTTATTCTTCGATGTTCTTAAGCTACTGCGAATAAAAACCTGTGGACTGGCTTTCACGTAATTCATTAAACTGCACCCCGACTTGGAATATTTGTAGTATTAATTCTAGAATTTCCCCTTCATCATGAATTCAATCGAATAACAGTGGTACTGCAGGAAGCCTTGTTGGGCCGTAAATTATTCGTTGTTTTACGGGTGATCAGTGATCTGTGGCAACTGTACTATTGACCACGACAACTTCTTGTTTTCTTCGCCGGCAACTAAACAAAAAAAGAAACAAGTAGGAACTCTTCACGTTGGTGGTGAGCGATAACAGACTTACTGTAACATAACGGGTGACGACGTATCGTTTCGTCATCAGTTTAAATATTTGGGGATCGAATTTTCCACTTTAATGATTGCAGTGGCGACAACGTCTCGCCACCCTGCATCCTTTTGGCACGGAACGACGACTAGTTTTACGGTGCCGTTTAATTTGACGAGTTATTATAAAGTACAACTATATAAATATTTGTTTACATAAAAATTATTAATAAATGCACTTTGCAATAGTTAGTAACGAGCTCTTGATATTCTACTTCTTAAAATTATATTCTACTTTATATTATTGTTAAATTTTTCTCTTTCTAAAATGAAAATTCCATCCTCACTTCACCCTCATAAAAAATATCACCTAAAAAAAATAGGCGAGGGTAAAATTATTATTTTAAGTGTCAAAAATTTTAAAATACTCTAATTAAAAAGGTGTAAAGTATATTTTATATTTAAAAATTAATAAAAATCAGATTGCCAAGAACTTTCAGCCTCGATCTCTCTGCAAAATGGCCACTGTGAATCTACCATCCAACGTGATAGTTCTACAGCAATCGACGACCCCCACCCGGCCACCCCCACCTCCTCGAAACATGGGGTTGTCCTGGCAAACGGCTACATTGGTCGGATTTCTCATCTCTATGTTATCCTCGAGCACAGTTCGTTTTCAGAAAATTTTAAAATTTTTAAGAATAGTTTGAATATTTTTGTGATATTTAAATTTTATTAATATATAAGTAAAAATTATTAAATTGTAGTGATATGTGTAAAAAATATAATATTGAGTTGTATTGGTATACGTAGACTAATATTAGAAATATAAATTTAAAAAATTGAATTCAAATTCTAAATTTTTTAGTCAAATAACATGTCCTGAGTGTCTCAAATACCAAGACGTTAGACTCTCTTTAAATTGAGAGTAACAATAAAGGTAATATTTAATTAAAATTAGACGAAAATTTTATTATTTAAATTATATTACAAACCTATTATATTCATAAAAAGGTAGTTACGCGTCATTGTCGCCCAAAGCTTCAAACTTAAGCTGTGACCCATGTAATTACGGCCCAAATGTGGTTGTTATGCGTTGGCTTCATTGTACATTAGCACGTAAATGGCTTTTAGGGGGCTCACTTAATTCTATATTATAAACAATAGCTGAAACGCAGACATTAATTTTCAATGTCCTGATCAGCCTTATATTTTATCAATGTTGGGCATGAATTTTCAGGCTAAATTGCTTTTATTTGAAAAACAAGATAAAATATTTAGAGGATGTTCGGTTGTGGTGTTTTTTTAAATTTTTTTGTGTTTTGAAAATTTTTAGGTGATGTTAACTTTATTGATATGCGTTGTAGTTTTTTTTTATGACGAGGAAATCTCCAAAGCCGAACCCTTTTGGCCCAACCCTAAAGTACAAACATCGGCCCCTGGACCGGCCCCACAACCCAGGGAACAAGTTAAGTCAAGGGCAATAAGGGGGGTGTTGGGGCTCGAACTTGAGACATATTAGAACACAAGCCGAAGCCTTACCACCATACTAAACCCTTGGGGGTATGTTGTAATTATTTTTATGTGATGTTAAAAATGATGTTTGATTGTATACTTTTTTGTATTGTGAAAATTTAAAAAAATCATAAGGATTTTTTTAACCGAACAGCCTCTTAATTTAGCGACCTTGCCACTTTCTGAATAATAAAATACTCATTTTCAAATAGAAGAGGATTATATTGTATTAGTGTAGTTGCGTGATATTTTGATTATTCATGTTATCTTCCACATATTTTTTTTTGTATTACCCATCTTAGGTCCACATATTAATACTTTATCACCTACTTTGACTTCACGTTTATGTGAAATATATATACAAATCATTTCTGGATTATAACTAAAAGCCCCTTTTTTTTGGACCTATCTCACATCAATAACTCGACCCCTACTACTTATAGGTAGTTTTAGACAAGTTTCTTTTGAAGTAGATACCTGAATGTCAAGTATGGCTCGTAATAATCTATCCTTGAAGTTACGCGAAACCATCACAAAAGTTTATGTACAAAGCAAGAGAGATATTAAACTAAGTAATATGTTTTAGAAGTTAAAAAAGAGTATCCGAACAATTTCAATAATCGGTTCATTGATATTTCTAATATAGTAGATGTTATCACACTTATCATAATACTCAATTCGATGGAATTGTTTGATTTTAAAGGATGTCTTGTGAACTTTTTCTTTTTCTAGGAAGAGGATTTTATTTTGTTTTTGTTTTTATTTATTTAAATGGGTGGTTCTTATAAAGTTGGGAAAGGGATTGAAGCTCATGGGGATTAGAGAACAAAGAAAGTGGCAGTAATGATGAGTTAGGTTGTCATCGTCTTGCATGCAATAGGAAAGAGCGAGAGGAAAGGAACATACTTTCACACCTTTTCTTTTTACCTGTTTCTTTCATTTTCTTTGCTTTGCGGTGACCACTTTAATCAGACTCTTAGATTTCAGTAACAAAAGCTCCCCCTCCTCTTTTTCCTTTACCACCTTTACACTGTCTATTGATCTGTCTACTACAGTACTGTATATATTCGAAGCAGGAACTCAAATTTTTAAGTGGACGAGAAAGATTTATATAACTATGAGGATTTGGTGCTAAAAGAAGAACTGTTTGTTAGGTTACCAATACCATGACGAGGGATCAAGGCATTTGTAGGCTGGGGAGGGCATACTATATAAAGAGAAGCAATATATTATTAGAAAGAAAGGTCGACGCTCTGTAAAAGCAGCATGAAAATGAAAATTCTATTACAGATAATACAGTCTATAATTTTGTATGTATAGTTCTGTCTGCAACCTAAAATATGTGTCGGCGGGATGGAATATATATGCTGCTTTGGTGATTGTCTATATTGGGAGCTGTTCTAGAAGAGATTGATATTTCCTTAAGCTTGCGATTCCTTAACTTCTGACTGGTACCTAGAGCTTGGGACAAGCAGATGCAAAGGAAATGCGAAACTATTTCCTTCGATTTTGTTGAATTCTATTTTTACCCTATTTATTGGTGATTGATTTATTTTTTTGGACTTATCATGAGGAAATGATTCACTGTATGATTTAGGCAGTCATTGCAATGAAGATATGAAGTGATCTGTTAGCATTCTTTTGCATGTCAGGCTGATTATTGCAACACCCCCACATCATTATAAAACAAGTATAATTCAATCATTTAGATGAGGGAAAAGGTCAGAATAATTGCACAACCCCACAAGATATGGAATGTAAACTTATCTGCATTTATGATCTACCTAATTGATTAAAAGATGTTGTTGTTTATCAAGTCAGATATTGATAGAGCTGATCAACATACAGAGGTGATGAACACAAAGTCCGAAAAAGTTGGAGATAATGCAGGAGATGGATGTGATAATTGGATAAACTCAAAACCTGATAAATGTTATCCTCTCCATTCTGTAATTTAAATACTCTTTGCTGCGATCTGTTGTAATTCAAATAATTGTGTATCTGTACAGATTCTCTATATATAAACATGCAACCTCAGGGTCCTCGGATGATTTATGAAGTGTACTGTATTTTTAGTCAATATATATCAGTTAAGAAAGAGTTTGAAACTACAACGTCTAGCGATCTGTGATAATCTTTGTCATTTAGCAAATTGCAGTTTAGCATCGAACACTTATCTCGTATCGGTATCATATATTTGGGGTTATATTCATATCATATTTGGTTATCTGCATGTACTAATCCATTAAAAACATACCAGATTACGTCGTCGTTGTTTTGGTTATATATGTTTCAGTTTGGAGATTCTTGTCTTCTGTCGCTTACGTAGGTCCTGTAAGATGAACAATTCCCTGTCTTTCCTTTCAGTTTTTTGGTTACGTTTTTGTTTTGAAGTTCATGCACGCGCAATCGGAAACTCGGAGTCTTCAGTCTTGGCGAGTAGCAAAAGCACCAAATTGAAGAAAACAGATAAAGAAGTGGCAGTCCCCGAGGAAAAAAGGAATTGGAATGTTTTGAGAGAGAGTACGTTAAAAACGAATGGGGAATTGGATTTGGGAAAAGAAAAGCAAAAGAAAGATATTTGAGAGAGAGAGAGAGAGAGGCAGCCAAGAAACATATCATATGATAGGATGCGTGTCCGGGGACATTTATTGTATAAAGTTGCACGCTATGCTTTCTTTTCACCTCCCCCAAAATCTGTGTTCCTTCACTTTTTTAGTCAGGTGTGACTGGAATGTTAGTAGATGACCAGAGACCGAAGGTATGAATCAAGCTGGGGGGTTTTGAACAGGGATTCGCAACTTGTGGCCTGTGGGGTGGGGGGCCCTCACTGTTCTCATCAGATGTAGGACCAACTTAACATTCCCATCGCCTTTGTTTTCTTTTCCTCACATTCCCACCCCCCATAAAAGGTGAGAGGATAACTTTGAAAAGAGGATTATGCTTACATCACGCTGTTTAGAGGTCACTGCCCACAGTACAACAGATGTGAATTAGTCCTTCGTGATTCATGATGTTTTTTTTTTCTAAATGATTCATGATGCTTAACATTGTTGTTTGCTACTACTTCCACCCTTTCAGCATTACCAAAAAAAAACCGAAGCACAATTAGGAGAAACCCCTAAAATCACCTACAAAATGCAGTTTTTTTAGCACACAATCAATCTGGGACTCATAACCCGCATGATATTTCTACAGTCTATCCAATTCATATGATGATACCCGATGCAATTAGGTTATTTCTAATTATCTGGTGGGATATAATTAAGAATCAGATTATCAAAGACGAAAAATTATGCAGCTCAATACTCTCTTAAGAGCCGTCACTTAACCCCTTTTGAACATATATAATGAGAAAATCTCCCAAAAACCCTAATAAGCCCGGGGTTGATGGATTGACGCTCCGATAGCTTCAAATTAAAGTGGCCCACGGCGTCACCTTTCGTGTATATATTGATCAGTAGAAGCATTTTGAGTACAATGGAAAATTATCTCGGCCACCAACTTAAATCTCCGTACACATCAATGTTTTTCCTGTGCGCCCTCATCATTTGACAACACGTCCCCAGATCGATTAACCATAACTGTAGTCTGCAGCATTATCGTATTCCTCCCCGTTCTTCCCCGGCCCCATTTTGCAGCATTTATCGTCAGTGCAAGCAAGAATGTGTTCGTGGACAAGTTAGTCGCGATCCCCATCATCAATGTGAACGCTATATATGTAACACAAGTGTCTCTTGCTGAGGCATGAGGAGATAGTACTACATGAGTGATATGCAGAGTCCTACAGGAAATAATTTTGAAATCACTCTCACGAAATCAGATTATCAAATAAAACCTTGTGCTTCGAAATAATGAGGCCAAACGTAGTACACCTGCTAAAATCAAGGGCATAATTCTGACAATCTCTATGATATGGACCTTATAAATCATATTGGTGACGTGCATAGCTAGGATTATTTGCCCAACATATACAATATGAATTGGAATCGCTTAATCTTGGTACACATACATATTTGAACATTTGTTGGTCTCGTTAGAAATCGTGAAGAAAATCTCTTGAAATAAATCAAACGAAAGAGAAAAATCATGTTCGCGCGCTTGTATTCCATGATCAACAAGTTACAAGAGCAATATATTATAGTTCTGCATACCCAGCTAGCGAGCGCTCATTAAACAAATAAAAACTTACTCAAGAAGATCGCCAATAGTAAACGACAGGATCAATCCATCGTTGATCTATTTGTAGTTTCAAAGCTGAACATGGTAAACAAGGACTACTATCAAGGTGAAACCATGTTCGCGAGCAAGCTAACTTTTTCTTTGCGGGCCTCTGTGTCCCGTATAACGTAGCTTGTGATTCTTACTTTTCCACTTTGTTGAAAATTTGTAAGGCGAAATGTAAACTAAATCATTCGACAGCAATAGATGACGCATTCGTTTTCCACAAAAGAATTTGCACAATCTCAAGTTATTCATGATAAAGGGATACTTTTCTTCTAAGTAGAGGAACGCCTTTTCTCTTGCTCACTTTTTGATCTTTGGAATATAATCTCCCAATGATTTGGGTACCTCCTTTGAAAAATTAACTCTCTCTCTTTAATTAGAGGCCAGTACTGATGACCTCCCACAATGAACCTCAACATTGTCTAAGCATGAAGAAGTGCTTCACTAGTATAAATTAACAAAGGGGAGGGAGAGGGTGCTCAGAGAACAAACAATATTACCCCCACCTTGTCATAATATTATGATATTATACATGTACTGTTTCTGCTTTTTATCCTTTTCACAGTAAACAATCTACTATGAGGCTTGAATCATGAGCAAATGTAAGTGATAAGAGTCATGATTAACTAGATGCTAATGAATCAACTTTGCAGTGTTATTAACTAGGACGATATCTATGCCTATGACCCCAAGATTGCTTATCAACATTGTTTGGCTAAGCTCAAAAGTTAAACTTGTCAGACCTTATTTGAATGCATATCTACCTCCTTTTTTTGACCCAAAAGTGGATTTTAGTTTCCAGCGCAGGCGTTTGGGTCAAATAACATCGCCATGACTAATATTATAACTATCCTTTCCCCCCATATATATATATATATATATATATATACTGACACATTATTCACATGCAAGAGAAGATTTTCTGGTGTTAAACTTCTCGAGATCGACCAGAATAAGAATTTGCGCTTGTGCATTTATTTTCGTTATATATATTAATTGTACAAAAACAACCTGTCTAATAATTGGGATAAATATAGATCTATAATTGACATATGAGAGAGATATTTCATGGGTAGAACTTCGCTTTATTATACTTCTGTTACTTCGTTTTAAGATTGGAATGCCATTCGGTACCTAGCTTAGTGGCTTTAAGCAATTAATCAAGTCCCCCAATTACTCTTTTCCACTTTCTTCCTTTGTTTTACTCCATCATTTCCTTATTTTCTTTCTATTTCCAAATTTGACTTTTGATTCCGAAGATAAAGCTGAAATATTGATTGATTCCCATTATCAAGTAAAACCGCATAATGCATAAAGTCTTCAGTCAAAATTTTGTCCCTGCAAGGCTGCAATCGGACCCATTTCTCTTTACACATGGTCAAAATTTACGTGTAATCTTAGGACAGATCTAATTATAAGTCCAGCTTAGTGCGGCTGCCCACGTCTCATATGATGAAGCTTGGGCACACGTACATCGCGATTAGCTAGCTTGTTAGTCTAAGGGTAAAAAGTGATCTATAACGCGTAGAAATATATATATTTATTCACAGGGTAAGCAAACTGACTTCTGAATTGGTCTGTAGTCTAAAATAAAAGGTTAATCTTAGAGGTTACTCTATCCTTTAACTTCGCCTTCTTTGTCAAAAAGAAGCTCAGAAGTATCTGAACGTTCTCACAGTTTCAAATGCGTATATAAGATGGCTCATGGCGCGGAGAATAAAGGGATAGACAACTTCAAGAAGTATCCCGAATGATTGAGAGCCAAGCCTCACCAAGCATGCGTATGGAATATCACGAAATTTTGGGCACTCTAAAATTTTAGCCATAATAAAATAATTACAAAAAATTATCTCTTACGTTACTTTTCCATCAACTAGTCCAACACGTCAAAATATAAAAAATTCATTTAAATCATCTATTTTTTCACTTTTTCCACCAATTTTAACACTCTAAAATTTTACAAACACGTTGCAACAACAAGTCTTCCGAGAGCTCTAACGTCCCTCTAAATTATATGGGTGTGAATAGTTTACCATACACGTCTTCTGCAGCTGGCTATGATTTGCACACAATCTCTACGTCCGTAACAAGTGTACAGATGTATTAGGGGGATAATGTACTCCTACTACGGTCATATCAGTAGTATCAGTGCGATTACTAATTACCAGCTTCTCAACTTATATCCCTTTCGATTTTTGTTGGTGTTCTGCTTTCTATGTAAGAACCATTAAGGTAGCTAATAACATGGCCTGGAGAGACAAACAAAATAACAATTTGTTTTCTAGGATAAGTATACCAATCTTATTCTGATAAATTAATAATATAGTTTACTGTTAGGCCTGACATATCCTACTGAACCAGGTGGATAAAAAGACCCTCTTGCACAACCTAAACAAATAACGCTTCAGTTCAGGCCAATACATTCTTAAAGGTAGACTAGAAGGTATCTCGCGGTAAATAAACCCGTGCCTCGACTAGCAGAATCTGTTCTTAATAATGAGACTCTGGAGCATGGAGGCATCAATGGCGGGAAAGGTTAGGGTTCTAATTTTACAGTCCTTAAAGGTCCTAACGGATGGCTGAGATGTTACCAACGCATTAATGAATAGCATTGGAGGGCTGAGATGTTACCAACACAATAATGAATAGAGAGAGATAAAACACATCACAACCTTCCAATGTTATTCATTAATGTGTTGACAACATCAGAATCATCACTAGGACCTCTTAGGACGGCAAGAAGAAAAAAAAGAAAAGAAAAGTGGTTAGTGAGCGGTCAAAGATTCAGATGAAAGGAGGAAAAAGAAGTTACTGAAAACTCTACTATTAAACTCATGCAGATCGTGTTTTCTGGTCTACAAAAATGACAAATTATAGTACACATGTAAGTCTTACATGAACAAGACGTGAACACGGATCCTTGCCCATGAGAACTGAATATATATTTCTATTTTATTCGTTTATTTGGTTACCAGAAGAAGTTATTATTAAGTGGGTGGATGGAGATGAGATGGGATTAGAAGACAAAAGGTCATTGCAGTTTGCAGAGACAGAGAGAGAAGGGCAGAAAAAGAGCCAATAATGCTTTGTAGGATAGCAGACAGAGGGTTGCTTTTTGGGTACTTCGCGAATAAAATGCTCTCTCTCTACGAGGATTGGCGTGGAGAGAGAGGCTCCTTCTTTTTTTCTTTTTCTTTTTCTTTTTTTTTTATCCCTTGACAAGAAGCCAATATTGTACATACATTTCTTTTATATACAAAAGAACAACTGATAAACATGGGGAAGGAGAATATTAAAAGGAATTTAACAGTTTCTTTTTCATCTCTCATCACAATCCGGCTTCTTTCCACCTTTCCCCTTTATTACTTCTTTTGAATTTCTGCTGGCCTTGTCTGTCCATTCAAAGGGGTGATGTGGAAAAAGGAGGGAAGCGCTCTGAGTCTGAATGAAAAAAATTTGAATCACGGGACCCATGCGTGGACCCCTTTTTTATGAAAACCCATTTGCGTAGCTAGAAATAAGACCTCGGAAAGGACTGAAGACGCTTACTAACAAGAATCATATCGCGTTGGTCTTTCCGTCATATTATATCATATAACAGTACATGCATATTGTTGTTGCAGAAGATTAAAAAAGTGTATGAATGGATCGAAATCTTCTTTTCAATTTTTCATCATCATTGGGATAATTTATCTGATAGCTGCATCATGCCATCAAAGTTCCCCAGTACTATAGCTTTAGTTGATTTTTGCCAGTCCCAACCAACGAAATGATTAATTATTAAAGTTGCCCTTTAGGTTTTAATTGTCACCAGAACAAAACACAAGTGAAACATTGAAGTATCCTTCAATGTGCTAAAAAAGGATGGTGCAGTGCAGTTTTGACTGTAACTGGAGAGAGAGATCAGAGAGAAAGAGAGCTACGAGGTGGGAAAATAGATCACAGAAAAAAGGCAATGTCCACAATTTCTTAAGCAACAAATAGAAATTTAAAGAATCTCAGTTGAAAAGTAAAGTAGAAGGTATATATGCACATAAATCCTTCTCGGAATAGTTAAGCCACGCTATTAAGAAAACATAGTCAATTGTAATTCAAAACCTAGATATGCATATCAGTTGGGAGTGTATACGAGAGCTTGGGACTTGTTGGAAGAATCGGTTCCACAAATTTTGGAACGTTTTACATGTTAGGGCGAAGGGTACGTTGAATAGCTCCGTGATGTATTTCGTTTTCTTTTTCCACCTAATAGATAAATTAAAAATCATATATACTTAATTTATATATCATAACAAACAAACAAAAAAGAGAACTATCCAGGCCGATTTCTTTGAAAAAGCAAAATTTTTAAAAGATCGACAATAAGATGTATAAAGATGGTAGTTTCTTCTAGTCTAGTTGTCTAAAGCCAAGCTAAGCTCCAAAAGCTCTTCTTCCAAAAACCTGACCATATATTTCCTCTTGAGGTAGTGTGATATCAGTCAAGCCTTAAAACCCAAGCGGATAGTTTCTATTTCCTCTACGCAAAATAGAGGAAGGAGACCAGCTTTTAAAAGCATCTCAGGTTAGAGAGAGAGAGCGGGGTAGGGGTGGTGTCGAGGAAGAGAAAAACAGATAAGAAAGAAGAAGCTTAGTCCTCCGAAAAACCAAGTGGTGTCAAAAAGGGGGGTGGTGGGGGGGTGGGTTTTAGCCAAGTGATGCGCTCAGGAGCTTGTGCAGCGCAGCAGACCCTCACAGCGGAGGCTGCTTCAGTGTTGAAGCACTCTCTCAGCTTGGCGAGGAGGAGGGGCCATGCTCAGGTCACTCCTCTCCATGTGGCTGCCACTTTACTGAGTTCAAGGGCCAGTCTGTTAAGAAGGGCTTGTCTCAAATCTCAGCCACACCAAACATCACATCCTCTTCAATGCAGAGCTCTTGAGCTCTGCTTCAACGTGGCTCTGAATAGGCTGCCAACCACACCTGGTCCTTTGTTCCACGGCCAGCCCTCTCTCTCTAATGCTCTGATTGCTGCACTCAAAAGAGCACAGGCTCACCAAAGAAGGGGTTGTATAGAACAACAGCAACAACAACCACTTTTAACCGTAAAGGTTGAGTTAGAACAGCTTATCATATCCATCTTAGATGACCCTAGTGTCAGCAGGGTTATGAGAGAGGCAGGCTTCTCTAGCACTGCCGTCAAGAATAACGTAGAGGACTCTTCAGCTACTTCTGTGTTTCAGTGTTACAATAGTTCAGGTGGGGTTTTTTCTTCACCTTGTTCACCTTCTCCAACTGAAACCCAGATAGAAATTATCAACCCTAGCACATTCTGGCAGGCCCATTTCTTGACTTACTCTTCTGAACCAAACTCAGTTCTCTTTTCCCCTCAAAAGAAAGTTCCAACCAACCCCATCACATGTTCAGTCTCTGTGAAGGAAGATATCAAGTTGGTCTTTGAGGTCCTTGCGAGTAAGAATAAGAGAAGGAACACTGTGATAGTTGGTGACTCGGTGCCCGTAATTGAACGACTAGTTGCCGAGTTAACTGCAAGGCTCGAGAGAGGTGAGGTTCCTGAAGAGCTAAAATCAACCCATTTCATCAAATTCCAGTTTGCACCAGTTTCTTTAAGATTCATAAGGAAGGAAGACGTGGAGATGAACCTTGCGGAACTGAAAAGGAAGGTGGATTCTCTTTCACTAGGAGGTGGAGCTATTGTTTACACTGGTGACCTGAAATGGACAGTCGAGACAGCTTTTTTTGACAGAGAAGGAGATCTGTCTAGTGGGGAAGTGTCAGGTTATAACCCAGTTGATCATCTTGTCTCCGAGATAGGAAGATTAGTCTCTGACTATGGCAGCTCAAACAGAAAAATATGGTTAATGGCAACTGCAAATTACCAGACATACATGAGGTGCCAAATAAGGCAACCCCCTCTTGAGGTGCAATGGGCTCTTCAAGCCGTTTCCGTTCCATCAGGTGGACTTGGCTTAAGCCTCCACGGTTCCAGGTTATCTCTTACTCTCTATATACACAAATGCATATTGTTGTATTTATCCATACATGTTCCGAGAATCCTTTGCTCATCTTTTTTCATTTACAGTATATAGGCATGCACATATTCGATCGTCAATTGACGGTCGTTCTTGAAGCTTTTTGTTGAACCTTTTTCGCTGGGTTTAGTCAGTATTAGGCCAGAAACAACAAGAAAAAGCACGGTTGGTGAGGCAGGCGTGAACCACTGTCCTGCTTTTCTTTGTTTTGTCAGCGTGTAGTGACGGGATATTTGCAGCCTTGAATTAGCCGATATTTAAGGAAAAATTTGTTAACAGTGGGTTCCTTAGGCCTGGTCATCACCAATTTTTCCTCTCTGTTACGTCTTTCAAAAATGTCTTTTTGCGATGTTTGTCAAACAAATTATGCATCATTTATCAAACGTTTTGTTCCAACGGTTCGTGTCTGGCTTTGCCTAAAAAAGGGGCGGTGTCTGATAAATAAAAATAATGGTAATAATGGCAGTAATACCACCAAATATATACATTTAACAAATAATAAAAGGTCATGCGGCTAATAAAGTTGAGTTTCTTCAAGGGCATTTAGCCACAATCTATCTAGTACGGATCCAGTGAGGACAACTTTTTGATAGGGTGGGGACTAGGCTTACACAAATTCTTTAGCACGTGTCAAACTGATTGTTCCCTTTATTCTATCTTAAATATTCCTAAATAGTATAGATTCTTTCTTAAAATTAGTCCTGAAAATTAGGGTAACTACGAGAATTTAACACCAAATTAGAGAAAGAATCAGAATTCCTCTGAATTTTTTACTGTATTATGTACACTACTTCAAACTGTTACTTGGTTTTAATATAGCATATTTATTTAGTGACTTAAATTCTTTACCTTATGGTTTGCAGTATGCTTGATTCAAAGATAGCATTCACCCCGAACCCGTATCAAGTGCTGGAAACAAAGCCATTTAGCTGCAAGGAGGAAAAAGATAAGCTCACTTGCTGTGCAGAATGTGCCTCCAATTATGAAAAAGAAGCTCATTTGTTTAGATCTGGGCAGCAAAAGGTCTTGCCCCCTTGGCTGCAAGCTCATGGAACTGAAGCCAGACAAAAGGTAACAAAAGTTCAGTTTAAGTTCCAACCTGCAGGTTGTGTTTAGCTGCCTGATAGTTTTCCTCAACACTAATTTGGTCTTCATGTGTGTCGGGTTTATTGCTATTAGATAACTTCTAGCTGAAACTACGTTGTGTTATAGAGTGTCCCGTCTCTGTTCTTTCGGTTCTGTCATTTTCTGACATGAGACTTTGATTGTGGGGAAGATTTGGGGCCTCTTATTTGAACGATCTTAGGTTTATCCGTCGTTTATGTCTCCAGGATGAATTGGCTGGCTTGAGGACAAAGTGGAGCAGACAATGTCAAAGCTTACACCAGGGAAGGCACGCTCAGAACCCCATCAGTTCCACTTTTTACAGCAATCAAAGTGGAGTAGGAAAGAGCTACTCCTATGCTTCATCCTACCCTTGGTGGCCATGTCAGAACAGCATCTTCCCTGACTCGAATTCGATTTCCTTCGCCAGTTCAGCTTTGAAGTCCACCAGCAGCCCCAGTTTCGTGCCTCGATTCAGACGACAACAGTCTTGCACCATTGAATTCAATTTCACTGGTGGTACCCCAAAACATCAATCAACGGAACCGAGCTTGCATTCTCTTAAAGACACTGATGGTAAGGAATTAAAGATCACACTTGCTCTAGGCAATTCTCTTTTCTCTGATTCGGCACAATTGGTGGAGCGGAAAAGTGAACGAACAATGCAACGAGCTGATACATGTAAGCTACTACAAGAGAATGTGCCGTGGCAATCCGAAACCATCCCTTCAATAGCAGAGGCCTTGATTGACTCCAAACTGGCAAAGCAGGAGACCTGGTTACTGATTCAGGGAGACGATTCTCTAGGAAAAAGAAGGTTGGCGCGAGCTATTGCAGAATGCGTTTTCGGGTCTGCTGATTCGTTACTCCTCATGGACATGACGAAAAGAGCTAATGAAGTGACCCCGTGTTCTGAAATCCTTGTGAAAGCCATGAAAACCCACAGAAAGCTTGTCGTCTTAGTGGAAGATATTGATCTGGCTGATACCCAGTTCATGAAATTCTTAGCTGATAGATACGAAATGGGGAGATTCGGAGAATCAAGCAAAAGAGAGGGAAGTGAAGGCCAAGTAATATTCGTATTGACTAAGGGTGGTTCCACGAGCTACGAAGATAAGAACAACAAAGAGTTTGTTATCAAGCTGAACTTAGAAATCCATGAAACAAAAACTTCTTCAGGGACACCCAACTTTGAACAGAAGCGCAAAGCCGAGTGGGATCTTTCAAGCAAGACAAAGACTCCAAGAATTGAAGAAAAGGAACACGCTTCCTCGGTAGCTGGTGAGACCGGCAACAGCAAGAGAGACTTCTCAAGGCAATCAAGCTTCAATACTCTTGATCTGAACATTAGAGCCGGTGACAACGACGAAAGCGAGGACAAACCGGCAGGGGAACAAAGCCCCATTTCCAGCGATTTGACTCGTGAAACCACGACCGATCCCAGAAGCCCACATGGGTTTCTTGGGTTGATCCAGAACAGCTTTGTTTTCGATCGAAGCCCCGCTCGGGATAGAGAGATGATAGAGCTTTTCATATCGAAAATCAAAGGGTCATTCGAGGAGGTCTGCGGGAAGCAAAATGTGGAAAGATTTAGCGTAGAAGAGAGGGTGTTAGAGGAGGTGTTGGCTGGGTCTGCTTCTTTTCCCAACAGCTTGTTTGAGAAATGGCTTAAAGACATTTTTCAAACGAGCTTACAAACGGTCAAATTTGGCGGGAAGAAGGGGGTGGATGTTAGGCTGTGTTTTGATGGTAAAGGAGTGGGGGGGATACAGGGGGATAGTTTCATGGGTTCACTTCTGCCCAACAAAATCCAAGTTTCTTTCATGGTCTAAGTGGTTTTTTTTTTCTTTTTTTTGGGGGTTTAAAATCTTTCACTAATGGTAAACGGACAGAGTATCCTTATGTAACTGTTCCTTTTCATAATAGGATGTGTTTTTCTTTTCTTTTCCTCTCATTTTTTCAATGCCGCCATTCAAATCTTGTTTTTTAATATATATATATATATATATATATTTCTCCTAGGACCACCCCAATTCTGCAATCATGGGCAGCCAATTCCGTTGGAAATGCCATGGGAGTATCGAAGATATTGTTGGCTTAATTTTTATTTTTACTATTGTTGGTTTTTATTTATATACTGTGGTTCTAATGAGGAAGCGCACTTCTTATTCGATGGGTTGCCTCTAAGCTTTTATCTGGAGACTAACTCGATGTTTACGAGTATTCTCTGGATCTAGTTTGAATTTATGCTGGGACTGACTCCCATAATTTTTTTTTTCTTGCTGTTCTTGCCCTAATAAAAGCATTCGGTATTGATTAATAAAAAAGGACAGCCAATTCCGCGTAAGGCATTCTTTACTAAAAGCAGAGTTTTGCCGTTCCCTCTCCGTTTCTAGATTATTACTCTCAACTGCATCCATAACTCTAACTCCCCCCTCCAACACGGTTTGCTAAGACTTTGGTTTCTAAGAAGTTTTCTTGTATGTGCATGAATACTCTTAGCGAGGATTTAACGTACGATTCATCCATAACCCATAACATAAAGCTCTAGTCCGAATGCCTGGGTAGAATGTTGTTGCTGTTTAGGTCATTGCGAGGATTGTCCAAAGATCATCTTTTAAGAGACACTAAGAATCTACATAATTTCAACTTTAAAGGGTAAGCCTAGTGATTAAGACTTTGGACCTTGATGGTACGCTCCCTCCAAAGTCTAGAGTTTAAAACCTCAGTACTTTGGACCTTAAGGACATCTCCAAGGCTTTTAGTCTTATAATTGCTCAATTTGTATAGGGCACAAATTCCGAAATTAGTCGCGGTACGTAGAAGTTGGTCCGAACACTTAATTGGAGAGAAAAAAAAACTACATAATTTCAATTCATCTTTAGATCATTAACTGACAATGCAGTACAATCATTCAAAGGAGCATCATATAACAGATAAATTCAGTCAATTAAAAGACTAAAAAATATTGGTGGGTATTTATTATATTATATTTTTTTATTTTTTATTGCTGAGCAATTGTTAGGTGATAATGCCTAGAAGATGATAAGCTATAAAGCTAAGCTAAGATAAGAAATAGTCCAAGTGGAAGGTTTTTAGCATAGGGAGGAGGTGGAACTCACCACCACAAAAAAAGAAGTTCTAAAGAAGCATTTTTGCCTAAATAATGTTATCTCAATCAATTTTTATATGTCCTCCCAAACGCTTTTGACTGCAATCAAGAGCCACAAATATATGTGTCACTGTAACCAAGAAAAAAAGAGCAATTAACATATAATTCACTTGCCTTCCACGCATCATTCGGTTTCCACATAGTGCAGCTGCAGCCCATAAACACACCCTCCATTCCACTAAAGCCAATGACCCTTTTTGGGTTCAAATTTCGTCCTTTTTTTCTTTTAATTAGTTAATTAGTATGATTACTTTGACCTAAAAGAGTTCATAATAGCAGAAAACATGATTGTATCGAACGGTGGACGTGGGCCCTGTCTTCCCATCATAGAACACCATCATGATTTCCATCTTTGTGTGTTAGATTAAGACATAATAATCGAATTCTTGCACCGCTTTGAAAAGAAAAGAAAAGAAAAAAAAAGCCCTCGAGTACTGTCCTAATTTATAAGGAATAAAGTTTGGTCCATGATAAGAGAATGATGGAAGTACTGTCATCTTCTCAGTTGTTTTTTCAATATTAATACTCATGCTCAGGAAATTCCTTTTTTTAGTCCATTTAATTGGTGGATCTTTTAGTACAAAATTAAAGTTAATTATTTAAGAGATGGATATTTGTTACACGACTGACTGGGTAGATGGACATGAAAGGAGATTAGGGTTGCTAAGGGTAAAGGACGGCAGGAAGGGACTTCGAAGAGATTCGAGAGACTTCAAAAGACACGAAGACACGACATCCAGCTGGAGGCTTTCTGTTTTATGCGTGATGGGCTATTAAGAGTTGGGCTTGTGGTGTTGGGTGTTGGGCTTGTAGTGATTTGAGTATTGTGTTGTGTTGGGCTTATTGAGTATTATGTGTTTAGTTTTGGGCTTGTAATGGGTCCGGTTGAGTTAAAGCCCAGCAGTATTGCATTTTCATCAAGTATTGTATTTCTATTTCAATTGGTATTCGGTTGAGTCCTTTAGCCGAGTCTGTTAGGAAGTTAGTTTGTTGTCATATAGAGAGTAGTACCTCGGGGAAAGGAGGGGTATCGAAAAACCTATCAGTATTTTCTCTCTATCTCTGTTCATCTCTTCTGTAAGAAGGTTAGCCAAACCTCGAATTTGGTCTTTATCTTTCTTTGAATTCAATACAATTTCAGCATTTACACCAAAACACTTGAGAACCTTACATAAATCCTACAAATTCCCTACTGTGTTGTTACAATATTCTCCAACTCTATATATTCTACTGATTAAATGTGATACCCTTTGATTCCTTAATAAATTTTATGACTATTTCTTTTGAATTTAAAGTGAAGATATAATTCATACTTTCTTGGGGTGAATCATCTCATGCAGTAATAGTATTTTTCTAATATTTTGCAAACCAAATGGAAAGATTTGTTCGTAGTTCGTTCTTGTGTATTCTTCCTCTTGTTTTCGTGTTTATGGTGTCATTTTCTTGCTGATCTACCTTCCACCACCCCCAAAAAGGCGTGCCAACAGTTCACCAAAGTTCAGAGGAAGAATTTCTTAGGTTTGGTTCATCATGATGAGATCCATTTTCTATGTTCTTATAATAATTTTCCAGTCGTAGGGCCCATCTGCTTTTGGGGCAATTAGTGCTAAAAAAGAGCCATCAATATACGTCTGCCAATGGGGCTAAAACTCTACTTCAACGAATCGTCGTAGCCAATAAAGAATGTCGGACAACACTTGAATCGAATAAGGCATTAGAATCGGTTAATTTGTAACATAAAGACCATATCTCTTCCTATTTAGGTATATTTCTATCCCTTCTCGTTCAAAGTATCCGATATGCTCCTTAGATACAGATTTCCAGGCATACGAAGAAATCTGCAATTTTTGGGAATATCATGAAGATTTGGCTATATTAGGGAATCCGATAAGATTGGTTCAAGATTTGCGAACTTCCCTTGTTTGACCTTTTTTCTTCCCGTGTATCGTGTACGATTTTACCCAAAATACCCATGTATATAATAAGGCTTAGATGCCAACAAGGTTACAATTGTATTAAATGAGTGTATTGCTGTTCCAATTCAAGATCTAATGTGTTGCAAGAATGTACATACCGAGCAGTCTATTTTCTTAAAAGAAATTGAGGTTTCCATGGAATTCAATACATGAGCTATTTAAAAACTAAGCCCGGATTCCTCCTCAAAAAAGTACGTATTCAATACATAGCAGGTTTCTATGGAATTCAATACGCACTGTTTATTTGAAGTATCCATTCTGAAACATGAAAATTGCATATTATGGGATCGCCTCAAATATACAATGTTGTTACATGGCTTACAAATAAGGAAAAGAAAAGAAAAGAAAAAAAAGCCTAGGGTCAGAACTGCAAAAGAATGAGAGCATATAGCTGAAAACATGCAAATCAGGGCATAGGAAGCTAGTATACAAAGAATAGAACAAAATTTTGGGTGCTAATCTACATTGCTGGGTATACCTAAAATGCCTCAACATATGCACAAGGGTGACTGGACATAATATATGGCCACCCTGGAGAAAAGCGAACTCTAAGTAGAAAAACCAAGTAGCTGAAGGACTTAAGATGAATTGGATGGTGATATACATGAAGAGGAAGCTTCGGGAGCACACACAGAAGGTTCTGAAGATTCTATAGCATTTTCAAGGTCAAATAAAGGTTTCAGTCTTCTCTCCACCTCATCACTTTGTAGTTTAGTCTCCTCCCGAATCATAGACAAGGCCAACTTACAAGATTCTTCGTCCCTGAATGCCAGGGTCCATCTCCCATCAACCAAAGCTTTCTTCTTAACTTTTCCATAAGCACCAGATTTAACAGGATCCAGAAAGGGTAAAGTGGATGGCCTGATCCGCAAGTGCAACCATCTTGAATGCTTATCATCAATTCTGGGCTGAAGACAGAAAACATCATGCAGTCCTATCATCTTAATAAAGCTCAAAATTATAAGATTAGTTGTTCTCCACACACAACAAGTCGCATCTGTGCCATAAATCGAGCTTAAGCAAACATAATTGTAAGGAAAAGAACATATCAAAAAATAATTATAAGGAAAAGCAGAGCATGGAAACCAGCCACCCAGAACGAGGGAGAGGGCTCGTAGGAAGAGCAAGGAAAGATTAAAGCTTTACATACATTGGAGCCAGCCAAAGGTGCAGCAACACGTACAACTCCAAAATGCTGCTTCAAGGGTAATTCATCTGCCAGCACAAGCCACCCAGATGCTCCCATAGAGATCGCTAGAAAGCAAAAATGACGCTCCTTACCCCTCTCAAATGCAATTCTACAAGGCACAGCATCGGCTGCAAATGGCAGAGACCAGAAAATTGAACCACCAAATACTAGATGCTGTAATTCTTCTGTAAAATAGTTATCACTAAAAGATCCACTAAATAAAAAGTAATCTTCTGAAGATTTTGAATGAATGGTGAGAAGAGAGTATTTGAAGAGAAATAGAAACAGAGAAAATGAGTTGCTACAGCAGAGCTCGTATGCATTTCAAAATGTTCTCACACATTTTTCTTTTACATAGATCACACTCATTTAAATGAACTCAGATAATTCTAGAGTCCTACAAAACTGAAAAGACAGTGCAAAACACAGATAATTCCAAAGTCGTTCTAGGAACCTGAAAAGACAGTGCATTAGATAAAAAAAAACAGAGTTCCAAAGAAAGTGCATTAAAAGTCCAACTTCTTCTACATGTAAGAGAATATCAAGACTGGAAGACGTCAATGAAGTGGCACAACTGTGGAGGCACGCCCTTTGCACATATATTGATGGTTCCTAGGCTGATTAAATAGTACAGAAAGAATGGTGCCTTGTCTCCAGACATCAAATAGCTTTGTGTATAAGACTAAAAAAGGTAAGCTCATCCTCAAGAGAAGTATCATGTGCTTGGTACCTTTTACCTTGTTAGCACTTCTAAAAGAGGTCTTCACAAAATTGAATGCTGCAAATTCAAATAAAATCCACCATTTTTATGAATTGAGGAAGCTTTAAAAAATCTCGACATGGCACCACCTTATTAATCCAACTGCTCCTATATACCATATTATTCAATAGTGCACCAATAAGTTCGGGACGGGAAAAACTGACCAAGTCTAAGTTCATTGCCAGGCTTTGGACCTGAAGCATCAAGGCCAGCAGTTTTCGCACGGGAGCTTTCAGGAAAATTAGCTGGTGGACAAATTGGGGGCTCATCAGGCAAAGCTCTACCAAGGGCGAAAATCCGAAGCTCATGCAGGAGCACAAATACCTATATTTGAAACATTTTAACAACAGCGAGAATCGATTAGGAATCACCATAAGTGCTGACAGAGGCAAAGGTGTGTTTAGTTTTTTTTTATTTTTAGATTGTCGCACATATATTTTAGTAATAGATTATTCAGGTTGCCGTACATATACTCATTTGTTTCTCTAGCTACAATATAAGATTCTTTTTTTTTCCTCATGGAATTGCATGTCAAAAATATTTTACAAACACTATATGGAATCTCTGCAGCTTGATAAGTAAGAGATGGAGAATAAAAAGTACAAACCTTCACCAACTCGCACATTCTTTCACCGGCGTTAAATGATGATTCAGCTGGAATAACATCTGAAGCACAAGTCACATCAACTCAAACAAAAAATGGGGTACAATCCAATGAAGAACCAAGAATTAAGCATCAGATAAAAAACAAACAATTCTTCATCGTACCATCAGATTTAGACATCTGTGATGGCAAGAGAATGCACTTAGGTTCTTTCCGAGGAGATGAAGCCTCAATAGCTACAAGTAGAAAAAAAAAATCATCGGGCAAAAACATCACTAGCAACATTTAACATGCCAACTCAAACAGTCAAACACCAACAACATGGTAAATACCTCTTTTGCACATCTTCCACTCATCATAAAGGACTGTTATAAGTAGATCAGCCCAGACTCCTCTAATTTCGTGTTGAAGAGCACTAGAACAGTTCTTGATTGAACCCTGCGTGAGCAAGAGAATAGAAGTAAATTTGATAAGATTAAAAGTGATTGTCATTTTTTTTATGAATAAACCAATCTAATTAGAAAAAGTGAAGACAGGACAAAGGACTATACAAAAATCACTAATCTAAACAAGCAAGAAAACTAACGAAATCAACAAAATTAAGAAAAGGGCAACCAAGCAACAAGTTCGCCCAAGAGAAAAGTAAAGACAAGAGAACGCCTACAACCTATCCAAAGACAAAGAACAATCCTCAAAACATCTATTGTTGCGCTCTCGCCAAAGAGACCACCAAATACAATGGGGTATCATTCTCCAAATAGCCTTAGCGAAAAGGTTTTTAAATCTCCTCTTCCAACACCACAACACCTTTTCCACTTTCTCTGGCATAACCCATTGAAGGTTCAGAATGTTGAGCACATGAGACCATAGCCCACTCGCATAAGGACAATGCAACAAGACATGATTCCCCACCACAGCGGCATAAGAAACATCAATCAGCAATGATCAAACCCCTTCTATGAAGATTGTCGATAGTGATTGTCATTTAGAGATGGTATAGTGAGGGAATGAGAAATGATTGTTCACAGAGGCGATGACTGATGAAGATACATTTCCTAATGTTAGATTCTATATTTTCTTATTTTCTTATTTCAGGCCCTGCATTACTTTTCATGCCAAAGCCCAGTTCAAGATCAACAACATCTAACACTAAAGACTATACATCTTAGATCGTTTGCTGAGTAACTTTCTTTGATAGATAGCATTAGTACAACAGTGCTATCAAACTGAAAAAGGTGCCATGAGACGCCAAATATAGAACCACCAGCATTTTAACTCACTTTTAATAATTTTAGATGATGGCTGTTAAATTCAGCCTCACTATAAGGGAGCAACTGCCTCAAAAGCCAACCACCCTCCCACAATAGCTCTGCAGATATATTTGAACGGTAAAAGAGGTTGACAAGTGCATCGAGCACCTACAAAATAGATATTCCATGGAATAAGCATAATTACAAGTTTGAAACTAACAAATTTGGATCTTAACAAAAAGATAAACGCATCTGAACCAATTTTAAGAAGTATAATATAGAAGTGATTGTTTTTTCGTCAACCATGCTTCATCTTATAAAACACTATGGTCAAATAATTTTCATTATCATATTGCTCCGTAGGTCCAGGTGGTATACACATCAGCCACAAAAAGTGCAATAGGCTCAAAGACAAGCCTCTAGCATACTGACGTGAACACCTAGGAGTTTCATGATAGAAAAAGGGGAAAAAAAGGAAAATTTTCAGAGTTTTCTGATTAGCTTTCGATAGATAGTACTCGTCAAAAACATCTTTGAAACTGTGGTTATCTTCAAGGAAGAGAAGACATACACTTTATTGACTCAGGGAACAACTTCATTGGGCACTTCAGGTTGAATACCACTAGCTTAAGCTAACAATTGTCCAAGAGAGAGTGCTCTCAACCAGGAACAGGTTGACGTTTAATAAAAAGTAAAATTAATTAAAAGCTGAACAAAGTCACTACCAGACACAGAAAGTACCTGAAATCTATGAACACGAGGGCTTGCACCCACTTCTGGAGAAGAATGTGACACTCGATACTGATCCTATTAACGCAGAAGAAAAGGAAACCATTAACCAACTCCTCACGTAAAAAAAAGATAAGCAACAAGAAATACAAGCTAAACTTGCCCAACAAAGACAGAACACATTGAATATTTGAGAGTCCAAATCCTTAATCATTATATATGATAAAATCCAGAACTCTTGCCCAGTCTGAATACATGACCTTCCTCAATCACTATTACAAGTAGAGTCCCTCAATTGGCAAAAAGGAAACAAAACAATTCCTACAGTTTCATGTACCCTTCAGCTAGGTATACTATCAGTTGGATTACACATCCCACAAGGTAGCGAAGAAAAGAAATTCTCATTTCTTTCAAGATACCATAATCCTTAATAATGGGGCTGAAGGGTAGGGGAGGGAAGGAGCAAGAAAGTAGATGAAGCTTCTCCCCAGGAAGAGCGCAAACTACTTTCTCTGGGCATCTTTCCCTCAAGGGGTGTTTAATTAAAGCACAGAAAGAATATATGAGAAATCTGATTTTCCTTGATGGCATCACTTTGGATGAGTTTTTGCAGCCACTCTAAAAGATAATTTACTTACATTCTACAGGTTTTCTTCTGTTAGAGAACCATTCCTCAATGTGGAAGAAGACCTTTGGTGGATGGTTGGAGAGGAAGAGTGAGAAATATAGCATTTTATTACCTTAAGCTTTTGTAAATATCCATCAAGCTCACTACAGATTCCATCTCTTGTTGAACTACTTTCAGGAGAAAAAAGCTGCTCTTCACCTGTGCCCTCACCAACCAAAGCTTGCTGCAGGAAATTGACAAAGAATGCATTACATTGCAATTAACGAGAAATGAACACAGCACCACATTTTTCTAAGGCTAATAAACAATGAACACACAGCATTCATTTTGAAAGAAACATAAGATGACAAGAATGAATACATACATATAAGTGGAAATCAACAAGTACAAAGTTATAGCCTCATTGATCCATGCACGACCCAAACTTCTTGACAGCAGCATACAAACTTCTAAGTGAAAGTGTACAAGGAACTGATACAGGAAAGAATCTTAGTACCCCTCTGAGAAAACTTGCATTGAAAAAAATGAGCAGAAGATTAAGAATTTTTAGAGATATTCTAGGCTTTTGTGTGAACTTGCAATCAACTTTCAAAACTAGGAACAAACAGGGAAACTGAGATCTTGTTATTGGGTAAAGAAAACAGTATCGTAGAGAAAAAAAACACTATTAGTCATCATTTAGTTCATGCCTTCTACCAATGTTTGAGCACAAACTGCACATCATTTGATATAAACTACATAATTGGTGAGATCTTGTTATTGGGTAAAGAAAACAGTATCGTAGAGAGAAAAACAAAACACTATTAGTCATCATTTAGTTCATGCCTTCTACCAATGTTTGAGCACAAACTGCACATCATTTGATATAATGACAACCACCCATCGGCCCAATTTCTTTGGGCTTAATTTTATCTATGTCATCCTTCATCAGGATTTGATCACATTGCACAGCCATCATTCAATCTGACCAAAAGGATTTTACATACTACTCATAATTTTCTTTCAGAGAGTCTCAACCACATAGACTGTACACTTATTTTTTGTTTTCTTCTGCCTCTGTTTCAAGAACCAGAGTCACCATTCTCCTCCCTGTCCAAGGTACCCTCACATACTTGTTCCCAGTACACTACGTGATATGTGCATTCACGAGAGATCTTTGATAAGAGTGAAAAAGATGATGGCATGTGTGAGCCCCTCATCGTGCAAATGAGGCATGAAGTTTAGGCAGTATCTCATATGCAAATGTACAGTTTCCCAACAAATGGACACCAAAATAACATCTTCTAATTTGCAAAGCAAAAGGTATCAATCAATCTTGTTAAAGCATGAGAAAACATTCCACAAACTACAGAAATCAAAGTTCACAACCAGCAACAATTGTTTTTCCATAGATAAGTTTTGTACCAGTAAGAGTTTCTTTTGCTGTTTGCGTCGAGGAAGAATTCCAAGGGCGTCTAGCATTGATTCATCCAGTTCTACAAAAGTAACTCAGTAAGTATGCAGCGATAGAAATAGAGGTGGAGTAAGCCAAACTTCAGTAAGATAACCTTTAGTTTCCAACAAGGTGGACAACAGACCCAAAGAACCCAATACCAGTACGTCATCCTCACTTGAGAGGAAAGAAAGCAAAGCTTCCCTACACCCAAAAAAAAATATATTGCGTGAGATGACGGTCTGTGTAATATACTATAGAGTTTAGAAAGGTAGTAGATTAAAGAATTTAATAGTAATCTTATTCCAATCACAGGGTGACAAACATATGCAATCACGTAATGGGAAAAAATTTCTTCTGCAGCCCCTTAATATCAGATTAGTCAATTCTCTTCTTCTCTTTTTTTTTTTTAATTTGCACAAAATGACCCTGGCATCTCGGCATGTCTCCCTTCTCAAAAGAGTTCCATGATTCATCATTTCCAATTTTGTTAGAAACCATCATTACCCCTTATCCCACTACATCTACCAGAAAGAGACATAATTAATTTTACTAATAAACCAACCATTATGTTTTCTGCGGTAACAAAAAGGAACAACATTATATAGACCATTCATATAATTGATTTCAGGATGCCTTTTCAATCTACTATTATCAAGCAGTTCATAAGAAAGCTGCTGTCATCATGCATTGTCACACTAGAGACATGGAAAAGCCTTGCTTGCTACTCCAAAATATTGCAGAAATTGTTCCCCACCCCACCCCCCAAAAAAATCAAAACTAAACATATTTGCCCTATCGACATTTTGAAAAGAAAAACTACTTCTATAAAAATCGTGTAAGTGATACTTTAGTTTGTTATTTTATTGATTTCTTCTCTTCTTGATTGACTAATCAATTTAATTGACAATTATAGCTGGCGAAAAATCATGTGCTTGGAGCCTTGGAATCCTAATGTCAAAGTCTTCCTTTGATTTAAGATGATTAAGAGAAGTATATATTGGTTTTCACCCACTTAACGTGTGCTGAAATCTTCCAGTTCAAAATTTTTTTGCCTTTTCTAAAACTGAAAGTTTGGGGTTTAGGAAAAAAAATACACAAAAGCTTGGCATCCAAAATATTGAATATATATATATGAGCCTTTTCCAGGACACAAGATGTGCCCCCAAAAGATTTCTGAAGCCAAAAGATGGTTAAAAGAAATACGAAAATGTTTGGTTTCCTGTATCCTCCTGCTCCCTTGAGTCGCTCTAACTCATTGATCTGTCTCCTTTATATTTTCTCTTCTTCACACTGACAACTTCAAAAAAAAGGGCTAAGTTCTTTGTTCAGATGGAAAACCACCCTCTACTACTAACTGGAAAATTAGTTTTGATTAGTTAAATATTTTACTTTGATTTGCTTTGTCTTTTGCTTTCGTAGCAGAGATTTATAAGCTTCCACAATAAGGCACAACTTATCTTGCAATAGGGTATAGTTTTGAACAAATAAGAGGGCAATCCTTTCTAGCAAAATCATTCCGTAATACACAATTTTACTTTTTCATAGTATGTGAAGAGGGATAAGTTTGCCAATTAAATTTGCAAAATAATCATAGTGAAGAATAGGTCATCAAAGAGTCACTCTTCTAACCTATATGGCATGTAAGAACTACATTAAAAAAATCATCATAAGCAGCAAAAATCAAATATCAAAGGCCAGTTAACATCCATAAATTACCTCAAGGGCAATTGGGAACCACCACAATCAACTTGATTGATAAGAACATCTGAATGAATATGTGAAGAACTAGACAAGTTTGCCACATTAACTCTCAACTCCCCCATTTCAACCTCATTTAGATTGTCATTTCCTGGAGGCTGGCTTTCATGCACAAAACCAAGACCAGTCATATCACCATTGAGTTTAGTTTCAGAATTGTGTTTGAAGGCCTCCACCGGAAAGAAAAGGGCAGCAGCAATGGTATTTGCTAAATCTTTGACAGTGACAATGCGCAAGATGCAGCAAATTAAATATAGAGAAGTCACCGCACCAACTTGTGTTCCCTGTATTTACAATCCACCAAACATTAAATAGGAACAAAATGCATTTCTGCAATAAAAACTGAGTGCCAAAAAAATGATAGCAACACTAATAGAAAGGAGAAGTGACAGAAGGAGCCATCATACATCATGACCCTTCAGTCCCCCAAATTGAAAAAATAAGAGAAAAAGAAAAGGATAAGTGAGGGCAGAAGTAACATACATTAACAGCTTCTATCCTTAGAGAAGGAAGAAGTAACGGAAATATCAAAAGCTGCAAAATGTTGTCTGTTATTAACCTTCCAACATCAGGACTCCCAGCAGAAATCACGTCACTAAAATAGTAGAGATTGTCCTCAATTTCATCTACAGCAGCAAGAAACGTAGAGGTTGAGTCGGGCCCTGGGTTTCTGTCTCAATAACCAAAACAGATACTTATTTAGGAGAAAAAGGATATTCTACTCATTCCATAAGAAGAAGAAAATACTGACTCTTACTTCACAGCATCAGAGACCAATCCATTTAGGGTGATGCACTCCTGCCGGAAAAAAGTAACCAAGCTTGAAAAGTAATCAGCATGACTGGCACTGGTCACATATCTATTTACAGAATCATCTCCAACTGTTAATTAAGAACAACAATATTAGACATTTTCTTGTTGTTTCACTAAACCCAGTTGCACAGAGGGATAAAAAGAAAGAAGAAAAAAGGAACATGAACAGAGGCTCACCATGATAGACATTAAGGGTCAATGCACGCACTGCTGTGCGGACCATGTTCTCCTCATGAAAAGCAAATCGTATTGCCTCAACATACAGTGGAAAAGAAACAACTTCATCCTAGATGCAGAAAAGAACAGAAAACAGAATAATGAACAGCTACCACGTTATCAGCTTTTGAAGAGAATGTCAAATCAAGAAGAGTACTACGGTACCAACTAAAGCCTAAACAAAAGAGCAGAAAACATACATTTCGAGTATTCACAAGCAAAGAAATTGTGTTCTTGTTCAGCTTTCCACTTATTGCTCTTCAGAAACAACAGTACATGCAGTTGAAATATTATGGTCAAGAAAAAAATGTCAAGTAATATAATGGCTGCAGATTAACTAGATAAAGGAAAACCATCAATTATCATCAAAACATTAAATATAGCTAAAAACAAACCTTAAGAAGGATATGTAGTAAGACAACAACTCTTCATTGCGGAAGTCAAATGAATAAGTTATTAGGTAGTTCATGTGTGCATTACTGAACATATAGTCTGCAAAGATTTCCAATAGGATAGAAAGTTAAATTCATTGTTATAGGTTATAACTAACAGGAGAAACTAAGTTCCTACAAAGTTGGGTTCTTTCTTTAAAAACCAACTTACATATCGCATGTTCACTTTTAAGGTTCTGGATCATTATGCTCATTGTCTGCAGCAGCTGAAGTGAAATGATCATAGTTCTACTGATCTTTAGAATGCGTACAAACTCCCCCATGACTTTCTTCTCCATGAAAAGCCTGCCAACAACCAGAATCACACAAAATCAGTTACCATAAACATATGTAGATCAAGGAACAGCAAGCATTGAGAAGCCTCACTCAAAAAAGGTTGGGTCATGCTGGTCACCATATGTTACCAACTCAGCTACTGATCTCAGTGCCTCAATAACAAAATCCTTCATGAAGGAAAACCATTTATCTAATCAGTACATCATACGAAACGACAGCAGTTTCAGCATTCAGCTGAAGTAGGGCACAGAAAACTAATGTAGGTTACCTTGTTAACTTCATTAACAATTTGAACTTTTGCCAGCTGCTCAGTTAAATACCTGCACTTAAGACCACCAGTTTAAAGAAATGTGAAAATACAAAAACATTTTCACCAGCGCCATCACCTATCATACATTTTTAATTAAGGTGCCACCAGCCCAGGACTAATTCAATACTCCTAAAGCACAAGAACTCTACTCAGGGTGGCTTGCCAGGAAAAGAAATCAAATCCCAGTCATAAACTGAAGAGAAGATATTATAGAAGGGAAAATCTAGAGTACAACATTGCACATCACACCTCTTTCCTTGGTTAAATAAAGAGCATCGGTCACATTTAAAAACCATCTAATCATCCCTTCTGGCTTTATTCTAAAAACGTTGTCCCATTTCAGAGAAAAATAACTTGGGACAGCTCGGATAAATTATTGCTCAAGGACTTTTAGGTCTTTAATGCTCAGCTAGAAATTTCAGCAGTCTGCTCTGAATTCCATACCAAATTTTGTTAACATAATATGGAGCATACTCCCCACTAGTTTAGTACGTATTGACCACTAATACTCGTACACAAAGCACACCCCTTGATGGTGAGGTTACCCCTCTCTAACATAAAATACGTTGGCCACAGCTTGGAAACTAGGTTTGAACTGTTTAACAAACAATTTCATATTCCAAGAGAGCTGTCTCATACACTTCTCAAACAAAGGCTACAATCCACCAAAAACTGTGAAGATCTTTGCGACTTTTCAACCCAATACATTTCATAGTTCCCAATTAGAACAAACAGCTAAATCACAAGGAAATACAGTGGGAGCACAAGCACAAGAAAGAGTCAAGGAATCCTTCAAAACTTCGAGTCGACTTGGATAAGGAAGTCACATTTTGCCCAAATCTTATTTATTCATACTATGTTCTGACACAAATTGTCTACATAATGTCACAAAAAAAAACAAAAAATTCCAGATTATCATACATATATTAAATGTGTTTTACCGCCATATTGATAGCCTTTTTTTTTAGATGTGATGTTTCATAATGACCATGTTCTTTCCTGTCTTCAGTGTCCATCTCTTTGCTTTCTAGATGATCACTCTCATTTTAACTGAAGAACAAGTATGCCATTACCCTTGACTTTCTATAGTTCCCTCACGAAACAATGCGTTCATATCAATCTTCCCATAGAAAAATCAAGACCAGCTTGGAATTTCCAATGACTGATAATTAGAGCACATTCTTGCCAATCTGCCAAGAGATAAACACATCTCTATCTTATACTGCATCCTCGCAAAAAATCAGCGTATCATCTGCAAAGAGTAAATGTGAAATGCATACCTCATTCCTGCCACCTCCCCCAACCACGAAACCCCTTATAGCACCACTTCCAACTGCCTCCTTCATCATCCTGCTAAAAGCCTCCATAACTATCGCAAACAGAAGGGGTGAAAGAGGATCACCCTGACGCAAACCTCGCGAACTCCCAAAGAAGCCTTGAGGAGAACCATTCACCATCACGGAAGACTTAAACCGTAGAGATACAAAACTCAATCCAACGACACCACCTCTCTCGAAACCCACATCTCCTCAAAAGATACAACAAGAATTTCCAATTCACATGATCATAAGCCTTGTGAATATCAAGTTTGCACAAAACTCCCGGAACATTCGACCTCAATCTCGAATCAATACACTCATTAGCAATCAGGACGGAATCTAAAATCTGTCGTCCCCTCACAAAGGCATTCTGAGAAGGCGAAATGATTTTTTCGAGAACCATCTTCAACCTATTTGCCAACACCTTGGCTAGAATCTTGTACACCCCTCCAACCAAACTTATAGGACGAAAATCTTGCAATTCCACTGCACCTGCTTTCTTGGGAATAAGAGCAATGAATGCAGCATTCACGCATTTAACAAATTTACCTCTGTGGGCAAAGTCATTAAAAGTAGCCAAAACATCTCCCTTGAGCACCTCCCAGCAAAATTGAAAGAAACCAAGAGAGAAACCATCCGGGCCCGGAGCCTTGTCACCATTAAGGCTTTGGACCACGCCTGTAACCTCATCCTCCTCAAATGATCTCTCAATCCACTGCGCCTCCTCCTCAGAAATGGAATCAAAGGACAAACCATCCAAAGCCGGCCTCCAAGAGAAAGGCTCCTCATACAAAGAGCGATAATAATCAACAATACAATCAGAGAGCAACGCCGGGTCCTCCACCGTTACCCCCTCAACCTCCAAACTAGAAATCGAATTAACCCTTCGATTCGAATTAGCCATACGGTGGAAAAAGTTAGTGCATCTATCCCCTTCTTTGAGCCACAAGGACCTCGATTTTTGGCGCCAAGAAATCTCCTCTAACTCAATCAAGTGGTTCAATTCCCCTAAGACCCCTAACTTCCTTGCTTTCCCCCTGTCATCACGATTGGGAATTGGAAGTTTTCTCGAAGTTTTTTACTTTGCTTTATTCGCAGCGTTCGAGGAGAGAGGGAGAGGATAAGCTGCAGTGGAGGGGATCTAAGAGCGGTATTTTCTCTGTGAAATCGATGTATGCTTTGCTTTCGGAGAGCTCCCATGGGGATTTTCCGTGGCGTCTTTGTTGGAGGAACTGGGTTCCCCCTAGAGTAGCTTTCTTTGTTTGGGAGGCCACTCTTGGGAAAATTTTAACCATCGATAACTTGAGGAGGAAGGGTGTTTGTGTGACTGAATGGTGCTACTTATGCAAGAGTGATAGTGAGACGGTTGATCATCTCCTTATCCACTGCTCCGTGGCTAGAGGATTATGGGGGCATGTGTTGAGCATCCTTAACTATGATTGGGTTATGCCTAGGAGAGTGGTGGATGTTCTGCGGTGTTGGATGAGGAAGTTTGGGGATCCAATTGCGTTGGCCATTTGGAAGATGATTCCAGCTTGTATTTGGTGGTGCTTGTGGAGGGAGAGGAATGAGAGGTGTTTTGAAGACCGGGCTGTGTCTGTATCTAGTATGGGGGGTCTTGTGCTGCACTCTCTTTTCCTTTGGGCTAATTCGGTTTTAGGATTTCCGTTTGTGGATTTTCCGGATTTTGTTAGTTTTCTAGCGTGTCTGCTTTCGCTTTCGTCAGTATAGCCTCTTGTACTGCGTTTTTTCTTCTTCTTCAATAAAATTTTCTTACTTATCAAAAAAAAAGAAAAAAAATAAGCCAAGCAGAGTAAGAATAAGATGGAGCAGAATTAGTTGAAAGATTTTTTAGAGAGCTAGTATCTAGAGAATGCCATATTTCTTTTATTTTTTCCTTCTTCTTTTCCCATTTCTTTTCTTTTCAATCCTTTTCTGTTTTCTTTTTCGTACGGGAGGGGATAATTCCCATTTAATCTTTTAGAGAGTGAGTATCTAGAGAATGCACTTTTTCTTTTCCTTTTTCCTTTTTCTTATTCATTTTCTTTCTTTCTTCCTCCTCTGTTTTTCTTTTTCGCGTGGAAGGGGATAATTCACATTTAATCATTTAGAAACTCTTCATCACTACATCCTATTTGCAGAGATTCCTAGTAATGACTAGCAAAACATTTAAAAATCCTATGCCGTGTTTGCTTAGAAGTGCATTCAAGATGGGGTACCTAATAAATCTGCTAGATACATACACGAGGTTGCTATAGTTCTGAATTTAGTGAATCCTCTTCCATGCGGGTAGATGCATGCTTGCAAGGTCTTATACATTGCAGATGACTTGCACATTGTTTTAGTCCTCTAGCTAAGTTCCTGTTCCTGCAGTTTGAAACAGACAACATTCTGGTGGGACTCACATTTAGCTGCCTTGGCAGTCATCTTTCCAACTGGGCATTCAAGTTGGGGGAACTGCATTCAGATTTCAAATATGTACTCTCAAGAACTTCCAAAAAGCGTGCATGAAATCCCTCCAGTCCACTGACTATTACATGGAGCAGCAATTCTTCCCGCCAAACAACATAACTGTTACATCATAACCCTGATAGAACCAACTCGTTTGCGTGACATTATATGAACTTTGACCCCCAAGGGTTTGGTGTGGTGGTAAGGTTTCGGCTTGGGTTCTAACATGTCCCAAGTTCGAGCCCCAACACTCCCATTATCGCCCTTGACTTATCTGCTCCCTGGGTTGTGGGGTCGGTCCAGGGGGCCGGGGTTTGTACTTCAGGGTTGGGCCAAAAGGGTCCGGCTTTGAAGGATTTCCTCGTCATCAAAAAAAAAAAGACATTATATGAACTTTGACATTCCCTTATAGTTTGCACAGTCCATGAGTAAATCCCCCAATTAACTGAATTGAAGGCACGGTTAAGACCAAATCTACCCTTTATTTATAAAGTAGTGCCGTTGATTTGAATGGGTCATAGTTCCAAGTTTAACCTCAGGCATGGAAACTCCTCAACCAACAAGGAAATTCATTTCCATTTATAAATAAGTTCCAGACATAATCAGTGGGTCTTGAACCCCACCAGTTCTTCCTTCACCCTGTTCTTACAAGGGGATCAAATGCAATTTGAAATAGAGTCATTGTCACCTTTTCTCTACTTTCACCAACAATACCTATGAACATAACCTAAAAGAACACGCCGGCAAGCTTAAACGATTCAAGTGCATAAGAAATTCACATGACCTAGTATACCCACCTGCTACTTGTTCACACTATTTCAATACAGGCAGTGCTAAAAAAGCCAAAGGTTTCAATTTCAATCTCCCCATCCCCCGAAATCTATCAGTGATAGTAACATGTATCGGTTCATTAATAATGCCGCCAAGACTGTTCGGTATTTTCTTTATATTTTTTTAATAAAATAAGTAGACGTTTAGTGTATTCATAAATTTTCAACACGAATTGACTCCATAAGTATAAAACTCCAATTCTGAGTGTCAGTAGGCAGAAGTTGATCGGTGAGCAAGCGGAACACACCGGCTACCAGGTAATCACCCTAATTACATCTAAGCTTAACGCTGAAAAAAGCGACAGAAAAACAAGGGAATGAACAAATTTGAGTAGAGTTATGATGAATCTAGATGCTGATCAGACCTGAGTTCGTTTACAGAAAACCGATCCCTGGATCTCCAGAAGGAAAGCCACATGATGGGGGGCAATCAGAGTCCTGAATTGAGCTCGCTGAAATTCATTCTGAGCCCCAATCGAAAGTAATTTCTGGTACGAAATTCACAACAATTCCAACTTGATCGGGGTAGCTTCGGGGAAGAAGCTGAATAATGTGCTCAGTAAGAGACAGAATAGGGTTTTGTCTTTTCGTATCGGGACAATAAAAGAAATAAAGGGGGACTATTTTTTTTTCTGACGTGAAACAACGGTATTGGTAGTTTGTTACCGTTTCTTGATGGAATTGGAACCAGAGTAAACATGAAACTGAGAGGAATTGCCAGAAAGACAGGGAGGAGGCTCCGATGGAGATGAGCTGGCGATGTGGCCAGGGCCTGTGGCAATTAGGTTTGGGTCGGGCCGAAACCGCTGTGAGATCCGGGCATTAAACCGCTGCGATCTTGGGCCAGTTCTAAAACCCAACCCGTGACCAGATCTTGGGCCGGATGGGCAAAATATTGTTTTTGTTGACATTTTTTTTACAAAAATAGTGTAAATTTTATTGTGATATGTACAAAATTCTTTGAGTTTGTAAAAAAAATAAAATATTAGAATTTGTATGAAAAATTGTTAGAATTTATAATATATATATATTTATATATATAATCTATACTACAATTTTTGCACCAAGCAAACAAAAGAAAAAAAACCGATCCTCCGAATCCATTTAAAACAAAGAGAATTTAATATTTTAGTCCTTAGATTTTACACGCTTTTATGTTTTAGTCTTTGGGTTTCATTTTTTCAAATATTAGTCTTTGGATTTACATTTTTTTACAAACGGAATGACCATTTTGTAAAAAAATGTAAACCCAATGACTAATATTTGAAAAAACAAAACTCAATGATAGAAACGTAAAAGCGTGTAAAATTCAAGGACTAAAATGATAAAATTCCCTAAAACAAAACATAAAAACCTCGAAAGTTTCAAAAGTACGGTCTCAATATCCTCGCTTCATATAAGATTTTCCTAGCTACTCTTTTATTTCTAACGTAACCCAGTCACCAATAAAATCAATAATAAAAAATTAGACACAATACAATATTAATTGTTAAATTATAAAGACTTAGAAGAGTCAAGATACAAAGGGAAAAATGACAAAAAAAAATTATAAACAATCTCCATGATCTCTGGGTGATATTCTTTGGTGTACCAATAAACAAAACAAACCATTTTCAAAGTTGGTCTGTTTTTTCGTGAGACATTTTGATTAATTTGAGTATTCCTTGGTTAGTCAAAATTTGATTGTTGCTCCTCCTTGAAACCCTCGCCGACCCCAAACGACATCTGATACGATTACGAAGGCAGTTTCAATGTTGGGTCCAATAGGGCAGGGAGAAGTTGAAATTAGGCTCCAAAATGTTGACTTTTGAACGACATGAAATTCCCATTTTTGACCCAACTGTGAGTGGCAATTGGTAAATATTCAATGTGTTAAACGGTAACGGTTACGTTCAGTGTCTTCCACAGAAAGAGGAGAAAGTGTAAAGGAATATTCCACGAGCTGGCACTTCATATGCTAACTGCTAAGGATGTTCGTCAGTTATAAACAACGGCACAGACTCCGGATTTTTGTTTTATTTGTCTTATTGAGTGGCCCCGAAACGAAAGAGAAAATCAGAAGGAAAAATAAGGCGTCGTTCCAATCAAACGTGACATTTATGAATATTCATGGGAGGCTAGGGCTGTCCACCAAATCGGTCGGACCGGCCAACCTGGACTGAAACCGGATCGGTTTTAGCCAAACCGGACCAAGATCGGTATAATCCGGTCCGTTTCCGGGTTATCCATGTGGAAAATCTAAACCGGACCGGAGTATACCTCTCCAAATCGGCCCAAACCGGTAATCGGCCCAAAATGACATGGTTCAACCCTAAAACCGGCCCAAAATGGCATGATCCAACCTAAAATCGGTCCAAAATGGACTGGCCCAAACCGACCCAGACCGGACCGAAGGAGTGACCGGTTCGATCTGGTCCTGTATACATACCCTACAAAATGTTCAATTTGGCCGGCCAATGAACAACCCTAATGGGAGGCGTGCTTCTTTTCTGGTTAAATATAGGAGTTGAGGGCGGCTTATACTAAAGGCAGCTTAGGCAATTAAGGCCCTAAAATATGAGAAGGCCTTCATTTTGATACGCTCTTTACTGTTGTTTAAGAAAATGTTAAAGTCATCCTTTGTAAAGTTGGGTTAGAGACACTACTTTAACCAAAAGCTATATTGTGTTCTTTAACAGAACTTTAAAAGTAATACATTCACAATTTTCGTGTACTTCGAATTAATAAATTATCTTGTATATCAAAAATCAAGAATAATAATTTTCATCACAACTTTTCGATTGAATTTTTTTTGCGGTATTATAGATTTTTTTTTTGCGATTTATAAAAACGTGTGAAAAATATATGAATGAGTGAATATAATTAATTTTTTATGGGAAAATACTAAAAATTGTGAAAAAAGTATTTATAAAAAATAATTTTTTTTGTGCGCCTGTCAAGCCTGTAGCCAGTAGGGCAGAGAGCCTCATTTTCAGGTAGGCAGATGTGTAATCTTTGGATGCTTGTGCTTTTCAATTGCTGCTACAGAGAGTGTGGTGGCTTCTGTAGGCACTCGTGATACGCTACTACAGTACCCGAAAGGCACACCCGACTCTCTACGGGGCTTCTGTTGTAGCGTTAGCTTGATTTGATGTCATGTGACTTGTTAAATTCTTGGGAAAACGACAAATAATTCACAATGTTTTAGTATTTTTTTAAAAATTCATTCGTTTTCAAAAAGTTTTAAAAGATTTTTTTTAGTGTGAAAACTCACTCCGTTCCGGTGTTATAGAACCTAACTAGTTTGTCTCATGTCATATAAATAACATAATAAGAACTAGACACGGTCTAAAATTATAAGTCAGCATTATTTGATATCTTGTTTGTCAAGTCTGCCTGCCACATCGTGCTCCAGGTCACATGCAATCAACTCGATGTTACGTCATTTAATATATGTCGTTAATCATCTAATTAAGCCCAGAGTCATTTGAAACCACCGAGAGTCATTTGAAACAATCGAGCCCTAAAATTGCACGAGAGAGGTAAAATCCTCAATTTCTAACGACCCCTAAAATCCCATTATCAGAAAAGAAAAGAAAAATCTCCAATTTCTTCGGCTCTAAAATCAGTCAAGTCGTGGAATCTTCGAGTCATTTCTCCTTTTCTGTGCATTTGTCCTGCCACTGAGACGTTGAGCATTGTCAGCTTCATACAGAAGGTATTATCTCTGTGTTTACTTTTTTTTTTTTTTGATTATGTCTCCTACCCAGTTAACAATGGAGATTATTTTATGTTTTTGTCCTACCCAATTGTTTGTTGTCTATTGCAAGTGGGTTTTGTCTTGGTTCTTGTTGTCTACGTTAAAGTTCATTTGTTCCCATGTGCACTTGTGGTCTCAATATCAGTGATTGTTTAGTTACTTTGATCCACTTTAGTTTTGTTAGTGCCTCAGCAAAGAAGGAGATGAGTTTTTTATTCTTCCATTTCTCACATTAACTATTTCCTCATATGTTGATTTAATTTTCTGGCTACTTTTTTAATTTTATTATTTATTTGTTATGCGTGTACAACTGATGATTATTTAGGCATGAGTAGTCTCTTGCACGAGTGGAATAGAGTTAACAATTGACATTTTGGTCACCCAAACAATTGGTGATGATTTGCATTCTTTTTATGATGTAAAGAACAATAATTAGCCGAACATAGTACAAAATAGGAATGGATAACTTTTTCACAGATTTTTTTACCATAATATGTCGAAGATAGGACAAAATAGGAATCTATTATCTTCTAACTAGAAACACTGTATTGAAACAAATCTATGTTCATATGCTTATTTTTTTTAATTCACCATATTTTTATGAGGTAAGCTCTCTAATTTGTTGACATGCCTAAATTAGATGGTCAAATTAAGTAATATTGTTTAGTCATGTGAACTTGTTCCTCACTTCTCACGATTAGCGTCCAACGTCTTGTTTCTGCTCTATGTGTTTGTTTCTTGAACATTGAGTTATGACTTAAATTTGATGATTTTGGCTATTGCATGTAATGGTGTTCTCACATAATCTGAAATTCTTTATATTTCCTACTAACTTGAACATTCTTTGTAGGATTTAATCATAATAATTTTTGGGAATCATATATTTTATGGAGATGACACTCTTTGTGTGAATAGAACTTCTTGGAAAATTTGGAGTTCTTAGATTACAATGTTACAATATGAGTTGATGTGTTTTTGTTTGGCAGGTTTCAATAATGGTGAGGGTACCGATACACCATGGAGGGAAGTTAAGATGGGAGAAGAATACATGGGAGAAGCATCTGACATGGGAACATGTGATGTGGACTACCTATCCACGCCTGAGCTTTCACACTCGGTCAAATCCCTCGGTTACCTTCAAGTGGGCAACATGTGGTGGTCCCTAGAAGACGACCCAGTGACTGAGGTTAAGCCTTTATTGGGTGGTATGAAGACATAATTGCAATGCAGAATGAGGTTTATAAGGAGCGATCCAATATACTCCATGTTTGGGTGGAGCATGTATTAGACCAGCCTTGCTTCGCTGAGCCCGATGTGGATTGCATGTAGTTGAGGTGGATGTGGGTAGGGAGGGTTATTTGGGTGATAAAGCATAAACTGAGAAAGGTAATTTAGGTGATGGAGTAGAAACTGAGGAAGACAATTTGGGTGATGGAGCAGAAATTGAAGAGGGTAATTTGAGTGAGGATAGTCACTTGGAGTCAGGCTTAGAATATAATCTAGAGGAAGACACGGAAAAGCTCAGTGACTTGAATGAGACGGACGAAGATGTCTCAGATGCATGGTGTAGTGGGGATTAAAATGCTGGAGGGAATCAAAATAGGCGTAATGACACTGTTGATTGGTTTGGGATATTCCCAAACACACCCTCTACCACTGGGCCACTTGAGCATGTTAAGGATTATCCTGAGTCTGAGCATGAGGTTTTTGACAATCTGCCAAGTGTTGATGGCTTTGACTGAAGGTGCGCGTAGGCAGCAATTCCACGAGTTCAATGAGGAAGAAGATTTTAACGGGAATTCAACTCTATGCGGGTATGATCTTCAAGAACACAAAGATCTTTAGGAGAGCATTGAAGTTCTATGCAGTTCAAAAGGGGTTTGAATTCAAATATAAGACCAATGACCTTACAAAAGAAAACCAAATGAAGTTAGTAAATGACCTAAATTTTGGTTTAGACATTTCATGGAACAACATATTCCCTTACTTTTCTTTCATACAAAACACAGTTGTAAAATCTTCTTCTAGAGTTTAAATCAGTCCACGAAGTCCATAACACTGCCTTCAAACCACATCTACACAACTTTGCGTCGCCAGTTCGAGATTTTGTAAAAGCAGATGATGAGCTCAAGGAAGACATTGTCCAATCCAATCGTGGAAGACTCAAACGACAATGGAGAGTAGCTGAGAAGGACTTTGTCTAAAATGGGGAGCAGCTCAAAGGAAGGGTGGGGATGTGGCAGAATGGGAAGTAGCTCTTATTCTTTAAATTTCTGGACCCTTTAGCACTTTGTGTCATTGTATGAAATTTTGGGCATTTGAAATGTAGTTATGTTCTCTACTATTGTTTTTGTAGGGAAGACATGGACGTGGTATTTTGGTGAGGACGTGGGAAGAAGACGTGGCAGATGGGAGAGGGAATTTCAGCATACGTGGAGGGTTAAACGCGTGTCTAGCTCTGATTGGGTTATTTATATGACGTGGGACAAGCTCTGTTAGGACCTGTAACGTCGTCGAGCTAAGTGAGTTTTCGCATTCAAAATACAAACTTAGTGGGCATTTTTAAACTTTTTGAAACCCAATGAAATTTTTTAAAATGAATTAAAACCTAGCGAGTTATTTGTCATTTCCCTAAATTATTTTAATTAAATCCTATGTGTTTGTTTTTAATTTTTATACTTTGTTCGGACGAAGAAACAGAATATTATTGGCCAAGGAAGTAACTTCATAATGTTCTAGAAGATTTTATATTTTAAATTTAAAAATATCCAGATAATAAATTTAAAAACTTAATGAGAAATATTAACATTTTAATTTTCTTTATTACCACCATTATTTTTACAATGATATATTTTTCTATCGAAATTTAAAATAAAAGAGTCATATTTAGATTAAGATTCTCAACAATTTTTTAATTGAATTACACTATATAATTTAAAGAGATAGACACAACAGGTTAACCAAACTTATATTGCTCGAGATTTTACATGTGCTGTATTAAATTATACGAATAACTTATATTTCTTGAAACTTTAGATGAACATTATTAAATGATATAGAATTAGGGTTGTACAACCCCGGTGTAGGTGCCGGTTTTGGCCAAAACCTGCACTTACACCGGGTAGGCCGGTTTTCAAAAAATTGTCACCTACACCGTTAAGGGCAAAAATCGGCCCTTAACGGTGGCGGTTTAGCGATGGCGGTTTCCGGTTATCCTACATTCATATTAGGCCATTTTTTTAGCATATAACGCATTTGGCCCAATATAATGTAATTGACATTCAAGGGAAAACAATGCAAGAAAAGAAAACAAGCCATCAGCTAAAAGTTAGATTGATACACAGAACAAAACCTAAAAGTTATCTTCTGAGCACATTCTGTAATTGAGATAATGTAGATTGATACACAGAACACAACCTAAAAGTTATAACCAAACAACTACCAACGTTGGAAAGTTTACTCTTTCCTGCACTAGACAATGGACGCTTATTTGACGTTTAACAATGGTCTACATGATACCTATAGGTTAATCAAAAAGTCAAAACATGTTGAGCTTACCTGACTGCCACTAACAACAGGGCCAAGCCTGCAGCCTTCTTCCAGAGGATCTGAAATCTTGATGTTTTTTACCCATTTTACAAGCCTATCCAAAAACTCTGCAGCAATGCTTTCCTGAAAAAGTTGTATTATTCAATTGGGGGCCCGAGAGTAGGAATAATGAACAGAATGAACCTCCTAAGCACACTGCACACATCTGCAGCACACGTTCAAGAATGGCCATTGTACAAGATCAGTAAAGGGCATACTAATTTAGAGACATGCAAAACCAAAAAACCCATTTTTAACCACAATCAAATCAAACAAAAATTCCATTTCTAACCGCATAATCAAATCAATGAGCTTCCTAAGCATTGTATGAGTACGAGGGTAACAATGGTTGGGGATCAAGCACACCTAACAAACTAAGCCTGATTTCCATGAAAATTACCTCAGTACATGTGGCAAATACCATCAACCTCCAAGCATATTCGAATTTGCAACCCTAACTCACCAATTCTGTAATTCCCTAAATCCATTACAATCCCAACGAAATTCGATGAATCAAATGGTAACCAACTTCATATCACATACCTCTTTCAATTTACTTACATTATTTGCAGTGGATTAACACTCGGCAATCATACCCTAAGAACAAACCCTAAAAAATTCAGCAATCGTACCCTAAAAACAACAAACAAGAAAACATTCAGCAATCATACCTAAACGGGAGCAAAATGGGAGCTGCAGGCGTGGTAGTCACTGGCGGCAGGAGAGGCCAAAGGGAGGGGGGAGGGAGGGAGAGAGAGAGAGAGAGGGCGTGGGTCGCAGGGGGCTGGCCGGCTGGGGGGCAGGCCGCAGAGGGATGGGGGTCACAGAATCGGGGGGTGAGGGGTTCCAGAACTGGGAGTGCGAGGGGAGTGGGATTTTAAGTTTTAAAGTTAAAAAAACGACGTCATTTGTAAAAAAAAAAAAAAAAACCCAGTTCCCGATACCCGGGAACCGGGAATGGCACCAGGTTTTCTATAAAACCTCAAACCGGCAACTTCCGGTGTGGGTGTACAGCCCTATATAGAATCCACATGTTGTAGGATGAATATTTCATGCAATTTGCTGCTCTATACAAAATAGTAGATTATACACTATTTAATGTTGTACATGTAAAATTTTAAGCAGTACAAACTCTATTATGTAGTTCACCTTTTATGTCTATCTCTTAATTACAGTGTATAATTTAAATAAAAAATTATAGAAAATCTTAATTCTATATTACGTTTATCTATATATGTAATCACAACAAATTGCAAATCCTGATACTTTGTACAGTAAGCGTGGATTCCGCCTTAAATGTGAAAAGATCTCTCTTTCCTCTCGCTGTTATGATACGACAGAACCCCCAAAAAGATGTTTGTTTTTTGTCCATTAATATATATATTTTTTCACAATCTCTCTTTCCTCTCGCTGATATGATACGACAGAACCCCCAAAAAAGATGTTTGTTTTTTGTCCATTAATATATATTTTTGGGCCTTAGCATATTAGATGTTATAGGGGTAATGCTGTAAATTCTATAACACACATTTACAAGGAGATTCATATACAGACGCTACGAGACGAAAGCAAACACGTCACGCCCAGAAGCCCTCATTGGATGAAATAAAATAAAGTAGTACAGAACATCTCCATCAGTATGTTCTCTTGTGGGCCGTGAAATCCACAATCCTGTGGGCCGTGATGCCGATCGCCATACCAGGGAGGTGTTAATTAGAGCAAATGGCGTCAACGTTTTGGGTGTATTGGTATTAACGTGCCGTAAATAACACGATTGCTTGTTGTTTTGTTTTAAGCGACAAAGTGAATTTCCATTTCTTCAATTACCCGAGAAAAACAAAAAAACAAAACCAAGTGAAGCACTGTCGTTTCTTTTAAGCTTTTCTTTATTTTTGGTAGTTGTTATTCACGCGTCAACGATTCCATATACGACATGTAATTGGACCATACAAAATTATAAAATGAAATAAACCATCGACCAAACAGTTGCTAAGGCCCAAATTCAGAAGAAAGTGTTAAAACAAAATGGAAGCACGCTTTAATTCGGTCTAGAAAATTGTTTATTGAACCAACCAAGGCAATTTAAAGTGTACAAAGGGTTGTTATACTTGAATTCTAAGCTACTGTAATCTGTTTCATTTTAAAATATTAAAAAAATTACCTCCATTTAGCATAGTTTGAAAATGTATACTTTTACTTTCGGACTATCTATATATTTAATATTAGTTTGATTATTCGAGATTTGTTGTTGCGTTCATAATCCGTTCCGTGCGTTTCTCAATTTATTCAAGACGGTGCACAAAAATTAAGGTGATGTTTGTTTCCCCAACAATTCAAGGTATTAAAATTTTCAGCAAAACTAACACAGTCAAATATTTTTAAATTTTAAGCATACATATTTTACTTTTTACAAACACCAATAAAATCTCAATAAAATAAAAAAAATTTAAATTTCGAAACAAAATTTTGCCAAACAAACATACCCTAATATATATATATATATATATATATATATAAAAGCTACGAGGTCGACCATACTAAAATGCGCTTCGTAGGTCATGGCTCCTCCCGAGTCCCGTCCGATTTAGATCCGCCCCACGAGGATAGCATTATGGCAGGGTGTATCTGTGCACTGGGTCTCCCTAACCAAATAAAATACTGCTTTAGACCAGAAGCATTTTTGCAATTGACTGCTAGGTGGATCTGTGCACTGGGTCTCCCAGCCCTAACCAAATTATCTGGCCATTCGCTTACCCAAAAAACAAAAAAAGGAAAGAAGATAAATTTATAAATTGAATAAAAGCCATATTTAACTATCAAATAAAGGAAAGAAGATACTCGTAAAACCTATAACTATTTTCTTTTTTCTTTTTGGACGGGGTCGTTAAAACCGGGAACTTTGTCCAGAGAATATTCTGTCCAACTAATCACAGAGAGTCTCTGTATAAATAGTCTGTGGCACCATTAAAAGCTGTTTAATTTATCCTTTCACTTTCTAACGTCGACCCGACTGCCTTGAATCTCAGATCCAAACAAGCAAGGCAGGCCAACGGACCAAGAAGGTTCAACCAGTGGAAGCAAAAGGAAGGAAATGTGGTTTCTGTTCGTGTGCGACGGGGAAGAGAAGGAGTTGGGGAGGCAGCATGCGTCAGGGTCATGCCCTTTCTGTGGAGGCAAAGTGCGAGCCTTGGATGTTGAGAGGCAGTGGAGCTGCTGTTTTCTGCCCATCTGCGTCAAGATCAAGAGAAAGTATTTCTGCACTTTGTGTTCCAGGCGCTTGGAATTGACCTACTAGTTCAGGAACGTAGCTTGTGGAAAACAAAGAAGAGTTTTTGCTGGCGATGATTTGCTTGTCCTCTTCTCTGTCTTCTTATTTCAGCCTTTTTAGGTTTGATTTCGCGAGGATGTAGAGATTTTTGTATATATGGTTTATGTTCGAGCAATTTTTTTTTTTGTTTGCTTTTGTTGTATGGGTGAGGGTGAGTGATGGAGTTTCTTTTGATGCTCTATATCTGTCATGTATGTGTGAATTGCAGATGAAAACGTCCCTGCTTTTGGTGATGATTTGCCTGTCCTCTTCTCTGTCTTCTTATTTCAGCCTTTTTAGGTTTGATTTCGCGAGGATGTAGAGATTTTTGTATATATGGTTTATGTTCGAGCAATTTTTTTTTTGCTTTTGTTGAATGGGTGAGCGATTGAGTTTCATTTGATGCTCTATATCTGTCATGAATGTATTAGATTTTTCTGTCACCCAGAATCGGAAGAAAAACCAAACCCGGTTTCGGTTTGGGTGCATTGATTGTCATGACTAAAGCTTCTCTCTCCAAGTTTGAAAAGAGATTCAAAGATGGGTTTCGTTTGCTCCCGCCCTTTCTCTCATTGTAAGAGACAAATGTCCAATAGTTACATCTCTTCCATATCTCACTGACATTCGATACGACCTATGCTCGAAGAATTTGCTGAGGAGAGAGGTTGATAAAACGCGAGGAAGAAAAAAGATCTCATGGCCTCTACCTAACAGGCCTAACTCCCTTTCCTCCTAAGCGAAGCCTCTGTTGAACGAAGGGCCATTTGAGCGTACTCGTGATTCTCATGGACCTCTCAAGCCTCAACTGAATTAATAGCTGGGTTAATCTTTCCTTAGTGGCCAAGCAAGTTTCATCAGTTGAAGTAAAAAGAAGGAAAAAATAAACAACCTAATTAAGTCCCAGATTTGAGATCATAGGACCCACGCTGTCATCTTCGTTCGCACTAATCAACACGTCTCTCTTTCCCCACTTGCCTCCTTAGTCCTTACTAATATTCATAGTTTATGTTTTAATTATATAATAATAATAATAATAAGTGGTTGAAGAGTATCTTGATTGAAAGACATTATTAAATTTCGAATAGAAAGATTACTTTTTCTCGAAGCTGTTTGTTAATTATTGTAGGGAGGATAGAAATATATTTATAATCCTAAAAGCAAATTGCAGGCTTTGCAGCCACCATGTTGTCCCATGTGAAACATTGGGGTTTCTGTATCGCGTTCACGTGGGTTTTTCCGGTACGGCTTCAGAATACTATCTCGTCTTTTCAAATTGCTCAGAGCGAGTTGGCCCACTGACCCGTTTCCATTGATACGGTCAAGAGTACTCGTACGCCACCATAGTTTGAAAGCTTTGGCACTTTCCCTTTTCCTTTTCTTTCTAGAATTTTCTGCGAGGTACGATATATATAATTGATAAAGCCGCAATTTCACCACATGATTTAATACCTAACTGTGGTTCATGATTCACGACTTACCTATTTTGTCCGCCACGTGACTCGCGCTGCAATTACTGCAAGGATTGGGGCCCTCGGACCTGGGAAACTTAGGAAACCCCCCTCCTCCCATCCCTTTCTCATGATCAAGTAGGACACACTCGAGGTTTCTTGCTCCTTGGCGATCTCAAGTGATTTTGGAGTAATTCCTCATAAGAGGGGAGTAGATTATCACTTTATGGATGTGATATCATTCGGTATCAAATTGTGCAAATCAAAAAATCACGAGAACCCCTGAATCAAGTTTCCTTTTCCTTGTTTTTCGTCATTTAAAAAAGATGTTTCTATTTGAGTTAAACAATAAGATGTTTCCTCTTCCCGTCCTTCCGTAAGATTATTGAATCCTTGCGTTCGCACAAAGGTTTTGAGCCAAAACGAAAACAAGTAAAGGGAGGAGGAGGAAAAGAGTTGACAATAAGATCACCTTAGTGCTTAAATCTCTAACTAGTGATCTCTTTTACAATTTGAACCCTTAAAACTGTCAAACTTGAAAACTTGACACATGGCTTAGTTTTACATTAATATTGAAAATTATTATAGAAAAATTTCTCTCTTTGAAGGAACCATTTTGGATTGACATGTTTTTGTGACAAAGGTTTACTTGTAAATATCTTGAGAACATAGGAAAGTAAGGTCAAAGGAGAAACTTCTTAAATGAGTAGTCTGCTTCAGAGTTCACCTGTAGTCTGTAGTAGTTTACCTGGAGCGCAGAAACAACAGGTCTATTTTAAATGAAAAGGTGTCCCACGTGTAACAGAAAAGAGAGACTTGAAGGCTCGTGAAAAAGAAGAAAAAGGGGATAAAAGATGCGGTACGTACCTAACTAAAGCAACTAGAGAAACAAAAGAGAAAAGAAATCAAGATTTGCGCAAAGGAGACAGTGGCAGATCCAGGATCCAATTTGAAGGGGGTCGAACACATAAGGCGAAATGATAAAAAAAAAATTTCTAACGTAATGTAAAAAGTGTCTTAGAGTTAAAATATCGAAAATTAAGGATTAAAAAACATTAAAAAATTTAAAATACACGTACATACTATTTGTTAAGACTGAAAGTGGCAATTATATCCTACTAATTTGCATCTTATATATATATATAAAAGAAAATGATAGTTTTAGCAGCAGGAACTCCACAGAAATTCAAAGGCATGAAAAATCATAAACAAACAAAAATCAGCTAAATAATTAATTCGGGACCCCAAAATATGAATGGTTTTCTATTTATTTTGGAAAAAAATTAAAAAAATAAGAAATTTCTAGGTAGAAACCTCTATAGCCATAAGATATCCAAACCAATTCAATCACATCCTCCAACAATTTCACAACTCACAGAATTTCAAACCCTAAAGCCTTTTTAGCATATTAAATAAATGAATTTTTCTACTGAATTGTAGAGAGAGAATCTTGGATAGAGGGACATACTAGGGGTCGAAGGTCCAACAATTTTTAAGTGTAAAATCTCGAGTATCCTGCAAAAATTGAAACTGTAAAAAATCTAAATAATGAGATTGAGAGAGAGCCGAGAGTCAAGGAGGATATACACTAGAATTTTCAGTATCAAGTACTACAAAAATAGTATGGACAAAAATAACTGAGAAGTATTGCATTATAATTCCTATAATAGTATGAAGAATTTGCTGTTAACTATAAATTGCCCAAATTGTTCAATAAATTGTCAGTGTCCTACAGGCTACCAGGGGATTTACCATCGTTAGTATTCAACTGCAAAGACATTAATTAGGTTTGATCAAAGCATTAATTGCCTCACAATGTCCAGTTAAGATGCAAATATCAAATTGTCAAATCTTCCACTCCAAAGAAAATATACTTTAAAAACTAAAATAAAAAAATAAAAAAGAGGTATCATGTATAACTAAGATACACGTATACTCATTTCTAGGAAAAACAAAACCCAAAAACACTTGATTTCTCTAGCACCAGGTGGTCCAGGTCCACGTAGAAGGAGGTCTACATTTGCCGAGTAAAAACCATCTGACGATTTCTCTAGCACCTTTAACCGGCCAAGGCTACTGGAAGTAGAGGCAATAAATACACACTTAAAACCAGGGTTGGCTTGGGCCTATGGGGATCGGGCTCCCATAGGCCCATACCAACTTATAACGAAAAATTAAAAAAAAAATTACATTTAATAATTATTTTTGGCAGGTCCAATGGGGGCGGCCGCACAGGGCCGCACCCCCTGGATCCGCCTCTGAAAGGATAACCAAGAGAGCAAAATCCTAGATCTTGATACTTCTAGCCTTTGATCTCTTGTTGTGAGGATTCATCTTGAAGAATACTTCCAGATCTGAAGAATCCTTTGTTGTTGATCACTTGTCCTCATCTGTGAATGAGGAATTTCGAACACTGACGGTTGAGCGTTCTTGGACGGAATCGTGGTAGCTTGAGTGACTCAAGTGGATTGCTGCGAAGAGTAACTTGGGAGTGGCTAGGATCAATGGTATTCATCCCCTGCAGAGACAGATTCAAAAAGATATCTTGAGTAAGGTTGCGTGCACTGTAGATTAACTGGTTTGTTAGATCTATAAGATCACGTTGTAACCAAGGTCGTATCCCTAGTGAAGTTTCATTCTGGACGAGGTCCTAGAGAGTTTTTCTCTCAAATAGGTTTATATTTGAGAGTTTCTCTTCGTCAACGAATCGGTGTCGTTGGTGTGTGATTATTGTCTATTGTTCTTTGATTTGTCTATTACGTTGTTAATTGCTAACAAATCTTGTGTGAAAGTGTTTCAAGATTCACTATCAAGTGAAAATCTTTATCATTCCGCGAGAAGGTTTCAAGTAAATAGCAGATCTGTAAGTTGCATTAACTTTACAAGATATATTGATGATTTTATAATAGTGAAAATAATGATATCTTGTGTAATATTGAATCTGTTGTGAGTATTTCATTGCTGGAATTTAAAGTACTTTACTGCCTATTAGTATAATTTTTACAGCAAAGAATTAATACAAGTGTATTATGTTTTTGGAGTTTTTCTAATCATTAGAGACCATCTGAATGTTATTAGAAAAAGTCCAAGTGCATGATTCTATTTTGAATATTGATTTTATAGAGTTGTATAATTACAAATTTGATTATAGGTTTTAAAGTGCTCTGTGTTACATTCATAGTATTAAATTGTGCATTTATTTTTAAATATCTATTCATCCCTCTAGATTATTTGAATCTAAAACAGTTTGTTCACCCTCCCAACTTGTTTTCTCTTGGCAAGCCTCGTCAGCAAAACAGATATGCAAGGACCCTTAGACAAGATGATGGACTAAACACAAGTACCACCTGCCGATTGCTTTGACAATATTATCTTATCGACCCTACTTAGCCAAATACGCCCCACTATGGGCCTCCTACGGATAATGCTAAATACGTAGCTAATTATGGCCATCTGTCGTGTGGGCATGATGAACAAAATAGTCGGTGTCTATATCTGACGTAATTTCATTCCAGCGAGGAGTCGATTTTGTGTACAGACCGGGAGAAGGCGAGAACATCTTCAGGAGCTTCTGCTCCACGATCACCACCGTCGGGAACGATGGATATACGAATCAATAGCTTTGTCATTGGGTCGAACCCCGCGGTGTGGTTTTTGCTTTCCGGAACCTCATTTTTCTTCTCTTCTTGTTTCTCTTCCTTCTTCATCTCCACCTGCTCCCTTCTCTCTTTGTTCGCCTCCATTGTTCTTCTTCTGTTCTTCTCTCTCTTTCTTCTTCCGCTGTGTGCACGCGTGCGAGAGGTTGTAGATGGTCTTAGTCTCTTGAACCTTCCTCACACAGGACGTTTTACCTGCAGAAGAGCAAGAGCACTTGGAGCAGGTAATACACATGTCCGTTTTTTGGAACTCCACGTGGCTCGCATGCAATAAGCAAGAGAGCTACACGTAAAACATAGCTGCCTCGCGTAAGTTCTCCGAAAAATTGCAAAAGTGTAGTTGTGATAATAATTGGCTCCAATTATTTGGATTAATATTAAAAATTTATTATTATTATAATTATAACAGAGGCCGGTCTTCTTTTGTTTGGGTGTATCAAACAAAAAACACCCAAACAATAAAAGTTTTACGCACACGATTATCTTCTTGATGATGTCTTTTCACGCAAAATATTGTCCTGTTTTTCCTTTCAGAATCAAATTTGTTAGTTTAAAATAAGGTTTCTTAATTCGACACTCGATTTTTTTTTTTCAAGTTCTTCGTTATTATGTACGTTTTTCATACAGCTTGAATAAAAACATATGCCATCATTGCTAAAGAAATTAAAAGAAAAAAAAAATGAATGCCGACCGCCAGTAAGGAAACCAATGCGAATCATCAATAAAAAGGATATATCTGAAACCAAGTCAAACTAACAAACTGCAAACTGCTGTTGAGGAGAAAACTGTTTAGTTGACTAATGACGGAAAATAAAGTCTCACAACTTCGATGAACAAAAACATGGCTGGTAGAATACCAAAATTTTAAAAGGATAGTATGCTGCATAAGCCTAATTCATTCTCCGGATAAGTTCGTTGATGTAGTCTTCACGATTTCCAGCATCACCGCCTTCAACATAATGGTTTCTCTTCTTCTTCAAACCGCCCAATGGAGCCTTGAGCTTGAATGGCCATAAGAAATTGTTTGCCTCCTTGAAGTGGGGTCCGACCGTCAGAATCTCATGGATAAGATCTTCCGTGCAAATAATTCCATGCTTACCCAGAGCCTGTGATTGCAATCCATGTAAGTAAAACTATGGTATATAAACAAGCATTCCTTTACCATCACTCATTTCCTTTAATGTCAAGGCCAAACCTGTTCAATGATGGAATTGTCAGTCAAAGCAGTTCTCTGCTTATTAAGTTTCCCATATCCCCTTTTGTAAATTAACTCTTTGACACTCTTCAAATTCGGATACCTGACATCGTTTTAGCATAAGATGAGATCTTATATCCTTCGAAGAAAGAAAGAGAGATAGATAGCTGCGCATACCCATAGGTCACGTAAGGCTCAACTCTGTGCAGCATATTCATTGTCGCTTTGTTTACTTTCAGAAAGACACCATTGAAGATCTGCAATCACAAGAAGTTTGGTGTGTAATTGGATACAGCTACCTTTTATTTGTTTGGAGACCACTAATGAAAGAGAGAAGAAAAGGGAGGAAATTTCATGCTATACGGGACGTACACAAACATACCAAAAAATCCTCACAACACTAACCCCTACTACAAGCATCATCCCAAATGAGGGTAGCCATACCTCTAAAATGCAGTGGGAAGACTAATTTGGTCGAATCACAGAACCATATTTAGAGCAATTAAAAGCAGAACTCCGAGAGCACCCACAGTTTTAGTATATGGCCCAGACCAGATATATTGCATTGAAGCAAGATTCCAAAAACAAGGAATCAACCGGCAGAAACCCAAATAAGGGTCAAAATTCCCCTAAATGTCCAGGTCCCTTAAAAATAACTAACCCATCTCCAGATTAGATGTCTTTTTGCAAAAGTGGATACTAAAGGCAACACCAACTGCTTAACCTCTTCACCAAGAAATGGGTAGGTTCAGAGAATACCACTCCCAGAGGCATGGAGGTAAGCAGCAAAGCATTGTTATCTCATATCCACCTACTTATTCAATAAAGAGAACATAGTACAAAACAGATCACTAAAATTCTCAAGGCATTTCTATAGACAGAGATAAAAATAACAGTCCAAGATAACATGGAAAGAACTCCATTTGTTGCACACCCTCCAAATGATACATAGGAATCACTAAGTTCACTACCAAATCTTAGACCGAAACACAAAATTAAAATCACAATGACAAAGCACAGAGGCTTTGCTAGTTTAACTTAGGTGAAATCACATAAGTTTGCTAATTGCAAAACAATTATTGAAACTCGAACAAAACAGAAATGAAACTTACAAGACAAACATGATTTCATATTTTATACCACACAATTTATCAGTTCGACAGAGAAACTACCATTCCACCAGAAGACAGTACATTTTCTGAACGCTCACCCATTATTCCCACAATTCCTATGGCTGTGTTTTTATTTTATTTTTTCATCTTACCATCTGATCCTTCGTTTGGATTGTTTGGCAAACTCAAAAATCAATGAAACAAAGCACAGGCATCTGGTCATAAAATCTAGGAACGGTTCTTAGAGGACATAGAATTTATGTCAGAACTTGTTGATGTCTGGTCGTCTTTTGCTTTTGCTTACCCTACATACTTCCAGAAGGAAGTCTACCACGTGACAAGAGAACGAAGCTTAATATCTCAGTGTGAAAAAGTTTGGAACTTTCTTTTCTGACAGAGTTGTTCTGCAACTTTGGAAGTGAATTACATTATTCCATCCATGGAATAGAATCACAGAAGAATGCCTTTACTCGATGAATTTGCATCAGTGCCATTGGAATCTGCATCAACCTTAATTTTGCTCATTCTTGGAGTTTTATTTAGTACATCTAAGAAATATCATCATCCACAGTTAGACAGTAATGTGGAACAGGACATATAGAGCAACCCTACAATTACTCTTTTCTACTCATGAGATGTAATCAAATTTATGACACGAAATAATAGCAATAATATAAACGTACGAGTTGGATGAGGGTATAATATAACTTTCCATTGTGGAGTTACCTGTCTCAAGCGAAGAAGCTGCAAGATTTTCCTGGACTTGGGATCCATAGCATTGATCCTGAAAGTTCCAAATTGAAAATAATCAGAATCAACATTCTGGCATCATTAAGTACCAGTATTGTCGAAGTACCAAAAGTGACATACCCACGGATCCTGATAATGAACAACAGCTTAGCTTCCGGATTAACGTAAAATCCTCCCTTGAGTTTTGCCTCACGCTTCAATTGGATCAGCTCCTTTTGCTGATGAAAAACATTTGGAGACACGTCTTCAGCACATAGAATACCAAAACAGCTATATGACAACTCATATCAAGCACTAACTACGAGTATGAATTGGTATACCTGTTCATCATACTCCTTTGCATAGAGTTTGGCTCTGCTAAAAATCAGCTTGCGGCTTTCAGCCCTTTTTTTCTTGGCAGCTTCGAACTCATGCTTCTTCGCCAGAGCCCATTCCTCATTCCTTTTCTGCTTCTTCAATACCGATTCTGGAACCACTGGTCCTCCCTTGACTTCCTCTTCACCCATCTTTCTGTAGCCAAAGAGACACAAACCATCAACATCTAACAATATAAATATACATGTGCCTAAAAAAAGAAAAACATCATAGCCTCGCTCGCAGAAATAAAACCACACAAAATTTATGGTGGTTTGTTTTTTGTCGAACTGCAAGCACTTCTCTTGCCTTCCAACGCAGGGTTTTTTTTTTCAGCTTCCAGCAGGAAGACAAGCGTTTCGGAAATGCTGCTAGAGCGACCAGAATAAGAAAGAATTGAAAAAAGAAACGAGAGAAAGAGAGTTTACTTTGGGATCGCCGGTGACTGAGAGATCTTAGGAAAGATGGTTTGTTTTGCCGCTCAGAGAAGCCGACAGTATAGGTGCCTCAGGTTTTATATACCTGGGATTAGGGTTTTGGGGAGAGCTTTGTGAATGCTGACACAATCCACGGTCAAAAGTCGGCTATGTTCATGTCACAAATCCTAGCCGTTAGTGTGCTTTGAGACTTCGGTTTGGGCCTTGCTTTAGTTGTAGCCTATTCGGGAAAGGTCGGGTCTAGCTTTAGTTATAGAATGGGCCTATTCGGGAAAGACTAAAGTAAGGCCCAACTCTCAAGCACACTGACGGCTTGGAGAAGGAATGACAGGAGACGTTGCGAAGACAAAAAAAAAAAAAAGAATGACAGGAGACGTTACCGTTTGCGCGGCTCTCTCATATCTCCCCCACAGAAGTCGTCAAATGCCAGCTGACCTCAAAACCCTAATTTCTAATTCTTAAACCCTCCTGCGCTCTCTTGAGTTTTTTCTCCTCAAGCTCCAAAATCGGAGCATCAAAGCTCGCTCGCATGCCCAAAACCCTAATAAGGGTAAACGCAGCAGTGGACCCTATCCTTTTAGCTCTGAAGCCTCGCCAAGTTCTGCTTGCTAACGCAACCTATATGAAGAAGCCCAGCCCGGTCAAGGCCTCCTCTGGTGCCCTTACTGATGACCAGAAGGCCCTTCTCCTCAAGGCCGTTGCTCAATTCTTGGACCGGAATGGCTTCCCCAGGACTCTCAAGAAATTTCGATCCGAAGCGCAAGTTGAGGCATGCTGATACGGTTCTATTTGTTTGCTGCGAATAAAGAATAGAGCCTTGAATGTTTTCTAGTTTTACTATTTTATTTTATTTTCAATGAATGTTATAGGCATAAGTTAGGACACTGATTTGTGTCTTCTCCGCATTATCTTTGTAAATGCATCCATGTTTCTGTACGTGTTTACCGTAATATGTTTCTGTAGAAGGTTTTTTTTTGGATAAGTTAAAAGCGTTTTGGATAAGATAAAAGCGTTTGCATCCATAGATGGTATGAGTAGCTGTAGTGGAAGCATAGGCCCGATAGGATGTATTTGCTTGGGAGAGATGATCTAAGTGATCGTGCTCAGGAATATCCAGGTTTGGTGTCTTTGAGTTCGAAGAGTTGCTTTTGGTAAACATATCCAGTATCCTGAAATTTGATGATTTAGATGTTATATATAAAACTCTGTTACCAAGGCATTTAAGGTTTCTGTGGATTTTGGACCTTTTATAAGGTCCTTAGTTATAGTGATGGTATTACTTGTCTTGTTTACCTTAGCTGCTGTATATGCCACAGTTATGTTTTTTGCATTAGTTAAGATATTTTCAAATTTTATCTGATAGTTGACATATGCGGATAGTGTATTTCCATTTCAAAGTATCAAGTAAATGAAGTTTGCGGATGCAGTTTCCCCTTGGCTTCTCTGTACTATGATGGTACATAGTTTTAAAATCATTAGAAGTGAAGCTTGCAATATCGATTGGCACAAACATTTGCTGCATGTTGTGAGAAAGATAGCGTTCTCATATTAGAAAGACCTCACAAGCCATTTTGATGGGGATGATTTCGGGGAGGATACAAATGGGAGGGCATAGATTGGAGTGTCCTCTATTTGGTATAAAAGAAAGGTGTAGCGAAGGAAAGAGGGGTTTGGCAGAGTTTTTCTTTTATTCATTTTTTTGGGTGGAGGGGGGGGGGTGTTGTTTCGTTTAGCATGTCTTTGAAGTTTAGCTTTGATTCCTCATTTAATTGTTCTTGGTCTTTTTCTTGCTGCAGAAAGATAGTTCCAAGGGTTCCACATTGGATTTAGAAGAAATTTGCTACAAGTATTTGGAGATGACGCATGATAAGAAGATTTATCATTCCCTTGGGCAAGGAACCGAACAATTAAAAACAGAGTTTTTAAAGGAGCGCGCTGGTCATATTGTGGGTAGATTGCTTGATGAGGAACCTGACGAGAAAAGCAAGGTGAAAAAGACAAGGAAAAGCAAGTCAGGCTCTGGATCTCTTGCTAATTCCACAGAACATAACCTATGGGAATCTCAGCCCGAAGCAACTGAAGAAAAAGCAGAAGAAATGGGACCTTCAGAAGGTCATAGTGTTGGTGGTTCTGACAGAGAAAAGAGACCCAAGGATAAGAAGAAAAAAAAAGATAAACCTATCTGTGATTCTCTTGGTGATGCAAAGCAAGACAACTTGGATGATAAGCAAGGGGCAGTTACTACAAAAGTTGAGGATGTAGAGTGTTCGAGTGATTCCCAAGCCAATAATCCTAATGTTGCTTTAGAAGAGAAGAGTTTCAAATCCAAAAGTATGAAGAAAAAGCAGTGTGGTTCAGTTCGTGGAAACTCAAAAGATGTTGATGTAGCAGATGTAAATGAAAAAGATTCTGAAAAGAATGAATGTAAGACACTGGATGAGGATGTGGCTAACAACAAGAAGAAAGGTTCCAAAAAACGAAAAAGATTGGCTTCTGAAGAAAATGATGTCCAGCAGGCTGATGAAAAAGTAGCCGAAGAACTGAAACATAGAAAGGTAGAAGGGTTGGTTGAATCTGAGAGAGGTGAGCAACAAGCAAAGATAAATGCATCCCTAGGAAGTGATAGAAGTGCTGATAAAGAGCTGGACAATGGAAACCTTGAGAAAAATGGTGAGAAATCTGCCTTTCAAAAAACCAAGAAGCAACGTAATGGTTCAGTTGAGGTAATGTTCTAAATTCCTTCTTAATCAATATTACCATGTCTCCTAACTGTCATTTAGGGTTCATTGATGTCATTTCTGTTGTGTGCAATGGATGAGGATGTTGTCCAAGGGGGAACTACCCTGTCCAAATGTTATTTGTTCGAGGATTATAGCTGCTGTTTGTGAGTTTGAATATTTTGTGGAGAGCTGCAGATTGGTAATGATATTTCATGGGCTCTTCTATTGCAGCCAAAGACAGTTAATGCATTTCAGCGTGTGAAAGCTGATGAGGTGGTATTCACTGATGAGAGGCTTAAAGATAATTCTTACTGGGCAAAGGTGTGTGTAGGGCGTGTGGTTCTTCATTTTTCTTCTTTTTGTTTTTGCCCTTTATCTTTGTTCAGTTGTTTCTTTTTGCGCCTTTCTTTTGTTGTATTTTTTTTTGTTGGGGGGGGGGGGGGGGGGGGGGTTGTTGTATTATATTTTGACTCCTGATGAACCTTGGTCAATTCTCTGCAGAATGGTGCAGAAAGTGGCTATGGTGCAAAAGCGCAGGAAATTCTGGGCCAAGTTCGGGGACGGTACGTTTTCTCTATGCCATGTACATTAGTTGAGGATAACGTTCTTGATAGTGCTGTTCTGCTATCATCCTTGTTGGGAGCTAAGGTGACCGTTTTCTTCCCCTTTCCCGTTTAGTAGACAGCTGTGCCATATTTTAGGGGTATCACTGACCTCGTGTAGTATAGAAAGTTTAAAAGAGCTGGTGACTGCATAGATGGCTGTGGAAGGGTAGGCAACTTTAATGGGTTGCAAGGCCAGGCTAGTTCGCTGAGGTGCTTGTGTTTTGCACCTGTTAAAATTTCCTTTCCTTCTGGTCTAAAAAGCGCAACTTTTCTAACATGATGCGCGGACTGGAAGATCAACTATCAACAACAAGCTTTCTGAACAGAAAGGAAGTTGCTTTCTTTACTGTATTTATGTTTCTCACTGAGTGAAGATTCAGGCTTCAAGAGTGATTGCACGAGGATTACTATCAGAATGTTTTTAGTTGTATGGAGAAGCATCCTAACACCTGTCTCTGTCTCTGTCTCTGTCTCTCTCTACAGGGATTTTCGGCATGAAAAGACCAAGAAGAAGCGTGGGAGTTACAGAGGAGGGCAGATTGATTTGCAATCACACTCCGTTAAGTTCAATTATTCGGATGAGGAATGACCCAATTTTTCCTTTGCGAGATGATTCCCTGCTTTTTGTTCTTCCCCATTGCTTTCCAGCACATTAATGGAAGCTTCGGTTTTTCCTAAAAACTACAGAGATTAGATTACATTACATTATTTGAGTTATGTAGTTGTAGGGCAATGGGATTGGATTACATTACATTTTCTTATGAATATCTGAGCAGAAAAGAAAGCTAAGATTAAGTAGCTCGTTTTCGTTTTTGTACGTGAACTTTCAACTCCCATTATTTTAATGCTTGTACTATTATTTTTGTCCATCTTGGTAAACTGTCGCCTATGGACGTAACGTAGTCTATGCATGTGTCATAGGTTAGTGCATCATTGTGTATTGAAGAAGAGGAAGATGAGATAGAGGATCCCAATTCTCTGTGTAGCACTTGAGAGAAGGTTATTTGGTGCTGATGGTGTTGTCAAATAATTGAAATTGGGATGGGTTGGGCGTAAATCGTATTTGCCCAGTTGGCAATGTCTCTTCTGTTTTCTTTTTACTGGATGTTCGCATGCCTCCTCTTCAATTAGACCTCATTTTAGGCGGGAATTTTGTGCCTGACTAAATGTAGCGTCGTTATCTTGAGGTCGGTGAACAGCCATGCCGAAGTGCTCATGGTGGTTTTCTGTGTGGAGCCAAATAAGATACGGGGGTCATAAATACGACCTCAAATTGATCTTTCGTCGGTGCATAGTAATTCTTCCTGCCTGTCTCGTAGAAAGTAAGCAACCCCCACCTCTTTCTTCTAGAAGGCATATATCGGAAGACGATATGGTGGGAAGAATGGCGCTTTGGGAGCAATGGGACATTTTTCTTCTGCTCTTTTTTTACCCCTCTAAGCGAGAAGAATGGACCTTAGTGGCACGGTAATGATTTGTTGGAAAATTCAAGTCTAGACTTGGTCTTCTCTTTGTAATGATCTTCTTGCATTTGAATCCCCACTGGGATCAAAGTTGGTCCGTTAAGGCTATAGAAAATATCAAATACTGTAGTGGCCATAAAAGCCAAAACCCGTCACATTAGAGTGAAAATCCCCTCATCAAACAGATCTCTGAGCACACTGGAAGGAAAGCGGAGTTAAGTCTTATAAGGGGAAAAATTTGTTGAACAGCCGAACAGGAATGGCAGGATAGAGGAGGCCTTTTGACTGCCGATAATGGCTATGTTTGGATTGGTTTTGAACACGTTTCTGTTATAATGATTAAGAAACTTTGTTGAGATATGTTTTTTTGAGGGTTGTCTTAGTGTTAAAATTTTGGGGAGATTAAAATTTTAGTGTATTGGATTTAGTGAAAAAGTGAAGAGAGTGATGTTTTTTAATATTTATTATAGTGAAAAGTAATGATGTGACAGAGAGAGATATTATATTTTTTTAATTATTTATTGTGTTAAAATTTTAGAAAGTGTAAAATTTTGAACAACAAACATTGCATAGGTGTTTGTGAAAATGGTAAGAGTAGAGAAATTATGTTTGGAAAGATAAAGTTATTCCCTTGAAAATTGTGAGGATAAAAAATGTTATAAAAAAAGATTTTTGTGAGATGAGTTTTTATGGGTTTTTGTGTTGTTTTACACAGAAATTGAGGCTGATGATTAGATAAAAAAATTTATTATAGATTTAAATGTTTTTTTTTGTGTAAAAAAATCATGTTTGAATTAAAAAAATAAAATAAAACATTTTCAAGACCATGAACCAAAAGTAGCCTTAGCCTATACTTCTAAGGATTACTATTTCTTATTTTCTCGCAAGTGGGATCATTGATCTTCTCTGGTTAAATTAATTAGCAATACGAAAAAGAGAGAATAGAGTAAGCCCTTGTGTTTTGATTGCTTGATTGCTATAATCACCAGAACCCCTAGTCTTGGACTATATCTGCAGAGATGGGTATAATCGTTCTTGGCTTTTTTTCTACTGTTTCTAGTCCAGATGGATTCGACTCCTCTTTTCTTCAGTTTTGGGTTGAAGTCAAGAAGATGACGGTGAGCGCACCATAGCAAAAGGACAGATAACTTTCTTAATCGTTGAAAATTTCAACGCGAACACCGAAAGTGGCAAGAAAGATGGAAAATGTGAGAACCCAGTTAGAAAAAAAAAAAAGAGAGATTTTTTGTCAAAGGCTGGAGTCGAACTCCAGACCTTGGGTTTTAACAGGAGAAGACCACTAGGTCAGGCGCCCAACTTGTTAGTTTATATGCATTTAAATATATTTAAAGGATTAGCAGATTTATTTCGAAAAATATGTCACACGAGGTTTCGAACCCGGGCGCTCGGGGAGGGCAAAACTCAGCTGAACCACTGAGGCGCGCGTGTGCATTTTTTTTATAATGAAACTTTATTTTATTTAAACATGTTTTTCCCGAATTGGATTATTAAGTAAAACGGTGTGTTTTGATCTTCTTCTTCCCCAAACATTGGAATCTCAATTCTTCTGCCCTAGCCGCCGTTTTCAACCCTTCAGTTTCTCTCTCATCAATTTCCTCTCTCTCTCTCTCTTCGATTTCTCATCCGTTTTAGCACCTTTTCGACTGTTTTTCGTGGCCTTTCAACTCATTTGCAAAGATCTCGAAGATTCTTCATAAATAATATGAGTTATCATGTGTTATGGGGGATTTCGAAATGACATCAGTTTCAAGATTGTGCAATGAAGTTTTAGGCCAAAACTTGGATTCTCCTCACCTATAAAAGGGGGAGCTCGTTCAGAGGTCAAGCACACCTCTCAATTTCGACATTAGTCATTTTCGAGATCTCTCTCTCTCTCTATAGTCGGCCATTGTTGGGTATTTACGTTTTTCTTCGGTTCTTGAGGATCGTTGCAGTACGTGTTTTCTAGGGCGATTCGATTATCGAAGGAAATTGGGTAAGCGGAGCTAGTATATTGTTTTCTTCAAAAATTATGAACACGTTTTCATAAACGATTTTGGGAAAAATATTTTATTGCAAGTTTATGTTATTCTGAAAACAAATGTGAAATTTTAAAAGACATACTGAGATTGTTTATATGATTGTTCTGAATTATTTATCAAAGATTCTGTATTCTGCTGAACATCATTTCTGATTTCGAAATCTGAATTCTGTTATTATATATTATATTGTTTTCAAACCCCGAGGCGATGATCTGTTACTGATTACTGCTGCTGTTGGTACCAACTCATTACTGATTACTGATGCGCCCATTCTTTGGATTGGTTTCTCTGTGAGTTTCTCCCTAGTGCACACTTAGCGTATGTGGCTAAGTCTTAGTAGGGCAAACTCCACTTTCTGTTGGCTTAATTCGGTTTGGCCGCCGGTTAAGTCGTTGCACAACCCTGCCATAGGGGTCAATGTGGCTTACTGTTGATGTCAAGGGGATTTTCTGAAAAACTATTTTATTTTCTGAATTTCTGGTCACTAAATTGAGTATTAGTTTCAAAGAAAAGAATATATGTTTTTATTCTCTGCTTACTGAGTTGTCGAACTCACTCCGTTTTATTTTTCTTATTTTCAGATATTGCTCAGAGATTGAGCCTAAAGAGCATGTGGGCGGGATAGATGAGAGCATCATTACGGATTTTATGTTGTTCAAGTTTATGTTTTAAAACAATATCGATATATTATGTTTTGTTTGCAATAAATGTGATAAATTTCTTTATTTATTTATGCTAATTTTTGGGGCGTGACAGAAAAAGCAAACCCCCTCCGACGGAAAGATGTAGTGTAATCATGTCTTTTAGCTAACAGAGGTTCTCCGGCCTTCTATGTTATCTGTTGAAAGAAATCAGAAAGAACTTCGGGCCACTGCATCGGTGGCTTTATTTTCTCGAGTGCCTGCTACCAAAACACGTAAATGGAAAGTTTCGATCTTACAATTCCAATTGCAAGAACGTTCAAGATGTGAAGGGCCATGTTTCTGGAGACAGTCAGGAAATCAACGATCTTTACTTATGCAAGTGCCATCTCTCCTGTAACAATCTTGACATCATTTGTCAATCTAACAAGCGCAGAAGAGCAACACCAATTTCAGCAAGTCTGTTTCTGTCGCCGGAGGTTGCAAGATGGGCACTAATCGGAAAGGAATAAGGTATTCTTAGTGCTGGCATTTTGATATTACCAGCACTAAGAAAACTGGCAAACATTAATTCCTGCTGCTCGGACAAGTGAAATGGGAAACCATGTAACAGTTCAGCACTAGAAAGCTGGCAAACATTAATCCCTCTCTCACTGACTCTCTCCCTCTCTCTAGCTCTCCTATTTCTCTCTCTCCGAGCCCGGCTCTCCTCTCTCTCCAGCCTCCAGTTATACCGTACACCAATGACCATAATTTCCATAAAACAGATTAGGTTATTGCATAATTTGATTATGTTTATATTAAACTTACAGATTATGCATTTGATTAGGTTATTGTGAAGTTGATTATTTTTCTATTAAAGATATTATGAATTTGATTAGTAATTTGTGAATTTGATTATGTTTATATTAAACACATTATACATTTAATTAGGTTATTGTGAATTTGATTATTTTTCTATTAAAGAGATTATGATTCATATTTATTGGTGATGAATAATGTGATGTATTATTGATGATTGTGCATTTTATTGGAATTGAGATTAGAACTAGGTTGTGAAACTGTGATTATGTTGTGAAATTAGATTGATAAATTTTGTTTTGTTTTCTTTAGATAATGGATAAGTTTTTGATAAAAAAAGTCAGTCAGTGTAGGGTCGTCTAGTACTCCTAACATGACTGATATTTCTGAAACAAATACTAATTCGAAAAGACCTCGTATTGAATTTAGTGAGAATGATATTATTGCTGACTCAGGGTTACGTAAACCCATTGAAGAATATGATGTTGGGATTAGAGATCGAGTTCGTATAGAGTATTTGCTCAAAGGTCATTGTCAATCATTTGACCATGGTTTTCCTAAGAAGCAATATGGGAATACAATGTCATTGTCAATCATTTGGTCATGATTTGCATACTCCATATCAATTCGTTTATCAGCTGATTGAGTTGACATTGGTTTTACCAGTTGCGACTGCAACCGTTGAGAGGATGTTATCTGCAATGAAGTTAATTACTGACTTGCGTAATAAGATGAGAGACGAATAAATGAATAATAGTTTGGTGTAGGGCTCTCCAAAAAAACGGCCGGACGGGCCAAACCGTACCGGTTTTGGCCAACCCGGACCGAGACCGGTGTACTCCGGTCTGGTTCCGGGTTACCCATATGGAAAACCGGAACCGGAGTATACCACTCCAAACCGGTAAAAAAAATCCAAAAAAAAAAACAAAAGAAAAACCGAAAAAAGGCCAAAAAAGAAAAAAAATGCTAAGAGGCCCAACCCAAAAAAGGCTCAAAATGACATGGCCCAAACAGGTGAAACCGGGGACCGGATCGGACCGGTTCTATTAGAATGACCGGTCCGGTCCGGTATGCTCACTTCACAAAATATCTGGTTTGACCGGCCAGATCGGACCGAACCGGCCTATGGACAGCCTTAGTTTGGTGGTATACATCGAGAGAGAAATTTTTGAAATTATTGAAAACGAAGTTATTTTACAACGTTTTCAGAGTATGCAATCTCGTAAGATCCAATTGTCACTTCTCAATATCAGCAAATGATATGATATGTGTATTTTAATATGTTTAGTGTTTTTAGTCCTTAATTTTTGATATTTGAACACTAAAATATTTTTTTGCATTAAGTAGTAAAATTTTTTTTTTGTTATTTTCCTTAGGAGTTCGACCTCCTTGATTCCTGGTTCCGCCACGGGTAATGTCGTTGTTATTATTTTTCAGGTCACATAAGCCACTGGTGCTAGTATGTAACAGTTGTCGTCGTCGTTATATTATTAGATCCTCTTCTCCTCTTCATGATCCCCTGTTAGAGTTTATTTTAGTGGAGATCCTCATTACTGACTTCTCCCCTTTGTTGATTGTGCTTCAATAAACATGAGGGCGAGCCTTCCTTTGCTGACCTCCATTCTATCCTACGGTTCAAAACCCGTCTGCTATCAAAATATTTTTGTAATCGAACATGCCTTAGCTTACAAGGGCACGAGTGTGCCGCCGACCCCGTTGCTGTCAAATTCCTATTTTTGGGTTGCTTTGCTCACACAAAGCTGAAACTATCATTCTTTTATCGTTTTTTATTTTTGAATTTGATTTCATTTATGTTGGAAAAGGCTAGAGTTATACCATACGCTGTCACCTTTTCCTTTTCCCCTCCCCGGCTCGCCCAGTCCTGGAAGGCCACTGGGTCTGCCACACCTACCGGAGCTGGACCACTCCTACATGCCTTGATTGCCTCTCAAGGCACGGCTTTCACTTTAAAGGCACATATGTTTGACTCAAGGTGGAAAATCCAAGTTGTATCCACAAGGCAGGGTTATACCTCATTAGTTATGTACGAATATAAATAATTCAAATGGACCTCAGAAATCCAATCTAACCTGATCCAAACGAATTAGCAACAGTTTCAAAAACCATCCAACCCAATCCAACTCAACTCTACCGTGCAAACCCCTCATCCACAGATACCCCGCGGGTAGAGTTAATTGTTAACCTCCATGAATAAGTTCGAGATGATCCGTATCTACTATCAAAGGCTAAAAAATTTGAAGGAGCGGGTAATTTGTTTTGTGGCAGGATCCCTTTTACTTATTTCTTCCATTCAGTTGCGCGCATATGCTTATCTGTAAGTTCTAAGGGACAAGATTGCACCTCATTATATGGGATAGTCGTGGCCCTAATCTGGTCTGGCTTGGCTCAGTAGGCTCTCATTCTTTTTCTTCCTCTTTTTGTGAAGGCTCCACCCCTCCCTCCTTCCTATTCTTTTATCCTCGCAGTCATGCTATCCTCTGAATTTTGTTAGAGATAATATCATAATCAAATCTTAAATATTTGATATTATATTATGGTTATCACATATTAAATGTTATCGAGATTCAAATTTCAAATGTAGAGATTCAAATTTACATGTAGGAATATTTTTCTATTTACTTTGTATTATTTCTATAAATAATACCGTAAATATAGGTATTAAGGCGAACCACTTAAATATTTTTACTATTTTTACCTGTTATCTTCCATCTCTAGCATTTTTTCTGATCTTACTCCTCTCCTCGTCAGACATATTTCCTCATCCGGCCAGACATATTTAATTAAATAAAGTGGTCAAATTCTGTCTCTCAGATGTTCTTTTTGCCGGGCCTTTAAATCCCTTTGCACAAACATTCATTAGACATAATGTTTTCCTTCATTTGAGTAATGTCTGTTTTCAGAGAAAATGTAGTTCAGAAAGCTCCTTAATCTTCTTTTGTTGTTTAATGACAACGCTTACTCTCATAACTATGTCGGAAAGATCGTGTTGGACAAATGTCCTTGAAACATCGTAGCCGGCGACAAATACGTCGGATAAGAAAGTATCACTGATCTGCTGGTGTGACTAAACAGGGCTGGCAGTACCCAACTGTGTCTCGCGTAGTTAGTACTCATGCACGTGCCAGCTCTAATAATGGTAGAAAACATATAAATTTGAACGACAATGAACATAGATTATCTCGACTGATTTCCAGCTTCTCAGATACGAAAACGGGAAAAAGTTTTTTTTTTTTTTTTGTCTACGCAACCTGAGAAAACGGGAAAAGTAACAAGTAATCAATTCACTGTAAATAGACCATTGTATAGTCTTTGCATTGACATTTACTATTACAGCAGTTTGCGGAAAAGTAACAAGTAATCAATTCACTGTAAATAGACCATTGTAGAGTCTTTGCACTGACATTTACTATTACAGCAGTTTGCCAGAACACAATGAGATTCGTGCATCAGACTTATGGCCCATGTGCACACTGCACCAATTCACTGTAAACAGACCATTGTAGAGTCTTTGCACTGACATTTACTATTACAGCAGTTTGCCAGAACACTATGAGATTCGTGCATCAGACTTATGGCCCATGTGCACTGCACCCCTTACCCCGCAGGACAAGGCTTGTCCTGTTTCTAAAATTTTACTTAGAAAAAGAAAGGGTCATGTGCAACGAGCTGTCGATGGATCTTCGCTGGCACTAATAATCGGTGCGATTTCTCATTATTTATTTTTTTTTAATTTATTTTCCTTCTGTGTAGACTTGGGTTGTGTTTGTTTTGAAATATTTTTGGTGTTGAGTTTTGTGTTGTTATTGGGTTTAGTGAAAAAGTGAATAGATAAATAATTTTTTATATTTTTTTGTAATTTTTTGATGGGAAAGAGAGATTATATTGTAGTATTTTATTAGGAGAGAATATTTTAGGAAAAATTGTTGGTGCAAACGCACCCCAAGGAATTATAGCCGGTGCAAATCGGACATGGTAATGTTCTTTTTCAAGTTTTTTTAAGATTTAAATTTATTCATATAACTAATACCGAATATCTAAAGAATTCAAACACAAATATTAATATATTTAATACAATCTTCAACAACTTTTTACTATTTTATTCAACACAAATTCTCTCTATATTTTTTCACATAATTCCAATATTTTTTTATTAAACAATTACATCAAATTATTTCTCTCTCTCCACTTTACACACCTATAAAATACTATTCAATATAAATATTCGCAATTTTTCTAAAATTTTACAATTTTTTTCCAATACGAACACCACCCAGGACTGGGAAATAGAGGTGCAAGAAAACATATGACTATGAATTATGAGTGAGGGTAAAGTAACTTTTTAGAATTCGAAGTTATACACAACTACCAAAGAGCACAATCAATCATTTGAACACATTAAATTCATTAATTTTCCTAATTTATTAATTTCCGCCCTCCGTCCTTTTTTCTGTCTAAACTGAAGGAATGCCGGTCACGTGAGTATCAACTGCAATTTTTAATTAAAAACTGAAGAAATTACCCTCACTCTCAAAATGATATCTTCGAAACAAACAAGAAGCCAGTGTTTGTTCACAAAACACTTAAGTCTTAATAATAAATGTGTATTTAACGAAAAAAAATCAACATTTAAGTCTTAATAATAATTGGGTATTTAACAATAAATGTCATTTTACGTAATAGATCCGCATCATTATAGTTGAAACTCAAAACACTCGAGCTTTTATAAAACAACAAGAAGAAAAATGAGAGGAGGAAGTGAAACCCCAAAACTTACTTGTGATTGTCAAGAGAGATGAACGACTCGAAAATCTCAGTTCGGTGCCAAGGATTGCAATACCTCCTCATTGGAAAGGATGGAGAGGGAAATCTCAGAGCTTGGCCCCCGTGTTCGATGGAAGACAAATTCGAGAATGTTGGAAGAGGGTTATTAGAAGTTGTCATTTTGAGAGTGATGACAAATGTGTCAGTTTTTATTTAAAAATGACACAAGGTGGCAAGGTGCGCACTTGACTACTGTTCAGTCAATTTGGACAGAAAAAAAGGCGGAGGGCTGAAATTGATATATTATGAAAGTTAGTGAGTTTAATGTGTCAAAATTGATTGTTTAGAGTCCTATTTGATATTTGTGTGCAACTTCGAGGGCTCTCAAAGTGACTTTATCACTTATAAGTGAGTGTCATGGAGTGACACAAGGAGCAAGGAAAGAAGGATCGGAGCAACTCCATGATAAAGCTCCCCACAGAAGCTTATACCAATTAGTCCCTGTCAGTAGAAGAAATTATATGACAACATTATGTGATGCACATTTAACCCCAGAGAAGTACGCAAAAGTTCAGGCGTGCAAAACGAGCTGGCTGACCTAAAGACTAGAATTTTTGCAGGCGTTGAGTGCGAAAATAACCTTCTCTGAACTTGACAGTATCTAAAACATGGCAGTTAACATTGTTCATAATCTTTCTGCAAAGTCACTTCGCTATTTTTCCATATTCGATCTACGCAACCTTCAGATAAAGCAACCATGTCGCAACCCTTTTCATCGGCATCTTAGGTAAGTAGAAGATATTGTTTTTAGGTCAAGTTGGTCTTCCACAAAGAGTAGTTAGGCAGTCTATAAGAAATGACTCTCTTATCTTTATCGGGTTACTAGAATCCACAATCTGAAGGTGTTGATCTAATTAATGGAGCAACCAAACGGACTGAAGAGGCACGACTGTCTCTTTCAAACATTTACATGATATAACTCAACACTATAAACAGATCATGGATTTTATATCATCAGAGTAACTAACAAAATATTCCACGTCTGTTTAAGCAATAGCTCAGCTGCTCAAGGTGATCTGCATATCTACAAACAGGCATATAATCCTTATTCTTCTGCAAATATCTCATTACCTTCTCCGTTGCCTTCCAGTAAGACCAAGAACAGAAATATATATGGGGCCCTAATATCAAGCTCCCAACCACAGAAACAGAGAGCAGGTTTTTCATGTATCTTTTGCATTTTCATTTGTTGGAGATTAAATTCTGTTAAGTTGATTGCAGAATGCCCATTTATACAGGGAAATTTTCTTTTTTCGGGTTCGTGTGATTCTCTCTCAATCTTGGTGGTTGTTATTTTCCAGTACTTGGGAGTACTCTACTCTAGAGGCAAGGCCTCCGGCCCTTGATGGTCCCTCTCTTCAATCTCGACTTTTTTTCCCCGGTTTGCTCCATCGTTACTACCAAAGTCCGATTCTCTAGAAGCAAGTCCTCCATCTCCCTTCAGAGAAACTTCAATGGCCTCTAAAACAAATTCCTGTTAATAGTATTCAATGACCTCCGTCATCTCTCTGTCGCCACTCTTCCTTGGTTGCCTCAAATATTGCATCTCATTGCAATTGCCTAGTAACTTCCATGTCATTTATATACTAAGATCATGGATGACAGCTTGGTGGTTAGTTGGAGAAATTAATAACTTCCATGTCGTTTATCTATTTTGCTTAGTCCCGATACATGGTATACGTTTCAACATAAGCCGAAAGCAATTTTAGGCAATTTTAGATTGACTAGAACATACTGGGTGGATTGGGATAATAAATTGACTCATTAACTCCTTCCACGATCCATGTAAGACTAACTCCAACGTTGGGTCCACCAGAATTTGTACAAAACAAAGTGAATCATGCCATGGAGATGTTTCGCGGAAATTACACACAGTCAAACCGGCCCACGTCCTCATGACAGGCCATTATAATGAACAACTGTACTCTATAAGTTTGTGGGTATCCTCATCTTTGTTTTACACTCGGAACTGCGATTGGTAGTACATCTCTACCAAGTATCCAGATGAGATAACCTTATGCACGTATAAGTTGGCATATGATCGTAAATCAGCTGCGGTACTGAAATTTATTTGTGTTCAATCAAATGATGTTTTTAGCCCTTATCATAATATTATCTTTTTCTGCAGAGATAAGATGCCTTCCACTGTGGATGGGAAGCTCTTTATGTCGTTGATTTCTCCGTTTTTAATATGCTTATGTGTCATTGCCATAGGTATCTTTGTTCTTCCTCCTCTTCTTTTGTCGTACTCGCGCATGCTTTCGACATCTAGATTATGCAAGAGGAATATGTTTCACAATTCCGATGGGCGGCAGATAGATAGATTCGAGTTTCTTTGGTGATCGGATAAGGGCGGAGCGGATCTTTCCTGGGGACTTTCCTCTGCAGACAGGATCTCATTAATAAGGTAAGCATCTTGCGCATTATTTTTATGATAAATTTTCTGGAATCGTATTCATTGCCTTTGAATTCCCTTCCCAACTAGTAATCTAGATGCTTGAAGAAGAATAAAATCGTATTCAAGCAACTGTAAGTTATATCCTCTTGGATTCTGAGCATCCTTCCATCGATCTCTCTCGCTCTCTCTTCCTGTTCCATTCTTAGTTCATCTCTCTAAACTCTAAAGTAGGGTTTATCTGACCAATTTGTAAGTACACGACTTCATTCGGAAACCAAAGGAAAAAAAAACAGAGGGACGAAAGATGGAGATTTCTTAACTCCATGTATATTGTGATAAACAAATTTGCCAAATCCCGAACAAGCTCACGTACGCAGCTACGAGCATGACGAGGTGATAGAGTCTGGACCGAGTGTGTAGACTGACATTGACAGAGGACCCCAGCCGTGTGCTATGAGTTAGAAACTTCTGCCTCCGTTACCTCATCTGTCTTTGTAACAGGCCGTTGCGAGCTTCTAAGCTTAATTTTCTGTAGCGCTGAGTCATCGTCTTTATTCTCGCGATAAAAAAGTAGTAGGTAGTGGCCCAGTGGGTTAATTTTCTTTCCTCTTTACAAAGTCAAGAACGTAAGGTCAACAAAAACAAAAGAATAGCTGTTCGACTTCGCCCCCACAACTTTATTCAGAAAAAAAAGACTTCGCCCCCACAATACTGTACGTAGCCAAATATGTCTGGAAATTACCCATTACACCCTTTAAGTATTACACAATTTATAATTCTACCTTAAACTACTAAACTTTATTACGTACTAAAATTTACACTTCACATTTTAGACGACGATCTCATTTTAAAAGTTATTAAAAAGAGAAAAATATATTTTTTACCTATGAACTACTACATATTTTACACTTTATACCCTAAATTGCTATATTTGAGATATTACATCCACAAACTACTCATCCCGTCAAATTAAATAAGAATTGTCGTTTTTTAAAATTAAAAATTAAAATAAAGTGGATAACAAGTTATATTTAAGGGTGAATGAGCTATTTTTGATCAGCCTATCACAGCGCCCATTGGGTCAAGAGCCCGAGGGAGCTAGACTTGAAGTCTAAAACTTGAGATGAATTGAAAGGTACAAGTTCTCTTTCCTTCCTCCTGCAAATAAAGTAAATAAGCTAGAACTCAGAGTTCTCCTCGTAGAGAATTTCTGGGACGTTAGGTAGAAAAAAAAATGGATGGAGGGACTATAGGGCAAAGGATCGAAACTCAGGTATAAAATTGACAAAAAAAAACCTCAAAACTCACTACTAAACAATGAACTTTCGTCCAAACTTCTGAAAGTAAAAATGACGAAGAAGTTCTATAACATCTTACATTCTAAAACATTGAGGAAATGCTTTTGGTGGATACTTTACCCCTGCTGATCCTAAATTTTCAAAATGTTTGATAGACTTCGTATAACACCATTGAATTTTCTCTCTCATTTTTTTCTCTTTCTATTTTTTTTTTATAAGTGTTGCAATTTTTTTCTTGATTGATTCTCTTTAACTAATTTGTGTCACCATCTAACTTAATGAGAGATAGACACACCGTACATTGAATGCTTAAAATCTTTATCACCCGTCATGTAGATTTTACTCAATGTATTTATCTCTCTGAATTAAATAGATATTCCGGCAGTAAATATTGAGAAAGAATGGAACTGTATGCTGCTTTAGTGGTTTTATTTTTTCTTAATTTTCTATTTGATAAATTCCGGAGGGAGAAGGAATGGTGGTATATTTGAACTTCGATCTAGCTTGTTCGTTGAGATTGTGCTTTCAGAAAAAAATAAAATAAAGAACAACGATTTGTGAGAAATGGGGAAAATGATCGATAAAGCCCATTGGGATTTTTAAAGTCGGAGATTTTTAGAAAGATCTGATGGGAAAATAATAATTAAATCTATTAAGAAGAATCTCATGGCCCGCGCAACTAAAACTACTTGCCATTGATTTGTACGCTATACAACAACTTCCACCGAATAATCAGCCGAAAGTCTGCAATCTTTTATGTTAATCAATCCCCACCATGGCAGTATATATCCTACCCCCTTTAATATTTTTGGTTCTTTCACATTGGATGAACGTACATTCAGATTCTCCCTGCAGCTTAGCCGCCGAATCCACTTTCAAATTTTTGGTTCGAATATTGAGAGATGGTGTTCTGTGTCTGCACTCCCAAGTACAAAATGCACATTTAATACCTATATTGTATGTATTTATAAGTTCTAGAATGTTGATTTTACTCACTCACAGCCTGCTGGTAGTTGTTCGCAAAAGGGGTGGAACTGGTGAAATTGATCCTGATTCCTGTCACCTTATCACTAAACCAAATCGATTATTCGATTTGAACCATGCATGTTTCTGTATGTCAAAAGCAAAAAGGAAAAGAAGGCTGAGAAAATATCGTAGGCAACTAACAAGCATCTCGTGAGACTTACCTTCAAAGTAAGTGAACAATGAATATTTTGGTAGCTTTTTGGTCGGCGAGAAAATGAAAGGAAAAGTACTTTCACATTATATACGTAGGCGATGATTCAAGGTGATTTCAATACGTGTTTAAGTGGATGACTCACCATGCCACAAATAGCGCCGCTGAACTGGAAGCTTGTTGAAGCAGCAAAGTACATTACTAGTCAAAAAAGAAAAAGAAAAAAGTCGTTTAAAGCGACTGAACTTCTTTTTCTTTTCTTTTTTCTCGGCCAAATTAACCAGAACGCGCTTTCTGATAGGTTTATCTATACGATTGCACTCTGCAGCTAAGTGGCATCTTCATCGTGGCCACTAACTGTTCCTCACTCTCTGCGCGCTATGCGAACTGATTTTGCCTGCAGTAGCTTTGACTATAAGTGTTTCGCCAAGAGGAAAGAAATTGCCCGGTGGGATTCCTTTTTCCTCTAAAAAGGTTAGTTCGCAATGATATTTTCAGTCTTGCTTCGGAGGAAAAATAAAATAAAAATCAGCCTTCTGCAATATTAGAAAAGCTATGAGTCTTGCATGTATACGTAAATGATCTTTCTGTTTTCCTTTTTCCCCCTTCCATATGCTTGGTCGGATGAATGGTACTGCATCGCGGACATGTTTCTCTTCTTTTATATATCGCCTTCTGTCTTTTCTTTCTTGGAGTACTAAATATTGCTCGAACTGATCCTTTATTTGATTATTGTGTGAGGATATATAGAAATTCATATATATGTACACGCATATTAATGCATGGTATAATGTTAACAAAAGTATAAGCTACATTGGTTATATTAGGAAGCATATATATTCCCCTTCATATCCTATTGTAAATACAGCTTATTCTTGTCATAAAACTATAGGCAATATATTAAAAAGGGTTAGAAATAAAGTTACATATGCAATATTATGCAAGTTTAGGCGAATTTATATGAGTTAAGCTTGTCTAGATTAAATGAGCTTAAATTTATATTAAAACTTTGGTCCATGTAATAAATGAAAAAAGCTCGAGTCAAGTTTATATATAATATGAGTTGAGTTTAAGTTGTTCAAGAACATGACGGTAGTTCGTTTATAACTCTATGATATATAGATGTGAGGAGTATCTTCTTATAAGAAAGAAACTGATCAGACTAGCTATATACATACAAAAACTGTCACGATCGGTAAAGATTGACTATGTTAAATCTAAAAGCTAAGGGAGGCTCTTTGCGAGCTAACATAGAAAAAACTATGAATACAGTATCGAAATATTGCGGCAATTTCTTAGTTGGATGTAGCTATACATGCAGTGGCACCATGAAGATTCAAGCTAGCTATTATATATCAAGACCCGACATGGAAAACTAGTCGCGGTGCTTGTGTATACCTGGAAGATCAATCATTATTGGAGAAGCTAAGATATTGAGACCGTCCTATATATGTATTGTGTACAGAGACCCTATATGCTCTTAGGGAGGCCAGCGATCGCTACTGCATATATTGGAAAGAAAAACAAAAAAGAAAAAGAAGGTGATTAGATAAAACAACGCCAAGGAGTCAAATTCCCACGTTAAATCACGACTTGGCAGGCATTCGCCTCCACAGTTGAGCTTGATGTTTTCCCTGTTATTCCAAAATCAACACTAGAGATTGAGATGGATGAAGGTGACACTGTACACGTTTGTGGAAGATATATGTTTTGGTACTAGCAGCTGTTACAAATTTATATATGTTTGGTGAGAAAGGATTCAGTGCAAAAATAAATTATGCAAAATTAAGCAAATGAAAGTTTATGGTTTAAAGAAACAAAACTGATCATCTCATTTAACGAGGTAAGGAAATAAAATGATTTGGCTAGTTTTGAAATGTTGGAGTTATTTCTTTAAATCATATCTCTTTGCATGATTTTGTATGATTTGTCTTTACTCGTACTCAAAATCCGTTTTGTTTTGTATTATATATATAATCTGAAAGCTAGGAAGAATTGCAATCTTTTTATTACCTTTTATTTCAATGGGTAAAATTTCAAACCTCACTTTACAGCTCCTCTTCATGTTCTCAGCACTTTACTACTCGTAACATGACGTTTATGTACACTAAAATTTTAACATCATTACATTCTCATTTTCTCTCTTAATTTTTTCTCTAACTTTTTTTTTTATTTTTACTAAATTTTTCACTTTTTTTTTTTATTTTCCCTCTTTACTTTTTTCTAATTTTTTTTTCACTTTTTAACTAATTTTTTTACTTTTTCATCATCTTTCACTTTTTCACAACTACTAAAATTTTACCCCAAAATTTTACTTACACAAGCGCCATGTTTATATTGGCATTTGAAGTTTTACTTTTTCAAATTTAAGAGCTTTTCTGAACGCTTGTGAGGACGTGTTAAGAGGATAGACCTTCTTATTTGTTGTTTTGAGCCGGCCAGCGATTGACATTTGAACCCATTCCCACGTACTCCAAGTCTCCATATTCAAATATTTCGAATGTGATTAAAGCTTTTGAAATTTGAATGAAGCGTGAAGGTTACTGGTTAGGTAGGGATTATACATCAAGGTTGATGGCATGTCTCTTTTACTTTGATATATACTTTCTTTCCATTTTCTTTAATTTTTTCTTGTGAGGTTCAAGTCAAAAATTCCCTCAACTGCCAGAGCAGTGTGGGGAAGACACGATGCCATTACTTTTTCCTCCCTAAAATAAACAAGGATTTTATGCAACGAGAATCAATTCGTGTTGTTTCAGATAGGGTTGCGACAGGTGTCCTGTAGGAGATCGAGATTCGAGACGAACAGCATGGGATTCTGGTCTTCGCTCTGAAGTCATGCCTTACGGTCACGCCTCCAACTAAGGTATGCCTTTATCTACATATGATGGGCCGGCGCATGTGATTCTGGACCCCGGCCTGTAGATCATTAACAGGGTAGTTCATTATTTTATGCTCATTTTTGGCATCAAAGAACGCAGCATATATTACCGCATGAGTCTGCACAATTGGAAATTTAGTCCCATTTTTTAATCGAAAATCCGATTGTAGTTATATGGAGGACTGGTCCGGTCCAGTCTCACGTAGGTTCCGTCGGTTTTTATTTTTTAAGTTAATTTTGAAGGAAAAAAGACATATAAAAATGTAGAGTTTTAATTTAAGTTAGAATTAAAATTTTTAAGTTTGTAATTTATTTTAAAAAAATATTTTTATTTATATTAATAAATCAGGTCTGAACCGGATTGTCAAAAAGTTTAGACCGAACCGATTTAATAAGCAAGATCGGATTGGACCTCAAATTTGGTCTGTATCCGGTTTTGTTCAGCTCTATTACAACAAGAGGAGGTCGTCTTTTTTATGAGCTCTCAAAAGGGACCTGATCAGAAACAACATTATAAGTTGGACACCATAGCAGAGAAGGTAGCTTATAGCGTCCCATACAAATCATATGTTTCTTTAATGTTGTCTGCAACAGAAACAGACCCATATATCAGCAAACAAAGGTTGCATTCAGCAATCAAACATTTGTCACTCAAAAAATTTATGATCATTATAATTATTTCTCTCCTCACTTTTTTACTAATTATTATAAACTATCTTAAAATTTAATCACCCGAAAATTTTAACACTAATGTGTCACCAAAGTCCACTCTAATTACATGCTTTACAGCTAAAAAAAAAACGATCATGTGAGATCAGTGCTACTTCTTTCGCGAGACCGGGTCGCAAGCTACCGAATGGTCGTTTGACAACTAGCTAGTTTGCCATGTGAGATCAGTGCTACTTCTTTCGCGAGACCGGGCCTTCCAAATATTAAAAAAAAAATGACAAAAGGTTGATGAGTCTGCTTCCTCCAGGTGTCATGAACTACTGCACGTGTCGCAAGCTACCGAATGGTCGTTTGACAACTAGCTAGTTTGCTAGGCAGGCTATGCCTGCAGATAAGGGGCTTCGAACCCCGGAAGGACCCTGCCAAAGGGGGAGGAGGTAACCACTGAGCTAACGCTCAGGATTCTTTTAAGCTATTCCTTGCTTGTGACTTATGAGGGGTACTTAGAAAAAAAAAAAAAAGACTTATGAGGGGTCAAAAGGGCGGAACTCCGCCCTGGGTATTTCTGACCCCGAAGTCGGGCCGGAAAGAGGAAAAGATTTAGGCGCGCCTTTTATGCGAGTAGTGAGTACAGCCGTAAGGAGTAAGGGACATCTCACATACTCCGTATTTGGAAACACGTTCGTACGATCCCGTATTAAGTTTGATTCTTTCCGGTTTAAGATCGTTGTTCCGTTGGTTATGCAGAGTAATGGCTTTTATGACGTGTAAGGTGCTCTTTAAGCCCTTGAATAGCTGTCAGTTTTATGTGTATAATGTACGTGCCGTTTGAACACTTAACTGGCGTGTTCCACGATTGCACAAGCGGCATCGACCTTTGCCGACCTGCTCCAAACTTTTGGTGGGCAGGAAAAAGAGAGTACTGAAACATCGAGTGGCCATCAATCTTTCACGCGTATTATATGTCGACGACAGAGATGTCTTGCCGACATCATGAGCTATATATCGTGTGAATTCCGTATGAAGTTCCTTTTTTTTCTTCTTCACTCTTCGGCAACCTTCTTTTGTTATTTAGTGCGCCAGCATTTAAGGGTCATGGATGCACGTATCGTTCTCCCATTTGTTCTCATTTGTGTATATTTCTTTACAGAGTGGTTTGAAATTAGAAGCATATGAATATAATGGATTGCTAAACGTGATCGAAGAATCATTTTTCTGATATCTCAATTCTCGGTGATGCAGGGGTTACTCTAGTCTAGTTATTTGGTAATTACCATGCACTCGAGATAATAAAATATTTCAGCAACAGAAAACACTTGGTACGTATCTCTATGGACTTTTTATTATTATAATAATTATTATTTTTTTGGCTTTTCCTCTCCTGAGTCTCCTCTCTTGAATTTTATAATGGGGCGCACGGACGTCTTTCTTCTGACTCCCCCTCTAATGCATTATTCACGTACTGTACTTGGCATTGGCCTAATAATTAAGTTAAGAAAGGTTTTGCTTGTTCAAGTCCTCATGATAGATCCACTAACAACACCTTGCAAAAAAACTCAAATCATCTTTTCAAAAGTTTTCGTCACACTCCGTTCATCTTGTTTTCAGAAAACCAATTTTTAGTAATATTGCAAGCTTGCTCTAGCTAGGCGCCTCTGGTTATTTGCCCATTTTCTGGTTGAATTGCCTGATCACCTGTAGAGAGATATGAATATAAGGGGGGCCGTGCTTCGAACCATTTTCGTAACTGATACCGGGCCACGAAGATCACGACGATCATTAATACATACACGTAGTGTGTAAATGAGGAGCCGTTTAGCTTCACATGCGACTTTTTAGTCATGAATTCCGCGTGTTTTACAGCCTACCGGATTCTGTTATTTAAGCAAACGAATAAGGTGAACTAAGAAAAAAAAATGAACGGAATCACGCGTGGTATTTATTTGTTTTTCCTTCAAATTTTATCAGAAAGAGTTTAATTTTCACTTTACGAGCTGATTTTTTTGTTCAATCTATCCTATTTTCAAAAGATATTTAATAGGCTTGCAATTTGGAGAGTACACTAAAACGGAAAGAAGACGAAGGAACGACCCGGAGTAAATCTCCTTAAGTTTATTCCGGTCGAGGACCCGAGGTGATCCAGGTAAAACTCTTTTCCCTCTCTGGTTTATACTTTTGGGCCTTTTAAGAACCCTAACGTGGAGTGTAGTTGGGCCTCGAAAGGAGAGAGATATCCAAAATTTCATGGGGGCGAGGTAGATGAACCAATACTGTGGACAGTCAATGATGTAATACTTTCGTAGAGCAAAAGTCTTAAAGAGTAATTAATTATTGAAACATTTCACTTGTGCTCTTGAAGAGGAAAAAGAAAAGAAGAGAGAACTAGTAAAAACTGTCGAGATTCAGAGAGCGGGGGAGGGGAAGGAGGAAGAGAGAGAGGTTTTTATTTGTTGATTTAATGTCTGTTGAGAAGAGCGGGAATTAGAGTGTGACGGTGCCATCTCTCCTGCGACAGTTATGAGTTACTCCAATCGCTCGCCCCACCGCCGGCTCAAGAACGATGTGGAGTCGGGAGGAATCAGCAACGGCGGCGACCCTAACGAATACGAGGATTCGTGTTTGAGTCCTTTCGATATTACCAGCACTAAGAATGCCTCAATCGAGCGTCTCCGGCGTTGGAGAGTACGTTTTCTCTTTTCAGTCTCTCTCACCTGTGTTTCTGTATCTATTCCTGCTTGTCATTTAATTTTCTCCGAATTTGCCGTTCATTTCTGCGTCTGGCTTTGTGCCTCCAGTCGGTTCTTGCTTGGTTTGTTTTCGCTTTCTATTTTGCCAGACCGTGTATTTTAGATCTGGCAATGCTTGCTTGTACTGTAAGCAATATAGTTGCACTTGCCTAATGTACAGCTGATGGTTTGAGCTGGATTAGTTAAGAGGAAGTAGTTTTTGGATTTGATTGTGTGTATGTGTGTTCGTGTTTTTCATAAGGTACTAGCAATAGCAAGACCTTGCTTTTTCATAATTGTTCGCACATGGACGAATGGGAAAACTGCAGTTCTAACTTATATCTAATTTTAGAATCGCAGCTTTAGGTTTGTCCAAAGAGGAGTTGGTTTTAGTACTCCAATGGAGCAAATGATAAATTGGCAAGGGATTTAATGCTATAAAACCATAGTATTTGCTGAGGAACATGTGGAAATAATGTGAAAAAAGATGTTGCTTGTCTTTGTGTTTAAGACGTTATGAAACAGAGTGTTTTATCATGCTTCTTTGGGAAACAAAATGTATGTGATAGTATTTGGTAACAAAAAGAGAGCAAAACACTGAATATGTATCTGTTATTGTCAGATCATTATGTACGCAGCAAATTGGAATGTTTTATATTAAGGAAGGTTGTGTGGGCCTAACATAGATAGAAAGGTTGATTTGTTTTGGATATTATGTTTGATAAATCCTCAAACTGGTGCAAGCCACTGAGGAGTTGTGGCATAGTGCTGGTCAATGCAACTACTAGTGGCAAAGGATAATGCAATATTGGCCTTTCAATAATGTTTCTTGAGCAAAAATTGATAGCACGTGGATGAAGGTGGCATCAACATTGTTTCACATGATGTACACGCAGCTGCTGCAGACGGTCATTGATGGAGACCCTCAAGGGAGTGGGTGTATGGTTGTTTGGGGGTGTTTGGGGTGATCGAGTTGGTGGTGGTGGCGATTGTTCCCTTCCATACTGAAAAACAACTGCATATTATTAAACGCAACCAGTGACAATGCTGTCAGTGACCTTCATGACCAGAAAAGCCAAGATGGGTTAAAATGGCCATCATGGACATGGTTCAGTCAAATGCAGTGCAACCAAGGGTAATCATGATGTCACAGGTGGAAAAATTGCTAATGTGGGGTGGATGAAGTTGGCATCAACATCGTTTAATGCAATGTCCATTTAGCTGTTGAAGCCACTCTGCTCTATTATACACTGGAAAGTGTGAAGAATAGTGTATATCAAAATAAATGCAACCTAAATATCTCATTTAAACCTATTCCATTTTGCATAATAAAGAATCTAACTTTGTACTTCTTATATTTCCTAATATTCAATGCTTGTAATGTCGAGTGAAAATTTGCTTAAGATAACAATTCACTGTCGTTATTTGAAGACAACGTGTTATTGTGTTATGCTAACCCAACTTTGTGTTTGTAGCAAGCGGCACTAGTGCTCAATGCTTCTCGTCGATTTCGTTACACCTTGGACTTGAAAAGGGAAGAAGAGAAGCAGCAAAGGATAAGAACTGTTAGAGCTCATGCTCAAGCCATACGAGTAATATTTTTCCGTAAACCTAATTTATTTGTGCATTTGTTGTCGGTGGGATATATCTTTGATTCTATGAATTGGCTGTTTTTAGGCTGCTTATCTTTTCAAGGCCGCTGGAGCTCAAGTAGAAGATGGTACTTCTACATCTTTACTTTATGATGTTCTATTAGATCACTTTTAATCAACTATAAAAGCATCATATTGTGGTTTTACACTGTCTGTCTCTCCCTCCTCAAGTATGATCGGTTTTTGAATTTGTGTGGAGTCCTTGTGAATACCATCTGTTTTTCAAATACATTTCCAGGACATCTTTTTTTCCAATGATTTAATAACAATCAGATTTTGTCGTCCTCCTCTTTTTACCAGACTTGTGCCAGTATTTACATCAATCTTGGTTTCATTTCTGTTTTAAGTGTGCTTTCATGCAAAATTAATATCACCTGCCCTTTAGAATGATGCCCTTTTTTGGTTTCTATCGGCGTTTTAGCTCCCCCACGCCCCTCCCCCCTCACCAAAAAAAAAAACTGTATTCACTGCCCTATTACGTCACTCACAAAGGTTTTTGTATTTTTGCCCAGAATTATCGTATATTTGGACCCATATTTTTCTTCTTTAGCTCATTGTTGCTTCTTGACAAAGTGAAAAAGATAGACTGCAAACAGTCCCTTGAAAGAGTAACAAGGAAAGTCTGGTTTATGTGCTAGTGTGCTACTGTGTTGATCTTGTGTAATGATTGCACCTAAAAATTGGAATTGTGTGACAAGTGCTGGAATCTGTCTTCATGAATCCTCCCTGAAATTTTCCCCTGCTTTCTTCGTTTTTCCCCTCGGTCTCTCCTATTTGAGGGCCTTTGTTAGTGGTATCACAGGTCAGTCTCTTTTGGGATTTTTCTTTTGTACATATAGGGTATTATCTGTAGCCTACTACATCTATACTCTTGGCACTATGATTCTGTTGGGTCTTTTCGCAGTGCACCTTTGCCTCATGCTTGCTGTTTCCCATCTGGTTTGAGATTTGTATTTGCAGCTAGATCATATACTGTGGCAGGGTTCAAGTTTGTCTGACTATCATTGTGGACATGTTATTTGATCTTTTGATCCACGTGTCTTACCTTGTGAAGGTGTTCTATCTTTTTCTGAATTACCTGTTTTTGTTCTGTGATTTGTGTTGCAACACAGCATTTTGCATGGTTGGGTTATGTATCGTTGAATGAAAAATGTTAATTTTGTGGTTTGTTCTTGTGATTTACATGCTGCATTCAACTTTCAGGAGCTCCACCTCCACCTCCTAGTGGTGATTTTGCGATTGGACAAGAACAGCTTGCTTTAATGTCAAGGGATCATAATGTTTCGGCTCTGCAGCAGTATGGAGGGGCAAGTTTTCTGTTAAATGATCTTCTCTTGATCTTATTTCTTGTTGTATTTATTCATGTGTAAATTGATATATTATTTGCTAATCTACCCTTACACCAGGTTAAAGGGCTATCAGATTTGTTAAAAACAAATTTGGAGAAGGGGATTCAAGGAGACGAGCCTGATTTATTGAAGAGGAAAAATGCATTTGGAGCAAACACGTATCCGCGGAAAAAAGGAAGGAGCTTTTGGGTAAGTTTCTTTACAAATTTGTATTTGGAAATACATTTCTTTTATTAGTAGCATTACCTTATACTTTTTTGAATAAGAGAATGCGAGGCACTGCGTTTATCTATTTATCCACTTTTTTCTTCTGTTTCTCTTAGATGTTTCTTTGGGAAGCTTGGCAAGACCTGACATTAATCATATTGATGATAGCTGCGGTGGCCTCTTTGGCACTGGGTATAAAGACTGAGGTGAGCTTGGGCAGGGGTATTACTTTTATGCCTTCTGTTTTTGCTATTGTATTAGAGTGTCTCGGCTTAAAACTAATATCTGTAACTCTTGTTGTTTTCCTTGCAAGACAACAGCTGTTTTTTGTTGTTGCACCTACAGTTATGTAAGCCACGTCCTTTTTTTCCTTTCTAGAGGGACCAAGTGGTTTTGGTAAGAGGAAAGAGTTGGCTATGCATGTCCTGTAGTAAACAAAAAACATCTGTGTTTATGTATCTACAATGTCAAAGACATTAAATTGAGGTGAATGTTGGCTTTTGTCATCCCAATGCCGAAGACTATGTGCGATCTTTGTTGGATTTTATCATTTTGTTTGTTAGTAAGATGCAATATTTGTTTTTATTTTCTTGCAAGTTTGCCTTCCTTTCTCTTTTAGCCTGGTGTTCTTGCTCTTGAGTTTTTCTTATCAAATATCTGGGACTTATATGTTTCATTGTTTCATTTTCTGTTATAGGGTATTAAGGAAGGGTGGTATGATGGAGGGAGCATTGCTTTTGCAGTTATACTTGTCATTGTTGTTACAGGTATTGAATTGAATGGTTCATAAAAAAAGATATTTATTTCCTTGAAAACTTTGTTCAATAATTTTAATATTTGGAACTGGTGGTCCTGTACTTTACCTTGAATGCTAAGGTTGATTACTGTGGTGGGTCTCTATTATTTCTTCTTATTGTCTGTCGGCATCCTCATGGATCTTGGAGGAGACATGCAAATAAGAGGACCCAGAAGCACTCTAGTTGTCTTTCAAATTGACTGAGAATCAAATTACACCTGCTAGAATAACTACTACTACGCCATGCATTGAAATTTTTTCTTTTTTCGTTTCCCCACCTTTTTAAAATGCAGGGCAAAAAGGAAAAAAAACTGGTATATATATTGGCAATGTTTGTTGGCATTTGCCTTTATTTACTTGTTAACATGTCATTTGTTTAAGAGCTTATTGATGGGTCTCACATTGGCAATTTGTAAATTCTCATGTGTGCATTCTTGCTCCATGTAAGTGCGAAGCACAAGTTGTAATATGTTTTTTTTAGGGAATTTATAAATTCTCAAGTGTCTATTCTTGCTCCATAACCGCAAAAGCGACGGCTAAGATTAAAATCTTCAAAATTTAAGAGTCCAGATCGCGTCACATCAATTAAAATGTTTTGAATATTTTAAATGATGTGTTTAACCACAACCGTTGGATCTCCAGCTTTTAATTTCAGCCGTCGTTCAACATGCTCAACACAATAGTGCTTAGCACAATAACCGAACTCACTGATCAACATCTTTGAGAATAGGCCATATGTGCTTGGTCATGGCAGCACGGTTACAAGATGATAATGTGGCCACGCCTGATATTTGATCTTGATACTCTTTTGGACTCGGTCCATGGATAATATGGATGATCTGGATGACTTGAATTTAGATTGGAGATACTGGTGGCTTTGGGACTGGGAGGTTCACTAGATTTTTGAGTGCAGCTTTTCTGTTGTTTGCTCTGTATTGCCGAATACCCTGATTTGTAACTATTTCTGCACGAGCATGTTCAGAAAGCTTGATGCTATGGCTGGATGATGTGGCCCTTGATGTAAACTGTGTATTTTGTTGATCACTGATCACACTCAATGATATACTTGCTAACTTACCCAAAAAAAAAAAATTTCTCTCAGAATCTTTCCTCAACCCATTTGTTACATGTAGTTTCTTGTTGTCTGCAAGCATGGAGTTGTAAGAATTGTCATAGCGCTAGCCTCTATGCTAGCACTGCACTATTTTTATCTTTGGCCAATTTTCTTTTTAATTCTTTCTTTCACAGCTATAAGTGATTACAAACAATCTCTTCAGTTCCAGAATCTAAATGAGGAGAAGCAAAATATCCATTTGGAGGTTTGTTCTGATGACTTTATGTGCTATATGCTTATTATTTTCCTTGTTGCCCCTTTGGGTTCTTTTCTAGTAGGATTCATTTGAAAGATACACATTTACAGGTTATTAGAGCTGGCAGAAGAATTGAGGTATCTATATTTGACATTGTAGTTGGTGATGTGGTGCCTCTCAACATTGGTGATCAGGTGCATGTTTGATTTTTGTTGTTGTTTTATACTTAAAAAAGTATTGCTATAAATCATACTTGACATTCTTAATCTTTCTGTAGGTTCCAGCAGATGGAGTCCTAATTTCTGGTCACTCTCTCGCAGTTGATGAATCGAGTATGACTGGAGAGAGCAAGATTGTGAGCATTTCTACCTATCTTGCAATTTTGATGTATTTGTCAACCTTTCTTTCCTGTTTAAATAGTGATTTTTTTTCCAGGCCGAGAAAGATTCCAAAAATCCTTTTCTAATGGCTGGCTGCAAAGTTGCTGATGGTAGTGGCACCATGCTGGTAAATAAGATTTTATTTGCTCTTTTCTTTTCGTATTGCTTTTATTGCCTTCTTGACTGTGGTGTTCATCGTTATAAAAAAAATTAATTTTATGGTGAGATTTTTTTATATCAGATGTGTGTTCTATATTCTAATTTTATGATTATCATTAGAAAGATAAATTAATATTGTATAATGATGCAACCTCCTAGATTAAACTGTCTTTTCTGGGAGTTGAAGACTTTTTTTTGTTTCTTAATATGGGCGTTTTTTTTTGTGTTTCATATTTGTATGAGAAGCATACAAAAAAAAATTCTATAAACTTCATGAATAATTGCTTCTATTTTCCCAAAATATGACCTTAGTGTTCTTTTAGGAGTGCACCTTCTTCTCGCTGGAGATAGAAACAACTTCTTTTAAAGATAAATATCAAGTTGTCCTTGTCTTAAAACCTTCATGATGTTTGCCATTCTCTCATTTTCATTCAACTTTGCTTTTTCTTGCTTACACATCCTATATCTCCCGTTTTAGTCAATTTCTGCGATTTTGATTTACATAGGTAACAAGTGTTGGGGTCAATACTGAGTGGGGATTGCTCATGGCTAGTATTTCAGAAGATACTGGTGAAGAGACGCCATTGCAGGTCTGCCATTTTATTGACATTCTTACATGGAATTCATTCCATTTGCATGTCATGTTTATTTGTAAATTACTTGTTATAGGTACGCCTAAATGGGGTTGCAACTTTCATTGGTGTGGTTGGACTTTCGGTAGCTGTCTTTGTCTTGATTGTCCTTTTGGTTAGGTAATGCGGATGGGATTGGTCTTTCTCTCTCTCTCTCCCTCTCTGCATAAGAAGTATTGTAGATTACCCCATAAGTTAATGTATGCAGATATTTTACTGGCCATACCAAGGACACAAATGGAAGGGTTGTGTTTAAAGCAGGTGAGACAAAAGTTGGCGATGCAGTAGATGGTGCCATTAAAATTCTTACTGTTGCGGTATGTTTTTTGTTTTTCCTACATTTATTTTATTCTTTAGTGGTTGTTTGGGTTTGTGTTTGTTAGTGCCCCAAGTCTATATTGGTCTATGATCTTTGTTGAGATATTGTAGGTAACCATCGTTGTTGTTGCGGTGCCTGAAGGGCTTCCCTTAGCTGTTACCTTAACGTAAGTTTGCCTGGCCTTATATTGGTTGTCCATTCTCGAGTATCTTGGTCGCCATCTATGTGTCACTTGATCTCTTTTTTTTTTGATAAGTAAGAAAGTATTATTAAAAATATGTGAGAACAGTACAGAGGTTGTACCAGAACCACTTAAACCATACAAGCAAAGAAACTAATAAAATCCGAAAAATCTAAAAAGGGACAACCCAACACAACATTAGCCAAAAGAAAAGAAAATGTAACATAGCGCCCTGAAACGTTCCATCGTGATGGCTGAATCATTAAAGCACCTAGAATTTCGCAATCTTCCATATGGCCTTAGCCAAAGGGTCCACAGACTTCCTCTTCCAACTTACCAACACATCACCCACCTCCCAGGCATCACCCAGTTAAAATTCAAAATTCGGAGCACATACATCCATAATCCTTTTGCCACCGAACAATGAAGCAACAAATGATCAACCGATTCCGCGTCGATCATACAAAGAAAACACCAATCTAACACACAAATACCCCTCCTCAGATTATCAATAGTTAAAATTCTTCCATGAATGGCCTCCCACAAAGAAAGAAACTCGTGTCGAAACCTTTGACTTCCAAACACAATGCCACGAAAAGGACGAGTCAGAGCCGTGCATAAGATGAGCATACATAGACTTAACCGAGGAAACACCGTCCTTATTTCCCAACCAATGCAACTTGTCTTCCACACCTCTTTGTATCACCCTCGCATAAAGTAGGGTGAAAAAAGCTGAAGATCCCTCCAATGCCCAATCAGTAGCGGGTCTTGTAAACTGAACATTCCAAACGGAATTGCTATAACCATCCACCACACAATCCTCCACCAAAACATCCTTATGCTGAGCCAACGAAAACTATAATGGAAAAGCAAGCCTCAATGATCTATCACCGCACCAACAATCATGCCAAAATTTAACTCTAGATCCACAACCCACCACAAGCCGAATATGCTTTCTAAAAGACGACCAACCCTTGCGTGTTTACACAAACTCACACCATAAGAACCCTGGCTTGGCATAGTATTCCACCCACCCACTGTGCTACCATATTTTGCCTGGACAACAATCCGCCATAATTTCTCTCTCAGTAGCATACATTCATAACCACTTACCCAACAAGGCATTATTGAAAGAGGACAATCCCCTAAGACCCAACCCTCCACACTGAATAGGAGAGGATACTATATTCCTTTTGTTAAGATATGTAACGGCTTTGTAATGCCAAAATTGCCCCTTTTTTTCTTTTGCACGTGCAGTTGACATAGTCCCAGTATACCTTCCCCTTAACTAGCAGATGGTGCTAGTTCTTTTGGTTTATTTGTGCAAACTATCTTAATTTATGGAAGTATATCAGAGTTTCTAAATGATATGCATTGAAGAAAACCAATTAAATTGAAAAATCTACGAAAAGGTCCTCAGGTGGGCGAAGAAAGGTGTGCTCAAATTGGAAAAAGTTAGCTTCAGAATGGAACAAAGTGGGTTCAATATTAAATTTTTATGGGAAATTTGTGGAAGCATATTTTTAGTTTCCAAAACTCTCGTTTGCTTTTCGACAATCCAAAACTGAAAGCACCTGTATATATTAGGATGTGAGGAGTGTAATTTTGCTCTATCTATTTCTTTCTATGTTTCAGCATTTTTCTGTCTTTTCTTAGTGTTGTTTTTGTTTGGAATATCATGTAGTCTTGGCCATTCATTTCCTGTTTTTCATTAGCTCAAACTTTTTTGATTTTTTTATTGAGCATATATGTACTTCTTTATCTCTGTCCTCATATTTTGTGCCTTCTTGTTTTCTTTGCCTATGATGCAGCCTTGCCTACTCTATGAGAAAAATGATGGCAGATAAGGCCTTGGTATGTGGAATGGAATTTCCCACTGCGATGGTTACATCAGATCTTTTGCACTGACAGACACATACATACACATGTCAATTGGGGCAAATGCAAGTATATTTCCATAACCAAGTCATGTTGCAGGTTCGAAGGCTTTCTGCTTGTGAGACCATGGGCTCTGCCACGACTATATGTAGTGATAAGACTGGAACCTTAACTATGAATCAGGTGAATTACAAATTAGTTGCCTGATTTTACCTTCTGCTGGCCAGAAGTGCCTTTTGATGGCAGGGTTTTCTGGTTGGTGGGTATGTGTTGATTTTAGGAGTGTACATGTTTTGTGTGATCACCTTCAGTTGAAACACAAAATGACCATGTCCAAGCCTTATCAATTAGGTAGATTTTGACACAAATAGGCGTCTTAGACACTGTTCAATAGTTTTGTTACATAATCAATTACTCCAAAGCTTGTGTTAATGGCAACTGGCAAATCAAATCTTATTGTGCTCTTATGTTTAAGTCTATACTTGCTCTCAATAAGTGAGGTCTAACATGTGGAATAATTACCTGAAGTGAGAGGTATAATTTGGAGTCAAGGTTTGATCTAAGACTGCTTTGATACAATGTTAATAACCTTGTATTCTGAAAGTCTATGCCGATACTAAGAGGCGGATTTAATTATTTATTCTATATTGTTGCATTTTCAATTCAGAGCCAAACAATAAAAGAACTGGAAAATAGGTTTGAGATTTATATTGGATGAGTGTGGACAGTTCGTTTTTCTTTCCGTTTATGTGTTTAAGTTGTCAATTTTTTTTCTGCCTTTCTGCTTTTCAATATTTAATAATTGTGGCATGTTCATTTATTGATAGATGACAGTTGTTGAAGCTTACGTTGGTGGGGAAAAAATTGGTCCTCCTGAGAGCAAGTCTGAGTTGTCTCCCATGCTATCCTCTCTAATAATTGAAGGCATTGCGCAGAACACAAATGGAAGTGTTTATACACCTGAGGTATGCCTTTTTCTTTCTAAGAATTCTGCAAAAGCTTTGGCAAAGCCGTCCACATTATTATCATACTGTCACTGGTCGCCTGTAGGGTAATGGAGTTGTGGAGGTTTCTGGATCACCTACAGAAAAGGCGATTCTTAATTGGGGACTCAAGGTTCAGTCTCTGCTTTTGTATCATATGCAATTTCTCAGGTACATTTATTTTTTAGAACTGTTTAGAGTTATGATATCTTTCTTCGCAGCTGGGAATGAATTTTGAGGCCATCAGACGTGAATCTTCAGTTATTCATGTCTTCCCATTCAATTCAGAGAAAAAACGAGGTGGTGTTGCTCTAAAACTGGTAATTTGAATACATTGTCCTTTATTGTTGGTCATCATGTCGATATACTACTCACTGGAGATTGTTCCAATACAAATTGAACTTTCTGTTTTTTCTTTTTATCTCCTATTTCATTCTTGAACTTGGGGGTTTTTTTTTGCATTGGATCCAATTAATTGGTTGGTTAGAAATATTCTTTTTGTCTATAGGTTATCCTTTTGAAATTTGTACTTTGTAAAAAAACTATCAATTGAATATTGACGCAAGATTAGAGACCAAACTTTTGAGAAATCCACAGTGAGGAAAAGCTTGGAATCTTCTTGTTGTTATCCTCATCTTGAATTCTTAGCTCTGAGTTTGGTTTCAAATATGTTTAATGAATGATTATGTTTTATGAGTTATTAACTTGAAAAGTCGAGGCATTTCGACAGTTAAGTTTTCGGTGATTGTTAATGGGTCTCCTGAAGGTTTCTTTAGTAGTTCTCGTGGGCTGCGCCAAGGGGATCCGCTTTCTCCTCTTTTGTTTGTCATTGTGATGGAGGCTTTTAGTCACATGATGGGGAAGTTGGTGTTGTATGGAGGGTTGCGGGGGTTTCTATTTCGCATCTTCTTTTTGCGGATGATACTTTAGTGACGTGTGGGGCTGATGTGGATCAGTTTCGGCATCTTCGATGTCTTTTGTTGTGCTTCGAGTCGGTTTCAGGCCTAAAGATTAATCTCTCTAAGTCTGAGGTCAACCCTATTGGTCTGGTGCCGAATGTGCGAGAGCGGCGGGGATTTTAGGGTGCAGTCTTTCTTCTTTGCCTATTAAGTACCTTGGTCTCCCCTTGGGTGCTTCTTTTAAAAGTATTCATATTTGGGATGACATCATCGAAAGGATGGAACGTAGGTTGGCGGGTTGGAACCTCTCTAAAGGTGGAAGATTAACTCTCATTAAGTCTACTCTTTCGAGTTTACCTACTTATTTCCTGTCCTTGTTCCCTATTCCGGTGGAGGTGGTGAATAGGATGGAGAAAATTCAGCGGGACTTCCTTTGGGGAAGTGATGGTGGTACTCATAAGTTCCATCTTGTGAGGTGGAATAAGGTGTGTTCTCCGTTGCAAGATGGGGGATTGGGCATTCGGAATATTAGGATGTTCAATATGGCGTTGTTAAGTAAATGGCTATGGAGGTTTGCTATGGATAGGGGTCGGTTGTGGCGGACGGTAATTGCTGAAAAACATGGTTGTTTGATGGGAGGTTGGGGTACGATTTCTGCCCGTGGCTCTTATGGGGTTAGTTTGTGGAGATTCATTAGTAGAGGATGAGGCTCTTTCAGCAAGCATATTTGGTTTAAGGTGGGGAATGGTTTCAGAATTAGCTTTTGGCATGATATTTGGTGTGAAGATAAACCTTTGAGTTTTGCTTTCCCTTTGGTTTTCTCCTTATCTCGTTGTAAGGAGGCTATGGTGGAGGATTGTTTGGTGGATGATGGTGTTAATGTGGTGTGGAGCGTTCCCTTCTCTAGACCTGCTAATGATTGGGAGATGGAGGATTTCGCTTCTTTCTTTGCCTTGTTGTATGGGTCATTGTACGAAGAGGGGAGGATGATGTGATGGAGTGGATGGGTACCAAGGATGGGGTGTATTCTGTGAAGTCGATGAATGGTTTGCTTAGAGGTGGGGCTGGTCTCTCTTTCCCGTGGAGGGGTGTTTGGAGGTCTTTGTGCCCTTCGAGGGTTTCCTTCTTTGTGTGGGAAGCGACTCTTGGTAGAAGTTTAACTATTGACAATCTTCGTCGAAGGGGTATGATCTTGGCTGATTGGTGTTTCTTATGCCATTGTGGTGGGGAGTCGGTCAATCATGTCTTATTGCACTGTCCATTTGTGAGTGGGCTGTGGTCGCACATGTTTCGTATCTTGAATCTTCAATGGGTTATGCCAGCTAGAGTGGAGGAGGTGCTGTGGTGTTGGAAGAGGAGGTTTAAGAACCCTCTCGCTAAGGCTATTTGGAGATTGATACCTCATTGTATCTGGTGGTGCCTTTGGCGGGAGCGTAACAATAGATGTTTTGAGGGTTGTGCTTTGTCTTTGGTTAGGGTGCAGAGTGTTTTTTGTCTTTACGTTTTTGCTGGGCTAACTCGGTGCTTGGTTGCCCTTTTCTAGATTCTGTAGACTTCACTAGTTTTCTAGCTTGTTTGAACTAGTGTTTTCGGTATAATCCTTTGTACTGTCTTCACTTTTTCTAATGAGATTGGCTTATTCATAAAAAAAAAAACTTGAAAAGTCGAGGCTATGATGTTGAGAGAATCTGTTATGACAGCAGCTGTGGAGGAGCAGCAGGAGTATTGATTAGGCGTAAGGGGTCTGAATAATGTGGTGATTGGTTCTAGAGAATGAGAGGCGGGGAGCAGCTTGCAAGGAGGGGATCTAGAGTTTCTAACGCGTAAGGCGACAGTGGAGGGAGATTGATGCTAAGTGTGTTAAGGAACCCTACTTAGAAGCAATGTTGTGCCTTATTTTTGGGTATGGTTGTGGGCTGCCGGTTGGGCCGGGGCTTGTTAGCATTTTACTTATTTAGCTGTTATTGTTATGTTGTTAGGGTGGATGCCCACAGTAGAGTTAGGCCCAGTCCGTTTGCTTGGTCATTGTCTGAGGGCTCAGCTTGAATTGTGGGTGCTGTTAGAATTTGAGCTTACAGAGAGGAGCTCGATTGAAATAGTTAGGGAGACCTGGGAAAAAGGGTTTCAAAGAATGTATTGAGTGAGGTCTGGAGATTGACTATCTTGAATGGGTCTGGATCTTTCATTTCCATGTTCATGTGGCTGTTAGTGCAATTCCAGTGAAGATTTCCATTCAATTTCATCTTATCATTACATATCCTCAAAAATCTATATCCAAAAAATATACCTGTTACAGAATCATGGCAGCAACTGCGATTCTGTAACAGGTATATTACTCATATATTTTCCTTTTTCAGCTCTCATTATTGCGAATCTTTTTAATGATGGCACAAAACATGCACCACATGTATTACTGCCTTCATGATGACATATTTAGGTGGTTAGAAATGGAGAAATTTAGGCTCCAATTAATTGGTACGTTGAAACAAATTCCCAAGAACTGAACATGGATGGTCTCAGATCAAGATTTTAGATTGTAGACATACCTTAGAAAGGGAAAGAATAGAAGATTAATTTGGTCGCACATCTTGGGCAGGTGAGGGCTGGTTTTATGAAATTCGGTGTGGGTGTTGGTGGGTATTTATATCTGTTTACAGGTTGTCAATGGGTGAAATAGGTTTCCTTGATAGCCTCTATTAGTCTATTATGATCTAATGCTCAGTATTATTCTGCATGAGTTATTTTGCTGAGCTCTGAAGAAACAAAATCTCTAATACAGTTGATAAATATGGGTCTCGACTCTTTTAATTTTTATACTAGATTTGATATTAATGATGTCAGATAACTCACTTGCACAAAGAAGTGCAAGATCTGGGGGCGGGGAATGCATAGAAACTAATATAGACAGTTCACCAGGACTGTCCTAGAGAATAATCAATTTGCTTCAGTAGCAAAAATTTATAACTTAAGACTATATTAAGTTGGTTTTTTATCGGCTAAATGTTATATTATAAATCAACGCATCCTACAATTCGGGGTGAAAATAATTTGAGGGTGTCCATGGGTTGAAGTTCACAAGTATAATTTTCTTGGTTATGTACAGCTTAGTGATAGATACATGTACCTTCAAAACTAAACCGGGATATCAAAATATGAAAGTAGTGCCCATAGAGAAAATTGTTGTAAATACAGGAAATACCCCATATGCTTGATGCATGCTGTATTATCAAAACTTGGGAGATTATAAGCGGTACTTGGGATATGAAATTCGTTTCACTAGAGAGGAATTGAAGCTTACTTTATACTAGATAAGAAATATGTCCTGGTAATTACTGAAGTTTCTGTGAGGATGCATCCCCATCTCTTGATTCATGATGGATGTCCATATTTGAGACTAAAAACACTTTTTTGGTCGAAAAGAATCTTTATGAATCAGTTAACAGATAATTCTGCAGATGCTTGTCTTGCATCAATGGTGAAATGTTATTACTAATGATTCCTAATCATTTTGTGCTATATTTACAGTCAGATGATCAAGTTCATATTCACTGGAAAGGGGCTGCTGAAATAGTTTTAGCATCATGCACTAGTTATGTTGATGCAACTGGTCAGTTGGTACCAATGGATGACGATAAGGTTTGAGAGTATTACAGTTTTCCTTGTCATGGTTAACGGGATGGTTTCTGTTACCACTTTCATTTTTTTTCCTTTCCCCAACTTGGATTCAATTTAGATGTGGTATCTAAATCGTGGAAGAAATATTATTAACCTGTCTGCATGGGAGCTGTTAGTATAGGTGTTCTGCATGGTGCTGTTATAACTTTTTTCCTTATATTCAAACTCAATATGTTTTGCAGATGATGTTTTTTAAGAAAGCGATTGAAAAGATGGCAACTGGTAGTTTGCGTTGTGTTTCCATTGCTTATAGGTCATACAGAATGGAAGAGGTTCCGTCTGATGAAGAGCAACTAGCTCATTGGGCATTACCTGAGGATGACCTTGTATTGCTGGCTATTGTTGGTCTCAAGGTGCATATTTTCATGGCAATTTGATATATACTATCTTATTCAAGAGTCATAACCACTGTATTTGGTGGTTGTTGGTAGATTGTGACATCACTTTCCCTTGTGCATCATTTCTGCAATGGACAAGGTTCCAGTTTCTTCAAAAAAATAAAAAATTATATCCTTGAGCTGTATTGGCTCTTTCTCCCTCTGTAAGAATGACATGGGGGTGAGTTTTTCTCTGTTTGTTTGAATCATGCTTGTACGGAGGGAAACATTAGATGATGAAATGACATGCCATAGGGCTGTTAATGCCCCTTTGCATGCTTTGCACCCTGCCTTGGAGGTGGTTTTAAAATTGGCTTTGTAAAATGCTTTTGTATACTTAATTTTTCCTCATTCCGATATCTTTGTAAGTGCTTTGTTACTTAATTTGTTATCGCACTTCTAATGTTTTGTGAAGTCTAAGAACCATCTTGAATTCGAGTTGATCTATTAAAAGGGCCTGTTTTGGGATTCATCTTTATGTAGGGAGGCATATAGGGGATTGAGGGATCTTCTAAGGGTATTTAGAATGGACATTGGATCTTTTAAGAGAATTTAGTTTAGGGATAAAGGCTCTCTTCAAACCTGTTGATTCTTTTAAAATGCTAGAATCAAAGGCTCCAGTACTAGTTCATTCCTAAGAATGCCACCGGTTGGAAGAAAAAAATCACACTGTCTCTAAGTAATATTATATATTATAGGCGTACTTTACTTTGTTAGATAAGGTTCACTACCTGCCTTTATATCTTCTACAAATCTGAATGCCAAAGTTACTAGGAAATCTATTAAGAAAAGACCCAAGAATTACTTGGAGACTCAAAAAGGAAACAGAACAAATTCAACTATAACTAAAATACTCGAAAAATAAATAGAACTCAGAAACCCTAGAATTATGGCAAAAATACAGATTCTTAATTTTTAGTCAACAAAGCTTCCTAATTATTACTAGTGATTGCAAATAAAAGATTATAATTCTTAATGAACAAGGATTTTTGTAGTTTGAACTCCTGTCGCTCTCAGGGAAGAGTTAAACTTTCATTATGCGTCCTGGATCGCTTCTAAAATTTCTGTTGAAGATTTTACTCAAAGCGTCCTACTGTAACATCATCTTTTGAAAGTTTGATCCTGCCTTAGTGCTTTAGCTTACGTTGACAATAAAATGCAGGATCCATGTCGACATGGTGTCAAAGATGCTGTGCAACTATGCCAAAAGGCTGGTGTTAAGGTACTTCTTACATGTTAAATTTTTTGCTCTTGTGATCTTGGAGACCTGTTTCTGGGATTGATCATGTGAGTTTACACCAATATTGCTAATCTTGTCTGTTCTAGGGAGAGATGTATTTAGGTTTCAGTTAACTGATGGTTCTATTTCATGGGCAATATATAATCCAGAAGCATCAGTCACGTTTCATTGTTATTTGGATCCTGTTGTTATTCAAAATGCGTTCATGTTAGTGTCCTCAAAATATCACTACTCCAGGGATGAACCCAATCCGGAATAGGTCTCAACAATCCATTTATTGTAAGTTAGATTTGCAGTTCAAATCGTCTATTTTCTTCCCTATAAACATAAGGAAAATCTGCTGATTGGATTGAGTGAGGTTTGATTTGCAAGTTGTGCGAGGATACATTGGTGTTATGGCGGTAATTACTTGTTTTGTTCTTAGTTGATAAAGAAAAGTGCAAATGGCATCACGTGGGCAGGAAGTTAAGCTGACAAGATGCATGCTTTGTCAGAGAGACATAAGCACATAAAAAGATGCACATGCCCATACACCTAGTGACAGACAAACCAACATGTGAGATTGCATTCATACAACACGCACTTGAGACAATATTTATGCAGTTTGACAATATTCTAGCATATTAGGATTACAAATGTGAAACAGGTGGAACAGAATAAAATGAGTCAATCACGCACTTGAGACAATATTTACGCAGTTTGGCACTAAGGCCTGCATCCACTGGGGGTTACAATTCCTGAGAAATTCGACTGACAACAGGTTATGTGCGATCTGGGGGGGAGGCATTCACATGCTAGACTTTGATATACTAAAAACATCAAATCTGCTGAACTACTTCCCATGTGAGACCAATTTCCCAACTGGATAGAAAGTTCCAGACACTCGATACCATTAGTTGTAGAGGTTTTGGAACCACACCTCAGCACTTGTCACAGATGTGGTATTATTACCCTTATTTGGGAATGTGCATGCTTTTGCTTCTCTATCTTTTATGATGAGATGTACTGGAATTTTACTCAAATGTACAACAAATGTTCACTTTGACTCCAGTTCTGAGCACGAGTTATTTTCAAGATGCCGCCTCCAAAAATCCCTAGGGTTCACCCCGTGCTTTACACACATCAATCAAGTCCTAGCAGTACTTAGACTTGAGTACAGGAATTCTCTTAATTAATGTGTGGATTATTTGCTGCAGCAATTCTAGAATTTCGTGATCCAAGGATAAACTTGTGATGTAAGAATTGCTGTGGCGGCAAATATGTGAAACTACAGCTAGTTCTCTCAATGAAATGAACTTTTTGTTCTTTGTTAGTACTTTTCAAGAGGTTCATTCCAAGCCTTCAGATGTTGGTTGATACTCTAGGTTGTAGAGTGTCTTCATTGCCAATGTCCTACCTTGGGCTTCCTCTTGGAGCTAAATGTAAAAGTGTTCGCATTTGGGATGACATTGTTGAAAGAAGGTTGGTGGGATGGAAGCGTATTTATCTTTCGAAGAGGGTAGGATTACTTTGATTAAATCTATGCTCTCTAGCCTTCCAACGTAATTGGGCCACAGTTTGTTCTCCTATTAATTCTGGTGGGTTGGGTCTAAGGAGGTTGCCTATGTACAATAAAGCCTTATTAGGGAAGTGGTTGTGGCATTTCGGTTCTAATGGAGATAGCTTGTGGTGGTTAGTCATTTTGGAAAAGTATGGAAGTGGGGTGGGTGGCTGGAGCACTGTGGAGGTCCATGGCTCTTATGGTGTGAGCTTATGGAAGCATATCAGTAATGGTTGGTCCTTTGATAGAGAAAATAATAAATTTGTGGTGGGCTGTGGTATAAGAGTTCATTTCTGGCATGATCTTTGGTGTGGCGAGAGACCTTTGAGGTTTGTGTTTCCCCTTTTATATTCCTTATCTCGTTGCAAAGATGCTTTGGTGGCAGATTGCTTGGAGGGAGGCTCCAAAGTTGTTTGGAATGTTCAGTTTGCTAGAATTGTTAACGATTGGGAGATGGATGAGTTTTTGTCCTTCTTTTCTTTGCTGTATTCGAAGGCTTTAAGGAGGGGCGATGACGACAAGATGATTTGGCTGGGTTCTAAAAAATGGTGCCTTCTCGATTAGGACGATGTATGGACTCCTTATAAGAGGATCCGTTGAGGGATTTCCTTGGCGTCAGTGTTGGAAGGCTTTAGCTCCCTCGAGAGTCTCTTTCTTTGTGTGGGAGGCTGCTCATGGGAAGTCTTGACAATTGACAACTTAAGGAGGAGGGGTCTATGCTTGATCGAGTGGTGTTATCTGTGTAAGATCGATGGCGTGTCGGCGGATCATGTTCTTCTTCATTGCATGGTAGCTAGAGGGTTGTGGTCGTATGTGCTTAGCATTCTGAATATTTCCTGGGTTATGCCTAGAAGGGTAGTTGATGTGTTGAGGAAGGAAGTTTGATGACTCAATTGCTTCGATAATTTGGAAGATGATCCCTTCTTGCATTTGGTAGAGTTTATGGAGGGAGAGGAACGAAAGGTGATTTGAAAATAGGGCGTTGTCTTTGGAGTCTTTAAGGGGCTGTTTGCTGCAATCTCTTTTTCTTTGGGTTAATTCGGTGTTGGGCTTTCCTTTTTCGGGTTATTCCGATTTCATTAGTTTCTTAGTTTGTATGGTTTTGGTAATTTTAGTATAGTCTCTTGTATTGTAAACCTATTTTTTTAATAAAGTTTAACTTATATGAAAAAAGGCCTTCTTTTCCCATGTGTTGTGCTGTTTTGGTTTAGGTTTTCTTGAAATGACTGTTGCTCATGGTAGCATGCTTGTGTTATTATTTGTTTAAATTCAGTACTAATGATTGAAATGACATCCCTTTTCTCCGACCTATAGGTGCGCATGGTCACTGGTGACAATCTTCAGACTGCAAAAGCAATAGCTTTGGAATGTGGAATCCTGGTTTCAGATGAAGATGCTACTGAGCCAAATCTCATTGAAGGAAGGGCATTTCGTGCCTTTTCGGATGAGCGAAGAGCAGAAATTGTGGATAAGATATCGGTATGATCTGCTGCATTGGTGGTGGTGGTGTTTTTATTTTTGTGTTTATACATCTGCGAATTAAATTATGATGGCCAATATGGTACAAAGATTAACCTTTCTGTCCCATATAAAGGTGATGGGGCGGTCTTCTCCCAATGACAAGCTATTGCTTGTGCAAGCGTTGAGAAAGAAGGGACATGTAGTTGCTGTCACTGGGGATGGCACTAACGATGCTCCTGCTCTACATGAGGTCTAACAATATCTTCTCTTTCTTCCTTTTCTCGTCTTATTTTGTTGTCCTCGATGTTTTATCAAGTCTTGAGTTCGGGGGCCTGTTTCTGTAGTTGTTCTTGCTACTCCTAGGATTGTATATTGAGTGTTTACAGGAATTTTGAAGACTGCAAATGTATCTATTTGATTGTGCATATGTGGATGTTGTGTTGTGGCATTGTCCACTTGACATAATCTACCCAAGTGTTTCTGAATCCTTAGAATGCCTTCTTTAAATGTGACTTTTCTCCAGTAAGCAAGAAAAAAGATCCTAAGAAACTGAGACCATTTGGCTGTAAAGTTGCGGCAACAGTGGCTTGGCTATAAACTTGTACTAGCTATTTGTGTTAGCCTCGTTGTCTTGCTTGTAAAGCTTGATACATACACATAAAATAACCATTTTGCCATATCTAGAGTAGAATTTTCAATTTTCTTTGTCTTAATCTGTACTTTATTATTTTGGAGTTCAGGCAGACATTGGCCTTGCAATGGGTATTGCAGGGACAGAGGTTGCTAAAGAGAGCTCGGATATCATTATCTTGGATGACAATTTCGCTTCTGTTGTGAAGGTCAGTCTTGTCTTATAAGTGCTTCCCTCTTTCCTTTGTGCTGCTGCTTGTGGTGTTTTTGCACGGAAGAGAAGGGGTTACATAAAAGGAACGAAGGTGATAATACTGTTGCTTCTAGGGAAAGGTAAACGTGCAAGAGAGGATTACATGTTACGGACCTTAGCTTCATAGACTGGATTGGATATCTAATATTCGGATGTATTTAAAAAAAATTCAGTGAATATCATTTTAAAAAAGACTGGTCCTCGGTCATTTGGAGAATTAGTATGTTTTTGCCATCATTGGTTTTTCTTCTCTTTAAAGGCTCCTTTTAACTAAATTGTAAGATTCGCAGGTATCATGTTACATGGCACACTAGAATGTAACTTGGACTAACTAATTCACGAGCTTGTCTTGGAGATTTTTCGGGCTACAATGTTGTCAATTCAAACTTTTGATATGGAACGGAGAGTGGTTACTATTTTCTAAATTTATTGTTTATTAAATGTAGGTCGTCAGATGGGGCAGATCTGTATATGCAAATATTCAAAAATTCATTCAGTTCCAACTTACGGTGAATGTAGCAGCTCTGATTATAAATGTCGTGGCAGCTGTTTCTACTGGTGATGTCCCACTAAATGCCGTGCAGGTTTGTGCTCTCTCCTCACTGCATCAGTCTTTGCACACCCTGCTGATGATTGATCTTCCTTACTCTTTTGTATAGCTTCTTTGGGTTAATCTTATCATGGATACTCTTGGAGCTCTAGCATTGGCGACAGAACCACCAACTGATCACCTGATGGACAGGTCTCCAGTTGGTCGAAGGTATAATTTCTATAATTTCTTCTCATGGGAGCTGTAATTTTATTATTGTTCTTTGGAGATAAATTTTACCAAGTACCTTGTTTCAATAGTGTCATGCTATTTCAATCTGGCTATTGTGGAAAAGCTATATTTTCCATGGGAGTGGGAAATGATTATGAAGCTGTAATCGTTGAATTTAAATCCCTATTCATGTTCATAGGAAGTTCATTAATTAGTCTTTCAAAGTGACTCAAAATTTCCTGTAGGGTGTATGCGCAGACCAGGAATTGTGTTCCCTTTTCTCTTTCTTTCTTTCTATTTTCTGATGAGGTTATTCAGAGCAGTTAAATTTTTATTGGCTACTGAGCATCTGTACTTGGAGCTCTTATATGAAAAAATAATCAAATTTATGTATTATATTTTGGCTTCTTTGATGATTTTGACAACTCTACTAATGTTTTACTTTATGTACCCAGAGAACCTCTAATAACAAATATCATGTGGCGGAACTTGCTGATACAGGTAAATGCGTTTTTTTTTTGGTACTTGTGTTATGGATGAGGAAATTCATGTGATTAGTAGTGTGTTTCAGCTGCCTATCATGTTAATACATCACTACTGTTGGTTGGGAATTGCAGGCTGTATATCAAGTGATTGTCCTTCTTGTTCTCAATTTCGGAGGCAAGAGTTTACTGCATTTGGAGCATGACTCAAGTGACCATGCCAACAAAGTGAAGAATACTGTAATATTCAATGCTTTCGTCCTTTGTCAGGTAACTTTTAGCTTGCCGCTTTAAGAGTAAATGAAATTCAAAGCATTTAAGCTTTCTTTCCTCGACTATGAATAGGGATGCATTCTGGGAAAATCAAACTTCCGAAGAGTGCTTGAATAATCTGCAATCAAGGTTGCTTTGGCACTTTTGACCTGCAAGACTTCCTTGGCGACTTTATTTAGCTTTTAAGAGAAATGAGATGAAACGGTTACATTCTGGCTTCATTAACACGTGCTTTTGTTGCTAAGGAACAACCCTGCTGCTGTCCGTGTATCACTCTGTATTTCTTACCTTTTACATACTAGAAGTCAGTAGCAAATGACTACGTGGGGCTGCTTAGAAAGAAAAAAAAAGACTTCTCCATGGGGCTGCGTTGGTATATAAGCACACATGCATTACACGAGCGCTTTTGTGAACCAAACTTTGAAAGTTTCTTAGGGGATAGGTGGCACTGTGCTGCTGCCAATTCCATTACGATCTAAATTGAGCATTTATCAAGTGTAATCAGTCAATTCTCGGCTACTTTTTGTTGCCTGCTAGTTGTCTATAGTGTTGATGTCACTCCCGTAGGATACTAGATTTCTATATCATGACTGTCACTTGTTAGTGATTAAGCACGTGTCCAACTGCAGGTTTTCAATGAATTCAACGCTCGGAAGCCTGATGAATTTAATATATTCAAAGGAATTACTAAAAACTATCTTTTCATGGGGATTGTGGGGCTAACTATTGTGCTGCAGGTAAGACTCATATTCCCTTTTGATTTGCGTTTTCCTTGATTGGCTTCATTTTTCTTGGTTCGACGACCCCATTTTTTTTTCTGTTGTTTAGGTTATAATTGTCGAGTTTCTTGGTAAGTTTACCAAGACCACTAGATTGGATTGGTCAATGTGGCTGATCTGCATTATTATTGGTTTAATGAGGTCAGCTTCTTCTTTTTTCCCTGTTCAGTTTTATAAGGTCTGTTGCTAATTGGGTTGAAGGGTGGTACTTCCAAGATGTTTTTGAGCATCTTGCATTCATCACTGCTCATTTGGGAGATCTTACTTCAAAGTGCATTTCTCTTCTTGATGGTCATTTACAAACTTGGAAGTTCACTTCATCAATGTGAAAACCATAGGCTTGGATTAAAGAGCATCTCTTTATTTTCTCTCTCCCCATTGTCACTAATGGAACTCTCTCTCTCTCTCTCTCTCTCTCCATGCAGTTGGCCCCTTGCTGTTGTGGGAAAACTGATACCCGTTCCAGAAACTCCCTTGAGCAACTGTTTCCGACATTGTAGGGACTTTATCCTATGTCGACAACGAACTTCTCGAAGTAAGAGAAGATAACTATTTTTCTTCACCGTCTTTAAGCTGCATTCAAGCTCGTTATTCTTCGTAAGCTTTGGTTAATTTTCACTTTCGTCTTATAGGTGTTAGTTGGCGACAGAAGCCTTGAGTTGGAGCAGTTGTATTGTATGGATGTCTTATAGCTAAGCGTGGTAGGATTTTGTTTTTCTTTCCTTCTCGGGTTATAGGACTGAAGCGATTGACATGTGATGGTACAATCTTGCTAACGTAGTGAGAGTACAAGGCGCACTCCGCTTTCAACTGGAATTAGTTTTTCGAACTTGGACAGCCGAGAAATGCAAATTTGGTGTATATGATTTCAATGGAATATCTGTAATATTATAGATTTTGTACTCTTCGTTCTCTTCGTGTATTGATACGGCTTGCAGTGAGGTGAGTTGGTTAAACTCTGGTCACGTCTTTGGTTACTGCTAGAGTGGAGGGGAGTATTATTAGTAGAGGAAGATATACAAGCCAAGGGAGTTTGAGGACTTGGTGTTTTTTTTTTTTTTTGGGCACGTTAAGACACGTGTTTCCATACTGTTGTCTTATTGGTGCAACGAGAGATCGTGCCAATATCGAGGTGGGTTAGGAGATCACGAATGTCTTCGTCCGGGGAAACATTCGAGTCCGTAATAAGAGCTTTGGGATTGGTGGCCGTGGGCACTCCAAGGCTAGTTCTCTTGTGGGTGTTGTGTTGCATCTCTGTTCTTCTCTCCTGATAGCAAGAGGGGGAATAAAAAAAAGCGCCTCCCACGCTCTTTTAACTCAAAAAAAAGTAAGAAAATGTATTGCTCTAGATCGAAAACGGAGTGTGAAAATGGAAGCACGGGAAAATGTCCAAGGTGGTGGAGCAGGGAAAGAAATAATGGGTTGATCGGCATTGGACAGTACGCTACATCACCTACATCCGAGATAAATAGTAAAAACTAAAGTCCATGAAGGACGTCTGAGTCCAGGGTTTGGTGAAGAGACCTTTTACTCTTGCTGATGAGGTACAGGCAGCTTTGTCTAACCTTCTCAGGCTCTGCACGTCGTTTGGTGGTTCTCTGCTAAGGTTGCGTGGTGAAATTCTCTACATACAACCCCAAACCCTGCGGAACAAACTAAAAATTTAAGAAAGTGAGCGAGCGAGGGATGCTCTTAAGAGGGGCTGAAATTGGAGGTTTTTTTGGCCATATGTGCATTTCGAGTCTAGGGAGATACCACTGGTGGACTCTGGTGTCACCTAATGATTCTCAGAATCACGTCAGGTTTTGATGAAGTAGGCTATGGAAATGGTGCATGGCCTTCTCAACAGTAGGAGCATATCTGCCAATGGAATATGCCGGTGATTCAAGGCCCTTTTGAACACCTTCACATAGCACAATATCCTCCATCTGCACTTTTCTCAACCAAATTGCATTAGGCCATAACACGCAACAAATTTCTATTTGATGGACTAGACAAATATCTCATACCTGCACTCTTTCGCTATCTTCCAAACTTCTCCCTATGAAACCCTTATTATCCTGAGGTAGTAAAGAAAAATTATTGCTCATTAGAGTACATGCAATTCTTTTCACATCATAATGGACCAATTGTATAAAACGTTGCAGTCTTTGTTTTCTTGGCCAACATTCCTAAAATTTCTTATGTTCTGCATCTTCCCCCACCCCCAACAAAAATTAAAAAGTAGGGATACAAGACCTCTCTGTATTAATTACTCCTCACGGCGTCGATATCACACGTCTATCAGATGCTGATTCATTGTTCAGCAGACTAAGGTATGTAAGGAGATCAAACTCAGCAAGCTACCCCAAAAGATAGCTATGCTCGATACTGCAGATTCACCTAATCTCAGCTTTCTCATAAGATCCATGTATGCAGAATTGCCTATTTGTCATGTTGTCCCAGAATTGCCTATTATCACTGTGCACATAGATATGCAACTATCATTATCAAGAGCGTAAAAAACTAATGAAACTAGACTTGGTGCCTCAAATATCCATTTCAGTTTTGGGCTTGGCCTTCGCCCAAGTAATTATTTTACATTGTGTTTCAAGTTGGGGACCTTGACCACAACGAATCCAATCTGACGTGCAGCCTTGAAACGTAACATCTATAGACATGGATTCAGATCCATCAAGTATCTAAAAAATGAAAGATTCATCTTCAAAGTAACATTTAAGACAATGCTGTAATAAGTGTGAAGAAAAAAAAAAGACCCCATAGAACAACCTCTTCCCTCCCACCCCACAAACCAAAGACAAAAACCAGTTCAAACATCTCTGACTCACGGACAAGCTACAATGAATAAGTGGAAAAAAACGCATTACCTTGAGTGAAGCTTCAATATAGTAGTCAAATACCACTTTACATTTCCTGGGTCCAACTGGCAGAACTAGATTGGTATCCATCCAAGGTCCATATCTATAAGACCACCAATAGTGCTCAACTTATAAGAGAATGCAGAATAGGTGAACCAATCCGAGGAAGTAACAAATAGATCAAGCATCATTTCTTTTGAGCGTAGCAAGTACCTATTGATCATGAAGTTCGGATAAACAAAGGCATATAGAGCCTTCGATCCAAGCCTATCATAGTCATCTTTCCCATCCAGTGAGCCGCCTTCGCAACTTTGGATGCTAACCTTTTCAAAAACCTATTTCATCAACATCCAACCATAGATACAAAGAGAAGAATCAAGAAACCTTCATAACTAAACAAACAATCAAGAAACCTTTGTAACTAAACACGTTATGAAGGACTTCGTGACTTTTGAGAGCCTTACTAACATCATTTGTAACCTGAAGTATGATTTCCAGAAAGGAATTAAGTAGTAAATCTTACTGTTGTGGAGTAGGATTGAAGCTGAAGACCAAATGCCAGGCCTTTATGTGCATATGGCACATGATATCCACCATCTAAGTAGTTGTCACAAAACACCTGTAGTAATGAACCAATTAAAAGGGTGTCTGATGCATTAGAAGTTGGAGACATGATAAGAGGCCAAATTTTCAGAAGTGACTCACAATGTATGAACATAATTTCAACTAAAATAGCTAGAGGTCCTAGAGAACCATACCTTCCAGTTGCAGTCAATATCGTATTCACGTCTACAAACATAACTTAGTGAGGAATCAATTCCATTGGTACCCAGTATCTCTGAACAGCTACCAAGCCATTCCTTTGCCACTAGATCACTATCAGCTTCCTGCTGCGGAAATATCTCTTGTCCCACGTTGAGAAGAACGAATGGCCCCCAAGTAGCTACTTTTATTGGCATAAGCCCATACTCCTAACGTCCATAATAACCAAAGAAATAGACCAAATTATCACTCAATTTGGAAGATACAGTACAGGAATTGGAACCTGATTGCTATGATAGGAGTTTCACATCATACATTTAAGTTGAAATTCCGAACTCCTGTGGTCCTAGTTGCCTTAACAAGGTGTCCATCTAACCCGTATGTCCATGCCTGTAGAAAAGATAGGGTCTGCCTGTGACTGGTATTTCTTTGACATTGAACCAAAATCAATTATAACAACAATACTAATAGTACAACACTTTTCTGGTATACATGATGAAATGCATGTAAACTCACATGATAAGGGCACACAAAGCATGCCTTCTTCCCGCTTCCTGATGCAAGCAGAGAGGCATGATGGCGACAGACATTGTGAAAAGCATGAATCTTCCCATTATCATCTCGACAAACCACAAACTCTACATTCCCCAATCTGCTAAGATTAATCCTCCATTTCATTCTCAGGAGCAATGGCGAAAACGAAACGAAAATGCTAAAATGTTTAGAAAATGTAGCTGCTATTTAACATATTTCTTTCCTCTTCCAAGAACCACATAGAGACAGAGCAATCAGAACCCTTTTAAGAGCAACATATTCAAGTAACAGAAGATAAAAAAAAATGCCAATTCAACCAAACGAAGATATTTAGGTATACTGGATAGAAATGTTGGCGAATAATTATCTGTACCTTCCCGTAAAGAAGTCGTGAGGATCTCTAATCTGCTGGATATATCCTAACAGCAAGAGCCAAAAGAAAGCTGATAATTATTGGGGACGAACAATGCCCAAAACAAATAAAACTAGGCAATGTAATCAAATATTAATAATACATTGGGAAAGCAAGATGTTGCGCACACAAAGATTTACTTACCATCAATTTAATTGGTCGGAAACAAAATGAAACAAACTTTTTTTTCCTTTTCTTCGATAAGCGAAAGAATACAAAAGATCTGAACGATGTTATCACTGCTTTTAGCTTTTCCTGAACGATAGTTCTGAGATTGTCTGGCGACCATTCAAAATTCTCTGGCATGTAGGTTCTAGTGTAAAACGTAAACCAAAAAGATCAATTTTCCTTACTCGTACATGTCCACATTAATCAAACAGAGCATAAGACCCTCATTGAACACGACTGACACGTGTTTCCTTTGAATACGAAAGCTTTCCTCTCACCCCACCCCAACCCACCAAAAAAGGGAAAGAAATAAAAAGCAAAATGAAAAAACTTCTACCTAAAGCAGTGTACAAATTAGATATTCTAAATATTCTACTGTTGCAACAAACTACAGCAACTGGTAACCATCACAAACTAGAGAGTCAAACCCAAAACAATCTGTGACTTTTTCTTTTGTTTATCCATCAACCAAACAGATGTTAAGAGAAGTCAGAGAAAACCGAACGAAGAGAAGAAAAAGAGATGAATTTGAAACTACTCATACGAACCTACGGCCTGCCAACCCCTGTAAAAGACGCGGTGGAGTTCAAGCTCGAGAAAGGAAGGCTGAGTATACCATGAGCTGGGTGGAGTTACGGCCTCTTCTAAGGGAACTTTAGGGTCGAATTGATTGGCCATTTCTCGAGCTCGGTGAAGTAAGATATCCTCAGAAGGAGAGTTTGGTCCGCGGAGAGAGCAGCTGGCTACGGCGACAGGTCGATGATGTTCATGATGTTTTCGGAGGGTATTTGGGTTGGGGAATTCAGACCTTATGAGGAGGTTGGTGCCAACGGGTTTAAGGACCATCACCATACGCGCCGTCATCATCGTCGGCAAGGCGGGACAGATTTATTAGCCTGAACGATCAATGGGCTCTTTTGATCTTTATGCTTATCTTTTGTTAGGCACATAATGTTTTTAAAATAAGCTCACACAGGCATCATGTGCCGTACGGACACCTACGTTTTAGAGTCTTTGGCACCACCGCTCGCTCGTCGCGATTTGTACAAATTTCTGCCATCGTTTTTTAAACGACTAATCACATTTGCAGGTAATTATTTGTAAATATCTCATGGACCCAAACTAATCCACAATTGAAATCTAATTACCCTTTTCAGTATAACCATGTATAAGAGGCCGAGTGGTCAAGGGGTGGACATAATGAGAGGCTGAAGTAGAACTAATCTGTTGAAGGGACAAAAATTGTGTTCCTGACTTCCTGCCCAGAGTAATTACTAATTCTCATCCTAGCAACAAATTGATGTAAAACGGGTCGGAGTCTGCAGGTACGTACAAAATGCTTCCCTTTGGATATGGAAATATACAAGTCGATAAGCTCTCTTCCTTATCATCCGCTGGGATAGTACCAGGAACCTTCCTGTTCCACTTTTCATGAATTGCAATTGCACGGCTAAAAGTAGGCTATCCAAAATGAAGTAAAACTGCAGAAAGTATCCGTAAATGTCCACCCTCGGTGCTTGGTCCTCGATAACCATTATAATGCACTGATGTCTCAGGAAAACCAGTGACGGAAGGAAGGGGCAGCGGCTGCAGGCGACAAAAAAAAATATTTCATTAATTGTTTAGTTGTTTTTTTTAAATAAGTTAGTATGGGTCCGATACCCTTGAAGTTCAGGCTCGGACCAACTATATACATATTTTATAACATAAAACCTGAACCAATAGCCTTGGCCAAACTCAATCAGCACTCCGACCAATCGAAAGCAATAGACAGGCCCAACTTGTATGATTGATTTGGACAACATAATTGAGGATACTACTTTCTAATGGGTCCAGCTGAGCCAGCCAATTTTAAAACAAAAAGCTCTTTCGGTTTTTTTCTTATTTAATAAATAAATTGAACGACTTTTTCTTCATATCACCTCCACCAGGCACCAATAAGTGTAGAATTTCCATATTATAACAGACATTTGAAGAATCTCTTCTACTTATGTAGTAGCTCAAGTGTTTTGGGTCTTGGGATTTATTCTACTACACTCAAAAGCAAATTAAATTCAACCAAACATGGTCCGGTTTAAGTATCGATGGTTTGAATGTTTGCTCTTAGAAGAAATGTTGTATTTTCTGGGCTTCAAGATATTGGAAGTCTTGCTATGAAGATGGTTGAGACCAAAAATAATAATTTATTTTCATTAGTTTATCGACTTGTTGAGTTGACATTGATCTTATCAGTTGCGACTGCATCCGTTGAAATGACATTTTCTGCCATGAACATTATCAAGAGTGATTTGCGTAATAACATGAGAGACGAATGGATGAATGATTGCATGGTAGTGTACATTGAGCATGATGTTTTTATGGATATTGAAAACGAAGCCATTTTGCAACATTTTCAAAAGATGCAATTGTCACCTCGCAGTCGCAGTACATAGCACGGTACATGTATTGTAATATTTTTAATGATTTTAGTCTTTAATTTTTTATATTGTAATTGGAAGACAATTTTTAGCATTATAAAGAAAAAAAATTCTTGTCATTTCGTCTTTAGAATTCGACCCTCCTAAATTTTGGTCCTGGTTCCGCCATTACTCTAAACTAGGAGTCTTACTGCCCCTTGTGGCAGCAATCACAGCTGCATCAATTTGTGGCTCAATGGCTGGGGAAGGGAAAACATTCCCTTCCTTCTTTGACTTCGCCAATTACCATCTGAAACTTCTCCTTCTTGTCATTTGTTATCGCATAGATACACATTGTGAGTCATGTGATGAGATTAGCCCCGAATGGGAGAAAACGTAAACCGAAACTCAAATTTTAAAGACCACAGACAATCAAATGGAACATTATTTCTGAAAGTTCCAGACAAAAAAAAAACGAAATATTAATTGTCCGAAGCAGGACTTGGATATCCTCATGCATTCGGTCGTCTTAGTACCGTACATCAAGCAGAAACAGCCCTATCTTATCTAACCGTACTACGTCATGACAAGGAAAATAGGGGCCTGTCCGGATGAGAGGTCAAATGCTCTGCCTTTTCGATTGCCGCCACAGTTACGCCAAGTCTCTGAAATGGTACTTGTTAATTTTTATTTTATCTCTCTGCATGTTTTGCTCTATTCTTTGGTAATATTCCCTTTACGCCATAGTGCAATATCATTTGCTAGATTCGTTTGGATTGTGGTGTCATTCTTTTAAGTCGTTTTGGAAGTGGAATTAATTGATCACGTACGTTTTGCCACTTAATTAGATTTTTAAGTCATTCATGTTCGAAAGCAATTCCGATGGCTCTTATATATGTTCTTATCACCGTACGTATGCCGCAATATCTTATAAGCACCGGCGGAGGCAGGGGGCGAACTGGGGCCACTGCCCCGGTTGGCTCCCTAAAACAAAAATTTGTACACCTAAATTTTTTTTTTTTTCAACTAAATTTTTTTTTTACCATTTTTCTTTAAAAATTTGCCCCCATTAATCAGCTTCCTGGCTCCGCTTATGCTTATAAGGCTCCAATATCAAGCTAGCATAGAGGCAAGGCACAAGCTAGGGGGTGGGGATAAGCTAACGAAATCAAAGGATTTGAATTGTTGTCGAAGCGCTTACGAATGTCTTCAGAAAAATCAAATTGCGATGAGATATTTGGGTCGAAGTCGCCGCCGGCCTATTTTTAATACAATATTTGTTAATGTCCTGTAATCTCTGTACTATCCATGCATGCATGATGGGCTCTAAATTCAACAATGCAACTAACGGGGTTTGTCTCTTTCTAGGATCATATATATTCGATCCCTCTACACTATATTCTTTCCTTCTCGATCAATTCGTCTTTGCTTCCATGCCAATCGTTATAATTTTCTATTCGGACTTTTTTTTTGCTGTTTAAAAATTTTCCGACCTACACAAAGAATGGGAAGCGACAAACTTGGGGTTAACTGGGTGTACCTATATCTTGTATTGAACGTTATAATGCAAGCTGGAAGACTTCTTTTTTTTTTTTTAATAAAAGTCAAAAACAGGCTTCGATCATAATTTTTTATATAAGCTGCCTCTCTTATATATCAGAATTAGAATATCGTCCCGATTCAATTCTTCTATTCTCTTTTTGATTTTTTTTTTTATTATTACTTTTGATAAGTAAAAAAAGAAGCTGCAAGCTGCACTATCCATTTTAAGTGGTACGAAAATGTGCCCCCTAGAATGATTAACTCTTGAAACCATGTGCCAACCAGCAACACTAGATTAAAGAATAGTAGTACTCTGTCTGCTTTTATTTGCGACCGTATAATCATAATTGATAATATTTATACTTGGCAATTATAATTATAGGATAACGCAAGACGCCTCATTATGTCACCACTAGCGATTCTCCCTATTAAACAAACTTAATTCCTATCTTCGTATACATTGAATGCATCTATGAGACCGTGTTCCGGAATTTATTTGAAAAGATCATAAGAGGAATACTGGCGCCCGGAGGTAAATTAATGAGCTTCACCAATGCAGGCCAAGTTCGACAGCTTAATTTTATTTTATACATATGGGGAGGGAGGGAGGGAGGAAGGTCGACTATTGAAAATTGTTTGGGGTTTGAGCCTTTTTAAACTGATATATATATATTTCTAGTCAATCTGTTGGTGTTTATCTTTCAGATCATGAAGTAGGAATGAAAATCTACATATATATTCGCAAATCGCCTCGTGCATTAATAACATTAAGCCATCCTTTAGATAAGCTCAAACTCGGGCTAGTTACAGCTAGCTTAATGTAAAGCCACGTGCGAAGTTGGAGATGGCTGTTTGAAACGATCGACCAGCTCTCTTCCCTTCAAAGCCGCCAGTTTTTCGCTAAATATTAATATAAGGTAAGTGTACGTCTAAATATATATAAAACAATTAAGACTAATAATATCGAATACATTACAATGATATATAAGAGCATAACAGGTGAAATCCAGCGAGGTAGACCCTTACCTAACATGCAGTCAACACCAGATGCTTCAGCACTGTCGTTAATACCACCATCACATCACATGATGACCGATCAGATCAAATGGTGTCTCAGAACATGGGAGCTTCATCTCTTGGAAGATGAAGGCCGAGAGGTAGTTAAATATATATATGGTTCGCCGGAAAAATAAAATGGTCAATAAAGAACAGTTAGGGCAGGCGTGGGCCTTCAGGTTTAAAGGTTTTGGCACTGATGAAGGGCTATATTGGAGCTCTTGTACTTAGAAGGTCAGACTCCATACTGTCGGTGGATGAAGAGAAATGCCAACCCTGCACCAGGAGTGATATCTTAGATGTTGATGTTGTCAAACTCCATCTCTGCAATAATCAATGACCCAAGAAAAAAAAAACACATTTCACTGCAATCAGCGTCGGTCAAAACAAAGTTACTCCTCTCCTCTTGTCTTTTGTGCCGTTAATGTAACATGAGTGCATAGAGTACTCAGTACTAGCGACTGAGCCAAAATCTTACCTTAAATGTGTTTTGGAAGTTTCTATCTAGTTGAAAGGGGAGAAACTTAATGGCTTCCCATTGAGAGGAGAAACGATCCCAGTTCGAAGTTCAGATTCTTAATTGTTAGATAATCGTGAACTTGATGATCAAAATAAGAAGGAATTTTTTGTCCTAATCTGACCAATGAAAATGAAGATAAAGACCACAGAACTGGGCCCCTATTTATCTCTAGCTAGTTCTTTTTTAAAAAAACAGTCTAGCTAATATAGTTTGGAGACTAACCCTTATGAAAAATCGCATTCGATTGAACAATTAATCTTATATAAAAATGTAGAAAAGACGAATTGATCGAAATCAAATGACTGATTATCCTTCGTCAAGCGATCACTTCTGTATATCGAATTTAACCGCTGATATGTCCATTGAAAAAAAATATATTGTATCCTCTAATTATAAGAGTTTCCAGTCCTAAGATGATACTTTATTTCGTATAAAGCTTGAACGTCGTCTACGCTGTGAAATTAAAGCTACCTGATACGTTCTAAAAGCCATTTGAAAAGAAAACGAAGAGGATGCTTGTCCTCGAGTGCCTACACTTTCACCAAAACAAGAAAAGAACAAGAAGTTGGATTTAGTCTTGTACAAAATAATAGCGAAGGGCATATAAGCCGACCGCAATTCGCGTGCAGCCGAGGAGGGATTTTCAGCTTTTTCAACAGAAAAGGAGGAGTTGACTTGATCAAGTGGGAAACGTGGCCACGCAACCCCTAGGTATACGGCCTTGTACTACACCCCAAACAAACGTCAGGCATACGTGGTGGGTGCATAAGCAGCTCAAACCCGTACGTCCTTGCAGTCCTCCGTCTGAGGTATATTGCAGTGCTTGTTCGCAATACAATCGCACACACGACACAGCAGAGAGACCTTCCCCTGGGTCTCTTCCTCATAAAATTCTGTGTTCTTTTCCAGGGACAAGAGAAGAAAAAATCTTTGTGGTTCTGTGAGGATGATGTACGAACAACAGTGGCGTCAGCAGCAAACGAGGAAGAGGATGGAGAGAAGGAAATCTATAGAGGAAGAGGGATCGGAAATTGTGGATTTGAGTGGCAGGTCCTTGGAGTCTCTCCCTAGTCCCTTCCTTAATTTAGGCACTATTTCCAGGTTGGACCTCTCCAACAACAATCTTCAGGTATTTTAAGCTGATGCTTTCACCGAATTTCAGTGATTTTCCTTCTCCAAGGTCTTTCTTTTCTAATTGACAGAGAAGATAAAGAATCCTTAAACTCACATATCCTTGTGCATGTTTTCGAACTAAAACAATTTTAGCCAGATAGCCGATGTCGATCGTTACAAGAGATAATCAAAATCTTCTCTTGTAATTAGTTCTCACCAGATAAAAAGTTCAAACTCCTTTGTTTCCCTCTGGTACGAATGTGATCTCTTTTCTTCTGAGGGCTGAATCACCTATCAAGTTCTGATGTCAAGTATAATATATGGCTTAACTATTATTTTTCCCTTTCTCTCGCATGAGGCAGTATTGGGTTAGTTCCATCTATCTTCACCATCTTTGTCTTGTTTTGTCCTCTCTTTCCCTTACTCTGCAATTCAGTTCCCTCAATTAATTTCTTCCTTCTCGTGGCTTCTCTCTCTCAACTGAGTAATCTCAAAAGGAGAAAAGAAACCATCAAAAGACGATTAAAGTTTATATATCTGAACCAATTGTATTGCATGCAACACCTAAACCTAAGTTGTAGATTGTTACTCCGTCACTAATGGCTGGAGAAGATTGATTCGATATTGCGACTTGGAATTTCTCCATCTATGAGCTGACTGTACATACTGCGCTTCTTGACAGAGCATACCGGAGTCCTTAATCGCCAGACTACTTAATCTGGTAGAATTGGATATGCACTCAAATCAGCTTAAATCGCTTCCAAATTCGATTGGCTGTCTTTCTAAGCTCAAAGTTTTGAACGTCTCCGGCAACATGATCGAATCCCTTCCTAAGACCATTGAGAACTGCAGGTTTGTCCTCTCCTGGTGAACTTCTTACATGTGGCTCAAATTAGCTTTTGACATTAATAACGTCGATGTCGCTACAATACATAGTTGGTCAATTAATAGTGGTTATAAGATTTCTCCCCATATTAAAATGCCATAATTTGCACTTAGATCCTGCTTGATTGACTCTTTCCCTACCGTTCGATGGGTAGTATACAAGTGATATGAAACTGATGCAGCAGCTTCATCGTTGGTCTTCCTGCTTTTTCAAACCATGTTTTGATACGTAACTTATGTACGGGGCAATAATTTCAAAAGACATGAATTATAAGTGTAAACCCAGTTACTAACAGACCAGCTGACAGCCATTCGATGTGAACCTTTGAGCTTCTTTATCTTTTGACTAAAGACAGCTTTTGTGTCCCATGCTAATTGGAAAGATTTTTTCGCCGTCACCGCATGATATTCTTTCAATTTCTTTCTGAGCTGATTAGCTATGAAAATTAAATATAGGTTTTTAGACGTAGATGACAATACGTGACAACATTTGTATTGAAACTGATGGGCATTTTATGTTTGTTTAATTATTCGCTCTCGTATACTTAAACATAGTTTTACGGTCTTGACTCTTGAGGGAGCCTACGACCTTCACTACATCATCGTTAGAGAATATTATTGTTTTTGTTCTTTTTTTTAGCGGATTAATATTTTTAGGAATTTGGGAGTGACAAACAGGTGTAGGTATAGGTATAGGTATAGGTATATTTGACTAGCGAATCTGACGGTCAGGAACAACTACCAGGAAAGTCAAAACATCTTGATAAATGTAGCATCAGTGAAACGCAAGCCAAGGAAAAGGTTCGTCTTGAGATCGAGACCCCTCCAATTGGTAAAATGAATAGGGGATGCATCTATAGAAAAGGTTAAAAAGATGTGACAAGTGAATGTGATATTTGCACGTCTCCTTTATATTCCTTAATTCGCATACAATTATTGTTTATATGATTCATTATTATTGAGCATAGAAGATGTAATACATATGCAAATGAAATGCGAATGTAACATTTAACAATTCAATGAGAGACGCATGCCTACAACTTACAAGTGATATGAAGAGGATCTCTCTCTCTCTCTTTTTTTTTTGCTTCTTGTTGGGCCTTTGTGATAGTTTAGCTTGAGATCTTTGTCATATATATATTTCTCCCTGAATAAAAGTAAGGAAAAGTGATAACACCCCGCTTTTTTGCGATTCCGTTTCCATTTTGTGGTTTGACTCACCAGATCCTTGGAAGAACTGAATGCAAACTTCAACAAGCTGATGAAGCTCCCCGATACCATTGGCTTTGAGCTAATTAACCTCAAGAAGATCTCTGTCAACTCAAACAAGCTGGTACTCCTCCCAAGCTCCACATCCCACCTGACCTCCCTGCTCGTCTTAGACGCCCGCCTTAACTGTCTCAGATCCCTCCCTGAGGACCTCGAGAACCTCATCAACCTCGAAGTACTCAACGTAAGCCAGAACTTCCAGTACCTCGACACCCTCCCATATTCCATAGGGCTCCTTATCAACCTCGTCGAACTGGACGTCAGCTACAACAAGCTATCAACCCTGCCGGACTCCATGGGATGTCTCAAGAAGCTACAGAAGCTCAGCGTGGAAGGGAACCCCCTCACTTCGCCTCCCGTGGACGTTGTGGAGCAGGGGTTACAGGCGGTGAGGGAGTACCTGAGCCAGAAGATGAATGCCGGCCACAAGAGCCCAAAGAGGGCGAAGAAATCGTGGGTTGGGAAGTTGGTCAGGTACGGCACGTTCAGTGGGTACACAAGACATAATGGCCCTCGCGTCGAGCGGCAACCGTTCATGATGTCCGAGTATCGGTCCATCGACGGCCTTGCTTCGCCGAGGTATACGGGGATGTTCTCACCTCTTCGTCTCTTCTCACCCCGTACTAATTACTTTACTAGATGAGGTGCAAGCAACAGTGTTACAAAACTCTTGTGAATAAGTTTTACTGTAAATGAGTTTGATTGTAGGGCCTTGTGATATACATAACTAGTGGGCTTTGCAGCCTGAGTGTGAACTGATAAATAGTGGAGGGTTGTGTGGTGCTCCAAAAGTCTCCTCTAGATTTCTAGGGTCGTTCTTTCACTGTGTTATGTACTGGATTGGGTTTTTTACTTTTTCCTTCGAAGACGTCAACAAGTTTGAAGTTCTTTTGGGTAATTACTATTGTGTTGGAAGTTGTAATGCAAGTACGATGGGTATCAATAGTATCATGTTTTGGACTTCCAAAAATATCGTGCGCCGTTGTGGACATTCGATTTCCCATTGTATACCGTTTTTACAAAAGATCTTTTCCGAATAAGCTCTCGAATTTTGTCAAATGAATTAGAGTGGATGACAAAAGGATTACAGGGAAAATGGAGAATCGGGTGATTATAATAAACGTTTAATTTTGCGGCGCCTTTCTGGTAACAAATCAGCAAATCCACAGGTCCAAGCATGTTTTATATCGATGGTTTTGTTCACCGCCTTTACAGAAATCCGGCAAGCCTCTTTTTTTTTTTTTATCATTTATGTTTCTAGGCCAAATTGGTGAGCGGAGTAGTTCTGGGCTGTGGGTCTTGGGAAAGCTTCGGCCATGGTTGGAGTCTTGGAGATGATATGCTTCGGAGCCTCATTGTTTTGGCTATCTGTTGTGGTGGAAGCAGTGGGTGAGGTTAGATTTCGCATAGTTTATGTTGGTTGGATGAGAGATGCGGACCGTTTTCCGCAATGGCTACGGGATTGGTCATTTGGCTTTGGGGGGAGCAGTTTTCCGGTGGCGATGAGGGTGGTCCTGAAAATGGCTTGGGTGATTTCAGGTAGTAATAAGTAGCCTTAGGATAGGTTCTGAGACATCTTATAATGGTCTCGCAGACTCTATTTACCAAGCCCTTCCCAGTACCCATATAATCAATCATATTGCGAATAATAATAGACTTAAAACAAAAATGATTGCTCAGAGCAAACTTAACTAAACCCACTCGACTTAAACTCTTCTCTCACCTCTTCACCACTCCAAGAACGATAAAAGGGACAGCCAACCGATGACCTAAAATTGGCCGAACTAAGCAATCGTCTAAACTAAATGGGGAAGGATACATAAACACTTCTACACCACTCGACTCTTCCATCACCCCCTTTACCTCTCTAACAAACCCGCGTCATTTTACTTCCCTTTCACCTAGTGATCCAAACATCACCATAAATGCAACAAATGGACCCTCTATGGGCAGAGAGGAGAGAGACTTTAAGCAGCGTGAAAATACAGAGCAATAATTAAGTTGACTGAAGTAAGCTTTTGCCAAGCTATATACATAGCACAAGACAACGAAGAACTAATTATGAAATAATAATTGATATCTGCTATGGAGAGCTTAATAATGTTAGTATGAGTAGTAATCAAGAGTAAAAGAGTGCAGATGAAAAGGCATGATAAGCTCAAAAGCCCATAAGCGGTCAATATGAGGTTTAGAGGCTTAAAATCTGCACGATGCATCCAAGAAACACCCACATGCATCCACGCACACATATAAATACCGGTTGAACATTGATACCTTGTCATACGTCACAATCTACCTTTCCAATCTAAAAAACTGGCTAAATTTGAATTCTGCAAATTCAATGTCACAAAAAACACAAATTCTACAGCACGATATGGGCAACAGGAGCTGCTCAAGCAGCAGGAAAAGTTTGATTGGCAATGCATCATTTGAAACATGAGACAAACAATAACCTCAACTAAAATACAACTGAATCGAGCAGGAAAATCGCATAATAGTATTTAAGAAATTGCCGCGTGTTTTGGTAGCAGAGAGCATGCTCCTACTGCTACTATAGACTTCCTTTTTAGATGGACTCCTGGTCCTCACCTCACTCATTCACTAGTCACCACTAGTCAGAGCGCAAGGGTGATACAACGGCAGCTCCCGTCAACAAGAGAAGCAAAAAATTATGACACCTGTATCTTATAGTAAAGATATAGTAGAAGTACAGTCTCTATCAGCCACCACACTCAAATTTGATTCGCTTGTTATATTCATTTACGATTTGGTTCTTTGTTTTTAAGGTCTTAAGGCTAGGCAATGCAATCATTCTCTCAAAGTGTACTGCCAAGGAAACTAGGTCTTATGCATTTTTCTTTTTCGCCTTCAGCTGCTTCTTCCTAGATCTATCTTTCCCAGATCATCACATTCCACCTTTTTCGGTTCAGACCATCTTTCTGCATTCATATATACTTGAACGCAGTTATTCCCATTCAATTATGATCTCACTTCTAAATTTTAATCTGCTTATGGGTACAGACTATGCTTGCCCCCTATCGTTCACAACTTACATGACAACCTTACTGGCATTGCTAAAACTGACAGCATCCCAACAAAAACTCACATACGCATAGACCAAATACATAGCCTGCAAAATGCAAGAAAAAAAAACTCAAAGTCTCAGATGGTATATCACATTCAAAGCCTAGGGATGGGCAAGCAGAGAATAGACACTAACTTTATCCTGCCATAATACATACTATTATAGCCAGATATTTAGTATCATAGCTGATGCATAAACTTACACCCTGTACAGGGTTTCATGTAGGGCAAGTATCTAAATGTAGATACATTATCTATGGACAATATCAAGCAATCAGTTCATGTCATTGCTCTAGCCAAAGCACCATATTAGATATGCAAAATTTATATTTGAAATAAATAACCTAAAACCACAAAAAAATAACAGACGAGCACGGAATACATGGTTCAAACCATGGCACAGTTGGGCATCGTCCCAATCTAAGATCAAGCAACGGACTACCAACGCAGTTATACAAATTAAATCCCCATTGCTCTATATAGAAACAAAACCATATTTTTCATTCAGACATGTTGTACGCTAGAAATCATATAATGACGTAAAACCATGTGTTTCATTCAGAACCAGAAAACGGTTCGGCCTCACTGGGAAAATCAAACGGAGCATACGGCGCCAATTAAGTCGACCAAAGATCCATAATTCCATACAACGAATGCTACGCAACAAACCAACCTAGAATGGATTCCCACAGCATAGAGAATCAGAGATGGTTTCCGCATTGATTGGAAAAATCATCTAAGATAAGCCGGGATCTTAATCCTAATAAAGAGCATACTCATCACGTAGGCAATCACTACCGAGGCGATCCCAGCGGTGGCGTAAGAGACCTTGACGGACTTCGCGCGGTTGCGGTCAAGCGCAAGGTCCATGAGTACGATGCCGATGCCGCCAAGCACGAACATGAAGCCGGAAGAGAGGCCCTCGACGATATACTGGCCGTTGACGCGTCCCTGGAGGAATACGACCGGTCGTACGGCGCCGGTGGCGCGGTCCTGGGTGGAGCCGATGCCAGGGGGCTCGACGATGACGTCGTAGACGATGCCGGAGACGACCATGAAGTAGGTGAGGAGGACTAGAGCATAGATGGTCATCGGGGATGGGAGGGTTAGGGTTGGGAGCTTGAGGCGGAGCTTGGGCGCGCGGAGGAAGCTGAACGGGAGGATCCGGAGGAGGTGGAAGATCGGGTCGACGGAGGTGGACGATGCTGGGTCCGTCGTGGCGGTGGAGGTTTGGGTTTCGGGTTTGGACCTCATATCGTGCGGATCGTCGGGTAAAGCAGGTGAAGGGGACCTTGAAAGTAAGTGTGAGTGACCGTTTTCCGTGCGGGGCAGCTTGGTTGAAGGGGATGGGAATCGGTATGTTTGGTTACAGGGGGTAGGGTGTCACTGACCTTGACAAAGATGGTTCTATGCCACTCGAGCTTTATCTGACACCACATGGTCCACATCACTAGATAAATAATTTTGATCGAGCTTTGTAATTAGCCGGGACAAAATAAAATAACATTGAATTTCTTAAATTTTTAACATAAATAAAAAAATATAATATAATATTTTTTTTCATCCTATCATTAATTTTTATTATAATAAATATTATAAATTATCTCTATTTACTTTTTCACCAAATCTAATATTTTAAAATTTTCAAAATTTTAACACTCAAACACAATCTACGTAATTTTTGGTTATAAAATTTTATGTTAGTACTAAAAAAGAGGTGTATTAAAATTGATGAATGGGTGATAAAAGTAAAAGTAATTAAAATTTTACAGTTCAAAATCTTTCTAAATTTTACAGCGTAGCTGTTGTTTCGGCCAAAATTAAGTGGTATTTGCCTCTTAAATTTTTTATTATTATTTAATGAAATTATTATAAAATAAATTTCTCCCTCTATTAAATTATTTCTCTTAAATATAATAAATATATAAAATTAATTCAAATCATTTATCTAATCACTTTTTATTAAATTTTGTAATCTAAAACAGAAATAATTGAAAACCTGACTCTTAGTAAAAAATAAATTCGTTGTAATCGATTTTGAACAGATCTTTATATAATTAAAAAAAAAACTCACTAATCTATTTGAGAGTTTAACAACAAATCTCAAATATTTAAATTAGGTCCTACAGTAGATATATTAATTACGTTAAAAACTGTTTTTTTATAAGTAATTAAGTTAAGGATTTATTCGGGTAGGATTCAGACTTTACTTCTGCACACTACATACATCTTTATACCATTAAACTATCGCTTGAGGAGTTTAGAATATTTTTTTTTATGTACTACACGTTTTCAAATTCAAGAATATAAATATAAATCCGAGGAATACTAAAGTGATAAATATTATACTGATGTAAAACTATAAATAATAAGCTGAAAACAAAAGATAGGGATAAGATTAGGATGAGATTTGAAAATATTGAACAAAGACTTGAACTATAAATTATGATTCCTCGCATGGGCGGTTCCTCAAAACCGCTATATTGTTAATAAATAGAGAATTTGACAAAATGGTCCTTGGGTTTATACCTCTCTGACAAATAGGTCCTTGGGTTTCAAATTTCAAAATTGTAGTCCTTGGGTTTTCGATGTTTGAAGAAATGGTCATTCCGTTCAGGGCTGAACAAAACCGGACCTCGGACCGGACCATACCTCATTTAATAATTTGTTTTTTAATTTTTGTAATTATTAAAAAACACAATTCTCTGCGCAGTGCAGAGTTCACTGTGCACTGCGCAGTTCGAATAATTTTTTTTTGTTTAAAAAATTAAATCCAGTTTGGACCACTTTTTTAAGTGGTCCAGACCGGACCTCATTTCATAAGACCAGACCGGACCACTTATAAGTGGTCGGTCCGGTCCTTTAATATAAGGGAACCGAAAATGCGGTCCGGACCGCATTTCCGGTTTTCAGCCCTAATTCCGTCAGTCTGCCGTTCATATACTTAACGGAGCTCTCTGACACGTTAGTAAATTTGTACCGGTCGACCGCTTCATGTAGAGGTCGACCGCTTCATATGTAGCGGTCGACTGCTCACTTTTTACACATATATCCGATCGATCGCTACAAATCCGTCAAACATATGGACGACAGACTAACAGAATAATCATTTCGTCAAATATCGAAAATCCAAGGACTAAAATTTTAAAATTTGTAAACCCAATAACTTATTTGCCAAAGAGATATAAACTCAAAGATTGAAATGCCAAATTTCCTAATAAATAAAATAGCCGCGAATTTTGCTTTGTTGCTAACTTTCAAAAACATCTCTGTCTGTCTTTTTATAAAATGGTCCCAGGGCCATGCGCACGATAGTTTAGAATCTAAAGAAATAGGGATAGGTTCCCATAAATAAATAAAGTCGTAATAAGCACACTTACGTAATGAAATTAGATCAATACCCAAATCCAAACCCAAACCCAAAGATCAGGGGTATGTTCGTTTTCACCATTTTTTCAGGATTCTAAGTATATTCACAATTCTACCACCGAACATATTCAGAATTCAAACACAAAAACCAATACATTTTACACAATCTCCAACAATTTTTTAATTTTTTATTCAAAAAAAATTTTCTCTCTCTATACTTTTTCACATATCTCCAATACTTTTTTATTAAACAATTACATCAAATCATTTCTCTCTCCACTTTACACAAACACCAATAAAACACTATTCAACATAAAAATTCACAACTTATCTAAAATCCTGCTTACTCAAAATCCAGCAACTATATTGTTCATACTAATTAAGAACTCAAACTGTCGGTCGTCGAGTCCGCGATTTCCTCAAAAAGCGCTGTCCGACTTCATTTTCCGCTATCATCGCTCTCCTCGTCCCACGCGTCACCTGTTTCCCCTTTCTCTCTTTCCCTTTACCCACCTCGGAGTCGGGGACGGTTTGGCACTTTGGCTTTGGTTCTTGTGCGCCTGCGTCTTGTCTTTTTAGCTTGTCTCCTGCGGTCTCGTCTTTGAATTTGAACTGAAACTGAACTGGTTTAAGAAAAAAAAAAGAACTGAAACTGAACGGTCTAGTTCTGCATTCTCACTTTCTGTTTATCTCTCTCTCTAGGGATTTAGAGAAGCGGACCCCATTTTGATTTATCTGTGAGGGAGTGGACGGGAGTGAGGAAATTAGAGAGGGAATGCTGTCACTGGGTAGCCGTAAAATGTTCAATTTCTTTGTGAGGAAAGATATTAGAAAGATTCTGAAGCGCAAAGACAGTGACGCTGGCCAAAAAGGTAACTGCTTCAAAAAGTTTTTTTCTGGTTTTGTCCGATTATTCTTGCTTCATTGGGTTTCCTTCCATGTTTATCATGCAATCCAATTGGCCCGATTAAGTTCTGAAACTCCTTACCTTGGCGATGAAGGGGTTCTTAGTTTCGTTGATCTGGTCCTCATTGAAGCTTTTGGTGTCGAACTTTGGGAAGAATATACTTTTTGTTGGGTACTTAAGTGTTTCTCCTCTGTTATTTTTAATATATCGTATCTGGGAATTGTTGGAGTTATATCATCATATTTTTTTCTCTTTCGACACGAGTTCGAGGTACTGAATTCCGGTGTGTCCATTGTTTTATTTCCTGGCGTGTTTTTTGGATAATTAACGCCAAATACACCTGTTGTTTTGTCAAGTTGTCCGGCACTCCATTTCCAAAACAAGAGATGGGAGGACCCATAGGGTTTATTCCATAATCCAGTTTACTCAGATATCATCATTACCTTACTGCGTTAATAGGTTGTTTCACGTACGAATCAATTTTTTTTCGTAAAGGGAAATTGCTTATTGTCTCCACTCATTTTTTGTTTTTGTCGACTCAGGAAAAGCTCTGGAAGAGTTGCGATCTTCTCTATTTAACGAATTTCGTTCGTCTGAAGGCGCAAAGCGACAACGGCAATGTAAATGTGGCCCCATTGTTGCTCTTACCTTCAATTTTGTAGTAGCTGTTGGTATTATTTTCACGAACAAATTGGTTTGTATCAGCCACCTCTCCTTATATCTAATCTTACCCATTTAATGCCATATTGGATTTTGTAGTCACCGCTTCCCAGCTTGTATCTTATTTGGCCTTTTTTTTGTTTTATTTTTTCTTTGTTCAGGTGCTTAATAAAGTTCAATTCAAGTTCCCAATATTACTCACTTTTATTCACTATATTGTAAGCTGGTTTTTAATGGCCATCCTAAATGCATTCTCTGTTCTCCCTGCACCTCCTTCCTCAAAATTAACGCGGTCATCTACTTTAATTGCTCTTGGCACTGTTATGGCTCTATCTACTGGCCTGGCTAATGTCAGCTTAAAGTACAATAGGTACGTTATTTCTTATTTCTATGATTTGTGTTGTGTTCCTGTCACTCAGAGTTTAATACCTGTGTTTTCAGTGTAGGGTTTTATCAGATGTCTAAAATCGCTGTAACACCGTCAATTGTTCTGGCAGAGTTTATATGGTATAAGAAGAAAGTTTCTCTCTCCAAGGTAACTAATTCGTTTGGGATCTTTAATGAGCAGGGAAGTAGTGAATCCTTGTAGGAGGATTTAGCATGCTGGCATATTAACTCTTCATGACCCATTCAACTATTTGTTAAAATGGGAATGTATCAGCTTCCATAATCATCTCACCTAAGAGGTTTTTTCTGAAACGTGGAGGACCTGACTTAAATCTAACAACTCTCACAGTCAGTGTCGGTTTTGGACATTACACTCCTTTGACATGCTTTGATAACTATATATGATGCCTGAATGAATCCAGAGGGTTGGAATAGATTTATGACAATCTAAAGGCGGCTTAGACCATCTGAACATTTTGTTAATATCCTGGTTGACTTATTAGGCCCTTATCATGTTTTCTTTCTTTCTCCCTTTTCCAAATTTATTTTGATGCTTAGTCACTGCATCAAGGAACGTATATATCATGCATGCATATAGTGATATTGGGTAGTAAATTGAAGAATTGGATTTTGACAACCTCGTTTAGTTGTGACTGAGTGATAGAAAATGTGGCATTTATGTGAAATCTGTTGCTGTGGGAAGTATTGCAATTTGGGGTTTATATGTGTTGAAGATGTAGCATTTATGTTGAAACGAGTCACTGTCCTTACAAAAGTTTTCTTGATCTGCCTATGTTAACTGTATGAGTCATAGCATCCTGCTTCGTGGTGAAAATCTTGCCAATGAAATCTTCCAGGTGCTTGCACTTGCAGTTGTATCTGTTGGGGTTGCTGTGGCGACGGTGACAGATCTCCAATTTGACCTCTTTGGTGCTTGCATAGCATTGGCATGGATAATACCTAGCGCAGTCAACAAGATCCTCTGGTCCAGTTTGCAGCAGCAGGAAAACTGGGCGGCCTTGGCGTAAGTTTCAAGCTCTTACAAAACATCTCCTTTGTTTTTCTATAACTCTCCTCTATGTTCGTTTGATTCTAAATAAGTTACATAATTGCTTCTTACCAAGGTTGTGAGTTGTTAAACAGCTTGATGTGGAAGACGACGCCAATCACTTTATTGTTTCTGGTGGCTTTGATACCTTTGTTAGATCCCCCTGGTGCCCTCTCCTTTGATTGGAACTTCAATAACACATTGACGATTCTCATATCAGCAGTTCTCGGCTTCTTGCTTCAGTGGTCAGGTGCTTTAGCACTTGGGTAAGCATCTTTTGTTCATGCTGTTGGCTACTTCATGCCAGTCTGTTTCATCTAATCGCTTGAATCAGAAACTCAGCCTTGAGTTTTGAAGCTTCAAAATAGTAAAATTTTGGGATTTGAGAACAGTATCATTGGCACTAGATAAAAGGGCTGAGCATGAGCTTTCTTTCTTTCTTTTTTAATGGAATTCATGGGGTTGAGCATGAGCTTTCTTTCTTTCTTTTTCAATGGAATTCATGATGACTATAGGATCTTGTTCGCTTGATGCATAAGTTGAAATATTGGAATAGGCTTTGTCTCTTTTGTTTTTGTTGCACTCTTTTTTGTGCTTTGTGAGAACGTGCTACCTAACAATAGTAAAAGATTATGTATCTTTTGGATATATATTCAGCAGAATGTCACCCATTACACCTTGATATGTTTGTGAAGGATTAGGTCATGATGGATTTTTGTTGCAGGAAGTTGTGATTAAGTTTCAGGGTATGCTCTTGAAACAGATACTTCAAAGTTTTTATGGTACTAGGCTTGGCTTTCAATGATGGTAAAAAAATTAGGGAACAGTACAAAGTCAGGGTTGCTCCCCCCCAAAAAAAAAAAACAAAAACAAAAAAAGGTCTATGGTAGCAGGAGAGCAGCAATGGGCATATTTCTGAAAGATTTTATGAAATATGGGTTAGGACTTCTATGGTTGGATTTTAGGTGTAGAATGCTGTGAAATCAAACATACTCGGTTCCAAGTCATAGCTAGCTGGTGCAGAACTCTTGGTATGTATGCTTAAAAGTGCCATTCATATCTTCAAACATGGATTTCACAAGTCCTAATTTGGTTCGCCTACTTTACAAAGTACTGATAATCTAGTTTATGAAGCGATAGTTTGGAGGACCTGCATAATATAATGAATCATAGGCCATTACTAAAGCCCATGCCGAGCAAATCTTGAAATTTAGAAACTGCTCCCATCTTTCTGAGTTCCACTTAGGAAAGCATCAAACTCAGGACATGATTATGAACTGTTTTTGTCTAAGCCTTCTTCTCCACAACCTTCTTATTGCTTGTATCAATTCCTCCTACTCTATCTGTCTGTCAATCTGAAACTGTCTCGCTCATTCTTTGTTAATGTAGTCTACTTTGTTGGATGCTAAGAAACTACTGTAAAATGTTTGTCGTTCTTTCTGTTATTGCTGCTGTGGTGGAAAAGAAGGTTTGTTTGCTCTGTTAAATTGACAGACAAATTAAGCTCACTCATAACTGCAGACATTCGAGAGAATTGGCACTATCGTGTCGGCATACTGTCTTCTTATTAGATGCTTGCTTGTGATATGTATCAAATAATAACATTTTGCTTCCCTTAGTATGAAATTTGAGAATATTATTTTGTTTGATCTTGGTATCTTTGTTGGTAGGATCTCATTTTCTGATCTCTTCATCTCGTTGCCTCACAATTTACAGGGCCACATCCGCCATCACCCATGTTGTTCTTGGGCAGTTTAAAACATGTGTTCTTCTTCTTGGAAACTACTATCTCTTTGGTTCAAATCAAGGAATAACTAGTATAGGCGGAGCATTTACCGCTATTGCTGGTATGTCTTTTTACACTTACCTTAATCTGAAGCAGAAGTCAAGCAAAACATCTCCTCGACAAGCCTCCACTTTGCCAATATCCAGACTGAGCAGAGAAAATAGCAATGCACACGACGGAAATTATGGTGTGGAATCAGTCAAACAAGATGCTTAACTTTGATAGGGAAACTAATGAGAAGATGGAGCTCTCCATTGACTCGAGTTGTTTTATAAATTAGTCCATTTTAACTTTCTTGATTTCCAAGAAGAGGGCTCCTTCTGTCTCTGTCGTTGTTTATAGAATACTTGAGTGCCACAGTTGACATTAGAATCCGCCGTTCAAGACTAGCACTCCTTGGTGGCCTGGATCATAGTCGGAAAACTCAAAAAGATCCGGCAGCGGAAATGTAGTTATACATGCCCCAGGGGTTTGTGTACAAAGAAGTGCTTTGCCAATATCCAAATGGCAAGCTTATGATTGTATATAGGAATGATTTGGAGGATTCTTTACTTGATGAATACAATTCAATCAGGCTATTCAATTTCCACGTATCCCAGTTTACTCATTGGTTGATTTTTCATCTTTTATTACTTTCTTATTGGTGATTTGCAAATTTAGAAAAAAAAATTATTGGTGATTTGCAAGTGATGAGCTACAGATACCAGCAATTGGTGTTCAAGAACTATTCAGAGGCAACATCTCCGTGAAGGCTGTTTAATCTATGCTAGAAGCAAATCGATTGTCCTACCATGATTCTGTCGAAGCTTAGCTGTTTCGTTTTTATTGTTATTATTATTATAAAATATTAACAAAAAAAAGTGTTGGCAGAAGATACGATGGAAATGTTAGAGCGATGCCATACGGAAACTGAAGTGGTTCGGTTTATAGCAGAAGCTAAGCAATATACGATTAGTACACTGTTACAAAAAAACTGCTGCTAATTAGTATTTACGTAAACAGATTATTTATAAAGGAATGCTCCAATAATATGCCCAGAAAAAGAAAAGAAAGAACGCTCTAATAATATTAGATGATCCTCAGAAATTATAGGTGCGATGAGCCAGATTGGATTGGTTGGATCGTATTAGGTGCGTGGGCCTAAACAAATAGAAAAGTCTGAAACAGGAGCGATTAATCTTGAGCCCAAACCCCACGTTGTGTTGGACTAGTGGGGTGAGAATATTTTTTTTCTTGAAAGTTTTGTATATGGAAGAACCAAAATTGGAATTGAATGTTTGGTTTATGTTTTGAGATATGTTTTTGTGTTTGTGTTTTTTTGAAAGTAGTGTAGATTTTCTTGGGATCGGTGAAAAGTATGTTAAAAGTTGTTGGAATTTGTAAAAAGTTATTGAAATTGGTGAAAATGTATTGGAATTGATGAAAAAGTAAGAGAAAAACGTTTTTAAAACGTTTTGAAACGTGAAACAAACATAGCCGAAATAACTTGAAACAAGAGTGTGTTGGAGATCAACACTCAGTTAAGGAAAGCAGCTGATATCTTTTACCATCCCAGAATTATCGTGGGTATAAATCAAGAAAATCCCTTAAAATTTCACGACACAACTCGATCGTCATAAGCCAAGTGTGAAAATGAAACCCCATCTGAAGTTCGAAGCAAAATGAAATTGTTTGATTGAGTCGATGAATAAGGTGACATTAATTGGAACGTTTGCTAGACCAAATAAAGTATCTAACGGTGGATTGCACTTGTACTGAGTATTTCTGGGAAGCTTTGGAATATAAAACCAATTAATTTGAGAATTAGATTCTCCTTGCTTTGAATGTGTGACACAAAATTTGGTCTATTTTCAGAAGGAAACCCAAAGTGTGAGGCATTACTGCCCTAGATTTGTCTTGGATGAGCCAAAAATAACATGGGAGGAGTTTACACACTTGGTTTCACATCTCAGAGAGTGAAAGCTTGGAAAAAGTCTTTATACGTCCAATGATCTTATTCTGATTCGTAAATTTTAAATTTTCAATGCATAGGGGTGCTATCAATTGGGAACCGTAGATGGAACTGGTTGACTTATCCCTACTTATTAACGGTCGACCAAACTTTTGTCTTGATACCCCCACACCCTCAATTCAGAAACCCATTTCATATTCCATCTGTGTAATCTGGGAAATTGGAACTCGAGATATAGTATTAATATCCTTGCTAGCTAGATTGATTCACATATGACATATGCAAACCCAGAGAGAGAGAGAGGCACATGTGATGCATCTTGCTGTCACTGGATGCATGTTGTCGGTCGGCCCTAGGGCATGCAGGAATTCTTGAGCTCTGTTTTTTTTTTTTTTTTTTTTATCGAACAGATGTCTGTGAGATGGCAGGAGCCAAGAAAACCATCATGCATGTGCATCAGCGAGCTACTTCAAAATCTTAACCCAGAAGCAGAAAGGACGCGCTTGGGCTGCCCACGTTAGAGTATTGCAATAATACGCAGGAATGATCTGGACAATTAATACAAATGAACACGGGAGGTATTTTGTTCTTTATTTAATTCACCAATTCCGACGGTCAGATTTGTAACCTCTTTCCATTTGTTTCATGTTCAGATGGTAGGGTTCAGATTGATGTATTTTGAGGAACCTAAACACATGCATTGTTGTCAATCAATCTCAATAGGTTTTGTTATATGTTTCAAAAACTAAACTTCCATTATCTGCTTAATTTGGTATTAATTTGTGTCGTGGACCTCCATAAGATTTGAGCTTCTATGAGGAACTGATTAATCTAGTCAGAGGAACTGATTAATCTAGTCGACAAATGAATTAATGCACGACTAATCAATAAAAGCTTAATACAACTATCAAATTTGTAACGACCCAAGGACAAGCACTAGCCACATCTGTGCTTTGACTTCAAAATGACTAGTCAAGGTTGCTCTTGAAGCTCCTTGGATCATTATAAAGCTCAATTCAGCCTAGTAAGGTCCCAATGTGAGACTTGGCTCTTATAGAACCAATCACTCATTCATTCTCCTCTCCCACTCCATGTGGGATTCGGGGTATCACAATATCCCCCACTTAAATCCTTGACGTCCTCGTCAAGGCCCACCAAGCCCACATTGATGGTTACTAGGACCGCTCTGATACCATTTGTAACGACCCAAGGACAAGCACTAGCCACATCTGTGGTTTGACTTCAAAATGACTAGTCAAGGTTGTTTTTGAAGCCCCTTGAATCATTATAAAGCTCAGTTCAACCTAGTAAGGTCTCAATGTGGGACTTGGCCCTTATAGAACTCATCTCTCATTCATTCTCCTCTCTCACTCCATGTGGGATTCGGGGTATCACAATATCCCCCACTTAAATCCTTGACGTCCTCGTCAAGGCCCACCAAGCCCACATTGGTGGTTACTAGGACCGCTCTGATACCATTTGTAACGACCCAAGGACAAGCACTAGCCACATCTGTGCTTTGACTTTAAAATGACTAGTCAAGGTTATTTTTGAAGCCCCTTGAATCATTATAAAGCCCAGTTCAACCTAGTAAGGTCTCAATGTGGGACTTGACCCTTATAGAACTCATCTCTCATTCATTCTCCTCTCCCACTCCATGTGGGATTCGGGGTATCACAATATCCCCCACTTAAATCCTTGACGTCCTCGTCAAGGCCCACCAAGCCCACATTGGTGGTTACTAGGACCGCTCCGATACCATTTGTAACAACCCAAGGACAAGCACTAGCCACATCTGTGCTTTGACTTCAAAATGACTAGTCAAGGTTGTTTTTGAAGCCCCTTGAATCATTATAAAGCCCAGTTCAACCTAGTAAGGTCTCAATGTGGGACTTGACCCTTATAGAACTCATATCTCATTCATTCTCCTCTCCCACTCCATGTGGGATTCGGGGTATCACAATATCCCCCACTTAAATCCTTGACGTCCTTGTCAAGGCCCACCAAGCCCACATTGGTGGTTACTAGGACCGCTCTGATACCATTTGTAACGACCCAAGGACAAGCACTAGTCACATCTGTGCTTTGACTTCAAAAACAACCTTGACTAGTCATTTTGAAGTCAAAGCACAGATGTGGCTAGTGCTTGTCCTTGGATCGTTACAAAATTAATCTAAACAATTGCTTCTGATAAAAGAAAATATAGGCCGTTCTTTTACAAAGATTGATTGGTTAACTTAGATCTAATCAGAATTGACGGTTTCAATCCCCCAACTCTTAAAAGTAATTGGAATGGAAGTTTTTGGAACTTATTTAACGTGCCTATATATTATCATTGCATGCATGACTGATGAAACATTGTAGTCCTCTTAAATATCCTTGTATGGGACTGGCACTATACAAAACATGAGTTCTGAGTTCTGTCCACTAACCATATGCTGCAGAAGACAAAAGCCAATTTTGTCTTCAACCCCATCATCTGCAACAACAGTTCAATCAGAGACTAATATTTAGTTTTCACTTGAAGAGCGCCGTTCCCTTCTCAATCAGTTGGCCACATGCTTCAACGTTTCAATAGTCCATTTAATGCGCAGATTGGGATCCCCCAAAGCTGCGCTTTTAAAAGGTAAGTTTTGGTGTTATTAATTCCTCATATATAGCCTCATCCTTTCACGTGCATGCAAAGTAAATGGAATCCAATGCAACCGAATAATCCTCTCGCTTTTTCTCCTAGCTAAGCTACTCTTCAAGATAAGAGCAAATACAGTATTAGGCAATGACGCTGTCAGTGACACATTATGCATATCAGTTGCCATTAACTTAAACTTGTTCCTGTTTACGTCCTAGTATTGTAAAGATTAGATAGTGTTTGCAAACACTAAAAATTTTACCAAATTTTACCAAATTTTTAACTCATTCTCTCTCCTTACTTTTTCTCTAATTTTTTACTAATTTTTTTTTTCGCTTTTTCACTTACTTTTTCATTCTCTCTCTTTACTTTTTCTCTAACTTTTTCACTTTTTTCATTCTCTCTCTTCACCTTTTTACCAACCCCTAAAATTTTACTAAAATTTTAACATCACAAACACTATTTAATACTGCCAATGATCTTGTCCCTCTCGGCTCTCTGTGGGCATAATTTGAGAGTACGCAACTATCTTTTTTTGGGTAACTAGTACGTAAGTATCAATAAAGGCATTTCCCACTAAACCTTTTGAGTCGGGAACCAACATATATGTTGGTTCGTTGTAACAACGTAGTCTTGCGTTGCCAAAAGTGTAGAAATTCGTTGGCGAAGTCATATCCCAACGAAATGAGTCGTCGAGAAGTTGGTTGCAATTGCCTCGTGAAGATAGACATTTAACGACATATGCTGGTCTTCGCCAAAGTGTTTCACCACGACTAATATCGGTCGAGAAAGGCTTGAACAATTTCGGCGCCATATCTTCGTCGAGGAAGACCAGCAGTTCTACCAACGATAGCAAGTCGTTGCAAGAGAGCAGGGCTGGCGAAATTCGAGAGTCGTTGCAACTAAGAGACGCAGACGGTACAACGGGTCTTAGCCAGAGAGTTTTGCTGACGAAGTTGGGCCGTTGCGAGAAACTATTGACGACGAAAAGATAGTTGGAATAGAGCTGTATACGCAAATGGTTATCTCAGAGAGGAAGGATGGGTATGTGTGGGTCGCAGAGAAAGGATGGGTATTGGGTGGGCGATATTTTTTTCGCAAAAAAAAGATTATAAGAGGTACTTCGTCATTTTACAAGAATCCACAGAAAATTTACAAGAAAATAGACAGATGAAATGTTTATAAAAAATATTAAAATAAAGTGTTTATAAAAAATATTCTCTCAAGTAACCTGAGCAGAACGTCCAACCACTAGAGTTAAGAGTAAGCGGACAAACGTTATAGGACGTTACAATTATTCTCATAAAAGAAATTCTGCTTAACATAACAAGAAGATAGAAATGGCCAATGTTCATTCCATTGTAAGGGATGGGAGCGTACATCTACAGATCATCAGAGCTCAAAAGACGTTCTGTGGCAGCCTTGGGGATCTGTGGCCGAGCCCCTGCTTCACGAGGTGAATCATTTTCCAACTCAGCCATTTGCAGAGAGCTTTCAACCATCTTCTCTGACCATATGGCAATCAATTCAAACTGGTAGAAGTATGCAGAAAGGTGAATATATTATACTCCAGGTAAGGCAGGCTTAAAGCAATAATGAACCTTAAGAAGCTTCATCAGGACACAATCTTCTGTCAGATTCAACATGTTCAAACCCAAGAACAAGATGAGGAGAACAAGCGAATATGAAAACAAAAAGAAGTGCATGAAGTTAAAACTGAAACTAACACAAACATCCTCAAACCGAGAAGAGGTGTGTTACTGAAAATTCCTACACAAAATATACCTTTAATTGGGTCTTCTGCTGAATACCATTCACTCCAAGGACAATCATCATCCCATTGTGCTTTGTTGTGGGTGTCATCACCAGGGTTTCCTTCGGACTCTGTAGGTTCAGTTTCAGTTCCTTGGACATCATTGTCCTCATCATATGGAAGGGTTCTGTAGGTTAGCTTCATCGTAAAATGGACTTTGAATAGATGCATAGAAAGGTCCAATGTGGAGTAGGCCTTCAAAACCAGATGAAATATTATTATACTTGGGAAAGTAAAAGACAATGATGCGATTTGAAAGTAATTAAGAGCATGGTCCTCCAACTCTCATACAAACATTCCTGCACAAACTTGGCCATGGAAACACCACAAAAGCATGAAGTGCATGAAAAGATGTCTATGCAGTATAATTGCCACATCAACATTTGTCTACATAATTGGGAAGAATCATGTAAAAGCTAGGGTTTATTTCTCCTGGTGGGACAGGGTCTCTTTTTGAGATAAGATTCAAATGGAATGAATCATATCTAGGTTCTCACCTGCAACTCCCAATACTGTCTGGTCGGGAAGATCTGGAAGGACATTCAGATTTGATGAGGAGCACTGCAACTTGGAAAGAAACAAGCTTTGTTTGTCTGTACATACAAACAAGAATGCTTGCCAAATATTTAGAAAAAAAAAGAGTGCTTGCCAAATAATTGTCAATAATTGCAGTATGCTAAAAGAGGCGAAATACTTTTATAAAAATAAAAGGGGTCTATAATAGTATGAAGACTAGTACAACTAGTATCATGACCATAACTCACGGCCAAATGAGGCTTGTGTGAATGTGGGTCCAGATAATACAATCAATTGCAGTTCTCTCTTAAATAGCAGAGGTTTTGAAACCATTTTAGCTTAGGGGAAAACTACCCCCATCGAAGGAACACTTGATATCTTGCACACCAACTTGCCCTAACAATTTGCAATGTTTGCAAATAAATATTCTCATCAAATGACTGTGACGGAAAAAATTAAAGCTATCGAAGTTTCAATAAGAAGCATGTGAATACCACACATTCCCCTAAAATTGTCAATCCCTTCTTGAAGCTCTGCTTGTCTCAAACCGGCAAAGAAATCTAGAACTCACATGAATTGCCTTTCAAGCATCTCACCTTCTAAGAAAGATCGAATACCACACATTCCCCTAAAATTGTAGGTAGTGACTGAAGCAAAGAAATACATTGCCTGGTCCAGCTGCTAAGGAAACAATATGTAGTCCACTCCTCAGAAATTTAATAATTCGACCTATTTGCAGACATTGTTTCTGGATTATGCATTTCCATAATTAATCTACCAACCAATCGTTCTTTAGATGCTTTCATGCGTGATATTGCAACAAAAGACTTCATCTCTCTGCTCTGGATGTTCAAAACATGAGAGGAAGCACATTCAATGTAAAAGCACGTTACTACATGAATTTCACTCTCAGTATCCTCGCACAAATGACTATCACTCTGTTAAGACAAGATGGATCATGACTTCTTCATTAGCTGGTATCCTGCATCTTGAAGTTAACTAAATGATTTGGAAATCGTACAAGAGAACTATAAATCAGTCAATTACAATTACAAACAAAGATCAGGTAAGCAAAGAGGACTAGTCTATCCAGGTCAAAAAGAGACCTCAATGACTGCAAAACTTACCATTTCTGTCAATACAAAGGGTCTTTTAGAACAACTCATTGGAATAAAACCCTTCATATGTCATTGAGTTCGAGCCTCTATATTTCTAAAGGTTGTCCATTGAGACTGCACGGTTAACTCTCATAAACTTAATTTTAGGACTTGAGTAAATAAGATTTTGCCACTTTCTAGAGTCCATGATTTTGGTAGTTTACTGATGAAGCCCATTCACAGATTATTGTCTTGTATTACCAATAGGATAATAAACCATTGATATATAGACGTGAGGGAAACTTTCTTCTCTTATAAGATAATGAACAGGTGAAACACGAGAAAAAGGACTTCTGAGGGGGTCCCCAATAGAATGAGAAACTTTCTAAGTAGTTATAATAGCAAGAAAAATTATGTCATAGGCCTTACATACAAGAAGCCATAGTATTAAGCTTTGGGGATCTGTGGCCGAGCCCCTGCTCCGTCTTGTTTTCCCACTTAAGCTAGAAGAAACTGGTCATTTCGTGTTCAAACTTGATGTCGCGCCTATATTAATGCTACATTTTATCAGCACGAAAGTATTCCAGGCAAAGGTTTTTAGAGAAAAGTGACTTGAAGGAAAGAAAGAACTTAGAGGAATAACATTCAAATATGTACAACCCCATAACAATTTTTGTCGAAAAGATTGTAAGAAAGAAGTTTGAACCAACCCGTAACAATTAAACACACACCGAAAAGTAAAACTTCAACGTGATTTTACCTCCTAGCAGAATCAAAGCGATTTCTTCGAATTCGTACAGAAGCCGCAAATAATCGACCACTCTACACCCAGATCCCTTAATCCAACCTCTCAATCAAGCTATGAAACCTTTGAGTTTGAAGCTAAACCTCAAATGGTGAACCTTCCAGTCCCAGTAACTCAAACTTCGACATCGTACTCCCACTCGACTGGCAGTAGCTTCGAATTCGAATCAAAATCGCAAACGGTCGAAGTGGAAGACACTACAGAGGGGTCTGACAGAGGCAGTAAGGCAAGTACCCGGCTGAGATTCAAGACCCTACACGACGAGCATGGCAACGATCTCAGGAAAGCCACAGGAGAACGTAGAGAGAGGGAAGAGAGAAGGAAAGAACAAAGTGCAGGGGGCTGGCAATGAGAAAAGAGAAGTGTTTTTGAACCTGAGATGGGGGGAACTTGCGAAAGGGGTCTCTGAATCCTCCAACCGGGAAGGCATTATATTTGAATTTTTAACTTTAAACGACGACTTTTGTCTTCTAGGCTCTCCAGTCCGGCCAATTATATGACTTTTAGCAACATCTCTTTTGGCTGCAAAAAGGTTATCATTTGTTACAACGGTGGTAGCCATTGTTTAATTTTTAGTAACTAATAATCTCGTTGCTAATGTATATATTGCAAAAAAAAAAAAGCTACCAAATTGAAATCGTAGCAAAAAGTATTATTAACAACGAATTCTAAAAATTGGTTGCTAAAAGTTAATTATTGGCAGCCACATTTAATTGGTAGTCAAAAATTTGGTTGCTATAGTCCATTTTTCTTGTAGTGTATATATATATAAGCATTCGTGCCCTTTTCTTTATTTTTTGACTTCCATATTTGCTTTTTCTTTTTATGGGACCTGTTTATCCACGATAATCTCACAATCTTGAAGTCGAGTATCCCACTTTGGGGGCTTCAAATTTCAAAAGGTGATTTAACTAGTCTGATCTCTTCGCATATATATACTGGCTAGCTGGCAAGAATCTTCGTTTCAGTTTATGTGAAGCTCACAACATATTTAAAAGAAGTTTTGGCCAACTAAATAATAGAGTACTTCAGGTCCATAGGGATTTGCCAAATGTCTTTTGGCGATAACAATTCTCAATCACGATGCTGGTCAACGTTTAGGCTAAAATCCTCAAGAATAGGTTTTTTTTTTTTGTATCCAAGAAGCTTCACAGGAAGATTCTTTAGTTTGCTGTCACGGAGATTGAATAAATCCATAAACAAACACGAATAAACTTAGGTTGAAGTAAAACTAAACTGCCTTTAGAGTCAAATCTAAGCAAAGAGTTTCTTCGATATTGGTGTAACGAAAAGCCAAATACTTAACCTAATTAAACTCTTTAGCCTCCAGCTTGCTTACTTTCTATTCTATATGATCACTTTCCTCTGCCTAACCGTATAACGGGTAAAATAGAAAAGTAAACAAATTACAACGTTGACAAAAGATCACGTTAAAGATTGAAGCGAATGCTATTCTCAGAATCCAATGGGCACATGCAGAGATCGGCATCTTATATAAATTTCAATTCCTCGCGCACTGAACCCAATGGCATTTCCATAACTCCGTTCTGGCTCTACAGTCGTGTATTTTGGTCTCCCTTGCCTTTAACATCTCCAGAAGTCAGAGGCCGAGAAGTACATAGTAAAGAATTGTTATGGGCAAAGCAATCAGCATTCCAAAAATAACCCTGCAAAAGAGAAATCAACGACAATCTGTGTGAACTTTTTGTCATCATTTTTTGTTCTCAACTTTTGAAGGAAAACTTTTACATTCAAACTTACGCAGTGCTAAGTACGTTGGCGTGGACATTGTACTCCTTGGCAAACACAAAGGGAACTATCCCTTGGGGAAGAGCAGCCTGCGGGCAAGAAGTACTCAATTATCATGTATATTATTTTGACTGTCAGATTCTTTGGAAATTGTGACAGAAACATTGGCAGCTAGAAAAGAGTGGATCATTAATAATCTATAGCAGCAATTGTAGCGTTAACTTCGATTGATCCAATTTCAAAAAAAATAATGATTAACTTATATACCACTCGATTATATTAAGGGCCTCATGTTGGATCCAGATGCATGGTACAACTTCTAATTCAAATATGATAGCTAGTAATTTCTTCAGTAAAAGGATGCGTGCCGTTTAATTAGATTTATCACCCAAAAATTAATTTACATATGTAATTAAAAAATTGATGCTGAGGAAACTCAGTAGATAATCTTCAACTTTGAGGTTTTACGTCTCTTGAACCATTTGGATGTATTAAAGGGCGGTCTAGTTATTCTAGTGAAAATAGAGAAAGGCTATATATATCAACCAGCTTGCGGTCACATGCAAAAGAACCCCACGAAGGCCAACGGAGATCGAGGTTGCGGCCATTACTGCCGGGCCAGTCAAGAATCTAACAGTCATTGAAAATGTTGCCACGGATTTGCCACAAGCAATGATCTTTGGTTGTAACGCCATGAATAAACCTGACAAGGAGAATTAATTGACAGTCATCAATTGCAAGGAAATATCAGTTAACTCATGTAGGAATCAGGAGGTTAATTTTTTTTTTTTTTGTGATTTCAAGAGTCGGGAAAGGTACCTAGACTGAACATAGCCATTCCCAATCCTGCATCGGACAAGATTGAAATGGATCCTTTTATGATGGATGGCATTTGGATGTGATACCTAAAAAAAATAGAGTTTTCAGCAGTAGTAATGCAGGATACGCATGCAGCCAAAAAATAATTATCATGATCAAACAACGCCCCACAGCGACAACAACAAAAATTATGGAGCTAGCTACGTACCTGAATGAAACGAGAGACCATGTAAGGCCAAAAAGACTTGAGTAGGTGTTGGGGTTCCTTATAAGCTTTCTCCAGACCATAATAAGTACAAGCCTAGTCATGACACTGGCCGGAGGCATATGGTGCTTCTTTGTTCTATCCTTTTCTTCCATGTCCACCCTTTTCTGGCATGTGTAAGGAGACTCACTTGTCGGGAACTTGAATCCTTCTATTTCAAGCTCCCCGTCGCCATTGACTTTCTCCGCTGGACTCATATTTTCACCTGAACCATGCATGCCTCTCTCAATTAATTACCTCAAACAATGGAGAGAGATCACAGAGTCTCGCAGAGAGAGATCATGCGGATGAAACAAAAATCAAAGACATCCGGCTCAGTACCGGCGACCATCCGGCTTAGTACAGACAATTTTCCTGCTTAGTACCGGCAACTTTCCCGGTTCAGTACCGGCTTTCTCCCGGTTCAGTACCGGCAACTTTCCCGGCTCAGTACCGGCTTTCTCCCGGCTAAGTACAGGCAACTTTCCGGCTCAGTACCGACATCATCCCGGTGTAATATCGACGACTTCCTGGCTCAATATCGACAACCTTTGTTATTATTATTTTTCCTGTAATTATTTTTGTAACTACAAACTCAAGGTTTGTCGGTTTGTCCACCTTGAGTTTGCGGGGTAGTGTTAAAGTTTGTAGTAAAGTTTAGTCAATGTGAGGTATTGTTTCCCAAGGCTGATAAAACCTTTTGTAATTTCACCAATTCATAAGTGAGAAAGGTAATAATTCTATTTCAATATTATGCAAGATATTTGTCGGATTAACTGCACAAGAACTAGCATAAACTGCTGTTTATATTGTTGACGTATAACAATTCTAAACAGGTTTTGATGTCAGTTTCCATGCAAATCGAGGAGACAAATAAGTTTGGCCTGGGATTAATTTTCTCACCTCGTGAAGCAGCAATTTCTTGTTGAAGAGCAGCCTTGGAGGCATCAACGACCCCAAAGTCAGAGGAGGCAGCTCTATTAACTGCATGTCTCAGATTCCCTTCCGAAACTGGAGACGCGCTCGAGCTCCAAACAAACATGTGAAGCTCCTTGTTAGGCGTAGTACCACTGCCAGCAGTACTATCCTTCTTCCTTGGGACACCACTAGTAGACCCGGAAAACATAGGGTTTGGAGGAGGGTAAGGTGAAACAAAACCTCCATTAAACAACTCACCACTCATACTCCTCTCTCCCCTTTTCTTCCCAAATTTTGACATCTCCTCGTCTATATTTGAAGCCCTTGGTGTTGCTGCTTTCGAAGACTTCAAGGAGTAAACATCATTTAAACCTCCTAATTGGAAGCTATTCGGGTATCCGTGTTTTGGACTTGGTGCCTTGCTAGAAAACATGGCATAAAAATCCGTCTGGTTAAAGCTTGAAGCCCTAGGTGTCGGTTCCCGGGAAGATTGTACCGAATATATCTCTACACCTGTAAGATTGGATGTTCGTGGGGTCATTGAAGTTATCGAATTTAGACCGTGGGACTTACTGAAAGAAGAGACCATAGACGATGCAGCCGATCTTCTCACAACTACGTGAAGCTTTCCGTCCTCACCGATCTCAGCATCAGCCTGTAATGGCTCACGACCGTTGAGGGACACAACGTCAGAATCAACCTTGAAGGAAGTGATATACCCTGCAGTCTCCGGGAACTGCTCCGCAATGAGGAGCTTTGCACCTCTAAACTCAAACAGGAAGAGCATGAGAGTATACCAAATAACACTCTGCAAAACTACAATTTGAACCATAAGATCTCCGGAGAAATCTCCATACATGGCCCTCAAGAGGGGGATTCCCATGACAAGAGTGTTTGGGAGGGTGGAGAGTGAGAACAGCGTGATCATCCACTCAGGACTGCCGTTTTTGCTGAAGGTTTGCCATAAAAAGAGAGCGGTAAGAACGACAATTTTTTGGAGGGAGTCAGCTGCAATGAACCGATAGTTCATGGCATACGGGTTATTGGTAGAAATGAAATGGAAGGAAAGTAATGGAACTGCAAAGACAGCGACAAAGCGGTTGATCCCGGAGCACTGGTCTGGTGTGAAGATTTTCCACCACTTGACGGAACCATAGGCTAATAGCATAGCGACATACAATGGCACGATGGCCGCAAACACATTGTAAATGTCCTTTCCAGTTATCATGATTGGCTAAACAACAACGAATTGCATACACACACAAACACCTAATGAAAGGGAGATGAAAGACAGAGAGTTGGGGTTTTCGTCTTTGTAGTAAAAAATTAATTAGAAGGAAGCATGAAGGAAGAACGTCGTCAAAGTACTCCTCTGCCACTCCTAGTCATGAGGCGCCACAGCGGAAGAGTGATATAGATATTTGTCATCTCTTATATAGCGGAATTTCGGTTTTATTTATATTTCTTTTCTCTCGCCGTTAAGCAAGATCGGCTTCATTGAGTTTGATGGGTTTTTGTGGATGACCCACTTTTCCGGTTTGACGCAGGCAGAGTCTCGACAACTACGTACAGAGAGGGTCGTTCTTTTTAAAATGAGAACCTGTCGTCAGAGAGTGATAGATCAAAGATCCTCTTTGGTGGGAAAGTGCTCATCGTGCGAGAAAATAAATACAATCGGAGAATTAGGTTAATCATGGATACACATGCCTCAGATTATACGTACATTACAATGGATTTATATTGCGCAAAAGCTTACTCCACGCCACCACTGCACTCGTTTCTGCACATGAGATAGGCAGTTCGAGTGATCCGCGGTCGCAGCAAGATTCTGTCTGAATATAATAAAGTTTGCGGGAACTTGGGCCCTGCTACGTACAGACCGACTAGACTACTTTTTTTCTTTCTTTTAATATACACTTTTAAATGGACAAACAAACTCCGTATCAATTTTGCCCTTCCACTAATTTACTTCATTCGGGGACTTCTACAGTGACCTCATTAAAAATGAAGTTTCAGTAAAACGCACCAATTTCTTTTTTCCCCTGCTTTATTTTTCGGTCGTTTTCTGGTACGTCGTTCTTAATTGTATAGTTTTTTCTGGTTTTCATTTTTAAATTTCTTCTTATGGCCTAAGTTTTTCTATTTAATACTGTTGATCAGACCCATAAAACATGCGTCTTATGGATACTATAGGTGAAAATAGTTACTGTCCTAGACAGTATAGGATCCGTGCTGTTCATAAAGAAACTCTAATTCTATAAATTTCCAAAAGTAATTACTAAATGACCAAATATGAAGGACTGATCCAACGTTATACTCAGATCCATTGGACACAGAGAAAGATCATACAATTTCAATGTCCTGCACATGCATGCATGCGCCCTCTAATCCAATGGCATTCCTCTCGGCCTTGCTGTCTCTTGCCTTTCTTGCCCGGATCTTAGAGCCCAAGAAGGACATAGTATAGAAGTGCTACTGGTACCGCCAGCAGCAACCCAAAAATAATCCTGCAAAAATTGCAATTATTACCAGGATTAACGTAATATTTTTGTTCTTCGTAGTAATAAATCATATTCAATCTCTCAAAGTCTCACATATTATTTTATAAATATCTAGTTTTAACTGGGCCGGGGAGAACCAAAAACTTACGCGGTGCTAATTATTTCTGGATGTACACCATACTCCTTGGCAAATACGAATGGACCGATCGCTAAAGGAAGAGCAGCCTGCAACGAGAAAGAAGAATTTAAGAGGCTTTTGTTTTCTTTAGTGTTAATTTAGATAACTATTGAGTATTGATAATTTCCGGTGGGAGCTTTTCAGAGGCTTTCAATCATATCAGCATAATTATTAATTTTTGTAATGGGATTAATTAGGCAGTGGTTTTCCATATTTTAGGTGGCGCATGCAGTACCTGAACGATTATAATTTGGAAAAGAACCCCATGAATACGGATAGCTGAGGAGGTTGCAGCAATTATAGCAGGGCCGATCAAGAACCTAACGACCATTGAAATCGCTGCCATGGATTTTCCACAAGCTATGAACTTCGGTTGCAACTCCATGAAAGAACCTGGTAATTAGCCAAATGAAACGATTCATCACAGCTCGCACCAAAATATGTGCAGAGTACGATAATATGTAATTAATTAATTGAATCTATTTGGTTTTGGTTGAAGAAAGATACATACCTAGACTGAACTGTGCCATACCCAAGCCACCTTTTGACATGATTGATATGGATCCTTCTACAATTGTCGGCATTTTAACGTGACACCTAACATTGTATTGACATCAGGACCTGTAATGATCACTCGTCTGCAAAAAGCTGCGGTTATGCCAAGGCATGCAGCAGAAAGCAGTGCCATCTTGTTGTGTGGGCAAGAGTTTGCAACAAATCATAATTCCACAACAAAGAACGTCAAATGAGGGGTACGTTCTGATTATATTGGCGAGTTGTGAAGGATTTATGAAGAATCTGTTTGCAAGCATTATGGTGTTCTGAGAATAAATTACACAGAGAAAAGTAGACGAAAGATGCGAACCCTTGAAGCAAATCTGTGCTATATATGCAAAACATGTGCAGTAAGGGTAGTGAGTATTTACGAGGGTACCTGGATGCTATGATGGACCAGACGAGGCCCAAAACACTTGCAAAGGTGTTAGGGTTTCTTATAAGCTTCCTCCAGACCATGATAAGTACAAGTCTGGTCACGACAGCTGTGGGAGGCTTTTGGTGTGGTTTCTGGCAAGAGTATTGAGACCCACTTCTTGTGAACTTTATTCCTTCCTCTAATTCCCTTTCCGGACTCTTATCTTCCCCTAAATCAAGTATTTCCGTGTATCAAAATTAAGTACTTACGTTAATTTCAACCACATCACTCTTTGCTATGGCGCAATAACGTAGTGAAGAGAAATAAGAGAATCTAATCTAATGTCTATATTATATATATATATATATATATATATATATGCAAATAAAGAAGACACAAGAACAATTTAGGATGGGACTTTTAATTTTCTCACCTCCGGAGGCTGAGGTTTCAAGGCTCATATTCGCTTCAGGAACTCGAGGGGTGCTTGTGCTCCAAACAAACATGTGGAGGTCCTTATTTGGCACTGCACCATCACCGCTGGCAGTAAATGGAAGGCTAGAGCCGGAGGACCCAAAACGCTTTAGGTCTAGTGGCGGATATGATGAAAGTTGACCACCCTTAAAAACCTCGCCGCTCATACTCCGACTTCTCTTTTTATTCCGGATACTAAAAATCTCCTCAACATTTAAAGTCGACCTTGGTTTTGCCTCCTGGAGGAAAAAATCTGGAAGACCCCATTGGCAACTGTCTGTGTAGCCATGTTTTGGACTTGGGGACTTGCTTTCGAACATGGGGTACAGCTCTCTTTGGCTAAAGCTTGAAGCCCATGGCGTCAGTTCGCCAGAAAATCGTACTGAGTAGACCTCTGCACCAGTAAGGTTTGATGCTCGCGGGTTAGAGGAATTTATTGAATTCAGGCGAAGGGATTTGTTAGAGGAAGAAACCCTAGACGATGCAGCCTCTCGTCTCACGACAACGTGAAGTTTTCCACCCTCCGCGATATATTTGCATCAGCCTGTAGTGGCTCATGACCGTTGAGCGAAAGTACATCGGACTCAACCATGAAGGAGTTGATGGACCCTGCAGTCTCAGGGAATTGCTCAGCAATGAAGAGCTTTGCACCGATCTGAACTCAAACATGCAGATAACGAGATTATACAAAATGAGACCCTGGAACACTACAATTTGGACCATAAGGCTTCTGGACATTTCTCCGTACATTGCTGTCATAATGGGGATTCCTATCAAAAGATTGTTCGGAAGGGTTGAGAGTGAGAACAGGGTAATCGTCCACTCGAGGCTGCCAGATTTACTGAAAGATTGCCATAGAAAGAGAGCCATGAGGACGACGACTTTTTGAAGAGAGTCGCCTGCAATGAACCGAAAGTTCATGGTAGATAGGTCGTTGGAGGCAATAATTTCGAAACTAAGTAATGGAACAACTAAGACCGCCACAAACCGGTTGATGCCCGCGCACTGCTCCGGTGTGAAGATTTTACACCATTTAACGGAGACAAAACCTAATAGCATCGCAACATACAAGGGCACAATCGTGGCAATAACATGGTAGAGGTCCTTACCACTGATCATGGTTTGCTGGATATTCAAGAACCACAAGCTAGCACAGACGCGCGAGCACACACCCACACAGGTGGGCGGTTTTACTCGGGTCTGTGAGGACAAACAAGAAAGGACTAGGTATTAAGCTGTACACATCACGGATTTTTACGACGGGGAGCAATCTAGATAACGAATAAAATGGTTCTCTGTCCCCTTCTAGAGAAGGATTCTGTTTTCAGAGGACTGAAACAAGATTCTCAAATTTGATGTGCGGGCCTTCTAATTGCAGTTGACGCATCGTGATCAAAGGCTAGCAGCGTGGACGACCAGATACTTAATACTTAAAATATCTAAAATTGGGAGAAGATTGTGTGTCGGGTTAAAAGAAATCTCCTGTTGGGATATGATCTCTTACCTTATACGCATGCTAATTCGGATCATGTCCTGATTAAATGTAGACCTACGTACGTCTAGATTACGTAAATTAATGTACGTAGGATTTGTTCATATCAACATTAATTAGTACTGTATCTATGAAAACCAGCATTTGTCGTCTTCTGAAACACAATCCAAAAGTGACCACAAATGCAATCAAATTGAAACAAAAAATGCAAATAGCTAGAGTTTGTAAGACTTGAGAAACTTAAATTTATAAATATCTTAAGAGTTATAGGAGATCTAATCAGAAGAGCCAAATCTATCTGTCCCATAATTAGGACAAAAATCCATTTGTTATTTTGCAGCTTAATCCTATTAATTATGAAATCCAAAAGATTTGTTCCACCCCCCCCCCCACAAAAAAAAACAAAGGAAAAGGACAAATGAGGGAAGACGCAACTTGTAACGACTCAAGGACAAGCATTAGTCACATCTGTGCTTTTGACTTCAAAATGACTAGTCAATGTTGCTATTGAAGCCCTTTGGATCATTATAAAGTCCAGTTCAACCTAATAAGGTCCCAATGTGGGACTTGACCCTTATAGAACCAATCACTCATTCATTCTCTTCTCCCACTCCATGTGGGATTCGGGATATCACAATCTCCCCCCATAAACCCTTGACGTCCTCGTCAAGGCCCACCAAGCCAACATTGGTGGTTATTAGGACTGCTCTGATACCATTTGTAACGACCCAAGGACAAGCACTAGCCACATCTGTGCTTTTGACTTCAAAATGACTAGTCAAGATTGCTCTTGAAGCCCTTTAGATCATTATAAAGCTCAATTCAGCCTAGTAAGGTCCCAATGTGGGACTTTGCCCTTATAGAACCAATCACTCACTCATTCTCTTCTCTCACTCCATGTGGTATTTTGGGTATCACAAAATTGTAATATCCCGTCCCGAAAAAGTGAGTAATTTGAATTTTAAACGAAAAGATATGGCTTAATCCTATGTATGATTTTTGGATAAAGGTTGAATCGTATTTTTAAATTTAAAGGTGCTGATATAGATATGTGATCTATATTTGAATTTAAAAGTTTGAATAGAGATTTAATCTTGGGTTTGAATTTAAAGGTTAAGTTATGGATAAAGATTATTTTTATATTTGAATTTGAAAGATAAGGATAAAGATATTATATTTGAATTTAAATTTATGGATAGAGGTATGTTTGAATTTTAAAAGTTGAAGAGATTGAGGTTAATAAATAGTCGCAGATAATGTATATTGGAGACTTTGGATTAAGGTGGTGCTATCAGGATCCGAGAGATTGTTTGGAAATTATTGGAGAAGCTTTAAGGATTGATTAAACGTTTCAGGTAAGTGGTTCTTCAATGAGATTTTGAACGTGCACCGTATTTCATATGGTTTTGATGTATTATTTGGGGAATTAAACAAATTTTGGGTAAAATGAGATTGTCGATATTTTGTGAAACTCAATTGAAATATTTATAACTTGTTTTGGTGAGCATACTATGAAAATTGTCCTTGCGCTGGTGATATATCTTTGTGGTATGTGTGGCCAATTTGATATCCTTCGTGGTATTTGGAGGTCTTTGTGGCCTGGAGGTCTGTGTGACATGATATTTGGAGGTTTTTGTGGCCTAGAGGTTTGTGTGGCCTGATATTTGGTGGTCTTTATGGCCTAAAGGTCTGTGTGACCATTGATGATTTATCTATATTGCGTGGCCTTGGATATTTTTGTTACAAACTTGCATTTTAGATTCGGAATGACTCACGGTGTTTTATTTTACATTTCGGTTATTGTTATAAAATTATCTTTTCCCCCTACCTCCATTGACTTACTACTTACTGAGCTAGTCGTAGCTCACCCCTTATTCTCATATTTTTCAGATTTGGCAGAATTAGAGAAGTTCGAGGAGCTTCAGATAGATTTGTGTTTCGAATGCGTGTTTTGCAAGAGTAATTTTGGAGATTAATATTGGAGAATTATTTTGTGAGATCTTCATCAATATTAAAAATATCGGATATGTTAATGTAAATTTTAGGGCTCGGATTGATATTTTTTGGGCCTTTTACGGTTTATGAATATTTTGCTGAGGTTGTACAAAATTAATTTTGAAATTTTGGGGCCTAGATAAATGGTTATCCATGATGAAAAAATCTTATTTTATACAGAAATCTTTCCGTATGGAATTTGGGTCAGGGGCATTACACAATGGGCCAAGGGTCCAGGAGAAAATATACCTCTACAATAAATAGTAGACAAGAGCTCGTAGAAAATCAAGAATCTAGCGTTTAAAAGAACATGATGTAAAATGCAAGATAACAGTTTGATATTCCCCCGTAGCTAAATGGGCAATCGTGGATTATTACAGGCAACTTGGCTTAATGCAAATTAAGCTTGCTATGTAGCAGCATTCTTACCTTAAATAATTTTTAGCAGCATTCTTAAGTACTTATTCCTTCGTACATGATTTACTTGATCTGGATAAGGAAATTGTGGATTCGGCACATTGACCAACATCCAATCCCAACTACTGCGAAGCCCTTTTCTATTCTAAGGATTTGGATGAAGTAGACACCAATCCAGATGCTATACATAGCGCCGAAACGGTTCATGAATTGGGTTGGGAGGTATATCTGGCCCAAACCTTTTGTTTCCGTTGGCGACCCAAATTTACTTCGGAATGAAATATATCCAGCCCACATGAGAAACCCACGACAAGGAATCCTAGTCCCACATATGCCTTAAAAGTTTGGTCAAAAACTCTTGCCTTACCTTTCAACTTGCAACTACGTACCTATTCCGCGATTGGGACTAAAATAGGCTATTCGGCATTTGACCCACCCCACTCATTGAATTCTAGACCACGTTTGGGACTAAAATAACACACGTTAACCACATTCCTGAGCTCCACACAGCCACTTGATTCCTGGATACCGTTACGAATGCTTCCTCGCTACAGCTAGAGTATGAAATATATACCGCCGTTGGATTCTGTCGTGTTATTGTTTGCAAACCATCACTGCGAACATGCCCTAAAGTTGGTCAACAGTTTCGCTGATACTTTATATTTGTCAACCTAAACGCTGTGTCGTTGGGCCCCACCGGCGCACGGGTTGCTCTTCCCAGGGTATCAGATGAGCGCTGTAAACGTGTCCACTAGTCAATAACTAGGCAACTGAAATCCAGGAAAAAAGCTTCTGTTGTTGCGAGGTGGACCAACAAGCACATTGACTTCAATAACCATACTATGTTAAAGTTTTTTTTTTTGCCATAAAGGACCGAGAGGAAAAAATAGTAATTGGTGATTTATGTTTTAAAATGAAAATTTCCATTTTTTTATTTATAAATCTCAATAGATTCTATATTATTTTTCATATTTCATCTACACAAGAGCAAGTCTTTGCAATTTAGGACATGTTCGTTTTCAGAATATTTGTAGGATGTTAAATGTTTTGAAAACTTGTAAGTGATGTTAAAGTTGTATTGGAATGCGTGTAGAAGTTGTTAAAAGTTATTATTGTTTGTAAAAAAAAGTGTTATATTAAAATAAGTGTATTTTGTGATGTTTGAATTGTAAAAAAAAGATACAAATAAAAAAAATTAGGAATCGAAGGTACCCTTATTTAACCGATTTTTAACTGTTTATGGTACGAGTAAATTTCTTTAGAAGACCCATTGACGTTGCCCAAGCATCGAATCCAAAAACAAGAAGCCCAAGAAAGTGTAGAAAAAAAAAAGTAAAACAAGTTCCGGTGGCAAGCAGTTGCCTACTTGCTTATGGCTTAAGAACTTTGACTTTGGTTCTCAGATTCTCGAAAGTCAGAAACCACAAATCCTATCTAAAGAAAGATTGTTAGTTAAGTTAACTAAGCAGTAGCGAGAAGGCATCCATTCGCTTTAATTCTCATAATTGCCACAAATCAAGGTGAAGTGGGAATCTCACAAGTTGACTTTTTCATCTAATCGTGCTTTTATTTATGTAACGAGATAATGCAACTAGTGTGAAAAACTCTCATTAATTCAAACTACTATTTTAAATTAAAATTATTGGTCAATCACAAAAATATATTAATTTAACCATTACATTAATTACGTTCATCCACCTTGACTTTTCCATTCTCTGGAAAATTCAAAAGCCAGCGCGTTGCCGTTACACCTCCCTTCCTCTCCCTTCTGTTTCTTCAAACTTGGGACCCACCACCCAACACCCTTTGGAGCCTCCCCGTAACGCTCCCTAATTTGTCCTCTAATTCCGTGCACCATAAAAAAAAAAAAAGTCCAACCAATCTCCATCCTTGGATTGGCGAAACGCCTTTGACTTTGCCACCTCCATTTCTTTTATAAACCCACCACCTGCCTCACACTTCCATACACAAACCTCCACACAGTACATCTTCTAGCCCTTTTCTCTCTCGATCTCAATCTCTTTCTGCCGTTCTGGTGTTTGAAATCTTCTCCCATGGCCATAGATCTGATCGGGTTCTCCAAGATGGAGGACCAGACGGCTGTACAAGATGCTGCATCAGCTGGGTTGAAGAGCATGGAGCACCTGATCTGCTTACTATCCAATCAGGCACCCCAAAGCCACCAGGTAAACCACCTTGACTGCAGAGAAATCACGGACTTCACCGTATCCAAATTTAAACAGGTCATCTCCATCCTGAACCGGACCGGCCACGCCCGGTTCCGCCGCGGGCCTTCAAATCCTCCTTCTTGTTTCCCTGAACCCGCGAAACCGGTCAACCACCATCCCACTGCAAAACTGGTCCGCCCGGAGATCCAGTCTCAACAACCTCAGATCGTCACGTTCGCGTTTGCGAAACCTAAAACGACCTTCGAGCCGAGAACAGAGTTTCCAGCGAGTCAGCACCCGAAAGAGAGCTTCAGCACATCCCCACCCATGTCCTCTACGACGTCCTCGTTTCTGTCATCGGTCACCGGAGGCGGAGACGGCAGCGTTTCCAACGGCAAACAAGGCTCCTCACTCCTTATAGCTCCAACCCGTACCATCTCGGCCGGGAAACCGCCTCTTTCGTCCTCACATCGCAAAAGGTGTCTCGCGGATCATGCTCTCTCTGCCGGCGCGGGGGCAAAAATCTCCTCTTCTGGCCGTTGCCATTGCTCCAAAAGAAGGTAGGCGCCGGGTTTTCATCTGGATAACTTATTCGATTTTATTTACCTATAAATTTTAGAAATCGGAAATTGCAGGATCTTCTGAAATAAAGAATCAGTTGTGACGAAACGTTCTTTTTCTGTTTTTAGGAAATCTAGAGTTAAGAGGACCACCAGAGTGCCGGCAATAAGCTCGAAGATCGCCGATATACCCCCAGACGAGTACTCCTGGAGGAAATACGGTCAAAAGCCGATCAAGGGCTCACCTTACCCAAGGTACTATTATATTCCTTATTAGCTCGCTCACTGTAGATCGGGTTGAATTAAAAGTAAAAAACGAATCTGGCGGTCCACGTGAAACTTTGAGCTAATTTCCACTTTCCACTGTGCAGGGGTTATTATAAGTGCAGCACCGTGAGAGGGTGCCCAGCGACGAAGCAAGTGGAGCGAGCTCAAGACGACCCAAAGATGCTGATCGTGACCTACGAATGGGAGCACCGTCACCCGCATACTGCAATTCCCGCCTCGGGTTTTGTGCTTCAGTCAATGTGAGTCCTACTTCGGAAGTTGGACGAGAATCCTCCTTTAATCAGACGACGGCTAGTGGAGACGCTTAAAGCTTGACTGTTACCAGAATCTGTGACGGCGCCCAGACGAGTTGGTCAAAGAAAGAATGAAAGTCAACTATACTGCGTGGGCACGTCGAGGGGCCATTATGTATATTTCCCCAAAAGAAGGGACTTCAGAAATCTAATGAAAATACTTTTTTTTAATATTATACTTTTATTTCTCGGTGACATCGAAATCAGGCGTTTTAAAAAATTGAACTTGAGACTTGAGTGGCTTTGGATGCGCGATTTCTATAATTGGATTGTGCGGTGGCATCCGCCCATGGTCAAAAGTCGATGCATTGGAGGGTGGAATCCGAATTTCCTTTTTATCTTTATGTCGTTTCACGAGGAGAGAGTCAATGGAGCCATTGTGGGTGGGCCCCATTTTAGCCAATTCAATGTTGGGGTTGTTCGTTGACTCATGGGTGCCTGATTCGCTGTTTCTGGGGCGTGAGTGGTGTATACTCTATTAAAGGAAGGCATCTAATCTTTCTTTCTTTCTTTATTGCTTGGCCAGCAATACCCACTGAACAATATTGTTGACTTTCTAACTAGTTACTAGTTAGATAGATAAAGCGAAGGAAGTCTCGAGATTGTTGACAGATAGGAGTGGATGCAATTGGAACAAAGTGAAGTGACACTTTTACCCCTCTTGAAGCTGAATCGGAGATCAATTAGGAAAAGGTGGGGAATACATACCAGGGACTGGAGGGGCCATTTATCTTTCGATTCCTGATTTGTTTCAGCGAATGAGTGGGCTGGGGCAAAATTGTTTTTGTATTGGGTCGGACTAAATAGAAAGAGTTTGGGCTTTAATCTGTAGGGCTAATGGCGGAAATTTAGAGCTGTAGCCCATTTTGCCAGGGATCCAGCCCGAAAAGACATTTGAGAACTAAACCGAATCACTTTGAAATCAGATCTTTCAGGTCCATTCTGCTATCTAAAATAGAGGCGGGTCAAACTTAAAACGTTTCATTAATGAAGCTGAAATGGTCGACGGATTTTCCTCATCATTCTCTTTACCGAGTGTTCTCACTTGTCCTGTGAGAAAAATGCAAGTTTTGTTTTTTGTTTTTTTTTTCCTAGAAGTCACCGCAGGATAAATAGCAATGTCATCCTGTTCTTTTGTGGCCAAGAGACTTGGAGATTCATATTTTAAAAAACTGACTTATCAGGTGGAGGTGCCTCTAAACTTATATGAAATCATCCTAATTTTTTTAATAAACCAATATGAGACTATTACATACCCCAATTATTTTAGAACCGACGCCCTCGTCGATTAAACACCATGAAACTTCTATTCACCAGATTAGGGCCATGTAGCAATGTCAGGGTAGCATAGGAGCCCACAACGGCCAGCTTCAATATCATTTGTAATGAACTCATATAAGGATTGAAGATTCACATTCTAAAAAAACCGACTTGATAGCCAAGCTTATTTGAAGTTTTCGAATTAACCAATGTTACAATTTTGTTGCTTGAGTTATCCTTTTTAATCTGCATTTTTTTTAATCTAGTTTTTCGAAATGTTGTGATAAATGATCATTGATTGTATTTAGGAGACATTTTATCCCTTTACGATGGTGGTTGGGTTGTTGTTGCGCATGACCTAACAACGTTTTTCAGACCAGACTTGATTACAGAAACCCAAGGAATCACTTGTATTGTCGGCAGTTACTGATTACCAAGGAGAAACGTTATAAAAACACACATCCAAACTGCAGAGTTGAAAGGTGCAGTCTCTTGTCCATATCGGGTGGATTTTTTCTGGCCTTCTTTCCAGCGCATGTTACTGCTATATTCTTGACTTCTTTTTCACATGCATCCCAAATTTTATTCCCGTTTCCCATCAGTTTCCAAAAAGATTCTCCTCTCCCACAAATCATTCTCCATCCAAATCGGGACGGTCATTAGGCCCAGAAGAATAACTGTTTCACCGCGGAAATTAGGCTGTTTCTTTATTGGGATCGAGAGGCCTGCAGGGATGAATCTATACATCCGATTTTGCGTGCTATATCCATTTCGTTCAGACCCCAATTGTCATCTGAACGTTACTTTTTCTTCATTGGCGGCCGAGATTATTGATTAGTGCTCCAGAAATAATATATAGTGCCTTAAAGACGATGTCGCATTCCATATGCCTAAGGAACTAAGAGATTATATATACGACCAAAGGCATTCTTGTCATAGCTTAAGGGATATTTGGTCGTAATTAGAGCTATTTTATGATCATGGCAAGGAACATTAAGCATGTGATCGGTTTTTGTTTTTCGTTTTTTTTTTATTGAAAGTTTGTGGTGGGTTTCAAGTTTCAAACATACAGTCATCAGATATCTCTTGGCTATAGTCATGTTTTGAATAATAATATTAAAGATCCTCGGATGCCTTGGAAGTCTCCATCGTCTTCCATTAGAAATACTAAACAAATAGACCCTACTCTTTCTCCATAATTTGCAGCTAGCGGATCTATCTCCCCCCTCTATTTTTTATTTATATTCTTTTATTTTGGGTAAGTAAGTACGTACCTACTCGAAGCTCACATTAACTCTCCTAATGTGTACTGCTCGGTGGTGCCTACTCTGAATAATGCATTCATGTGGCCTGTCCTGCCCATTCCTATCCTTTTCGTTTAGATAGGATGCACCTCTTCGGTATATATCCCTTACGAACTCACCAAATAAATTAGTTTTCATACTAGTTTTAGCTAAATTTAAAGAGAGAAAAAGGATAAAAAGATACTCCAAAACAAGTTTGGTGTTTGGAGTATACTTGCTAAAAGCCCACACACAATTTTTTTTTTCTTTTTAAAAAGGGCAGTAGCTAGAGAGAGATCTTGATATTATACCCTCTTTCATCATTATAATTCATCAAACTATTTAGGATGAAGTGTTATTTTCACTTTTTTAGTAAGAAACAGCTTTGTAGGCAAATTCTGGCAAAGAAGAGATTTGCGAATGAAGACTCGTGCCCCTAGTTAATAGATTGGAGACAATTTTCAGTGTTGGATTTTCCATTAATAATTTATTATGCGTGGTCTGAAATATTACTTTCAGATCACATATGTTGATGGCTTGCTATATATATCCAAGCTTGATTTGGTCCTTGGGTCTTCCTGGTCTGTCTCTATAACTTTTTCTGTAATTTATTTTATTCTATTTTTATTAATTTTCCCGCGCATTGGGAAAACTTCCTTAATTTACAAAAAAAAGTTTATTTTGAGAATAATTAATAATTTACTTACCCAAATAAGTTATAATCTCCGTATTACAAGGAAGCCGGTTACTATATTAGATTATTGACTTTAATCATCCCGAATGAGGAATTTGAATGACCAAGATATGATGACTTGGGTTACCAGCAACCTCACTTTCGGTGGCTCCTCATCGTACACCATTAGCGAGAATAAAAAAGAATGGAAGAGGTTCCATTTACGGGCTTTCGAGGAAGCAAACTCTGAGAGAGAGAAAAGAACGTACGAGACGAAGAAAATAGCGTTAAAATTATCTTAGAGACATTCGAAATTACTCAAAATATTTACGTCTGAAGAATTCACATTTTCTGTTGATCTAATATTTTTTTCAACCAAAAATCCTACATTAGATAATTCCTCACTGAAAATAGCCTTTATAAATATTTATGCATGTATATGCACGCACCCACATAAGCTTCAGATTTTCAGACAATATCAAAATCATAGCATGTCTCAATTCAGATATATCCTGTAAGTGCGATTTGTGGTTAGCTCCAGCTTCTCATACAGAGATCAGAGATCAGAGAGAGAGAGAGAGAGAGAGAGAGAATACAAAAATGCCGATACAGAGAGAATCATGCATATAACAGTCCGTCCAAAGGCAATAATGGACTTCACACATTCCTTTATTCCCAAGTAAACTCTGCAGTACTCTAGATCCGAGTTTTTCCTTTCTATTTTCCTCCTCAACAAGCAAGGTTAGCCTGGCAAAAGTGATCCCTCACATGTCACTCAGATTACACCCCAAACTCCAGAGAGACGTAAATATTTCGCTCACAAATCATGTGGGTGCAGCAGCTTTTGTCTCTCAAGTAGAACATATATAATTAGATATGGATCTTAAGCAATCTTTCTTTATCTTCAATATTAACATGGATTGCACTGAGGGCAACGAGAGGAGCGACCATTGTGATAAACAATGGGGGGTAATTTTTGGCTTTTCTGCTCTTTTCGTAGACTTAACGTGGGATGATGATTAACCAGTACTCTGCAGCTGTGGAAAATAAATCCATGTTGAAGGAAAGTGTTTGAAGGGATAATTTTAAAGTCTGGAAGTTCAATAAAGGACAGAAGGAGTTTCATTTCTACCTCAGACATTCCCGTAGTATCTGCAACACCAGACTCTGCATTTTGTTGTGGAGAATGATCACGGAGCGGCAAGTAATTATTTCTTGTCCCGCGGAAAGTAAAAGGAGAAGAGAGAAAAATGTTTAAAGATGACTGGCCACGATGCTGATCCCAATTTTCAGCATAAGCCAAGTATCCGAGAAATTGTACCTTTTGACCTAAGGGTGGGGCTGTGTTGTAAAATTTTAGTGTTGTAAAAAGTATAGGGTTTAGTGAAAAAGTGAAGAGAGGTAATTTTTTATATTTTTTTATAATGAAAAATTATGATTTAATGGGGGAGAGAGATATTATATTGTAATATTTTATTGTGTTAAAATTTTAGAGGAAGTAAAATTTTATAACACAAACACACCTTAAATAAACTATGATTAGATGTTGGATAATTATAACCCTCTTACCTAAGACTTGAATTTTCTTCTTTATTTCAAAATCTAAACAGAAAAGGCAATTCGAAGAACCAGAAACAAACAGAGACAACTTGAAAGCGAAGTTGACTATTTTTTTTACCTGGTTGAAGGGAAAACAGAAATGTGAGTGGGAGTGAGTGAAAATGATGAGGTGGAGAAAAGGAGGCACACCAAAAAGTGCCGAACCCCCACCCGGAAGTCTTGCGGGAGACCACATGAAGAGTGGAGCTATGATCTGTGATCTTCTTGTCAGTTACTTTAAGGCTTCGTTGCTCCCTTTTGTTTTTTACATCTCACACTCACTCCCACGCTACACACGCAACCTACTTTAATGTTTATTTTGTCTGCTTGCTTCTTCGCTCTCTGCCAACCATTTGGGTTATTCGTCCTCATCATTCTCATCTGCATACCCCTCCCCACATCACCCCCACCTTCACCCTCACTTTCATTCATCTCTCTCTCTCTCTCTCTCTCTCCCCCCCCCCCCCATTTCTGCTCTCTTTCTCTTATATCTCTTTCAGCATACGCCTCATCATCCCCCTCTCAATTGCCTCAGCACGCTGTTCTCTCTCTCTCTCTCTCAAAATAACCAAGCACGCTACCTTCTGCTATTAAAGGTTCTGAGAAAATTCTCTCCGAATTATATTACTTCCGTATTGGTAAATGGGTCTCGAAATATTAGAAGAGTTCAGGCCAATTACGCCGATACGAACGACTTCAAGAACTCGAAGCTTCAACCATGCTAAAGAATTATCCGATCCAGATGGAATAAATGAGCTCTTAGATGATGAAGAGTGCCATCACACACCCAAGTCATTGGATCACGCCCTGAAGTCTCCCTTGGTATGCCCCCCGGCTCCCAAGAAACCTCGGCCGGCAAGGAGAAAGCTGAGCCCACCCTCGCAAAGGTTTTTCGAAGTTCCCCACGATCTTGCTTCGGTATTTTTGGAACTCCCAAAGCCTTCAAAGAAGATCAGAGCCAACTAAAAGGCAATCTTGTAGCATATTTCATTATTATATCCTGTAGTATTTATCGTTAGACTGTTTTGTTCTTTCTATTTTTAGGGCAATAATTAAGTATTGTAAATGGTGCATGAATTATTTGCAATTGTTATCGTCATCTACATTAATTTGTTTGAAGTGTATATTGTTGGTTCCTCTGGATCCATATCATTTGGGGAACGGGTTATTATGTTGAGCACCTTAGGTGCTGAGCATGCTGATGTATGGCCCGGATGGATTTGTGAAGATCTAAAAGCTGAAATTAAAACACGTCAATTAATTAAATAACCCACTGGGTCGACCCATTCCGCTGTGACCCGCGAATTTGACCTGTTCATATAGCGGTCGACCGGTACATGAAGCGGTCGACCGCTACATGAACATGTCGAAATGAACAGATTGACCGCTACATGAAGCGGTCGACCACCTGAACGGATCGAACTCGGTGGGTTATTTCATTAATTGACGTGTTTTAATCTCAGTACTTAGATCTTCACAAGTCCATCCTGACCATACATCAGCATGCTCAGCACCTTAGTGCTAAGCATAGTAACCAATCCCATCATTTGGTCCTCCAGGCTCCAACTTTGAGCTCGTGAGAAAGATTCTTTCTGTTCTGTTTGTCCTGAGAATATCAAGCTCAATTGACGTGTGAATTGCACAGAAGCATATGATCCAGAAGCTAGTCTTTTTATTTGTCCATTTCTTCCCTCTCGTTCCTACAGGATCAACGATTTCATCTCATACAAGGATTTTTCGTGCGAACGTGTGAATTCTTTCTCTATGTTCGTCTGCTCCTCTAAGAGGAGCTAGCCCTACTCAGAGAGAGAGATTTCGGTTAAAGTTTTAACTCTGATCATGATCCGATCTATTAATCTACGCGCGAGCTCACCGTTTCGGTCGTGATTTTTGGAAAAATCCCAATTTGTCGTATAGATCAGATGTACGTAGTGCGATGGGGTACCTCAGGAAGATAATCAGCCCATGGCCTACTTTTCGACAATAAAAACTTTTCACCATAATTAAGTGCAGGCCGATGTTTCCAGGAGTTTGGTTTGGCAGTCGGCCAACACGGTCGGTGTTTTTTCGGTGAGTAAGTTACTCATGTACACGCGCACGTATCCAGTGTGTTTCTAATCTACGATCTCATCTTTCGTCTTATTCTCGTAGGAAGGGGCAGGAAGTATGATCTAAAGTTAGAGATCAACGGCAAACTTCCAATGGCAGTTCAGCTAGCTAAACTGGAATATGATGTTCACCCTAAGTGATTTGAAATTCAAGTATGAAGAATCTGGTTGGACCTGCTTGGTCCGTATAATCTTGGATTGTACCCCGACATCAAAGCCCAAGGATGGGCTCTCAGCTTGACTGTTTGACGTTTTGATGTTTGGCTGCGAATAGGAATCCTAGGTGAAATTTCCTAGGAAAATTAGCGTCTGCTTCTTTTATTTTTTCTTTTCCTTCGGTTTGTTTAATAGCTTATACCCTCATAATAATGTCAGAAATTTTAAGCACGTTCCAATTATACTCCGCAGAGAGAAAACAATAAAAGACAAAAGGCAGAGGTAAGGATTAAAATAAATTAGCTTTATAAGTCTGCGCTACTCGATCGCCTGAACACGCTGTGAGAGAATGTTTAACATACAAAATGATAGCAAACAATATGGTAGCGCATGCAGGATCCAATCCAATCGAGCATTCCGAACAACAATTAGACGATGAAAATGTAATAAAATCAAAAGAAGGGCAGTCCTTTATCATTTAACAACGTTAGTTCGTTCTATAAGACTTTCGTTCATAATTTTGTATCATGAGTCCATATATAACAATAATTAAAAGTCTCTATTTATAAAAATAAAAAATACGAATCATAATGAAAAGATATTCTTACTTTTATCTTTAAATAAAATATTCTCATAAATATCTGATACTGTATCAATAGATGAGATTAAGTCGTACCAAAACACGAGACATAGACTTCTGCATGCGCTCCAGGTTTGTCCAAAACCCGCTAGGAAGGTTGTTGATTTCCCTGCCCGTGTGCGGGCAATAGCAAACCCAGCCTCGTTGAAGCCTTGAATATTTGCTGGGCATCAAATTGGGCCACGAAAAGTTTGGGTTCGACTCCTTCCGATGTAATCTGGCCCACCCCTTGTGATGAAGTCGCTGGGTGTGCTTCCCCACTCTTTTTCAACGTCAACTGCCAATGATCCTCGAGCAAGATTTTTCATTTTCTGTTGGGTTTTACAGTGCAAGCAAATTCAGGGCCTGCAACCTTCTTGCGTATTGGATTGGGCCCTCGGATGCAAGTTGCCCCAGTGGTACGGCCCACTTGGAGCCTCTCTTGGGCAGTACATTTTTTTTAGCTCCTACAATCAACTATCCTATCATCTTTCTTTTTTCTTTATCTTTTTCGG